>JAUIMM010001601.1:2500-2615000 GCA_031769625.1 Taudactylus pleione
ACAGTGGAGTGCAGGGACTGGGCACCAAGGAGTTAACTTTGTTGAACTGCTGAACAGGCTCCTCCTCCCTTATAGCCTGCCTGTGTTCCTGGAGACCATTTTTTTTTCCTTGGTGCTCCAGGAATAGGGTACGTTTTGGAAGGGCTGCTTGCAGCCTATGTTAAACTTTTTTTTTCTTCATGAGTTCATAGGGGACACAGGGACTACGCTGGGGTGGAGTCTGGGCACCAAACAGTAACATTAATTCTGAGAAGTGCAGCCCAGGCTCCTCCTCCCCATCCCCAACCCAGGCTGGCTTAGTCTAAGATAGGTGCATGCTCCTGTGGAACTAAAAAATAGTGGGGCTGCTGCTAAAGCAGCCTCTTATTCTTCATTTTTAAAAAAAAATAATTTTTTATTACTTTGAGCAGGCAGTGCCGAACATCCTATAGGACGCCCGCGCTGCCGCTCCACCAACCGCCGGTGGCCGCTGCACTGGCGAGTGGGTCGGCGACCTTGGCTTGGTTTTCACAGCACAGAGGCCACCAGCCACAGCTGGGGGCAGCAATAAGGTAAGACCCGGCTTCCTGCTACAGGGAGCCACATCAGCGCGCTTGTCACCGCCGGTGTGCAGACCCACAGCGCTGCTGACAAGCAGGGCGGCCGGTTTGCCCGCACCCCCGCTAGACCACCAGGGCACTTGTCTGCAGCTCTGTCGGCATCACTGAAGTATAGTGGCCCCAGCGGGGCACTGTAGGCGGCCATTGCCGGGGGGGAATCTCTGTCAGCAGGGAGAGGTAGGCTCTCCCTGATAGCCCTGCCCTTGGTGTGTACCCTCTCGGAGGCTTCCCGCCACAGGGCTTACTCCTCCTCTCTCCTCCTTCAGGCAGACACTGAGCAGCTATTTTACACAGGGACTGGCTACAGTTGGTCTCCAGAGAGGTTTGGCTCCTGTCTCCCTGTATACCTCCCCTCAGGTTAATTTATACAGTCTAGCTCCTTCCAGCTGACTGGGGTTGGATTGTTAACCATTTTCTGCCTATTATATTGCTTTGAATGTGATTGTGTGCTTGTTCTCATATTTCACACTATAATCTCTGTCTGTTTTTCATTGCTATAGCTGTGAAAGGAGTTAACTCTACCTTTGTGGCCCCACTCATTGTCAAATTTGTGTGACCCCCTACATTCAGTTCACTGTTCCCTATTGCGCACCCCGGTTATATAACTAGGGGTGTGGGACCTTTCTTGGAACACTGTACAATGTCTTCCAGGAACAAAGCGCCAAGGAAGTGGAGGTTCCTTTGCTGCGAACATGTAAACACTGTTCTGCTGGTCTTTCCCCACAGGATGCGTTCCAGGATGGTCTCTGTAACCGGTGTTACACAGCGAGACTTCCCTTCTACTGCTTCCAACCAGGACACGACATGGGCCGCCAACTTGTCGCAGGTAATATCGCAGTTGGTAGATCGCCTTACAGCTCCCGCTCCTGTCCTACCTACTTTGGGGGTCCAGGCCGTCCCTATTTTGCAGCCTCCATTGCAGCTTCCAGCGCAGGAACCTACATGGATGAGCACCTTCTCACAATCAGTGCAGGGCTTAGCTCAGGTTTTTGCCTCCTTTCATCAGATGCTGGATAGGGACCGTACTTCTGGACACAGACCGTCCTGGCGTGAGATATCTGTCCCCCAGACGGATGACTCTTCTGATTCGGAACTCTCCTCGGACCAGGAGGGGGATTTGTCTGCCTCTGGGAATAAGACCTTGTCTGTTTAGTAGGAGCCTCTCCCTCAAGTAGATGTTGTTGCCATAGTTAGGGCAGTTAGATCGGTCCTTTCTATTGAGGATGAGGAACCGGCTCATAGAACAAGGACTCCTGTTTTAAAACACCAGAAGATCATCTCAGTGGAGTTTCCTAAATCTGAACAGCTTGAGGAAATACTAGCGGATGCTTGGACCTCTCCTAACAGGCGGTTTCAGGTTTCCAAGTGCGTTGAGTCATTTTAACCGCTCCCTGTCAAGGAGCGTGGCAAATGGGAGTCTCCTCCTGTGGACGCGCACGTTGCTTGTCTCATTTAAGAGTTCTACCCTTCCTATTTCCAATACGGCTTCTTTCAGGGATCCGACGGGCAAGAAGTTGGAAAAGTTCCTTAAGGGTATTTATTTTCTTGCAGGTGCTTTTGCACGTCCGGCCATGATGTCTGCGTGGGTGGCCAAGGTGTTTGGGCAGATGCCCTGGAGGAGGGACTTACGTTAGGGACCCATGACCACCAGCTATTACCTCTCTTGGCACATATCAAGTAGGCTGCTTCCGATCTAGATGAAGTGGCTATTGACAATTGCATATTAACTTTCAAGGTGTCAGCTACTTCTGTGTCGGCCAGTAGGGCTCTCTGGCTGCTCACTTGGCGCGCTGACTCTAAGAAGGCCCTTCCGTACTCCGGTGACATTCTATTTGGGCCAGATTTGGATAAAATTGTGGCCACGGTGGCGGCTTCCAAGACAGCGCTTCTACCTTTGGCAGCAGCACCTAGACCTCGTGCGTCCTCCTTTCGCCCACAAGGAATTGCCAAGGGACAGTCCTTTTCAAGGTCCCAGAATTCTTCTACTAAGAACTCCAAGCCCAGAAACAAGCAGTGCTGGCCTACCAGACGCCCGGGGGCCAAACCAGCTTGGTACGCAGATCTTCTCAGCCTCTCCATCGACGTTCCACTGCGTCTTCCTCCACGGCCAGCTCTTCTGTCCCAGGGCCCGTGCTTCCACCTGGATCTGAATCGCCTTGCTTTGACGGGGTGGCTCTTGAGACATCAGTCTTAGAAGCTAAAGGTTTTTCACGGTCAGTCATTCGCACCATGTTGAATGTGCGGAAACCTTCTGCTAAAGTTATCATCGGATTTGGCAAGCTTACTTCCGGTGTTCTTCCAGAAGTTTTAAACCCAGATCATTCTGTCTCTCCTGAGTTCTCTCGTTAATACAGTCCGTCCTGGATTTGGGTCTTCATCGTCTTCCTTTTTAAAAGTACAGGTCTCTGCCCTTTCAGAGACCGATTGCTTTGATGCTGGATGTTCGCACTTTCTTTCATTGTGTTCTCAATGTACTGCCTCCATTTGTTCCTCCAGTGGCTCAGTGGGACTTGTCCCTGGTGCTTTGGGCTCTTCAGACGCCTCCCTTCGAGCCTTTAATTTTGGTGGGTCTTCATTGGCTCACGTGGAAACTAATTTCCTCCTGGTTATTGCTTCAGCTCAGCGAGTGTCCGATATGAGCGCACTATCATGTTGCTCTCCTTTTTTTGTCTTTCACTCAGACCGGGCCATTCTTTGGACTACACTAGGTTATCTTCCGAAAGTGGTTTCCAGGTTCCACCTCAATCAGGAGATTGTGGTACCGGGCTTTCAGTTATTAGCGGATGAGGCCTCTTTGGATGTTGTAAGGGCCATCCGCATTTTTGTCGATCGTACCAGGGAGTAGTTGGCCGGCTACGAAGAAGACCTTAGCCATGTGGCTCGTCTAACCATCTGCCATGCGTACATGGCGGCAGACCTTCCGCCCTCGGCTGTAGTGGCTGCTCATTCCACAAGATCAGTTGGCTCCTCTTGGGCAGCTCGTCGAGGTGCTTCTGCAGAGCAGCTTTGTAAGGCGGCCCCGTGGTCTTCTGTTCACACGTTTATCCGCTTTTATGCGTTTGATGCCTCCGCGAATGCGGATTTTGGGCGACGGGTTCTCAGTGCAGCTCAGGGAGCGTCCCCTCCCTTAGGGGGATTGCTTTATGACATCCCCAGCGTAGTTCCTGTGTCTCCTATGGACTAGTGAAGAAGAAAAGAAAACTTATGTCTTACCTGTTAAGTCCTTTTCTTCGAACTCCATAGGGGACACAGGGCGCTCACCCTGACGCACCTGACTGGCGGGGTTTCTCCTCCTCTTCTTCTTTTTTTTTTTTTTTTTAATTTTCTGGTTTTCCTGTCTCTTCGAGTGTTTTTGTCTGTGTGTGTGCTGGCCTTCCCGCTCCTGCCTTAGGCTTGCTAACTTGACTGGGCTGGGGGTCTGGTGTGAGGGATGAGGAGCCTGGGCTGCACTTCTCAGAAGAAATTTAACTGGTGCCCAGACTCCGCCTGTCAGCCTATACCCCAGCGTAGTCCCTGTGTCCCCGGCGGACGGCTGGCGCGCTGACCTCATGGCCAGGGACACCAGCCATCTCCTCTGCACAAGGGAGAGCTGCGACCGCTCAGGGGACAAGGTAAGGGGCTCCCAGTCCCTGGGAGCCGGCGCAGAGTAGCGATACAGCGGCATCACCACCGGGGTCAGAGGCAACCTCTGGCGGTCTTGGACAGCGGGGCACAGTCTTCTATGTGCCACCACTAGACCATCAGGGACATTTCCGCACAGGGAGCCGCCACTATGCTGCGGGTCCCGGGTGGGTTTCCAGGCAGGGGCGGACCATGCCCACTCCCTTTGGCTTGTCCTGATTTGGGTTTCCCGCCGAGTGGCTGCTCTCTACTCCCTCAGGGACAAGACAAGCAGCCGATTGCTTTGCTTTCAGTATAGCATCTGCTTCCCCTATACCTCACTGTCCTGGTGCCAGGTTATATTTCTCCCCCGTTGGTGTGTAGCAGCTGGGGGCATTGTGCCTTTCTTTCTATTACTTATTTTTTTATCTGTAAGAAAGCTTCTCTCTGAAGGGAAGCATTGAACTGGCACTATATTTGTGTTGGTTAGCCTATCCGAGAGCTCGTCTGAGGAGGAGGATCTATCCCCGACTTCGGAAGGGGAGGACGACCCATCGTTTGTGCTGACGATCATATGACGCAGGTCAGAGTTGAGGCTCTGATAAAGGCTGTTAGATCAGTTCTACAGATTGCGGACTCTGAGACTCCTTCCGCTTCAGAGGCGCCCTTCTCCAAGCGTAAAAAGAAGGGACCCTTCAGTGTTTCCACATTCTGCTCAGTTGGAGAACCTCCTGCCAGAGGCATGGTTGCACCCTAATAAATAATTTTTGGTGTCCAAAGGTATCTTCTTTCTACCCTTTCTCTGAGGGTGATAGAAAGAAATGGGAGACCCAACCTCCGGTTGACGCACATATTGCCCGATAGGTAAGGTCCTCCATTTTACCTGTCACGGATAGGGCATCGCTTAAGGATCTGGCGGATAGGAAATTGGAGCTATTTCTGAAGTCTGTGTTTAGTAACGCTGGGACAATTTTTCATCCGGCTTTGGCCTGGATATACAAAGCTATAAGTAGCTAGGCTTCCCAGGGACAAGTTAGTCTCCCTTCAGACACTCATTCGTCAATTTCTGAAGAAACACAGGGTTTCCATTCACCTATGCATGTGGGTTCTCGGCAAGCTGGTCTCTTGTCTTGACATGGTGGAATATGCTCAGTTCCGTTCCAGGCCGTTACAGCTGGAACTCCTGCGCCGGTGGAACCACTCTCCTTTTCATCTGAAGTATCAGGCAATCATTCTACCCAGGGACGTGCGCCTTTTGTGATGGTTCCAAGCCTCTCTCCTAAACAAAGATCACCCATTTTTAGTCCAGCAGTGGGTCCTCCTGACAAGGCTCCATGCCAGCCTACACGGGTGGGGAGCAGTCACAGGCAGTCATTCCTTTCCGGGCTGTTGGACAGCTAGGGAAGCCATGTGCTGTTTACCTTGCTCTGTACCAGACGGGACCCTTCTTACATCATCTGCCGGTAAAGATCCAGTCGGACAAAGCGACGGCTGTCTCATACATCGATCATCAGGGTGGCACTTGCAGTCATGAGGGAGGTGACTCCCATTCTTGCTTGGGCTGAGAAGTTACTCTCTGCTTTGTCAGCGGTCTACATCCAGGGGGTCCTAAACTAGGAAGCAGACTTCCTCAGCAGACGGGATGTCCACTCAGGGGAATGGTCTCTCCATCCCACAGTATTCCGGATGCTTGTTCGTTGCTGGGGTCGTCGTCAGATCGAACTTATGGCTCCCCGGTACGGTTCCCGATCCCACAGCATTTCTGGTAGGCGCCTTGGCGTCACCCTGGTCCTTTCCACTGGTGTACCTTTTTCCTCCAATCACTCTCCTACCGCTGGTCTTACAGAAGTTGCGTCAGGAGTGAGTCACGGCCATTCTGGTGGACCCTCATTTGCCCAATCGGGCCTGGTATGCAGACCTTTGAGAACTGTTCATTGCTCCTCTGTGGCACCTGCCTCTGTGGCCGGACCTTCTTTCTCAGGGTCCGTGTCTTCACCCCGATCTCCCACATTTAGCTTTGACGGGGTGGCTATTGAAACATCAGTCCTAAAAGCTTGTTGTTTCCTTGACTCCGTTATTCGGACCATGCTTTATTCGGCCATGCTCTCGGGCCAGGAAACTTTCCTCAGCTAAAATTTATTAACGGTCTGGAAGGATTACTTCCAGTGGTGTTCCACCTGTCGATGGGATCCTGAGATCTATCGGCTGTCTAGAGTCTTGGCCCTCTTGCAGTCTGGTCTGGATCTCGGTCTGAGACTTGCCTCCTTGAAAGTGCAGGTGACCGCACGACGCATGGCAAGGTCTCCAGCGTACGATTTCTCCAGGGGGTGCTACATTTACAACCACCAATTGTTCGTCTGGTTCATCCTTGGGATCTCACTCTAGTTTTGAACTTTCTTAAGGAGCCTCCCATTGAACCCTTACGCTCAGTGGACCTTAAGCGGCTCACTTGGAAAACTCTGTTCTTGTTGGCGATTGCATCCACTCGCCGCGTCTGACTTGGGGGCATTGTCTCGCATGGAGCCCATTCTTATCTTCCATCCGGATCGGGCCGTGCTTCACACACGTTTGGACTATCTTCCGAAGGTTGTCTTTTGGTTCCACATTAACCAGATTGTGGTTCTGTCGCTCTTCGTCCCAGAAATTTCCGTCTCTGACACATTTCGGTCTTTGGATGTTGTCCTGGCTGTACGCCTCCTATGTCCGCAGGACTCTGGAATTCCGCAAGACGTAGTCTCTTTGTGTTGTACGACGCCCGTAAAAAGGGTTGGCCTGCCTCTAAACAGACGTTGGGGCGATGGCTGCGTCTTGCTAGCCGACAAGCCTATGTGGCTGCTCGGCAACTGGTTCCGCTTTCGGTTGCGTCTTACTCCACTCGAGCTGTGGGTGGCCCAGCGTGGGGTTTCCGCGGAGTAGCTCTGTCAGGCAGCTACATGGTCCTCCACCCACACTTTAATCAAATTGTACAGTTTCGACACTTTCACCTCGGCCAATGCGGCCTTTGGACGCAGTGTCCTTTCTGCAGTTCAGGAGTGTTCCCACAACTTTGGGACGTCCTTCTGTTCCAGTGTCCACCATAGGTTGAAAGATAAAACGGGATTTTTTTGTCTTACCTTTTAAATCCCTTTTTCTGAATCCATGGTGGACACTGGGTACCCCCCTTACACACCTCGCTGGCTAGGGGTTTTCTTCTTTCCGGCACCCGTGCCAGGGTTGTTGTTTACCTGGCTGTGTTTGTGTGTTCTGGATTTTTTTTTTTCTTGTTTCTCCTTTCCTCTCTGCCTCTTCCTGGGGCTTGTTAGGTCAAACTGGTCTGCAGGGATACAGGTGGGCTATAGGGCAGGAGGTGCCTGTGCTGCAGTTCAACAAAGTTAAATCCTTGGTGCCCAGTCCCTGCACTCCACTGTGTCCCGGTGTCCACCCTGGATTCAGAAAAAGGGATTTAACAGGTAAGACAAAAAAATCCAGTTTTTCCTCTAGCTACAGGCAGGTCATGTTTGTTTATTTCCTAAGAGCAGCTCACCTTACCTGGAAAGTTTCCCCTGTATACATAGCTAAACCTGTGTATTTTGTGACTGCTGACAGTTGTTTTATACTTTCTACGCCTTTATTCCTGCATGTGTTTTTAATTTTGGGCTTCCTTTTTTTTTTGTGCTCAGGAGTCTCCTTACCTTATGACCTAAGGCAGTGGTTCCCAAACTGTGTGTTGTGTGCCTCAGGGCACTTGCAGGGATGCCTTGGGTTGGTGGTCCAGTACCAAATATAATTAATTTAATTCAGTGTGATGGGCAAAACCAGTGCTAATGGCTGCCAGTCAAAGAATATGTGGACAAAAAGAAGCGCAGCCCTGTCAACCATCACATAACTGACCCTAGGGTGACATAGAAGCACAATTTATTTTATTTTTTTCTGAATTTCTTAATAAGAAACATTTGGCTCAGGGGTGCCGTGCAGAAAATGCTGATACTCTAGGGTGCCGTGATTCAAAAAAATTTGGAAACCACTGGCCTAAGGTAAGCATAGTTTTGCCTCTGCCACCTTCTTGATTTTAGTTGTTCAGCTTAGGTGCTAGATTCTTGATGAGCTAGGGATTTAGCTATGCTCTGATAGGGTCTGAAATATGGGGTAGATTGGTTGTTAGGGCTTCGGTTTGGTGTTGTGTGTTTCATTTAGCTTTTTCTGTACTTTTTCATGCTTTGTTCTATTACTATAATTATATCTAATATGGCTCATGGGTGCACACTGCTTTCTGCCACTTCTGTTATGGCCCTTGCGTTTCCTATTTTTTCTAGTAACTCACAGGGTTAACTTGGAACATTAAGGACTTTAATAACAAGTTTAAAGAGGTCTCTGGTACTGACCCATCTAAACTCATTTAACCCTTATTTTGTCTCTCTAATGAAGACATCTGTTGGGTGGTAAGGTCTTGGCCCTAAATTAAACCCTGGGAGGGATGATAATACCATTCCACTTACCATCTCAACTCTAGGAAGGTTTCTTTTCTGTTCTGGTGTGCAAATTGTTATGTTTCACTTCTAGTGAGGTTTGGGCTGATCCATTTGTAGTGTTCACGTTAGTATTTCTTAGGGCAAGGTGCTGATCACCGAGTAAGGTCAATTTTAATTTTGATGGGCACATTTTTGACGCGATGATTCACATCACTAAAGCTACACAATGAACAGCACATATATTAATTCCATGTAGTTATTATATACACATGTGCCCCTAGTGTATTATATAATCCCAAATAGGACACCCATATAACACCCAATATCTGTACTGAGAGAAATATTTTTACAGTCTAGTTTAAAGAGATGTTGTGACATACTAATAATAATGTCCTTGTTAGCTGAAGGCTGTAATCCCTAGTTTTAAAATAGCATAGTTCGGCAAGGGGTTAAATTAGATTAGCAGGTCCCCTGTTCAACAAAGTTTTTAATCCCAGTCTGGATAGGTGGTAGGAGATTGGGCCAATATCGTTTTGCGCTTGATTGGGTCCGGCCCTGACAATGTTGCCTCTGCCTTCCCTCCAGTTCTGTGGGATGCCGTTAAGCCTTGTTTTCAGGGTACCTTGGTGGGCAGACTTGCACAAATCAAGCAATTCACTAGACACAAGAGAAAGTATACAATTAGCCTGTCTGCTGCAGATCATTTGTTGTGGCTGGTTGCTCACAGGACGTGGACTGGCCATTTTTGCTGCTTATGTCCACTGTACCTATGCTGACATGAATAGTGGCTATTTTTCTTATTTGACCTGGGCAGACTCCATCCCCACTATAGTACATTAAGTTACTAGTAGTCATATTTTATGATTTATATTTATTTAAATTTTTACTACAGAGAAGGCAGTGCTAGATAGTCCCCTGGACATCTGCACTGCTGCTCCATCACCCTTCCGCGTTGCCACGACTCCAGCCATCGGCTAGGTACTCTAGGCGGGGCTCCGGGGGGACCTAGCTAGCAGGGCTCCTCGGACCACAGACTGCAGCCAGGACTCAAGGGGACAGGTAACCGCGTATGCGCAGTATGGATGAGAGAGGGATCAGGAATAACTCCGATAGAAAATAAGGGAGAGGTGGGGGACAATGATCCGTATGTGTTGTTAGGCAGTGTCTGTTGCTGAAAGCATTGCAGAAATCTGAATGCGCCACCGGACCAGGTCACGACCCACCCGAAGAAGAGTACCTGAGTTAAAATGACCGAAGGATTGTGTATGGTGAACAAGCCAGTTGTGGTGAAACATGTGTCCAGTCAGTCACTCCCCACTGCAGGAGGGAGCAGCAGGGTGTCGGGCACAATCCTTCGGTCATTTTAACTCAGGTACTCTTCTTACTACTCTCTCATCCAGGTGTCCGCTCATAGAAGACCCTGGACAGCAGAGGGGACCAGGTACTTGTACTCCGCACTTACTATTATAATTTCTATGGGGTTATGTGACACAACATGATGATATCTGCCTATAGTAGTTTACAATATTTAAGTATGTCATCCGGGATTGCTATCCTGATATAAATTAGTATCAGGTCATCTGGGATATTTACGCCTACAGGGTGGTCTTTGCTCTCCCCTTTTCTCAGAGTACTCTGCTAGCATTTCATGTGTATATTTATATATTTTTGGTTACATTGAGGTAGTATCCAACTCGGCAACAGGATTAAATAATTTTTTGCAAGCCGGGGATAATTTGCATATGTGTTTGTGTTTGGCCATACATGGTATATGAATTTGGGATGATACTCAGCAGACACGCTATTATCGCACTCAATGTATAGATTTATCTCAAATGACCGAGTAGTTATAATTACATACGGTTCTATTTTATGAGTTATTTCCAATTATTATTTCCAATTTTTATATGTCATACGAACTGTACCTGACACTGCTATTATATAATATTATGTACCCATCAGGAGCTATATGAGCATATGAATTCAAACAAGCATAGTCACCACATACTTTATGCTAATTCTTATAATAGATCTATTTTAATAAATTCATGAGATTAATTGCTAAGGGAGCTCAATTAGATATTTTATAAATGAGCACAACAAATCCCTATTCTTTTATTGGAGATATATTAAAAGCTAATTTTTTATTATACTAACAAGTCCTTTATGTACAAAAGAGTGCCCCACGAAGGAATCACTATACTGATGATTGGTTTTTCCAATTATTGATACTTTTTGAGTTCTAGTTACTCGATTCCAGGGAGCACCTCTAGCATATAAAATTTATCTTATGATAAAATTATGATATAAGATATGATATATATGCTACCTATTGCTGGTTTTACTTATAGATGTGAAATATAACACTGGTTATTATTCCTGTGCGGGATATTCTGGTTTCTTTGGGATAAAAATTTCAGACCACCTAGCAGTCCCTGTGGTAGCTCCCCCTATGGGATGGCAACAGCAGGTACTCCCTGCAAATCCTTTGCCTCCCCCATGGGTAGACGTACTTTCTAAAAAAATAAAAAAAAAAACCTACTAAGCGTGCTCTGTTATCTTCCCAGTCCACCCAACTATCAGAGTTATCTGGGAAGGCGGAAGACGCAGACCTCTCTCACTCTGACCCCCTCCTTGGGAGAAGAGGAGCCCCCCTCTAAATCGAATATGCCTGCTCTTGAAAGAGCTGAAAATTGAGTTATGATAAGAACGTAACATTGTTAACTCTTTCTTCGAAGTCCATAGGGTCCACATGGAGACCTTGGGGTGTAGGTTGGATCTGGAACCCGAGCACCACGCTGTTAAAGTTTTTGCTCCCAGGATGCACTGGTCCATCCTCCCTATACCCTGAGCCAGAGGCACCTCAGTTGGTAAGTAGCCAAAGGCCAGAGGAGGATAAGAGAGAGAAGGAAGACTGGTACACACAAGATTCACACTCTCACAGAGACAGGAAACCGGTTACTAGAAATATAGCCCATGTGAAGCCAGGTGCGTCAGGGCGGGTACCCTGTGGACTTTGAAGAAAGAGTTAACAAAGGTAAGTTCTTACCATAACTCTCATTTTCTTCTTTAGGCTCCACAATGATGTCCCAAAGCAGTCCTTTTAAGGGTGGGGACGCTTCTGCCCTGAGACGAGAATCCGGCGCACAAAGGAAGCATCCTGAGAGGCTAAGGTATCAAATGCATAGAACCTTAGAAAGGTCTGAATGGAAGACCATGTGGCCGCCTTACAAAGCTGAACAGCCAAGGCTCCACGGTGAGCCGCCCATGAGGGGTGTAAGCCTCTGCGATAGTCATACGAAGCAATCTGGCCAACTTTTGTTTATTGGCTGGCCATCCCTTTTTGTGAAATCCACAGAGCACAAACAAGGAGTCTGATTTCCGAAGGGAACTGGTACGGACCACAGAAAATCCTAAGAGCGCGGACCACATCCAAATAGGCCTCACCAGCCGAGAGGTCTGGTGACTGAAAGGCCGGTACTATAATTTTCTGATTTATATGGAAATGAGAAACTACCTTACGAAGAAACTCAGGGCGAGTGCGTAGCACAGCCCTGTCCTGGTGAAATATCAGAAAGGGGGGGACGACAGGAGAGCGCCCCCAATCCTCACACCCTCCCGGCAGTTGCAATAGCCAGAAGAAAGAGTCTCTCGAGTGAACCACTTGAGTTCTACTGAATCCAGGGGTTCAAATGGAGGACCCTGGAGGCACAAAGAACTACTGACAAATCCCACGGAGCCACTGGATGGACAAAGGGAGGTTGAATACGGAGGACACCCGGGAGGAAGGTGTGGACATCCGCTAGTGGAGCAAGACTACGCTGGGACCAAATGGATAAAGCAGAGACATGCACCTTCAGTGAAGCAAGGCGAAGTCCAAGGTCCAATCCAGCTTGAAGGAAGGCCAGGACTCTGGAAATCCTAACCACTTAAGGATCGTAGCTTCTGGTACGACGCCATTGGAAATATGTACACCACACTCTGTGGTAGAGCCGAGCAGAGGCTGGCTTATGCACTCTGAGCATAGTGCTGACTACAGAGCTAGAGAATCCTTTTGACCTCAGGAGGGATGTCTCAAGACCTACACTTTTATAGACAGACAACCCAGGACCGGGTAAAGGCAAGAACCTTGAGACAACAGGTCCGGCCGTTGATACAGCAGGAACGGAGTGACGATGGAGAGACCGTAGATCTGAGTACCACTGACGTCTGGGCCAAGCTGGGGTCACCAGCAGGACAGTGCCTTTGTCTTGTTTGAACTTCCGAATAACTAGTGGAAGAAGGGAAACTGGAGGGAATGGGTACACAAACTGGAAGGTCCACTTCACTGCTGCGTCTACAAAGGTTGCCTTTGTAGACGCAGTTTGTGATTGTGTCGGGAGGCCATGAGGTCCACTTCTGAGAGGCCCCATCTGTGCACTAGGAGTTGAAACAACTCTTGAAGAAGTGACCATTCCCTGATATGGGAACAGTTGGACACTCTGACCACGCAGGTGGGCCGCCCTGAAAGCCATAATTTTGGTAAACACCTGTGGAGCTGTGGAGTCTAAAGGGCAGAGCCTGAAATTGGAAATGTTGCCATAGTACAGCAAACCGGAGATATCGCTGATGTGAGGGCGCTATAGGTACCTGTAAGTACACGTCCTCAATATCCAGAGATACTGTAAAGTCCCCAGGCTCCATAGTTAGGATGATGGAGCGGAGGGTTACCATCGTGAACTTTGGCCCCCTTAGGAATTCGTTCAAGGATCTGAGGATAGGCTGATGAGACCCATTTGGCTTCTAAACAAGAGAGTAGATAATAACCAGTCCCTCCACTGAGATAGTGGGACTGGCACAATTACCCCTGCTTGCAGCAAGGACTGCATGGCTTTCTGGATTTGTAAGACCGTGTTCAGGTCTGAATGTGGGCCTGTGTAGATAAACTGGTGGAGAGACCATCTGAGAAATGAGAGGGCGTACCCATTTGAGACCACTTCTCTTACCAAAGTACCTGTGGTGTTTTGACACCAGTACTGTGCGAACTGAAGAAGTCGGCCTTCCACTCTGGCATATCCCAGAGGGAGGCCCATCCCGACAGGCTGAGGGTTTATCCTCGGGCTTTGAAGCAGGGCTCCTGGTGTTCCAGGTCCGCCTGGTCCTGGGTTTGGCGGTTCTAGTGGAATCCGACTGCCTAGGAAAGGACTGACCTTTTAGGCTTTCCTAGGTCTTGTAGAAGTAGTTACAATCTTGTCAAGGTCTGTGCCCAACAAGATCTCCCTATTGTAGGGTAACCCTTCTAGACCTTCCATGAGCGTAGCCACAGGGTACGGCCGAGACTCTGGAGGTTGGCATCTGTCTTCTCCAAAACAGGAAGCTGCATCTCGAATGTGAGCAACAAAATACATTTGATCTGAGGGAAAAGAGTCTTCAAGTGCGTCAGCTTAGCTCTCTCTAGCTTTAGCCACCCATGCTATAGCCATGGTTGGATGGGCAACAGTCTCTGAAAAAGAGTATATCGATTTCAGGCAAGCTTCTACTTTCCTATCCGTAGGATCCTTCAAGGAAGTACTGTTGGAATAGGCAACGTAGCGCTTTTAATTAAACTCGTAACGTGAATCCCCCGCAGGGGCATTTCCCATTTTTCACAATGAGCCACAGGAAAAAAAATAACATGAGGTCAGTATGAAACCTTACCATGCGATTGCCAGGCTGCAGCCATAAGTTCAGCTAGAATTCTGCTGATGCTACTTTCTGTTGTTTAAACAGAAGGTGCTTGGATTTAGGAGATGGCTCGTCATCTTCTATTAATCAGATGGATCTGACAGCTCGCACTAAGGCATGAATATTAATTTATGACCGACTCTCATCCTCCCCTGGAGGGGAGTCAGGGTTAGAGAGATCAGCATCTGTGCGTGGACTGTGACGATAACAGAGGACATGTAAAGGATTTACTGGGTAGAGGTTTCCACCTTGCAACATGGTTTGAAAGGCATTAGATCAGTGGTCAGGGAACTTTTTTACCTTTTACCCAAAAATATATTTAGATATGCCAATGTTACCCCCTTGATCTGAAAGGAAGGAAATCATATAGTAGTGCCCTCAGAGTTATGCCCCTGTAGTAGTGCCCTCAGAGTTATGCCCCTGTAGTAGTGCCCCCATAGTTGTGCCCCCATATAATGCTCCTGTAGTGCCGCTTGTACAAAAAAAAAAAAAAAACTCTTCGCCCCTGCTCCTGCATCCGCCGCCGTCCTGTCTGCCTCGGCTACGCCTCGGAACTATGGAAGAGACGTCATGACGTCTCTCCCATAGTGCACATGGAGAGAGCCGGAAGCTGGAGTTCAGCAGAGAACTCCGGCTAACGCGGCGCTGCTGGGAAGGAGCCGGGCGCCTGCTGGTACTGACATCTCAGCGGGCGTCCGGCTTAGAGCCTCCCTGCGGCACAGCCAGGCATGCATATGAATCATCCGTCCATTACCCCCAGGAATTTCATTTTTACCCCATATGGGGTAATTTACCCTTGTTCCCCGACCACTGCATTAGATGTAGCCATCAGACTCTGTACCGAGTTAAAGAGTACGTCTACCCATGGTGGGGGTACAGGAGGTACCTGTATCGCCTGAACCTGATGTGACAACCCCAAAGTGAGCATTACATCCTACTGTGATAATTCCCTCGGGGGAATTACAGCCGGATCCGCTAGGCGGCCCGTAATAGTGGCCAGTACCTGAACAAAGGAGCTGATGACATACACGCATATACATACATAAAGTCAGGTGCATAAATATTGGGACATTGACAGAATTTTCATATTTTGGCCTCTATTCACCACCACAATGGCTTTGAAATGAAACAAACAAGATGTGCTTTAACTTCAGACTTTCAGATTTAATTTGAGGGTAACTACATCCAAATCAGGTGAACGGTGTAGGAATTACAACGGTTTCTATATGTGCCTCCCACTTTATAAGGGGCCAAAAGTAATGGGACAAACTAAACAATCCTAAATCTAACTTTCACTTTTTAATACTTTGTTGCAAATCCTTTGCAGGCAATTACAGCCTGAAGTCTGGAACGCATAGACATCACCAGACGCTGGGTTTCATCCCTGGTGATGCTCTGCCAGGCCTCTACTGCAAATGTCTTCAGTTCCTGCTTGTTCTTGGGGCATTTTCCCTTCAGTTTTGTCTTCATCAAGTGAAATGCATGCTCAATCGGATTCAGGTCAGGGGATTGACTTGGCCATTGCATAACATTCCACTTTTTAGCCTTAAAAAACTCTTTGGTTGCTTTTGCAGTATGCTTCGGGTCATTGTCCATCTGCACTGTGAAGCGCCGTCCAATGAGTTCTGAAGTATTTGACTGAATATGAGCATATAATATTGCCCGAAACTCTTCAGAATTAATTCTGCTGCTTTTGTCAGCAGTCACATCATCAATAAATACAAGGGAACCAGTTCCATTGGCAGCCATACATGCCCACGCCATGACACTACCACCACCATGCTTCACTGATGAGGTAGTATGTTTTGGATCATGAGCAGTTCCTTTCCTTCTCCATACTCTTCTCTTCCCATCACTCTGGTACAAGTTGATCTTTGTCTCATCTGTCCATAGGATGTTTTTCCAGAACTGTAATGGCTTTTTTAGATGTTGTTTGGCAAACTCTAATCTGGTCTTCCTGTTTTTGTGGCTCACCAATGGTTTACATCTTGTGGTGTATCCTCTATTTCTACTTCAGGGTCCATAGGGTATCCACAGGTTACCTTGGGGTATAGGCGATGGCGGCAGACATCCAGGCACCACAGAGTTAAATTTTCAGCCTCCCAGGATGCACTGGGGTCCCTCTCCTATACCCCGCCCCCGAGCCTTAGGCCACTCAATTTTCGACGGTGCCTGGCCGGACCAGTTGCACCGTACAGAGGGGGGTCTTTTTAAGGCCCCTGAATATTTCTTCGCAGCTGTGGCTGCACAACTAGATTGCTCCAGCATAGGACAGTCAGTATTGAAGTCCATGCTGTCACTCCTACACCCCGCCGGTACCAGAACGCCGGTACCGATCCGGGGATGCTGGTAGGTAGCTGGGGTCACAGCTAGCGGTGACCCAGGCTACCTGGACTGTGGCCGGATGCACGGGGAACAAGGTAAGCGGCGGGGTCCCGCGGTGGGCACCCGCCGGTAACACAGTCCTGTTTGGTCCCCAGGCAGGGGGCTCCCTGGGGACCGGCTGCGTGTGGGGCCAGGTACTGATCCTGCGCCTTCCACTAGACCACCAGGGACAGCGGACCGCAGCATGTGCGGTACAGCGCGGCGTCCCAGGAGTTAATAGCAGGCCAGGGGAGAACGCCTTCCCTGTCTCACAGCCGGCGTCTCCCCCGCTGCACAGTGCCATTCCACAGCGGTCTGAGCGGGCTGTGTCAGCGCTCCTCCCCCGGGCCCCGCCTTCTCTCTGCTCCTCGGTGGCCATTTTCTCACTACATGTGCTGGGGATTGCAAATGCTGCTGGAAGCTGATACAGGTGCCATTGCGGTCCGGGTCCCCCGCATACCTCTCCTTCAATTAAGGTCAGTGTATGCAGCACTGTTTCTTACCAGGCTCGGGTCTGTGTAGTTGATCGCAGTGCTTGTAATGCAGGATGTTATCTGTGCATTGTATGTGACTTAAATGCTAGTGCTGTTTGCCTGTACTTTAATTTCTTACTGTCAGCCATTTTCCTATCCCTGTTCTTCTTCTGCTACAGCCCTTGCGGTGCGGTGTTGCAGGGTGTTTATTACCTCACAGTAAACGTGGTTTTTCTGTGTGGGAAGTCACATACGCTCCGTTCACAGTCTTCATGTCGGAAAGTGAACGAGGATATCCTCTTTCAGCTATAATGTACTGATCTAATGTGCAGTTAGCGGAGGGATATGTAAACGCTGATGGTTTATGGAGGGCATGTTATATTATATATCACGCCCCATTTCTGTCACTGTGCCTGCACAAAAAGGGACCGGCCTCGGCTGGCTAAGATGCTTACAGCCCTTGTGGGCAAAGCCCCCTGTGTTTCCCCATAGGGGTTATCGCAGCGAGTGGTGGTCTCATCACCTGCAGGGGTCCCTGGGCAGTTGATAGTACCCCAGTGTATCCTGTTTTTCGCCCCCCAGGTCTCACAGAAGCCTGTGTGGGTGAATTTATTGTCCGAATGGTATAACACTCGATGGACGTTTTACAGGGGGAGTCACCATTTCGGCCTTCTAAACGGCCTTTCTTGTCTCAGACGGCTAAGGACATGACGTCTGATGACGGTGACATTATTGACTTTTTCAGAAACGAGCTCCTTAGTGCAAAGGAGGCGTAGTCTGGGTCTAAAGTCTATATACCTGGCCTTATACGGGCAGTCCGTGCGGCTTTGGTTATTACATATCCCCCGTGGCTAAATCCTAATATGCCTTCTTTAAGGATAAGGGTGTTGCCACTGTAATTCCTCTATCTGGTCAGGTGGATCATTTAGAGGAGGAGTGGAAAATCCAGGTAAGCGGTTCCAGCCTCAAAAACGGTTTTCCTTTTGCATACCCCTTTGCGGATAATTACATTTCCGAATGGGAGTTACCTTTACGGGTAGATTCTCATGTTACACGCCTAGTGAGGAGTGCTACGTTGCCCATGCCCTCCAGGTCATCCTTGAAGGAGGTTCCAGATTGCAAGGTGCAAATATATCTAAAATCCAATTATTCCCTTGCTGGAGGGGCTTCCAGGCCGGCTATGGCCGTGTGCTGGGGGGCCAGAGCCATGGAGCGCTGAGTAGGTAACTGGATCTCTGCACACTGACTCTCCAGCAGAGCAAGTGGATAGTGGCAAACTCTCAGAGACTTAGCCACGTTCATAATGAGACTGTCTTACATATAGCCTACTCCTTTCCAGAATCTCCTCGGCAGCAGTAGCGGCTCGCCGCTCCCTGTGGTTGCGCTCTTGGAAAGCGGACGCAGATTCCATTTGGAATGCTTTGCCTTTTACGGGACAGGTCCTGTTTGGCTCTCATCTGGACGCAATTGTGGCCCCGCAGGCAGCAGCTATGTCTGCGTGTCTGCCATCGGCTACAGTCCCATCAGGGTGTGGGGCTTCTTCTTTTCGGCCCTGTGAGGCCAGGATAAGTCTAAAATACAGCTTTCCAAGACAGTCAGTAGCCAGGAAATCTGCTCAGCCATAAGAACAGGCTTGGAGTACAAGACGTCCTACTCCCAAGTTGGACTATAAGCCTTCAGCCTCACGGGATGGGCCTCCTCTCGGGGGACCCCAGAGTTGGAGGCCGGCTTCTCCAGTTCGCCCAGTGCTGGTGTCTGACCACCACGGACACTGGGGTAAGAGAAGTATTTTCTTGAAGGTATGTCCTCTCCTCCCGGTAAAAGCCTCCCAGACGGTTTTTCGTTACAAGTCTTCTGTCAATTCAGGACAAGGCCCTGTAATTTTTGAGGGTGTTTCACTCTATGCTCCTGGCATGAGTTATAGTACCTATTCCGTTGCCCCAAAGGGGAACGAGGTATTACTCCATCCTCTTTCTGGTACAGACACCCAGTGGGTCTTACCAGGACATCCTCAACCTCGAATCCTTCAACAAATTCTTAAGTGTTCCTCGGTTCAGGAGGGGGACCCTGCATTCCATCATTCAATGGAGCCTGGGAATTTTGTGGTGTCGTTGGATATATTCAGGGTGACTGCCTGAATTTCCCTCTTTTCTTAGCAAACCAGTGTTTTCCTCAGGTTTGCAGTGGTCGATCAGCATTTCCAGTTTCTGGCATTGCCCCTTGGTCTGGCCTCCGCGCCTCACGGTTTACCAGTTATGGCAGCCCACCTGCGGATGCAGGGGGTCCGCTTGTTACCCTATCCAGGCGACCTTCTGTTGTTACCAGGGTCTCCAGAGATACGTCAGTGCCATATGCTACAGACAATATCTGTGTTGCTACGTTAGGACTGACTGATAAACTGGAAATGGTCCTCTCTGATTCTTCACAGAGGATGCTCCATATCCCAACATCTGAGGATCTTTGTGATTGAGGAAAAGATCTCTGCATTACAGGCAAAGGTACGCAGTTGCCTGCAAAGTCGCCGAGTGTCTATTCACTTGGCAATGTGGTTCCTGGGTTCCAGGGTGTCGCTGTTCGACATGGTGGAGAGTGCCCAGCTTCACTCTAAACCTCTGAAAAAAAATTGATCCTCTCCAGATGGGATGGATTGCCCCATAGGATAAAGTCAATAGTGCTTTCCCCGGAGGTTTGTCTCTGGCCTGGTGGCTGCGGAAAGCTCACCTAAACAAGGGGCACCCCCTTTGGGATTGAGGACAGGGTCCTTCTGACGACGGACGCCACTATCCGTGGCTGGGAAGAAGTGACTGGTCCACACTTGTTCCAGGGCAGGTGGACACCAGTAGTTTTTGTGCTTCCCATAAACATCTGAGAACTCTGAGCAGTATTCAAGGTTCTCCAGCATGCAGGACAGGTCTTCCACGGAAATACCGTGCAGGTACAGTCTGACAACGCCATCATGATGGCTTATGTAAACCACCTAGTAGGTTCCCGAAGTCAGGTGACACTAACAGTGGTGTCCCGAATTCTGGCTTGGGTGGAAGGCTATATCCCTGCCGTCATCGGCAGTGTTCATTCAGGGAAATGTCCTCTTTATCAGGAGGTGTTCAATCTTCTGGTGAACAAGTGGAGCCTTTCAGAGATGAGACTCTTCTGGTAGATGTAGGTAGGTCCAGTGGACCTTCCAAGTTGTGTACCTCGTCCCTCCGTTATCCCTTCTTCCTCCAGTAATAGCAAGAAGGAGGCACGCTCCTGCTGATAGCTCCAGCGTGGGCCAGACGGCACTATTACTCAAATCTTCGGAGCCTCTCCGTTAACACTCCGAAGCTGTTGCCTCTACGCCCGGACCTGTTGTCTCAGGATCCTGGCTGATACCCAGACCTGGGTTGTCTGTCCTTGACGGTGTGGCGGTGGAGACTGCCCTCTTAAGGTCTAGGAGTTTTTCCAGCTCTATAGTTAACAGGGGCTCTGTCCATGCTAAGAGCTCGGAAGCTTTTATCTGCAAGAATTTACCATTAGGTATGGTATACTTTCTTTCAGTTGTGTCGCCTTAGGGGCTAGGCTCCTCGGGTATTCCGGATATCCAGAGTGTTGGCTTTCCTACAGGTGGGCTTAGATAACGGTCTTCGCCTTGCTTACCTGAAGGTGCAGGTTTCTGCCCTGTTAGTATGGTTTCAGCGTAGGATGGCTACTCTTCCTGATGTCCACACCTTTGTGCAGGGTGTATATTATATTCAGCATCCCTTTGTTCCACCTGTGGCTCCTTGGGATTTGGCTGTGGTCCTTAGGGCTCTCTGAGGACCGCCATTTGATCCACTGGGCTCAGTGGATTTCAAATGGCTTACGGCTAGGACTGTATTCCTTCTGGCTATTGATTTGGCCAGTAGGATCTCAGAATGGGAGGCTCTGTCATGTAGACCTCCCTTTTTCTCATCTTTCCTAGGAACAGGGCAGTGCTTCGCACTTGCCCTGGTTTTTTTCCTACGGGGGTGTCTAGTTTCCACATCAATGAGGAAATTATAGTACCGGCCTTTACTTCCCCAGTCCTGTCTGCTGGTGAGGCCTCTTTGGCTGTGTACGGGCGCTAAGAATTTAAGTTGACCGTACCAGTCCATTTAGGAAATCAGACTCTCGGTTTTGTCCTTTATGGTTTCCAAAAAAAGGGTTGGCCTGCCACTACGCTAACTTTGGCAGGATGGATTCACAGGTCTTCCTGTTCCATCCTCTATTAAAGCTCTTCCACTAGGTGTGTGGGTCCTTCGTGGGCAGCTCGACGTGGCGCCTCAGCTGTGATTGGCAGCCACCTGGTCATCTGTCCATATTTTTGTAAGGTATTATGCTTTTGATACCTTCGCCTCTCAGGATGCTTCCTTCGGGCGGCGGATTCTCCTTACAACACAGGAGCATCCCCACCCTTAAAGGATACTGCTTTGGGACATCCCCAAGGTATCCTGTGGAAACCCTATGGACCCTGAAGTAGAAAATATGAGATATGGTAAGAACTTACCCTTGTTATCTCTATTTCTACGAAGTCCATAGGGTTCCACAGGACTCCCGCCCTATCGCACCTGTACTGCAGATGGGTTTTGATCTGGTCACCGGTTTCTCCGTCTCCTTCTGGTGAGAATGTGATTCTTGTGTGCTCCAGACTGTCTTCTCTCTCTTTTTTGCTCCTGCTCCGGCCTATGGCTTGTTACGAAACTGAGTGGCCTGAGGCTTGGAGGCGGGGTATAGGAGAGGGACCCCAGTGCATCCTGGGAGGCTGAAAATTTAACTCTGTGGTGCCTGGATGTCTGCCGCCATCGCCTATACCCCAAGGTATCCTGTGGAACCCTATGGACTTCGTAGAAATAGAGATAACAAAGGTAAGTTCTTACCATATCTCATATTATTCACTCTTGTGAAGTCTTCTCTTGATTGTTGACTTTGACACATATACACCTACCTACTGGAGAGTGTTCTTGATTTGGCCAACTGGAAATACCAGAGAAATAATTCTTCTGTCATCCACCACAGTTTTTTTCCGTGGTATTCCAGGTCTTTTGGTGTTGCTGAGCTCCTCGGTGCGTTCTTTCTTTTTAAGAATGTTTGCAAATGTCACACCTAGAATCAACTCCTGACCTTTTACCTGCTTAATTGAAAATGAAATAACGAGGGAATAGCCCACACCTGTCCATGAAATAGCTTTTGAGTTGATAGTCCCATTACTTTTGGCCCCTTAAAAAGTGGGAGGCACATATAGAAACCGTTGTAATTCCTACACCGTTCACCTGATTTGGATGTAATTACCCTCAAATTAAATCTGAAAGTCTGCAGTTAAAGCACATCTTGTTTGTTTCATTTCAAAGCCATTGTGGTGGTGAATAGAGGCCAAAATATGAAAATTCTGTCAATGTCCCAATATTTATGCACCTGAGTGTAAGTCGCATACAATGCAGAAAGTATACTGCAACGTGGCACTACAATCAACCGCCCAGATTCAGTGTCTGGGAAGGCTATAGTGCTGTATACACCAACCCAAGGGAGAGGTATGCAGGGGATACTGGACCACACGCTGGCCTGAGAGATCTGCGAGTTCTCCATTCAAGAAAATGGCCGCCGGAGACCTTAGAGGGGGCTTGGCCACAGGAGGAAACAGCTCAGCAAAACTAGACCGCAGTGGAAAGGCGCACTGAGCTGAAGGGAGGAGCCGCTAAACAGGGAAGGCTGCCTCCCCTGGCTGGCAATTAACCCCCGGGACACTGGCCCCCTCACCAACTTCAAGTCCCTGGTGGTCTAGTGGAGTGCAGGTATTGTGTGCCTGCCTCCACAGCCTGCACCTCCGTTCTATCCCCTGAGACCGGAGGTAGGACTGCTTTAATACGCAGGTCACCGCATGCGGCGAGCTGCTCTTACCTGTCCCCGTACGTCCGGCCACAGTACAGGATGTCCCGCGGAGCCTGGCTAGCACAGACCTCACGGTTTTGCTGAGATCCCCAGATCGGTACTGGCGTCGCTGCGCCGGCGGGGTGACTGAGTGACAGCATAGATGTCATATGGACAGTCTGCTGCTGCATGCTCTGATATCATAACAAAAACTACCAAAAGAATAAAATCAGCTTTGGGGCTGCTAAACGGCCCCCCCTGAATAAACAGTGACCCAACTCCGACCGGGCACCAACTATAACAGAGGTTGCTCTGGGGTGGGGTATAGGGAGGATGGACCAGTGCATCCTGAGAGCAAAAGCTTAAACTGCGTGGTGCCCGGGATCCAGATCCAACCTACACCCCAAGGTGTCCCTGTGGAGCCTATAGACCCTGAAGAAGAAAATCTATTCTTCAAATAGAAGAGGTATAACCCACTCCTAAGGCAAAAGAGCCACTCTTTAAACGACAGAAGGTAGTTTTCCTCACTATGATCAGCTTCCTGATCAAATGAGTGAAGTATAGAATATGCCAAATAAAAGGTTTCAGCTACCTTGATTTCTTTTTACCCTCTTCCAGCTGCTGTTTGCACTAAATGAGAAATTCCCCCATCAGTAGATTTGCACGTGACACACCTGGTTAAGAACCGCTACCTTACCTCACCATACAACAACCTCCTTAAAGGAGACTACAGATAGAAGGATTGAAGCTTGCCTGAAGTTTATATACTCTCTTACAGGAGCTATTACTCGTCCTGCCAGGGCTACAGCCTGGGTGGAAAGAGCCATTGAGAGTTGGGCAGAGGCCCTAGAAGATACATTTCCTTTTGATGCTTCGAGGGAACAGCTGTCCTACATCACTCACATTAGGGATGCAGCCTCCTATTTAGGAAAAGCAGCTTTGAATACTGTTCTCCTAGCTTCCAAGGCATCAACTACTTCAGTGGTAGCGCGCCGTTTCGTTTGGCTTCGCTCATGGAAGGCAGACACTGACTCTAAAAAGGCTTTGGAGTCTCTGCTTTACTCTGGGGAGATCCTGTTTGGCCCAGAATTGGACAAGATTGTGACTACCTTGGCAGCTTCTAAGACTGAGTTCTTGCCCTCTGCATGTACTACGAAGCCTTGAATGTCATCCTTTTCGGTCCTTTCGTCCCCAGGGGAAAGCTAAAGGTCAGTCCTTTCCACGGCAGTCAGCATCCACAAAGGTCTCCAAGCCTAGGACCAAACAGGCCTGGGCTACTAGACGTCCACCTACCAAATCTAAGGACAAGCCTTCAGCCTGCATGTGTGAGCCTCTCCCTGGGTGCCACCAGGGTGGGAGGCCGACTTCTTCAGTTTGCCCAGTTCTGGCGTCAGACCACCACAGACGTCTGGGTACAAGAAGTGGTCTCCCACGGATACGCCCTCTCATTCCTGAGGCGGCGCCCCCAGCAGTTATTTTGCACAGGACCATTATCGGGCCCAAGCATAGCCCTGCTCCTCCAGAAGGCCTTTCAGTCCATGCTGCTCTCAGGGGTAATAATTCCGGTTCCCTCATCACAGCGAGGGTCAGGTTATTATTCTACCCTTTTCTTGGTTCAGAGGCCCAACTGGTCTCATCAGCCTATCCTCGACCTCCGGTCTCTGAGCAAGTTTATCAGGGTGCCCAGGTTTCGCATGGAAACCCTTCGCTCTATTGTCCTGGCTATGGAGCCTGGGGACTTTATGGTGTGTCTTGACATTCAGGACTCTTACCTACATGTACCTATACAGTGTTTGATAATACGAGCTACAGTGCGTATTTTACCCAATGTCGGGCACTGGGGGCTCAC
The DNA here is from genome assembly GCA_031769625.1 of Taudactylus pleione. Classification (NCBI taxonomy): domain Eukaryota; kingdom Metazoa; phylum Chordata; class Amphibia; order Anura; family Myobatrachidae; genus Taudactylus; species Taudactylus pleione. The sequence continues at coordinate 27,399 of JAUIMM010001601.1, forward strand.
TTTTAGAAAGTTACCTGGTCCCCGGGGACGCGCTGGCTGGCACAGCGCGTCCCCCTGAGAAAGATACAACGCTGTCTGTTAGAGCAGCCAATGAGAGTCAGACTCTCATTGGCTGCTGCTGTGGAAAGCCGTGCTGGGATCAAGTCTGATCCCAGCATCGGCACAACATCCGTACCCGGCACTGGGACAGTGTGTTTGTTCCCAGCGCCAGGTAAGCCACCGTGGCGGGTACCTGGTGAAGGGACCGCCTGGTCCCTTCCACAAGTGACGGCGGGAGACACTTTGCTCCGGGCGCAAGCTAAGCGGAGCTCGCTGCCCGGAAGCCAAGTAGCGGCGGTTGTTTGGCACTGGCCGCAAGCAGTTTGGCTCGCGGTCCAGCAGCCAATAGGAGGCAGATGTGACGAGCCAATCGCAGCTCGCGGCGTCATAGCCCCGCCCACTCACGGCGTCTTGAATTAGACGCCGATCAGCGGGGAACTTCAGTCTGGCGGCGGAGGGGAGAAGTGATGACCTCCCGAAGACAGAAGAGTGGCGCGGCAACAGTTGCGGCGGCCGCGCAAGAGGTCAGAAGACGGCGTGATCAAGAAGGAATAAAGGAAGAGGCGGCGGCGCTGGCTAGGACAGGCCAGCGGCAGAAGAATGAAGCTGGGGACCGAAGAGGACTGCGGGGGTGGAAAGAAAAAGCGCTAACTAAGCTCCCCCCGCAGCCTCTTCCACCATGCGGGTAGGCGACCTTGGGCCACCCCTCCCTAGACCACCAGGTTGTCGGGCACTAGCCCGTGGGATAAATGCAGGCAATAGGCCTGTGGGTATATAGGTGGGCACAAGGCCTGGGCTACATAGGGGGCATTAGGCCCAATTGAAGGTGTGCGTGATCTGGGCATTAGGTCCAGGTCACTAATAGGTGGGCCAATACTGGGGACAATGCATAGGGGGTAAACTACTGGGGACAATGCATAGGGGTAAACTACTGGGGGCACTGTATGGGGGGAGGATTACTACTGGGGGCAATGCATAGGTGGGCCATTATTGGTAATATAGGGGGGATTATTACTGGGGGCACTGCTGTGTGGCATAATGTGTAAAGGGCATTAATGTGCGCCATTATGTGTAAAGGCCGGGCATGGCTGTGTGGCATCATTTGTAAGGGGTTAGGGGAGGTCTGAAAGGCATAGGGGGAGCTCAAAAGCATAAATTATGATGGGACCACGAAAATGGTCAGGTAGGACCCCATTTTTTTTTAAAGTGGAGGGTCCCTGGGACCCACATATTGTCACTCACCGCGATCACTGCTATAGCACCCTCTCATCAGCAGTATCTCTGGTTTGCTGTCCTACAGCAACATTACCAATTTCAAGCACTGCCTTTTGGGCTTTCTACAGCTCCTCTGGTCTTTACCAATCTTCGTTGTCTGGGGATCAGACTATTCCTGCACTTGGACAATCTCTTGCTCTTAGCCTCACGACTTAACCACAAGCTTCCGGAGTACGGGGCCAGGACAAGAGACCCCGATGCAGCCTTCGTGGATGCATTATCTGTGAGGTGGACCTTCCATATGGTGTACCTCTTTCTTCCAGGCTCCCTTCTTCGTGTTCTCCGGAAGTTCAAGGAAGAAGGGGGCACAATCCTGTTGGTAGCCCTGGCTTGGCCCAGACACCATTGTTACTCCGACCTTCTCTCTCCATAGACACTTCTCTCCAACTTCCTCTACGACCAGACTTGTTGTCTCAGGTTCCTTGTCTACATCCGAACCTGGCCCGTCTGTCTTTAACGGCTTGGCTCTTGAGACCTCCCTCCTAAGGTCTAAAGGGTTTTCTAGCTCTGTGGTCTAGACCATGATCAGAGCGCGTAAACCGGCCTCTGCCTGGATTTATCACCGGTTGTGGCATACATCTTTCCAGTGGTATGCTACTAGAAACTACTGTATGACCCTCAGCTTTTTAAGATTTCTTGAATCCTTGCCTTTTCTTAGTAGCGTCCCCGCCTTTGAACAACTGCTTTGGGACATCCCCATTTTCTCCCTGTGGAGCCCTATGGACCCTGAAGAAATAAAGGAGTTATAGTAAAACTTACCCTTGTTAACTTTCTTCTAAGTCCATAGGGTGCACAGGGCACCCGCCCTGACACACCTGGCTTCTGTGGGTTTATTCTCTTGCTCACTTGTTTACTTCTCTGTGTGAGAGTGTGATTCCTCAGTGTACCAGTCTTCCTTCTCTCCTATCCCGCTCCTGCTTTGGGCTTATTAACAAAACTGAGTTGCCCTCAGGCTGTGGGTGGGGTATAGGAGAAAGGACCGGAACATCCTGGGATAGAAAAAAGCTTTGCTGTTGGTGTCTGGACCTCCAAGTACCACCTACACCCTATTGTCTCCCTGTGGACCATATGTACTTCGAAGAAAGAGTTAGCAAGGGTAAGTTTTACCATAACTCCTTCTTTGCAATTTTATTGCGCAAAAAACAGGAGCAGGCATAGATGCGATAAGCGAAATTAATGCTTGATAATTGCGAAAACTTAAGTTGTCACGCGTTATCGCATTTTCTCGGCTAATTGAAATCCCCTCTTAGATTGAATTGTTCTTACCAGATTTTCAGATGCCAGCATGACCTAGTTGGAGAATGCCATTAATTATATTCCTAAAGTAGAGTGAATGGTCTCCCTATAGAGCTTGATAAGTCGCTTGTTGCCTTTTTTGGTACTGGGTCTCTACATCTATCTATGTTAGAGGCTCTTATTGTTGTGCTCCTAAAGCATGAGAAGGATCTCAAATATCCTGACTCCTACAGGTCCATTTCATTGGTGTCAACTGTTGTAAAGATTCTTGTAAAAATAGCAGTTGCTAAAACCGGCAGGGTTATTGGTGAGGTTATACACCCACTTGCATACATTTGATGCATTTATTTATGCATTTACAGCTGTTGCCATAGTATCCCCTTTATGTGGCCAAAGCATTTGATTCAGTGCCAATGGTTGTGACCTTGGGAGGTGCTGCAGTGTTTTTGAGTTGGGCACACATTTCTGTGGTGGATTCAGCTTCTATATTTGGACCCTGCAGTCAGAGTCCGTGTCAGTGGGTTCGTCACAGGTTTCTTCTCATAGGCTAGGGGCAATAGGCAGGGCTATCCACTTTCACCTACTCTGTTCACAATGACAAAAGAACCCCTTCTATATGCTGTTGGATCTGGTGCTTCTATTCAGGGATTAATGGTCTCTGATAGAAAAGGAACAAGTTAACTGTATGCAGATGGCATGTTGTTCCTTGTATTGCCTGTGTCATCTCTACCTGTTCTGTGGTCAATAAATTTGGCTTTTTTCTAATGTTAGAATTAATTAATACAAGCCTAGAACTTTCCCATTTCTAGTGGTTATGTTGCTCTGGGACATTTAGGTCTCCCATTACGTTGGACCACATGGTTTCTAAACTTAGGGATGCAAATTACTAATAACGCAGCCGACTGTGCGACACTGGATGTGCATCCCCATAAAGACTTTCCTAAAGCTGGGTGTCATTTGTAGGTGAAAACTCCCTCTGAGACTGATGTACAATTTGTGGGGTGATTTCTGTTGTCTAGCCCTTTTTGCTGTGTGACTGCGCTGGAATCACCTTGAGTGGCCTTAGTAGCAAGTGGGAGGTCGATCTTTGGGTGCTGTAAGATGATGATTGGAATCTTGTGCTGACATCATCCTGTGTGGTTACTGCCTCTGATATGTCAACAAATACAATTATTTATTCTTCATAATCTACTTGTCTCCGGTTAGGCTTGCTGAGCTTGAAAGGGGCACGGCCTCTTCTTGTTTCAAGTGTGATGTCTCTGGGGCAGACCTTTTGCATCTGCTATAGGCTTGACTGACTATATTCTCATTTTAGTCCACTGTAACTAGCTGTATATTCAATATTGGTGTCGGCCTCCCGTTGTTACACCTGAAAAGTTGCGTATTTATGCTAGCTATTAGAGACTCCCTTACTACTGCCCTTCAGGTTTATGTGAGTAATTTATGTATGTTGGCCAAGGTCTGTAAGGCACAGCTTTGGCTTTTTAATCTCACAGTATATTGCAAAGGATTGGCCTTGTTAACCCTATTGTGATTATTCACTTTATTTTTTCATCTTTATATGAGGTAATTTGTAGCACCATGGGACTTAAATCTTGTACTATTACTGAAGCACCATTTGAACCCTTGAAGTAATTGGTATTAAAATAGATGACTTTTAAATTTATATTTCTTGTGGCAGTTAATTCTCCCCGAAGTGTTGGACAATTGTAGGCACATGGTGTAAATATCCATTTTACAAATATCTTCAAGGATAAGACGGTCTTGAGAGTGAATGCAATTTTCTCTTTAATGCTGTGTCAACTTTTTATTTTGACCAAGAGATCATTATCTATCTATCTAGCTATCTATCTAGCTATCTATCTATATCCAGGATTGACCATTTTAGAAATACAGAACAACTTTGTGTTTGCATTGGCTACAAAAAGAATAACCATTGTTTTCTAAATGTATCACACAAGTAATAACACATGCACATGAGAAGAATGGCTGTGAAGCACCAAGGATACTAATGTTCACTCTGCTGGAGCAAATAAGGCTTAAGTTCCATTGGACCTTTGCAAGTCAGCGGGTTGGATATCCATTGATTACCCTTTCTAGTGACTATCGATTACATGTATTACCAGCTACTGACTCTGAGTTTGGGAGACTGTTTTAATTCTGCAGAATTATGTGTTAATCATATATATATATATATATATATATATATATATATATATATATATATATTGTCCTCCCAATTATATTGCTTGGGTACCAGTGTAATAACTACCAAGAAGAAAATAACTTACCATTAATTCCTTTTCTAAATGCCCCATGGCAGCCCAGCTTTCCCGCTCATGTTGCTCCAGTATGTATATATTTTTCAGAGACCGTTTGGAAAACCATGAAGGCTGTGTAAGAATAGGAGCTATATTATATACCATCTGGGGCATTTTAACCTACCTGACTCTATTCATCTAGAATGAGCTCCTATACATTTTTATAGCAGAAATGGAGTATTTATTTTTAGAAGAAAATGAATTCTAAGTTATAATTTGTGCTATTTAGTAAAGACCTTTTAATAAATGGTTTGTATGTGATAAAAATGTTGTTCATATATTAGTATATCTATGTGCATGACTGATTATGTATGGTATCTCTTTGTACTTTATTCTCAGAAAGCCAAGACTTGCCTTGCTCCCGCTGCAGTTGCAGAGAAACTTATTAAGCGTTCTGAATTTTGTGTTTCCTTTGTTGCCAACGCCATGTGTCCAGTTACTGGCAGAGACAGTCAGTGTGAAGGATTACTTCTCAGATGTTTGGTTACTCCACCTTACACAACAGTTCCTGAGAAACTGTGGCATGGAGACCCCTCTTATGAGCCCTCACGTGATAGAGAGACTGCACATACTTTGCACAGGTCTAAACCCGGCAGAAGCTGAGCACTCTATATTAGGCTGGTATAAGAAGCCTGGTTTCTCCACACAGCCTGATCACAAAGCTGTCTGTGAAAGGGAAACCGTTCTAGGAGATGTTGGCAGCCCTCATTTAAATGTTTGCACCAAAGAACTGAGCACAATTTCCCAGTCACTGAGTCCATCACAGGATGCAAAAAGAGACAAAATATCTGCCACAGAGGAGCTTCTGCCTGCATCTATCAAGGTAAATTTGCAAGTTTACTTTTACGGGATATTGAGTGAAACATCTCACATTCACTATGACTTGATTGTCTGAATATAAGGATTATCTTGAAGTGAAAAGTTAGTCAGCCTGTCACCTGTACATAACTGCACATTAAACAATAGATTGCCCTGGCAATAAGCTATGTACATAAGCCATCTTTCCTTAGCTTGTTTATGGCATTGTTGTAGTGCAAGTTTTATTGTTATATAGCTTGCTGCAATTTATTTTTTTAATTTATAAAAATCCTCTGTGCTATCATGGTTTTGTGTGATGTAATCTTTGTCTTGTACTTCTTCCATTACATTTTTTTATCTTTACTTTCAGACTCACATCTCTATGCTTAAACAAAGCCTTTATCTAGACATGGACTCTGAGGTGAAAATGGAGTAATTAATTTTGTTGTGCTGAGTCTGTTGTCTACTAATAAGGTTACAGTTGTTCTTCTTTGTTTTCCAGTCACCTGACCATAGATTTGTGGTACAACTACAGACAATCTGTGACTTATGTAGCACCTTGCAGGTGTGTAGCATATTGGCTCATTTATGATTTTATTTGCCCTCCGTTTTTGCACCGCAGGCAGAACATATTTACTGTAAATAGGAAGAAAAGTAATGGCATTCTTTGATCCCCTTGCCAACCTCGTTTCATTATTCCCAAATGTATACGTGTTCATAGGAAATTACATTTAATTGCATTTTCAAATATAGATGAGTAGGAGAGGTTTTCACACAGATCAGTAGTTCCTATATTTTGTTTCACAGTGCAATTACTGAAGCCAGCAAAGAGAAGTGAATGAGCCCTAAGGGACGTTTATCTTTGTTATCCATTGTTGGTGTGTAATGCTTTATTCTGTTACTCTCTTGCAGCTCCAAACTGTCCTCACCATTGTTGGTGTCTCACAGATCTCTACAAAGTGCCTTTTTCAGCTCTGTGTTCACCTGGACGCAATTTCACCAGACCTCAGTTATGCTCACGCCAAATCTTTGGCCAGCAGTCTCTTCATTGATCGGGTAAATGGCAGTACAGCACATCAGGGGATTGTCATTTTGTATTTCTCATTGGCTTACTGATCTGCAATGACCTCACTAAGCACCATGCTAGCAGTGCTTTCCAGACAAGCTTTCTTGAAGGTAACATGATTGAGCACGTAATAGTGCACTGCAAGTAACATCTTCCATGGTCTCAGAATTGCTTTCAAGTTATGGCAAAATACATTCTGGACTTTTAAGTAAAACCTCATTAAGTTAAAATCCCTAATAAGGCAGCTTTCGCAGTTACCTAACAGAGGATGGGAGATTATTCCTGACTTAATGGAAATTGGATTACTGTAAATCACTGGACTGCCTTGTAATATATCCAGTTATTCAATAGCTAGATCCTCTGTCGCTCCCTTTCTCTACTAACCTTCCCTGCTTTGGTTTGTTTTCTCTACATCCCCACATCTGTTTTATTGCTCGCTTAGGGGCCCATTTATTAATGATCTGAGCATTATATTACCGTCCATGATCGCATTGCAAGATGCGATCTTAGTGCCGGCCTGTCCTTGCATTGGGCCTGGAGTGCTGCCGAGGCCACTCCGCATGTCCATCATCTCTGCTGGCTAATTATGCGAAGTGTAGCCCATAGGTTAACACCATCTTCAGGAGGCACTAGCTGCGGGGGCCACATCACATCCCCCATAGAATCCTATGGGGGCTGCGGCTGCCGGCGGGAATGGAGGGATCGCAGCAGGTATCTGGGAAATCTGCGGTCCTTCCCTCATTCAAGGGGGTGATACTAAATATTTGCGGTTACCCCCCAAAAACATGTTTGAGGAATAAACCGCAAATATTTAATGATAAATGGGCCCATTAATCGTAAACGTGGCTTGCTTTTTGTGCACTGTACTTCATAATTAATTTGATACACTACTAATCCACTTGTCCCACATGACTCTTTATCCTCCTCTCCGTGTGGCTCATTGGCTTGCTTTCTTCTTCGGGTTTCATAAGGCCCACAGGAACTACCTTGGGGTATGTAGTTGTAGGAATCCATTGCACCAAACAGCTACAGCTTTTCAAGCTCACAGCATGCACAGGACCTCCTCCCTATATACCCGGCCCAGCCACAGGCATTCAGTTTTTTTGTTTGGTGCTCGACAAGTATCCAAACGCACCTGTTATAACTGCGAAAAAGAGGGGGGCCCTAACCGCACAGGTTGCACAGATGTTAGTATACAATCGCTACCAGTCTATAAAAATCTGTAAACATTAATCAATTCTCTATTTCTATACAATAATATTCTTATACTAAGTATCAATACTGGATAAACTAGGAAAATCTCCGGAATCCTCCGATAATGGGTAGAATCCTAGTCTACCAGTGGTGCACCCCAGAGTCATAAATTCAATGATCTAGAAATATCCAAGAGAAAAAGGACTCTGTTTGGGTGCACACTTACAAAACAAAAAAAAGCTAGTAAAAAATAACTTTTTTATCATAGGTATCTTACATATGAATCACTATATTCAGCTGACTTTTGTACATTGATATGCCCAAATGGCATTTATACACTGATATGGTCAGACAAGTATTAGGTGGAGTTTGACACTTGTCCATCAACCCAATGTGTATTCAACAATGCTGATGGATAGTGTAACATATTGAGACAGATGAAATTTAGTAATAAGGAAAGTCCAGCACTAGTTTGTAAAATATGAACTTAACCAAATATAATGGATATGGCAGAAAAGAATAGATCAAAACGCCAGATTACGTAACAATTATTTATAGTGTAAAATAAAAACGATGCAGTAACAATATAGCAGCAATTATTAGAATCAACAAATACATATAAAATATGCTTGGATGAACATATGTCGATTAAGGTTCGACGTTCAAACCCTTAATAGGACAAAGTTACAAATATTCTCTCCACATTTAAGAGTCTCACCCAGTCCTGTCACAAGCAGGTTAAATATAACGGCTCCTCTATGCCGTGCTCCAAAGGTATGTAGCAGCTCACAGCCAAGCCGCAATATTTCTGGGTAGCCTCTTGGTCTCAGGTTTTGTCAAATTTATTGGACCGGGCAGCAGCTTCACAGGCTCCTGCAACGGTACTGCATCCCACTATGGGGTACCCACAGCATTTAAATCCTTCTATGTATATGTCTCCCATGAATCCTTTTTCGTTTGATGCTTATGCTCACTCTAGTCAGAATGACTAGAACGCTCAGTGTGGGCACATCAGACGGAGAAATGACAACACTATTACAATGTCGTAATCGTGCTCTCGTTTCTCCATCTTGTAGTGGATAGGCACCTTAAGACTCCGGTCTTTAGGCGTCAGAAGGTGGCAAATGATTATTTCCCGCAGTCTGAACAACTGACGGATCTCATGTCTGAAGCATGGAATACTCAGATAGAAGTTAAATTCTTTGTCGCATGGAAACGCCTAAGTATCCATTTTTACCTGGTGAGTGTAGCAAATGGGAACTTGCTCCAACGGTAGATGCTCATGTGACGAGATTGATCCGGAGCTCTACATTACTTATTCCTTCCGCATCCTCACTCAAGGAGGTTACAGATAGGTTTTCTATTTGAAATCAGTTTTTTCATTGTCTGGAGCTATTACCATGCCGGCCATGGCAATGGAAGAATGGATGACGTCTCTGGAAGCTAGTATGTCAGATGCTGCCAGAGAACAGCTGTCTTATCTCTGCCAATTGTGTGAAGCAGCTGCGTATGTTGGAGAAGCAGTTATTGATGCAGGTATTTTGGCTTCTAAAGTATTGGCAACCTCGGGAGCTGCTCGAAGGACCTTGTGGCTAAGAACCTGGAAGGCGGGTACAGGGTCCAAGAGAGCCCTTGTCTTTTGTCGGGAAGGTACTGTTTGGGCCGGACAGTGATTGCCCTGGCAGCATCTAAATCTGCTGGGTTGCCATCTACATTTTCCCCCAAGTCTAGGCAGTCGTCCTTTCGCCCAGGTCGGCTGGTAAGCACGCTGCCTGATGGAGCAGGCCTCCCCCTGGGGGATCTCAGGGTAGGAGGCCAACTTCTCCAGTTTTCTTACCCCTGGCATCAGACAACTACGGATGCTTGGGTTTAAGAAGTTAGTCTCCCATGGATACGCCTCCACATTCCTGGGGCATTACCCTCAGAAGTTTTTTTTTTTTTTTTGTTCAACTCTTCCTTCAGACTCAGTCACTGCCTTGGCCCTCCTAGAAACTATTGGTGACCTCCTGAGGTCAGGGGCTATAATCCCCGTTCCTGTGACGCAACAGGGAAAGGGTTGTTATTCAAATTTTGTTTCTGATTCTGAAACCAAATTGGTCTGATCGCTCTATTCTGAATCTGAAGTCTCTCAACAAATTCATCCATGTGCCCAAATTCCGTATGGAAACACTACGGTCAATTATGCTGGCAATGGAGCCTGGAGATTTCATGGTTTCACTAGACATACAGGATGCGTATCTGCATGTACAGTACCTATTGCACAATCTCACTAAAAGTTTCGAGGTTTGCGGTGAATTAGGGCAAACCTCGAAACTTCAGGCTCTGCCCTTCGGTCTGGCCACAGCTCCACGGGTATTCACCAAGATAATGGCCGTCATGGCGGCTTATCTCAGGCGACAAGGAGTCAGGAATCTACCATACTTGGACGACCTACTGATATTGGCACAATCTCTTGAAGTGTTACACCATCTACAAATGACCATTGCCTGTCTGCAAGAGCACTGCTGGATAATCAATTAGAAGAAGTCTTCTCTTTCTCCAACTCAGTTAATGGTACATTTGGGGGCGCTGCTGGATTCCCTGGGGCAAACGATTATTTTACCAGTGGACAAGATTGCTGCCCTACAATTACGGGTAGGCAAACTGCTCTGCAATCAGAAAGTTGTCAGGTCACTTAGCAATGCAGGTGCTGAGGTCCATGGTATCCACATTCGACATGGTGGCTTATGCCCAGTTCCCTTCCAGGACCCTGCAACAATGGATTCTGTCTCATTGGGATGGTCAGTATCATCTGATAAATCTCAAATAATCCACATCTCGCCAGAGGTTCGCCTCTCCTTTGCATGGTGGCTGCAGACTCATTTAGATAAGGGTCGCCCATTATGGATCCCAGATTGGGTACTCCTCACCACGGATGCAAGGATGAGTCGCGATGACAGGTCATCACACCTTTCAGGGAAGATGGACAGCTCAGGAAAGTCACCGGCCCATAAATATTTTAGAGCTTTGTGCAGTGCACAGGGCACTCATTCTGCCGCAGGGCCTCCTTCAGGGCAGGCCTGCCCAGATTCAGGGCGCCGGACCTAGAGCTCAAGTACTTCTGCGCGTGCCCGAAAAAGGGGGTGTGGTCAATGAAAAGGGGGCATGTCTTCATGACTCGTCCCCTTTTCGTCACTCTTGGGGGCGTGCCCGACACCTACGGACATGCCGGGCAGTCCCCAAGCGCCGCGGTTAACGGTGACAGCTGCTCTGCAGTTTCCCCACCCGCAGGAAACTGTGGCCCGCGGGTGGAGGACAGAACCCGCAGGCTGTTCCAGCGGGGCAGGTTGCTTCCTGCCCTTTAGAAATGCGGCAGGGTGCGGCACTCTGCCGAAACAGCCTAGCAGGAATTGATCCTTAGTTTTCAGGATGTTGCAGACTCTGTCCACCCCCCCCCCCCCCCCAAATCCCCCCCTTTCAACCCCTGGACACAGTAGATCTGAAATGGTTGGCAGCGAAGATGCCTTTTCTCTTTGCTATCTCCTCCTCAGCTCGCAGAGTTTCTGATTTGGCAGCACTTTCATGTCGCTCTCCATTTCTGATTTTTCACCAGAATAGAGCTATCCTCTGTACAAGGGCGGGTTACCTTCCAAAGGTCGTATCCCATTTTCTTATAAATGAAGAAATTGTAGTCCCAGCCTTTCAGTCTTCTAGCCTTTCTGTTGGAGAAGCTTCACTTCTGTGGTTTGAGCTCTTCGTATCTACGTGGATCGTACCAATTCTATAATTTTTTGTGTTATATGGCTTTCAAAAGCGAGGCTGGCCAACTAACAAGCAGACTCTGGCTCAGTGGCTGCGTATGACTATTTTTCATGTGTATACTCACTGATCTCCCTGTTCCGAACACTGTGACAGCACATTCTACTCGGTCTGTGGGACCATCGTGGGCGTTTAGACATGGCGCCTCTGCAGAACCCGTGTGCAAGGCGACGAGTTGGTCTTTGGTCCACACTTAAATCAAATTCTATGCATTTGATGCTTTTGCCTCCCAGGATGCTTTCTTTGGGCGGCGGATTATCCTCTCTGCTCAGGAGTGTCCCCACCCTTAAGGGAACTACTTTAGGACATCCCCAAGGTTGTTCCTGTGGACCCTATGAAACACATTCCTTTGTTAACTCTTTTTTTTTTTTTTTTTTTTTCCTTCGAACTGGTCTCAGTTGGGATCTGTTCTTTTCTTTTTGTGTCACGGATTCCCTCTTAGTTTTTTGAGTGTTTATTGTGTACACTGTACTTCCTTCTCAATTTTTCGTCTCTTGCCGTTATGCTTGTTTACAAACTGAATGCCTGTGGGTGGGGGTGGGCTTATATAGGGAGGAGGTCCTGTGCATGCTGGGAGCTTGAAAAGCTGTAGCGGGTTGGTGCAATGGATTACTCCAACTACATACCATAAAGTAGTTCCTGTGGACCCTATGAACCTTGAAGGAAAAGAGTTAACAAAGGTATGTTATACCATAACTCTTATTTTTCCTTGTGTGCACATATAGCTCAGTCTCTCAAACACCCCCACCCTGGTTTGCTGTTTTCTTCTCATGCAGTGCCAAAACTCAGACTGCACTCTTTTCAACCAGTCTTTTCACTCCTCCCTTCACATACCCATGTATTTCCATTTCAGGATCCACAGGAGGATTTTATGGTTGGAGAACAGGCACCAAACAGTTAAAGCTTCAGCTCCCAGGATGCCTTGGGGTCATCCTCCATATATACCCCGCCCCTAGCCATAGGACTTCAGTTGTTCGTTTTGACGCAAAGACGCACCTTTGTAACGGGACTGCTCTGGCAGTCCTAAGCTTTTATTTTGTTTCTTCTTCAGGGTCCATAGGGCTCCACAGGGAGGCCTTAGGTGGTGGTTGAGGACTGGGCGCCACGCACGCAGTTAAAGCTTTCAGCTCCCAGGATGCATCGGTCCATCCCCCTATACCCCGCCCCCAAGCCAGAGGCACCTCAGTTTTATCAGTGCCTGACCGGAGTCGGGTCACCATTCTGAGGATAGCTTTATTTTTATTTATTTTTCGGAGTTTTTCTGCTGAGCGGGTAGCAGCAGACTGGCAGTCACTCCTCCGGGCGCACGCCACGCCAGCTGCGGCTGGGGATTTCGGCGGGCATCCCGGAGACCTTGCTAGCCGGCCCTGCGGACTTTCCCAGACTGCATCCCAGACACAAGGGGACAGGTATGGCGGGTCACCGCATGTTGGCAGTCTTACCTTCGGTCTCGGGACAGACTGGAGGTGCTGAGAGTGAACACGGGCTTTGTCCACAGTGATCCACTAGACCACCAGGGTACACATGGAGCGGGAATCCAGTGTCCCGGTGGTTAATAATCAGCATGGGGAGGTCAGAGTTCCCCATTATTGCGGCCCCTCCCCTCAGCTCATGGCGCCATTCCTCTGAGGTCTCGCTTCCCTGAACTGCTCTCCGACCATGCCCCCTCAGATTTATTTTCTCAGGCTCAGCCGCAGCTCTCAGGAAAACGCTGGGTCCGGTCCCTCTACATACCTCACCCTGGATTCAAGTTATGTAGCTCTATTGCCTACCAGATGTTGAGGCTCTGACCACAGAAAGTGTAGTTGATTGTAGTTCCATTCTGCAGTTCAATATTTCTGCATTGTATGTGACTTATGCTAGCGCTCTGTCTGTATATATGTAGATATATGCTGACAGTATAGTCAGCATATATCTGTCTGTATATATGTAGATATATGCTGACAGTATAGTCAGCATATATCTTTCCCTTTTTTTTTTTTTTCCTTACTTTGCCCTAGCTTCAGGGTTTTTCTGTGCTTCACATCTCTTGTAATTGTGAGGGTTGTCACATACAGTTGGTTACTGCATGGTGCCATATTTGTGCTGTGCGCTCCTGCAGCTTGCCCACGCATAAGACAGGATCAGTATATTGTATTCTACATACCAAGTGGTTGCATTATACCAGGGCTCAACAAATTTTTATAAAATCTAGTAGCCAGCTTAAAAATATAGGAGTCAGACCATTGTCCCAAACCAAAACCTTGCATACACTACCCCACATGCTTGGGGTGGCCCACCTATTTGTCATTTAGTGACCTGGGCCTAATGCCCAGGTCACTCACACCTATTTTGGGGGGGCAGATACCTTACATTGGACCTAATGCCCCTATGTAGCCCGGGCCTTGTGCTCGCCTACATGCACACAGGCCTATTGCCTGATTTAGCCCACGGGCCTAGTGCCCGACAACCCTGGTGGTCCAGGGAGGGGTTAATGGTAGGCCTTACAGAGGGCCTACCTGCTACAGTGGAAGAGTCTGCGGGGGGGAGCTTTGTTAGCTCTTTCACTTTCCACCCCCGCAGTCCTCTCTGGTCCCCAGCCTCATTCTTCTGCCGCGGGCCCGTCATGGCTAGCGGCACCGCCTCTTCCTTCAGCCGGTGCCTCCTGTCTTGCTCACGGCGTCTTCTGGCCTCTTCCACGGCTGCCGGAACACTTCTGTCTTGTTCGGGAGGTCTTGTCTCCTGCCCCTCTGCCGCCGCACTGCTCTTTCCCGTTCATTAGCGTCTAATAGAAGACACCGCGAGGGGCTGGGGCTATGCCTCCTATTGGCTGCTGGACTGCAAGCCTGGACCGCAAGCCTTCACCAGGTACCAGCCACTTCTGCTTACCCGGCGCTGGGAGCAGAAACAGCATCCCAGCGCCAGCCAGGGATGTGTCCCGCAGGGGACACATTTCCTTTGCCTGCAGCTGTGCAGATGCTGGGATCAGCCACTTGTTCCCAGCACGGCTTTGCAAAATCCAGTCGCCAGGTCTGAAAACTTGGTCGTCATGGCGACCGGAATTTGACGAGTTCTGCATTATACCCAGTGCCATATTGTGTGCTGTACTACTCTGCAGCTGTTTCTAGCAAGGGTAGCAAGCAAGCATCTGCACCCATACTGATATCATGCAAATTAAGTGAGGAGGATTTGATACAAGATGGGTTATGTGCTAAGTGTTATACCCCACCAGGCCCATCGAACCCCCCAGCTCCTGCACAAGGTGCCCACTGGGCTTCCTTTTCTCAGGTGCTGGCTACTATTGCAGACCGCCTAGCGATCCCGGCTGTAATACCTCCAATAGGGTTGCCACAACAGGCTGTATTTCTTCATCTGGGGTTGCCACAACAGGTTGACTATACAGGTACCTCCTGTCCCCTACATGGGTAGACGTATTTTATAGCTCGGTGCAGAGTCTGGTGGCTACTTCTACAGGCTTTCAAACTATGTTGCAAGGTGAGAAGTCTACCCAGTAAAACATCTAAGCGTCCTGTGTTATCCTCTCAATCCACGTAGCTCTCAAAATCTGAGGAGACAGAAGATGCTGATCTCTCTAACACTGACTCCTCTTCCTGCCTTGATCCGAGCTGTTAGATCCATCTTACTAACAGAAGATGATGAACCAGCCCCTAAATCAAAGCACCCACTGTTTAAATGACAGAAAGTGGATTCAGCAGAATTCAGTCTATCGGATCAATTAGCTTAACACATGGCAGCAGCCTGGCAGATGCCCGGTAAGAGGTTTCAGCCCCAAAAACGTCTGAGCTCCTATTATCCATTTTCTGTGGCTCATTGTTAAAAATGGGAGACTAACCCTGCATGTTACACGATTAATTAAGAGCGCTACATTGCCTATCCCTACAGTATCATCTGAAGGACCCTACGGATAGAAAGGTTGAATCTTGCCTTACATCGATGTACTCTCTCCTTTAGGGGCTGTTGCTCATCCGACAATAGTTATTGTATGGGTGGCTAAAGCAATAGAGAGCTGGGCTGTGATGCACTTGAAGACTCTCTTCCTTCAGATGCTTCTAGGGTTCAGATATCTTTCATAGTTCACATACTAGATGCAGCTTCCTATATTGGAGAAGCGACATTGGATGCCAGTCTCCTAACTTCTAGAGTCTCAGCCACGGCGGGGTCTGCGCGCCGTACCCTGTGGCTACGCTCATGGAAGGCCGATGCGGATTCTAAGAAGGGCTTAGAAGTATTGCCCTACAACGGGGAAATCTTGTTAGGCCTAGACCTTCACAAGTTTGTAACCACTGTAGCGGCATAGAAAACTGCATTTCTGCCCTCAGTGTCTACTACTACAAATCCTCGGTCTACATCTTTTAGGTTCTTTAATCCTTAAGGAAAAGCCCTCAGCCTGACGGGACGGGCCGCACCCTGGGGGACCCCAGAGTAGGAGGCCGAGTTCTTCAGTTTGCCCAGTGCTAGTGTCAAACCACCATGGACGCTTGGGTAATAGAAGTGGTCTTTCACGGATACGCCCTCTCATTTTTAAGACTGTTACCCCACCAATTTTTCTACACAGGCCCTCTTTCAGGCCCAAACCAAGGCCCTGCAAATCCAGAAAGCCATACAATCCTTGCTGCAAGCAGGGATAACTATGCCAGTCCCGCTATTTCTACTTTCTGGTTCAGAAGCCGGATGGTTCTCATCGGCCTATCCTCAACCTCAAGTCTCTAAACAAATTCCTCAGGGTACCCAGGTTCAGGATGGAAACCCTAGGCTCCATCATCCAAGCTATGGAGCCTGGGTGCTTTATGGTATTTCTGGAGATTCAGGACGCTTACCTACATGTACCTATAGCACCCTCTCAGCGATATCTTCCATTTTCAAGCCCTGTCCTTTGGACTATCCACAGCTCCACGGGTATTTACCTAAATTATGGCCATCATGGCGGCCCACCTGCATGGTCAGGATATCTGACTACTACCATATCTGGACGACCTCTTGCACTTAGCAGGATCCTCAGAGGTACTTCAACGCCATTTGCAGCTAGCCATTGCTTTCCTCCAAAAGCACGGATGGTTAATCAACTGGGAAAAGTCCTCCCTGATTCCCTCACAAAAAATGGTTCATCTG
Organism: Taudactylus pleione; assembly: GCA_031769625.1. Lineage (NCBI taxonomy): Eukaryota > Metazoa > Chordata > Amphibia > Anura > Myobatrachidae > Taudactylus > Taudactylus pleione. The sequence continues at coordinate 44,235 of JAUIMM010001601.1, forward strand.
GGAGCCCGCTGGATTTCAGGATCAGAGAATCTTTCTGACATCAGACAAGATCTCCACACTTCAAATAGGATTGGGCAGATTCTTCCACTGTTGCCGAGTCTCAGTCCACTCAACAATGCAGGTTCTGGGATCCATGGTATCTACATTCGATATAGTGGAATATGCTCAATTCCACTCCACGCCTCTCCAAAGGCTAATCCTCTCCAGGTGGAACGGGTTGCCCCATTGGATCCAGGGCTCAGACGATGGTGCTCTCCAGAGGTTCCTTTGTCCCTATCTTGGTGGCTACAGACCTTTCATCTAACCAAGGGTTGCCCCTTTTGAATCCCGGACTGGGTACCCCTAACAACGGACGCCAGTCTCTGGGGCTGGAGTGCAGTGACCGGTCAACACTCCTTCCAGGGCCGTTGGATATTGGTCAGTCAACATATTGGAACTTCGAGCTTTCTACAGGGCCCTCATACTGGCCCAGGACATATTTCAAGGACAACCTGTACAGGTACAGTCCGACAATGCCACAACAGTGGCTTACATCAACCATCAAAGAGGCACTCAGTCGTGCAGCTATGACAGAAGTGTCACACATTCTGACATGGGCTGAGGGTCACCTCCTGGCCATCTCTGCGGTGTTCATTGTGGGAGTTCTCAATTGGGAAGCAGACTTCCTCAGCCATCACGACGTGCATACCGGGAAATGGTCTCTTCACCCAGAGGTTTATCAACTCATAGTGAACAGATGGGGCCTACCAGAGGTGGACTTCATGGCCTCCTGACACAATCACAAACTGCTAGTGTACGGGTCCAGAACAACTGATGCCGAGGCAACCTTCGTAGACTCATTGTCAGTGAAGTGGACCTTCATAACGTATAATACAACTTTTTGTCCACCAGTTGTCACTTTTCCTAGCGCATGCGTCTGATTTCCAGTGAATGTTCTGTATCACCACCCAATGATTGGATGACAGAAGCGGTGATTCGGTACATTTTCCACATGGAATCAAGGCTGTAGAAGAATGTATAATAAAGTTTGAAATCATTAAGTGTGTGAGTCCTCGACTTTTTTTATATAAAAATATTTCACATGCACACACAGCTCTGTATTACACACTGTGCGGTTGAAGTTGCACTCTTGCGGCAATGCAGGTATTGTCGACACTGTCCCAGACATTGTAGTGATTTCATGACTTTAGGAACTACTGTAGTATCGGGCTGAAGCGTGTGGGCTAGGAGGTTAATGCCTAGCCTCACTTCTCCCGTCTTTTTTTGTCCCGTGGGTTTGAGACCATGAAAATAAAATATATATATATATACATATAGAGAGAGAGAGAGAATCGTATCCTCCAATAAATGTTGGATGAAGGCACTCAAAAGAATTTTTCATTTTATTGAGACATGATGGGTGAAAAAATCTTATTTAAATATTCAGACACCATTCCATATGTGTCGACGTTTCGATCTGTTAACAGACCTTTATCAAGACAAGTGTCTGTAACATAACATCACATACAAACATCTAAAAAAGAAACAGAGACAAAAAAACAAATCACTATCATAAGACAAAGTCTATCTGGCCCCATTCTATTTCCCCAATGGACATATATTGCCAACATACCATAAGACACGCAAACTCAATAATCCTGGCAATAGGATAACCACTGGGAATCGATCTCTATAGAAAACAGCAAAAGATCAATAAGCTTCAATCTTTTAATATAGACTGGAAAATACATTAACAATGTCCCCAGTGTCTGATAAATAGACCAATCTAGTCAAGAAAAACAACCTGGAGAGATCTTAAACTGTTAGATAATCACATTAACCCTTATAACCAATACTAAAACAATAGAAGGTATAGAGACTATAGGGGGAACATGAACCCACCTCTGTTTTGACCCATTATATATATTGCAAAATGAAATTCCAATCAATAACTAGATTCACACGCCTTCTAAATGTTAAATCAACATACAGAAACAAATGCATATATAAATAAATGCACAATGTGTCCCATACCTAGGAGAAAATACTTGTCTCTACAGGTTAGAGGTAAATCATTCTTTTTTCTTTAACAATGTCAATCTGTCTCCACCCAATCGAGATCACCTGAAAAAAACACATTAAATTACATAGATCCAATCTATGAAACACATGCACCTAAATATATTACCTCACTAACTATGGATAATAGGATCAGTTACACATGTAAACAGCTGTCCATAACCTACAGCTAACCAGCATGTGAACAATCAATGTATATCAAATAAACAGTTACCTCTAGGAACGCTGTCAACGCAGATTCGATATCGACTACATTGCAGTCTTGATCACCTTATATATATTCTGATTTGTCCCTGTGGATTATATTATGTTGGACTAACGTCAAGGAGATTTCGTGATCGCATGGCGAATCACCGGGCATCAATAAGGGCAGCATTCCAGACAAAAGTTACTGACAAACCGGTTGCCAGACATTTTCTGGAGAAATCACATCCTCTTGCCAGTTTGAAATGTAAACTCATAGATTGGATCCCACCACCTCGATTGGGTGGAGACAGATTGACATTGTTAAAGAAAAAAGAATGTTACTGGATATTTACTCTGGACACTGTAGCACCACGTGGTCTTAATGAAAATAATCCACTTGGGGTGTTTATTTAGATTGCTAATGTTGATTATGGTCTGTCTTGTTTATACTATCAAACTATGCGTACCGGTTTTTCTCCCTATTTTGATACACCTCGGGATTCCATCTTATCTATTCATCTGTTTCTATAGTGGCATTTGAACTTCTGTTCAAGTAGATATTATTGAAAAATATTTCTTTTGGTGTGGTTTATTTGTGTTTAGTTATATTCATATTCACAGTAGTAACGGTGAATTTTCTTTTTATTCTCCTTTTTTTTCTCTTCTTTTGGTGTTTCCGTGTGTTCACATATTTCTTTTCTTCTTGAATAATAATTATGATTACCTTTTCTTCTTTAATAATAATTATGATTTCATTCTATTTTTATGTTTATGTATTTTAGTTGTATATCTTAGGTGACATTATTTGGTAATCTGCATCTGTATTATGGGTCACTCTCTATCACTATCTTTAGTAAGAACAATATTGGGTATGTTATGGTGTCTCTGGTTTACTTTCTATCTGGTCCTGTTCTATTATGAATTGTATCCACCTATTGTTAGACCTGCCTTATAAGTATGGGCAAAATATGCCCTCTATATCATCTCTTAAGCTGGTTGAAATATTCTCTTTATTGTAAGGTTGTTTGGTGATTATGGGCATGAAGTGCTCTTTTGATTAATGAATATTCACCTGTGTAGACAGCTGCCTGGTTTCCCCTGTACTTTTTTATTTTTGGTGGATAGCATCTGGAGTGTGGGCAAATTTGCCCTTATCATGCGGTGTATTAGGCTTCAAAGATGGCCGCCGCATGTATCTAGCCATCTGATGTTATATTTCTGTGCCTGAATGATACATGCGTCGCAGAGTGATGATGTCACTCGTTTAAGCGCATGTTTTGGAAGTACTTATGGGGGTGGTGGTGATTACTGGGCACTGGTCTCCTGGCTTTTGGCATGATCGGGCAGTGTCATCTGCGTTGACAGCGTTCCTAGAGGTAACTGTTTATTTGTTATACATTGATTGTTCACATGCTGGTTAGCTGTAGGTTATGGACAGCTGTTTACATGTGTAACTGATCCTATTATCCATAATTAGTGAGGTAATATATTTAGGTGCATGTGTTTCATAGATTGGATCTATGTAATTTAATGTGGTTTTTTCAGGTGATCTCGATTGGGTGGAGACAGATTGACATTGTAAAAGAAAAAAGAATGATTTACCTCTAACCTGTAGAGACAAGTATTTTCTCCTAGGTATGGGACACATTGTGCATTTATTTATATATGCATTTGTTTCTGTATGTTGATTTAACATTTAGAAGGCGTGTGAATCTAGTTATTGATTGGAATTTCATTTTGCAATATATATAATGGGTCAATACAGAGGTGGGTTCATGTTCCCCCTATAGTCTCTATACCTTCTATTGTTTTAGTATTGGTTATAAGGGTTAATGTGATTATCTAACAGTTTAAGATCTCTCCAGGTTGTTTTTCTTGACTAGATTGGTCTATTTATCAGACACTGGGGACATTGTTAATGTATTTTCCAGTCTATATTAAAAGATTGAAGCTTATTGATCTTTTGCTGTTTTCTATAGAGATCGATTCCCAGTGGTTATCCTATTGCCAGGATTATTGAGTTTGCGTGTCTTATGGTATGTTGGCAATATATGTCCATTGGGGAAATAGAATGGGGCCAGATAGACTTTGTCTTATGATAGTGATTTGTTTTTTTGTCTCTGTTTCTTTTTTAGATGTTTGTATGTGATGTTATGTTACAGACACTTGTCTTGATAAAGGTCTGTTAACAGATCGAAACGTCGACACATATGGAATGGTGTCTGAATATTTAAATAAGATTTTTTCACCCATCATGTCTCAATAAATTGAAAAATTATTTTAAGTGAGTGCCTTCATCCAACATTTATTGGAGGATACGATTTTTTCTATTTATGGACTTTTTGTCTTGAAGTGCACCCTGAACAAAAGTTGTAACAGGTGTGAGTGCAGAACATTCTTGGACTATATATATATATATATATATATATATATATATATATATATATATATATATATATATATATATATTATTATTATTTTTTTAAATCTTCACTAGTTCAGTATTCAATACATTATCCACAACTTCCCATCACCTGGCATGTCTATGCTACTTTATGCCACAGTGTGCTCAAGAAAGGGGTGTACGGCGCTCCAATACAGTACCCACGTAGCATCTTGCTAGTCGTGGCGTTTCGAGTCTATTTCTACTGCGCAATCCCAGACTATAGTGATTTCATGACTTTAGAAATTAGTAGTAGGCTGTTTAAAAGTGGTGTCTCTATATAACAAACTGTGCGTTTTGAAAACGCAAAATTGCGGCACTGTCCCAGACTTTTACAGTGATTTCATGACTTCAGAAACTGGTAGTGTGCTGTTTCAGAGAGAGATATTACATTGCATCCCTTCCACTGGGCATGTGCCAGAGATCCCATTGTAACCCATCGGAGCTGACAGCCACCACAGCGCCAACATGCTGACATTGCCGCAAGTTTGCATTTTTAAACGCACATTCAGTTTTTAATACAGAGACCTCTTTCTCAAACCGCACACTACCAGTTTCTGAAGTCATGAAAGCACTATAGTGTAAAAGTCTGGGGTAGCGCTGACAGTGGCGCAAGTGTGCAACTTCAACCGCACAGTCAGTATGTACTGTAATACAGCCATCGCACTTTCGCTGTGTGACTCCCGAACCACTGGGCATGCGCAGTGCTATCATCTTCCATACACCATGGCATAGCGCTACATGGTGTATAGAGTGGCTCCACTGGGCATTCGCCAGAGATCCCATTGCATTCCTTCCACTGGGCATGCGCCAGAGATCCCATTGTAACCCCTTGGAGCTGACAGCCACCACAGCGCCAGCGTGCTGACGTGCGTTTAAAAACGTAAATTTGCGCCAATCAGTTTGTAATACAGAGACATCTCTCTAACAGAGCCCACTACCAGTTTCTGAAGTCATGAAATCTCTATAGTGTAATAGTCTGGGACAGCACTGACAGTGGCGCTAGTGTGCAACTTCAACCGCACAGTCAGTATGTAATACAGACAACTGGGCATGCGCAGTGCTATAGTCTTCCATACACCATGGCATGTGCCAGCGATCCCATTGCAACCCCTCCACTGGGCATGCGCCAGAGATCCCATTTCAACCCCTCGGAGCTTACAGCCACCACAGCGCCGACTTTCCTTCATTGGCGCAAGTTTGCGGTTTTAAACGCACAATCAGTTTGTAATGCCTCACTTTTAAACAGCCCAATAGTGTCCAGAGCCGACAGTGCAAAAAAAGATTTATTTTTTTCCAGGGCTCGAACCCGGGACAAGAACTATTGCAAAGTGATCACCTAACCTCTAGCCCACAAGCCAGCTACTGTATATTAAGAACCCCATGTAGTGCACTCCACCCACCTGCTGCTGTTTTTAATAATAAAATGTCTTCCTTTTAAAATATCATAGTAGTACACACAGTATCCCACCATTAGAGAATAATTCATCCCATCTCATTGAAAGCTGTGCGTGCATCTCATTAATCTAAAGTATTGGTTATGCCATCATAACAACTCGGGCAACTACACTACTGTACAGTATGTGTGCTGATTTGCGTCCCGTTCTAAGAGCTTATGTATGTGATATGAAAAAGACTGGTTGTGCAAACATGCAAATACTGTACAGTGTGTGAATGTGATATCCATCCAATTTAACACTATTATATTCAGTACAAATTACAACAGTGGAGCACTCTCCACCCAGCGGTTAAGCGCTGTATTACATGCCATATTGTTTATTCTTAGTTGAAGAATACCACGGTACGCCAAGCTGTCGCGTAACGTTCCATGGTGCGACAGAGTACTGAATGGCACGCCATGAACAACAAACTAGCTGGGCACATCTGTATGGATTCAGACGCATCATCAGAGAATTCAGATGATGTGCAAAGTTCCTCTTTCGGGTCTAGCTCGGGGGAGAAGGAGGACTATCCGTCTACAGTGGATGTTCCTTCTTTTGTGAAGGCGGTTAAATCAATCCTAGACATTCAGGATGATGAACCAGCTCATAGTAAGAAGGCTCCAGTGTTTAATCACCACTGGAAGGTGGTCAAAACGGAGTTTCCTGTATCTGAACAGTTCTCAGAGCTTATGGATGAGGCATGGGGTAACCCAGACAAAAGTTTTTATGTGAATAAGAGAATAACATCGTTGTATCCTTTCCCGGCTTCTGTATGTACTAAGCGGGAGGTACCTCCTACTGTGGATGCTCATGTGACACATTTAATAAGATATGCTACATTGCCTATTCCTTCTGCATCTTCCCTGAAGGATTCCACGGATAAAAAGATTGAAGCATGTCTTAAAACGATCTTGTCATCATCTGGAGCCGTTACTTGTCCAGCTATGGCTGGAGCCTGGGTAGCCAAAGCTGTTGAACAATGGATGGGAGCATTGGAAAATTCTCTACCAAATTCTACCAGAGAGCAAATGATGTATATCTCCCATATACGGAAAGCGGCTTCCTATCTGGAAGGAGCGGCTGTAGATGCTGGAATTTTAGCTTCTAAAGCATCAGCAGCTTCAATAGTGGCACACAGGGCCCTTTGGTTAAGATCCTGGAAAGCTGATCCAGCGCCTTTGATCCTGTAAGTTTTACCTTTCTATGGAAAAGTATTTTTGGAGCAGATTTGGATGAAATTTTAGCTGCTCTGGCAGCTTCAAAGTCAGCAGGTCTTCTACGGCGACTATAAAGTCTAGGCAGGTTTCTTTTCGGTCCTTCCATTCTCTGGGACGAGCAAGGGAACAGCATTCCTCTAAGATGTCTAGTTTTTCGCAAAATATCAAGGCGACAAAATAAGCTCTGGCCCGGCAAGACGTCCAGATTCTAAACTGGACGACAAACACTCTTCCTGATGGGGCGGGCCTCCTCCTGGGGATCCCAGGGTGGGAGGCTGACTTCTTCAGTTTGCGGATTGTTGGCGTCAAACAGATGCTTTGGCCCGAGAAATGGTCTCTCAGGGGTATGCCCTCACTTTCAGGAGGCATCCTCCCCAGAAGTTGTTTTTTATTTTTTGCACAGGTCCTCCAGAAGATGCAGTAAAAGCTTTGGCCCTTCGGGAAGCCATTCACTCCTTGCTGAAGACGGAGGTAATAGTCCAGGTACCTGTGTCTCAACAGGTACCTGGACTATTACTATTCCAATCTATTTCTGGTTCAGAAACCGAATGCGGCTTATCGTCCTATACGGAATCTAAAAACCCTCAACAGGTTTATCCATGTACCCAATATGTGTATGGAAACTCTCCGATCAATTGAGCCTGGGGATTACATGGTTTCCCTGGACATTCAGGATGCATATCTTCATGTTCCTATTATACCATCCCACCAGCAATTTTTACAGTTTGCTGTCCTTCAGCACCATTACCAATTTCAGGCTCTACCCTTTGGCCTATCTACGGCTCCCCGGGTATTTACCAAAATAATGGCAGTCATGACGGCATACAGTATCTCGGGTGTCTGAGTCAGAATTCTGCCATTTCTGGATGACCTTCTGATAATGTCACAGACTCCGGTTGTTTTACAAAACCGTCTTCAGCTGACCATAGTCTGCTTACAAAAGCACGGCTGGATCATTAATTGGAAGAAATCATCACTTTATCCAACACAGCAGATGGTACATCTGGAAGCTCTTATGAATTCTCGGGCACAGAAGGTGTTTCTGCCAGAGGACAAGATTGTGGCCCTATTGTTGCGAATACGTGAGCTGCTTTGAAAGCGAAGGGTAACCATTCTGTTAGTAATGCAGGTTCTGGGATCAATGGGTTCCACCTTCGACATGGTGGGGTATGATCCGTTCCATTCCAGGCCTCTGTAAAGATTGATTCTCTCAAGGTGGAATGGACAGTATCATCGAATAAAGTCCCAGAGGATCCTTCTTACACCAGAGGTTTGTCACTCCCTCCTGTGGTGGCTGAGAAAGGATCATCTGAACAAAGGGTGCCCATTTTGTATTCTAAATTGGCTGCTGCTCACCACAGACGCCAGTCTTCGCGGATGGGGAGCAGTTACAGGTTGTCACACCTTGCAGGGAAGTTGGACAAATCAGGAAATTCATCTGCCAATAAACATTCTGGAACTGCGAGCAGTATACAACTCACTTGTCATGGCACAGGACCTGCTCCAGGGCAAGCCGGTCCAGATCCAGTCCGACAATGCGACAACAGTGGCCTGTCTCAATCATCGGGGAGGCACAAGAAGTTACGGAGCCATGAAAGAAGTGACAAGGGTTCTGATTTGGGCAGAACTTCATCTTCCGGCCATCTCGGCAATAATCATGACGGGAGTACTCAATTGCAGACTTTTGTGGTCTCTCCATCCAGGAGTGTTTCAGCTCTTGGTAAGCAAATGGGGTCTACCAGAGATGGATCTCATGGCGTCGCATCACAACCACAAGGTGTCCAGGTCAAGAGACCCATCAGCAACCATGGATGCACTGGGAGCTGGCATATTTCTTTCCTCAAATCTCCCTCCTCCCAAGAGTTCTTGGGGAAATTCAAGCAGGAAGGTGGTACAGTAATACTGGTGGCTTGGCCTAGACTTCACTGGTTCACCGACATACAGAATCTGTCAATACACAGTCCGTATCCTCGGCGTGGCTCTTGAATCTTCCATTCTAAAAAGGAAAAGGTTTTTCCAGTTCTGTAATTCAAACGATGCTTAGGGCACGGAAGCCAGCAAATATTAGAGTTTGGCATTCTTTTGGTCAGTGGTGTTCCCACAGAAAGTATGATCCTAAGGTGTTTAGGATTTCCAGGATACTGTCTTTTCTCCAGGCAGGTTTAGACCGTGGTCTCCGCCTGGCTACTTTGAGAGTGCAGGTTTCTGCACTGTCAGTCTGGTTCCAGAGGAAGATTGCCCCTTTACCAAATGTTAGAATTTTTTTCCAAGGAGTTCTGCTAGTTCAGCCTTTTTTTGTTCCACCAGTAGCACCGTGGGACTTGTCTTTGGTTCTTAAGGGGCTACAAGCTCCTCCATTTGAACCTCTAGACTCTGTAGATTTGAAGTGGTTGACAGCGAAGAGACTTTTTCTTCTTGCTATCTCTTCTGCTCGCAGAGTATCTGATTTGGCAACGGTTTCTTGTCGCTCTCCATTTTTTATTTTTCACAAGGATAAAGCTGTTTTTCATACAAGGGAGTGTACCTTCCTAAGGTAGTGTCCCGTTTTCATGTAAATGAAGAAATTGAAGATCTTTCTGTAGGTGAAGCTTCCCTAGATGTAGTTTGTACCCTCTGTATCTGTGAAGTGCACAAACCCTGTTAGAAAATCAGATACTCTTTTTGTATTATATGGTTTTCACAAATGAGGATGGCCAGCTAATAAGCAGACTCTGGCGAGATGGCTACGGATCACTATCTCTCAGCTGTACACACAGGCTGATCTACCTGTCCCAAGCATGGTAACGGCACATTCTACTCGGTCTGTAGGGCCATCGTGGGCATTTAGTTGTGGTACCTCTGCTGAACAATTGTGCAAGGCTGCCACGTGGTCTTCTGTCCACACTTTTCTTAGGTTCTATGCCTTTGATACTTTTGCCTCTCAGGATGCTTCCTTTTGGGTGACAAGTTCTCCTTTCTGCTCAGGAGCGTCCCCCACCCTAAGGGAATTGCTTTAGGACATCCCCATGGTTTCCCTGTGGAACCCTAAGGACCCTGAATAAGAAAATTAGTGTTATGGTAGACTTGCCTAGATAACTCCTTTTCTTCGAGGTCCACAGAGCACCCACCCTGACGCACCTGACTGCATGGGGAATTTTTTCTTTCGTCACAGATTCCCTCTCTTTGTGTAAAAGTGTTTCTGGTGTACGATTACTCTTCCTTCTCCTACCTAGAGGCTTGTTAACTTAACTGAAGTCCTATGGCTAGCGGCGGGGTATATATGGTGGAGGACCCCGAGACATCCTGGGAGCTGAAGCTTTAATTGTTTGTTGCCTTGTCTTCAACCATAATATCCCCATGGTATCCCTGTGGACCCTATGGACCTCAAAGAAAAGGAGTTATCTATGTAAGTCTACCATAACTCTAATTTTCTCTCTCATACTGCATGTTTCATGTTATCGAAGTAAACATTTTTCTAAATGGTGATATCTATAGTTATTTACATGAGATTGTGTGCCATATATTCTCACCACATTCCTGTAATGGCTTTCACTGTTGTTTGTTACAGGTACTCTCACTCACCTCACCAGCTTCTCGATCTCTTACTGTGGCACTTACTGTGTTTTGCAACAAGTACGCGCGGCCAGCATGCAACACTCTAATTGCTCCAATATTAGTTCAAGCAAAAACAGGTAATCAGAATGATCAGTTTACTGTCACTGTAGAAAAAAGTATGAATTAATTTTTTTTACTGTCATCTGTTAATACTTTTCATGTTAATGATTTTTCTCTTTTGTTCGTTGAAATGATCAGCTATTATTTTTATATGACCAGTCAATGTTTGCCTCTTAATTGACACTATTTGCTCTTTTTGGCTGACTTATGATAGGCTCCGTATATGCAGATTTTCTCTGCCGAATGATATCTGAATGCCTCGAGTCACATCAATTGTATCTTTCTCTTAGGTGAGTGCTATCCTCTAAATGTCCATACATCTCAAAGTGCATAGTTTCTTGCTTTATCAATATTACATGTTAAGCGGCTGTAGTGGAGATTGGATTTCACACTACATGAAATAGCGATTTTGTTTACATACGGGAAGCTTCTCCTCGCTTTGCATCGATTAATCACTACACTGCTAGGTCTGGTCTTTAAATGGTGGTGTGGTATAATGGATCGACAGTAAAATTTTGTTAATCCTAAACCTTCCCATAGTGCCTAACCCTCCCCCTAGTGCCTAATCCTAGCCGTCCCCTCTGGCAGCCTAACCCTCACCCTATCCCCTAACCTTAAAATAAAAAATAAAAAAATCATACAGAAATGTGTTGACTATTTCACCCTGTAGACCTTTTGACCACATTGACCTATTTCCTGTCGACCATCTGGTGTTGAACCATTGACTGTCGATCTTCCACCTGGAAACCCTGTGTATAGCACCGAGAAGAAAAGAGAGAAATCTGAAAGCAAGAACCCAAACAGATCAAGAGTAATAATGACTATTAGTCTTCAGTGTTAGACTAGTTGTGCAGATATATAATGGCCTTTGGTTTCTGAAATAAATCATCTAATAAATGAATAAATAATTTTCTTTATGCACTATAGTAAATTGTAAACTCCAGGAACACAGTCATTGTGCATTGTAAAACAAACCCATGGACCTCTTCCATTTCTGAAGCTTCCATACTTCTGCCAAAGCCAACAGCATGCATAAACTTTTAGTTTCATGGTGGAGGACGAGCTTGCCTTTTGTCCATTGTTTTGCTGAATATTTTCTATAGCTGATCCTGCAGGCTGTCATGGAAAGCAGCATCAACTGTTTCATGCAAGAGCAGTTGACCTCTTTGCACAAATACGCAGAATGGATTAAAATCCCCACCATTTCACGACATACAGGTCATCCACACAAGGCTTGTCAATCTCAATCTGTTATTGAAAAAGCATTTTCAAGCCAAATGCAAACCAGTTTTCAAGCAACTTAAATATGTAATTGTCCAGGTATTATTTAAGAGAAGACACAGTGCTGAAGTGGCATTAATTTGTGAGCTGAAATGACTTGTATGTGGCAAAAGAAAAGACTATATTACACACTAACACTAGCCTGCAGCATTCGATACTGGATAATTGAAAGTAATTCCCGTCTTTCTCAACTGACAGTTCTTGAAGAGTATCACTAATAACACCATTATAACGTACCCCAGGTCGCTGTTCTATCTCTATTTTAATTTGCTGTTGTGCACAACTTCCTTGTAACGGGATGTAGTCGGCATCCTGGCGTGCAAGATGCAGACTGTCATAATACCGGTGGTAAGGGGTGCAGGGGAGGGTAGCGTTGGATAGCGAGGTTAGGGTTAGGCACTAGGGGGAGAGTTAGGGTTAGGCACTGGAGAGGGAGGCTTAGTATTAGGGTGCGGGGAGAGAGAGGTTAGGTTAAGGCACTAGGGGGGGAGGGTTAGGCACCGGGTAGGGGTTAGAAAATTACTTACCATTCACTGCTATGGGTGGCGGGATTCTGGCTGACGGGATGCTGCTGTCGGGATTCTGACTAGCTGCATCCCAACAGCCGGGATATCATACCCAACCCCCTTATAACATTGTCTACTAGTAGTGTTCATTCTAGCTCCGGCGGCAGGCAGGGCGCCGGAGCTAGAGAGGGCAACTCTGTGCGCGTGCCCGAAAAGGGGGCGTGTCTAAGAATCGTCCCCTTTTTTCGTCGTACTTGGGGGTGTGCCCGGCACTTATAGACACGCCGGGCAGCCCCCAAGCACTGCAGACAGTGAGAATAGATGCGGGGCGCTTGCACCAGGCGTCTATTCTCCGGTGGTGACCGGGTCACCACACATTTCTCCACCCGCGGGACACTGCAACCCGCGGGTGAAGATGGCACCCGCAGGCTGTGAGGGCATGGCGCTTTTTGCCCTCCTTCTGGAGGGCAGGGTGCCGCGCCTCGCTAAAACAGCCTAGCGGGAACGCTATACTAGGGTACATACTATAGCACTGATCTAGCCATTTAAGCTATGCATCTGGGATCCAATGTATGTCTTTTAGTGTGCTTAATTGCTGTTCAAGCATAAACTGAGTTTTATTCTTGATAGAAGTTTTCTCATTTGAAAAATAGATGTAGAATGAGGACTTAATAAAAGATGACAACTTGAGGAACATGGCAAACAATGAGCACCTTATTCGAAGCCCTGCTGATCCAAATTTCAGTCAGACAATGATTTGTGTCACTCCTCTACTTCCTGCAGGCAGTAGCAGAGTGTTGTGGCTGGTTACTGGTCAATAAGTGGAGGGAGTAATAATGTGATGGAAGCCATGAAATCAGAACATCATCTCAGCTGTCACCTTCATATGTGTGCCTCGTGGAAGGAATGGCCCTGTAAATGTAGTTTGGACAATCTTTCCTCATATCTGAAATCATCCATACTCCTTTTATCTCCCTTATCTTATTCTCCAGCTCCAGAACATATTTTTGTGAATTGGCACGCCATACTGAATTGCATATTCAAAGTGCTGTATAAATTGTCACAATGATGTTTTTCTTCATTGATTTGCTCTATAGCAGGGGTGGCCAGACTTTTGGACTCTGATCTACTTTTAAAACTAAAAGTCATTCGTAATCTACCAGTCTCGAAAAAGGGGGCGTGGTATGCAAAAAACATGGCGTGACCTCACAGCAATGGACGAGGGGTCTGTCCTGACCTGTAAGGCGGTTCCTCGCTTGCGGGGAATCTGGCGCGGCAGTCCTTGCTTCTGGTGTAGAGACGCACCAGAAGCCGCTGCTGTAAGTACCAGGGGTTGTCCGCGTCCTTACTACACCAGCTTGGGGCCTTATCGTCTGGTGACAAGAATCGGCAGCAGAAGCATATCTGCTGCAATGAGGCCAGCGTACCCAGTTGGTTAATGCAGCATAAGGGGAGGTAGGCGCTCTTCCCCAGATCCAGACACAGTCCTGATAAATAGGTTTCGCCGTCTGGGTTGTTCTACCTGCTCTCCATGTGTATAAGACGCTCACGGTCCACGCTCAGTGCACCTAGTAGTTATCTTAGGAGAGTCTGGCAGTCTCCCTGTATACCTCTACTTCAGTTAAGGTATACGATGCTCTATATCCTACTAGTACTTTGCGTTGCTGTAGTTGATTTTTGAGCTAGATGTAAGCTCTTACGAGCAGGGCCCTCTACCCTCTTGTGCTTCTCTTTACTTATACTTTCATCTACTTCTTACCCCCCACCAGGGCACCTAACACTTGGTTGCTTATTCTCTGTTGTATATCTAGGTGTTATGGTCACTAATGTAGCAATGTATATTATCCATGTCCTTGTCCTGTATTGTACTGTAAAGTCACTTGTCAAATTATTTGTGTATGTACTTTGTAAGGCACTGCGGGACACTTGTGGCGCCATATAAATAAAGGATAATAATAATTATAGTATGCATTGTATGTGACTTTGTAGACGTTCACTGCAGCTCCTCCACACACCCGCAATCCTGATTATATTGGTTTTGCGCATCTGGGTTGCTCCACCTACCCTCCTCGTGTATAAACACGGTCTTCGGTATGCGCCTGGTAGCTGTTGGTCTCAGGAGGGTCTGGGCCAGTCTCCTTGTATACCTCTCCCTTGGATAAGGTATACAGTGCTCTATATCCTACTAATGCTTTACGTTGCTGTAGTTGATTTTTTTAACCTATTGTAATTATATTACATATGCATTGTGTGTGACTGTTTGCTAGCTGCTGACTGACTATAATTTTCGATCTGTCAGCTGTCACTGTTTTTCTTTCTGGGTGCTTTACATTAATTTAGAAGGCGGTCACATTACTTTGCGATTTGTTCCCTTTACTTTAAACATGTCTTAAAGATAAAGGGAAACGAGGGGGAGCCACCTGTGTTGGTTTCATGTAAAACGTACGACGTGTGTCCTCACAGGATGTAATGGAGGGTTTGTGTGCTATCTGTTTTAAAGAGCCACTTCACCAGTCCGGTTTATCTGTTGTTGGACAAGAGCCACCTTGGGTTGCTTCTTTTTCGCCAGGTTATGGTGCAGGTAGTGGATCGTTTGACTACTCCAACGATGTCTCCTTGGATGGGGTGTTCACATGTATTCACCTCCATGGATATTCCTCTATTAAGGATGTAGATAGCCATTCTAGTCAGAGTATGACGCCAGCTTATGTTTATAACAGACCAGTAGTGACTAAAGCACCTAAACGTAAGTTGTCTTTATCTCAGTCTGTTCAACCTATGGATTCAGACGCATCATCAGAGGAGTCAGATGATGCACGGGATTCTTCTCCAAGGTCTACTTCTGGAGAGGAGGATCATCCATCTACTGGGGATGTTACTGCTTTGGTGAAGGCGGTTAAATCAGTCCTAGATATTCAGGATGATGAACCAACTCATTGTAAGAAGCCTCTTATGTTTAATCATCACCGAAAAGTGGTCAAAATAGTGTTTCCGGAGTCTGAACAGCCAACTCTGATGAGCGATTTTTTTTTTTTTTTTTTTCTTGATAAGAGAATAAAATTATTGTACCTGTTCCCACCTTCGGTAGGCGCTAAGTGGGAGATACCTCCTACTGTGGATGCTAATGTAACGCATCTAATGAAGGCTATATTGCCTATTCCATCAGCTTCTTCTCTGAAAGATTCCGCAGACAAAAAAGATTGAATCTCGTCTTAAAGCGATCTTTTCTTCATCTGGAGCGATTACCCGTCCGGCTACAGCTGGAGCCTGGGTAGCTGAAGCAGTTGAAGAATGGATTGGGGCATTGGAAAATACCCTAACGAATGCTACCGGAGAACAGATAATGAATATCTCCCATATACAGGAAGCAGCTTCCTATCTGGGAGGAGCTGCAGTGAATGCTGGGATTTTAGCTTCTAAGGCATCAGCAGAGTCCATAGTGGCACGTAGAGCCCTGTGGTTAAGGTCTTGGAAAGCTGATACAGCATCAAAGAGGGTGCTGGAAGTCTTACCATTTCATGGAAATGTACTATTTGGAGCAGAGCTGGATAGTATAATCTCTACTCTGGCTGCTTCAAAGTCAGCAGGTCTGCCATCTATGTCAAATAGTAGAACTAAGCAGGTTTCTTTTCAGTATTTTCGTCCTCAGTGGAAAACCAAAAGACTAACTTCCTCCAAGCCGAATAGCTTTCGCAGGTCAAGCAACAAACCTAAGGGGTCTGGATGGACAAGAAGTTCAGCTTCTAGGTCAGACAGCAAGCCCTCGGCCTGATGGAGCGGGCCTCTTCCTGGGGGATTACAGGGTGGGGGGCCAACTTCTTAAGTTTGCGGATTGTTGGCATCAAACAACCACAGATGCCCGTGTCCAAGAAGAGGTCTCTCAGGGGTATGCCCTCACTTTCAGGAGATACCCCACCAGAGGTTTTTTGCCACAAAGCCTCCATCGGATATGGACAGGGCCTTGGCTTTTCAGAAAGCCATTCATGCCCTACTGCAGTCAAGGGTGATAACTCCATTCCCTATTTCTCAACAGCGAAGGGGTTATTTCTCAAAACTATTTCTGGTCCAGAAACCAAATGGGACATATAGCCCTATATTGAATCTAAAAACACTCAACAGGTTTATCCATGTTCCCAATTCCGCATCAAAACTCTCCGGTCAATTATTTTGGCTATGGAGCCGAGAAATTACATGGTTTACATGGATATTCAGGATGCATATCTGTATGTTCCAATTATCCCATCCCACCAGCAATTTTTAAGGTTTGCTGTTCTCCAACAACATTACCAGTTTCAGGCTCTACCCTTTGGCCTTTCTACAGCTCCCCAGGTATTTACCAAGATTATTACCCTAGACGTCAGTGAGTCAGAATACTGCCATATCTGGACGACCTTCTGATATTGGCACAGACTCCGGAGGTGTTGCAACAGCATCTTCATCTGACCATAGTCTGCCTACAAATGCATGGCTGGATCATCAATTGGAAGAAATCACTTTCTCCAACACAGCAGATGATTCATCTGGGAACGTTACTAGATTCTTGGGTACAAAGGGTGTTTCTGCCAGAGGACGAGATTGTGGTATTATCAATGCGGATACACAAGCTTTATATGCAGGAAAAGGGTATCCATTCTGTCAGCAGTGCAGATACTGGGATCAATGGTATCGACCTTCAACATGGTGGGCTATGCTCCGTTCCATTCCAGGCCTCTACAAAGGTTGATTCTCCAGATGGACGGACAGTATCATTCAATACGGTCCCAGATGATCTTTCTCACCTCAAAGGTTCGTCAATCCCTTTTGTGGTAGCTAAAAAAGGAGCATCTAAACAAGGGTCGCATGTTCTGGATTCCAAATTGGGTGCTCCTCACCATGGACGGTCAGTCTTTGCGGATGGGGGTTAGTGACAAGTCATCACATGTTTCAAGGGAGATGGACAGATCAAGAAAGTAATCTACCAATAAACATTCTGGAACTGTGAGCAGTATACAAAGCACTTGTCAGGGCACAGGACCAGCTTCAGGGTAGGCCTGTCCAGATACAGCCCGACAACGCAACAGCAGTAGTCTACCTCAATCATCGGGGAGGCACAATAAGTCATTCAGCCATGAATGAAGTGACAAGGGTTCTCATTTGGGCTATATTAATTCCAGGAATACTCAATTGGGAAGCAGACTTCCTAAGTCGCCATCACATACACGCCGGAGAGTGGTCTCCATCCGGGGGTATTCCAGCTCCTGGTAAACAAATGGGGTCTACCAGAGAGAGACCGCATGGTGTCACGCCACAACCTCAAGGTCCCCCCAGGTATGGGGCCAGGTCCAGAGACCCATCAGCAGCCTTTGTGGACGCACTGGCAGTAAGATGGGACTTCAGGTTGGCGTATCTCTTTCCTCCAGTTCCCCTGCTTCCAAGAATTCTCAGAAAAATCAAGCAGGAAGGCGGATCGGTAATACGTCATTTGTTTGCCGACATACAGAATCTGTCAGTAGATAGTCTGCATCCTCTTCCTCTGTGGCAGGATCTGCTAAAGCAGGGCCACTGCTGACATCCGGACTTGTCCCGCCTAGCTTTGATGGTGTGGCTCTTGAAACTCCCATCCTAAAAACAAAGGGATTTTCCAGATTGGTTATTCAGACGATGCTTAGGGCAAGGAAGCCTGCTTCTGCCCGCATCTATTAGAGTGTGGCATTCCTTTGGTCAATGGTATTCCCATAAGGAATATGATCCCAAGGTGTTCGGTATTTCCAGGATTCTGGCACTTCTGCAGGCAGGATTAGACTTTGGTCTCCGCTTGGCTACTTTAAGGGTGCAGGTTTCTGCACTATCAATCTGGTTTCAGAAGAAGACTGCTTCATTACCAGATGTTAGAATTTTCTTCCAATGAGTTCTGCGGATTCAGCCTCCTTTTGTTCCACCAGGAGGAACGGTTCTTAAGGGGTTGCAAGCATCCCATTTGAACCTTTAGACTCTGTAAAGTTGAAGTGGTTGACAGCAAAAAACATTTTTCTTATTGCGATCTCATCTGCTCGCAGAGTCTCTAATTTGGCAGCGCTCTCTTGTCGCTCCCCATTTTTTATTTTTTACCAGGATAGATCTGTTCTTTGTACAAGGGAGGGTTACTTTCCTGAGGTAGTGTCCCGTTTTCAGGTAAATTAAGTTGTTGTTCCAGCTTTTCAGGCTCCAGACCGTTCTACACCTCCCTGAATGTTGTGTTTGCTCTCCGTATTTATGTGGAGCGTACGAATTCTGTTAAAAAATCAGATTCTCATTTTGTAATATATGGTTTTCACAAACAAGGATGGCTACGCATGACTGTCTCCCAGGTGTATACACAGGCTGATCTTCCTGTCCTAAGCATTCTGACACAGCATTCTATTCGGTCTGTAGGGCCATCATCGGCATTCAGCCGTGGTGCCTCTGCGGAACAATTATGCAAGGCTGCCACGTGGTCTTCTGTCCACACTTTTCTTAGGTTCTATGCCTTTGATACTTTTGCCTCTCAGGATGCTTCCTTTGGGCGACGAGTTCTCCTTTCTGTTCAGGAGCGTCCTCCACCCTAGGGGTACTGCTTTAGAACATCCCTGTGGATCCCTATGGATCCCGAAGAAGAAATATAGTTATGGTAGACTTACCTGGATAACTCTTTCTTCGAGGTCCGTAGGGTTCACAGGGCACCTTCCCTGACTCACCTGGCTTCATTTGGGTATTTATTTTTTATGGTCACAAATTGTTGTAAGAGTGTTTCTGGTGTACGATTGTTTTCCTTCTCTTTTTCTCCTGCCTTTGGGCTTGCTAACTAAAATTGAAGTCTATGGCTAAGGGCGGGGTATATATGGAGGTGGACCAGGGTCATTCTGGAAACCAAAGTTTTTAACGGTTTGGTGCCTGGTCTTCCAACCATAATATTCCCATGGTATCCCTGTGGACCCTATGGACCTCGAAGAAAGTGTTATCCAGGTACAGTAAGTCTACTATAAATCTAATTTCTGGTCTCTGAACCTGTGCTTTAATCGGACTTTGACCCGCCTCACTTTGCTAGCATGGCTCTTGTCACCCGTCTTCAAAGCTAGGGTTTTTTCCAGAGGGGTCAGTTGTAGCCAACGGCATGCCGAGTAGCCCTCTTCGGTCAGAATTATTTCCATATTAGAGGACCTATAGAGGAGTTCGGTTAAAGGCTTCTTCCCTATATGATTCCAGCTATCTTGAATCCTCTTTCTGTGAATGTGTCCTTTGTTATGGCGTCTTCTGTGTGCAGTCACTGCTTGTTCTTACCAGGTTGCTCCATTGAACCTTTTCTTGGTTCATTGGACTCTTCAGTAGGCTACTTTAGTAGTCCTTTATTCCTTCATTGTGGTTGCGGTTTCGCTTGGGTTCCTTCCCAGAGTTGTGTCTCGGTTCCTCTCAACTGGGGTTGTTTGTTCCAGTCTCTTCTCCGGAGGACGTTTCTAGGAATGTAGGCTTCCGGTATTTTTTTCGTTAACAGACTCTGAGCTAAGTTCTACGTGGTCCTGTTCGATTTTCTCCAGCGGGGCTGGCCAGTTTGTGAACAGATTATTTTGGTGGCCCCGCTTGGCTATCCGCCACAGAATGTGATGGATAGCCAAGCGGGGCCACCAGAATAATCTCTTGCACATACTGGTAACTGCTCATTCTGCCAGGTGAGTGGGAACTTCTTGGGCGGTTTAACGTGGCGTTTCTGTGGTACAACTTGTACGGCCGCCACGTGGTTATCTGCCCACACTTTTATTTGTCACTATGCAGTTATCGCCTTTGGGTCTTTGGACGCTGCCTTCCGGCTCAAAGGAGAGTCCCCTCCTATTGGGGACAGCTTTAGGACGTCACATAGTGATCCCTGTGTCCCCTAGTGGAAGAAGAAAGGAAGATTTATGGTTTTACCTGGTTAAATCTTTACTTTGACTTCATAGGGGGCACTGGACGCCCACCCTGACGCACCTGGCTTGTGGGGTTTATTTTCACTGATGCCTTTACTGGGCGCACCTTTCTCTGACGTGGGTTCTGAGTGTGTGCCAGTTTTCCTTCTCACTCTTCTTCTCCTTGCTCCTGCCATTGGCTTGCTAACTTAAACTGTCTGGACTGTGGCTGGGGGCAGGGAATAGTGGGGAGGGAGCCAGGTGGCTGTGGGAAGAAAATTAGAAACTGTTTGGTGCTCAGATTCCTTCTCTCCAGGCTATACCCAGAGTGATCCCTTTGGAGTGAAAAAAAAAGGATTTAACAAGGTAAAATCCTCCTTTTCCCCCTGTGAGACTAAAGCTGGGTTCATTTTGGGTGATATATATCGGTTGTTCAATCGAGCGGGTCTGTACCCCTGATATGTCTGTGAACAACATTATTTACAGACATATCGCATAGGCTGTGCAGCACAGCAGATGGCTGATATACTGTATCTACAGGTACATCTGCTGGTGTGTACGGGCGACCTGCCGATCCCCCGTACACGTTACAGGGACCCGGCGTTGACTGATAGTTGTGACATCAGGCCCGACACATTGTGCCGACGATTGGTAAGTGTACATGCACTTACCAATCGTCAGGTTGGTGCCCATCGACCTACTGTGTACCCATGATAGGTTGGAAACCTGGTGGGTTTTGTTTAGACTTCCTCTCAATCAACTAAGGGCCTGATTCAGAATCAGAATTCCTGTGGAAGCTGCCAGACACATTTTTACTGTATACAGGGTCGCAGTTGACTGCTGATACCCGCCCTGACATGTTTGAGACCCCTCCCCCCCATTGCCACCCAGTTTACCACATTTCGCTGTTAGTGAAAACCGTAATGTAACTTGGCGCATGCACAGTACAATTTATGCGCAGACCACAGATAAACGCTCAACTGCGTAATCATTGGCATTGCGTCCATCTCTGAATTTATGAAAGAACGTACTTGATCGACCTGTGTTTTGTTTTTACAATCTTGCTATGTATCAAAGGACCTGTAGTATGCTCCCAGTCACACTTTTGGTTGTCAGAGTAAGCCTAAACAACTTTCTGAAACGAAAATAATGAATATATAAAATTTCTTGGTTGATTTACAGACTAATACTAGGCATCATTTAAACCCACCTCTATGACCCAAGGGCAAATACTGTAAACGCTCGTAATGTCTGTTATTAGAAACCTTGGTTTAAGTGGTAAAGGAGGAGGGAAATGAAAACTCTCCTTTACCTACATAGTTATGATTGCATTGTTTTCTGTGTTTCAGTCCTATCTTGGAGGTATCATGCTCTGAAGTCTCTATCAGTGTATTGCACTTGTTGACTGAAAAAAAGGTAAGTCACTATCCAGAATATTACAGAACAGTTTGCTCGACCTAAACTATATACACTGAAGTGCAAAAAGTCATGAGATAGATGCCTGGTATCGTGTAGGACCCCCTCTAGCCTGGCGAAGTGCAGCAACCCGACATGGCATCGATTCCACAAGTGGACAGAACAACTCTGGAGAAATGTTTACCCATGCCGTCTGGATAGCTTCCCACAGCTCCCTGATATTTGTAGGTGCAAATGGACCTCTCCACGTCTCATAAATACTCGATTGGGTTCATGTAGGATATCTCCAGAATGTTCCTCGAACCAACTCTGGACAACTTGGGACTGATGACACAGTGCATTATCCTGCTGGAATATTCCGTTGTCACGGGGATACATGAATTCCATGAAGGGCTGCAAATGGTCATCAAGCAATTCAACGTAGCTGTTATTGGTCAATGACATGTTCAGGTGGACCCAACCCATGCCACATGAACACACGCCACACCATTATGGAACACCACCGGCCTGCACGGTGCCTTGTTGACAACAGGGGTCCCTGCAGTCTCCGCCACACCCGAACCGTACCATCAGCCCGAAATAACTGGAACCGTGACTCTTCAGACTATTCCACATGTTGCCAGTCCTCCTGGGTCCAATTAGCCATGTCACGAGCCCAGGTGAGGAGCTGTGGCTGGTACTGTAGTGTAAACGGGCACACTGGTGGGTCTTTTGCTCCCATATCCCATGGATGCTAAATAACGCTGCATTGACCTGCTGGATATGGGTCTGGTACCACCTGCATTCAGTGTGGATGTGATTTGAGCCAGTGTCAATTATTGGTTACTATTACTACTGACAATTCTGGCCAGATGTCGCTGGTCACGATCATTAAGCACCTGTGGTCAGCCACTGAGCTGTCCATGGTGGGTGGTAATGCCTTCCATTAGGTATTCCCGTTACACACGTGACAGCATCATGTTGAATGTCCGCACAACTTTGGAGATGGAGTGTTCAATCCGTCGGGCAACCCACTATCGTGCCCCGTTCGAACTCCGATAATTTAATGTTGCCTTACCATGAGCAGCCGAGTCGGTGTTCAAACTGACTCACCAGATGTCAGATTACAGCTGATGCAGGTCTGGGCATTTCCAAGATGTCACAGTACGGTGACGTACCTTTACATACTGGTATCCTGTGACTTTTGTTACTTCAGTGTAAATGATTTTTACTGTTGCTGCCATTTGATATACAGTTTGAGAATCAGTGACTTAAAATAGCAACATTTGTAACCATTTATTTTTTTTTATTGAGTTTATGAAATTTTTTCCGGAACAAAAATAAAAAACAAGTCAAGAAACAAAATCCTCCACCCCCAATAAACCTCAGCCGTAAGGTGGTGTATCATCCTGGCCCAAGGCAGAATTGCCCACCCCTGGCATCCAGCAAAACAGACCATACAATATAAAATAGATACCTCAAAATATTAGCAATTTGAGAGTGCCTAATGGCAAATAAATACTAAACTAGTAATTTCCAGAGGCCTAATATTATAAACCAGAATAATGAAGATAATACCTATAAGTAAGCACTGCTCACGAGACAGCAAATCCAGGTCAGTCCGGAGGAGCATCACTGCCACAGTCCCTAAGATCCAGCCATATCGAAGCCTCATGTGGGGAATCAAAGAAATTAGATTTGTCCATCAGCCACCACATGCAGACGGGCAGGAAACATGGCATAGGAGAGGCTTAGATCATGTAGACTAAGTTTAATCGCTACAAATTGGGACTTAGATTTCTGGACGTCCATAGAAAAGTCTGGGAACACAGCCACCTGATTTCCATTGCATTCCAAAGAACCATGTAGACGAGCCAGACGAAGGATCGCATCTCTGTCCTTGAAATGCAGTATCTTGGCAATGAATGTGCGAGGGAGAGCACCAGGAGGAAGAGCCCTAGTAGGGATACAGTGCGCTCTTTCCACCGCAAAGTGGTCGGTGATATCCTGCTGGCCAAAGGTATCCACCAGCCATTTTTCCAAAAACTTCTCCGGGTGAGATCCCTCCGCCTTTTAGGGTAGACCAAAATATTGGACGTTGATTCTGTGAAGTCGAAGCTCTGTGTCAGAGATTTTGGAGAGACAGGATGCCAACTGGGACCCTAGGGTCGAAAGCCTTCCCGCAACTGGAGCAGTGACATCTTCTAAAGTGGAAATACAAGTCACACGTTCTCGCATCGTCTGCATATAATGATGGATAAGGGAAAGTTCGACATGAACGTCAGAAATCTTGATAGCCAACATTTTCTGTAATTGCAGAAATCGGAGGAGGTGTTGGTCGCATTGTTCACAAAGTCGGGTAATGGATAGCCAGCGATGCGCGTGCACGCTGGGTCCTTGCCGTCCCTGACTATCTACTTAACATGTCTGTCAACCTGACGACGCTCCTCAGGTTCGGCATGTTCTGAGATAGGTGAACGCTGTTCAGTGAACGCCGTTCAGTGTGGGCACCCCACCTCGGCGACCTGAAGGTCTGAACGCTAGACGTTCAGTCTTTCAGGTCGCCTTATGGATAGGCCCCTTTAGTTATTAGTTTTGCGAGGAGAAATATCACTGCCCAAACTCTAAAAGATAAGTAATAATGGCACAATAAAAAGAGGTTGGTTGGTCCGCTCTATTGATTGTGAGATATGCACAATATTATAAACATTGGGGGAATTAATTAATTAGGATAATAGAATGAATGAATCCCACACGTGTGTGTTAATCTACTATTCTACTTGATCAATGGATGGTTTGTATAGAAGTCACAATGCTCTTATCCCATTCATAAACCAGGTGGTGTCTGGTAAGTAAAAATAGTAGATTAACACACACGTGTGGGATTCATTCATTCTATTATCCTAATTAATTAATTCCCCCAATGTTTATAATATTGTGCATATCTCACAATCAGTAGCGCGGACCAACCAACCTCTTTTTATTGTACCAATTAGTAATAGGGAAGGGCTACCCTATGTAGGTCCAGCAGCTGATAGAACAACAACCCTCAATCTAGAGAGCGCTTGCCAGAAACAACCAATTAAGTAATAATAATGGTTTATGATGTTATAATCCTTAAAGTAATGCTCATAAAGAGAAGGACGGTGAATATCAGTTCATATCTCTCTTTTTATAATCATAGTCCTAAACCAGATTAGGCCTCCTCAAGGGCTCCCTCTAGTTGAGTTCTAGTTAATCGGTTATATAAAGAAAGAAAATTAAACTGACACATGATTTTAAATCAAGATCTTGAATGGACCCAAAGTACTCTAACTAACATGCCTGGTGAGTAAATTTACTAAGCTGCGAGTTCTATTTAAGAAGTGATGTTGCCCATGGCAACCAATCAGATTCTACTTCTCATTTATCTAGCACCTTATAGAAGATAATAGCTGGAATCTGATTGGATGCTATGAACAACATCACTTCTTAATAGAACTCCCATCTTGGTAAATTTACCCCCTGGAGTCTATAGCTCAACAGGCTGTTGCGCTAACTCCATCTGCACAGAGTCATTAGATCTAATCCAAGTTAAGTCACACTATATTTATATTCATCCCAAAAGTCTAATTTTGAATAAACAAAGTTATTTGAGGAGACATACTACTACCCAAACTCTAAAAAGTAAATAAAATAAATAATATTAATGATTGTTTACGATGTTATAATTCTTCAAGTAACTCTCAAACTCCTATAAAAAAGGAGGGCAAATATCAACTCGTACCTCCCTTATGATAGTTATACACCAAGTTAGGCCCTCTCAAGGGCTCCCTATGGTCGATTCTAGTTGATCAGTTATATATAATCAAAAACCGAAGCTACCACATATGTATAAATATAGATTGAAATGAACAAATCTAATCCACGAGTATCTAGCATATGACAAATAGTAACATAAATAGGCAAATAGACCATACTACACAAACTTTCACACCAGATATTAAGAGGAATCTATATAATTCACTATCCCAAGGAGCCCCCAGTCATTCATGAATCCCCATCCCCCAAAGATGATTACCTTAGATTGCGTTTCTATATTCTCATTTAATCCTTTCAGGGTGAAGATCCAATAGGCCTCTCTAGTACATAATTGATTTTATCTACCCCCCCTCCCCTCCCCTCTTGGTGTTGGTTATACTCGTTATATACCTTGTAATGAGAGTACTTTGTGATCTCCACCATGCTTGGACATTACATGATGGGAGACACTATGTAGAGAACTTTCCTTAAGTGCATTCCTTCAATGCACCAGGAATCTCGTGTTCAAACGTCTTATTGTCCTCCCCACATATTGTACCCCACAGATACAAGTGATTAAATATATTACATATGTCGATTGACCGTTAACAAAACTGTCAATCGGAAAGGAGGTACCCATTGAGGAAGAACAAAACTCATTACTCTTGTGTCTCATAAAATTAGAGGTGATACATTTGGATCTGCTACGCTTGTGGCATCCATTGGGTTTTGTCCCCACCCAACTGGGGCGCCTATTTTATTAGTTACTGTGTTCCCACTCTGTTTTATAAAAAACTCTGTGCTAAATAATTCTTTACATTTTTTGCTTTTTTAAAAATAACCACAGGTCTCTCACCTAAATATGGTGCTACTACTTTATCCATCTGTAGAGTAGAAAAATTCTTGTTCACAATCCCTCTAATTTGACATTGTATCTAGAGATAAAGGATAGTTCACACTTGTGATCCTTTTTAGCTTTACTTCTCCTTGATGAGCCATCCACCTCCAGTAAACTTACCCTCTCGTAAGATTCAACCTCTTTGAATGCTTTACAAAGCATGCTTTACTTCATCTGAATACCCCTGTTCACGAATAGCCATAGTTAGCTCATGAGCTTGTTCATAGTAATCCCCTATATTAGAGCAATTACGTTTAATATGCAAGTATTACCCTTTTGGCATATTTGACCTCCATTTATGGTAATGACAACTAGTAGAATGCAAATAATTATTACAATCCACCTCTTTTTCGAATGTTTTTTTATGTATACACCTGTCCTTGACCAAGAGGGCAATATCAAGAAAGTTCATGTGTTAAGGGAAGGAGAGGGCAGAGGAGTAGCGTGGAACCATGGCGCCCAGAGAAAGTGCATGTTATAGCACCCCCCTGTACTGAACTGTGGCAGTGGGGTATGGCCAGCCTGTAGGTGAATACTGAAGTGAAGAGCAAAACGGCAAACAGTGGCAGTATCGCGCTGGGCGTTGAGGTCCCATTTTGGGAATAGAATGCTTTGGTGATGCACTAACTGACATTAAGGGGTAGCTACTTTGGCACTGCTTTATTTATGTATAGCACCTAGGATCTGACTCTTATCTTCTTTTGAATTACTGGTATTATTTAATAGAGGAGATTGTATTATATATTCTGATCATTTAACTTAAATTGACAGAGTACATGTGCTAGAGTGAAATTCCACAGGGTGCACAGCTTATTACTGAAATTACGTCCCAAAGCAGCTTTCACTGGAGTGGGAACACCTATGGGAAGCTACCTTAGCTATGCTCCTACTTTGCAAATTTACATTGCACCTATATTAATGTGGGTAATACTAATCATGTTCTGTCTACCACCATTATTATTATTTCTCCTTCATGCACTAGAAGACATTGGAGCTCAAGACAGTGGGGTATAGACGGTGGTAGAGTAGAGCCTGGCACTTTAAAAAATTTAGACGTGTGACTGGCTCCTCCCCTCTATGCCCCATCAGCCCCAGTTTAGAAATTTTGCCCGAGACAGCTGGTGCACAGTGGGGGCTGTCTCCAGTCCCTCAGTATTTTATTATATTTTATTTTTATAAAGAAGGCACCCAAGTTTGCCTAGATTAGGGACACTTCGCCACCTCTACAAAGGTTGGGGTCCGTGTCCCTGGTGTCCTGACAGTGAGACCAAAGGAGTGCACAGGGCTTCTTTAAAAAGCCTCTGATTGCTCCAATGCGCCGCTGCAAGAAATTGAGACATCATGTCTCTGGAAACTGCTTGTGTCCGGGTACCTCCCCTGAGACCATCCCGGCCGCAGCAGCATGTAAGTATACCACTGCTCCTGAGTAGTCAGGAGCAGTGGAGTAGGACTGGGCTCGGTGACACACCGCTATCCCCATAGAATGGTGCATCTCGCTCCCTCCTTCCACCTGAAGTGGGTAAGGAGAGTGAGCTTATTACAGTTAATGTTGACTGTTTCTGCTGGGCTTTGATAGCCGCGGCTGTCACCAATACGCCCCCCGCCTGATTCCCTTGCTAGCGAATTTAGGCGCCATTCTACGGATAGACAGTGCAAGTGGCTATGTATGTGGGGACTTGTGAAAAGGAGGTGGGCGCGCCAAACGCCCGCCATTAACTGGAGCTGTTGAAAAGACCCGCCATGGCTTACAGTGGTCAGTGTCCTGGTCTCTGACCACACTCCCTGTTAGCAAGGGGGGTGGCCTTCATAGATGTGGACCCCCCCAGCCTCATGTACTGTGATGGGGGTGGACTACCATGCCAGCATGTCTGGTTTCCGCTGCACAGCGCACTCTCCGCCCTATACTCCCGCTATGCACTCTCCGGTTGGCACGCACCCCACGCGTAGGCACCCTCCATTTCCTCCATAACCGAGTGCATACAGCCGCCAGCAAACGGCTGTCAAGTCTTCTCTGCCGCGCCGCTGTCCTATGTGAGAGAGGCACTGGCACCTGATTCAAGGGGTCAGTTGTTCCTGTTCCTGGCCAGAGTACCTAAAATGCAGAGCCGGCTGAAAACTTTTTCTCATAGTGCTGCAGTATACCTCTGCGACACAGCTGCCGGCTGTAAAGTAATCCTCCCTGACCAGGGTTCAGAACCCACCAGGTTTAGAGCATTACCAACATCTGGCTAATATCTCTATATAGTGCCTGTTTTACAGATGAATGGCAGGCACCATAAATCTTCAGACTACTATACTTAGTAGCTCTATTCATAGAGGTTCCTACACACGACCTCTCCTGAAGTATTGAACACATCAACATTTTTATCAGTAAATATATTTGTAATGGGGCTATTGTAATGACATTTTCACCAATGGTCAGCAACCTTCGGGTTTGTGTACATATTTCCTCCAGTCTCCCTGCTTCTTCGGAAGTTCAAACAAGACTGAGTCACTGTGCTGCTGGTGGCTCCAGCTTGACCCAGACGTCTTTAGTACTCAGATCTTTGGAGTCTCTCCATCGACACTCGATGCCTCAACGTCTGGACCTGTTGTCTCAGATTCTCTAGCTCGGTCGTCAACACGATGCTTAGAGTGCGTAAGCCTGCCTCCGCCAGGACCTACCACAGAGTGTGGCATACATATTTCCAGAGGTGTCTTACAAGAGATTACGACCCTCCGGTGTTTCGAATTTCCAGAATCTTGGTATTCCTTCAAGCTGGATTGGACCTCTGCCTACACGTGGCCTCGTTGAAAGTGCATGTCTCTGCACTGTCAGTGTGGTTCCAACGTAGAATTGCACCGCTTCTGGATATCCACATCTTCCTCCAGGGTGTCCTCTGGATTCAACCTCCCTTTGTCCGTCCCCCCCCCCCATTGGCTCCTTGGGATTTGTCAGTAGTTCTTCGGGCCCTCCAGGGTCCTCCATTTGAACCACTGGATTCAGTGCAATTTAAGTGGTTAACAGCTAAGACTCTTTCTTCTGGCTATTGCATCTTCCTGGAGGGTGTCAGAATTGGGAGCGCTCTCCTGTCGTCCTCCTTTTCTGATATTTCAACAGGACAGGGGCGGTGCTTCGTACTCGCCCTGAGTTCCTTCCTTAACTGGTTTCTAGTTTCCATATTAATCAAGAAATTATAGTACCGGCCTTTCTATCACCAGACCTCTCGGCAGGTGAGGCCTCATTGGATGTGGTCCGCTCCCTCAGGATTTATGTGGACCGTACCAGTTCTCTTCGGAAATCAGACTCCTTGTTTGTGCTCTATGGCTTTCACAAGAAGGGATGGCCAGCCAATAAACAAACATTGGCTAGATGGCTTTGTATGACTATAGTAGAAGCTTTTGTTAAGGCTCATTCTACTCAGTCTGTGGGTCCCTCGTAGGTAACTCGCGGTGGCGCCTCGGCTGTTCAGCTTTGTAAGGCTGCCACGTGGACTTCTGCCCAGACCTTTCTAAGGTTCTATGCGTTTAATACCTTTGCCTCTCAGGGTGCTTCCTTTGGGTGCCGGAATCTCCTCTCAGTGTAGGAGCGTCCCCACCCTTACAGGGTTCGCAAAATACGCGCTATAGCGCGTTTTTACGCACTACAGCAACCTGGGGACCCAGTTTTAAAAACTGCTCGGGTCCTGCAGGACGCGCTGCTGCTGTGTCTGCTGCAGTCGTCTCACCTGCCAATCCCTGCGTGTCTGTCATCTCCCCGGCCAATCCCTGCCGCGGCACGCCCTGCAGCCAATTGGCGCGCCCTGCGACCAATTACAGCGCGCCCTGCAGCCAATTGCCGCGCGGCAGACACCACGCCATATCGCTGCACCCAGCCAGACATTGTGGATAAGAAGAAACTGCTCGAGAGCCGCTACTTAAGGTACCATTCCTACATAGGGGCAGTAGAAGGGTGCATTCGGAGGACTGATAACTGCATCAATTGTACCCCATGTGCTTCTATCCTTACCCTCTCCTTACCCTCAGTTCTGCCCCAGCTGTAATGCTAACCCCTCCCTAATCCAAGTAATGCCCCCCAGTATTACCTTCCCCTAACCCCTCCTTGCCCCCCTAGTACTGCCCTAGTTATCTACCCTTACCCCACCCTAACCCCAGTATTGCCTGCCCCCTGACCTCTTCCTTGTCCCCAGTACTGCCCTAGCTGCTAACAACTCTTTCCCCCCTCTACCTCCCATATTGCCCAAACTGCTATCTACACTTACCTCCTCTCTAGCCCCAGTGCTCTCCCAGCTGCTATCCTGACCCGACACGTCACCTAACCCCCTTTGCCCCCCCAGGTACTGATCTAGCTGCTATCTACCCTTGTCCCCTCCCTACACCCAGCATTGCCTGTCCCTAACCTGCTCCTTGCCCATCAGCACTGCCTCAACAACTGTGTGCATTTACCCCCTCCCTGGTCCAAGCCCTGCCTGCCCTCACTCCCCTCTAGCTGCAGCTCTACCCCAACTTCTCCCTGGCTTTACCCCAACCCCCTCTACCCCAACTGCTACTTACCCCCTAGCACTGTTCCAACTCCTGCCTGTCCTCAACCCCAATAATATGTGATGGGAGCCAGAAAAAGTAGTGTAGGACCCCAATTTTTAAAGTGGGGTCCCTGGGACCCACAATTTTTTTTGAACAGCGCGAACACTGCCTTAAAAGGACTGCTTTGGGACACCCCCAAGGTCTCCCTGTGTATCCTATGGACCCTGAAAAAGAAAATGAATTATGGTAAGGACTTACCTTTAACTCTTTCTTGGAAGTCCATAGGGTCCACCTGCCCTGACACAACTGGCTTCATATGGGCTATCATACCGGTCTCTGGTTTCTTGTCTCCTACTCTGTGAGTGTGACTCTTGAGTGTTCCAGTCTTCCTTCTCTCTTATCCTCCTCTGGCCTTTGGCTTTTTACCAACTGAGGTGCCTCTGACTCGGGGACGGGATATAGGGAGAGTGGACCCAGTGCATCCTGGGAGCTGAAAGCTTTAACTGCGTGGTGCCCGGATTGGTTCCCATCACCTACACCCCAAGGTCTCCCTGTGGACCCTATGGACTTTGAAGAAAGAGTTAACAAAGGTAAGTTCTTACCATAACTCTCATAAATATATATTTTGCTTTAGTTTGTTTTTAATGCGGATGCTGCACAATATTATATTGCACTGTACTGCTGGGCCTCTCTATCTCTTAGAAATGATGAGGGTATAGTTTGCCCTGTGTATCCGTATCATACTTTGCCACTGGGGTTCGAATCCGAGTGAATCTCTAGACTAGTACACAAATTTTTAACAAAATCCTTTGTAGTATCTGTTCTATCAGTTTAATATCAAAATTTACCCCTATCTGGGTACCATATATTAGATGGAATTTTATAACTGAGAGATGCAAGAGGAGCTTGCTCTGTTCACTCCATGCATTAATTAGAGTATATCTTCATCTCTGTCCCTCCTTCCGGGAAGGTCTCTATTATCCAGTGTAGAGTATATGTTTATATACTGTACATCCCAATATTGGGCCGTATGTTCTGGTCTCTCCTCTGAATCAGTTCCTTTAGTCTATATGTTCTTCTCCCATGTGTGTACATGAAGAATTCTATATTTCGCTGTTCTCATGCGGTGAGTCATAGACTGCGTTATCTTAGTGGAGACACCTGTGGCCACACCAACAACTCTACTAGTTTTTTACACAAGACAAGGCCTTTCTGACACAGTTCCAGTCTAAAGCCAAGGTTGTAAATGTACAGTCTGACGTCCTGCAGAAACTGTTGGTACTCTACCTGCATGAGCATATTGGAAACGTTGAACACTGATCAGTGAAAGTCCACAAAAGACCATGTGATCCCTGGTCACTTGCAGGTTAGGGTTGGCTCCACTTTTTCTATGCGGGCGCTTTGTCTAAGATTCAGTACACGAATGACAAGCTCACTGTGCATCTGCACGCTCTGACATAACGCCTGTACTTGCAGTCATCTGTTCCTGTAGGGTACTTCCTTCTTGTCAGTTTGGCTCTAAACCCTAGGAGTTTTTCTATATTCGCTGTTTCCTTCTATATGGACCGGTGCTAGACGAGCCTGAGAGAAAGCTTTAACTCTGCTATGCACGGAATTAGTATATATAAACTTCTACATTTGTTAGACCTGGTCTGCCAATCCTTATTGCACTACTTCTATTTCGGGAGGTATATCCACATTGCTTTCTGAAATGCATATGTATCCATTGTTTTAATTTTCCGTTTCTACTTCAGGGTCCATAGGGGGTCCACAGGGTTGACCTTGGGGTATAGGTTGGGAACCAAATCCGGGCACCACGCAGTTAAAGCTTTTAGCTCCCAGGATGCACTGGGTCCACTCTCCCTATAACCCCACCCCCAAGCCAGAGGCACCTCAGTTTAAGTTGGTGCCCGGCCGGAGTCGGGTCACCGTTAGCGCAGGGGGAGCTGATTAGCAGCCCCTAAGCTTATTTTATTTTTTTAGGGACAAAGTTTTTTCATGGACTTTGGACTCTTCAGAGCGGCAGCGTCGGACTGTCCATAGGACGTCTAAGCTGCCGCTCCGTCACCCCGCTGGCGCTGAGACGCCAGTACAGATCTGGGGATCTCAGCGGGACCCCAGAGTCTGTACTAGCCGGACTCTGCAGGCGCCCAGGACTGCTGCCGGATCCACGGGGAGCAGGTAAGGTCGCGGATCACCGCTTGCGGTGATCCGCGCATTTCAAATGCAGTCCTGTGCCTCCGGTCTCAGGGGACAGACCGGAGGCGCCTGCAGTGGCGGCGGGCCCCCCATACCCCGTGTGTCCACTAGACCACCAGGGACTTAACGATCGGTGCAGGGAGTCGGCGTCCCGGGGGTTAATAGCCGGCCAGGGGAGGCAGCCTTCCCTGTTACAGCGGCTCCTCCCCTCAGCTCAGCGCGCCTTTCAGTATCCATAGTCTGGCGTCGCTGAGCTGCTTCCTCCGCGGGCCACGCTTCCTCTGAGGTCTCCAGCGGCCATTTTATCTCTGTGGTGCAGCAGAAATCTCTCAGGATGGCAGTGAGTCCAGTCCCCCTGCGTACCTCACCATCAGGTCAGTGTACACAGCGCTGTAGCCTTCCCAGACACTGAATCTGGGCAGTTGAATGCAGTGTAATAGTGCAGTATATTATATGACATGTTTATGTATATATGTATATATCTGCATTGTATGTGACTTATGCTAGTGCTGACTGTACTTTATTCTCTCACCTGTCAGTGTATATCTATCCCTTTTCTTTATCTGCCCTAATACAGCTGTACTTAGGGTGGTTCTGAGACCTCACATTTATATACTTGTTAATATTTGTGTGGTTTGTCACATACTGTTGCGTGCTGCACGTTGCCATATTTTAGATGGAACTGTGTGTTGCATACGCTGAAAATGGGTCCCTGCAGCTAATTTTTGGCATCAGTCAGGACCAGTATAGTGCTGCTTAATATTTCCGCCAAGATTGGTCAGATATGTCTGACCAGGAGATAGAGCGTTATACTGCACCCATTTTTACTATCCTGCAAGTCATGTGCTGCAGGTGTTAGTGCGGAGGATTTGACTCATAAAGGGTTCTGTATGTGGCGTCATCTGGTGCCGGCCTCTTTCACGACCCCCTTGGGCGGTTTGTTTTCTCGGGATCCTCTCAATTGCGGATCGCCGGGCGGGCCCCATTGTTGTACCTCACTTGGGGTTACTTCACCATACTGCCCTTTTCATCTCAGGGTATCTCGCAGCTTCTTGCACTCTTCCCCTGTGACACAGACTACCGCTCCCTGCAGGGGTTTTTCGCAGTATATGAATTCCCCCTGGTGCCACAATAGTCTGTCATTCCCCTTGCAGGGATTACCACAACAGCCACCCTGGGTGGATGTCGTTTTCTACGAAACGCTAATTGGCGTGGTTGACGCCCTGTGGTTACTTCCCAGTTGGCTCTGCCGTGAACTGGGTACTGTTCGGGGCTCTTTCCCTCTTACACGGGGGGAAGCCTATTTCAGGTATTATTATCCCTGCTTTAGGGCTGGTAGCAGGTCCATTCTGGTTAGAGTGAATGTTGACCTGCACCTGTATCATACACCCTCAGTATTGCGTGCCTTCGGGTTACCTGTTGCTGACTAGCGGGTGGATCGCATAGCGGGACTCTGGCTGTTGCCAGATAGGAGGTGTTACAACAGTGTTTGGCCTCCTGTCCCAAATTCCCTGAGGGTCATCACGAGCCCCTCCTGGGGGGGATGGGCGTGTTACTCGTCTGATTACAGACGTTACTACGCCTCCCATTCCTGCGTGGTCGGATTCTTCGGATCCGTAGGTGGTAACTCTGCCTGAAATCAGTATACTTGCTTTCAGGAGTTGTTACCCATCCTACCATGGCTATAGTATGGTTGGTTAATACTATTGCATATTGGGTTGATGCATTTGTAACGTTTTTTCCCCTCCAACACGTCGGGGGTTCAAATGTATTTGGTCGCTCACGTAATATATGCTGTTGTCATAGGTGGAAATGCCTATATTGGATACCAGTCTCCTAACTTTCAGAGTTCCGGCTGCGACTGTATCCTCCGTAATACCCTATGGCTGCGCTCTGGGAATGCAGAGGTGCAGATACCATCTTTAGGGTTGATATTGTTTGGTCCTGACCTTGACAAGATTGTAGTAACATTGGCAGTATTACTAACGACAAGTTTACCGCTTTCAGCTATGCCCACTACAAGGCCTCAGACTAAGTCTGTTAAGTCTTTTTTGTCCTCTGGGTCAGCCTAAAGGTCTGTTTCTTCGTAGACTGTCGGCATCTACAAGGGCCGACATATCCAGTACCGAGCAGGCCTGGACTGCCAGCCGATCCTGCTTCTGAACCTACGGATATCTCTTCAGTCTGACGGGACAGGCCTACAACTGGGAGATACCGATTTTCTCAGTTCGCCCGGTATTAGTGTCAAGTTGCCGCGGCTACGTGGGTAGGAGGGTACGCCCTCTTTACAAGGGCCTTACAGATCCAGAAAGCTATGCAGTTGTTGCGGTAAGCGGAGCTAATTAGGCCATCCCCACTATCTCAGTGAGGGACTGGTTGTTCTGTTTTCTTTCTGGTGCGGTGGCTGAATGGTCCTCTTTGGCCTATTCTCTGTCTCAATTCCCTGAACCAGTTCCTAAAGCTACCTGGGCTCAGGAGGAAATCCCTATGCTCCATCATACGATGTTTGGAACCTGGGGACTTTAGGGTATCACTGGATATACAGGACGCGTGCCTACGGGTACTTACAGAGACCTTTCCTCAGCATGGGCTGAGGTTTGCTGTATCACAGCAACACTTACAATTTTTCGGGCTCTGCCTGTTGGGACTGTCCTCAGCCCCACAGGGGTTTACCAGCGTTTTGGATTTTCTGACAGTTCTTCTGTTCAGTATATCCCAATGCTCCTGTACCTGGACGGCCTCCTGCTCTTAGCGGGATCACCGGGGTACTTTACGGCCAGGTCAGGATGACTGTGGCTTCTTCAGGGTGCAGACGTTTAATCAACGGGGAAAAAGTCCTCCCTGCATCCCTCTCTGGGTATTCTTCATCTAGGATCCCTGCTGGATTCTCAGAATCTGAGAATTCTTCTGGCGTAAGACGGAATCTCCTCTCTTCCATTAGGAGTACATGGTTGTCTGCGCAGTCGACAGATGTCTTTACACTCTGGGATGCATGGTGGAATGGGCTCAGTTCCATTCCAGGCCTTTCCATAATTGGCTCATCTCCAGATGGAATGAGTTTTTTCTGTCGGATAACTGTTCAAACGATGATGCTCTCTCCGGAGGCAAGTCGGTCCCTGTCCGGGTGGCTATGGCCATCTCGTCCAGGGTTTTCTTTGCTAGGGACAGTGTCTGGATCGAATCCTTTTCAGTGCAGTTGGACGTCTGTCGATTCCACCCTGTCAATTAACTTACTCTGGCATAACTCTTGTTTCCCGGTGAACCTGAAAAGGTTCAGTCCGACAGGGTCAGGACAGTGGCTTCCTTTTTAGCAACACTGTTCGTTGGGTGGCAATGACAGGTATGTCACATATTCGGACATAGTCCGAGGGTCTCCTCCCGACCATCTCGGCAGCGTTCATTTCAGGAGCTCTCCATTGGGAAGCGGGAGTCCTCAGCCGTCACGATGTGCATCCCGGGGACTAGTCTCTTCCCCAAGAGAGGTTTCATCTCCTGGTGAGCAGGGGGGGCCCCCCTGAGGTGACCCTCATGGCCTTCTGACTTTATCACACTATGGTGTTACAGTTCAGCTCTGGGGATTCTGAAGCAAACTTCAGCGACTCTTTGTCGGTGAAGTGGTCCTTCCACTTTGTGTACCTGTGTTCTCCGGTCTCCCTTCTTCCTCGAGGTCTTTGGAAGTGTTTTCAATCGAGACGGAGATGCTTTCCTGCTGGTGGCTCCTGATTGCCCCAGATGTCAGGGGTACTTGGATCTTCGGAGTCTCTACATCGATACTCCATCCCTGATGCTTCACTGCCCGGACCTGTTGTCTCAGGGTCCTTGGTTTTGCCTTGGACCTGGGTCGTTTGTCTTTGACTGTGTCCTTACAGTGGTCTTACGGCTTCCCTGGCTTTATCATCGTTGGAATGATTAGAGCACATGGATCAGCTTTTGCTGGGACCTACCACAAACTGTGGCAGCCATAAATCTTATGGTATTGTACCTGTCGATACAATCCTCCGGTGTCCAGGATTTCCAGATATTCTGGCATTCCTTCCGGCTGGCTTGGGTTTCACACTTGGCCTGGTCTTCCTGACAGTGCGGATCTCTACACTGTCAGTATGGTTAAGATATGGAATTGCTTCACTCTGGTATCCAGTTCATCCTTTGGAGTGTTTTCTTGATTATGCCTCCATTTGTCCTCCCTAGGGACTCCTTGGGAGTAAGTAGTGGTTCTTCGTTACCTCCGGGGACAGTCAATGGAACCGCTGGTTGTGATAGCCATTACATGGTCTATTGCTTAGGCTCTCTCTTTCTCTCAGGGTGTTTATATCAACCTGTAATTTTGTTACCCTTGCGGCCTCAGGGTTTTTTCAGGTTTCTCGGGGCTCTCCCACCCGGGGGAGTAAAACTTTCGGACGTCCCCAGTGTTTTGAGCTCCAGTGTCCCCTGGTGGATGAAGGAGAAAATAGGATTTTGGTACTTACCTTAAAATCCCTTTCTCTGATTCCACAGGGGATATTGGACTTCTTTACCTGCTATTGTGTTCTGTTACACATGTTGTATACATTCTGTTGTTATGTATGTTTGTATTCGACCTTAGCCGTCCTTTGTTGTTTGATTCCTTCTTAGTTTATGTCTTCTGACTCTGTCCCGTATCCTCAAGCTCCAATTCTCTAACTGGGGCTTCTGGGGGATAGAGGGGGAGGTGCCAGCACCACTCATCCATCCGTCTATACCCCAGTGTCTTGAGCTCCAGTGTCCCCTGTGGGATGCAATGTGACTAGTATGCACCAGCACACTGTGCTGATTAATTTGATATGCAACACTTGTATATCTGTGTGTGCCTGTGACTGTCTGTATATGAACCACAACAGAACTTGGAATGAAAATAGCTGTGGCCGCTGCATTGGAGCATTTTGTATGCAGATTCAGAGACTCGATCACACACAGATAGACAAGTGTTGCATATCAAATTAATTAGCACAGTGTGTTCTAGTCACATCGCGTTGCAACCCAAACACATTATGGCAAAAGCCACAAAAAAGCCGCTCGGTGCTAAGAGTCTCATGAAAACTGGAGTGCCGAGAGGGGCTTTTTAGTGCGACTGCAGCAAAGATGTATGAGGACACATCTGTAGATCGCAGCCTATGAAAATGTTTAACCTATGAGTAAAAAAGCACTCCACAAATCATGAAATACTCAAGAGCTAGATGATAACAAAACTGTATATATTACATTTATTTACTTTGTCTTAAATAAATTACTGCATTCAGTTT
Source organism: Taudactylus pleione (assembly GCA_031769625.1). Classification (NCBI taxonomy): domain Eukaryota; kingdom Metazoa; phylum Chordata; class Amphibia; order Anura; family Myobatrachidae; genus Taudactylus; species Taudactylus pleione. Next base: position 82,929 of record JAUIMM010001601.1, read on the forward strand.
TACACTGTGTGACTTAGGGTAATTCAATTAGCCACGATAACCCGTTTTCGCTCATTAAAGTGCATAAAATACATTTATTTTACCTTATTCAATTAGTCCGCAAGTTAACATGCAATAATTCTTCATTAGATTTAATGCAAATGTTCTTTTTACCACCTCCAGAGCAGGTGAAAAGTTACGGAAAATCTCTATTTTTAAGGTAAAAATGCCGGGACTTTTTTCAGAACCACTGGGCCACCCTATCTAAGGACTACAGATGTGTCCTGCTATATCTTTGCCGCCGCTGCATGCATGCTGCAAGTCCTGCATCCCCGAATGGGCACATGGGTCTTGTTCGCTCCCGTAATCCATAGGATTGCATGGTGTTGATGATTACACGAACTGGCATACTGTATTGTGCATGGCAAGTCACATGCCGCATCAGCAGCAAAGATGTAGAATGACACATCTGCAAATAGGCAAAAAGATTTTTCCTTTAGCTTAATTTAGCCAATAATGACTTATCATTTTTGGTGTGAAAATGTACAAAGTGCAGGAAAAAGGGCTAATTGATGTAGGGCAGGTATATGGAGGTGTAGGTTCGGTATGATACCCCAGCGGCTGAATAGATGCCGGGTGAAATACCCTAACTCATCCTTCCCCCCCCCCCCCAGCCTAACCCTTTCTTGGTGCCGTCTAACCCTATCTCCCTGGGGGGTGCCTAATCCCCCCCCCCCCCCCCCGCGGCTAAGAGGAGCCGACTTACCTTCATTTGGAAAGCCGTCTGTCGAGATTCCAGAGTCAGGATCTAGATGGGCGTCGGGATTTCTATGCCTACGTATAGTCTAGAGTCAGGATTTAGGACCGACACCAAGAGCAAAGCTTTTCAATCCCAAGATGCTCCAGTCCTTCCCCCCCCTATACTCCGCCCACAGTAGCCAACTCAGTTTCGTTGGTATCCGGCAGTAGCTGGTTCACCATTTTAACAGTGGGGCTGCTATTAAGCAGCTCAAGCTTATTTTTATACTTTACTTTTATTTTACCACTGAGCAGCAGCGCAAGACAGCCCTTTGAACGTCTGCACTACTGCTGAACCCCTCCGCGGCGCCTTGACACCAGCCTCGGCTAGATACACCCTGCGAGGCTCTGAGTGGGTCCTAGTTAGCAGCGCTCCTCGGACCTCAGACTGCAGCCGGGACTCAAGGGGACAGGTAAGGCGGATCCCCATCTAGTGTGTAGTCTTGCCTCAGTAGTGAAACCGGAGGCACTGATGTGGACACCGGTTTGCCCAGGAATCCAATAGACCACCAGGGCATTATAAGCACTGGCGCACGGCACAATTACAGCCAGGGGACCCCGTGGTTAATGTCAGCATAGGGGAGAAGGCACTCGCTGCAACCCCTCCCCCCAGCTCAGGGCGCCATTCCACTGCATTCTTGCTGCTCTTTCGCCCCCTCTGAGACTCACGACAGCCATTTTCTGCATTCAGGTCTCCGGGAATGTTGGGTCCAGTCTCCTTGTATACATCTCCAAAGGGCCAGGTTTATACAGCGCTATATCTTACCAGCCACTGCGGTCTGTGTAGTTGATTTTAGTGCCCACTAACAGGAAGGGGGCACAGTACTTTTGGTAGCTCCGGCTTGGCCCAGACTCCATTGGTATTCCAACCTTCAAAGTCTCTCCATAAATGTTTCTCTTCAACTTCCTCCACGACTAGATTCTGATGCCTGTCATAATCCCGACAGCGGAATCCAGGACGAGGTGAGTACGGGGGGGCCGTCCTGTTAGCCGAGGGGGGGCGGGGGGGTAGGCTTAGGGCACCCCGGGAAGACTTGGGGTTAGGCTAGGGGAAGGGGGGTTAGGGTTAGGCACCCCCTTTGAGGGATAGGGTTAGAGTGCGGGAGGGGGGGTTAGGTTTAGGCACCCCTGGGGGAGGTTAGGGTTAGGCACTCCTAAAGGAGGGTTAGGGTACTTATCTCATGCTGTCGGGATTTCCATCTGTCGGGCTCACAGTGTTGGGATTTGAACAGACCGCCAAACAGCCACCGGCATTACAATCCCATTTCGTCTCAGGGTCCCTGTCTACATCTGGACCTGGCACGCCTGTCTTTAACGGCTTGGCTCTTGAGACATCTCTCCTAAGGGCTAAGGGATTTTCTACCTCTGAAGTCCAGACCATGCGCTGAGCGCGTAAACTGGCCTAGGCCAGAATTTATCACCAGATATGGCATAAATATTTCCAGTGGTGTGCTCCTAGCACCTATGACCCTCGAACTTTTATGGTTTCTAGAATACTTTCCTTTTTTCAGGCTGGACCGTATCTTGGACTCCGCCTAGTATCTAATTCTTCTCTGCTCCGTCTGGTTCCAGCGCATTGATCCTCTTCAAGATGTTCACACCTTCTTGCAAGGTGTTCTATTGTATAGAACCCCCCGTTGTCCCTCCTGTGGCTCTGTGGGATTTGTCAGTGGTTCTCCACGCACCTCAGGAACCTGCATTCGAACCCATAGAATCTGTAGATGTCAAGTGGTTCACTGAAAAGACTCGGTTTCTTCTGGCCATAGTATCTTCTCGTAGGGTATCGGATATAGGGGCGCTTTCATGACGCTCCCCCCCTTTTGATCGTTCATCGGGACAGGGCTGTTCTTAGAACGCGCCCTGGCTTCCTTCCCAAGGTGGTTTCTTTTTTCCACCTTAATGAGGAAATTGTAGTTCCGGCCTTTCAATCGCCAGACCTCTCGTCAGGTGAGGCTTCTTTGGATGTGGTCCATGTTCTGAAGATCTATGTGGACCATACTAGTTTCATCAGGAAATCAGACTCCCTCTTCATCCTATATGGATTCCATAAAAAGGGATGGCCAGCTAACAGACTCTGGCCAGATGGATTTGCATGACTATTTCACAGGCTGACACGCAGTCTGGCCTTCCTGTGGCGGCTTCAGTCCCTCATGGACAGCCCACTGTGACGCCTCTGCTGAACAACTATTCAAGGCGGCGACGTGGTCTTCTGTCCACACCTTTCTTAGGTTCTATGGCTTTGATACATTTGCCTCACCGGATGCTTCCTTCAGGCGCAGGGTTCTCTTCTCAGCTCAGCCCTTGAACAACTGCTTTGGGACATCCCCATTGTCTCCCTGTGGAGCCCTATGGACCCTGAAGAAAAAAAGGAGTTATGGTAAAACTTACCCTTGTTAACTCTTTCTTCGAAGTCCATAAGGTCCACAGGGCACCCACCCTGACGCACCTGGCTTCTGTGAGTTTATACTCTTGGTCACTTGTTTCCTTCTCTGTGTGAGAGTGAGATTCTTCAGTGTACCAGTCTTTCTTCTCTCCTATCCTGCTCCTGCCTTGGGCTTGTTAACAAAACTGAGTTGCCCACAGGCTGTGGGTGGGGTATAGGGGAAGGACCGGAGCATCCTGAGATTAAAAAGCTTTGCTGTTGGTGTCTGGTCCTCCAAGTCGCCCTGTGGACCCTATGGACTTTGAAGAAAGAGAGTTAAGTTAAGGGTAAGTTTTACCATAACTCAACTTTTTGCAAAAAAAACATTGACTTTCTATAATTTTTTCACTGTTTTTGAAAAATGCTTTGAACAGCCAATTCACACAATTTAAGAACCCCCTAATACTTGTATTGTGGTCACTAATAGACTTCTATAGTGTTATCCTATATGTTTGTCTTTTTTTAAGGGTACAGAGCTATTTCCACAATTTCACCTATACTTGTCGCATGTAAAACCTGCAAGAATTATCATGCAAATGCCAGAAGACGACTTTTCAAAGACATACTGTATTCAGCTTATTTATATTTGGCTCTTTTTTTTTTTTATCGCAGGATAAATTCTCTCCCTCTGAATTTGATCTCCTGCTTAACTTCCTCTGTGATGCTGCTGATCATTTTTCCAAGTCCGTGACATTTTCCAAATTGCTATTGGTTATTTTAACAAGCAAACATGACCTGGTGAGAATTGTTTTTTGCTTTTTTTTTTTTTTTTTTTTTTACTATATGCAGTATGTTTCCTCATACACCCAGCCTCAATACACCATGTGGCATGAGACACTTGTCACGAGTGAGCCACGCCAAGTGTCTTTTTAATCCCTAAATGCATATCAGTCGAATGTGACAAACCCCTACACGAGACTGCACGGATTAAATTGATATGAGACATTTGTATATCTGTGTGCCACACATCCAGAGCTATTTAATTAGCAGTTTGTTTTCTTAAAACAAAAGTGAATACCTTCACCAAACTTGGTCATATAATTAGTATTGACATTTTTACATAGTATACCAACATAATTAAAGTAAAAATAGAACAATATCAGATTATATAAATCTCACTTGTTGGTGGTGCTCCCCAGGGCTTATATTTATAGAGTGCATGGATGGGTTTTGACAAGCGAGCAAAACAAAAAAGAAAATAAAATCTCTTTTGGGGACACTCTTATATAGTTTTAAATTAGTTTAAAATGTTTATATTTAATAGGTGTGCATTAAAAACTTTTTTTATATACATTGACATAAAAAAGACATACACAAAAAAACACGCAAAAAAGTTGTTTATGAGAAATTGGGCGAAAATATTTCTTGACCACACTGCTCCAATGCAGGTGTTGATATAATATCAATTAGGCACCAATAATTGAATTATTGAGTATGAATACACCATAGTACTCACAGGTAACCAAAAATAAATAAGAGACATATATACTCTATTTTCTTTTGAGTCCATATTTCTTATATACCTGCGGAACTGCATATTAAAATGTGAAAACTGGTAATTGTTACCTATATATGTTTCACCTGGACGACTGGGTATATATGTCTCTCATTTATTTTTGGTTACTTGTGACCACTATGGTGTATTCATACTCAATAATTCAATTATTGGTGCCTAATTGATATTATATCAACACCTGCATTGGAGCAGTGTGGTCAAGAAATATTTTCACCCAATTTCTCATAAATAATTTTTTGGCATGTTTTTTTGTGTATGTATTTTATATGTCTATGTATAAAAAAAAAGTTTTTAATGCATACCTATTAAATATAAACATTTTAAACTAATTTAAAACTATATAAGAGTGCCCCCAAAAGAGATTTTATTTTCTTTTTTGTTTTGCTCGCTTGTCAAAACCCATCCATACAGTTTGTTTTCTTGCAGGGTAAGCCCCGCAGCTGACCCGTAGGGTCTGGGTTAGGTGCCCAGAGCTGTAGATTAATTGCTCGCAGGCAGCCGCTGTAAGTCCCAAAAGCCCTACTTGCTGCAGATTTTTGTTAACATCAAGGGACGGTGCGAACTGAAATCTGCGTTAAGTGCAGCCTGCAGGCTTTTCGCAAGATGTAAATAAATAACCCAGGACACTTACCGCAGGCTTGTAACTCAGGTTAAGTGGTGCGGGTAATTGAATTTGGCTTACAGACACCAGACATGTTTTACGAGTTACGCTATAACAATTGCGATTGTCTCATATGTATAATTTATACTAAAATGGTTCATGTTTGCAGATTCAGCCTACTCATATTGGACCTTTAACCAGTGCACTTGCCTGCAACCAAACATTTATGAAAAAGTCTTTGCAAACTTCTTTGAAGAAACTACAGAAAAATATCAAGTGATCTGTGTACACTGTATATAATGATTTTGTTTGTCACTTTTATAAATTAATGCCTCTCATAGCTGCCAAAAGTACCCAGTTTTCCTGGGCCGTCAAACGTTAGACCATTTTGTCTCTGGAAATTTCTGTAGTTGAAAATTTCCTTATTTTTCCTCTAAATTAAAATCTTACCCACCCGTTCTCGTTCTTTAAACCTTATCGATTAATATGTATTGTACAAATATACTTCAAATTCAAATACATGTATTATGATTCAGGTCTGTAAACGTGATAGGCTTGAATTGTTTGCTCCGAAGTCTGCCAAAATTGTATTGTGTGTGTGTGTGTGTGACATACAGTACGTAGATGCATTGTCTCAGCATAATAATGTTCCTGAAAATGTCTACTTTTTCCAGAGGCAATAAATAGCTACTTTTTGTATTCCCACGACTTTCTTGCTTTATGTGCTAGAAGCCGGCTCCATCCTCTTACATCACTGCTCTCCATGTCCATAACAATCCGCAAAAGGAGAATATATCTGTCGGGATGCTGTTAGCCAGTAATTCACTAATAACATCCTGACTGGATGTAGCATGGCACGGTGTTACATTGCTGCCAATCAAGGAACACTTGGTTTACAGCACTGTATGACTAGTAAGCAGCCTTACTCACTGATAATTTTGTGTTCAAAGTCATCACATGAATTTGGAATTTATTTAATTTTTTATTTTCATTTAAATTTTTTATTTGTACTGAGCACCTTCAAAGTTGAACACAGCTATAAATGTAACTTATTTTAAATTTAGCTGCAATGGATTTAGGGGACGTTTTCTACCTAGCATATTAAAGGAAATTGTACTAATAAAAATAAGCACCTATTTCCTGGCCCAACTCTCTGCAAGTAAAACAAAACCACATAATCATGCAATTTGTGTGATGTACCCTCTGTGCAAATATAGCACACCTGTTGTAGGACGCATTTACTCTTACATCTAGGTTGTAACCTCTTGTAAGTGGATCCTTCTCTCAGTTGTCTTCTCTACATAATTATGTAATTGAACAATGTAATTATGTATTTCTGTAAAGTTGTGAAATTGTTTTAGTACAAACATTCTTTACAAACTTTGTGTACAGCTTTTTCCTTCATATGGCAACACCTATTCCCTTTTTAGTCATACATTTAGCACTCATTATCTGAATATTTTATCTCTAAATACATTATATCTGACAGCCCTGATATTGTCACAAGTGAAAATGAAGTTTTAGCCCACAGTGCTCACCAGATTTTATTTGTGTACTATCACTGATTCTGCATTTCTGTGTGAATGTATTTTAATGTTTAGTATAACCTTTTATTTATTCATAAATGTCACCTCCAGCATTATTGTGGTGTTCCATTTAGGAAATATATTTATATGCATCCCTCGTCCATAATGAAACCTGCAAAGTCAGTAGTTTTTGAGGTGTGGTATATATTGTCAACATGATTGTAAAGTCGACATTGACCATGTCGCTGTTCATCATGTCGACACTGAAGTGTTCACATGATTAGAATGTCGCCAAAATGTCCGTGTTGGTCTAGTGGTGACATACCTGGTACGGCGGCTTCAGTGGTCTTCTCCGAGTCCAGCGGTGACATCAGGTTCACTTCCAGTGGATCCTGCTTTGCTCCCGGCAGTAAGTAAGACTAACCCTCCCCTAATGCCAAACTCTTCCCTCTCGTAGTCTAACCCTCTATTGCCATTCTATGCAGAATCTGGGCATTTCACAACAGCATTGTGAATGTGTTGATACTGTATTTCAGCAGTTGTCATAACTGTCAACATTATGATCAAATCTCAGAATTTGATTTGCGGCAAATCTCACACAGTTACTGGACAGTCAATACTTCCAGTCGTTCCCCAACACCACATATTCTGTGAGTCCTTTCAACATTCCTTTTTCCACCATACCTTTGTCACTACCCCAGTCCAAGTACACCCTCACCACTGGGAAGTCACGTATCCATCTGCCAAGGTAATTTGCTCCCTGTGACTTTACATTAGGGACCAAGTTAGGGCTCACCCATGTAATAAAGGCACCCAAGTCTTTAAGCATCTTTACTTTCTCTCATTTTCTCACACTTACTGCACATGCAGTCATAAATTTGCAGAATTATCCTGCCCTTTGACCAATTGCACTTCTGATGCTGACATACGAGCCGCTAGCATACCGCATGCAGTGCCTTGCAAATGTATTCACCCCCTTGGCTTTTTCCTTTTTTTGTTGTTACATTACAAATGTAATTTACTTTTTTTTTTATCTGAATGTTATGTGATGGATCTGCACAAAATAGTTAATTTGGTGAAGTGAAATGAGAAAAATATATATAAAAACAAATCTGTATAAATAAAATTCTGAAAATTGGCATGTTAATATGTAATCACCTCCTTTGCTATGAAGCCCTTCAAAGTTCTGGTGCAACCAATTACCTTCTGAAGTCACATAATTAGTGAAATTAAGTCCACCTGTGTGAAATCTAAGTGTCACATGATCTGTCAGTATAAACACACCTTTTCTGAAAGGCCCCAGAGGCTGCAACACCACTAAGCAAGAGGCATCACACCATGAAGACGAAGAAGCTCTCCAAACAAATCAGGAACAAAGTTGTTGAGAAGTATAATTCTGGGTTGGGTTATAAAAAATATCCAAATCTTTGATGATCCCCCGAAGCACCATCAAATCCATCATCATCAAATGGAAAGAACATGGTACCACAACAAGCCTGCCAAGAGAGGGCCACCCACCAAAACTCCCCGGGCAAGGAGGGCATTAATCAGAGAGGCAGCACAGAGACCAAAGGTAACCCTGAAGGAGCTGCAGAGTTCCACAGCAGAGACTGGTGTATCTGCATGTGACCACAATAAGCCATACACTCCATAGAGCTGGGCTTTATGGAAGAATGGCCAGAAAAAAAGCCATTACTTAGTGATAAAAATAAGAAGACACGATTTGAGTTTGCCAAAAGGCATGTGGGCGACTCCCCAAATGTATGGAGGAAGGTGCTCTGGTCAGATGAGGCTAAAATATAACTTTTCGTCCACAAAGGAAAACACTATATCTGGCGCAAACCAAACACATGCCATTACCCCAAGAACACCGTCCCCACAGTGAAACATGGTGGTGGCAGCATCATGCTGTGGGGATGTTTTTCAGCAGCATGGACTGGGAAACTGATTCGAGTCGAGGGAAAGATGGATGGTGCTAAATACAGGGATATTCTTGAGCAAAACCTGTTTGCCTGTGATTTGATACTGGGACAGAGGTTCACCTTCCAGCAGGACAATGACCCGAAACATACTGCTAAAGCAACACTCGAGTGGTTTAAGGGTAAACATTTAGATGTATTGGAATGGCCTAGTCAAAGCCCAGATCTCAATCCAATTGAGAATCTGTGGTCAGACTTGAAGATTGCTGTTCACAAGCGGAAACCATCCAACATGAAGGAGCTGGAGCAGTTTTGCCTTGAGGAATGGGCAAAAATTACAGGGGCAAGGTGTGGCAACCTCATAGAGACTTATCCAAAGCGACTTGCAGCTGTAACTGCCGCAAAAGGTGGCTCAACTGTTATAAGTCCAGTCCAGGACTTGTCTCCTGCCAGTATTCCTCCTGCTCCTGACCATGCTTCTAGGTTGCTAGGAGACCCAGACCTCAGAGGATTTCACATGTTTCCTCCTAGTGTTGCCTGATTGGCAGCTGATCCTATTTGAACTTCCTGGACTGTTGCCGCCCTGTCGGCTATGGAGTTTTCATGTGGAACTTTTGGTTATGCAAACTGTTCTCTGTGCATCCAGACTTCCAGCTATATTTTCTACATGCTGCGTGTATTCTGCTCACCGGCTTTTAAGTGACCCAAGTACCCTGGGTCCAAGCAACGTTGTCTACAGAGCCCTGCAGGCTATACAGCTATCCTGCTTCTACAGATCTGCCCAGCTATTCTGTTGCTCGTGGCGTGAGTCGCGCCATGGACTTGTGGTGTGGCGTGCAGGCCTCTGAGTCGTGCCATGGACTTGTGGAATACCGTGGTATTCTTCACCGAAGGATATGCTACGGCATGTAATACAGTGCTTAACCGCTGGGTGGCGAGTGCTCCATTGTTGTAATTTGTACTGAATGCCATGCTGTTAAACTTACAGTAAATTGGATGGATATCACATTCACAGCATTTGCATGTTCGCACAACCAATACTGTATTTTTAATGTCACAATGTACATACAGTACTGTACCGTACAGTAAGATCTTATAACAGGATGCAAATCACTGCACATACAGTATTGTACATACGGTACGGTGCAGTAACTGAATAGTAGAGTAGTTGCCCGAGTTGTCACGGTATAACCGATACTGTAGATTAATTAGATACACGCACAGCTTTCACTGAGATGGGATGAATTACAGTATGACAATTTTTTTTTATTAAAAACAGCAGCGGGAGGAGTGCACAAGGATGAGGCCGCTCTGTGCGGTTCACTGTAGCTGTCGTGTGGGCTAGTGGTTAGGTGATCACTTTGGTAAAATTATGGTCCCGGGTTCGATCCCTGGTAAAGAATATACCGTACCGTATACTGTATATTTTTTTTTATTGGCACTGTCTGCTCTGGACACTATAGTGAAACTACTTTAGTAGTGTTGTACTGTAATACTGTAGTTTTGTTGTTTAAAAGGCTGCTTAAAAGTAAGACATTACAAACTGTGTTTAAATAGTGCAAAACTTTCGTCAATGTCTGCGCTGTGATGGCTGTCTGCTACGAGGGGTTGCAATGGGAATCCATGCACATGCCCAGTGGAGGGGTTACAATGGGATCTGTAGCGCCAAGAGAGGGCTCTGTATTTCAAACTGTGCGCCTAAAACGCAAACATGCGACAATGCAGATGCAGTCTCGGACTTGCACACTATACCGACGTCTCTTGGACTGTGTCTGAGAGTGGTTTCTGACTGCGAGAGAGCTCTCTGTGTTCAAGCTGACTGTGCGTTGAAGCTCAAAATAGCGTTGCATCGCAAACTTATGACAATGGTGATGCTCTTCCAACCTTGCACACTAAGTACGGTAGTAGTGGAATCTGTATGAGAGAGAGCTCTCTCTATTACACGGTTGGCGCTACGGTGGCTGTCAGCCATCTGCGATGGATTAGAAATAGAGGGGGTACCTGTACAATGGGATCTGTGGCGCCAAGCCATACGCCATGTAGCACTATGCTATGGCATATGGATGAGCATGCGCAGTTAGTTGGCTATATTACTGCAGTCAGTATGCTGTTGAATTTCCATCTCTGACGGGCGCATGCCCAGTAGGAGGGTTGCGATGGGATTTCTGGCGCATGCCCAGTGGGCCGAGAGTCATACACAGTGCATCAGGTCCCTTCCCCCAAAGCAAGCAAGAGCCTCTCATTACCATAATAAAGGATGCTTTGTTAATCCATTTACTGTAAGCAGTCAGCTCTGCCCTAGTGTCTTGAAAAATGCTACGAATAGTGACCATTGCCAAGGACACCATCCCCCGTTTGCTAGGACAACTAGTGTGCCGTTATGAATGTGCCTGTACTGTATATTAAAAACTGACAGTGCCGTTGAATTTTGCACCACACAATAGTGATTTCATAACTGCAGAAACTGGTAGTGAATGGCCTGTATAGAATGAGAGAATGAGCACTGGGCATGCGCTCCACATGTACTGTATTGAATACTGAATATTTTAAGTGAAGATTTTAAAAATAATTAAATATATATTTTCAAGGTCTTGAACCCACGGAACAAGAAGAGGGGAGAAGCAGCGAGACTAGGCATTAGACCGCTAGGCCACACGCTTCACCCATTACTAGAGTTCTGTAGTTTGTAAAGTAATGAAACCTCTACAATGTCTAAGTCTGGGACAGTGCCGACAGTATGATTTCAACCGCACAGTCAGTGGGTAATACAGAGCTTAATGATTTCAAACTGTATTAGACATTCTTCTACCGCTTTATTATACCGTGCATTCCTGATTCCATGTGTAAAACTCTGTAATACTGTATAGTGTACCGAATCACCGCTTCTGTCAAACAATCATCGGGCGGTGATACAGAACATACCGTACGGTACATTGGAAATCACACGCATGCGCTATGTAGTTTAGGAAAAGTGACATCTGGTGGGCAAAAAGTTGTATTACACGTAATGACTTTTTTCATTACTAAACTTTCTTTGTGGCGCGACTCATAGCGTGTGTGGCGCGCCATGCATGGCGTGAGAGATGACGCTGTGATGCCAAGTTATAGCTGGGCACATCAGTATACCACGGTTCAAGCATCGCTGTCTACTGAGCCCTCCAGGCCATACAGCTATCCTGTTTCTATACCACGGTTCAAACATCGCTGTCTACAGAGCCCTCCTGGCCATACAGCTATCCTATACCACTGTTCATGCATCGCTGTCTACAGAGCCTCCAGGTGATACAGCTATCCTGCTTCTATACCACGGTTCAAGCTAGCTACGCTGTCTACTAGGCCCTTCAGGCCATACAGCAATCCTGCTTCAATACCACGTTTCAAGCACCGCATTCTAGTAGGCCTTTCAGGCCAAATAGCAATCCTGCTTCAACACCACGTTGCAAGCATTGCTGTCTACTAGGCGTCCTGGCCATTTAACAACTTTAGTTTGGACTGTAAACCTACAGTGTATTCTATTGACTGTCCTATGGTTTCAGCTCCTTATTGCACCATTGACATGTTGTGTTTTCACTGGTCCATCATATCATTTATTTAGTAAACTGCCATGATTTAACTATACTTCTTGTGTTTGTTCTACGATGTGCCACGTATCTCCAACACCTCCATCTCGGTCCTAGCAATTGCTAGATAATCGTAACATTATAGCCAACCTGGTTTATCAGGAATCTTCAGCAAGAAAAGTCTTTTCAGTCTGGGAGCATGGAGTGCATCTTCCGAAACCCTGGAATGTTCCTCTGGGCCGTAACCCCTCCAATGAACCAAAAACTGTAATTTACCTCTAGGGAACTTGTCCAGAATTCTTTCAACAACAAATTCCTGTTGACCATGGACAGTCACTGGACCAGGTTTGGCACTAGGCTTACTTCCAAATCTTGTGGAAGAACAAAACGGTTTGAGGAGAGAGCAATGAAAAGTGTTCTTAATACGTAAAGAATTGGGTAGTTGCAACTTGAAAGCAACGGGATTCACTTGAGCAATGATGCGAAAAGGCCCGATGAATCTAGGTCCCAATTTATGAGTAGGCTGGCGTAGCTTGATATTCTTAGTAGAAAGCCAGACCAAATCTCCCTCGTAACATCGACAAAGTACTGACTTTAGGGGGGTGAATAGTAATGCTCGCTGACGTTTTCTGTTATGTCCAAAATGTTGTTTGATTCACAATACAAAAAAACACAACTTCACAATTGTAGGCATGTGTGAATTAAATGATGCACACCTTCAAACAATCCATTTTAATTCCAGGTTGTGAGGCAACAAAACATGAAAAATGCTAAGGGGGTGAATACTTTTGCAAGGCACTGTATCTCCTGGGTCTATCCATGTGGCAGTGGGACCCCGTTGGCAACCCTATCTAAGCTTCTGAAGAGAACTTGAGTCAATCCCTTTGCTTGTGTCACATTAGAAGCAGTGTTGTGGGTCAAACACCCTGTGCACCTTTGCCTCAATTAAATGGTTGATGTATGATTTGACCTGTCACTATTCGAAAGATATGTAAGTGAAATCTCGGGGCTTCAAGCCATGCGTCTGTGTAGTTCATACTCTGTCAACGGGCTCTCTTCACAGTGGCTGGTTTAACATGTATTCATATAAGTGACTACTTACTCGGAATTCCAATAACTTACCCACTCTTAAGGTGCCCATCCACTAGCAGACATGAAAACGACTGCACGATTACGACATTGTAATCGTGCAGTCGTCAGTCTGTTATGAGCCTGCACTGGACGACTGCTCATCAATCATCTGCAAACATGCTCAACCTGACATAGTCAGGTTGACCAGCATGTTTGCACGATGATAGATGTCTAAACGACCAGCGGACAAGCGCATCGCTGGTCATTTTAGACATTTTTGTAAACTATTTGCAAACAATTTATGAACTATCATTGGTCAGATGAGGCTAAAATATAACTTCTAAATATAATTGTATAGTGGATGGGCACCTTTATACCTTCTGATCCAGTTACAGCAACAACTGAAGAATTTATTTCCTCCTTCCTGGTACCTGGCTTCTCATCAGTACTCATAGCTCTTATAAGAAGACCCATGATACATACTAAAGAGTTACTGTGTTATTGTTATGTAATAACAGTACTACGATCTCATGTTTTATTTACTAGCAATTTTACTATGCATACTATGTTTTCTCTTGGATTGTGAATGTTTATAGTATTTTGAACCCTTTTTCTTTTGGTTTGCTTTAATTTTCCTGTGTTTTACAGGTTTTTTGATTTGAAGTCTTATTACCTACATATTTCTTACATGCAATTATTAAATGTTACGTTTTAACTGCTCAATCATATCATAAATTTGAGCGCCCCCCCACCAAAGAGTACTTCTATTTCTTTTTTGTCATGTGTCTCATATAGGTCATAGGGCTATCCTGGTGTTTCATCTGTCTGCAGAGCTGGATGCTGAAGATGGTTGTAACTGGAAGGGTGTCCCCAGGTACAATTAGGAGTCACAGTAGCAATGTGACTGGGTAGCTGGGACTCACACTACTGGGCGCACTAGACTTATCAGTTCTACTACTTGGATGCACTATTTAATTCTCTGCAGCTCTATCTGAGTGGCCATTTTCCATTTTTTCTCATTACCACTTCATCAGAAAGCAAATACTTGCTGCCTGTGAGATCACAAATTCCATTGCGATTATCACACAGATCTTTGTTATCTTTTGTTCAGCCCTCTGTAGGACCACTATGTGACGATCTCTGCTCTCACTGCAACATAGACAGTGTTGGGTGAACCCAATGTACGTATTATAACTTCAGGGTACATAGGGGTTCCACAGGTTTGACCTTGGGGTATAGCTGGATCTGGATCCACGGGCACCATTCAGTTAAAGCTTTTGCTGCTCCCAGGATGCACTGGGTCCATCCTCTATACCCCGCCACAGGGGTATAGAGCCACAGGCACCTCAGTTTTAGTTGGTGCCCGGACGGAGTTGTGTCACCCTTAGCGCAGGGGAGCTGCTTAGCTTATTTTATTTGGAGTTTTAATTTATTTTTTTACTTCTCAAAGCGACAGCATTGGACGTCCAAGCTGCCGCTTCTACACCCCGCTGGCGCCATGATGCCAGTACAGATCTGGGGATCGCAGCGGGATCCCAGAGTCTGTACTAGCACGGGCTCTGGGGACTCCCACGACTGCTGCCGGAGCGCCGGGGATCGGGTAAGACGCGGGTCACCACTTGCTGTGACCCGCGGGTATATGCAGTCGGCTGCCTCCGGTCTTCTCTGCGGAGACATACCCCGCGTGACCGCTAGACAACCAGGGAGTAATTTCCAGGAAAGTGGGAACCGGCATCCTTGGGGTTAATTGCTAGCCGGGGGAGGCAGCCTTCCCTGGCTAGTGGCTCAGCTCAGCGCGCCTTTGCGCTCGCTTCTGGCGATGTTGAGCTGCTTCCTCCTGCGGCCACTCCTCCTCTGAGGTCATCTCTCCAGTGGGCAGCGCAGATCTCGCAGGCAGCGTGCGGTCGGTCCCCCTGGGTACCTCTTTCCTGCAGGACAGTACACAGCACTATGGCCCTCCCAGACACTGAATCTGGGCAGGTTGAATGTAGTGACAAGGTGCAGTGAGTATTAACTTTCTGCATGGTATGTGACTTTTGCTAGTGCTGACTGCTTTATTTCTACTTACTGTCAGTCTATACCTATTCCTTTCCTTCTAAGGCCCTGGCAGGTGTGTGGGGGAAGGGCTTTTCTCGGACTTCACTTATAAAAATTAATGTATTTGTGAGGTCGGTCACATACAGTTGTGTGCTACACGGTTCCATATATGTGGACCTGGGTGCTGCATGCTTATGGGTGCGACAGGAGTAAATCACTGAACTTCCCTATTGTGTTGATATATATCCGTGTATATATTTTATGTCTGACGAGGAAGTTGAGTGCTCCGCGGCTACCACTCTGTTCTGCAGACGCTGCATCGCAGGTGTTAATCAGGAGGATTTATCACAGGATGGACTGTGTGCGGTGCCAGCAGTTATCTGGTCCCTCTAACCCTCCAATTTTGGGACATAACCCTCCTTGGGTGGTGTTTTCTCAGGTGCTTGCTTCCATCACGGACCATCTGGCGGTCCCGACTGCCCTCACCCCTAGGGGATTACCCCAACCAGCCATCCCCCTTCTAAATGTATACCGCATCTGTTGCAGTCTACTCCTGGGCCTCAAGCTCCTTATGCGGGGTTACCTATGTATATTCAAGCCCCTCCAGTGACACAGTAGTCCGTCATTCCTTTTCAGGGTCTACCTCAGGCAGGTCAACCACCATGGGTGGATGTGTTCTCCAGTTCATTCCAGAGTTTGGCAGCCTCATCTTCAGCCTTTCAAACTATGCTACAAACTGATAGGCCTCAGAACGCGTCTAAGCGCCCTGTTATGTCCTCCCTGTCTGCACAAGTATCAGACTCAGAGGCATCCTCGGATGATGGGGAATTGCCTGAGGACTCTGACTCGGATTCCCCGGTCCGGGAGGTGGAAACTAAATCTTCCATTAATGTGCCGGCATTGGTAAGGGCAGTGTGGTCTATTCTTGATATAGAGGATGACGCACCAGCCCCTAAATCCAAGTATCCAAATTTCAAACAGACAATGGTGACTTTGGCTGGTTTCCCCAGTCACCTAGTAAGGTTCCAGCCGTAGAAACGTTTAGCGTCTAGTTATCCGTTTCCTGCAGGTCATTGCAAAAAGTGGGAAATCCTGCCTGCGGTACATTTTCATGTTATTCGCTTAATCAAGAGCGCTACCTTGCCTTTGCTGTCCATTTCATCCCTAAAGGATCCCACAGACAGGAAAGTGGAGATGTGTTTAAAATCGATCTATTCTCAGGGGCGATGCCTCGTCCGTCCAAGGCCATCTCTTTAGTGGCTAAAGCCATTGAGAGCTGGGCCAATGTAATGGAAGATAGTTTTCCTGAGGATGCTGTTGAAAGGCAAAGAGCTTTAGTGGGACAGATGAGGGCTGCCGCTTCTTATATTGGAGAAGCGTCTTTGGATGCTAGTTTTCTGACTTCCAGAGTATCGGCTGCAGCGGTGTCTGCTGGCCGGAAATAGTGGCTGCGTTCTTGTAGAGCGGATGCAGGTTCCAAGAAAGGCCTGGAGGCCTTGCCCTTTAATGGGGATATATTATTTGGTCCAGACCTGGACAAAATTGTGGATACCCTGGCTAAGTCTAAGTCAGCTTTTCTACCTTCGGCAGCTGCACCTTCTATGGCTAGGACCTCTGCATTTCGGTCCTTTTGTACTCAGGGAAAGTCCAAGGGACAGTCCTTCCCGAGGCAGTCGGCAACCAAGGCCGCCCCTAAGCCTAAGAAAAAAGCGTGGAGTGCTAGATGCCCTTCTTCCAAGCCAGAGGATAAACCTGCCTAATGGGAAGGGCCTCCTTCTGGGGGACCGCAGAGTGAGAGGCCGACTTCTTCAATTTGCCCAGTGCTGGTACAACACCACCACGGATACCTGGATTCGAGAAGTGGTCTCTCAGGGGTACGCTCTCTCCTTTCATCACAGACCTCCCCATCAGTTCTTCTGCATGAGTCTTTTTCTTTCTTGCAGATTCCTTGCTGAAAGCAGGGGTCATTGTTCCCGTTCTGCCTTCTCAACGCGGGACGGGTTACTATTCTACTCTTTCTGGTGCAGAAATCCAATGGGTCTCATCGGCCTATCAATTTAAAGTCGCTGAACAAGTTCCTCAGAGTACCCAAATTCAGGATGGAAACTGTGTTCCATCAGTCTGGCTATGGAACCTGGGGATTACATGGTCTCCCTGGACATCCAGGACGCCTACCTCCATGTTCCTATAGTGCCTTCACACCAGCGGTATCTGAGGTTTGCTATATGAGAACTCCACTACCAGTTTCAGGCTCTGCCCTTTAGCCTCTCCACGGCTCCAAGGGTATTCACCAAAATTATGGGGTCATGGCCGCCCGTCTTCGGAACCAAGGTATACGGCTTCTGCCGTATCTGGACGACCTCCTATTGCTGACAAGGTCTCCGGAGGTACTTCTGTAACATCTACACCTGACGATCGCTTGTCTGCAAACGCACGGGTGGCTGATAAAGTGGAAAATGTCCTCCCTGATTCCTTCACAATGGATAGTTCATTTGGGAGCCCTGTTGGATTCTCATCAGCAAAGGATCTTTCTGACTCCACAGAAGATTTCCTCCTTACAACTGCGGGTGCTCAGTTGCCTGAAGAGTTGCCGAGTGTGTTCACTCGGCAATGAGGGTTCTAGGGTCCATGGTGTCGGCATTCGAAATGGTGGAGTATGTCTAGTTTCATTCCAGGCCTCTGCAGGGGCTGATTCTATCCAAATGGAACGGGTTACCACACCGGATCAGGACTCAGATGCTGGCGTTTCCGGAGGTGCGCCTGTCGCTTGCTTGGTAGCTTCAGACATTGATTCTCACCATGGTCGCCCCTTTTGGATCTCGGACTGGGTTCTGTTCATGACAGATGCCAGTCTCCGGGGTTGGGGTGCAGTGACAGGTCCACTCTCACTTCAGGGCCGTTGGACTGCGGAAGAAGCGGTTCTCCCCATCAACATTCTGGAACTTCGGGCTGTATACGGGGCCTTCCAGTTGTCCAGTCACGCTCTTCAAGGAAGAGCCGTGCAAGTACAATCCGACAACACCACCACGGTGGTGTAAATCAACCATCAAGGGGGCACTAGCAGTTGAGCAGCGATGTCGGAGGTGTCACGCATCCTGTCTTGGGTGGAGGTCCACCTTCCGGCCATCTCTGCAGTCTTCATTCCAGGAGTCCTCAATTGGGAGGCAGACTTCCTCAGCCGTCATGACGTGCATCCTGGGGAGTGGTCGCTTCACCCAGAGGTATTTCAACTACTCATAGACAGGTGGGGACTGCCGGAGGTGGACCTCATGGCCTCCCGTCACAATTGCAAGCTGCCCGTGTACGGGTCCAGGACAAGAGACACCGGCGCAAGCCTGGTGGATGTGCTGTCAGTGAAATTGACATTTCAGCTGGTGTAATTATTCCCTCCGATATCCATGCTGCCTCGTGTCCTTCGGAAATTCAAACAGGACGGAGGCACGCTTCTGCTGGTGGTTCCGGCTTGGCCCAGACATCCTTGGTACTCCGATCTTCGGAGCTTCTCCATCGAGGCTCCGTTCCCTCTGCCTCAATGTCGGGACCTGTTGTCTCAGGGGCCCTGCCTTTACCCGGATCTGGGTCATTTGTCTTTGACGCCGTGGCTCTTGAGACATCCGTCTTAAGGTCCTGGGGTTTTTCAAATTTAGCCATCAGCACTATGCTTCAGGCGCGCAAGCCTGCTTCAGCCAGGATTTACCACAGTGTGTGGCATACTTATTTTCAGTGGTGTGAGTCCAGAAACTACAATCCTCAGGTGTTTCGTGTTTCTAGGGTGTTGGTGTTCCTTCAATCTGGTTTGGACCTAGGCTTACGCCTAGATTCTTTGAAGGTTCATGTGTCTGCACTATCTGTGTGGTTCCTGCATAGGATAGCTACTCTGCCTGATGTCCGCACCATTTTCCAGGGTGTTCTCAGGATTCAGCCTCCCTTTGTTCCCCCAGTGGATCCTTGGGATTTGGCGGTGGTACTTCGAGCCTTACAGGGTCCTCCATTTGAGACTCTTGAGTCGGTGGAACTCAAGTGGTTGACGGTTAAAACTGCTTTTCTCATGGCGATTGCTTTGGCTAGGAGGGTGTAAGAATTGGGGGCGCTTTCCTGTCGTCCTCCTTTTCTGATTTTTCACCAGGACAGGGCGGCGCTTCGCACTCGTCTGGGTTTTCTACCTAAAGTGGTTTCTAAGTTCCACATTAATCAGGAAATTGTTGTATCAGCCTTTCAGTCACCTGACCTTTCGGCTGGTGTGGGTTCTTTGGATGTCGTCCGTGCTCTCAAAGTTTATGTGGACTGGACTAGTTGGCTTCATTTGGTTATTTGTGAGGCTTATGCACAAGAGAGTTTGCCTGTTCCGGCCTCTGTTAAGGCTCCTTCTACTCGGTCTGTGGGTCCCTCATGGGCTGCTATCTGTGGTGCCTCGGCTGTTCAGCTGTGTAAGGAGGCCACATGGTCTTCCATCCAGACCTTTCTGAGGTTCTATGCTTTTGACACCTTTGCCTCTCAGGATGCATCCTTCGGGCGCTGGATTCACCTTTCAGCACAGGAGCGTCCCCGCCCTTAGTTGAACTGCTTTGGGACATCCCAAGGTCAAACCTGTGAACCCTGAAGTAGAAAACATGGTAAGAACTTACCTTTATCTCTTGTCATCTGTTTTTACGCAGTCCATAGGGTCCACAGGGCACCCGCCCTGATGCACCTGGCTTCATATGGGTTATGTGGCTGGTCACCAGTTTTCCGTCTCCCTTTCTGTGAGTATGGATCTTGTGTGTTCCAGTCTTCCTTCTCTCTGTTTTTTTTCCCTCGTCCGGCTTTAGCTACTTACCAACTGAGGTGCCCGTGGAGTATAGAGGAGGATGGACCCAGTGCATCCTGGGGAATAGCAAAAGCTTTAACTGTGTGGTGCCCATGGATCCAGATCCAGCTATACCCCAAGGTCAACCCTGTGGACCCTATTGACCCTTCGACTTCGTAGAAACAGAGATAACAAAGGTAAGTTCTTACCATATCTCTTGTTTTGCGATACCTGGAAGCGTGCCACTGAGGAATAGGTAATCTCATTGTTGCCACCAAATGAGAGGATACCAGGGTAATGTTTAATACTTTAAATCCTGCCAACCGACTGGTCAGCTTATAGGTTAGCCTTTTCCTATGCCCATGGCCTTCCTGATACTTCGATGTGCTTTAAATAAATTACCTAAGCAACCATTGGGTGAAAGAGACACTTTTTATTATATAAAGAAGTTTAGTCAGCGTTTGGAAGTGTTAATGGATGGTCAGAGAAATGTACACGTGTCTCACAACCATTTAATGGGCATGCATAAATTAGCCATTGCATTCACAGCATGAGAGCTCTCAGCGTGCGAGGAGAGCTGCAGTGTTTGCAGCTGATCAGACCTGCCGCATGGGCAAGATGGCTGCTTGATGTGTACAGAGGTAAGCTACGTTGTACGAAGATAAGGCAGCAGTGGGTACTCCTATGCTCGGGTGATCTTTACAACCATTACCATATTTTCGCAGCTGCCTTGCGTACAAAGTCGCTGCCGCAATTGCATTAACGTCCATCTCTGAATCAGGCACTGTGCTCAATGTCCCCTCTTGGTGGGTGCACAAAGAAGCAAAGGCTGGAGGCTTCTTGATGCACTTGGACCACTCTTCACTGCTCTGTATTTTCTTTGTATCCAATCCTGTCTTGCTTTTAGTCCAACTGGATCGATTAAACCAGGTCACTTCCAGCCACACCAACCCCTCATCTTTTAAATTATTTATGTATCACTTGTGATTTGTCTGACCTGAATGTCCTGAGAACTCCACCAATCGTTAGCACATTATCTTCACAATGTTTGTCCAGACCAGATACAACCCTAATGCATACACAGTAGGGGCACATCCACTAGACTATCTACTCCCTGTCCAATCTCGAAACGATTTTCCCTTGAAATTTTATCTTTCAGTCTGAACGATTTGCAAACTATCTTTAATAGATCATGTGAAATTGACCTGCATGTTCAGTCGACTGACGAGACGATCAAACGACCAGCGGGAGCGCGCATTGTTGATCATTAACGACCAAAAACTGCACGATTTTATAAATGATGATTTTTAAATGACTGAACGATAACGACGTCGTTATTGTTCAATCGCCTGCTAAAATCATGTAGTGGATACCCCCCTTTAAACATAGGCACATTAGTAGTAATGCAATTGATTATCATAATTGCATAATAATAAAATCACACAATGTGGTGAGAAGGGAGTGGCCTACGAGCTAATCCTTTATTCTCTGCCTGACACCACTGATCTACCACAGTCTATTATTCCTTCTTAACAATATGTAAGGATTGTAGCGCTGTATGATTGAATAATCCAGAAGTAAGCTTCATCACACCACATACATTGGTTGGTAAAGACATCAGGGAGAATGTAAGGGAAGTAGCTGAGCAGACCATACTCATTGAAAGACCTACAGAGTTTAGGGGTTTATCTTGATGGTGAAGTAAAGTAAAGTCTATCATACAAATGTGTTCATATAGTTAACTAACCACTGCCCTGCATGAAAGAGTGTAAAGAAAGAAGCCATGAGTTAAGAGTAACCAGTTCAAAGCCTAACTGTAGTTTGGCTGATCATTTATTTATATAGTGCACACATATTCCGCAGCGCTTTACAGAGAATATTTGGCCATTCACATCAGTCCCTGCCCAAGAAGAGCTTACAATCTATATTCCCTATCACATACACACTAGGGTTAATTTTGTAGGGAGCCAATTAACCTACCAGTATATTTTTGGAATGTGGGAGGAAACCGGAGCACCCGGAGGAAACCCACGCAAGCACAGTGAGAATATACAAACTCCACACAGCCCTGGTGGGAATCAAACCCATGACCTCAGTGCTGTGAGGCAGTAATGCTAACCATTACACCGTCTGTGCTGTAATTAAGATAAGATTTAAGGTTTTATGATAAGATGAAAGAAAGATCTTTATGGGCAAAATGAAACCTTAAAAGAAGGAAAGTGTAAAAATTCACCTTAAAAAAACAAATGTGTCATGACAAATGGATGAATATTACCATATTGAATAAGTAACAAAATTTGTAAGTAGTCAGTGTTCACATGTCATAAAACACCCATCTCTGTACAAATACATAACAAAATGCAGAGAAGCCAGTCAGTACAAGTTTGTAAACAAATACAAAGTCCAACCTGCAGTATACCTAATGATTTACAAGTGACAGTAACCATAGTGACTTAAGTGACTATGGGTAAGCATCATTGGTTCATTTAACAATGAATAGCAAATCTTACTCTGCAGCAGGCATGTCAAACGCAAAATACCAACCGGGCCAAATATTCAAGGTCTAACAGTGTGGGCCGCAAGAAAAAAAAAAAAAGTCTTATACAGTATGCAATTTTGAAAGTTTTATTCTTAATAAAAACGAGTGCAGTGTCCCCTGTAGTAGGGCCCCTTATGTAATTCCCCCCTGTATTAGAGTCCATTATGCAATGCCACTGTAGTTGTGCCCATTATTCAATGCCCTCTGTATAAGAGCTATGCAATGCCACTGTAGTTGTGCCCATTATGCAATGCCCCCTGTATAAGAGCCCCTTATACAGTGCCCCCAGTAATACCCCTAGCAGTGCCCCTTATGTTGTGCCTCAGTAATGCCCCTTATGCAGTGTCCCCCGTAGTGCCTATTACTTAGTGCCCCTTATGCTGTGCCTCCTCCCAGTGTAGAACAGGCTCCACTGCAGTACTTACCTCTCTCTTACCTCTATTTGCGCTGGCCGCTGGGCACCACTCCCGCGTAGATGCTGCCGCTGACTGGATCTACCTAGATCCAGCAGGCGCAGGCTCTCATCGCAGATGACGTCACCTGCGAACTGCATCACTGGGAACACTGGCCTCTGAAGTGATCAGAGACTTCTTTAGTGTCTGATAGCTTCAGAGACCAGCGTTCCCAGTTTTAAATACAGTAAACACTGCCCGATCATAGCTGAGCTCCGATCGCGGCAGGGGTTTGGGCCGCATGATATTTGTATTTGAGCCCACAGATTCAGGACGCATAAACTGTTATTTTTGGGCCACATGCTTGACATGCCTGCTCTACAGTATCTCCACCAAAAGGGTGTCACATTCACCTGGGTGGCTATCATAACAAAGTGTAAACACCAAATCCTCCAGGAAAATAATGTTTAATAGAAGCATCTTCCGAGCATCTGGCACGTCAGCTCTCCGTTCATAAGTCTTGAAACAGATTTATTTTCTATTCTGGCACTGGGCTGCACCCAATGTGTATATGGTTTCACACATTACGTAGGTCTGTGGAAGGGGAGATATGACCTAAGCATCTAATTCTTGCTTTGATTAGCCTAACATCCCAGGAATATTTGGACTCCACTAGACCACACAAAGTCAGTTATTTTCTTTTTCTATTCTTGTGCTGGATTGCACCCAATAGTAGTTTTTAATATCATTTGCATCTAAGGAAGGGATCGTTGATCTAAGCAAGACTAACCATCAGATCCTCACTGACTAGCCTAACACACAGGCCACCTGGATCCCTCTAGACCATGCAAGTGGTATTTTTTTCTATTCTAGCACTGTGCTGCACCCATATATATGTCCACATCATGTGGGCCTGGGAATGTGTGCACCTGATTCAGAGATGTACACAAAGCCAATTGTGACAGGGTCAGCATAATTCCACATGAGGTAAATGTGGAATATCCAGCACTCCCAGGTTTGGTAGAGCAAAGGCATTAGGAATGTGTAATGTCCAGTTCAGGTGTTGCCTCAATCAGAGTCTGGAAAGGCAGCTGGTTACAGACACCTGGGTGAGGCTGGTTTAAGAACTGCAGAGACACTGAGGAAACTGAGCCTGGTGAGATAGTCACCCATCTTATAGGCCCGGGGGTGACTAGTGTTAGGGTTCCTGGATCTGCGAGTCCACTGAAGAAAATATTGCTGTTTGGAAGACTGTGTAACATCTTGCCTTTGAAACTGCCTGTGGTGAGCAATAAAGCTACTGATGGATTTTACCTGGTCTATGTGATTCTTGTCAAACAATATTTATGCAGTTGTCTGATTATCTGTAAACTGCGCATGCGTCTAAGTCACTCTATGCATGCGTCAAGGTGCATTACCATCGTCTCTCTCAGCGACTTTTTACCCGCAGTGGGATTGACAGTGATGGACAGTTTGCTGCAAAAACGCAGGCTTGTCATTTTTGATGCATGTGACAGCCTGCGTCTGCAATCCTGTACGGAATAAAAATGGCTCTGGTGTCTCAGTACACGCTGCCATTCTTTTTCCAGAAGGTCGATCAATGATGGATCTGTGACCGATGCTACATGTGTGTACAGAGTAGCTTGGATTTGCCATGCCACCTGTGGTTGTCCCAGTACAAATTCCAGTGGCTATGACATTTGCATATTTCCGCACAGCCGCAGCTGCGGCATTAGCGTATGTCTCTGAACCAGGCTCCTAGTTACAGTATCCTTTCAAGCATAAGCTGATTGGCTGTAAGAATCAGATGTTTGTCTCAGATGTTACAATATTTTTTTGAAGAAAAATATATAAGGGCTTTCATGGACATTTCAAAGATAAGGAATGATCAGGTAACACAATGTTTATTTAAGTAGCATACCCCTCATATGAAGCTGCAGTACCTAGTGGGATAAGGCCCAAGACAAACTAGACAAGCATTGTGGCTCTTCCTGGGATTCCTGAATCTGTATTTGCTAGAGTAATAGTAATATATAGATTACATACTATTATTATTATTAATAATAAACTTTATAGGGTGCCACAAGTGGTCTGCAGCGCCATACAGTGGGCAAGTCAGTAAGACAGTACATGGTAATAACAGTACATTACAATACAGTAGACAAGTAACAAATAGCACAAAAAATCTCAACATAGCAACTTATACAAGGGGTCAATGGAAATAGTCCACGTAAATTGAAACCTGTACCTATTATGGGCACAGATTATGGGTCTAGGAAGTCTGAAGAAAGGAAAACAAAGGAGAAGTGGAGTACAGGGGCAGACAGTTTAAGGAGGATATGTAGAGTGTAGCTGGTGTGCAAGAAAAGTAAGTAATGAGAGCAGGAGGGAGAAGGGCTCTATTGTGGAAGTTCATACAGATGTGCTCAGTTTGTTGCTCCATACGCTATGTAGCATGCCACGCACCACACCATGAGTCGCGCCTCACAGAAAGTTTCGTAATGTAGTGTAGCGCTGGAAAAAAGTCATAATGTGTAATTCAACTTTTTGTTCACCAGGTGTCACTTTTCCTAAACTACACAGCGCATGCTTCTGATTTCCAATGCATTTTCTGTATCACGCCCGATGATTGACTGACAGAAGCGGTGATTCAGTACACTATACAGTAGTACAGCATTTTCCACATGTAATCAGGAATGTATAATAAAGCTGTAGAAGAATGTCTAATAAAGTTTGAAATCATTAAGCTCTGTGTTACACACTGACTGTGTGGTTGAAGTTGCACACTTGCGCCAATGTAACTACTGTCGGCACTATCCCAGACTTAGTCATTGTAGTGATTTCATTACTTTATGAACTAGTGTAGTAATGGGATGAAGCATGTGGCCTAGGGGGCTGATGCCTAGTCTCACTGCTTATCCCATCTTGTCCCGCGGGTTTGAGACCTTGAAAATATATATTTTTTATTTTTTTGTAAATCTTCACTAATTCAGTATTCAATACATTATCTTCAACTTCCCACCACCTGGAATTTCTATGCTACTTTATGCCACTGTATGCTCAAGAAAGGGGTGTATGGTGCTCCAATACAGTACCCATGTAGCACCTTGCTAGTCGTGCTACAGTATGGCATTTCAAGTCTATTTCTACTGCACATGCCCAGTGTGTCGGGAGTCACACACTGTATCCCAGACTACGGTATAGTGATTTCATGACTTTAGAAATTAGTACTGTAGTGGGCTGTTTAAAAGTGGGGTCTCTATATTACAAACTGATTGTGCGTTTAAAGCAAATCCCACTTTCGCTGTGTTTAACTCCCAACCCACTGGGCATGCGTAGTGCTGTGATCTATACGCCATGGCATAGCATTACATGGTACTGTATATGGCTTGGCTCCACTGGCCATGCACCAGAAATCCCATTGCAACCCCTCCACTGGGTATGCGCCAGAGATCCCATTTGTAACCCCTCGGAGCTAACAGCCACCACAGCGCTGATGTGCTGACTGACGCAAGTTTGTGCTTTACATGCTCAATCAGTTTGTAATACAGAGACCTCTCTCAAACAGAGCCCAATACTAGTTACTGAAGTCATGAGAAATCACTATAGTGTTCAAGTCTGGGACAGCGCCGACATTGACGCAAGTTTGCGCTTTAAATGCACAATCAGTATTATATGTACTGTAATAGAAACATCCCACTTTCGCTGTGTTTGACTCCCGACCCACTGGGCATGTGCAGTGCTGTGATCTTCCATACGCCATGGCAAAGCGCTACATGGCGTATAGCTTGGCTCCACTGGGCATGCACCAGAAATCCCATTGCAACCCCTCCACTGGGCATGTGCCAGAGATCCCATTTGTAACTCCTCACAGCACCGACGTGCTGACATTGACGCAAGTTTGCACTTTAAATGCACAATCAGTTTGTAATACAGAGACCTCTCTCTCAAACAGAGCCCACTACCAGTTACTGAAGTCATGAGAAATCACTATAGTGTCCAAGTCTGAGACAGCGCTGACTTTGACACAAGTTTGCGCTTCAATTTCACAATCAGTTTGTACTATAATACAAACATCCCACTTTCATTGTGTTTGACTCCCGACCCATGGCATGCGGAGTGCTGTGATTTCCATACACCATGGCATAGCACTACATGGCGTATGGCTTGGCTCCACTGGGCATGCACCAGAAATCCCATTGCAACCCCTCCACTGGGCATGCACCAGAGATCCCATTTGTAACCCCTCGGAGCTGACATCCACCACAGCGCCAACGTGATGACATTGACGCAAGTTTGCGCTTTAAACGCACAATCAGTTTGTAATATGGAGACCTCTCTTGAACAGAGCCCACTATCAGTTACTGGTCATGAGTAATCACTATAGTGTCCAAGTCTGGGACAGCACTGACATTGACACAAGTGTGCGCTTTAAACGCACAGTATGTACTGTAATACAAACATCCCACTTTTGCTGTGTTTGACTCCCAACCCACTGGGCATGCACAGTGCTGTGATCTTTAATACGCCATGGCATAGCGCTACTTGGTGTATGGCTTGGCTCCACTGGGCATGCACCAGAAATCCGATTGCAACCCCTCCACTGGGCATGCACCAGAGATCCCATTTGTAACCCCTCAGAGCTGACAGCCATCACAGCGCCAAAGTGCTGACATTGATGCAAGTTTGCGCTTTAAACGCACAATCAGTTTGTAATACAGAGACCTCTCTCAAACAGAGCCCACTACCAGTTACTGGTCTTGCGAAATCTCTAGTGTCCGAGTCTGGGACAGCACCGACATTGATGCAAGTTTGCGCTTTAAACGCACAGTCAGTATGTACTGTAATATAGACATCCCACTCTCGTTGTGTTTGACTCCCGACCCACTGGGCATGCGCAGTGCTGTAATCTTCCATACACCATGGCATAGCATTACATGGTACTGTATATAGCTTGGCTCCACTGGGCATGTGCCAGAAATCCCATTGCAATCCCTCCACTGGGCATGTGCCAGAAATACCATTGCAACATTTAAACGCACAATCAGTTTGTAATACAGAGACCTCTGTCTCAAACAGAGCCCACTACCAGTTACTGAAGTCATGAGAAATCTCCATAGTGTAAAAGTTTGAGACAGTGCCGCAATTTTGCATTTGTAATGCCTTACTTTTAAACAGCCCACTACTAAGTTCACTACAGTGTCCAGAGCCGACACTGCCCAAAAAATGTATTCTTTTCCAGGGCTCAAACCCAGGACCAGCATTGTCGCAAAGCGATCACCTAACCACAAGCCAGCTATATTAAGAACTGCAAATAGCGGGCTCATCCTTGTGCACTCCACCCACCCGCTGCTGTTTTTAATAATAATAAAAATTGTCTTCCTTTCCAAATATTATACAGAACTAGTACATATATATATATACACAGTACGCCACCATTACAGAATAATTCATCCCATCTCATTGAAAGCTGTGCATGCATCTCATTAATCTACAGTATCGGTTATACCGTGATAACTTGGGCAACTTCGCTACTGTACAGTTATGTACAGTATTTGTACTGATTTGCGTCCCGTTCTAAGAGCTTACTGTACAGTATGTATGTGATATTAAAAATATTGGTTGTGCGAACATGCAAATACTATACAGTGCATGAATGTGATATCCATCCAATATAACAGTAAGGTATTCCGTACAAATTACAACAGTGGAGCACTAGCCACCCAGCGCTAAGTGCTGTATTACATGCCGTTGCGTATCCTTCGTTGAAGAATACCATGGTACGCCACATGTCCAGCCATCACGTAACATTCCATGGCGCGACAAAGAGCCCTGAATGGTGTGCCATGAACAACAAACTAGTTGGGCACATCTGTATCTCAGGAAGCCCTGGCAGGCATTGACTGCTTGCAAGGGCTTGCTGGGACATGTACTTATGCTGGTTCTTGTGGAGTTATAAGAGCCAATAGCTCCTTGGCAGCCAAAGTACACTGAAACATGTAATTCTACAAAGTAATGGACAGGTGGTAGCCCTGACTGCAGTTGGGTCCTTCAAGCAGTGGCAGAACTCCCAGAGACAATGGAGTCAGTTGCTGCTGGGCGCCAGCCCTGAAGTGGGCACCTGGCTCCATTGTCACCCAGGTCCAGGTCGTTATACCTACCGGCTTCAGTGAGTCAGTCTTCTAACTAGAGGAGCAGAGCCGCTGAGCTCAGCAGCGCTCCTCCTCTGGCTCCACCACATCTATCTGGTCAAGCCGTCGTGGAAGTCATGGCTGGTCACATGATACATGACGTCTGCCGCTATCCTGTGCCTGCCCATTCTGAGGAGCCGAGACTCCGTCTCCGACACACTGCTGCTGGCCTGCTGCACTGCAACTTGGCACCATGACCGTCAGCTGGCTGCGGGGAGAGAGGACCCGGGAGTGAGGCTCTGTGGGCTGGCTGTGGCACTGCAGGAGAGAGGCAGTATAAAACATTATTACAGTAAGTCTGTCTCAGTGCCTGTCAGTTAAGTGCAAGCCCTTTGAGGGTGGGGTGACAAATGAGTAAAGTTGATTGTGCTGTACTTCTGGTGTGTTGGCACAAAGGACATTGGGTAATACAAAGACATATTTTATGATTATATTATTTAATTGTTATTCTGAAAAGTGCAAGTAATTATGAAACATTGGACAAGTCACAAGAGGTTCCACTTTACGCTTTTGTGAGGACACTATAGGCCCCATTTAGATTTGAACAAATGTCTGTTAGCTGAGTGTATTTAGAGTGTTTTCACACTGCATATGCTCTGGAACTGAGCGTGCATACTTTAAGTAGGGGAGATGCAGATTGTACAATTTTTATTAAGCACTTCTATACAGGGAAAGAACTATGGGAGACAATGGAGGCGCCTGCCGCCAGGCTCCACCTCTGAAGGGGAACCTCCTCCATTGTCCACAACATATTCACCCCACTTAGGGCTGCAACTATGTACCCAGAGTGTACAATGCATGGCACCCCTTCCCGGCACCTGAGAAGCCACCATACACTAGTGGAGAGCTCCATGTCAGACCATCAGCTGCTGCCTACGTCTATCTATAGCCTGTCTGCAAGCGAATTGTAACATTACAGTGTCATTGGCTATAAGGGGGGGAACCAAATTATAACTTGCCTCCGGGCATCTGGGATGAATTTACGCCACTGCCTTCCAGGCTACAGCACTCCGGGCAACATCCCTGTATGCTCGCTTGTTGAGCTGCCCCTGCTTATAAGCAGACAGAAGAGTCAGTGGACCTAATCCCAAGGAGACTGCAGGGTCTGACTCAGTAAGTTCCTGCTAAAGTCCCATGTCTGACAAAAGAACATTACAAATTACCCATATACATTTTATTGAATCCTCAATTCTATAGGAAACTTGTTTTCTGAAGTCATTCAAATAACAAAAATGGGGGCGTGGCTTGGTGGTCATTTGGAGGAGACGTGTGCTGAAGAAGCTCCTGCACTAAGAGATATCCAGTGCACATCCTGATTAGTCTCACCTGGTCCCAGTGTTCCCTGTGGGCTTCCTGTAAGTGCCTGACACCAGTGAGCTCCCAGTGGTAGCAGTCACGGAGCCGAAGAGGGTCTCCTACCCTCTTGCAGGCTGTGGCCTATCACCCGGGACCTCGATTTTCACGGCGGATCGCAGCTGCGCGGGGACGCTGGAGCCCGCCTGCTGCTGAGGTCTCCACTGCTGATGAGCCTGTTGGGTGCCCAGAGGACCCTTCTAACTTACCTCCTGATTTTGCTTGGCCTGGAGGCAGCTTGGGTCCGCAGAAGAGGTGAACCCGCCATCTTGGTCCACCCGGATCAGCCTGGAAGAGGTAGGGGAGCTGAGCAGCAGATCAGTGTATGCAAATCACTGCTAAACATATTCCCCCTGCTGCTGCTGCTACTTCTTAGCCTGTGATTTCCTGGCCTTCACTCCCTTTACCTTCATCTTCCCAGCAGTTGTCCTATCTGCAGGCAGGCAGAATAATTAACCCTTGCAGGACCAAGCCAGTGAGAAGACTCCAGTTATTTGGCTTTTATTTTGAAGCAAATTTCAGCCTAATGTCAGATATCTACAGGGTAGTGCCAACTGAATTATATGTTCTTACATAGGGGCTGCATTGTGATTAATCACTATATCCATATTGCTGAACAGCAGTTTCTCAGGTTATTCTACAATTCTACCTTACTAATCCATAACTACAGCTCTTCTAGCTCTCTCTGGTGGTGGCTTGTTGGAAATTCACCATAATTTCATTTTTTTCATTAAATAATCATTCCGAGACTGTCGCAATTAGTTTCAAGCACACTTCCCAAATACAAAGATGGTGTGTGGCATGTAGACAACCTTATCAGTTTTTCGCTTTGTTCTGACACGAGTTCACGTCAAGCTCTATCCTCTGATATGATGTGACAATATTCCCGATTCCTGCCTAGGTCCATAGGAGGGACGGTACCTAAAGATAGCCCTAATTTTCTCCTAACTGGTTGAATAAATGAGAATTGTACACAGATTGCTTCTCATGATACATACTTACTGAACGTCTTAATTCCAGAATGGGGAAAGACAAGATACAAAGGTCCAAGTCGGAAGTCGGTAGTAGATCCGATAGCGGATCTCATCAAGATATGCGTCAGTTCCTAAAATCCGCTGATACAAATGCATCAGGCGCTACTTCAATTCCATCCTCCCCTACTATATCTTCTTCCCCAGGCAGATTATCACCGGAAGATACTCAGCCTACTAATACGCCTGCTTCTACAATACGTGATGAGATCAGTGAAATCCTTTCTCATGTTAGATCATTGCCTACGAAACAGGACTTTCAATCTCTGGAGACCAGACTACAGGCCACTATCCGCCAAGAAGTGGCCACCATTCAATCGGATATGGCAGAACTGGTGAATAGGATAGACGATCTGGAAAATCACAAAAAGGTGTCCAGTGATGCTTTTCTGCAATTCATAGATATTCTTTCTCATCAACAATCCGAGATTCGTTCTCTTAAATCACGTATAGATGACTTAGATAATCGTGGTAGATGCAACAACATCAGAGTACGAGGCCTTCCTGAGGATGTTACTCAGCCCAATCTTACAGAAGCACTCACGAAGATCTTTGGCAAGATTCTGGGCCTAGACCCTAATAGTCAGATCCTGTTTGATAGGGCGCATCGTGCTCTCCGTCCTAGAGGTCTACCTACCGACAAACCCTGCAATGTAATTTGTTGCCTTTATTACCCTACCCAAAAAAAAGTAATCTTGCAGAAAGTTCGCCAACTTGAAGAGGTTGATTTTAATGGAGATAAGATTCAGCTGTTTCTGGATCTATCATGACATACCTTGCAACAAAGGAAAACCCTGAGACCACTAACGGAACAGCTTCACAAGCATTCCCTGAGATATTGCTGGGGTTTTCCGTTCAATTTACAAGTCACCCACAATGGGAAAAGTTTAGTTCTGCATACACCAACAGATCTCCCCTCTTTCTTCTCAACTCTGGGTATCGATCCTGTGCCACTCCCCGATTGGGAGGCCTTGCACAGCCCCTTGGTGATTGCTTCCCTACCCTCAGAAGGAGACCGTTGGCAACGAATATCCAATGCAAAGCGGAAGACAAGGCATCTGTCTACACCAGCACATTTGGAAGAGACTTGATCATCTCGTCTCGTATTAGAGATTGGTGAGACTGTTCCGATTTTTCCCTGATAAGGATTTAGATCCTAATCCTATATTGAAATGCCTTGATGACATTACTTATTTTGTTGCTCTTCATACATTTCTATATTTCTATATTTCTAAATTATCATAGTAATTCCTGTGATGTTTTTACATTATGTGTCTGTCAGTTCTATGTATGTACGATTCTCTTTGATATTTCCTTAATAGGAGTTAATTTAATTTTATATTACATTATTATGTTTAATGGGTTATTTCTCTTACCGTCCCTCCGAACCCCTTTGTGCTGCATTCTACCACATCCTGGATAGGGAGCAGATTTTTGTCTCCTGGTTATCAAGATGCAGCATTCCGATGTTTCATTTTCTATCTATATTTACTGTTCTAAATATGTATTTTCTATTTACGATTGTGTTTTTTTTTTTTTCTTTTCATTTCCTTTTTTTACCATTCCCTTTTTCCTTCCTTCTTTACTTATCCCATACCTTGGAGCCCCCAAGGGAGATTTGTGTAGGTGGGTGACTATTAGTATGATTAGGTGGGCTATATGTTACGCTACTTGCACATTGACAAAGTATGTCTAGTCAAATGCCTGGGTTAAAAATTGTTTCTATTAACGCTAAAGGATTGAATATCCCGGAAAAAAGATCCCAAATTCTTCAGTCTTTTCATGCGGATAAAGTAGATATAGCTTTTATACAAGAAACGCATTTTAAAAATGGCCATGCCCCTCCCTTAAAGAATTACTATTACGCACATGCATTTATTAGCGATAATTCAGCTGGCAAAACCTTAGGTGTTGCTATTTTGTTTGCTTGACATCTCCTGATCTCTGAGGTTTCCATATATAGACTTGTGGAGGGTAGAGGTCTTCTGGTTAAATGCACAATTCACCACCAGCGTTTTTCTTTATTAAATCTGTACATGCCCAATTCTGGACTGCCTTCCTTTATAGCTTCAGTTTTGGATAAAGCCGATACTTGTTTAGAAGGCATTATAATTGTTGGAGGTGATTTAAACTGGCCCCTTGATCCCTTTCGAGACACCTCTAATAAAGCATCACATAGGCCGGGGAAGGTGTTCAGATGGGTGAGACGCACCCTGCACGACCACCAGCTGGCTGATTCCTGGTGAATAACCCACCCATCTGAATCCGATTTCACCTTTTTCTCCTGCCCACACCACACTTATTCAAGAATTGATTATTTATTTTTAAGTCATCGACATTTACACCTCATATCTGATACTTCAATAGGATCGATTACATGGTCTGACCATGCACCAGTTTTTCTTACACTCTCCCTCCCCCAACACTCGCTCAACCCTTGGTCATGGCGTTTCAATGATCTTCTCATACAAGAATTGTAAATCCCAGATTGAATCCTCTTTGGATTCTTATATTGAACAAAATGACCAAGATGACATCTCCAAGGTAACGGTCTGGGAGGCACATAAATGTGTTCTGCAGGGTAAATGTATACAATTAGGTTCTTATCTTAAAAAACAGAAATCACAACAAAGAGACACCCTTCTCGCTGAGATCAAATCCCTAGAAACATCACACAAAGCCTCTTTATCTCCTCATTACTATTCTCAATTGGAAGAAGCTAGAGCTGCCCTCCATAGAAGTTGTCTTAAGGTATTACGTGAGCAACGTGCAGTCACATTCATACAAGCCGTAAAAGACGAAAATGGTCAGACCCACAACGAGACTAAGAAAATTGCTGAGTCCTTTCGCTCCTACTATACTAAACTTTACAATTTAAAAAATGCAGGCCATAACTCTGATACTTTCAATAATCAAGAAGCAATAGCATCGTACCTCCATTCACTTAATTATCCCACACTATCTCAAGAAGAGGTTGATACGCTTGATTCACCTTTTCTTGTTGAGGAAGTTGACCAGGCGATTTCCTCTTCCCCGGCTGGTAAAAGCCCCGGTCTAGATGGATTCTCTTCAGCCTATCATAAGGCTTTTAAGGATAGACTGACTCCCATCCTAACTCGTGCTTTTAACTCAATTTCAGATAGGACCCGTTTCTCTAAACAATTGCTTGAAGCACATATCACTGTCCTGCCTAAAGAAGGTAAGGACCCCACCTTATGCCCTAGCTACAGGCCTATCTCACTCCTCAAAATCGACTTGAAGATTTTTGCTAAACTCTTAGCCAACCGGTTGAAACTCCTTCTGCCCAAATTGATTTATGATGACCAGGTGGGCTTTGTCCTAGGCCGTGAGGCTAGAGATAATACCACTAAAGTTATTAATTTAATACATCATGCCTCTCTTTTCTCCTCACAGTCTATTATATTATCAATGGATGCAGAGAAGGCTTTTGACAGGGTTGACTGGAAGTTTATGTCGAGCCTTCTGCACCACTTGGGATCGGGGTCGGCCTGTTTGCATGGAATTTTGGCTCTATACGATGCCCCATTGGCAAGAATAAGAGTAAACGGGTCCCTCTCTGATTCGTTCAACATATCAAATGGAACGAGACAGGGGTGTCCACTCTCCCCTTTTCTATTTGTCCTCTGTATGGAGGCTCTGGCGAGGGCCATTCGACTTAATGAGAACATATCTGGCATACACATTGGCGGACAGGAACATAAACTAGCCCTCTTCGCAGACGACCTCCTTGCATTAATTACTAATCCAATTACTTCTCTCCCAAACCTCCTACAGAAATTTGGTATGCTTTCAAATTTTAAAATTAATCAATCTAAATCTGTGGCTATGAACCTGACTGCACCTCTGTCCCTGGTAAACTGTTTGAAACAATCCTTCTCCTTTGTCTGGCACCCTATTAGACTTAAATATTTGGGAGTCTATCTGACCAAAGATCTTTCCCAATTGTTCTCGAATAATTTTACGCCATTATTACAAGTTATTCGTAATGATTATACTCGATGGCGCACCACACGTCTATCCTGGATAGGTAGAATCAATGTGGTGAAAATTAACTCCTTACCCAAAATTCTATATCTAATGCAAACCCTTCCAATTCATAGCCCCCCATCTTGGTTTGCGGAAGTGGAGCGTCTCATTCATAGGTTTGTTTGGAATAGTTCAACACCACGCTTTAAGCATGCTATACTATACCGCCGTAAATGTGAAGGTGGTTTGCAGCTTCCTCACATGACTAGTTATTATCATGCTATCATGCTTAACCGTGTGCTGGAGTGGCCTAGAGCAAAAGGTTCCAAGCAGTGGATTATGATGGAGGAGAGCAGTCTGGGTCAGGCTACAGAAATTGTCACTTGGCTCCCCAGACTCCCAACCATTACACACACAACCATTACACCCACTTTGCATTGTTGGAAGAAACTTCATCGTCTCCCTCATATTTTGTCCATTACTTCCCCTCTCACATGCTTTCTAGGCAACCATGACTTTTCCCCAGGACTTCACATACTTTCCTTTAAAAACTGGTTGACTAAAGGGTTCTTTCGAATGGGCCAGATGGTTTGTTTCGTTGGGGGTGCGTCCCTTCACAGAACTCGAAGGGTCTTGTGACTTTCCCCAGTCCGAATTTTGGAAATATCTTCAAGTAAGATACTTTATTACCTCCTCATGCAAACTTTCTGATCTCAATAGGTCCCCCACTTTATTTGAATCTCTATATTTAGCCTTTCAAACTCTGTCTCATACGATATCTACATTATATTCAGTAATTATTGGAAATTTGTTTAAACTGCCCCCATTATTCACAAAAGCATGGGAAAAAGAACTTGAAGATACTGTTCAGGATATCGACTGGGGGGTGGTTTTTAATAATACATTTGCTAGTTCATCCTGTTTAGCTACTTTTGAAACGCTTTACAAAGTCCTAACACGCTGGTATAGATACCCTGTCCTTCTAAATAAAATATTCCCGCAGGTTACTAAGAATTGCTGGAGATGTAATTTGGCTCCGGGTAGCCTTCTACATATATGGTGGGATTGTCTTTCCCTGGTCCCATTTTGGAGGAATGTGTTTGAATGTTCTAAATCAATTCTTGGAGGGGAGGTCCCCAGAGACCCTGGGTTTTGGCTTTTGAACATAACCTCCTCTTCCACGGCCTCATATAAGAATTCCCTATTACGACATCTAAATAATGCGGCTAAAGCCGTCATCCCTGTTTTATGGAAATCTACTTCTCCTCCCTCCATTAAAGACTGGTTTAAGAGAATAGATTATTATATGGATATGGAGGACATTGTATCTTTTTCTAAAGGTAGACCTACTGACTTTACTGCCATTTGGCTACCTTGGTTGATGTTTAAAGACTCCATATTATACAGTAATTTCAAAGGAGTACCTACTACATCCGTTTCTGTAACGTCCTAACTTCTATTAGTTTAAGTCTGGGAACACTCTCAAGTATATACATTTATCCTAGACCGGACAATGTTGTCTCCCGTTCAACCCTTCTTCCCTTCTGACTACCCTCCCCTTATCTCCCTTACCTTCTTGTTTATTTTTTTTATTTTTATTTTTTATTCTTTTATTTCTCTTATATATTTTTTTTTTATTCTTTGGGTTATTGATTGATATATTCTGTATTTTTGAAGTGACTTTTTATATTAATAATTTTATGTATTACTCAAAATGGAATAAGCAATTGTTTATATGTATATACACTTTATCTGTATTTCATTTGGAATTGCTTGGACCTTTTTCAATAAAAAACAGTTTGCAGAAAAAAAACAAATAACAAACATATATTTACCCTAATACAGTGGTTCCCAAAATAGGTGCAATGGAGCACTTGCAGGGGTGCCACAGGTTGGATGTGCAGGACTAAATAAAATTTATGGTCATTGTGATTGGTAGCCACTTGCACTAGTTTTGCCTATGATAAAATATGCTGCAAAATGCTGGCTAGACAAGAATTGGAAGTCTCCAGTAGCACCCTCATTAGCGGCCCTTCGATCCTGAATTCACTTTGTGGCTTCTATGGAATACATCATGAGGTTACAATATGCACTGTGGCCTCCTTCTTTAAAGTCTGGTCTCTGTGGTACAGTATCACTCTCAATCTTCTCCCCTTCCTTGTATCTGCTAATAATTTATTTTCCTATTCTGGTTCTTTTCTAAGTGTTCTTTGTATTGTTTTCTCTGTTTTCCCTCATCCACTTTTCTCTCTCCCCTATTTTTTAGCTACTTGATGACTACCCTAGCTTTAGCCCCTTTTTATGTATATGTATTTTGACCAGAAAACTTCCAGTTTTTGGATTAGCATTATGGTAGCCTGTCATAGCAGTAAGGGTATTTAATGATTTTCATTCTTTTTTTTTTTTTTACTACCATGTTCCTGTTCTTATGTGATGATACTGTGTTTACCCATTTCCTTGTATACTTATTTGTTGAAAATAAAAATAAAAACATTGTTTTAAAAAATATATCTATATATGTGGATAAACAGAAGTGCAACCCTGTCCACCACTCCACCACCACAGAACAGGATGACGGGTAAGCACAATTTACTTTTTTCTCAATACAAACCTTTTGGCCTAGGTATGCAGTGAAAAACATGCTACTACTCTAGGGCACCCTGAAATAATAAAGTTTGGGAACCACTACCTCAAAAGTTGAAGAATACGACTCCATTGGAAGAGCAGCCCTGAATGCAGGTGACTAGGAGGGTCAATGGACCTGATTCAGATATGTATGTACATATTTGATTGTTGTGGGTCTATGCATGACCTGATCTGTACTTGTTCATGATTGCTCAAAGTCCTCCCTTAGCCGCAGCATGATTGACATACATGGGCAAAGTGGGGGTGGCGACCAGGACTGTTGTACAAAATGGGGCCATGCCGCAGACTTCTTGGACCTGGCAGAGGGTATCCAATGGAGTAAGCTCTGCGATGGTGATCCAAAGCAGCTATTATGGGTGCTGCACTCAGAATGTAGATGCATGCAGGAGGTGTCTATTCCTACAGACACTTTCTGAAGCATTTTCATTTTTTTTTGGACAGTATACCGTCCACACTGGAGTCAGGCCCTATACATGCACTGCTATATAAGTTAATTAAGAATTTTTTATTACATTTGAAAATATGACAAATGGACAATAGTTATGGCAAAATAGTATATCAGAATTGCACATGGGTAGCAGAATATCAGAAACTCAACATCTCAGGGTAATGGACCAGAGACTGAATTGGAGTCCAGCGGCAGAAAGGAATGTGGATAGTGCAATAATGGATGGTCAACGGCAGTCAGGTCTGGTACAAAGAGAAACAAACAAGGCAAAGGGACAGAGGCTTAGTTGAGGACAATCCGAGGTTGGTGTACAAATAGTAGATAATGGGATATAGCAACAGGAACTAATTTACTGTCGGGATGCGTCCCGGTGCCTTTGCAATGGCGCTCACAGAGAGGATGTAGATGCAGAGTGATTGACAGGGACCGTATGTGGGTGGTAAAGGAGGGGTGGTTACAAAAAGAGAATGTGTTACACCCATTTCACTGGTGCCGGCATCTTAGTTCCATCGCCTATTCTGCAGGACCATAACCTTACTCAGGACTGCAATGATCTGTGACTGATGCTGGGTATTTGTACACAGCTGCTGCAACATTTTACGTAGATGCTTGGATTTGCAAAGCCACAGGTGAGTGTCTCAAAACACCTGTAAGCGGCTGCGACATCTTCATATTTTTGCATAGCAGCATCATACAAAGACACAGCAGCGATGATGGCATTAGCGTACAACTCTGAATCAGGCCCTATAGCTATAGATGAGTCAGCCAATAGCACAGACCTGCGTTTTCAACTTTAATTCCATTTGAAACACAAACTACTGGTCAAGAGAAGGACTGGCAGCAATAGAATACCACTCACCAATAAAAAGGCATGACTTCTACCTTTTGCTAAAACCCCAGGTAACCACGAGAAATGTGTCAAGGAAACAGTTGTGTTTGACTGCTTTTTGGAGCCTGATATCACATGACTATCTGACTATCATTGTCTACCATTGGGAGGACCCTCATTACCATGCCCTTTATAAGGAGCTAGCCTTTTTGCCGGTTACAGCTGACATACTGTACTACAGTATATCAGCCTGGCTACAGCAATCAGCTGCTGCTGTCAGATGCCCCTATGCAAATTACATAGATTGGTGTGGCTCTGACTATACATAGTCCCTACGCGCCTCCAGTTTGTTTCACAGCATTATATACAATATTCTTGCTTGGAATTGGATTTTCATTGTTAAACATTTCTATCTACCTCCATTTGTATTCTGATATTTTAATGGTCATGTACTATATTTATGTTTTGTGACTGCAGTCATTTAACATTTATTGTTATAATAAATATATTATATGCATCTTCTGGGAGAATAGTTTTGTTGTTCAGTGGTATTCTTGAGCAGACACCGCAACCCACTACTTCTTTTGTCCTTTTTTGGGGGGGGAGTAAGCAGAGCTCCCAGGTTGTCAAAATACCATTTGCCAGCATCTAAATGCACTTATTTTAATTTTTCACATATTATTGGTCAAGTAATGTTTGAGAAATTGTATTTTTTTTTAATAAACATAATAATGATGTCAGTTAAATATGTCACCTTGTTTCAGATGGCATGCCTTTGATGATTGGTAGAGGGAATGGGATGACGAGTTTTGTCCTACATGCAATCATAGGGCCTGATTCACCATTTTATCTGCAGTTTTTAATTTAGAAACAATCAATAAAGCAAATTATTTATTTGATATGACACTGCACGACTTATGAGTACACACTTGTCCAATACTTCGGGGATCCAACTCCAGACCAGACTTGACACAATCCTACTGAAGACCTGGACGCATATTCAACACCCAATATTTGGGGACCAGCTGCACCTCACAGGCAAGGACATAGCTTAGGTAGGTGCAAAAAATAGAGCTGTTACAGGGCAATGGCCTCCACTAGGGACCAGCCATTTCCCCGCACCTAGTTAAACTGCCATCTCCTGAGCCCCAGCTTATCTATGGCCTAGAGCTGATGCAAGTTACAGCCATTCTTAGGTGCTGTCTGCATCTATTGTGAGGTAACAATGTACAGCTCTATATAAAGGAGGCCCAGCCACTGGCAGCCATTTTGTGGTGACATTTTGTTCTATATTGATACCCTCTGAGTAGTTCTTGCTTTATTTAAGCAACTTTGGATAACAACTACTGATATGAAGTTTGGATTACATCTTTCAATTAGGTCAGAAAAAATGTTTGTATAACATATTCAGCTACAGATGGGTCCACATACATTTAGCCTCCTGGCACGTTAAACAGCCCTTCTAGTTGCGTCATGCCGTGGCGTGACTCGGTAGTGGTGAGTGGCTGTGTTACAGTGTTACAGCTGCTGACACTGTAATGTAGAGTTTAGCATGCAGATACACCTGCAGTCACACACAGAATATAGGCATGCTGCATATCATTTTAATCAGCAGAAGCTGATTGTGCTTTCTATTCGCATCACTGTGAAAATAAGACACATTTTAAGTTAAAACAAAACGATGCTCGGCGCTACCGAGTCACACTGAGTTCCCGTGTTATGTGTGGTGCGACTTGTAACGCACGGAGGATAAATGTATGTGGCCATATCTGTAAGGACTATATAACAAATTTTGTCCTGTCACCCTTATCCCTTCAGACACCTCCCTCTAATTTGCTTTATCCACTGCTTTTAATTTAAAAACTGTAGACAAAATATTCATTTGATATGATGCTGCATGACTAAATATGGGTACACACTTGCCCAATCCTCCAGGGATCCATATCCAGAGCAGACTGCTGACATAATCCTACTGGATACT
Organism: Taudactylus pleione; assembly: GCA_031769625.1. Taxonomy (NCBI): domain Eukaryota; kingdom Metazoa; phylum Chordata; class Amphibia; order Anura; family Myobatrachidae; genus Taudactylus; species Taudactylus pleione. The sequence continues at coordinate 124,541 of JAUIMM010001601.1, forward strand.
TGGATGCATATTCAACACCCAATATATGCCTCCACACCTGTCCAATTTTTCAGCAGATCTCAGATCGGCATCTGCTAAAACAATCTACTGAAAGGATGGTGTCATCGTACACACTCTTCCAATGTTTTGGGACCAGCAACCACTCACAAGGCAAGGGAATAGTTACAATAAGTGCAGAGAATGGGGCTGCTATGCAGCCCAGATTTCCTCTGGGTCCTGGTCCTCTTCTTGCACTGAATTACACTGCCATCCACTCAACCCTGGCTTTTCTATTCTCACCACAGTGCTGCTGTAGTTATTCCAAGCCTAGAGCTCATCTACGTTACAGCCAGCTGTAGCTCCTGTGTGCATGCATTGTGATGTCACAATGCAGGTTGCAGCCCTATATAATGGATGCCCAGCTACTGGCAGCCATTTTATGGTGACATTTTGTTCTACATTGATACTCTCTGGGTAGTTCCTGCTTTATTTAAGAAACTTTGGAAAACGACTACTGATATGGACTTTGGATTCCATCTTCCAATAAGGTCCTGAACAGCAAAATCTTAGAAAAATAATCTAAATAACATATACAGGTAAGGACTATATAACAAATTTTGGCCTGTCATCCTTACCCCTTCAGACACATCCCTCCAGTTTATCTTCATATTTTAATTTATAAACAATGAATAAAGCAATTATTAATTTGATATGATGCTGTATGACTTAGCAGAGCCGGATTTAGACCTCATAGGGCCCTAGGCAAGATACCAGTTTGGGCCCCCTTCCCTCAAACAATCCATAGCACTTTGTGCTCCTGATTCATGCAAAGCATCCCTACCCTAATCCTGGCCCTAACTCAACCCTAAGCTCAAACCTAACCCTAACCATAACCTCTAACCCTAATACCCAAACTGCTAAACCCTACACCATCCCTAATACCCCAACTCAAACACCTAATCTGACCCTAATACCATAACCCAAACTGATACACCAACCCTAATACCTTATCCCTAATGCCATAACCCAAACTATCCATTAAATACATCACATAAGCCTGAGAAGTGCTAAGGATTAGAAGGTAGCTGCGAGGTGGCATCTGCAGTGGGGGTTGTGGTGTGGCCATGCCCAGTATTGTGTGTGACTGTACTCAGCTTAGTACAATGATGTGCATGAGTCATCATCATTACACTCTCCCCCCCCCTTTTTTTTTTAAAGTACACTACAGGATTTTTTTTTTTAATGGTAGATGGGGAGTGGACAGGACTGCATTATAGTATAGTATATTACAAGTACCTAACATGAAAATACCATCATCCTGGATTGATGTACTAATAATACTAATAATATAATGGTCATCATAATGTATGTTACTATTTGCTTGTAATATAAGGCAGTCCTGTCCACTTCCCAGACCCCATCTACCATAAAAAATAAATCCTACATAATTCAATCTATATTAGAGCAGTTGAGAATAGCACAGTACTTGACCCTACCTGCCTGGCTGCTGTGATTTCCTGAGATCTGGCTCCTCGGTCACTGTCTCACTCAGCCAGACTCTGCCTTGGCCTGTCCCTCTGCTCCTTGCTGGGTGCCGCCGGTGCGTGCTGCTGATGGCAAGCTGCAAGCCTGGCAGTCAGTGGCAGAGGCTGCTGTGCTGGGGGTGGGCTGGAGCTGGATGGGGCTGGCCGGAGAACCCGGTGACCCTCCTCCTCCCTCTTATGTCGCTGTCACTCTGTGATAATGCAGACAGTGGCACCGCAGCGGGACTCTATAAGCGGGTCTTTGTGACATCATGATGTCACGCGGTACTCGTAGAGTGCTCCTCTGGGAGCATTTTGACCGGCCAGATTTCTTGGGGAAAAGGGGCCGTCTAGGGCCCCGTGAGTCAAAAGGAGCCCATCCACGGGCCCCTTGGGACTCGCGGGGCCCTAGGCGAGCGCCTAGGTTGCCTTGTGGGGAATCCGGGCCTGTGACTTAGGATGGGTTCACAAGTCCAATCTTCCAAAGATCCAAATCTAGACCATACTGTTGACACAATCATACTTACTAGAGACCGGAAGGGGTAAAAGCCGGAAACATGCATTGAAAAAGCCGGAAATCATGTAAAGTGTATTGAAAAAGCTTGAAATCCATAGTAAATGTATTAGAAATGCCGGAAATCAGATTACAAGTTTGAAAAAGCCAGGAATCCATAGTAAATGTATTGAAAAAGCCGGAAATCCATAGTAAATGTATTAGAAAAGCTGGAAATCCATAGTATATGTATTAGAAAAGCCGGAAAGCCATAGTAAATGTATTAGAAATGCCAGAAATCCATAGTAAATGTATTAGAAAAGCTGGAATTCCATAGTATATGTATTAGAAAAGCCGGAAAGCCATAGTAAATGTATTGCAAATGCCAGGAATCCATAGTAAATGTATTGAAAAAGCCGGAAATCCATAGTAAATGTATTAGGAAAGCTGGAAATCCATAGTATATGTATTAGAAAAGCCGGAAAGCCATAGTAAATGTATTAGAAATGCCAGAAATCCATAGTAAATGTATTAGAAAAGCCGGAAATCCATAGTAAATGTATTAGAAAAGCTGGAATTCCATAGTAAATGTATTAGAAATGCCAGAAATCCATAGTAAATGTATTAGAAAAGCTGGAAATCCATAGTATATGTATTAGAAAAGCCGGAAAGCCATAGTAAATGTATTAGAAATGCCAGAAATCCATAGTAAATGTATTAGTAAAGCCGGAAATCCATAGTAAATGTATTAGAAAAGCTGGAATTCCATAGTATATGTATTAGAAATGCCAGAAATCCATAGTAAATGTATTAGAAATGCCAGAAATCCATAGTAAATGTATTAGAAAAGCTGGAAATCCATAGTATATGTATTAGAAAAGCCGGAAAGCCATAGTAAATGTATTAGAAATGCCAGAAATCCATAGTAAATGTATTAGAAAAGCCGGAAAGCCATAGTAAATGTATTAGAAATGCCAGAAATCCATAGTATATGTATTAGAAAAGCCGGAAAGCCATAGTAAATGTATTAGAAATGCCAGAAATCCATAGTAAATGTATTAGTAAAGCCGGAAATCCATAGTAAATGTATTAGAAAAGCTGGAATTCCATAGTATATGTATTAGAAAAGCCGGAAAGCCATAGTAAATGTATTAGAAAACCCTGAAATCATAGTAAATGTATTGAAAAACCTAGAAGTCATATTAGATTACGTTTTCGCATGTGCAAACTTTTTGCACCCTTCGCTCAAATGTGTCACTTTTCGCCGCTATATGCAGGTTTTCGTGCAATCCTATTACAAAAGACGCAATGCGGAATCTGCCTGAAAAAAATATGGCAAAAAGTGTAACTGAAAATTGGGAAATGTGCCTGAAAAAAAAAATGTAAACTATCATTGGGTAATAGTTTAGTTTCTAAATTGTGTCAAATGGCTGTTATTTATTAATTTTTCTTTAACAGTGGAAAAATGATGGAAAGCCGTTTTTGGGCAAAATAAATGCTGCAGTTAAATTAAGGGTACATAAAACTGGGTGCTAATATATTTTTTTGTCATGCTGCAGCCATCTGCAATCCCAAAAACACTTTTCCCATCCATACAGCCCCCAAAATACCTACCACACTACTTTAAACCCATTTTCTAACACTTTTTACATTTTGACCCCCAAAATGACATGTCATTATTATGGGGAATTAAATTAATTAAAAAATGATTTTCACTTACTTCATTAGGGGGGGTCCAAAGGGTTCTGAACCAAGCCCCACATTTTTAGCACAAAATAGGGGTTCTGCTAATTTTTTCACCTGCTCTGGGATGGTGAAAACTATTTTCTGCTTTCAAAACTTTTCGCCAAACCGTAGCTTTTCACAGCTAATTGGATATGGCATGGGGTTAAACTGGGCCGGAACGGAGCGGAACTGTGTTCCGTCACTTCTATTTGGAGTCAGAACCAGTTCCGCCTCCTCCGACCCACCTAACCCCGGTGCCGCAGGGAGGCTCTATTTGCCAGATGCCCGCTGAGATTTTGTTACCAGCGGGTGCCCGGCTCCCTCCCCGCAGTGCCAGCTGGAGGCTGGAGCTCACTCTTGAGCTCCAGCTTCCGGCTCCCCCTACGGGCACTATGGGAGAGATGTCATGATGTCTCTCCCATAGTTCAGCGGAGCATCCTGGCGGACCGAAGGCAGCGGACGCAGGAGTGGGGCTTAAGGTAAGTATGGTTTTTTTTTATGTAAGCAGCTTCATATTGGGGGCATAAATTCTGGGGGCACTACTACTAGGGGCATTTACTCAGGGGCATTACTATTGGAGTAACTACTACTGGGGGTATTTACTCAGGGGTACTACTATTGGGGCACTACTACTGGGGGCACTAGTATTGGGGGCACTACAACTGGGGGCATTACAACAAGGGTCATTACTTCTACAGAGGGCATTACTACAGGAGGCACCACTCCTGGGGGAACTGCATAAGAGGCACCACCACTGGGGTCACTGAATAAGGGACACTACCACTGTGGGCACTGCATAAGGGGCACTACCACTACTGGGGACACTGCATAAGGAGCATTACCACTGTGTGCACTGCATAAGGGGCATTACCACTGGGCACTACCACTACTGGGGGCACTGAATAAGGGGCACTACCACTACTGTGGGTACTGAATAAGGGGCACTACCACTACTGTGGGCACTGCATAAGGGGCAATACCACTGAGAGCACTGCATAAGGGGCACTACCACTACTGGGGGAACTGTAATATGAGCACCACTACTGAGGGCACTGCATAAGGGGCACTTCCACTACTCTGGGCACTACCACTACTGTGGGTATTGCATAAGGGGCACCACTACAATGGGCATTGCATAAGGGGCACTACTGCTGTGGGCATTGTATAAGGGGAATTTCTATTGTGGGCATTTTGTGTATTAGGGGCACTACTACTGTAGGCATTGTGTATAAGGTGAACTGCTGTGTGTCATATGAATAAGGGACTCTACTATGTGGTGTAATGTGAATCAGGAGTGAATCAAGATTGTGATACCGTGTGGCATAATTTGAATTGGCAATACTATTGTGTGACCACGCCCCTTTTAAAATACCTCACCCACTTTTTTTGGGCTGTCCCTTTTTTTAAAAAAACCCAGAAGAGGATGGGGGTGAGTTCCACCACTTCTCTAGGACCACTTTAAGCACTGGATATGGCCCTTAATATGATTTCCGTATTTTTTTAACATACTTTACATGGTTTCTGACTTTTTCAATACATTTAATAAGTTTCCGTCTTTTTCAATACACTTTTCATGGTTTCCGACTTTTTCAATGCATTTACTATGTTTCCGGCTTTTACCCACACCCTACAAATAGTTATAAGTGCATACAGTTGCAGTTTTGGTTAGGGTGTCACTGAGGACGGCGTCCCGTACCCCAATGATACACCTCTTATCCAGTCTTGATTGATGGGGGAATAGTCAGGCACTCTGTTCCCAGTGGTGTGAGGTGACTGTTCATTTCCTTGTACTTTGGTCTGAAGATGGGCCTCTCACTGTAGATGTCCCTGCTGACACAGACCAGCGGTGGTGGGATAACTGACGTGAGTCAGTGTCCCTGCCTTCACCCATTTTGCAGCACGTTCTACTCCATAGTCTAGGATGGTACAGCTGCCGCTCAGCCATGGCTCTACAATCTCGGAGGTGTCAGCATATATGATCCCTTGCTGTGACGACTGGAGAAGCGGGGACTGGAGTGAAGACTCCCGGGAGGGGAACACAGTTACTCCCGAGCTTCACCATCCCAGCAGGAATTCAGGGTCACGCATGGCGGTGCACGAGACCCACCGCCATGTGCGACTCTCAGTTCCTGCTGGGACAGTGAAGCTTGTGGGTAGACTATTGGAGTAGAGCACGCTGCACAATGGGCAAAGTCAGGGACACTGATTCACATCAGTTGTCCTGCCAGCACCAGTCTGTGTCAGTGGGGACATCTACAGTGAGAGGCCCATCTTCAGACCAAAGTACATAGAAAAGAACACAGTCAGCTCCCCCCACTAGGAACTGAGTTCCTGACCATTGGGAAAGACTGGGTAAGAGGTGTATCATTGGGGTATGAGGCGCCGTCCTCAGTAACACCATAACCAAAACTGCAACTGTATGCACGATTGGTATACCATATTGACTCTATGTACTCATCTACTTGACTGCTCATCATCATCTATATATAATCTTCATATATGTTTATATGTTCTATTTTAATCTGTTTGATTTTTGCTACTGCTCCCACTATCCACCTACTGCTGCCTTCCAGCGCCAATCTTTGTAGTACTAGGATTGGGCTTGAACACTAGTCATGGTACTGTTCGTGTACATATATTTTATTGTCACAATTTGTTACATATGACAACTTCAGTACTGTGTCTCAATTAGAGATGTGCACTGACCCCCGTGTCTTGGTTTTGGATTTGGATCTCCCCTGGTTTTGGATCTGGATTGGTTTTGCCAAAACCTCACTCCATGTTTTGTTTTTCGGCGCAGCCTTGGCTGAAGTAAGAAGAGTTGATACTTGATAATTGGTGCAGCCACTGGCTGAACAATTGATAGTTGGCGCAGACACTGGCTGAAGTAAGAAGAGTTGATACTTGATAATTGGTGCAGCATCTGGCTAAAGAATTGATAATTGGTGCAGCCACTGGCTTAAGAATTGACAATTGGTGCAGCCACTGGCTTAAGAATTGACAATTGGTGCAGCCACTGGCTTAAGAATTGACAATTGGTGCAGCCACTGGCTGAATTGATAATTGGTGCAGCCCCTGGCTGAAGAATTGATAGTTGGTGCAGACACTGGCTGAATTGATAATTGGTGAAGCCTCTGGCTGAAGAATTCATAATTGGTGCAGCCCCTGGCTGAAGAATTGATAATTGGTGCAGTCCATGGCTGAAGAATTAATAATTGGTGCAGCCCCAGCTGAAGAATTGATAATTGGTTCACCCCCTGGATGAAGCATTGATAATTGGTGCAGTCCCTGGCTGAAGAATTGACAATAGGTGCAGCCACTGGCTGATTTGATAATTGGTGCAGCCCCTGGCTGAAGAATTGATAATTGGTGCAGTCCCTGGCTGAAGAATTGATAATTGGTGCAGCCAATGGCTGAAGAATTGATAATTGGTGCAGCCCCGGCTAAAGAATTGATAATTGGTACAGCCACTGGCTGAAGAATTGATAGTTGATAGTTAATTCTTGATGCAGCCTCTGGGCTAAGTAGTAGTAGTGGAATACAGAGCTATGATTAGTCCTGCAACAGCCTTGAGGCCTAAAACTCTTGGCAAGTTGTGGCCCTTACAGCCTTGAGGGCTGGTGAAGCAGGATGCGACCTTTGGGCCGTGTAGCAGCCTTAAGGACTGAGAACCCTTGGCTGAATGTCACTGTTGTGCGACTTGTGCCATCGTGTTGACACAACAAGCAGCAATTGGTTCAGAATTTTCTTTAAAAAAAATGAAAGGGGCATGCAGGAGATGCAGTCTGTGGCCATTACAATTTCTGGACATTCATAAACCATAACATTGAAATGTCTGGCAGCAATGCCCCAACCTGCACATAATGTAAAAGAAAATGATGCAAGATGGAATTGTCCTTGGGTCCTCCAACCCACCCTTATGTTGTATATATTAAAGAGGACATTCACAGTTTAACAAACCAATCACTTCAGCGACAGGAACTGCCACTTGTGGCTGAAATGATTGGTTTGTTTGGACCCCCCACAAAACAAGTTGCCAATGCACAGTGGACATTGGTGGCAATGATCCCATACACAAACTGGATTTACAATGCATTAGATGTCATCATTGTCATCCCCATCAGTGTGTGCATCCTCCTTCACACAATATGAATTCGTCCCCCCTGGAATCTACCATTACAGAGTCAGACGCTAATGTCTTTTTAGGACTTAAGTGCTGGTAAAGGTCTTCCTCGTGGAATTTGTAAATCATTTTGGTGAACATCATATTTTCCACATTTTGGGGAAGTAACCTCCTACGACGATCACTGACAAGGTTCCCGCCTGCGCTGAAACATTTCTAAGCTACAGCCATCTCTAGCTGCTGCCTGCATGCATTGTGATGTTACAATGCAGGTCACAGCTCTATATAAAGGATGCTCAGCTACTGGCAGCCATTTTGTGGTGACATTTTGTCCACAGTACATTAATTCTCTCAGAGTTGTTCCTGCTTTATTTAAGCAAGTTTGGATACTGATTACTGATATGAACTTTAGATTCCAATAGAAATGTTTTTATCCCCGATCCGAGTGAACCTGAGTGATAGCTTGGGTGTCCCGTCTGGCTCGGATATCAAATCGAGGCAAAATGTCATCATCCCGGAGTCGGATTCTTGCAGGTTGGAATCTATATAAGTCCCTCCCACAGTGATTCAGGTGCTGTTTCTCACTGACCCAGTCTAGGCTGACGTGTCCAGTGACTGCTGTGCTGTATTCATCCTGTCCACCTCCAGTGGATGCAGTTGTGCTGTGCCCACTCCAGTGGCTATGTCCAGTGGCTGCTGCTGTGTTCACCCACTCACTGTGTCCAGTGTCTGCTGTGCTGCTGTTTCCAGTCTCTCCATCTCCAGTCTTGCTGCTGTGCTGTGTCCACTCCAGTCCCTGTTTTTAGAGGCTGCTGCTGTGTCCATCCACTTCCTGAGTCCAGTGGCTGCTGTACTGCTGTGTCCATTCTGTCGACCTCCAGTGACTGATGCTGTGTGTGTCCACTCCAGTCACCTTACTGTTAAATACTGGTACTGTTGGCCAAGCTAGATTTATAGTACAGGCAGATAGCAAATCATTGTCTATGAATTTTTATAGTGCAGGAATTATTATAGTATTATTTATTATAACTAGCCTAACTGTCACACAGTTGTGCTGCAATGTGACTCTGCATTCCATACTTCAGTTGTCACGACCAGAGTTTCTCGCCATGATGGTTGACGGGCAATACCTGTGAGGTCACTGTGGTGGGGGGCATATGGCAGTGGCGCTGGTGTTTGGCATGGGGCATTGGCTGTGCGTGGTTCTGTGTGGGCACATTGTCACTCTGGGCTGGTGAGGCCTTGCGGTGCTTCCGTTCCGCCTGGCATGGGCGCCGCCATTTTGCCTCTGGCCATGTGATTCAGTTGTCCAATCCTGGTGGGTCACGTGCTCTCTCCGGGCCAGTCACGGTGCGGCACTTGGTATTTAGGGAGGTCCAGAGCCTCCCTTCATTGCCAGTGCAACGTGTTTCTCAGCGACAGCTGAGAGTTCCTGTGCTCATTACCTGCCTCCTTGGAAACACTACCTAGCACGTTTACCTTGCCTGCTCCAACTGCTGGACTTCCCTGCGCCCTCCATTACCTTCCTCCTGCCTATGTACCTGAGTCTGCTGTCACCCTGCACCTTGCCTCCACTTACACTCTGCTGGATTATATCTCCCCTGCCTGCATATCATTTCAGCTCACCATACCTGCATACTGGACTGTTTCCTGCCTGTCACTATCTGGATATTCTCCCATTTGCTTCACTACAGTTCCCAAGTGCACTTCAGTGCTTTGCCTGGACTTTTACTTTTGCCATATTCATGTCTACTAAACCGCACATTAAAAGTTCCACATTTTCATTTAAATCTGCTTCTGTGTCTGTTCCTATCACCACCCCGGGTCCACAACAAAACCAGAACCTCACAGTTTGCACTGGCCACATGGACCCGGCCATGGGACAGGAGTCTGGAGTGGATTTATTCCGGTGTATTGCAGGCCGTTTGGAAAACCTGGAAGCTATGCAGCACCAAATGGCTCAGTTTCTACAGGGGATGTCTAAATGACAAGATAATCTGCAAACCTTGTTATCCACCCCTGGGTATCAGCAACTACACCTGTTTCTGTGCCTGGAAATGTAGGGAACAGGGTATCCCCCCGTTTACACCTTCCTATGCCAAGCAAATTTGTTGGCAACCCTAAGCTCTGTTGTGGGTTCCTGAATCAGTGTTATATACACCCTGCAGCCTGATAACTTTCCTACTGCAAGAACTAAAGTGGCATACATCGTGTGCCTGTTGCCCGGCCCGGCCCTGGATTGGGATACCCCACTCTGGGAGTGTTCAGAATCGTTGCTGGATAATTATGCAGACTTTGTATCATTATTCAGGAGGATTTTCAATGAACCTGGATGCACTGTATCAGCATTGTCCAGTATCATGACCCTGAGACAAGGAATCTGTCCTGTCAGCCAATATGCCGTACAGTTTAAAATTTTGGCATCAGAGCTCAAGTGGAATGAGGAAGCCCTTACCTCAGCCTTTTGGCATGGACTTTCAGACCGACTAAGGATGATCTGGTCACCCGTGAGCTTCCCAGTAACTTAAATGAGATGATTTCACTCTGCAACAAGGTTGACCTACGCTCCAGAGAACGTCAGGCTGAGAAGCATAGAACTGACCAGCAAGGTCATCTACTCCTCCCTTGCCTACCCGTCCATCCCCTTCCCCTATGGATGAAGAGGCTATGCAGGTGAACCATACCCATCTCTCCAAAGAGGAACGTCAACGAAGGATACTAAAAAACTCTGCCTATACTGTGGAGATTCAGGTCACCTGGTGGCCTCTTGCTCCCGTAAATCGGGAAACGCCCGTTCCTAACTGACACTGGGGACATCAAGTTAGGAGTTATGAGCCCGTCCCCAAATACTAAAGATTTCATAATTATCTTAGCCATAGATCACAAGCCTAAACCTGTCTTTATTACTGCTCTACTAGATTCTGGAGCAGGCGGAAATTTCATGACTCCCAGCTTAGTTGACAAACTATAGATTCCTTGTACATCTCTCAATCACGCGATTTCCCTGACCGCTGTAGATGGACGTCCTCTAGCTAATGGAGTGGTCACCAAAGAAACTCAACCAGTACTAGTCCATATAGGAGCACTCCATTCCAAGTCTTTAAAGTTCTTTGTGATACCTGAGGCTTCCCAAGAAATCATTTTAGGTCTACCCTGGTTACGCCAGCATAATCCCAGGATAGACTAGTGTTCAATGCAAATTCTTTCATGGGGGGCTGACTGTCAGAAATCCTGTCTTCCCAAGATATGACCTGTAAGGAAAACAGTTTCATTAATATCTCCGGCAATTCCTAAGGAGTACCAGATGTTCTCTGATATTTTTTCCAAACAACAGGCGAATGTTTTACCTCCTCACAGAGAATGGGATTGTCCAATCGATCTGTTGCCTGACAACATGCCACCTTGTGGTTGCACCTATACTCTATCCTTGCCTGAGACCAAAGCTATGTCCGAATAGGAGAACCTAGCGAAAGGATTTATTCATCCTCCACCTCTCCTGCCGGAGCTGGGTTCTTTTTCATTTACAAGAAGGATGGTGGCTTAAGACCTTGTATAGACTACCGGGGCCTTAACGATATAACGGTCAAGAATCAATATCCGCTTCCATTGATCACAGAGTTGTTCGACAGGGTTAAGGGGTCCATCATTTTCTCAAAGTTAGATCTGAGAGGGGCCTATAATCTCATCCGTATTCGCATAGGTAATGAATGGAAGACCGCCTTTAATACCAGAGATGGACATTTTGAATACCTTGTGATGCTCTTTGGGTTGTGCAATGCCCCTGCTGTCTTTCAGGGCTTTGTTAATGAAATTTTCCAGGACTTGTTATATGATATATTGATTTTTTCGTCTTCTTTAGTGGAACATCATAAACATGTGAAGGAAGTATTATCCCGTCTGAGGAAGAACCACCTCTATTGCAAATTGGAGAAATGTGTCTTTAGTGTACCCAGTGTGCCATTCCTTGGTTATGTCATCTCTGGCTCCAGTCTAGAAATGGATCCCAAGAAGGTGCAGGCGATTTTGGATTGGTCCCGACCTCAAACTTTGAAAACCATCCAGAGACTGCTTGGGTTTCGTCAACTACTATAGACGCTTTATCAAAAGATTTTTTTCATTGATGGCTCCCAATACAGCCCTGACCCGTAAAGGCGGTAATCCTGCCCTATGGTCACCTGAGGCAGAAACAGCCTTTCAGCTTTAAAAAACAAGCCTTTATTCCTGCTCCAGTTCTACGACAACCAGATCTGGATAGGCCTTTTTTATTGGAAGTGGAAGCGTCATCTGAAGCTGTGGGAGCAGTCCTATTTCAGGTTATGAAGACAATCAAGTTCATCCCTGTGGGTTTTTCTCCAAAAAATGTTCTCCTGCCGAAAGAAATTATTCTATAGGTGAACAGGAACTCTTGGCAGTGAAGTTGGTATTAAATAGTGGAGATACCTGCTGGAAGGGGCTAAATTTCCCTTCACTGTCTTCACTGACCATAGGAACCTCCTCTTCCTCAAACATATCCAGTGTGTGAGCCCTCGTCTGGCCCGATGGGCAATATTCTTCCCTCATTTCCAGTTCACTCTGAGTTTATTTCTTCATGTACATCTTGTGCCCAGCATAAGTCTTCACGTCAAGCTCCAGCTGGTGAGTTGTTGCCATTACCTATTCCATCACATCCATGGACGCATCTCTCCATGACTTCGTAACGGATCTACCGAGCTCTCAGGGTTACACTACTATCTGGGCCATAGTAGACTGATTTTCAAAAATGGTCCATTATGTACCTCTAAAGAAACTGCCTACTGCTCCTGACTTGGCTCATCTGTTCGTCCAACACATATTCCGTCTCCATGGTCTTCCTACCGAAATAGTTTCTGATCGTGGCGCTCAATTTGTAGCAAGATTTTGGAGAGCCCTATGTTCTGTTCTACAAGTAAAACTAAACTTCTCCACGGTTTATCATCCTCAAAGCAATGGATCCACAGAGAGGGTTAATCAAGACCTTGAGACCTTCCTGAGGATTTTTATGTCATCTTCTCAAGACAATTGGTCTGTATTGCTACCATGGGCTGAATTTGCACATAATGCCTCCTATCATTCTTCTACAAACCAAACTCCATTCCAAGTTTACGCCCTTCATCCTTGGGTTCCTGAATTTCAAAGCCTACCTGTCATCGATGTACCAGCCGTGGAGGAAACTGTACGGAGATTTGCACCTATTTGGACTCAAGTACGTACTGACTTGGAGAAGGTGTCCTCTCACTACAAACTTCAGGCAGATAAAAAGCGTAGGAAGGTGCCACACATGCAAGTTGGAGACCAAGTCTGGTTGTCCACCCGGAACCTACGGCTCAGAGTACCATCGGTGAAGTTTGCTCCATGTTTCATCGGACCCTTCTCCATCATAGAAATAATCAACCCTGTGGCTTATCGCCTTCAGTTGCCCTCTTATCTGAAGGTCCCCAATTCTTTCCATATTTCCCTACTTAAACCCCTGGTGCTGAACACATTCCGCAGAGTTCTCCCTGTTCCCCCTCGTATCCAGACTGAAAGAGCCATGGAGTTTGAGGTCTCCCAGGTCCTGGATTCTCATGTACGCAGAGGGCGATTGCAATATCTGTTGGACTGGAGGGTTACGCCCCAGAGGAGTACTGTTGGACCGTTGCCCAAGACATCAATGCTCCCGTACTCATCAAGAAGTTCCATGCTGCCCATCCTGAGAAGCCTGGTGAGTATCCTGAGTCCACCCATAAGGTGGGGGGGTACTGTCACGACCAGGGTTCCTCGGCATGGTGGTCGACGGGTAATACCTGTGAGGTCACTGTGGTGGGGGGTGTCTGGCAGTGGTGCTGGTTTTTGGCATGGGGCATTGGCTGTGCGTGGTTCTGTGTGGGCACATTGTCACTCTGGGCTGGTGAGGCCTGGTGGTGCACCGCCATTTTGCCTCTGGCCATGTGATTCACTTGTCCAATCCTAGTGGGTCACGTGCTCTCTCCGGCCAGTTACGGTGCGGCACTTGGTATTTTGGGAGTTCCAGAGCCTCCTTTCATTACCAGTGCAACGTGTTTCTCAGCGACAGCTGAGAGAGAGTTCCTGTGCTTGTTACCTGCCTCCTTGGAAATGCTACCTAGCCCGTTTACCTTGCCTGCTCCAACCGCTGGACTTCCCAGCACCCTCCATTACCTTCCTCCTGCCTGAGTACCTGAGTCTGCTGTCACCCTGCACCTTGCCTCCACTACCACTGGATTATATCTCAGCTCACCATACCTGCATACTGGAATGCTTCTGTGTCTGCTCCTATCACCACCCTGGGTCCACAACAAAACCAGAACCTCACGCTAGTGTGTCTCTGCAGTTGTCATTTGCAGAAAAAGTGGAAAAACAAGTTACAAAAATTTATTTTGTTTATACAACCTGTGTGTGCTGCCCCCCAGTGTGTTTTGTTCACGTACATATAAGTGCTGTGACTGCACATATTGTCAGCTGAGCTGCGAATTTAAAAAAGTACAAAAAAATATTTCTATTGTAGTTTGTACTACGTCTGTGCGCTGTCCCCTAGTGCATTTAGTTCACGTACATATAAGCGCTGCGACTGCACACAGTGCATACTTGCCTACTCTCCTGGAAAAATCAGGCAAGTCTCCCAGCTAGCCGCCTACCACCCGGACCCCCGGCACTGTCATGCCTGACAGTTGGAGTTAGTCAGAACAGGTGTAGAAGGCTGAAGTGGAAACTTGGGAGATATGGATGAGGTTGTGCGGCTTGAGCCAAGACTTCCTAATGCAGGGCTCGACAAATCCCGGGGTGCCAAGTCACCATGGTGACCAGATTTTGCTGCCTGCTTACCAGTTTTTACAGGGAGGGTGGAATCATCATCCCCAGCAGGGATTTGTGTCTGTAGTATTGTGGCAGTCATTTCATGCACAGGAATGCATGTGCTGAGAGTCACCTGCGGTGACTGCTGTCTATGCATGGCCAGGGATTGAGGAGTAGCTTCGGAGGGATAGTGGTGTGACCACAAGGGGGTGAAGGGGGCTGGATGGTTCCAGAGGGGTGGTTTGCCAGCGGGTACCCCTCTAGTTGTGTGACATTGGGGATGGTTGCCTGGGGGGGAAGTTAGCTGCTCAGTAATGTGGCCATGGGGGGAGAGGGGGTTTGTTTGGCCAGAGGGTAGCTGCACAGCAATGTGGCTGTGGTGGGGTGGTTTGCCTGGCGGCAACATCTTATTAGTGTGGCTGTGGGGGTTGGTTGCCCAGGGGGCAGGTACTCAGGAATGTGGCCCATGGGAGGGGGGGTAGTACTTTTTGGCACCATTGTTTTATGTACAAATGTGGACTGTTATTATTGGAGGGGGGTGGAGCAGGGGAGCTATGCAGATCAGTGAGGGGGCCTTCATTTTACTATATCCATTTAACTGCGTCCATTTTGTGGATAACAGTTGCGTAACACACAGAGCTGTGCTCCTCAATCACGTGATTTTCTTGGGTGGACGGTGGTCTGGCTCCTACACTTTCATCCTGGCCCCTAGATTTTAGAAAAATTTGTCAAGCCCTGTCCTAATGTATGGGGTTAGGAATAGAGAAGCTGTAGAGAAGGGATGAGGAACCTAAGGCCCGGGGGCCGTATAAGGCACACTATGAACACTATGGGGTATACGTAATAAAGTGAGAGTTTTTAGAAGTGGAGATGTTGCCCATAGCAACCAATCGGATTCTATTAACATTTAAAAAGCACCTTCTAGAAGATAATAGCTAGAATCTGATTGGTTGCTATGGGCAACAACTCCACTTCTAAAAACTCTCACTTTAGTAAGTATACCCCTATGTCTCCCTAACTACATAGAAATAGAAAAATTCCATTTATTTTTTTTTGACTAGAAAAACTATTTAAATACTTAAAATTTATGGCCAGTTAGGCATCTGGTAATCATGCTGTCATGTTGATGGGCCTATTTTTATGTGGAGGCCTGGAGCTGTAGCTCCATCCGCCCCATTGTTAATCTGGCCCTGGGCATGTTTAGTGTGGGGTGTCAGACATTTGTGATTTACACTAGTTAGGGTTGGCCTCTTTTTTCTTCGATCCTTGGTGAAAGAAGTACTGATTATTGCAGTTGTGCTTTATTAATAAAGTGCTTTGTTCTATTTGCTATCTTTGTTTCTCTTTATTTGGCTGTTCTATTATTATCCTCTCTCTCCTCCTCCTTTCTTCTTATCTTTCACCTACTCCTATTTCCTTTCTGTCATTGTATGATGGCCTCGCACCCTCGCCGTTGAGCTGCCCCCCCCCCGGCACAGTATCAGGATGGCGCTAGGCGGGCTGCTTCCTGCCCGGTCAGGGTAGGAAGGGTCTCCTTCCTGGCAGAGGACAGGCATAGTGCCGCTCCAGCAGCAGATGCACTCCAAGACACAGGCATTGGCGGAGGAGGCGCGGGTGCCTCCTCTGGCTCTGAGGCCGCTATATTGGACAGTGGCAGCCGCTGCAAAACATGAATTGGAACGCAATGGAGTCGGGGGTTACCTGTAATGGTGCGGGTGAGTCCCAGGGATGCTGGGGAAGTCTGCTCTGCGGGGGGGAATGGCCAGGTGGGCCGCTAGCAGGAGGCATGGGGAGTCCGTTTGGGGGTCTTCCTGCCGGATTCTGCAAACCAGCAGCAGTCATCAGCTCAGTTGGGCCCTGCAGGTTGGCAGGGCTTAGCATGGAGTGTTAGGAATGAGCAGCAGGGTAATAGGCAGGCTACCCAACAGCAGGGGTCTAGTTTAGACTTTGCTGCTTGTGCAAGGGGATTTTTTTTAGGCAGTTCTACCCCTGCTACAGATGTTAATGCTGGTGCTGCGGTTGGCACGGGGAGTTCTGATTTCGGCGCTGTAATCATAGGGCTCCAGGTGTCCGTAATGGGAGTGCTGACGTCATTGCTGGCTGCTCAGGCAGATGGGGGACTGCAGTGAGTCCTGTTACAAATGACTGCTTTGTTTGCGGTGCCTGTGGCTTTACTGCTGGCTGCTGTAGGTTCTTCTGTAATCAGGGAGCCTCGGGGTCACCTAAGCTCCTGCAGCTCGCATCAGTTGGCTCCTGTGTTCCGTTGCAGGGTCCTGTGAGCTGAGTGATCGTGAAGTTATAGCGTCTTTCTCATTCAGTGCCGGTAAAGGTGCAGCATCCACGTCGTCAGGTGAGACTGATTCTGATTGGTTGCTGGGGCAGTTGGATTCTGCTTCAAGCTCAGCGGGTAATGGTATGCGTGCGAAATGAGAGCGACATGGGAGGTCACGTAAGAAGGGCAAGCGCTAGCAGCGGCATAGGAAGAGCATTAGCAGTCCGGAGGAAGGCAGTCTGTGCACCGCGGTTAACTGCGCTAATATGGCTGTGATATGCGGTTTGTGCCCATGGATGTGGGAGCATATAAAGCAATGCAAATATGTGGATGTCTTTGCGCTGACATCCAAGAACCGTAAGGCTTTAGCAGCTGTGAAGAAAAAAGGGGGTGTCGGGGAGGAGTTTTTTTGGAGTTGTGTCCAGAGGAGTCCCTGAGTATAGTGAGATATCTCCACTAGGTTCATGGTCTTTTTTGTTCTTCTATGAGTATGGCTTGGTGGTGCAAATAGCATGGTGTTAGGAATATGGCTTTTGGGATTATAGACATGCAGGTTTGGCTTGCAGTTACTCAGTCTCCCTCTGCGGCTGTTGAGGCGGGTCTGATCAAACGTGGTGGGGTGGCTGCACGTGGTTCCTTTTGACCCTCCCCTGCAAGTGGATCAAAAGGGTGTTGTTATGCCTGCAAAAATGCTCACTGTGGTGCCGGAGCCAGATGCCGTTTCCGACATCAGTGCCTCCATTGTGGTGCCTCTCACCCTGCCAAGTATTGCACCAAGCCCACCAGTCCTGTTCATGCCCCCGTCCCTGCATCCCTGCCAGGATGGCTAAGTAAAGCCCTGTCCCTGGTTAGAGTTGATGCCATGCGCAGGTGGCTAGGTTGGTACCCTCTTTGTCCGGAGGCCGAATTTTTGTTGCAGGGTTTAAGCAAGGGTTTCAGGCTTCCCATTCCAGTTCTGTTGTGCCAGAAGCTACTAGGAATTAGCATTCTGCCAGGGAACTTCCACATATTGTTATGGAGAAGGTGGCCAAGGAGGTGCAGTTGGGGCGCTTGGCAGACCCTTTCCCTGCTCCTCCTTTGCCAAATTTGGTCTTGTCACCAGTTTGGGTAGTGCCTAAGAAGGCACCGGGAAAATACTTGTTGTTACAACACTTATCACACCCCCAGGGAAGTTGGTTAACAATGCCATCCCGGAATGTCTTGTAAGAGTGCAGTACCAATAATTTGATGAGGCTTTGGATTTGGTTTGGTTGCTTTTGGGGAATGTTGATGTTGAGTCCACTTTCTGCCTCCTGCCTTTGCATCTGGATGCTTTCCGGTTCATGGGCTTCAGGTAGGATGACGAATTTTACATCGCTAAATGCCTGCCCATGAGTTGCTTGGTTTTGTGTGCATTTCTTGAGACATTTAGCTGCTTTTTACATTGGTGTGTCTGCATGAGATCCGGGGAATCAGGCATAGCTCATTACCTCGATTCCTCTGTGTCAGCCTTGCATCACCGTTGCACAGGATAAGTGTGAAGGCCCTTGCACTTGTCTCGCATACTTCGGTATTGAGTGTGTTGGTGCAGTGCTTAGAGTGTGAGGGATGCAGTGCTTGCAGTGTGTCGGTGCAGTGTGAGGGATGCAGTGGTTGAAGTACTTGCAGAATGTGGGTTCAGTGCTTGTAGGGTAAGAGATGCATTGTATAGATGCAGTACATGCAGTGTGTAGGTTCAGTGCTTGCAGTGTGTGGGTTCAGTGCTAGCAGTGTGAATGATGCAGTGCTCGAAGTATGATTGGTGAAGTGTTTGCAGTGTATGGATGCAGTGCTTGCAGTGTGAAGGATGCAGTGCTTGCAGTGTGTGGGTGCAGTGCTTGCAGTGTGAGAGATGCAGTGCTCGAAGTGTAATTAGTGAAGTGCTTGCAGTGTGAGGGATGTAGTGCTTGCAGTGTTTGGGTGAAAGGGATGCAGTGGTTGTGGTGCTTGGGCTCAGTGTTTCCAGTGTTTGGATGCATTTGTATAGATTCAGTTCATGCAATGTGTAGGTTCAGTAATTACAGTGTGGGGGAAGCAGATCTCAGTGTAAAGGATGCAGTGATTGCAGTGTGATTGGTGCAGTGCTGTCAGTGTGTGGATGCAGTGGTTGCAATGCTTGTAGTGTGAGGGATGCAGTGCTTGAAGTGTAATGTATGCAGGGCTTGCAGTGTGTGGGTGCAGTGTGATGGAAGCATTGCTTGCAGAGTGTGGATGCAGTGCTTGCAGTGTTTGGATGCAGGGCTTGCAGTGTGTGGGTGCAGTGCTTGCAGTGTGAAATATGCAGTGCTTGAAGTGTGATTGGTGAAGTGCTTGCAGTGTGAGGGATGCAGTGCTTGCAGTGTTTGGGTGAATTGCTTGCAGTGTGAGGGATGCAGTGGTTGCGGTGCTTGGGTTCAGTGTTTCTAGTGTTTGGATGCATTTATATAGATTCAGTGCATGCAGTGTGTAGGTTCAGTAATTACAATGGGAATCGGTATGAATTACCACTGGACCCCTGGCCGGCGGTTCAAATCCCAACAGCGGCTGGCCGACAGAGGAGGAAATAACGATCGTCCCCAGGTAAATATTAACTAGCCTATTTTCCCCCCTAACCCTCCTTTAGGGTGCCTAACCCTAACCTCCCCCCCTGTGCCTAACCCTATTCCCACCTCTAAGTGCCTAAACCTAACCCCCCCTTCCCCGCCGCCTAAACCTAAGTCCCCCAGGGGGGTGCCTAACCCTCCCTCCCCCTAGCCTAAACCTAACCTCCTGGGGGGGTGCCTAACCCTAAGTCACCCCCAGGAGCCCTAAACCTAACCCACCCCCCGCGCGGCTGTCCTCTGCGGCACTCGGCATCTGCTCGTGCGGGATGCCAGGAGCCTGTCATTCGGCCCTCGTCGGGATTAAATTGTCTGGAAGCCGGCAGTCGGCATTCCGCCTGCCGGCTTCCTAAACGTATACATTTACAGTGTGGGGGATGCAGATCTCACAGCGTAAAGGATGAAGTGATTGCAGTGTGATTGGTGCAGTGCTGTCAGTGTGTGGATGCAGTGTTTGCTGTGTGAGGGATGCAGTGATTGCAGTGCTTGTAGTGTGAGGGATGCAGTGCTTGCAGTGAGTGTGGAAGGGCTTGCAGTGTGTGGGTGCAGTGTGATGGAAGCATTTCTTGCAGAGTGTGGATGCAGTGCTTGCAGTGTTTGGGTGCAGGGCTTGCAGTGTGAGAGATGCAGTTGTTGCAGTGCTTGGGTTCAGTGCATGCAGTGTTTGGATGCATTAAGTACATGCAGTGTGTAGGTTCAGTGCTTACAGTGTGGGGGATACAGTGCTTGCAGTGTTTGGGTGCAGTGCTTACAGTGTGAGGAATGCAGTGCTTGCAGTGTGTAGGTGCAGTGCTTGCAGTGTAAAGGGTGCAATGCTTGCAGTGTGTGGATGCAGTAACCCTAGTAACGGCTGATGTTTGCCCAGTATGTGTAATCATTATACCATAACAATATAAACACTTCAAACTTATCTAAAAATAAGTACACGGAGACAGGAATGGATTTTAATACAGGTCGGCTATTTAATTAAGAAAATAATGTAACTATTTTAAATATTTTAAATATATTGTATGGTGGCTGGAAGGACGGCACTTACACAGAGCAGCCCAACAATGCAAACTCAACAACAAAAACACAATTGCGGGCGGAGTCCGCCCTGTGGATGTCAAAACATGCTTATGAACAAACTCCCCACAAACAAGACCAAACCAGCCTCCATCAAATTCACCCCATCAGGCCTAAAGAGATGCTTATCACGGTACCATATTAAAGGATGTGTAATTACAAAACCTCTATGAGAAAGCAGAAAATTTCTCCACAACAGCATTGATCTTTTTATGAGCCTCGTCCAAAGCCTTAGGAGAACGAGCGTCACGCCACTGTTGCCTAGGGGTAATGCAGGACCACATAACAGTACAGAAAGGCCAAGTGCCCATAATGAGGAGGAGGTCTGACACAATGTTAAGCCGTAGATCAAGGGCTATTCTGGAACCAATATAGTTCACACCGAGATGTATTACCAGCACTTTGGGGACACCAAATTGCCGTACTGCGGCTATCAATCTGGGCTTCAGAGACTCCCAACGCAGACCCCTAAAACCTAACCAGCGAATCCTCGCAGACACAGGCCATAACAGTTGGTCCTTGGCATGTGTGGACCTTTCTTCCCAAAATACAAACGAGTGGCCCACAGTCCAAACATCCCTAACATCAAATATCAGACCTATAATGGCCGGGGAAGGAATGTAAAAGGAAAATTAGTAATTGAAGATAGAGTAATTAACAGGAAAGAAACAGACAGGAGAGTAACACAAACTGATTTAGCAACCATGAGAAACTAAGTATAACTAGATTCTAACTAAGCAGCAACTAATGTTTAGTTTGAATAGACTAGTCAAAATAACAAACTTTAAACTATAAAATTAAATTTACAATAAGTTATATTTTATAACCAAATTAATTATAGCTGCATACTTAAACATAGAACAAACAAATTTTAATTTTAAGTTTTGAATCTAAATTAACTTGGACAACAGCAGAGAACGATAAGGAAAAAGCAGGGAGGGTAGGGGGGGAGTTGGGTGGAGAGAGGAAAAAACAAAACAACTCGGCGAGAGGTAAACCAAAAACCTGCTGAGGGACTGTAAGTTTGGCCGAATTAGTCCGTCTAGACAGGTAAAATAAAATCCCTCAAGACCCCCACTTATTACAAGCGACAAGTGGCAAGTATTACCCGAGTAGGTTGGACAGGGGCAACATAACAAGACAAACGACAAACATATATAACAAGAAAAACCAGATGAACAAACACATGACGCATAAGCAGACAGAACATGCAGCAAAACGCAACAGTAGTTTCAGCCAGTGGCCACTGGCCTAACATAACGCTTATAGCAAGCCGATTTCCAACGCCCCAGAGCCATAATCTGCGGAACTGACAGGCCGGCCGTGGCAGAAGTAGCTAAAAGAATGGGTACCGAAATCCCCTGGGGAGAGGCCAATGTGAAGCAAACAGCGTCTAAAAATGAATTGAAACTGATATTTGGTAAGAGGCGAACTGTCAGCATGAAGCAACCATGCGCCGCCAACTACAGGCTGCAATGTCAGGTAAAGTTTTGCCAGATGGACTGGGCAAACCTGGTCATCTTTGCAAGCCATTAGGGAGACCCAACGGCCGCGAGCCATTTGATCAGTTTTAGAATGCCGTATTTTGCACAACACTGCCCCCTTCCCAATACTAACATTCGAACGGGACATGGGCGAGACCACTAATTTAGAAGGGGCAACTAGTTCCAAAATTCAGAAAGCGCCGTGAAACGCCATCGAAAACGCCAAACAAAAAAGCTTAGCCTCAAAATGAGAAACCACAGCAGCAGGCACCGCCACTAGAAGCTTAAGCAACAGGGGAATATCAATCGGCCGTCTCCTATCAACTGACCGAGGTGTGGTGCGAGCCCACCCCTTAAGGGTCTTAATAACCGCAAAGCTCTTTGTAAGGTCGGGACACCCTTTCAGTTGTAAAAAGAAAGAAATGCCTGCCAGCATGCGCAAGGCTACCGCACGGGATCGACCAGAGACATAAAGACTCCAAACAAAAGAAAGCATTGAGCCATGTGTGCTCTCACCTCTGCATCCGCGGTGATGGAGATAGCTTTCCCATTCAGACCAAGCCTTCTGATAGGCCCGCAACGTAGCTGGAGCAAGGGATTGCTCGGCTAGGCCCTCCATGCCGGCTCGATGACCTGCCAAACATAGGGGGGGCAAGGCTCACCAACTAAGCAAGCCTCAGGAGCAAGCAACCTAAACCTGTCCCACTGAAAACGGGAGAGCGCGTCAGCAATATTATTGTCCGAGCCCGGAATGTGAATCGCCTTGAACAAGATGTTACATCTGCGCAAGCAAGCGTAAAGCTGGCAAGGAAGAGGCACGCTGTCCATTAACAGCATGCACAACTCCCAGGTTGTCGCACGAAAAACAATACTTCTATCGCGCAACACAGGGGCCCACAGCTCCAGCACAACCATAATGGGAAACAATTCCAGGAGTAGC
This sequence comes from Taudactylus pleione, assembly GCA_031769625.1. Classification (NCBI taxonomy): domain Eukaryota; kingdom Metazoa; phylum Chordata; class Amphibia; order Anura; family Myobatrachidae; genus Taudactylus; species Taudactylus pleione. The sequence continues at coordinate 147,549 of JAUIMM010001601.1, forward strand.
AGGTCTTTAGTTAAACCCCTGGAAAACCAATCCGCAGGCCAGGGGGCAGCGCACCATGACCCTTGGAGGTAACACCCAAAGCCCAACGAGCCGGCGGCATCAGTGAACAACTGTAACTGACAGCTGGGAACCGAAGGGGGCAGCCACAAGAGAACACCATTAAAGTCAGCTAAAAAAGAGAGCCAAATAGATAGATCCCTTTTTATTTCAGTAGAGAGCCGAATAAAATGGTGTGCCCTGCGAACCCCCGCGTTGGCACGCTGGAGCTTCCTGGACAATACTCTACCCATGGGGATCACCCTACATGAGAAATTGAGCAAACCCAGGAGGGATTGCGCCTGTCGCAGTGTCACCTTACCTGCAGCCAGGCAATCCTGAATGGCATGTTTCAACTTGAGAATCTTCTCAGCTGGAAGCCTGCAGCAGCCATCCGAGGTATCGATTTCTATACCCAAATAGGACAGTCGAGAGACGGAGCCCAAGGTTTTCTCTTGGGCAATCGGAACCCCAAAAAAGGAAAAAAGGTCCTGAAACGAATCTAACAAAACCCTGCAACGTCAGGGCCGATGCACAGAAAGTCGTCCAGGTAATGGGCTATGCCGTGCCCGCCGGTACCAGCCTCAACGCACCAATGCAGAAAGGTGCTGAACCTTTCAAAATAAGCACAGGACACGGAACACCCCATAGGCAAGCACTTGTCTCTGTAGTATCCATCATCCAAGTGAAAACCCATGTACCTGAACGAGTTAGGGTGCAAGGGCAACAAAACAAAAAGCCGACTCAACATCTACCTTGCCCATCAATGCGCCGGGTCCTTGAGCCCTGACTAGCTCCAGTGCTTCGTCAAAGGACTGAGAAGACACCGAGCAAAGCTCCTGTGGAATGGCATCATTGACTGAACGGCCAGATGGGCAAGACAGATGCTGAATGAGCCTAAAAGAACCGGGCGTCGTCTTAGGGACCACGCCAACGGGGGACAATACCAAGTCCGCTATTGGTGGTTCGAGAAAGGGGCCAACGATGCGACCGAGCCGCACCTCCTTAAGGACTTTGGGTCTCATCAGACCCGGTCGCAAGCGCCGATGCGCTCGCAACCGGGTCGATGGTTAGCCCTGTGCACATGCAGCGGCCGCACTGCACGTGCGCAAGCCCCGGAGCAAGAGAGAAACTCTCTAGCTCCGGAGCTCTCTACAAAAGGGGCGGCTGTCGATGTTGATCGACAGCTCACCCTGTTTTGCAGGCGGGCCATGGGGGTGGTTTCCAAAATGTAACGCCTACCGTTTTGTGGGCGGCTGCACTGACATCATCAGTGATGTCAGTGGAGAGTTTCCTGCTCGATCAGAGCAGGAATCTCCCTGGGGCTTGCGGTTGCCGAGACCCAACCTTGGGGTCTTGTCGCAAGCCCCGATGGTCTCGATGGTGTTCACCATCGTGACCATCAACCTGGTCGGTCGCTAAGCTGTGGGTGGTAACCCACAGCTTAGCTAGCGACCAGGAGGCCGCACTAAAAAAAGGAAGCGGCCGCCCTCATTCAGAGAGAGCGATCGCTTCTTGCGACCGCCTCTGAATGAGGTTCTTTGTCCCTAATGATATGCGTCAACTCTATTGGGGATCGAAGGTTCCTTGGAGACCCACAGGCATGGCTGACGCTATCGGCAAACTAAAACCAAACTTAAAACCGTCACTCAAAAACTGCGCCGCAGCTGTGTCAGGTTACCATGCTAGCCATTAAGCCATGGCCTCCAATTTAACAGGGGAGAAAGCTTTAACTAGCAGGCCCGGGGCCGGCAGGCTTTCTGGAGGCCGGGGAAGCAACAGGTTTTGCGCACCCGGAAACTGGGTGGGCATTGCCGCATTTGCTAAAGAGGTGGTGAAAACAACAGCGCTGGCCAAATGAACACTGAGACGAGTTGAAAGCGAAGCACTTACCCTTACTACCATTGGACGGGCCAGGCTGGCTAGCGCCTAATTTTCGCCACTGATTAACCGCAGCAGGGGAAGATTTGGGGCCCTGAGTGACTTCGAGCCAAACCTCGACGTCCTTGCACCGAAAATCAATAATGGGGAGCCTGTCCTGCTTACGACGAAATTCTGCATTGTAAACACGCAATGCAACCCCGCAGCCGGACTGTTGCATACTATGGATAAGATGAAAGTACCGAATGATATTGTGGTGTTCGGCAGGGCAAGTTTCCAAGTAGCAGGCAGAGAAGACAAATATCCCAGCCTGTCAATTAGAATAAGTCTGGAAAGCTTCCAAACCAATACCGCCTTTGTGCTTAGCGGCACGCAATTCCTTGCGCATGTTATCTGTAAGGGAGAATACGTCCACATAACTTTCCTTCCGTATTTTGTCTTTAATGCTAGGGCGCAGACCCCTCAGTACCGTGGTGTTCGCACAACGTACCACCCCTGCATCAGCACTGTCAGCAGGCGCCTTGTCATCACGGGGGGGTGTGGCGCCTCCGTGAGTGCTGTCAGCCTCAATCCTAGCAAACTTAGCAGCCCGCTTGCATGTCTTGCGAGCCTTCTGGCAAGGGCTAGTGTCACTGGAGTCATCAGAGGTGGAAATAACTGGCATCGCTAAACGTAGTATAAGAACTGGACAAACACTCACCAACCGCCTCCGCTGGGGGATCAGCGAGACCACCGGATTGATGAGCACCAGAAGACGCCTCGTCGCCAGCATTCCATGAGGGATCATCGGAGCCTGCAAGAGATGGAAAAGACCCTCCAGGGCCAGGGCAGGTTGTAGGACCCCAATAGCAAGAGGACCACCAGCCGGACCATCACTTGAAACGCCGTCAGACACGTGGACAGCTGTAGCATCATTTGCCTGCAATGACGCAGCCTGCGACGTGGAGGCAGCAGACGGGGAAACGACCGGGATGCCTGACGCTGCCTGCCCAGAATGGCCGCAATCATGGGGCCAAGGTAGTGGCCATGTTCACAAAAAGCCCCATAATCGCAGTCAGGGCTGCCATCAGAAATCGTGGGGCCCGGGACTCACAAACTAGGCAGGGCCCCCCCACCTGCCCATGTTTCTGCAACTCCAGGCCCGCAGTGTCTCCCTAGCCAGCACCCCTCTGTCTCTATTCTGCCCCCTACAGCACACAGACATTTACCTTCTCCTGTATCTTCTGGCTGTTCCTCCTCGCGCTGCAGCCGGATCCTCTGTCAGTGGTGCGGCGTGCATGATGTAATGGCGTCACGCGTGCCTTGCCTCAATAAAAAAAAAAACTTTATTGTACCAGTTGCAATCCCCCCACATTTCACTCTCTCTCAGCGATCCCCCCATTTCCCTCTTCTCAATGACACCCCCTACTTTCCCCTCTCTCAATGATCCCATCCATATTCCCCTCTCTGTCCCAGCGATCCCCCCTACATTCCCCTCTCTTAGCGACCCACCACACACACACTCCCATCTGTCAGTGACCCCCACATACACACACATACACTCTACCCTCTGTCTGTCAGTGACCCCCCCCACACATTCACCTCAGTCTATCACTAACCCCCACACACACACTCCCCTCTGTCAGTGATCCTCCCCACACACACTCCCCTCTGTCAGTGCCCCCCCACACACACACTCCCCTCTGTCAGTGCCCCCCCAGACAGACACACACACGCCCCCTCTGTTTGTCAGTCCACACCACAGATTCCCCTCTGTCTGTCAATGCCCACACACACATTCCCTTCTATCTTTCAGTGCCCCCCAGACACACAGACATTCCCCTCTGTCTATAAGTGCCCCCCCAGACATTTCCCTCTGCATCATTGCCCCCCCTCCCCCCCATCTCTCAGTGGTGTCCCCCACCTCCCCTCCCCAATTAACTTACCTCTGTGAGTGTCCAGAGAGGCCCTCCGGCTCACTTCCGTCTGTTGCAAGGGGCAGGAGTCAGACTTGCAGAGAGTCCGTGTGGGCAGACTGGTGAGTCACACTGCTCTCTCAGGCATATGTTGTCCGCTGAGCTGCTCTGTCTGTGGTTTTTGTCAGGTGGCTGGTCTGGAGGAGGGGCCAGCCACCAGGAACTAAAGGAGGCTATGCTTACTCATTAATTACTGTCAGTGACAGATGCCCGGTGCTGTGGTGCGGACCCTCAGTGAGAAGGATCTGCTATGTGCCGGGGAATACCTGCGGGCCATTACTCCCAAGGGACACCTGCTGCATGACTGGTAGGTCTGTCCCTGTGCGGGCCCCCCTTGCTGCCCGGGCCTGGGACTCCAGACCCGGCAGTCCACCCCTGATGGCGGTTCTGATTGCAGTGGGGTCAAAAGCTGGGGACACAATTTGGCCAGCAAGTGGTGAGGGAGTTGCTAAGCCCGCTACAGGAGGCAGAGGCACAGGGACATTGGCAGGCAAGAGGGGCCCAGCAAACTTAGCTGTAGCCACTGGCAGCACAGAAGGGGTTAACAGCCCAGGAGCCCCTGGCCCCGCCCCCCGCCATGACCTAAAATGGCGGCCGCTCCCAGGGACAGAGGAGCCAGTGGAGGTGGCATCATCCGCGCCATCCCCACGGCCCGCATTGAGAGCACCAGCATCGGGCTGAGAGGCAGCCGATGAGGAGGCCCTATTACTAGAGCGCCGGGTACGGTGCCGTGCGGCGCACGCACTCAGGGCCCGGTGCTGTGACACCTGCGATGCACGACCTTCGGAGGAAGCAGCCGCAGGGCCCGTCACTGATGACATGCCCTGCGGCGAGACATTAGGGACCACACCAGCGGCCACTGGAGCAGGTAAGAAACGGGCGGGGGGAGGTGCAGAGCGGCGTGGGCGGTCCATGATGCGGCACTGTGCAGAAGGTAACCTCAGGGGGAAGCTAGCTCAGACCTGGGGCACAAGAAAAGAATAGGAGCATAGGAAGGTATATAAAAGGGGGACAAAAAAAGAAGTATAGGAAGAGTAAAGACTGAAATTCAGCAGGAATGAAAAGGGGTATAGGATAATGCTTACTGTGCACACAGTACCTGGCAAATGATTCCCACGAAAGAGGACTTAGGCTTGTAAGCCTGGCCTTAAATACTGTAAGCTCTGTCCCTACTATTCCCAATGAGGATTCTTTAGGTTGGCCCCAACACAATGATCACCACCCTGGCTAAAGCCCAGCCTCCTGGTTTAAGTCACTACTGGCTCATCCGAGCCCTCCGTTATTCTTCTTGCAGTGCAAAGGATGCAGTGATTGCATAGTGTGGATCCAGTGCTTGCAGTGTTTGAACACAGGGTTTGCAGTGTGAGGGATGCAGTGGTTGTGGTGCTTAGGTTCTGTGCTTGCAGTTTGATAGATGCATTGTATAGATGCAGTGTATGCATTGTGTAGGTGCAGTGCTTAAAATAAGAGGGTTGCAGTGCGTGGGTGCAGGGCTTGCAGTGTGTGGGTGCAGTGTGATGCATGCAGTGCTTGCAGAGTGTGGATGCAGTGCTTGTAGTGTTTGGGTGCAGGGCTTGTAGTGTGAGGGATGCAGTGGTTGTGATGCTTGGGTTCAGTGTTTGAAGTGTTTGGATGCATTATATAGATTCAGTACATGCAGTGTGTAGGTTCAGTGCTTACAATGTGGGGATGCAGTGCTTGCAGTGTGTAGGTGCAGTGCTTGCAGTGTGAGGGATGCCGTGCTTGCAGTGTATTGGTGCAGTGCTCGCAGTGTGAGGGTTGCAATGCTTGCAAAGTGTGGATGCAGTGTGTGGTTGCAGTGCAATGTGAGGGATGCAGTGCTTGCAATGGTTGGGTTTAGGGCTTGCTATGTTAGGGATGCAGTTCTTGCAGGGTGTTAGTGCAGTAATTGCAATGTTTGGGTGCATTACTTGCAGTGTGAGGGATGTAGCGGTTGCAGTGCTTGCAGTGTGTGGATGCAGTTATTGCAATGTGATTGGTGCAATGCTATCAGTGTGTGGATGCAGTGCTTGCAGTGTGAGGGATGCAGTGCTTGCAGTATAAGGGATGCAGTGGTTGCAGTGCTTGTATTGTAAATATTCATTGCTTACAGTGTTTGGGTTCAGTGCCTGCAGTTTGAGGGATGCAGTGCTTGCACTGTGTTGGTTCAGGGCTTGCAGTGTGTGGGTGTAGTTTGATTTATGCAGTGCTTGCAGTGTGGATCCAGTGCTTGCAGTGTTTGGATGCAGAGCTTTTAGTGTGAGTGATGCAGTGGTTGTGGTGCTTGGGTTCAGTGCTTGCAAAGTTTGGATTCATTATGTAGATTCAATACATACTGGACCTCATTCAGAGTCGGTCGCAAGCGGCCGCTCGGTCGTACCCAGCGATGTTCGCAAAACAGCGCATGCGTAAGTTTTGCAATGCGCATGCGCTAACTAGTTGTTACGATCAGAAATTTCTCTCTCCTTCAACTTGGCCAGGTTGTTAGTTTGAGTGACAGGATGTGGGTGGTAACAGGGGAAGGTGCTTGTGAACGGGGGAGTGGAGATCCTAACACAGGTGTGCCTGACTATGCAAACAGCGTTTTATGGGAGTGCATAATGTCATGGCACATGTGACATGGGAGGTTTTTACACTGACTAGAACGTAGTGCTTAAGAGAGGGTATGGTCAACCTTAAGCTCTACGAGCAGCTCCGATGGTTCCCGATGGTCTTGATTAATCCTTATATGCCCGGAGATGATGTGTATTGCGAACAAGAAGGGGGCGTGTTTTTAGTCTTATGGCCGCATCCTCCCCTTGCTCGTCCAGCTAACGATCCCATCTTAACGACACAAGTTGCGAGTGCTTCATTTGCATATCCCTCCCCTTTTCCCTTACGACCGAGTGGCCGCAACGACCGACTCTGAATGAGGTCCACAGTGTGTAGGTTCAGTGCTTACAGTGTGGGGGATGCAGTGCTTGCAGTGTGTTGGTGCTGTGCTAGCAGTGTGAATGATGAGTGCTTGAAGTGTGATTGGTGAAGTGCTTGCAGTGTGTGGATGCCATGCTTGCAGTGTGAGGGATGCAGTGCTTGCAGTGTGAGAAATGCAGTGCTTGTAGTGTGTGGATGCAGTGCTTGCAGTGTGAGAAATGCAGTGCTTGCAGAGTTTGGGTGAAAAGCTTGCAGTGTGAGAGATACAGTGGTTGCTGTGCTTGGGTTCAGTGCTTGCAGTGTTTGGATGAATTTGTATAGATTCAGTGCGTGCAGTATGTATGTTCAGTGATTATAGTGTGGGGGATGCAGTGCCTCCAGTGTAAAGGATTCAGGCCTTCATTCAGAGGCGGCCGTACGGTCTACGACCGCATGGCTGCCTCAATGTTTGTCAAGTGCGCATGCGCACAAGGGAGCCAACTCCTTCGTGCGCATGCGTGAGACCCGCTATGACCGACAGCGCCGGTCGTAGCGGGTCTCTTTCCAAAGGGGGCGAGCTGTCGATGTTGATTGACAGCTCGCCCCGTTTGGAAGGCGGGCTGGGGGGGGTGGCAGCCCAAACGGAGGCATTCCCATGGGAACGCCTACCGTTTGGGGGAGGCCCCACTGACATCACTAGTGATGTCAGTGGAGAGCTTCCGGCTCTGACAGAGCCAGAAGCTCTCCGGGGGTTACGACAAGTGAGACCCTACCCTAGGTCTCTGACCACAGCGACCATCACCCTAGCAGTCGTTAGAGCTGTAGGTATAAACCCACAGCCTAACGACCGAAACGGAGGCGGGCGGTCAGGATGCAAGCTGCCACCCAGTTTCTGAACGACCGCTTGAATCCTTCGACCGCCTCTGAATGAGGCCCTCAGTGCTTGCAGTGTGTGGATGCAGTAATTGCAGTGAGATTGGTGCAGTTTTGTCAGTGTGTGGATGCAGTGCTTGCAGTGGGAGGGATGCAGTGCTTGCAGTGTGAGGGATGCAGTGGTTGCAGTGCTTGTAATATTAGGGATTCAGGACCTCATTCAGAGTCGGTCGTTGCAGCCGCACGGTCGTAAGGTAAAAGGGGCCGGATATGCAAATGAAGCACTCGCAAGTTGCGTCATTAAGATGGGATCGTTAGCTGGACGAACGAGGGGAGGATGCGGCCGTAAGACTAAAAATACGCCCCCTTCTCGTTCCCATTACATGTCATCTCCGGGCATATAAGGATTAATCGAGACCATCGGGAACCATCGGAGCTGCTCGTAGACCTTAAGGTTGACCATACCCTCTCTTAAGCACTATGATCAAGTCAGTGTAAAAACCTCCATGTTACATGTGCCATGACACTACTTAGTTAATTATGCACTCCCATAAAACGCAGATTGCATAGTCAGGCATGCCTGCGTCTGGATCTCCACTCCCCCATTCACAAGCACCTTCCCCTGTTACCACCCACAAATGCCTCATCCTGTCACTCAAACTAACTACCTGGCTGTGTTCAAGGAGAGAGCAATTTCTGATCGTAATAGCTAGTTTGAGCATGCGCATTGCGAATTTTACGCATGCGCAGTTTAGCGAACATCGGTGGCGTATGACCGAGCGGCCGCAAGGACCGACTCTGAATGAGGTCCTTAGTGCTTGCAGTGTGTGATGCAGGGTGAGGGATTCAGTGATTGCAGTGTTTGCAGTGTGAGGGAATCAGTGCTTGCAGTCTGTTGGTGCAGTGCTTGCAGCTTGTGGGTGCAGTGGTTGCAGTTTGAGGGATGCAGTGCTTGCAGTGTGTGGGTGCAGGGCTTGCAGTGTGTGGGTGTAGTTTGAGGATGCAGTGTGATGGATGCAGTGCTTGCAGAGTGTGGATGCAGTGCTTGCAGTGTGAAGGATGCAGTGCTTGCATAGTGTGGATCCAGTGCTTGCAGTGTTTGAACACAGTGTTTGCAGTGTGAGGGATGCAGTGGTTGTGGTGCTTAGGTTCTGTGCTTGCCGTTTGATAGATGCATTGTATAGATGCAGTGTTTGCATTGTGTAGGTGCAGTTCTTAAAATAGGAGGTATGCAGTGCTTGCAGTGTGTGGGTGCAGGGCTTGCAGTGTGTGGGTGCAGTGTCAGCGATGCAGTGCTTGCAGAGTGTGGATGCAGTGCTTGCAGTGTTTTGGTGCAGGGCTTGCACTGCAGTGTGAGGGATGCAGTGGTTGCGGTGCTTGGTTTCAGTGTTTGCAGTATTTGGATGCATTGTATAGATGCAGTACATGCAGTGTGTAGGTTCAGTGCTTACAATGTGGGTGTGCAGTGCTTGCAGTGTGTAGGTGCAGTGTTTGCAGTGTGAGGGATGCCATGCTTGCAGTGTGTAGGTGCAGTGCTCGCAGTGTGAGGGTTGTAATGCTTGCAGTGTGTGGATGCAGTCCATGCAGTGTGTGGGTGCTGTGGAAGAGTAATTTACAAGAAACATATTTACATAATTCCATATTTACATATGCTGTATGCTGTATAAATAATATGGCTTTTGCACAGTCATTTAAATGGAGAAATTAGGTAAGGTATCTTTAAGGCCACTCCCAATGAAAACTGTGTATCTGAAAGTGTGTACAAGAGCTTTTCCATTTATGTATAATTGTGTGCTAGAGAAATTTAGTGAAAGAGTTGCACCAAATATAGAGATACTGAACCATGATCATCTCATAAAGGAATCTTTTTCTCACAGGAAAAGGCCATAAGAGCAAACTTTGTCTATCTGATAATGTCAGTGGGTTTAGAGGGGGCGTAGTGCCTGAAGATTGTAATAAAGTATAAATACTCTGTAACAATGTCAATGGGGGTTGATTGCTGCATTAACCCTGGGATATGTTCTCCCAGGTTAAAGGGCTAGATCAATTTATTAATTAATTAATGAAATGAAAAATTCTTAAGTATACTGGATTGGACTTTATTACTATATGCAACAATGGAACACCTGATAAAAGGTAGACTTAAACAGTTGGAGGCACTTGCCATTTTTTTACGACATCTACCTGTGCACCTGTCAGGTTTCTTCACTACCTCAACAAGGGGAGAGGAGTGGCTGTACCTGCTGTCTGGCCAGCAGCTGGGACATCCACTCCAAAATCTTTGTGAGCATCAGAATTAATTATATATATACATTATGTGTATATATATATATATATATATATATATATGTTTCTGTACTCCGAGATGTTATGTAAGAGTGAGAGTAAACAGGTGACCGGTGGGTGTAGCTAAAGTTGAACTCAGAGATGTTTTCTATTGTGTGTTGTTGCATTTAAGTAATATTGCTAAAAATAGAGTTAATTTATTGAGATACTGTAATAATTTTAGACTGTGGACTGATCACCCACAGTTCAGGTTAGAAAAGGGAAAAAAAATATTTAGACGTTATGTATTTAATATTTGTGTAGTGAAGAATATATGAATTATGAATATATGAATTGTGGAGGTGTACCTGTATTTCGACAGACAGACGTGTCGCAAGAGGTAATACAGGCTGTACAAATCAGTGCTGGTTATTTGCTTGGAGAAAACAGGTGATCATAGAAAGCTTATTCTGACTATGTGCATTTCTATGATGAGTGTTAAAATGACAAGAGATGATAAAATGTGTATTCCAGTGGATGGAAATAAAAAGCGCAGCGTAAAGTGTGAATTTGTAATCTTTACATAATTGGTATAAGTAAGTCTAAATTAAATGCAGAGATCAGCCCGCGCACTTGTGTAATTCATGTCCTTAAACTCTACACTTTCTTAAAGAAATGTATGTTGTTGGGAAGGGCACAGCAGACTGCAAGCTGCTGCTGCTATTCCTATGATTGTGTTTGTAATGTTTAAAAACAGTCTTAAAATCTTTAAAATAGTGTTTAGTATCTGTGAAAACACGCTGTCATAGTATCTGTGTCAGTGTAAATTAAAGTTTACATGTGTTACATTATCATTGTTACATAAACCAATAGAGAAAGTTTGAAAACAGCTAATTTTTAGAAATGTGATTTTTGAGATAAATAGCAATGATATTATTACTGACCATAAGCCAAATGTTTAATGCTACATTATACCAGACTAAATAAGAAATGTTTGAGACAGTTGCTAATAATCATAAAGGATTCAACAGCTGGAGAGAGAATAGATTATTAGAAAATCTTAAAGATTACATAGGTTGCTTACATAATTAATGTACTTTTTAAGGATAGGTTGAATGATGCATAATGTAATAGGGTAACATTTAATATCTAGAGTGGGAAGAACTATCCTTTAACATAATTGTTAACTTTAAAAGGGGTATGACAGACACAGATCTTGTGCAGAGCGGAGATGTCGGGTTGGAATATATTTTGAGATAAGTGAAGAGATGTATGTTGGTGTGGTTTGGTAAATAGCTTTATGTGCGAGTGTAAGTATTTTAGATTGAATACAGTAGAAGACCGGCAGCCAATAAAGGGACTGACAGAGTAGATTAGCAGACACTGAACATTTGGTGAGAAAGATCAATCTCGCAGCTGTATTCAAAATGGATTGTAGTGGGGAGAGCCTGTTTTTGAGAAGACCAATAAGGAGACTATTGCAATAGTCAATGCTGGAAATAATGACTGCATGTGTTAGATGTGTTGCATTGACTTGCGTAAGATATGGTCAAATTTTGGCTATGTTTTTTAGATGTATGTGACCGGATTTAGAGACAGATTGAATGTGGGGAACAAAAGACAGTTCGGAGTCAAGGATAACACCTAGGCAGCGAGCTTGTGAGGTGGGGTTGATTGTCCAGTTGTCAATAGTTAGAGATGTCAGGTTGGTAACTACTATTGGCTGGTAGATATATCATTAATTCTGTTTTGGATACATTAAGTTTGAGGTGGCGAGATGACATTCCAAAATGAAAAGGCAGAGAGAAATTCAGTGGCACAGACAAGCATATATGGTGACAAATCTGGGGAGGATAGGTAAATTTGAGTATAGTCCGCATACAGATGATACTGAAAACTAAAAGAACTAATTAGTTTGCCTTGTGATGATAACTGTTTAACTTGTTCTTTCAATATTTTCAGAGACTGTATGCTCATTATGTCAGAGCGAATGTGAGTTTATCACTCTCTCTGTATACCCCTCCCAGATCGAAAAGCTGCACCGAGAATGAGAAAAAAAAGTTTTGTTTCAAGGAAATGCTTTAACTATCTCAGAGCATGAGACTGTGTCTGTATTCTTGCATCATAGGTTTCTTTTGTACCTCAGCCAGGGTACTGATAAAAGAAGGTTATGAGACATACTTTTTAATAGTTACGCTGTATCTATATAGTGTTTTAAAAAGACGCGTAATATTCCAAAAAAGTCACAAACAGTTTACAATATTTGATGAATAATCTGCAATTGTTTTTTTGTTCTTACAGATGACTCAGTCTTTATCTAACAGTGATCTGTGGTTATATTCATAGTTAATGATGAGGAAAAGGGAAGACAATGAATATGTTTGCAATAATTAAATATAAAAATATTTTTCAGTAATGGAAAGTTTCATTAGATGATTATGACTTAGTTCTCTTAACTTAAGATAGCTGTTTCAGACAGATACATAATGATTTTGGTGACAGGGTATGCATTACAGTAACTACCACATTCAACGTAGTTAGCTGAATGTAATGTGCAGCATTGATTATAGCAATTGGAAGCATAGGAGTTACCGCATAGCTCCATAAACAGTTAAAGAAGCAATATTTTTACTAAAAATAAGTTGCAGTAATTAAGTGTCAAAGAGATTGATTATTTCCATTGGTAACATATTAACGGACACGGTAGTATGAAAGGTAATTTTAAGTACATATGATGAGCCAGTTATAGAAACTCAGTTGATGTTGTTTAAGAATACCACAATTTGACCAATTAAGACAATATCAGGAAAATACTTCTCACAATGAGTTCAATGTTTGGAAATTAAAGCATTGTTACAAGAGAAGATGATAATGGGTATTTGAGTGGAATTAAAATTATTACAAGCCTAATAGAGGTTGTTCATGGGTTAGTACATTTAAGAGCAGACAATATGAATCGCATTGTACAATCTTACTGGTATGCTCGAGCCAGAGATAAAGTGAAAATGTGAATGTTTATGTAAGTTGATTGATAAACAATGTAGAGAAAATGGTACCTACTAAAACATTTTCAAAGTACTGTTGATAATTGATTTTATTCAGTTACCAATGAAGAAAAAAGAAGGATTGAAGTATGTTGATTAAAAAGGATTGACGTATGTTGATTAAAAAAGGATTAAAGTATGTTCTTGTAAGGTTTCAGGATGTTTTAAAATATAGTGTTAGCATGTTTTTAGATATTGCGGAGTTTATTGAATTTACAGCTCCGTAATGCTAAGAGAAAAAAAATTGGAGGAATTTGTATGTAAGGTATAGTTTAGTTACTGTAAGTGTTATTGAAAGTGACAGGGGAACGCATTTTAAAGGAAAAGAGTTTTTCAAATAAGTGAAATGATGGAAATAGAATCAAAGTTACACACAATGGTGTTATAAAAAAGGCTAGTTAAACTTGCAATGGAGACAGGAATGGCATTGTTTGAAGGCCTATATTTGGTGCTTCATAGTAATAGAATCACACCTGAGCCTTATCTCAATTTCTCTCCTTATTAATTGTTTTTTTGAACTACAATCAAGATGTGTTACTAAACCAAAGACTGATTTGAAATTATATGATTTGACTGTTCAATATTTTATACAATTGTCTAAGCAGCTACAACAAGAAGACTTTCGGGAAAGCTCAACAGGATATTCAACCAACATCAGCATTTGGTCCAGCAGATGAAATGCAGTCTAGAGACTATGATGGTATGATGAGAAGCTTGTTACATTCTGGTTCCCTTACAGATTAATGGGATTGGGATGGTCCTTGGCATGGCAAAGTAATGCTGACAACAGATACAGCTATAAAGGTTGCTGAGAAGGAAACCCGGATCCACGGCTCCCATTGAAAAAGGTCAGAGACAGATCCAAGATTAAAGGGGAATAAAAACACAGACTCAAGTGCTGAGATATAAAGACTGAGATATAAAGACTAAGTTGCATTTATGAGAACTCTTCAATCAAGATGGAGATTATTGGTTACAATAGACTATGAAATAGACTGATGACAAAGAAAACTTAATTTTTCTTAGCTGCTTGATGGAAACAATCATGTTTATTGCAACATTGAGACTTATTTTTTTTTTTTTGGAGAGAGGGCGAGCGAGGGTTCATGGTCTGGTATGACTACACATCCAGTAGTGTGGATGATGGGGTTATTCTAATAAGTCCTTTCCTTCCTCTTTTCTAAGCAGGGAAAATGATCGGTGTCAGAAATCTGATTTATCATCTATCGAAAAGTGCATTTGCATTTACTGTACTAAACCAGAAGAAAGGTGTATACTGTGGTGTATGGATATTATTCAAAAGAATATCCAATGCTACAAATATATTCATTGATGGGTAAAGTATTAAATGCTACTAATTGTTGAATTTGTGCCAGAAAAATTGTTGAGTTGAAATATACTGAAATTACTAAGATAATTAACAGAAAAACATGTGAGAATTGTGAAAAAAATTGAAAAAATAGGAAAAGGGGTTACCGATAACCATAACTTGACAAAACCATTAGTAATTATGTTATTTTCATATGTAAGTGAACGCATTCCATTTTGTTTTAATAAGAAAGTATATGAAATGAAGCAGACTACACCTCAGATTTGAATAACTGCAGGAATGTTTACTAGTCCAATACAAGCAGAAAATGTTGAGTCAGAATATTGTAATAAAATCTTTACTGTGTATAAACCTTAAATTCCTTGCTATACTGAACAATGTAAGGAAGATGTTAAAAGGGCTGAATGCTTATTATGTACAATGTATTTTTACAATAATGCATTTAGGGATTAGTTCTAATAGTGAGTGTTCCAAATAGTGATACAGATCATATAGTTCAGACATATTAGGAATGTTAGTTACTACCATGTTATTTGAGTTTGATGTTATTTTCTTGTTACCAGATGATCTTTATTACCTATGTGGAAAGTATGCTTACAAATTATTGCCAATTAATTCAGAAGATATTTCCTTTTTAAGCAGACTAATACTACAATGTTATGTTATAACTCATATTAATTTGTGATAAGTTATTTTGCAGGATGCCAGACGTTTTACAAGAGATATTGATCCAGTGAATAAAAATACTGATTGATGATTGATACTTCAGTGAGACATCATGTTGGTACAACCTTTGCTAACATCCTTACGTACGATAATTGGGGATATTTGGATAATCAACATGAAATTATTGAACTGGACAAATTTATTGACAATGATACTGGACTTTATATGATAAGACATTCATATATGTTGGACATTTATTAAAAATATTCCGGAATGAACTGTTACTACAACACCGCCCATAATTAATTGCATAATTGTACAGACTGGAGGATATTGTCGAACTTTTTATACAAATCTTGGAATTCCCTGTTGAAGTTATTTGACCAATAATATTACAGATGAAGAAGCCATTATTATCAATTACATAAATGAGGCTTATACTATAAAATAAGAATTTCTATGAATACATTATGATAAAGACTCTAAAGTGATTTATGATAGTAATGATTAGATACTAGTTTTAATTTTTAGGTTTAGAAAAGTTTATTAACATATTTCATGTACATACAAAGTTTATTCTTGAAATCTTAATCCTGATTTTTTTTTTGCATTCTATAGAGTTGGCCTACGCTGTATTCAGATGACTATTTTAAGAATGAAAACATACAAGAGATGGAGATGAGATGCAGTGGTTGTGGTGCTTGGGTTCAGTGCTTGCAGTGTTTGGATGTATTTGTAGAGATTCAGTGCATGCAGTGTGTAGGTTCAGTGATTACAGTGTAAAGGATGCAGTGCTTGCAGTGTGTGGATGCAGTTATTGCAGTGTGATTGGTGCAGAGCTGTCAGTGTGTGGATGCAGTGCTTGCAGTGTGAGTGATGCAGTGGTTGCAGTGTGAGGGATGCAGTTCTTGTAGTGTAAGGGATGCAGTGATTGCAGTGTTTGAGTGCGAGGGAATCAGTGTGTGCAGTCTGTTGTTGCAGTGCTTGCTGTGTGTGGGTGCAGTGCTTGCAGTTTGAGGGATGCAGTGCTTGCACTGTGTGGGTGCAAGGCTTGCAATGTGTGGGTGCAGGACTTGCAGTGTGTGGGTGTAGTTTGACGGATGCAGTGCTTGCAGAGGGGGGATCCAGTGTTTGCAGTATCTGGATGCAGGGAATTTAGTGTGAGTGATGCAGTGGTTGCGGTACTGGGGTTCATTACTTGCAGTGTTTGGATTCATTATACAGATTCAGTACATGCAGTGTGAAATTTCAGTGCTTAGTGTGAGGGATGCAGTGCTTGCTGTGTTTGGGTGCAGTTCTTGTAGTGTGTGGGTTCTGTGCTTGCAGTGTGATAGATGCATTGTTTAGATGCAGTGCATGCCGTGTATGGGTGCAGTGCTTACAATGTGAAGGATGAAGTCTTTGCTGTGTGTGGGTGTAGTGCTTACAGTATGAGGGATGCAGTGCTTGCAGTGCTTGCAGTGTGTGGGTGTAGTGCTTGCAGTGTTTGGGTGCAGTCCTTGCAGTGTGGGGGATATAGTGGTTGCAGTGCTTGCACGGAGTGGGTCCACTGCTTTCAGTGTAAGAGATGCATTGTATAGATGCAGTGCATGCAGTGTGTGGGTGTAGTGCTAATAATGTGAGGGATGCAGTGTTTGCAGTGGATGGGTGTAATTCTTACTGTGTGGGGGATCCTGTGCTTGCATTGTGTTAGTGCAGTGATTGCAGTGCTTGAGTGCAGTACTTGCAGGTGAGAGATGTAGTGGTTGCAGTGCTTGCAGGATGTGGGTTCTGTGCTTGCAGTGTAAGAGATGCATTGCTGTGTGTGGGTGCAGTTCTCGCAGTGTGATGGATGCTATGGTTGCAGTGCTTGTAGTGTGAGGGATGCAATGTTTGCAGTGTGTGGGTGCAGTGCTTGCAGTGTGAGAGATGCAGTGCTTACAGTGTGTGGGTGCAGTTCTTGCAGTGTGATGGATACAGTGGTTTCAGGGCTTGCAGTGTGCAAAATTCAGTGCTTGCAGTGTTTGGGTGTAGTGGTTGCAGTGTGTGGGTGCATGGTTTGCAGTGCTTGGCTCCAGGGCTGGCAGTGGATGGGATGCAGTGGTTGAAGTGTTCAGTTTTAGTGCTTGAAGTGGTTGAATGCATTGTATAGATTCAGTGAGTAGGTTTATTGCTTACGGTGTGGGGTATGCAGTGTGTGGGTGCAGTGGTTACAATGTGAGGGATGCAGTGCTTGCATTTTGAGGGATGCATTGCTTGCTGTGTGACAGATGCAGTGCTTGCAGATTGTGGATGCAATGCTTGCAGTGTTTGGGTGAAGGGCTTGCAATGTGAGGGATGCTTGCACTGTTTGTGTGGTAGTAGTGCTTGGGTACAGTGCTTGAACTGTTTGGTATCATTATATAGATCCAGACAATGCCATGTGTAGGTTTAGTGCTTACAATGTGGGGATGTAGTGCTTGCAGTGTGTGTGTGCAGTGCTCAAAGTGTGATTGTTTAGGTGCTTGTAGTGTGTGGATGCAGTGCTTGTAGTTTTTGGGTGCAGGATTTGCAGTGTGAGGAATGCAGTGCTTGCAGTGTTTGGATGCATTGTATAGATTTAGTGCATGCAGTGTGTATCTTCAGTGCTTACAGTGTGCAGGATTCAGTGCTTGCAGTGTGAATGGTGCAGTGCTTGCAGTGTGTGGGTGCAGAGCTTGCAGTGTTTGGGTGCAGAAGTGTGAGGGATGTAGTGGTTGCAGGGTGTGAGTTCATTGCTTGCAGTGTAAGAGATGCATTGCATAGTTGCAGTGCATGCAGAGTGTTGGTACAGTGCTTAGAGAATGATGGATGCAGTGCTTGTAGTGTGAGGGATGCAGTGTGAGGGATGCAGTGCTTACAGTGTGGGTGCAGTGCTTGCAGTGTTTGGGTGCAGTACTTGCAGTGTGTTAGTGCAGGGGTTGCAGTGTATGGGATGCAGTGGTTGAAGTGTTTGGATGCATTGTATAGATTCAGTAAGTAATTTCAGTGCTTACTAGGGATGAGTGGGTTCGGATTTCTGAAATCCGAACCCCCCGATCCGAGTCAGGCTCGAGTTTTCCCACCTGAATCGGATATGAAATCGAGGCAAAACATCATCATCCCACAGTCGGATCTCGCGGGTTTTGGATTCTATAAAAGGTCCCCACGTCAGCGCCATTTTTCACTCTGGCTGTGGACAGGGAGTGAGGGTGGGAGTTAGGGCTGGCTGGGCTGTGTTGTGTTGTCCTGTGCTGCTGTTGTCTATAGGGGCTGTGTCCACTCCTCCAAAGTCCATAGGGGCTGGCTGGGCTGTGTTATGCTGCTGTTGTCCATAGGGGCTAGCTGGGCTGTGTTGTGCTGCTGTTGTCCATAGGGGCTGGCTGGGCTGTGTTGTGCTGCTGTTGTCCATAGGGGCTGGCTGGGCTGTGTTGTGCGGTCAGTTGTTCATAGGGGCTGTGTCCACTCCAAAGTCTATAGGGGGTGGCTGAGCTGTGTTGTGTAGTGTCCCATAAAGGCTGTAGTCCTAAAGGGTGCTGTAGTGTTGTCCAGGGGGTGATCTGTGCATCAGGGGTGCTCCCCCTTAGTGCAAAAAAAACAATTATTTTTTTCTGTGTTTGTGAATTGTGGGCCTGATTCAGAGCCGGACGCTATTTGCAGATGGTCTTTCAAAAAAGGGGCTAGCTATTTAAATTAGGGGTGAGCGGGTTCGGATTTCTGAAATCCAAGCCCCCCCGATCCGAGGCCGATCCGAGTCAGGCTTGACTTTTCCCGCCTGAATCGGATCTGAAATCGAGGCAAAACCTCATCATCCCGCCTTCCGGGTCTCGTGGGTTTTGGATCCTATATAAGGTACCCGCGTCGGCGCCATTTTCTCACTCGGCTGTGGACAGTGAAGAGGGAGGGTGGGAGTTAGGGCTGGCTGGGCTGTGTAGTGTAGTGGTGTAGTGTAGTGTTGTGCTGCGCTGTGCTGCTGTTGTCCATAGGGGCTGTGTCCACTACTTCAAAGTCCATAGGGGCTGGCTGGACTGTGTTGTGCAGTCAGTTGTCCATAGGGGCTGTGTCCACTCCAAAGTCCTGTGCAGTGTCCCAGTCCTAAAGGGGTGCTGTAGTGTTGTCCAGGGGGTGCTCTGTCCGTCAGGGGTGCTCCCCCCAAGTGCTAAAAAAAATAATATTTTTTCTGTGTTTTTTGAATTGTGTGCACTGTGGCTGCACGTGCATCAACAAAGGAGCAGCGCCAAGCATGCGCCTGTGTCCCATAAGTAAAAGGCCGGCTGGCTTGTCCGTTAAAGGGTGCTGTAACCCCCAAAGGGCATGCCAAACAAAATATAAAAGTATATTTTTTTGTGTTTGTGAATTGTGTGGGCTGTAGCCGCACCTGCATCCTCAAAGCAGCAGCGAGAAGCGTGCGTCTGTCTGTTAAAGGATTACATCGGTGACAGCATCCAAGTAGGCATGTCAGAGAGTCCGTACCTGTACTGGCAGGAAAAAGAGGCAATTTGGAGGCCCCTGTACAAACTGGCTCTATTTTACCTGAGTTGCCCCCCCTCTAGTGTGCACTCCGAAAGAGTGTTTAGTGCAGCCGGGAACCTTGTCAGCAAAAGGCGTAGGAGGTTGCTTCCACAAAATGTGGAGAAGATGATGTTCATAAAAATGAATTATCAACTTTTCCAGGGAGACCAGCCTCCAGACCGTACAGAGGGACCTGTGGTGGTGGATTCCAGCGGGGACGAATTAATACTCTGTGAGGATGAGGATGTACACAACACTGAAGAGGGTGAGGAATCGGTGAATGAGGAGGATGAGGACGACATCTTGCCTCCGTAGAGCCAGTTTGTGCAGGGCCAGATTAATTGCCAGCTTGTTTTGTGGGGGCCCAAACGAACCAATCATTTCAGCCACAGTCGTGTGGCAGACCCTGGCGCTGAAATGATTGCTTTGTTAAAGTGTGCATGTCCTGTTTATACAACATAAGGGTGGGTGGGAGGGCCCAAGGACAATTCCATCTTAAACCTCTTTTTTTTCTTTGCATTATGTACTGTTTGGGGCCTAGTTTTTCAAACTGCCATCCTGTCTGCCACTGCAGTGTCACTCCTAGATGGGCCACGTGTTTGTGCCGCCCACTCGTGTCGCTTAGCATAGTCATCCATCTACCTCGGTGCAACCTTTTGGACATAAAAACACTATTGTGAGGTGTGAGGTGTTCAGAATAGACTGGAAATTAGTGGAAATTAAGGTTATTGAGGTTAATAATAGCATAGGAGCAGAAAAACCCACAAATTCTGTGATTTTAGCTGCTTTTATGCTTTTTTAAAAATAAATACAGATCCAAAACACAAAACCCAGAACCCAAAACACGGAAGGGTGGTTGTGGCAAAACCAATCCAGATCCAAAACACGAAGAAAGATCCAGATCCAAAACCAAAACACAAAACACGAAAAGTGGCCGGTGCACACCCCTAATTTAAATTGAGCGCCGCTCTTTGCGGTTTGTTGACGCCTCTATGTCTGAGCGAGTGAACGAAAAATGCGCTCGCTATTTTGTAAAGACGCCCCATTGCCATTCGCAACACACATCATCTCCGGTATTTATTAGATTAATCGGGTACATTGAAAGGCATCTGAACTGCTCGCGGTGCTTGTGGTAGGATTTTCCTACCGCAATCACTGCGAGCAGTTCAGGCTAAAAGACAACCAAGTGACGTGGTCGATGACGCTCCTTTACTAATTATGCACTCCCATTAAACGCCCTTTTTACCATTAGGCACGCCTGCGTTGGGATCTCCACTCCCCCGTTTTCAAGCACCTTCCCCTGTTACCACCCACAAACGGTACATTCTGTCATTCAAATTAGCAGCCCCTCGCTGTTTTGCGAGCGCAGGATTTCCGACCGCAATGACTGGTTTGCGCATGCGCATTACGACCCATACACATGCGCAGTTGTGCAAACATCGCTCAGAGCGAACGAGCGGCCGCTTACGAGCGGCTCTGAATCAGGCCCTGTGTGCGCTGTAGCCGCACGTGCATCAACAAAGTAGCGCCAAGCGTGCGCCTGTGTCAAAAATCAAGGGCCAGCTGGCTCATCTGTTAAAGGTGGGGTATTTTAGGATCAACTGTAATATTTAATTTATTCACATACTTTTGCAATATTTACATATTATTGTATTATCACTTTCTATATTATGTTTTACAATATATATTATGTTTGAAAGGTTTTTGATTTTAAACATATATTTATTTAATTATTGATATGGATTAATTTATTATATTATATATAATGTATTCACTTTTAGATTAGATTTTTTCTAAACATGTAGTTCGGAATGTATTAGTATACACTACATATCCACTCTAAGACTTTTGTAACACATTTAATTTGGGATGAAGATCCTCAAATTTTATATTATGTATGAATATGGACACATATATTTAGGTGGACTTATACTTATTAGATGGTATATCATTGTAGGTTTAATCATGATTATATTTGGAATGATGTGAATAATTTTATTTTAATTAGCAGGTTCCAATAATTTATATCTCCAATTAATATTAAACAATACTCTGTGGGCCTGATTCAGAGCCGGACACTATTTGCGCTCGCTCGTTCAGAAAAAAGGGGTGGCTATTGAAATAAACCGTTCGCTCTTTGCGGTCTGTTCACGCCTCTAGGTCTGAACGAGCGAACAAAACTTGTGGTCTTTTTGGAAAACTACGCCCCCTGGCCGCTCGCATCCTACGTCATGTCCGCTATTTATTAGATTAATCGAGTACATCGACCAGCGTATGAACTGCTCGCTATTCTTGTGGTTGGTTTTTCCTACCGCAATCTTGCGAGCAGTTCTGACTATAAAATAACCCAGTGACGTGGTCAATGACGCTGCTGTATTAATTATGCACACCCATAAAAGGCCCGTTTTGACCTTTAAGCGCGCCTGCATTCGGATCTCCACTCCCCGTTTTCAAGCACCTTCCCCTGTTACCACCCACATACACCTCCTCCTGTCACTCAAAATAGCAGGCATTCGCTACTTAGCGAACAAACGATTTTCGGCCGCACTGACTGGTTCGCGCATGCGTATTACGATCCGTACGCATGCGCAGTTGTGCAAACATCGCTCGGAACGAACGAGCGGCCGCTTACGAGCGGCTCTGAATCTGGCCCTGTGTCTCATCTGAATAAGAATGAATCATACACTCGTTATTAATTCCCAAATATATCTGGATCGATGTTTCTGTAGTCATCATGATAACCTGAATAGTCCCTATACTTCAAAATAGAGCATATGAGATATACTGTGAATCCTTGTGCTATACTGAGTTTTCTAATAGGGGCCTATTCCTGACACAGTTACTCTAATTAAGAATTATCCCTAATAAGATTCATATCTGTAAATGTAATATCTAGATCGTATATGCGGATCCACTTTTTAGGGATCTATTATTCGAGTCTGAATGATGAGGAATGGAATTGTCATTAGCCTCCAGTGTGTCAATCTGAAGGAGAAGGAGGAGCGCTATGTGACATGGAGATTTCCGATTGGATGAACGCTTACCCAGGAGTCCCTGGATTGGCTATGATGAATAAAGGAGGGTATTTAAGACACCTCCGGTGAGCGGCTCGGCTTACCTTGAGTAAAGCTATCTAGCGAAATGCTGCGTCGGTTAGCGGCGCTTCAGTCTACTATTATGTCCTAACAAGTTGACAAACCTCTTGTCTTAGCGCTGCAGCCGATGAGATAATGAATGAAGGCTGAGTTATATATACAGCAGCGCTGTGAGATTGAAATTGTAACTAGCATGTGTATAAAACTAAAACAAGTGTGTGTATAGGAAACTCTGATACATAGATGTGTGTTAACATTGCTAACGATCCTGACTGGATTTAAATAATCACCAGTGTAGTGCTGTATAACGGAGGGACCCCTCCAGCTACGCACCACAATGTATAAGATTACAACATAGTGTGGATAGGGATAGCCCCTATTTGCATAATATTTTCCCAGCAATACCCACAAATGTATTAAGAATATGGGTTCTGCATTTCACTCCATTATACCACAGACCACGTGATATAATGATACATCTGTGATAGTAGAATTCATATCAATTTGATATTAAGGA
The DNA here is from genome assembly GCA_031769625.1 of Taudactylus pleione. Taxonomy (NCBI): domain Eukaryota; kingdom Metazoa; phylum Chordata; class Amphibia; order Anura; family Myobatrachidae; genus Taudactylus; species Taudactylus pleione. The sequence goes on from JAUIMM010001601.1 coordinate 170,591, forward strand.
GGATCAACGCTATAAGAACTTATCACTATGAGAATAGTAGCAATAAAGTGAAATTACACGGTGACTGTGCAGTGACACCCTAGGTCCTAAGAATAGATCAATCTTTTACTTGTATGTTTAAGGAGATACCTGCTGCAAGTCAAAATACACTATTCAGTGGCAAACACAGGATTTCCAGAGGGGGGTTTCCAAAGGCTTAATTTTAGAGTGAGTGTGGCCTGTCAATGAAGAGGGCAGAATTAGTGTCTAACCAGTTTTAATAAGCATCATACAAAGTGTATTGTGTGTAATAATTCCAGCATATACAGGACCAGTGATCACAGTAAGCCATTAGATGCGTCAGTAGGGCCATCCTGCCTGAGCTGAACGTATTTATTTTAGATGTGGGCACCATTCCAGACTATTGGAGAAAGTTCGGGAGTCTGGAGGAGCAACAGAAGAACCTAGCACTGCCCTGGATATACTGTATATGTACATATTGGGCTCTATAGCAGTGCATCTCTAACAGTGCATGTTTTCCAGATCTTTTAGTTGGTGCACAGGTTATTTATTACTGGCTGATACATGTTAAAAGATCCACAGGTGGTGCTAATTATTTAATTTGTGATACTGAGAAGAACATGCAGCACTAGTAACAATCTATTATATTACTATTTCTATTGTGGTCATGGTGTGGGCTGGGGAGGGGGGGTTTCCAGGCAGACGGAACCCCCCCCCCTGCGTTTGCCTATGCTATTTGAAGTGAGCTGTCTAATGATCTTAATATGAAGGACTAGGTGAAATATAATTAATATGAGAACACAAGTCACGTGACTGACTCTATTTTCTTCCTTTCTCTTTCTGAAGGAATTGGAGTGATTTTTCCATACGTTAGAATATATGATATGATAGGGCATAGAGAACTTGTTGTATGCCCTTAAGAGAATTTAGAGAACATATACAAATTTTTCCACAAACACTTGAATGGTGACACCATTGCTATACAAATTGAAATATACATAGAGGTATACTTACCTGTGACTGGATACTATCTATAGGACATTTAGTTGAACAGAAGCGCACGCAATTTTAAATAGTTGTTATACTATATATATATATATATATATATATATTTTTTTTTTTTAATATAATTTCGCTTTTTAATCCTTTGTAATATATTATATGTACAAATAAAATTAATGTTTTATGTACCATTCCTTATACAGTGCATCACAGTGGACATTTCTTCTTTTTTTCTTGCTACTAGTTTCCAATGTATTCTGTCCGTGATGGCACCCCCACTTTTCTCCTTATAAGAGAGAGTGATTTTTGTGGGGTTTAAAAACAACAATAAACGAATAGGGTATTTATATTGTCTGGTGCAACTAGAACTTTCCTTGTAATTTCATCTGTTAAAGGGTGCTGTAAGCCCCAAAGTGCACTCCACAAAAAATAAAAAAATATTTTTTTCCTGTTAGGGAATTGTGCGCGCTGTAGACGCACGTGCATCAACAAAATAGCGCCAAATGTGCGCCTGTGTCGTAAATCAAGGGCCGGCTGGCTTGTCTGTAAAGGGTGCTATAACCCCCAAAGTGCACTCCAAAAAAAAGAAAATATTATTCTTTTCTGTGTTGTGAATTGTATGCGCTGTAGCCGCACGTGCATCAACAAAGGAGCAGCGCCAAGCGTGCACCTGTGTCATAAGTCTGTTAAAGGGTGTTGTAACCCCCAAAGTGCACTCCAAAAAAAAAAAAAAAATTCTTGTTTTCTGTGTTTGTGTGCGCCTTAGCCGCACGTATATATCAATATAACCTAAATGGAGGACCAAACTTTGTCCGATAAAAATAAAATAGGGAAAGATCAAGAACCACTTCCTCCTAGTGCTGAAGCTGCTGCCACTAGTCATGACATAGACGATAAAATGCCATCAACATCGTCTGCCAAGGCCGATGACCAATGTCATAGTAGAGGGCATATAAAACCCAAATGACAAAGTTCAGGAAAATGACCTTAAAAAAAACATTTAAATCATCTGAGGAGAAACGTACACTTGCCAATATGCCATTTACAACACGGAGTGGCAAGAAACGGCTAAGGTCTTTCCCTATGTTCATGGCTAGTGATTCAGCTTCACATGACGATGGAAGCCCTCCTCTTGCTACAAAAATCAAACAAGTTAAGCTGGCAAAAGCACGGTAAAGAACTGTGCGTTCTAAGAAGATATCACAAATCCCCAAGGAGAGTCCAAGTGTGGCGGCGGTTGCGATGCCTCACCTTCCCAACACTGGATGGGAAGAGGTGGCTCTTTCCACCATTTGCCCACCCTCTGCAAGTGCTGGAAGGAGCACCCACAGTCCACTTGCTGATTTTCAAATTGAAGATGTCACTGTTGAAGTACAACAGGATGAGGATACTGGTGTAGCTGGTGCTGAGGAGGAAGTTGACAAGAAGGATTCTGATGGTTGTGTGGTTTGTTTAAATCAGGCTCCGGGGGAGACAGTTGTTGTCCGTGGGATGAAAAAGCCCATCACGGTCATGTCTGGGCAGAAGACCAACCATTCCACCTCTTTGGTCTGGCAATATTTCTATCCAAATCCGGACAACAACTGTCTTGCCATATGTACCATATGTAAATGTGAAATAAGTAGGGGTAGGGACGTTAACCACCTAGGAACATCCTCCCTTATACGTCACCTGCAGCACGTTCATAAAAAGTTACTGTCAAGTTCAGAAACTTTGGCTAAGACCGTAAGCAATCCAGGGACACCTAAATCCCTTTGTCCTGTTGTATCCAAGTGCCTGCAAACCACACCGTCAACTCCCTCCTTGTCAGTTTCCTCTTTAGTCAGGATCGGAAGTAGTCCTGCAGGCTATGTCACTGGCATGACTGACTCTCCTATCCGGGATTCCTCCGGAGGATCCTGCATTGCTACGCCTCCTGCTGCCGCTGCTGCTGTTGCTGCTGGGAGTCGTTCATAATCCCAGAGAGGAAGTAGGAACACCACTACTTTTACTAAACAATTGACCCTCCAACAGTCCTTAGCGAGGAGGATGAAGTACGACAGCAGTCATCCTGAAGCAAAATGGATAACTGAGGCCTTGACTGCTATGTTGGTGTTTGACGTGCATCCGGTATCCGCCATTAGTGCAGTGGGATTTAGACAATTGATGGAGGTAGTGTGTCCCCGGTACCAAATCCCGTCTAGATTCCACTTCACTAGGCAGGCGATACCGAGACTGTACAGAGATGTAAAAAAAAGTGTCCTCAGTCTCCTTAAAAATGCAGTTGTACCCAATGTCCACTTAACCACGGATATGTGGACAAGTGGAACAGGGCAGACTAAGTACTATATGACTGTGACAGCCCACTGGGTAGATGTATCACCTTACGCAGCAACAACAGCAGCGTCACCAGTAGCAGCAGCTCAGAAACGCCAGCTCGTTCCAAGGCAGGCTATGCTGTGTATCACCGGTTTCAGTAAGAGGCACACTGCAGACAACCTCTTAGAGAAAAAGAGGGAAATCATCGCCCAGTGGCTTACCCCACTTAGACTCTCCTGGGGATTTGTATATCTGACAACGCCACCAATATTGTGCGGGTATTACATCTGGGCGAATTCCAGCATGTCCCATGTTTTGCTCACACAATAAACTTGGTGGTGCAGAATTTTCTGAAAAACAACAGGGGCGTGCAGGAGACGCTTTGGGTGGCCTGAAAAATTTCTGCCCACTTTCGCCATTCAGCGACTGTGTGCCGAAGACTGGAGCACCAGCAAACACTCTTGAACCTGCCCCACCATCACTTAAAGCAAGAGGTTGTGATGTGGTGGACCTCAACCCTCTATATGCTTCAGAGGATGGAGGAGCACCAAAAGGCCATTCAACCCTATACATCCACCTATGACATAGGCAAAGGCCCCTCCCTCGAGCTCAGGGAGGACAGAAACATTCAGTTGAGCAGAAGGGCACCTGACTCAAGCACAGTGGAGAATGATTTCCGTGTTGTGCAAGGTTCCCCAGCCCTTCGAGCTTGCCACACGTGAAGTCAGTTCAGACACTGCCAGCTTGAGTCAGGTCATTCCCCTCATCAGGCTTTTGCAGAAGCAGCTGAAGAAAGTGAAGGAGGAGCTAAGACGGAGCGATTCCGCTTGGCATGTGGGACTTGTGGATGAAGCCCTTCATTCGCTTTGCCAGGATTCCAGGGTGGTCAATCTGTTGAAATCAGACCACTACATTTTGGCCACCGTGCTCGATCCTAGGTTTAAAGCCTATGTGGTGTCTATCTTTCCGGCCGACACAAGCCTGCAGATGTGCAAAGACTTGCTGGTGAAAACACTGTCAACAGCTCCTTCTTCATTTTCTCCTGCAACTGGGGCTGCCAGGAAACAACTTAGGTATCCTAAGCAACCCTCTGGCGGTGATGCAGGGCAGGCAGGACCAAGTTTGGACATCTGGTCCGGACTGAAGGACCTGGAAACAATTTCTGACATGTCTACTGTCACTGCATATGATACTGTCACCATTGACAGAATGGTGTAGGATTACATCGGTGACAGCATCCAAGTAGGCATGTCAGACAGTCCGTACCTGTACTGGCAGGAAAAAGAGGCAATTTGGAGGCCCCTGTACAAACTGGCTCTATTTTACCTGAGTTGCCCCCCCTCTAGTGTGTACTCCAAAAGAGTGTTTAGTGCAGCCGGGAACCTTGACAGCAAAAGGCGTAGGAGGTTGCTTCCACAAATGTGGAGAAGATGATGTTCATCAAAATGAATTATCAATTCTTCCAGGGAGACCAGCCTCCAGAACGTACAGAGGGACCTGTGGTGGTGGATTCCAGCGGGGATGAATTAATACTCTGTGAGGATGAGGATGTACACAACACTGAAGAGGGTGAGGAATCGGTGGATGAGGAGGATGACATCTTGCCTCCATAGAGCCAGTTTATGCAGGGACAGATTAATTGCAAGCTTGTTTTGTGGGTGCCCAAATGAACCAATTATTTCAGCCACAGTCCTGTGGCAGACCCTGGCGCTGAACTGATTGGTTTGTTAAAGTGTGCATGTCCTGTTCATACAACATAAGGGTGGGTCGGAAGGCCCAAGGACAATTCCATCTTGCACCTCTTTTGTTTGCATTATGTACTGTTTGGGGCCTAGTTTTCCAAACTGCCATCCTGTCTGCCACTGCAGTGTCACTCCTAGGGCCATGTGTTTGTGCCGCCCACTTGTATCACTTAGCATAGTCATCCAGCTACCTCAAGGCAACCTTTTGGCCTAAAAACAATATTGTGAGGTGTGAGGTGTTCAGACTGGAAATGAGTGGAAATTAATGTTACTGAGGTTAATAATAGCATAGGAACAAAAAAAACCACAAATTCTGTGATTTTAGCTGTTTTTATGCTTTTTTCCAAAAAAAAATACAGATTCAAAACACAAAGCCCAGAACCCAAAACACGGAAGGGTGGTTTTGGCAAAACCAATCCAGATCCAAAACTCGAAGAAAGATCCAGATCCAAAACCAAAACACGAAAAGTGGCCGGTGCACACCCCTAGTGCTTACAGAGTGGGGTATGCAGTGCTTCCAGTGTGTGGGTGCAGTTCATTCAGTGTGATAAATGCAATGCTTGCAGTGTGTGGATACATTGTGCTTGCAATGTGAGGGATGCAATACTTGCAGTGTGTAAGTGCAGTGCTTGCAGTGGGAGAGATGCAGTGCTTACAGTGTGTGGGTGCAGTTCTTGCAGTGTGATGGATACAGTGGTTTCAGTGCTTGCAGTGTGCTGAATTCAGTGCTTGCAGTGTGAAGGATGCAGTGCTTGCAGTGTTTGGGTGCAGTGCTTGCAGTGTTTGAGTGTAGTGTTTGCAGTGTGTGGGTTCATGGTTTACACTACTTGGGTTCAGGGCTTGCAGTGGATGGGATGCAGTGGTTGAAGTACTTGGCTTTAGTGCTTGAAGTGTTTGAATGCATTGTATAGATTCAATGAGTAGGTATAGTGCTTACAGTGTGGGGTATGCAGTGACTGCAGTGAGTGGGTGCAGTGTGTGCAGTGTGTGGGTTCTATGCTTGCAGTGTGATAGATACATTGTATAGATGCAGTACAGTCATTTTGTAGGTGCAGTGCTTAAAATGTGAGGGATGCAGTGCTTGCAGTGTGTGGGTGTAAAGCTTGCAGTGTGAGAGATGCATTGCTTGAAGTGTGTGGGTGCAGTGCTTGCAGTGTTTGCGTGCAGTGATTGCAGTGTGATTGGTGCAGTGCTGTCAATGTAAGGATGCAGTGCTTGTAGTGTGAGGTGATTGCACTGTGAGGGAATCATTGCTTGCAGTTTGTTGGTGTAGTGCATGGGTGCAGTACTTGCATTTTGAGGGATGCATTGCTTGCAGGGTGAAGAATGCAGTGCTTACAGAGTGTGGATGCAATGCTTGCAGTGTTTGGGTGAAGAGCTTGCAGTGTGAGAGATGCAGTGGTAGTAGTGCTTGGGTACAGTACTTGCAGTGTTTGGAATCATTATTTTAGATCCAGACAATGCTGTGTATAGATTCAGTGCTTGCAGTGTGAGGGATGCAGTGCTTGCAATGTGAGGGCTGCAGTGCTTGCAGTGTGTGGGTGCAGTGCTTGCAGTGTGAGGGATGCAGTAGTCAAAGTGTGATTGGTGAAGTGTTTGCAGTGTGTGGATGCAGTGCTTGCAGTGTGATTGGTGAAGTGCTTGCAGTGTGAGGGATGCAGTGCTTGCAGTGTTTGGGTGAAAAGCTTGCAGTGTGAGAGATGCAGTGATTGCAGTGCTTGGGTTCAGTGCTGGCATTGTTTGGATATATTGTATAGATTCAGTGCATGCAGTGTTTAGATTCAGTGATTACAGTGTGGGGGATGCATTTCTTGCAGTGTAAGGGATGCAGTGCTTGCAGTGTGTAGGCCCAGTGCTTGCAGTTTTGAGGGGTGCAATGATTGTAGTGTGTGGATGCCGTGTATGCAGTGTGAGGGATGCAGTGCTTGAAGTGTGTGGGTGCAGTTCTTGTAGTGTGTGGGTTATGTGCTTGCAGTGTAAGATATGCATTGTTTAGATGCAGTGCATGCAGTGTGTGGGTGCAGTGCTTACAATGTGAGGGATGCAGTGCTTGCAGTGTGTGGGTGCAGTGCTTGCAGTGTTTTGGTGCAGGACTTGCAGTGTGAGGGATCTAGTGGTTGCAGGGAGTGGGTTCTGTGCTTTTAGTGTAAGAGATTCATTGTATAGATGCAATGCATGCAGTATATGGGTGCAGTGCTTACAATGTGTGGGATACAGTGTTTGCAGTGGTTGGGCGCAGTGCTTGCAATGTGAGGTATGCAGTGCTTGCAGTGTGTGAGTGTAGTGCTTACAGTGTGAGGGATGCAGTGCTTGCAGTGTGTGGGTGCAGTACTTGCAGTGTGAGGGATCTAGTGGTTGCTGTGCTTTCAGGGAGTGGGTTTAGTGCTTTTAGTGTAAGAGATGCATTGTATAGATACAATGCATGCAGTATATGGGTGCAGTGCTTACAATGTGAGAGATGCAGTGATTGCAGTGTTTGGATGCAGTACTTGCAGTGTGAGGGATGTAGTGGTTGCAGTGCTTGCAGGATGTGGGTTCAGTGCTTGCAGTGTAAGAGATGCATTGATGTGTGTGGGTGCAGTTCTTGCAGTTTGATGGATGCAGTGGTTGCAGTGCTTGTAGTGAGAGGGATGCAGTACTTTCAGAGTGTGGATCCAGTGCTTTCAGTTTATGGGTACAGGACTTGCAGTGTGAGGAATGCAGTGTTTGAGTTGAGTGCTTGCAGTGTTTGGATGCATTGTATAGATTTAGTGCATGCAGTGGGTATCTTCAGTGCTTACAGTGTGCGGAATTCAGTGCTAGCAGTGTGAAGGATGCAGTGCTTGCAGTGTGTGGGTGCAGAGCTTGCAGTACTTGAAGTGTGAGGGATGTAGTGGGTGCAGGATGTGGGTTAATTGCTTGCAGCATAGATGCAGTGCATGCAGTGAGTTGGTGCAGTACTTAGAATGTGATGGATGCACTGCATGCAGTATGTGGGTGCAGTGCTTGCAGTGTGAGAGTTGCAGTGCTTACAGTGTGTGGGTGCAGTTCTTGCAGTGTGATGGATGCAGTGGTTTCAGTGCTTGTAGTTTGAGGGGTGCGGTGCTTGCAGTGTTTGGGTGCAGTGTGTACAGTGTGTTGGTGCAGGGTTTGCAGCATTTGGGTGCATGGCTTGCAGTGTACGGGATGCAGTGGTTGAAGTACTTGGTTTTAGTTCTTGAAGTGTTTGCATGCATTGTATACCATGCTTGCCTACCCTCCCAATTTCTGCGGGAGCTTCCCGAATTAAGATGGGAGCTCCCGCTACCCCGCAATGTATATGCAATCCCCCGCTTTCCCCACTGCCCTGCTGGAAATCCTACCTGCGCATGCGCGATGGGGCTCAGGCTTGTATACAGGAAGACGCAGGGGCAGGGAGTCTGTCTGCTATGGAGCCCGGAGATGCCTCCCAGGTCCGCCCCCTGCACAGCTGACAGTCACATGGGCCACACACTGACTGCTGGGAGAGACTGATGCTCCCAGCATTCCCTGGCCAGCCCAGACTTTCCAGCCATAACGGAGGACAGACAGCTGGGGGAGGAGCCTACGCTGAACTGACTGAGGAGCTGTGTGACTGATCAGAGCTCACTATAGCTCGAGCAAGAAACATGCTTGTCAGTGGTGCTGCAGGAGAGGACAGGTGAGGGGATGAGAGAGAGAGAGAGAGAGAGAGAGAGAGTGTGTGTGGGTGTGGGTGTCTATTACTGTGTGTGTGTGTCAGTGGGGGGACCATTAATGTGAGTCTGTGTGGGAGGGGTCCTATTACTGTGTGTGTCAGTGGGGGGACCATTAATGTGAGTCTGTGTGGGGGGGTCCTATTACTGTGTGTGTGTGTGTGTGTGTGTGTGTGTGTGTGTGTGTGTGTGTGTGTGTGTGTGTGTGTCAGTGGGGGGACCATTAATGTGTGTGTCAGTTGGGGGACCATTAATGTGAGTCTGTGTGGGTGGGTGGGGTCCTATTACTGTGTGTGTGTGTGGGGGGGTCCTATTACTGAGTGTGTGTGTGTGTGGGTCCTATTACTGTGTGTGTGTCTGTGTGGGGGCATGGTAATAGACATGCCTTTTGGGCGGTGCTGGCCACGCCATCCAACACCGCGCGTGTCGTTTGCTACTTCCGTAAATGATCTCCCTCAAACTACTTTTCAAAAGTAGGCAAGTATATTGTATACAGTGTGGGGTATGCAGTGCTTACAGTGTGTGGGTACAGTGCTTGCAGTGTGTGGGTGCAAAACTTTCAGTGTGATGAATGCAGTGGTTGCAGTGCTTGCAGTGTGTGGATGTAGTGCTTGCCGTGTGAGGGATGCAGTGTATGAGTGCAGTGCTTGCAATGTGAGAGATGCATTGTTTAGATGCAATGCATGCAGTGTGTGGGTGCAGTGCTTACAATATGAGGGATGCAGTGCTTGCAGTGTGTGGGTGTAGTGCTTACAGTGTGGGGGATGCAGAGCTTGCTGTGTTTGGGTGCAATATTTGCAGTTTAAGGGATGCAGTGCTTGAAGTGTGTAGGCTCAGTGGTCGCAGTGTAAAGGTTGCAATGATTGCAGTGTGTGGATGCAGTGCATGCAATGTGAGGGATGCAGTGCTTGTAGTGTGTGGGATGCAGTGCTTGCAGTGTGTGGGATGCAGTGCTTGCAGTGTGAGGGATGCAGTGTTTGAAAGTTGTGGGTGCAGTTCTTGCAGTGTGAGGGGTCTGTGCTTGCAGTGTGAGAGATGCATTGTTTAGATGCAGTGCATGCAGTGTGTGGGTGCAGTGCTTACAATCTGAGGGATGCAGTGCTTGCAGTGTGTGGGTTGCAGTGTTTGAAGTGTAAGGGATGCAGTGGTTGTAGTATTATGAATTCAGGACCTCATTCAGAGTCGGTCGAAGAGGCCGCACGGTCGTACAGGAAAAGGGGCCGGATATTCAAATGATTCCCTCGCAAATTGCATCCCTAAATTCGGATCGGTAGCTGGCCAACCAAGGGGAGGAAGCAGTCGGAATTAAAAAAAATATGCCCCCTTCTCATACACATTGCACGTCATCTCCGGGTATATAAGGATTATTCGAGACCATCGGGAACCATTGAAACTGATCGTAGAGCTTAAGGTTGACCATACCCTCTCTTAAGCTCTACAATCATGTCAGTGTAAAAATCTCCCATGACACATGTGCCATGACGCTACTTTGTTAATTATGCACTCCTATAAACTGTATGCACTCCCATAAAACGCAGTTCGCATAATTAGGCACGCCTGCGTTCGGATCTCCACTCCCCCGTTTTCAAGCACCTTCCCCTGTTACCACCCACAAACGCCTCAATCTGTCACTCAAACTAACGACCTGGCTGTGTTCAAGGATAGAGAAATTTCTGATCGTAGCGGCTAGTTTGCACACGCGCATTGTGAACTTTACACATGCGCAGTATAGCGAATATCGGTGGCGTACGACCGTGCGGCCGCAACGACCGACTCTGAATGAGGTGCTTGCAGTGTTTGGATGCATTTGTATAGATTCAGTGCTTGCAGTGTGTAGGTTCAGTGATTAGAGTGTGGGAGATGCAGTGCTTGCAGTGTGATTGCTGCAGTGCTGTCAGTGTTTGGATGCAGTGCTTGCAGTGTGGATGCAGTGATTGCAGTGTGAGGGATTCAGTACTTGCGGTGTGTGGATGCAATGCTAGTAGTGTGCCGCATGCAGTGGTTGCAGTGCTTGCAGTGTGAGGGATGCAGTGCTTGCAGTATGAGGGATGCAGTACTTGCAGTGCAAGGGTGCAGCGCTTGCCGTGTGAGGAATGCAGTGCTTGCAGTGTGAGGGTGAAAATCTTGCAGTGTGAGGGATGCAGTGGTTACGGTGTTTGGGTTCAGTGCTTGCAGTGTTTGGATACATTTGTAGAGATTCAGTGCATGCAGTGTTTAGGTTCAGCGATTACAGTGTGTGGATGCAGTTATTGCAGTGTGATTGGTACAATGCTGTCATTGTGTGGAAGCAATGTTTCCAGTGTGACGGATGCAGTGATTGCAGTGATTGCAGTGTGAGGGTTGCAGTGTGAGGGATGCAGTGCTTGCAGTATGAGGGATGCAGTACTTGCAGTGCAAGGGTGCAGCGCTTGCCGTGTGAGGAATGCAGTGCTTGCAGTGTGAGGGTGAAAATCTTGCAGTGTGAGGGATGCAGTGGTTACGGTGTTTGGGTTCAGTGCTTGCAGTGTTTGGATACATTTGTAGAGATTCAGTGCATGCAGTGTGTAAGTTCAGCGATTACAGTGTGTGGATGCAGTTATTGCAGTGTGATTGGTGCAATGCTGTCATTGTGTGGAAGCAGTGTTTCCAGTGTGAAGGATGCAGTGGTTGCAGCGCTTGCAGTGTGAGGGTTGCAGTGCTTGCAATGTGAGGGATGCAGTGGTTGCAGTGCTTGTATTGTTCAAGATTCATTGCTTGCAGTGTGTGGATGCAGTGCTTACAATGTGAGGGATTCAGTAATTGCAGTGTTTGCAGTGTGAGGGAATCAGTGCTTGCAGTCTGTTGTTGCAGTGCTTGTAGTTTGTTGGTGCATTGCTCACAGTTTGAGGGATACAGTGCTTGCATTATGTGGGTGCAGGGCTTGCAATGTGTGGGTGGAGGATTTGCAGTGTGTGGGTGCAGGGCTTTTAGTGTGAGTGATGCAGTGGTTGTGATGCTTGGGTTCAGTGCTTGCTGTGTTTGGATTCATTATATAAATTCAGTACATGCATTGTGAAGGTTCAGTGCTTACATTGTGGGGGATGCAATGCTTGCAGTGTGAGGGATGCAGTGCTTGCATTGTGTAAGCGCAGTGCTCACAGTGTGAGGGGTGCAATGATTGCAGTGTGAGGGATGCAGTGCTTGCAGTGTGTGGGATGCAGTGCTTGCAGTGTGTGGGTGCAGTGGTTACAGTGTGAGCGATGCAGCGCTTGAAGTGTGAGTGCAGTTCTTGCAGTGTGTGTTCTATGCTTGCAGTGTGAGATATGCATTGTTTAGATGCAGTGCATGCATATAATGTGAGGGATGCAGTGCTTGCAATGTGTGGGATGCAGTACTTGCAGTGTGTGGGTGCAGCGGTTACAGTGTGAGAGATGCCGTGCTTGAAGTGTGTGAGTGCAGTTCTTGCAGTGTGTGGGTTCTATGCTTGCAGTGTGAGAGATGCATTGTTTTAGATGCAGTACATGCAATGTGTAGGTTCAGTGCTTACAATGTGGGGGATGCAGTGCTTGCTGTGTTTGGGTGCAGTGCTTGGAGTGTGAGAGATTCAGGACCTCATTCAGAGTCGGTCGTTGTGGCTGCACGGTCATATGCCACCGATGTTCGCTAAACTGCACATGCGTAAAATTCGCAATGCTGTACGCAAACTAGCTATTATGATCAGAAATTGCTCTCTCCTTCAACTTGGCCAGGTCGTAACAGGGGAAGGTGCTTGTGGACGGGGGAGTGGAGATCCGAACGCAGGCGTGCCTGACTATGCAAACGGCGTTTTATGGGAGTGCATAATTAACTAAGTAGTGTCATGGCACATGTGACATGGGAGGTTTTTACACTGACTTGATCGTAGTGCTTAAGAGCGGGTATGGTCAACCTGAAGGTCTACGAGCAGCTCCGATGGTTCCCGGTGGTCTCGATTAATCCTTATATGCCCGGAGATGACGTGTAATGGGATCGAGAAGGGGCGTATTTTTAGTCTTACGGCAGTATCCTCCCCTCGCTCATCCAGCTAAGGACCCCTTCTTAATGACGCAACTTGCGAGCGCTTCATTTGCACATCCGGCCCCTTTTACCTTACGACCGTGCGGCCTCAACGACCGACTCTGAATGAGGTACTCAGTGTAGGCAATGTGTAGGCTCAGTGCTCACAGTGTGAGGGGTGCAATGATTGCAGTGTGTGGATGCAGTGTGTGGGTGTAGTGGTTACAGTGTGAATGATGTAGTGCTTGAAGTGTGTGGGTGCAGTTCTTGCAGTGTGTGGGTTCTTTGTTTGCAGTGTGAGATATGCAATGTTTAGATGCAGTGCATGCAGTGTGTGGGTGCAGTGCTTATAATGTGAGGGATGCAGTGCTTGCAGTGTGTGTTTGCAGTGCTAGCAGTGTGAGTAATTTAGTGCTTGCAGTGTGAGGGATGCAGTGCTTGCAGTGTGTGGGTGCAGTGCGAGGGATGCAGTGCTTGCAGTGTTTGGGCGAAAATCTTGCAGTAGTTGGTATGCAGTGGCTGCAGTGCTTGGGTTTAGTGCCTGCAGTGTTTGGATGCATTTATACTTGCTGTGTGAGGGATGTAGTGGCTGCAGTGCTTGCAGGACGTGGGTTCAGTGCTTGCAGTGTAAGAGATGCATTGTATAGATGCAGTGTATGCAGTCTGTTGCTGTAGTGCTTGCAGTGTTTGGGTGAAAAGCTTGCAGTGTGTGTGATGCAGTGGTTGCGGTGCTTTGGTTTAGTGCTTGATGCATTTGCATAGATTCAGTGCATGCAGTGTGAAGGTACAGTGATTACAATGTGAAGGATGCAGTGTTTGCAGTGAACAGGATGAAGTGCTTGCAGTGTGTGGGTGCAGTGCTTGCAGTGTGTGGATGCAGCTATTGCAGTGTGATTGGTACAGTGCTGTCAGTTTGTGGAAGCAGTGCTTGCAGTGTGAGGGAACCAGTGCTTGCAGTCTGTTGGTGCAGTGCTTGCAATAAGAGGATGCAGTGCATGCAGTGTTAGGGATTTAGTGCTTGCAGTGTGAGGGATGCAGTGCTTGTAGTGTTTGGGTGAAAAGCTTGCAGTGTGAGGGATGCAGTGGTTGCGGTCCTTGGGTTCCATGCGTGCAGTGTTTGGATATATTGTATAGATTCAGTGCATGCAGTGTGTAGGTTCAGTGATTACAGTGTGGGGGATGCAGTGCTTGCAATTTAAAGGATCCCATGCTTGCAGTGTGTGGAAGCAGTGATTGCAGTGTGATTGGTGTAGTGCTGTCAGTGTGTGGATGCAGTGCTTGCAGTGTGAGTGATGCAGTTGTTGCAGTGCTTGCAGTGTGTGGATGCAGTGCTCGCAGTGTGAGGGATGCAGTGATTGCAGTGTGAAGGAATCAGAGTTTGCAGCATGAGGGATGGAATGCTTGCAGTGTGTGGTTGCAGTGCTAGCAGTGTGAAGGTTGAGTGCTCAAAGTGTGATTGGTATGTGCTTGTTGTGAGTGGATGCAGTGCTTGCAGTGTGTTGGTGCAGTGCTTTCAGTTTGAGGGATGTAGTGTTTGCAGTGTGTGGGTGCAGGGTTTGCAGTGTGGGAGCAGTGGGATGGATGCAGTGCTTGCACTGTGAGGGATGTAGTCCGTGCAGTTTGTATGTGCAAGGCTTGCAGTGTGTGGATGCATTGGTAAAGTGGGAGGGATGTAGTGCTTGAAGTGTGTGGGTGCAGTTCTTGCAATGTGTGGGTTCTGTGCTTGCAGTGTGAAAGATGCCTTGTTTAGATGCAGTGCATGCAGTGTGTGGGTGCAGTGCTTAATATGTAAAGGATGCAGTGCTTGCAGTGTGTGGGTGTAATTGTTACAGTGTGAGGGATGCAATGCTTGCAGTAAGTGGGCACAGTGCTTGCAGTGTTTGGGTGCAGTACTTGCAGTGTGAGGGATCTAGTGGTTGCAGTGTTTGCTGGTTTTTCAGTGCTTTCAGTGTAAGAGATGCATTGCATAGATGCAGTGCATACAGTGTGTGGCTGCAGTGCTTACAATGTGAGGGATGCAGTGCTTGCAGAGGGAGGGTGAAGGGCTTGCAGTGTGAGGGATGCAGTGCTTGCAGTGTTTGGGTAAACCGCTTGCAGTGTGAGGGATGCAGTGGTTGTGGTACTTGGGTTCAGCGATTGCAGTGTTTGGATATATTGTATAGATTCAGTGAATGCAGTGTGTAGGTTCAGTGATTACAGTGTGGTGGAAGCAGAGCTTGCAGTGTAAAGGATTCCATGCTTGCAGTGTGTGGATGCAATGATTACAGTGTGATTGGTGCAGTTCTGTCACTGTGTAGATACAGTGCTTGCAGTGTGAGGGATGCAGTGGTTGCAGTGCTTGCAGTGTGAAGGATGCAGTGCTTGCAGTGTAAGGGATGCAGTGGTTGAAGTGCATGTTGTGTGAGAGATTCAGTGCTTGCAGTGTGTGTATGCAGTGCTCGCAGTGTGAGGGATGTAGTGATTGCAGTGTTTGTAGTGTGAGGGAATTAGGACCTCATTCAGAGTCGGTCGAAGCGGCCGCACGGTCGTACGGGAAAAGGGGCCGGATATTCAAATGATTCCCTCGCTAGTTGCGTCCCTAAGTTCGGATCGGTAGTTGGCCGACCAAGGGGAGGAAGCGGTCAGAAGACAAAAAAATATGCCCCCTTCTCGTACGCATTGCACGTCATCTCCGGGCATATAAGGATTAATCGAGACCATCGGGAACCAACGGAACTGGTCGTAGAGCTTAAGGTTGACCATACCCTCTCTACGATCATGTCAGTGTAAAAACCTCCCATGTCACATGTGCCATGATGCTACTTTGTTAATTATGCACTCCCATAATCCGTATGCACTCCCATAAAACGCTGTTCACATAATGAGGCACGCCTGCGTTCGGATCTCCACTCCCCCGTTTTCAAGCACCTTCCCCTGTTACCACCCACAAACGCCTCCATCTGTCACTCAAGGAGAGAGAAATTTCTGATCGTAGTGGCTAGTTTGCGCACGCGCATTGCGAACTTTACGCATGTGCAGTATAGCGAACATCGGTGGCGTACGACTATGCGGCCGCTTCGACCGACTCTGAATGAGGTCCTCAGTGCTTACAGTCTGTTGGTGCAGGGCTTGTAGTGTGTGGGTGCAGTGTGATGGATGCAGTGCTTGCAGAGTGTGGCTGCAGTCAGTGGCGGACTGGGCCGGGGGGCAGGGTGCCATCTGCCCCCCGGGCCGGTACAATTTAAGCTCAGGGGGGCCGCCAGCTGACTGCAACCATATGCTGCATACACATGATGGCCGGCACTGTAATCTCATCACCGAGGGGGAGGATTGGAAAGGAGTTCCACGCCCGCAGCTCCGCCTCCCCTCCTGGACCTTCTGGCTCAGTGCTGCATACTCTTGTTTGCAGCAGCCTGCCCGACATTCCAAGGCCCCGCCCCCACACCACAGGCCCCACCCCTCCCGTGACCCTCCCCTCCTGTCAGTTTCAGGCAATTTTTCTTTATTGTAATTGCTGCCGGGCAGTTGCTACTACTGGCAGCCGGCAATATAGCAGGAGAAAAAGCAGCCATGCCCAGGAAGCTCTCAGCAGAGCTCAAGGAGGCGCAGCTTCTTAGACTCAGCCTCCGGGCATTGTTGTGTTTGGACTGGAAGAGCAGCAGTCACCGGCATCAGGTAAGGAAGTTTTGTTTTTGTTTTTTTTAAATAGTGCTGCTAAGGGGAGGTGTTTGTAAATGCTGCTGGTGTTAGTAAGGGGGGAGGGGGGAGTGTGTAACTGGTGCTGTGGTGTTGGGGAGGGGGGAGTGTGTAACTGGTGCTGTGGTGTTGGGGAGGGGGGAGTGTGTAACTGGTGCTGTAGTGTTTGGGAGGAGGGAGTGTATAACTGGTGCTGGGGTGTTGGTAAGGGGGAGGGGGGAGTGTGTAACTAGTGCTGGGGTGTTGGTAAGGGGGAGGGGGGAGTGTGTAACTAGTGCTGGGGTGTTGGTAAGGGGGAGAGGGGAGTGTGTAACTAGTGCTGGGGTGTTGGTAAGGGGGAGAGGGGAGTGTGTAACTGGTGGGGATTGTAGCTGGTGATGTGGTGTTGGGCAGGGGGGAGTGTGTAACTGGTGTTGGGATGTTGGTAAGGGGGGAGTGTGTAACTGGTGCTGGGGAGGGGGGAGTGTGTAACTGGTGCTGGGGAGGGGGGAGTATGTAACTGGTGCTGGGGGGGAGTGTGTAACTGGTGATGTGGTGTTGGGGAGGGGGGAGTGTGTAACTGGTGCTGGGGAGGGGGGAGTATGTAACTGGTGCTGGGGGGAGTGTGTAACTGGTGATGTGGTGTTGGGGAGTGTGTAACTGGTGCTGGGATGTTGGTAAGGGGGGAGGGGGGAGTGTGTAACTGGTGCTGGGGAGGGGGCAGTGTGTAACTGGTGCTGGAGTGGGGGCAGTGTGTAACTGGTGCTGGGGAGTATGTAACTGGTGCTGGGGGGGAGTGTGTAACTGGTGCTGGGGATGGGGGAGTGTGTAACTGGTGCTGGGGTGTTGGTAAGGGGGAGAGGGAAGTGTGTAACTGGGGCTGGGGTGTTGGTAAGGGGGAGAGGGGAGTGTGTAACTGGTGCTGGGGAGGGGGCAGTGTGTAACTGGTGCTGGGATGTTGGTAAGGGGGGAGTGTGTAACTGGTGCTGGGGAGGGGACAGTGTGTAACTGGTGCTGGGGAGAGGGGAGTATGTAACTGGTGTTGGTGTGTTGGTAAGGGGGAGGGGGGAGTGTTTAACTGGTGTTGGTAAGGGGGAGGGGGGAGTGTATAAGTGGTGCTGGGGTGTTGGTAAGGGGGAGGGGGGAGTGTATAACTGGTGCTGGGGTGTTGGTAAGGGGGAGGGGAGTGTGTATAACTGGTGCTGGGGTGTTGGTAAGGGAGGAGAGGGGAGTGTGTAACTCGTGCTGTGGTGTAGATAAGGGGGGAGTGTGATGCTTTTTCGAGCGCAGGGAGGGGAGGTTAGGTTTATGCACCAGGGAGGGAGGGTTATGGTGCGTACACACTGGGTGATTAAAGTGGACGACTGAACGATAACGATATCGTTATCGTTCAGTCGTCCACTTTATCGTCCATTTTTAACACAAAACTGATGAACGATAACGACGACGCGCATTCCCGCGGGTCGTTCGTCATTATCGTTCATCGGGTTAACAACATCGTCAGGTTGCTGCATGTTGGGGAATGGGGGAGAGAGCACGGCCCTGAACGATATCGTTAATGATATAGTTCAGCGGGTGTGCTCAATGTCATGAACGACATTGAGCACACCCTGCCGGGGACATTCTAGACGATATCGCTCAGGGAGCATATTGTCTAGTGTGTACGCACCTTAAGAGTTAGGGAGACGGGGAAGGTTGAGTCACTGCTCATGGGCTGGTGCTGTGTGCTTGCCCCCCAGGCTAAAATTCACCAGCCAGCCCCTGGCTGCAGTGCTTGCAGTGTGAGGGATGCAGTCTGTTCAGTGTGTTGGTGCAGAGCTTGCAATGTGTGGGTGCACTGGTTACAGTGTGAGGGATGCAGTGCTTGAAGTGTCTGGGTGCATTTCTTGCAGATTGTGGGTTCTGTGCTTGCAATGCGAAAGATGCCTTGTTTAGATGCAGTGCATTCAGTGTGTGGGTGCAATGCATACAATGTGAGGGATACTGGACCTCATTCAGACCCGGTTGCAAGTGCTGAGCGCTCGCAACTGGGTTGATGTTTAGGCCTTGTGCATGCGCAGCGGCTGCACTGCGCGTGCGCAAGCCCCGGAGCGAGAGAGAAATTCTCTTGCTCCGGAGCTCACTACAAAAGGGGCGGCTGTCGATTGTGATAGACAGCTTAACCCGTTTTGTAGGCATGGTGGGGGGGTGGTTTCACAATAACATCAGCAGTGATGTCAGTGGGGAGCTTCCTGCTCGATCAGAGCAGGAAGTTCCCTGGGGCTTGCGGTTGCCGAGACCCAACCTTAGGGTCTCGTCGCAAGCCCCGATGGTCACGATGGTCTTGACCATCACGACCATCAACCTGGTCGGTTGCTAAAGCTGTGGTAACCCACAGCTTAGCTAGCGACCAGGAGGCCGCACTTCAAAAGTCAAGGGGGCGCCCTCATTCAGAGCGAGCGCTCGCTTCTTGCGACCACCTCTGAAAGGGCCACAGTGCTTGCAGTGTGTGGGTGTAGTTGTTACAGTGTGAGGAATGCAATGATTGCAGTGTGTGGTCACAGTGCTTGCAGTGTTTGGGTGCAGTGCTTGCAGTGTGAGGGCTCTAGTTTTTGCAGTGGTTGCAGGGTATTGGTTTAGTGCTTTCAGTGTAAGCGATGCATTGTGCAGATGCAGTGCGTAAAGTGTGTGGGTGCAGTGTTTACAATGTGAGGGATGCAGCGCTTGCAGTTGTTGGGTGTAGGGCTTGCTGTGTGAGGAGTGCAGTGGTTGCAGTGCTCAAAGTGTGAGGGATGCAGTGCTTGCAGTGTAAGGGATGCAGTGGTTAAAGTGCTTGCAGTGTGAGGGAATCAGTGCTTGCATTATGTAAATGCAGTGCTTGTAGTGTGAGTGATGCAGTGATTGCAGTCTGTTGGTGCAGTGCTTGCAGTGTGTGGGTGCAGTGCTTTCAGTTTGAGGGATGTAGTGCTTGCAGTGTGTGGGTGCAGGGCTTGCAGTGTGTGGGTGCAGCTTGATGGATGCAGTGCTTGCAGTGTGATGAATTCAGTCCATGCAGTGTGTGGGTGCAGGGCTTGCAGTGTGTGGGTGCAGTTCTTGCAGTGTGTAGGTTCTGTGCTTGCAGTGTGAAAGATATCTTGTTTAGATGCATTGGAAGCAATGTGTGGGTGCAATGCTTACAATGTGAGGGATGCAGTGCTTGCAGTATGTGGGTGTAGTTGTTGCAGTGTTTGGGTGCAGTACTTACAGTGTGAGGGATGCAGTGGTTGCAGTGCTTGCAGGATGTGGTTTCAGTGCTTGCAGTGTAAGAGATGCATTGTATAGATGGAGTGCATGCAGTGTGTTGGTGCAGTGCTTGCAGTGTGAGGGATGCAGTGCATGCAATGTGTGGGTGCAGTGCTTGCAGTGTGCGGGATGCAGTTCTTGCTGTGTGTGGGTGCAGTTCTTGCAGGCTGTGGGTTCAGTGCTTGCAGTGTAAGAGATGCATTGTATAGATGCAGTGCATGCAGTGTGTTAGTGCAGTGGTTAGAGTGTGATGGATGCAGTTTTTGCAGTGAGTAGGTTCAGTGCTTACATTGTGAGGTATGCAGTGCTTGTAGTGTGTGGGAGACCTGCTTGTAGTGTGTTGGTTCTGTGCTTGTAGTGTGATAGATGCATTGTATAGATGCAATGCATGCATTGTGTAGGTGCAGTGCTTAAAATTAGAGGGATGCAATGCTTGCAGTCTGTGGGTGTAAAGCTTGCAGTGTGAGGGATGCATTGCTTGCAGTGTGTTAGTGCAGTGTTTGCTGTGTTCTGGTGCAGTACTTGCAGTGTGAGGGATGCAGTGCTTGCAGTGTGTGGGTGCAGGGTTTGAAGTATTTGAGTGCAGTTTCAGTGTATGGAATGCAGTTGTTGCAGTGTGTAGGTGCAGTGCTCAAAGTGTGAGGGGTGCAATGCTTTCAGTGTGTGGATGCAATGCTTGCAGTGTGAGGGATGCATTGCTTGCTGTGTGGGGGATGCAGTGGTTTAAGTGTGTGAGTGCAATTCTTGCAGTAAGTGAGTTCTGTGCTTGCAGTGTGAGATGCATTGTATAGATGCAGTGCATAGAGTGTGTGGGTGCAGTGCTTACAATGTGAGGGATGCAGTGCTTGCAGTGTGGGTGTGGTGCTTGCAGTGTGAGGGATGCTGATGTCAGTGGGGCCACCCCCAGACGGCAAGCATTCCGTCAGGAACACCTTCGTTTGGCTGGCCACCCCCCCTGCCCGCCTCCCAAACGGGGCGAGCAGTCATTCAACATCCGTCAGTGTGTGTGTCAGTCTCTGTGTGTGTATAGGCTTTGTCAGTGTGTGTGTATAGGCTTTGTCAGTGCAGTGTCTGTCAGTGTGTGTGTGTCTAGATTTTGTCAGTGTATGTGTGTATAGGCTTTGTCAGTGCAGTGTGTGTGTTATGTGTCTGTGTCAGTGTGTGTGTGTGTGTCAGTCTGTGTGTGTGTGTGTGTATAGGCTTTGTCAGTACAGTGTCTGTCAGTGTGTGTGTGTGTGTGTGTCTAGGCTTTGTCAGTGTATGTGTGTGTCAGTGTGTGTGTGTATATGCTTTGTCAGTGCAGTGTGTGTGTTATATGTCTGTGTCAGTGTGTGCGTGTATATGTCACAGTGTATGTTTGCAGTGCTGCCTTTTTATTCCTTCAAGGAGCTGAAAAGCTCCATATAAATATAGTCAAGTAGACTCCAAATAAAAAAGTTCAACACCCGGAGTGCAGATCCTAAAAACTAAGCAGAACGCTCAGTCTTGAATATACAATCACATGCAGGCAGCGCTCCTCAGGTACGCAATAATCCAAACTTGTTAATCCATTACTGTGCAACGTTTCAGATGCAATTATTACATATTTCATAAAAGGCATTGATGAAATATGTAATATTCATCTGAAACGTTGCACAGTAATGGATTAACAAGCTTGGATTATTGATTATTGAGTACCCGAGGAGTGCTGCCTGTATGTAGTTAGATTTTTTGCCATTGGTTTTGTAACCAAGTATTGGAAACCCCCCTTTCAAAATCCTGTGTTTGCCACTGGGATGCAGTGCCAGCAGTGTGTGGGTGCAGTGGTTGCAGTGTTTGCAGTGTATGAGTGTTGTTCTTTGTGAGGGATGCAGTGCTGTGAAGGATGAAGTGCTTGCAGTGTATGAGTACAGTGCTTGTGTGTGGGTACAAGGCTTGGAGTGTTTGGGTGCAGTGTTTGCAGTGTGGGGGATGCAGTGGTTGCAGTACTTGCAGTGTTAGGGATGCAGTGCTATCAGTTTGTAATAAGCAGATGACGGCAGATCCACCACGAAAATCATCGTGATATGTGTCCATGGTTTAAGAGGAGTAGGTAGTGGACATAACAGGCCAGCAGGAGTGGTCCCGAAAGTCTTGTTTCTGGAACAGAGGGTCTCATTCAGACCCGCTCACGAGCGCAGGATGCTCGCAAGTGGGTCGATGGTACCCAAATGCGCATGCGCACGACCCGGATAGCGACAGCCAAGCTGTCACTCCGGGTCTCGCCCCAAATTGGGCGTGCTGTCGATGGTGAGTGACAGCATGCTCCCTTTGGTGGGCGTGCCGGGGGCATGGCTGCCAGACAGAGGCGTTCCGATGGGAATGCCTACCGTCTGGGGCCGGCCCCACTGACATCACTAGTGATGTCAGTGGGAGTGATTTTGGCTCTGATAGAGCCAAAATCACTCCGGGGATTGCGGCAGCGAGACCCTACCGCAGGGTCTCTTCGCAAGCCCGATGGTCGCGATGGTCTTGACCATCGCAACCATCATCATGGATGCTCGCATAAGCTGTGGATGGTAACCCACAGCTATGCGAGTGTCCAAAAGACCGCTCCAAATTTAACTAGGATGGCCCTGATTCAGAGCGAGTGCTCTGGTCCGAGCGTCCGGCTCTGAATCAGGGCCAGAGATCACAAGCTGCCACAAACTAATGAATATCACGAGACACGAGACGAAAGTAGTTCCAGAGTCCTCACAATTCCTGGATGACCAACAGCTTTGGATGAAAGGAAGTCGACCAGGACTGTCTTACAGGATCTCTCTGGGACAAACATCACTCCTGGAGACACTTCAGAAGGAGCTTCAGAAGGGCATTGCCTAAGAGAGCATGGCCAAGTTTCTTGTCAAAGCTAGATGAATCCGGGAAGCCGGAATGATGGTTTCTTCTCCAATACTAGGACAATGGGTCTCATTCAGACCTGGTCGTTAGATGCAAGCGGCCGCTCTGAATGTGGGCGGCCGCTTGCATCTTGAAGTGCGGCCTCCTGGTCACTAGCTAAGCTGTGGGTTACCACCCACAGCTTAGTGACCAACCAGGGTGATGGTCATGATGGTCAGCACCATTGCAACCATCGGGGCTTGCGACGAGACCCTAAGGTTGGGTCTCGGCACTCGCACACCCCAGGGAGCTTCCAGCTCTGATCAAGCAGGAAGCTCCCCACTGACATCACTGGTGATGTCAGTGGGGTCGCCCCCAAACGACAAGCGTTCCATCAGGAACGCCTCCGTTTGGCCGGCCACCCCCCTGCCCGCCTTCCAAATGGGGCATGCTGTCAATCAACATCGACACCTCGCCCCCTTTTGTGCAAGACCCAGAGCGACGGAGCGCCCATTGCTAGCCGGGTCTCACACATGCGCACATCGGAGCCGGCTCCGACGTACGCATGCCCAGTGGGCAAACATCGACCCAGTTGGGAGCACTCGGCACTTGCAACCGGGTCTGAATGAGGCCCAATGATCGATGGAAAAGCTCTGAGAAAGGGCATCCGCCTTCATGTTCTTGGAACTAGGATGAAAGGAGATGACAAAGTTAAAGCAGGTGAAGAACAGGGCCCATCGTGCTTGCCTAGTGTTCAGTCTCTTGGCAGGGTCAATATATGCCAGATTTTTATGATCCATCAGAACTGAGACAACATGGTTAGCCCCCTCTAACCAGTGTCTCCAATCTTCAAATGCCCACTTAATGGCTAGAAGCTCTCGGTTGCCCACATCATAGTTTCTCTCCACTGAATCAAATTTCTGAGAGAAAAAGGTGCATGGGTGTAATTTGTAATCTTCCAAATCTCTCTAAGAAAGGATGGCTCCAACTCTGATCTCAGAAGCATCCACTACAACCACAAAAGGAAGATCTGGGTTGGGATGTCGGAGGACAGGAGCCGACGCGAAAGCCGTCTTGAGGGAGTTGAAAGCGTGAATGGCGCTGGAGGACCAGTTAGCAAAATCAGCCCCTTTCTTTGTTAAGTCCATGATTGGAGAGACAATTGAGGAGAAGGATTTGACAAACCTGTGATAAATCGCAAATCCTAGGAAACGCTGAATGGCCTTTAGAGATGTGGGTTGTTCCCAATCCAGGATAGCCTTCACCTTATTAGGATCCATGGAGAATCCATGAAAGGAGATGATGTTACCCAAGAAGGAGACTTCTTCCACCTCAAACTCACATTTCTCCAACTGGGCATATAAACTGTTATCAAGGAGTCTCTGCAACACCAGTCTCACATGCTATCGATGCTGTTTCATGGATGTGGAGTAGATGAGGATGTCATCTAGGTATACAACAGCAAAGACTCCCAGGAAATCTCTTAAGACCTCATTAATAAAGTCCTGGAAGACGGATGGGGCGTTGGAGAGACCAAATGGCATGACAAAGATATTTGAAATGCCCCGAGTGGGTGTTGAATGCCATCTTCCACTCATCTCCTTTGTGGATGCGGATAAGGTTGTATGCTCCCCGCAAGTCAATCTTTGAAAAAATAGAAGCCTCCCTCAGTTGATCAAAGAGAACTGAGATGAGCGGCATTTAATCCTCTAAAATCAATACAAGGTCGGAGTGATCCGTCTTTTTTCTGAACAAAAAAGAAACCAGCTCCTTCAGGAGACTTGGATGGCCAAATAAATCCTTTTTACAGAGCCTCCTGGATATACTCCTGCATAGCTTTATCCTCAGGAACAGACAAAGCATATAGCCTGCCTTTGGGAGTCTGGAACCAGGTAAAAGATTGATGGCACAATTGAAGGACCGATGAGGTGGTAGAACATTGGCCTTCTTCTTAGAGAACACTTCAGTTAGGTCAATATAGGGAGTGGGTACTGATTGAGACTCAGACGGAATGGCCGCTGCTATACAAACAGGATGAGACAGACAATGATCAAAACAACTGCAGTATTTCAACTGCAACTGCAGTATTTCACCAGTTTGACACTGGACTACTGGGTTATGCCATTTAAGCCACAGTAATCCTAGAACCACAGGAGCCAGCAGAAATTGAAGAAGGAGATATGAAAGTTCTTCCATATGCAAAGCACCAACTGTTAACTGTAATGGTGGAGCCCGGAAAGTAATCAGAACTTTGGAGAGATTTCAGCCATCCAGACCAATGACTGTGACTGGACTATGCAAAGGTTAAGGAGTAAGTCCCAATTTCTCAAAGAACACCAGATCCATGACGTTATCTGTGGCTTCGCTATCAACAAAGGCAGAAACAGAAACTTGAGCATATGGTGACTTCAGTATGGTGGGAAAGAGGACAGAATTTTCCGGAGAGATGTATGCATGACCTAGATGCAACTCTCTACTACCATCTACACCATGCCTTTTACTGACTTGGTGGGACAAAGTTGAGCCATATGTCCTTTACCTCCACAATACATACAAAGACCCAGTGTGCATCTCCTCCATTTCTCTTCCACAAGAAGATAGAAAGCCCCCACTTGCATTGTCTCTTCCTGTTCAACCAGAGACATCCAAAGAGGAGATCAAGGAGCCAGAGATGGCAAATTCTTTTCCAACTTGTGTTCCCGGAGATGTCGGTTGATGCAGATGGTCAAACTCATTAGATCATCAAGGGTTATTGCAGTAGGATGTTGGACCAAGATGTCCTTTATCTGATCCGAAAGTCCTCACTGGAACTGACTCCAGAGAGTTGAGTCGTTCCACCCAGAGTCAATGGTCCACCTACAGAATTCTGTACAATAGTCCTCCGCTGCTCTGTTCTCCTGTTTTAATGACTGGAGGCTAGCCTCAGCCATGGCTGCTTTGTCCAGATCATCATAGATAATCCCAGGGTGGTGAAAAGGAAACCATAGTCTGAAGTACAGATGATGTGGAGGGAAGGCTGAAGGCCCAGGTTTGGGGGTCTCCCTGTAGAAGGGAAATAACAATCCTGACTCGTTGGACCTTGGAACCCGAGGATAGGGGTCTGAGCTTAAAATAAAGTTCACAACTTTCTTTAAAGTTTAAGAAATTCTTGCGGTTCCCTGAAAACCGGTCCGGAATATTCAATTTAGGCTTGATTAAAGTAGGACAGGCAGGAGCCGCTTGAGTCTCCTCCACTCAGAGGGAAAGTTCCTGCACTTTCTAGGTCAGAACCTGAATCTGGCCTGAAAGAATTTGCACCGGATTCTGACCAGGGTCCATGACTAAAGAGGAAGACAGATCAATACCTCAATGTAACTAAAAGTTCTTAGAGCAACTTTTCTTTATGGCTGGTGATAATGCCTTGAGGGCTGGTATGCTTGGCTAGCTGTGGCCATGGAGCAGCCTTGAGGGCTGATAAGTCTCTGACTAGTTGGGTCCGGAGGGTGGTGAGGTAAGATGTGGCCTTTGAGCCGTGCAGCAGCCTTGAGGGCTGGTAAGCCTGGCTTGTTGTGGCTTGTAGGCCATAGGACAAGATGCAGCCTTTGGGCCATGTAACAGCCTTGGCAGACTGGCCTGTGGGACATAGAACAAGATGCGGCCTTTGGGCCATGTAGCAGCCTTGGCAGGCTTTGGGCTGTAGAATAAGATGTGGCCTTTGGGCCATGTAGCAGCCTTGGCAGGCTGTGGCCTGTGGCCCGTAGAACAAGATGCAGCCTTTGGGCCGTGTAGCAGCCTTGGCAGACTGTGGTGGTCTGAAGATGGACCTGTGCCACCAGGTTGACACAAGTGGTGGTACGCTGGATTGTGGCCTGTGCTGCCAGGTTTACACAAGCAGTGGTATGCTGGATTGCATACTCTGTATGTTGGATTGCGACCTGTGCCACCGGGTTGACACAAGCGGTGGTATGCTGGATTGCGTACTTTAGATGCTGGATTGCGGCCTGTGCTACCGGGTTGACACAAGCAGCTGGATGCTGAACTGCGCACTCTGGACACTGAGTGCAGGCTGTGCCACCTGGATGACACAAATGGCAGAGCATGGATATGCAGACCATGCCACCTAGATGACACAAGTGGCAAGTAACAAAAACAGACAGGAGGAATGGGTACTCAACACCAAAACTGGAAACACGTGAAATGCTATCACCATCACCGGAGCAGCGTTCACACCAGAAGGAAATAGATGCAGGAGCCAATCCAGAATGATCCAAGAATGAAGAATAGGAGGTGGGAAAAATTTCAGCCAACACTCACCCAGTGTTCATCTCATCCTGCATTCGCAGTGCGGTGGCTTGTGACAGGTACCCAAGTTGGTGTACTTGAGATGTGGCTTTGAGAGCCGACAGTGTGGCTTGGGAGCTGGTACACAAGTTGATGTACTTGAGATGTGGCTTTGTGAGCCGATGGTGCGACTTGGGAGCGGTACACAAGTTGGTGTACTTGAGATGCAAATTTGAGAGCCAATGGTGCGGCTTGGGAGCAGGTACACAAGTTGGTGTACTTGAGATGTGGCTTTGAGAGCAGATGGCGTGGCTTGGGGGGCTGATGGAACTTGTTCCAAATACAACAGAGCTGAGAGCAAGAAGGCAGGACTGGTAGACAGAAACAAGGAGACACTGGAGAAGCTGAATGGCATGAGTTGTTAAAGGCAAATTCAGCCAGCGGCAGATGAGAAACACAGTCATTATGGCATTTGGAAACATAACAGCATAGATACTGCTCCACGGACTGGTTAGCATGCTCAGTTTGCCCGTTCGACTGTGGATGATACCCTGAAGAAAGACTGAGGTGAATGCCCAAGGATGCACAGAAGGCTCTCCAAAATTGTGCCACAAATTGTGCTCCTCGATCTGACACTATATCCTCCAGAAGACTATGCAGGTTAAAGATATGCTGAAGAAATAAACCCTTGGTCAACGGGATGAAATGCGCCATCTTGCAATATCGGTCCACCACAGTCCAGATGATGGAGCATCGGCCAGAAACTGGGAGGTCAACAACAAAGTCCATGGCTATGTGTGTCCAAGGTCTTTTAGGTATGGAGAGAGGCAGCAATAGGCCAGAAGGAGCTGTCCGAGGTGTTTCTAGGACAGATCTCACATGCCAGGACAAATTCGTGAACATCTTTGTTCAGAGAAGGCCACTAGATGGCACAAGAGAGTAAGTCAGCTGTCTTGCTAATACCAGGATGCCCAAAAGCTCATTGAGAGTGGAAATCCAGTAAAATCAAATTCCTGAATCTTTCCGGAACAAATAGAAGACCAGGAGGTTTTTCTGGAGGAGATTCCAACTAACAGGCCTGAATGTGTTTAGCTAAGTTTCTGGCAAAAGCACAGTGAATGCGAGACTCGGGGATAATTGGTTCACCAGAGCAGGCGGTCTGCTGCGCTGGAACAAAGCTCCTGGGGAGAGCGTCAGCCTTGATATTTTTAGATCTGGGATGGAAGGAGATAAGGAAGTTTAAGCGAGTAAAGAATAGTGACCAGCGTGCTTGTCAGGAGTTCAATCGCTTGGCAGACTGGATATATGACAAGTTTTTATGGTCATTAAGAACCGTGATTTGATGCTTGGTCCCCTCAAGCCAGTGGGCCTGATTCAGAGCCGCACGTAAGCGGCCGCTCGTTCGGTCCAAGCGATGTTCGCACATCTGCGCATGCGTATGGGTCGTAATGCGCATGCGCCAACCAGTCATTGCGGTCAGAAATCGAGCGCTCGCAAAATAGCGAGTGCCTGCTAATTTGAGTGACAGGATGAGGCGTTTGTGGTTGGTAACAGGGGAAGGTGCTTGAAAACGGGGAGTGGTGATCCAAACGCAGGCGTGCCAAATGGTCAAAACGGGCGTTTTAAGGGAGTGCATAATTAACAAAGCAGTGTCGTCGGCCACGTCACTTGGTTGTCTCTTAGCCTGAACTGTTCGCATGATTTCGGTAGGAAAATCGAACCACAAGCACTGCGAGCAGTTCAGACGCCTTTTGATGTACTCGATTAATCAAATAAATAGCGGAGATGACGTAGGATGCAAGCGGCCAGGGGGTGTCTTTACAAAATAGCAAGCGCATGTTTTGTTCAGTCGCTCAGACATAGAGCGTCAACAGACCGCAAAGAGCGAGCACTCAATTTAAATAGCCGACCCCTTTTTCTGAAAGAGCGCAAATAGCGTCCGGCTCTGAATCAAGCCCTGTGTCTCCATTCCTCGAAGGCCCACTTAATCACAAGTAACTCCCGATTCCCCACATCATAATTGCATTCTGCAATTCGGATCAGGTTATATGCTCCTCGAAGGTCGATCTTAGAAAAGATGTGAGCTTGTCGCAGCTGATCGAACAGTACCAAGATGAGTGGTAGAGAATAAGAGATCTTAACGGTAATGTTGTTCCGATCTCTGTAAACTATGCACTTTCCAATAAAGAAAAAGCCAACCCTAACCGGTGACTTAGAGGGGCGGATGAACCCCTTTGCCAATGCATCCTCAATGTACTTTTTATGTCCTGATTAGGATGACGGAGGACTGAAGCCTGTGTGAAGGCGGTTTTAAGAGTCTTGAAAGCCTGAACAGCCTTAAATGTCTAATTGAAGGTATCTGCTCTTTTTTAGTCAGTTCTACTATGGGTGCCACGATAGTAGAGAAAGACGTGATAAACCTCCTATAGTAGTTGGCAAAGCCGAGAAATTGCTGAATAGCTTTAAGGGTATTTGTTTGGACCCACTCCAGTACAACTTTGACTTTACCCAGATCCATGGAAAATCCCTGGGAGGATATAATGTATCCTAAAAACGAGACTTGGGTGTCATTGAAATCACAAAGTTTAGCGTAGAGATGGTCCTCATGCAATGTTTGTAAAACTTGCTGGTGATGTTGGTCCACAGACTGAGAGAAAATAAGGATGTCGTCGAGATAGACTACTATACATATTCCCAGGAATTCTCGAAGGACATTGATGAGATCCCGGAAGACTGCCAGAGCATTGGAAAGGCCGAATGGCATGACCAAGTACTCATAGTGCCCTGAGTGAGTGCTGAAGGCCGTCTTCCACTCTTCCCCACTCCGAATTAGGATCAGGTTATATGCTCCGTGAAGGTCGATCTTAGAAAAGATGTGAGCTTGTCGCAGCTGATCAAACAGTACCGAGATGAGCGGTAGAGGATAAGAGTTCTTAACGGTAATGTTGTTCAGACCTCTGTAATCTCTGCACTTTCCAATAAAGAAAAATCCAGCCCCAACCCCAACCGGTGACTTAGAGGGGCGGTTGAATCCCTTCACCGATGCGTCCTCGATGTACTCTTTCATTGCCTTGTCCTCTGGAATGGAAAGAGAATACAACTAGCCTTTAGGTAATTTGGTACCCTGAACTAAATTAATGGCACAGACATATCGCCAATGCAGAGGAAGGACATCCCCTAGATGTTTGGAGAAAACATCAGCATAATCACGGTACTGAGGTGGGATGGCTGGAGGAATTTCGGCAACCGCAGGTTAAACTGACTGTATAAGAATAGCTAGACAGTGAGTTTGACAGGCAAGGCTCCATCTTATTATTTCCCCGGATGACCAATCAAGTGTAGGGTTATGATCCCTGAGCCAAGGGAGAACGAGAACAACTGGGGCTAAGGGACATCGGAGAAGATAAAAATAAATAGTCTCTGAATGCAGAACTCTGACTGACAAATGGAGAGGAGGTGTTGTTATATCTAATGTGACCACTGGAAATCAATCCTCCATCCAGTCGCAGGTGGGGGTTTTCTGATCCAAAGGAATGGTGGGCACCCCCAATGACTGGAAGCACAGAAAATCCATAAAATTGCCAGCCACACCACTATCCAGGAATGCCATGGTGGCCAGAGTGGAGATAACAAGTCGGATGGCAACAGGGACTAGAACCGAGTTCTTGGAGAAAATAGGAGCCAGGCCTAAATGGAATTCCTTCTGAACATTTAGGCCTTGCCTTTTACTGGTCGAAGTGGAAAATTACTCACTATATGCCTCTTGTCTCCACAATACATGCAGAGACCTAAGGAACGTCGTCTGTGTCTTTCTTCAGGTGACAATCAAGATGCACCAATTTGCATTGGCTCATTTGGATTTGAAGATGGGATCCAATCTTTGTGGGAAGATTTTATTCCCGTCTACGTTCCCAGAGACGTCGGTCAATACTGATGGCCTGATGCATAAGTCATCCAAGGACTCAGTAGAGGAATGTTGAATGAGGATATCCTTGATGGCCTCAGAGAGTCCAAGACGGTATTGGCTAAGTAAGGCCAGGACATTCCAACTAGAATCAGTTGGACTCAGCTAGTGCAGTTCTGTCAGGGTCATCATACAGTAGGCCCATAGCAGTAAAGAAGGCATTAACAGACTGCAACACAGCATCGGTTGAGGGCAATTCGAAGGCCCTAGTCTGTGGATCCCCTTGGAGAAGGGAAATAACCAGTCCTACTCATTGCGATTCTGTCCCTGAGGAGACAGGACATAGCCTGAAATATATCTTGCATATTTTGCAGAAGTTGAGGAACTGTTGGTGATCCCCAGAAAATCAGTCCAGCAAATTAATTTTAGGCTCATTGAGATGGACTGTATCAGAAGGAGCCCAGACCTCCTAGATGTGCAAGCTGAGCTCTTGGACCTTGGATTTGTGCAGCAAGCAACTGGACCAGATTCTGTCGCTGTTGCATATTAGCTCCTTTTCCATTTTGGCCGACTATAATGTTATGAATCCCAAAGACTTAAGCCCCCTAGAACATGGCCTAGCGAGGTCTTCTGCCACTAACAGCCACCCATTGTTCCCTTAGAACTAACGACATTCACTGGTACTTAGGTGGCTGTCTGGACTTAATACTCAGGGTTGTAGTGACTTACACGAGTGTCTGATGGGATCCAGTGGTGGGGTGAGGAGTTTGGAACAGGAAGTGTCAATGAGGCAACTAGAGACCTGATGGTGTGGCTGGAGAGTCGGTGATGCGGCTTGAGTGCCGATGCACAGGAAGGTTTGACTTCGAGAGCCAATGGTGTGGCTGGAGAGCCAGTGATGTGGCTTGAGTGTCGATGTGCAGGAAGGCTTAGCTTTGAGAGCCAATGGTGTGGCTGGATATCCAGTGTTGTGGCTTGAGTGTCGATGTGCAGGAAGGCTTGGTAGGTTCCGATGGTGCGGCTTTGAGCCAGCAATAGGAGTAAAGGAATAAATGTTGTGGCTTTGGGAGCCCTTGATGTGGAAGAGGTGCCAATGGTGCAGCTCGGGAGCCGGTACACAAGTAAATGTACTTGAGATGTGGCTTTGAGAGCCAATGGTGCAGCTTGTGAGCCAGTACACAAGTTGGTGTACTTGAGATGCGGCTTTGAGAGCCAATGGTGCGGCTTGCTAGCCGGTACACAAGTTGGTGTACTTGAGATGTGGCTTTGTGAGCCGATGGTGTGGCTTCGGAGCCGTTTTTCAAGTTGGTGTACTTAAGATGCAGCTTTGAGAGCTAATGGTGTGACTTGGGAGCCGATACATAAGTTGGTGTACTTGATATGCGGCTTTGAGAGCCGATGGGGTGACTTGGGAGCCGGTACACAAGTTTGTGTACTTGAAATACGGCTTTGATAGCCAGTGGCAGCACGGAAGCTGCTGATGTGGCTGGGGAGCAAATGCAGTTATTTGTAAGCCGGTGGCAGCATGGAAGTTGCTGGTACGGCTGGGAAGCTGATGCAGTGGCGGGGAGTCGGTGGCAGCATGGAAGCTGCTGGTGCGGTTGGGAAGCTGATAACCAGTGGCTAGGCAATACCACTGGAGAACCAGGACACAATGTAGCAAGAAAGCACAGAATGCTGACATGCAGCAGAGCCGAGAGAACCAAACGAACACTATAGTCGGCAGGGCGGCAAAAGGCCAGCATGCACAAATAGGGGAAGGAACCAATCACGGCGTGCTTTGGGAAACACGTGACCTCCTGTGACGTGAAGATCACCTAGCGACTGACAGAACCGGATCAACAGCATCAGGAGAAGGTAAACTGCTAGAGGGAGACAAGTCGAGCCCGCGATTTGTAACACTGGTGCTATTGAGAGACAGATCCCCTCCAGCTGATGTCCCAGTATTCTTCATTCATTGCCCCCCCTCTGCCTGCTGCTCCAACTTGAGAGGAGGGGTCCTGCTGTGACTGCTTACCTCTGGAGAAACTACACTGGGGTACTATGGGAGTGGTCCTGACACCTGCCATACCAGACCACACATAAGCCTGCTACCTGGCCGGAAGATCCATCCAACTACCTGCCGACCACTGGAAGGTGTGACAGGAGTAATCCACTACCAGTCAGCCTATATCTGTGGAGGAAGAGTCTCATGTCTCTGTCCATCAATGTTCTTTTGTTTGAGTCTATGTGTAGCCAGGTGGTTCATATGTATGTCCATATTCGCATAGGTTTGCTATTCTCACACAATTGTTCTTAAAACTGTGTAAAACAAAGTAGCCTTAAGAGAATATATATACCCATAAAGGATCTAAATAACCACCGCATGCTCTATCATATAGTCTTCTCTTAACATTGTCTCATAATCCATGTAGCCCCTTTACGGCCCAATTTCTAAACAAAGTGTACAGCTGCCTCAGAGAATGGTTAAACCCAACAAATAATAATAGTAATACATCTCACCAACACAAAGATCCTCTAGTACTCAACATGAGTTCAATGGAGGAGTCCCAGCCTTCTCCGTCACAGGCTGATCCACTTTCCCCTATCTCTGATGTGTCTCAGGTAGATCCCCCAATCTTCCAACAGATGGACAAAAAATTGGATAACATCCAAACATCCATAGACAAAAAAATTTATACTATCCAATCGTCCATAAACACAATTCTATCCAAGCTAGATTCCAAAACAAATAGAATAGCCAACTTAGAGCAGCACACTAGTGATAATGAAGATGCCATACTTACACTGCAAAATATTGTATATATATATTATTATTGTATATTGATTTTAATCTAAGGTTATTGAGGATTTAACTGATAAGTTAAACGATCAATAAAATCGTAATAGATGCAATAATTTAAGATTCCTGGGGATTCCTGAGTCTATAAGAGACTCAGGACTTCATTCAGACCTGCTTGCAAGGATGCGATCACTCATAGCTGGCCGATATTTGCATTCTGCACATGCGTATGCATCACATTGCGCGTGCGCAAACCACTGCGACAGATCGGGAAGCACTCGCTCGCTCAGCATAAACAGCCCAGTTGAATGAGTGACAGGAGAGGCCGTTTGTGGGTGGTAACAGGGGCAGGCCACTAGAAACGGGGGAGTGGAGGTACAAACGCAAGCGTGCCTCTGTGTTTCTATGCCGTTTCATAGGTGTGCATAATTAACAGTCAGCGTCATTGCACATGTCACCAGGTTTTATTTCACACTGAAGTGATCACAGTGTTTGCGGCCAGGTATAGTCCACCTCAAGCGCTGCGAGCACATTCGATGGTGCTCGATGTACCAATGTTTTCATGCTCTTCCTAGAGATGACGTGCACAAGTGGGTGTCTTATGAATGACTGGTGGGCATCTGCATACACAAAGTGATCGCTCGCCAAGACATAGTGGGCGTGCTAATGCCTTGCTGTGCGATTGCCTGCCTTGTTGGGCGTGCGCTGGATTTGCATACGCTGGGAGCAAGCAATTGCATCTAGCGAGCGGCTCTGAATCAGGCCCTGAGACCACAATGATCTACTTAGCGTGGATCTGGTGAATACACTACCACAAATGGCACAATTGCTATCTAGCACTGCCATCGTATTGGCCCTAACGCAACACAAAAAACAATAATCCAAGACGGCTCGCGAGCTTTCATCTCTATGTATATAAGGGACCACGTGGCAGCCGCCATTTCACTCCAGCTGTGGAGACTGAACAGGGAGGATGAGTAGTGTAGGACTGGGAGATGTAGTACTACTTACCTGTGCTGTGCTATCTGCTGTGTCCATCTGGGCTGGTGCTATTGCTGATCCATCTGGGCTGGTGCAGTGCTGTCTGCTGCATCCATCTGGACTGGCGCTGATCCATCTGGGCTGGTGCTGTGCTGTCTGCTGCATCCATCTGGGCCCAAGATCTGGACCCAAAAAAAAAATAATATATATTATATTGTCTTTTTATTTTTTTTCTGTGTGTGCGTGTTAGGCTTAGCAGCACAAGATACAGCAACGCAACCTAGTGCTGCCCGATTTCAGTCGTCATCAATCTGTGCTCTGGGCCCAAGTTCTGGACCCAAAGAAAAAACACGAAACAAAAAGTGTCTTTTGTCTATTCATTTTCTGTGTGTGTGTGCGTGTTAGGCTTAGCCGCACAAGATACAGCAGCAATGCAAGTTGCAACCTAATGTTCCCCGACTCCAGTCGTCATCAATCTGTGCTCTGGGCCCAAGTTCTGGACCCGAAAGAAAAACACAAAATAAATAGTGTCTTTTGTCTATTTATTTTCTGTGTGTATGTGTACATGTTAGACTTAGCCGCACAATATCAAGATACAGCCAGCAATGGAAGTTGCAACCTAGTGCTGCCTGACTCCAGTCATCATCAATCTGTGCTCTGGGCCCAAGTTCTGAACCCGAAAAAAAACTACAAAAAAAAGTGTAACTTCAGTATTTCACCAGTTTGACACTGGACTACTGGGTTATGCCATTTAAGCCACAGTAATCCTAGAACCACAGGAGCCAGCAGACATTGCAGAAGGAGATATGAAAGTTCTTCCATATGCAACGCTCCACCTGTTAACTGTAATGGTGGAGCCCGGAAAGTAACAAGAACTTTGGAGAGATTTCTGCCATCCAGACCGATGACTGTGACTGAACTATGCAAAGGTTAAGGAGTAAGACCCAATTTCTCAAAGAACACCAGATCCTTGAAGTTATCTGTGGCTCTGCTATCAACAAAGACAGAAACTTGAGCATATGGTGACTTCAGTATGATGGGAAAGAGGACAGAATTTTCTGGAGAGATGTATGCATGACCTAGACGCAACTCTCTACTGCCATCTAGACCATGCCTTTTACTGACTTGGTGAGACAAAGTTGAGCCATATGTCCTTTACCTCCACAATACATACAAAGACCCTGTGTGCATCTCCTCCATTTCTCTTCCGCAAGAAGATAGAAAGCCCCCATTTGCATTGGCTCTTCCTGTTCAACCAGAGACATCCAAAGAGGAGATCAAGGAGCCAGAGATGGCAAATTCTTTTCCAACTTGTGTTCCCGGAGATGTCGGTTGATGCAGATGGTCAGACTCTGTAGATCATCAAGGGTTATTGCAGTAGGATGTTGGACCAAGATGTCCTTTATCTGATCCGAAAGTCCCCACTGGAACTGACTCCGGAGAGTTGAGTCGTTCCACCCAAAGTCAATGGCCCACCTACAGAATTCTGTACAATAGTCCTCCGCTGCCCTGTTCTCCTGTTTTAATGACTGGAGGCTAGCCTCAGCCATGGCTGCTTTGTCCAGATCATCATAGAGTAATCCCAGGGTGGTGAAAAAGGAAACCATAGTCTGAAGTACAGATGAGGTGGAGGGAAGGCTGAAGGCCCAGGTTTGGGGGTCTCCCTGAAGAAGGGCAATCACAATCCTGACTCGTTGGACCTCAGAACCCGAGGATAGGGGTCTGAGCTTAACATAAAGTTCACAACTGAAAACCGGTCCGGCATATTCAATTTAGGCTTAATTAAAGTAGGACGGGCAGGAGCCGCTCGAGTCTCCTCCACTCAGATGGAAAGTTCCTGCACTTTCTGGGTCAGAACCTGAATCTGGCTTGCAAGAATTTGCATGGGATTCTGACCAGGGTCCATGACTAAAGAGGAAGACAGATCAATACCTCAATGTAACTAATAGTTCTCAGAGCAACTTTTTTTATGGCTGGTGATAATGTTAGGAAACTGATTAGTTAGTCCTGCAACAGCCTTGAGGGCTGGTATGCTTGGCTAGCTGTGGCCGTGGAGCAGCCTTGAGGGCTGAAAAGTCTCTGACTAGTTGGGGCCTGAGGGTGGTGAGGTAAGATGTGGCCTTTGAGCTGTGCAGCAGCCTTGAGGGCTGGTAAGCCTTGGCTTGTTGTGGCTTGTGGGCCATAGGACAAGATGCAGCCTTTGGGCCATGTTACAGCCTTGGCAGACTGTGGCCTGTGGGACATAGAACAAGATGCGGCCTTTGGGCCATGTAGCAGCCTTGGCAGGCTGTGGGCTGTAGAATAAGATGTGACCTTTGGGCCATGTAGCAGCCTTAGCATGCTGTGGCCCGTGGGCCGTAGAACAAGATGCGGCCTTTGGGCTGTGTAGCAGCCTTGGCAGGCTGTGGTGGTCTGAAGATGGACCTGTGCCGCCAGGTTGACACAAGTGGTACGCTGGATTGTGGCCTGTGCCGCCAGGTTTACACAAGCGGTGGTATGCTGGATTGCATGCTGGATTGCCACCTGTGCCACCGGGTTGACACAAGTGGTGGTACGCTGGATTGCGTACTTTAGATGCTGGATTGCGGCCTGTGCTACCGGGTTGACACAAGCAGCTGGATGCTGAACTGCACACTCTGGTCACTGAGTGCAGGCTGTGTCGCCTGGATGACACAAATGGCAGAGCATGGATATGCAAACCATGCTACCTAGATGACACAAGTGGCAAGTAACAAAAACAGACAGGAGGAATGGGTACTCAACTGGATTACAGGAGACAACACCAAAACTGGAAACACGTGAAATGCTATCACCGTCACCGGAGCAGCGTTCACACCAGAAGGAAATAGATGCAGGAACCAATCCAGAATGATCCAAGAATGAAGAATAGGAGGTGGGAAAAATTTCAGCCAACACTCACCCAGTGTTCATCTCGTCCTGCATTCGCAGTGCGGTGGCTTGTGACAGGTACACAAGTTGGTGTACTTGAGATGTGGCTTTGAGAGCCGACAGTGCGGCTTGGGAGCCAGTACACAAGTTGATGTACTTGAGATGTGGCTTGTGAGCCGATGGTGCGGCTTGGGAGCTGGTACACAAGTTGGTGTACTTGAGATGAAAATTTGAGAGCCAATGGTGCGGCTTGGGAGCAGGTACACAAGTTGGTATACTTGATATGTGGCTTTGAGAGCAGATGGCGTGGCTTGGGGGGCTGATGGAACTTGTTCCAAATACAACAGAGCTGAGAGCAAGAAGGTAGGACTGGCACACAGAAAAAGGAGACACTGAAGAAGCTGAATGGCATGAGTTGTTAAAGGCAAATTCAGCCAGCGGCAGATGAGAAACCCAGTCATTATGGCATTTGGAAACATAACAGCATAGATATTGCTCCAAGGACTGGGATGATACCCTGAGGAAAGACTGAGGCGAATGCCCAAGGATGCACAGAAGGCATTACAAAATTGTGCCACAAATTGTGCTCCTCAATCTGACACTATATCCTCCAGAAGACTATGCAGGTTAAATATATGCTGAAGAAATAAACCCAAAAGTTCGTTAGCAGAGCTACCCTTTGTCAATGGGATGCCATCTTGCTAAAGCGGTCCACCACAGTCCAGATGATGGAGCATCGGCCAGAAACTGGGAGGCCAACAACAAAGTCCATGGCTATGTGTGTCCAAGGTCTTTTAGGTATGGAGAGAGGCAGCAACAGGCCAGAAGGGGCCATCCGAGGTGTTTTGTTTCTAGCACAGATATTACACGACAGGACAAATTTGTCAACATCTTTGTTCAGAGAAGGCCACCAGATGGCACAAGAGAGTAAGTCAACTGTCTTGCTAATACCAGGATGCCCAAAAGCTCATTGAGAGGGGAAATCCAGTAAAATCGAATTCCTGAATGTTTCCAGAACAAATAGAAGACCAGGAGGTTTTTCTGGAGGAGATTCCAACTAACAGGCCTGAATGTGTTTAGCTAAGTTTTGGGCAAAAGCACAGTGAATGCGAGACTCAGGGATAATTGGATCGCTAGAGCAGGCGGTCCGCTGTGCTGGAACAAAGCTCCTGGGGAGAGCGTCAGCCTTGATATTTTTAGATCTGGGATGGAAGGAGATAAGGAAGTTTAAGCGCGTAAAGAATAGTGTCCAGCGTGCTTGTCAGGAGTTCAATCGCTTGGCAGACTGGATATATGACAAGTTTTTATGGTCATTAAGAACCGTGATTTGATGTTTGGTCCCCTCAAGCCAGTGTTCCTCGAAGGCCCTCTTAATTACAAGTAACTCCCGATTCCCCACATCATAATTGAATTCTGCAATTCGGATCAGGTTATATGCTCCTCGAAGGTCGATCTTAGAAAAGATGTGAGCTTGTCGCAGCTGATGGAACAGTACCAAGATGAGCGGTAGAGAATAAGAGTTCTTAACGGTAATGTTGTTCAGATCTTTGTAAACTATGCACTTTCCAATGAAGAAAAAGCCAGCCCTAACCGGTGACTTAGAGGGGTGGATGAACCCCTTTGCCAATGCATCCTCAATGTACTCTTTAATGTAAATTTGTGTGAAAAGTAAGGACATGGATGCAATTTGTTGTCAACTGAATCTTTCAAGGACAGGATGGCTCCAGCTCCAACCTCAGAGGCGTCCACTTCCGGATTAGGATGACAGAGGACTGATGCCTGTGTGAAGGCGGTTTTAAGAGCCTTGAAAGCCTGAACAGCCTTAAATGTCTATTGCTCTTTTTAGTCAGTTCTACTATGGGTGCCACGATAGTAGAGAAAGACTTGATAAACCTCCTATAGTAGTTGGCAAAGCCGAGAATTGCTGAATAGCTTTAAGGGTATTTGGACCCACTCCAATACAGCTTTGACTTTACCCAGATACATGGAAAATCCCTGGGAGGATATAATGTATCCTAAAAATGAGACTTGGGTGTCATTGAGATCACAAAGTTTAGCGTAGAGGTGGTTCTCATGCAATGTTTGTAAGACTTGCTGGTGATGTTGGTCCACAGACTGAGAGAAAATAAGGATGTTGTCGAGATAGACTACTATACATATTCCCAGGATTCTCGAAGGACATTGATGAGATCCCGGAAGACTGCCGGAGCATTGGAAAGGCCGAACGGCATGACCAAGTACTCATAGTGCCCTGAGTGAGTGCTGAAGGCCGTCTTCCACTCTTCCCCACTCCGAATTAGGATCAGGTTATATGCTCCTTGAAGATCGATCTTAGAAAAGATGTGAGCTTGTCGCAGCTGATCAAACAGTACCGAGATGAGCAGTAGAGGATAAGAGTTCTTAACGGTAATGTTGTTCAGACCTCTGTAATCTCTGCACTTTCCAATAAAGAAAAATCCAGCCCCAACCCCAACCGGTGACTTAGAGGGGCGGTTGAATCCCTTCGCCGATGCGTCCTCGATGTACTCTTTCATTGCCTTGTCCTCCGGAATGGAAAGAGAATACAACTGGCCTTTAGGTAATTTGGTACCGTGAACTAAATTAATGGCACAGACGTATGGCCGATGCAGAGGAAGGACATCCCCTAGATGTTTGGAGAAACATCAGCATAATCACGGTACTGAGGTGGGATGGCTGGAGGAATTTCGGCAACCGCAGGTTAAACTGACTGAACAGGAATAGCTAGACAGTGAGTTTGACAGGCAAGGCTCCATCTTATTATTTCCCCGGATGACCAATCAATTATAGGGTTATGTTCCCTGAGCCAAGGGAGAACGAGAACAACTGGGGCTAAGGGACATCGGAGAAGATAAAAATAAATAGTCTCGGAATGCAGAACTCTGACTGACAAATGGAGAGGAGGTGTTGTTATATCTAATGTGACCACTGGAAATCAATCCTCCATCCAGTCGCAGGTAGGGGTTTTCTGATCCAAAGGAATGGTGGGAACCCTCAATGACTGGAAGCACAGAAAATCCATAAAATTGCCAGCCACACCACTATCCAGGAATGCCATGGTGGCCAGAGTGGAGTTAACAAGTCGGATGGCAACAGGGACTAGAACCGAGTTCTTGGAGAAAATAGGAGCCAGGCCTAAATGCAATTCCTCCTGAACATTTAGGCCTTGCCTTTTACTTTTGCATTGGCTCATTTGGATTTGCTGATGGGACCCAATCTTTGTGGGAAGATTTTATTCCCGTCTACGTTCCCAGAGACGTCGGTCAATACTGATGGCCTGATGCATAAGTCATCCAAGGACTCAGTAGAGGAATGTTGAATGAGGATATCCTTGATGGCCTCAGAGAGTCCAAGACGGTATTGGCTAAGTAAGGCCAGGACATTCCAACTAGAATCAGTTGGACTCAGCTAGTGCGGTTCTGTCAGGGTCATCATACAGTAGGCCCATAGCAGTAAAGAAGGCATTAACAGACTGCAACATGGCATGGGTTGAGGGCAACCCGAAGGCCCAAGTCTGTGGATCCCCTTGGAGAAGGGAAATAACCAGTCCTACTCATTGCGATTCTGTCCCTGAGGAGACAGGACATAGCCTGAAATACATCTTGCAACGATTGCAGAAGTTGAGGAACTGTTGGTGATCCCCATAAAATCAGTCCAGCAAATTAATTTTAGGCTCATTGAGATGGACTGGATCAGCAGGAGCCCAGACCTCTTTGATGTGCAAGCTGAGCTCTTGGACCTTGGATTTGTGCAGCAAGCAACTGGACCAGATTCTGTCGCTGTTCCATATTAGCTCCTTTTCCATTTTAGCCGACTATAATGTTATGAATCCCAAAGACTTAAGCCCCCTAGAACCTGGCCTAGCGAGGTCTGCCACTAACAGCCACCCATTGTTCCCTTAGAACTACTGACGTTCACTGGTACTTAGGTGGCCGTCTGGACTTAATACTCAGGGTTGTAGTGACTTACGCGAGTGTCTGATGGGATCCAGTGGTGGGGTGAGGAGTTTGGAACAGGAAGTGTCAATGAGGCAACTAGAGACCTGATGGTGTGGCTGGAGAGTCGGTGATGCGGCTTGAGTGCCGATGCACAGGAAGGTTTGACTTCGAGAGCCAATGGTGTGGCTGGAGAGCCAGCAGTAGGAGTAAAGAAATAGATGTTGTGGCTTTGGGAGCCATTGATGTGGAAGAGGTGCTGATGGTGCAGCTCGGGAGCCGGTACACAAGTAGATGTACTTGAGATGTGGCTTTGAGAGCTGATGGTGCAGCTTGGGAGCCAGTACACAAGTTGGTGTACTTGAGATGTGGCTTTGTGAGCTGATGGTGTGGCTTCGGAGCCGGTTTTCAAGTTGGTGTACTTAAGATGCAGCTTTGAGAGCTAATGGTGTGACTTGGGAGCCGGTACACAAGTTTGTGTATTTGAAATATGGCTTTGATAGCCAGCGGCAGCACGGAAGCTGCTGGTGTGGCTGGGGAGCAAATGCAGTGATTTGTAAGCCGGTGGCAGCGTGGAAGCTGCTGGTGCGGCTGGGAAGCTGATGCAGTGGCAGGTGAGTCGGTGGCAGCATGGAAGCTCCTGGTGTGGTTGGGAAGCTGATAACCGGTGGCTAGGTAATACCACTGGAGAACCAGGACACAATGTAGCAAGAAAGCACAGAATGCTGACCATGCAGCAGAGCCGACAGAACCAAACGAACACTATAGTCGGCAGGGCGGCAAAAGGCCAGCATGCACAAATAGAGGAAGGAACCAATCACGGCGTGCTTTGGGAAACATGTGACCTCCTGTGACATGAAGATCACCTAGCGACTGACAAAACCGGATCAACAGCATCAGGAGAAGGTAAACTGCTAGAGGGAGACAAGTCGAGCCCGCGATTTGTAACACTGGTGCTACTGAGAGACAGATCCCCTCCAGCTGATGTCCCGGTCTTCTTCATTCATTGCCCCCCCTCTGCCTGCTGCTCCAACTTGAGAGGAGGGGACCTGCTGTGACTGCTGACCTCTGGAGAAACTACACTGGGGTACTATGGGAGTTGTCCTGACACCTGCCATACCAGACCACACATAAGCCTGCTACCTGGCCGGAAGATCCATCCAACTATCTGCCGACCACTGGAAGGTGTGACAGGAGTAATCCACTGCCAGTCAGCCTATATCTGTGGAGGAAGAGTCTCATGTCTCTGTCCATCAATGTTCTTTTGTTTGAGTCTACGTGTAGCCAGGTGGTTCATATGTATGTCCATATTCTC
The DNA here is from genome assembly GCA_031769625.1 of Taudactylus pleione. Lineage (NCBI taxonomy): Eukaryota > Metazoa > Chordata > Amphibia > Anura > Myobatrachidae > Taudactylus > Taudactylus pleione. Next base: position 213,155 of record JAUIMM010001601.1, read on the forward strand.
ATAGGTTTGCTATTCTCACACAATTGTTCTTAAAACTGTGTAAAACAAAGTAGCCTTAAGAGAATATATATCTATCATATAGTCTTCTCTTAACATTGTCTCATAATCCATGTAGCCCCTTTACCGCCCAATTTGTATGGATTAAGCATTAACCATGTAAACATTTGATTTTTCTATCTCGACTTGATGTAACTAACATGTATAGGACGGGTACCATATTCATCTCTGCACTAGTTTGAACTGGTTATTTTCCAACTGGTCTTTATTCACATGATACGGAAAAATTTCTAAACAAAAGTGTAAAGCTGCTTCAGAGAATGGTTAAATCCAACAAATAATAATAGTAATACATCTCACCAACACAAAGATCCTCTAGTACTCAACATGAGTTCAATGGAGGAGTCCCAGCCTTCTCCGTCACAGGCTGATCCACTTTCCCCTATCTCTGATGTGTCTCAGGTAGATCCCCCAATCTTCCAACAGATGGACAAAAAATTGGATAACATCCAAACATCCATAGACAAAAAAATGTATACTATCCAATCATCCATAAACACATTTCTATCCAAGCTAGAGTCCAAAACAAATAGAATAGCCGACTTAGAACAGCACACTAGTGATAATGAAGATGCCATACTTACACTACAAAATATTGTATATATATTATTATTGTATATTGATTTTAATCTAAGGTTATTGAGGATTTAACTGATAAGTTAAACGACCAAGAAAATTGTAATAGATGCAATAATTTAAGATTCCTGGGGATTCCTGAGTCTATAAGAGACTCAGGACTTCATTCAGGCCTGCTTGCAAGGATGCGATCACTCATAGCTGGCCGATATTTGAATTCTGCACATGCGTATGCATCACATTGCGCGTGCGCAAACCACTGCGACAGATCGGGAAGCACTCACTCGCTCAGCATAAACAGCCCAGTTGAATGAGTGACAGGAGAGGCCGTTTGTGGGTGGTAACAGGGGCAGGCCACTAGAAATGGAGTGGAGGTACAAACGCAAGCGTTTTTTTGTTTTTTTTTCACACTGAAGTGATCACAGTGTTTGCGGCCAGGTATAGTCAACCTCAAGCGCTGCGAGCACATTTGATGGTGCTCGATGTACCAATGTTTTCATGCTCTTCCTAGAGATGACGTGCACAAGTGGCTGTCTTATGAATGGCTGGTGGGCATCTGCATACACACAGTGATCGCTGGCCAAGACATAGTGGGCGTGCTAATGCCTTGCTGTGCAATTACCTGCCTTGTTGGGTGTGCGCTGGATTTGCATACGCTGGGAGCAATCGATTGCATCTAGCGAGCGGCTCTGAATCAGGCCCTGAGACCACAATGATCTACTTAGCGTGGATCTGGTGAATACACTACCACAAATGGCACAATTGCTATCTAGCACTGCCATCATATTGGCCCTGAATGCAACACAAAAACAATAATCCAAGACGGCTTGCGAGCTTTCATCTCTATGTACATAAGGGACCACGCGGCAGCCGCCATTTCACTCCAGCTGTGGAGACTGAACAGGGAGGGTGGGTAGTATAGGGCTGGGAGATGTAGTACTTCTTACCTGTGCTGGTGCTGTGCTGTCTGCTGTGTCCTGGGCTGGTGCACTGCTGATCCATCTGATGCTGTCACTGCTGTGCTATCTGCTGTGTCCATCTGGGCTGGTGCTGTTGCTGATCCATCTGAGCTGGTGCAGTGCTGTCTGCTGCGTCCATCTGGACTGGCGCTGATTCATCTGGGCTTGTGCTGTGCTGTCTGCTGCATCCAGCTGGGCCCAAGTTCTGGATCCGAAAAAAAAAATATATATATATTGTCTTTTTATTTTTTTTCTGTGTGTGCGTGTTAGGCTTAGCCGCACAAGATACAGCAACGCAACCTAGTGCTGCCCGATTTCAGTCGTCATCAATCTGTGCTCTGGGTCCAAGTTCTGGATCCGAAGAAAAAATACGAAACAAAAAGTGTCTTTTGTCTATTTATTTTCTGTGTGTGTGTGCGTGTTAGGCTTAGCCGCACAAGATACAGCAGCAACGCAAGTTGCAACCTAGTGCTGCCCGACTCCAGTCGTCATCAATCTCTACTCTGGGCCCAAGTTCTGGACCCGAGAAAAACCCACAAAATAAATAGTGTCTTTTGTCTATTTATTTTCTGTGTGTGTGTGTGTGTGTGCGTGTTAGTCTTAGCCACACAAGATCAAGATACAGCCAGTAATGGAAGTTGCAACCTAGTGCTGCCTGACTCCAGTCATCATCAATCTGTGCTCTGGGCCCAAGTTCTGAACCTGAAAAAAAACTACAAAAAAATAGTGTATTTTTGTCTATTTATTTTCTGTGTGTATGTGTATGCGTGTGAGAGATAAATGTATTCCCCCCTATGTAATCAAGCATATATAGTTATAAATAATACTGATCTCTGATTATTGCTTTATGAACTAATGACCTTTGCTGAAAATATGTGTTTCTACATGTTCCCCCTAGTTTAGGATCAGCTGATTTAATCTGTGGGTTATTTCCCCTGCTGTCTCGTCTAGAAATTTATAGATGTTTATAATGTAACAAAAGTCTTGGTGTCATATGCTTAATGTTTGAAACCACCTCAAAAGAGGAAGTGCACCAGACTCTGGAAATACCCTTGTACCTAAAGATTAGTATGTGTCTTACTTCTCCGAACCACATCCTGTTTTTTGTAACAAATGAGATAATGTGTGTTTTAAAGAATCTGCTATATTAACCCCATCGGATTAAACGAGTCTTCAGTCTCAATCTCTTAAACACGACTTGCTGTTTGATTTATTGGGGTTCCCAGTCGACTGGTAAGGGGGAAACACAGAACTGACAATCGAAGGGACTTGGTAGTGGAACATCTCCAACATTTCATGGGGGCTCGTAAATCCAGGATTTCTGTGACCAGTGCCGCTGCTACAGAATAGATGACACCACGTCCGCCTGCTGTACACAACTACTGACAATCCCGGGTGAGTGATTTCAAAGTTATGATTTCAACTTAATTACTCCGTCAGTGTTTGTTTACTGCCTGTGAGACAGTCTATCTATATGTAGTAAGTATACCTGGTATATTTTGAACCCGATTGTCTGTTTCTGAATTATTTTCATGATACAGTAAAAATTAATGTTATATGAATGCCATGTAATAACTGTTTGTGTACTGTTACTCTCTGGTATAAGAAACATATTAATGAATTCAACTGTCAATTGCAATCTGTAGGTTCTATTGTACATTCTGGTGTTTTACAAAACAAGGATATTTCTTTTGTTGTCAGTATTGGTTGTCATGTTGATAAAGACATAATTGACAGATTTGTAGGACAAGGGTTTCCTGATTGTTTGGTTGGTTTACCTATTAATTTTGTACCTCTGCAATTTGAAATACTGTGTTATAGTGATAGTAGAAAATTACCCCTGTCAGTACAGAGAATTATTGAAAGAGGAAGTCCCAGTGTTTATTCTGAACGTATCAGTCAGTGGCAAAAGAAAACGAACAATATACATAGAAAGCTCAGAAAATAACAGATTTTAGACTAATTATTACAGTAATCTAAGCAGTGCGATACAGTTGAGTAGCCCACTACAGTATTGTCCCGTGACCTGATCCCTCACACAGACAATGGGTGCACAAGTTAGTAAAACGGGGGAATTGAGTCCCCTAGAAATAATTTGTCAGAGAGAGGGCGCGAAAGCTCTCAAAGGTATTTCTGTTATTTTCAAAAGAGCAGGATTTCCACCTGAAGGTACGCTAGACCCTGACAAATGGAAACGGTTCAGAAATAATAATATAGACTGGTTGACAAAGAAGAGTTATTTGGACACTGTCACAATATGGCAAACAGTTACACAAGAAATAGAGGATGAGCATAGAAAAAGGTCTGATTTAAATGATGTTATAGATAACCCACCACCATATGTACCAGTTAGACTGGCAGCTCCATCAACTGCAATACAAAATGAAGTATCCACATTAACATCCCAGAACTTGTATCCCAGAATTGACTTAAATACCATTCAAGGGTGTGGTATAGAATCACAAGATAAAGTAAATTTAGATATAACTAGAGGAAGAGAATGTACATTTTGTCATTTTTGTGTCCCAGAGGGTTCAGAGAAATGTCCCGCTTGTGATAACTGGGTATCACCTGATGCCCCACCATGTAATCAAGGTAGTAATGTAACTAATACTTCCCTTACAAATAAACAAAAAATGTCATATGTACTAAAAAGACTGGCACCCCATAACATGAGTCCTTGTAGGGGTACAATAGCGGGTCCAGAGGGACATCACATTTTACCTATAAGAGTACAAACATCTCCAAATCCCAGGTTTAATGCAGAGCAAGTAGATCCTGCAAATGGTCCTGAATACATTGAACAAGAGGTATATAACCCATGGTTTCAATCTGATATGTTAAGAATTGTTAATGATTTGCCTGATATCAGACGACATCCACATACGTTTTATCAGAAAATGGAACAGGTTAAAACTATTTACAGACCATGTTGGGTAGATCTGGAACAAATTGTAAAAGCATCAGCAGGACATGGAGAATATGATAAAATGATTGCAATCATTGTTCAGGGAGTTCAACAGGGCAGACCAGAAATTGTGGCACTTCCCGCAGTAGGAACAAGATATAGCCAACATAGTGGAAACTTGTTACTAAATAGAATACAATGGAGATGTGCAGAGATTCAACAAACTGCTCCAGCTGCACCAGATTTAGTTAAAAAAACAGACACAGTACGGGCATATTATGATAAACTAATTACTAGACAGGAAGAAGAAGGTTATCCTGTTACAGAAATAGCAGGAGCTAGGCTGTGTAAAACGAAGTTTATGAATGGACTTAGAAATGACTTGAAAACTCAGTTATTTCAGATCAGACCGGAAGCCATGGTAATGGATATTGAAGGAATTTTACAAGTACTGGAAGGGATTGAGGATGTTGAACAGGATAAAAAAGACCGGAAAGCTACAAAAGAACAGGTAGTGATGGTGAATCTGGTTCAGAGTCAACCACCGTGGCAGAGAACAACTGCAAAGCAACCAACTAAAGGTTATACACAGAGGAAGCAGTATGACTCCCAAGGTAATGATATGACAGGCAAGTGTTTCTTTTGTAAACTTCCAGGACACCAAAAAAAGGATTGCAGAAAGCATCAGAAATATTTGTTATCACAGCGACAGATGTCTGAACATCCGTACACTGCAGGAATGCAGCACCCACAAGCATGAAGATATACAGCTCCCATGTCATCAGTGCCTGTCTTTGCTTCACTTCAGGATAACACCACACCCACAGGTACTGTCACTGTTACTTTACCCACAGGACAAGAACTCGATTGTGTGATTGATACCGGAGCTCAGAAATCAGTTTTTATGCATGATCAGATCCCCCCTCAACTTCTTACTACAGAGACAATACAAGGCACAGGTCTGGGAGGTCAAGCAATGCCTCTCAAAGAAAGTAAATAACTCTTTCTGCTTATTAATGATGAACCTACTCCAGTTCCAGTGGCATTCCTTACCTCTCCCACCTGTCCGGTGAACCTGTTGGGAGCAGATATACTCGCACTTATGCAAGCCTCAATACAATACACACCAAAAGGAGTCAAGTACACCAGCAATATTCCAAATGAGGTGAGCAATAGTATTGAGGCAGCCATACAAGTTTATCTATTTCAGGAACATCCAGCAATTGACTCGCTGCCACAATGGATTTTAACTGTACCTGACAGACTGTGGTCAAAAGGAAAGACTGATGTGGGACTTCTACAAGTACAGCCAGTACAACTATCCCTCAAACCAGGTACCATACCAGTCTCTGTTAAACAGTACCCACTCACACCAGCACAAGAAAATGCTATTTCACAACAGCTGCAAACATACTTGGACAGGGGTCATAATACAATGCAGGTCCCCTTTCAACACCCCTCTCTTCCCTGTAAAGAAGCGGGGTACAGGAAAACAAGGAGAAGTACAATACAGACTGGTTCATGATTTGAGGAAAATAAACAAGAGACTTGTAGTCAACACCCCAATAGTACCAAACCCACATACTCTCCTAAATCAGATACCACCCTCAGCAAGATGGTTCACCGTAGCAGACCTTGCAAATGCTTTTTTCTCTGTTCCTATTACAAAAGATTCCCAGTGTCTACTAGCATTTACACATAAAGGAAAACAGTATTGCTGGACACGCTTGCCACAAGGGGGTGCCACTTCACCAAGTGATTTTTCTGAAGCTATGTCCACAATACTTCAAGCATGGAGACCTTTATTTCCAGATGAAACTCAACTCATCCAGTATGTTGATGATTTACTGCTAGCTACCACATCTGAAAGCAAGTGCCAAGAAGAGACTGTATCCTTGTTAAAGTTCCTGGAGGAACAAAACTGCAGAGTTTCCAAAGAAAAACTACAACTAGCAAAACGGAAAGTGATCTTTCTAGGACATTGCATTTCACACGGCACAAGGCATCTAACAGAGGAAAGGAAGAAGCTGATATTACAAGCCAAGGTACCAAAGACTATAAAACAAGTCCGTTCCTTTTTGGGTCTCCTAGGATATTTCCGTGAATGGGTCCCCCTAGCCTCGGTATTCATGCAGACACTGTATGACAGCACCAAAAAGGAGGGCCCATATCCCACTCCCCAGCAGATGGAAGAAGCAGTGACACAACTCAAAGTAGCTGTCACCACTTCCCCGGCCCTAGGCTTACCTGATTACAGCAAACCCTTCACCCTCTACTGCCACGAAGAAAAAGGCCATGCACTAGGAGTGCTCACCCAAAAACATGGACTGAAGCAACGACCAGTGGCCTACTACTCCAGCAAGCTAGACAACATTATCCAAGGGGCACCTACTTGCATCAGAGTGGTAGCAGCAGCAGCAGTCTTAAAAGACAAAAGCACAGACATCGTACTTGATCATCCGTTAACTATTCAAGTACCCCATGCAGTAACAGAAATACTTCAACAAGCCAGAACTAAACACCTTTCAGCAGCAAGGCTAACCAAATATGAAGTGGCATTACTCAGTGCAACTAACGTAACTATAAGAAGATGTACTACCCTCAACCCCGCCACTCTCCTTCCAAGCTTACTCGAGCAACAAGAAGATCCTGAATCACTAGATTCAAAAGGAGGGAGAAATATGGTCTATCCAGACTTATATGCCTGCACTGCAAGTAGTGAAGAGCAAAATGATCAAGTAAGGGACGATAAAATATACAATTCAAAATTTTTTGACTGTCATGATTGTCTGGCCCTTATGGATCAAGAAACCTCACCTTTACCACATGTTACAGACACTGCTCTCCCAAATGCACATTATGAACTGTTTGTAGATGGCTCTAGATATTATGAAAATGGGACACCTTACACAGGATATGCTGTAACCACATAAGATGACATCATAGAAGCAGGACCACTACCCTCACATCTATCAGCACAAGCAACAGAAATAGTAGCTCTCACAAAGGCTCTAGAATATGCAGAAAAAGCTACAGCCAACATCTATACAGATTCAAGATATGCTTGGGGGGTTACACAGGATTACGGAAACATATGGAAAAGCAGAGACTTTAAAACAGTGACAGGCAAACAAATACAACATGCAGAACTTATAAAACAACTTTTTCAAGCACTTGAATTACCCCATAAAGTGGCTATTATTAAGGTTCAAGCACATACCAGAAATCAGACCAGCATAACCAAAGGGAATTGCACAGCAGACAGAGCAGTAAAACAAGCAGCTAAACAGCCTTACAAAGGCATAACAGCATATGTCACACAAACTGAAAGTACAACAACAATGCCAGATTTTCAAGACCTACAAAAACTCCAAGAACAAGCAGGACCAGAAGAAAAATCATCATGGGAAAGGAAAGGAGCCTGCAAGGAGGAATTCACAGGACTATGGAAAGCAGGTAACCTATTATGTCTACCAAGAGCATTGTACCCACCCATGTGTCAAGTTACTCATGGTCTCACGCATATAGGAAAAGATCAAATGGGAAACCTGGTAAAGGAAAGATGGATAGCTCCAGGATTCTTCCCAGCAGCTGCACGGTTTGTACAAGCCTGCTGGATCTGTGGGATCTCCAACCCAGGACAAAAGGTAAAGACTACCATGGGAGCCATTCCAAAAAGTTATTTTCCTTTCCAGAGACTGCAAATTGACTATATTCAGATGCCCAAAGTTGGGATTTATGAATATGCACTGGTCTGTTTAGACACCTTCACAAAAAGGATTGAGGCCTGGCCAGTAGCTAAAGCCACTGCAAGGAACACAGCAAAAAAACTCCTCTCAGAAATCGTCTGTAGGTATGGAGTACCAGAGGTAATTGAATCAGATAGAGGCACACACTTCACAGGAGAAGTAATGACTCATATCATGGAAGATTTGGGGATTCAACAGGCCTTTCACACGCCCTACAGGCCACAGGCCAGTGCCCTAGTAGAGAAATTCAATGGAACTCTTAAACTTAAGATATTAAAAGCAGCACAAGAGGGAAAAATTGGTTAGAATGTTTACCAATAGCTCTGTTTAGTATAAGAACCACCCCATCTAAAGCCACAGGGCTGTCTCCATATGAAATTTTGTTTGGGACTATCCCTAAGATAGGATGTTATTATCCACAAGAAATGCAACATAAACATGCTGACTTAACTGCATATGTAAAAACCTTAACTGAAAAACTCACCTCTCTGCATTCTCTAGCTTTCGCCTCTCTCCCAGATTCTAAGGTAGATCTCAGTCCACATCAGCTGCAACCAGGTGACTGGGTCTATCTGAAAAGACACGTCAGGAAATCGCTGGAACCCAGATATGATGGGCCATACCAAGTGTTACTGACTACTCCAACATCGGTGAAAGTTAAAGGGAGAGAGACTTGGATTCACGCGTCACATTGCAAACTCACTAAAGTTAAGTTTGATTTAAAAAAAATATATATATATATATGATCATGTGGAAAGAATTAATGGGTCCTAATCCAGATAGAGGTGTGTGGGGATGCATTATGTGTATAAGCCTCTTTATAGTGCTCACCTATACATATTTCTTTGGAATAATGATAATAGAGGCTGAGGAACAGAAGAATTTTACTCAAACTAATCATACCTTGACAAGAGGAAAAAGGGACGTTGCAGTGTGGCCCAACTCAGTTATACAGTCTCACATGATGGTAGCTCGAGCATTGAATTTGACTGATTGATGGATATGCACACATGCCCCAGTCAGTGCTAGGTCCATGCATTGGGTAGCAGTACCACTGACTTTATCAGAGCTTAAGGAACTTAATTATAGTCTGGGCAGCACATATAACAAAACAATGGCAGAGACTCCTGTCTCATTTATGACAGCATATACCATCAGATATCCACAATTCTGCATAGAAGCACCTCCAGTCACAATGAAACTAATCTTTCCAGATGGGTTCGTATTAACTCCTACTCAGGCACGAGTAGGACAGGTAAAATGTTCACAGGCCCAAGTAAATTTCACAACAAATTCCACTCATAACAAAGGATATTATTTAGGATGGTGTGACAAAGGACAACTGGTAGTACACTGAGAAATCAAAATACAGATTAATCAAACCAATGCAATTATACGAGAGTGGTTCAAAGCAAACGATTCATGTATAAATAATCGAGACATACTAGGCCCATACTCCCAGAACATAAGTGAATATCGCAGAATAACCCGACACAGCAGAGATTCAAGTGTGGTTCAAGTGGCATACGGAGTGGTTCTGGGATATACATATATCCTAGAACAAGGGTTGTATTTTCTGTGTGTGAGACGTGCTTATAAGTGGATACCTTATGGGGCTTCAGGCATGTGCACTATAGGATGAGTCATTCCTGCAGTGCGAGTTCAGAAGGAATATACTGTAGAACAGGTGCAAGCTGCCCAACATACCCACCAACTAGCCCGCCGTAGTATAAAGAAAAGTAATACACATGCACATGACTTAATATTCATTCCATGGTATAAGAAAATGGGCTTAGCACTAGCAGGAGGTACAGTACAGAATGCACATAACATAGAAGCCCTAGCAAAACTGCTAGACAATGTAACCCAAATATATGATGAGACATTTAGATTGGTGCTGGATGATGTAAAAATGATAAAGAGGGAAGCCCAGGCACATAGAATGGTATTGGATTACTTGACAGCAAAAGAAGGAGGAATGTGCATGGTAGTAGCAGAATCCTGTTGTAATTACCTCAATCGAACTGACTCTATAGAAGAAGCTATAGAGGAACATTTAGATAAAATACAGGAATTAAAGGAAGAATTCAGGAAAAAACACAATGACCCTGAATATGACATTTCCACAGATGGATGGTTTTCCTGGCTCAATCCAGCTAACTGGTTTAGTGGGATAAAAGGATGGATTGTGGGCATTTTGATGTTCCTTCTGAAAATAGTGAGCCTAGGATTATTGATATATGTATGTCTTAAAGTGTTTTTCTGTTGTTTTTCAGTTTGTAAGAAACGTGTGACTAACGCATTGGACTCCTCCAAATACAAAGAACTGCAGAAGAGCTGGGCAGAGAAAAGTCGTGAACATCTTACGAGAATGGATATGTGTGATTCGCGCCTTTAAGCCCCTCGCTCGGACAGTATGATTAGCATCATCTCAGTGGGGCCATAGCCATTAGCACCATTCTTCCTAAACTGTTTGCTTAACTGTATGATAGGTAGACAAATTGTACTGCCAGAAGCTCAACTGCTAGATCAGATTAATTATAAAAGGAGGGAATGAGAGAGATAAATGTATTCCCCCCTATGTAATCAAGCATATATAGTTATAAATAATACTGATCTCTGATTATTGCTTTATGAACTAATAACCTTTGCTGAAAATATGTGTTTCTACATGTTCCCCCTAGTTTAGGATCAGCTGATTTAATCTGTGGGTTATTTCCCCTGCTGTCTCGTCTAGAAATGTATAGATGTTTATAATGTAACAAAAGTCTTGGTGTCATATGCTTAATGTTTGAAACCACCTCAAAAGAGGAAGTGCACCAGACTCTGGAAATACCCTTGTATCTAAAGATTAGTATGTGTCTTACTTCTCTGAACCACATCCTGTTTTTTGTAACAAATGAGATACTGTGTGTTTTAAAGAATCTGCTATATTAACCCCATCGGATTAAACGAGTCTTCAGTCTCAATCTCTTAAACACAACTTGCTGTTTGATTTATTGGGGTTCCCAGTCGACTGGTAAGGGGGAAACACAGAACTGACAATCAAAGGGACTTGGTAGTGGAACATCTCCAACACGTGTTAAGCTTAACTGCACAAGATCAAGATACAGCCAGCAATGCAAGTTGCAACCCAGTGCTGCCCAACTCCAGTCGTCATCAATCTGTGCTCTGGGCCAAAGTTCTGGACCCGAATAAAAAAAAAACAGTGTCTTTTGTATATTTTTTTTCTGTGTTCGCACGACTGCACGTGTGTGAATTTTGTAACCGCACCTTGGCTACACTATTTGTGCTTGTGACACTGCTTCAAGACCACAGAAAATATGGAGGGTTGTCACATGATAGGAGAGCAAGGCCAAGAACCACATGTGTTGTAGCTGCCGCCAGCAGTTATCATGATAATGCAAGGCCATCAACTTCCTTGTCCTCTATGAAGGCCCATGCCCCAAGGCTTAAGTCACGCCATGGATATGGTAAAATCGTACGGCAAGTTGCCTTTAGATAAACAAAAAATTGGCAATATGCCAGTCACTACATGAAGTGGCAAGGAAAGGATAAGGCCTTGGCCTTTATTTATGTTGACTGCTGTTAAACTGTCCTGTTTCGTATACAACATAAGGGTGGGTGGGAGGGCCCAAGGACTATTCCATCTTGCACCTTTTCCTTTCCATTATGTGCTAGTTGGGGCATTGCTGCCTGACATTTTAAATTAATGTTATGGTTGGTTTAGGAACCAATGATTTGTTTTTAAATTAATTTATTATCAATTTTACAGCCAGGGGCTGCACCAATGAATTTCTTTTTATTCATTATTCAGCCAGGGGCTGCACCCAATGAATTGTTTTTTACTGTTTAAATTAAATTATTATTAATTATTCAGCCCTGGACTGCACCAATTAATTGTTTTTTAATTAATTTATTATCAATTTTACAGCCAGGGGCTACACCAATTATCAACTATCAATTATTCAATCCTCAAGGGTATCCCAACCATCATCTTTATACAGTACTCAACTCTATTAATAATTATATCAATCAGTTTTGAGCCAGCAAGCTGGATGCAACCTTTTGGCCCTTTAACTAGATGAAAAAATCAATATTGTGAGCTGTGAGGTGGTCAAAATTGACTGGAAATGAGTGGAAATAAATGTTATTGAGGTTATTAATACTGTAGGAACAAAAAAAAGACCCATTTTATGAGATTTTAGCAGTTTTTTTTTTTTTTTTTAAAGAAAAAATCCAGATCCAAAACCAAAACCCGAAAACAAAACACAGAGTTGAGGTTTTGACAAAACCAGATCCAAAACCAAAAACACGGGGGTCGGCGCACATCCCTATGTTAAACACTGAAAAAAAGAAAAAAAAATAGTTCATATTGGTTACATTTGTGTGTTTTAATTAATTTGTCTAAACAAGCATTTTTGGCTATTTTCCAGTGTTTGTGAGCAAATGGACGATTGTCATTTGCTCCCATACATTACCAGTTTTTCATTCCAACCAGCCATTTTGGACAGATATCTGACAGAAAATTGTATAGTGGATGCCCAGCTTAAGAGTCATAATAGATGGCATACAAGACATTTTTTACACCCCACAGGCAGCAAGATGTCACTTTGACATGACCCCACGCTCACCTAATGGGTCAAATGGCCCCCCTCCTAATGGCTGAGCTACGCTATCACTCCCTGAGATGATACTCCACATTTTTTCTAGGTTACACTGCGTCCAGGACTCACGTGTATATCGTTTGATATACTAAATGCAATTTGACTACTATTGCAAAAGGTTCTTTATGTATCTTGTGTTTTTTCTGTGACTTTTATGTATCTTTTCCCCATTCCTCTTCTATCTTCTCTTTCTTTATGAGCGGGGGGGTCTGGGGCCTGGGGAGGCTCATATCTTTCTATACTGGTTTTTCCCAATGCTCTGCATATGCTCACGAGAACGTTCATCCAGCTTTTTGGGACTGGTTGATGGCTTTAATACCTAACTCATTACTGATTGCAGGTCATACTAAGCAAGGATTTGGCTGATGTCCGATCTTCACCATTTTTTACTTAACTCGTAATTAATACTGTTTTGAACATGCGTTTCTTATCATGGAACGTGGCGGGAGTTATTTCAGCCGTAAAAAGGAAAAAGTAATTACTCATCTCAAATCCTTTAACCCTGATGTTGTATTGTTGCAGGAGCCTCACTGGATTGAGGGGTCATACGCCAAACTATCTGGTCCTTGGATTGTTGAGTGCACAGCTGCCCCCTATACTCAAAAAACAGAGGTGTGGCCATCCTTATTAATAAGCGTTTGCAATATAATGTTATTAAGTCCATTATTGACCCAGAAGGGCATTTCATTATACTAAGCATCAAAATTTTACTTGAATTATTCAGTATACTCAATATTTATGCCCCGAATATGCCCAACTTCGATTTCTTCTACAAAATCTCAAATTTGTTAATGAAAATATACACTCCAAATCTAATAGTTGGCTGTGATCTTAATCTAATTAGTGATATGTCCCTTGATAGATCTTTCGCTCTCCCGACACGCTCCACGAGACAACGAGATGGGCTCCGATTATTAGCCTCACATCATAACTTAATAGATCCGTGGAGGTTACTGAATTATAATAAGAAAATTTTTTAATTTTTTTCACATGTATATAATGTCTTTACTAAAATAGATTATATCCTTGCTATGGACTCGCTACTCCCAAGACTAAAATGAGCATGTATTGGAAACATCCTAATTTTGGATCCTGCACCCATATATTTGGACATTTCTTTAAGCTCCCCACATTACAAAAACATGACCTGGCGCTTCCCATCATACTTAAACTATTTAAAAAAATATCTAAAAAATAAATGGGAATTCTATAAAACCACAAATGACATTCACCAAAATGACCCTGTCCTATTTTGGTCTGCAGCAAAGGCCGTTATGCATGGCCACATAATCACTTACATGTCACAAAGGAATAAGGGACAGAGAGAAAACATACAAAAACTCTACCAAAATCTTAGTGAAGCTTATCACATATACTTAAATGACCTGTCAGACATCCACAAGTCCTGGAGACTTTTCTCTCTAACGAAGCCCAATTGAAGGTGTCATATGCTAAAAATAGATATTTCAGATGGGGAGGGAAGGGAGCTATTGTCACAAATGGGCCACCAGCAATCCAAAAGGAAATTTATTTCCAAACTAAAAAATTCAGGTTTTATCACGTCCCAATCAGACATAGCAAACAGTTTCCATTCCTACTTTTCTGAACAATACTGAGCGACTCCTGACTCTCCCCAATTAGCATCTTCCTTACTCTCTGAAGCAAATGTATCTAAATTAGAAACGTCACAATGGGAGATGTTGGAGGTAGACATAACAGTTGAGGAGGTCCTGGGCCAGATGGCTTCAGTGGCAAGTACTTTAAGCTTTTATGTGAAGAACTGTCCCCTACACTTACCTCCCTCTTCCAACTTATCTTAAAAGGTAGTATACATTACCCGGACTTCAACGAAGCTCATACCATATTATTACCAAAACCTAACAAAGATGAAGAACTGGTGGAGTCATATCGCCCCATCACACTCCTGAACCAGGACTTTAAATTGTTAGCAAAATTTCACCGCTACCCTTCTACAGAAACTGATGCCCTCTCTTTTGACACATCATCAATTGGGCATTACCAACTCGCGATATTTGGTCTTAGGTATTAGATTAGCTATTTCTGCCATTGTTGTGTCTAAAAACTGTAAAAATTCTCAAAATGTCCTGTTAAGCCTTGACTCGGAGAAGGCTTTTGATAAGATAGCCTGGCCCCACCTCTATCGGGTGCTGGAGGAGAGAGCATTCGGTCCTCGATTCATCAAACTGATCCTTTTTTTTTACTCCAACCTCAAAACCAAACTAATTGTTAATAATTTAATAGGTGCTCCTGTCCATCTTGCTAGGGGAACAAGGCAAGGGTGACCTTTATCCCCCCTCCTTTTTAATTTGGCCCTAGACACCTTGCTGCATATTTTGCAATCCCTAGACAACTTTAAAGGCATCTCTATTGGTAAATTCTGGCTTTTGCCGATGATTTACTTCTCTTTTTCTCAAACACTGAAGAAAGTATGAGTGGGGTATTGTCTAAAATATCTAAATTTGGCCTAATTTCTGGCTTTTCTATTCACATCCAAAAATCGACTGCCAAGACCTTATCTCAAGTTCAATGTCCCAGTTGGGCAATGAGCCTAAATCTCAACTGGGCTTCTACTTCTATTGCCTATCTAGGTATCCAATTACCAAAAAAATATATCCTTGTTATACTCACTCACTATTACTAAAATAATTTCCAAAGTCACGTCTGAATTAAATAATTGTCAAAATTTGCAGCTATCATTTTTGGGCCGAGCACAACTCATAAAAATTATATCCTACCCAAAATGATTATACACTTTACAGGTCTTACCCGTAGTATTAACAAATAAAGATAAACAAAATCTGAATGCTACCTTCCGCCGATTTATTTGGAAAGGCAACAAACCCAGAAGCTTTTTAACACCAAGCGGCTATATGCCGTTATATAAGAGATTTGATACATTCCAAAAATCAATATGCCAACTCTGATTTAGAACAACAACTCATACCTGATATTAACCTGGTGGCCTTCCTTCATATGGCAAAAAAAGATATTACACCTGAAGTAGAAGATAATCCGCTGCTAACCTCTACTAGAACAGTGTGGTTCAAAATAAGAAAATCCTGGAATTTAAATCCCTCCCATTGTTTGTTTTTGCTATTCTGGGGTAACCCAGCTTTCCAAAACGGCGGTACCAACTTTTCCTTCTGCTCTTGTTCTAGAACACTACTCTTGGTCTAAAACACGGCTTTCTTCTCTTAGATGCATTATGGATATACCATCTCCATAAAGCGGTAGAGAAGTTTGGTTTTCTCAAAAACCATATTTTCACCTTTTTCCAATCTCAGCACTATGCAAATAAGTCTCTACATAACATATCACCTAATGATTGGAATAATATATTAAGCTGCCCATCCACTAGGCGATTAAACCTAGCGACTGAGCGATAACGACCGTCATTATCGTTCAATCGCTTGGACATCGTCCGCAAATCGTGCAGTAAAATGCCCTAAATGACCAGCGAAGCGCGATCCCGCCGGTCGTTTGCGTTGTCCTGTTTTGCCCGTCAATTTGTCGTTTTTGGACATCATTTTCGTTCCATCGTTCACGCATCTGTTTGAGTTTTCAAAGCCAGAACGACCAACATATGTAGATTTAAATAAATATTTCAGTCCACTTTTATTAACAACTGCTTTGAAAATCGTTGGTCTATGGTCTATGGTCTTTGGTCGTTTTGTGCAATCGTTCACAAATCGTTCATGCACATGAACGATAACGATCATCAGGAACTGATGAACGATTTGTGAAGATCTTTTGAGCTTTCATCTTTCAGGGACAAGTCTGCTAGTGGATGGGCAGCATTAGACTTGTCATTCCTCAGACTAGACCAACCTCCTGATTGATCTCTCATTTTTATCATGGGTACGTTCACCTTGTTTCTCCCAACAACTTCGCACAGGTATATCGACATGGCAGGAACAATTTCAACACCTTCAAACACCTGATATCCTAGCCACTCTCTCATATTCATTAAATACTCTACCAGCAACGACATATAGGGAGATGATATATAAAATATTCTACAGAGGCTACCTTTCCCTATCATGTGTGAATGTGTTTGACGTGTTAGATTTCCCCTCCTGTCCCAAATGTAGCATTTCTCCCGCTACACTATTTCATTGCCTCTCGAGTTGCACTCCAATCCAGACATTCTGGTCACAAATCGCTCACTATATAACATCCACTTTTACCCAATCATTTTTGCTAACTCCTGAATGGGCAGTATTAGGTTATTAAACCCTGACCACCATCTACCTCTAGACAACAGGAAAATTCTTACCATAATATCTAATGTTGGCCGTATGAGTATCCTGCAGCAATGGCTATCCCCACACCCACCTTCTTTTAAACTGTTTGAGGAGAAGCTGTTTTAAAATGGATTGGACAGACGCATCCCTTCAGAAAGAGCTTTGTAATAAGAAATTCTTTAGCATTTGGGAGATACATCGACTCTCAACCTAGTGACATTGTAAGCCTGATACTTAGGTGTTTTCAACCCACGCAGTGGCTGCAATCACATCTCACCTCCGACAAAACCCAAGTCCAGTCACAGAGTATATCTCATTTCATCCCATATATTTAGCTATCGTGGAATGCAGTCTACTCCATGCTCCAGACTCGCTACTCTTCCCTTCACCTCCACTGCTACTCCTTCTCTCTCTCTCTCTCTCTCTCTCTCTCTCTCTCTCTCTCTCTCTCTCTCTCTTTCTCTTCCTTGTTTGTCTCTTTCTATATTTCTATTTCTATATTTTTCTTCTATCATATCCCTTCCTTTCTTTTTTATATAACTGATAAAAAAAAGTAAAATTAGATGTGAGACAATTATGTTCCTTGTCTAACATGTCTCTAAATTCAATGCAACAATTTTGTTCCAATGTTTGTATTTTTATTTACAAATATTTTTTTTTTTTAAATTTACTTTTAAAATTATGAGGTCACAGTTCTCTGTTAATGATAACAAGGTGAAATTGGGCCGAGCTTAGACTCTCTTTATTTTAATTTCCAAAATATTAGTCACATAGCAAAAGAACATTTGAGCTTAATTAACGAATTATGGGCCTGATTCAGAGCTGAACGCTCTGACCAGAGCGCTCGCTCTGAATCAGGGCCCTCCTCCATGAAAATGGAGCGGCCTCCTGGCCGCTCGCATAGCTGTGGGTGACCACCCACAGCATATGCGAGTGGCCAAAGAGATGGTCACGATGGTCTTGACCATCGCAACCATCGGACTTGCGACGGAGACCCTGCGGTAGGGTCTCCCTGCCACAAGCCCTGGAGTAATTTTGGCTCTATCAGAGCCAAAATCACTCCCACTGACATCACTAGTGATGTCAGTGGGGCCGGCTTCAGACGGTAGGCGTTCCCATCAACATCGACAGCACGCCTTGGTGCAAGACCCGGAGCGATGGAAAGCCCGTCGCTCCCCGGGTCTCGCGCATGCGCACGACGGAGCTCCCTCCGTCATGCGCATGCGCAGTGGGGAACATCGACCCGCTTGCGAGCGGGTCTGAATGACCCCCTATGTTTCACTGTTATTCTGAATTGCTTGTGATTTGAAGCCTATTATTGTTATGTTCACCCTTGATTTGTTGTCAAGCTAGATATATTATATCCCCATATGTATCTGTACTTTAATCTTTGTCTCAATAAAAAATATTGTTACTAAAAAAATAAAGTGGCTGCCTTTCCCTGTCGGTGCAGCCCGGTTAGGTGGGAGAAGGGACTCGTTTTGTGCCTAGCCCAGGAGTAAGGACCTCATTCAGAGTCGGTCATTGCGGTCGCGCGGTCGTACGCCATGATGTTCGCTAAACTGCGCATGCGTAAAGTTCGCAATGCGCGTGCGCAAACTAGCTGCTACGATCAGAAATTTCTCTCTCCTTGAACACAGCCAGGTCGGTAGTTTGAGTGACAGAATGAGGCGTTTGTGGGTGGTAACAGGGGAAGGTGCTTGAAAACGGGGGAGTGGAGATCCGAACGCAGGCGTGCCTAATTATGCGATGGGCGTTTTATGGGAGTGCATAATTAACAAAGTAGTGTCATGGCACACGTGACATGGGTGGTTTGTACACTGACCTGATCGTAGTGCTTAAGAGAGGGTATGGTCAACCTTAAGCTCTACGACTAGTTCCGATGGTTACCGATGGTCTCGATTAATTCTTATATGGCCGGAGATGACGTGTAATGCGTATGAGAAGGGGGCGTATTTTTTGTCTTACGGCCGCATCCTCTCCTTGGTCGGCCAGCTAACGATCCGATCTTAAGGACGCAACTTGCGAGTGCATAATTTGCATATCCGGACCCTTTTCCCTTACGACCGTGCGGCCGCAACGACCGACTCTGAATGAGGTCCTAAGTCTGTTAGTCTAAGGCCGCAGCTGTCAATGGGAGGCTGAGCTGTGCAGAAAGAAGGCTTCACAGAGTCCGGGAGGAGGAGCCGAGCCGGGGACAGCCAGAGCCAGGCATAACATAACAGCAATAAAATTTGCGCTTCACACTAAGGACCTCATTCAGAGTCTCTCGCTAGCGCTGTGCGCTCATAAGCAGCCCGATGGTTTGCGTACGTGCATGCGCATGCTTCGTTCTGCGTGTGCGCAAACTTCTCTGTGCGATCGCAGGCCGCTCGCTCGCCCAGCAAAGACAGCCCAGTGAAATGAGTGACAGGAGAGGCCATTTGTGAGTGGTAACGGGCAGGACACTAATAACGGGGGAGTGGAGGTGCGAACGCAGGCGTGCCTGAGTGTTTCAATGCCATTTTAGAGGCGTGCATAATTAACAGGCAGCGTCATAGTACACGTCACATGCCTGTTTTTTACACTGAAGTCCTCGTAGTGCTTGCGGTAGGGTAAGGCAACCACAAGCGCTGCTATAGCTTCCAATTATCCTCGATGTACCAATGTTTTAATACACTTCCTGGAGATGACGTGTGCTGGTGGGTGGCCCTGCCTGTGCGATTGGGCTTACGCTGGCCGCTCGCTAAGACATGGTGGGCGTGCTTTTGCCTTGGCGAGCGATCGCCTCCCGTGGCGTCACTTTGACAAATTTGCATATGCTGGGGGCTAGCGATCGCATCTAGCGAGAGACTCTGAATGAGGTCCTAAGTGCAGCCACTTGACCCAAAAGAGGAGGTCACTGTCTCCAAAGACTGATATAGAGTAAAAAAACAATAGGTCAGACGCTCTCTAATGGGTAACACTTCCATCATATAAATACAATATAACGCTTAAGTAACTCAAGTTTTGATATCCTTAATAATAAAAAAGTTCAATCAGAGATCTTCATCCATCATCGTAAGTAAAAGTGGTAACTTTAATCATTCTTTTGATTCCCAGGAACAACACAAATATAAAATAGAGATCAGATATAGTGAAGTACAATTTACATTTAGAAATGGTTCTACAAACAAAAATCCACCACTGCTGGGATGTAACTGCGTACCAGAGGTGGAGGTGTAATCAGTACACCAGCATGCGTATAGTGAGCAGATTTATATCCGGATTTAAAAACCTGTTTCAAGACATGCTAGTGCAGATTGTCCTTCCAAGTTTTCCCCTATTGTTTCTTTACTCTATAACATAACAGCAGTATGTAGCATGAGGCCGGGGCAGCGGAGCGCGGGGACAGAGCCTCTCCAGTCCAGCAGCGCACCAAGATGTGGTTACTTATCCAGGCAGCCGGACGCTGAGTTGCTGACTGCTCTCCCGTCATTCCGCTGCCACGCTGCATGTTACTGACTGTGTCTGTTTCTGGCACAGTACTTTCTGTGTGTGGAGTCTGTGAATCGGTCTCGTGAGAGAACAGCGGCAGCCTCTCTCGTGATTTTTGTTCCCCCACGGACAGGCTGCTGTCAGTCTCCAGTGGACTGCCTGTCATAGGGCGATGCACTACTGGGGGTGGGGCCACATACGACAGTCTTCCCACAGTCCCCTCGGCCCACCGAGAATTTTCCTGATGGATTAGACAGCCAATCCGCCCCTGACTACTGTGCTGCAGAGCCATGGAATGCCCCTAGGCATTCCAGATACCCTAGGCATTTGCTTAGAATGCCTTTGCCTAGGGCCGGCTCTGGGAATGTTCACACTGTCCAAGGAATGTTCAGGAGTCTACGGAATGTTAACATTGTCAACGGAATCTTTAGGAGTGGCTGCCAACCAGTCACCATGGCAATAGAATGTAAACAGTCAGCTAGCAGATTCTGCCAATATAACAACATTCTTCTATGATGTCACAATCTACTGTAGCTTATAACCATTGCACTTCCTTGATAATTACCAATCAATGGAGACAAAAACTCAGAGATGCATCATATAACTGCTCAATCTTGCAAATGTAGAAAACAACTGCCTCCAGCTTGTCCGAAATCAACGAAATCAAACAATGAGGCAAATTCAAATGCCACACACCCTATATATATATATATATATATATATATATATATATACCAGAAATGTTCTAAATAGTAGATGTGAAAATACTCTGTTAAATTGCTATAGTGAGGCAAAATTTGTAAAATATCCAAAATGTTGGAAGGAGTCGATAGAAATTCATGGCTCCAACAGTTCATGTGGTTGCTCCCACACTGCTGTAAAAATAAAAAAAAATATGACATGAAAAAACTTCCAAATGGCTTTGCAAAAGTGTCATAGGGGTTGGCTAATCATGACTCAAACAATAGAATGCATTCATTATTCAATTAACCAATTACTCCGCAGATCCATCCACTTCCGGACAGCACAGACGGTGTAATGGTTAGTATTACTACCTCACCGCACTGAGGGCCTGATTCAGACCCGCTCGCGAGCGCTGATCGCTCGCGAGAGGGTCGATGTTGGCCCAGTGCGCACGACGGAGCCGGCTCCGTCGTGTGCATGCGCGAGACCCAGATAGCGATGGGCAAGCCATCGCTCCAGGTCTCGTACCAAAGGGGGCGTGCTGTCGATGGAGAGTGACAGCACGCCCCCTTTGGTGGGCGTGCCGGTGGCGTGGCTGCCCAGACGGAGGCTTTCCCATGGGAACGGATACCGTCTGGGGCCGGCCCCACTGACATCACAAGTGATGTCAGTGGGAGTGCCTTTGCATTCTGATAGAGCCGAAAGCACTCCAGGGCTTGCGCAACGGGACCTTACCACAAGGGTCTCGTCGCAAGCCCGATGGTCGCGATGGTCTTGACCATCGCGACCATCTTCCTGGCAGCTCGCTATAGCTGTGGGTGGTCACCCACAGCCATACGAGCGGCCTGGAGGCCTCTCTAAAAATTAAGAAGGACGGCCCTGATTCAGAGTGAGCGCTCTGTCAGAGCATCCGGCTCTGAATCAGCCCTTAGGTTGTGAGTTTGATTCCCACCACGGCTCTAATTGTGCGGAGTTTGTATATTCTCACTGTGCTTGTGTGGGTTTCTTCCGGGTGCTCTGGTTCCCTCCCACACTCCAAAAATATACTGGTAGGTTAATTGGCTCCCCCAAAAAATTATCCCTAATGTGTGTGTGTGCATTTGATAGGGACCATAGATTGTAAGCTCCACTAGGGCAGGGATTGATATGAATGGCCAAATATTCTCTGTAAAGCACTGTGGAATATGTGTGTGCTATATAAATGACTGGTAATAATAATTTACAGTAACTTTGACTTTAGCCCAGAAATAGAATAGAATGCATTTCTAAGACGATTAGCACCCAATAGATTGCGCACTCAGGCGGCTGAAAGGTAAGTGCCTACAGGGTGTTATCCTCACCCAAAGAGATATGTAAAAAGAATATTATAGGCACCCTCCCTTCTGCACCACACATAAATATCAAAAAGAAGATGTCATGTGTGGCGCAGAAGGGAGGGTGTCTATAATAGTCTTTTTACTTAGCCCAGAAATAGGTCTGAATAGAGGCAGATAAATGGAGACAAGACATGGAGACACAGGCCCTGATTCAGAGCCACTCGTTAACAGCAGTACGCTCGTTGCGTTCCGATGTTGACTAACCGCGCATGCATCGGTGTTACACTGCGCATGTGCGTACGGCAGATTGCGAGCTTCTTTTGTCTCGTTCGTCAAATAGCGTACAGGAAGTGACATGTCAAATGTGATTGACAGAACAGGGCGTTTTTGGGTGTTGACGGGGGAGGAGATGGAAAAACGCAGGCATGGCGAGGCGTTTTTTGGGCGTACATACATTAACAAATGCGAACGTCAAATGTGTTCGTACCAACTCATACGTCACTGGATGATCCTCTTTCCCTTCAAAATGCTCGCACAGCTTAGGGGCTGGATAACTCGACCACAGTGGCGATGGCCTTCTCCTCCGTCCCGGCACTCCACGATGTTGCATCGATTAATCACGGCTTGTCAGAAAATCAATTAGTGTTTGATTGAAAACCAGCTTGGTATGTGTTTGGAAAGCAGTTTTTTTGGATAGCACAAAACCGAACGCAGGTGGAAATCATAGCTGCTAATGTCTGGATTACACAATCAATTAGCGTACATTTGTGGGGGTGTATTTTGGCCGCAATGTGTTGTTTTTGGACTATTGTAACAATAATGTCATCATGTTTAGGTTTGGTGCCTCATTTTGTGTTTGCAAGGTGATTTTTCCTCCTTAGGTAATGTTTTAAACGTTCCTTAACGAGCCCTTTTTTTCCAATGTGTAATTTTTTAGGTTGAACGTTGGCTTGTGGGCCCGGATTAAATGTAACCCATTTTTACAATAATGTCAGAATACAAGTCGTACATTTGATGTAAATTTATTGGTATCCCCCAAAAAATAAATGCACATATTTTACCAAAACATTTTTGGCAGTGTTCATTCCACAATATTTATTAATTGTGCAAACAATAAATTGTTGGTAAACGTAAATGCAAAAATTAAAAACAATTCACAAGAAAGGAGAGGGAAGTTTTGGCCAGAAAGGAATATGAGGCAAGCACAGAAGGAGTGTGGGAAAAGTAGCCAATGCTGTCACCGTTTTTTCGGCCGTTTGGCTGGGGGAGGGAGGGCGCCAGACCGGGTCCGGGATGTCATCGGGCTGGCCTGTCCAGAGGCAGATGTTGTGGCCTCTGGACTAGGCACAGGGCTAGGCACATTTGGAGGATTGGCTGATTTGTGCCAGAGGTGGAGGATCCTGATGTTCCGGCAGGGAGGGAGGTCGGCTCCACCATGTGCTGGCGAACGAGCTGCTCCAGGGCAGTGGCGATGCGGATGTTGGCCCTGGTATTTTCCACCAGGGCCTGACCAATGGTCACGTTGGCCGCAGCATTTTGCTCCAGGGCCTCAGCCACCCGTACCAGACTGGCGTCCATCCTCTGCAGAATCTCCGTATGGAAATCCGATTTAAAATTGAGTTCTTTGAGGAGGGACACTGCCTGCGAGGGGGATTGCCCTGGACTGGCTTCTGCAGGGTCCTCAGCCGGATGTACTGGTTCCTCCCCTGCAGAGCCAGCAGAAATTCTGCGGCCAAGGCTCCCCTCTGGAGCAGACTCATCCGCCTGTGTCTCTGTTGGCAAAATGAGAAAAGAGTCACATTAGAATCTACATATTGGCACAATAACATTTCAGAGTTGGTGACATCACAATATTTACCTGGGACAACATGAGGAGCCGCAAAGTCTGGCATGTCCATATCCATGTTGGACACGCAAAACACCTCCACAGGCTGCACACACCCCTGTGCCAGCTCTTCTAAATCAGTCAACTCCAATGACACAGGGGTGGGACCCCCACCTGTCCCCCTTGCATGCCTAGCCCTGTCCGCCAGTTTTTGCTTCAGGCGATATTTGAAGTCGGCCCATCTGTGGGTGAAATTGGAACCATTATCCTTTTGTTTAAAATGGGTTTTGGTTTTAGGGGGGGCAAGTGTTTACTTACCGCCATTTGACATCCCGGGCTAGACGGACATAATCACCCACCCTATTGACATCAACGGCTACCTCTTCCCACATTCTCCACTTCTGGCTTGTACTCATATTCCTGTCTGCCTGTGGCAGGATGTCCACACACTTCTGAATCAAAACCTCCATCTCCTTTCTTGTGAATTGTGGCTGCCTTTTCTTTTTGGCAGCTTTGCCCGGAATACTGGGCCCAGCAGCCTCTTCCATGTCATCCTCCTCACCTCTTTGTGTAATTTTGGAGAATTCTCAACTTCACAACTTGCACAATATTATGTTTCTAATTAATCATTGAGTCAAAATGCCTGAAATACTTACCGCCAGACTGTTGACCATTGTTTCCCTGGTCTGTAGCCATGTCTGAGCTCCAAACAAGAAATACACCAGAATGTTTGTTTTGGCTCGTGACGTATTTATACATGCGACCTTATTTTTCGGCCGCATCATTGATTGTGCGTTCCTATGATCCCTCCTTAATTTGTGCGGGAAACTAAACACTATTTATGGCTTGGGGCGTCTCGAGTCAAAGTGGTGTTTTTTGAATGTTGGAGGTTACGTTGGTTGGAGTTGATTGTTGGCTGGTGTAGGAGTTTTCGTTGTTGGAAGTATTTTTTTTGGATATATTGGTTTTTTTAATTCCGTTCGCTTTTTTTCGTTTCTAATTTTTTTGGCCGTTTCCAGTTTTGGTAAGTTTTGGGAAGTCAAACTTTGGTACAATTTGTGTCTCCTTCTGTTTAAGATTTTTCTAACTTTTTTTTGGCGTCATTTCATCTCTCTTAGGTTTTATTTTGGCTCTGCCCCAAAGACCTTTTGATCCGGATTCTTATATATTATCTCTTGGTAAGTTCATTTGTTAAATTGTTTTGTAAATGTTCTTGTTTGTCTTTACGCAACTTTGGTTGGCCTTACACATGTAACCTTTGATTTTCAAAATCCGAAATCTGTGTTTTTTTTTTGTTTTTAGCTGCATTTTTAGAACTTGTATTTGCAAACTAATTAGCGCATTTTTATTACTTTCTATTGTGACTTGTATTTGCGAACTAATTAGCGCATTTTTAATACTTTCTATTGTGACTTGTATTTGCGAACTAATTAGCGCATTTTTAATACTTTCTTTTGTGACTTGTATTTGCGAACTAATTAGCGCATTTTTAATACTTTCTACTGTGACTTGTATTTGCGAACTAATTTGCGCTTTGTGAAATGCTTATTCATCCCTTAAAATTGTTTGTGTTTTCTCTTTAGCATTTGTTGCTTACATTTGGCCTCAATTTGACGTAGTGTGCGCAATGTCGTTTTGCTCTTTGCCCAAATTTGTGTTTCTCCCCTTTTATGTTTTGTCTTGCTTAAATTTTTGAAACAGGAATGGCCAGCATAAAATTATGTATATTTATGTTGTGATTATTTCCAGTTTCCACATATCATGACAATACCCCGGCATGCAAGCATCAATGGATGGTATCTTCAAGCTAAGTAAAAATTTTAATTTTTGGGGGGGTTAAAAAGCCTGACATTCAAATCTTGCCATTTCAGGTTGATATGGGTCGGATTGTTCTGGCCATGCTCCCGGAAGCAGACCAACCTCAATCTCGTCCCAGGCGTAGGCATCGTAGGCGTGCAAGGCCCCAGATATTTTGAACACGTGTCACCCTTTTTGGAATGCCCGATGATGAGGTTTTAAGATGCTACCGTCTTCCTCCCAAAATCATCATAGACACTCTCTCATTAATAGAGAGTGATCTTGAGCGGCAAATTGACAGTCCTACAGCAATACCACCACTTACGCAATTTATGGCGGTGTTACATTTCTGTGCCTCAGGATCGTTCCAAACAACGGTGGGAATAGTGGCGGGCATATCACGATCCTCCTTTTCCCGGATCCTGAGGGCAGTGATGGAGGCACTTTTCAAGCACCTCCATCATTTTATTCAAATGCCTTTGGATATGGGTGCCCTTAGTGTGGCCAAGGCCAATTTTTACCAAATAGCTGGCTTCCCACACATCATAGGGGTTGTGGATGGTACTCACATACCACTTCAGCCTCCAGCACGGCTGGAGGCAATATTTAGAAACCGGAAACACTATCACTCCCTCAATGTAATGGTGGTATGTGATGCCTCCCTCCAGATCCTGTCCCTGAATGCAAAATTACCAGGAAGTGCACATGACTCCTTCGTCATCCGGCAATCAGGGATATGGCACAAATTAGCCAACCTACAAGCTGGTGATGCGTGGCTTCTGGGTAAGTGGAGACCTTTAGTACATAAAAATGTTAAGCTTCATACAGAGTGATCCTGATGTTGTCTATTCTTTTTCACAGGAGACAGTGGCTACCCTTGCACGCCCTGGCTGCTCACTCCTTATTTGGCTCCCACACCAGGGCCACAAAGTGAGTATAATTCCGCACTTACAGCCATCAGGCAAGTGGTGGAGCGCTGTATCGGCCTTTTAAAAGGCCGATTCAGATGCCTCCACCGCTCTGGTGGCGAGCTCATGTATTTGCCGGATATGGTTTCGAAAATTGTGGTCCTGTGTGGGATATTTCACAACATCGCCATAAGGAATGGTGTCCCAATGCAGCCAGAGGATGCCTTACCTGAGGATGGCCCCCCTGAGGTTGGTCGGAGGTCAGTATGTGGGGGGCCATACGCGATGATGTGGTGGCCAGATTTTTTAGGTAATTATTGACAAAACAACAGTGTTTATACCTAATGTGGTAGGGTTTGTTTGAGAACATCTAATTATTTATTTTTATTTTCTCCATCTTCTGTTTTTTCACATAATCTTTGGCACTCCAACGATGACTACTTCCTGCTACCCTTAAAAAACCTGTATGTGGACATTTTGGGGATATATTATGGAACCCATATTGCCACGCCATATTTGTGGAATCATGTTGGCATGGTCCTTCGTCAACTAGTTCTTGATTTGTTGTTTTTTTTTTTGGTTTTGTTGATATGTGTTGTATTTGTGATTATCACTGTGTGTTTTGTTTGTGAGTGACCACTTTGATTTTTCAGTTATGTTGTGAATAAATGTTTTGAGAGTGAAATTTTGTACCTTTTTTGGAACGTTACAAGCAAGTGTAACCAGGTTCACACACGTTACATTTGACTAAGGGGTAATCCAGTACTGACGCCAGTTGAGCTAAAATGTAATATGTTTTCAGGGTCCAAACCAACACCCAAAGGAAGCCTGTACAATCATTTGGCTTCGTAAGATTGGCCTAAGCAGCTTGCACCCCAACTAGGAACCTGTAAAATGTAGTAATATCTAATTGTGACTACACCAAAAAAGGGAAATGAGATTGTTACTGTTTGGTGTTTCTTGTGGCTGTTTTACATAAAAATACAACACACAATCTTAGTGTCAAAAATTGGTAATCCTTGCAGGAACAGTCTACTTATGTCAGGGTAAACAATCTGTGATTTAGAAAAAATGAATGAGCCAGAACGTTACTTAGAAAATAACACTTTATTTATAAAATGGGCAAAAAACAAAAAAAAACTAATCCCTAAGGAGGACCGACATATGGTCAAGGACCACCAGCACACCAATGATATTGTGGCGCATCCGGGCCACACAGGCGGCTAATTCTGCCCGACGCCTCTGTTCCTCTGTGGGTGAGAAAAGTGTGGGGATTAATACAACAATAATGAAACCACATTAAAAAACAAGCCAAAACCAAAACCCCCCCCAAAAAAACCCATAATTACACCATTAAAACACATCAACCAAAAATGGTGTAGGCCAAAAATACAAGGCCAATGTACAAATTCCGACAGGTGTGATATGTGTATGTTGAAATCAGCAGTAACAGGTAAAGGCAATCGGCAAAATCCCCAAAAGTGTAGCCAAAACCCCCCAAAAAAGGAACCACACATGATTACATACAAACAGTTTGTGTCGAAAAAAAATCCCAAAGAAAAACATACCGGAAGATAAAACGCCAGCTCCGGAAGGCCCTCCATCATCCTCCTCGGAAGTGCCTCCATTCCCCAAAGATCGGGGCGAGGTAATTACCAACTCCGGGGAGGGGGTAATTCGAAGAGGGGTGGTTGGAGGAGAGGGGGAAGTGGGACGGAGGGGAAGGAGCCCCGAAATTTCAGCCAGAGGGTCTTGGAAGGCTGGGGAGGAGTGGGGGAATAGGGGAATTAGTGGTTGTGGAGTGTTGGCTGGGGGTTGGGGAGAGTGGCCGTGAGCGCCGTCTGGCCGGACGATGACAGCGTAGTCTTCGCTGGGCCCCTAAAAGATGTGAAACAAATTGTGGTTAGTTTCAACACAAATCCGCGAAAAACACCATTTTCGAATCCCCCCCCCAAAAAAAGGGCCATGCAGATATGAGTACAATGAATAAATATGAACTACATGGAAAACATGGCCATGCAGATATGAGTACAATGAATAAATATGAAATACAGGGAAAACATGGTCATGCAGATATGAGTACAATGAATAAATATGAAATACAGGGAAAACATGGCCATGCAGATATGAGTACAATGAATAAATATGAAATACAGGGAAAACATGGCCATGCAGATATGAGTACAAAGAATAAATATGAAGTACAGGGAAAACATGGCCATGCAGATATGAGTACAATGAATAAATATGAAATACAGGGAAAACATGCACACGCAGTTAGGGCCACAAAGACAAACATGAAAACCACAGTCCATAAAACTTACTTTCGGCGATCTGCATGCGAAAGCATGCCAGCAAGCGGGGCGTCCACCGTTGCAGGTCCGACCACCTGTGCTCCAGCTGCCCGATCTGGCGGCGTGAGCCGAAGGAGCGCAGGCGGGCCCGTACCTCCGCATATGCGGAACGCTTTTCACGGTTGGTGATGGGTGGAGGCTGGCTGGTGATCCGCCTATCCATGACCTCCGTTAGCACCAGCAGCTCGCGCCTGGTGAATGCGGAGGCTCTCATGATGGCAATGGTGTTTTTGTTAAAAATCATTTTTAATAAAGTGCCCAAAAAATTTTTGATTGGCTAATGTATTTGGGTAATTAACAGGACCAATTCTATTGGTTAGTGTATGAGTCATGTGTTCGAGAGGGCCAGAAATCTCTTGAGACTTATGATAGGCTTGATGCAGTGACATGCGTAAGCAAATTTAAATAAAGAAATGAACTCCGGGAAATATGCGGGTAGAAAAACAAATAGAACTATTATTTAATTGGGGCTAACATGTATTTTGACAATTAAAAGCGAATGTTTAAGCCGTACGTATTCTGCGGGTAAACACAAACACGGACATGAATAAAGTTTATTGCATTGTGTTAAAAAAAAAAAAAAAACAATTTAGCGAATTGATATATTGATTGGCATGATACGATTGAGGGAGGTAGGCAGAATAAACGAGCAGTTAATCGAAATCTGACAGCCCAACTTCCGGGTAGTACTAGTGCGTGCGTTCCCTTCAAGCCACTTCGGGGATGTACGCTCGCTATTTGGCACGCTCGTTAGTTAGAGGAGGGGTCGCTTGAGTTTGGGTAGGATGTTTGGCTGCGAGCGAAAATACGAGCGAGTGCTTGAATTTAAATATTTTTTTACGTATGCCGAACATATGAACGGCCACTTACGTCCGGGTCTGAATGAGGGCCACAATGCGACACCAGAGGAACAGTCTTCTTCTTATAAGTTGTTTCAAGAACCAAATTAAGTATTATTAAATTCAAAAGTGCAAACAGGTGAGTGCAGCAGCAGCAGCAGGTGATATTCACATGTGGTTGTAGAACAAGCAGACACAGCCAAAACAGTGGTTTTTTGAATCTGGGCAAAGACAGAGAGAGAAAAACTAATTAAAAGACAGATTCTGGGACTTCTGGTGGGTGGGCCATCTAACATGGCCACTTTTTATCTCGGCTCTCATAGCAGATAGAGAATCCCTCACCATCCTTCTCTTCTAACCTGCTAACAGGGTTCTCTTATCTCTAATTCGATTCTCCAGCATCTAAGGAGCCTAGAGATATCTTTCCTAACTTGGAGCCTTAAATTTACCCCGGAGTCTGGCCCTCGGAATTGACGGCCTGTATGACCACTAACGCCCTGTTTGGTGCGAAAGTTATCCAGGGGCAATGGGGAAACCTGGTTGCTCCTAAACATCACCAGCGGTGCCTGCTATAGGGTTTTACCCTTGATCTTGCCCCTGCACCCTCATATGGATGAAGCATTGTGCCAGTAATTGCGCTTCTACCTTGGTAGGAATCTGTGGTGTATCTGGGTGGAAAGCCCCTCCCTCCCTCCCTGACTGCGTACAAGCCGGCCGCTGCCTACCCGAGTGGAGAAGACCTATCTCACTCACCGGCTGCTGCTGCCTTTTGGGGCGCATATTCTACCCACAGTGTGGTCCACGCTTTGGAGGCTGGAGACTGCTGCTGCTGGCTGGGATCGCTCAGTGCCTATCCATCGAGCAGCTTCCTGTTATGACCAACAGAAAATCATCTTTGTGGCAGGTCCCGGCTGTATTGGGTGACTGGGACACTCAGGGCCAGTTCTGCAATTACGCATGGTAGGCAGCTGTAGTGGAGGGCGCCTCAGCTGCATACCATGCGGGCCGCGGGCAGACTGTGTCTTTGTGACACAGCTGCACCGCGTGTGTAGTGCTGACCGGACAGAGCCCTGATTCAGACCCGCTCACGAGCGCTGAGCGCTCGTGAGTGCTCGCAAGCGGGTCGATGGTGCCCAAGTGTGCATGCGCATGACGGAGGCGGCTCCGTCGTGCGCAGGTGCGAGACCCGAGCGTGCTGTCGATGCTGACATCAGACGTCTCTCCCATAGTGCAAAGCGGTCCGGGAGGACGGACGGAGGAGCTGATAGCAGTGGGATTTCAGGTAAGTGTTTTTTTTTTTTTTATTATTACGTGTGTCTCTACTGCGGGAGGACTACTACTGGGGGCACTACAAAGGGGGGCTACTACTGGGGGCAATACAAGGGGGATTACTACTGGGGGAACTAGAAGGAGGCTACTACTGGGGGCAAATCAAGTGGGGATTACTACTAAGGGAACTACAAGGGGGGCTACTACTGGGGGCAATACAAGGGGGGATTACTACTGGGGGAACTACAAGGGGGCTACTACTGGGGGCAATACAAGGGGCATTACTACTGGGGGCACTACAAGGGGGACTACAACTGGGGGCACTACAATGGGGGGCTACTACTGGGGGTAATACAAGGGGGATTACTACTGGGGGAACTACAAGGGGGGGCTACTACTGGGGGCAATACAATGGGGGATTACTACTGGGGGCACTACAAGGAGGGACTAATCTGGGGGCACACAAGGGGGGGATACTACTGGGGGGGATACTGCTGGGGGCACTGCATGGGGGAAACCTCCACTGGGGGTCTACTAAAAGGGGTGACTACTACTAGGGGCACTACAAGAGGGGGGACTACTACTAGGGGCACTACAAGGGGGGGGACCACTACTGGAGGCACTATATAAAGGGCAATACTGGTGGTACTGCATAGGGGGGAACTACATAAGGGGCTTACTACTGGGGGCACAAGGGGCACTGCACAGGGGGACCACTACTGGGGGCACTGTATAAGGGGCACTGCATAGGGGGTACCACTACTGGAGGCACTGCATAGGGTGACCTCTACTGGGGGCACTATATAAGGGGCACTGCATAGGGGGTACCACTACTGGGGGCACTATATAAGGGGCTTACTACTGGGGGCACAAGGGGCACTGCACAGGGGGACCACTACCGGGGGCACTATATAAGAGGCACTGCATAGGGGGTACCACTACTGAGGGCACTGCATAGGGGGACCACTACTGGGGGCACTATATAAGGGGCTTACTACTGGGGGCACAAGGGGCACTGCAAAGGGGGGACCACTACCGGGGGCACTGTAAAAGGGGCACTGCATAGGGGGGCGCCAAAAAAATATACTCGCTTACCAAAAAATGTGGGCTAGGGCCGGCCCTGGGGACACTGCATCACGCCTTCAGTTCAATTCCGGCTCTTGCAGGTAGCTGGAACCCTGTGTCTGTGTGCAGCTTACTGCTGCATTCCTGCCTGTCAGTTTGTGTTTAGAGCTCAGCTACATACTATCTTGTAATTAGGGAGGATTATGCAGGGATTGCACTGATTGTTTCCTGCTTCTGATAAATTACAGCCAGCCCTACACTTCCTGCTGGTGATATCATCTGACTTCCGGAGAGTATGTTTATACTGTGCTCAGAAGCCTGAGTTCTATTTGGTCTTACCTTGTTCTGCAGTTCCAGTGTGCTGAGAATTCCTCCTGTGTCCTTAACCTGTCAGTATTTGCCTGGAGTCACTTACTGTGGTTCCATTGGCTCACGTCCTCGCTGTTTGGACTTCTGGTAGCAGTGACTTTTGCAGCCGCAGACTACCTCTCTGCTGCCAGTGGCATTTCCATATCACAGCACAGTCTAGCCATGTCAGTCTGTTTCTAGCTTAGTCAAGTCTGCAGTGTTCTCTACCTCACTGCACCCAGCCTGTGTTCCTGCCACACCACAGTTCCCCTGTCTATCATCTTGTTCCTGCCACACCACAGTTCCCCTGTCTGTCATCTTGTTCCTGTCACACCCCTGCCCTTAAGGCCAGATCTCGGCCTTCAAGGTTGCTCTGTGTTGTTCCTGTTACACCCCGGCCCTCAAGGCTGCATCAGCTTGTTCCAGTCACGGCCCTCAAGGCCGTTACCATTGTCCAGCCACCTTTTGTCTGGTGTCCTAGCTGCACCATAGTCCCAATACATTTCTTAGACCATATTCATCTGTGACTGCTAGTGCACCATGTCCATATCTGTCCTAGTGCCATTCTTCTGCAGCCTCACTCCAGCTAGTCCCAGTAGGGGAAGGACTGCCACTCCTCAACCCTATCTAGTTCTCGGTCAGCAGTCCTGCGGTCTCATCATCGTGTGAGAACCATAACACTTCCTCTCTGACACCTGTCTCAAGCATCTGGATGTGAGGGCTATGCTGCGTGGTCGAGCCCCATCTTACCTGGTAACTGACGGGTCCTCCCCCTGACGGTAGTGGTGCTCCCTGTCAGACCTCCATAGCTGGTTCACGTGTCCCTGCTGCTGGTAGTGGCTGAAGTAGGGGTCCGGATCTATCTGCTTTCCTTGCTGTCCTGCCCTTCTGCGCCTGTCGGTCCTCTATGGTGCTGTGGGAACCTGCCTCTAGTGGAAACTGCTGAAGATCATCTCTTCTCCCATGAGCAGGACTAGACTCCTGCTCTGCCCGGCACCTGGAGGAGATTGTAGAGTTCCTTGCAGTGGAGTCTACTGGCCGCTTGCTTGTTCCCCTCTGCATCTGCCGGTATTTGGCGGTACACATGAAGGGACCTGCGGTGACCCATGCCTTGGAGTCTGTGAAGCCGGTGGCCAGCCATCCCTGGTACTAACCCCATTTGTGACACCCCCCTCCTCATCCCCAATACTAATATCCCTTGGACCTAATATTTTTCTTGTCCTTTCTTTGTTCCTTTCCCTCCTTGTATATTCCCCTCTCCCCCACCAAACTAATTTTACTGCTCCCAGTTTCTTGCCTACCCCTGGGGCTTGAAGATCAGGGGCAGTCTGAGAATCAGAGATACTTACAAGATGGCAACTGCCACGACTACTTGTCTCCCCCACAAGAACTGCTCCTAATGTCTCTCAGCCCTTCCATCCCAACCAAAGTCCACATATTAGGTCCATCTATATAATTTTAGGGGTTTTCTTTCTATTTGTATATATATATATATATATATATATATATATATATATATATATTGTGATAGGATCACTGGTAAAGTGGTCTGTGGCAGGTACATTTGTCCCAGATTCCTGTCTTTTGCGTTTTAAACCCCCAGGAGAAAGTCTGCAGTGTAGCAGGCTTGAGTTTCGGCTTTTTGAAAAGCCGGTTTGGGACCTGGGGGTTGTGGGTGAGAGGAGAGGGAGGGCTCCACCCACGGCCACTCCAGGTTTTGGTTCTCACAGCCTGGTAACAGGATTGTTAGTTTTCCACCTGAGAGTGGCCAATATAAGCCTAGTTTGTTTAGGGCTGATTGTCTCACCTGGGAGAGCAGGCAGGGAGTTTGCTCAGAGACACTTGGAAACCTAACCGTGAGTGTTGTGCTGTGCTTTTGTTGCTGGCAAGGGCATTAGGCCCTGCCAGGTTCTGGTAGTGAGGGAACTACCTGTGAAGTTAGTGCCCCGACAGGGCTAGGATTTATATTTATGTTTTCTTTATGTTTCTGACATTGTACAATAAAGACTGGCGCCGACCAGCTTGTACTTGCATCCAGACTGGTGTGCTGCTTCCCTGCTGCTGTGTGTGTGTGTAAGGAAGGAGTCCTCTACCCAGGAGAGGGACCCCCTAACCTAACTGTGTCACAATATGGTGGAGAATGCAGGCAACCACACACACTGAAGTTGCAGCAAGAGGAAAATTTTCCATTTAAAAATTAAAGGGACAGACACCCAATTTGTGAGTGTGGAAATAACACTGTGTGCTTGGAGTCCCATAGAGGAGGCATCAGCCAATGCTCAGAGAGGCAAGGTTCAGCTTCCAACCTACACCCCAGGACAAAATGGAGGACATTATTAAGGCCTTGCTTCAAGCTACAGCAGCTCAGCAGGAGACAAACAGAATTCAGCAGGAATCTAACAGACTTCAACAGGTCGCCATTGAGGAAACCCGCCAGGCCTTAGCGGAAAACCGCCAGGCCTTAGCGGAAAACAGCCAGGCCATAAAAGAGGTGGTACAGCACCTGGTCGCCCGGCCCAGAGATGTTAATACTGGTCCTCCCACCACCACTCACTCCGTACGAGCCAGTCACTTCCTCCAAAAGATGACTTCGGGCGATGATGTGGAGGCCTATCTCGCCGCATTTGAAAGAACGGCCGAAAGGGAGAGTTGGCCCCAGGAACAGTGGGCAAGTCTGGTGGCACCTTTTTTGTCTGGGGAGCCACAAAAAGCATATTTCGACTTATGCCTGACTGATGCCAAGGACTATAAAAAACTAAAACAGGAGATCCTAATTCGCTTGGGAGTCACCACCTTTGCTCGTGCCCAATGGGTCCACCACTGGGAGTTCCATAAGGACAAGCCTCCACGTTCACAGATGCATGACCTCGTCCATCTGTCCTCCAAATGGCTACAGCCCGAGATGCTGACGGGACCACAGATCGTGGAAAGGGTCGTGATGGACCAGTACCTGCGATCATTACCTGTGACTCTGCGCAAGTGGGTGAGCCATGCAGACCCTAAGTCCGCGGACCAGTTGGTCGAGCTGGTGGAGAGGTACGTGGCGGCTGAGGAGCTGATGAGTATGCCCCACCGAGCCCCGATGGCGCACCGGCGAACTCCCAGAGACACTGGTAAGACTGTTCCAGGGGAGAAGGGTGCTGGGCGGTGGAATGTACCTAAGACTGAGGGTGTAGAACCTGGAGACAGGCTTGCCAGGCCGGGAAGGTTCTTGCCCCGTAAACGACTAGACATTAATATGATTCAGTGTTTCCGATGTGGTGGCTTCGGCCATATTGCCGCTAATTGTGCACTTACAACTGAACCTATGCAATGTGATACTGCTCATGTCTACCGCAGGGGGTCTTTCTTTGCACAGATAGCCTGTACGGCTGACCGGCAGGCTGAGACTGATAAGCACATGTGTGTACTCACTGTAGATGGCAACCGAGTAGAGGCACTGTTAGACTCTGGTAGCTTGGTGACACTTATAAAAGCTGAGCTGGTGAACCCCTTGAGGCATACAGGGAAAACTGTTGGTGTGATCTGCATACATGGGGATACTTGATATTATGTTACAGCCGAGGTGAACATCGAGACACCATGTGGCTCTGCTATAGTTTCTGTGGGTTTGGTGCGTGGTCTGGTGTACGATGCAATATTGGGGAGAGACTTTGCTCACTTCTGGAAGTTGTGGGAAAGCCGTTTTGTTCCAGAGGTGAACAACCCCGATCCATTTGAGAAGGTTGTAGATGTAGTGGAGGAGGGAGTTTCTTCTGAGTCAGAGTTATTCCCTTTTTCTACTATGGTTGGCGAACTAGAGAATGCGGAACGTGACGGTGGCCCGCCAACTGATGTGCCTCCTATTGAGGTGGGAAGTGTTGTTGGGCCAGGTGATCGTCTGCCTGATTTAGAGGTCAGAAGAGAGGTCTTTGCCGTGGAGCAGTTGAATGACCCTACTTTGGTAAAAGCCAGGGAGAATGTAAAAGTAGTTGATGGTAAACCCGTAGACCCTGATAGTCCTTTGTCCTATCCCCACATGGCAATGTGTCAGGATTTGTTATATCAGGTGACTAAGAAGGGGGAAGATGTTGTGGAACAACTAATAGTTCCCAAAGCCTACAGAAGAACAGTGTTGGATCTGGCCCATGGTCATATAACGGCAGGCCATCTAGGGGTAGAGAAAACCACTGAGCGAATAATGCAGAGGTTTTTCTGGCCCGGGCTTCATAAAGAGGTGTCTGACTTTTGCGCATCCTGCCCTGAGTGTCAGTATCATGCTCCCAGGCCACATTTTAAGGGTCCACTAGTTCCATTGCCTATCATAGAGGTGCCGTTTGAAAGAATAGCGATGGATTTGGTTGGACCCTTAATGAAGTCTGCCAGGGGACACCAGTATATTCTGGTCATAATGGATTACGCTACCAGGTACCCAGAAGCGATCCCGTTGCGCAATACATCAACCAAGACCATTGCCAGAGAGCTAGTTCATGTCTTTAGCAGGCTGGGTATACCTAAGGAGATACTAACTGACCAGGGTACACCGTTTATGTCCAAAGTCATGAAAGAGTTATGCCGCCTGTTCAAAATCGAACAGTTAAGAACTTCGGTTTATCACCCCCAAACCGATGGGCTGGTCGAGAGGTTTAACAAGACGTTAAAACACATGCTTAGGAAAGTGGTCGACAAGGATGGTAGGGATTGGGACTACTTATTGCCGTATTTATTGTTGGCCATAAGAGAAGTTCCCCAGTCCTCCACCGGGTTTTCACCCTTCGACTTGTTGTATGGGAGACACCCAAGGGGGTTACTAGACATTGCCAAAGAGACATGGGAGGGGCAGTCTAGTCCTTACAAAACGGTGATTGAGTATGTTTCTCAAATGCAGGAGAGAATTGCTGCGGTAGTGCCGATAGTGAGAGAGCACCTGGAACAGGCTCAACAGGCACAGCAGAGGGTATACAACTGCAATGCTCGGTTACGCAGCTTTGCTCCTGGGGACAGAGTGTTAGTATTGGTTCCCACTGTGGAAAATAAACTTTTGGCCAAATGGCAAGGGCCCTTTGAAATCTTAGAAAGAGTGGGGCAGGTCAATTACAAAGTTTACCAGCTGGGGAAAAGAAAGCCGGAACAGATATACCATATAAATCTGTTAAAACCCTGGAAAGATAGAATGGTACTGTCGGCCATCCGAGACCCTCCAGTAAGTCCAGGGCCCTTAGTTCCCGAAGTGACAGTGGCAAAAACCCTGTCGGCAATTCAACAACAAGAGGTCAAGGAGTTTCTGATTAGAAATAGGGTGCTGTTCTCTGACGTACCTGAGAAAACCTCGGTCATTAAACATGACATCATCACTGACCCAGGGGTTAAAGTTAATCTAAAGCCCTATAGGTTACCAGAAGCACAAAGAGAATCGGTGTCAAAAGAAATTAAAAATATGCTAGAGTTAGGGGTTATTGAAGAATCACATAGTGAGTGGTCAAGTCCCATTGTGTTGATTCCAAAGCCCGACGGGAGTGTGCGTTTCTGCAATGACTTCCGAAAGTTGAACAGTGTTTCAAAATTCGATGCCTACCCGATGCCAAGAGTGGATGAACTGATTGAGAGACTAGGGACGGCAAGGTATTTAACCACTCTTGACCTAACCAAAGGGTATTGGCAAGTACCGTTAACCGAGAGCGCCAAACAAAAGACAGCTTTTTCAGCGCCAGAGGGCTTGTTTCAGTACAAGATGTTGCCCTTTGGGCTACATGGGGCACCTGCTACCTTCCAAAGAATGATGGACAGGATTCTAAGGCCCCATAGACGGTATGCGGCTGCTTATCTGGATGACGTGGTCGTTCATAGTCCTGATTGGCAGTCTCACTTACTCAGGGTACAAGCAGTGTTGGACTCCATCTATAAGGCAGGTTTGACAGCCAACCCAAAAAAGTGTTGTCTAGGCATGGAGGAAGTAAAATATCTGGGATACACCATTGGCAGAGGCCTGATAAAGCCTCAGCTCAATAAAGTTGATGCCATACAAAACTGGCCACGGCCTCTGAATAAGAAGCAGGTGAGAGCCTTCTTGGGAATTACGGGGTACTACAGGAGGTTTATACCCAACTTTGCCACCATGGCAGTCCCACTGACTGACCTGACCAAAGGCAAACAAAAAGTCATGGTAGAATGGTGTCCTGAGGCAGAGAAAGCTTTTCAGGAGTTGAAAGTAGCGTTGTGTTCCCAACCAGTCCTGATGACTCCTAATTTTGAAAGGGAATTCATAGTACAAACCGATGCATCAGAAGTAGGTATTGGAGCGGTCCTGTCCCAGAACAAGGAGGGTGAGAAACACCCTATTTTCTATCTTAGCAGAAAGTTGAATGTACATGAGAGAAACTATGCCACAATGGAGAAGGAGGCGTTGGCCATAAAGTGGGCGTTAGAGGCTCTCAGCTACTACTTGGTCGGAAGAAAGTTCAAATTGATCACTGACCATGCCCCTCTGAAGTGGATGTCTGAAAATAAGGACAGTAATGCGAGAATTACAAGATGGTTCTTGGCGTTACAAACTTTTAAATTTTCAGTGGAACACAGGCCAGGAAAACAGCTGGCCAATGCTGACGCGTTGTCACGTGTTCATTGTTTGGGGGCTTCAGTTGTTCCGCCCCACAGGTCGAAACAAAGGGGGGGATATGTGATAGGATCACTGGTAAAGTGGTCTGTGGCAGGTACATTTGTCCCAGATTCCTGTCTTTTGTGTTTTAAACCCCCAGGAGAAAGTCTGCAGTGTAGCAGGCTTGAGTTTCGGCTTTTTGAAAAGCCGGTTTGGGACCTGGGGGTTGTGGGTGAGAGGAGAGGGAGGGCTCCACCCACGGCCACTCCAGGTTTTGGTTCTTGCAGCCTAGTAACAGGATTGTTAGTTTTCCACCTGAGAGTGGCCAATATAAACCTAGTTTGTTTAGGGCTGATTGTCTCACCTGGGAGAGCAGGCAGGGAGTTTGCTCAGAGACACTTGGAAACCTAACCGTGAGTGTTGTGCTGTGCTTTTGTTGCTGGCGAGGGCATTAGGCCCTGCCAGGTTCTGGTAGTGAGGGAACTACCTGTGAAGTTAGTGCCCCGACAGGGCTAGGATTTATATTTATGTTTTCTTTATGTTTCTGACATTGTACAATAAAGACTGGCGCCGACCAGCTTGTACTTGCATCCAGACTGGTGTGCTGCTTCCCTGCTGCTGTGTGTGTGTGTAAGGAAGGAGTCCTCTACCCAGGAGAGGGACACCCTAACCTAACTGTGTCACAATATATATATATATATATATATATATATATATATATATATATATATAGCATATTTCCAGTATTATATTGGTGATGATGTTTTCATTGGAAAAAAAAAATATCTATCTAGTAATAAACACTACAAGGTGTGGTACCTCTATTGAAAGTGATTTTACACACTTGTTGCTCAAGATTCAGTATTTCACAATACATATGCTGGTTTGGTTTTATGTATTAAGCTGTGTTTTTCAATTGTCTGTTTGCAGCCTTTTGGCTATATAATATATCTATCTAGTGGTGGTGAGTGATAACTGCAGTTCTCTTGTAAATTAAGTCTCATTTAAATACTTATTGCCTCTTACATTTATGTTTAAATCCCATAATTGTGAGCTTTGTGTTTTTTGTTTCTTTTTCTCCCTTATTTTCTTTAAATACAATGTAGTAATTTTTTTTCCGTTAAAGGGTCAAGGTGTATGTATCTATAACAGGCTGTGTATAATAGTACATCTGCTCTACTGATTTTGATTGCTTGTTGTACATTATCTGCATACTTTAGCAGGGTCTTCTCTGCTATGGACAGATATTTAGACAAATCCACTCCATCCCGTCCAACTACTACCGCCACATCCACTAGAATGGGCAATTGTAAACCCAAACAACAAAAATCAACGACTGCTAACCCCCCAGCGTCCTTTGGCTCGAAGGGAGGGTCCTCACCTACTACCTCTAAGGGCATTACAATTCCCACCTCATCTGATAATGCTAAAGAGGTTATAACTGTTAATTCCCCTTTTGGACAAGAGGTTTGAGGACCTCCATGCCAGATTAGATGCATCATTGGCTAGAATAGATACTGACACATCCACATGTGACAATCTGGAGCAGAGGACAAGTGATGCTGAGATCTCGATTCACGATCTTCAACAGGAGCTAGCAATAAAATTCCAGACCATCCAAAACATGTCTGAAAAACTGGATGACTTAGAGAATCGCACGTGCAGTAACCTACGCTTTATAGGAATCCCATAATCCTTGCTGATTCACAAATAAATCGATTTGTCAGTGAGTTAATCCCACAAGCATTGGAGATGTCTGATCTTAACTCTCCAATTCAAATTGAGAGGGTTCATAGGATGGGGTTAGGTCGGCGTGAAAGAGATGCCCGCTCCAGACCTACTATCACAAAAGTCCTAGACTATAGGGTTAAGGAAAGAATATTACAAGCATATTGGGCTAAGCCAGAGCTGAGAGTGGAGGGTCATCGCATTCTCATATTCCAAGATTTTTCTTTTTTAGTTTCCCAAAAACGTAGAGCCTTCTCGGAGGCATGTAAGATTCAGATTGAGAGAAAGGTGAAATTTGTTCTTTTATACCCAGCTAAGCTGCGTGTGACAGAGAATGGCTGTTATTTTTACTGACCCACAGCAGGCCAAAGCTCATTTCTCTTGAACGCCTCCGGCCTCCCCTGCTCACTCTCAAGCTAATTTAGCGGATTGAGATGTACTCAAGGATGATTAAGATTGGTCCTCATTATTTATTTTTGTTTAACTTTCACCACCATGGTTTCTGATTAAACAATACATGGTGGTTGGGTATATTCAAGGTATTTCTGACTGTTCTCATAAGATAGACAATAATTATTAAAAAAAAGACTGATTCTACCTTTGGATAACAGAATTGGAAAAGAGCACTGCTCCTGGAAGTACTGCAATTCAAGGTCAATGTGTGGAGTGCGGGCACTGTATAGGGGAGACTACTACTGGGGGCAGTGCATAGGGTGGACTACTACTGGGGGCAATGCATAGGGGGGACTACTACTGGGGGCAATGCATAGGGGGGGGATTACTACTGGGGGCACTATTTAAGGGTGACTACTACTGGGGGCACTATAGTAGTGCCCCAGTAGGGGGGACCACTACTGGGTGTGCTGCATAGGGAGGACTACTATTGGGGGCACTGTATAGGGGGCACTGCATAGGAGGAACCACTACTGGGGGCACTGTATAAGGGGCACTACTTGGGAGCACTGCATAGGGGGGACCACTACAGGGGGCACTGCATAGGGGGGACCATTACTGGGGGTACTGTATAAAAGGCACTGCATAAGGGGGACCACTAATGGGGACACTGTATAAGGGGCACTACATGAGGCACTGCATAAGGGGGACCACTACTGGGGGCACTGTATAAGCGGCACTACTGTGGGCTCTGCATAGGGGGACCACTACTAGCAGCATTGTATAAGGGGCATTACTAGGGTCACTGTATAAGGGACACTACTGGGGGCACTGTATAAAGGGAACTGTATAAGTGGCACTACTGGGGGCACGGCATAAAGGGCACTACTGGGGGCACTGTATAAGGGTGCATTACTGGGGGCCCTGTATAAGTATTCACTACTGGGGGCACTGTATAAAGGGCACTACTGGGGACACTGTATAAAGGGCACTACTACTGGGGACACTGTATAAAGGGCACTACTACAGTGGGCATTGCAAGAGGGGCACTACTACTTTCATTAAGGTGCATATGAAATGCAAAGAAATGTTCCCAGAGTGACGAGAAATGGTGGTGTATCTTGTTGAAACGCCCCCATTTTCCAGTGGCCACGTCTTTTGTGGTATGTGACCACATCCACTTTTCTGGCACGTGACTTGGGGGGCTCCATTTTTAACTTGCCCTGGGATCCATATACCCTAGTTACGCCTCTGCATTGGAAACAAAGAGTTCGAGATGCATGAAATTACTGCTCGATCTTGCAAATGGAGGAAACAAATTCAAGGCAAAGTCAAGTGCCACAAACCCAATTATATATATGCCAGAAATTTTCTGAATAGCAGATGAGAAAATACTAAATTGCTATACTGAGGCAAAATGTGTAAAATATTCATATTGTCGGAAGGAATACATAGAAATTTATGGCTCCAATAGTTCTATCCATGCGTTTGCCTTCGCACTTCTCAAAAAAGTTAAAAAAGGCGACATGGGCTCTAGACCTCCCTGCATCTGTCACCTTCACTCCTCTGCTGGTCCTGCGGAGCACGCTCGATCCCAGAAATTGCATGAAGAGTGTAGCAATCTCCAATTTTTGCCTGGGGTGACCTGTCGGCTGGCCCGGGTCTCTCCATTCTGCCCCTGACTCCCTCACTGTTGCAGTGAACACTGCAGTGTAGCAGGTGCCATTTTGGTTTGCAG
The DNA here is from genome assembly GCA_031769625.1 of Taudactylus pleione. Taxonomy (NCBI): domain Eukaryota; kingdom Metazoa; phylum Chordata; class Amphibia; order Anura; family Myobatrachidae; genus Taudactylus; species Taudactylus pleione. The sequence goes on from JAUIMM010001601.1 coordinate 256,630, forward strand.
AGGTCCTGTCCACAACTGTGGCATGCTTGCTCCTTTTGCTCCATTGCTGAGCATCACTGTTTATTGCCCAGTTTCACCTTGGATATTATTTCTACAAGCTCTGCTGGCTTTTATACTAATACAGTGGCTATATGATCTGTGCTTACTGCCCAGGCTACTTTTTGCCCTACATACCCTGCCTTCTGCCTATGGATGTAAATTCTACTAGTGTCTGGGAGTGATAGGGGTGCCATCATGTGGCTAGTAAGCTACATTGCTCCACAAGGCTCCATCTGCCTCTAGACATGTTCTCATGGCTTTGATTTTTCTATAATGTGCCTATTATCCCACCACCTTAGCAGATACACACACCAGATCTCGCACTCTCATCTCTAGCGATTCTCCAGGTGCTTACTCTCGCACTGTGACTATTTCCTTGCATCATGGCACCTAAGAAAAACAACAAATTGACCAAAGGTATCCCTCCGGTGAGTTTTTTCAAGACTTCATCTATGACACCTCTGCTGACGAGTGGCTCCACTCAAGCTTCACGTCGACAAGTATCACAAGATAACGCCATTTCCCCCTCCACAACTTCTTCCCCGACTGTTTCTCCGGATGACGCCTCCATGGATGAGCCTATCACAGTGAGGCGGATGTTGCAGCTTCTTGGAGATCTTAAAGAAAGATATCACAGCTGAGTTGACTTCTACAGTTGGGGAGTTGAAACATGACGTTGCTGAACTGGGCGGCCGCACAGACCTTCTTGAGAATAAGATGGGAGAGGTGGTTGCATCTCATAATGATCTAATCTCTGTCTATGAAACTACTCAAGCAGAACTTTCGGCACTTCGGGATAAATTGGCTGAACTGGAGGACAGAGCGCTTGCTGGAATAACCTTAAGATACGTGGCATCCCTTAATCGGTACAGTTCTCCAAACTTCCTGAATTCGCTACTGCACTATGCCAGAAATTACTCCCTGACTTGCCTCCCTCACAACTCCTCCTAGACCGCATTCATCGTCTCCCTAAAGCTCGCAATGCCCCTGAAGCCTCCCCGCGTGATACTATCATGAGGATGCATTACTTCCACGTGAAAGAACGCTTGCTCAGAATTTCTCGGGACGCAGACTCTTCTTCAGCAACACTGGGCAACCTGCAGCTATTTGGTGACCTCTCCCCGGCCACGTTAATTAAGAGACGTTCATTCTTCTGCGTTACTTCTGCCTTAGATCAAGCTCAAATCCTATACCTCGGATCCTCCACTCCTCCTGGTTAAATAGATTTCATGCAGTGCTGAATAAGTTTATCTGGATCAAGCTCAAATCCTATACCGTTGGGGTTTGCCGACAAAGCTTATTGTCACCCATGCCAGTTCCACAAAAGTTCTTAGCTCCTTGGATGACGGCATTAAAGCACTAGACCTTTGGCAGATTCCATAAGCTACCAAGTCTGCTGAGCCCATTCCTACGATTAGATCGGAGTGGTCTTTGGTGGGCAACAACGGATGACTGTCTTGCTGTTTGGGATGCCTTTCCTCATCCTGGCTTTTTGCTTTAAAGTTTGTGGTGTATACACTTTAACGTCCAATGGAACTTTCCTTGTGGACATATATATCTCGCAGTATCTTGTAGTTCCAGTTGTTTTTCACGCAAGTCACGAAGATCCGGACCACCGTAAATATATTTTTGCTCTCAATATTTGAAATTTACAACAATTGCTCAATGATTACTCTGCGGCTTCATATTATAAATTGAACACATCTAAATCAGAAGTTCTGGCCTTCAACGTTCCAACTCAGCTTCTACTCTCTCTTAAATCACCCAATAATTATAATCGGCAGACACTCTCTTGTCGTTATTTGGGTATCTCTCTGTCAGTTAAAGAAGAAACCCTCCTTGAATATAATTATGGCCCCCTGTTAAAGCAATTTATTGCTTTTACAAAACACTGGATGAATTACGAGGTTTCCTGGATGGGCAGAATGGCTGCTGTCAAAATGTCACTCTTTCCCAAACTTCTATATTTATTTAGATCTATACCTCGGATCCTCCTCTCCTCCTGGTTAAATAGATTTCATGCAGTGCTGAATAAGTTTATCTGGAATAATAAGAGAGCCAGACTTGCTAAAATATATCTCATGATGTCTAGATCATCAGGTGGTCTAGCCTACCCAAATCTTGCACTTTATCAGGTTGCATGCTTGGTCGATCAGCTTAGTGATTGGTCGACAGTCCATAACCCTAAACCTTGGGTTAGGCTGGAGAACGATATGTTGGGTAAATTCCCACTTTGTGACTTACTATGGATCCCATCTAGTTCTAGAGTTTTATTTAAATCTATGCCCAAGGCGATACTGGCTTCCCTTAAAGCGTGGGATGGCCTATCTGCCTTCCTAAAGTTTAAACTGCCCTCTGTCTGCCTCTCTATCCGGGGTCTGTCATGTTTAATTCCGAATTTAGATTTGTTTCCTTGGTATTCCAACGGCATTTGCTCCCTCCGTGACTTATTTATAAATACCCTTATCTCTTTCACCCAACTTCGAGCTAGTTTTTCCATTCCTCCCAGAGATTTCTATAAATTTCTTCAAATCAGACACTGGATTCAATCTTTTTCTACCCTCGTAGACTCGACTGGTACTATCCCTCCCATGTTCTCTCCCGTATATCTTCGGCATCTCGCAAAGGGGGAATATCTTTTTGGTACTCTCTTATATTGTCAGCAGGAGAACCGGATAAGTCACAACCCATTTTGAAATGGGAACAACATCTGAATATATGTTTAGACTCGTATGTATGGCCCCAACTGTTTTTTTCTGTTTTTAAAATGTCTAGATGTATTTCACATATTGAAATGTATATGAAACTGTTCTACCATATTTACTGGACTTCTGACAGATTGCACAAAATATGGCCTTCTCAATCTAAATTGTGTTGGCGTGAATGTGGCCAAGTTGGAGAGCTTTTACATGTTTTTTGGCATTGCCCAGTTATACGCCCCCTTTGGTTGGAGGTGGAGGATCTAATCCTGAAGGTTACCGGCCTATGGCTGACCCTATCCCCCTCTACTGCTCTCTTACATATATTCCATGATGACGTCCCAGTTCAACATAGAGATTTTATTAGTCACGTTTTTATTGCTACTAGAGCAGCTATTTCTCAGTTTTGGAAGCAGGATAAACACCCGCCCCTTCTGTTGATTAAATCCAAGCTTAATTATAGTTTTTTGATGGAGACTCTAAACTGCCCTTATTCTTCTTCTGCCAATTCCCCAATTCTAAAGTGGTTTAGCTGGCATCAGTTTATTGTGGAGGGCCCATGCCTTCCAGTTAATGCACAGTGATACACAATTTTTTCTTTTGAAGGTTTTGAACTGTCTGACAGGTTAAAAGTATTTTCTACCAATTGTGTATGTTATATACTGATTTTTTTTTTAAATTGTATTAAATTATTGTTTGAGGTGCCTATTGCCTGTACCCCCTAACCCCCCCCCCTCCCCGCTGTGTTTTCTTCTCTTTTTCTGTATCCCTTAAATTTTTTGGACAAAAAAAAGAAAGAAAACCTCAATAAAAATTGATGTTTAAAAAAAAAAAAGGCGACATGAATAATAACTTTTAAATGGCACTGCAAACAGAATCAGTATGATTTAAAGGGGCAGGGGTGAAAATCCCGAAGCTACAAAAGGTAAGTGTCGCTAACCTTTTTTTACCCCCTACCCTAACCCCCCTCTAAGTGCCTAACCCTAACCCCCCTTCCCTGCAGCCTAACCCTAAGTCTCCCGGGGGGGTGCCTAACCCTAACCTCCCCCCGGGGGTGCCTAACCCTAACCCCCCTACCCCTAGCCTAACCCTAAACTCCCAGGGGGGGTGCCTAACCCTAAGTCCCCCCCGGGAGCCCCTAACCTAACCCTCACCCCCGTGGCTATCTGCACCCGACACCCGGCTTACCTTTGATCGGTAAGCCGGGTGTCGGGCCCTGGCATAGGTCTAATGACAGGCGTCATTAGTACCTTGCCAGGATTAGAAAGTCAGGAAGCCGGCGGTTGGAATTTCATCCGTCGGCTTCCCGACTGCTTCCCCTGCAAACGTGTCATAGAGGTTGGATAATCATAACTCAAACAATAGAATGCATTCATTATGCGATTAACCAATTATTCCGCAAATCCATCCACTTTACAATGACTATCACTTTAGCCCCAGAATTAGGCCTTAATAGAGGCAGAAAAATGAAGACAAGACATGGAGACACAATACGACACCAGAGGATCAGTTCTTGTTATTATCAGTTGTTTCAAGAACCAAATGAAGTGTTATTAAATGCAAAACTTCAAACAAGCAGGTGAGTTCAGCAACAGCAGGTGATATTGACACGATTGTAGAACAAGCAGACACAGCCGAAACAGTAATTTGTCGAATCTGGGCAAAGATAGAGAGAGAAAAACCATTAAAAAGACAGATTCTACCTTTGGATAACAGAACTGGAAAGGAGCACGGTTCTTGGAAGTACTGCAATACAAGGTCTATGTGTGGAGCAGACAGAGGGCCTGATTCAGCAAGGGACGCACAGATGCAGATGCACGCAATCGGCGCTGCAAGAATATGCTAATGAATGCATACGCACGGCAATCGCAGCCCAAAGTTGCAGACGCTCAGCACTACATAATGCCGCCCCTTTTACCGTCCACTAAAATCCATACTGATGCGCAAGGCTGAGAAAACATCGGGAACATCGGAGCCGCACACGGACTAAAGGTAGACCTGACCCTACCGCAGGAGTTGAGAGACTTCCAGCATGCGTTCGGCCGACCACTCCCCGTATCCACCCACAAACGGTACTTTCTGTCAATCACTTTTCCCTGGGTCTGCGTATTCACTGCGCTTGCTTTTGTGGATGCAGTGAGTGGTTCGCGCATGTGCACTGCAACCCAGAAGCATGCACAGACCTCGAACATGGGCCGATTGCATGAGTCTGCAGAGTAAGCTCTTCTTCCAACTACAGTACCTGTTCTAAAAATCCATTTAATATATGGTCCACAGATTGAGACGTGTCAGATATTAAACTGATATAAACAGAAACCACACTCCATTTTTCTTAGCCAAAAGGGCAAGAAGAGATAACCTTTTAAGCGGGTGAAAACAATGCGCTCCCTTTAAACTATTCCCACATAATTGGGGAGAATGCTGAGCACCATCTATTAACTGTAGTAAGCAGAAACTGCATTGACACACAGGCCCGTATTTTTGCACCTATTGATTTCGGCTTGTTCATCATGCGGTTACACTGCAGGCTTCCTTCCCTCCTTCTATTGCTCTCTGGATGCATGATTTGTGGGTGCAGTGCCTCCTGCAAAACCTCTGCCAAACCCACAAGGAAGCAGACGGCCTTCCTGAGCAATTAATCAGACAGTCTGAAACCTTCATTGGAATGTTAAAAGTGTTTACGGAATGTTCACACTGTCCATGGAATCTTCAGGAGTCTACGGAATGTTCATACTGTCCACGGAATGTTCAGGAGTGGCTGCCATGCAGTCACCATGGCATTAGAATGTAAATAGTCAGCTAGCAGATTCTGCCAATATAACAACATTCTTCTATGATGTCGCAATTTACTGCTACATAATCATTGCACTTCCTTGATGAAGCATAGTCAAGGAAGACAAAGTCTTTGAGATGCATCATATTACTGCTCGATCTTGCAAATGGAGAAAACGACTGTGTCCAGTCGAATAATTCGAACAAATTCAAGTGCCACAAACCCAATATTTATATATAAAGAAAAACATCCCAGAATTTTTCTGAATAGTAGATGTAAAAAAAACTCTGCTAAAATTGCTATATTGAGGCAAAATTTGTAAAATATCCAAGTTGTTAGAAGGAATAGATAGCAAAACATGGCTCCAACAGTTCTCTCCATGTGGTTGCCCCCGCAATGGTACAAAAAGTAAAAAAGGCAACTTGAATAAAAACTTCCAAATGGCATTGCAAAAGTGTCATAGAGGTTGGATAATCAAGTCTCAAACAATAGAATGCATTCATTATTCAATTAACCAATTACTCCGCAAATCCAGCCACTTTACAGTAACTTTGACTTTAGCCCCAGAATTAATTCTGAATAAAGGCAGATAAATAAAGACAAGACAAAAAGACACAATACGACACCAGATTATCAGTTCTTCTTATTATCAGTTGTTTCAGGAACCAAATTAAGTGTAATAAAAGTGTTATTAAATGCTAAAGTACAAGTAGGTGGATCCAGCAAATCCCACTTCCTCACAAACACTCCCATATTCTTAAACCATCTAGGCATCTCAAAAGCCATAGGCTCATTTAACTTTCTCTCATACCATTTTAAACCACACAACATATACTTTACCATACACGCTGCCTTGCTCTCCTTTTTAATCAGACTCAACACTCTCGTCATACCATTGAGCTTCAGACACATCTCCACATTTGGAAAAATCAAACCTCCATTCTTCTTTCATTTCCGATTCTCTTTTCAAATGTCCATCCTGCAACCCCACAAAAAAACAAAAACAACATTCTGTTAATTTTCTTACATTTTACAACACTTGGTGGAAAAACACTTGCTACATACAATAAAATTGACAAAACAATAGTTTTTACAATCAAAACTTTACCAGTCATACTCAGCCTTCTCAACTTCCAAAACCCTAACTTGCTTACAACCTTTTTCTCCACTTCATTGCAGCTTTCTTTTCCTCTCATATCACTATCAAACACTATACCAACTACTTGTATACCCCCTTCTACATATTCCTCTTTTATATCATTCATTCCCCTCTGCACAAATACTTACATTTTTGTTTTTTTCCTAAATTAATTTAAAAGCTATACTTAACAAAAAAGTCCAATTATTAATTTTACCCTAACAACAATCACCACATCGTCCATATATCCAAGCACTTTCACACTCCTTCCAGTACTACCTGGTATCATTCAACCTCTCATTACCTTATCTTTCCTCAGCATACACAACTATGGATCTATCATACATACAAATTCAATCGGTGACACCCTTTTCTCACTCGACTCAATTTTGATATTTCCACCAAAACCATTCACCAGAATCTTACTACTAACACCATCATACATACTCCTTTTATTCTCATCAAGCTCACTTGGATAACCAATCCTTACCAACACTCTTAACATAAACACATGCGACACCGTATCAAAAGCTTTTTCAAAGTCTAACACCATCAGATACATACTTTCCTTTCTACCCACACAATCCTCAATCATATCCCCCAACAACATCAAATGATCACTTATTCTTCTTTCTGGCACCGCACACACGTGATCCTCACCGATCACACTTCTCATTCTATTCACAAATATTTTTGCAGAAATCTTGTAATCCACATTTAATAGTTATAGGTCTCCAATTTTTCAAATTCATTCCTTCACCTTTCTTATGTATCAAAGCTACCACTTCCTCTTTAATTGATACAATCATCCTTTTATTCATGACCCTCACCATTATTTTCATTTAAACCTGGGTACACACTATACGATATGGCAGTCAATCTGGTGATTTGCGATGGATCGCAATGACCATCGTATAGCTTGCATTCCCAAAGCAATTGTTTGATAAGTTCTGTGGTCGCATCTTCCCATCTGATGTGCTGCACATCAGATGGGACGATGCGACGGACGACGTGGTCTAGTTACATCAAGCATGCTACGATATATTACGTACAGTGGATTGTGAAGTGTATACAGAGATGTGACGTATTGATTGTCATGTTAGGGCTATGGTGGTCCCCTGTAGAAGGATTAGAAGACGTGGACCCAGGTTGAGAGGTGAGGGGCCTGGATATATGCCTTCCTTATCCACAATTACTGGATGTTGGCTAGACCTGACCAAAGGTTCGGAGTTTAACTTACTGGGAGGTATTCACCAGTGATCCCTCCAAGCGGGATTTGGGCTTAAGCTGCACCCAGAAAGCAGGTCGCGGTTCTTTGGTCAGGTATACGGCACAATTGGGAAATGGAAGAACACTATCACAGGGAAAGCACATGAGAATGATACTGGAAGCTTTGTACTTGGGTGATGTACTGTGTATACACCCTGTTGATCCAGACGCAGGGTTGACACAGGAGAATGGCACTAGGAGATTGTACTTAGATCATGTATTATTAAGTACACACGCTGTGGCTCCAGATGCAGAACTGGCACAGGAGAATGGCACTAGGAGTTTGTACTTGGATGATGTACTAAGTACATACACTGTGGCTTCAGATGCAGAACTGGCACAGGTAGATGACGCTTCGGAGATAGTACTAGGATGACGTAGTGAGTACACATACACACCGTGGGTAACACTAGGAGAGTATCACTGGAAGAAAGGAGCTTGGAACTTGGAATGCTGCAACAGCAAGTATACATTGAAAGTAAGAACGTTGTACAGGCAATTTACTATTGTCTGGAGCACAGCTAAATACCCTAAGGTAGCAGTCCATTGGAGGATAGTGTCAGCTGACAGTGACCAATGCTACCGTGGGATAAAGGGCAACCAGGTGATGTAGACTGTCATGGCTGTGCCCATGACGGTAACCGCAGGAACCAAATCACGGAGCGAGCACATGGATATCCTGGGAGACAAGAAAGAATAATCCTCAGCACGTAACTCACCACCGCACCTGGTGTCTGACTGCTCGAGAGGTCAGGGGAAGCCGGCGTTGAGGTGAGTAATGGCTGATCCTAGGCCGCAACCTGACATTGACACATCCAGGGCCAGTCCTAGGGAGTTTGGCACTCCCTGCACACTATATATTTCCGCCCTCCCTCCCATTTTTCTATAAAGGGACAGGGCCCAAAAAGGACGTATCTCACAAGAAAGGGGTGTGGTCATACAATAGTATCCCCAATTCAAATCACGCCACACAGTATCACTATTCTATTCACATTACACCACATAGTAGTGTCCCTTACTCATGATACGACATACAGTAGTGCCCCTTATATACAATGCCCACAGTAGTGCCCTTTATACACAATGCCCACAGTAGTAGTGCCCCTTATACATATAATGCCAACAGAAGTAGTGCCCCTTATACAATGCCCACAGCAGTAGTGCCTGTTGTACAATGCCCACAGCAGTAGTGCCCCATATACTATGCCCACTGTTGTAGTGCCCCTTTTGCAGTGCCCATAGTAGTAGTGCTCCTTACACAAAATGTCACCCAAACACACATAGGGCCTGATTCAGAGCCGGATGCTATTTGCGGTCGTTCGTTCAGAAAAAAGGGGTGGCTATTCAAATGAACCGTTCGCTCTTTGCGGTCTGTTGACGCCTCTATGTCTGAACGAGCGAACAAAACTTGCGGTCGCAATTTTGAAATAAACGCCCCCTGGCCGCTCGCATCATACATCATGTCCACTATTTATTAGATTAATCGAGTACATCAAACGGCGTATGAACTGCTCGCTATTCTTGTGGTTGGTTTTTCCTACCGCAATGTTGCGAGCAGTTCTGACTTAAAAAAAACAAGTGACGTGGGCAATGACGCTGCTGTATTAATTATGCACACCCTTAAAACGCCCATTTTGACCTTTAGGCACGCCTGCGTTCGGATCTCCACTCCCCGTTTTCAAGCACCTTCCCCTGTTACCACCCACATACGCCTCCTCCTGTCACTCATAATAGCAGGCATTCGCTATTTAGCGAACAAACGATTTTCGGCCGCACTGACTGGTTCGCGCATGCGTATTACGATCCGTACGCATGCGCAGTTGTGCAAACATCGCTCGGAACGAACGAGCGGCCGCTTACGAGCGGCTCTGAATCAGGCCCATACAACATTATACTTATCTGAAGTCCCACACCTGCACCCTCCACCGTACAACTGCTCCTCATGCTCGGCACTATGGGAGAGCTGTTATGACTTTTGTCCCTTCATCCACTGCAGGAGCCAGAAGGCAGAGCTCAGGAGTAAGCTCCAGTCCAGCCTCTGGCTGCTGTTGCAGGAAAGGAGTTGCTGGGTGCCCGCTGGTAAAAACAATCTCAGCGGGCGCCCGGCAAATGAAGTAGGCAACGGAGATGCCTCTCCTGCCCGGTGCCTCCTTGCAGCGCAGAGCCGGCTGAGTGCATTGAGCCGGCCCTGTATACATCACATTGTTGCTTCACTGGGTCAGCACATCACTGAGGTGTGTACCAAGCTAAGAGTTAAGTACACACTATAAGATTATCTTTCCAATCTGACTGTTTGGAACGAAAATAATGTATGTGAACAAACCCGTCTTTGTAAATCCAAGCATCTGCATACAAAGACACAGCATCGGTCACAGATCATTAGATCATACATGCCTACCCTCCCGGTTTTCGCGGGAGTCTCCCGATTTTACGGGTAACCCCCCGCACCCCCGAAGGGTAGGCATTTCTCCCACATTCTGCCCACTTCCTAGTGAAGTGGGCAGAATGAGGAGAATACCCGCGGCGATCGCGGGTCTCCGTGCAGGGGGCAGGGCTTAAAACGTGATTCTACATGAATCACGTCATTTGGCCCCACCCCCTATGCAAATTCTAGCCAATCGCGGCAATTTTACAGCGAGGGGGCGGGGCTTAATGACGTGAATCATCAAGCTCCGCCCCCATTGCCTCCCTCCTGCTTCTCTTACCCGGGCTTCTCCCGGGAAGAGATCTTCAAAGGTAGGCAACTCTGCATTAGATGTTAGCAGTCCTGAGTCACTCTATGGTCGCGCAGAATGGTAGCGGGAAATAAGACACTGGAGCCTTTTTACTGTGTGACCAGAAACAGTCACATCATGCCTGTGTTTTTAGTCGACACTCAGAATTACCACTGCAAAACGCTCCCTGACAGTCACACTGCAAATAAATACTTGCTGCGAGTGACTACGGTAATGTACCTTGACGCATGTGCAGTGCTCACATGCACAGATGGACGATAATCGCTCAACTGCGAAAACTCTGAAACAGGCCCAATATATATGTGAACGTCTTTCACAGATATATTGCATTGGCCGTGCTGCATGGCAGATGTGATATATCGTGCAGATATATTGATTACAACTGCTTGTGTGTACACACGACCAACTGCGACCCATATGCTGGCCAGAGGAACAAGTGAAAATGACATCACAACTGGTTCTTCTGGCCAAACCTATCGTACGGCCAATTGGTAAGTGTGTATACAGAACCATAATAAATTGGCAGATCGACCGGCCTGTCGGATGGACAGAATCTACTGCGAATGCGCAGGGCTCCGGGAACATGGTGCCCGCACCTTATTCCCGGTGACATGAATACTACTCATGCTTGAGTCATCAGGAAAATAGCCGCCACCATTTTCCCAGTGATTTTTGCTGCTCTGTAGCGCCAACCCGGTGCTGCAGAGTGGCACTGTGGACTGGAGACTACAGACACCTAAATATAACACTATATGGGTGCAGGGTGTGCGGTATATGCCCCCAGTAGCATACTTGCTGACTTTTGAATAAGCATTTCTGGGAGATTATGAAAGCAACACCTATGAGCATACCTCCCAACTGTCCCGCATCCAGCCGGACAGTCCCGTTTTTCTGGGACTGTCCCGCTGTCCCACCCGCGGGCTGCAGTGTCCTGCGGTGGGGGGGAAGTTGGGGAGAGCACAAACCGCTGCTCTGCATAGCAGAGCAGAGGGTGTGCAGGAGGAGATCAGTTCTGTTCTCATGTGTACGGACTGCCTGGGGGCTGCCCAGCATCTCTTAGAGTGTTGGGCACGCCCCCAAAGTGACGAAAACGGGGAAGCTGTGAGGCTCCGCACCATTTTCCATAGACTCTGCCCCTTTTATCGGAAGCCACGCCTCCTTTTCGACCGCGACCTGACCCTCCTTCGGCTCATCAAATGTTGGGAGGTAGGCCTATGAGTGCAGCGGTAAAGTGGACGTGTATTGCTACATCTGAGGCGTGCCATTAAATTGACTTACATTCAAATGTGAACGAGCCCAAAAGCAGTTAGTAAGATTTATATGTTGATGTAAACACACTGATAGAATTCAGGGCTTGATCATGTATTGTGTTTTACAAGGGGTTCCTTATAAGTGTCCAAGAGATGGGAAGCCGGCGGACGCAATGCCGATCGCCCGCTTCCAGACTGCTTAATCCCGGCAAGGGTTAAATGACAGGTGTCGAAATCCTGACGCCTGTCATTTTATCTACGCTGGGAGACCGGCGCCCGGCATCCCGATCGCGGGGGGTGAGGGTTAGGTTTAGGGCGCCCGGGAGGGACTTAGGGTTAGGCACCCCTGGGGGGAGGTTAGGGTTAGGCACCCCTGGGGGGAGGTTAGGGTTAGGCACCCCTGGGGGGAGGTTATGGTTAGTCACCCCCCGGGGGACTTAGGTTTAGGCAGGGGGGAAAGGGGGGGTTAGGATTAGGCATGTAGAGGGGGGATTAGGGTTAGGCACTGGTGGGGGGGGGGTTAGGGTTGGCACCCCTAAAGGAGGGTTAGGGTTAAGGGGGGGGAATTAGATTAGTTCTACTTAACTCTCTAGACGATCGGGATTTCCTCCTGTGTCGGGCAGACGTTGTCGGGATTTGAATCATACTGATTCCCAAGAGACACCTTGTATGAAAATGCATGTAGCCATAGGGATCACTGGGGTAGATGTATGAAGCCCAGAAACGGTATCAGCGCGCGTTATGTGCGCTGATACCGCTTCTCCCCGATGTATGATCGGGGTTTGGGTGGTAAATGACAGGGGTGCTATGCGCCCGTCATTATCGGCGCTGCTATCTACAAGATAGCAGCGCTGATAGCCTGGGCTATGTACGAACGGTCAGATCGTCTGACCGTTCGGCCGGCTGTAGCTGTCGTTATCGACAGCTACAGCCTGGCGCTAGCCTATCCCCACAGCAGGGACAGCTCTGTCCCTGCTGCGGCAGCTACCGGCTCCACGCGGGGATCTCGCGATACTTGCAAGATCCCGCGCATGCTCAGTGGAGCCGGCCAAGACAGAGACACAGCGCATCAGCACTAGGCTGATGCGCTGCTGTCTCTAGCGGGTAGCGCCAGAGGGGGGAGTTAACGCTCCCCCTCTCCGGCCGATGAGATGTATTCTCATCGGTAGTGCTTCCTGCTTCGCCTCGGTAAAGAGGCGAAGCGGAAAGCGTTATAGCGGCACGTTAAGTGCCGCTATAATACATCTACCCCAATGTGCCTTATAAGCAATGCAGTGAAATATACTGATGATCCCATTTGAATGTATATATCTCTGATTTATTTTTATATAACAGCTACATAATGGGGGCAGTTAGAGGGATTGCTAGGCTCTTCAGGTAGTCACGGATATTGAGTCTCCCTGACAATCAGGGACAGTTGGCAAATATTTCCTGTAGCCAGGAGCCCATGTGCACTGCATACCCAGCATCCATTATAGATATGCCTTTGTACCCCACATAAGGTAGTACTGTGCGCTGCCACATGACTATCTACATGACACTTGTTCAGTTATCATACCTGCTGTATGTGCCACAAGATCCTGAAGTGGGAGAGACTGGCCTACACACAGCCGCATGGTTAACCAAGAGTTTTATAAACTAGGTGTAACACAGTGCCCCCACGCAATCAGGGTTACACACATATATATATATATATATATATATATATATATATATATATATATATATAATGTTAAAATACAGCTAAATTCAGCTGTTTAACATTGAGATGGGCGTCGGTTACCATTGGATATGTGCAAACCATCAGAATGTTTTCTCCATCTAATTCTTTTGATGTGATGGTTAGTTACCATTGCATTGAAAGTTTAGATGGTGGAAGCCCAGCCATCATTTGATGTCCATCCGGATAATCTCTACTTTGGAAAATGCACCTCCATATTCAGCTGTAATGGTAATTAAAAATAAAATTGTTTTATATATATATATTATTATTATATATATACACACTATATTGCAAATTATGCAGCTTTCATAAAATATTATGCTGTAAATGGCAGCGGCAGGCATTGCTAGGGACGCCTCAACTGGGGTCCTGAGAGCACAGGGAAGTCCGCCAGCTCTGCGCATGCTCTTTCCTTTCCTGCTCAGGCCACCGAGAGAGCTGCGAAGGTGAGATGCTGCTACCACGAACAATCCACTCTGCATCCCAGCGATCCGCCCGACTCCGGCTCCCAGTCTCTGGGATACTGTTACACTAGTACCGGAGCTAGAGGACACATGAGATATAACGTGTTCCTAGGTGTCGCTGGCACGGTGCTAGCCGCGGCCTGGCCGCTCCCGGTGTAGCGATGGCGGCGGAGCTGGTGGATAAATGTGAGCTTCCGGCACAGCACCGGGACCTGTGTGTTCCTGGGCAGGCCTCTGTCTGTTTATGGGTGCTCTCAGTTTGGAGTCCGGGGATCCGTCTGAGTGGAGTCTAAAGACATACTGGCTGCTGGCAGAATGGATGCTGGTTTGTGGTGAATGTGAAGTGTGACGAGGCAGGGACTGATTACATATATAGTCGCTGTGTAATATGCTGGTGCTAATTAATATCAATTGATAGTGAAACTCGGTATCTTCATCTTTAAAATGTATTCGTGCCATAAGTTTTGCAGCTCTTTGGATGCAATGAAACAGCAAAATACACTATCACAAGACGTGAAATGAAATGTTATGAAAATGTGTCGATAGGATGTGTAAATTCACTGAGTATACAGTTCATAGCATGTGCAAATGTAATGATCATCCATATAGACATAGCAAAAATGATAGGCAGTGTGTAAATATGGGTGGGTAGAAGTGAAGACAGAAGGCTACAGAGGGTCCTGCTTATGAGCACTTTATATGTCAGATGTATGTGTAACAATGGAGAATTTAAGAGGTTACTTGAGTTACTGTAATTGCACTGTGACCTATATGTCTCTGGACGTATGTTGAACTTGAACCTTCCAATACATTAATGTATGTTTGTTTTTTTCCAAGTGATGGAGTAGGGTGACCATATGTATTAGGCTCAGTTGCCTATTTATCAAGCAGATTTTTCTTAAAATTATGTAGAAATTTTATGAGTTGTTCCTATGTACTAATGTCACAATGCAGGAGATTTCACAGAACTCTCCGGCAGAGTGCTAATAAGCCCTGCAGATCGCAGTCCCCATCATTATTAATGCAGACTAGAATCTCAGCCCAATGCATCAAACTCCAAAAAGCAAAGCTTTTCAGAGTTTGCCCCCTGTAGTTTACACTATCTTCAGATGGTATAAAATGCTTTACTGCTCTCAGCCTCCATAGGCTTAGAGAGCTCTCTCGATCTCTGGCTGGAGGTGGAAGCTGACACTATGTGCATGCAGTGTCTACTTTCACAGGAGAAGTTTTTCAAAAATGTGAAGGACTTCCACAATATGCTGGGGATGTAATTCGCAGGGACAATGGTTACTGCACTGCTGTCCTTGCGATTTCCCCTTGATACATCGCTGGGATGTTTTCATTAAAAATTAAAATATCACCAGTTATGGGGAACCTTAATAATTGCAGCAGTTCTGACATTATCCTTATGATCCTCACTGTAAATTGTATATTTTTTGTACATAAGCTTTTAACACAGGGCTGGTCAAACCCCAGGAACAAGGTAGCTAATGTGCCAAACAAGTTATTGGTTGCGCTTAAGATTCGAGGGATCTGTTTATTGGGGTCAAAAGTGTATGTTCCCTGGCCATTTAATGGTCCTTTAGATTGTACACATTTTGGTGGCAATTATCGTAATGTGTTTTTTTTTTTTTTTTAACTGCAGATGTTGATGCCTAAGAAAGATCGCATTGCTATCTACGAGCTCCTTTTTAAGGAGGGAGTTATGGTGGCCAAGAAAGATGTGCACATGCCAAAGCATCCAGAGCTGGCCGACAAGAATGTGCCCAACCTTCATGTTATGAAGGCTATGCAGGTATACAAGCAGAAACCCATGTAATACTACTTCGCATTGTGGGGAAACTAGTAGCTACCTGCATAGGAGTGTGGCTACATTACCATATTCTCTGGGAAGTGTGCATACTAAGAAGCGTATTGTTTGGAATAAAATTTGCTACATAAGCTTGTTTCAGAGCTGCAAATGTGAAATATATGTAGTCTTTGAAACTTCTCTTAAATGTTTTCCACAGTCCTTGAAGTCTCGTGGATATGTGAAGGAGCAGTTTGCTTGGCGTCACTTCTATTGGTACCTGACAAATGAGGGCATCCAATATTTGCGGGATTTCTTACATTTGCCTCCAGAGATTGTTCCTGCAACTCTTAGGAGGAGTCGGCCTGAGACAGGCAGACCACGACCTAAAGGTAAGAGTTCCAGTGATCGCGAATACGGCATAGTGCGTATTTTACCCAGTATTGAGGTCCGGGGAAACACTTTTGCAGAATGGGTGAGTCCCCGGGGAAGCGCTCTGCTGTGGCCAATCCCTGGCTCCTGAGTCAGCTGAGATGCTGTGCGCTGCAGCCAATAGGAACCTACTGTCTATCTCTTCAAAGCTGGAGGAAATATAGTTTCGCTGCCGCCATACCTGCTGTTTGGAGGCGGGGACCCACCGAAGCGGAAGACCACAGTGTTACACTCCTGCCTGGCACCCGCTGACAGACCAAGCACAGTGTGCTACATGCCTGTGTGAAATAGAAACTCCACGGCAGGCGTGACCCTGGATGGGAGGAGAGAGAGAGGAGGAGATTAGGGTTAGGCACCACTAAGGCAGGGTGAGGGGGATGGGTTAGTATACTTGCCTACCCCAGTCGGGATCTTCTCATGATAGGCATCCGCTGTCGGGTTTTGAACTGCTAAACAGCCGCCGGCATTTCAATCCCATTCTGCAGACTTCAGTCCCCATTATTGTCAATGGGTACTGCGTGACCTCTAGGTACAAAATTGATGCTATTTGGGGTATCAGATGGGCATTCTAGGGGTGTGGTGGCATATGGGTAGGTCTGAACGGTATATGGGAAGCTCTAAAGCATAAATTATGATGGGACCCAGAAATTGTCAGTCAGGAGCCCATTTTTATTTTTCTTTTAAAGTGGTTGGACCCCGGTATCCACATATTTTGTCGCTCAGCGCGATCACTAAGTTTAACGCTGTTCTGTGGGATTTTCTTATAGGCTCCCTGCATTCTTCAACTCATGGCATATTCGTGTAAAGTGCCCCACACACTGAGATATAGCGGTAGATCCGACGGATTGGAACGATAGCGCAGCTATATTGTTCCTTGTGTTTGCATGATGTTGGCTACTGCACGCTCCTATGAGGTCGTTCGTTGCTCCTCCAGATCTGTCTGCACAAGAGATCTGGAGAATCGACAATCTCATGCTAGTCTATGCAGGGGGTATATCGGGCGGTCGAGCAGCGGATCGCTCCCTGTGTGGGGACCACCCGATATGTTGGATCGTGCGTTGCATCGCCGGCTGTACATTGTACCGTGTGTAGCCGGCTTTAGCTGAACTTGAATAATGCAGAGATTTGTAGCTTTTTAACTGGACTCTGCCTTTTTTGGGGCCATTCTAAAATTACACATTTACATGCTTAAACCAGCATCGTAAGTATTTCCTCACAACCCATAGAGGTGCGATGGAAAACTTGCTGCGTAGATATTACCATAAATTACCAACGTGCACTGTGATGCATGGCGGAAAATTGTGTTGTATTGAATCTGCCCCTTTGAGTCTTTTGGAAAACAGAATGTTCTAATTGTCTAAATTACTACTTCGCTACAGTGAATGACAGGATTACTCTTCATTTGTGTCAAAGCTGCTTGTCATCTATTGACAACATTTTATAACCTGGATGATTGAGAGATTTGCTTTAGGGTTACATTTGCACAATGTTCCTTGCTTAGCCAACTTCATATTTTATCGAGGGTCAATGCAAGTGAAATCATAGTATAATAAAGACTGGCAAACATTGGAAATGTAGAAGAGAATGCTTAAGTAAAACAAAATGAACTGGGGGTGTCTTGCTGAGATTACTATGAATTGTTGGGATGTGGCCAGCCAATTGATCTGACTACAGATGCTTGTTTAGGACAATTGTAATTTAATCACCAGCTGTTCAAGAGAAAAGTGTTGATGTGCTTAGAGGTGGAAGTGGGTGACATAAGAGCCAGGAGGAAAGTGACAGGATGCAGATTTATTTGTAAATATTTCCTATTCCCTAACTATTTACCTAACACTACATTTTTGTTAAAGTACCAGTTAATAAACATGAAAGTGATATACAAAGTGACTATATGTATTAAATGGTGATGCCCTGGAGAGGTCCAGCCGGAACAGCTCAGGGGGCCCCACACCCAAACGCTCACCCCAAATAAACTGATACTAACAATATAAATAGGACTGACTTGTTTATTATTTATGTATTTTTTTCACACATATTCTACCCTTATCATTATTGTAACACTTGTAAATTACTTTACACACCTGATACTTTAACACTTCACTGTCACCCTTTTTTTCGTGTGATGCCCTGGGGAGGTCTTTGGCTTAGCTGACTTTTGGGGTGCCCTGCGTCCCAGATGTGAACCCCAGAGTGTTAGGGACCTGCTCAATGAGGTGACCTTGACGCTGGTGGGCAGGCCCGTATCAGTGGCCATTGATATGCAAACTACCTCTGAAATTCTATATTATAAATTTAAATGTATACAGTAATGATCGCATAGTGCATCTGCAACTCTGTTTTTTGTATAGATCATAATCAATACTCAGTCCTACTTCATATATTGGACTCATCCCTGCCCTCACCCCTCTGTTCTAAAGCTTGAAGAGGGTTATGTTCTGAACCGAATGTCTGAGGTTTACCAAAGGAAAGAGTGGGGGGCGCCTCTTATAATGTGTATGTAGTGGTGGGACTAGAAGTTGTGAACAGATCTCTTAAATTTCATTGAGACATTTGAATAGACATGCAGGGATGTTAGGGGCCAAGGACAGTCTGCAAGGTTTTATAATCTATTCAGATATAATGGGGATAATTATTTCACCTCGCTGTGCCATTCCAAAGGGGCTCATTGCGTGCGCCGGCATTGTAAAAGATCTCTTCACATTTAATAGTGGTACGCAGGGAAACTTGTGATGTTGGCATAATTATAAGTGGCCCATATGTGCTGCGTCAGGCTAACATTGCAAATGAGGGAATATTCCTGCAGCATGACTGGGTGGTGATAGCAATTTTGTGAGCAAAACTAGCTTGAGCATGAAGTCTGTTTTACTAGGAGCTATTGCTGTGGCCACACTAGTTGAGGAGAGCCTCAGTGATGTCCTTGCATAGTAAATTTACATGCTTGCCAGCTGGTTCGGCCCCCCCCCATAGTATTTACTGTGCGTATGGGACGGGCCCACTTTAAAAATTGTGTGAATGGACTGTAGAAAGGTAGTTTTAATTCTTTTATTCCACTCGCCACCACCTTCCACTCAGTACGCTATATTCAGTCTTCTATTGCATGCCCAAATTGCCTCTCGTTTTATATGTATTTTAGGATGTAAGATTCCAGAGTGTTTTTTTATACTAATTTTGATTCATAATGGAGAGTTCAGAAAAATGTTTAATACAAGTTATTTGATGCAAAAATGCACTGATCACTGATCCAGACATTTTGTTCCTTTTGGGAATAATATTGCCAAATTTTGCTATAGCAAACATCACTGCCTGTGTCAGCAGGTACATCATTCCGGTACTGGCAGACATTGGCACTGCTCCTCCCCCTGAGAATGCCCTTTTATACAGGTGGCATCAAGTTGTTGGTTGATAAGGAGAGGAAAGCAACGCCAATCAGTTAAATATTGGGAGAACAGGGGAAACCTTGTATGCCAACTATGTGATCTGCAATAATGTTTAACTTGCAAAACTCTACTCATACCAGAACTGTTTCTTTAAATTATATTCATGGTATGTTGGCAGTCTGCATGCAGACTACTAAAATCTTTTTAATTTTATTTTTTTGCATTGTTTACTTTTCTAATGACTTTATTTTGTGTCATGGAAAAAGATTTTGTTCCTGTTAAATGTATCTATACTGTAATTGCTGACTTCAGTTTTGCTGTAATCCCTGACCATTTTAGAACTGCTACTTTTATGTAAAACAAAGGCCTAAATCTAATGGCGTACTTAAGGCGGGTATCCACTTATAGATCTACAAACGAGAACACGATTACGACATTGCAAGCGTGCTCTGGTTTGTATATCTGGTGATGTGCCTAGACTGAACATTCACTCATTCAGTCCCGGCACATCCCTCATCCCCGCACATGCTGATCCTGACGAGAGCGTCAGGTTGACCAGCATGTACGGGCGATGTCGGAAGTGACCAGCGGGCACGCCCATCGCTGGTCGCTTCCGACCAAAATATGCCCGATGCATGCGTGATTTGCAAGGAATTGCACGATAACGACGCAGCTATTGTGCAATCACTTGGCTAAATCGCTAAGTGGATACCCCCCTTTAGAGTTGCTATTTTTTTATTTAATTATGAGTGAACTTTAAGTTACTGTGAAACCTAAAGGGGCCTATCCTTTAGCAGATAAGTTGAACGACTGAACGATATATCGTTCAAATTTATCTGTCATGGATAGGCACTGAACGATGACAGATGCGCACTCCCGCGGTCGACAAATTGTCTTTAGTCTCTCCAACATGTTGGTTAATTATAGAAATATCTGTCAGTTTATAAGTGACAAACGATATTTTTAATGAAATAGAAGCATGAAAAAATCCACTCCCAGAATGAGGTCATGCAATATCGTTTGTAAAAATCTATCATGTACATGATAGATATCTGTCATGTACATGATAGATATGTCACTGCAGCCCCAGGAATTTTCAAGGGATAAATCTTTTGTCTTTCATCGTAGAGACAGATCTGCTAAAGAATAGGCCTCTTTAGTTGTATGGCTATATTCTGGCTTACATTTAACTATATATGTATGTGTGCAGCGAGTAGTTTGGTCACTCGGCTCAGCAGGTAAATCAATTTATGCACAAATCCCTAGCACAATATGAGAATCTTAAGCTACACTTGTATATAAAGTGTTACAATTTCTTCATATAGGTTGAAACTGTTAAAAATGTACACTGGGGTAAGGCTGTATGAAAGGTAAAATATGTATATATGGTTAGGGCATTACCTATTAAAACTTATCACAATATATTCCCATTGAGGAGTTGCTTTAGAACCATTGTAGCTGTATTATGACAGATACATAATTGTCAACCTTTTAAACATCCCTTTAATGTTTGCTTTGTAGGTTTGGAGGGTGAACGTCCTGCCCGCTTATCCCGTGGAGAGACAGACCGAGATACTTACAGACGCAGTGCTGCTCCACGTAAGTGCCTACTGGGTGCAATGCTGAGTTAAGGATGAATGAAAATGCACTGTAAAGTCCTCTATATTGAACAATGTTTATTCCTGTACAGCTGGTGCAGACAAGAAGGCAGAGGCTGGTGCTGGAGCAGCGACAGAATTTCAGTTCGTAAGTAAAATTTGTGACCTCAAAGTGAGAGAAAGCTTAGCAGATACACTGACGTTGCATGCCAAAATCAGCTAGCTACACACACTTAAACATCGTTGTAGAATACCTTTTTTGTCTTACCAAATTATGTATGTGGGTCAAATGATAAATTACAATAAAGTATAATAACCAAATTCATAACCCAAAGTGGTTTGCGTTTTTGCATAAATTGTGCTGAATGCATTCTGTCCTATATATTACCCATTCTCTAGATCCAAACTAGTGTGGGGCAATTAGCAGTCATCACCAAAAGTACATTTTCAGTGCAGCATAATCAAAGGCTAGATTACAAATATCCAAGCATAGAAACCTGAACTGCACATGCCATTGGACTGTTATTGCACTGTCCATACTCTAAACATGCTTTTTATTTCCCGTTTTCAGAGAGGAGGCTTTGGACGTGGTCGTGGGCAGCAACCCCCCCAGTGATGTGGGTTACCTTCCCTTTGTGAATAATAAACATTTTTGTTGCACCATGGTATCTTAAATTTATTTTATTTTTTATTTGTGGTTCATTTGTTTTTTTGGGTTTTTTTTTTTTTTTTTTTGCATACTCTCCCCCGCTTGTGTTTTCCTGTTCAGTGCATAATCAAAAACCGAACCAAAAAGGTTTGGTTTAACAGTAATTGTCACCTACACAAAGTGGAGGCAGCCATTATGTAGCCAGAACCAGTATTCATAAGCATGTAGCTCATTCACTGTGTGTGACATAAGTAAGGCACTCCATGAATAACGAAGACAAATATGTGGGACTTTCTTGACTATAGACTTCTAACCACAAAATGATCTGATATAGTGTGTGTGTGTGTGTGTGTGTGTGTGTGACCTCCTACCCTCTACATATTTGCCCACAATACTTTCTAAAATGATTGCAAGTGTAAAAAGGAATATATTTGTAGTTAGTTTATTCTGTATGATTCATCCTAGTTACAATTTAGTTGACTAGGTTATGTCTACTACCTTTTTGTTACCCTTCTGCATTCTGTATCCTATTTTCCTGTGTCTCTGTTTAACATGCAGTTAAATATTGTAACGCCATTACATTGATTTTATAGGCTATTAGTTTTAAAATTATAACCTGCAATCTAAGATGTGCAATTTTACTTGAATAATTTGAACTCATTAGTACATAAGTCTGATGTCTTGCACATCCCCCAAAAATGTCACCAGGTGGGGGGGGGGGCACACTAAATAGTACACCACTCCCCATTTAACTTGCAGGAAAAGTAGGATTGGTTCACTGTATTTAATACTCATTCAGTTGTGTGGACTAATGGGGGAGAAGTATCGAACCTTTGAGAGAGATGAAGTACTAACCAATCAGCTTCTATCATATTACAGGCTGTGTTGGAAAAATTAGTTAGAAGTTGATTGGTTGGTTGATACATTCTCTCACCAAGCTTTAATAAAACTCCCCCAACCCCCCCATATTTGGAACCTCCTTTTCCAGTATTGTCTGACGTAGAATAATTAGTATTTATTCCCGTCATGTTTCAAATGGAGTCTCTCAATATGGTGTAACGGCTATCCGTGATATGGTGCTCACATTATGTGGTACTTTATAAAGAATCTTTAACCCCTTTTGCAGTAGATGACAAGTCCCACTCGTCATCCACATGTCTACTAAAACTGCAGATGGCTAGTTGGACTTATCTGATGAGAGTGTATGGGGAAAAAAATTTTTTTAAGTAACTTTCTCCACATTGTTTCAGATGACTGGTAAGGGGCTGGCAGCAGCTCCTGGAAGTGTGCACTGACCTGCAATTGAGAAAAAAAAAAAGTAAAGTTATGTGGGCCACTACTAGCTATTGTCTGGTGATCATCAAGAAATATTGTGACCAAAACAATTTTCCATGGATGGTGGAATTGTGCCCCATCTCCCCCATACTGGCACTAAAGTGATAGTCATGTATATGCAAATATATTACTAAAGGCTCATACACACTTAACGATATGCTCATTGAGCATATCGTTGTTAGTCCTTGAACTGCCAGGCTCACACTAAACTATATCTGTCAGTGACATCACCTGCCATATACCCAAACTTGCAGGATCTGACTATCGTCTGGAAAATTCAGGCGATGGAAGACATCGTAAATGATCTGCGGGAGTGCACATTGTTAACAATATTGTGCATACGCACTTGACGATATTGAACTTTATCGTCTAGTGTTTGAGCCTTAAGACTTCTGCATTTAGAATGCAAGCTACTTTTTTTTTTTTTTTTCTTCCCCCTACTGGTTTACAGCAGTATGTTTTTGTGACTTTCTCTTAATAATTCATATAACTTCTAGTGTCTCCCATATTTCAAATGCCAGTGCTCTTAAAGTGTACATGGCATGATGGGGTACCCCACCTCCATCTTTTGAAAATGTGTCTATAGTGATGGGTGCCATATGCTAGTGATTGCCAGATGATTACAAAGATGTTAAATTGTTTGATAGAGGACTCTTTTTCAAATGTGGGAGCACCTGAGTTAATGGAAGCCAGGTTGGGTGAGATCTTTGATCATCCCTGGAGTTTTTGGGTTTATTGGCAGTAGATGGGGTTATTCTGTTAAACCGTTCACTTGACAGTAACATCAATGGGGCCCCATGTCTTTCAGGATGGAGCATTTAAAGGTCTTTAAGTCACCTTGCCATCCCCATCCCTTGCCCTACACATTTATTTTCCTCTCGTCAGATTTTTTATTGAATAGGATTGTGGCTCTAGAATGAGCTGTAAATTTGTTTTACATACGCTGGGCTTAGTATCCTGTTAAGTGCTGGTGCTTGGCAAGATTAAGGGTGAATGAACACAAAAGAAAAATTTAAGTGACACTCCGGGGTTTTTCTACTTCAGGGTCCATAGGGTATCCACAGGATACCTTGGGGTATAGGTGTGACGTCAGTCGCAGGGCACCAAAGAGTTAAGCTTTCAGCCTCCCAGGATGCACTAGGTCCCCCTCCTATACCCCGCCCCCGGGCCAAGGCACCTCAGTTTAGTTTGGTGCCCGGCCGGAGTCGGGTGCACCTGTTGGAGTGGGGGCTAGAAGAGCCCCTGAAGCTTATTCTTCATGCAGCTGTGGCTGCACATCTGGATGAACAGCATGGACAGTCAGTCCTGACGTCCATGCTGTCTTCCCTACACCCCGCCGCTACCAGAACGCCGGTACTGATCCGGGGATGCTGGTGGGCGTCTGGGGTCACAGCTAGCGGTGACCCCAGATGCTCCGGACCATGGCCGGATTCAAGGGGGACAGAGGTAAGCAGCGGGGTCCCGCGGTGGGTCCCCGCTGATCACATGGTCCTAAGTCCCCAGGCAGGGGGCTCCCTGGGGACTGGCTGCAGCGTGGAGCCAGGCGACCAACCTGCGCTTCCACTACCCCCTGGGACAGCGGACCGCAGCAGAGCGGTAGCGCTGCGGCGTCCCAGGGGTTAAATGCATGCCAGGGGAGCGCGCCTTCCCTGTCTCACAGCCGGCGCCTCCCCCGCTGCACACAGCCCTCTCTGCATGCTGCCGACTGGTCCTGTGGCAGCGCTCCTCCCCCAGGCCAGCCTCCTCTCTGCTCCTCGGCGGCCATCTTCTCCAGAACGCATGGTGAACGCTGCTGGAAGCGCTGGACGGAAGCATCGTGGTCTGGGTCCCCCCGCATACCTCTCCTCCGCTGTGGTCAGGTCTGTGTATGCAGCGCTGTGTCCTACCAGGCCCTGTGTCTGTGTAGTTGAGTGATCAGCGCTGTTAGTGCAGGAATTGTTATTTCTCTGCATTGTATGTGACTGTGCTAGCGCTGCTGCCTGTAACTTTTCTTCTCTAAACTGTCAGCTTTATTACTGTCCCTGTTCTTCTGCTAAAGCCCTTGCGGTGCGGTGCTGCAGGGTGGTCTCTCGCCTATTTAATACTTAATTGGTGAGAGAGGTCACATACGTGGTGCCATCATGTCTGAAAGTGATTTTCCCCTCCGGCTACAGTGTACCACGTGCAAAGTACCGTTAGCGGAGGGGGAGGGTAGCGCAGAGGGCCTTTGCCGGCAGTGTTTGTGCATGGCGCGGCCTATTACGGTTACAGCACCGGTACAGGAGCCGCCCTGGGCTTGTTTCGCTCAGGCGTTAACAGCTTTAGTGGGCCAGTTAGCTCCGCAGCCCGCGTTTACTCCGAGGGGTTTGTCCCAGCAGTCTGTGGTGTCGTCACCCATGCAGGGGTTCCCACGACAATTGGTGGTACCCCACAGTCTCCCTATTTCCCCGCTCCCGGGTTCTCAGGAGCCAGCGTGGGTTAACTCCCTGACGAGTTCTGTACAGCACTTGTCGGATGTGTTGCAAGGGGAGTCTGTGATGCGGCCTCATAAAAGGCCGGTGGCGTCTCTGTCCGCTCCTTATGAGGATGACGAAAGGACGTCTGATGATGGGGAGATTCTTGATCCTTACGATTAGGAACCTCTCCATACTAAGGACGCTGATGTTAAGTCCAAAGTATATATTCCTGGACTTATTCGGGCGGTCCGCACAGCCTTGGTGATTGAGGACAAAGTTCCCCCAGCGGCTAAATCTAAGTATGCCTTTTTCAAAGATGTGAAGGGCGATGCCACAGTCTTTCCTCTTTTGGGTCAGTTGGTGGACCATTTAGAGGAGGCGTAGAAACAACCTGGCAAAAGATACCAGCCGCAGAGACGCCTGGCGGTGGCTTATCCGTTCGCGGATAATTATTTTGCTAAGTGGGAATCCCCTCCACAGGTGGATTCTCACGTGACCCGTCTTGTCCGTAGTGCCACATTGCCGATGCCATCCATGTCCTCCCTTAAGGATGCTACGGACCGCAAGGTAGAAATCTGCCTGAAGTCCGCTTATTCCCTTGCAGGGGGGGCAGCACGGCCGGCTATGGCCATTTGCTGGGTTGCCAGAGCGATGGAGCGCTGGGCGGATTCATTAGAGGCTTCTTTTGAATCCGACTGTCCGGCCGAACAGGCGGAGTTGATTGGCAATCTCCGTGATTCGGCCACCTACATCAACGAGGCGGCTCTAGACATTAGTACTCTGGTGTCTAGAATTTCTTCAGCAGCGGTAGCTGCTCGTCGCACCTTGTGGCTGCGATCCTGGAAGGCGGACGCAGATTCCAAGAAAGGTCTGGAAGCGTTGCCGTTTACCGGAGAAGTTCTCTTCGGTCCGGATCTGGATAAGATTGTGGCCATGCTGGCGGCAGCCAAATCTGCTTGTCTCCCGTCGGCCGCTGCTCCTTCTGGTTCGGGACCATCGTCCTTTCGGTCATCTAGGGCTCAGGGCAGGCCCAAACCACAGTCGTTTCCTCGACAGGCTGGCCCTAAGAAATCGGTCAAGCCCCGGAAGCAGGCATGGAGTACCAGACGTCCGGCCCCCAAGCCAGATGACAAGCCTGCGGCCTGACGGTCCGGGCCTCCCTTTGGGGGATCCCAGGGTGGGAGGCCGCCTGCTACAGTTCGCCCAGTGTTGGTCGACCACTACGACAGACACTTGGGTTCTGGAGGTGGTTTCCCACGGATACGCCCTCTCCTTCTGGCACAGACCCCCGGCTCGCTTCTTCACCACGGGTCTCCCATCAGACCGGAACAAGGCTACGGAGCTGCGGAAGGTATTGCACACTATGCTCCAGGCTGGAGTTATAGTGGCGGTTCCATTCTCCCAGAGGGGCCAGGGTTTCTATTCAAATCTATTTTTGGTACAGAAACCCAATGGGTCATATCGTCCGATTCTCAACCTCAAAGCACTCAACAAGTCTTTGCGGGTCCCGAAGTTTCGGATGGAGACCCTACGGTCCATCATTCTGGCGCTGGAACCTGGGGACTACTTGGTGTCATTGGACATACAGGACGCTTACCTGCATGTCCCTATTCTTTGGCGCCATCAACAGTTCCTCGGGTTTGCAATCCGCAGCAACCACTTCCAGTTTCGGGCGTTACCTTTTGGCCTGGCAACAGCACCACGTGTTTTCACCAAGGTGATGGCGGTCATGGCGGCTTCTCTGCGGCTGCAGGGAGTCCGCATGTTGCCGTATTTGGACGACCTGTTATTGGTGGCAGGATCTCCAGAGCTCCTGTTACGCCACTTGGACCTGACCATTGCACTGCTGCAACGGCACGGCTGGCTAATCAACTGGCAGAAGTCCACTCTAATCCCGTCTCGGAGGATTCTGCATCTTGGAGCCTTATTGGACTCGGGACAGCAAAGGATCTTCGTGACGGAGGACAAGATCTCTGCTTTACAGTCAAGGGTGCGCAGTTGCCTGCACAGCCGCCGGGTGTCCTTACACTCGGCGATGAGGTTACTGGGCTCCATGGTGTCGGTGTTCGACATGGTGGAATACGCCCAGTTTCACTCCAGACCTCTGCAGCACCTGATCCTGTCCAAGTGGAACGGGCTGACTCAGTCTTTGAAGTCCCAGACGATTGTGCTCACCCAGGAGGTTCGCCTGTCCCTTGCGTGGTGGTTACAGACGACCCACCTCAACAAGGGACGTCCGTTCTGGGTTCCAAATTGGGTCCTGTTGACAACGGACGCCAGTGTTCGGGGCTGGGGAGCAGTTTCGGGTCCACACTTGTTCCAGGGCAGGTGGACGCCGACAGAAGCGG
This sequence comes from Taudactylus pleione, assembly GCA_031769625.1. Classification (NCBI taxonomy): domain Eukaryota; kingdom Metazoa; phylum Chordata; class Amphibia; order Anura; family Myobatrachidae; genus Taudactylus; species Taudactylus pleione. Next base: position 284,683 of record JAUIMM010001601.1, read on the forward strand.
AGCTCCCAATAAATATCTTGGAACTCCGTGCGGTCTTCAATGCTCTCCAGCAGGCACAGCGGTTTCTCCAGGGTCGCCCGGTGCAGGTCCAGTCGGACAACGCTACCACCGTGGCCTACATAAACAGGCAAGGAGGAACTCGCAGTCGGGCGGCTCTCGTAGAGGTCTCTCGGATCCTGGTTTGGGCGGAGCGCAATCTTCCGGCCATATCAGCGGTCTTCATCCCGGGAGTGCTAAATTGGGAGGCGGACTTTCTAAGTCGCCAGGACGTTCATCCGGGGGAATGGTCCCTGCACCCGGACGTTTTTCAACTACTGGTGGACAGGTGGGGTCTTCCAGAAATCGACCTCATGGCGTCCCGGCACAACAACAAGTTGCCGGTGTACGGGTCTCGCACAAGAGACGAAGGGGCGTATCTGGTGGATGCTCTGTCCGTCCGGTGGACGTTCCGGTTCGCATACCTATTCCCCCCGGTCTCCCTTCTTCCACGGGTAATCTGGAAATTCAAACAGGAAGGAGGGACGCTCCTGTTGATAGCTCCCGCGTGGCCCAGACGGCACTGGTTCTCAGACCTTCAGGGTCTGTCCGTGGACATTCCTCTGCGGTTGCCGCTACGACCGGACCTTCTGTCTCAGGGTCCTTGCCTTCACCCGGACCTGACTCGGCTGTCTTTGACGGCGTGGCTGTTGAGACGGCCATGCTGAGGTCCCGGGGGTTTTCCAGCTCTGTGGTGCGTACCATGTTACGAGCTCGGAAACCGTCTTCCGCGAGGATATACCATCGCGTGTGGCATACGTTCTTCCAGTGGTGTCGACCGAGAGGTTATGCACCGCGGGAGTTTCGTCTGTCTCGGATTCTCGCCTTCCTGCAAGCGGGACTAGATCATGGGCTTCGCCTTGCTTCTTTGAAGGTACAGGTTTCGGCCCTATCTGTCTGGTTTCACCGTAGGATTGCTACAATCCCGGATGTGCGCACCTTTATGCAGGGTGTTCTCCGCATTCAGCCGCCCTTTGTTCCACCTGTGGCGCCTTGGGATTTGGCTGTGGTCCTGAGGGCTCTCCAAGGACCGCCGTTTGAACCACTGGGCTCAGTGGATCTTAAATGGCTAACAGCTAAGACTGTTTTCCTTCTGGCCATTGCTTCGGCCAGACGTGTTTCTGAGTTAGGGGCTCTTTCTTGTAGACCCCCTTTCTTGGTTTTTTATGGGAACAGGGCAGTGCTCCGCACTCGGCCCGAGTTTCTTCCCAAAGTTGTTTCCCAGTTTCATGTTAACGAGGAAATAGTTGTTCCGGCCTTTAACTCACCGGGTCTTTCCGTGGGTGAGGCCTCTTTGGATGTTGTGCGGGCCTTAAGGACTTATGTTGACCGCACTTCTTCGTTTAGGAAGTCGGACGCTTTGTTTGTCCTCTATGGCTTCCGTAAAAAGGGTTGGCCTGCTTCAAAGCAAACTTTGGCGGCCTGGATCCGTATGGCTATTTCTGAAGCTTATCTTCATGAAGGCCTACCGGTCCCTCCTTCTCTGAAGGCTCATTCCACTAGGTCTGTGGGTCCTTCGTGGGCAGCTCGACGTGGTGCCTCGGCAGTTCAGATCTGCAAGGCTGCTACGTGGTCTTCTGTCCATACCTTCGTGAGGTATTACAGGTTTGACACCTTCGCCTCTCAGGATGCTTCCTTCGGGCGGCGGATTCTCCTTTCTGCACAGGAGCGTCCCCACCCTTAAAGGATACTGCTTTGGGACATCCCCAAGGTATCCTGTGGATACCCTATGGACCCTGAAGTAGAAAATATGAGATATGGTAAGAACTTACCCTTGTTATCTCTATTTCTACGAAGTCCATAGGGTTCCACAGGACTCCCGCCCTGTCGCACCTGTGCTGCAGATGGGCTTTGCTCTGGTCCCCGGTTTTCCGTCTCCCTCTGGTGAGAATGTGACTCTTGTATGTGTCCAGATCTTTGTTCTCTCTCTTCCTTCTCCTCCTCCGGCCTATGGCTTGGTAACTAACTGAGGTGCCTTGGCCCGGGGGCGGGGTATAGGAGGGGGACCTAGTGCATCCTGGGAGGCTGAAAGCTTAACTCTTTGGTGCCCTGCGACTGATGTCACACCTATACCCCAAGGTATCCTGTGGAACCCTATGGACTTCGTAGAAATAGAGATAACAAGGGTAAGTTCTTACCATATCTCATATTTTTTTAAACGTCATTTAATTCTGCTTCAGTTACATAATCCATACTAGAGAGGGGGAGAATCCGCACAGAATAATTTAGTTGAATATCATTCCATGAAGCAAACAAACAATAAAGAATTACTATATTAATGTTGGTGGTGCAGAGTCTCTAAATGTAAATCTGAGGGAAAAAAAAATACTTAGAATTTTCAAAGTTCCCCAGAAAAGTAAGTCAAATATAACTTATTTATTAAAAACAGCTGTAGTAGCATCCATGCTGAAATATAGTTATGGTAGACCTACCTAGACAACTACTTTTCTTCAAGATCCACAGGGATACCATGAGAGATGGGGGGAGGGGAGATATGGTTGGAAGACCAGGCACCAAACTGTTAAAACTTTGGCTCCCAGAATGCCTTGGGTCCACACACACACACCCCCACCCCTAGGACTTCAGTTTAACAAGCCTAACTGCAGGAGAAAGAAAAAATCGGACACCAGAAACACTTGCAGAAGATGAGGGAATCTGTGACTGAAAACAAAAATAAATCACCCACTTAAACCAGGTGCGTCAGGGTGGGCATCCTGTTGACCTCAAAGAAAAGGAGTTATCTAGGTAAGTCTACCATAACTATATTTCTTCTTCGTGGTCCATAGGGATACCATGAGGATGTCCTAAAGCAGTTCCCCTAGGGTGGACACTGCTGAGCAGAAAGGAGGACTCATCGCCCAAAGGAACCCTCCTGAGAGGCAAAAGTATCAAAGGCAAAGAACCTAAAAAAAAGTGGACAGAGGACCACGTGGTAGCCTTGCATAATTGTTCAGCATAGACACCACGACTAAATGCCCACGATGGCCCTACAAAGTAGAATGCTGTCACTGCTTGGGACAGGAAGATCAGTCTGTGAATACACCCGGGAGATAATCATGTGTAGCCATCTCACCAGAGTCTGTTTACTAGCTGGCCATCCTCATTTGTGAAAACCATATAATACAAAAAGAAAATTCTTAACAGAATTCGTACACTCCACATAAATACGGAGAGCATGAACTATATTCAGGGAGGCTTCACCTACAGAAGGGGCTGCAGCCTAATAGCTGGAACCACAATTTCTTCATTTACATGAAAACGGGACACTACCTTAGGAAGGTAACCCCTTCCTACGAAGAACAACTTTAATCTAGTAAAAAATCAAAAGTGGTAAGTAACAACACAGCTGCCAAATCAGAGACTGCGAGCAGATGAGCTAGCAAGAAGAAAAATTGTCTTTGCTGTCAACCACTCTAAATCTACAGAGAGTCTAAAGTTTCAAATGGGGATACTTGTAACCCCCTTAAGAACCAAAGACAAATCCCACAGTGCTACTGGTGGAACAAAAGGAAGCTGAACCCTCAAAACTCCTTGAAAAGAAATTCTAAAATCTGGTAATTCAGCATTCTTCTTCTGGAACCAGACTGAAACCTGCACTCTTAAAGTAGCCAGGCAGAGACTATTGTCTAATCCTGCCTGCAGAAAAAGCCAGAATCCAGGAAATTCTGAATACCTTAGGATCATATTGCCAATGGGAACACCATTGACCAAAGGAATGCTAAACTCTGTAATAGATGCGGGCAGAATCAGGCTTCCTTGCCCTAATCGTCATCTGAATAACTGAACTGGAAAATCCTTTTGCTTTTAGGATGAAGTCAAAGCCAGACGGGGCAAGACCGGATGTCAGCAGGGACCCTGCGTTAGCAGTTCCTGCCACAGAGGAAGAGGATATGGACTGTCTACTGCCAGATTCTGTATGTCAGTAAACCAAAGACGTCTAGGCCAAGCCGGAGCCACCAGTTTTACTGTTCCGCCTTCCTTCTTGAATTTCCTGAGAATTTTTTGGAGCAGGTAAATTGGAGTAAACATACGCCAGTTTGAAGCCCCATCCCAGTGTGAGGATACCGGGTGACCTGAGTATCCTGGGGTTCAGGGATCACACAGTGGAGGGGGTTATAAGGAAGGCAAGATTAACTTTATTCGTGGAGACACAGAAATCCAGCAAACAGTAAGCAGGGTTATATCAATACAGTCCACTCAGTTCAGCAAAGTCTTTTCTAGCTACTATATATCTTCTCCCTACCTGATCAGCTATAGCAGGGCACACAGAGCTGCTGCTACCCAATGACACAGAAGGGACAAAACCCTAACCTCCAGAGAGACACACTACACACACTTTCCCACAATCCCCCCTACTGCACCACCCTACTTCCCTCTCTCTGATTGGAGGGCCCTGGTGTCAGTCCTTTCAGAGAGGACAGAGAAGGGCTTTTTTTTTTTTTTCTAACAGGAACACTCCCTTGCAGTCTGCTGCTGGCAAACATCCTGACTTCTGCAGACTGAGGGCTTCAATTTAAGAACTCAGAACTGTGTCATGGGGTTAACTCTTTTCTACATGCAGGCAAGTCCTAGAAGCCCCTTTACCATGCCTCCTTACACAGTGCATCCATGATTGACGCTGATGGGTCTCTAGACCTGGAACCCCACATAGGGACCTTGTGGCGTGATGGTAGACCCCATTTGTTTAACAGGAGCTGAAACACTCCCGGATAGAGATCCTGCCTTAAAATATGCCAATTTTCTTAAATTTGTGTTCAATAGTGTGGTATTGGTTATTAAATCTGGATATAAAAGGTAAAACTGGTACCTTTTTATATCCAGATTTAATAACCAATACTGCACTATTGAACACATATTTAGAAACATTGGCATATTTTAAGGCAGGATCAAGATTTATTTATCTATAGGATAGCCAATAACCTAAAAGATACGATTGTAAAGAGTGCTATTCCAGAGAAACGCAGCGACAATTAAAACCACTGGGTTCCACCGGTGCAGTATGTGTTTAGTATGCAGAATCCACCAAAACCAAAGTAGTAAAACCACAGAATATAGTTTGATTTCAAATTTCTATTTGGTGGAACTCCTAAGATTATCACCTGCAATAGTACGAACTGCATATACATCATAGAATGTATATGCGGACTACAGTATGTGGGTAAAACCACTAGGAAACTGAAAGACCGATGGGGGTAAGATCTTAGAAATAGAAGAAAAAGTTTCTTAAACCATACCCTTTCGAAGCACTTTAAAGACAGTCACTCCTGCTCCACCAGTAACGTTAAAAATGTTGTCGGCATTAAAAGAATTGATGGAAACTGGCGGGTGAAGGAGGTAGATATGTCTAGCAAAAGCAGAAATGAAATCTATATACGAACTTAAAACTTTGGCACCTAAATTTCTGAATAGTGATTTTAAACAAGTGGTTTTTATGAGGCACTATATTTCTGTTTCTGCGTTTTTATTCTTCACTATACGTGTATTTTTTTTTTTTAGCAGAGTGCGGCTTTATAGATCTCTGTATGTGAAGGGTTTTATCATTATTTACTCATACTGCTTTGTCATTTTATTTTGTGTATGCTGTACTCCATTTTTTTATGATATTTGCTGTTAGTAACTGATTTTTTTTTAAGGGATATGTATTTTTAATGTTTGTTCCCATTCATTAATGTCTTGCAGATTGATTTACCTGGCTCTTATTATGCCTCTGGCATATACTAATACCTTATTAGGGCCGTTAGCATAACAAAGAAAAATCCTTATGGGCAAAGAGAATTTTCTCCACATGATTGCCGCTTTTTCGATCTACACCGGAACTACATCTGTGTTTGGTGACGCATTTTCGGCAGCACCAGTAGATCTGCTACACCAGCGGACATCGGAAGTCACCATAAACGCAACTTCTGGTCAGACTGTCTCCTTCCCGGCTACACGAGTGGAACGCACGCTACAATGCCCCTAATTACTGAAGAGGAGGGTCCATTATTCAACCCTATTTAAAGCTCACCCAGTGATCATCACCTCATACCTTGATAAATGCTATTACAAGCCGAAACACGTTGGTGGGGATGATCACTGAACACTTGTTTGGGTCTTTGAGGAACATATGCTGACAGGGATTGAAGGAGTCTACAATCCACCCTTCACATACCCTTACAGTGTGCCTTGCTCAATAAGGCCCAATACAGTACGCAGGAACCCCGTTCACCCGGTGATTCCCTCTTTTTGATTTTCAATTGCTGTTTTTACATATTCATATTCGCTACTTACCAATACATTTTTAACAATATTGCATTATATGGGGCTCTCATTATCTTTTTGAAGTATTCATCTCACCCAAGAAGCAGCCAGAGTGCACTTTCATATGTTGTATCAAGTATTGGAACCTGGAGGACCCCACACCTGTGAACTTGAGACTGTGGTAATTAGTATCCGATTTTAGATGAAAGTGATACTATATTGACTTTATTTAACAAGGGGAGCGCTTATCCTGAACTTTTATTATTATCTAGACTTCTTAGGTGTCTTTGTGGCCTTCACCTTTGGGATTTTAGCTGCACCTCGTTGGTCTTAGGCGCAATTGGTACCAATTCTGTTTTTGACTACTTGTGGCCTGAGGGATGAAGAAGTTGATGTAGCCTTTGGGTTATGCAGCAGTCTTGAGGGCTGGCAAGTCTTTGACTAGTCGTGAGCGGAGGACAGTGAGATAAGATGGGGCCTTTGGGCCGTGCAGCAGCCTTAAGGGCTGGTAAACCTTGGCAAGCTGTGGCCAGTGGGCCGTAGCACAAGATGCCGCCCTTGGGCCGTGCAGCAGCCTTGAGGGCTGATCAGCCTTGGCAAGCTGTGGCCAGTGGGCCGTAGCACAAGATGCAGCCTTTGGGCCGTGCAGCAGCCTTGACAGCGGTGGCTTGGTGAGTGACCTGTGCCGCCGGGTTGACAGGCAGTGGTACACAGGATTGCGTACTGAGGACGCTGGATTGCGGCCTGTGCCACCGGGTTGACAAGTGGTGGTACACTGTTTTGCTTACCCTGTATTGCGGCCTGTGCTGCCGGGTTGACACAAGTGGTGGTACGCTGGATTGCGGCCTGTGCCGCTGTGTCCAGAGTGCTGTCTGTGCCGCCTGAATGACACAAACGGCAGAGCGTGGCTATGCGAACCGTGCCGCCTAGATGACACAAACGGCAGGTAACAAAAGCTGGCAGGAGGACTGGGTACTTGACTGGATAACAGGAGACAATGCCAAAACCGAAAACACATGAAACGCTATCACCGGAATCGGAGCAGCATTCGCACCAGAAGGAAATTGCCGCAGGAACCAATCCAGAACAGAGCAGGGATGATGTACAGTTGATAGGAGTTCAGCGAACGTTCACCTGGCGTTCGCATGAGCGGCTTGTGACAATACCTTAACCATGAGAGATGCATACAAGGAGACTGACCCAGACCCTCCTGAGACTCTGTGTACAGTGAGCGTGTCACACACGTGGTGGGTAGGCGGAGCAACCCAGTCGCGCAAAACCTATTCATCAGGCCTGGGTCAGGGGAGGAGCTGCCAGGGGAGCACCTACCTCCCCTAAGCTGCATTAACTCTGGGTACTCTGGCCTTGTGGCAGATATGAGTCTGCTGCCAATTCCCGGCGTGAGATGATAAGGCCACACGCGATTCCCCGCAAGAGAGAAATCGCCTTCCTAAAATCTCCAAGCTTTCCCTTTTATCTTTTAACATATTCAAAGTAAAGGCAACAATCGCAAAGTTTATCTGACAGTCTTCACAAATTAATGAATTTAAAGCACTCAAAGAAATAACAGTGATATTTTTGATTGACAGTAGAAATTTGCAAATAAGCACTAAATTACAATCACATTGATATAAGTACAATGCAATCAGCAGCTAGCAAACAGTCACATACAATGCATATGTAATATAATTACAATGGGCTCAAAATCAACTACAGCAACGCAAAGTAGGATATAGAGCACCGTATACCTTAACCAAAGGAGAGGTATATAGGGAGACTGCCAGACCCTCCTGAGACCACAGCTACCAGGTGCACTGATGGTGGACCGTGAGCATCTCATACACGTGGAGGGCAGGTGGAGCAACCCAGATGGCAAAACCTATTCAGGACTGCGTCTGGGTTGGGAGAGGAGCTGCTGGTAGATATATGTCTAGCAAAAGCAGAAACCTCCCCTAAGCTGCATTAGCCAACCGGGTACGCTGAACTCGTGGCAGCAAATTGCATCTGCTGCTGATCCCCGCCGTCAGACGTTAAGGCCCCGGTTGGTGTAGCAAGGACGCAGACAATCCCTGGTACTTACAGCGGCTTCTGGTGTGTCTCTACACCAGAAGCAAGGACGGCCGCGCATGATTCCCGTCAAGCGAGGAATCGCCTTACCTGACATCTCCGAGCATCCGATGCAGCCCAGGTCGCAGCATTGCTGCTAGCTAAGCTCAGCCACAATCGGCCGAAATCACCAGCACAATTACTGATGTTGCGGCCCGGCAGAGGTAGATGGAGTCGCAGCCCGTTTGTCCTAGTACTGACGCTTAGTACTGCCAACTCAAGAAAAACCAAAGTAAAATAAATCATAAAATGAAAGCTTAAGGCTGCCTAAGCAGTCTCCTGTACAAAAGGTGCGTCTAAGCCTGCCACACCAAAGGAACAAACTGAAGTCCTATGGCCAGGGGTGGGGTAAATATGGGAGGAGGACCCAGGACAGTCTGGGAGCCAAAGCTTTAACTGTTTAGTGCCTGGTCTTCCAACCATGATATTCCCCCCCCATGGTATCCCTGTGGATCCATATGGACCCCGAGGAAGAAAATAAAATAAAGAATGATTAAAAAGATGTATTCAACTATTCTTACCTATCTACTCCCAAATACATATCCTGCTAACATGTCCCAAATCCCATAAAGTGAACAGGGCACCTTTCTAACATATAGTAGGTGAAGGGGAAAGAAGGAAGCAAAGCAGTAATTTGATACAGATGGGTATAGGTTCTAAGATTTAGTCCAGTATTTGGTAACCTGTACCATAGGGAAAAGTGTTAAATCCAACCTTGATGTGTGTGTGTGTGTGTATATATATATATATATATATATATATATATATATATAAATACAATCAATCAAGGACAGGAGTCTCCAGGCATTAAGTCCTGTATTATATACAAATTGCCCCCAGTAGCGGCCACCCCCCTCCATAAAGTGCACCCAGTAGCCCCACCCGGGCCAGGCTTACACGCGCACGCACAAAAGACAACTTACCTGAATCCACGCTCCTGCAGACGACCACCGCTGTCCACTCCTCCGGCCCGCTCTCGCTCTGCACTATGGGATGGGAGAGACATCATGATGTCTCTCCCATCACCGGCTGCAGGGGGAGCCGGAAGACGGAGCTCATGAGTGAATCACCAAAACTTTTTATGAACAGTGAGTTCACGAGTGAATAGAGCTTTTCTTTTAAGTGCATATTTAATAAGAGTTATGTTTTAAAAAATTCATTCCAATTTTCATCAGTTACTCCTAAATAAGCATGCCCCAATAAGGAGTTTTCTTCTTGTTATTCTGTTATACAGGATAATTTTCGTTTTTTTTTTCTCTTGAATCTTGTTATACTTTGGGGGAGCACCTCCAAATAATAAAGGATTTACCAAATTACAAAATACAAATGTTGGTTAACATATGATCTATTAATATTCTTTATCCTGTGTGGAGTTTCTTGTGTAACACTGTTCAGTCTCTGCTTCTCAGTTGTGTGTACAAGTTATTACAGTGAACAATCTGAGTGAGAGGACTTACTGAGTGTTGCAGCAGGATAGAAGGAAAAAAAGTGAAATGTGCTTTTGGGAGAGCCTAGCGTTCCCTCCGATAGAAAAAATCCTAGCGCAGGGATAAGGACCCCCAGATACCGATGAGAGTTCCACTGAGTGTAGTGCAAAGATATGTAGAGAGAGAGAACTGCATAAATCAAGTTACTATATTTAAACCTTGTTTCAACCTGTGAAATGTGCCATATAAGCAGGAGCCAGATCTAATTAAGCCACTCTAAATAATTAACTCTTGCAATTTATTATCTTATTAGGTAGAATCTGCAAACAAATCCTGCTAGATAGGTGTTAGCAAAAGTTATTCTTTATCATTTTTTTTTTTTTATAAATCTTTTGCAAAAATATTTTCACATACATCAGTTGGCATATATAATTAGAATCAAATTATACAATAAAACATGAAGAATTCAAATGGCAAGACAAACTCAAATAATTTGCCAACGTAGTTTGCTGGAATCAACAAATTATACAATATATAAAGATCATTCAAAAGATATAAGTAAAATAAAGGGAGAAAGGGGGGGGGGGTGTAGGTCCCGTCTGGTCACTCATTTACTTTCCTATCATACCTCTCTGCAACCTATGAACTGTATGTATAATACCTTTATTTTATGAAGTTTACCACATATACTGGTTAGACCAGTAAGCCTATCCATTTAAGTAAAGTATGGAGGGGAAGAAAGAAAATCTTCTCATCTGCCTGTGTTGGGGAGGCCAACAGTTTTCTATTCAAAGACCATACCGTAGTTTCAAAGATTTTCATTATGTCAGCTTGTATTTTGCTATTTAAGTGTTGTAAAAGATTCCCCATCTTCTAAAGAAACCCTCCACTCCCTTTTCTATATCAGGGAATGTAGAGCGTTATCAAAATGTAGAATTTCCAACAGATTAGCTTGAACTACCGAAAGTAAGGGGGCTACCAGCTTTAACCATGTTCGCAGAATCACTTTCTTTGCCACAGTCAGTATAACAGTAAGAAAAGGGAACACCTCAGAATTGCTATGGTTCTGTATAAAGGGAACCCATACATCAAAGTTACAGAAAAGCATAGGAACAATGTGTAAAGGTAACTAATATTTCATTTATGTAGTTCGGAATTTTATTCCAAAAGCGTCTAACTTTCCTGCATCCCCAAAAACAGTGGTAAAAATTAGCTCCCTGCGCTTTGCACTTTGGACAATCCCCCACTGCTTCTGTGACAAAATGGCTTCTTTGTGCAGGAGATATATACGCCTTATTAATAAATGTAATAGGAGTTTCCTGTAATAAAGAACTACGTAAATATTTTAACGTATTGGGATAGTATTTTAGGATGTAATCAGATGGGCATTGCCCATCTGAATGAGGTGTCCATGCTGCATAACTATAAGACCACAGTTTGGATTGGTTACCATCCACGAGGTCAGCATATAACAGTCTGATCCTGTATCGGTTAGTCTTAAGATAGTTAAGTAGCATTTCTAAATCATCCAAGGTGGCAAATGATTAAGTGAAGATGTAAAAGTGATAGCGTAATGGCGAATCTGTAGATACATAAAGAAATGTGTGCATGGTATAGCATATTTCTCTTGCATTTGTTGAAACGAATATAACACACCTCCCGGGTCAAACACATCCTTTATCTGGGCTTTTCCTGCTTCTCTCCACTTAAGAAAAGTTATATTTTGAAGCCCTGGTTCAAGGTTTACATTTCCCCAGATCGGAGTTTATTTAGTTGAGACACTTGAACGACTTAGTTTTTTATTAATGTTCAACCATGAGAGATACGTATCTCTAAAGATAATATTATGTAGAAATTGTACAGGGATCTTATGTCATGGCGTCTGCACCAAAGATGCCAGTGAGTAGGGGTGAAATAGCACACTTTTCAACTCTAAATCAGTGAATATCGATGTGTTCAGAAGCCAGTCCTTAACATACCTGAAATGTGTTGCATTTTGAAAGGCTTCCAGATCCGGGAACCCCATGCCTCCTTTCAGCTTAGTCTGTGTCAATTTTCTAAAAGCTATGCGAGGCTTTCCTTCTCGCCACAAAAATTTCAAATATTGCTGCGTGTATTTCCGCATGTCGGCACTTGTCATTTTAAATTGTAGCATCTGTTAAGGTAAGTTAATTTTGGAAACAATCGATTTGATAACCACATTTCTACCAAGGAGTGATAGTTTAATAATACGATGGCAACATCTTCCGCTATCAATATCTAATAAGACTTTGCGGTAATTGGTTGAATATAAACTATCTACGGATTCAGTGATATACACTCCTAAATACTTGATCTTGTCATGTACTAATCAAAAAAGGGGCAAATGAAGTTGGATGTGTATCACTATGAGAGAGTTTCTGCAATGGGAGCGCCTCAGACTTGTCGTAATTTATTTTGTACCCAGCGAATCAGCTAAATGTGCCGATTATTTTAAGAATGGGAGGGATAGAGATGTCAGGTCGAGATATCATTCAAAGCATATCATCTGTGAAAAGTGATAGTTTATACTGTTTCGCCCCTAACCGTATGCCATGAAAATCTGGGCAGTTCCTTAGCGCCACCGCCAGTGGCTTAAGAGCTAGAGCGAATAGCAGGGGAGACATAGGGCAGCCCTGCCTCGTTCCACGCTATATGTTGAATGGTTGTGACAATTGTCTATTGACAAAAATTTGTGTATATGGAGAGTGATATAACAATTTGATAACATTTTGGTAAGCCTCCGGGAGCCCAAACCTACCAAGTGCCTCGAAAAGGTGATCCCATGTAACCATATCGAAGGTTTTCTCTGCATCGAGTGAGAGTAACACATTGGTGGTCGAGTTCCCAGAGGCCTGGATCTGATATATTAGGGTAAGCACTTTTCTAACATTTGTTACTGAGTGTCTCCCCCACCCAAAACCTGTCTGATCTTTATGTACTAAAAAAGGAACTATGGTTTTAAGCCTTTCTGCTAATAGTTTTGTGAATATTTTGTAGTCCGAGTTAAGTAAAGATATTGGCCTATAAGAGGCAGGGGACAAGAGATCTCTACCTGTTTTGAGTATTAATCTAATTAGCGCTGTATTAAAATAAAGTGGCATGGAGTCATTACTTATTATAGAATTTGGTCAATGTGGGTACAATTTTATCTTTAAGTATCTTAAAGAACTCCCTACTGAGTCCATCGGGGCCTGAGGTTTTTGCCGATTTTAAAGATTGAACAACTCTACTTACTTCCTCCTCTGAAATAGGTCAGTAGAGCTTCTATGTTGTCTGGGGTGGGTCGTGGTAAGGTCACAGACTCCCAAAACTGATTTTTAGTTTCTGTGGATATAGGGCCCTGACTATATAATTTGGAGTAAAATTCCATAAGAATCGTTAGTACCTCCTCAGTCTTAGTCCTCGTGACTCCCTTCTCATTGTCACGGCCAAGGTTTCTCGGCATGGTAGTCACCGGGTATTACCTGTGAGGTAATTATGGCGGGGGGTCTCTGGCAGCGGTGCTGGTGGTTGGTGAGGGGCATTGGCTGCGCGTGGTTCTGTGCGGGCACATTGTCACTAGGCCTGGTGAGGTCTGGCGGTGTTTCCGTTCCGTTGGCATGGGCACCGCCATCTTGCCTGCGGGCCATGTGATTCCAGCTGTCCAATCCTGGTAGGTCATGTGCTCATTCCAGCCCGTCACAGCGCGGCACTGAGTATTTAGGACGGTCCAGAGCCTTCCTTCCTTTGCCAGTGCAACGTGTTTCTCTGCTGCGGCTGAGAGTACCTGTGCCTTACCTGCCTGCTTGTAAATGCTACTAGCCTGAACCTTGCCTGCTCCAACCTGCTGGACTTACCCTGCACCCTCCATATACCTTTCCACCTGCCTGAGTACCTGAACCTGCTGTTTCCCTGCACCTTGCCTCCAATCTCTCCCAGCTGGACTTCACCACCATACCTGCATTCAGTTACAGCTCATCATACTTGTATACTGGACTGTTCCTGCTTGTCACTATCTGGACATTCTTCCATTAACCCCCACTAGTTATCAAGTGCACTTTAGCGCTATACCTTGACTTTTTCATTTGCCATTCCCATGTCTTCTAAGCCACTTATTAAAAACTCCACTTTTTCATTTAAGTCTGCTCCTATCACCACCCCTGGTCCACAACAAAATCAGAACCTTACACTCATCTTGCAAAGCTGTAATTACAGCCGAAGTACGCTGTCCTTGTAAAAGATGAGAAAGTGGCCTACCCAACTTATTCCCGTACCTGTAAAATCTATATCTATGAGATACAGTTTAGTGCTCTCACAAGAGTTGGACAAAAAGACTTTGTTTTATTGGTGACATAGTTCAGTCTGTTCACTCTTGTAGGATGTTTTGAGTATATATGAAATGATTTGGACAGGTTTTCCTTTGACTCTAGAAAAGAACGAGAGTGTACCATGTTTTGTGCTCTAGTATAAGAAATTATATGACCTTTCAAAACAGTTTTTGCCATTTGCCAAAATAAGACTGGGTCTGACTTATGGTTCTCATTATTAGATGTATAATCTTCCCAAGCTGAAAGTAAGGATTGTTGGAAATTATGAAACGAGGCCAAATAGGTAAGAAATCTCTACTGTCTATGTCCTCTCCCAGAATCACCAGAATCTATGTCAAGCCACTCCATCGCGTGATCTGATAATGCGACCGGATCAGTATCTATCCTAGAGATACTTTGTGATAAGTGTTTTGAAGCAAGGAGGTAGTCTTGACGGGAGACCCATGTGCAGCAGATACACACGTATATGCGCATGTTGTAGGGTTTCTCTCCAGATATGGCCAAGATTCAACTGAGTACATAGAAATTTAATACCTAGCTGGGAAAAGTTTTCGCTGTTCCATAGGGCCACTACGATCCAATTCCGGTGCAGCCTGGGTATTAAAATCTCCAATTAAAATATTATAATCTAAATATACATAGTTTTCTGACTACTGTGGTGAAGAAGGATCTACAATAAACAGTCGGAGTATATAAAGAGCATAGTGTAATACGTCTTGAACCAAAAGATATATCCAATATCACAAATCTTCGATTTGGATCACATATTTTAGTATGTATAGTGTAATGTACAGATTTTTTTTAATTAGTATAGCCGTTCCTCTAAATTGAGTTGTAAGATGTATAAGCCACTATTTTATATTTAAACTTTGTCAGTTTTTCATGTTCCTCATCCGTTAGATGTGTCTCCTGTAACATAGCTACATCAACATTTAACTTGTTCAAAAGTGTAAGTATTTTCGTTCTCTTAGCTGGTGAATTAATTCCACCAACGTTGAATGTACAAAATTTCAACGAGGCCATCAAAGAGCAACTTTAAATTTATGTTGAGTGAAATAGGTTTTTGTAAATATTATCTGTAGAGCTAAGCCTGTCACACAGTGTAGGAGAAATGTAAAATATGCAAAAATGTGGAAGCACACAATCAAAGACCATTTGCAGCGTGAGGTGCACCAGATCTGATCATAAAAAATAAGAGGTATCAGACACGACCAGGGGAAGGAAAAACAAAGTATGCAAACATGGTACCATCCTTCTATTCAAAAAGAGGGTAAAAAAATATATAAACACATCAACAAGTAACTTTGACAAAGGGAGCTCAGGAGCAACCTTTGTCCAACAAAATTTCCAGCGTGAACTGCAGGGACGTCCCCAAACCATGGGAAAATGCCTCAGGTCGTAAAGGGCATAACCTACCCCTCTCTGGTTTCTGGGATTTCCATAAAACTAAATCAAAATGAGCAATTATGCTATGCTACTATTTGAGGTGTTCACACATAACAATATATCTTAATTACTGGTCAATATGGTGAAAAACTCAACTATTCATACTACACCTAATATCAGCAGAGATAAAACATCAAACTCTCACTTTGAGTGTATCGAACAGTAAGCATGTAAAACGTTTAGTTATGCATGACATTAGCCCTATACTTTTCTGTTCACAAAAACAAAGGAAAGATATAAAGGGACTTTTAAGCTTTGTAGTAAGTAAGTCCATAAAGGTTGGATCTTACGTCAGTCCTGGTCAAGCATAGTTGAGTCTGAGACATGGTTGGTCACCTCAGCCTCCTCCACCTGTTAATGGCCTCTTGCCTCATCAAGAAAGTCCTTGAAACAGTCATCATTGAATATTCGTAGTCGGGCCGGAAAATTACGAATTATAACTTACAGGTAATTCAGTTTCTTCAAAAGCTCCATGGCAGCCATAACACTGGGTTAGTTCTCCATTTCCCTAACAACAGACAGGAATTTTTTTCTACAGGGACCTCCCACTGGGCGTATATATGCTTCCTCCTCCCTTTCCTTAGTGTCTTTTGAGTATCTCTTCATCACCTTCTCTGTAGAAAAAACACAATTCCGGGAGGGTAATCTAAAGCCTGCCATGGAGCTTTCGAAGAAACTGAATTATCGGTAAATTATAATTCGTAATTTTCTTCTTCAGCCTCCATGGCAGCCATAACACTGGGATGTACCCAAGCTTACATATATAGGGTGGGCCAAATACATGTATATATAAGAAAAAATACATTCAAGACTTAGTCTGATGCAAATCTATTTATCTAAGGCCCCTTGAAGAACTTGACTTCCAAAGTGGGGGTCCGCAATATGCAAATCATAATGTTTTGAGAATGTATGTATGTATGTATGTATAGAAGACCAAGTAGCTGCTTTGCAGATGTCCACTGTTGACGCCTGAGCCTTTCCTGCCCATGAAGCTGACATTGCCCTGGTAGAGTGTGCCTTTATGATTTCTGGAATCCTTCGTCCTTCCTTCTTATATATGAAGATGATCACTTCTCTAATCCATCTAGCTATGGTTTGTTTGGTTGGTACACAACCCCTCCTAACTCCCACAGGAATCACCAGAAGATGTTTTGTTCTTCTAATCTCCTTCACTCTTTGCAAATATACAGTAAAAACTCTTACTAAATCCAATTTATGAAGATTCTTTTCACTTTCTGGATGAGGAAAAAAGTTAGGTAAAATAATCTCTTGATTCAAAGGAAAGGCGGACACTACCTTCGGAAGGAACGCCGGATTAGTTCTTAAGACCACTCTGTCAGGGAAAAAAAATTAAGAAAAGGATCCTCTGCCCATAATGCCTGTAGCTCGCTCACTCTTCTGGCAGATGTAATTGCAATTAGACAAACTACCTTCCATGTTACATATCTCAGAGCCACCTCTTCTAATGGCTCAAATGGTGCCTTCATCATAGCGTTTAGTATAAGGTTCAGATCCCAAGGTGCTACAAACGACCTTATCTGTGGTGTAATCTTCTTTATGGCCTGACAAAACCTCTTAATTAATTCTTCTGACAACCTTCTCTCTAGTAATACACTTAAAGCTGAAATTTGAACCTTGACAGTTGCCACTGCCAGGCCCTTCATAAAACCATCATACAAGAATTGTAACACCTGTGGAATGTCCACGGTCAAAGGTCCAGTTACCACCTTTCTCCAGACAAGAAATGTTTTCCATATTTTATAGTACACATCTGAAGATACTTTCTTTGTTGCTTGTAACAGTAGCTTAATGACCTGATCTTAGAGTCCCTTTTTTCTCAGTAACTCCCGCTCAATCTGCACCCCGTTAAATGAGCACTGATATTCCCGGAAAAAACAGTCCTTGACTCAGCAGATCCACTCTGCCTGGTATTGTCCATGGCTCCTTTACTGACATCCTCAGGGCTGTTGGGAACAATGGTCTTCTCGGCCAGTATGGTAACACTGCCACTACCTCTACCTGATCTTCTCTTATCTTCTTGAGTACCTGAGATATCAAAGGGAATGGTGGAAAGATGTATCCCAGGTGAAACTTCCACTTTATTTATAGTGCATCCACTGCTTGTGTCCCTTCAATCTGGTACCTGGAGAAAAACCGATGGAGTTTCGTATTCTTGTTTGTCGCCATTAAGTCTCTCTCGGGCACCACAAATTTTCTTATTATTTCTTGAAAAGCTTCTGCAACTCCCATTCTCCTGATATGATCTCCTTGCGACTCAAAAAAATCGGCTGTCATATTTTCTATCCCTGGAACATGAACCGCTGAGATGGACTGAAGATATCTTTGCGCCCAAGACAATTCTCCTTACTTTCTCCATCATACTTCTGCTCTTGGTGCCCCCTTGACGATTAAAGTAGGCTACAACAGTCACATTGTCTGACAGAATCTTCAGATGAGAACCTCTGATCCGTTTTCTGAAATACATCATTGCATTCCAGACTGCTCTCATTTCTCTTAAATTTGATGATAGCAGCCTCTCCTGGGGAGACCATTGTCCCTGTGCGATTAGATTTAATAGAGGTGCTCCCCATCCTATTAAACTTGCATCTGTAGTCAATCTTAGATACTCCAACTGTGCTAATGACGTGGATCTTTGTTATTTTGTCAACATCCTCCACCACATCAAGGATTTCTCTGTTCCACTCTTACATAATGGTTTAGGGACATTCCTCTTCGGGTAAACTTTAAGATATTCCACTGAAGATCCCTCATATGCCATCTTGCCCATGGTATAACCGCTATGGTTGAAGACATCAATCCCAGCTGAGAGACCGCTATCCTTAACTGTATTCTTCTGCATTTTAAAACCAGACCAATCATTTTCTGAATATTTGCAAATCTGTCTACTGACAGAGTAATTTCGTATCAGATAGTATTTATTTGTACCCCCAGGAACTGCAATTGCTGTACTGGTATCAATCTGCTCTTTTCCCAGTTTACTATCCATCCACTTAGCTGCATGACTTCCAAAATCTTGTCCCGATTGCTTCTTATCTCTGATGCGGTTCTTCCTGAAATCAGGATGTCGTCCAAGTATGGCCATATTGCTAAACCCTGCTTTCCTAGATAAGCTATTATCACTGATAAGACCTTTGTAAAAGTCCTTGGAGATGATTTTAGTCCGAATGGTAGGCATGTAAACTGGAAATGACTGGACTGTTTTGAATACAAAACCTTAAATAGCTTTGATGCTGAGGCCAAACTGGAATGTGAAAGTAAGCGTCTCTTAGATCTACTGACATTAGAAAATCTCCTCTCTTTACCCCCATTAGGATAGTTTTTAAAGTTTCCATCCGAAACTTTGAAGAAACTTGTTCAGGTCTCTTAAATCTAATATTGTTCTGAACTGCCCCGATGTTTTCAGAACCAGAGACATTTGAGAATAAAATCCTTTTCCTCTTTCCATCTGAGGTACTGGTTTTATTGCTTGCAAACTGATTAACTTCTTTGTAATTTCCCTCATAACTTTTAGTTCTGATATTGGAACTTGTGAGACCAAAATCCGACCTCTCTGGGTAACTTCTCTGAAATTCTCATTGATATCCTTTTGAGACTATTTGCAAAACCCATCTGTCCTGGGTAATAGTTTGCCATATTTCCGCAAATTTCAGCAGTCTGCCAACTACTGGAAATCTGAGTTGACACTGAATATAGTCATTGTCTTTTTCCATAAGGTCTCCCTTGGTTTTGACGAAATGACTGCCTTGTTATACCTGATGAGTATCTTCTATTGTACTGTCTTCCTGGTCTGTAACCTCGTGCTTCCCTAAACTGCTATTTAGAGGTCTGAGCCTGATATCTTGTATATCTATCTTGAGGTAACCTTGTAGATATCCCACATGTTATCCTCTGTATTAATGCCTCCAATTTATTTCCAATCAACAATGATCCTTCAAAAGGTAAATTTGTTAGTCTGTTCTTTGAATGAGCATCAGCCAACCAGGAACGCAACCATAGTCTGTCCTAGCAAGCACTGCATTAGCCATTGACCTTGCAGTAAATGCTGTCACATCCAAAGTTTCACATATATATTCAACTGCTCTTTGCATTATTTCCAGATTTTTTAACAAATACTGTTTTGAAATCTTCTCTTCTAGGTCCGCATGCATATTAGCACTCTAACATCAAAGCTCTTGACACGGAAGCAATAGCTACACCAGCTCTTAAAGATACCGTTGAGGCAACATATCCTTTTTTAAAAGAGGTCTCCATTCTTTTATCCAGTGTATCTTTAAAAGAAGCCCCATCTTCCAAAGGAATAGTTGTCTTAGATATCATTTCTGCTACTGGAGCATCCACTTTAGGGATAGTACACCATTTAAGAAAATCTTCATCCCTAATAGCTTTTATCCAGATTCTGCCATTCCTTCATAACCTTATGTATAGGAAAAACTCTATTCTTCTTTCCTCTATCCTCAAATAATATATCTTGTTGTTAATCAGGTAAATCCTTAAGCTGGCCACACACTAGACCAATTTACATCCAACCAGCGAACTTGTTGATTGGTTGGAATGAAAATGTGGTAACGTATTGGAGTAAATGAAGGTCATCAATTTGCTCCTAAATGCCAGAAAACAGGTGAAAATGGTCGTCAGACAAGTTTGTTAAATGTTTGATCTAAACTATTTGCTCAAACAACAGTTTTGGTCCATTTTCCAGCGTTTGGGAGCAAATTGCTGATTGTCATTTACTCCCATACCTTACCAGATTTTCATTCCAACCAATCAACAAGTTGGCTGGTTGGATGTAAGTTGGTCTAGTGTGTGGCCAGCTTTATAGTTAAAAGATTTATAAATATTTTTTAACACCATCTCTACGATACCCATATAAAACGATCTTGTATCCTCATGAATTTCACCAGACTCATCACTAGATATTTGTTCCAATCCTTCCATAGCACTCTGCTCAAAGGACTCCAACTCATCATATCCCAGACTTGTCTGAGACCTTGATCTCTTAAGCCCCTGCATGGCTAAAAATTCCTCCTTCGATACAAAAGACCTTTTCATCCACTCCATAAGTTCCTGAATTTGATTCACTTGCTGACTTTGCCTAGGTGGAGATTTATGTTGCATAGATCACAAAACACCATATCCTGACTTCCAGAGTAAGATCTATCACATGCTGCACACTTTAAATTCATGTGTTTCTTCTTAGAAAGCCTCTTCTTATGTTTCATAGAACTAGGCACACTGCAGAAGACACAATGATAAAGTTTCTACTATACCTATACTAAACTAAAACAAACATTTGCACCCATCTAATCAGGACTTACCCCATCTGGGCGCTAATCAGCTGTTGGGGGGGAAGGCTGTTATTGTTGCTGCTCCATGTCTGCAATTAGTTTCACTCGGCAGAACTCCCAGCTGATGTCTTCTCCGGTGTGTGGTGCCATTTTAATAGCCCTCTGACCCTAGTGACGGGCGGGCGCTTGCGCAGTGTTCGCTGCACTGTCTTCTGGGTGCTGACGTCATTCCGCTCTGCTGGCCGCGTCCTACACGTGGCTGCCGCTGATTCAGCTGTAACCCAGCGTCCAGCCTCTCCTTGCTCCTGGTGGCCGCGTCGTGCAAATGACCGACAGAACTCTGCCATAGTGCAAACAGCCATCTCCATGACCCCGGGGCGCCACCCCACCAGACTGCAGTAAAAACGGCATCTTGCTGGGCACAAAATTGAGGTAAGTCCTATCAGACAGGAAAAAGACACTAAAGGAAAGGGAGGAGGTAGCATATATACGCCCAGTGGGAGGTCCCTGTAGAAAAAACTTCCTGTCTGTTGTTAGGGAAATGGAGGACTAACCCAGTGTTATGGCTGCCATGAAGGCTGAAGAAGAAAAAGAAGTGCAAAACGTCTGTTGGACTTGAATAGAGCAGAGCATATTGGCGTAAACTTTCTCCGGGCTTTAGAAACATCTGCAGAAAATTCTTGGAACAGGAGAAGGCGATGGTACTCCCAGTCCACCAAATCTTTTTTACTAAAAGCCTTCCATAGTTCCTCCTTTTGGGCATAATTAAGGCAACGAAATATGATGGCTCTGGGTCGTATGTTTATATTTCCCCTTGTGGGACCCAAACTGTGCGTTCGCTCCACAATCAGAGGACCTGAATCTGAAGTAAACTGTAGTAGTGAAGGCAGTGAGGTTGAGACAAAATCCACCAACGCCTCAGATTTAATGCTTTCTGGTAGCCCCACCAGGCGTAAATTGTTCCGTCTTGAATGGTTTTCGAGGTCATAGATTCTATTTTGAAGTTTAAGTTTAGAGTCTCGGTCAACTTGCTGTCGCAATTGGGCAATATCTTGGAACGCTTCACCTAAACGTTGTTCATTAATTTTCACCTGTGTATTTGTCTGGGTTAGCCGTTTCTTTAGATCTTTAATACTTGTGAATTTATCAGTCTGCTGCTGTAATAATGGTGTCATGGTTTCCTTTATTGCTTTAACAACGTCTTTATACGATATGGGATTTGAAGTTTGTGGATCAGAACCCTCTATCGAAGATTCGTCCTGCCCTACCGCTTCTGTTGGTAAACCATCTGCTTTGCGACCATTGCTAACCGTGTGGAATTTGAAGGTGAATATAGGCACAGACTTTTAAAGGCGGAGAAAAGATTTAGCAAATGGCGGCAGATAGATTAATTCACCTCAATATATATCTCACCTCTAGAGACAAATCATTCTGTATACCACTGGATCCCGGAAATCAACATGAGAGGGGGGGGAGAGGGCATCACCTTATGGAATCATCGTGATTCAAATAATCAGTTTCATACTGCAGAGATATTTGTTAGCGGTTATCGATATGAGACAGAGGCGCGGAGTGGCTCTTCACCCTGCCAGTACAAAGGGTCTGCCACAATGGTGGGTCCACAGTGCAGGGCTTTCTCAGGATATTGTTCTTTAGTCACTCCTAGATCTGTGGCAGGCTAGGAAAGTTGTGTCGGGGAAAGTGGAGAGGGATCCTCAACAAATAGCTCAACAGCGCGAGCTCTTCTTGCCCTCTGGGTAGGTAACACGGAGGAGGTCCTCCAGCCAGCCTGGTGTGAAAGTGAGGAAGCACAAGTCCCCCGGTCAATTGGAGGGGCAAAGGAGGTCGTAGACAGAGGCCGCCGCGTCAGGAGGTAAGCGAGTTAGCTGCAGAAGGGGATCGGAGTCACAACAGCGCACCCACCGGCCTTTCTTCATCATTTTTAAAATTTTGTGGCCCTTGTAACACGTCACTTATGAAACAATCAGTTATACATAACAAAATTACAAATTTACTACAAAGAAGGAACACAGCCCTTCATTAAGGGTATGTGAAGAGCTACAGCTTCAGCTGTTACAGCGACAGTGTTAAGCAAAGTTTTTGCAGGTTGAATTGATAATAGTAGAACACAAAATAGTAGTAGAGGAACCATATATAATTATGATTGTAGTATGGTACCAGGAGGCCAGTGCGGTCCAGTCTCTGCACTGTGACCAAGCCAACTACGGTGAAACACGTCTGTAAAAGCAGACCCAGTTTACTGGTTTGCTTGCTTTCCCCTTCACCAATTATAGGTTAGAATAGTGCCCTGTTCACCTTATGGGATTTGGGACATGTTAGCAGGGGAATCGCTATGAATTACCGCCCGACAGCGGCTGGCCGACATGGCTGAAAATCCAGATCGTCCCAAGGCAAGTATTAACTAACCTAACCTCCCCCCCTAACCCTCCTTAGGGGTGCCTAACCCTAACCTTCCTCCCAGTGCCTAACCCTAATCCCTCCTTCCCCACGCCTAAGTCCCCCGGGGGGGGCGCCTAAACCTAAGTCCCCCAGGGGGGTTCCTAACCCTCCCTCCCCCTATCCTAACCGTAACCTCTCGGGGGGTTGCCTAACCCCAAGTCCCCCCCCGGGAGCCCTAAACCTAACCCTCTCCCCCCCCGCGGCTGTCCGCATCGGCGCCCAGCATCACTTTGATCGGGAAGTCGGTAAAATGACAGGCGTCTAGATTTAGACGCCTGTCATTTAACCCTCGCCGGGAAAAAGCAGTCAGGAAGCCGGCTGTCGGGATTACGTCCGCCTGCTTCCCGACTGCATACCGTTAGCAGGATATGTATTTGAGAGTACAGCCATGGCCAAAAGTTTTGGTTTTCACAAAGTCTGCTGCTTCAGTTTATATGATGGCAATTTGCATATACTCCAGAATGTCATGAAGAGTGATCAGATGAATTGCAATTAATTTCAAAGTCCCACTTTGCCATGACAATGAACTTAATCCCAATAACTACATTTCCACTGCATTTCAGCCCTGCCACAAAAGGACCACCTGACATCAGGTCAGTGATTCTCTCGTTAACACATGTGATAGTGTTGATGAGGACTAGAGATCACTCTGTCATGCTGAGTTAGAATAACAGACTGGAAGCTTTAAAAGGAGAGTGGAGCTTGAAATCATTGTTCTTCCTCTGTTAACCATGGTTACCTGCAAGGAAACACGTGCAGTCATCATTGCTTTGCACAAAAAGGGATTCACAGGCAAGGATATTGCTGCTAGTAAGATAGCACCTAAATCAACCATTTATCAGATCATCAAGAACTTCAAGGAGAGAGGTTTAATAGTTGTGAAGAAGGCTTCAGGGTGCCCAAGAACTTCCAGCAAGCAACAGGACCACCTCCTAAAGTTGATTCAGCACCACCAGTGCAGAGCTTTTTCAGGAATGGCAGCAGGCAGGTGTGAGTGCATCTTCACGCACAGTGAGGCGAAGACTTTTGGAGGATAGACTGGTGTCAAGAAGAGCAACAAAGAAGCCACTTCTCTCCAAGAAAAACCATCAGGGACAGACTGATATTCTGCAAAAGGTACAGGGATAGGAGGAAGTTATTTTCTCTGACGAATCCCCTTTCAGATTGTTTGGGGCATCTGGAAAAACGCTTGTCCGGAGAAGGAAAGGTGAGCACTACCATCAGTCCTGTGTCATACCAACAGTAAAGCATCCTGAGACCATTCATGTGGGGGTTGCTTCTCAACCAAGGGAGTGAGCTCACTCACAATTTTGCCTAAGAACACAGCCATGAATAAAGAATGGTACCAAAACATCCTCCAAGAGAAACTTCTTCCAACCATCCAAGAACAGTTTGGTGACGAACAATGCCTTTTCCAGCATGATGGAGCACCTTGCCATAAGGCAAAAGTGATAACTAAGTGGCTCGGGGAACAAAACATCGAAATTTTGGGTCCATGGCCAGGAAACTCCCCAGACCTTAATTAGATTGAGAATTTGTGGTCAATCCTCAAGAGCCAGGTAGACAAACTAAAACCCACAAATTCTGACAAACTCCAAGCATTGATTAGGCAAGAATGGGTGGCCAGTCAGTCAGTATGTGGCCCAGAAGTTGACTGACAGCCAGGGTGAAGTGCAGGTCTTGGAAAAGAAGGGTCAACACTGCAAATATTGACTCTTGCCTTTGACACTTATGAAATGCTTGTAATATTACTTCAGTATACCATAGTGACATCTGACAAAAAGGTCTAAACACACTGAAGCAGCAAACTTCGTGAATACCAATACTTGTGTCATTCTCAAAACTTTTGGCCATGGCTGTGTGTGTGTGTGTGTGTGTGTGTGTGTGTGTGTGTGTGTGTGTGTGTATATATATATATATACACACACATACACTAGAAAATGTGTGCAAGGACAGCGCACAACAAAGATTTCCCTCAGAAAGTTATTTGTTATACACACTTATGTTGATACAGTCCCGTTTTTTCAGACAGATAAGAAAGTTCTGAAAAAAGGTTAAAAAGACATGCGCCTGATAGTGTAATATTGTTAAACAAAATGGCAACTGGTGCTCAAATCAAATGTGCGTACCAAAAAAAAAAAATTTAAGACTTAGCTGTATTCCAATTCGCAGGGTTCACACTGAACAACATGGACTCTGGATCTCATCGGCTGGATAACCTTAAAAGGAGCTCACACAAGCCCATAAGCGAAAGAGATAATATAGTGTAGTACTTATTACACAAGTATTGCGGCAAATAAAATAAGGACTGCTTACCGAATAGTGCTATTTTTATAGCCTGTAGTAGATTTCCAGAAGATTCCATGGTGTCCCTTTAGTATTCCACAGATATGTACATGGTGGGTGCACAACAAGCTTTAAACTAAATGCAAATGATTCCATCAGCATATTTTATAAGGGTTTTTATTTTGCATACAATAACAAAAAGGGAAACCGTTTAGGAAACAAATGAAATAAAAGGTATGCTTATCTTTTATAAAGGTAACCAGTCCTCATAGGTAACAAATGGAGAGCCTGGGTCAGCGGTCCCAATGTGGCTCGTCCTATAAGGACTTCCTCAGGGGTGATGTTGGGTCTCTGGAGTGCTTGCTATTTATCCTCCATGTTTGTGGAGGTTTGTGATTGAATTTCTAGCAAAAAATGTGTTGAATGCGCAGTGCATGGTGGCTATTTTGTTTGACGTCATTCCTGACATCCGCGATGTCCCACAGGGCTTTGAGGCGTATGGTCACAACCGCACATGTGCGGTTACCGGCGGCCGTGTTATCAGTCCCATCCTCTAGTGCTCACTGCGCAGATGTAGCGCTGATCTGTGTTGCTGTTGGGAATAGGGAGAAATGAAGGAGGATATATCTGTGTGTGGCGGCAAACATTTTGTTTGGTTGAGGACGTGTATATACCAATATGGCCGCGGCCATATTTTGGGTTATCACAGAGGTGACCACTGTCAGATTACAGCACCAACTGCTTATGACAGCGGCCATCTTTTTGGTTATAATGAAAGTTAGAATAAATAATAAAACCATATATACTCCATTAAAACATCCCTAGAAACAAATATCACATATATACAGAAAATAAAATACAAAAGATAATGAAATTATATAATAAAATAATAACATGAACACTAGATAAGAACAAATTAACATAAAAAAATGTCTCCAACACTAGTGGAAGCCATTTTGTTAAGGATAAGGTACAGATGATACTAATAAAAATAAGACACATATCTGGTCTCCAAAAAGATAAAATGACCATAAATACCTCTAAAAGCAACAAACAACATTATTCATTTCACATCAAAGTTTAAAAATGCATAAAATTACATAAGAGTTATAGGCGCAAGAGAGTTTTAAAAACATGTTCATAAAACCACTAATTATAGAAAAGGGGCTATTTCATAACTTTCATTTAGTCCATTCGGTAGCAGAGTGTTCAATTCAAATATCCAGAACATTTCTCTTGAAAGTTTTACCGCAAGGTCTCTGCACCGTAAGCCCAGTTTAACATGTTCAGTTCCTCTATATGTGAAATATTCTGGGTTTCAATCATGATATGTCTTAAAATGTTTGGACACAGAGTGGCTTTCAATCTTATTTTTAATGTTTCTAACATGCTCCCGGATTAAAAATTTTAGGTTTCTTTTTGTTTTCCCGACATATTTCAGGCCACATGGGCATTCTAGTAGGTAAATAACAAAAGAGGTGTTACAGTTAAATCTTTCATATTACATGATTCTGAGCCATTAGAATTCGAAAAAGCTTTTCGGATGAAGATATTTGCACAGGTTGCATCGTCCACATTTATAGGAACCGATGCATTTAATGAGGTCTTTTCTAGTGGAGTTAGTTTGCTTGAGCATGTTTGGAGCCAGGATATCTTTCTTGCTTTTTTAAACAGAATAGTCGGTTTCTGAAGTAAAATATCAGATAAAACGGGGTCCATTTTAAGGATCCCCAATGTTTATTCAGAACTTGCCTAAGTCTCTTCTCATCATTACTAAACTGGGTAATGAAGGGGACCATATCCGCTCTTTTATTGTTTCTGACTTTATATTGTAGAAGATCCTCTCTTAGTAGAGATGAGTGATTCTGGATATTTAGCTAAACCTCACTGCATAGATCTCTAATTGTTTCGAACACACCTCTTTGGGATCGCAAATCAAGGAGGTGTCAGACACCATCTGCTGCATTTGTATCTTAGCCGGACACTTGTGTGCGGCTTTGCAATTCCATCGTCTGCTAAATCAGGCCCTAAACTGCACTGCTGCCCCTTCCCTCCCCGAGCTACTGAAATATCGTAACCGCCAGCAGCTGGTGGAGGGCGGGGTACTCCTGAAGCTCAATCTCCGCCGGAGCCGGCCAGGTTGCAGCGGCTGATGGATACCGCCCTGTGCAGCTGCACTGATTGAATGGCCCTAGAGCCGGCCCTGGGATACAGGTATTGAGTCATAGTGTATAACCCATTGGCATGCACTTCACTTCCCCGGCTGCTGGGCTGCCCCCAGCCACATGCACACAGCAGGTAGGAGCGTTCCTTGGCTACCTTTCCTCCAGCCCACAGGTGGGGCAATGCCCCAAAATCAGGATGGTTGGTGGGATAGGCACCAAAATTGTGGTGGTTGGGGGGGGGGGAATGTATATACATTCATACAGTCACACACACACACACACATACTGTCACACACATTACATTAGTTTCCCTCTGCCTCTTGCATTCTCCAATTCTCTACCCCTGCTCTTACCCTTAGCTTCCCTTACACTGGCTCACTCCTCATGTATTCCATTTGTCTCCCCCTTTCCCTTAGGCTGTAAGCTCTATGATCAGGGCTTTCTCACTCATGTTCTCATTGCCTACTTCTCTTACACACCGGCTACATTCTACACCTCCTCCTTGGACTCTCTGCCCTGGACTCCACTCCTACAACCTGGACCCATTTTATGCGCCCTTGCCAAGTCTATAGGTTTCAGATTACACTGAATATTTCCATTGCACCCCTTGCACCAGTGGCTGTATTGCGAATTGTTACTTGTCCACTGTATTGTACTGTTTTACTCTGTACAGTCTTATTGTTTTGACCTCTGTACAGCTCTGCGGACCAAGTGTGGCGCCCGATAAACTTTAATAATAATACAGTCACACACTTATACATACATATACATAGTGTCCCCCCCTCTTACCTTACATCATCACTTGGCACCACCGGCGGATCCAAGGGGGGGTGATAAGGGCGATCGCCCCCCGTACACATAGCCCAGATTCCTAAAAACCCTGCCCACTTAATGACACGACTAGTGTTAGCTGGCCGGGCTTAGCTGCTGGTGTTGCTGCCTGTCAACAGTGCAGCTGTGGCGCAGCACCAGCGCATGGATCTGTCATTGACTGAGCAGCTCTTTATACATACTCCCACCCCTTGCTATTCCCTCTCCTGGCCCTCCCCCTTTCTCCCCTCTTATCTCATATCCTGCCGCTGCGCTGACTAAGCAGTCCCTCACCACCACCAGCGGCACTGCTGATCTTGTTCCCCTCGCCCCCTTCCCCTTCCTTCCCTCTCCGCTGCACCTGACCTCCTGCTGAGCGGCTGAGCCTACGCTGTCAAATTGTATGGCAGCCAGGCAGTGAGCGGTGTCTGACTCTGCCCCTGAGCTGAGACGGAGCTGGACTGAGACTCCGCCTTCTATATACTCACAGCCCAGCCACTCACGGACTGTGGCTACCTGACACCGACGACTGTGCTGGGCACAGCACCAGTCCTTCCCCTCCCACTAATCCGGGCCGCATGCATCGCACCGCCAGGGAAAGGCAACCATGGACACGCTCCCAGATGACAGCAGCAGCAGCTGGAACTGAAGGGCTGCTCAGGAGGCTGCAGCAAGTGTGCAGGGCCAGGCAGATATGGGACAGCAGCAGGTTAGTGCTTCTGAACACAAGTGTTTGCCCATTCTCCAGCCAAGTGTTCCCCACCATTACTGTTCCCCCATCCCAGTGTCTCCAATACTGCAAGCCCAGTATCTCCCTCCTTCCCTCCTCAAACAGTCCACTGCCGCTACCTAGAACCCCCAGCCAGTTACCCCCGTCATTCAGTCTAGTGTTTCCACCTCCCACCCCTATATCACTGCCCCTCCCCATCCTACCCAGTCTCCCTATCCTCATAGTGACCCCCACTCAGCCCAGTGTTCCCCACTATCTGACTGACCCCTCACCACAGTGACTCCCACCCTGCCAGCCTAGTGTCTCCTCCCTTCACCCCCCAATCAACCCACTGTCCCATCTAACTGCCCCTCAGCAAGAACACCCAGACAGTCTTTTCGGTGTCCCCTCATTCAGCGCAGTGTACCCCCTTTTCCAGCCTAGTGTTCCCCTGGTGTCGCCCACTGCCTCTCCCTGGTGTCACCCACTGCCTCTACCCATCACTCTCTCCTGACACCCTCTGCATCTTCCTGTCACCCACTACCTCACTGCCTCCCATTATCTTTTCCTATCATCCACTGCCTCACCCTCGGTCTCTCCTTGGAGCCACTATCTCCCCATCACACTGCCCACTGCCTTTCACCTTCTACTGACATCACCCACTGCCTCTCTGTCACTCCCTCTCACCCACTGCCTGTCACCCTCTGCGTTACCCACTACCTGTCACCCTCTCTCTCTCACTGCCTCTCCCCATCATCCTGTCACCCAATGCCTCTCCCAGTCTGCCACTTCCTGTCCCCAGCATTGACCACTGCCTCTCCGCAGTGTCACCCACTGCCTGTCACCTATTTACTGTCACCCACTGCCTCTCCCCAGTGTCACCCATTGCCACTCCTCAGCATCACCCACTGCCTCTCCATAGTGGTATCCACTGACTGTCCCCAGTGTCAACCACTGCCACTCCTCAGCATCACCCACTGCCTATCCGTAGTGTCACCCGCTTCGTATCCCCTACTGCCTCTGCCCAGTGTCACCCACTGCCTCTCCGATTTGAAGGAGGGCGCACATTTATAGTTTGCAGGGGGTGCCAAACACACTAGCATCGGCCCTGATGTCATGTTTTCAGAAGAGTTCTGTGAGTATGTATTTGTGGAGCATATCAGTGG
This sequence comes from Taudactylus pleione, assembly GCA_031769625.1. Classification (NCBI taxonomy): domain Eukaryota; kingdom Metazoa; phylum Chordata; class Amphibia; order Anura; family Myobatrachidae; genus Taudactylus; species Taudactylus pleione. Next base: position 315,168 of record JAUIMM010001601.1, read on the forward strand.
GGGGATCTGGTGCACATGTGGGGCTGGGGTGAGCCTTTGTGCGGCAAATTATTATTTGGGGGGGTCTTGGCATGCCTGTCACCTTTTCAGAACAGTGCTGTCAGTCTGTCTTTGTGAGGTATATCAGTGGGGTTGGGGGAAAGGGTCTGGTGCACATGATGGGCCTGGGGGGGAGCCTTTGTAATTAATAGAGAAGGGAGGAGTCGGTATTAATTCTTAAACCGCCACCCCCCCCTAAAAGTAAAGTCTAGATCCGCCACTGCTTGGCACACTGTCTGCATATTCTGCCTACTCTCTCCCATGCTGCTGCTAGCATGGACTGGCGGCACACAGTGCTCTGTAGCCCTACCCCCTCCTTGGTCTCCACCTTCTCTGTCCTTTTCAATTTCTACATCTTGGGGTGCACTTTTGCACTGGAGCTGTAATCAAAGCTGGGGAGTCTCCAGAGAGAGGGGAGCCTGGGGAAACTTGCCCAGCTCCTTAATCTGGCTCTGCATGCACACTCTGTACTATAATTTCTCATGAACGCTCTTTTATATACTTGCTTATGCACTCACAACACACACTTGAGAGTTTATTTACTAGCTTTTCAAAGTCACCAATTATTTGCATTTTGAATTTGAATTTAAAAACAACAAAACTAATAACTGTAAAAGACACCTGATTTTATACTTAATAGTATTACTATTGATAAACTGTAGTTTTGAAAATCTGCCATTTAGACACGTATATGGATAAGAAAAATTTATCAAGATTACACAAGTACATACACCAGAGAACCCCTGGTGTTATATACACAAGAAATAATTGATCGAGTCGGCACTAGGGTTAGCTTGGCAACAGAATTAGGCAACACATTACTGGGAAACTCAATTATGAGAATGGCAAAACTGTATTTTGCCTGGTGAACTATACTTGGATTTGTTTGTTTTTTTTTCATATAGTATTATTAACATCAATAACATTTATTTCCAGTCAATTTTGGCCCCCTCACAGCACCTGAAATCACGAGGAAGAGACTTAAATGCAATCCAAAATACACAAGATCGGGTTTTTAGCTCAGAGTTCGGGACTCAGGGCCTCATTCAGAGGCGGTCGTAGGATGCAAGTGGTCGTTCTGAAACAGGGCAGCCGCTTGCATCCTGAACGGCCGCCTCCATGTCGGTCGTTAGGCTGTGGGTTAACACCCACAGCTCTAACGACCACTAAGGGTGATGGTCGCGATGGTCAAGACCATCGCAACCATCGGGGCTAACAACGAGACCCTAAGGTAGGGTCTCGTCAACCTTAAGCCCCAGGGGAGCTTCCTGCTCTGTTTGAGCAGGAAGCTCCCCACTGACATCACTGATTATGTCAGTGGGGCCGCCCCCAAACGGCAAGCGTTCCGACAGGAACGCCTCCGTTTGGCCGGGCACGCCCCCGGGCCCGCCCAGCAAACGGAGCGAGCTGTCACTCAACATCGACAGCTCGCCCCGTCTGCTACGAGACCCCTAACGACGGATCACCCGTCGTTAGTCAGGTCTCGCGCATGTGCACTGGAGCAACATCGACCCGGTTGCGAGCTCTTAGAGCTAACGACCGGGTCTGAATAAGCTCCTCTGTTCTATTCGGAATCCCAGATCTGAGCTGGGACTTGGTTCGACTTGGAATCTCAAAGTTTTTGTGTTTTTGTTTTTCAGCAAAACTGAACCACTCATCTCTAGTAAAGATATACAGATATAAAAAAGGTTATTGTCATACTCACTGCAATAAACTGAGCATAAACTTTTACTACAAAAATACAGTTCTAAATTCAAGTCATTGGGTCTGTGAATGAAATATAAGCTTATGTGTTGCACACAATAATTACGCTATAGGTGCTTTATGACCATATAGATAATAAGACAGGTCTCTGGATAGCAGTACATTAAATATATTTAGAGTATATGAAATCCTCACAACTGTGAACCAGTAAAAAAATAAATAAATAAATTACTATTTTATTTGTACATAAAAAGTCTGTCACACACATCTACAAATGTATTATAATCCACCTGCCATGCATTCCTGCTAATAGAGTGGACCTAACTGTAGACAATGATAGTCACCATATTGTGTCACACATTCATATGTTACTCCAGAGGAATCGGTATGGAATCCCGGCTGCCGCACGGCCGGCGGTTCGATTCCCAGCAGCGCCTGGCCGACAGATGAGCAGAACTCGGCAGCGGAATCCCAACAGCGCTGGAAATCCCGATCGTCGCTAAGGTAAGTATAAACTAACCTAACAACCTACCTTTCCTTAGGGGTGCCTAACCCTGACCTCCCCCCCCCCCCCAAGTGCCTAACCCTAACCCCCCCCTTCCCCGCTGCCTCAACCTAAGTCCCCCGGGGGGGTGCCTAACCCAAAGTCCCCCCCGGGGGTGCGTAACCCTAACCCTCCCTCCCCCTAACCTCTGGGTAACTTCTCTGAAATTCTCATTGATATCCTTTTGAGACTATTTGCAAAACCCATCTGTCCTGGGTAATAGTTTGCCATATTTCCGCAAATTTCAGCAGTCTGCCAACTACTGGAAATCTGAGTTGACACTGAATATAGTCATTGTCTTTTTCCATAAGGTCTCCCTTGGTTTTGACGAAATGACTGCCTTGTTATACCTGATGAGTATCTTCTATTGTACTGTCTTCCTGGTCTGTAACCTCGTGCTTCCCTAAACTGCTATTTAGAGGTCTGAGCCTGATATCTTGTATATCTATCTTGAGGTAACCTTGTAGATATCCCACATGTTATCCTCTGTATTAATGCCTCCAATTTATTTCCAATCAACAATGATCCTTCAAAAGGTAAATTTGTTAGTCTGTTCTTTGAATGAGCATCAGCCAACCAGGAACGCAACCATAGTCTGTCCTAGCAAGCACTGCATTAGCCATTGACCTTGCAGTAAATGCTGTCACATCCAAAGTTTCACATATATATTCAACTGCTCTTTGCATTATTTCCAGATTTTTTAACAAATACTGTTTTGAAATCTTCTCTTCTAGGTCCGCATGCATATTAGCACTCTAACATCAAAGCTCTTGACACGGAAGCAATAGCTACACCAGCTCTTAAAGATACCGTTGAGGCAACATATCCTTTTTTAAAAGAGGTCTCCATTCTTTTATCCAGTGTATCTTTAAAAGAAGCCCCATCTTCCAAAGGAATAGTTGTCTTAGATATCATTTCTGCTACTGGAGCATCCACTTTAGGGATAGTACACCATTTAAGAAAATCTTCATCCCTAATAGCTTTTATCCAGATTCTGCCATTCCTTCATAACCTTATGTATAGGAAAAACTCTATTCTTCTTTCCTCTATCCTCAAATAATATATCTTGTTGTTAATCAGGTAAATCCTTAAGCTGGCCACACACTAGACCAATTTACATCCAACCAGCGAACTTGTTGATTGGTTGGAATGAAAATGTGGTAACGTATTGGAGTAAATGAAGGTCATCAATTTGCTCCTAAATGCCAGAAAACAGGTGAAAATGGTCGTCAGACAAGTTTGTTAAATGTTTGATCTAAACTATTTGCTCAAACAACAGTTTTGGTCCATTTTCCAGCGTTTGGGAGCAAATTGCTGATTGTCATTTACTCCCATACCTTACCAGATTTTCATTCCAACCAATCAACAAGTTGGCTGGTTGGATGTAAGTTGGTCTAGTGTGTGGCCAGCTTTATAGTTAAAAGATTTATAAATATTTTTTAACACCATCTCTACGATACCCATATAAAACGATCTTGTATCCTCATGAATTTCACCAGACTCATCACTAGATATTTGTTCCAATCCTTCCATAGCACTCTGCTCAAAGGACTCCAACTCATCATATCCCAGACTTGTCTGAGACCTTGATCTCTTAAGCCCCTGCATGGCTAAAAATTCCTCCTTCGATACAAAAGACCTTTTCATCCACTCCATAAGTTCCTGAATTTGATTCACTTGCTGACTTTGCCTAGGTGGAGATTTATGTTGCATAGATCACAAAACACCATATCCTGACTTCCAGAGTAAGATCTATCACATGCTGCACACTTTAAATTCATGTGTTTCTTCTTAGAAAGCCTCTTCTTATGTTTCATAGAACTAGGCACACTGCAGAAGACACAATGATAAAGTTTCTACTATACCTATACTAAACTAAAACAAACATTTGCACCCATCTAATCAGGACTTACCCCATCTGGGCGCTAATCAGCTGTTGGGGGGGAAGGCTGTTATTGTTGCTGCTCCATGTCTGCAATTAGTTTCACTCGGCAGAACTCCCAGCTGATGTCTTCTCCGGTGTGTGGTGCCATTTTAATAGCCCTCTGACCCTAGTGACGGGCGGGCGCTTGCGCAGTGTTCGCTGCACTGTCTTCTGGGTGCTGACGTCATTCCGCTCTGCTGGCCGCGTCCTACACGTGGCTGCCGCTGATTCAGCTGTAACCCAGCGTCCAGCCTCTCCTTGCTCCTGGTGGCCGCGTCGTGCAAATGACCGACAGAACTCTGCCATAGTGCAAACAGCCATCTCCATGACCCCGGGGCGCCACCCCACCAGACTGCAGTAAAAACGGCATCTTGCTGGGCACAAAATTGAGGTAAGTCCTATCAGACAGGAAAAAGACACTAAAGGAAAGGGAGGAGGTAGCATATATACGCCCAGTGGGAGGTCCCTGTAGAAAAAACTTCCTGTCTGTTGTTAGGGAAATGGAGGACTAACCCAGTGTTATGGCTGCCATGAAGGCTGAAGAAGAAAAAGAAGTGCAAAACGTCTGTTGGACTTGAATAGAGCAGAGCATATTGGCGTAAACTTTCTCCGGGCTTTAGAAACATCTGCAGAAAATTCTTGGAACAGGAGAAGGCGATGGTACTCCCAGTCCACCAAATCTTTTTTACTAAAAGCCTTCCATAGTTCCTCCTTTTGGGCATAATTAAGGCAACGAAATATGATGGCTCTGGGTCGTATGTTTATATTTCCCCTTGTGGGACCCAAACTGTGCGTTCGCTCCACAATCAGAGGACCTGAATCTGAAGTAAACTGTAGTAGTGAAGGCAGTGAGGTTGAGACAAAATCCACCAACGCCTCAGATTTAATGCTTTCTGGTAGCCCCACCAGGCGTAAATTGTTCCGTCTTGAATGGTTTTCGAGGTCATAGATTCTATTTTGAAGTTTAAGTTTAGAGTCTCGGTCAACTTGCTGTCGCAATTGGGCAATATCTTGGAACGCTTCACCTAAACGTTGTTCATTAATTTTCACCTGTGTATTTGTCTGGGTTAGCCGTTTCTTTAGATCTTTAATACTTGCGAATTTATCAGTCTGCTGCTGTAATAATGGTGTCATGGTTTCCTTTATTGCTTTAACAACGTCTTTATACGATATGGGATTTGAAGTTTGTGGATCAGAACCCTCTATCGAAGATTCGTCCTGCCCTACCGCTTCTGTTGGTAAACCATCTGCTTTGCGACCATTGCTAACCGTGTGGAATTTGAAGGTGAATATAGGCACAGACTTTTAAAGGCGGAGAAAAGATTTAGCAAATGGCGGCAGATAGATTAATTCACCTCAATATATATCTCACCTCTAGAGACAAATCATTCTGTATACCACTGGATCCCGGAAATCAACATGAGAGGGGGGGGAGAGGGCATCACCTTATGGAATCATCGTGATTCAAATAATCAGTTTCATACTGCAGAGATATTTGTTAGCGGTTATCGATATGAGACAGAGGCGCGGAGTGGCTCTTCACCCTGCCAGTACAAAGGGTCTGCCACAATGGTGGGTCCACAGTGCAGGGCTTTCTCAGGATATTGTTCTTTAGTCACTCCTAGATCTGTGGCAGGCTAGGAAAGTTGTGTCGGGGAAAGTGGAGAGGGATCCTCAACAAATAGCTCAACAGCGCGAGCTCTTCTTGCCCTCTGGGTAGGTAACACGGAGGAGGTCCTCCAGCCAGCCTGGTGTGAAAGTGAGGAAGCACAAGTCCCCCGGTCAATTGGAGGGGCAAAGGAGGTCGTAGACAGAGGCCGCCGCGTCAGGAGGTAAGCGAGTTAGCTGCAGAAGGGGATCGGAGTCACAACAGCGCACCCACCGGCCTTTCTTCATCATTTTTAAAATTTTGTGGCCCTTGTAACACGTCACTTATGAAACAATCAGTTATACATAACAAAATTACAAATTTACTACAAAGAAGGAACACAGCCCTTCATTAAGGGTATGTGAAGAGCTACAGCTTCAGCTGTTATCTCCAGCGACAGTGTTAAGCAAAGTTTTTGCAGGTTGAATTGATAATAGTAGAACACAAAATAGTAGTAGAGGAACCATATATAATTATGATTGTAGTATGGTACCAGGAGGCCAGTGCGGTCCAGTCTCTGCACTGTGACCAAGCCAACTACGGTGAAACACGTCTGTAAAAGCAGACCCAGTTTACTGGTTTGCTTGCTTTCCCCTTCACCAATTATAGGTTAGAATAGTGCCCTGTTCACCTTATGGGATTTGGGACATGTTAGCAGGGGAATCGCTATGAATTACCGCCCGACAGCGGCTGGCCGACATGGCTGAAAATCCAGATCGTCCCAAGGCAAGTATTAACTAACCTAACCTCCCCCCCTAACCCTCCTTAGGGGTGCCTAACCCTAACCTTCCTCCCAGTGCCTAACCCTAATCCCTCCTTCCCCACGCCTAAGTCCCCCGGGGGGGGCGCCTAAACCTAAGTCCCCCAGGGGGGTTCCTAACCCTCCCTCCCCCTATCCTAACCGTAACCTCTCGGGGGGTTGCCTAACCCCAAGTCCCCCCCCGGGAGCCCTAAACCTAACCCTCTCCCCCCCCCGCGGCTGTCCGCATCGGCGCCCAGCATCACTTTGATCGGGAAGTCGGTAAAATGACAGGCGTCTAGATTTAGACGCCTGTCATTTAACCCTCGCCGGGAAAAAGCAGTCAGGAAGCCGGCTGTCGGGATTACGTCCGCCTGCTTCCCGACTGCATACCGTTAGCAGGATATGTATTTGAGAGTACAGCCATGGCCAAAAGTTTTGGTTTTCACAAAGTCTGCTGCTTCAGTTTATATGATGGCAATTTGCATATACTCCAGAATGTCATGAAGAGTGATCAGATGAATTGCAATTAATTTCAAAGTCCCACTTTGCCATGACAATGAACTTAATCCCAATAACTACATTTCCACTGCATTTCAGCCCTGCCACAAAAGGACCACCTGACATCAGGTCAGTGATTCTCTCGTTAACACATGTGATAGTGTTGATGAGGACTAGAGATCACTCTGTCATGCTGAGTTAGAATAACAGACTGGAAGCTTTAAAAGGAGAGTGGAGCTTGAAATCATTGTTCTTCCTCTGTTAACCATGGTTACCTGCAAGGAAACACGTGCAGTCATCATTGCTTTGCACAAAAAGGGATTCACAGGCAAGGATATTGCTGCTAGTAAGATAGCACCTAAATCAACCATTTATCAGATCATCAAGAACTTCAAGGAGAGAGGTTTAATAGTTGTGAAGAAGGCTTCAGGGTGCCCAAGAACTTCCAGCAAGCAACAGGACCACCTCCTAAAGTTGATTCAGCACCACCAGTGCAGAGCTTTTTCAGGAATGGCAGCAGGCAGGTGTGAGTGCATCTTCACGCACAGTGAGGCGAAGACTTTTGGAGGATAGACTGGTGTCAAGAAGAGCAACAAAGAAGCCACTTCTCTCCAAGAAAAACCATCAGGGACAGACTGATATTCTGCAAAAGGTACAGGGATAGGAGGAAGTTATTTTCTCTGACGAATCCCCTTTCAGATTGTTTGGGGCATCTGGAAAAACGCTTGTCCGGAGAAGGAAAGGTGAGCACTACCATCAGTCCTGTGTCATACCAACAGTAAAGCATCCTGAGACCATTCATGTGGGGGTTGCTTCTCAACCAAGGGAGTGAGCTCACTCACAATTTTGCCTAAGAACACAGCCATGAATAAAGAATGGTACCAAAACATCCTCCAAGAGAAACTTCTTCCAACCATCCAAGAACAGTTTGGTGACGAACAATGCCTTTTCCAGCATGATGGAGCACCTTGCCATAAGGCAAAAGTGATAACTAAGTGGCTCGGGGAACAAAACATCGAAATTTTGGGTCCATGGCCAGGAAACTCCCCAGACCTTAATTAGATTGAGAATTTGTGGTCAATCCTCAAGAGCCAGGTAGACAAACTAAAACCCACAAATTCTGACAAACTCCAAGCATTGATTAGGCAAGAATGGGTGGCCAGTCAGTCAGTATGTGGCCCAGAAGTTGACTGACAGCCAGGGTGAAGTGCAGGTCTTGGAAAAGAAGGGTCAACACTGCAAATATTGACTCTTGCCTTTGACACTTATGAAATGCTTGTAATATTACTTCAGTATACCATAGTGACATCTGACAAAAAGGTCTAAACACACTGAAGCAGCAAACTTCGTGAATACCAATACTTGTGTCATTCTCAAAACTTTTGGCCATGGCTGTGTGTGTGTGTGTGTGTGTGTGTGTGTGTGTGTGTGTGTGTGTGTGTGTATATATATATATATACACACACATACACTAGAAAATGTGTGCAAGGACAGCGCACAACAAAGATTTCCCTCAGAAAGTTATTTGTTATACACACTTATGTTGATACAGTCCCGTTTTTTCAGACAGATAAGAAAGTTCTGAAAAAAGGTTAAAAAGACATGCGCCTGATAGTGTAATATTGTTAAACAAAATGGCAACTGGTGCTCAAATCAAATGTGCGTACCAAAAAAAAAAAATTTAAGACTTAGCTGTATTCCAATTCGCAGGGTTCACACTGAACAACATGGACTCTGGATCTCATCGGCTGGATAACCTTAAAAGGAGCTCACACAAGCCCATAAGCGAAAGAGATAATATAGTGTAGTACTTATTACACAAGTATTGCGGCAAATAAAATAAGGACTGCTTACCGAATAGTGCTATTTTTATAGCCTGTAGTAGATTTCCAGAAGATTCCATGGTGTCCCTTTAGTATTCCACAGATATGTACATGGTGGGTGCACAACAAGCTTTAAACTAAATGCAAATGATTCCATCAGCATATTTTATAAGGGTTTTTATTTTGCATACAATAACAAAAAGGGAAACCGTTTAGGAAACAAATGAAATAAAAGGTATGCTTATCTTTTATAAAGGTAACCAGTCCTCATAGGTAACAAATGGAGAGCCTGGGTCAGCGGTCCCAATGTGGCTCGTCCTATAAGGACTTCCTCAGGGGTGATGTTGGGTCTCTGGAGTGCTTGCTATTTATCCTCCATGTTTGTGGAGGTTTGTGATTGAATTTCTAGCAAAAAATGTGTTGAATGCGCAGTGCATGGTGGCTATTTTGTTTGACGTCATTCCTGACATCCGCGATGTCCCACAGGGCTTTGAGGCGTATGGTCACAACCGCACATGTGCGGTTACCGGCGGCCGTGTTATCAGTCCCATCCTCTAGTGCTCACTGCGCAGATGTAGCGCTGATCTGTGTTGCTGTTGGGAATAGGGAGAAATGAAGGAGGATATATCTGTGTGTGGCGGCAAACATTTTGTTTGGTTGAGGACGTGTATATACCAATATGGCCGCGGCCATATTTTGGGTTATCACAGAGGTGACCACTGTCAGATTACAGCACCAACTGCTTATGACAGCGGCCATCTTTTTGGTTATAATGAAAGTTAGAATAAATAATAAAACCATATATACTCCATTAAAACATCCCTAGAAACAAATATCACATATATACAGAAAATAAAATACAAAAGATAATGAAATTATATAATAAAATAATAACATGAACACTAGATAAGAACAAATTAACATAAAAAAATGTCTCCAACACTAGTGGAAGCCATTTTGTTAAGGATAAGGTACAGATGATACTAATAAAAATAAGACACATATCTGGTCTCCAAAAAGATAAAATGACCATAAATACCTCTAAAAGCAACAAACAACATTATTCATTTCACATCAAAGTTTAAAAATGCATAAAATTACATAAGAGTTATAGGCGCAAGAGAGTTTTAAAAACATGTTCATAAAACCACTAATTATAGAAAAGGGGCTATTTCATAACTTTCATTTAGTCCATTCGGTAGCAGAGTGTTCAATTCAAATATCCAGAACATTTCTCTTGAAAGTTTTACCGCAAGGTCTCTGCACCGTAAGCCCAGTTTAACATGTTCAGTTCCTCTATATGTGAAATATTCTGGGTTTCAATCATGATATGTCTTAAAATGTTTGGACACAGAGTGGCTTTCAATCTTATTTTTAATGTTTCTAACATGCTCCCGGATTAAAAATTTTAGGTTTCTTTTTGTTTTCCCGACATATTTCAGGCCACATGGGCATTCTAGTAGGTAAATAACAAAAGAGGTGTTACAGTTAAATCTTTCATATTACATGATTCTGAGCCATTAGAATTCGAAAAAGCTTTTCGGATGAAGATATTTGCACAGGTTGCATCGTCCACATTTATAGGAACCGATGCATTTAATGAGGTCTTTTCTAGTGGAGTTAGTTTGCTTGAGCATGTTTGGAGCCAGGATATCTTTCTTGCTTTTTTAAACAGAATAGTCGGTTTCTGAAGTAAAATATCAGATAAAACGGGGTCCATTTTAAGGATCCCCAATGTTTATTCAGAACTTGCCTAAGTCTCTTCTCATCATTACTAAACTGGGTAATGAAGGGGACCATATCCGCTCTTTTATTGTTTCTGACTTTATATTGTAGAAGATCCTCTCTTAGTAGAGATGAGTGATTCTGGATATTTAGCTAAACCTCACTGCATAGATCTCTAATTGTTTCGAACACACCTCTTTGGGATCGCAAATCAAGGAGGTGTCAGACACCATCTGCTGCATTTGTATCTTAGCCGGACACTTGTGTGCGGCTTTGCAATTCCATCGTCTGCTAAATCAGGCCCTAAACTGCACTGCTGCCCCTTCCCTCCCCGAGCTACTGAAATATCGTAACCGCCAGCAGCTGGTGGAGGGCGGGGTACTCCTGAAGCTCAATCTCCGCCGGAGCCGGCCAGGTTGCAGCGGCTGATGGATACCGCCCTGTGCAGCTGCACTGATTGAATGGCCCTAGAGCCGGCCCTGGGATACAGGTATTGAGTCATAGTGTATAACCCATTGGCATGCACTTCACTTCCCCGGCTGCTGGGCTGCCCCCAGCCACATGCACACAGCAGGTAGGAGCGTTCCTTGGCTACCTTTCCTCCAGCCCACAGGTGGGGCAATGCCCCAAAATCAGGATGGTTGGTGGGATAGGCACCAAAATTGTGGTGGTTGGGGGGGGGGGAATGTATATACATTCATACAGTCACACACACACACACACATACTGTCACACACATTACATTAGTTTCCCTCTGCCTCTTGCATTCTCCAATTCTCTACCCCTGCTCTTACCCTTAGCTTCCCTTACACTGGCTCACTCCTCATGTATTCCATTTGTCTCCCCCTTTCCCTTAGGCTGTAAGCTCTATGATCAGGGCTTTCTCACTCATGTTCTCATTGCCTACTTCTCTTACACACCGGCTACATTCTACACCTCCTCCTTGGACTCTCTGCCCTGGACTCCACTCCTACAACCTGGACCCATTTTATGCGCCCTTGCCAAGTCTATAGGTTTCAGATTACACTGAATATTTCCATTGCACCCCTTGCACCAGTGGCTGTATTGCGAATTGTTACTTGTCCACTGTATTGTACTGTTTTACTCTGTACAGTCTTATTGTTTTGACCTCTGTACAGCTCTGCGGACCAAGTGTGGCGCCCGATAAACTTTAATAATAATACAGTCACACACTTATACATACATATACATAGTGTCCCCCCCTCTTACCTTACATCATCACTTGGCACCACCGGCGGATCCAAGGGGGGGTGATAAGGGCGATCGCCCCCCGTACACATAGCCCAGATTCCTAAAAACCCTGCCCACTTAATGACACGACTAGTGTTAGCTGGCCGGGCTTAGCTGCTGGTGTTGCTGCCTGTCAACAGTGCAGCTGTGGCGCAGCACCAGCGCATGGATCTGTCATTGACTGAGCAGCTCTTTATACATACTCCCACCCCTTGCTATTCCCTCTCCTGGCCCTCCCCCTTTCTCCCCTCTTATCTCATATCCTGCCGCTGCGCTGACTAAGCAGTCCCTCACCACCACCAGCGGCACTGCTGATCTTGTTCCCCTCGCCCCCTTCCCCTTCCTTCCCTCTCCGCTGCACCTGACCTCCTGCTGAGCGGCTGAGCCTACGCTGTCAAATTGTATGGCAGCCAGGCAGTGAGCGGTGTCTGACTCTGCCCCTGAGCTGAGACGGAGCTGGACTGAGACTCCGCCTTCTATATACTCACAGCCCAGCCACTCACGGACTGTGGCTACCTGACACCGACGACTGTGCTGGGCACAGCACCAGTCCTTCCCCTCCCACTAATCCGGGCCGCATGCATCGCACCGCCAGGGAAAGGCAACCATGGACACGCTCCCAGATGACAGCAGCAGCAGCTGGAACTGAAGGGCTGCTCAGGAGGCTGCAGCAAGTGTGCAGGGCCAGGCAGATATGGGACAGCAGCAGGTTAGTGCTTCTGAACACAAGTGTTTGCCCATTCTCCAGCCAAGTGTTCCCCACCATTACTGTTCCCCCATCCCAGTGTCTCCAATACTGCAAGCCCAGTATCTCCCTCCTTCCCTCCTCAAACAGTCCACTGCCGCTACCTAGAACCCCCAGCCAGTTACCCCCGTCATTCAGTCTAGTGTTTCCACCTCCCACCCCTATATCACTGCCCCTCCCCATCCTACCCAGTCTCCCTATCCTCATAGTGACCCCCACTCAGCCCAGTGTTCCCCACTATCTGACTGACCCCTCACCACAGTGACTCCCACCCTGCCAGCCTAGTGTCTCCTCCCTTCACCCCCCAATCAACCCACTGTCCCATCTAACTGCCCCTCAGCAAGAACACCCAGACAGTCTTTTCGGTGTCCCCTCATTCAGCGCAGTGTACCCCCTTTTCCAGCCTAGTGTTCCCCTGGTGTCGCCCACTGCCTCTCCCTGGTGTCACCCACTGCCTCTACCCATCACTCTCTCCTGACACCCTCTGCATCTTCCTGTCACCCACTACCTCACTGCCTCCCATTATCTTTTCCTATCATCCACTGCCTCACCCTCGGTCTCTCCTTGGAGCCACTATCTCCCCATCACACTGCCCACTGCCTTTCACCTTCTACTGACATCACCCACTGCCTCTCTGTCACTCCCTCTCACCCACTGCCTGTCACCCTCTGCGTTACCCACTACCTGTCACCCTCTCTCTCTCACTGCCTCTCCCCATCATCCTGTCACCCAATGCCTCTCCCAGTCTGCCACTTCCTGTCCCCAGCATTGACCACTGCCTCTCCGCAGTGTCACCCACTGCCTGTCACCTATTTACTGTCACCCACTGCCTCTCCCCAGTGTCACCCATTGCCACTCCTCAGCATCACCCACTGCCTCTCCATAGTGGTATCCACTGACTGTCCCCAGTGTCAACCACTGCCACTCCTCAGCATCACCCACTGCCTATCCGTAGTGTCACCCGCTTCGTATCCCCTACTGCCTCTGCCCAGTGTCACCCACTGCCTCTCCGATTTGAAGGAGGGCGCACATTTATAGTTTGCAGGGGGTGCCAAACACACTAGCATCGGCCCTGATGTCATGTTTTCAGAAGAGTTCTGTGAGTATGTATTTGTGGAGCATATCAGTGGGGGGATCTGGTGCACATGTGGGGCTGGGGTGAGCCTTTGTGCGGCAAATTATTATTTGGGGGGGTCTTGGCATGCCTGTCACCTTTTCAGAACAGTGCTGTCAGTCTGTCTTTGTGAGGTATATCAGTGGGGTTGGGGGAAAGGGTCTGGTGCACATGATGGGCCTGGGGGGGAGCCTTTGTAATTAATAGAGAAGGGAGGAGTCGGTATTAATTCTTAAACCGCCACCCCCCCCTAAAAGTAAAGTCTAGATCCGCCACTGCTTGGCACACTGTCTGCATATTCTGCCTACTCTCTCCCATGCTGCTGCTAGCATGGACTGGCGGCACACAGTGCTCTGTAGCCCTACCCCCTCCTTGGTCTCCACCTTCTCTGTCCTTTTCAATTTCTACATCTTGGGGTGCACTTTTGCACTGGAGCTGTAATCAAAGCTGGGGAGTCTCCAGAGAGAGGGGAGCCTGGGGAAACTTGCCCAGCTCCTTAATCTGGCTCTGCATGCACACTCTGTACTATAATTTCTCATGAACGCTCTTTTATATACTTGCTTATGCACTCACAACACACACTTGAGAGTTTATTTACTAGCTTTTCAAAGTCACCAATTATTTGCATTTTGAATTTGAATTTAAAAACAACAAAACTAATAACTGTAAAAGACACCTGATTTTATACTTAATAGTATTACTATTGATAAACTGTAGTTTTGAAAATCTGCCATTTAGACACGTATATGGATAAGAAAAATTTATCAAGATTACACAAGTACATACACCAGAGAACCCCTGGTGTTATATACACAAGAAATAATTGATCGAGTCGGCACTAGGGTTAGCTTGGCAACAGAATTAGGCAACACATTACTGGGAAACTCAATTATGAGAATGGCAAAACTGTATTTTGCCTGGTGAACTATACTTGGATTTGTTTGTTTTTTTTTCATATAGTATTATTAACATCAATAACATTTATTTCCAGTCAATTTTGGCCCCCTCACAGCACCTGAAATCACGAGGAAGAGACTTAAATGCAATCCAAAATACACAAGATCGGGTTTTTAGCTCAGAGTTCGGGACTCAGGGCCTCATTCAGAGGCGGTCGTAGGATGCAAGTGGTCGTTCTGAAACAGGGCAGCCGCTTGCATCCTGAACGGCCGCCTCCATGTCGGTCGTTAGGCTGTGGGTTAACACCCACAGCTCTAACGACCACTAAGGGTGATGGTCGCGATGGTCAAGACCATCGCAACCATCGGGGCTAACAACGAGACCCTAAGGTAGGGTCTCGTCAACCTTAAGCCCCAGGGGAGCTTCCTGCTCTGTTTGAGCAGGAAGCTCCCCACTGACATCACTGATCATGTCAGTGGGGCCGCCCCCAAACGGCAAGCGTTCCGACAGGAACGCCTCCGTTTGGCCGGGCACGCCCCCGGGCCCGCCCAGCAAACGGAGCGAGCTGTCACTCAACATCGACAGCTCGCCCCGTCTGCTACGAGACCCCTAACGACGGATCACCCGTCGTTAGTCAGGTCTCGCGCATGTGCACTGGAGCAACATCGACCCGGTTGCGAGCTCTTAGAGCTAACGACCGGGTCTGAATAAGCTCCTCTGTTCTATTCGGAATCCCAGATCTGAGCTGGGACTTGGTTCGACTTGGAATCTCAAAGTTTTTGTGTTTTTGTTTTTCAGCAAAACTGAACCACTCATCTCTAGTAAAGATATACAGATATAAAAAAGGTTATTGTCATACTCACTGCAATAAACTGAGCATAAACTTTTACTACAAAAATACAGTTCTAAATTCAAGTCATTGGGTCTGTGAATGAAATATAAGCTTATGTGTTGCACACAATAATTACGCTATAGGTGCTTTATGACCATATAGATAATAAGACAGGTCTCTGGATAGCAGTACATTAAATATATTTAGAGTATATGAAATCCTCACAACTGTGAACCAGTAAAAAAATAAATAAATAAATTACTATTTTATTTGTACATAAAAAGTCTGTCACACACATCTACAAATGTATTATAATCCACCTGCCATGCATTCCTGCTAATAGAGTGGACCTAACTGTAGACAATGATAGTCACCATATTGTGTCACACATTCATATGTTACTCCAGAGGAATCGGTATGGAATCCCGGCTGCCGCACGGCCGGCGGTTCGATTCCCAGCAGCGCCTGGCCGACAGATGAGCAGAACTCGGCAGCGGAATCCCAACAGCGCTGGAAATCCCGATCGTCGCTAAGGTAAGTATAAACTAACCTAACAACCTACCTTTCCTTAGGGGTGCCTAACCCTGACCTCCCCCCCCCCCCCCAAGTGCCTAACCCTAACCCCCCCCTTCCCCGCTGCCTCAACCTAAGTCCCCCGGGGGGGTGCCTAACCCTAAGTCCCCCCCGGGGGTGCGTAACCCTAACCCTCCCTCCCCCTAACCTAACCCTCCCGGGGCGTTGCCTAACCCTAAGTCCCCCCCGGACATCTAGACGACCGGCATTTCACCCTCGCTGGGATATGACAGAAGGGGAGCCGGCTGTCGGCTGTCCAGATGCCTCCAAAATAGCAATTGAAGGATCAGCACTCTCAATTTAAAAACACATGGATATGTGACCTATTATAGGGACTCTCATTGTTTACAATTAAGAGTACCTTGAAGGGAATCAGTATGTAATGCCGGTGGCTGGATCAAATACCAACAGCAGAACCCCGACGGACCTAATTCACAACTGGGGCTGGTAACTTAACTCTCCCCTCTCCCCCCCCAACCCTCCCTTAATGGTGCCTAACCCTAACCTCCCCTCCTAGTGCCTAACCCTAACCTCCCCCCTAAGTTCCTAAACCTAACCCTCCCAGGGGGGAAATCTAACCCCAACTCCCCTAGTGGTGCCTAACCCTCCCTTTCCCTAACTCTCCCGGGGGGAGGGGGGGCCTAACCACAAGTCCCCCCAGGGGTCCCTAAGCCTAACCCTCCCCCCACGGCTAGACGCCCGGCTTACCTATGTTCGGCATACCGTGGTGTCTGTATTTTGTAGTGGGGTTAATGATAAGTGTCAGGATTTCGATCTATAGTCCCGTCGGGCTGCCAGTGTCAGGATATTGGCAGGCAGGATAGCGCCTGTCGGTATCTAGACTGTATCCCCCTTGAAGTGGTGGGTGGCTTATCTTATATTTGCAAATGTATGCAACAGAGATTCCAGAACAAACAGATTTTGTTTTACGGTTTCCAGCAGAGCCCCATCCTGTCACGCACCTGCTCTGAACGTATAAATTGATTGAGCAATTTCCATTTATGTAATATATAGATTAGGTGCCCAATAAATATATTAATTACGTGCCAGATAAATAAGATGCTCTGAAAAAATCCCCCCGCTCTTTATTTTATTTTTTTAAGAACTACATCTAAATCACCAACTAGATGAGAGTATTAGGGTTTAGACTAAATGAGAACAAATGTGTGTTATAATTTAAATGTTCAATTCTATAAAAGTTACATGACTAGTCCATATTTACAGAAGAGCAAAACTGAACATATTCACGCGAGAGTTAAGGCTTATTTGTTTAATTCAATTTGTATTCCATCACAAAATCAGAACAAAACGTCCAGCCCTCAAATCTCACACTTTACCACAAAACATTAATGAATCTATACATTAAAAAGGGGAGGATTGTTATATACCTCCACCATACACTACAAAGATTTGTCACTCTACAGTACTCACAAGGCAGTAAGTAGCACAGTTTTGTTAATAAACCAATGCACATGTTTACCCAAGTCTTCCTTTATTAAAGGGGGTTGTACACTTTTGGACAACGTCTCAAAAAAGAAAATAAATGCCCCAAGTTTATGAATAGTCAGGGTACATATCACCAGAAATCCACTATTACCTGGATTATCTCCCCCATCCCTATTCGTTTTACTGTATGGGTTATGTTTTTTTATTTTTTTAAAGAAATAATCCAAAAGTGGACAGCCTGTTTAAGACATGCAACACTAAATATCATAACAGTGCCTACGTTCCAAGAGGTAGTGGGTTATTTTATTTGTTCTTTAAAACCGGTATGAATTAGTAACCTAATGAGCAAATCAGGAGCATTCAGTAGATTTCACATCAGATAAAACCATTACAGGTCACAAAAAAAAAAAAAAAAAGCGTTTACACATTGCATGATCACAGTTGTCTGTTCCTGTCATTAATCACATGACAGCGAGATATAGGCCAGTTGGAGTCGCAGTGTAAAATTGTTTTAACATGAGAACCGTCCAAAGAGCTTTGATAGATGTATAAGAAAGTATAAATATTACACAGATGAAAAAAGGTGAAAGATTAAAAGTGGCAATTCTCCAAAGTAGCAGAACAAAAAGAGTTTGTATAAATGACAATAATGCTAATAAAAGTTTGATAGATACTTATATTTTTATACAGTAAAAGACTGTGGAAGAATGGGTACAACCAGATACATATATGAAATCTATTGTCTGAAGTTCTGAATAGCAGAATGAAAACAGGAAACATTTGCTGCTACTCTGATAATTTCATACATGATCACCAAGGTGCTTTTTAATCAGTAATTTAATGATTATGGAACATTGAGGACAACATAAAAGGTGTTCATTATGAAATGTAATTTTCTGTACTTCAGACAGAATGTGGTCAGAATGCCTTCTGCTGGGATTCCGGCGGTCAGAATCCCGACACTTGTAAAAATATAGGCGCCGGCATCACGACCGCCTGAATCCAGAAGCTGCAGGCCCGATTCAGACCCGCTCGCTAGATGCGTTCACCAAAGTATGCAAATCCTGCGATCGCACAGCAAGGCATTAGCACGCCCACTATGTCTTGATCGTGGTGTGCAATTAGACGCCCACTAGCCTGTCTTAAGATGCCCACTTTCCCTTGATGTTACCGATTTGTTGCATACACTTCCAGGAGATGACATTTAACACTGAGTACCATCGAAAGCGTGCGCAGCACTTGTGGCTGACCATACCCTACCGCAAGCACTGCGAGTGCTTCAGTGTGTAATTCAACCATGTGACGTGTACTATGATGCGGTGTCTTAATTATGCACGCCTCTGAAACGGCGTTAAGACGCTCAGACACGCCTGCGTTCGCACCACCACTCCCCCGTTTCCATCAACCAACCCGTCACCACCCACAAACGGCTCGTCTTGTCACTCAATCTAGCGAAGCGTCTATGTACAAGGGGCGATCGCTTCGCGATCACATAGACTGGTCCACGCACGCGAACTGCAATGCATACGCATGCGCACTTTGCAAATATAGCAGGCTACTTGCGAACACAGCCTAGCGAACGGGTCTGAATCAGGCCCTAAGTACTGGGATTAGGGGGAGAGTTAGGCACTAGGGGGAGGGGAGGTTAGGGGCAAGGGTAGGAGGTAGGTTAGGCTTACTTACCTAGGGGCGGTGGCATTCTAACCTGGTTGGGATTCTGACCCCAACCCATTTCAGACATGGTGCTTCAAATTATAGGGAAAACCCTTTTACAGAAAACACCAAATCTTAAAGGATAATAGATCTCATATCTGAGAATGACTAACAATTAAATAATTTTATGCATAGATTAGACTTCAATATAAAGAATGTTATTTTTAAGTATTTGTAGAGTGTACATGTACTTTGCAGATTTGGTTGGTTATATATTTTATGTTTAAAAATATGAGTCTATTAGTTTGTAAATTCATTGACTAATATCCAATCAACAAATAAATTACAACCAGCTATTCATAAATAAGTAATTTCTTCATATCATGTTTGTTTCTTATTTTTTTTTTCTACATGACTCAAATAAGTATTTGACACAAAAAAAAAAATTAAACGTTACATTTTTTGTTTTATCACTTTGGAGAATACCCCTCAGTTTGTGCAGTTATGTTGGCTGCAGCTTCATAGACTAAGGGGAATATTTACTAAGGGTCGATTTTACGTTTCAAGGTCTAAATCATACATTTACTAACAGATGATTTTTGACATAATTTTTTTTAAACAATGTAAAAAATCATCTGTTAGTAAATGTGTGATTTAGGGGTAAATTTACTGAAATCCATTTTTTTGTTCGATGTTGGGACGATTTTTGGTTGATTTTGTGTTTCAGGGTCTAAAATCACACACTCACTTAGAGATGATTTTTTGACATTGTTTAAAAAAAATAAATAAAAAAAAAGATGTAAAAAATCATGTTAGTGTCTGATTTAGACCCTGAAACACAAAATCGAAAAAAAATATCAACCCAAAAAAATGGACCCAACATCGACTTTTAGTAAATATACTCCTAGGTATCTGTTTATTAGTAAAAATTAACATTCAGTATAAGTAATAGATGGAAATGAAGACAGCATGGCTATGTGCAAAAGGTATTAGGGAGGCAAAACATTTCTGTGATACCACATTAGAGGATCTGAAGGAAATGGACTGGAAACTAAGTAGAGGAAGTCATGGCACAGATACCGGTATATGGGAAAAATTAAGGTGCAGCAAACATCTAACTGAATGTGTCCAGGTCATCATGAAAAATCACAACATGCACAATCCATCTCTGTACAACACATCAGAGGCCCAATTGAGTTCAGCACTTTGATTGTGGCTCTGTCTGCTGGAATTTGCTTCTCTATATAGAAGAAAGGAGAGAAAGGGCAAGTATGGAGTCCATAGGGTGAGTAGGTCATCTGACATCAGGTAGTGCACTTTGGCTGGGCAGTGGGATGGCTCCATTGTTAGGGTGGCAGGTCTGCTTCAGACTTTGGAAATAGGATGCCTGCACTGGTTTGTAACCTTGCAAAGCACGGACCGCTTCCTCAATGCTGAACCAGCGCCGCTTCCGTCCTATGAAGGAGTGACTGGAATTATGTCACATTACAGCTACAGTTTTCTGTATACCAAGCTACTCTGAAACAATCATACACTATTCATTCTTATTGCATACTTCAAGTGTTGTAAAGTTAGAATTTTCAAAACATACACACTAATGATGGGCATACACTGCCAGACAAAATGTCTGTCAGACCGACAGACATTTTATCTGGCCGGCTGCCAGCCGCAGATGTCCGCGGCATACACGGTGAGAGAAATCTCACAGTGTATAGCCCGACATCCGCGCTCCGTAGGAAGGAACACAGGAAATGTCTGTCTGTCGGCTGCGCTGGGCATACACTGTCCGATGCGGCCGACAGTTTACCGGGTAATATCGCATCGGACGGGCATGCTGGACAATCCAGCATGCCCGACCGAGCATTATTTAACCCTCGGTCGCCCCCCCCACGCTACAATTATCGCGGCGATCCGCCGATATCGGGCGGATCGTCCCGATAATTGCAGCGTGTATGGCCAGCATTAGTAGCATGATTTTTACACGAGTGATGGTCATACCAATATTGACTGAATCCTCCCAATCTTCCAGGATCTCCGTTACAGTCAAAACATAAACAAAGGTTCTGTGCTTGCGTTCAAAATTCTGCAGAAGAGAGATTGTGAAAAAAGCAATAACTGAATAAACAACACATTGCCCACACACATTTACCGCTTTACATTTTCACCACAAAAACAGGGACTTTAAACAAGTGATTTACTGTCATATATAGCTTGTACTCTCTTTAGATCTAGAGATAGTCTGCCGCCTACCTCACTCACCTTTCAGGTAACAGGCTCCAGCATAAAAAAGGTGGCCTTCAAAGCCACATAGCCAAAATCAACTCCATGATGGCAAACATGAAACAGAAAGGCACTGATTTGTAAAAGACTTGTTCTTGCTGCCAAGAACCTGAACAGACCTGGAATATGGGGTGTCTTTTTACAGTAACCAGACCCCTGGCTGATCAAAGCTGGACTCCCAGACCATTAAAGTACTCTTCATAGTAAATCTAATACATGATGATAAAACAACAGATGCCGACCCACAAACTGTGAGGGGTATTCTACACTATTCCTAGATTAGTTTTATTTACAAAAAGAGGTCCATTAGACCCCTTTGACTTCTACACAGTAGACACAGTACCAGTCAAACTGGTGTTTCTACCATCATTTTTGGGCAAACCACCATATTACGTTCCTTTAACTACAGCCCCCAGCAACTGCAGTAAAACAAATTCATACTGTTGTTAGTAACAGAGCAATTGACAATATTGGGGCAAAGGTGCACACATTTGCAGATGGATCTTACGATTTTAGCACTGTTACCAGTCACCAGTGTACAGATCTATGGGGGATTCTGAGCGTATGAATCTCATTTGCAACTCCACTTTCGGCTGCTTAGGCGTAGCTGGCCAGTAATGGAACATTCGCACATGGGCTAGGTTGAGCGAGAGAGGGCTATGCAGAATTGCGTGCTATGCTGAGTTGTGCAAATGCAAAGGTGTCTGATTTCAGACAGATTTTCTCCTTACCTGTAGGAAATGTATTTGGATTGGTACTGTGGGCCTGATTCAGACCAGCTCGCGAGCGCTGAGCGCTCGCAAGCGGGTCGCTGGTGCCCAAGTGCGCATGTGCACGACGGAGGTGGCTCCATCGTGCGCATGCACGAGACCCGAATAACGAAGGCCAAGCCGTCGTTATGGGTCTCGCACCAAAGGGGGCGTGCTATCGATGGTGATTGACAGCACGCCCCCTTTGGTGGGAGTGCCGGGGGCGTGGCTGCCCAGACTGAGGCGTTCCCATGGGAACGCCTGCCGTCTGGGGCCGGCCCCACTGACATCACTAGTGATGTCAGTGGGAGTGCTTTTGGCTCTGATAGAGCCAAAAGCACTCCAGGGCTTGTGGCAGCGAGACCCTACCGCAGGGTCTCGTCGCAAACCCGATGGTCACCTACA
Organism: Taudactylus pleione; assembly: GCA_031769625.1. NCBI lineage: Eukaryota > Metazoa > Chordata > Amphibia > Anura > Myobatrachidae > Taudactylus > Taudactylus pleione. The sequence continues at coordinate 337,760 of JAUIMM010001601.1, forward strand.
GCTATGCGAGCGGCCAGGAGGCCGCTCCACAAAGGAGAATGGACGGCCCTGATTCAGAGCGAGCGCTCTGTCAGAGCGTCCGGCTCTGAATCAGGGCCTGTATTTTCACAACCAACAATAAAAGTTATGTTCATCAAGTCAAATGTGCAAGAGGTTGTCACCTCCTTGCTATTATGTGTCACTACATGGAACGGGATGGGTACAGGATGCCGTCGCTCGGGAACCTGGCGGTCAGAATCCCGATGCAGGCATCCCGACAGGGTTAGACACCTGTTGGTAGGTATCCTAACCCTCCCTCCTCGGTGTCTGAACCTAACCTCCCCCTCTCCACATCTTAAAAACGTAATCCTCCCCCTAGTGCCTAACCCTAATGCTAACCCTCCCCCTAACCCCACTACTTAATCTTCGGGATGCCGGCGTTCAGGGTGCCAGCGCCAGGATTCTGATAGGTGTCGGGATTCCAATGCGGTATTCTGACCGTTGGAATGCCCGTGGTCGGGATATTGACCGCATCCCCAGAAAATACAAATTATACCAGAAAATACTCCTACCCCCTTCAAATACATAAAATATCTAAAAATATATTCTTTATTTAAAAAAACAAAAAAAACTACTGTTAAAACTAACTGAACAGAATGGATTCCCCTGAAAAAATTTCCATTTGTTTTGCTTATCACTCATTATTTAACAGTTACTAACACTTATCTAGTTCAACTTGCCTCTACTGATGGCTGCTGTCATTATTTTTCTTTTGTTTTTTGTAAAGAATTAACACTTTAAATACTGCAATCTAAAATTAAATTTAGCAGTAAACTAAGATTACTTACCTCAAACACACCAAGATGACGACCTAACGTCCCTTTAACTCCAGCCTATTAGAGAGAACATAGGTTAATATACAACTGTCATTATTATCTATAAAGCATAACATGCATAGTAACATACAATACGGATTAAAGCAAACAAATGAAAACATAAATAAAAGAGAAATATAGTAATCTGAGAAGTAAAATATAAAGGAAATGTGGAAAACAAAACAAGAGGAACACAGAAGGAGCGCTCCTCTAAAGTAGATGTTGGAAAAAGGAATTACAGGATACGGCTAATAATGTTAAAAGAAATTAGAGCTGGGTCACACGAGCACTTTGAGCTCTAGTCCTTTTACAACTAGAACAGCTACAATCTTCATACTGCTCAGTCACTCCGATGCAGACAGATTAAAAATTAAAGGGGACTACCACAGGAATGATTACACTCTGAGTAGTCTGTGTGCAACACTTACCAAGCTTAATAGCTCTACTTTGACAGTGGAGAAGAATTCTTCCTTGACTTCAACCAGTTATCATGGGAGCAATTGAGCACTACAGCATTTTAGCTTGAAAATTGTTAGTGTATAAAGCATTTATGCCAGCACCCTTAATTGTAAAAACATTTCTACAAAAGATTTATTTTTTACAAACTTATAACATCATGTGTTTATCACATTTTACATACAGACTGATAATGGATGCATAATGTATGCTGCTGTCAGTGAGAGGTGTATACCAGCATTAAAGCATTATAGCACTGTGTGGCATTTTATTTAACCCTGGAACACTAACCATGGGTCTGTCAGAACCCAACATTTTTCACATTTGTAAATAAAACAAAAACAATTTTTAAAAAAATCTGATATCAGTACCTTACTATAATATTAGATCTATATTAGCCATAATACAAACATTTTGGGAATGTTGATAGTTTAGCTGTTATAGAGAATGTGGGTCTCTCAGACCCATGGTTAGCTATAGTGAGGTAACATTTTAAGAAATAGTTTCAGCATCACTTTACGTTGTCTAGCTATCTACAAGACACTCTGGAAAAGACATCACTCCTACAACTGAGAACCATATACACCAACACCAAAGGAGGAGTAGACACATTCCACTGCCCTATGCAGTCGAAAAACCAAACGATGGCCCTTATGTGTATTTTATGGTGTACTCAATACTGTAGGAATAAATGCCTGTGCTCTACAGTGAGAACAGACAAAACAAAACTGTATTGGCCAGGCATCTGTTTCTTCAGCTAGCTTACAGTCTGATGGTTTCTGTGGTTGGAGCGACCAACTTTACCACGTGAAACCTGGGCATTATTGCAGAGAGCCCTTCAAGTAAACCCAGTTCCAGCACAACCTACCCAAGGACTGCAACCTCGCCAAAGATGTGGTATTTGTCCCTCCAAGGACCTGAAGACGTTCAAGTGTACACAATGTTGTGTTCGGACTGTGTGTGATTTCTTTTACTATTACCTCTCTGTGGAAAATTCCCTTGAGTTCTAAAACATGTGTACGCTATTAGAATAAATATTCATTGATTAGTATCTGAACAGTGTGGGTCTAAATAGTTTTGTTTTTTTAAGGTTAGTATTCCAGGGTTAAGCTAAACAGTAAAATCTGGTGATTCTTAAGTTAAATAATAGGTGGACCACTCCAATTGTATGCACATGCATCATAACTTGAGATACATAATAAAATCTGGAAACAAATTCTCATTTACACCATCCAAAATAAAATTGTACTATGGGTATGCACAATGAGTGATGTCTATCAATAGTGCACGTGTAAGGATAGATTAGATTATCTACTGAACAACAATATGCGATATGAATCGGAATGCTCTTCTTCAGTCAGCAACCTGTTCAATTCCTTCCCTGACCTTCTGACACCATCTCTTTATTTGATCCCACAAATGAAGATGAAATATCATCTCTCGTTATGTTTCTACTGTACTACCTCTCCTCTTTATCCTATAGCCTCACAAACCAGTAGAGCCCTGTCTATTTTGCTCATCCCGAACTTAACTATAATCACTCTCTCCCTTTCAATCATTATTCAAGCCTGAAGTGATTACCGCTATCCTGAGACCAACACAATTTTCTTTCATATTACCATCCCATCTCGTAGCTCCCTTGCCCCTCCAAGCTGCTTGAGAGACTTGCCTACAGCAGCCTCACACAATTTATTACACCCACTTCAGTCCAGCTGTCATTTCCAACACTCCACAGAGACTGCAATGACCACAGAGGTCAATGATCACTTCTAAGTCTAAAGGCCATTACGCACTACTAATTCTCCTGGATCTCTCTGCTGCATTTGATACAGTTGATCACGGGTGGCATGGGATCCTGGCAGTCAGCGGTCAGAAATGACAGCGGCATCCTAACAGTCAGAATCCCAACTCAATTAGGTAAATGTCCTAACCCTAACCCCCCCCGCAGCCTAGCTCTAAACCCCCCGACAGCCTAACCCTAATCTCTATCCTTCCCCTAGTGCCTAACCCTCCCCATAACCTTAATACTTACCATCGGGATTCCCGCGCTGGTATTCTGAGCTCCATCATCCTGACTGTCGGGATTGTAACTACATCCCGTTGATCACTCTCTCCTCATACAAACACTACAATCCCTAGGTCTGCATGACACGGTCCTGTCCTAGTTCTCATCCTACTTATCAAATTACTATTTCAGTGTTATTCCCTGGATCCACATCCTCTCGGGTTCTTCTATCAGTTGGAGTACCACAAGGATCAGTCCTAGGTCCTCTGCTTTTCACTATGTATTCCATCTTGGTAAACTCATCAGCTCTTTAGATTTCAGCATCATCTGTATGTGGATTATACCCAAATTTACATATCCACTACAGATCTTTCACCATCTGTGTTGGCACGTTACTGAATGTCTTGCTGCCATATTGTGAATGTCATATCGCCACTTCAAACTCAATATTTCCAAAACATTATACCCATCGACCAATAGTAGTTACTGACCTGACATCTCTTATTCTGTTGATAACATGACAACACTACCCGTCAAGCTCGCTGCCTAGGTGTCATCCTTAATTCTGCATTGTCCTTGGTTTCCCTCATTAGATCTATATCCAAAATGTTCCTCATCAGTCACTCAATTCCTACATTAGTTACTTGTCTTTAACCAGATTTAATATAAAATACTTCTACTTACACATTAGGATGTTATCCAAACTACACCAACGTAAATGTCTTTGCTTTTCTCAAAACATATAATTGCTGATCTGCTCAGATTGCACAAGATCTGCGTCTCTCATCCACATTCATTACCTGCTCCCATTCTGGCACAAGACTAGCCTCCAAACCTACAAGCGTTCCCTTTAGACTCACCTCTTCAGCCAAGCTTATTTTCTTGAATTACCCGCATACCCTCCATAAGCTATTTAACTACCTTCCTTCTACACAACTTCAGAAATGTCCTTTCAACGCTCACACAAGCTGCTAACACAAGCTAGCATTGCTGTGTGACTGCAATCTGGCTGGAACAATTTGCAATACTGTATGTAGCAGTTATCCTCATGTATCAAATTCCAGTTTCTCTATAGATTGTAAGCTTGCGAGCAGGGCCCTCTTACCTCTTTATCTGTCTATTATTAACAAGCCTCTTTTTATTTATGAAAACTAAAACAATTCTTTAACCTTGTGCCTCCTGTCAGCAGCTATTAACCTCTAAATGGGCACACCCTAGTCCCAAATAACAAATGTAAAATACTGGCAAGAAGACGTATTAAGCGCTAGCCCAATTGGACACAAACAAATATATTAAAATCACTATGCGTAGCCAATCCAATCCTGTGTTGTTCTATTCTCCCGAACAACTGGATTTAAACTCACATTCAAGTTCTGACCTGAGTGTATAGAAAGGTATCTTTTGGGTATCTTTCTGGTATGTTCTATAGTCACAAGTGTCAGGACCCCATGGAAAGAGGAAACTTACATTTGAATCCTATCTCGCATTCACATCACGGTTTATTTAAACTCCAAAAGATGCAGGAAATATCCTCATATAAAAATGTATTCATATACAGAACAATATAAAAAACTAAGCTTTTACGGAGTAACTAGTGCACAGTCTTAAGTTTGCAAACATAAGATGGGGCACTAGTTACTCCCTAAAAGCTGCGCTGGGGCAGCACTGAATTAGAGTGCGAGGGGACCCCACTAAAAATGCATTTTAAGGGTGGCGGACAACCTGGAGGATAGTGCCGAACCTAGGAGGTTCATCCGCAAAGCTGTATGCACCGTCACCGCAGTCTGCAGCATGGAGTATTGGTGCCGGCTACCATCTTTTCCCCCAGCAGGCACACGGTACTTTTTCCTCCAGGAGGACAGAAAGACTTTGTCCGTATTCTGATGTCCATTTTGCCGGTTTTTATTTTTCCTACTTAGTTTTTTTATATTGTTCTGTATATGAATACATTTTTCTATGAGGATATTGCCCGCATCTTTTGGAGTTTAAAGAAACCATGATGTGAATGCGAGATAGTGTAAGTTTCCTCTTTCCATGGGGTCCTGACACTTGTGAATATAGAACATACCAGAAAGAAATTTTCTTTTTATTTAGGTTTTATTTCCAATTATAGTACGATGGTACAATACAAGTAAATGCTAATAAAATATGAGATATGGTAAGAACTTTCCCTTGTTATCTCTATTTCTACAAAGTCCATAGGCTACCTTGGGGAATAGGCGATGGCGGCAGACATCGGGCACCTCAGAGTTAAAGTTTTCAGCCTCCCAGGATGCCCTGGGGTCCCTGTGCTATACCCCCGCCCCTGAGCCAAGGCATCTCAGTTATGTAACAAGCCATAGCCGGAGGAGGAGAAGAAAGAGAGAGAGAAGAAAGTCTGGAACACACAAGAATCACATTCTCACCAGAAGGAGACGGAAAAACCGGTTACCAGCTCAAAGCCCATCTGCAGTACAGGTGCAACAGGGCGGGAGTCCTGTGGAACCCTATGGACTTCGTAGAAAGAGAGATAACAAGGGCAAGTTCTTACCATATCTCATATTTTCTACTTCAGGGTAGATAGGGTATCCACAGGATACCTTGGGGATGTCCCAAAGCAGTATACTTTAAGGGTGGGGAAGTCCATGTGCTGAAAGGAGAATCCGCCACCCAAAGGTATCAAATGCATAATACCTTACAAAGGTATGGACAGAAGACCACGTGGCTGCCTTGCAAAGCTGAACAGCAGAGGCACCACGGCGAGCTGCCCACGAAGGACCCACAGACTGAGTAGAATGAGCCTTAACAGAGGATGGTACAGGAAGGCCCTCCTGAATGTAAGACTCAGAAATCGCCATGCGAATCCATTCTGCCAAAGTCTGCTTAGTGGCAGGCCAACCCTTCTTACGGAAACCATAAAAAGGACAAACAAGTAGTCCGGCTTCCGAAATTAATTGGCACGGTCAACATAAATCCTTATGGCACGTACCACATCCAAGGAGGCTTCACCAGCAGAGAGGTCTGGGGAATCAAGGGCCGGTACTATAATTTCCTCATTGATGTGAAAACTAGATACCACCTTAGGTAGGAAACCAGGGCGAGTGCGAAGCACCGCCCTGTCCCTATGAAAAATCAGAAAGGGAGGGCGACATGAGAGAGCCCCCAAGTCTGACACCCTTCTGGCCGAAGCAATGGCCAGAAGAAACACAGTCTTAGCTGTAAGCCATTTTAAATCCACTGAGCCCAGTGGTTCAAATGGCGGTCCTTGGATAGCCCTCAGGACCACAGCCAAATTCCGAAGGAGCAACTGGTGGAACAAAGGGAGGCTGAATGCAAAGAACACCTTGCATAAAGGTGCAGACATAAGGAAGAGTGGCAATTCTAAGGTGAAACCACACTGATAAAAGGCAGAAACCTGCACCTTCAGTGAAGCAAGGCAAAGACCGTGATCTAAGCCTGCCTGTAGGAAAGCCAAAACCCTGGATATCCTAAACACCTGAGTATCATAGCCTCTAGGGCGACACCAGTCAAAGAAAGTATGCCACACTCTGTGGTAAATTCTTGCAGAAGCAGGCTTCCGAGCTCTGAGCATGGTGTTAACTACAGAGCTGGAAAAGCCCCTGGACTTTAACAGGGCTGTCTAAACAGCCACGCCGTCAAAGACAGAGGACTCAGGTCCGGGTAATGGCAAGGACCTTGAGACAACAGGTCCGGACGTTGAGGCAACAGCATTGGAGTGTCTATGGAGAGACTCCAAAGATCTGAGTACCAGTGACGTCTGGGCCACTCTGGCGCTATCAACAGGTGCGTGCCTCCTTCTTGCTTGAATTTTCAAATTACTCGAGGAAGAAGGGAGAATGGAGGGAATAGGTACGCAAACCTGAAAGTCCACCGGACCGACAGAGCGTTTCCCAGAAGAGCTTCCGCGTCTCTTGTTCTTGACCCGTACACAGGCAGCTTGTTGTTGTGTCGCGAGGCCATGAGGTCTATCTCCGGAGGGCCCCACTTGTTCACCAGTAGTTGAAAACACCTCCTGGTGAAGAGACCATTCCCCTGGATGCATGTCTTGATGGCTGAGAAAGTCTGCTTCCCAGCTGAGGACAACTGGTATAAACACTGTCGAGATGGCAGGGAGATTGTCCTCCGCCCAAGCTAGAATGCGGGACACCTCTGTCAGTGCCGCCTGACTTCAGGTTCCTCCTTTGTGGTTTATGTAAGCCACTGTGGCGGCGTTGTCCGACTGTACCTGGACGGGTTTTCCGTGAAGAACAGGTCCTGCTTGCTGGAGAGCTTTAAATACTGCCCGAAGTTCCAAGATGTTTATTGGAAGTGCAGATTCTGCTGGTGTCCACCTGTCCTCGAACAAGTGTGGACCAGTCACTGCTCCCCAGCCTCAGAGACTGGCGTCCGTTGTCAGAAGGACCCAGTTCGCCATCCAAAAGGAGCGTCTCCTGTTCAGGTGAGCAGTTTGTAGCCATCAGGCCAGAGACAGACGCACCTCCGGAGAAAGCACCATGGTCTGTGGCTTTATCCGATGGGGCAACCGATTCTATCTGGAGAGGATAAACTTCTGCAGAGGTCTGGAGTGAAACTGGGCATATTCCACCAATCGAACATTGACACCATGGAGCCCAGTAACCTCATCGCTGTGTGAATAGACACTCGGCAGCTCTGAAGGCAACTGCGTACCTTTGCCTGTAATGCAGAGATCTTTTCCTCCATCACAAAGATCCTCTGTTGTTGGGAGTCCAACAGGGCTCAGAGATGGAGCATCCTCTGTGAGGGAACCAGGGAGGACTTCCTCCAGTTTATCAACCAGCCGTAATTCTGCAACACAGATATTGTCAGTTGCAGATGGTGCTGAAGGATCTCTGGAGACCCTGCTAACAACAGAAGGTCATCCAGATAGGGCAACAAGCGGACCCCCTGCATCCGCAGGTGGGCTGCCATGACTTTGGTAAATACTCGAGGCACAGTGGCCAGACCAAACGGCAGTGCCTGGAACTGGAAATGATTGTTTAGCACTTCAAACCTGAGAAATTGTTGGTGTGCCAAGATAATAGGGACATGCAGGTAGGCGTCCTGAATGTCCAACGACACCATGAAATCCCTAGGCTCCATTGCCAATATAATGGAATGCAGAATCTCCATCCTGAACAGAGGAACCCTCAAGGAACTGTTGAGGGATTTGAGGTTGAGGATGGGCCGGTAAGACCCATTGGGTTCCTGCACCAAAAAGAGATTGGAATAGAATCCCACGCCCCTCTGTGGTAACGGAACAGGCACTATAACTCCAGCCTGGAGCATAGAGTGCAACACTTTCCGGAGTTCCCGGGCCTTGTCGTGATCTAACTGAAGGCCTGTGGTGAAAAACCGGCAGGGAGAGGGCATACCCCCGAGAGACAACTTCTCTTACACAAGTGTCCGCGGTAGTCAGGTACCAGCACTGGGCGAACTGATGAAGTCGGCCTCCGACTTTGGGGTCCCTCAAGGGGAGGCTTGTCCAGTCAGGCTGAAGGCCTATCGTCTGACTTGGGAGTAGGACGTCTTGTACTCCAAGCCTGCTTCTTTGGCTTGGCAGATATCCTGGTCCCTGATTGTCTTGGAAAAAGACAGTATCTTGGATTTACCCTGGGCCCTATAGGGCCGAAGTACCAGAGCCTTATAGGACTGCAGCCGATGGCAAGCATGCAGATTTAGCTGCTGCCCGCGTGGCCACAATTTTGTCTAGATCAGGACCAAACAGGACCTGTCCATTGAAGAGCAAGCATTCCAATCCCTTCTTGGAATCAGCATCCGCTTTCGAAGAGCGCAAACACAGGGAGCGGCGAGCAGCTGATGCCGAGGAGATTCTTGAAGTGAGGAGACCTATATCTAGGGTTGCCTCATTAATGTATGTGGCTGAGTCTCTGAGATTGCCCACTAACTCCACCTGCTCAGACGAAGAGTCAGTGTCCAGAGACGCCTCCAAGTATTCTGCCCAGCGCTCCATGGCTCTGACCACCCAGCACATGGCCATAGCCGGTCTGGAAGCCCCCCTGCAAGGGAATAAATGGATTTTAGGCATTTTTCCTCCTTGCGATCTGTAACATCCTTCAAGGAGGACATGGAGGGAATGGGCAATGTTGCACTCCTCACTAGGCGTGTGACACCTGTGGAGGGGTTTCCCATTTGGAAAAATAATTAACCGCAAATGGGTATGCAAAGGCCAAGCGTTTTTGAGGCTGGAACCGCTTACATGGATTTTTCCACGCCTCCTCTAAATGATCCACTAACTGACCAGATAGAGGAAATACAGTGGCATCTCCCTTAATATCCTTAAAGAAGGCGTATTTGGGATTTGGCCACTGGGGGATCCTCATCCTCAATAACCAAGGCCGCACAGACTGCCCGTATAAGGCCAGGTATAAAGACTTTAGACCTAGACTCAGCCTCCTTAGCACGAAGGGACTCTTGGTCTGAAAAGTCAATAATCTCACCGTCATCAGACGTCATGTCATCATCATCATGCTGAGTCATCTGAGACACTAAAGGCCGCAATGGTGACTCCCCTTGTAAAACGTCCGTCAGGTGCTGTACCATATTGGACAGTTAATTTACCCACACACAGGTCCTGCGAGACCTGGGTTTAAACCGGGAGACACTGAGGTACCATCAACTGCCTGGGGAACCCCTGCATGGGTGACGAGACTACCGCCTGCTGCGATAAACCCCATCTGGGGAAACGCAGGCGGCGTCGCCAACTGGCACACAAGGGTTGTAAGTGCCTTAGCAAAACAAGCCCAGGGCGGTTCCTGTACAGGCGCAGTGACAGAAATCGGGCATGATATGAGATAACATGCCCTACATAATCCCTCATCGTTCCCATCTCCCTCCGTTAACTGTACATTGCATGTGGTACATTTTAGCTGAAGAGGATATTCACGTTCACTCCCAGACATGATGAGTGTAAACAGAGTATGTGACTCCCCACACAGAAAAATACTTTTACAGTGAGGAATGAACACCCTGCAAAACCGCACCGAAAGGGCTTTAGCAGAGGAAGAACAGGGATAGTAAAATGGCTGACAGTGAGAAGTGAAAGTACAGGTAGACAGTGCTAGCATATAGTCACATTCAATGCAGAAATAAATCACCTGCACTACAAGCACTATGATCAACTATGCATACCTCTCTGACCTTATCGGAGGAGAGGTATGCGGGGGGACCCGAATCGCGATGCCACCTGTATCAGAACTCCAGCAGCGTTTGTACACTTCCCTGAAAATGGCCACCAAGGAGCTGAGAGGAGGCGGGCCCGGGGGAGGAGCGCTGACACAGCCCGTCAGACCGCTGTGGAAAGGTACTGTGCAGCGGGGGAGGCGCCGGCTGTGAGACAAGGAAGGCGTGCTCCCCTGGCATGCTATTAACCCCTGGGACGCTGGAGCATTTCCACACTGCTGCAGCTCGCTGTCCCTGGTGGTCTAGTGGAAAGTGCAGGATCAGTACCTGGCTCCACGCACAGCCTGTCCCCAGGGAGCCCCCTGCTTGAGGGCCAAAGAGACTGTGAATTGGCGGGTACCCACCGCAGGACACGGCGCTTACCTGAACCCCTTGAATCCGGTCACAGTCAGGGATATTCCGGAGTCACCACTAGCTGCGACCCCAGACACCCACCAGCATCCCCAGATCAGTTCCGGCGTTCTGGTCCGGCGGGGTGAAGGAGCGACAGCATAGACGTCTGTTGACTGTCTATGCTGTGCAGCTCATTTTGTGCAGCAAAGCTGCCCTGAAATAACTTCAGGGGCTGTTAACAGCCCCCCTCTGAATATGGTGATCTGACTCAGAGCCGGGCACCTACGAAACGGAGATGCCTTGGCTCGGAGGCGGGGTATAGGAGAGAGGGACCTCAGGGCATCCTGGGAGGCTGAAAACTTTAACTCTGAGGTGCCCGATGTCTGCCGCCATCGCCTATACCCCAAGGTATCCTGTGGATACCCTATGGACCCTGAAGTAGAATACTACATTTGTTTTTCAATGAGGCTGAGGTACAAATTTACATTGCCCAATTAAACTGAGGAAGTATTTGTTAACTGACATAAGCAGGTAATGCAGTGTTGTGCTACTCTGCTTTGAACTGGAGACTTTGGTGCTACGTAGTCTTCTTTAACAAAAAGGCAGAGATACAAACCTAGGCTAGTAACTGGGTGCACTATTGGTTACTCCTCAGTAGACACAGGTGCACACATATATTCGGGTGTCACATATCAAATTAATCAGCGCAGTCTGTTGGTGCATCATAGTTGCCTGGCGGCTCACTCAGGCCAGGCAAGTTGCACTGGGTGGCGTATTGAGGCTACATGTATGACGACACTTCTGCACATGGTCTTAAGATGCTATACTATTCTGTTTTGTTGTGTTTGTCATCCTGCATCATAGCATTTATTGGCTTTTCTAGCTTTATTACAGTTTTCATATCCGTTTACTATCTGTATGTTATTCAGTACTGACACTTCCCCTCCTGACCTTTTTCTGTATATCTGACAGAATGTGGGCATGATTTAGAGATGTACGCAAACCATTGGGTTTCTGATCAACATCAGATTGTTGTGGGTCTGCGCATGTGCAGAACAGGTTCTGTGTCCTCACACGCTGTGCTAAGCTACAGTATGATTGACATGCTGCAGCTGTTTGGGGAGTGGAGCGAGAGCATGTTTGCCCTGCATTTCCAGAAATGAGGGCATCACCCCCATTTTCTGGAAGTGCCGAGGCTATGGTCTGTGTCTTCTGACGCAGACTTCCTGACCCTGGCTGAGCAGGTACGGTGTATATTCTGAGTAAGCTTTAGCTTACTGCGGCCGATGGTGATCTGATGCTGCAAGTTAGGACGCAGCACTGGGATCACAGATGCTGACAGGTGTCTTTCCTTCATACGCCTCCTGCTGTGAATATTAGTTGGACAGTATTACACAGTTGCTTCCATGCAGTTGTGCAATACCAGACCTGTATTGTTTGTCTGCTGATCTAAATAGCAAAAAATTTATAGTGATGAAATAAATGTATAATTGACAAGTAATAACTCTGTCTTATTTGTCAAGTATTGAAACTTTTAGTAAATGTGTAAGGAAAGAATAATGTGAAGTAAGCAAGCTACTCGTCTGTCACCTAAATGTACGTTCCTTGTATCTTGCATGATTTTGTACTGTAAATGCTCAAAATCCCTTCTACACTTTTGCCTGTGTGGTGGAACTGGATAGTGACAGGATGTAGGAGAAGTTCAGTGAGGGAGGCCATGTACACCAGCAAAAATGAGCCTGGTTGGAGCCGTATCTTTTAAATCTAGTATAGGGCAAGTGCAACTGCACACTGATGATAGTGATTAATGGCCAATCAAGTGCATATGCTACAATCACATATGGTAGCATCTTTAGATGTGTACAACTCTGTATATAGCCAAACATACACTTTTTTTGTGTATGACACTTTAGAGCAATGTATGCTCAATTTACTGTAGGGAATCTCTTCAACCAAACATTTAGGGCCCAATTCAAAGATCTATGTGCAAATCCTGTTCTGCGAGATCGCTCACAGTGCCCCCTAAGCCGCAGCATAACGGACATGGTGTGAGGCAGTTTGGGCGGCGACAGACAGGGGTGTGTCGGCCCAGTTTTCGAGGCATGCCGAGGCATGTGTAACCTGATGCTTACTCATATAATCCATGTTCATAAAGAGTGATCCGATGCGGTCTTTGGACTCAGCCCTCGGATCTGTGATGCTGGCATTGTGCCCCTTTTTACACTAGACGCCCATTGCGGCATTAGCATAATTACGCACAGCTACTTCGTACAATGATGCAGCAGCTGTTTTTAGAAGTGTACATCACTGAATCGGGCCTTTAATCCTCTGGTTTCCCAATATTCTAGCGTCATTTTTCAGTCTTTTGAGAAGCCCCTACCTCTTCATAAACTTCACGGACGGCTGCTGCGCTGGGTTCCTCTTCAGGTTCCAGACCTCCACCTGGAACAATCCAACGGTCTGGATAACGGCTGCTGCTCACTAACAGCACCTGGAGTAACAAGACAGTATTTGCAGATTATAAATGTATACGCATGTCAATCTACTGTTTTCACATTCTAAGTTAATCAATTTCACTACTTTTTTCTTTATGGATTCCATTCTTGACTCAAAATCAAACTTTATACAAAAGTGAGAGTTATGGTAAGAACTTACCTTTGTTAACTTTTTCTTCGAAGTCCATAGGGTCCACAGGGAGACCTTGGGGTATAGCTGGATCTGGATCCCGGGCACCACACAGTTAAAAGCTTTGCTCCCAGGATGCACTGGTCCGTCCTCCCTATAGCCCGCTCCAGAGCCAGAGGTACCTCAATTGGTAAGCAGCCAAAGGAGGAAAAAGAGAGAAGGAAGACTGGAACACTCGAGAATCACACTCAGAGAAGGAGACAGAAAACCAGTGACCAGCCACATAGCCCATATGAAGACAGGTTCGTCAGGGCGGGTGCCCTGTGGACCCTATGGACTTCGAAGAAAGAGTTAACAAAGGTAAGTTCTTACAATAACTCATTATCTTCTTCAGGGTCAATAGGCTCCACAGGGAGACCTTGAGGATGTCTCAAAGCAGTCCTTTTAAGGGTGGGGACGATCCTGCGCTGAGAGGAGAATCCACCGCCCAAAGGGAGTACCCTGAGAGGCGAAGGTATCAAATGCCGGAATGAGAGCGTACCCGAGAGACCACTTATTTTACCCACGCATCCTTGGTGGTTTGACACCTTCACTGGGCGAACTGAAGAAGTCGGCCTCCCACTCTGGGATCCCCCAGGGGGAGGCCTGTCCCATCAGGCCGAGGGCTTATCCTCAGACTTGGAAGCAGGGCATCTTGCGTTCCAGGCCTGTTTCTTAGGCTTGGTGGTAGATTTTGCAACGGATACCTCTTACCAGGTGCTTGCCAAGCCTCCACCATATGGTCTACCAGCTGGTCAGAGTGAGGAAAAACTGCCGGTCACCTTTACCTGTTTAAACTGCGGGTATTTGGATTTAGGGGCAGGAATGTCATCCTCTAGATCTAGTATGGAATGGACCGCCCGCACCAAAGCTGGCATATATATTTGATTTAGGCTCCACCTCCTGTGAAGGGGAATCAGATGCATCAGCCACTTCCCCTTTCATCCGATGACACGTCTATGTAGACTGCGATGATAATTCAAGGTGTTTAGATGCCTTCTTAGATCTTTCATTCAGCAACTTGGTCTGAAAGGCTGTAGATGAAGTTGCCAAAACCTGAACTGAACTAGATAAAACATCAACCTAGGATGGTTGTAAAGCTTACATTAGTCCCTGGAAGGGAATGACAGACTGTTGTGGTACAGACTGTCATGGGGAATGCATATATTGCAGTAACCCTTGGTAGGGAGAGACAGACTGTGGTACAGGAGAAGGGACTGCAAACAATGCGGGATACCCTGAGAGGGAAGGATGGTTTGTTGAGGTAACCCCATGTGGGGTAAAACAGCCGGGACCGCCAGGTGACCCGCAAAAGAGGCCAGGACCTGAGGAAAAAAAAACGCCCAAGGGAGATCCTGTTCAGTTGTTGGGGGATTTGAGGGGCCAGGCAACTGAAAGCACCTCACACATAATCCATCCTTAGCTAAATCCTCCTTACTCGCCTCTGCAGCACAGAGCCTGCAGGAGAGCAGAGTGGGTGCAGCATTGTGCTCAACTTCCTTGTCAGACATGTCTGACTGACACACACACACACACACACACACACACACACACACACACACACCAGGAAGAGTTATACTGGGCACTCACAATGTATGCAAGTCACTGGAGAACAAAATGGCACCGTGCAGCACACAACCGTATGTGACTGACCTACCATATATAGATTCAAGTATTTGTGAGCTCTAAGAACCACCCTAATTACACCTGTTAGGGCTGGTTGTAAAGGAAAGGGATAGATATAAACTGACAGATCAGAAAAAAAAAAAAGACACACAGTCAGTGCTAGCATAAGTCACATACAATGCGACTTATGCTCTTACCTGTCCCCATACGTCCAGCAGCAGTCTGGGATGTCCCGCGGGGCCCGGCTAGCACTTTCCCTGGGGTCCCGCCGAGATCCCCAGATCTGTACTGGCTTTGCGGCACCGGCGGGGTGATGGAGCGGCAGCAAAGACATCCTATGGACAGTCTGCTGCTGCCCGCTTTGAAGATTATCAAAAACTATTAAATCATAAAATAAAACCAGCTTTGGGGCTGCTAATCAGCCCCCCTGCATTAAACAGTGACCCGGCTTCGGACGGGCACCAACTTAAACGGAGGTGCCTCTGGCTCGGGGGCGGGGTATAGGGAGGATGGACCAGGTCACTCTGGGAGCAAAGCTTTTAACTGCGTGTAGCCCGGGATCCAGATCCAGCTATACCTAAAGGTCTCCCTGTGGAGCCTATGGACCCTGAAGAAGAAAGTAAAATAAAACAACTGCCACATATAAGTATATTTTCAGTGAGACAATTACTTCTGTATTGATACCTGCGTCCCATTACTGTGATAATACATGTTCCTTTCAATTTAGATGGCCTGAAAAAAAAAAAAGTGTTTAAATGTGTATAAAGTAATGGTAACATTTCCCATTATAGCACATCACAGGTACTGCATTGAATCAAATTATTGTCATTGTGCTTCATCAGATTTGTATCTGCAGCTTTTCCTAGACTTTTAAAAGGTGTTTCAGGATTAATGATAATCTGAATAATAACTATTAAAAGTGACAGACTACTCCCTTATTAATACCCCTTTTACACCAAACAAATAACCCGGGTTATTGCCAGGTCGATCCGGGTTGAGGCTCTGTGTGAACGGCTCCCAAAAAATAACCCGGGTCGATTTACCAGGCAATCTTACTCGGGTTGAGAGCAGGGTTGAACACGGGTTGTTCCCGTGTCATGAGGCAATGTAAACGGGTGCTACCCTGATTATTTGATCCGACTAGCTCCGAAAGATGCTGATTGGAGCTTCTGGGACACTGGCAGATGATGTAATTTGTCAGTGCCCTGCATAGAGACACTCACATGAAGCCATCGCTTGCCTGCTAACCTCCTGCACCACAGCAGCCTGACCAGCAGTCACAAAAGCAGGCAGGCACACAGCCTGCCACAGCCAGAACTGCAGCCTGACAAGCAGCCACAAATGCAGACTGATACACAGCCTGCCACAGCCAGAACTGCAGCCTGCACCACAGCCTGACCAGCAGCCACAAACGCAGGCTGATACACAGCCTGCCACAGCCTGACCAGCAGCCACAAACGCAGGCTGATACACAGCCTGCCACAGCCAGAACTGCAGCCTGCACCACAGCCTGACCAGCAGCCACAAATGCAGGCTGATACACAGCCTGCCACAGCCTGACCAGCAGCCACAAACGCAGGCTGATACACAGCCTGCCACAGCCAGAACAGCAGCCTGCACCACAGCCTGACCAGCAGCCACAAATGCAGGCTGATACACAGCCTGCCACAGCCAGAACAGCAGCCTGTAGCAATGCTGGAAACAGTCCCCACCCCTCTCTTTTGCTGCCTTTTGTGACCATCTTTGTCAGACCTTAAAGCAGACCATTTTTAATGGCTTCTATAGAGAAAAGCAGGGATTACCAGGGTTCAGTGTAAACGGAGCAAACCCGGGAATAACCCGGGTCGAGTTGCAGTATAAACGGGGTCTGAAGCAGAGTTCAACCCGGGAATGACCAGTGTTCAAATTCCAGGGTCGGACCCGGGATTATGGTGTAAAAGGGGTATAAGTTACTATCCTCCTCTGATTCCATACCTTTTAATCATTGTCTAAAGGTGCATACACACGGGACGATGTGCTGTATGAACGATATTGGTGAAAGATTTCCCTTGAACTTTCTGTAGTGCAGGACAAACGAAATTGGGTGTACACAGATAGATATCTTTCAGTGAAGTCATCGTGCCACATCTCTTAACAGGCAATTCTTGACAATATCGCCAGATTGGTCTGCATATACGGACAACAAAAGATATCATTATCGCCTCAGCGGGAGCGTACATCATTGGTCTTCACTGCAACAATATATATTGTTGAACGATATCGTTATCGTCCATAAAAATCATCCCGTGTGTATGCACCTTTACACGGTTATAATTGTAAAGGCTTACACATGCAGGAATATCATAGATGGGCCTCCTCACTTAAGATGGCTATAGTTGTTCAATATGGAGTCTATAGTGGATGGATGGGTACTTGTGTACTTTACAGACTCATTGCAGAGAGAATGTTTTAAATGGTACTTGTGTACTTTACGTACACAAGTACCGAAAGTTGTCCCCACCTAAAGAAGCAAGTTGTACGCTCACCACAAGGCTATATTCCCCCTCTATGACCACTTGGATGGTAGGGAATGACGCTGGACACTGGCTGATGACGTCAGGGTCCTCTCCATGAAGG
This sequence comes from Taudactylus pleione, assembly GCA_031769625.1. NCBI lineage: Eukaryota > Metazoa > Chordata > Amphibia > Anura > Myobatrachidae > Taudactylus > Taudactylus pleione. Next base: position 355,514 of record JAUIMM010001601.1, read on the forward strand.
GGATTTAGTCATTACCATGACTGATATTATTATTATTATTATTAATAATAATAATATTGAGTGTAGGACACTTCAGTTCTCTCTGCAATGAGTCCGTAAAGTGGGTTCCGATGGATGGTATATGCTGTTACATGGGGTGTCATTAGTGTCCCCTGTCTCTGGTAATAGAATGCCCACCCCCAAATTTACCACATGGGGACATATAAGCATTTTTGTTATTTGTTTACATATTACTTTTAGTACTTTGAAAATAAAGTCTGATCTCAGAAAAATCTCTGAGATCTAAAGTTTAGGTAAACTGATGAGTTTTCCATTTTCTTCATGGAACTGCTCTTCTCTCTCCTCATGAAAAAAGACCAGTTCAGCAGGCAAGCTCTCCTTATTCCTGCCAATTCAGCATGTCGGCCGCCAACAATACACAGCCAGCAGGCGCATAACCCTGGACATATACAAGACGCTGCAGGGGACTTTCAAGATCATGTGAAAGATGGACCCCAGGTAAGTAATGTTTTGGGATCAGGTTTTCTGTATGATATTCACCTAAAACTGAAGAAGTCCTATTTTCAATGTTGATGGAACCACAGTTAAGAGCTTTTCTCAACATTACACTATCCAACATACTATTGGCCTATTCAGTTTTTGTATAACGTAATCATTTTCGGTGATATTTATTGCCACTATAAAATGAGTATAAATACATATACATTATGTGCATGCAGAAAGCAATAAGCAGTCATAAATGATATCCAGTTATCAGGCAGTTTCACTGTTGACAAAAGGCCTGATTCAGAGTTGTGTGCTAATGCTCCCGCAGCTACGATTTTTGCAGCTGCACCTGTGGATGTGTGAAAATATGCTAATGCAACAGCGACCGTGGTACTGAGATGCCCACCTGAGCCATCACAGCTCTCCACAACTGTTTACACATAAGCATCAGACACAGTTCATGCATCCACTCCTTCAGTCTATGGTCACCCAGAATGGCCGCCCTAAGAGACGCCAGAGCAGTGTTTCATGCATAAAAAAATCTCAGATGCAGGATGTGATACTCCCCAAAAAAGGTCAATACACGTCTGCGTTTTTAGCCAACACTCCCCATTGCCTCCCCCAAACGCTCCTTGCCTGTCAATCAAAACTTGCAGCATGCGACTACCTTGTACCTTAACGCATGTGCATTGCAACTCAGACGCATTTACAGGGGGAAAAAATAAATTTAAAAAAATCACTCCACTTGCAAAAATATAAGCATTGCATTCAACTCTGTATTAGGCCCATGTTCGTGAGATTCTATACTTCTGAGCCAACATACACATTTCTCAAGAAGGATCATGATGATCTTTATGCTTGCAGTAGATATTAGAGTAACAATTATTTTGATATTCTAATGTGAATATACTGGTGTGCAATGGACCTTTTTACTGTTTGAGAGTGCTCACATTTCCCACCCTCATCCCCTATGACTGAAAAATGCAATGCATTTATATGGTTAGTAGCTGCAGTAGCAGAAATATTGGGGAAGCATCCACAGCATTGGCTACTATACAACAGACCACACACAAGCTTACGTATTATGGGGCAGATTCAGAGGTTGATGGTAAAGGCACTGCCGCTGAGTCTTTGCACGCAGCGACTGTGCTAAAATATTACGTAAGTCGCCTTCTGCGGCATTTGCATAATACGACCACTGCAGACTTCTCTGATCTGCTGCTGCCTCAGAAGTCGCAGCAGCGGATCAACTCCGTGAAAATTGCCAGGCCATTGGATATCCGAGTAACCCTCGGGTTACTCAGGATGTCCAGCAAAACTATCCTGCCGTGGCTAGTGACACTGCATCCAAGGACACAGTAACTGGCTTCGGCACGCCCCCATTTTCGGGAACGCTCCATATTGCCGTGCCCAAACGCAGTGGCATATCAATCATACTGCGTTTTTTGGGGCACTGCGACTGACATTGCAGGACCAGATCTGCACACGTGCAGTGCGGCTCCTGAGCATATCTACAAAAACAGAACCTGAGATTAGCGTGAACATCAAGTCAATGGAAATCTCTGAATCACCCTCAATGTACATAATGAAAAACCCTTAAAAATGGCCATTTGATTTGTGGATTTTTTTACTTTTAAAATTATTATTGCTAAACTACAACATTAAACGATGTAGGGTTCCTAACACAGAGAAGGAGAGTAATATGCTACATTGAGATTTAGCATTATACACCTCGGCCATGGTAACTACTGGGAATCTTGAATAGTAAATGGAATACAAATTAAGATGGTGCGGTATGAAAGTTAACAGTCATAATGTTGACACCAAGATGTCAACATTCAGAACAGTCTGAAAGTTGACAAGGGTGTTAGGTCGACAGAAAAAAATTGCAATATTCACAATTATCGACATGATCATAAAGTCAACATAACATTTTTTGCATATTTTAGCCTAATCCTAAACTTAAAAATGACACTTTCTTGTGGTATAATCGGGACTTTACCGCAATTTTTTGGGGGAGCTTTTCAATTACCCTCAGTTTTGTACAGCATTAAAAATTTCCTGCTTTCGGGTGAAAACACATTGGATCTGGGATAAGTTTCCAGATCCATGCGTTTTCGCGATCATGGCCGTGAAGAAAAACAAAACAAAAAAAACAGAACTATTGTAGGTTTCCCAGAGGCAGGTTAAAAATAAATCCCCGTTGGTGCGGGCTTCCCGTCAGCAGCCCCCCTCCTCTTTTCTTCTAAAGAGGGATTGGCCAGGCCTCCCGCGGTTAGGTCACACATCCAGACAACTTCCGAGTCCTTTAAAGTACCGCAGCTAATTGAATTCCCCCCTAAAATTTACTGTTGACATTCTGGTGCTGACATGTTAAATTTTGACATATTATTATTGCGTAGCAGCACTCTGTGCCAGGTGGCAGTTGGAAAGAAGAGTCAATACACATTATGCAATCAGTTTTAACTTAATGTACATCACTAGTTGGACAACATAATAAATAGTTCTTTTTATAATAAATGATCAGAGGGTTCAGAGGTGACGGATGGTTAAATGTAGCTTTATTTAGTTCATTAGAGGTTGTCTAATATTTATAAAAAAATCATGTAAAGATTTTTGTAACAAACTTTGTTTTTGTACCCTTTGCCACGCAGAGCACAAGTGGACATCTGAACTAAAAATAGTTTGTTTCACCAACAGCGTAGGAGGAGGTTCTTTTGAAATATGTACCAGTACCAAAGATCATACTAAAAATAAGTAACAAAAAACAAAATAAATAAAAACATTGAATGGCAGGAAAGAGATATGGAACCGTGAGGACCAATTTCAAGCAATTAAAAGGTTGCGGCTTATGATAGAGAATATAAAATTGTCTTACTAAAGACCTGGTTTGTGCTTTAGATTAGAGCTGTTTCCCAACCTCTGGGCCTTATTCAGACCCGGTCGCAAGCGCTGAGCGCTCGCAACCGGGTCGATGTTTGCCCACTAGGCATGCGCACGTTGGAGCCAGCTCCGGCATGCGCGAGACCTGGCTAGCGATGGGCGCTCCGTCGCTACGGGTGTCGCACCAAAGGGGGCGAGCTGTCGATGGTGATTGACAGCTCGTCCCGTTTGGGAGGCGGGCGGGGGGGGGTGGCCGGCCAAACGGAGGCGTTCCCGACGGAACGCTTGCCGTTTGGGGGCGGCCCCACTGACATCAGCAATGATCTCAGTGGGGAGCTTCCTGCTCGATCACAGCAGGAAGCTCCCTGGGGCTTGCACTTGCCGAGACCCAACCTTAGGGTCTTGTCGCAAGCCCCGATGGTCGCGATGGTCCTGACCATCGCGACCATCAACTTGGTCGCTTGCTAGAGCTGTGAGTGGTAACCCACAGCTTAGCTAGCAACCAGGAGGCCGCGCTTCACACCACAAGGGCTGCCCTCACTCAGAGCGACCGCTTGTATCTAGCGATCGACTCTGAATGAGGGCCTCTGTCCTCAAGGCACACCAACAGTCCAGGTTTTAGTGATATCCATGCTTGATCACAGATGGTTAAATAACTGAGGTACTAATTAAAACACCTGTTCTCAACTATGGCTATCCTTAAAACCTGGGCTGTTAGTGTGCCTCGAAGACCGTGGTTGGGAACCCCTGGATTAGAGTTTACAGTTTTCTAGTGTACTTTCGCAAATGTTATTCATGCAGTAAATTAAGCATTGATCTATTTAAATCTGACATTGCTTTAGTGTGGTTTCCCTGGTTTACAAGCCTATAAAGCAGCTTGTAGAATAGAGAGCAGTGGGATTCAAGAAATTGAGATTCACAAATATAGCAATAAACGTGGCAAGCTACAAAATTTAGTGAAAGTAGAAATAATCAAAACTACTGTTAATCATATCTTTGCTTTATGTTTGACTGTGCAAGATGTACTGTAAAATGATTTAATAAAAATTTGAATGAACATGGAAATCTTCGTCTCAGAGGTGGAAATACCTTTATCGTTTATAGACGACATCTGTGGTAAAGAAAAAGACAACATTTCTGATACAGCATTACTTTGCTCTATATCACTGACATGCAATTAGAAAGTTTCAATAAAATAACAATCAAAGAGGATATTGGGGCTGATTCAGCAGAGGATGCAGATGGTGATACTCACAGATTCCCAATTATCAGGAATCTGCAGAATGGGTCCTGAGAGATCACGCGCAGGCCCACCTATGGCTCTGCCTGATTGACAGGAAGGGGCAGTTTGCGGGTGGGCCTACGTTCCCGGAAACACGTCGCCCCAGTTTTCCGGGAGTGCCGAGGTTATGGTCTGCATCCATGGATGCAGACTTGCCAGCCTCGCTAGCCGGTCAGCCTGCGTAAGTCAGCCCATGGTCATGCCAGGCAGCGACCTAGGTTGCACCGCTGGGATCGCAGATGCTGACAAGAAAAATCTCTTCACTTTAGACGCCTCCTGCAGCATTTGAATTCTAGCAGGATGGAGTTGCAAAGCCGCTTGTATGTGTGGCTTTGCAATTCTGTCCACTGCAGAATCAACCCCATAGTTAATGTTTTTAAATTTTAACATTTGCAGGACTAAATGGGTTTATAGGTGAATTTGATCAAATACTGAAATATAAAATAACTTCATCATTTAGACTTGTATTATGCCATGTTACATTAGTAGCAACCACTGGCAAAGTTCAATGCCACTTTTATTACACTATTGCAGAGGTTCCAAAACACAGTCCTCAAGGCGCACAATAGTTCAGGTTTTAGAGATATCCATGGTTGAGAACAGGTGATTAAATCAAATTGACTGAGGTTCAAATTAAATCACCTGTGCTCAACCATGGATATCTCTAATGGTGCATACACACGGTCAGATATTGTCAGATGAACAATGAAACGTTTTGAACGTTTGAACGATTTTAGACTGTATTAAAATGAATGGAATTGTCCAAATCTGACTGCAAACACATCAGATGTCAGATATAGTTATCTGACAAACGTTCATCGTTGCAGGTTCACATGTCAGATTTTCTTTCAGATGTGAACGATTTTTAAAAAATAGTTATCGTTCAGATCTAACAAAAAATCTGACCGTGTGTATGCACCATAAAACCTGAACTGGTGCCTTGATAAGAGTTTGGGAACCTGCACTATTGCCAAAACAAGGAAGAGCTCTCGAAGATCCTACATCATGCTCATCTTGGTTTTATTAAATAAAATAATCTCTATCAAATAATAAATGAACTGTCATTTTTTTTTAAGTAACTATTTGACCAATCTATATAATAAGCAAGAAAGGGTGTCTGCCTGTTTGCCCTTTATGCATGACCAAGCTCCACTTAATTTGGCATGGTGCAGTTTTCGCAAATACGCGCTATAGTGTGTATTTTACCCACAAATGAAGCTCGGGGACTCACTTTTTCAGAGTGGGTGGGTCCCCGGGGACGCGCTCCGCTGCTGGCCAATCCCCTTGCTCCTGGTATATGATTGATGTCTCAGGGAGCTCTACTAATGGAGCCACTACGCGCCGTACCCGGGAACAGGGGTGTAACTCTGCGGGAGACAGATAGCAGTCTGTACCTCACACATCCCACCCTCGAAGGGAACACCTGGACACCTGCTTGGAACACTCTCTTACCTCGCTGTTGTTGGTCCTCAGCCTCTTATGGGTGTCATACAGACACGTCCCATAGTTCTCCTCCGTACCGGCCACCTCTGGAGTAGCTGCAGCGTCCACCCCCGTGAAAGGGGTGCTGTTGGTGTAGGGCCTAGCATCGAACAGGTTGCCCTTCTGGCGGTCTATCAGCCCCTCGCCGTCCTGCTCTCCTTTATCCAGTTCGGAGATGTCGCACCCCGCCATAGCCGTCTTGCTCTCCCTCCGGCGCTGGCTGCAGGTGGTGGCAATGGTGAAGATGGCCGCTAGGAGCAGGTTGCAGCTGCCGGCCAGGAAGACGATGACGATCAGGGGATAGCACGAGGAGTAGTGTGCCCGACCCCACGGCCCGAAGACTGGTCCCGGCGCCCTCCCCCCCCCGACCCGAAGACTGTGCCTGGTCCTGGAGGCCCATCTGGCTCGAAGACTGCGCCCCGTCCCGGCGAGAACACTCCGGCCCCCCCAGGTTGAAGGTATTTGTAAAGAGGGGTAGCGCAGCGGGTGGGGGTTGGTGCGGCTGCGGGAATTACTGTCAGACTTCATTATGTCAATGTTCATGCTCTTAGCAGGTCCCTGGAACAGTAGGAGTGGAGGTGCTGTCTTGCTCGGCGGCATGCAGCAGCGTAACTGCTCCTCCGCTCCTACTGTTCCAGGAACCTGCTAAGAGCATGAGCATCACGCTCCGACAGCGGGTATGTAATGGAGCCTGGGTTGCTGGGGCCGGGCGCACTTCTCATGTCCCTCCCTAGCTGTATTCACCGCTCTGGTCTCCTCCTCTGAAAAAAACAGAGCAACGGGGGGTATATGTTATTGAAGCAGGGAGTAGTGGAGGGAGGGGTATAATTGATGCAGGGAGTAGTGGAGGGGGGGTTGTTATTGATGCAGGGAGTAGTGGGGGGGGTTTAATGATGCTGGAAGTAGTGGGGGGTTGTTATTGGTGCAGGGAATAGTAGGGGGGTTGTTAGTGATACTGGGAGTAGTGGGGGGTTGTTGGTGCAGGGAGTAGTGGGGGGGTGTTGGTGATGCTGGGAGTAGTGGGGGGGTTGTTAGTGATGCTGGGAGTAGTGGGGGGGGTTGTTAGTGATGCTGGGAGTAGTGGGGGGGGTTGTTAGTGATGCTGGGAGTAGTGTAGAAGGGGGTGTTAGTGATGCTGGGAGTAGTGGGGGGGTTGTTAGTGATGCTGGGAGTAGTGGGGGGGTTGTTAGTGATGCTGGGAGTAGTGGGGGGGGTTGTTAGTGATGCTGGGAGTAGTGGGGGGGGTTGTTAGTGATGCTGGGAGTAGTGGGGGGGGTTGTTAGTGATGCTGGGAGTAGTGTAGAAGGGGGTGTTAGTGATGCTGGGAGTAGTGGGAGGGTTGTTAGTGATGCTGGGAGTAGTGGACAAAGGTGGGTTGTTAGTGGTGCTGGCAGTAGTGGGGGGAAGTGCCAGGAGTTGTCCCCATTGATGTGCAGCCTCTGCTTCCTATAGACGGGTTTTTTGTACATTATGGGCCTGCATGATAAGCCTGCTGATGGTGAAATAAATATTATTAATGGCATTAGCTAAAGGGGCCAGTGTTGGGAATGCATCACATTCCGGATATTGATAAATCTGGCAGCATTGCATCCCCCATAAAAACCTATGGGGGATGCGACTGCCAGCGGGAATGGAGAGATCACAGCAGGTATCGGAGATACCTGTTGAGGTCCCTCCTTGATACATCTGGGGGAAACTTAATATTTGAGGTAAACCTCTGAAAACGGATGTATTTTTTTGTGGATTTTACCTCAAATATTCAATAATAAATGGGCCCCTAAAACTTTAGTTGGTTAACACTGGCAATTCTAATGTTGATTACTAGCACCTGACTCTATTATGGAAAAATGTCTCATGGTGCACTAAAGATTAAAAACTTTAATTCCAATGGGACCCAGAAAAGGTCAGGTAGGTCCCCAATTTAGGAAAGTGAGGGGTCCCAGGGACCCAAAATTTTTTTGGCCTACCGCAATCACTGATGGTGGTGTAGAATGACCAGGATTAGGTTTATGTTTGAAGTTCATCAGGGCCATGGAGGTCTACATGGTAGGCCGTTGAGTCTCTGATATGAAATTTTTGCTTAAATAAGTTTGCTCAGGAGGTCTTCCAGTGCCTAAAACTACAATGATCTTAAGGCACAGGCTTTTATGTACCAGTAGGGGGGCAGGCAGAGCTCCAACAGAAGAGCAGTCAGTTGGAGGATCAACTGCACCTGCAATGACAGTTACTAATTTCCTCCAAGCACATATAAATTGATAGATAGGTCCTGTTCTGTCTTTGTTTAGTATGACCCCTCCCATTCATGCACCTTAAGAGTATTGCCAGATTGATTTGAGCAGCTCCCACTTTGTTACGTTTGCTGTTTTGAGAGGAATATATGGAACCAGCATTTGGAGGGCATGCTGGTTCCTATAGTGCCAATTGGATGTCAAAGGGGTGGCTCCCAGGTAAGATGGCTCTTAATATGGATGTATTTTAGTATGTGTCTTTATCATGAGGCCTTACAATAGACAATTACATGGCCCAGAGTAGGTACTGTTATCATGCACCATGAACTGAGGCAGATCAACCAAAGCAATCCAGGGTAACCCACGCCCCAAAAAAGGAACCAAAGCTGCACTACACAGTCTGAATATGTGCAGGACTTACCTATATTGTGCCTCTGACTGGTGTGCATATTACAATGCCAGACTCCATGCTCTAAACCAGGGATGGGGAACCTCAGGCCCGGGGGCCGTATAAGGCCCCCGGAGTCATGTGGTCTGGCCCCCGGAGCTTTTTTATGCTAGCCTCATTTGGCTATCAGGGTGCCAAGAATGGCACCCTGCAGCCAAAATCTTTGCAGCAGAGGTGTCTGGAGCGTCCTTAGGAAGATGCAGACGGTCACACCGCTGCCCTTAAAGCTCCCCGGAGGATCATGAGGATGCTTCGGGCATTGTAATTGTGGCCCTGCTCCTGTGTGACATCACACAGAGGGGGCGTGGCCTGCACCAGGCCTGCGAATAATGTTATATATATCAAAATGGCCCTCAGCAGAAAAAAGGTTCCCCACCCCTGCTCTAAACCAATGTAGTAGGGGTGAAGTAAAATTACGTCTGGTTAAGTGCGCACAGTGCTCCCAAACAACGATGAGAATAAATAAATATATCAATACTTCCCCACAACTTCAATCAGGATTCAGTATATGATTTTCAGACCGTAATGATGGAGTTTCCATATATATGAAAAATATAAAAATCGGCCAGACATAGTGTAATACCATAAAAACTGCAATTTATTACACTCAATAAAAAATAAACATGAAGATTATATAAAAAATAAACATGAAGATTATATAAAAAATATGGATATAGACACAGGGCATATGGTCGTCAATGCCTCTCACAATAATTCCACAAATGCTATATATTGTATAATAGCTTTCTACATGAGGATAAATCCTCCTCCATACAATAAAATTGGAGAATTACCAGAAGTCCCCTTTTTAAGGGCCCGTAGTTATTAAAGATGGAGGCTTCCGGATTAACCTCTATCTCAGGGTCCTTATCCAAAGGGTGATCTTATGTGGTTCCTCCTTTCTGGATGATCCTGTCACCATGTAACTGTACCAACGCGTTTCAGGAGTCAACTGCTCCCTTCTGTATCTCCTCCAGTTTGTGTCTAGTCCCAGCGTGTACTTGCATCTGCCTACCAGTTCAACTATATCAAGTATTGGTTGTGCTACAAATTCCAAACCTTCATCTGCCTGCCAGTTCAACCCTTTCAAGTACTGATTCTGTTACAAGCTTCAACCTGCATTCACCTGTCAGTTCAACTATATCAAGTACTCGTTCCTTGATATTGTTGAACTGACAGGTGAATGCAGGTTGAAGCTTGTAAAAGAATCAGTACTTGAAAGGGTTGAACTGGCAGGCAGATGAAGGTTTGGAATTTGTAGCACAACCAATACTTGATATAGTTGAACTGGTAGGCAGATGCAAGTACACGCTGGGACTAGACACAAACTGGAGGAAATACAGAAGGGAGCAGTTGACTCCTGAAACGCGTTGGTACAGGTACATGGTGACAGGATCATCCAGAAAGGAGGAACCACATAAGATCACCCCTTGGATAAGGACCCTGAGATAGAGGTTAATCCGGAAGCCTCCATCTTTAATAACTACGGGCCCTTAAAAAGGGGACTTCTGGTAATTCTCCAATTTTATTGTATGGATGAGGATTTATCCTCATGTAGGAAGCTATTATACAATATATAGCATTTGTGGAATTATTGTGAGAGGCATTGACGACCATATGCCCTGTGTCTATATACATATTTTTTATATAATCTTCATGTTTATTTTTTATTGAGTGTAATAAATTGCAGTTTTTATGGTATTACACTATGTCTGACCGATTTTATATTTTTCATATATATGGAAACTCCATTATTACGGTCTGAAAATCATATACTAAATCCTGATTGAAGTTGTGGGGAAGTATTGATATATTTATTCTCATCGTTGTTTGGGAGCACGGTGCGCACTTAACCAGACGTAATTTTACTTCACATATTGATTTTGGTACTGAAGGGTGGTACTAGTCACGACTAGTTATCTGCAGCAATTTAGGTGCTGGGCGCCTGTATAACACCATTCACTACATATCTCCAATGTAGTAGGGGTGCTAGTCTGAATGGAAAGTGTCTCAGGCTTTCCAGGTGTGCAAAGCAATGCACTGATTGAGTTTATATGGGAAATGGGCCTCAGACTGCACACCCTGAACATACATATATATTTGGAGGTGCTACCTGTGGAGACAATTGATATACACACAAAAAGAAGTACAGATGCTCAACTCCAAATTAACTGATTGTATATAAACAAATACATTTTTGCACTGAATAGAGGTTTTCGGCATAATCTCGGCCAAGGTTATGGCCTACCCACCACATCCAGGTAACCTCTGTTGGGTAGGTCCCTAACATACTAGGGTTCAAATCCAAAGCGCAGGACACCCCCAAACTAGCCCAGCTAAGCCACCCCAAGACACCGCTCTAATAAGAAAGGTGAAGTGTAAAAGAAATAGTTAAGAGCAGCTGCATATAAAGAATACCAGTGTCCAATGTAAGGTACCAGTGTCTCAGCACCGGCGGGGTGGCAGCACGGACGTCCGCTGGACTGGACACCTACGAAACTTAAGGTGCCTTGCCCGGGGGGCGGGGTATAGGAGGGGGCCCATGATGCATCCTGGGAGGCAAAGAATTTAACTATGTGGTGCCCGACAGCAGAGCCAGCGCCTATAGCCCAAGGTCTCCTGTGGAGCCCTATGGACCCTGCAGTTGTAATAAAACACAGTAAACGCTAGAAAATATGTTCTTAATTACGATGGTCCATGTTTTTTTTTTTACTACATACATAAGACCATAAATTTAAAACGGTCTAAAAACAATACACTTCCATCAGTATTTGCATCTATTATTAAATAAGTGGTCCCGGTTTTAGAATACACTGACACTAATGCAGTATTTGTATTAACAAATATTGCTAATATTCTCGAAAACAAACCAACAAAAAAAAAAAAAAAAACAGGCTACATTATGATTGGGGAAATATGGGGGTCTATGTAGCAATGGACATCAGAAGCTGACTGTAAACAGTCATCAATGTTCTTGATGCGATGGAAGTACTTTTTCCATCGAATTCCGGGTTTTCAATGGTTGCTAGCCTTCAGTTGCAGTTTTCTGATGCCTATCCGATTGCGGACACTGGTGTCAGTAGCTCGGATAATGTGCTCGTGCACAAAGCTCTGATGGCTTCAGTGCATGCGCACAGTGTAACCATCAATAGTTACACCATTCAATGGCTTTGGATGGTTAGTAGCCATCGCATCACTTTATGTTGGGACCGATGACAATTCTATGCCGGGCTTCCGTTGTCAATTGCTAGGCCCATGTATAAATAGTCACAGTATGCTGGCAATTTTTTCTTTTTTCAGTCCATGTTTATTCATCTTGCAGTGCCATTTACATAATTAATCAAACTTGAAGTCTCGCATTTACAAATAGCAATTCCTGAGTAAGAAATAATAAATTTATATTACATATATTTATTACACACACAATTGAACGGCGGGAAAAAACAAAACAAAACAAAAAAACACACAATTAGCTAAAAATACAGATTGAATAAGCAAAAGTAATGAAAGAATTTGTGAAAAATTCTACAGATTCCACACATTTGCAGAGTTCAATGGACTCTGTGTTCTCCACAGAAAATGTTGCCAGTCGGGTGGCATTAGGAAGTAGCCGGGTGAAGAGAGGAGACCCATTTACACGCACAATCATGCGCTGGAGTGGCACAGAAATAAAGTAGGACTCCCGAGTCCGGCTCTAGATGACATCCCTGCCAAAGAAAAGTAGCCCAGTAGTGGAGATGGCTCCTGATAGTGTGGGATCTGCGCGACTTGTGAGGACACAGAAAGGACACAGGCTGCAATTGGATGGTAGATGCTGAAAGATCACTATTGGCTTCTGCTTACTCAGACCGGTCCTACTGGCCACAGAGCGCCCGGCAAGATCCATTTTCCAAACAGAGTACCTATCTGTCTATAGCACGTAAATATGATCCCTGATAGGCAATATGTAAAAAAAAACAAAAACCTGGATGGAGCACACAGGAAATTGATCCTGTTGAGAACACTGTGGACCCTTCAAGCCTATATAAACTAATAATATACCCCCTTTCACATAGCAAACCCAGCTCTGACCCGGGATTTTGAACACGGGTCCAACCCGGCTGCGACCCAGGTTCAGACCCCTTTCACACTGCACCTTCGACCTGGGTTATTCCCGGGTTGACCCCATTCACACTGAACCCGGGTCAGCCCTGTAAAATCCCATGGATATCTAAAAAAAAAAAAAAAAAAAAATATCCTTTTTCAGGCTCACAAATATAAGATCACAAAGGGAATACAAGGGAGGGGTAGGGACTGCTCACAGCAATGCAAGAATCATGGCTGATGGATTACCACTGTGTAGCCCTGAATTCATGAGTGTTTGTGCATTACTGCCATTTGATTCAGCCAGTGAGAGCATGATGCAGCTACTGGCAGCCTAGTGTACAGTTCACTTCATCACTCCAATTAGCCATCACGGTAATGACAGTAGTGGTATTAACCCCTTTCAGACTGCCGCAATGCTGCCTCTCCTATTGTCTCCAGTATGCTGCCTGTGTGTCTGGCTGTGTGTCTGGCTGCTGTCATAATCAAGTGAGACCCAGGAACATCCAATCAGCAGTGTCTGCTGAGTCCCGGGTTGGATAACCTGGGTCGGGCCTGGTTCAGACTGCACTTCAAACCTGCTCGATTGCAGGGTTGAAATGCCAGTTTGCTCGACCCAGGATTTTTTTTGGGTGGCACGTTCACACTGCACATCGACCCGGGTCAACCCAGCAATATCCCGGGTTATTTGTGCGATGTGAAGCTGATTGAGAGAATGCCAAGAGTGTGTAAAGCAGTCATCCAAGCAAAAGGGGTGCTACTTTGAGGAATCTAAAATATAAAACATATTTTGATTTGTTTAACACTTTTTTGTTTACAACATAATTCCTTATGTGTTCTTTCATAGTTTTGATGTCTTCAGTATTAATCTACTATGTTGAAAATAATTTAAATAAACAAAAACCACTGAATGAGAAGGTGTCCAAACTTTTGACTGGTACTGTAGCAAGGCTACATTAATCTGAGAAAAACGTGAAAACTCTTATTTCTGCATGTTTTAAAGAGTCTGCTAACTTTCATACACATGGGCATATTTACAAAGAATCACTTTTTAGCCCCAATACTTATATTGCTGCAATAAGTAACTTATTGGGGCCATTACAATTTTCATGTAGTAACATGGGCTCCTAGGAGCCCATGGCTGCAGAGATGAAGTAAAGTGATTGCTTAAATGATCACTTTACTTCAAGGATTAGACTCAACTGAGCTGTGCTATTAAGGCCCCAAAAGTGTGCCCCTAAGCCTGTGCCGCCACCACCACAGCACTAGGAGCATACGGCTGTGCCTCCAGAGACATAGGAATCACCTGGCACAATACAACATCCAGCAAAACCTTATCACTCCAGGCTGCATCCAGCACTAAAACTGCCTTGTACCTGTTTAACCATGTGTCCAAGCCACCTGTTAAACTACCTGGTTAAAAAACTTAAGACCTTGTAAAGTTGCCTCCTGTGTGGACCAACCGCCACTCACACACCTGTAACCCAGCACGTAACACTAGTACTGCCTAGGCCCAGAGTACTATGGTCACACTCCAGTAAACTATGTTAACAGTTTAGTGGCTATTTCACACCTGCCGGTTGTCACCAGGCGGCAAAAATCCAGGCGGTTTTTTGTCCAGTGGATATATTCCTTTCACAAACAACGGTTTTGTGCCACGTGTGCTGCTTTTGCCATGTTTTTTCCCAATCTTTAACATTGAAACTATAGATGGCAGCCGTCCATTTCAGTGGATATTCCTGGCCACCGTGCCATCTGAAAGTACCCATCTGCTTTCATGCTTATTAAGAGTGATCTACGACAAAAAAAAAGCCCCGATTTTTGCCGGTTGGAGAAAACCATCAGGTGTGGAATAGCCCTATGGGTCCAGACTGCTATACCAGCCAACTGCTAATACACATATGGCACAGTTTCTTAAACTCGGTCCTCAGGACCCCAAACAGTGCATGTTTTCCAGATCACCTCACAGAATCACAAGTGAAATAATTAGCTCCACCTGTGAATCTTTTACAATGTGTCAGTGAGTAACAAATACAGCTGTGCACCTGCTAGGTGACCTGTGTGGGGTCCTGGAGACCGATATTGAGAACCACTGATTTACTCAAAATCTAACCTATAGGCTACATTGGGCTAATTCCATGTAAATTCCATATTACAGGACTGTTAAAAAGACCCCAATGAGAGCTATGTTAACTGCTTTTGCAATCATTAACAGAGGAATGGAGAGGATATATCTGATTCTTAAAAATGTGGCTCCAGAGACCCTTATACATTTCTATAATAACCAAAGGTTTTCATCCCATTGGAGAAAATGTGCAGCATCTGTACGATCACCGTGCTCTATAGAAGACAAAATACATGCGAATCACAGCAGCCAACCAGACACATAGCACACAGGATCGGTCACTTGGCCTTCGGTAATATAAGCCAGTAGGCGTGTAGTAGCTCCCCACTGTGGTATCAGCACACGTCCGGCAAGGAGATGCTGCACTCTCCCCGCGTAACAATGCGCCAAGGGACTACATTTGCCTCTATACACGTATTTCTCCGCCCTGTCCTACACACAGACTGTACACGGCTCATATACACCCGTTCCTCACACGCAGGGAAGAATGTAAAATACACACTTCATCCTCGGCCCCGCTCCGGAAGCACACACACGCAGCCCGCTTCTTGTACCCGTCCCGGTCATACGTCCGGGTCTGCCCGCTCTTCAGTTTCATCATTCTAGTCCTCCTCCGTCACTTCCGCTCCCGGTACCGCTAGCTGTGGCCACTGACCGGCGCCGGGGCTGGTTACGAGAGTAACGCAGACTGCGTCTGTGAATACGGACGGACGCGCGCTGATCATCACTAACCCTACGCACGTTTCTGTTACGCCTCTGCCGGAGCTACTACGGTCCCGGGTGATGCGCTGCGGCGGCGGCTATATACGCGGGATGTTTAATTGCGAATACGATTACCGAATACGCCCTGCCTTGTGCGGTAGCCTCCTATGTCTAGTGTACTCTAAACGCAATATTATTTTGTGTCCCGAGGACCGAGCCTCTGTTCCTACTACAACAAAAGCATAATGTCCGCTGTATACTCGAGTCACTGGTGTTCTGCCATTGTCAATGGAGGATGATCGGGAAGTACAGCTGTTGCACTAATTGCATGCAGATGGCTAACTTAACAATGGGATGGATGCGACTACAGCTCCAGGCCTCTTCATAAAAATAGTCCCTTCACCTTCACAGCATGATGAAGAACAGCTGCCAAATATTACAATTGTATTTCTAATTTCTTTACAGTTTTTTTAATGTAGTTCTGGCAACAAAGGGGATGATAGTGTAGGGGGTGTACACACCCATATGGCTCTGGCAACACCCACACCAGCCTTGCCTACCCTCCGGCCACCTCCGCTGCAGATTTTCGGGAGGGTAGGCAAGCCTGGTGTGGGTGTTGCCAGAGCCATATGGTAGTGTACACCCCCTACACTATCATTTTGGCCCCGCCCCCTGCTCCACAATGACTTTTTCTACTTCAGGGTCCATAGGGTATCCACAGGATACCTTGGGGTATAGGTGTGACGTCAGTAGCTGGGCACCATAGAGTTAAGCTTTTCAGCCTCCCAGGATGCACTAGGGTCCCCCTCCTATACCCCGCCCCCGAGCCAAGGCACCTCAGTTTAGTTTGGTGCCCGGCCGGAGTTGGGTGCACCTGTCGGAGTGGGGGCTAGAAGAGCCCCTGAAGCTTTCTTCAATGCAGCTGTGGCTGCACATCTGGATGTACAGCATGGACAGTCAGTCCTGACGTCCATGCTGTCTTCCCTACACCCCCACCGGTACCGATCCGGGGATGCTGGTGAGCATCTGGGGTCACAGCTAGCGGTGACCCCAGATGTTCCGGACCATGGCCGGATCCAAGGGGGACAAAGGTAAGCAGCGGGGTCCCGCGGTGGATCCCCGCTGGTCACATGGTCCTAAGTCCCCAGGCAGGGGACTCCCTGGGGACTGGCTGCAGCGTGGAGCCAGGCGACCAACCTGCGCTTTCCACTACCCCCTGGGACAGCGAACCGCAGCAGAGCGGTAGCGCTGCGGCGTCCCAGGGGTTAAATGCATGCCAGGGAAGCGCGCCTTCCCTGTCTCACAGCCAGCGCCTCCCCCGCTGCACACAGCCCTCTCTGCACGCTGCCGACTGGTCCTGTGGCAGCGCTCCTCCCCCAGGCCAGCCTCCTCTCTGCTCCTCGGCGGCCATCTTCTCCAGAACGCATGGTGAACGCTGCTGGAAGCCTGGAAGGAAGCATCGTGGTCTGGGTCCCCCCGCATACCTCTCCTCCGCTGTGGTCAGGTCTGTGTATGCAGCGCTGTGTCCTACCAGGCCCTGTGTCTGCGTAGTTGAGTGATCAGCGCTGTTAGTGCAGGAATTGATTTTCTTTGCATTGTATGTGACTGTGCTAGCGCTGCTGCCTGTAACTTTTCTCTAAACTGTCAGCTTTATTACTGTCCCTGTTCTTTCTGCTAAGCCCTTGCGGTGCTGCAGGGTGGTCTATTTAAGATATAATTGGTGAGAGAGGTCACATACGTGGTGCCATCATGTCCGAAAGTGATTTTCCCCTCCGCCTACAGTGTACTACGTGTAAAGTACCGTTAGCGGAGGGGGAGGGTAGTGCGGAGGGCCTTTGCCGGCAGTGTTTGTCCATGGCGCGGCCTCTTACGGTTACAGCACCGGTACAGGAGCCGCCCTGGGTTTGTTTCGCTCAGGCGCTTACAGCCTTAGTGGGCCAGTTAGCTCCGCAGCCCGCGTTTACATCGATGGGTTTATCCCAGCAGTCAGTGGTGTCGTCACCCATGCAGGGCTTCCCACGACAATTGGTGGTACCCCACAGTCTCCCTATTTCCCCGCTCCCAGTTTCTCAGGAGCCAGCGTGGGTTAACTCCCTGACGAGTTCTGTACAGCACTTGTCGGATGTGTTGCAAGGGGAGTCTGTGATGCGGCCGCATAAACGGCCGGTGGCGTCTCTGTCGGCTCCTTATGAGGATGACGAGGGGACGTCTGATGATTGGGAGATTCTGGATCCTTACGATCAGGAACCTCTCCATACTAAGGACGCTGATGCTAAGTCCAAAGTATATATTCCTGGACTTATTCGGGCAGTCCGCACAGCCTTGGTGATTGAGGACTAAGTTCCCCCAGCGGCTAAATCTAAGTATGCCTTTTTCAAAGATGTGAAGGGCGATGCCACAGTCTTTCCTCTTTCGGTTCAGTTGGTGGACCATTTAGAGGAGGCGTGGAAACAGCCTGGCAAAAGATACCAGCCGCAGAGACGCCTGGCGGTGGCTTATCCGTTCACGGATAATTATTTTGCAAAGTGGGAATCCCCTCCACAGGTGGATTCTCACGTGACCCGTCTTGTCCGTAGTGCCACATTGCCGATGCCATCTATGTCCTCCCTCAAGGATGCTACGGACCGCAAGGTGGAGATCTGCTTGAAGTCCGCTTATTCCCTTGCGGGGGGGGCAGCACGGCCGGCTATGGCCATTTGCTGGGTTGCCAGAGCGATGGAGCGCTGGGCGGATTCATTAGAGGCTTCTTTTGATTCCGACTGTCCGGCCAAACAGGCGGAGTTGATTGGTAATCTCCGTGATTCGGCCACTTATATCAACGAGGCGGCCCTAGACATTAGTACTCTGGTGTCTAGAATTTCTTCAGCAGTGGTGGCAGCTCGTCGCACCTTGTGGCTGCGATCCTGGAAGGCGGACGCAGATTCCAAAAAGGGTCTGGAGGCGTTGCCGTTTACCGGAGAAGTTCTCTTCGGTCCGGATCTGGATAAGATTGTGGCCACGCTGGCGGCAGCCAAATCGGCTTGTCTCCCGTCGGCCGCTGCTCCTTCTGGTTCTGGACCATCGTCCTTTCGGTCATCTAGGGCCCAGGACAGGCCCAAACCACAGTCGTTTCCTCGACAGGCTGGCCCTAAGAAATCGGCCAAGCCCCGGAAGCAGGCATGGAGTACCAGACGTCCGGCCCCCAAGCCAGATGACAGCCTGCGGCCTGACCGTCCGGGCCTCCCTTTGGGGGATCCCAGGGTGGGAGGCCGCCTGCTGCAGTTCGCCCAGTGTTGGTCGACCACTACGACAGACACTTGGGTTCTGGAGGTGGTTTCCCACGGATACGCCCTCTCCTTCCGGCACAGACCCCCGGCTCGATTCTTCACCACGGGTCTACCATCAGACCGGAACAAGGCTACGGAGCTGCGGAAGGTATTGCACACTATGCTCCAGGCTGGAATTATAGTGCCTGTTCCATTCTCCCAGAGGGGCCAGGGTTTCTATTCAAATCTTTTTTTGGTACAGAAACCCAATGGGTCGTATCGTCCGATTCTCAACCTCAAAGCACTCAACAAGTCTTTGCGGGTTCCGAAGTTTCGGATGGAGACCCTACAGTCCATCATTCTGGCGCTGGAACCTGGGGACTACATGGTGTCATTGGACATACAGGACGCTTACCTGCATGTCCCTATTCTTTTGCGCCATCAACAGTTCCTCAGGTTTGCAATCTGCAGCGACCACTTCCAGTTTCGGGCGTTACCTTTTGGCCTGGCGACAGCACCACGTGTTTTCACCAAGGTGATGGCGGCTTCTCTGCGGCTGCAGGGAGTCCGCATGTTGCCGTACTTGGACGACCTGTTATTGGTGGCAGGATCTCCAGAGCTCCTGTTACGCCACTTGGACCTGACCATTGCACTGCTGCAACGGCACGGCTGGCAAATCAACTGGCAGTAGTCCACTCTAATCCCGTCTCGTAGGATTCTGCATCTTGGAGCCTTATTGGACTCGGGACAGCAAAGGATCTTCGTGACGGAGGACAAAATCTCTGCTTTACAGTCAAGGGTGCGCAGTTGTCTGCACAGCCGCCAGGTGTCCCTACACTCGGCGATGAGGTTACTGGGCTCCATGGTGTCGGTGTTCGAAATGGTGGAATACGCCCAGTTTCACTCCAGACCTCTGCAGCACCTGATCCTGTCCAAGTGGAACGGGCTGCCTCAGTCTCTGAAGTCCCAGACGATTGTGATCACCCCGGAGGTTCGCCTGTCCCTTGCGTGGTGGTTACAGACGACCCACCTCAACAAGGGACGTCCGTTTTGGGTTCCAAATTGGGTCCTGTTGACAACGGACGCCAGTCTTCGGGGTTGGGGAGCAGTTTCGGGTCCACACTTGTTCCAGGGCAGGTGGACGCCGACAGAAGCGGAGCTTCCAATAAATATCTTGGAACTCCGAGCGGTCTTCAATGCTCTCCAGCAGGCACATCGGTTTCTCAAGGGTCACCCGGTGCAGGTCCAGTCGGACAACGCTACCACCGTGGCCTACATAAACAGGCAAGGAGGAACCCGCAGTCGGGCGGCTCTCGTAGAGGTCTCTCGGATCCTGGTTTGGGCGGAGCGCAATCTTCCGGCCATATCAGCGGTCTTCATCCCGGGAGTGCTAAATTGGGAGGCGGACTTTCTAAGTCGCCAGGACGTTCATCCGGGGGAATGGTCCCTGCACCCGGACGTTTTTCAACTGCTGGTGGACAGGTGGGGTCTTCCAGAGATCGACCTCATGGCGTCCCGGCACAACAACAAGTTGCCGGTGTACGGGTCTCGCACAAGAGACGAAGGGGCGTCTCTGGTGGATGCTCTGTCCGTCCGGTGGACGTTCCAGTTCGCATACCTGTTCCCTCCGGTCTCCCTTCTTCCACGGGTAATCCGGAAATTCAAACAGGAAGGAGGGACGCTCCTGTTGATAGCTCCCGCGTGGCCCAGACGGCACTGGTTCTCAGACCTTCAGGGTCTGTCTGTGGACAGTCCTCTGCGGTTGCCGCTACGACCGGACCTTCTGTCTCAGGGTCCTTGTCTTCACCCGGACCTGACTCGGCTGTCTTTGACGGCGTGGCTGTTGAGACGGCCATGCTGAGGTCCCGGGGGTTTTCCAGCTCTGTGGTGCGTACCATGTTGCGAGCACGGAAACCGTCTTCCACGAGGATATAACATCGCATGTGGCATACGTTCTTCCAGTGGTGTCGACCGAGAGGTTATGCACCGCGGGAGTTTCGTCTGTCTCGGATTCTCGCCTTCCTGCAAGCGGGACTAGATCATGGGCTTCGCCTTGCTTCCTTGAAGGTACAGGTTTCGGCCCTGCCTGTCTGGATTCACCGTAGGATTGCTACAATCCCGGATGTGCGCACCTTTATGCAAGGTGTTGTCCGCATTCAGCTGCCCTTTGTTCCACCTGTGGCGCCTTGGGATCTGGCTGTGGTCCTGAGGGCTCTCCAAGGACCGCCGTTTGAACCACTGGGCTCATTGGATCTTAAATGGCTGACAGCTAAGACTGTTTTCCTTCTGGCTATTGCTTCGGCCAGACGTGTTTCTGAGTTAGGGGCTCTTTCTTGTAGACCCCCTTTCTTGGTTTTTCATGGGAACAGGGCAGTGCTCCGCACTCGGCCCGAGTTTCTTCCCAAAGTTGTTTCCCAGTTTCATGTTAACGAGGAAATCGTTGTTCCGGCCTTTAACTCACCGGGTCTTTCCATGGGTGAGGCCTCTTTGGATGTTGTGTGGGCCTTAAGGACTTATGTTGACCGCACTTCTTCGTTTAGGAAGTCGGACGCTTTGTTTGTCCTCTATGGCTTCCGTAAAAAGGGTTGGCCTGCTTCAAAGTAGACTTTGGCAGGCTGGATTCGTATGGCAATTTCAGAAGCTTATCTTCATGAAGGTCTTCCAGTTTCCTCCTTGGTGAGAGCTCATTCCACTAGGTCTGTGGGTCCTTCGTGGGCAGCTAGACGTGGTGCCTCTGCAGTTCAGATCTGCAAGGCTGCTACGTAGTCTTCTGTCCATACCTTTGTGAGGTATATTACGCTTTTGACACCTTTGCCTCTCAGGATGCTTCCTTCGGGCGGCGGATTCTCCTTTCTGCACAGGAGCGTCCCCACCCTTAAAGGATACTGCTTTGGGACATCCCCAAGGTATCCTGTGGATACCCTATGGACCCTGAAGTAGAAAATATGAGATATGGTAAGAACTTACCCTTGTTATCTCTATTTCTACGAAGTCCATAGGGTTCCACAGGACTCCCGCCCTGTCGCACCTGTGCTGCAGATGGGCTTTGCTCTGGTCACCGGTTTCCCCTCTTCCTCTGGTGAGAATGTGATTCTTGTATGTGTCCAGATCTTTTTTCTCTCTCTTCCTTCTCCTCCTCCGGCCTATGGCTTGATAACTAACTGAGGTGCCTTGGCTCGGGGGCGGGGTATAGGAGGGGGACCCTAGTGCATCCTGGGAGGCTGAAAAGCTTAACTCTATGGTGCCCAGCGACTGACGTCACACCTATACCCCAAGGTATCCTGTGGAACCCTATGGACTTCATAGAAATAGAGATAACAAGGGTAAGTTCTTACCATATCTCATATTATTATCCTCCGGGCCCGCTCTCGCTCTGTACTATGGGATGGGAGAGACGTCTCTCCCATCACCCGCTGCGGAGGGAGCTGTAATACGGAGCTCATGAGTGAGCTCCAGCCGCCTCCCTCCGTGGACGACGCGGCAGCCAATGAGAGTCTGTCTGACTCATTGGCTGACTGCTATAACAAACACACAGCTGTCGCTGGTGGCTTTGTGTTTGTAACTGTGTAGGGCAGACCGCTCTCATTGCTGCACCACCGCTAGTCTTGGCCTGATTCACCCCTTGGCTGCTGGTGGCACTGCCGGATGGCGCCCCCCTTTGGCTGGCGCCCCTGGCGAGTGCCATCCTGGCCAATGGGTAGATACGCCCCTGACCAGCAGGAACTTTTACACTGACTAGCGGGACGCCGCAGTCAGCACCCTTATTCAACTATTGACTGAGCATTTATGGTCCCTCATCCCCTGGTCACATACTCCCACGATACCTGCATGATTACCATCCTACACATATGTGCATAGTGTGATCCACACTATATTGTGAGTCATCCTACTCCATTGAGTGAACTGTGACTTGCAGTCTACTGCAACTTTTTCTCTCTTCCCCATTGACTTTCTATCGCCATTGTCATATTTTTGAGCTCTATCCTAGGGCTTACTGTTTAACCCACTGCACATTTTTTAGTTTTATGCTGTCAATAAACCACTCGTGGATTTATATTACTGTCACTGAATTAACATTCACTCAACACGAAGGGGGTTAACTGAGCACATTTACTATCCTCAAGCCATTTAATACTAACGGAAGGCCAGACAGCACTCTGGCTCAATAGTTATAGTCCAGTGCGCAATTTCACCTCGTACTTATATCTATGACTATGTATAACTGCGGTAATTGGCACCAGTGACGCACTTGGTCAGCACCTAATACTTTTAAGACACTAAGAATGCAGTATTCTAAGTAATATATAACCATGCTGATCTCCTGGTGCAGGAATCTGACAGTAAACTTACTCTGTTGGTACTGGCATGCAGTCCCGGCTGTCTAATCCCGGCAGGGGTCTATTGACAGGCGTCGTAATCCCGACGCCTGTCATTTTACCTACGGCGGGAGCCCGACGCCCGGCATACCGATCAAAGGTAAGCCGGGTGGCGGGAGCGGACAGCCGCAGGGGGGAGGGTTAGGTTAGGGGCTCCCGGGACGGGACTTATGGTTAGGCACCCCCCAGGGAGGGTTAGGCTAGGGGAAGGGGGGTTAGGCACCCCCGTGGGGAGGTTAGGTTTAGGCACTTGGGGGGGGGAGTTAGGGTTAGGCACCCCTAAGGGAGGCTTAGGGGGGGTTAGGTTAGTAAATAGTTTAAATACTTACCTGTCGGGATATTCACTGCCAGTCTTCCAGCGTCGGGATTTGCGTCCGGCGGTATTTCATACCAATCCCATTGGTACTACCTCTTCGTTTCAAAGAGATTCAGTTCTCATGCAACGATGTATATGTATGTAGGTAAGTGTGTGTGTGTATATATATATATGTATATATATATATTTATTTAATTTTTCCCATTCTTCGTATGAATTTCATAAGAATTGGAAAAACCTGTTTAAAACCCTCACCGGAGTTAGGAATACAGGTATATTCCTTTACTTGGGATATCTTAACACATTCTATATCTGATGTACAGGTAGCCTTCTCAGTATGAATTTCGGTGCTCCATGCTATTGTTTTGTCACATGACTAAACAAGGTTATCTTAACAGGATAGGTCTCTCAAGTGATGGCCCCTATGTGGATTTCTATCAGACTACAGGTTCTATCCATCTCAAGGCTAAATTGGTTAAATTACAGCAGATTGCATTTACAATAACTGTGCCTGAGGGCCACCCGTTAGAAAGTTAGGCCGAGTCTGGCCTGGGTTATATTATATTAGGGGGTATTAAGTAAATCTTCATCCTGCAGATAATTTTTTATTGTTTCCATATCCCTATATTTGTGATCACTTTAAATGTCAAGGGTCACTGGTAGGGATCCATTGATGTTTCTATGTGTACCTTGACCAGTTCAGGGTCTTAGTTAATATCTTACCTGTGATTCTACCTCTCTAACTAATACGCACTGCACCATTATAAGTGTTGATGTAATGTTACTTACACTAGCAGACCATTTTTTGAGGTATTTGGATATACTCGATCTAGATACACATCCCTAATCGAACAACCTCACGTAAAGTCATACCATGCGGTCCTGTTGTTTGACCTTAACAACTCTGCTAGTTTTTTCTACAGTGTTTTCTACTGCAACATCTCCAGGCTGAAGTCCGAGTTGTAGGGCAGTGGGTATTCAGCACCGATGCAAATTTTTATACCTGACAAAGCGGGTTGCTGTGCAATGGGAAAGGTCAGTGACATTCTATGTGGCATCCGGAGGGCCTCTGGTCGCTCACAGATAAGCGGGCTTACTCCTCCTATACCTTGAAAAATGCTCCTGATAGGGATACCTGATATTACACACCTGTTTTTCTCCCTTTCGCACCCTAGCTGCTGTTCTAGAAGTCATTCGTCCTTATGAGGTACCTGGTCACGTTAGTTGGCGCTACTCCTTGGAGCTTTGCTAGCGTGTGGGTTCATTGTTCCAGCGTAGTGATTAGTGACACTACTATACTAGAATCTGTTGGTATGCTATATTTGGGACTGGGGTGCATCTATGGGCTGACACAGGTTTACAAAGAATCGCACTGTAACAGTCTTCTTATTATCAGTTTTTTCATGAACCAAATGAAGTGTTATTAAATGCAAAAGTTGCAAGCAGGTGAGTGGATGAGCAGGTGGTATTCACATGTGATTGTAGAACAAGCAGATACAACCGAAACAGTGGTTTGTTGTATCTGGGCAAAAAAAGAGAGATTAAATAATTAAAAGACAGATTCTACCTTTGGATAACAGAATTGGAAAGAGCGCAGGTCCTGGAAGTACCGCAATACCAGATCAATGTGTGGATTGGAGAGAGCAAGCTCTTTTTCCATTTACCTGTTCTAAAAATCAATTTAAGATATGGTCCCCAGATAGGGGGCAAATCAGATATAAAAATGATAAGAACAGATTTTTTTTCTTTAAAACCAGTCAGGTTAAAAAAAAACTTCATTCCAACAGTCCAAAAGAACCGATTCTCTTCAATATGCCCAAATTATAACATTTTTTCCAGTCATCCCCGTGATTTTTAGTGATCCAAAAAACCCACTTCCCTTATTTATAATTAGTATTAATACACACTGAAAATAACACCCGCTGCTCACCATGCTGCACTTTTTTTTTATACACTTCATCTGAAAAAGAAAAAGTTCCACACAATAAAAGAACTCTACCATTTCTTCATATAAATTCTCCCAAAAACCAAACCCACCACCCTTGTCACTCCACCCTCACCATCTAAGACAAATTAACAAGATACTTCCATATCTCATACTTCCAACCGCCATGTCTTCACCACCTTTCACACTTTTATCCCACATGTAAATAGTTTCTCTAATATCATTCTCATACAATAATTCACTTAATTTTTCTCTTTTTTTAAAAACATATTGTCAGGATCCTGACTAATTCACGCATTTGCTATTAGGTTGCCTCTGTGGATCAGGATATTCTGATTTGCCTGGAAAGTCTGCGCAGCATGCAGGCTGCAACACCTCCAGTGTGAGCATTAGACTGAGCTATTCCTTCCAGACAGGGCCGTCGACAGCTGCGCCAGGCCCAGGTGACAGGGGGCGTGGCCTAATCATGGGAGGCATGGCCATGCCCCCTTAGAAAAAATACTTTTTTTAGGGACACACAACGCTGGGGAGGGGGATGCTGTGTCCCCCTCAGCCCGGTGCACAGCCAATGGGGGGCATGATCAGCATGATTGCTCCCCCCATTAGGCATAGGAGACTGCTCCGGCTATTTCTTTAGCAGCCACGAGCAGTCTCTCAATGCA
This sequence comes from Taudactylus pleione, assembly GCA_031769625.1. Classification (NCBI taxonomy): domain Eukaryota; kingdom Metazoa; phylum Chordata; class Amphibia; order Anura; family Myobatrachidae; genus Taudactylus; species Taudactylus pleione. The sequence goes on from JAUIMM010001601.1 coordinate 381,777, forward strand.
GCCCAGCACACAGCAGCGTGTGCCGGGCTGCTGTGACGTAAGAGGGAGGGGGAGCAGTGCCGGACCCCCTGCCGGTCCCCTCCAACAAGCCCAGGCCCAGGTAATTAGTACCTGCTCCTCCCCCTCAGGTAATTAGTACCTGTGCCCCTGCTTCCAGGTTTATTATTCACCTGAGTTTTCTTCTGTCTGTGAAACTGCAGATTCTTGATTAGAACAATATGTGTAGTCCAAATAGTAGTGCTGGTCTTGAACTTTGAAGATGCATTTGCTCTCTGTGCCCGCTGTTCTCGCTACACTTCCACAACGTTAAAGCACTCAGGCTGCACGCCATAGTTCCCTTCAAAACACAGTATGGGTGCAGCCATGTTGGACTCCTCCACCACTGAGAGCGCTGCTTCCAGACCACCTGACCGCATCAGCCAATCACCGCGAGACCCAAGGTATAAATATCTTCCACTGAAGGCATTCAGGACCTCATTCAGAGCCGGTCGCACAGAGCGTGCGGTCGGTCTGAATGAGGGGAGGACCTCTTGAATTTTCAAGACGTCCTCCTTTGCGGTGGTAAGGCTGTGGGTTAACACCCACAGCCTTACGACCGCCTAAGGTGATGGTCGCGATGGTCAAGACCATCGCGACCATCGGGGCTTACGACGAGACCCTAGGGTAGGGTCTCCCTTGTCGTAAGCCCTGGAGAGCTTTCGGCTCTGTCTGAGCCGGAAGCTCTCCACTGACATCACTAGTGATGTCAGTGGGGCCGCCCCCAAACGGTAGGCGTTCCCATGGGAATGCCCCCGTTTGGTCTGCCACCCCCCCGGCCCGCCTTCCAAACGGGGCGAGCTGTCAATCAACATCGACAGCTCGCCCCCTTTGGATCGAGACCCGATACGACCGACGTTGTCGTAGCGGAGCATGCGCCATCGCCGTCGTGCGCATGCTCTGTGGGGGCCATCGACCCGATCCGAGCGCATCGGCGCTAACGACCGGGTCTGAATGACCCCCTCAGTGCCTGAGCTTTGTCGCTGTTAGATGTCCAAGGCTCTAGCTTCCTAGCTTGTTGTTTCTGGTTCACTTGTCTACTACAGATGTGATTCCACTCCGGCTCCAGTTGCTAAGTCTGGTCCCACTCTGACTCCAGTTGCTAAGTACGGATTCAATCCGGCTCCAGCTTGTGCTACAGTTCGGTCCCATTCCTGCTCCAGCTAGTGCTACAGTCCGGTCCCGATTCCGGCTCCAGCTTGTTCTACAGTCTGGTCCAGCTCCAGCTTGTGCTACAGTCCTGTCCCAATCCGGCTCCAGCTTGTGCTATAGGGCCTAATTCAGCAATGCACGCAAGAGCACTGCTGAACGCAGTTCCCGTGTTTGGGAATATGCGCAGGTTGTTCTGCGCATGTGCAAAATGGGTCTGCGAGCCTGCACAGAGACTGGCAGCAGACTGTCAGTGATTGACAGTCTGCTGCCATTTGGGGGCGGAGAGGGTGCAGCGATGCCCTAGTTTCCTGAAACATAGGCGTGTCCCTGCCATTGGGGGGAAGGGAAGAGGCCAGGTATTTCGTCGGCTGACAGAGATTTCTTGGCCTCTTACAGTAATCTGTGGCAGCTGGCTGTGGGACCCCATGGGTCACGCAGCTGGCCAATGGTCTGCAGAGTATCCGATGCTGCATTACCATCATTGCAAAAATTGCAATTGCAAAGCTGCCTGCGTGCGGTCCTTGCTGAATCAGTCCCCAGATTGTGCCACTTACATTGCCAAACGCTGTAGTCCAAATCTGCATGAGTGATCTGTGTTTTAATTAAATGATTCGATCATGTCTAACAATGAAGCCATATCGAAGCGCGTGAAATTTATAAAACGCAGATGCAGAAAAATCTTTGGAGGTTCATCTATGAGGCAGGGAGGGAGGGCTCATGAAATTGGTGTGGAGGAACAGGGAAGTGAAGTAATTTAAAGCTGAATATGGGTACTGTTTAATTGGGTGGAGATATTTATTAGTGGGGTAATTTTTTTGATGGTGGAGACAATTTATCTTAATATTGAGGTAATGGTTTTTCTTGAATTTAAGGCTATTTGCTGTTTTTTTGCAGTGTGCTGAGGGAAACTTTTTTTTTCTGTAGTCAAGAGTAAACCCCTCCCTTTGCAACCAGTATGAATGACTGCCGGACTACAGCCCAGCGGTTCAAGTCCCTACGCCGGCAGCCTGATGGTTCAAAATCCCAACAGCACAGGTAAGTATACTATCCCTACCCTCTCCTCCCCCTAACCTTCACTTAGGGGTGCCTAACCCTTACCTCCCCCCCTAGTGCCTAACCCTAACCTCCCCCCGTTAGTGCCTAAACCTAACCCCCTCCCCGTACCCTAAACCTAACCCTCCCAGGGGGGTTGCCTAACCCTAACCTCCCCCCCAGTGCTTAAACCTATCCCTAACCTTCCTCGGGGGGTGCCTAACCCTACGTCTCCCCGGGGGTCCCTAAACCTAACCCCCCCCATCCCCAGCTAAGTGTATACTTGCACCCGGCTGAGGACGATCGGTCCGGTGTCGGGATTTCAACGCCTATGGTAAATCCCTTGCCGGGATTCCTGTGTCGGGTTTGAGACCAGTGGCCGCATCATAACTACATCCCCCTGTGAAAAACCATTACATTGATATGAGCAACCACTATTTTGTAATAAGTTCTCCCTACCTGCAACAAACCCAAGAGTTCACATTAAATAAAAAAGCCTATCTCCCTCCAAACAGCCTTGACTTTCAGTACTCAATGTTAAGACAGAAACCGATTTCCAACCAAACTGCTCTGACATTAAATACTTGGTATTTACATTTATTAAATACCATCCTCAGCCCCACATCAAAAAATTGACCCAAAGCACCAAGCTATAAAGTCCCGTCCCCCAGCCTTAAATTCAAGCAAAACTTTTACGTCAATATTAAAATAAATTGCCTCCACCATCAAAAAAATTACCCCACTAATAAATATCTCCACCCAATTAAACAGTACCCATATTCAGCTTTAAATTACTTCTCTGTTCCTCCACACCAATTTCATGAGCAGGCTTGGACTGGGCTGCTGGGGAATCGGGTATTTCCCAGTTGGGCCCAACTGCATTGTGGCTACGCACCTTTCTATGTGAGGGCGGGGCTTAGCGGGTCGTGAAGGGGGAGGTATGCTGCCGTCTAAAGCTGGCCACACACTAGACCAACTTACATCCAACCAGCCAACTTGTTGATTGGTTGGAATGAAAATCTGGTAAGGAATGGGAGTAAATGATGATCAGCAATTTGCTCCTAAATGCCAGAAAACAGATGAAAATGGTTGTCAGACAAGTTTGTTAAATGTTTGATCTAAACAATTTGTTCAAACAACAGTTTTTGTTCATTTTCCGGCATTTGGGAGCAAATTGTTGATTGTCATTTGCTTTTATACCTTACCAGATTTTCATTCCAACCAATCAACAAGTTGGCTGGTTGGATGTAAGTTGGTCTAGTGTGTGGCCAGCTTTAGGCAGAGCCAGAGGGAGCCAGAGCTACACGGGACTGTCACTATAGAGATTTGGAAGTGCTGCTGTCAGAGGGTGAGGAAAAGTTGCTGCAAATCCAGGACTGACCCTTCCAGAGACCGAACTCTGCTGCTTGTCAAAGTAAAAGAACATGGAGAGAAACGTGTGTCTGTGTTTGCATGTGTGCTTCTATTTGTGCCTGCTCGTGAAGAATGTGTGTGTGTAAGGGGGTGGTGGAGGTTGAAGTAGTGAGAGAAAATGGCATACTGAGAACTGTCTAGGGCATGAGAGGGCCCTGAGGCAGGGATGTATCTACCCCTTTGCCAAGATGGCACTCGCCAGGGATACTGGTCGAGGGGGGCAATCACTGATATGTGTGTTCCCTACATCACAACACTGCCTGCCCCAAACATTGTGCTGTGTGAAGAAAGCACAGGGAGCTAGGACTCAGAGGGGAGACTGATTGTTGCCTGGGAAGGCATGACGTCACTACATGCCCAGCCGCTGCAGCCAGTGACCTATATAGGGGAGATCACCACCAGACAGGCAGCGAATGGAGCTGGGAAGTGGCTATGTAAATGCGTGTTAAGGTGAAGAGGCGGCAGATTCCGCCGTGCATGGTGTTCTATTGGACCATGGTAGACAGCGATGGCTGGACGTGCTTTTGGGAAGGTGTGGAGGAGGTTGGCAGCGCTATCACGGTGCCCAGTCTCATACTGTAGCTCTTTTCTTCCTACACAGACCACAAGATGCCAGTAGCAGACATACCACTAGCACGTGGTGCTGAAAAATTACTGAATTTCCTGCTGATCCCTCCTGTGTGCTGCGATAGAAGGTAATCCTCCTCATCACTGTGTGAGAGGTGTGTGTCACTAATTCAAGCAGCAAGTTACTATGGAGAAGGTTATTCCTTCTCCAGCGTCACCCCCGCTTCGTGAATGAATCGCATAACCATACTTTTGTATGGTGAATGCAATTCATAAAGGAACGGAAAGCTCAGCTTTCCGTTCCTCCCCTGCGGTACAGATTCACTACCTGAGGATGGCGTCTTCTGTACTGCAAGCCGAAGAGAGCATGGAAGTTGCATACTTCCCTGCTGTCTGCCCGGTACAAAGCACAGGCTCCGCCCCTTTTTGCCAAGCGTGATTTGAAGCAGGTCTGACCTGACCTGCTGCTCTCAGACGCCGACGCATCCACAGTGAGAAGCAGGCATATCAGGCTCACTGCTTCCAGGTATCGCGAGGGGCTGGACAGTGCCCGAACATGCCGGGGAGGTAAGTATACATGAATGGCTACTAAACTTCACTATATATCGTATCAATGTGATGCGATATATAGTGATTTTTTTAAGTAGCCATTTCATGTTCTTTACGAATAGAGATTGTATATATATATATATATATATATATATATATATATGTCAGGTCCATAAATATTGGGACATTTACAGAATTTTCAGATTTAGGCCTCTATTCACCACCACAATGGTTTTGAAATGAAATCAAACAAGATGTGCTTTAACTGCAGACTTTCAGATTTAATTTGAGGGCAATTACATCCAAATCGGGTGAACGGTGTAGGAATTACAACAGTTTCAATATGTGCCTCCCACTTTTTAAGGGGCCAAAAGTAATGGGATTATCAACTCAAAAGCTGTTTCATGGACAGCTGTGGCTGCCAATGGAACTGGTTCCATTGTATTTATTGATGATGTGACTGCTGACAAAAGCAGCAGAATGAATTCTGAAGTGTTTCGGGCAATATTATATTCTCATATTCAGTCAAATGCTTCAGAACTCATTGGACAGCGCTTCACAGTGCAGATGGACAATGACACGAAGCATACTGCAAAAGCAACCAAAGAGTTTTGTAAGGCTAAAAAGTGGAGTGTTATGCAATGACCAAGTCAATCCCCTGACCTGAATCCGATTGAGCATGCATTTCACTTGATGAAGACAAAACTGAAGGGAAAATGCCCCAAGAACAAGCAAGAACTGAAGACATTTGCAGTAGAGGCCTGGCAGAGCATCACCAGGGATGAAACCCAGCGTCTGGTGATGTCTATGCGTTCCAGACTTCAGGCTATAATTGTCTGCAAAGGATTTGCAACAAAGTATTAAAAAGTGAAAGTTAGGTTTAGGATTGTTTAGTTTGTCCCATTACTTTTGGCCCCTTAAAAAGTGGGAGGCACATATAGAAACCGTTGTAATTCCTACACCGCTCACCTGATTTGGATGTAATTACCCTCAAATTAAGTCTGAAAGTCTCCAGTTAAATCACATCTTGTTTGTTTCATTTCAAAGCCATTGTGGTGGTGAATAGAGGACAAAATCTGAAAATTCTGTCAATGTCCCAATATTTATGGACCTGACTGTATATATATATATATATATATATATATATATATATCTCAGGGATCGCAAAATACACGTTACAGGCTGTTGGGGATCCAATTTTACAAACAGCCAATGTGTGCTGTCAATCGTTGCCGGCGACATCCTCACAACCAATAGCCGCCAGTGGAGTTTCCCCATCTAGTCACCACCCCTCACCCATTCTCCAGGCAACTCCGACCAGCTCCACCCACTCCCCGGAAAAAGCAGCAGCAGCGCCTCCAGCCAATCTCTGGCTTCATCTCTTCAGCCAATCGCAGCCTGCAGTGTCTTCCTTCCCCTCTCTGTGCCTGCCAGCGCAGCGCGTTGATCTGCTGATCTCTTTCTTCCAGCTCATGTCAGTCTCCAGCGGTGCCTCTGCATCCACTACAGGGCGCACTGACCCCATTAGCCGCCGCCATCAGCATGTACCTACAGTATGCCTCAGAGACTGGCCTGACTCACCAAGTGCAGTGCAGCCACCCTCCTCCTACGTTAAGATAAGCGCTGCTCTCTGTCACTGCATCATGATGCGTCCCCCCCCCCCCCCATGCCTGCCTACACTCCCCTGCCTTGCATCTGTGCCCGGAGAGACGGTTAAGGCTTATTGCTGTGACCCTGTATAGTAGGGATGTGTGTATCCCCTGCAATAGTGTGTGTCCCCTGTGCCTGCAGTGCCTTAGAGCAGTGGTTCTCAAACTCGGTCCTCAGGACCCCACACAGTACACATTTTCCAGGTTACCCAGCAGGTGCACAGGTCATTACTCACTGACACATTTTAAAAGATCCACAAGTGGAGCTAATTATTTCACTTGTGATTGTGAGGAGACCTGGAAAACATCTACTGTGTGGTGTCCTGAGGACCGAGTTTGAGAACCTGTGCCTTAGAGCCTTCCCCCAGTACTGCTTGTCCCTAAGCATCTGCTTGCCCCAGCTACTATCTATCTTTACCCCCTCCCCCCAGTACGGCCCCAGCTGCTATCTACCCTTACCCCTTCCCTACTCCTAACCTAACCCCGTCCTTGCCCTCCAGTCCTGCCCCAGCTGCTATATATCCTTGCCCCCTTCCTACCCCCAGTACTGCCTGCCCCTGATGCTATACTTGCCCCAGTATTGTCCTAGCTGCTATCTACCACCTCCCTACCCCCACAGCACTATCCCCAGTACTGCCTGCCCCTAATCCCCTCCTTGCTCCAATGCTTCCCCAGCTGATTTCTACCCTTACCCCCCTACACCTAGCACTGTCTGCCCCTAGCTCCGTCCTTACCCCCCAGCACTTTCCCAACTGCTGTCTGCACTTACCTCCTCCCTGCCCCCAGCACTGCCGGTCCTTACCTCCCACTTCTCCCTGCCTCTATCTCCAGGTCTACACCAGCTACTGCTTACCCTTAACCCCCTCTACCCCAACTGCTACCTGCCCCCTGCATTGTACCATAATATGTAATGGGACCCAGAAACAAAGGAATAGGGCCCCAGTTATTTAAAGTGGGGGTCCCTGGGACCCACTAATTATTTTGCTCAGCGCGATCACTATATATATTATATATAATCCCAAAAGCGCCACTCAGCGGTCTGGTTTAAATAATTCAAGATGGCACAACAGGTGCTGCAAAGTTTCGGGCTTTATTTGCCCGTCGTCAGGCTATATAAATGAACAAATATAGCCTGACGATGGGCAAATAAAGCACGAAACGTTGCAGCACCTGTTGTTCCATCTTGAATCATGTAAACCAGACCGCTGAGTGGCGCTTTTGGTATTATACATTGTGCATTGGCAGCAGGCACTGCGGCATTTGAATTCACCGGGAAGGAGTGTGCTGGGTCCTTTGCACTATATATATATATATATATATATATATATATATATCACATAACAGTATATTGATAATTCAAATTAGATCCATCAGCAATTATACAAGTCATTTGTATAATTGCTGTAGGTGTCATCATGTATCATCATGTATGTGTGATGTGTTGTACATCAGTGTGTCATCCGGAAGACCGTGTTGACAACACCGAAACATTGATGGATCTAATTTGAATTATCAATATACTTTTATATGCTTTACAAAAATCCCCTGAGTGTCATCCTTATTTATGGAATTATTGTTGCGGATGGACTGTTTTGGAGTGGACATCGGGGTAATAAGGATGTACGGTAATTGCGTACCGGACCAACCATTGTGTGTGTGTGTATATATATATATATATATTTATATATATATATATAACATTTCCTTTGTTGGATGGTCACGCCCATTCAGTTGATGACAACACCAACAAAATAGCTGGTCAAGCCCCTTCAGCGGGCCCCTACCATTGCAATCCCCTGGCGGGCTCTTCATGCCCCAGTCCAACACTGTTCATGAGCCCTCCCTCCCTGCCTCATAAATGAACATCCAAACATTTTTCTGCATCTGCGCTTTATAAATTTCACGTGCTTCGATATGGCTTCATTGTTAGACGTGAACAAATCAAGTTAATACATTTTAATTAAAACATAGTTTACACATGCAGATTCAGGGCCTGATTCAGAGCCGCTCGTAAGCGGCCGCTCGTTCGCTCCGAGCGATGTTCGCACAACTGCGCATGCGTATGGGTCGTAATGCGCATGCACCAACCAGTCATTGCGGTCAGAAATCGAGCGTTCGCAAAATAGCGAGTGCCTGCTAATTTGAGTGACAGGATGAGGTGTTTGTGGGTGGTAACAGGGGAAGGTGCTTGAAAATGGGGAGTGGTGATCCGAACGCAGGCGTGCCAAACGGTCAAAACGGGCGTTTTAAGGGTGTGCATAATTAACAAAGCAGCGTCATCGACCACGTCACTTGGTTGTTTCTTAGCCTGAACTGTTCGCATGATTGCGGTAGGAAAATCCTACCACAAGCACTGCGAGCAGTTCAGACGCCTTTCGATGTACTCGATTAATCAAATAAATAACGGAGATGACGTAGGATGCGAGCGGCCAGGGGGCGTCTTTACAAAATAGCGAGCACATGTTTTGTTTGCTCGCTCAGACATAGAGGCATCAACAGACCACAAAGAGCGAGCGCTCAATTTAAATAGCCGGCCCCTTTTTCTGAACGAGCGAGCGCAAATAGCGTCCGGCTCTGAATCAGGCCCTCAGGCTCATATCTTAGGCTGGTAGAAGCAAATCAGGGGAATGAAAAGTGTGGGGCCCCCAATAATTCCTACTACCAGTGCAAGGCTATGTGTGAATGTGGATGTGAATTAATATGTGTAAAAATTTCCTTTAAATGGGTCGACATGGTGACACTAACAGAACTACAAGCATTAGCATCCCCAGGTGAAATAAAATAGTAGAAGACAACTGCAGAGGTCCATAGTCTGTCTTTAACATTTAACACTTCATCTTATTGCAAAGTTACAAGTCCATGATCATTGGAGATGAGCAGTTCAGTTTTGAGAAAACCGAGTACACCCGAACTTAAGGGTTCCAAATCCATCCGAGTCCCAGTTCGGAATCACTTTAAGGTTCCAAGTAGATAAGAATCCTGTCTCAGGGTCTTCTCGCAATTTGGAACTCTGATTTGAAAAACGGATTTGGATTGCATTTAAGTCCCTCCCTCATGACTTCAGGTGCTGTGAGGTGGTCAAAATTTACTGCAAATGAAAGTTATTGATGCTAATAATACTATAGGAACAAAACCAGGTCCAAGTTACATAGTTTTACCTGTTTTTATAAATTTTTAAAGAAAACCAAGACCGAGCCAAAACACTGGAGGGTGATTTTGTCAAAACCAAAACACAGGGGTCCCTCGGGGCGTGGCCTGACTGAGCTGCGGACAAGCCGCTCTTTTCTGACCTCTACATTCCAGGGTCAAATTGCGGCACAAAGACCACCCATCCCTGACCTTTTTTGTCCCCACACCATCTCTCTTATCTCTCCCCTACCCCCTGGAGACCGGCCTGCAGAGACCGCTCTGCAGTCAGCTGCCACCATCCAGTGAGGCCTCCTTCCCATCCTGCCGCCGCGAGCTAGATTTCCAGCTGGCGTGCTGCCCGTGAACGCCCGGCGCCTCCTCACCTCCTGGTGGCTGGGTCCGGACTGCTTTGACTCGCTCCCTCTGCTGCCCTTCTCTTCCAGTGGTAAAGCCGCGGACTAAAGTTAGTGCCTGATGGAGGGCGCGGCCATTTCCGGTGTTCACGCGGATGCAGCGGGAGCTCAGTGCTGTCTGCTTGTGGCCCTGGCCGCCCAGCACACACGCTCCCTACCTTTAGACATACATGCCAACATTCAGTTATCTCCTTCCGAGAGGGAGCTGAATGTATGTGCACAGCGGAGGGCGTTGCCTGGCGATGATGTGGTTTTAGGGTCGGAACCGGGGGCGGAGCCACGCGATCGCATCATTGTGGCTCTGCCTCCTCTTCACAATGCCAAAAATATTGCGCGAATCGCGTCATTGGGCCCCCCGCTGCGGGGGTTTCTTGTAATAGTTGGGGGGGTCAGGCAGCAGCCGGGAGGCTTGCCTGCTTTTCTGGGGGGTCGGGAGCGGCACCCGATATTCAGGAGGCTCCCGACCAAATCGGGAGGGTAGGCAAGCCTGCCTTTAGATGAGGTCTGTGGTACCTCTTGTACCTGCAAGAACTCTCCCATAACAGAGGACGCGGGCTTGATTTGCAGCCGACGGGAGCCGCAATAACTGCCCAGCCGCGGATGACGGTGAGCCAGGGTACACAGCCCCTCTCCCAAGTTATGCACAGGCTGCTTCCTGTCTGAGCATAAGTAGATATCCTGAGCCTGTGGGGTCCTCCATTCTGACAGTGTCTACTGTAGGGAAATCTGAGAGTCATATACACAGGCTGCAGACAGAGCTGCAGGGCAGGTTTTCTGGAAAGTCACCACTGGAACGACCCCAATCTCTATACACCTAGCACCTGTCTCCCGGTGAGTGATACCAGTTTTTCCATATACCGTGGAAGCGGATGACCTCCTACTAGATACATACCAGTGTCAATAATATGAGCCTTACTGTCTAAAGAATGATGTTCTTTTCCGGGTAATGCCTTACCCACTCATGCAGTAACCTCCACTCCCTGAGTCACTATCCCTACAACGTGTCGTGGCACGTCTCTCTGGTTCAATTCAAATTGGAATTTCTACTTCTACTCCTGACTATGCCGTCTAGGAAAACACTAACTGCCAACACCAATTCGCTTTCCGGCTGCCCCTATATCTACAGTGGGAAAGTTGCCTTCCCCAGCATAGGGATCGACCTCTATGTCCGCTACACGAGATATGGTCACACCGGCAGACCTGGGCCTTGACCTGGATGTTAATGCTCTGCTTACCACCCAAGCAATGTTTCAGGTTTTTGCTGCATTTCGGGCTGATATGCTAAAGGGTGTGGATACTTCTATACAATCTATCCGAGCTGATCTTGTGGGGCTAGGCAATTGCACAGACCATCTAGAGGGGCAGATGCAGGAACTGGTCTCATCTCATAACAATCTTCTCACAGCCCATGCAGACCTCCAATCTGAAGTATCATCCATGAGATATAAAATGGAGGATCGCTCACAAAGAAACAATCTGAAGATTCGTGGTATTCCAGATTCAGTGTCAAACGCAGAGTTGCCAGATTACGTTTCAAAGTTGTTTCTCAAGTTGGTTCCTACGGCTTCTCAACAAGACCTGACAATCGATAGGGTACACCGTCTCCCCAAACCGAGATCATGATAGGGAAATTTTCTGCGAGACACACTAATGCGTGTCCACTTTTTTCACTTCAAAGAGCAAATTCTGCATGCTGCGCGTCAGGCTGAAGGCACTGACACCATAGGGGGTCTGCAAATCTTTCCGGACCTGTCTGCTGCTACTCTGTCTAAACGATGTTCTTTCTAGTCCATTACCACAGCTCTAAGGGACAATGACATCACATATCGCTGGGGATTCCCCGGGAAGCTCCTGGTTAATTACGAGTCCTCCTCATATGTTATTTCCACTGTAGAGGCTGGAGTTAAGCTTTTGGCAGAATGGGACATCACAGTGCCTACTCGAGCCTCCAGTTCCAGCGGTCAAGTAAGCCAGGACTGGTCTAAAGCTAAGTGAGAATGCTCCATACATACAGCTACTGTGTTGATTATGTTGTATTCATTTCAGTGATGTTTCTTCTTTATAACCAGAGATTTTACATGAGATAGTTATCTCTTATGTATGTTTTACCTTGTGATCTTCCGCCAGATTGCATTATACTAGGTAAAAACAATCTGTTTATATGCATAACATGCTAGTTTAATGGACTTATTTACAATTAAGAAATGGGGGGAAGGTATTTCCAAGAGTTCTTTTCCCCTTACCGTTGCAAAAGTCTTAACCTGGGACCCCTCTCTGGAGCATTTTCATTTCTCTATCTACGTTTAGTGCTCACTGACTATGCTCTCTAGTGCAGTTCGGATTTCGAAGTTTACTGTAATATCATTATTTTTGTTGTTTTGTGGGTTTAGCGACTCCACGTGTATTTTTTTTTCTGAGTGTATGACTTTGTGTCACAGGCCACGTTCCACCATGTTTTTGGTTTTGCCGTTTTTCTACCCCCACGGCAAACATTGTAGTCCTAATTTTTGGGCTATTTCAGTTTCCCCAAGGTTTTCCCCTTTTCTTCATTTATAGTTTTATTTTTTTCCTTTGTGTCTCTCCTTTTTTGTTTTATTTTCATTTTGGGTGCCATTGTCCACATTACAATGCTTTCGCTAGATATTCACTAGGTATTCACTTCGAATTTGATGTCCTCTTTTATGGAACATAAAAGAGGACACCAAAAAGATCATGGTTCAATTGTTTTCCTTAAATGTTTACGGACTAAACTCCCCTAACAAACGTAGGCTAGCTTTGCCCACCTTCCATAGGCATAGAGCTTAAGTTGTAGCATTACAAGCGACCCATTTTTCATCTGTAGCCCCGCAGGTTTTGAGAGATGCGAGATATAATGTTGCATACTATGCTAATGGTTCACTTAAAAGGAATGGTGTGGCGATGTTACTTCATAATTCAGTGTCCTTCACTCTAACTAATAAGGTGGAAGACAAGAATGGCCGCTATTTGATATTAGTAGGCCAGTTGGATGGTAAATAGGTCACATTAGTCTCTATTTACACCCCTAATACACTCCAAATTCCGTTTCTTAGACGAGTGTTTGAGACTGTCCACCAGATCAGACGTGGTCACACGATTATAATGGGTGATTTTAGTTTAGTCCCTGATATACAGTTAGATAAGTCACCATCTCATGCTTCTGGAGCGAGTGGCGGTAACACTGATACATCAGCTTTATTGCGGAAGCTCATGTCAGAATTCGACTTATATGACGTGTGGCGGGTTTGTTCTCCTTCTGTGAAAGAATATACGTTTTTCTCACACGTACACAATACATACTCGTGTATTGATCTGATTTTACTAGGTAAACATTCACTCCAACACACTCGCCAATCTAAAATCATTCCTATAGTCTGGTCTGACCATGCCTCGGTAACGTGGACTTGGGATGGACACAACACTAAAATTCCACCTAGACCATGGCGCCTTCCCGAGCATTTACTATCTTCCCAGAAGGTGTTAGACCTTTAGCAGATGCCTTGGAATCGTATTTGGCAACTAATGACCCACAAGACACTTCCATCCCAACATACTGGTGTGCCCTTAAAGCTGTTCTACGTGGAGTGGCCATTCAAACAAGTTCTCGACTTAAGAGACAATATTTGCTCAGTCAATCTGAACTACAGTTGCGCTTAGCGCAGGTTGAATCCTTAAATAGAGCTCGTCCTTCTTGCCTCCTTAAAAGAGAACTAGTTTCTATTCGAAACCAGCTTCAGAAGCTGTTTATAGTTCGTATGAAATCCACTCTAGCTAAACTTCAGCAGAAGTTCTATAATTCAGGGAATAATGCAGGCAAGTTCCTAGAACGTAAATTATGTAAACGTCAGGCCAGAAATAGGCTTGATTATCTAATCACACCCAATAATAAGAAATTACTTAATCCCGCTGAGATCGCTAATGCCTTTGCTGAATACTACGCTGGACTATACAATCTTCATACTGACAGTACTACAACACTGCCATCTGGTGCCACTATTTCTTCTTTTCTACATGACATTTCTTTTCCTCAGTTAGGAGAGGAGGCTTTAGCTGCTTTAAACGCTCCTTGGACTGAACAGGAAACTCTGATAGTTATTAAGGCATTGCCTACGGGGATGTCCCTTGGTCCGGACGGGTTTACTAATTCATTCTATAAACACTTTGCGAATTCTATCTCCCTCATACTTCTTTATTTGATTTTGCTTCGGGCAGCTTTCCAGCAGAGATGCTGGAAGCTCAAATTATTACCTTACCTAAACCAGGAAAACCTCCTACTTCCTGCCCGAATTTTCACCCAATAGCCCTACTCAACTCCGATATTACAATTTATGCCAAAATATTAGCCACTCGTTTGGCCCCTTTAATCCCTCATATTATCCATCCGGACCAGGTGGGCTTCGTCGGCGGCAAACAAGCATCGGACAGCACATGCAGAGTCTTTGATTTGGCAGAGCTGATGTTGAGGCGACGCAAGGAGTTCATTCTTCTTTCCATAGACGCTGAGAAGGCGTTTGATCGCCTCGACTGGCAGTTTCTCTATGAATCATTAATGCATTTTGCTTTTCAAGGTGCTATATTGCAGTCTATTAAGGCACTTTACAGCAACCCCACAGCTAGGATCTTTAGCAACAGCTTTCTATCATCCCCGTTTAACATTAGGAATGGTACAAGACAGAGTTGCCCCCTATCTCCAATGATGTACATATTAGCTATCGAACCATTAGCATCAGCAATTAAAAATTCCCCATCATTTCCTGGGGTGAACGTTGACTCACCTTCTCACAAATTATGTCTGTTTGCAGACGATATTCTTTTGTTTGTAACCAGCCCAGCTTCTTCATTGCCAACCTTTCATGGATTACTAGATAAATATAGTGCAGCTTCTCTATATAAACTCAACACCAAGAAGACCGAGGCTCTGCCTTTTAACTTACCTGATCTGGTTTTGTCTCGCTTACAAGCCCAATACAGATACAACTGGAAAACGGACTATCTCCTCTATCTAGGTATTAACATACCAAATCGACTAGATGACTTCGCTAAGATAAATTTTGTTCCTAGTCTAAAACATATAGCAGAACTGTTACATAATTGGTTGGGTTTTGAGGTTTCCTGGCTTGGTCGCCTTGCGGCATTCAAAATGATGATTTTGCCAAAGTTAATGTACTTATTCCGCACCATTCCTTTTTTGGTCCCGAAACACTACCTAATTAAGGCCTGTAAATTAATAGTGTCTTACATCTGGAAGGGTAAAACACCATGGCTAGCTTACCAGCGCTTGACTAAACCTAAGAATCAGGGGGGGGGGGGGGGCGCTGCAAATTCCAGACCTAGTTTTGTACCAGTCAGCATACTTAGTATCACAAATTAGTGACTGGTTTCTTCCCCCCAACACTAAACCATGGGTTGACTTAGAAAGGGCATTATTAGACGACTACCCCTTAATGGATTTAATTTGGACACCCAAACAAATGCGCCCTTTACTGAGTAATACCCCTAGAGCTATTATTGACTCTCTTAAAAGGTGTGATGATATGGTACTTCAGTCTAAATGTATTAAACTACCGGCTAAAACTATATCTTTAGCTGCTATAGCCTGTTTAATCCCTGATTTACTGGTAGCGCTTTGGCATTCCAGAGGGATAGAATCTATCGCAGACATCTCGAGTTCTTCCTCACTCATCTCGTTTTCTCAAATAAATTCCCAATTTCAGTTGCCACCTGGAGAATTATTTACCTATCTCCGATTTCAACATTGGGTGGTTAGTACCATTAAAGTGTGCGGTCCCTTGGAATTACCCTCGGCAGATATTTTGGCTAAATTGACAAGAGGTAACTCTAAGGGTTCTATTGGTTTCTGGTATTCCATGTGTCTTGAGTCTAGCCCTCCAGTCAAAACCAAGTTCCAAGCTCAGTGGGAGTCGGATCTTCAGGAGTCCTATACTCTCCAGCAATGGGAATCTATTTACACTACTGCCCACAAACTGTCCAAATGTTATAACCACCTGGAGTTACAATATAAAATACTCCATAGGTTATACTTCACACAAGCCAAACTACATGTAATATGGCCTGCGCAATCAAAATATTGCTTGAGATGCAATGTGAATGTTGGAGACATATTCTATATTTTCTGGAGTTGTTCTCATATCCAGGCTTTATGGCAAGATTTATTTGATTTGATTTCCAAGGTTTTGAAAGTAAGTATACAGCCATCCCCTTCTTTGGCACTACTACACATTTACCCTTTAAGCATGTCCAAAAGTGACTGTTATATAGTGGGTCATATTTTAATAGCAGCTAAGACAGCAATAGCTCAATTATGGAAATCATCTACTCTTCCTACTATCCATAAGATCATTCATAAGGTACAATTTGCATTTCTAATGGAAACAGCAGATGTTGCTTACTCCACGTCTGCTTCTTCACCAATCAGGCTTTGGTGTAAGTGGCATGAATATGTAACTGATGGTGAGGGTGTAGACCCACTGCTTAAGGATATGCCCTCCGTATAAAGAATAATTTATATTATTAGACTTTATTCTGATTTTGGTATTTTTCTATATAATGCTATCAGTCTTATTAGTATATTAACAAATTTCTTTTTCTTGTTTTGATTACGATATAATGTAATTTATTTCTGTGTATTGTGGTACCTTCCCTCTATCCCCTCCGTTTTTTTTGTTATATACCTTCTCCCCTTGTTTTATTTTAATTTATTTTATTGTGATTATTACAATTATTAGTATTGTGATTTCCTTTATATTGTTACTGTATTTGTGTTTTCCTTTTTGAAAATTCAATAAAAATTTTTTGAAAAAAACAAACAAAAACACAGGGGTTTATGCACATCTCTAGTTCTCAGTGGGTATGCTGGCAGATTCTAGGACCTAATTATGCTTAAAAAAAAATACCACATAACCCTTGTTATCCAATATATTGCTCAACTTAGTTTGGGGTTCCAAGGAAGTGGTACCCTTCAGTTCATGTAGGCATTCACTGCAGGGCAAAATTAAAAAATCATAACAGTGACGACTTGCACTGTAAAGAGAATGAACTGATGCCAAATCACTCCCAATTTATACAGTAGGGCAGTGGTTCCCAAAATGTGAGCTCTGGCACCCTGGTGTGCCTTGGGATACTTGCAGGGGTGCCTCAGGTTGGTGTTCCAGCACCAAATCAAATTATTTCAGGTCATTGTAATGTAAATATGTGGACAAACAGAAGCATAACATGTCCACCACCACATAACTGAACCTAAGGAGGTAAGCACAATTTACTTCACTTTACTACTTTGCTAAATTTTTTATGAATCTCTCATTAATAAACTTAAACTTAGGGGTGCCGTGAAAACAATGCTGATACTCAAGGGTGCCGTGATCATAGGCAAACGCAGGGGGGTTTCCGGTTGCCTGGAAACCCCCCTCCCCCCAGTCCACACCATGACCACAATAGAAATAGTAATATAATACAATGTTACTAGTGCTGCATGTTCTTTTCAGTATCATAAATTAAATAATTAGCACCACGTGTGGATCTTTTAATGTGTCATTTAGTAATATACACACCTGTGCATCAACTAGGAGATCTGGAAAACATGCACTGTTAGGGGTGCACAGGTACAGAACATTAATAGGGTTAATTATTAATACACTATCCACTTCATAACGAGATCAATCTGTACATATATGCAGGGCCGTAGCTAGGGTAGTGCGGCCCGTGCTATCGCACAGGGCACCACAGGTCAGGGGGCGCTGTTTGGGCTTGTCACATTTCTGTTTATTATCATTCTTGCTTGTAGCTTCCTCTTATTTCATCCCCAGCATCTCCTGGCCTCCCCTATCTCTTCCCTGGCCCTTCCCCATGAGGCCATGGCCCTATTTTGGGTGCATTATGTCCCTTTGAAAAATGAGGGGGGCGCCAATGCTTTTTCTGGCACAGGGCACCAAAAAGTCTAGTTACGGCTCTGCATATATGTCCAGGACAGTGCTAGGTTCTTCTGCTGCTCCCCCAGACTACCGGACTTGCTCCAATGCTCTGGAATGCTGCCCACATCTGAAATAAAAACATTCAGCTCAGGCAGGACGGCCCTACTGCCACATCTAATGGCTTACTGATCGCTGGTCCTGTATATGCTGGAATTATGACACACAATATACTTTGTACGACGCATATTAATTAAAGCTGGTTCATGGACTGGCCACACTCTTTCTAAAATCAAGCATTTGGAAACCCCCCTTTAGAAATCCTGCGTTTGCCACTGGTGATTCATAAAAGTTTCGGAACCACTGCAGTAGGGTCTTCCCACAGTCGGACCATAGCAATTACACACTATAGAGATACACTGATTGTAGTATATTATACAAATTCACTGTGGCTCTACATATTATGTATTTTTACTTACAAAGCTACTTGTATACCTAGATGTGTACACACTTTTCAATCTCCAAGCAGTTTTCATTTGGGAGCCTATTAAATAATATTTGTAGTATATCCCCCGAAAAAGCAACCGTTTTGCGGGGGGTAACCGCAAATATTAAATACCCCCTGAAAGTATGTATGAGGGATCACATGTTCGATTGGTAAAGCTGCCCCCATTGGTTTATACGGGGGCTGCTGTATTGCCAAATTTACCAAGCTATGGAATGCTAAGCATTCTAGAGTTTGGCCCCAGCAGCTAATGCTATCTGAAGATGGTGTCAGCCGTTGCTGCCTATAGGCTACAGATTGCAAAAGGTACATGCACAGTAGCGCAGCTGGCCTCAGAAAATGAAAATAAAATGATTGCTTATGCCATAACTTTACTTTTCATATTGTAGGGACACCCTGCATGTATTTGATGATACATGTTGGTGGTATATAGAGGGACATTTATCAAATCTTGGAGAGAAATAAAGTACTAACTAATCAGCTTCCAGCACAGCTTGTAAAATGACAAGAGCTGTTTGGTTGGTCCTGAATCTCTCTTCACTCATCTGTCTCCAAGTTTTGATAAATCTCCCCATAATTTCTTATTGCCGAGTTAAGAAATTATAATTATTAGCCTCAGAGCCATAACTGGACTTTTTGGTGCCCTGGGCCTGTTAGGATCCGCAGGTTGCGGATCATCTTGGTGGCCGGTCCCAGCTATAGTCAGTCCTTGTTTCAGCTGTTGCTGGCAGCTGGAAATCCTGTCTTGTCTGTGTAGAGCTCATAGCCTGTCATTCCTGCCTGTCTGTGTGCAGATCTCATGTGCTCACTAATTAATTGTCTCTCTGTGTGCTGAACCCAGCTGCACACTAGCCTGTCATTAGGTTCTCTGCATGAGATGGCTCTGATTGGATCTTACATCTCATAAGTTACAGCAAGCCCTGCACTCCATGTCGGTTATACTGTCTGACTACCAGTGTATGTTGCTTTGTTCACAGTTACCTGAGTTCTTGCTGGTCTACCAAGTTCTACTGTTATGGTATCCTGATCTTGTCATTATTCAGCCCTGCTGTATTATAACCACAGTCCTGTCTAGTCGTGTCAGTCTGCATTCAGCTAATGTTACCTGCAGTGTTCACAACCTCGCTGCCTCCAGTTTGTGTTCCTGCCGCACCTGAATACACCTGTCTGCTGTTTGGTTCCTGCACCTCGGCCTGCAAGGCCGCATCTAGTCATGTCAGTTTATTCCCAGCTATTCTACCAGCAGTGTTGTCTACCCCGCTGCCTCCAGTGTATGTTTCTGATACGTCTGAGTACACCTGTCTGCTGTCTGGTTCCTGCTCCACGGCCTGCTTAGGCCTCGAACTCTGTCTGTACCTTCACGGAACAGTAGCCACACCTCTGCGGTCTCTGTCGCATCAATTTGTTCCAGTCACGCCACGGCCCTCAAGGCTGCACCGTCCTGTCTCAGTCGCATCACCTAGTTCCAGTCACGCCACGGCCCTCAAGGCCGCTCTGTCCTGTCTCAGTCGCATCACCTTGTTCTCCGATACCTGCTGCGATCCCTCCATTGCCGCCAGCAGCCGCCTCCCCCATAGGTTTCTATGGGGGATGCGATGCTGCCAAATGTATCAATATCGGGAAAGCGTCCTGTACAGTGGATATTCCCGGCTGTAACACGGCAACCGTGCCGTGCCTGTGCCGTGTGAAAGGACTCACCTGCTGCCCTTTTATCTATTTTTCACACCCGGCTAAAAAATGGGCGGCTTTTTGCCACCCGGCCAAAACCGGCAAATGTGAAATAGCCCTTACGGTAATCAATAGATCTTAATCTGTCTCCTCACTCTGGGCCTGATTCAGACCCGCTCGCGAGCGCTATTCGCTCGTAAACGGGTCGATGGTGGCTCAGTGCGCATGCGCACGACGGAGCCGGCTCTGTCGTGTGCATGCGCGAGACCCAGATAGCGATGGGCAATCCGTCGCTCTGGGTCTCGTACCAAAGGGGGCGTGCTGTCGATGTTGAGTGACAGCACACCCCCTTTGGTGGGTGGGCCGGGGGCGTGGCTGCCCAGATGGAGGCATACCCATGATGGGAACACCTACCGTCTGGGGCCGGCCCCACTGACATCACAAGTGATGTCAGTGGGAGTGCTTTCGGCTCTGTTAGAGCCGAAAGCACTCTGGGGCTTGCGGCAACGAGACCCTACCACAAGGGTCTCGTCGCAAGCCCGATGGTCGCGATGGTCTTGACCATCGCGACCATCTTCCTGGCCGCTCGCTATAGCTGTGGGTGGTCACCCACAGCTATGCAAGCGGCCAGGAGGCCGCTCTGAAAAAAAAGGACGGCCCTGATTCAGAGCGAACGCTCTGTCAGAGCGTCCGGCTCTGAATCAGGCCCACTGTCAGTATGTTTGCTACTCACTGCAATTAGGTTACAGATAATAACATTGTATCACACTATGGACCTCATTCAGAGTCGGTCGAAGCGGCCGCACGGTCGTACGGAAAAAGGGGCTGGCTATGCAAATGATTCCCTCGCAAGTTGCGTCCCTAAGTTCGGATCGGTAGTTGGCCGACCAAGGGGAGGAAGCGGTCGGAAGACAAAAAAATATGCCCCCTTCTCGTACGCATTGCACGTCATCTCCGGGCATATAAGGATTAATCGAGACCATCGGAACTGGTCGTAGAGTTTAAGGTTGACCATACCCTCTCTTAAGCTCTACGATCATGTCAGTGTAAAAACCTCCCATGTCACATGTGCCATGACGCTACTTTGTTAATTATGCACTCCCATAATCCGTATGCACTCCCATAAAACGCCGTTCGCATAATCAGGCACGCCTGCGTTCGGATCTCCACTCCCCCATTTTCAAGCACCTTCCCCTGTTACCACCCACAAACGCCTCCATCTGTCACTCAAACTACCGACCTGGCTGTGTTCAAGTAGAGAGACATTTCTGATTGTAGCGGCTAGTTTGCGCACGCGCATTGCGAACTTCACGCATGCGCAGTATAGCGAACATCGGTGGCGTACGACCGTGCGGCCGCAACGACCGACTCTGAATGAGGTCCTATGTTCTCAAGTATGGTAACACAATATAGTGTATGGGGCAAAATGTAGCAATATATTCTAAGCACAGACAGGACTCATAATTATAGCAGCAGCCGTGCACAAGCCGACGGCAGTTTCACCATTAGCTTTTTCAAGGCTCATTGGCAAGGCTACTAAATTTACTATTGGTCGATTTGAGGAGTGATTTAGCACTTCTCGAATCGAATTTTTGAAAACCAGTAATTTTGCCAAATTTACTATTATTTGATTTGAAGGTCAATTTGGCAAAAAAATTTGATTTGAGTCGGTTTTGAAGAGTGATTTGCAGTTCGATTTGACATGTTCATGTCCAAATCGAACGGCAAATCACCTTTCAAAACGACATGAGCATGAGCAGTTTGTGGTCACACAGAAATATGCAGACATCAGTGATATGCCTGCATGTATCTGGCTGCAAAAAGTGTTGTAAAGAGTTAAAATTAAAATAAAAAAAACGTGAGGTCCCCCCCTAAATTAGAACCAGCCCCGGACTGCTGAAACCCAGTTCTGGTTGACTAAGTACAGGGTAAAAATGACGTAGGGTCTCCCTGCACTTAGTACAACCAGCACTGTGCTATGGGAAGCAGGGCTGGTCCTGGATATACAGGGAAAAAAATGCGTAGGGTTCCCCTGTAAGATCCAGAACCAGCCCTGGACCCTTTCTAATGAGGGTCTGATGCCACAGCCAGGGGAGCCCTATCACCGGACCCCGCAGCATCAGCCCTGACCGTTAGTCAGCCCAGGCCAGGGATCCATGGGGAGTTGGAGACCCCTTCACAAAAAGGGGTCTCCCTCTCCAGGGCACCCCTAGCCGAGGCTAATCCCTCCACCCCTGGGCGGTGGGTGGCAGGTTGATTGTGTCTGTGTTGTGTAAAAAAATAGATAAAAATAAACATTGTCTTTCCAGTAGAACTGCAGGTCCCAGCAAGCCTCTCCTGCATGCTGGTACTTGGAGAACCACAAGTACCAGCATGCGGGGCATTAAGGGCCCACATTTTACTCAATGGTGGGAGCCGAAGGGTTACTAAAGTTTATCCTGCTGCTCCGACCATTGACTTCAATGGAGGGAGCCGTTCATTGGCTGAGAGGCGGGGCCTGACCTCTCAGCCAATGAACGCACAGACACGGAGCTTCAAAGGATGAAGCCGCGTCTGTGCGCTTCATTCAGGAAGGAATAATTATTCTGGTTAAAATGATTATTCCTTAAAGCGATGGTCGGGTTTTAGTTTTCTTATTTTATCCCATGGATGCCTACTGGAGAAGGGGACCACTGCAGGTAATATAGGTGAGTTTTGTGTGAGTGTGCGTATGTATGTTTGTATTAAAGTTATACTTTATAAGGTGTGTGTGTGTTTCTTGCAACATTTCTTTACAGGTGAACTACAAGTCCAAGTGGGCCCTTAATGCCCCGCATGCTGGTACTTGTGGTTCTCCAAGTACCAGCATGCGGGGGAGGCTTGCTGGGACCTGCAGTTTTACACAACACCGACACAATCAACCCGCCACCCACCGCCCAGGGGTGGCGGGGATAGCCCCGGGCTGTCAGCCCAGGCTAGGGGTGCCTTGGAGAGGGAGACCCCTTTTTTTGAAGGGGTCTCCAACTCCCCAGGGATCCCTGGCCTGGGATGACAAACGGTCAGGGCTGATGCTGCGGCTGGGAAGCCCGGTGATAGGGCTCCCCTGGCTGTGGCATCAGTCCCCCGTTAGAAAGGGTCCAGGGCTGGTTCTGGATCTTACAGGGGAACCCTATGCAATTTTTTCCTGTAAATCCAGGACCAGCCCTGCTTCCCATAGCCCAGTGCTGGTTGTACTAAGTACAGGGAGACCCTATGTCATTTTTTCCCTGTACTTAGTTAATCAAAACTGGGTTTCAGTAGTCCTGATTTAGGGGGGGACCTCATTTTTTTTCTAATTTTAACTATTTAGTTGCTTTTTACCGCCAGATACATGCACTGATGTCTGCATGTATCTGTGTCAATCCGACCTGCTCATGCTCAAATCAAAAGCATAAACCAGGTCTATTGTATTGGGGATTTGAAGAGTGATTTGAAGTCCGATTTTGAGGTCGATTTCAAATCGAATGATAGTAAATAAGGGTTTTGTGTGTTGGACTATGTAAAAGTACCAATGTTTTTCCGATGGTCGATTTGAGTCCAAATTTGATTTGAAGTCCGATTTTACATGCGATTTGGCCTTTAGTAAATACTCAAAACCCAAATCGAATGAAAATCGCACCTCAAATCACTCAAAATGCCAAATCGACCTTTAGTAAATTTACCCCAAGGTGTCCTCTTAGGTTAGTAATTGGTGGCTGTGTTCAGGAGTGCTATCAGAAATTGGTGTGTGACTGCCATGTGAGAGGTGATAGATTTGAGTCCCGGGTATAACAGTATTTTGAAACATGTATGTTAAATAAAAGAGGATGTGACTGAAGATGCTTGCGAAGGTGGCCAGATAGAGGAGGAGTCAGCTATAAGTGAGAATGATTTAAAACCGAAAATTGACGGGCCCAAAGTACCCTCTGCCTTGTGGTGCCCTGCAGAGCCGTAACTAGACTTTTTCGTGCCCTGTGCCAGAGAGAGCATTCGCCACCACCCTCCATTTTTTTAAATAGGAATATAAGATGGTGCACCTGAAAAAGGGCCATGGCTTCATGGGGAAGGGGCAGGGAAAATATAGGGGTACTCCTGGGGCAGCCAGGAGATGATGGGGATAAAATAGGAAGCTACAAGTAAGAATGACAATAAAGAGGAAAATTGACAGGCCCAAACAGCGGCCCCTGCCCTGAGGTGCCCTGTGCCATGGCACAGGTCGCACTACCCTAGTTACAGCCCTGGTGCCCTGTGCCGTGGCATGTCGTACCACCCTAGTAATGGC
This sequence comes from Taudactylus pleione, assembly GCA_031769625.1. Taxonomy (NCBI): domain Eukaryota; kingdom Metazoa; phylum Chordata; class Amphibia; order Anura; family Myobatrachidae; genus Taudactylus; species Taudactylus pleione. The sequence continues at coordinate 406,112 of JAUIMM010001601.1, forward strand.
TCTGATTAACCTTATAAGTTACAATAAATGTGCTCCATGAAGTTAAGAGACAAAACTAACTTGCACACATTCGCACTGTATCACCAGTGTGTGCTATGACAAATATTGATATATGGAACATATTGCAGAAACGCACATATCACTCTATTATATTTTTACTGCTAGAAATGTAAATGTTCCTGAAAATGAAATATTTGCGCCCATCGTACTCTCTGCCCTCTCAGTCCCTGGGGCACTGTCTGATCTGGTCATGTGGTGACGGGCCGGCTAAGACTGCACCCACCCAACAAATAGCACTAGCCCCGCCCCATAGTGCTGATAGGCTAAAACTTCATAACATTTTCTTCCGGTACAGAGCCGCGAGCGAGGCTGGGGGACAGGAGAGCGCTGCCGCTACTGCCGCTGCTGTATGTGGGTGAGGCTGCGGTGCCAGCATTGTTGTTATTATTAGGCTGCTGCCTCCGGCTATGCGCGGTGTTATTGTTGTATTCTCCAACACTGTACTGTATAGGTCGCTGCTCCTCTCCCCTGTTGTGGGATTGTGTCAGATACTCTTCGTGTGACATCTCGCCCTATCTCCCCAGCTTATGGCTCTATCACAGTCACCTCGGCTGCTGTTATAGCTCTGTCCTGTACTGTTGTGTGATCTTATTTATTTCACACACAACAGCAAACGCGTTGACTGTGATAATAGATACATAAGAAAGGCGATCTGCCGCTGTTGTGTGTGTATGTATGTATGTGTGTGTATGTATATATTAGTCTGCTGCCAGCCAGCACACTTTAGCAACCGACTGATTGATACTTTATTGCATCACAATCTGTGTCAGAGCTGCATAGAATGAGGAAGGAAGCAGGAGTTCAGTAAATATGAATAAATAGACTACTGTGCGAGGGGAATTTCATTTGTTTAGAATTATGTCTTTTAATTTTATGCAACACTTTTTTTTTTTATGACCAAAATTATCAGCACTTATCCACACTTGTATAATTAAATAAATGTCACAAGCTCTGATCCTCTCTGTAGATATGATTACATTAGATTGTGACTACAGTTAAGACCATTAGCAGGTATGTGTTATAGGCTGGAGTGGGATCATGGCTATTACTGGCAGATTTTTGTACAGGAAATGACATAGACAGAAAAAAATATTTTTGTTATCTTTTGTCATCACTATTTGATAGTCCTATAAAGATTTTGGGTCCTTTAAGTGATATAAAGCAGCAAAACTAAATATAAAAAGATGCCTTTCTTTTTTGCACACCTATAAATATTTAATAAAAATATTTAATGAAATTTCAGAAGTGTAAGTATAAAGCCGGGTACACACTAGATGGTATCGTCGACATCAGGCAGTGTGTTCCCACTATGTCGCTGACTATGTGCGCTCCCACGCGTCGTCAGCGCCATTGCCCGTCGGACCTGCATCGTCAGCGGGGGCCATTGGCATCGGCAAGTGTGTATGCACTTGCCAATGCCGGGACCCGCCGCATGATAGATTGGCTGTGTGCACATCATTAAATGTGTACCCAGCATAAGAGCTCTTTTTTGTTGCAAATTGTTAGTGGTAAAATGTATATTTGCCAATCAAACTGGACATATGCAAACTTTGAATTGTTATTTGGGTGAAGTTGGGTGGTGGCTCTTTGCTGAATGTGGATTAGAGCAAAGAAAAAGCGTTTGGGTGCGCCTTCATTTTGTGCACTGGTGGTAATAGACTGATATCAAACTTTGTGACAAAACTGAACTCTCACAAGGATGACCAAATAAATGTGCGTATAATTGTTCATATTTGTGTATATGAGTTAATTGGTAGGAGGTTGACACAAAGCTGTCTATTTACTAAGCAGTGTTAGGAGACAGAGTGAAAAGTGTTAAGAAAGTGATAAGGTGTCAGCCAATCAGCTCCCAACTGTCATTTTTCAAACGCAGCCTGTGAGATGGCAGTTGGGAGCTGATTGGCTGGCACCTTATCACTTTTCACTCTGTCTCCTAACACTGCTTAGTAAATAGACCCCTAAATCCCTTTTGTATGGTGATTTTTGTATCAGTTATCAGACCAAGCATAAGGTATTGTTCTTATTTTGCCACTTAAATTCAGATCTAGGCAGATGATTATTAGAAGTCCATATTATACCACTTTTACACCAGAGCAAAAACCTGGGTTTTTGCTGGGTCTACCTGGGTCGCAGCTCAGTGTAAAAGGGTCTCTGAAAAATAACCCAGGTCAAGTAGCTACCAGGGTTGGACCCGGGTAATGGTGCAGTGTAAACGGTGCGACCCGGGTTATCCGACCTGGGTCATGCCTAAAATGAGCTGATTGTGGAGCAGTCAGTCACCTCCCACTTTTTATGACCTCACAGGTTTAGCAGGGCAGACCTGATTTCAGTGTGAACAGTGTGTAACCCAGAAGGTGCGGTGTAAATGGGTCTGACCAGGGTTGGAACCATGTCCAAAAACCCAGGTCGGACCTGGGTCTTTGGTGGAAAAGTGGTATTCTATATATAGATCTGGATTAAACCTTTTCACTATTAAATACTGTTTTATCATTCTTTTTATGCAAATACTTAACTTTTAATCTATACTTGAACCCTTACAAAGTCATGTTTTCATTTGATTATCAAAAGTTTGCCCTAAAAAAAAGAGTTTTCTCTTGCTTCTACGTTATAAATAAACATTGTGGGGCATATTCAATTAGCTGCGAGGTTTAGCGAGGAAAAAACCTCACGCCCAATTTTGGATTACCGCCGGTATGTGTGCTCCCGATACCCCCGATATTCAATAAAAATAACTGGTTGTGGGGTTTTCAGCTCTGAAAACCCTGCGCCGTGTAAAAATATAATTCTGCACTTAACTGCCCGGGGTTCTCCGCGGCTCCTGGTGGACTCTCCTCTACCTTCTCACTGGAGAGGGGGCTGCTGGGAGTCCCGGGGGCTGGTGGGAGGGGCAAGGGCTGCTGGGAGATGTGTTCTCCCAGCGCCCATTCCGGGGGCCACACACTTACTAATACCCACTAACAAACACTCACACACACTGACATACTTACCCTGCTGCAGAAGACTCTGCTTCCGATGCTGGATACAGAAGAAGATGCAGAAGGTAAGTAATTATGGACTAATTAAGTTAATTGAAAACTTCCAATTGCTTAATTAGTCCTCAGGGGGGGTGCCGCCAGGGTCCCAGAGCAAGTCCTACTGATTTTTCCTAAAAAAATAAAACTTTTAGGAAAAATCACACTTGCTCTGGAGGTGCGAGAATAAAAGAAGCTCCCGGCGCGCAAAAAAATAAATAATCTGCACCTAATTGAATAGCAAAAATACAGCACCTGCAGGAAAACCTCGCAGGTGCTGGACTTTTGCTTTTCTCGCCCCCAATTGAACATGCCCCTGTGTGTGGCTTAAATTGGGTGCATTTACATTTGCACCTACATTCAAAATGATGATTTTGTTTTGCTGGATGAGATTATTTAAATGAAATAAAGTAGCAGGAAGGGCACATTTAACAGGCTTTTACTGCCTTTGCAGGAAGACACCAGTCCATTTTTCCTAACTTAGGCCCTGATTCAGAGCCGGACGCTCTGACCAGAGCGCTCGCTCTGAATCAGGGCCCACCTCCATAAATATGGAGCGTCCTCCTGGACGCTCGTATAGCTGTGGGTCACCACCCATAGCATATACGAGCGTGCAGGATGATGGTCGCTATGGTCTTGACCATCGCGACCATCGCCACTGCGAGCAGAAGCCTGCGGTTGAGTTTCTCAACCGCAAGGCCAGGAGTGATTTTGGCTCTATCAGAGCCAAAATCACTCCCACTGACATCACTAGTGATGTCAGTGGGGCCGGCTTCTGACGGTAGGCGTTCCCTTGGGAACGCCTCCGTCTGGCAGGCACGCCCTCGGCACGCCCACCAAAGGGGGCGTGCTGTCAATCAACATAGACAGCACGCCCCCTTTGATCAGACACTACGAGCAAAGGAAAGTCCTTCGCTCGTCGCGTCTCGCACATGCGCACGACGGAGCTCCCTCCGTCGTGCGCATGCGCTGTGCAAACCATCGACCCACTTGCGAACGGACAGCCGCTCACGAGTGGGTCTGAATCAGGGCCTTAATTTGTCTATTTCATCTGAAGAGGCAGAGATTGAGGGGTAATATATATGCTAAAGGTCGATTCTAATCTATTTTGATCGATTTAGATCAAAATCATTCAACATCGATTTTGTGTTTCTGGGGCTAAATCTCACATTTACTAGCAGGCAATTTCTGATATATATTTTTTTAAGTATTAGTAAATGTGTGACTTAGCTCCAGAAACACATCGATGTTGATCGATTTAAAATCGAGTGAATATCAGTCTTAGGTCTCACTGATTTGGTACACATTTTGCACTGTTGCAGAATTGCACATTTGTAGGAAACCTTTGACCATTGTCATGTAAATAGTGACAAGTAATAAAGATAGAACTAATGTCTGCTCATGAAATAACTTAAGCTAAACCAAGTAGTATTTTAGGGGAGGGGAATTTAACCGGAAGAAGTCTTACAGTGGTAAAAAGTTGGACTTTGAAGCAAGTTTTACCGTTTTCCTCTATTCACATTTTTAGGTATATTGTCAAAGTTCAAGGAGCAAGAAGTTGATGCTGCTTAAATTGCACTAGGCAGACCTGTAGGCACAAATGTATAACTAAAGCAGTGCATATACATATTTTTTGTGGTTCATCAAAGAATATTATTGATTATTATTTTGTTTTTAGGTTTAATGTGTTTTAAAGTTGCTTATGTGGGTAAGTAGCTAAACTCATGTCATAGGTGTTGCAGGCTCTTAGGACCCTAATCTTGTTGGGAATCCATTTCAGACTCACTTGGCTTTGTTTATGCTAATATTGGAATATTTCTACTAGATATTTAAACAAATACTGGTGGATACTTAAACTTAGGAACTTCTGGAACAACACATTTTTTTTTTTTATAGTCCTGGGATAAATTTACTAAGAATCTTTTCTGGTTCGAGTTGAAACCCTCACAGCATCGCTGAAACAAGACTTTTGATGGCTGAAATACTCAAATTTACCAAGAATCGTGTATTTCAATGGTGTATGTGTTACTCTAGACTAGTAAGCGGCCGCTGATTGGCTGGCGGCCTGGCAAGTGACGGAACCCACAAGATGTATGTGGAAACGCATAAGTCTCTTTGGAATGGGTATGAAATACTGCCGGCCGCATGGCCGGCGGTTCGACTCCCGTCGGCGGCAGCCCGACAGGAGCAGAGTGCGACGCAGCGGAAGCCCGACAGCGCTGGAAATCCCGATCGTGGATAGGTAAGTATCCACTAACCTAACTCTCCTTAGGGGTGCCTAACCCGAACCACCCCCTTCCCCGCTACCTAAACCTAAGTCCCCCGGGGGGGTGCCTAACCCTCCCACCCCCTAGCCTAACCCTAACCCTCCCGGGGGGGTGCCTAACCCTAAGTCCCCCCCGGGAGCCCTAAACCTAACCCTCCCCCCCCACGGCTGTCCGCTCGCGGCGCCCAGCATCACTACGATCGTGATGCCGGGGGCCGGTCTCCCGGCGTCGGGGAAATGCGGGCGTCTACATCTAGACGCCCGGCATTTCACCCTTGCCAGGATAAGACAGTCGGGAAGCCGGCTGCCGGTATATAGGCAGTCGGCTTCCCGATTGCTCCCCGTCTCTTCAGTGTCCGAAATGGTCCAGGTGACTGATTTTTTCTTTTTTTCTTTTTTATATTTTCTTTTTATATTTTCTAGAGAAAAGGACTGACATGCGCCAGGAGGTAGGTGAGTATTTTATTTTTTTCAGGGATTTGTTCTGGACAAGGGGACCGAACACCAGGGACAAGGCAAGTATAGTGTTTGTGTGTAATAAACTTTTATTTTCTATGGTGTGTGTCATTTGTTTATTTTTTTTAATAGTGGGGTTATCGGTGCCGGCCACCTGCTGGCACTTGTAGCTCCACAAGTGCCAAAGGGCAGGCACGCTGGCACCTGTAGTCCCACTGTAAAAACAATAGTATACATTTATGATTATCACTATTACCCATGCACCCACCGGCCAAGGGTGCAGGGAAAAGCCCCGGGCTTCAGCCCAGGCCTGGGGTGCTCAGGAGAGGTGGGGCCCCTTTATTGGGGGTCCCCACCTGCCCCCGGATCCCTGGCCTGTGCTGACTAGTTTAGGCTGTTAATGCTTTGGCCAGGGGACTCGGTGAAATGGTCCTCTGGCTGTGGCATTACACTCCTACTAGTTTGAGCCTGGTGCTGGTTTTAAAAATAGAAGGAACCTCATGCAATTCCCTCACTCACCCCTTCGCATTTTTAAAACCACGACAGGCTCAAAGAACCCAGTGCTGGATCATAAAATACGGGGGACCCCTACACATTTTGTCCCCTGTATTTTTAGAACCAGTATGGCTCACAGAGCCCGGGGCTGGTTATGCTTTAGGGGAGAAACTCCACAAGTGGGCCAGGGACAGGTTAGGTTTGGGTGGGCATTAATAATACCCCTTTCAGATCGCTAATGGCGGGTCGCTCCCGGGTGCGACCCGCCTGAGACCCCTTTCAGAATGGCGGCTCGACACGGCACTAATGCTGGGTCAATGACGTCACCGGCATCACGTGGTGAGCCTGCGCTTTGAAGAAAAAGACCCTTGGTGAAGTAAATCCCCCTTTGTCACTAATTTAAGCCCACCCAAACCTAATCTGTCCCTGGACCATTCATGTCACATTTGAAAAAGTGGAGTGTTTAATTACAGTGGAGTAACAGACTGGGAGAATGTGTGCTCTGAGCAGGGAGATACAGCAACTTGGATAAGGGGTGCTGGGATGGAGAGACGGCAGACTGGGAGTAACACTGTACTCACAAGCAGAAGCTTCAGTCACCCGGTAAGGCAGAGAAGAGAAGGCACAGCCCATGGTGGTGCTGCTGATTTCCACAGGTCAGAGGAGCATGTGATAGGCTCCTCCAATCAGAGCTAGGGACATGCTCCTCTCACTGCTCAGCAGAGTCTCTTGGGAATTATTTCCCAGTAGTGCATTGCCCCAGCAACTGCTGGACCCCAGTAACCCTCTCAACACCTGCAGCTACCGCCGGGACAGTCAAAACAGCCTTGATGACTCGCCTGGCAAGCAGCTTCACTGCACCCTGTGCTCTGATTAAGCAACCAGCACTGTCGCCATAGAAACCATAGAGTGTATGTATATGCTGTCTATGATAACAAGTGGTGGCTTGCATTTATTCTGGAAAAAGATGAAAACCTCGATGAAGCGTGACATTCCTCCATCCCGCTGGTCCATCACCATCTTTTTCATACCAAGGGAAGCCGGATGTATTATGGATTCCTATGGTAGATGTTCTTTGTAAGGTCAATCTGTTAACTCCAGCAGGTTGAATGTGCACCCTTTCTGAAATGGAAATACTAAAAACAAATGAAACCTTCAGCCAGTTCCAACCCATCAAGGAGCACCATCCATGCAGATCAGCAGCAGCAAATGGTAATGATCTGTAGTAAGCTGTCTTACAATATGTGAAAGACATAAAGGGGGAATTCAGTATGTTAGTGTCAGGCATCTAATTAATGGGCGTCTATCAGTGCAATACAATTATTGCTCCGATGCGACGCCCATTAGTATTTTACACGCCCAACAGGATGGGGTTTAGCCATGTAAGGCAGCTAACCCCATCTAAAATCCTGCTTTAGGCGTCTAAAGTCCTGGTTAGGGCTCCTATACTAAGGACTTTTCATACATTTTTTTCTCACACTTCCGTAGTCTGCAAGAAAAAATGTGACTGCTGCGGCTAATGGGCGTCTGACTGGAGCAACAATTGAATTACTTCGATAGATGCTCAGCGCTAACAATTGAATTCCCCCAAAATGATCATAAAAGTTTTAAATATTTTAGTATTAACATACTGTGTCATTGTACATAATATACATCAAAGGGATTGTTTAAGTAAATAAATGAAAAGTAAAGAACAGGCCTAGATAGTTCTCATTTTCATTATTTTTACAAACAGTCCAAAGTGAAAACCTTATGTAGCAGATGATCCCATCGAGATCACAAAATAAAACAAAACTTTCGAGATTCATTATTTAGCAGTATGAACAATTTTTGAGTTGTGTTTTTTTTTTTTTTTTAAATTGGCTTTTTGAGAAATTCAAAATATTGATTTTAAAAATGTTAACATACTGCTATGTTATATATCATGTGAAAACCCATAAAAAGAAGTTTAAAATGAAACCTTGTCCAACTCTAGCTCAAACAGGTGAGCTGCAAAAGCAACACTAAAAAAACTGTTAATAGCAATTTTTTTGTTAAAAATGGCAGCTTTACAAGCATATAACTTCAAAACCAATGTACATATCAGCCTAAGAGTATGAATTTATCTCCACAATCTGAAACGGTCAGGTTGAAACCCTGTGTTGATTTGGTGTGGAATCAACACAGCTGAGTGAAGCGACATTTCAGCCTATGAGTTTCTAGTGTCTTTGTTATCCGGAGTGCCGCCGTTGGGAATGAGATAGATAGATAGATATATATATATATCTATCTATCTATCTATCTATTTGGTGCAGCACTCCAGGTAAATGAACTCACGCTAAGTCTGGCAGTATGATCGTCAACGTTTCAGTGCTTTAATATATAGATCAGCCCTTTCCTCCATTTACCTGGAGTGCTGCACCATTTCTATTTTTGCATTGTCTCTTTGTGTGGGCACCCAGTCTGTATTTGCTACCTTTCAGGGAGAGCCGGGCTACTTTATTTATATATAGATATATTATATATATTTTTTTCTTTGTTTTTTAGAATATCAGTCTGCACCCGATTAGCTATATTTTTACCCTGAAATGACCCACATGCCCTCAAATGTCACATGTACTCTAAGGTCGGGTACTCATTAGAATGATATCGGCACAATTTGCCGTATCAGAACAACAAGTTGTGCATATCGTCTAGTGCGTGCACAATTGAGCGCTCCAGCAGACGACAAACAAGATCGTGTGTGCGGCTGTGCATTTTAATGAAGGACAGAACGAGTTGGTGTTCATTAAATTGTGTAGTGTGTATGGCCAATCTGTGATAGCTAACCATCTGTAAGATGTCATTATAATGTGTACCCTGCCTAAAACTTCCTACAGACTTCTCCCCGTGTCACCCAGACCCTTCCCCTTTCCACATGGGTCCAATCATTCCAGTAACCATCCAGTTCTGTTCTAAAGACCACAAATTGTCAATTGTCTTATCAGTCATTAATTAGTGGTCAGTAGATTAGTATTGGGTAGTTGGGTAGTCACTGGTAATTATTAATGCAACTCTGCCTACATCTTCCAACTCGGCATAGTATGTAAAACGTACTTGCAAAAAATAATGCAAAATAAAATCACTATGGAAAAAAAATATTCAAAAATCCAAACAAAAAAAAATCAGCGCTCGGCCACACAACCACGTTTACCAATTTATTGCTCTCCAAAATCTAGGAGTAACTTGCTCTTTTTTTTTTTTTCTTCTTCGTTGCTATCGGCTTGGGGAAAAATACAAACCCTACTGATGCAGATAAGTAGCATTGCAGCTCCTTACAAAGCAAGTTATCACAGATAACAACCTACAGTACACTACAGAGCTTTCAATTGATAATGGGGGTTCTTTTGCATTAATCTTGATCCTGGCTCAAATAAACTTATGGGTATCTTACATTTGATGTGGTAGGTAGTCATTTGGGCTACTCATATTATTCCTACTTATTTTATACAAATAAAACTAGTAAAGAAAATGAATACATGATCATTTTAAAGTGCAGATTGTATTACGAAAACCTAGGTGTAGAACCCTTGCTTTTTGCGGCTTTAGATGCCAAACCATGAACCACAAAATGTGTCTTTCTGTTGTTGAGAAATATACAAAAATGTTTATATATAATATATTTATTTTATATTGAATCCGGACAGTATTCACAGCGTGTCACTTTTTCCACATTTTGTTATGTTACAGCCTTATTCCAAAATGGAATAAATTAATTTTTCTCCTCAAAATTCTACACACAATACCTCATAATGACAACATGTAAAAAATGTTTTTGAGATTTTTGCAAATTTCATAAAAAAAAAATTAAAAATATAAGAAATCACATGTACATAAGTATTCACAGCCTTTGCACAATACTTTGTTGATGCACTTTTGGCAGCAATTACAGCCTCAAGTGTTTTTGAATATGATGTCACAAGCTTGACACACCTATCTTTGGGCAGTTTCGCCCATTCCTCTTTGCAGCACCTCTCAAGCTCCATCTGGTTGGATGGGAAGCATCGATGCACAAGCATTTTCAAATCTCTCCAGAGATGGTCAATCTGATTCAAATCTGGGGTCTGGCTTGGCCACTCAAGGACATTCACAGAGTTGTCCTGAAGCCACTCCTTTGATATCTTGGCTGTGTGCTTAGGGTCGTTGTCCTGCTGAAAGTTGAACCGTCGCCCCAGTCTGAGGTCAAGAGCGCTCTGGAGCAGGTTTTCATCCAGGATGTCTCTGTACATTGCTGCATTCATCTTTCCCTCTATCCTGACTAGTCTCCCAGTTCCTGCTGCTGAAAAATATCCCCACAGCATGATGCTGCCACCACCATGCTTCACTGTAGGGATGGTATTGGCCTGGTGATGAGCGGTGCCTGGTTTCCTCCAAACATAACGCCTGGCATTCACGCCAAAGAGTACAATCTTTGTTTCTCATGGTCTGAGAGTCCTTCAGGTGCATTTTGGCAAACTCCAGGCCGGCTGTCATGTGCTTTTTACTAAGGAGTAGCTTCCGTCTGGCCACTCTACCATACAGGCCTGATTGGTGGATTGCTGCAGAGATGGTTGTCCTTCTGGAAGGTTCTTGACTCTCCACAGTGGTATGCTGTAGCTCTGACAGAGTGACCATCAGGTCCTTTTTCACCTCCCTGACTAGGGCCCTTCTCCCCCGATCGCTCAGTTTAGACAGACAGCCAACTTTAGGAAGAGTCCTGGTGGTTCCGAACTTCTTTCATTTACGGATGATGGAGGCCACTGTGCTCATTTGGACCTTCAAAGCAGCAGATACTTTTCTGTACTCTTCCCCCAGATTTGTGCCTCGAGACAATCCTGTCTCGAAGGTCTACAGACAATTCCTTGGACTTCATGCTTGGTTTGTGCTCTGACATGCACTGTCAAGTGTGGGACCTTATATAGACAGGTGTATGCCTTTCAAAATCATGTCCAATCAACTGAATTTACCACAGGTGGACTCCAATTAAGCTATAGGAACATCACCAGGATGATCAGTGGAAACAGGATGCGCCTGAGCTCAATTTTGAGCTTCATGGCAAAGGTCGTGAATACTTATGTACATGTGATTTCTTAGTGTTTTTTTTTATTTTTATTATTATTAAATTTGCAAAAATCTCAAAAAAAACTTTACACGTCATTATGGGGTATTGTGTGTAGAATTTTGAGGAGAAAAATTAATTTATTCTATTTTGAAATAAGGCTGTAACATAACAAAATGTGGAAAAAGTGACGTGCTGTGAATACTTTCCGGATGCACTGTATATATACTGTATATAATATATTTTTTTTCAATCTGTATAGTGCCATCAAGTGCCCATAGATCCTTAAAGAATTTTTTTTTTAAAAATATGCATAATCAATAGAATGAAGGTTCATAGAGTACAAGTTAAACACTGAAATGAAAAGACTTAACTTTCTTTCAATTTCAATTAAAACATATTTTGTTTTTCCATTTTGGGTAGATTGCCTTTGCCCTGTTAGGAGGCATAAGCAAACTAATGGCATTTTCTGAAATTCAACGTCTTCTGTAAAAAGAACAAATGTGTATTTTGTGTGGCTATTGCATAAACATATAACAATGTTAGAGTGTGATCAGACGCAAAAGTGCCAAAATAGCTTCAGCACAGGGGGTGCCTCAGTGGCGAAGTGTTAACTGCTTTTGCAGCACATCACTGCAAGGATCAGTGTCGTAACAGGGTTCTATGCCGCCTTGTGCCAGTCTCGCCCCAAGCCCCCATGATGTCACGACTAGGAGGCGGAGCTCTGGTTAGTAGAGCCCTGCCTGGAACCTCCTAAGTGCGCTCTGTGCAGCTCACCTGTCTGGACTATGAACATCCCTTGGTCGCTCCAGATGGCTTTGCAGTAGTGCTAGTGGCTGCAGGGTGTTTTTTCAGGCACCCTGCAAGCCAAATGCAGGTGCCGTAACGATACTGCTCATAGGGTCCTGTGCTCTATGCCGTAGCACCACTTTCAGACCCCTAGTTACAGCCCTGGCAAGTATATCACTAATGCTTCCATCCAAACTGATTATTAGTTTTTATTTTGAAAATGTATTATGAGCATGTTCAAGGTAGAATAATAAACTAACATAAAGCACTGTATACCAAATCTTCTAAAATTGTCTATATCTCGCACATGTGATATGCCTTCCAGATAGATCTTTCACAGAAAATAACAGATGTATTTTCATAGGGTTTGCCTACGTTTAATGTCAATTCATATAGGGGCTTACTGTCCTATGCATGGAGAGCATAAAAATGTATGATTCTAGTTTGTGGTGAATTTAGTGCCAGTGGTTTACAGAGTGGGATTCAATTTGGCACGCTATACTGCCAGGCATCACTGCAGTGCCCGATTTCGGTGCATATCAGCCAATTACGGTAGTGCTGACATTGCAAGTATTCCCTCGCACCTCTATGAACACATTTTATATTATGCGCAATATATTCAGTATTGAAGCTAGTGAAATGTTTATCAGACTATAATTTTGATGCTCAACTATTTTCCCATTTTGTGTATGGTAGTCTGCCTCTTCTTAAACATTGCTCAGTTCATTGATTTAGGTAACAGGTTCTCAAACTCTGTCCTCGGGACCCCAAACCGAGCATGTTTTCCAGGTCTCCTCACAGAATCAAAAGTGGAATAATTGGCTCCACCGGTGGATTTTATCTTGTAATGTGGGCCTGATTCAGACCCACTCGTGAGTGCATAGCGCTCGCAAGCGGGTCGATGGTGGGGTACTGCGCACGCGTGGCGCACAAGCCCTGGAGCGTGAGAGAAATTCTCTTGCTCCGGGGCTCACTACAAATGGGGCGGCTGTTGATGGGGTGGTGGCTGTGGAGGGGGGTGGTGGCTGTCGAGCGCTCTTCAAGAGCGTCCAGCTCTGAATCTGGCCCTGAGTTTGAGAACCACTGATTTAGGTATTAGATTGTCACCTATACACTGCTTGTAATTGGGACAGTTTATATACTGATATTAAACTATAATTTCTGCTACTCCTCTCTGTGTTAGATTGTTTGCTGCAGCACGTTCTCTTTATCACCCTCATGACCCCTCACTGCTACCATGAGTAACTCCACGGATCCTGGATCAAGTGATATGAATGCTGATTCCATGGGGGGGATTGTGCTGGTTCCTTTCTTCCTTATCACTGTACTCGGTGTAGTTGTGGCTGTGGTGAGTCCTTTACTCTTTCAAATCTTGGCACTGTTTTGTATGATTTTCTTATGCACAGTATCCTATCTTTCATTCTGCTACCTTGTCCTGACCCTCGGCAACTACCCTGCTGCCTTGTCCTGACCCTCGGCAACTACCCTGCTGCCTTGTCCTGACCATCGGCAACTACCCTGCTGCCTTGTCCTGACCCTCGGCAACTACCCTGCTGCCTTGTCCTGACCCTCGGCAACTACCCTGCTGCCTTGTCCTGACCCTCGGCAACTACCCTGCTGCCTTGTCCTGACCCTCGGCAACTACCCTGCTGCCTTGTCCTGACCCTCGGCAACTACCCTGCTGCCTTGTCCTGACCCTCGGCAACTACCCTGCTGCCTTGTCCTGACCCTACAAACTCTGCTAGGAAACAAAATTTTCCTCCAATTCATCAGTACTCCTGAACTGTACACATGGCATCATTTCCAATGCAAGCTGTGCTGGTAACACTGTGCATTTCTTATTTCTTCACTTACAGATTCTGTATATAAAGAAGAGGAAAAGGTAATAGTAATATAATTAAGAAAAAAGAAGTTGTGTGCATTAGAGTGCCAAATATACCCTTATAAATACAAGAGTGGTTTAATAAGTAAGGTAACAAGACCTTTCACGTGTGTCATGTTTTCTATTTCATTCTAAATTCTCGCCAGGCCAGAGCCGGTAGACCACTGCTTCAGACACAGCCATTAAATTGCGCCTCATATCAGTCATACTGTCCCAACCAGGGGCGTATTTATAATGGGTGCAGGGTGTGCGGTGCACACGGACCCTGGCCATTTTCCCATGTGCAGTATGGAAAACTCCGGGAAAAAGGCTGGTGCGCCATTCTCCCGGTGACCTGCACATGCACTGTAGACTCTGGGCACATGCTATTGGCCAGAGTCTACAACTGCGGCGCTGCCGGCCACCGGAGAGAGAGGAGGGGGCCTTGGACGGAGACTGAACACGGGTCCCCTCCTCTCTTGAAACGCATCCGTTGTAAGACTGCGGGGTTGGCGGAAACATGGTCAAACATTGAGGTGCGTAGTGTGATCAGATTTCTGCATCTAATTGGCGCATCAGCTGCTGAAATTCATTGCCAACTTGTTAAGGTGTACGGTGATAAAATCACATCATGAAAACAGGTTTGGTACTCGGCCAATCGCATGTGTGAGTTATTACAGTGCTTTTATTGGGAGGTACTGGACAATCCTCCATACAGCCCTGAACCGGCATCGAGTGATTTCCATCTCATTGGACCATTGAAGAAGCACCTGGGTGAAAGGCGATTCGCAACCGACAGTGACGTTCAGCAAGCAGTCATGTACTGGCTTCAGGCGCCTGACACTGATTTCTTATATATATATATATATATATATATATATATACACACACTGAATAAAGTTATGCAATGAGAGGTTTTGTTACCTGATTTATTGAACCACTCTCACCTTATGTTACATAGTATTTCGTCATCCATTCCATAATTGTAAACTGTGTTTTTGTCTAGGGGTGTGTTCATGCATTTTGGTGGCATTAGGTTGAATGCAATTAATATAAGTACAGATGTCCTCATACAGTGTTGCCGCAGTCAAACCAAACATCCCCTCTTATCACTCCAGGTCCTGTGCGACTCTGTTAGCACCGGGTGTCTTTTTTGCTTTTTTTTTTTTTTGTCAAAAATGTGTCTGCAACTAGGATGCACCAGGAGACTGGGCTGATTAATTTGATATGTGACACTTATGCAGTACTGTGCAAAAATTTTAGGCAGGTGCGGAAAAAATGCTACAAATTGAGAACGCTTTCAAAAATAGAAGTGTTAATAGTTTATTTTTATCAATTAACAAAGAACAGAAGCGAAATCTAAATCAAATCAACCACCCTTTGCCTTCAAAACAGCATAAATTCTTCTAGGTACTCTTGCACTAAATCAGGGATTTTGTAGGATTATAGTCAGGTGTATGATTAACCAACCAAACAGGTGATAACGATCATCATTTTCATATGTAGGTTGAAACTAGATGTAGTCTGGAAGCAGACTGTCTAAATGCCGACCGCCGGCTTCCAGACTACTTAATCCCGGCGAGGGTTGAATGACAGGCTTCTAAATCTAGACGCCTTTCACTTTACCGACGCCGGGAGACCTGCGCCTGGCTTCCCGATCAAAGTGATGCAGGGCGCGCAGCGGACAGCCGCGGGGGGGTGGGAGGGTTAGGTTTAGGGCTCCTGGTGGGGGGGGGGGGGGGTTAGGGTTAGGCACCCCCCTGGGAGGTTAGGGTTAGGCTAGGGGGAGGGAGGGTTAGGCACCCCCCACGAGGGACTTATGTTTAAGCAGTGGGGAAGGGGGGGTTAGGGTTAGGCACAGGGTGGGAGGTTAGGGTTAGGCACCCTAAAGGAGGGTTAGGGGGTAGAATTAGATTAGTTTATACTTACCTTTAGGACGATCGGGATTTCCTCCTTTGTCAGGCAGCCGCTGTCGGGACTTGAACCGCCGGCCATATATATCACACCCGTCATTAATTGAAATAAGAACAGCTGTGTAGGAGGCTTAAAGCTGGGTGAGGAACGGCCAAACTTGCTACAAAGATGAGATTGTGGAAGAACGTATCATGTCAAAGGTTATACACCATGGCAAAACTGAGCACAGCAACAAGACACAAGGTAGTTACAGTATACTGCATTAGCAAAATCTCTTCCAGTCAAAGATTTCAAAGCAGACCGGGGTTTGAAGATGTGCTGTTCAAGTTCTTTTGAAGAAGCACAAAGAAACGGGCAACATTGATGACCATAGACACAGTGGTCGGCCAAGAAAACTTAGTGCATCAGATGAAAGACACATCATGCTTACTTCCCTTTGAAATCATAAGATATCCAGCATTGCCATCAGCTCAGAAACCAGTGGGACCCAGGTACACCCATCTACTGTACAGAGAAGTTTGGCCAGAAGTGGTCTTCATGGTAGAATTGCGGCCAAAAAGTCATACCTTCGACGTGGAAACAAGGCCAAGCTACTCAACTATGCACGAAAACATAGGAACTGTGGTGCAGAATAATAGCAGCCGGTGCTCTGGGCTGACGAGTTAAAATTTGAAATATTTGTCTGTAACTGAAGGCAGTTTGTTTGCCGAAGGGCTGGAGAGCGGTACAATAATGAGTGTCTGCATGCAACAGTGAAGCATGGTGGAGATTCCTTGCATGTTTGGGGCTGCATTTCAGCAAATAGAGTTGGGGATTTAGTAAGTATTAATGGTGTCCTTATTGCTGAGAAATACAGGCAGGTACTTCTCAATCATGCAATACCATCAGGGAGTCAACTGATTGGATCCAAATTTATTCTGCAGCAGGACAACGACCCCAAACATACAGCCAATGTCATTAAAAACTAGCTTTAGCGTAAAGAACAATAAGGAGTCTTGGAAGTGGTGATATGTCCCCCACAGAGCCCTGATCTTGACACCTGCCTAAAACTTTTATTCTGTACTGTATATCTGTGTGCAACTGTATACAGAGTCAGACTCAAAGTGCTACAATGCAGCGGCCATGGCTTTTTTCCACGCCAAGTTCCATTTTGCTTTGTATAAAGACTCAGTCGCACACAGATATACAAGTTTCACATATCAAATGAATCAGTACAGTCTCCTGGTACGTCCTAGTTGCATCACATTACGACTAAGGGCCATATTCAATTACCGTAGAAAAGTCAGAGGTCGGACTTTTCGCCATCATCGCCGTTTTTCCTGGGGATAAAGTATTGGGCGCGTGCCCGCGTATCCCCATATTCATCTAGGAATTGTCGAAAATGGGACCCGGCGAAAAAGTATCAAAGTCCTGTCAATTTTGGGGAAATCAGCCTGTCACCCCCCAAAGATGGTCTGACATGGGGAATCACTATGGGTACTCCCGAATTGGCCAGCTAAAGGTATTTGGGCTTTTTAAACTGTGTCAGCAGGTGCTTTTATGCGTATTTGTAAAGGTGATGAAGAATAGCATTTAGCAACATTTTTTTGGGAAAATAACTAGTCCCATCAAAATGCTTTTTAAAAAATGTTTGACATTTTAACTTTAGGGGACATTCCAAGGGCTGCAGGGTACTTCTTTTTTTTTTTTTTTTTTTAAAGTCTGCACCCCAGAACCCCAATTCTGCACTTTTTTTTTGCCACCTATTCTATGGTGAAAACTTATCCCTATTTTTTGACAGACTTTTCGCACCTGCGAAAAGTCTTTGAAATTAAATATGGGGATTAGTGAAAATGACGTCATTGGCGATAAATTATCGCCGATAACGGATTTTTCGCTTCTAATTGAATACGGCCCTAAGACATATATTCAGGCAAAAAAAGATGCCCGGCCCTAGCAGAGTATCCCATGAGACCTGAGGCTCACTTGCGCCAGACGCCAAAGTGCTTTAAGAGGCTATGCTTATGAGGGCACATCTGTTATGGCAGTTATAAGTAAATATTCACTTAGTTACATTTTGCATCAATATTTGGGGGCGATCTAATATTTTTACAGTGCACAACACTGTTCTACCAATGCTTGTATAAGGGAGGTAAAGGAGACTAATCCAGTCCTACCTCAGGCAGTAAAATTGGCAAGCACACCTTTTTGTATTTGTCTCATAAGCTTCCCTTTGTTATGGTGCGTACACACGGTACAATATCTATGAACGATATATCTGTTATTTTTATGCAGTGAACGGCCAACTATGCGCATTCCCGCTAACGATATCTATGATCGTCAGTACATGCAGGCCAACTTGCACGATATTGTCAACTTTGCCTGTTCAGAGATGTAGCAGGATGCATTCACTGAAAGATATCTTTGAAGTCGTTGGTGGTATAGATCGTACCGTGTGTATGTAGCTTAACTCCTCTTAACTCCTACAGAAGAACCTGCTACAGGATCTCTTTATTTTATCATGTAACAGGTTGCAACAATTTATTAGCATCATTTTTCTGTTTGCCTTTGTAAAGAAAATTAAATTATGTAGGTGAAAAGGAATGGCGTTAATGCCTCAGATGGATAAAGAATTTATAGGTATTCCAGTCAAGGATAAAGGAGAGAACAAAATTAATTTCAAATATATATTATTATATATATTCCATAAAATCAAGATAACATAAATATTGGGGTAACTAGAAAACAGCTTCTCAACATTAGACAAGGCTGCGGTGGGCTTGATGCAAACAATGCAAAATCCAAGAGGTCCTGGGCAATGAAACTCTGCACCACCGCAGAGAATGTAAAGTGTCCTGCCTTGCTGGTTGTCAAAGGTTCCCCTGTATCATGTAGTCCATAACGCCCAGAACCTCTCACCATTAGACAAGGCTGCGGTGGGCTTGATGCAAACAAAGCAAAATCCAAGAGGTCCTGGGCTGTTTTCTGGCTACCCCAATATTTGTTATCTTGATTTTATGGAATATATATGTTTTAAATTAATGTTATCTTCTTTTATCCTTGATTGGGTTACATATATATTCTTTATCCATCTGATGAGGCATTAATGCCATTCCTTTTCACCTACATACTTTTATTTTCTTTACTAGCCTGTGAAGTTGGTGTTTTCTTCAATAAGGTGTTTTAGGAGGCTGCTTATACCCAGTTTTGCGCAAAAGTATTGATTGCCCTTAATATTTTTGTGGTTTGCCTTTGTAAACCAGGTAGGTTGATATGTGTTTTAATGAACTGCAATATGTTTCCCCGTACCAGAGTGGACCGACTTAGACATCATTTACTTCCCCTGTACAGCTATGATCCTGCAGAGGAGATCCATGAAGCTGAGCAAGAGCTACTGGGTCAAGAGACAAAGGTCTGGCACTATACTCACTACCAAAATGCATAGGTACATGTAGAATATAGGACAAGACATTGCTGCTAGGCTCTGTACAATACTGCAGCCTGGACCAGAACCAAGCAATATTTTAACCCAAATGCAATTTTACTTGGATTTTGAGCAAGCTTTAGGGGTATATTTACTAAAAATTTTAAAAATGAAAAGAGGAAGTGTGCCCATAGCAACAAATCAGAGTTTAGCTATCATTTCTCTATTCCATTGTAGAAAATAATAGACACAATCTGATTTGCTCACTATGGGCAACACAACCACTTGTCTGTTGTAGAAGCTTTAGTAAATCTCTCTCTATGTGCCTACTGTCATTACTGCGCTATGACATTGCTGTAATCCTGTAGCATGAGATATCTTGTCAACCCGGATACTTGATTGTACGTTTCATACATTTTTCAACTGTGATAACAAAGGAATACTTATTTATAAAAAAGGGAACATCAGATTCTGACAATAACTCTCATACTAAAAAACTTGTTTAATGACTCTGCATTTTAGATGAAACACCAACTGCCATCCACATAAATTGCAATGAAGTACACTACTGTCCATTTAGTTCTTTAGTTGGAAAGGTCTTGTACTGTATATGTTACAGCTGCATTGCAGAAAATAAACTACAGTAGTGATGTACAGATATGTCCTCATACACTATTGCTGCATTCACCCCAAAAAACTTTGATGTGCCAGGTCCCAATCGACCCTGCTAGTGCCAAATGCCCTTTTCGAATCTCTTGCCCAAAAATGCATCTTCGTCCCAATGTGATGTGTTTAAAGCGCACCATGAGATACCACTGATTTAATTTGATACAGGTTGAGTCTCCCGTATCGAAAATGCTTGGGACCAGGGGTATTTTGGATATCGGAATATTCCGTATTTTGGAATATGTGCATACCATAATGAGATATCTTGGGAATGGGACCCAAATCTAAACACAGAATGCATTTATGTTTATATACACCTTATACACACAGCCTGCAGATAATTCTATACAATATTTTCAATAATTTGTGGCTCAAACAAAGTTTGTACATACATGAAATTTCTTTGTTTCATATACACCTTGTACTCATAGCCTGAAGGTAATTTTATACAATATTTGTAAGACTTTTGTGCATTAATCAAAGTTTTTGTGTAGAATAAAGATAGATGCTCTTTGCGCTAAGATATAGGTGCTGCTCACTCACAGGGGATCCCACAACATCCACAGAAATAGTAATAGCAAAAAAAGAAGTGAATAAGCGCTCCCACTGTTGGGATATGGAATCCAAAAAAACCAGCACAGTTCTTTTTAGTTCAGTTTCAAAAATTCTTCATTCCTTCAGGAGAGTCTTTCTGATTTTTGGTTCCAGAAGTACTTGGACCTCAAATAAATCAGAAATAGAAACTTCCCATAGTGTAAAACTGTTTTTCATTTATTGCACATAGATGAACTTATAAAACATAAAAATCGGTTCCACCAATAAAAGACCGCGTACCAGAAAGGGCCTTGGTTAAGGCATGTATAAAGCATGAAGGGTTAAATCCCAGGTTACAGCACCTCCGAGTCTCAGATGGTTAACCTACGAGGGTCCCCAATGGTTGCAGTCCTCTCGTTTTTGTGTACATTGAACCATCAAAAAGCAAAGGTTTCACTATCTCAATCAGGCTAAAAAAAATTCTGTATTTCAGAATATTTAAATATGGGATACTCAACTTGTATATGACACTTGTATATCTGTGATTGACTTGAGTCTTAAAAAAAAAGATGCTCAGCGCTAGCAGAGACACAAGACCAGGAGTCTTGGGGCTAGTTGTATGAACACACATCTGTACTCTACATTTAAGACCTGGTTACAGTAAAGTGCTTCCAACAATCATCTGTGCTAATGCTTGTGAAGAAATAAGTTTATGCTTTTAAGCCTGATTTATTTGATATAACCTGTGAACAACACAAATACATGAAGGCAGTGTATAACAGACATGCAACTATGTGTACAGAGTAAATTCTATCTCAGTTGTGGATAATGTAAGCTGTATGAACGAAACAAAAATATGGGACAGATGTAAGAGGTTCATTCAGAAACCTAAACCTCATTAAAATATATTTTTGTTTACTGGTGATCATAATGAAATATTTTTGAAGTGATTATTTGTGTGCACACCATGTCTTCAGCTGGGTACACACTATTACACAACAGCAATATCTATAACAATCATATAATGTGTCCCGATCCAATGAGTCGGTGTGCACCCGGCCACACTGAGAATTTGTTGCTCAGTGTACTGTCTCTTGATCTCTTCAGTAGGAATTGGGAGGTCGGGAACGAGAGAGCCTGGCTATACAACATAAGCATGGAGGCAAACATAAATTCGGTCATTGATAAATATAGAATCCATATTCATGATATCTGAATAGGCTCAGAACACCATTGAGACCCAGATAAGCTAAGTTGTACCACAAGAAGTACGCATAGAAACACAATACAAACGGCAATTGGGGAATAGAGATGAAAAACTATAAGATGGATGTTGTTAGGAGTGGATGACTACTTGATATTTTATTATTTGTGCTTCTCTACCTTATTTATTACAGGTAGTACATGGCTGGACAAGTGGTTACCATCAGTATAAAAGGGCATCGTTACGAGATGTGACAGCATAAGACTCACAGAAGCAGTCTGGACATGGGCTGAGAACACCACAGCTTCCTCCCTGTCAAAAACCAAATAGCAATTCTTTATTTACAGTGGTTTTAATAGTTAATATATTACATCCATAAAAAATGTTTTCACATATGTTAGTGTTTGTTTGCACGTGAATATATGAATTGAGATATGTTTTAGCTATATACTCAATTGTATATATTCATATGGCAAAACATCTGCATAGGCTACTTATTAGTCTCTGAGTTCCTTAATGGTCTTATGTGCATCCAATGGGTCACGTTATAAAGGAAATTAAATTGCTTCCATGGGTAAGAGGTACACTGATGAATTCACGGTTACAGCAAACACATTATCAGTAGAGTACGAGTCAGAACTGAGCTCAGTGTGCTGAAGCACAGTTCTCACAGCCTAGACTGTGGTTTTATTTATTTATTTTGTGCTCCATTATCCCCTCTTATGGTGTAGGTGATGGTAAAGGATGCTAGTGCCTTATCATGAAAAGTGCAAAGCTTCTTATTGAAGGCTCTGGCCACAGCAGACAACTCCTGTAAGACACAATCTCCTGCTGAGCTGCTTGTGTACACAAGTCATATGTATGGGAACAAGAAATGCTAATGTACAAATGAGGCAATGCCATTTTGTGGGAAAATGTAAACCTAATCAAGGATTTTGCATAATTAATATACATTATGAATAAAAGCCTCCTTTTACCTTTGCTCCCAAAACTGGTTCAGGGTATAGTCTGAATCTACCCCTCAATTCCAAGCTTCACAATTACTTCTCATCCACTATCCTAAACAGAGGTGTCAATTCTATGGTTTAATATTCTGTTTTCCTTAATTTGCTGATGGAGCTTAATATTTTGTAATTATAAAGAAACTTAAGTTATTTTATAAACAGTATGAATGAAGTCAAGCATTTGTCACTGTTGGAAGGACAACAAAAGTTGTAAGAGATATTCAACAGTAAAGTTTATTATGTTATTAAATTACATGTTTGGATTGTACATTGCTTATACAGGACCGTGAGTGTTATTTGTTAACATTTTTAATTGCAGCCAGTCCGCAATTTGATTTTACTAGTCTATTGCAAAATCAGCTGTATGGTAGTACAAAAATTGCACAATCTGTGGTATGGAGAGCAGCCTCTATTTTAGTGCACATTTACACCTTTGAGCAAGCTTTAGCCTTACTTTTTCTTTTATTACGATCTTCACAAACCTGTATGGATTATCATGCACTTGCTATTTATTATTAGTTTGTGCTTTATCCCTCCATTCTGTCCTCCATGTTAGCATACAGAAGGGGTATTCGTTCTGCTCTTTCCTTTAATAGGAGCATTCTCTCCCTCAAAAAGAAAAGGATTACTTTTCTCCTCAATGGTTGAAAATATCTACCAGATCATCACGTTCAGGATTTCATGAATTATAATTGGGTATAAGGTCAAAAGTTACATTCAGGATACTATAGTTCTACACTGTAATTACCATAAGAAAAGGGCTGGACAAGAAGGGGTTTCATAACTGTGTAGGCATGAAAAAGTCCATTCTCTCCATAAAATCCATATTATGGTTTTGCTTTGCAAACTTAAAGTTGACTTAAACAAGACTACTGGAGAGACAATACTGACGTAGAGTGGTTTGCTTATACACTACTACTAAAGCCAGCATACTACCACAAGAACCTCATACCAACCCTAAAGCTCTGTGGTGGATTTCAGTAATGATTTCAAATAGTTCTGCAGAACCTGGACACCTCAGTCATTGAGTCCACCATGAACTTCTCTTTATACCACAGTATTCTAGAGAGATAAAGGGGAGGACATCTAAAGCTTGGCTACAATTGGATCATGCAACTGGCCAAATCTATACCTGAATGGGAAAAAATTAAAGGGATCAAGGTTTAGGAATTATCATTTATAAAGGGACAGCGTAGTGCACAGCACTTTACAGAGAATGTTTTTTCACAACCCAGACTAGGTTCCGTTTTATCCACAGCCTATCAACCTACCAGGATAGTGCATGAAGGTGGAGTGCCTGAAGGAAAGACACAGAAAACATACAAACTCCATGCAGTGGGCACCCCGGTAGATCCCATGGCACCAGCACTGTGAGGCAGTACTATGCTGCCCTTTTGCAAAGATCGTAGCTCAACCCTATTCAGAGACTGACAGAACCCTAAGAACTCTGCATAAACAAATGTTTTGTACATCAATGAACTATAACAGTGGTGTGAAGGGGAATGGGTTCAAATGCAAGAATGAAGATTGAAAGTCAAAGAGAAAATTATTAACCACTGCTTGTTCTACAGGCCACAAATCGAGCTGTAGCAATGTTTTCACACGTCTTCTTTATGGTGGCTCATTTTTACAGCGCCAGACCACCGCAGCGACGTGGGACTCCTGAGACGTAAGTAATACTATGGGTGCAGGGTCATCCGAGGACTAAATTCCCAGGTCTCCAAACCTGGTTTTTTGCAGGGTCGTAGACCCGGAAATTAAGTCCCAGCTTAACCCTTTCACACAGGGAAAAACCTGGGTGGTTTAGCAAATTACCGGGTAAAAGTGAATTACCCGGGATTTTCATTTTCAGTGTGAAAGTGGTATCAGACAGAAAATGGCAAAAAGCCTGGAATGCAAATGGCAGGTAAAACCTGTTTTTTTTGCCATTTTCTGTCTGAAAGTGGTATTAGTGTGTACCCAGCTTTAGACGTGTTAAGTTTAAAAAGCTCTTGGACATTCAGGAGAAAATAGCTATTTCAAAGAGACTGCTGGAGATAGGAGTGAGGAGAGGTAGATCTGAGTATCATCAGCATAGACACAATATTGGAGGCCAATGGGACTGATTAGCTCACCAAAAGAGCAGCAGCAATTTTAAGCAAAAAGTACAGTTTTCTTTGATTTATTTTAATCAATAGATGACCTCAACACAACTTCTGTGAAGAATCTACTGTAAACAGAATTCTATATTTTTTTGTATTAATTTATTTTTTTTTTTTACTTTTTTTGTGTTAACATTTTTCTATTTTTAATTATATTAACAGGTAAAGTGCAAAACACTTAAAAGCCAAAACTAATACAACATTTTGTTTTATGACCATTTCCTCAGGATGATGAGAAAATGTTAAATACAAAAGTTACGCACACGAAAAAATCTTAAGGGCCATTCCATGTGACATTTGGATAAATGTAAAATCAGCACAGCTGGTGTAATGGTTAGCATTACTGCCTCACAGCACTGAGGTCGTGGGTTTGATTCCCACTACGGCCGGACCTGTGTGGAATTTGTATATTCTCCCTGTGCTTGCGTGGGTTTCCTCCGGGTACTCAGTTTCCTCCCCCACTCCAAAAATATACTTGTAGGTTAATTGGCTCCCAACAAAAAAAAAAAAATTAACCCTAGTGTGTGTGTGTGTACATGTGGTAGGAAATATAGATTGCAAGCTCTGCTGGGGCAGGGACTGATGTGAATGGCCAAGTACTCTCTCTAAAGCGCTGCGGAACGTGTGTGCGCTATATAAATAACTGTTAATAAATAATAAATAAAATCAAGTCCCATTCCATGAATAAGGTTGAATAATGAATCTAGAACTTTATCAAAAATTAGTTAAAACTTTAAGTTGATTCTAGTAAGATGAAAACGCAATTTTTACTCACCGTAAAATTCTTCCTTGGAGTCGATCTGGCGGATGCCATTACTTCTGGATTATGCGTAGTGCAAGAAGGTTTGAACTTCAGGAATGGGGCCAATTTCCTCTGAAACAGGTTGGATAGGGCTGAAAATTGTCCCTTAAGAGAGGACAATCTAAGACCCTTAACCAACCCCTCTCACAAAAGAAAAGCTGAGACACTCAGAACCTTTCAGGTTTGAACTTGGGTTGTTCACACAAATAAATATATATCTTCCATATTCGATGATAAATCTGGGAAGTAACTGGTTTGCAAGCCTGTATCATGGCTTTCACAACATATTCTGAAAACCCTTCGGCCTTCAAGATATTGAATTCAAGAACCATGCCATCAAAGCCAAGCGAGGCAAATCAGGGTGACAACATGGGCCTTGAAGTAACAAATTTGGAAGCAGGGTCAGACGATACAGAACATCTGCCAGCATGGTCAGAAGAACTGTGTACCAATGATGACGTGGCCAGTCTGGAGCCACAAGAATGACCGGCCATGCCACTAATTGGATCTGCTGAATTACCTTTGGTAACATTATCAGAGGAGGAAAGATGTATTCCAGCTGGAACACCCAAGGTGCTGTCAAGGCATCCACCAGAGATGCCTGAGGGACAGAGATCCGTACCTTGGAAGTTTCTTGTTCAGACAAGAAGCCATTAGATCTATGTCTGGAGATGCCCATCTGGTAACTATTTCCACACACATCTCCTGGTGTAATTTTCATTCCCCTGGATGCACACTGTGGCGACTTAAGATATCTGCCTCCCAGTTGTCCACCCCTGGAATATAAATTGCTGAATTAGCTGGAACCCAATTTTCTGCCCAATGAAGGATGTGAGAAACCTCCCTCAACTGTGGTATTGTCTGATTGGATTTGCACTGGTAGGCTCCTTAGATGGGACAGAGCCTGAACCAATGCATACCGAATCGCCCTTAATTCCAGTATGTTGAGTAGAGAGAAGCTTCCTGAACGGACCAAAGACCCTGTAGATGGAAATCTAGAACCACCACCCCGCAGCCTGTTAGGCTGGCATCTGTGGTGACAATGATCCAATTTTTTACTGATAATTGGCAACCCCTGTTAAAATTTGCATCCTGTAGCCACCAAAAAAGTGACTGACAGGTCTGCAGAGATAATCTGAACAACTGCTTGTTTAATTGAGGGTCTGGCTTCACCCATTGATGAAGCAATTGGTTTTGCAGTGGTCGGGCATGAAATCTGGCAAAAGGAACGGCTTTGAACGAAGCCACCATTTTTCCCAGTAGCTACATAGCCCTGAGGACTGAGATATGAGACATCTGTAAAATGGTCCTTATTCTGGCTTGCAGATCCTGAATCTTTGCCTGCGGAAGAAACACTAACAATGGGTGTCGAAGAGAATACCCAAAAATACCACCCTATGAGATAGACTTAATTTTGATTTGGGAAAATTGATGATCCAGCAGAATTTCTGGAGCATGCTTAAGGTAATCTGAAGATGTTGTTGCAATAGGGGTATTGAGGGTGCCCTTAACAACAAATCGTCCAGATAAGCAAACACATTTATCCTCTCACTCCTGAGTAGGGAGATCATGTGTGCCATAACCTTTTTAAAGACTCTGGGAGCAGTGGCCAAACCGAATGGCAGAGTCTGGAACTGAAAATGCAGATGCCCTACTGCAAACCGCAGAAGATATTGATGACCCCTCCATATAAAAATATGGAGGTAGGCATGCTTGATATCTATGGAGGCCAGTAATTCTTATTCCTCCATGGAACAAATGACTGACCTTATGGACTCCATCTTGAATATTTTCAAATGGAGATAAGCATTTAACCCTCTGAGGTTGAGAATGGGACGAAATCTGGTTTGTCTACCAAGAAAAGACTAGAGGGGAGTGGGAAAGAATCTTTCTGGAACAGGACCCTCCAAATCTAAAATGTAACCCCTGGTTACTAGATGAGTTACCCAAAAATCCATATTTGATTGAATCCAAGTTTAGCGGAATTTTGAGCAAGCGGCCTTCCACCATATGACAGGTCCCAGTCCCTTGACAGTCATGTGGATTGACCTGCTGGCTTAGCAGCAAGGTGACTTGTGTCGAGGACAACACGTCCCCTGAAGGTCCTCCTCCCTCCCACTCCCCTAGGCACACCCCGGAAGGCCTGAAAGCTTCCTCTGCCTTGAATGAGAAAGGAACAAAAACTAGGGGATTTTGGCTTTGGTGTTGTTTCAGAAAGGTAAGAACTTTTATATCCCTCTGTGACCCGAGAAATAATTTAGTTAATTCTGGACCAAACAAAAAACCTCCTTAAAAAGGGAATTCCTCTAAAGCATGCTTGGACTCCTGTCTGCCTTCCATGTTTTAAGCCATAGCGAACGCCTGGCGGATATGGCCAAAGCTGAAATAGTAGACTGTACCTGAAGAGCATCTATAAAAGCAGTGGTTCTCAAACTCGGTCCTCAGGACCCCACACAGTTCATCTTTTCCAGTTCACCCAGCAGGTGCACAGGTGCATTAATTACTCAGACATTTTAAAAGATCTACAGGTAGAGCTAATTATTTCATATGTGATTATGTGAGGAGACCTGGAAAACATGCACTGTCTGTGGTCCTGAGGACAGAGTTTGAGAACCTGTGTAGGTTAGAGCAGTAGTCTCCAACCTTAATTTGGATGGGAGCTACTTGAGAAAAATGAGACTTCTTGAAAAGCCACATTTTATTTTTAAAAACTAAATATGGCTAATAATAATTCATTGTTTTTCTATAAAAAAAAAGTTGGTTAATATAGTGATAAATATCACTGTATTAACAAATGCATTGTTGTTTTTCTATGAAAAATTTGGTTATTAACCAGATTTTAGTTTTCCAAAATAAAATGTGGAGAATTGTCAACAGGGAGCAGGGGGATGCTGGATGGTTTGTGCAGGCGGAACAGTGGATGGACAGGCCCCACAACACCTTTCAAAGGCCCAACTCTACTTCTGATGCCTGAGAGCTGTCAGCAGAGAGCAGGGGGCTGATGGGTAGAGAGGGGATAAGTGCAGACAACAGCTGGTGCAGTACTGGGGAGCAAAAAAGGTTAGGGGCAGGCAGTACTGGGGGTAGAGAATAGGCAAGGGTAGATGGCAGCTGGGGCAAGGAGTGAGTTTGGGCAGGCAGTACTGGGGTAAGAGTAGATTGCAGTTGGGGAAGTAGTGGGTGGGCAAGGAGGTGGTTAGTAGTAGGGAGGTGGTAAGGGTAGAGATTAGCTGAGGCAGTACTGGGCACAGGGAGGAGGTTAGGACCAGGCAGTGCTGGGGGTAAGGAGAGGGTTAGGGTAGATAGGACAGCTTAAAGTAGAGATAGCAGCAGGCCCATCATCTCCATCCCACCACCAAACACCAGCACTACCGCTTTGCCAAACTGTGGTATCGCCTTCTGGCCACTCACCCGCCCCTCTTCACTGTTCGCAGCAGCCATGGGAAGTCACCCTCAGTCCCCCCCACCAGCGCACCAATCCTCCAGGTCAGGGAGTGCACCCACACGCACAGACACCATCTTCTTGTCACAGTTCCTCGTGTAGCCAGGTGCCTTGTCCACTTTTACAATATGCTGCCCGGTTGAGGCCTGTGTTCTAGTAGTGCCAGGGGCCCATCCGCACACCAGATGCTGTCGGGGGGCGCCTGTGTAGCCGGGGGACCATTTACACCTCTCTAGTGCTGGGGGCTGTCTGTGGCGCCGGGGGCCTTCCTCACGCTGGGTGCCGCCTGTGTCCCTGTGGTGTTGGGGAACGCAGCATCCAGGAAGTAGGGTGCTAAATGTCTGGCTCCACCTCCACATTGTATAGTTCGCCCAGGCAAACATCAATCATTGAATAAGGAGCCACAGAATTGGTCAGTGCAGCGCGCCCCAAGGGACCCACCTATTGTCCAAAAGTGAGTCCCAAGTCCTCATATTCTTGCGATCACTGGCGAGCTACCTGTAGCTTGCAAGCAAGGAGTTTGTGACAGCTGGGTTAGAGCTTCCAAAATCTGATCAGCTAAATAACTAGATTCAGACAAAGCCACTGATTGAAATCCACTAATCATCTGGTTCATCCAGGGATTGATGTCCTTTATCACCCAGGCACTGGCAAGAACAGACTGCAGCAAGTCTCTTGACAAAGTAAATATAGATTTAAGTACAGTCTCATTCTTCCTATCCATAGGATTTTTAGGACTGTTGTGAGAATAATAGTATACCTGACCAACCTAGCAAGGAGCATCCACCATGGGTAAAATTTCCCAAAGTTTGGTATCCTCTAAAAAAATGGGAGCATCTATCTATTTTTGGAAGAATATGAAATTTGGAATTCGGTTTATACAAGGCTTCTTTTAATGTTTCCTCAAAATGTGAAACTTCTGGGAAAAACAGATACATGTTTCTTTAAACGTAAGAAGAAACTGAACTAGTTACTGGAATGGCTGTTCCCTGTAGATGCAGTCTCCCTGACTGCATCTAGCAACATAGAAACTCCTGAATCAGAATGGGAGTCAACCTCCTAGTATGAGGTGTCTTCCCAGTCATAATCCAATTCTCCCCTTCTTCCTGGGAAAAGGTAGCTGGAGCCTCTTCTCCAGGAAAATCCACTGAGGAATGGCCTGAATATCTGGCTGTGGCCCTGCTGGCATTACCATTTATTTAGGGATGCTGCCATCTGGAGCGAGACATCATCCCATATCCTGGGCCCATCTGGGCTCTACCGAGGGATCAGACAAAGTAGGGGCTTGAGCACAGGGTATCCTAATTTGCCTGAGAGTGACAATTTACCTAAGGCCTCAACCATAGACCTGGTCCAATCAGGCATCACTGGCTGTTCATCTTTTGGAAATTTTTTCTCACATTTTGTGCAAGTTTAAAAAGTGACTGATCCCTGTTTTTTGGAACACTTTGCTGGCTTGTCCATACTGAGAAAGAAAGACCAGTCTAACCAATACAGATTGCTACACTTTTTCCAGAGGAATTTAGGTAGCACTGTTTAAATAGAAAAAAACAAAGAGGCTAAATAAAACTAATTCACCTGTTAAATGCAAAAAACCCAGACTCCTTGAAGTTCATACTCCTTGCAAAAAAAAACAAAAACAAACAAATCTTTAGTAAACCCCTGTATGTTACTGCCTAGATTCCTGAGAAACAGTGCAGTAAAGGTGCTTATATATACTGTACATCACAATATTATAAGCTCAACATCGATAACCAGGTTAATACCCAAAAGTAATACCAGTTAATTTCTTATCTGTTAATACACAGCCATTCCCCTCTGCAGTGAATCTCTCCCAGCAGACCCCAGCTGCTCTCAAAAGCTGTTTGTACACGGCTCTGAAGCCACATGAGCTACTGAAACTCAAATAGCTGGTGGAAGTATGGCCGGGCACGCCATCAGCATCCGGTTTCATTCAGGACACCGGACGTCATCTTAGTCTCCTGTGTTTTCATCTGGAGACGAGTGTTACCACGGCCCATAAAGATGACGTGGTGCCACATCCTAGGGTCTTTCAAGCCTCTCTCTCCCACAAAGCCAGCAGAATGTTGTGGCTTGTGTAATCCCCTCCAGCGATCCTCCCGAAGGAACCATCAGGGTTCACTGAAAGCGGCGGGTGCTGTGGAAGGCCAGAGAGGTGTGAGACACGCCGGCCCTACAACTATGTGAGTAATAACATACCCGGTTGCTCTGATAATAAGCGGCATGCCGGGAGGCTGTACATACAGGCAACAAGGTCTTTTACACAAATGTATAAAGCTTACCTTCTCATTTGCCAACGGCCCCCTCAGATGTGTCTGGTATGGAAAGAGAACCAGGGACTATGTAGTTTGGTGACTCTTTAGAGCGGGATACAAGATTCACACAAACCTCTATTCTAACTCACACTCTACTAGTGCTTGTTGCCAGAAACTAAGCACCGAAACATCAAAATAAAGAAATTAAACCTAACTAAAAGCTAGGACCTAACTAGTGCCTTACTCCAAGCAGGCTCGACAACAGGGGGGGACAAAGGGAACACATGTACCAGGTCTCGAGATTGTGAGGGGCCCTGGCCCCCCCAAGACTCAGGAGCCCAGTTCATGTGTCCCCCTTGCCTCTGCTGTATTCAGCAGGGCAAAGAGACAGGCGAAGGAGGCCAGCTGCCGGCAGCCTGGAACAATAAAGTGTTATTTTGGCACAGCGCGCGTGATGTCACGCCGCTGCGTCAGAGTGGAGCAGTGTCCCAGCCAACAGGGAAGGGAAGAAACAGGAGCAGGCTGCAGGTAATTGGTGCTCGAGCAGTGGTTGTGGGGGCTGGGGAGACACGGTTCGGGCTGTGGCTGGAGAAGCAGCAGATGAATTGGCAGGTAGGATGGATATGAAAGCACGGGGCTGGAGAGGCGCTGGGGTTGAGACAGGGGCTGGGTGGCCAACCTGCATGTACTGTACCTACTGAAAGGTGATGGGGGGGCAAAAACATGTGCCAGGCCCCGAGATTGCTGTTGCCAGCCCTGACTCCAAGGAACTAAAAAAAAAGACAGGTTATGGTGGAAGGGGAAGGGTTATATAGGGGATGGGAACCAGTTTCAAGTAGTTAGTGCCCAACTACACACCTCACTATGTATAACCCAGAAGTAATGGCATCCCCCAGATGGATGATAAAGGTAATCGTTGCAAAAATAGTTTTGGTGACGAATGGGACATCCAGTGTGAGGGAACCTGTGCATATTCATTGTCTAATGTAGCATGAACACACGTCAGTTATTTTATATATATTAATAGTAAATGTACTAAAGTATGTGTACAAATATATATATATATATTGAGTCATAACAAACCTATTAAACTTCCTCTTGAAATAATGCTATTCACATGCAATTGTTTCCAATAGTAGCTAGCTTCAGGATTAGCATTTACAGAAAGTAAAGGAAACACTGATGTTTTTTTATGCGAAATGTACCTTGAAAAAGCAGGGATTTTGAAACAAAACAAAAAATAAAATGTGCACTTTCTGTGGAATGGCACTTAACTAAACCTTAGGAAAAATTAAAAACTAACCACAAAATAGATTTTAATTCACAGTGCGAAATGCTATATTGCAGTGTCACAGCCTTAAGCTTTCAAGTGTTTTTACAATACTGCATTTTTATTTTACTCCCTAAACCTGCATTTTGACTTATATGTATGTAAATTAAAGCATCTCTGCTCCCTCTCCCTCTTGTATTTTAAGCAATCCAAGAATCATTTTGAAGCTTCAATTCCATCTATAAAGCTGGGGAGGTATACCGTTCTGTTTATAAACTGCAGAATAATCAATAATGGAAAATAACCTAGGATGAAAAACACTAGCTAGATATTTTCATGGCTATTGAAACCAATGAAAAGCATGGGCCAAGGGGGGGAGCTTAAGGTATGTGTTGAAAAACAGGTTTCAAAATGAAAAGTAGAATATATCTTTCGAGAGCCCAATGTTATATAATTTCTATTTGTGCCTTCACCTGAGCATTCATTGGTCATATAGCATGTTTCTAAACAGCAGATGTATGTTAAGTGCTAGTTCCCAGCCTTATAGAAAAAAAATGAAACATACAGTGCACGAAATGAGTAACAGTTAAAAATAACAAATAATAAAACATTTAATATACATTTTTAAGCATCTTTAAAACCTACATGAGTACTAAGTTTATAAAGTTCTCTCCTGTGACGCAGGTGATATTCCTCTACCTTTTGACTCTACCGAGTGATAAGTTATACCCCTGGTCGCACCCAGGTCTAACCCAGAGGCGACCCCTTTCAGACAGTCGGCTTATTCCCAGGTTGGCCACATCACTGCAGTGCCGGCACTTGGAGATGAGATCATCTCCAAGCGCCTGCTCTTCCTATGCAGTAAATGGGTTCCAGGTCTGATGACTTGGGCTACCCATTTACAGCTCAACTACTCTGGGTCAAATGCCGGGGCGTGCAAACCAGGTTTTTTTTTTAAAGGACCCTTTCAGACCAAGCAAAATCCCAGGTTGCTGCTCATTCACGTGCAATAACCTGAGAATTTGCTGCTAGTCTGAAAGGGGTGTTCATATCTTTAGGAATGAAAGGTTAATAAGCATCCGCAGCCATTGAAACTGTCCAACCAGTATAAAGTAGTCAGCAACAGGTACTTAGGTGACCGCTGTCCCTGCAAGTTATATCCCCAGCAAATTGTAGCAGTATTTCACAGAAGTGAAATACTACTCCAGGGGAAGCGGACACTGCGCATGAGCACAGTGTCAGCTTCAGTATACAGCCAGGGACTGCGAGAGAGAGAGATCGAAAGATCTTTCCTGCTCCTGGAGCCTCCATAGGCTAAAAGCAATTTACACCTTCTGAAGATGGTTAACTACCGGGAGCAAACTCCGAAAAGTTTTGCTTTTTGAAGTTTAGTACATAGGGGTCAGATCGCAGTCCATTGATAATAAATGGCACAGCGATCTGCAGTGCTAATTAGCTTTCTGTGAAATCTCCTGCATTGTCCCATTAGTAGATAGAAACAATACATAAAATTATGCAGATATTGTAGTTTCTGCGTAATTGTATGTAACAGCTTGATACATAGACCCCTAAATCTTGGAGTGTCCAACAAAATACTGCATAATAGCGCCTTACATTTCATTATAGAGAAGGACTTTCAAGGTACTGGTCTGGTGCAGTTACCTACTAAATACTAATCCACTGCACCCGTGTTGAAATGCCACATACACTTTATTCTCTGAGAGATGCATGTATGAAAAATAAAGGAATTCGATGAGGAGATAATCATATTTTGCACAACATTATTAATTCAGCATTATTATATTACATCTTATTATAACTAGGGTATTCGGTCCAGTGACCAGTTTCACACACAGCAGTGTGTGCTGGGCTGGCGAAAGAAATGCCTTCAATCTAGACTAGCACCCCTTCCCACCTGTCCTTTATTGGTTTTAAGCAGGGATCTGGCATTTTGACTGCACTTTAACAAGAGGCACAATCTAGGTAAGTCCTAAAAATGTTTATACTGTAGTGCAGCTTAGGGTTGATTTTTGGGGCGTGGGTCCCCTGGATTGCTTTGGTTGGGCTGCTTCAGGGCATCACATTATATACACATTTTTCCTTTCTTGCACTTTTACCACTTTCATTGTTTGTTTAATATATATGTATTATTTTCACATCTTTATTTTTCACCTCCCTACATTCAACAGCAGCTGCTCTTCTCTATCCTACACTTCACCTTTCCTTATTGGAGTGATGCCCTGGGGTGGCTCAGCTGGGCTGGTTTGGGGGTGTCCTGCGCTCTGGATGTCAACCCCAGTATGTTAGGGACCTACCTTCAGAGGTTATATGGGCGCGATGGGTAGGCCCATAACCATGATTATGCCAAAACCTCTTATTATTTGCAAAATTCTATTGCAAAATGTATTATTAATATATAATGAATAATGTTGGAGTTGTGCATCTGTAATTCTTTTTTGTATGCTGGCGAGAGAAGTGGTTGCTGCCGACAGGTAGGAGAAGGGGGAAAAGAGCCAGGAGGGTGGCGTCGGACCTGAGCTTCTGCTGGGTCCCCTCCAACAAGCCCAGGTAATTAAGTAGGTCACAAAGTGTCTGAAAACAGAAAATTATAATTGCTGCCCAGAAAAAAGTTTAAAAGTAAAAAAAAAAGTCAGCTTTATGCGTCACGGACAGTCACAAGGGAGATTGCTGGTATATTGACTCAGGAGCCAAAAGGCATTTTAGTTGCAATCAAGAATGGTTCACTACATTAAGCATGTGCGCCCCTATAATAAATAGTCAAAGCAATAGGAGACAAGGTACTTATAGCAACAAAGTTGGGACAACTACAGCTTGCCTGGGAATAGAAGTTGAAACCAAACTCCGAAAAATCCAAGATGTCTTGTATGTACTAGATGTGTGGACAAACCTCATTGCCGTAAGTATCCTAGAGCAGAAAGGATTCAGAGTCCAGTTTGCAAAGGGAAAATGCATTGTATGGAACAAAAGAGACTGCACAACACTCCACTGGCTAGGATCTACAGTTGTATGCACAATGAGGATTGATGACTCAGACATTGAGGCCATCTGGGGTTTGATAACGTCCAGAAACTTCTTGATGGGATGGTGACTTTCTGTGTTACAGATATTTCAGAGCTGTATAATAGACAAGCAAACCCATTGCCCCTTCCCAAGATCAACAGCCAGAGCTGAGGCACCCCTAGAACTGGTGCATACAGATGCGTGAGGTCAATGGAAGTGAAATTATTAAGTTGATACTGATATTTCAGAACATTCATTGATTACTTCACTAGAATTACATGCTTATTTTATAGAGCAAAGAATGAAGTAATGAGTAAGATTGCAGATTAAAAGGTCATTAGAATCACAAACTGGTCACAAAGTCTTGAGATCTGACAATGGAGAATATCAAAATAAAGATGTTGCAGCCTTTCTAAAGCAGCAGGTCATTGAACATCAATTGACTATTGCATTACATGCCAGAACAGAATGGTTTAATTGAGCTTACAAACCACACTATAGTGGTGAAAGTTCGATCTATGCTAAAAGATCCCAGCCTGAATAAGTGTTTTTGGGCAGACACAATATCTATAGCAGTACATCGAAAGAATTCTGCTGCCACAGTTGCTGTGAAAGATAAATATTGTTTGATGTGTTGTCTGGAAGAAAGCCAAGCATCAACCATCTCAAAGTCTTCTAGTGCATAGCATATGTAAATATCCCAAAGGAGAAAAGACAAACTGGATTGCAAGTCTGTGAAACGTATCTTGCTTGGACACTGCCAAGAAAGTAAAGGGCACAGGGTCTAGGACTCAAAAAAGAAAAAGCTTATAAAAGTAAAAGATGTTACATTCCAAAAAACCACACCACTTAAAATATATCAAGAACAGGAATTGCAAAGCAAGTATGTTACATTGGATATGCCAGCAGCTGAAAGCATTTCTGAGGCATAAACTACCAGTGTAGACATCCAACTACAGAACAGAGCTTCTGTAAGATCAATTATTGGAAAACCACCTAAAAAGATATGAGGAGTTTCAAATATCATTATGTAACCCCAGAATATCCAGGAAGAAAAGTCAACGACTGGAGTGAATTGAAATCAGCAATAGACAAGCAGATGATATAGCTCAATGACAAATACATGGACTGTAGTGAACAAGCCACATCACCATAAAACAGTCAAAAGCCAATGGATCTTCTACAAAAAGAAATGCAGACTGGACCATCGCCTGTTATAAAGCTTGTCTCATCATAAAAAGGTTACAAGGTGACTATGGTAGAACAAACACTGTTATAGCAATGTATAGTACATTACACCTAGTCGTTGCCACATCTGCCGTATAAAATAGACTGTTCTACCAATTAGACTTTGACTCCGCTTTCTTGAATGGAGAACTGAATAAGCAATATAGATGGAACCTCCTGAGCATTACTATCAAAATATATTCCAAGGAGAATTTTTTTTAAAGAAAGCGTTGTATGGTCTAAAATAGAGTGGTCGTTATTGGTACATCAAACGAGATGCTGTACTACATTAATGGACTGATCATTGTCTTTACCACAAACACATAGAATAGAAACGCTTATTATTGTTGAGTACGTGGATTATCTGTTACTAGCAGCACATCACAGATGTAAAGCAGCGGTTAGGACAGAAATTCAAGAAGAAAGATCGAGGTTCTGCAGACTACTTGCTAGGCATGAGAATCTCTAGAGCAGTGGTTCTCAAACTCAGTCCTCAGGACTCCACACAGTTCACTTTTTTCCCAGATCACCCAGTAGGAGCAGGGCCGGGGCTAGGGGTGTCTGCACCCAGCGCCATACCATGCTTCCCCTCCGCTCACTCCTTCCCTGCGTCCTCCCCCTAACCATAAAATTATACCTGTAGATGGTGGGTGGAAGGCGGGGCTTTTCTTCAGCACCCAGACCCGGCGCCCATTGGCCGCACTGACAGATAGTGTCAGGAGCCAGAGCTGAGTAGGAGCACAGGTGTATTCATTACTTACTGACACATTTTAAAAGATTCAAAGGTGGAGCTAATTATTTCACTTGTGATTCTGTGAGGAGACCTGAAAAAACTTGTTTGGGATCCTGAGGATAGAGTTTGAGAACCCGTGCTCTAGAGAAAGGAGTCATATCTATTGATCAGCAAACATGATCTAGAGTAAAGGGGCACATCCACTAGCAGACTGACACAACTGCATGATTATGACATTGTAATCGTTTCAGTCTGTGCTGTGCCTACACTGAACGATCAGTCGTTCAGTGTAGGCACATCAATCATCCCCGAACATGGGCAATCTGTCGTTATCGGCAGATTGACCAGCATGTTCGGCCAATGATAGATGTCAAAAACAACCAGCGGGTGCACGCATCGCTGGTCGTTTGACATTTACATGGCCGATTTGCAAACGAACGATTGAACAATATAGTTATCGTTCAATTGCTTATTTTAATGGAGTAGTGGATAACTGCCATAAGAGTTATAAATATTGATCAGTATACTTTGAAGGCATACTTACGTAGTATGGTACGTATATCAGATGCTAAAATAATGCATACTACCATTGACAAAAGGCATCAAACTAAAACCATGTCACCAACAAGCGTGAATGGAGATAGAGAACATGATCAAAAATCCTTATCAGTATGCCATTGGGCATTTAATGTATGCAAGTGTTGGAACACATCTTTACATCACACATGCAATGAGCAGAGTAAGCCAAGTCTGGAAATTCTACACCGAGCAAGACGGTACCAGGGAGCAGACGTATGCAGGTCACGGAGGATAATCAAGGTCAGAACCAGATATCAAACGCAGTATCAAGGGAGCAGACAAAAGCGGGATCACGAACAAAAGCCAAGTAACACAGGAACACTGTAGTAAGGCAATGGAGCTTATACTCTGGCACCTATGTGCTGCCGGAGACTCTCTCTTGTAGGAAGATTAAATCCTGCGCCAAACGACTTCACGATTGGCGCGCCTGCCCCTTTAAATTTAACAGGATGGTGCACGTGCGCTCCTAGGAGAGCTGCGGCTGCCTGTCACAGCTGCCAGAGGGAGCCGGATGCATCAGCAGCATGCGCCAAGGACTCCCCGCCCACTGCCTGTCAGTCCAGTGTCACCAGACCCGGTAAGTACCCCCCGGTATCCGGCGCACTACGACATTACCCCCCCCTCTAGGGTTGGGCACCAAACATGCCCACAAATGGTTTGTCAGGAAACTGCTGATGGAATTTCTGAAGTAGATGAGGTGCATGAATGTCTGAGGCCTTGACCCAACAACTTTCTTTAGGTCCATATCCCTTCCAATCTACCAGGAACTGAACAGATCCCCTAGAAAGTCTGGAGTCCAAGATCTGTTTCACCTCATACTCCTCCTGATGGTCCACTGAAATCGCAGGAGGACTGCGAGGTGTCAAGAAACTATTAAGCACCAGGGGTTTCAGGAGAGATGCATGAAACACATTGAAATTACCTGGTACACTTAGGATACCCAAACGGAATGCCACTGGATTGATCACCTGAAGATTCCGAAAAGGACAGAGGTATCTGGGAGCAAACTTCATGGTTGGAACTCTTAATCTCAGATGCTTGGTTGACAGCCAGACTATCACCAGGACTTAACACCGGACCCTGCCTCCTCTTCCTGTCTGCAAAGTTTATACTTTGAGGAGGCTTTGCACAAATTCATCTTTACCGCCTTCCATATATAACAAAACCGATTCACTGTACCACGCACAGCTGGAAGTGGTACTGACTGAAGACCTGGTAACTCAGGTAACCGTACATGCAGACCGTACCGAGTAAAAAATGGAGAATGCCCCGACTCTTCATGGTACAGATTATTG
This sequence comes from Taudactylus pleione, assembly GCA_031769625.1. NCBI lineage: Eukaryota > Metazoa > Chordata > Amphibia > Anura > Myobatrachidae > Taudactylus > Taudactylus pleione. Next base: position 445,617 of record JAUIMM010001601.1, read on the forward strand.
TGGGCAAACTCTGCTCAAGGCAACAGAGAAACCCAGTCATCTTGATTGGCAGAAACATACAACTGAATAAATTTCTCTAAATCTTGATTTACTCACTCTGTCTGGCCATTACTCTGGGGATGGTAGACCGAAGAGAAGCTCAAATTGATACCAAAGCACCTGCATAATGGTCTCCGGAATCTAGAGGTAAATTGTAGCCCTCGATCAGAAACAGTGTCTTTAGGAAACCCGTGCAACCTAAAGATTTCTCCAATAAACACTTTCGCCAACTTTGGTGCTGAAGGTAGCCCTTTTAATGGAACAAAGTGGGCAGCCTTGGAGAATCTATCCACCCCCCACCAGGATAGTATTGAACCCTTGGCATGAAGGTAGATCAGTCACGAAGTCCATGGAAATGTGAGTCCAAGGACAATCAGGCAGTGATAGTGGCAACAGAGGACCTGATGGAGAGTGCACAGGAAGCTTGCGCTGAGCACATATATAACAGGCTGCCACGAAATCCTTACATCTTAACTGATCGTCGTCCCCCAATACCCCCTGAGAATTAATTCCAGAGTTCTATTGACTCCTGTATGCCCACTAAAACGTGAAGAATGTGCCCGCTGATGCAACTTGGACCGGAACTCAGGTGCTACGAATATATTCCCCAATGAAATCCTGACCTTGTTGGTAACAGCCACAAAGCAAGCAGGGTTTAGAATGGGCTTGTCCTCATTTAATTTGTCCATCTCAGCAGAACTGAATGCTCAAGATAGAATATCACGGCTGATACACTTATTACCCGGGCAGTTGGTAATCACCAGCTAATTATTTCACTTGTGATTCTGTGAGACCTGGAAAACGTGAACTGTTGGTAGCTCTCAAGGACAGAGACCCTGATTCAGAGCCGGACGCTCTGACAGAGTGCTCGCTCTGAATCAGGCCGTCCTTCTCTTTTTTTTTTTAAAGCGGCCTCCTGGCCGCTCGTATAGCTGTGGGTGACCACCCACAGCTATAGAGAGCGGCCAGGAAGATGGTCGCGATGGTCAAGACCATCGCGACCATCGTGCTTGCGACGAGACCCTTGTGGTAATGTCTCGTTGCCGCAAACCCTGGAGTGCTTTTGGCTCTATCAGAGCCAAAAGCAGTCCCACTGACATCATTTGTGATGTCAGTGGGGCCGGCCCCAGACTGTAGGTGTTCCCATGGGAACGCCTCCGTCTGGCCAGCCATGCCCCTGGCACACCCACCAAAGGGGGCGTGCTGTCACTCATCATCGACAGCACGCCCCCTTTGTAGCGCGACCCATAGCGACGGCTTGCCCATCGCTATCCGGGTCTCGCGCATGCGCACGATGGAGCCGCCTCCGTCGTGCGCATGTGCACTGGACCAACATCGACCCGCTTGCAAGCGCTCAGCACTCGCGAGCGGGTCTGAATTAGGCCCAGAGTTTGGCCACTCCTGATCTAGATGGATGGTGATTTAAACAATGGGCCGTCTTGAGATACATCAAGTTCTTATGATCGTTATATAGCACAGATGGTGTAATGGTAGCATTACTGCCTCACAGCACTGAGGTCGTTGGTTCGATACCCACTACGGCCCTAACTGTGTGGAGTTTGTATATTCTCCCTGTGCTTGCGTGGGTTTCCTCCGGGTTCTCCGGTTTCCTCCCACACTCCAAAAATATACTGGTAGGTTAATTGGCTCCTAACAAAATTACCCCTATTGTGTGCATGTGCGTGTGCATGTGGTAGGGAATATAGATTGTAAGCTCCACTGGGGCAGGGACTGATGTGAATGGACGAATATTCTCTGTAAAAGCGCTGCGGAATATGTGTGCGCTATATAAATAACTGGTAATAATAATAACCAGAAATTTACCTCCTACCAACAGTATCATTCCTGAAGAGCCAACTTGATGACCAGCAATTCCTCATCTCCAACAGCATAGTTTCTCTCTGGTGCAGAGAACTTTCGGGAGAAGAACCCACAGAATTACAACTTTTCTTTATCCCTCTGCGACAGCACCGCCCCACACCAACCGCGGAAGCGTCCACCTCCAAGAAAAAGAGGTAGATTGCAATTTGGTTGCCTCAGAATGGGTGCTGAAAGGAAGCACTGCTTCAAATGGGCAAAAGTGTCTTGACCCTTTTTGGAAAGAGCAGTGATGTGAGTTGCTATGGATGAATAATTCCTGATAAACTGGCGGTAGAAATTGCAAAACCCCAGGAAGCATTGTATAGCCTTCAACTCGACTGGACATGGCCAGTTTACAATAGCAGCAAGCTTCTCTGGATCCATTCTAAGTTGGAAATCCAAAATTATGTACCCCAAAAATGTTAGTTTCTTTTGCTCGAAGGAGCATTTCTCATGCTTGCAGAAAAGCTGATTAGCCCAGAGTTGTGACAGCACCTCACACACATTGGCGATAACTTGTTATATCCTCCAAAAAGATCAGGATATCGTCTAGATACTACTACGTACTTGTATAACAGATTCCAGAAGATAGGATTCATGTACTTTTGGAGAACAGCTGGGGAATTGCTTAATCCAAAAAGGCATGACCAAATACTAATAGTGGCAGTCATGGGTATTAAAGGCCATCTTCCACTCATCCCCAGACTGGATTCAGATTGGATTGTAGGCCCCACGAAGATCCAGCTTGGTGAAATCTTTGCCTCTTTTATTCGGTCAAAGAGTTCAGAGGTAGGGGATACCAGTCCTTAATGGTAAATCACATTCAGGCCCCGGTAATCGATGCATGGTCTCAAATCTGTCATCCTTAATAAAGAAAAGACCAGCCCCGGTGGGCGATTTGGATTCCCTGATGTATTTTCCTTAATGTATTTGGTTACTGCCTGGGACTCAGTAAGCGAAAGAGGAAAAATCCCATTCCCAATGAGCAGGAAGCGTCTCTGCGGTCTTTTTACTGAACACGTCTCTAAAGAACTGATACGGAACTGGAAGCTGGGCTTCCGGAGAGACGACTGAACTTCGAATGGCACAGTGTGGAGGTTTAACAGATGATAAACAGGACCCACAGCATTGGAAACCCCATGACAAGATTTGATGTTCTTTCAGTCTAGAACAGGAGCATGCTTGCAGAGCCAAGGAAGACCCAGAATGACCGGACTCTCGGGTGACAGGAGAATGTAGAATGTTATCAACTCTCAATGAAGAGCACCTATTTGCAGGGTGATCTCTGTGGTCAGTGAATATTAACCGTAGGAAGTTTATTTCCATCCACAGCAATGACACAAAGCGGGTTTTGCAGTGGCACACTTGAAATCCCTAACTCTTGAACCTTCTTGGCTGTGATGAAATTGCTGTCGGCTCAAGAGTCTAAAAAGGCCTTGAGGTCTTCAGAGGAATTTCCCATGACTAAAGTTACATTGATGGAGAACTGGGAAGCAGCATTGTCTTTTGGGGTGTTTTGAAACAAACCTAATCTGACCACCCCTCGATCAATTAGGCCATCTTGTTTCCTGGACGCTTTGGGCAGCCAGAGAGAAGATGACCTGGTTCATCACAGTACAGTTTATGTTTGAACCTCCTTTCCCTTTCTGCTGCAGGAAGACAAAACTTCCCAATCTGCATGGGTTCCTCTGGAGGCTCAACTGGTGCCGAGAAACGTGGAGCGAGCTTAAGAGGTAAAGCGGTGAGACTGTTCCTTTTCACGTGCTCTCTCTGTGGCGATGATCTACCCGGATACACAAGGAGATCAAGTCGTCCAAGGAAGTTGGCAATTCCCTGGACGCAAAGACATCTTTAATTTGATTTGACAGTCACTGCATAAATGCAGTGCTCAAGGCTTCATTGTTCCACCCCAACTCTGTAGCAAGGGTTCGGGACTGCACAGCATACTGTCCTGCAGATTGGTTTCCCTGTTTCAGCTGCAAAATAGCCGACCCTGTGGAGGAAACTTGCCCAGGTTCATCAAAGACCTTCTCAAAAATCTTTCAGGAACTCAGTCCTGTTGTTGACCAGAGGATCATTCCTTTCCCACAATGGAGAGGCTCAAGCCAATGCCTGACCTGACAATAGCGAGATCATGTATGCCACTTTCGTCCTATCAGAAGAAAAGCTTGCCGCCTGGACTTCAAACTGAATCAATCACTGGTTTAGGAATCCAAGACAGCCTTTGAGGTCCCCATCAATAATTTATTTATTTATTTAAACAGTTTCTTATATAGCGCAGCAAATTCCGTTGCGCTTTACAATTTGAATCAAGATTAACATTATACTGGGTTGTGAAAGACATACATAAGGGTAAGAGGGCCCTGCTCGCAAGCTTACAACCTATAGGGAAATAGGTGTTGATACACAAGGAGAGGTGCTACATATTGCAAATTGGTCCAGCCCAATTGCAGATATTCTTGGTGGGCTGTATAATCCAATCACACTGGAAAGTTGGCCTAGGGTTAGGAGGATGTTCAATTGAAGAAAGAGAAGATGTGATAGGTGTTTACTATAAGAAGAGAGTTAGATAGGGAGCTATAAAAGATTAGGTGGGCAGTCCTGGAATCTGATAAGCTTGTCTAAAGAGGTGAGTTTTCAGAGAACGCTTGAAAGTTTGGAAACTAGTGGAAAATCTTATTGTGCGTGGGAGGGCATTCCACAGGGTGGGTGCAGCCCGAAAAAAGTCCTGTAACCATGCATGGGAACAAGTAATGCACGGGGATGAGAGATGCAGATCTTGTGCAGAACGGAGATGTCGGGTTGGAAGATATTTTGAGATAAGTGAAGAGATGTATGTTGGTGTGGTTTGGTTAATAGCTTTGGGTGTGAGTGTAAGTATTTTAAATTGAATACGGTAGAAGACCGGCAGCCAATGGAGGGACTGAGAGTGGATCAGCAGACACTGAACATTTGGTGAGAAAGATCAACCTCACAGGTGCATTCAAAATGGATTGTAGTGGGGAGAGCCTGTTTTTGGGAAGACCAATAAGGAGACTATTGCAATAGTCAATGCGGGAAATTATGAGTGCCTGTATTAGAGTTTTTGCAGGGTCTTGCGTAAGATATGGTTGAACTTTGGCTATGTTTCTTAGATGTATGTAACCGGATTTAGAGACAGATTGAATGTGGGGAACAAAAAATTGTCGCGTTTCAACAGTAATAGAGATATCAGGTTGGTAACTATTGGCTGGTGGAAATATAATTAATTCTGTTTTGGATATATTAAGTTTGAGGTGGCGAGATGACATCCAAGATGAAATGCCAGAGAGACATTCAGTGACACGGACCAGCACAGATGGTGACAAATCTGGGGAGGATAGGTAAATTTGAGTATCGTCCGTGTACAGATGATACTGAAAACCAAAAGAGCTGATTAGTTTGCCAAGAGAGGTGGTATATATTGATAAAAGCAGATGACCTAATACTGAACCTTGTGGTACTCCAACTGATAGAGGTAGCGAAGTGGAGGTAGAATCAGAAAAGCAAACAGTGAAAGAGCGATTAGATAGGTAGGATGAGAACCAAGAAAGGGCTGTGTCTTGAAGACCTATGGATTGTAGTGTTTGTATGAGAAGAGAGTGGTCAACAGTGTCAAAGGCAGCTGAGAGATCTAGAAAAATTAGAAGTGAATAATGGCCTTTAGCCTTGGCAGTGACCAGATCATTTACTACCTTAGTCAGTGCTGTCTCAGTGGAGTGTTGGGAACGAAAGCCTGACTGAAGTGGATCCAATAAGTTGTGGGTGTTAAAGTGTGTGAGGCGAGTGTAGGCAAGTCTCTCCAGTAGCTTGGAGGGGCAAGGTAGCTGGGAGATAGGACGGTAATTTGAGAGAGTGTTAGGGTCAGAATTTAGTTTTTTCAAAATGGGAGTGATCACTGCATGCTTGAACCGTGATGGAAAGATACCAGTAGAGAGAGAAAGATTACAGATTTTAGTTAAGTGTGGAATGAGCACAGGAGACAGAGCTTTACTGATTTGTAAGGGTATAGGCTCAAGAGGAGAGGTAGTAGAGTAGGAGGATGTAGCTACTTCATCTTCATTAGTGGGGTCAAATGATGAGAACGTGCCACTGGGTTCAGGTAGGGAATTGAACAAGACCCTGGCTGAGGAAGTGCATACCATTTTATTTTGGATATTATCAATCTTGTTCTTGAAATAGGAAGCAAGATCTTGTGCACTGATAGTAGCATGTGGGTTGGGTGATGGAGGGGTAAGAAGTTATTTAAATGTATTAAAAAGTCGCTTGGGATTAGAGGCTTGGGCAGAGATAACAGATTGGAAATACGTCTGTTTGGCATTATCCAGTGCATTACGATAAGAGTGGTAGATCGTCTTATATGTGAGGAACTCACTTGGAGTATGAGACTTTCGCCACTGATTTTCTACTTTACATGAGAGTTTTTGTAGGTGTCTTGTGAATTTGGAATGCCACGGTTGATGTCTAAGTCTACGCGGAATGTGATGGGTAGCTGGAGCTACTTCATCAAGGGCTAGCTCTAGGGTCTGGTTCAGGTGTGATACAGCAGTCTCAGGAGAAGTGAAATTAGAAATAAGTAAGAGTGATTGTTGCAAAGAGGTGGATAGTTGTTCAAAATTAATAGCATTAATATCTTTGCGGGTTTGAGGAGGTTTGGTTGATTTGCTTGGCATTGAGGCTGATGTAAAGGAGGAGTGTGTGCAGGTGATAAAGGTTATGATCTGAGAGAGGGAAAGGAAAATTAGTGAAATCAGAGACTGAGCATAGTCTGGTAAATACAAGATCAAGGCAGTGGCCATCTTGATGAGTCGAGGAGTCAGTCCATTGGGAGAGGCCAAGAGAGGATGTGAAGGAGAGAAGTTTGGAGGTATGAGGGGACTGTGGACTGTCAATGGGGATATTGAAATCACCTATAATAATGGTGGAGATGTCAGAGGATAGGAAGTGAGGGAGCCAGGCAGAAAAATGTTCCAGAAATTGATTGGGTGGTCCAGGTGGACGATAGATAGCAGCAATGCGCAGAGAGAAAGGAGTGAAAGTCCTAATAGAATGTACTTCAAATGATGTAAATGTAAGGAATGGTACCTGTGGAATATCTGTATATGTAAAAGATTGGGACAGTAGTATTCCTACTCCACCTCCTTTACTATTACCAGGCCTGTGTGTGTGAAGTGTAGACCACCATGTGAGAGTGCTGCAGGGGAGGCAGTGTGTTTGTGTGAGCCATGTTTCTGTTAATGCCAGAAGATTGAGGTTATTAGAAATAAAGAGGTCATGGGTGGATGTTAGTTTGTTGCAGACAGAGCGTGCATTCCATAAGGCACATTTCAGTGTTTTGGGGGGTGATGGGAGGCATGTGATGTGTCTGAGGTTTGCTGGATTTATATTCCGTTGTGAGTAGGGCATGTGTAGGGCCTGGATTTGGTGATATGTCACCAGCTAAGAGAAGTAGAAGGAGAGAGATATAAATATAGTTCTGTGTTTTGTATGAAAGTTTTTTATGGCAACAGGTTGTGGATGTTATGGTCAATTTAGAAAGATAAGTAAATAGCTCATGTGTGTTCACAAGAGGGGAGTAGATTATTGAGGCTGCAATCATACAGAGGGTGTGCTGCAGGGAGAGTAAAGGATGCAATAGCCTTAGAGAACATGCCATGGAGTGAAATAAGAATGAATAATATTTGGTACATGATGGTTTAGAATAAAAAGAGAAAATCCGTAGAATACAAATACTTATAGTTTGCATTTAGAAATTACCTGCTTTATGATGATGTTCAATGTTTGTTCAACTGTTTAACTGTTCATTTTGATACTTTATGCATAGGATACTTCATGCATGGGATGCCCAGCTCAATCGAGCCCAACTCTCTAGATCTGACTAGTAAGATATACTGTGGCCGATTAAAATAGGCTACATCTGAGACATGTCCAGCTGACCTAAGGTCATACTTTGCTGGATTCGGAATCTGTAATGGTGCGGAAGCACCTGTGGCTTGTACAGTCACTGTAAGAGATGGAACTGGTTATACCGAAGGTGCCTGAGGGACACAGACTTGCTGCATTAGTGTCTGCAAACACTGCATAATCTGACCCTGGTCTTGTTCTTGCATGGAGGTTTTCAAGCAGGTCTCGTGGTGACAAATTACCAGCAGCATCCATGTTTTTTGGTATAGAGTATTCTGTCACAACTCTCTAGTGGATAGTGGATGCAACCCGTATTTAGGGATTGGCGTAACCTATTTCTGAGGCACAGAGTGTAATGTGTCGGCGGTAATCACCAGGGACCCTCGCAAAAAGGTATGGACTTAGCTGCATCCGACACACAGGTCGCGGCCCTCAGAATAGGTTCCCCTATACAGGTATTGGTGTACTCTGGACAGAGCGGAGAAGATAAGTGTAGCTGACAGGCCGGGTTGGAACCAAACGAGCAGGTCACGGAAGATAGCCAAGGTCCGAACCAGATATCAAATGCAGTAACCAAGGGAGCAGATAAAATCGGGGTCACGAACAAAAGTCAAGGTCAAGGGTCAGAAGCCAAGTAACACAGGAATGCTGTGTGCTGCCAGAGACTCCCTCTTATAGGGAGATGAAATCCCACACCAAATGTGACTTCATGTTTGGTGCTCCTGCCCCTTTAAATTTAACACAGGTCAGCACTCACTTTTAGGAGAGTGGCGGCCGCCTGTCACAGCCGCCAGAGGGAGCCGGATGCATCGACAGCAGGCACCAAGTACTCGCCACCTGCTGCCTGTCAGTCCAGTGTCGCTGGACCCAGTAAGTACCCCCCGATGTCCGGCGCACTGTGACAAGGTGCAGCAGTAAGCTGGTCAAGTAGAATGAGACCCACTGTAGCCCTATCCACCACCAAGGCAGAAAAACCTAAGAAGCATTACACCTCAGAGAATTGTGCAAACTGAAACTCTCAGGTAAGGATGACACCATCAACATGGTGTGAAAAAAGGTGCAATTGACTTGTCTTATAGCACCAAGCACCATGGACGGTCCAAGCATATTGCATTTAGACACCACTTCATCTGTTTCAAATTAGCGAATTATACGCACCGACAATTCCATTTCTCCCGAAAAAGTGGTTATAAAATATATATATATATATATACACACACACACACATATATATATATACACATATACACACACTCACCCTTCTTGAAGAGCTGGCCCAGGTGCACCAACCTAAAACAATCAATAATCCAACCATAGGGAAGGCTCTCTGGGACTTGAAGTACAAAACACAGATCAGTACATATTTGCAACGTTTAAGCTTTAATCAAAAAAAGTCATCAAGCATGAGTGCCTTCCCTGCGGTTGGAAAATATATATACTGTACATACATGAAGTCCTATTGGTCCACACTCACTCCATATTCCTCATTAAATGCTGGGGTGCCCCACCAATTCCTTGTGACCAAGGGATCCATGAAGTATTCATAATAAGGGGTGCACTCACCAGGCTTGAAATAGTGAGCAGATTTTTTATTCCAGCATAACAGAACAGTCAACCCATCAACGTTTCGACCCCCATATGGATCTTTGTCAAGATAATTACTCACTGGCCCCCTATGCCCTATTTATACCATAATGCACAAATACATCACACCATACATTTAAAGTTAAAAACACAGCCTTATAAAGATACTATGCTATGTTGTACCTGCACAGCAGCTCCATTCCATATCGCAATCTTCCTGTAGATGCCGATTGCTTGCGAGTCATGGCTTCTGCTGCACTTTTATTCTGACCCTTGACCTTGGCTTTTGTTCATGACCCTGATTTCATCTGCTCCCTTGGTACTGCATTTGATATCTGGTTCGGACCTTGGCTATCTTCCGTGACCTGCTTGTTTGGTTCCAACCCGGCCTATCAGCTACATTTATCTTCTCTGCTCTGTCCAGAGTACACCAGTGCCTGTATAGGGGAACCTATTCTGAGGGCCGCGACCTGTATGTCGGATGCAGCTAAGTCCATACCTTTTGCGAGGGTCCCTGGTGATTACCGCCGACACATTACACTGTGCCTCAGAAATGGGTTACGCCAATCCATAAATACGGGTTGCATCCACTATCCACTAGAGAGTTGTGACAGAATACTCTGGACCAAAAAACATGGATGCTGCTGGTAATTTGTCACCACGAAACCTGCTTGAGAACCTCCATGCATCAGGCAGGAAGTCAGTCGTTGCCATGGTGTGGAGCGTATCCCTGTTACTACTGAGCCGGATATCATCAACAAAGAGGCTGACCCAATCACCTCTCTAATCTGGAATTATGTGATCTACCCGCCGATCATTACGAACATTAGGTTTACAGATTGCTAAGCAACCTCTATCATATGCCATGTGATCGGGGACTTATAGACAGCATATATTCACAGTTGTTCGACACATATAATCAGAAAATCTCCCTTAATCATCTTATATGCAATTATGTGGTATTTGCCATTTCTCTCTAACAGGGATGAGGGAACCTCAGGCCCGGGGCCCGTATAAGGCCAGCGGAATCATTTAATCTGGTCCTCGGAGCTTTTCTCTGCTAGCCTCATCTGGCTAGCATGGTGCCTAGAATGGCACCCTGCAGCCAGAATCTATGCAGCAGTGCTGCCAGGAGCATCCTTAGGACGCTTCAGGCGGTCACACCGCTGCCGTTACAGCTCCCCGGAGCATCCTCAGGATGCTCCTTGCATTGCTGTAATCACCGGCGATTGTGGACCCACCCCGTGTGATGACACACTGAGGGGGCGTGGTCTGCACCAGGCCCGCGAATAATGTTATATTTATAAAAATGGCTCTAGGCAGAGAAAAGGTTCCCCACCCCTGCTCTATAATCATGCATGGAACACCATCTCTTAACTCTTGGTTGCTAGGACTGGAGCTGGTAAGGCACCGAACACATCTTTCAGGCACAAATCGCAAATTAGATAAATATACTGTAATTTAAACAAATACAGTACATAAATCAATTATTTATAATTCAATATTAGGATTATATCAATAGTGGCCAGAAACTCCATAGAAAACCAAGAAAAAATATTTTGATTGCTTTGAATAATGATATAAACTGAGTCAATAGCCAAAAATTGAAAACCTAAGAAAAAACAAATAGAAAAATAAAAATACAAAGCAAAAAAAAAATATAAAAGGAAAAATAGAAAGGGAGCAAAATATATATTTCTAATTAATTGAGGTAAAACCAAAAATACAAAGAAAGTTTACATCCCCATTGACCAATCCACCTCTAGCAGTTTAGTCGAGAAAAATTCCATAGTGTAGAGAGTCGTTCAGACCCCGTGGCCAAATAGTGTCCAATTTATGGATCCAGAGTGCCTCTCCACGCAATAACATTTTTGCACTAATGCCACCTATTGAAGGTGGGGGAATAAAGTCTATCACCATACATTTTAGAGATGTTAGAGGGTGATGGGCCTCCATGAGGTGCTTGGTCACCGGTTTATCCATCGTCCCACTCTCGATAGCTGATCTAAATAGACGAGCGATGGTTCGCCATCTGTTCATGGAATGGTCTAATGGTTTTTCCCCACATAGAATAGTGAACAGGGGCAGCTCAAGATGTATATTACATGGTCAGACAAACATGTTATTCAATACTTAATCTTTATTTTGCGACCAGTGTTTGGATGGTGAAAGGTTTCACCTATCAGCATACCCCTGCATGTTATGCAGCTCGCACACCTTAAGCAGTCTTGTTTCTGCTTTTGCGGTGTAAGTCAGGTATTCGAAATCTTACGTAATCTATAAACTGGCGGAAAAAATTTAATTTCTATCCAAATCTCAGGATGTTGTATTCATACGCATCCATGTGTAAATTTGCATAAGACGGCACAATATTACTTCCAATAGCAGTTCCCGCAATTGATAAATATGAATTCCTATTGATCTATACACCCTAAATGTCGCTATTTAGCGTTGTAAATTGCACAAGAAATAATTGGTTTCCAGACTTTGATTGTGGTTCCAAAGCACAAAAGGATATTATTCACCAAAAAGCATATAGTTACACACTGTGATCTAAATACAATTAGCGCAAACAAATTATACAATCACTAGGTACAGTCGAATACATATGCATGTGCTCTGGATCCGGATTTCCGGCATCAAAGGTGAAGCCTCCGTCAATAGCAAGAAAATGATGACTGACTATCAGATTCAGAGTGCCTGTTTATGTACCCTTACAGAGATAGGCAATACAATAGAACAAGTTGGCATAATCCCATTGGTTCTTCTGTTACAACACAGTTCAAAGGTCAGTTTGTATTGTAATAGTTCAGCCTCCAACAGCTCTTTGTGTCAGTTTTCCCGCCGAAGAACAAGCCTAAACTGGCTAATTACATTACATTTACAGAGTACATTTCAATGTCTCTCTCTATGATCCATAATTTGCAGACGCATTTTGCGATTTTGTCGCCTATGGAACAGGAAATCTGCAAACAGTGGTTCAGAATGGCACCAAACATGTTCTGTTTATCATGTACTAAACCCTAGATATCAAAATACCTGCATTTCACAATAGATTTAATAACATATAAAACCTTTAACACTAACTTTAATGCTAGGGAACCTTTCTATGTAAGTGTGTAATACATAAGTGTAAGGAGATTAAGAAAAGACGCTAGTTAGCGTTGTGCATCTACGTGTTTGTGGAGTGCACTGTGGCACGTGTTTTGCAGGGTTGTTCAAATTTTATGTTTTAGTAAATGTATTTATATAATGAGGACTTTTAATAGTGTTCTATTGCGTGGGAATCGCACAACGCTAAATAACAACATTACTGTATGTACTGATATTGTGTGAGATTCGCTAAAATGGCGCTGGGCGGCCATTCACAAAATGGAGTCTTGTTGCCATTCGCAAAATGGCATCATGCAGTTTTTAATTTTAACAGATTCTGTCTCCGACATAAAAAAAAAAAAAAAAAAAAACTGTGGACAATATTTTAACAATTTTTATTGATAGGTTTGCAAGTAACAAATAGTGCACATCTGGGTTGTATACATTTATACAATACATAATGTTTAACAATTATAAAACATTTGAAACATCATAGATATATCAAACCATGTCATCATCAGGGTCAATATACTTGACAATATCATAGAAGATTCCAAAATGAACATACAATCTAACCATCAAAACAATCGGAATCAAAAGGGAGGAGTGCCAGTACTAAGAATCTCTAGGTTATACCAAGAAGTGAGTTGAAAACATTTCCTCAAATTTTCTTTCATTACTGGGGATAGATTGTGTATGTATGGGATCCATGTGTCAAAGAACCTTTTGACCTGCTTTTCTTTATGCAGTGATGCCTCAGACCAGTCCTTTAGAAATAAAAAAGAAATTCTAGGGTGTAATAGTGTTATAGATATAGGATCTGATGAGATCCATTGAGACAAAATTGTCTTTTTGGTGGCTGCTGCCAGTTTTGCAAGTAATACACGATTACCTTTGGAGGGGCCATGGACAGTATCCTGGGGATGAATATCCCAAAAAGCCCAAGTTTTAGAGACTACAAACTTAATCTTAAGTGTATTATTGATGTAACTTTGAAGATTCATCCACAATGCTTTGTCCACAGTTTTTAAAATTACATGTTAGAGATAGTTCTAACAACTGCATAAGAAAATCAACTGGGGGATCCACACCATAGTTTGCAAGTAGTGCATTTTTAACCATCCTAATACAGTCAGTGTGGTATGATGGTATGTCAGGACGATCCATCCAGTGTTACTAATGAGTTTTCTAATCTTGTCAGTTGTGAGATGCCCTCAATGAAGTCACTGGTATCTTTAGTTTTGACACACTGTTGTAGAAAATGTCAAAGTCAAATAAAATGCACAACAATGAAAATGTTTCCGATGTAAAAATAGTTACTTCTAATTGATTTCACCATGCAAAGAATGAATATATTCAATAGCCCCAGAGAGGGGGAAGAGAAAAAGTTGTCTATGGTATGGCGCACAGATATATATATGAAAAATAAAAAACAATCTTTATTGGGTATACGTTAAAATGCCCCAACATGGGACATAGCCAGCGAAATAGAGGTTAAAAGTAGAAAAAAATAATAATATGAAAAACCCTTGCAGTGTGACTATTATTCCTAGATCGTTATGTGAGTGAAACTCTGAGTCAAAATGTCACATGTACAGACAAGTATTCATTTCAAGTAGTCTTAATTGGACATTGATTAAATGAGAAAATCCTTACGTATTTGCCCTTCTATACGGGCAAAATAGAAGAGTCAATTATTATGGTATGGAAGGTTTTAGTACTCACATACTATCTCAATACAAAATCTTGTCCGGTTAATACATATTTCACATATGTGCTTATTGCCACTATACGATTATTTACTGTGAATCTCTCCACTATTGATATGGCTATATATTGTATCTATCAATTAACAATAGATCCCATAGAAGCAATATTAACTAGGGTAAGTGAAGACTTAATGGAATTGAATCACAGTATTCTTGTAGAGTAGTGACATTATATTACCCACAATGTGGATGAAATCCCACTGTGAAATTAGCTCATCTCATCTCAGCTGGGCTACAAAAGTTTCATCACATGGATATAATCTTGCCAGGTGTGGGTTTCAATTGACAACAGAGTTTCTACATAGCCGTATTGCTAATATTAGAATAGAGTAACATTGTGTAAACTTATTATATCATCATACATTTATATTATAACTTCTTTAGTTCACAACACATGTAGTACACAAAGCGGGCGTGCCAACGCGCGTTTCGCTGTAAGTCAGCTTTGTCAAGGCAAACTTTGCCTTGTATCCATGTGATGAAACTTTTGTAGCCCAGCTACAACAGCAGTAATTTATTCACCTGGTACAATCACAGTATGATCTTTACGCTATCTCAACATATATTGGTAATAGATCTGAAGGGTACTCATATTATATAGAGGCCTCAGTAGTATACCTATGTTTGAGATGAGCTCAGTTCACAGTGGGATTTCATCCACATTGTGCGTAATATAATGTCACTACTCTACAAGAATACTGTGATTCAATTCCATTAAGTCTTCACTTACCCATGTTAATATTGCTTCTATGGGATCTATTGTTAATTGATAGATACAATATATAGCCATATCAATAGTGGAGAGATTCACAGTAAATAATCGTATAGTGGCAATAAGCACATATGTGAAATAATATGTATTAACCGGACAAGATTTTGTATTGAGATAGTATGTGAGTACTAAAACCTTCCATACTATAATTGAGACTCTTCTATTTTGCCCGTATATAAGGGCAAATATGTAAGGATTTTCTCATTTAATCAATGTCCAATTAAGACTACTTGAAATTAATACTTGTCTGTACATGTGACATTTTGACTCAGAGTTTCACTCACATAACGATCTAGGAATAATAATAAATACAGTCACACTGCAAGGGTTTTTCTTTAATTTTTATTTTTCACCAATTTCAGTTATTTTCACATTTTCATATCATTATTTTTCCTACTTTTAACCTCTATTTCGCTGGCTATGTCCCATGTAGGGGCATTTTAACGTATACCCAATAAAGATTGTTTTTTATTTTTCATATATATCACTGTGCGCCATACCACAGACAACCTTTTCTCTTCCCCCTCTCTGGAGCTATTGAATATATACTTGTATTTGTCTTTTGGCAGCACCCCTCATCTACCAAACTATTAAAGAGTTTTCTAGAATATTATTGTGTGCAGATGTTTTTGTTCCTTTGTATCTTCTAAAGAATGAATATGACATTTAAAAATTCTCAGTTAGCTCTGAGTTCCGAGATATAGCCCATTTATGACGATGTAGGGGTATTCCTAGTGAAGTGGGCAGAATGGAGAGAATCTTACCAGCAATCTACCTTCTGCACAGAGGGGATGGGGCCTAATAACCCAATTAAATTAATCAGTTATTTGTCCCCTCCCCTATTCAAATATATGCGATTCACGGGATTACTCACACAAGATAACTGTGGTGCACTGAGTGACAAGCATAGTGAGCGATTCCACCAAGACATTTCAGCAATGGAACAAAGATATCAGGGTAGGTGAATCACTACTGTTGGACAGTGACAAGAGATGCCCCAGAAGAGGAGTACACGCGACAAGCAAAGAGAAAGCACCCCCATGAATAGGCCACTATATTAGATAGTACTTTCGTATGCTGTATGTTTGTTTCGTTTTGTGTTCTTATTTGTAATTGACTGAATTAAAAACAAGAGATATGGTAAGAACTTACCTTTGTTATCTCTGTTTCTACGAAGTCCATAGGGTCCACAGGGTTGACCTTGGGGTAGAGCTGGATCTGGATCCACAGGCACCACGCAGTTAAAGCTTTCGCTGCTCCCAGGATGCACTTGGGTCCATCCTCCTCTATACCCCACCCTCGAGCCACAGGCACCTCAGTTGGTAAGCAGCCAAGGCCGGAGGAGTAGACGAAACAGAGAGAAGGAAGACTGGAACACACAAGAAAACATACTCACAGAAACGGGAGACTGAAAAACTGGTGACCGGCCACACAGCCCATATGAAGCCAGGTGCGTCAGGGCGGGCGCCCTGTGGATCCTATGGACTTCTTAGAAACATAACAAAAGGTAAGTTCTTACCATATCTCGTTTTCTACTTCAGGGTCCATAGGGGGGTCCACAGGGTTGACCTTGGGGATGTCCCAAAGCAGTTCAACTAAGGGCGGGGACGCTCATGTGCGGAAAGGAGAACCCGGCGCCCAAAGGATGCATCCTGAGAGAGGCAAAAGTGTCAAACGCATAGAAACTCAAAAATGTCTGAATGGAAAACCAGGTGGCCGCCATACACAACTGAACAGCAGAGGCACCACGTCTAGCAGCCCAAGAAGGACCCACAGACCGAGTGGAATGAGCCTTAATGGAGGCTGGAACAGGTAAATCCTCCTGTGCATAAGCCTCACAAATAACAGAACAAAGCCAACGGGCCAAAGTTTGAATGTTGGCAGGCCAACCCCTCCTGTGAAAACCAAAGAGAGTACAAACAAGGAATCAGACTTCCTAACAGAATCAGTCTGGTCCACATAAATCCTGAGCACGGACTACATCCAAGGAAGCCTCACCAGCTAAAGGATCAGGTGACTGAAAAGCTGGCACAACAAGTTCCTGATTAATGTGGAACTTAGAAACCACTTTAGGCAGAAACTCAGGACGAGTGCGAAGCACTGCTCTGTCCTGGTGAAAAATCAGAAAAAAGGTACTACAGGAAAGCGCCCCCAATTCTGACACCCTCCTGGCAGAAGCAATTGTCAGGAGAAAAACAGTCTTAAACGTTAACCACTTGAGCTCCACCGACTCAAGAGGGCCCGACGAACCACCACCAAGTCCCAAGGTGCCACAGGAGGCACAAAGGGAGGCTGGATTCGAAGAACACCATGGAAAAAGGTATGAACATCTGGCAGTGTAGCGATTCGATGTTGGAACTACACAGACAGTGCCGACACATGAAACTTCAGCGAGGCAAGACGTAAGCCTAGGTCCAAACCCGAGTGAAAAGCCAAATTCCTAGAAACCCAGAATACTTGAGGATCATAGTTTCCGGACTCACACCACTGAAAGTAAGTGTACCACACTCTGATAAATCCGTGCGAAGCAGGCTTGCGTGCCCTAAGCATGGTACTGA
Source organism: Taudactylus pleione (assembly GCA_031769625.1). Classification (NCBI taxonomy): domain Eukaryota; kingdom Metazoa; phylum Chordata; class Amphibia; order Anura; family Myobatrachidae; genus Taudactylus; species Taudactylus pleione. The sequence goes on from JAUIMM010001601.1 coordinate 463,214, forward strand.
TAACAGCTTGAGAAGCCCCGAGACCTTAGGACGGCTGTCTCAAGAGCCACACCATCAAAGACAGCCGACCCAGATCCGGGTAAAGGCAGGGTGCTTGAGACAACAGGTCCCGATGCCGAGGAAGAAGGTACGGAGCGTCGATAGAGAGGCTCTGCAGATCAGAGTACTAAGGACGTCTGGGCCACGCAGGAGTCACCAGCAGAAGTGTCGCCGTCCTGCTTGAATTACCGCAGTACCCAAGGCAGCAGGGATATCGGAGGAAATAGATACGCCATTTGAAACGTTCATTTCACTGACAGTGCGTCTACCAGACTTGCGCCTGCGTCTCCTGTCCTTGACCCGTACGTCAACTTGTGATTCTGATGGGAGGCCATCAGGTCCAGCTCCGGCAGCCCCCATCTGTCCACAAGTACCTGAAATACCTCTGGGTGAAGAGACCATTCCCCTGGATGCACGTCGTGACGGCTGAGGAAGTCCGCCTCCCAATTGAGGGCTCCGTCTGCGAGTTCCTCCGTAGTGGCTGACCGTGATGGCATTGTCACATTGAACCTGTACTGCCTTTCCTTGAAGAGCGGTGCCGGGCGACTGCAGGGACCTGTACAGAGCCCGCAGCTCCAGAATATTGATGGGGAGAACCGCTTCTTCAGTAGTCCAATGGCCCTGAAGTGACCACGAGCCTGTCACTGCCCCCCAACCCTGGAGACTGGCATCTGTTGTGGCAGAACACAGTCCGGGATCCAAAAGGGGTGCTCCTCGACGAGATGAGCTGTCTGAAGCCACCAAGCTAGAGACAGCTGAACCTCCGGGGACAACACCAGCATCTGAGAATGGATCTGGTGAGGTAACCCGTTCCATTCGGATAGAATCAGCCCCTACAGGGGCCTGGATTGGAACTGGGCAAATTCCACCATATCGAATGCCGATACCATGGACCCCAGAATTCTCATTGCCGAGTGAACAGACACTCGGCGACTGCTCAGGCAACTGTGAATCTGCAGCTGCAGGGAGGAGACCTTTTCCGGAGTCAGGAAGATCCTTTGCTGACGAGAATCTACCAGGGCTCCCAAATGAACCATCCACTGTGATGGGATCAGGGAGGACTTTTTCCAAATTATCAACCACCCATGCGCTTGCAGACAAGCGATCGTCAGGTGGAGAGTGGAGATGTTGAAGCAGTACCTCCGGAGAGCTCGCCAGCAAAAGGAGGTCATCTAGATACGATAGCAGCTGTACACTTTGGCTCAGAAGGTGGGCGGCCATAACCGCCATCACTTTGGCCTCTCTACAGCACCAAGGGTTTTCACCAAAGGGTAGCGCCCGAAATTGGTAGTGATGTTGCAGTATAGCAAACCTTAGATACCGCTGGTGTGAAGGTGCTATAGGAACATGGAGGTAGGCGTCCTGGATATCCAGTAAGACCATGTAATCCCCCGGTTCCATTGCCAGAATGATGGAACATAATGTTTCCATCCTGAATTTGGGAACTCTGAGGAAATTGTTCAGACTTCAAATTGAGGATAGGGCGATGAGAACCATTTGGTTTCTGCACCAGAAACAGAGCAGAGTAGTATCCAGTCCCCCGTTGTGACTAAGGAACGTGAACAATGACCCCAGCGCTTTCAGCAAGGACTCTATAGCTTCCTGAATCTGAAGCTTTGGTTTTGTCCTGAGAAGGAATCGTGCAGAAAAACTGGTGGGGGGGGGGGGGGGGGAGGTCTGTGCCAAAAGGACAGGACATACCCCTGGGAGACCACTTCTTGAACCCAGGCATCCGTGGTAGTATTGTGCCAGCACTGGGCGAATTGAAGAAGTCGGCCTCCCACTCTGGGGTCCCCCAGAGGGAGGCCTGTCCCATCAGGCAGAAGGTTTATCTTCCTACTTGAAAGAAGGGCGCCTAGCACTCCATGCCTGCTTCTTGGGCTTAGAGACTGCCTTGGTCGCCGACTGCCTGGGGAAGGACTGACCATTGGTCTTACCCTGAACCCGAAAGGACCGAAAGGCAGAGCTCCTTACCTTAGGATGCGATGTAGTCGAAGGGAGGAAAGCGGATTTGGATTTAGCCAAAGTATCCACTGTTTTGTCCAAGTCAGGACCAAATAACTCCCCATTAAAGGGTAAGGCCTTCAGGCCCTTCTTGGAATCTGCGTCAGCTCTCCAGGACCTCAGCCACAAGGACTGATGAACAGACACTGCTGCCGCCAAAACTCTTGAGGTCAGCAGGCTGGCATCCAATGACGCTTCCTCAATATAGGACGCCGCATCTCATCTGTCCAATTAACGCTCTCTGGACATCCGGAGCATCGTCTGGAAAGGTACCCTCTAACGCGTTGGCCCAGCTCTCAATGGCTTTAGCCACCCTATAGACGGACGGGCCACTGCCCCGGAGAGAGAGTAGATAGACTTTAAACAAGTCTCCACCTTCCTGACCGTGGGATCCTTGAGGGATGAGATAGACTGTAAAGGCAATGTAGCGCTTTTGATTAAGCGGGTGACATGGGAATCCACCGCCGGTGGGGTTTCCCATTTCCTGCAATGAGCCTCAGGAAACGGATAATTGGATGCCAGCCATTTCTGTAGCTGGAATCTTTTACTAGGCAACTGCCAGGCCCCCGCCATATGATCCGTCAACTGGTCAGACAGGGGAAAAACCGTCAAAGTCACCTTAGCCTTCATAAAATTAGGAAACTTAGACCTAGGGGCCGGTGCATCATCCTCTATGTGCAGGATGGCCCGCACCGCCCTAACCAACGCGGGCACATTAATGGAGGACTTAGTCTCTACCTCCTGAGCCATGGCGTCCGAGTCAATGTCCTCATGAACCTCCCAGTCATTTGAAGACACATCCATGTCCGTTAAATGCACAGCCTGGGCAGCCAGCACTGGGCGCTTAGACTCCTTTGGAGGCATGTCACCCTGTAACATTGACTGAACAGCCGAAGACTAGGCCGCCAAACTCTGGACAGAGCTGGAGTGTACATCCACCCAGGGTGGAGGAGCCGTCTGAGGAAAACCCTGAAAGGGCACCACAGACTGTCGCGACACTGGGGTAGACTGAACATACATAGGCAACCCCGTATACTGCCCAACAGTCTGAGACCCGGGGGGAGACTGCAATAACTGCGGAATACCCAGGGAATGGGGGATGGTCGGCTGGGGCAACGCCCTAGTAGGGACAGCAGTCGGGACCGCTAGACGGTCCGCGATTGACACCAGCACCTGAGAAAACATCGCCCAAGGAGGGTCCTGCGATGTAGGGGGTTGAGAGGGCCCAGGCAATAGCTGGCATCGCCCACACAGACAGTCCTGTGATAAATCATCCTCCTCCACTCCTGCAGCGTCTGCAGGAAGACAACACAGTAGCCACAGAGCGCTCAATCTCATCAGACATGACAGAATATATATTATATATCACAATAGAGAAGTATGGTGTTTAACACCTGCGCACTCACCAGAATGCAACACAACAGCCCACAATATGGTACTGTGTAGCACCCAACTGTATGTGACTGACCTCACAAAATATGTTATATATATATACTACATATATAATACAAATATATGATACAAGTCCTGGCCGCACTCCATAAACATAGTCCACAGGCTAGAGTGCTTGGCACATAAATATTGGTAGAAATAGTAAAAAAGGAGCCAGCACATCCGTTTAAATGCAAAAAGTATATTAGTATTCAATAGCAGCAAAAAGCATGATAATGTTCACCACAATTGCACATAAAGATAAAGACTGTCAGGTACCAAGAAAGAACCAGGGTGGTCAGTTACACTTGCCAAAGCAGTCATGGTGTATGGGAACATTAAATCAGTTGTCCATCCAAACATATACACACATACACACATACATACATACATACATATATACATACACACACACACACACACACACACATACATATACACACACGTGAGGGCCACAGAAAACGCCCTTCCCCACCTGCCGGGCCGTAGGAAAAGAAAAGGGATAGGTATAAGCTGACAGTAAGTAGAAATCAGCACAGACAGGCAGCACTAGCAAAAGTCACATACCATGCAGAAAAGTCAATACTCACTGCACCTTTCACTACAATCAACCGGCCCAGATTCAGTATCTGGGAGGGCTATAGTGCTGTGTACGCTGTCCTTTTGCAGGGGAGAGGTACACAGGGGGACCGGTCCACGCACCTGGGAGATCTGCGATTCTGCCGGTAGAAGATAGCCGCCGGAAACCTCAGAGGAGGAGTGGCTGCATGAGGAGAGCAGCTCAGCGTCGCCAGTACACGTAAGAAAAGGCACGCTGAGCTGAGGAGCCGCTAAACCAAGGAAAGCTCTCTCCCCTGGCTAGTGATTAACCCCCAGGGACGCTGGTTCCCCTCCAGCCTCCCTGGTGGTCTAGCGGACGTGCGGGGTATGCCTGGAGGGGGGGAGCCCGCCGCCGCTACTAGCGCCGCCGGTCTGTCCCCAGAGAACGGCTGCTAAAGACTGCATTTACCCGCGAGCAACGCTAGTACAGACTCCAGGGTCTGGCATTGCAGCGCCAGAGGGGTGAAGGAGCGGCAGCGTGGACAACCTAATAGACAGTCTGTTGCTGCCACCCTGAAGAATGAAAAATAAAAACTTTTCTTCTTTAAAAATATAAAGCTTAGGGGCTGCTCCTGCAGCCCCCCTGCGGAAGGTGACCCGACTCCGGCCGGGCGCCAACTGAAACTGAGGTGCCTGTGACTCTGGGGTGGGGTATAGAGGAGGATGGACCCAAGTGCATCCTGGGAGCAGCAAAAGCTTTAACTGCATGGTGCCCGTGGATCCAGATCCAGCTATACCCCAAGGTCAACCCTGTGGACCCTGAAGTAGAAACAACTTATTTATTTTCTATCAAGAAAATATAGTCATAGTGAAAAGCTATTTTAAAAAAAATTATATTACTAATGTACATACAGTATAGTGCAAGTAGTGTAGCTCAAAAAATAGAGCTAGTAAAAACATTCTGAAATCATTTTTTCTTGACCTCAAATTAGTAATGTATGACTATTTTTAGAAAGGAAACAAATTAAAAGTATTAGTTTGTTGTACAGTGTAATTGAATATGATCGCTTACAATTATCTGACGATATAGTCTATGGTCGGATGACGTGTTACGAGGACACTACTTTGCGTTGGTGCAATCCTAGCTAAAATGCATATTCACATACATACGCACATTTGCTATTCCAATACACAAACACAGAACGCACACATAAAATGGTTCCCACACATTATAGTTAATAACCACAGTTATTAAAGGTTTTGTTAGCTAATAATTATGGTGTAATGTGTACTTAAATGAGATCTAAGGTTCAGAATACAGTGGACATGTCATGTTTGGTATCATACTAAATCCCTGTTTATTTGCAGACATCCGTTTCTATCGGCAAAGAAATCGCATCATGCGTCTGCTAGTTACGGATGATAGGGAGTTATTGAATAGAATGTTATTACTTGTATGCAGTGTTGTAGCCAGTATTAACCAGTTCTTCGGCGGGAAGCTACACGATGTGACTGTTGGAAGAATGAGCCATACCCCTGATGACACCATATGAACTGACCAATGACCAGATTGACCAGAAGCAAGAACCAATGAGAACCTGTCAATTTGTCCCACTGTTAACTCTGAAACCTGTAAGGTATATAGGATGTGTCCTGATCTCAGTGTACACATCTTCTTGCGACCACAAACATCTGGATTGAGGACTGTATACTGGGAACAGTGCGCACGCGTATGTATCGGGCTGTACTATTTTCATTGCTTTTTACTCTAATTGTAAAATCTTACATTGTGTTACCCCTTATTACATAAATAACTTTTTGTGCTTTGGAACCACACGGTTGGACTGGAAAGCAATTCTTTCTTAAGCGACTTGCAGCGTTAATAGCGATTTATAGGAATCAATAAAAGCTGTCAAGGTATATAGCCACATTAGAGAACAAGGAAACTCTGGATTCCTGGGCAGGGGGGAGGGTGTGGGTCTTTCAAAGATTTATGGATCTCCGTGTCGGATCACCTTGCAACTTCTGATATTCTGAGAATTGTCTGTGACTTCCTTGTCATAGTCACTGGTGTTGAAACACTACGACAGCTCCCCTTTATCAGCAGATCTAATAGTGAGTTTCATTATTTTTAAAACTTCTGAGGGCAAATCTCTCCTCAGATGAAAGATATTACTCTTTTGCTGTTTAAGTGACTGCTGAACCGTATCATCTAACAAACTAGAGATAGTTTGTTAGAATTGTTTGAGGGTGGGTCAATTGTATTTTATTTGAATAACTGTCTTGTGGTACTAATAGTTTCTTTTAATCCTAATTTTCTCGCAAGTTTATACTTAACGACTGACCATCTAAAATGGTCAAATGGGACAGTCTGTACAAGACATACCCCTCGATAATACACTCATCTCTGAATCTGTGAATATATAGGTGGACAGATTAATCGCCAATTATTTTGATTCTTGCCTACTATCCCTTTGTTTTCATAGCAGCCCCTCCTTAGGTGGGGCCTTCTCCGCCTAAAAGGAAGATTCCCTACTTGTGAGCATGTGTTTGCCCTCGACAATGGTCGTTTGGTAGTGACCTGTGAATCCAAATACTCCTGGTCTGAAGACTAAAAGATATACCACTATCAAAATTATACAGTCTATAGTGGTTTGTATTGAATCTACGTGTGCTAGGGGGATCATTCCCGGATAACCGCGATGTTCCCGATATTCCAGTTTAGCTCTCTTGAAAGATCTTAAATCTTTGTGGTATTGGTCCACTTGGGATTTCAATTTATCTATCCAGACCTCAGATGTGTCTAATTATAGTTGTTGTAATGCTGACACTCAGTAGGAGGCCAAGTCAGCTCTCACTTTTTTTCAAGTCAACCCCTACTTCAACAACCAGTAATAGCAAATCAAGTGAACATTCATTTAATACCTGCTGCAAAACACTGTAGCCCAATTATGGGGACATTTTTTATTCTAAATCCCTTGGGGATCAGTTTATTGCGCAAGTAGTCTGATAGAAATTGACTGTGCAATATTAGATCAACCTCTCTTTAATTGAAATAGTACACGAGCAGCGTCATCATCTGTTAACACTAATTGGTCATGTTCCGCCCTATGCAATTTATAAAGCAACACGGTATAGGATTATTCTCTTACACTGGATTACTAAAAATAAATAATGCAGAAAAATGCAGATTAATACAAAAAAAATAAAAAATTAAGTGATACATACCGTATATACATTCCAGAAAGCATCGAGCATCCAGCACATGCAGCAGACCCCCCACTACTATAACGACCCGCGACAGGCTAACCTGGTCGATATCGACCACATCTGCCTGCTTGCACAGACGGTAGTTCGTCGTCAAATACAAAACGTGGATGCACATCGTCCATCGTATGGTCATTATTCTAACGATAGGATAGTTATCGTTGAAATCTGACATGCGATCTATAGTTACGAGTAATGGCCCGTACGATAACATCAGTTTGATGCGATCTATAGCTTTGATAAGGAGCAATTCACGTATACTTGTCTATCCTGCAACGCAATCCAGTATCTATGGGTCCAGCGATGCAGACTTCTCCTCCGATCCTCTGCTTGCAGTACCGATGTCCTCTTCTGCGCATGTGGGGCAGTGCAAGGTTTTACCACTCATCTCTAGTTAATAGGTGGTGACCCAGCATATGGTGTGTGACAACAGGCAGCCAGGAGGAGGTGACCCATAGCCTTGGGCTCCTCTGATTTCCAGAGGAGGCTCTTTAACACTATCCTGAGATAGCAAATGCTTTTGTAGAAGTGAAACGGAAAGTGTTTTTTGTGCTTCTATGAATCGCTCCTGACACAAAGCTGGAGCACCGCTGGAGAAAATATGAAACCTAGTAAGAACTTACTCTTGTTATCTCTATTACTACGAAGTCCATAGGGTTCCACAGGATACCTTGGGGTATAGGTGATGGCGGCAGACTTCGGGCACCTCAGAGTTAAAGTTTTCAGCCTCCTAGGATGCACTGGGGTCCCTCTCCTATACCCCGCCCCCGAGCCAAGGCAAATCAGTTACGTAACAAGCCATAGGAGTAGAAGAGAGAAGAAAGTTCTGGAACACAAGAATCACACTCACCAGGAGACGGAAAAACCGGTGACCAGAGCAAAGCCCATCTGCAGTACAGGTGCAACAGGGCCCAAGTCCTGTGGAACCCTATGAACTTCGTAGAAAGAGATAACAAGGGTAAGTTCTTTACACATCTCATTTTATATTTCAGGGTCCATAGGGTATCCACAGGATACCTTGGGGATATCCCAAAGCAGTATCCTTTAAGGGTGGGAACACTCCTGTGCTGAAAAGGAGAATCCGCTGCCCGAAGGAAGCATCCTGAGAGGCGAAGGTATCGAATGCATAATACCTCACAAAGGTATGGACAGAAGACCACGTGGCTGCCTTGCACAGCTGAACAGCAGAGGCACCACGGTGAGCTGCCCACGAAGGACCCACAGACCTAGTGGAACAAGCTTTAACAGAGGATGGAACAGGAAGGCCTTCCTGAATGTAAGCCTCAGCAATTGCCATGCAAATCCATCTTGCCAAAGTTTGCTTAGTGGCAGGCCAACCCTTCTTACAGAAGCCATAGAGGACAAACAAGGAGTCAGACTTCCTAAATGAATTGGCACGGTCAACATAAATCCTTAGAGCACGTACCACATCCAAGGAGGCCTCACCAGCCAAGAGGTCTGGAGAATTAAAGGCCGGCACAATGATTTCCTTGTTAATATGGAAACTAGATACAGTACCACCTTAGCGAAGCACCGCCCTGTCTCTATGAAAAATTATAAAAAAGGGAGGTCGACATGAGAGCCCCCAATTCCGAGACCCTTCTAGCCGAAGCAATGGCCAGAAGAAGCAATCTTGGCTGTAAGACATTTTAAATCCAGTGAGCCCAGTGGTTCAAATGGTGGTCCTTGTAGAGCCCTCAGGACCACAGCCAAATCCCAAGGAGCCACTGGTGGAACAAAGGGAGGCTGAATACAAAGTACACCTTGCAGAAAGGTGCGGACATCAGGAAGAGTAGCAATCCTACGCTGAAACCACTTACAGGGCAGGAACTTGCACCTTCAGAGAAGCAAGGCGAAGACTGATCTAAGCACGCCTGTAGGAAGCCAACACCCTGGATATCCTGAACACGTGAGGATCCTAGCCTCTAGGGTGACACCATTCAAAGTATGCCATACTCGGTGGTAAATTCTTGCAGACGCAGACTTCCGAGCTCTGAGCATGGTGTGAACTACAGAGCTGGAAAAACCCCTGGACCTTAAGAGGGCTGTCTCAACAGCCACGCCGTCAAAGACAGACGACTCAGGTCTCGGTAACAGCACGGACCCTGAGACAATAGGTCCGGACGTTGAGGCAACAGCATCGGAGTGTCTAAGGAGAGACTCTGAAGATCTGAGTACCAGTGACGTCTGGGCCATGCTGGAGCCATCAACAGGAGCGTGCTGCCTTCTTGCTTGAAGTTTTGAACCACTCAAGGAAGAAGGGAGAATGGAGGGAAGAGGTACGCAAACTTGAAGGTCCACCTGACCGACAGAGCGTCCACCAGAAGAGCCTCCATGTCTCTTGTTCTTGACCCGTAACACAGGCAGCTTGTTGTCTCGGGAGGCCATGAGGTCCATCTCTGGAAGGCCCCACTTGTCCACCAGGAGTTGAAACACCTCCCGGTGAAGAGACCATTCTCCTGGATGCACGTCTTAACGGCTGAGAAAGTCTGCTTCCCAGTTGAGGACTCCCGGTATGAACACCGCTGAGATGGCAGAAAGATTGCCCTCCGCCCAAGTCAGGAATGCGGGACACCTCTGTCAGAGCTGCCTGACTTCGGGTTCCTCCTTGGCGGTTTATGTAAGCCACTGTGGTGGCGTTGTCCGATTGTATCTGCACAGGTTTTCCATGGAGAACATGTTTTGCTTGCTGGAGAGCTTTGAATACCGCCCGAAGTTCCAAGATGTTTATTGGAAGCGCAGATTCTACTGGAGTCCACCTGCCCTGGAACAAGTGTGGACCCATCACTGCTCCCCAGCCTCGGAGACTGGCATCCATTGTCAGAAGGACCCAGTTTGCCACCCACAAGGGATGTCCCTTGTTCAGGCGAGTTGTCTGCAGCCACCAGGCCAGAGACAGACATACCTCCGGAGAAAGCACCATGGTCTGGGTCTTTATCCGATGGGGCAACCCATTCCATCTGGAGAGGATCAATTTTTGCACAGGTTTGGAGTGAAACAGGGCATATTCCACCATGTCGACCATTGACATCATTGAGCCAACTAACCTCATCTCCATGTGAACAGACACCTGGTGGCTCTGAAGGCAACTGCGTACCTTTGCCTGTTATGCAGAGATCTTTTCCTCAGTCTCAAAGATTCTGTTGTTGAGAGTCCTACAGGGCCCCGAGATGGAGCATCCTCTGCGAGGGAACTAGGGTGGATTTCTTCCAGTTTATCAACCAGCTGTGATTCTGCAACACAGATATTGTCAGCTGCAGATGGCGCTGGCGGATCCAGATAAGACAACAAGCGGACCCCCTGCATCTGCAGGTGGGGTGCCATGACAGCCATAACTTTGGTAAAGACTTGAGACGCTGTGGCCAGACTAAAGGGCAGTGCCTGGAACTGAAAATGTTGGTCGAGCACTGCAAACCTGAGGAACTGCTGGTGTGTTAAGATAATAGGGACATGCAGGTAGGCGTCCTGAATGTACAACGACACCATGAAATCCCCAGGCTCCATTGCCAGAATAATAGAACACAGGGTCTCCATCCTGAACAGAGGAACCCTCAAGGACTTGAGGGATTTGAGGTTGAAGATGGGTCGGTAAGACCCATAGGGTTTCTGCACCAGAAAGAATGGAATAGAAATTCGTGCCCCTCTGGGATGACGGAACAGGCACTATAACTCCAGCCTGGAGCATAGACTGCAACAACTTTTGGAGTTCCAAGACCTTGTCCTAATCTGCTGGAAGGCCTGTGGTGAAAAACAGTCTGGGAGGTCTTTGCCGGAAGGAGAGGGCATACCCACGAGAAACCACCTCGTGTACCCAAGTGTCCTTGGTAGTCAGGTACCAGCACTTTACGAACTGAACAGGCGGCCTCCCACTCTGGGGTCCAGGTCAGGACCAAACAGGAACTGTCCATTAAAGGGCAAGCATTTCAATCCCTTCTTGGAATCTACGTCCGCTTTCCAAGAGCGCAACCACAGGGAGCGGCGAGCCACTACTGCTGCCAAGGAGATTCTGGAAGCAAGGAGACCTATATCTAGGGCTGCCTCATTGATTTACGTGGCTGAGTCTCTGAGATTGCCCACTAACTCCACCTCCTCAGGGGAAGAGTCAGTGTCCAGAGACGCTTCCAAGGTATCCACCCACCGCTCCATGGCTCTGGTCACTCAGCACACGGCCATAGCCGGTCTGAAAGCCCCTCCAGCAAGGGAATAAATGGATTTTAGGCATATTTCCAACATGCGATCCGTAACATCCTTTAAAGGAGGGCATGGGTAATGTAACACTCATCAGTTGTGTGACATGAGAATCCACTTGTGGAGGGGTTTCCCATTTTGAAAAATTATCCGCAAATAGGTATGCAAAGGCCAAGCGTTTGAGGCTGGAACCGCTTACCCGGATTTTTCCACGCCTCGTCTAAATGATCCACTAACTGACCAGATAAAGGAAATACAGTGGCATCTCCCTTAACATCCTTAAAGAAGGAATATTTAGATTTGGCCACAGGGGGATCCTCATCCTCAATCACAAAGGTCACAGACTGCCCATATAAGGCCGGGTATATAGACTTTAGATTTAGACTCCGCCTCCTTTGCACGAAGGGGCTCTTGGTCTGATGAAGTCAATATATTCACAGTCATCAGACGTCATGTCATCATCATACTGAGCCGTCAGAGACAATAAAGGTCGCTTAGAAGGCCGCAATGGTGACTCCCCATGTAAAACGTCCGTCAGGTGCTGTACCGTAGTGGACAATGAATTCATCCACACAGGCTCCTGCGAGACCTAGGGGGGCGAAACCTGGAGACCCTGCGGTATCATCAACTGCCTGGGGAACTCCTGCATGGGTGATGAGATTACTGTCTGCTGCGATAACCCCATCTGGGGAAACGCAGGGGGCGTTGCAAACTGGCCCATAAGGGTTGTAAGTGCCTTAGCAAAACAAGCCCAGGGCGCAGTGACAGTAATTGGGTGTAATATAAGTTAACATGCCCTGCATAAACCCTCAGCGTTCACATCTCCCTCCGCTAACAGTACATTACATGTGGTACATTTTAGCTGAAGAGGATATTCACGTTCACTCCCAGACATGATGTGTAAATGGAGCGTATGTGACTCCCCACACAGAAAAACACTTTGTTTACTGTGAGGCAATGAACACCCTGCAACACCGCACCGCAAGGGCTTTAGCAGAGGAAGAACAGGGATAGCAAAATGGCTGACAGTCAGAAATGAAAGTACAGTCAGACAGCGCTAGCAGATAGTCACAAACAATGCAGAAATAATAACCTGCACTACAAGCACTCAACTACACAGACCAGAGCCTGTTAGGAAACAGCGCTGCACACTCTGACCTGATCGGAGGAGAGGTATGCGGGGGGACCCGGACCGCGATGCCACCTGTATCAAACTCCAACAGCGTTTGCACACTTCCTAGAAAATGGCCGCCGAGGAGCTGAGAGGAGGTGGACCCGGGGGAGGAGCGCCAACAGCTCACCAGACCGCTGTGGAAAGGCAATGTGCAGCGGGGGAGGCGCTAGTTGTGAGACAGGGAAGGCGCGCTCTCCCGGCATGCTATTAACCCCTGGGACGCTGGAACATATCCACACTGCTGCAGCCCGCTGTCCCTGGTGGTCTAGTGGAAAGCGCAGGATCAGTACCTGGCTCCACATGCAGCCTGGCCCCAGGGAGCCCCCTGCCTGAGGACCAAACGACTGAATCGGCGGGTACCCTATGCGGGACCCCGCCGCTTACCTGACCCCTTGAATCCGGTCACAGTCAGGGATATTCTGGGGTCACCTGCTAGCTGCGACCCCAGACACCCACCAGCATCCCCGAATCAGTACTGACATTCTGGTCCGGCGGGGTGAAGGAGCGACAGCATAGACGTCTGGTTGACTGTCTATGCTGACAAGCTCATACTGTGCAGCAAAGCAGATTGAAAATAAACTTCAGGGGCTGTAACAGCCCCCCTTTTCGGTGATCCGACTCAGAGCCAGGCACCTATGAAACTGATTTGCCTTGGCTCAGGGGCGGGGTATAGGAGAGGGACCCCAGTGCATCCCGGGAGGCTGAAAACTAACTGGAGGTGCCCGATGTCTGCCGCCATCGCCTATACCCCAAGGTATCCTGTGGATACCCTATGGACCCTGAAGTAGAAATCTGAGATTTCTCCACACTAACTTCTTCTGTGAATAGGAGGAAGCAGTGAAAGGTCTTGTTATCACTGATAAAGGGCTTTTCACTGCTCCATGAATAGACTCCTTCATCCTTTACCTATATAGTGTCTAAAAATGACTTCACCCTAAGGACTGGATGTCTAGACCATAGGTTCTCAAACTCCGTCCTCTGGACCCAAAACAGTGCATGTTTTCCAGGTCTCCTCACAGAATCACAAGTGAAATAATTATCTCCACTTGTGGATCTTTTAAATTATGTTAGTGAGTAATGATTACACCTGTGCACCTGTTGGGTGACCTGGAAAATGTGAAGTGTGTGGGGTCCTGAGGACAGAGTTTGAGTACCAATGCTCTTGACATTAATTCTACACCTGCAACATACACCCTGTGATTTGCACATCATTTAAGAACTGCTCCTACCACAGACTAAATTCTGACAAGACTGTCTTATGGTTTATTGAATTTCTGACAGTCTTAAGTCACCGTACAGAAAAAGATAAAGGGGTAGTATAGAGGTGCACTAATCGAAAAATTCGAACAAACATAAAAAGATAACTTATTGGGTATTCATTAAAATAATATGAGATATGGTAAGAACTTACCCTTGTTATCTCTATTTCTACGAAGTCCATAGGGTTCCACAGGATACCTTGGGTATAGGTGTGACGTCAGTCGCAGGGCACCAAAGAGTTAAGCTTTCAGCCTCCCAGGATGCACTAGGTCCCCCTCCTATACCCCGCCCCCGGGCCAAGGCACCTCAGTTAGTTACCAAGCCATAGGCCGGAGGAGGAGAAGGAAGAGAGAGAACAAAGATCTGGACACATACAAGAATCACATTCTCACCAGAGGGAGACGGAAAACCGGTGACCAGAGCAAAGCCCATCTGCAGCACAGGTGCGACAGGGCGGGAGTCCTGTGGAACCCTATGGACTTCGTAGAAATAGAGATAACAAGGGTAAGTTCTTACCATATCTCATATTTTCTACTTCAGGGTCCATAGGGTATCCACAGGATACCTTGGGGATGTCCCAAAGCAGTATCCTTTAAGGGTGGGGACGCTCCTGTGCAGAAAGGAGAATCCGCCGCCCGAAGGAAGCATCCTGAGAGGCGAAGGTGTCAAACCTGTAGTACCTCACGAAGGTATGGACAGAAGACCACGTAGCAGCCTTGCAGATCTGAACTGCCGAGGCACCACGTCGAGCTGCCCACGAAGGACCCACAGACCTAGTGGAATGAGCCTTCAGAGAAGGAGGGACCGGTAGGCCTTCATGAAGATAAGCTTCAGAAATAGCCATACGGATCCAGGCTGCCAAAGTTTGCTTTGAAGCAGGCCAACCCTTTTTACGGAAGCCATAGAGGACAAACAAAGCGTCCGACTTCCTAAACGAAGAAGTGCGGTCAACATAAGTCCTTAAGGCCCACACAACATCCAAAGAGGCCTCACCCACGGAAAGACCCGGTGAGTTAAAGGCCGGAACAACTATTTCCTCGTTAACATGAAACTGGGAAACAACTTTGGGAAGAAACTCGGGCCGAGTGCGGAGTACTGCCCTGTTCCCATAAAAAACCAAGAAAGGGGGTCTACAAGAAAGAGCCCCTAACTCAGAAACACGTCTGGCCGAAGCAATGGCCAGAAGGAAAACAGTCTTAGCTGTTAGCCATTTAAGATCCACTGAGCCCAGTGGTTCAAACGGCGGTCCTTGGAGAGCCCTCAGGACCACAGCCAAATCCCAAGGCGCCACAGGTGGAACAAAGGGCGGCTGAATGCGGAGAACACCCTGCATAAAGGTGCGCACATCCGGGATTGTAGCAATCCTACGGTGAAACCAGACAGATAGGGCCGAAACCTGTACCTTCAAAGAAGCAAGGCGAAGCCCATGATCTAGTCCCGCTTGCAGGAAGGCGAGAAACCGAGACAGACGAAACTCCCGCGGTGCATAACCTCTCGGTCGACACCACTGGAAGAACGTATGCCACACGCGATGGTATATCCTCGCGGAAGACGGTTTCCGAGCTCGTAACATGGTACGCACCACAGAGCTGGAAAACCCCCGGGACCTCAGCATGGCCGTCTCAACAGCCACGCCGTCAAAGACAGCCGAGTCAGGTCCGGGTGAAGGCAAGGACCCTGAGACAGAAGGTCCGGTCGTAGCGGCAACCGCAGAGGACTGTCCACGGACAGACCCTGAAGGTCTGAGAACCAGTGCCGTCTGGGCCACGCGGGAGCTATCAACAGGAGCGTCCCTCCTTCCTGTTTGAATTTCCGGATTACCCGTGGAAGAAGGGAGACCAGAGGGAACAGGTATGCGAACCGGAACGTCCACCGGACGGACAGAGCATCCACCAGAGACACCCCTTCGTCTCTTGTGCGAGACCCGTACACCGGCAACTTGTTGTTGTGCCGGGACGCCATGAGGTCGATTTCTGGAAGACCCCACCTGTCCACCAGTAGTTGAAAAACGTCTGGGTGCAGGGACCATTCCCCCGGATGAACGTCCTGGCGACTTAGAAAGTCCGCCTCCCAATTGAGCACTCCCGGGATGAAGACCGCTGATATGGCCGGAAGATTGCGCTCCGCCCAAACCAGGATCCGAGAGACCTCTACGAGAGCCGCCCGACTGCGAGTTCCTCCTTGCCTGTTTATGTAGGCCACGGTGGTAGCGTTGTCCGACTGGACCTGCACCGGGCGACCCTGGAGAAACCGCTGTGCCTGCTGGAGAGCATTGAAGACCGCACGGAGTTCCAAGATATTTATTGGAAGCTCCGCTTCTGTCGGCGTCCACCTGCCCTGGAACAAGTGTGGACCCGAAACTGCTCCCCAGCCCCGAAGACTGGCGTCCATTGTCAACAGGACCCAATTTGGAACCCAGAACGGACGTCCCTTGTTGAGGTGGGTCGTCTGTAACCACCACGTAAGGGACAGGCGAACCTCCTGGGTGAGCACAATCGTCTGGGACTTCAGAGACTGAGTCAGCCCGTTCCACTTGGACAGGATCAGGTGCTGCAGAGGTCTGGAGTGAAACTGGGCGTATTCCACCATGTCGAACACAGACACCATGGAGCCCAGTAACCTCATCGCCGAGTGTAAGGACACCCGGCGGCTGTGCAGGCAACTGCGCACCCTTGACTGTAAAGCAGAGATCTTGTCCTCCGTCACGAAGATCCTTTGCTGTCCCGAGTCCAATAAGGCTCCAAGATGCAGAATCCTCCGAGACGGGATTAGAGTGGACTTCTGCCAGTTGATTAGCCAGCCGTGCCGTTGCAGCAGTGCAATGGTCAGGTCCAAGTGGCTTAACAGGAGCTCTGGAGATCCTGCCACCAATAACAGGTCGTCCAAATACGGTAACATGCGGACTCCCTGCAGCCGCAGAGAAGCCGCCATGACCGCCATCACCTTGGTGAAAACACGTGGTGCTGTTGCCAGGCCAAAAGGTAACGCCCGAAACTGGAAGTGGTCGCTGCGGATTGCAAACCTGAGGAACTGTTGATGGCGCAAAAGAATAGGGACATGCAGGTAAGCGTCCTGTATGTCCAATGACACCAAGTAGTCCCCAGGTTCCAGCGCCAGAATGATGGACCGTAGGGTCTCCATCCGAAACTTCGGGACCCGCAAAGACTTGTTGAGTGCTTTGAGGTTGAGAATCGGACGATATGACCCATTGGGTTTCTGTACCAAAAATAGATTTGAATAGAAACCCTGGCCCCTCTGGGAGAATGGAACAGGCACTATAACTCCAGCCTGGAGCATAGTGTGCAATACCTTCCGCAGCTCCGTAGCCTTGTTCCGGTCTGATGGGAGACCCGTGGTGAAGAAGCGAGCCGGGGGTCTGTGCCGGAAGGAGAGGGCGTATCCGTGGGAAACCACCTCCAGAACCCAAGTGTCTGTCGTAGTGGTCGACCAACACTGGGCGAACTGTAGCAGGCGGCCTCCCACCCTGGGATCCCCCAAAGGGAGGCCCGGACCGTCAGGCCGCAGGCTTGTCATCTGGCTTGGGGGCCGGACGTCTGGTACTCCATGCCTGCTTCCGGGGCTTGACCGATTTCTTAGGGCCAGCCTGTCGAGGAAACGACTGTGGTTTGGGCCTGCCCTGGGCCCTAGATGACCGAAAGGACGATGGTCCCGAACCAGAAGGAGCAGCGGCCGACGGGAGACAAGCAGATTTGGCTGCCGCCAGCGTGGCCACAATCTTATCCAGATCCGGACCGAAGAGAACTTCTCCGGTAAACGGCAACGCTTCCAGACCTTTCTTAGAATCTGCGTCCGCCTTCCAGGATCGCAGCCACCGCTGCTGAAGAAATTCTAGACACCAGAGTACTAATGTCTAGAGCCGCCTCGTTGATGTAGGTGGCCGAATCACGGAGATTGCCAATAAACTCCGCCTGTTCAGCCGGACAGTCGGATTCAAAAGAAGCCTCTAATGAATCCGCCCAGCGCTCCATCGCTCTGGCAACCCAGCAAATGGCCATAGCCGGCCGTGCTGCCCCCCCTGCAAGGGAATAAGCGGACTTCAGGCAGATTTCTACCTTGCGGTCCGTAGCATCCTTAAGGGAGGACATGGATGGCATCGGCAATGTGGCACTACGGACAAGACGGGTCACGTGAGAATCCACCTGTGGAGGGGATTCCCACTTAGCAAAATAATTATCCGCGAACGGATAAGCCACCGCCAGGCGTCTCTGCGGCTGGTATCTTTTGCCAGGTTGTTTCCACGCCTCCTCTAAATGGTCCACCAACTGACCCGAAAGAGGAAAGAGACTGTGGCATCGCCCTTCACATCTTTGAAAAAGGCATACTTAGATTTAGCCGCTGGGGGAACTTCGTCCTCAATCACCAAGGCTGTGCGGACCGCCCGAATAAGTCCAGGAATATATACTTTGGACTTAGCATCAGCATCCTTAGTATGGAGAGGTTCCTGATCGTAAGGATCCAGAATCTCCCCATCATCAGACGTCCCTTCGTCATCCTCATAAGGAGCGGACAGAGACGCCACCGGCCTTTTATGAGGCCGCATCACAGACTCCCCTTGCAACACATCCGACAAGTGCTGTACAGAACTCGTCAGGGAGTTAACCCACGCTGGCTCCTGAGAACCCGGGAGCGAGGAAATAGGGAGACTGTGGGGTACCACCAATTGTCGTGGGAACCCCTGCATGGGTGACGACACCACAGACTGCTGGGACAAACCCATCGGAGTAAACGCGGGCTGCGGAGCTAACTGGCCCACTAAAGCTGTTAACGCCTGAGCGAAACAAGCCCAGGGCGGCTCCTGTACCGGTGCTGTAACCGTAATAGGCCGCGCCATGGACAAACACTGCCGGCAAAGGCCCTCCGCGCTACCCTCCCCCTCCGCTAACGGTACTTTGCACGTGGTACACTGTAGCCGGAGGGGAAAATCACTTTCAGACATGATGGCACCACGTATGTGACCTCTCTCACCAATTAAGTATTAAATAGGCGAGAGACCACCCTGCAGCACCGCACCGCAAGGGCTTTAGCAGAAGAACAGGGACAGTAATAAAGCTGACAGTTTAGAGAAGAAAAGTTACAGGCAGCGCTAGCACAGTCACATACAATGCAGAGAAATAACAATTCCTGCACTAACAGCGCTGATTACTCAACTACACAGACACAGGGCCTGGTAGGACACAGCGCTGCATACACAGACCTGAGCCACAGCGGAGGAGAGGTATGCGGGGGGACCCAGACCATGATGCTTCCGTCCAGCGCTTCCAGCAGCGTTCACCATGCGTTCTGGAGAAGATGGCCGCCGAGGAGCAGAGAGGAGGCTGGCCTGGGGGAGGAGCGCTGCCACAGGACCAGTCGGCAGCATGCAGAGAGGGCTGTGTGCAGCGGGGGAGGCGCCGGCTGTGAGACAGGGAAGGCGCGCTCCCCTGGCATGCATTTAACCCCTGGGACGCCGCAGCGCTACCGCTCTGCTGCAGTCCGCTGTCCCAGGGGGTAGTGGAAGCGCAGGTTGGTCGCCTGGCTCCACGCTGCAGCCAGTCCCCAGGGAGCCCCCTGCCTGGGGACTTAGGACCATGTGATCAGCGGGGACCCACCGCGGGACCCCGCTGCTTACCTCTGTCCCCCTTGAATCCGGCCATGGTCCGGAGCATCTGGGGTCACCGCTAGCTGTGACCCCAGACGCCCACCAGCATCCCCGGATCAGTACCGGCGTTCTGGTACCGGCGGGGTGTAGGGAAGACAGCATGGACGTCAGGACTGACTGTCCATGCTGTTCATCCAGATGTGCAGCCACAGCTGCATGAAGAAAAAGCTTCAGGGGCTCTTCTAGCCCCCACTCCAACAGGTGCACCCGACTCCGGCCGGGCACCAAACTAAACTGAGGTGCCTTGGCCCGGGGGCGGGGTATAGGAGGGGGACCTAGTGCATCCTGGGAGGCTGAAAGCTTAACTCTTTGGTGCCCTGCGACTGACGTCACACCTATACCCAAGGTATCCTGTGGATACCCTATGGACCCTGAAGTAGAAATATATAATTTCCCTCCGGGAGTTATCACGGCAAGGTATTTAGAAGTAGATTAAAGAAATTAAATTAAAAGATTAAAATAATGTGCCAGGGGTAATCTCACACATTCAAAGAGGACTCCTTATGGTATCACCATATCTGGGTACTCACATCTCATACTATGAAGAGATAAGAGTGACGATGGGGAGTACACAAATATGAACCACAATATCTCATCTATTTCCATAGTGTATGTGGGTCATATAAACGTTTTATTGGAAAGACTTGTCTTTTTTCCACAAATTGTTATTCTCTTTATTGGGCAAACTACGTATATTGCGTGTACATATTTCATTTGAGCACATCTATGATGGTATGGAAAAAAATTGATTAGATGTGCAATGAAGATTCTCGATTGCTCAGCGATTTTCTTCACTTTCAGTAAGATAACAGAGTTGTATTCTGTTTCCTACTATTGAATATAATTAACCATATGTAGGACTATAAATAACAGATCTCTCATTACACTATTATTCAGTATCATTGAATACTATATTCAATAGTAGGAAACACATCCACTATAGAAATAAATATATGGTGGTTTATATTTATTTACCAGTCACTCTGATTAGCTCTTCATAATATGAGCAGCGAGTACCCAGATATGGTGATACATAAGGAGTCTTTGAATGTGTGAGAATACCACTGACACATTTTAATCTTTAATTTAATTTCTTTGATCCATTTTTAAAAACTTCGCCATAACTACTCCCAGAGGGCAATTATATATATTTTAATGAATACCCAATAAAAGTTCTCATTTATATGTTTATTTGAATTTTTCGATTAGCACACCTCTATGCTATCCCTTTTTCTTCTTTTTCTGTACATGTCAATTGGTAGTTGGTAGCACACCCCCTTCTGATTATACTTCATGTAGGTATCACCATAACAAATAATTTCAGAGGGTGGATATCGAATTGAACCGGTGCGGTAGTCTTTTGTTGTTAGTTTGTCACAAACAGAATCAGACGAATGCTGAGTATTCACCAAGCTATAGGAGTCCCTGAGATTGGTAGGTGTTACAGAAGAATTATTTACCATTTGAACATAATGTAATAGAGCCATACTGGAACAAATCCAAATGCAGAGTACTTGTAAAATACTTGTATATAAATCATAGACAGGATACCAAATACTTGTAATGGACGGGAAACACTGAAGCCAGAAGACCAGACTGGAATATCTGACTTGATGAACTGACTATGAACACAAAGGGGTCAGTCCAATTAGGTGCGAATTGCAAGTAGAGAGTTTCATGTAACTCGACGATTTTGGCCGAATGCACGTGTCACGGCTGCCGAACACTTGAGACTCCTGGGAGGAGGCAGGCCTACTAAGCACAATAAACTGGGGTGGCTTTAGGAATGACTTTTTCAGGAAATCTCGATAGCACGGAATAAAAGTAAATAGAATTTATTCACAGGACAAATATAATAGCAACGTCTCACAAAGTCTCGACAACACTGAGGTTCACATAAGCAATACCTAGTATAGGAGAAAACCCCCCATATAGACTTTAAAACAGAAAAGTTAATATGGTAGGGAACCCAGAGTCCAGTATGAGGCCAATACCTCAGGATGGTATAGAGAAGCTTCACCTGGGTTGAGCCCCGTGACCCGGTGAAAGACGGAGCAGGGTTGAGTCCCGTGACCCGATGAAAGACGGAGCAGGGTTGAGCCCCGTGACCCGGTGAAAGACGGAGCAGGGTTGAGCCCCGTGACCCGGTGAAAGACGGAGCAGGGTTGAGCCCCGTGAAAGACTGAGCAGGGTTGAGCCCCGTGAAAGACTGAGCAGGGTTGAGCCCCGTGAAAGACTGAGCAGGGTTGAGCCCCGTGAAAGACTGAGCAGGGTTGAGCCCCGTGACCCGGTGAAAGACGGAGCAGGGTTGAGCCCCGTGACCCGGTGAAAGACGGAGCAGGGTTGAGCCCAGTGACGCGGTGAAAGACGGAGCAGGGTTGAGCCCAGTGACGCGGTGTAGTTCCGGAACAGGGTTGAGCCCTGTGATGCGGTGTAGTTCCGGAACAGGGTTGAGCCCTGCGGTGTAACTAGAATCTGGAGCGGGGTTGAGCCCCGCGATGCAATGAAGGTTGATGCAGCGTTGAGCCCTGTGAAGAGGTGTGGTTCCGGAACAGGGTTGAGCCCTGCAGTGTGACTAGAATCCAGTACGGGGTTGAGCCCCGCAATGCGGTGATGATAACTAACGGTGCAGTTGACAACTGTAACGAAGATGGGTTCGATGTCCACAGGAGTGAGAGGCAACAGGCAAAGTAAATAGTGCAGCAAAAGGTGAAACCACAGCAGTGGAGCAGAAAGCAATACTTAGGCAATGGCTATGCTGAGCTATGTAGTACGGCTGGTAACTGCTATATCTCCACTCATGTTCCAGCTTAACTTCTGATGCCAAAGTCCACAGCAACCCACAGGCACAGACTGTTCAATGTTACTTTCAGGTCTTTCTTGAACTCCTGCCAGACACTGAGACACAGTTAGTAACATGCTTTATACTAGAGGTCTGTGACCCATAGGAAGTTCAGAACATGTGACCCAAATGGAATCAGGTTTGAAATAATGGGCAATCTAGGAATCCCACAACTTGGCAACACCTTGGAAACAGATGATCACTTTAACTCTATTCGCTGTATGTGAAGAACGCCAGCAAGCAGGATAGCTCTTCCTACGACCACAAAGGAACTTTGGAAAAAGTAATCTATCTTTATGTACTGAAATAGTCGCAGTCCTGACAGCACGCAATTGAGAATTCTCCAATCCAAAAAAAAATGCCTATTCGTGGTACTCGCAGCGGAGGTTTGCTTATTGACTGCCAAATGCGATGTAAGAAAAGTGCATGAAGTAGTGGGGAGACCATCCTGGATCCCCCAAAATTAATAATTTTGTTAACAGGACCGTATAGAAGGCTGTTTGTGGGCATTAAGAAAGTACTGAAGGTTTTTAATTGTATCAGATGGCTGATTTATATTATAATGTTATTGCATTTTTTTTTTTTTTTAAATAAACTTTACATAAAAAAAAAAAAAAAAAGTTGATTTTGGGTTACTTTAAAAAAATAAAAAAAAGGATTTTGGGGTAATTTGAGGCTTTTTTTAATCCCCAAAAGTGACATGTAATTATTGGACTAAATCAAGATAATTGGAAACTTCAAATTGCCTAATTAGTCATTAGAGGTGTGTCCAAGGGGTTTAAAATGGTTAAAATGTCAGGCACCGTGCTAAAGATTTTCCTTTCCATCGCTCACCCACAGCGAGGTGCGAATGGAAAAATGCATTCACTTTGCGAATTCGAAGAGAAAACAATAACTTGCACCTAATTGGATTGACCCCATAATGGTGCAGATATAAATTAGCAAATCCAGGGTGTAGCCAACAGCTGCTTAATTGGAAATTAGGCCAGTTAAAGACAAAAGGTGCGTACACACACAACGATTTTTTGAACGATTTAATGATAACGACATCGTTATCGTTCAAAAAATTGTTCAGTGTAAAATGATAAACGATGAACGATTATCGTTCATGCGCGTTCACGTTTGACGATAGTTTGTAGTTGTTGCAACATTTTTCCTTCAACACACAGAAAATAGTTTATTATGTAAAGTATAACCAACTACTTTGTAAAACGATTTTCATTCACTTTTTCAAGGGAAAAACTGAACAAAAATCCCTTCAACGAAAATCGTTCATTACTTACATCGTTGTGTGTGTACGCACCTAAAGTCTGAGCTGTGCTGAATGCACATTGGGAGATTAGTCTTTAAACACTTCAATAACCTCCTGCAGCTGGCTAGAAACAGGTACAGACTCTTCACAAAGTGCTACTTCTTGAATCCAAATGCACATGGTGCATTCATTCTTCTTAAATGCTGAAGGAACATAGCAGAATTATTTTAGGTATACTATTCTAACATAGAACATATTTAGGCACCCCATACAATCTGGGTGCTGACTGGCTGCTGTGGGAGAAGTTTATTTATTCCAGGGCTCGATAAATCCTGGGGGCCAGGTTGCCATGGCTACCAAATTTTGCCACCTGGCTACTAGATTTTGCAGTGAGGGAGGAAGCAGATCATCAGCTCCGGCGGAGATTCGTGCCTATAGTATTGCGGTGTTCATATCATGAACAGGAGTGCATGTGCTGAGTGTCGCCTGCGGTGACTGCTGTGCCTCTGTCCATCCCGGCCTGCACAGACTACAACTCCTCTCCATCTTGGCCTGCTCTGATTCCTGCAGTCTGTCCCAGTCTACGCTAATCCTCCTGTACGTCCCGGCTGTCTACCGTCTCCTATCTCCGGCTGCATAGAGTTCTCCTGTAGTAGGGTCTATGCGTGGCCAGGGATTACGGAGCAGCTTCAGAGGAATACTGGTGTGACCACGAGGGGAAGGAGGTTTTGTTGAATTTTCTGGCACCATTGTTTTATATGAAATGTGGTCAGTTATTACTGGAGGGTGGAGCAGGGGAGCTGTGCAGAGCAGTGAGAGGGCCTCCATTTTACTGTAACCATTCAACTATGACCATTTTGTTTACTAGTATAGTGTGGATAACAGTTGCATAACAGCTGTGCTCACCTCACTCCTGTAATTTTTTTGGGGGGATGGTGGTCTGGCTCCTACACTTTCAACCTGGCTCATAGATTTTAGAAAAATTTGTCAAGTCCTGATTTATTCCATCTTGGCTGTATCCACAGAAAGCAGTATAAGGCAAAGCCACACTGCTTATGCAAATGAAGGGCCTAAACGCAGCTCCTTTTCCTCAGTGCACGGCCTCTAGCTCCACAGGCCCCTTAAGGCGTGTAGTTATGCACTGTATCTAGCTCACTGCTGCCGGACTTTAACCATCCTGCTTTGCAAGTCCTCCGGTGAGCCTGCCTTCAAACAGTGATATTCCCGGTGTGCCATTCCTGCCACAGACTGCAGCTCCAGGTGGCGCATCCCTGGGCATAAAATATGAGAATCAAGAAACAAACTTCCCTACTCTAGCCTAAACTAGGAGACAGGAGAAAAGACAAAGGTGAAGAGGAGGAGCAGGGCTAAATACCAGCAAGTGGGCAGTCCCTGGAAAACTTCCTGTCTAAGCTTTAGCAAAGGGATGTTGTCCCACTGTAATGGCTGCCATGGGGGAATGAAGAAGAAATGCAGATAGATTCCCTCCTTGACCCTTTTCAGTCTGGCTTCCGTTCTCTCCACTCCACTGAAACTGCCCTCACAAAAGTCAGCAATGACCTCCTTGCTGCTAAATCCAAGGGCCACTACTCTCTGCTCATTCTCCTTGACCTTTCTGCTGCTTTTGACACTGTGGAACACCCTCTCCTTCTGCAAATCCTTCACTCCCTTGGTCTGCGTGACACTGCCCTCTCCTGGCTATCCTCCTACCTCTGACCGATCCTTCTGTCTCCTCTCATGACTCATCTTCTCCCCCACAGCCTCTTACAGTGGGTGTTCCCCAAGGTTCTGTTCTTGGACCTCTCCTTTTCTCCCTCTATACATCCTCACTAGGTGAACTCATCAGCTCTTTTGACCTCCAATAACATCTCTATGTTGATGATACTCAGATCTACCTTTCCTCCCCTGACCTCTCTCCTCACTCGTGTCTCCAACTGTCTCTCTGCCATTTCTTCCTGGATGTCCCAGCGATTTCTTAAACTTAATATGTCTAAGACTGAGCTAATCATCTTCCCTCCCCCCTACATAACCACACTTCCCACCATTTCTTTATCAATTGATGGCACAACTATCTCCTCTAGCCCCAAAGTGCGCTGTCTTGGAGTTATCCTGGACTCATCCCTCTCCTTCAAACCACATATCCAGAATCTCTCACAGTCCTGTCGCTTTCATCTTAAAAATATTTCCAAGATTAGACCCTTTCTCACCCAGGATGCCACTAAAACCCTCATACACTCATTGGTCATCTACAGATTGGACTACTGTAACCTTCTCCTATCTGGCCTCCCCAAATCCCATCTCTCTCCTCTCCAGTCTATCCTTAATGCTGCTGCTCGGCTCATCTTCCTCTCAAAACGCTCTGCATCTGCCTCCCCTCTCCTACAAGCCCTCCATTGGCTCCCCTTCCCCTTTAGAACCCAATTTAAGGTTCTCACGTTCACTTACAAAGCCCTCAGCCATTCCTCTCCCACTTACATCTCTGCTCTCATCTCCCTTCACTCTCCTGTCCGCCCTCTTCGCTCAACAAATGCACGCCGCCTTTCATGCCAGCCGATTACTTCCTCCCACCTCTAAGATTTTTGCCCGTGCTGCTCCCCACCTTTGGAACTCTCTCCAGCTTCCCATCAGACTCTCCACCTCTCTACAATCATTTAAACGGGCTCTCAAGACCCACTACTTCATCAATGCTTTCCAGCTCTCATCTTAACCCGCTGCTCCATACGCCTTCCTCCCTGCCTACCCCATCTGTGTCATCCCTGTTTGTCTGTCCCTCCCCCTTAGAATGTAAGCTCATATGAGCAGGGCCCTCTACCCTCTTGTGCATCTCCTTACTATACCTTCATCTACTTCTTACTCTCTACCAGGGCACCTAACACTTGATTGCATTGCATTGTTGCTTATCTGGGTGATATGGTTGTGAATGTAGCAATGTATATTATCCATGTCCTGTACTATACTGTAAGTCACTGTAAATCAATCTGTTTATGTACTTTGTAAGGCGCTGCGGAAAACTTGTGGCGCCATATAAACGATAATAATAATAATCCAATATTGTTCACAACAGGTAGGCCAACAAGATTTTTCTTTCTAAAAAAAACAAAAAACACAATCATACGCTAAATCACATTTTGTTCCACAGCCTCATTTATGCCTTCATGGTGTACAGTATTCACATGGAAAATCAACCACACTTCTCGTCAGCACAATGTTTTAAAAGATTTATCTTCACGGACAATTCATTGTATTTGAATATAACCAGTGTTTCCATTGACAGGTTGATGCAATGTCTGTGGTACTACTGGACCTTTGCAGAGCTCTAAATTTGCTCAGTGGTGAATTTTGAGAATGGGGAACCATTATGGAACATAACTGTCCTGATGAGAAAGCAGTTTTGTTGCCAATCTTCTTTAACTGCATATCCTTTAAACAACCCAACAATACATTCTTAAACTACCCATCTTTCCAATCCGATCACCAAAGTTAGGATACATAACTCAAAATCACACAAATTTATCACGAAAAATCATTGTTCCTACTATCATAACCATTTGTATTGTGTTGCATTTAATTTTCTAAATGGTACAGATGCTATATCTCTGCACTTGCTGCGTTTTAGCAAACAGTTACTGCAAAAACACATTTACTAGTTTTAAAAGACTTATTTAAAAGGTACATACCAACTCCTGTTTTATATAAGCAGATTTTATAATATTACTTTTCCCTCTGTTCAATCACCATGAACTTCTGTTTACATACAATATTTTCTATTAAAAGAAAATATGTGCTGGTATTCACCTCAAGTTACAATTTGAAACAAAAATTAATAACCATGACACTCTTGACAAGTCTTTAGATACTTCATTCACCTCTGAAATTATTTAGCCGATTTCTATTTCTGAAACTAATTCAAAGGGCTCGATTTAATTGAACACAAATTAAATAGCGCCGAAAGGGAGCTCCCAGAGCTATTCAGCGTGCTGTTAAGGATTTCTTCTCGCACACCTCCAGGGGTACGAGCAGAAATCCGACAAAGTACAAGTGATGGTTTTTTGCCCTTAGCGCCGCGGAAACAGCATCACGCCGGGCAGTTTAGTTGGAGAATGTCCGTTCTCGCGACTAAATACTGTTTAAGGCGCGAGAGAACCGGCATTCTCTGACCTAACGGCGCGCTGAATTGAATAGCTCCAGGAGCTCCCTCCCGGCGCTATTTAATTTGCGTTCAATTGAATCGAGCCCAAAGACTTTAGAGGTATTTCAGAAACAATATGCAAGTACTGCGTGCCATAAGAATAAAAGCACTGCATTTATCACATACTGTATCAATGGAAAATGTATATTATAGTAGGATTTCAAAACTTCAGCTTTAAACCCTGTGACCAAACCAATAAAACCTTGGCCAAGTTAAAATGCAAAAACAAGCCTGGTCTTGCATTTAATGCATACTTGATTTCTGAACCACTGGGAGACTCACATTTACGCACACCCTCCAGGGTCGCAGAATAGTAGGCTTAATATAACAAATGTTTTAAATCTGCGCTCAGAAAAAACAAACAAAAAAAAAAAAACAACCTCTAATCAATTCGCTTCTGTGAATAAATGGGTATACTCTAAAGTACCCCTATCATAAATATAATAAAGCACTTAATACAGATGGAGTTATTTTATTTTAAGTGGATTTTTATAGGTAGTTTTGGTGAAAGCTCTTGTGTGCGTTTCCACAGGCTGAAGCCGTAAGTGTGCGCGCATTGTATATCATATATATATATATATGTTACATAATTATAATGCACAGGAATCCCAGCGCACGATTTGAATGATTACTGAAATCTGATTTCAATATGTTTTATTTGAACTTAATTATATCACAATGGTTAAATAATTTATAATTATAAAACTCTAAAAATTGTAAATAGACCCAATACCAGTATACAACATATAAAACCACAAAACATAACATTTCTATATACAGTGCATTGCTCATATACTGTATATGTTGGTATAAACCGGAATACACCCAATTAGGCATTTTACTTTGTTTGAGAATATTATTGTAATCAGCTGTTTAGATACTAAACATCTGCACCCGGCTTGTAATTGGTCAGTGTTCAATTCTCATATACTTCCAGGTTTTTGCAGTGTAATTCATCAAACCCAGAGTTATAAACACAGCAAATGTTCAATGTACAGTCTCAAATTACTTGGTACCTCTTAATAAGGTGCTTTATCCAAGAGCGGCTCCATTGTCCAATGATGGGTCTGCTGGCCGACTGGTGTCTGGGCTAAGCATAGAGGGTCCCCTTATCCTCCTCAATGCGTTTCACCTGTTAGGTCTTCGATGAGAGTACATTACTCCATTTATCCTGAAGAAGCCTTTTTATACAGAAATTGTAATTGCTGCTAAAGTCCAATTCATCACTTCTGGTTCCGGTTTATTACTTACAATAGGCGGAAGCGATGGCCGCCTATTGTATGGTTGGTAACACGTCAGGCTTATAGATATCAGTCTCTTATCGATGCCTCCACACTCCATTGGCGGCTCTCTGGCATACTTCATTAGCGGATACTTCTAGCTGTATTTCTACTGCCGATTGTAGCAGAGTCAATATTCTAGGAAACCTCACTTCCGCTGTAGTTTGGCGGCTGCCATTTTTGCTGGCAGCTCTCCCTTGAAACGGGCATAGTTCAGTGTGTTCTCTTCATCTTATTGGTATATGAAAAAAAAAAAAAATCAATACATGTTCTTCGCTTGAATATATATATATATATATATATATATATATATATATATATATATATATATATATTAAATAAAATTACCTTATATAGTTAATTGATCTTACTCCCCACTAGGGCAACTTACACTCGGACATGTATAATAAACAGTTATATTAGCAACCTTTACGCCCACATAAGCAGCCATGTCCTGCTTTGTATTGTAAGTCACTGGTTACTTATTTGTTTATGTACTTTGTAAGGTGCTGCGGAACACTTGTGGCGCAATATAAATAAATGATAATAGTTTTATTCTTGGAAGTCCTATATATTTATATTTCAGCTATAATGATATTTTACAAATGCCTTTAATCCACATTGGTATTGAATCCCATATGGAATAATATTATTTGGGGACCTTTGGTTATCTCTTTTGCGAGTCTGAAACTCGCATCCTATTACATTGGGCAAGTTGATTGTTTTAAATGGGAAAACATCTGGATGCAATTTTGAGAATGGGGTTTTTTAGTAACTGAAAAAAAATGAGAGTTCTATTGAACTGACACCCTATTACATTGGAGAGTAGTGAAAAATTGCGAGTTTAGCACAAAACTCACAATTTACCAAAGCAGACACCCTATTACAAGTGTCAGTTACTCTATTGCGATTATTCTTAAATACATGCCTTGATCGAGAGACATTTGATAGTTTTCCAAAGTCAGACTACAGCTGTGCCATTAAAGGGAGATAGAATCCCCATTCTCAATTCTCATCGATTAAAAAGATCGACAAGCAATAACTCAACAGCCAATATATCAACAGTGACAATAGGTCTACATGGCAATAGTAAACAAAAATGGTCAACATGTGTTTGTTTTGTTTAGGTACCTACCAGGGGTTTAGGTTTGGCACTAGGAGGGATAGTTAGAATTAGGCACTTACCGATGGTTAGGTTTAGGCACAGGGGAGGAATTTCAGGTTATGGTGAAGAGTAGGGTTAGGGGAAAAAGAAAAAAAAAACACGATGCGATGACCATTTTTATATCAACCATACCCATATTGACCTTTTTTTCCACATCGACCTACATCCATAGACATTTTGTGTCGACCTTTTGTACCTGTCAACCATTTGGTGTCGACCTATACACTGTAGGCATTTTTATCGGCGATCTATTGAACCACACCCAGGAGGGAGGACTTTACACCTTGTAGGTAAGTGAACCCTGTGCTGAAATGTGTGCCAGTCATTCACATTCATTCCTGTGGCACCCTTTTTGTTGCCAATTCCCCCTTTGAACCGTGATAAATATTGTGATTGGCCAGGAATTTTTATGCTCTTCGAGCGGGTTTGGCTGTGTGCAGGGTAGTGCTGAGTCAGATTAAGATCCCATGGGGCTCCTAGACAATACACTGGTTTAGAACCAGGGGTAGCCAACCCTGGTCCTCGTGAACTACCAACAGTGCATATTTTCCAGGACTCCTCACAGAACAAGTGAAATAATTAGCTTCACCTGTGGATCTTTTCCAATGTGTTGGTGAGTAATTACTACACCTGTGCACCAGCTAGGTGATCAGGAAAATGTGAACTGTTGGTAGCTCTCGAGGACAGAGGTTGACTACCCCTGCCTTAACCCCTCCATATGACAATTGAAAAAAAAAAAAAAAAAAAAAATAGGTCAAGATAAGCCAAGCTTGCCAAATGGAAGATCTGACTATAGGGAACCATGTTGTTGGTGCTTGATATCTGCTATGAAAGTGTTTTCCTGCTGAAGGTTGGATGGAGGGCTAAACACACAAAGGAATAGAATAAGAAAGCAATTCAGTAGTAATAAATTGTACATTTACATTACTACAGTAAATAGCAATTTCTTTTCTATACCACCTAATTTAAAAATCTGTTGATCTCCTTTTATCCATTGTAATGACAGTCTGGGTAATTACAGCCTCCCCTTTGACTACTGTGGGCCGAATTCAATTAGAAGCGAAAAGCCGTTTTCCGTGGAAAAGTATTGCGGATCGGGGCTTCGAGTGGTCAGAACTTATCTCCAAATTCCATTCCAGCGAGTTTTCGCCTACGCAGAAAGTCAATGCAGTGTAATAGGTGAAAAGATTCACCTAAGAATAGCAAGAGTAAAGTGCAACATTTTTATTTTGGGGTGCAAACGTGGGGATATTTTGACAGCCCCCCAAAGGACAACTGTCAAAATATCCAGGGGAAAACTTAACACCCCAAAAAAGTACTTTCATTTTGGAGGTGAAAAAGTAAAAAAAAGTGGGGGGACAAGCATAAAAACTAGCGAAATAGCTTTAGGGATCTGAAAGGATGGGTCAGGTGTTTTTGGGTTTGCAGGTGCATGCAACAAGTGCATTTTTCACATTTTTTTTATACTTCACTTTAGAGAATTTAAAAGATGCTAGCACCCATTTTCAAGTACCCCACATTTGACTGGACTAATTAATTTCACCAAAAAATACTGTTTATTGCCATTCTTCACCACTTTTACAATGACGCTAATAAAGATTTTAAACAACTTCAGTACCCCAAGTAGTTTTATTTGGGCTATTGGAACACTTCTACATTGATTCCCAATGTTAGTGCATATTTTTTGGGAGGTACAGACTGATTTCCCCTGTTCTGACAGTACTTTTCGCCTGTTTTACATTCACTGCTTGCCGGCTTAGACTGGGTAGTAATTGAATAGGGCGATAAGCGGGGACGCGCACGATAAGATTCCGTGTCCAAAACACGCAAATTAGGCAAAAAGTCGGGTAGTCGGAACTTTATTGTTGAGGCAAAACTAATTGAATAACGCCCTAAGTCGGTAAGTATGATTTACTGTTTTAAATCTCACTCCAAAATGTGCTGGAAAAGTCTTAGTAATAAACCCTTAAGGGGGTTATTTATCAAATCTTCTAGAGATAAAGTTGAGAAGTTGCCCATACCAACCAAGTTCTGTGATTTTACAGACTGCTAGAAAAATGACAATTACAAGGTCATTGGTTATTATGAGCAACTTCTTTACTTTCCCTCTAAGCATTAACACATCTCCCCCTAACTAAGTGCTATTAGTGTATTGGATACTTCGGAGATACCAAGCAGTTGTGCAAATGATTTTCACAGATAGCATGGGGGAGGAGGGAGATCCTGCAAGAGGATACATTACATAATACTCTGGTCAGAACTTTTAGCTAAATCAGCTCCTCGTAATTTATAACCAATTAACTTTATACTTAAAATTTTGTGACTGTATAACGTCATAGGCTTCTGCAGTTTCCATTCAGCTAGTCCACTGAACTAGTCCACTGACACTTGGAAACAGTATATTGGCTGCAAGTAACTTATTTTACACTATTTCTTACTCGACTGCACCCACTTGAAGTTTATTTGTAAAATGTTAACACTAATGGTCCATTTGGCAAAAATTTTATTCAAGTAAATACCAATTTGTGACACTGCAAAAAGGAAGGAAAAATAAAACAGCCTTGAGTACAGCTTATCTGGGTTCTGGCTGGTGGTGGCTCGCCTTGTGACCCAAAATAGCTAATTGCCTAATTTAATCTTTGAGAGCCCTAGGCTATCTTTTAGCCAGCTGGCACCCTGCTCCTAACTATTTGAATAGGAGCCCAGCAATCTAATTGGCTACCTGACTGCCAAAATCCGCCTACAGTCTGCGATGTTACAAAATTATCAAAATGTGCTGCTGAAATGCAAGAGACTAACTATTGGGTCTTTTTTTACACTTTTCCCATTCACTTCAAAACCTGGCTATGCCACTGTTCTCATCCACCCCCACTAAGATTTACTGCTATCTGGCTAATTAAACAGATATCGAACACTGTACTCCGTCAAAACACCAAAGCTATGGACTTCAGAAAGCATCCTGTTCTGTGGATTTGCCTTCTAATATTAGTCTAGAACAAATCAGTCATTCAGAGTGACCTTAAAAGAAATTAGTTTGTTATTCTGGTCTTAGAATAAATGTTCTACATAAAAGTGGACCCTAATAACTTTTTACTAGAAGGTGAAATGCCAAGTATAGTGTTGAGGCAGACTTTAATTTAAATCATTGACTCAGAAAAGCTGGCTACTATGCTCAGTAATGAGCACAAGAGATGAAGTTTCAATGTTTAAAGTTAAAAACACAAGTAGTCAAGAGTCATAATTGCACTAAAAATGTGAACTTTATTGTAATTAAGTAAACCATATAATCTAATATAGTGTTTTCCCCAAGACCAGACTGTGTCCCTGACCCCAAATGGGCACATTTAATTGACATATGGTCTTACAGCAGTAGAGGGGTCTAGAATTTGGAAACATTAGCTTGGTAAAACAAACCTACCACTTTGTCTTTGTGCACATAAAACATAGAAGCACAAATTGCTCAAACACAATCATTAATCATTTAACATTTAGTGTCCTTGTCAATACAGTAAAATCTGTCCTCTTTATACATAGTTTCTCCAGTTACAGATCTTTAACCTATAATCAAAGTAGGTGTGTTCAGTCGGAACCACCACTGCAAAATCTGCTCTCCTTCAGTTTAGGAAATTAGATTTAAAATTAACTAGTTAAAGGATGTGTATATGACAATATGAAATGCATGCCTACAAAAAAAATTAAAAATCCCAAAAAACCTAGTGCAAGAGTTTATGGACTTATGGTCAAAAATACAGCACCATTTACACAGTTCGCATTGACAGTAGTACCACTATAAGTGGCAAAACTAGGCGTATATTATAGATTCACATCAAGTTTCTGGCTAGAGGTGTATGTGGGCATTGCCTGAGAAGATCTTGATATGGACTCCTTTCTTAAATGCTAAAGAATGGAATAGGTTATCCACAGGTAATATATAAGTGACTGATTTGGCTGATGTAGCTTAGAAAGGTCTAAAGTGGTCTAAAGTAGATTAGTTTTGAAAGTTGATCCAATGACATACTCAAAAAAATAAATAAAAATAAATTAGTGTGCAGGAACTTAAGGTATTTAGGTAGCCAATTCATTATTATTCGACTAGAATACATGCTGGCAGTGAATTATTGAAGAAAGGCATATGTTCAAATGTGTACTAGCACAGCAGGCTCCAGTAAGACTGCCAGCACTAATAATGACCTGAGTATTGCAGCAGGAGGCATAAATAGTTATGTCAGACGAGGTTTTTTTTTTTTTTAAATGGTGCTATACATTTGTCACTATATAGGTGGACTACAGCAGGAAGAATAGGTTTGGGAGAAGGAAGAGGAAATGTGACATTGAATTGAGGTCACTGGTCTTCTGAGGAGTCTGCGGTGCCCCCCTCTTCTTCCTGGGAAGAAAGAAATTTCATGAAATAACCTATTATAATGACAATACAAAAGTTAATGATTTTGTTTAGTAGAAGGACAAAGTAAGAAATATGAAAGTCAATTAAGTGCTTTAATTTAGGAGAATAGTATTCAGTTGACTGTTATAGTATTATTTTGACATAAGACTCAAGTATGCAGACAAGAACCAAATTAAGGTGGTCCCCCCCCAAAAAAGTAGACAATTGTAGAGTCCTCAACCTTTAAACTGCTAGTACAAAAACACACATATTAGGCCAGTGGGTAGGCCTCAAGTTCTTGTGCCCTCCCCCAAAGACTACACATTCAGTGGTCTACATTATTCTGAACAGTTTGGTCACTTGTCTATCACCAGAAAAAAAAAAAAAAAAAATTCAAGTGTTCACATGTCAAAAAAATAAAATAAAAAGAAAATATTTGTTAAAACTGCAGAAAATTCCCTTAATCTTACCTGTTTTTTTGGAGTTTTCTTTCTTCCACTTCTTTTTCCACTTTCAAGTTTCTGAAGAGACAATAAATCTATTACACTTATAAAAACGAGGAGGCTATTCAGTAAAGGTCATATTACAAAAAAGGCACTGGTACATTTACTTTCCTGTCAATTCTAGCCTGAGTATTAAAACCAAAAGGAAGTTAGTAAGTTACCCTACACATAGAGTGCTTTTGTGACTGTTTGACAGCATAAAAAAAAATAATATATATATTATTTATTTAAATATATATATATATATATATATATATATATATATATATATATATATATATATATATATATATATATATATATATATATCCAAAAGAAAAACACCATTACCTAGTTCATCATACACTAAAGTTGTCAATGTTTCTCCTCTCCCTCATATTCTTTGTACAATTGCAGAAAACATATTATATGAATACAATTGAGGTTTGGATGCAACTCAAGGCATCTGTATGGTTACCACTTTTTCAGAACAAAATAGGTTTTCCTATCCATTACATTTGTCGTATTCGCACTGGATCACAATTATATGGTTAGATGGCATATGTGAGGTCATAGTTATGGCAAGGCCAAAAGCTGGCCTAGGAGATGGAAAATGTAATTTACTTGAAGCCTGCACAGAGTGCTTTGAGCAAGACAAAGAATCCCCCAGCTCAGTGTCTTATAGGGGTGGGCAATAAGCCCCCCCAGCTGTTATAGAACTATACATCCCAGCATGCCCTGCCAGTTATGCTATTTGGTCATGTTAAAACAGTTGACAGGCATACTGGGATGTGTAGTTCAACAACAGCTGGATGGTCGCTTATTGCCATCCCTGGAACACATTCCTGTGCTAGGCAAAGTTAAAAGGCATCTAGTCAATAACTTATGAGTCCACTTGCTAATGAAGGACCATATAGGTCAAATCTATTAATGATCAAAACAGAAATATAAAAAAAAAAAAAAAAAAAAAAAAACAGTACAACCATCTGCAGACGTTTGTAGACACTCACTAGAATGCGTAACAAGAAATATGAACAACATACAAGCAATAGAGTGGTGCTGCACTTAGTGTGAAAACAGAGGTATGGCAGAATGATGTAATTAAGACAATAGATTTACTGAATAACACAACATTTAATAAAAACAAATTATACAACATAACAATAAGTTATCATATCTAGAATAAGGTAATCTATAAACCGCTGTATAAAAATAATCAGAACAGTAAATGGATAGAAAAAAAAAAAAAAAAAATTTATATTTATATATATATATATATATATATATATATATATATATATATATATATATATATATATATATATATATATATATATATATACACACATACATACATACACACAGTCAGGTGCATAAATATTGGGACATTGACAGAATTTTCATATTTTGGCCTCTATTCACCACTATAATGGCTTTGAAATGAAACAAACAAGATGTGCTTTAACTGCAGACTTTCACATTTAATTTGAGGGTAATTACATCCAAATGAGGTGAACAGTGTAGGAATTACAACGGTTTCTATATGTGCCTCCCACTTTTTAAGGGGCCAAAAGTAATGGGACAAACTAAACAATCCTAAATCTAACTTTCACTTTTTAATACTTTGTTGCAAATCCTTTGCAGGCAATTACAGCCTGAAGTCTGGAACGCATAGACATCACCAGACACGGTTTCATCCCTGGTGATGCATTGCCAAGCCTCTACTGCAAATGTCTTCAGGTCCTGCTTGTTCTTGGGGCATTTTCCCTTCAGTTTTGTTTCCATCAAGTGAAATGCATGCTCAATCGAATTCAGGTCAGGGGATTGACTTGGCCATTGCATGACATTCCACTTTTTAGCCTTAAAAAACTCTTTGGTTGCTTTTGCAGTATGCTTCGGGTCATTGTTCATCTGCACTGTGAAGCGCCGTCCAATGAGTTCTGAAGCATTTGACTGAATATGAGAATATAATATTGCCCGAAACACTTCAGAATTCATTCTGCTGCTTTTGTCAGCAGTCACAATCAATAAATACAAGGGAACCAGTTCCATTGGCAGCCATACATGCCCACGCCATGACACTACCACCACCATGCTTCACTGATGAGGTGGTATGTTTTGGATCATGAGCAGTTCCTTTCCTTCTCTTCCCATCACTCTGGTACAAGTTGATCTTTGTCTCATCTGTCCATAGGATGTTGTTCCAGAACTGTAATGGCTTTTTTAGATGTTGTTTGGCAAACTCTAATCTGGTCTTCCTGTTTTTGTGGCTTTGTGGTTTGCATTTTGTGGTGAACCCTCTATATCCACTCTTGTGAAGTCTTCTCTTGATTGTTGACTTTGACACATATACACCTACCTCCTGGAGAGTGTTCTTGATTTGGCCAACTGTTGTTAAAGGGGTTTTTCTTCACCAGGGAAATAGTTCTTCTGTCATCCACCACAGTTGTTTTCCGTGGTCTTCTGGGTCTTTCGGTGTTGCTGAGCTCTCCGATGCATTCTCTCTTTTTTAGAATGTTCCAAACAGTTGATTTGGCCACACCTAATATTTTTGCTATCTCTGTTGGGTTTGTTTTGATTTTTCAGCCTAATGATGGCTTGCTTCACTGATAGTGACAACTCTTTGGATCTCATATTGAGAGTCGACAGCAACTGATTCCAAATGCAAATGTCACACCTAGAATCAACTCCAGACCTTTTACCTGCTTAATTGATAATGAAATAACGAGGGAATAGCCCACACCTGTCCATGAAATAGCTTTGAGTTGATCGTCCCATTACTTTTGGCCCCTTAAAAAGCAGGAGGCACATATAGAACTCTTATCGTACTGCTCTGGACACTGCCAAGCAAATATATTTCCAATCTCTAATCTCTGCTCAAGCCTCTAACCCCAAGCGACTTTTTAATACATTTAAACTGCTTCTTACCCCTCCCTCACCCAAGCCACCTGCTACTATCTGTGCACAAGATCTTGCTTCCTATTTCAAGGACAAGATTGATAATATCTGAAATGAAATGTTATTCTCTTGCTCAGCTAGTGACCTACTCAATTCCCTACCTGAACCCTCTGGCACATTCTCTTCATTTGACCCCACAAATGAAGATGAAGTATCTACACTCTTCTCATCCTCCTACTCTATTACCTCTCCTCTAGATCCTATACCCTCACAAATTAGTAAAGCTCTGTCTCCTGTGCTCATCCCAACCCTAACTAAAATCTGTAATCTCTCTCTTTCTACTGGCATCTTTCCATCACTGTTTAAGCATGCAGTGATTACTCCCATTCTGAAAAAACAAAATTCTGACCCTAACACTCTCTCTAATTACCGTCCTATCTCCCAGCTCCCATGCCCCTCCAAGCTACTGGAGAGACTTGTCTACACCCGCCTCACACACTTTAACACCCACAACTTATTGGACCCACTTCAGTCTGGCTTCCGTTCCCAGCACTCCACAGAGACAGCACTGACTAAGGTAGTAAATGATTTGGTCACTGCCAAGGCTAAAGGCCATTACTCACTTCTAATTCTTCTAGATCTCTCTGCTGCTTTTGACACTGTTGACCACTCTCTTCTCGTACAAACATTACAATCCCTAGGTCTTAAGGACACAGCCCTTTCTTGGTTCTCTTCCTACCTATCTGATCGCTCTTTTTCTGTTCGTTTTTCTGATTCTGCCTCCTCTTCGCTACCTCTATCAGTTGGAGTACCGCAAGGCTCTGTCTTAGGTCCTTTGCTATTCTCAATCTATACCACCTCTCTTGGCAAACTAATCCGCTCTTTTGGATTTCAGTACCATCTGTATGCGGATGATACTCAAATCTACCTATCCTCTCCAGATTTATCACCATCTGTATTGGTCCGTGTCACTGAATGTATTTCTGCCATTTCATCTTGGATGTCATCTCGCTACCTGAAACTTAATATTTCTAAAACAGAATTAATTATATTTCCACCGGCCAATAACAGTTACCAATCTGATCTCTTTATCACTGTTGATAACTCAACAATCCACCCCACCCCAAAAGCTCGCTGCCTTGGTGTCATCCTTGATTCTGAATTGTCCTTTGTTCCCCACATTCAATCTGTCTCAAAATCATGTTACATACATCTAAAAAACATATACAAAATTCGACCATATCTCACACAAGACACTGCAAAAACTCTAATCCATGCACTCATTATTTCCCGCATTGACTATTGCAATAGTCTCCTTACTGGTCTTCCCAAAAACAGGCTATCGCCATTACAATCCATTATGAATGCAGCTGCGAGGCTTATCTTCCTTGCCAAACGTTCATCGTCTGCTGCCCCGCTCTGTCAGTCCCTCCATTGGTTGCCGGTTTTCTACCGTATTCAATACAAAATACTGTTACTTACACATAAGGCCATTAACCGAATTACACCAACATACATCTCTTCACTCATCTCAAAATATCTCCCAACCCGACCTCTCCGCTCAGCACAAGATCTGCATCTCTCATCCCCACGCATTACTTGCTCCCATTTACGGTTACAGGACTTTCTTCGGGCTGCACCCACTCTATGGAATGCCTTACCACACACAATAAGACTTACCTCTACTCTTCAATCCTTCAAGCGTTCCCTGAAAACTCACCTCTTCAGACAAGCTTATCAGATTCCAGAACCGACCACATAACCTTCATAGCTTCCATGTCTTATCACATCCCCTCTCACAGTCCACACATAACCTCACATATTGTCTTTCTTTCACATACTCCTGACATTTTGCCGACATTCCTATGTGACTGGATCATGCAGCCCACCAAGAAACTCTGCATTCTGGCCAGACCAAATTGCAATATATATAGCACCTATCCTTGTGTATCAATGCCTGTTTCCCTATAGATTGTAAGCTTGCAAGCAGGGCCCTCTTACCTCTATGTCTGTCTGTTATTACCCTGTTTTGTTCTATCAATGTTTCCAATTGTAAAGCGCAACGGAATATGCTGCACTATATAAGAAACTGTTAATAAATAAATAAATAAATAAAATAAATATAGAAACCGTTGTAATTCCTACACCGTTCACCTGATTTGGATGTAATTACCCTCAAATTAAATCTGAAAGTCTACAGTTAAAGCACATCTTGTTTGTTTCAAAGCCATTGTGGTGGTGAATAGAGGCCAAAATATGAAAACTCTGTCAATGTCCCAATATTTATGCACCTGACATACATATAAAAAAAAAAATATATATATATATATATATATATATATACATACACACACACATACATACATACATACAATATATATATACTAGGGGTGAGCGGGTTCGGATTTCTGAAATCCGAACCCCCCCGATCCGAGTCCGATCCGAGTCAGGCTCGACTTTTCCCGCCTGACTCGGATCTGAAATCGAGGCAAAACGTCATCATCCCGCCTTCCGAGTCTTGCGGGTTTTGGATCCTATATAAGGTACCCGCGTCGGCGCCATTTTCTCACTCGGCTGTGGACAGTGAAGAGGGAGGGTGGGAGTTAGGGCTGTGTAGTGTAGTGCTGCTGTTGTCCACTACTTCAAAGTCCATAGGGGCTGGCTGGACTGTGTTGTGCAGTCAGTTCTCCATAGGGGCTGTGTCCACTCCAAAGTCCTGTGCAGTGTCCCAGTCCTAAAGGGGTGCTGTAGTGTTGTCCAGGGTGTGCTCTGTCCATCAGGGGTGCTCCCCCCAAGTGCTAAAAAAAAAATTATTTTCTGTGTTTGTGAATTGTGTGCGCAGTAGCCGCACGTGCATCAACAAAGTAGTGCCAAGCGTGCGCCTGTGTCATAAGTAAAGGGCCGGCTGGCTTGACCGTTAAAGGGTGCTGTAACCCCCAAAGTACACTCCAGTCCAAAAAAAAAATTATATTCTGTGTTTAGCCGCACGTATATATCAAATCGATATAACATAAATGGAGGAAACTTTCTCCGATAAAAATAAAATAGAGAAAGATCAAGAACCACTTCCTCCTAGTGCTGAAGCTGCTGCCACTAGTCATGACAGACGATAACATGCCATCAACGTCGTCTGCCAAGGCCGATGCCCAATGTCATAGTAGAGGGCACATACAATCCCAAATGGCAAAGTTCAGGAAAATGACCTTGAAAAAGACATTTAAATCAGCTGAAGAGAAACGTAAACTTGCCAATATGCCATTTACAACACGGAGTGGCAAGGAACTTCTAAGGTCGATCCCTAGTATGTTCATGACTAGTGGTTCAGCTTCACATGACGATGGAAGCCCTCCTCCCACTAAAAAAATCAAAAGAGTTAAGCTGGCAAAAGCACAGCGAAGAACTGTGCTTTCTAAGAAGATATCACAAATCCCCAAGGAGAGTCCAAGTGTGGTGGTGGTTGCGATGCCTGACCTTCCCAGCACTGGACGGGAAGAGGTGGCTCTTTCCACCATTTGCACGCCCCCTGCAAGTGCTGAAAGGAGCACCCACAGTCCACTTGCTGATATGCAAATTGAAGATGTCACTGTTGAAGTACAACAGGACGAGGATACTGGTGTAGCTGGCGCTGAGGAGGAAGTTGGCGAGGAGGATTCTAATGGTGATGTGGTTTGTTTAAATCAGGCTCCGGGGGAGACAGTTGTTGTCCGTGGGATGAAAAAGCCCATCACGGTCATGCCTGGGCAGAAGACCAAACATTCCACCTCTTTGGTCTGGCAATATTTCTATCCAAATCCGGACAACAACTGTCTTGCCATATGTACCATATGTAAAGGTGAAATAAGTAGGGGTAGTGACGTCAACCACCTAGGAACATCCTCCCTTATACGGCACCTGCAGCGCGTTCATAAAAAGTTACTGTCAAGTTCAGAAACTTTGGCTAAGACCGTAAGCAGTCCAGGGACACCTAAATCCAGTTGTCCTGTTGTATCCAAGCGCCTGCAAACCACACCGTCAACTCCCTCCTCGTCAATTTCCTCCTTAGTCAGGATCGGAAGTAGTCCTGCAGGCCATGTCACTGGCATGACTGACTCTCCTATCTGGGATTCCTCCAGAGGATCCTGCATTGCTACGCCTACTGCTGCCGCTGCTGCTGTTGCTGCTGCTGGGAGTCGTTCATCATCCCAGAGAGGAAGTAGGAACACCACTACTTTTACTAAACAATTGACCCTCCAACAGTCCTTAGCGAGGAGGATGAAGTACGACAGCAGTCATCCTGAAGCAAAACGTATAACTGAGGCCTTGACTGCTATGTTGGTGTTAGACGTGCGTCCGGTATCCGCCATTAGTGCAGTGGGATTTAGACAATTGATGGAGGTAGTGTGTCCCCGGTTCCAAATCCCGTCTAGATTCCACTTCACTAGGCAGGCGATACCGAGACTGTACAGAAACGTCAGAAAAAGTGTCCTCAGTGTCCTGAAAAATGCCGTTGTACACAATGTCCACTTAACCACGGACATGTGGACAAGTGGAACAGGGCAGACTAAGGACTATATGACTGACAGCCCACTGGGTAGATGTATCACCTTACGCAGCAACAGCAGCAGCGTCACCAGTAGCAGCATCTCAGAAACGCCAGCTCGTTACAAGGCAGGCTACGCTGTGTATCACCGGTTTCAGTAAGAGACACACAGCCGACAACCTCTTAGAGAAACTGAGGGAAATCATCGCCCAGTGGCTTACCCCACTTAGACTCTCCTGGGGATTTGTGATATCTGACAACGCCACCAATATTGTGCGGGCATTACATCTGGGCAAATTCCAGCACGTCCCATGTTTTGCTCACACAATAAACTTGGTGGTGCAGAATTTTCTGAAAAGCGACAGGGGCGTGCAGGAGACGCTTTGGGTGGCCCGAAAAATTTCTGGCCACTTTCGCCATTCAGCGACTGCGTGCCGAAGACTGGAGCGCCAGCAAACACTCTTGAACCTGCCCTGCCATCACCTGAAGCAAAAGGTTGTGACGCGGTGGAACTCAACCCTCTATATGCTTCAGAGGATGGAGGAGCAGCAAAAGGCCATACAAGCCTATACATCCACCTATGACATAGGCAAAGGAGGGGGTATGCACCTGACTCAAGCGCAGTGGAGAATGATTTCCGTGTTGTGCAAGGTTCTCCAGCCCTGCGAACTTGCCACACGTGAAGTCAGTTCAGACACTGCCAGCTTGAGTCAGGTCATTCCCCTCATCAAGCTTTTGCAGAAGCAGCTGGAGAAAGTGAAGGAGGAGCTAAGACGGAGCGATTCCGCTCGGCATGTGGGACTTGTGGATGAAGCCCTTCATTCGCTTTGCCAGGATTCCAGGGTGGTCAATCTGTTGAAATCAGACCACTACATTTTGGCCACCGTGCTCGATCCTAGGTTTAAAGCCTATGTGGTGCCTCTTTCCGGCCGACACAAGCCTGCAGAGGTGCAAAGACCTGCTGGTGAACACACTGTCAGCTGAAGCGGAACGTGACACGTCAACGGCTCCTTCTTCATTTTCTCCCACAACTGGGGCTGCGAG
Organism: Taudactylus pleione; assembly: GCA_031769625.1. Classification (NCBI taxonomy): domain Eukaryota; kingdom Metazoa; phylum Chordata; class Amphibia; order Anura; family Myobatrachidae; genus Taudactylus; species Taudactylus pleione. The sequence goes on from JAUIMM010001601.1 coordinate 506,828, forward strand.
GAAAAAACTTAGGTATCCTAAGCAACCCGCTGGCGGTGATGCAGGGCAGGCAGGACCAAGTTTGGACATCTGGTCCGGACTGAAGGACCTGGCAACAATTTCTGACATGTCTACTGTCACTACATATGATACTGTCACCATTGACAGAATGGTGGAGGATTACATCGGTGACAGCATCCAAGTAGGCATGTCAGACAGTCCATACCTGTACTGGCAGGAAAAAGAGGCAATTTGGAGGCCCCTGTACAAACTGGCTCTATTTTACCTGAGTTGCCCCCCCTCCAGTGTGTACTCCGAAAGAGTGTTTAGTGCAGCCGGGAACCTTGTCAGCGAAAGGCGTAGGAGGTTGCTTCCACAGAATGTGGAGAAGATGATGTTCATCAAAATGAATTATCAGCTCTTCCAGGGAGACCAGCCTCCAGAAGGTACAGAGGGACCTGTGGTGGTGGATTCAAGTGGGGACGAGTTAATACTTTGTGAGGATGAGGATGTACACACTGAAGAGGGTGAGGAATCGGTGGATGAGGATGACATCTTGCCTCCGTAGAGCCAGTTTGTGCAGGGACACATTAATTGCCAGCTTGTTTTGTGGGGGCCCAAATGAACCAATCATTTCAGCCACAGTGGTGTGGCAGACCCTGGCGCTGAAATGATTGATTTGTTAAAGTGTGCATGTCCTGTTTATACAACATAAGGGTGGGTGGGAGGGCCCAAGGACAATTCCATCTTGCACCTCTTTTTTTTCTTTGCATTATGTACAGTTTGGGGCCTAGTTTTTCAAACTTGCATCCTGTCTGCCACTGCAGTATCACGCCTAGATGGGTCACGTGTTTGTGCCGCCCACTCGTGTCGCTTAGCATAGTCATCCAGCTACCTCGGTGCAACCTTTTGGACATAAAAACACTATTGTGAGGTGTTCAGAATAGACTGGAAACGAGTGGAAATTAAGGTTATTGAGGTTAATAATAGCATAGGAGCAGAAAAACCTACACATTGTGATTTTAGCTGTTTTTATGCTTTTTTTAAAAAAAATACAGATCCAAAACACAAAACCCAGAACCCAAAACACGGAAGGGTGGTTTTGGCAAAACCAATCCAGATCCAAAACACGAAGGAAGATCCAGATCCAAAACACGAAAAGTGGCCGGTGCACACCCCTAATATATATACACATATATATATACACACATATATATACACACACTTTTTCTCTCTCAATTTTCTCTGATCAAGCTTTGATACATAGGTCCCCAAGGCTTAAGCTACAAGTGGCGACAGGTTTTCTGACTCCAGTGTACAGAACAGAGATGGTACAACAGCACCAAATTACAAATGTACAGGAGTAGTCCTTTGATAAAGCCTCCCTTGAGGCAAAACTAGTCAAAAACCAAAGCTAGAGACATTGTCAAATAAAGGGTCAACCTTAATTTTTCATGAAATACTCCATGGCAGTAATCCATGAATGGGTTAACGCCATAGTCTCAAGTAGAGGCCGGAATATCCCACCCCAAAAAGTATATATAATGTGATTTCTCCTTAAATTCTTTGCTTTGAGAAGCTTTTCAAACAGACAATACAGATGGGAATATATGACTGCCATGGAGTATTTCAAGGAGTAGAAATTAACTTAAACTCTTCAGAAGCTTCCTCATAACTGTACAATTGTCAGCTCTTTTAACGCTCTACCTCTCTGCAGAAATTGCTTTTCAAATTTCTGCATTCTCTGATAGGGCAATATCTAAACCAGTGGTTCTCAACCTTAACCCTCAAGTTTTCCCAACAAGTCATGTTTGAAGGATTTCTGTCTGTCGAAACAGGTGAGATAATTACTGATCAAGCAAAATAGAGCAAGTCATCTGTGCATGATTACAGAAATCCACAAAACATGACCTGTTGGTGGTACTTGAGGACTGGAGTTGAGAACCCCCGATTTAAACCAAACTCTAGCAACAGCACTTGATCAAGTGGTCCCAGCTACTATTCACACTCTGCGCTAAGTCTGCATCTCCTGTTAATGGTAGAAAGAGCAGCCAAAAAAAGGAGTCCTTTAAATTCCTACAGGAAAAATAAAAAGTTTACCATTTCTCACAAGTCTTAATTCCTGACAGGTTCACAGAAATTGATCTGTAATCCTCCTTTAAAATTGGTTGCTGACAGAGTATGAAAAAAGGAACCTGTCTTAGGTAAGACACTAGGATTAGTCTGCAACACCAATTTGCCCAATATATTATACTATATTTTAATTCAGAAGAGGCCCCTTACATCATGGAGCAGGGGTGGCCAACCAGTCAATAGTTGTATAATGTGTACTTAGCTTAAAAAACAAGACCTCGCAAAAGGTTCAAAGTGGTATCAGATGTGAACCTCCAACACTAAATTAATATTCCAGGGTGCCACTAAAGGCCTGAAGTCACAGAATGTTTTTTCTCCTTCCCACAATATTGGTATCAAAAAGTGCAGACTTCTGAACCGTCGGAGTGAAAAACCGCTAAACTATCCTGGAGTAAAACGCAATCTGTGGAACAGAGCAGAATTAGGATAAAATAATTTAGGCTTCATTATATTCTAGAGAATTAATTTCAAATCCTTAGAGGAATACATTTTACTTTCTAGCTTTAAGGAGTTACATCAATTACTTTGACAGATTCCTTCGCATTTTAACAAGAACTGGTCAATCTCCTTATCAGAATACATGGATTGCTATGCTGAAGTGACTGAGGTGGCAGAAGCCAAATCTTTTAGACTATTCTGCAAGTCACAGACAGCATAGCCACAATGGATGGTCTGCTAGGACTTCTACAGCTTTGCTAAATGTTTAACCTACAATAGGTTAAACATTTCCTTTGTTTGGAGTCCTTGTGACAGAAATAAGTTTTATTGGTGGTTAAAGAGGTCACCACCACATTTGAGGAAACCCATACTTCTGTATTAGGGGATGAAAAAAGCCTGTAAAACAGGTTGACTGGATATCAACTCAATCTACTACATTCTCTTTGACAGCTACATACAATTCAGTGGGATAAGCATTCTTTTCTTCCTATGACATAATTTGACACTTGCCATCATAGTCATTGTGCCACCTTTGTGCATGAAAACTACTATTAATTTATTTGAAAAGATCCTTGATAGGACGGAAATGAATTGCATGCCATATTGCCCTCATTTCCTCATGTTCATTAGCCATACTCCTTGTAGCACTTTTATAACTAGATGAGAGCTCACCCTTTGGAGCATGAGTCTTTGGTGAGCACAGTCCAATCTTGAGCTGAGAGGCACACTAAGTGATTAATTTATCTTGGAAATTGCCATCATTGCATGTACTATGCAATATACCTGTGTTTCGCCCAATATCAGTAGACCGCCCAGCTAATTGTACAGTGCCTGTGTGCAACCAATCCGAAAACATCAATCTGTCGGTCATGCCAAATCATCCAGCATGTCCATCCAATGTGAAATTTTGAGGTTACAAGTCTGCTGCATTGGGCAGTGTATGCAATGCCATGGCCGACTGATTGACATTTCACCTGTACCTTCATTAGTAGAAGAATAGAAAAAGGTTTCCTCCCAAGTGGAGGACGCCAGATACTGTGGCCAATACACTGAAATATCTCAGTGTGTCAGGCCACTCTGACACATTTTATCTGTACAGTATGACAAACTGACTGCATGGGTCCATTTGAAAATCCCTCAGAGCCATCTTTTCCAAGGAAGAATGCTTATGGTGGATGAAAATATTCCTAGGAGACCCTTTATTAGCACCCATAACAGACCGATAACCACTGATTTAGCTCATCAACTTCAGTCTCTGTCCATTGAGGAACCCTAACAGTCCAGGTTTTAAAGACTCATACATTTTTTAAAAGACAGACTACAGGCACCAGAAGGCCCTTGATACCATGTTGGCACTTGGTTCACCAGTGCTATAATGCCCTGGCAGCCTTGCTGGGATCAGTAGCCCACCTGTATAGAATAACATTATATACGCATTACCAGGGCCGGCTCCAGGGGTAGCCGCGCCCCGTGCCAGAGTCCTATAAAGCACCCACTAGTCAAAAATGGGGGCGTGGACTAATTACCATAGGCCACGCCCCTAAAGGCGTGCCTGTATGGCACACCTCCCGTGTAAAGTCAGGCTGGGGGCGAGCCCAGCACTTAGTTACTAGCTGGGCTTCCCCCGGCACTGAATGAAAGCTGCGCGCAGCATCCATTCAGCTCCTCTGGGGTCCAGCACTGCCGCAGCTGTGCCCAACCTCCTCACCAGACCGCCCGCGGGACACTGAAATCGGAATGTTGGGAGCGGTGCGCCCCGAATGGGGTGGCCCCCCCTGTTCGACCGCACTGGTCGAACACCCCCAGAGCCGATCCTGCGCATTACCTCAGTACCCATTGGCCTGGGGGTTTGAAGAAAAGCCCTAGTGCGACTGGCACTAGCGCTGGTTGTAACCTGGAGGTCAGTTTTTTTTAGCGGCCTTACTCCATGGGGAAACAAGCTCTGGTGGTAACTGCCCTAGTGCTGTCAGAAACATTGTGTGGGGACCTCCACACACAGAGTTTTCCTCTATGGCTTCACTAGCCCTGGCTGGTCCAGCCCAATGCTGGCAACTAAAAAATTGGTGGGACCCCACACTGTCGTCCTCACTGTTCCAACACTGGTTGTATATAAGATTAAAGAGCAGATTCCATGCCAGCAAAATGCTTTCATACATACATCAGTAACTCCGAGTGATGGAGGATGCCATCCATCCTGGGGGAGAGAACAGAATACTATAAACTGATAAATTTGAACCACTTCCTTTCAGTATTTGCTTTTTGATAATTATCCAGAAGAAAACCATGTGCTTAAAAAGTAATAGTACAGTAATTGAATTGCTTTAGTCAGCGATATTTAACAGCTATGTTTAATTTGCTTTCATAACCACACTAACATATTAAATGAATAGAACAAAAAGGAATGATATATTGGGTGCTGAAACAATGCAATCCTGCACAAATACTCATGTCAAGAGCCGCAATAACTGCAGTGTCCTTTTTTTGAGATATAGTGATCAATAGATGTACTAGTCGGTGGACAAAAGTGAGTGACCAGGATATTAACTTCACTGGCTGTTGCTATTCTGTCCTCAGTTCTGGTCAGTTCAGATATGGAGTTATGTACACTGGAAGTGTGACTACTGTAAATTAGATTGCTCAAATTGTGGTTTGGATCAGTTTGAATTCTCATGCATATCGGTGAGAAGTTAAAAATAGTTTATTCTACATTTTGAATACCAATTGTTCTGTAATAACAAAAATCAGGGTGCCCAGGAATCCAATGCTGGTTTGTTTTAACATTTTAACTTCTGTATCTGATTGCACACTGGCAGCGGGACAGCCGTTGTATCCAGCTTGACCAGCATCAGTCATCTTCACAGCTCAAGAGAGTGGTTTTGCCAATGTATGCATCAACCATCTTGAAATAGATTATGTTAAAGATAAAATCTACTAAATTCACTTTTTACATTAATCAAAAAAGGTAAGTGCCCCTGGCCCTAAGCACATTGGAGAAATCACAGCTGCTGCCACCTCTATTTACACTATGGTTAGGGCTGGGTCTAGTACTGTAGGGTGCCATGTTTTGGCAAATTCAAACTGCTGAATGAGTGCAATTATGCCAACCATTCAGTGGCCTTCTAGTCACCGCAGATTTGCCAGCCACTGACATGGAAGGGGAGCAGTCAGCAGCTTCTTAGCTAAGACAGGTAACAGTCTCTAAATTGTATGAAGGGTCAAGTTCTCTTCTGAAAATTAGTGTACTTTACTAGCCTTAAACCATTCTCTATAGCAGTGTTTCTCAAACTCAGCCCTCATGGAACCATAACCGTGCATATTTTCCAGAATATCTAGCTGTAGCACGTGTATAAATACATAATAGATCTGCAGGTGGTACCAATTATTCCTGAGAATACCTTGAAACCATGCACTGTAAGGATTTTCATTGACAGACTGAGCCAGGTCAGATTGAGCTTCTGCACAGAAGCTCTTTCAGGCTACATTAGCAGACCAGGTGGCCACAGGAGGGCATGCTGCACTAGCCCAGCCACGGCCACTCCTCCCATGGGCCTTTGCAAAGCAGAGCCGTGAGTGACCTCAAGGCTCTGCTTCCAGATCAGCCACTGAACCCGCCATTGCCCAGGCGTCAACAGCAGCAGAATTAGTTGCATCAAAAAGTGTAACCTGCTCAGGCAGGTAGGCACTGTGGGCACAGAGGGGGGCTGCGTCTGACTCACAGGAGCGGTGATCGATAAATTATTACAGATCTATAGATCTATTTTGTCGTCAACATTTCAGTCCCGAAGGACCTTTGTCAAGACTCCAAAGACATCAAAATGTATGAAGCAGCATATCCATCATCAATAGTGTACAAAACATGTGTGTTGCCCCCAAATATATACCCACCTAATCTCCAAGGCGCGTTAGCGGTGTGGCATGCAGAGACCGGAAGAGACGTCCACAAACCTGCATCACCCATGTCACATCGCCGGCCACAGCTAAACATCCGGCGTCTCTCTGCCTAAACATTACATGCAGCGCCCACACCGGAGAGCGTTGCATTCGTAACTAAGCAACGACCATGACAGGACAAGTGTCATCACACGTCCAGGAACAGATAGTGCTTCCACTTGCAACATAACCAGAGTCCCGTTACCACGGTGCTAGATGCCGCGCCCACACCATGGATATCATACCCGTAGCCTAGCAACGGATAACCACAATGGATAATTTAGTAAAGAGAAAATACCTGCTTAAGTAAAAGTGCATCAAATCTTATATCAAACATTGTATTGCCTGTCCACCTGTAAAAATCACAACCAATAATTTATGGACCAAATATCACCATCCACCAATAATTCATAAGCCAACCCTGGGATAATATAAATGGGAGCAACTGGTCATAAAATTATCCCCAATACCTATATACAATATCAAAAATCTATATCTCTTAATATACATATGTTGACCCAACTAAAGTTTATTAACATTGACTTCCTACTTCAAAAAAATATTCATGGGATTAGATTAATTTAAACCTCTTGGGGTCATAGTACCAAACCTACTAATCCAGTAACTCTCCAGCGGGACAGCCGTTGTCGTAATTTCAGGTCCCATTCGCCACCCCTGACCAACAGAGGTACCCAATCAATGAGTCTACGTTTTAATGTAGCGGTTTGAGGACACATTTTCAAAAAAATGAGCCGCAACCTCTTACTCAGTAGAGCCTATATTCAGGGCCTGGTGGATAGCCGATTTGCCATCCTTTCCCGGAAACATCTTGTGGTCATACCCACGTAACAAAGTATAAATTGGCAGGTAAGTATATAGAAAAATATAAATACACATCTCAAAAGTAGAATGGCAGCACTCCGTGGACTTCAAGGAAATAACCACAACACAAGGCTTAATGTTGGTAAAATTATGCCTTGTGGTGTGGTCATTTCCTTGAAGTCCATGGAGTGTTGCGCTTCTGCGTTTGTGTCAAGGGATCAGCTTTGGTCTCTGGATGTGCACCCTTGCCGTTTATATTTTATGGCGCCGGCCTCTGTCCATATATAAAACTCGTTGGGTCTGCTGTACCAGCCTCTCAAAAGGCTATAGCTACCTACAGATAAGCACTCTTATTTCTAATGTTAACCCTTTTATGTGTTCCTGTATTCCATATCCCAATTGTGTTGCAATTAAAAAAAAAAAAAAAAACCTTCTTTGAATCTTACCACTGATGGGTAATTTTTCTTTGGTTTGAAGCCCATAACTAACAAGTGTTGAAGTAACTGGGGTTGTCAAGGCTTACTGGAGGAGTGTTCAGGACCATATGTTTACATGCTGTGTTACAAGTGCTTTTATGGTACGCATACCTATTGTCATTTCTACTTTATCTATTAAAAAAGTACTACACTATATTTTCTTTCTATTTGGCTCTGGATGAGCCCCTCTTGTAAAGGTACTTCAGCAGTCAGGATCTTGGGTCCATCTCTCCACTTGGAATTTCTCTGCAAAGTCTTCAGATAAGCGTTAAAGATTTTTTATTTGGTACAAACATTCATATTCGAGCACATGCACAATATCTTTTGAAATTACTACACTATCAGGCGCATATTCTTTCCAACCCACTTTTCAGATCACTATTTATCTGATTGCCATACGGACACACGGGAAGACTGCTGCCACCTTTACCAGAAGGATACAGTGCCTTGCAAAAGTATTCACCCCCTTTGCATTTTTCATGTTTTGTTGCCTCACAACCTGGAATTAAAATTGATTGTTTGAAGGTGTGCATCTTTTCATTCACAGAACATGCCTACAACTGTGAACTTGTTTTTTTATATTGCGAATCAAAAAACATTTAGGATAACATAACAGAAAACTTCAGCGTGCATAACTATACACTCCCTAAAGTCAGTACTTTGTCGAGACACCTTTTGCAGCAATTACAGCTGCAAGTCGCTTTGGATAAGTCTCTGAGCTTGCCACATCTTGCCTCTGGGATTTTTGCCCATTCCTCAAGGCAAAACTGCTCCAGCTCCTTCATGTTGGATGGTTTCTGCTTGTGAACAGCAATCTTCAAGTCTGACCACAGATTCTCAATTGGTTTGAGATCTGGGCTTTTACTAGGCCATTCCAACACATTTAAAGGTTTCCCCTTAAACCACTCGAGTGTTGCTTTAGCAGTATGCTTCGGGTCATTGTCCTGCTGGAAGGTGAACCTGCGTCCCAGTCCCAAATCACAGGCAGACTGAAACAGGTTTTGCTCAAGAATCCCCCTGTATTTAGTACCATCCATCTCTCCCTCGACTCTAATCAGTTTCCCAGTCACTGCTGCTGAAAAACATCCCCACAGCATGATGCTACCACCACCATGTTTCACTGTGGGGATGGTGTCCTTGGGGTGATGGGATGTGTTGGGTTCGCGCCAGACATAGCGTTTTCCTTGGTGGCCGAAAAGTCAATTTTAGCCTAATCTGACCAGAGAACCTTCCTCCATACATTTGGAGAGTCGCCCAGATGCCTTTTGGCAAACTCAAATCGTGTCTTATTTTTCTTCTTCTTTATCACTAAGTAATGGCTTTTTTCTGGCCATTCTTCCATAAAGCCCAGCTCTATGGAGTGTATGGCTTATTGTGGTCACATGCACAGATACACCAGTCTCTGTGTGGAACTCTGCAGATCCTTCAGGGTTACCTTTGGTCTCTGTGCTGCCTCTGATTAATGCCCTCATTGCCCAGTCTCTTGAGTTTTGGTTTTTTTATAACCCAATCCAGAATTGTACTTGTGGACAACTTTGTCCCCGACTTGTTTGGAGAGCTCCTTGGTGTTCATGGTGTGATGCCTCTTGTTTAGTGGTGTTGCAGCCTGTGGGCCTTTCAGAAAAGGTGTGTTTATACTGATAGATCATGTGACACTTAGTGAAATGAAGTCCACCTATGTGAAATCTAATTACAGTCAGGTGCATAAATATTGGGACATTAACAGAATTTTCATATTTTGGCCTCTATTCACCACCACAATGGCTTTGAAATGAAACAAACAAGATGTGCTTTAACTGCAGACTTTCAGATTTAATTTGAGGGTAATTACATCCAAATCAGGTGAACGGTGTAGGAATTACAACGGTTTCTATATGCGCCTCCCACTTTTTAAGGGGCCAAAAGTAATGGGACTATCAACTCAAAGCTATTTCATGGACAGGTGTGGGCTATTCCCTCGTTATTTCATTATCAATTAAGCAGGTAAAAGGTCTGGAGTTGATTCTAGGTGTGACATTTGCATTTGGAATCAGTTGCTGTCGATTCAATATGAGATCCAAAGAGCTGTCACTATCAGTGAAGCAAGCCATCATTAGGCTGAAAAATCAAAACAAACCCATCAGAGAGATAGCAAAAACATTAGGTGTGGCCAAATCAACTGTTTGGAACATTCTTAAAAAGAAAGAATGCACCGGAGAGCTCAGCAACACCAAAAGACCCGGAAGACCACGGAAAACAACTGTGGTGGATGACAGAAGAATTTTCCCTGGTGAAGAAAAACCCCTTCACAACAGTTGGCCAAATCAAGAACACTCTTCAGGAGGTAGGTGTATATGTGTCAAAGTCAACAATCAAGAGAAGACTTCACAACAGTGAATACAGAGGTTCACCACAAGATGTAAACCATTGGTGAGCCTCAAAAACAGGAAGACCAGATTAGAGTTTGCCAAACAACATCTAAAAAAGCCATTACAGTTCTGGAACAACATCTTATGGACAGATGAGACAAAGATCAACTTGTACCAGAATGATGGGAAGAGAAGACTATGGAGAAGGAAAGGAACTGCTCATGATCCAAAACATACCACCTCATCAGTGAAGCATGTTGGTGGTAGTGTCATGGCGTGGGCATGTATGGCTGCCAATGGAACTGGTTCCCTTGTATTTATTGATGTGACTGCTGACAAAAGCAGCAGAATTAATTCTGAAGTGTTTTGGGCAATATTATATGCTCATATTCAGTCAAATGCTTCAGAACTCATTGGACAGCGCTTCACAGTGCAGATGGACAATGACCCGAAGCATACTGCAAAAGCAACCAAAGAGTTTAAAGCTAAAAAGTGGAATGTTATGCAATGGCCAAGTCAATCCCCTGACCTGAATCCGATTGAGCATGCATTTCACTTGAGGAAGACAAAACTGAAGGGAAAATGCCCCAAGAACAAGCAGGAACTGAAGACATTTGCAGTAGAGGCCTGGCAGAGCATCACCAGGGATGAAACCCAGCATCTGGTGATGTCTATGCGTTCCAGACTTCAAGCTGTAATTGCCTGCAAAGGATTTGCAACAAAGTATTAAAAAGTGAAAGTTAGATTTACGATTGTTTAGTTTGTCCCATTACTATTGGCCCCTTAAAAAGTGGGAGGCACATATAGAAACCGTTGTAATTCCTACACCGTTCACCTGATTTGGATGTAATTACCCTCAAATTAAATCTGAAAGTCTGCAATTAAAGCACATCTTGTTTGTTTCATTTCAAAGCCATTGTGGTGGTGAATAGAGGCCAAAATATGAAAATTCTGTCAATGTCCCAATATTTATGCACCTGACTGTATGTGACTTCTGAAGGAAATTGGTTGCACCCGAACTTTTGAGGGGCTTCATAGCAAAAGGGGTGATTACATATGCACATGCCAATTTTCAGAATTTTATTTATAAAGATTTTATTATATATATTTTTCTCATTTCACTTCACCAAATTAGACTATTTTGTGCAGATCCATCACATAAAATTCAAATAAAAAAAAATAAAAAATAAATTACAGGTTGTAATGTAACAAAAAAGGTAAAAAGCCAAGGGGGAGGGGGGTCAATACTTTTACAAGGCACTGTATATGTTTTTTCCTTGTTATAAGGATACAAGACTCGCACTACGCTATTTGCACAATAGCTTTCGGGGTGATCAATGCCGGCAATGGGCACCACATCGCACTAACTATCTAAAAGATAGCGAGAGCAATGCTTGACAAACAGTGGTAATCTCTGATTACCGCTGTTTGTTAAATCCAGAAGAGATGGCATAACCCCTTTAGTGAGCATTAAAGGGGTTAGGCTTCATTGATAAATGGGGGCCTTAGATTGGTGGTAGGATTATCTGATAGGGGCACCAGTCAAAATTTTGCCTAGGGCACCAAATTGGCTAGAGCCGGCTCTGAACCCAAGGATGACAATCAGCACAATTTTCTTCATTTAATTATTGTAGAATTTCTCAGTAAGACACTTTTGGCCCATGGGTGCTGAGAGAAAAAAAATGCTGATGCTCTAGGGCGCAGTGATTAGTAAACATTTGGGAACCACTGCAATAGACTATTTCTTTATTTACTCAGCTGAAACTCGACAGACAGCTGGCACAGTACTAAATTGGGGCATACTGTGCACATGACATGGCTAGGAGAAGGAGGATGACACGCTGTTAAGAGGTTTCCTCATTTTAAATCAGACACTAATTGCAAAACAAAATGAAAAAAGTTTAACCCATGCAATTTGACTGAACATCTGAACTTCATTATGCGATATACAGGCAGATTGGACATTTAAAAGAATCCATTCTAATTAAATACACTGCAGGACAAAACTGCATATAGAGGATTCAGACTGTATGAACTGCTGCGCACAGGCATAGATAGCACAGTATCAAAGTACAACCTCCTGGGAAGCAGACTGACAAAATCCCAGCAAGTGTCTATTGTCGAAATCCCGACGCCTGTCATTAGACCTACGCCAGGAGCCCGACACCTGGCTTACCGATCGAAGGTAACCTGCGCCCGGACAGCAACGGGGGAGCGGGGGTTAGGCACCACCTTGGGAGACTTAGGGTTAGGCACCCCTAAGGGAGGGTTAGGGTGGGGAGGTTAGGTTAGTAAATAGAAAATATACTAATGGTGCATACACACGATCAGATTTTTCCTTCAGATATGAACGATAACGATTTAAAAATCGTTCAGTCGTTCATATCTGAAGGAAAATCGTTCATATCTGACATGCCTGAACGATGGACGATCAACGATGCGCGTTCCCGTTTGTCAGATAACGATATCTGACATCTGATGGGTTTGCAGTCAGACTTGGACGATTCCATTCATTTTAATGCAGTCAAAAATCGTTCAATCATTCAAAACATAGGTAAAATCGTTCAAAACGGTCAAATCGTTTAATCGTTCATCTGACAAATCTGACAAGTCTGACAAATCTGACCGTGTGTACGCTCCATAACCTGTCGGGATCTTCACTGACGGGCTTCTGTCGTCGGTATTTGAACTGCCGGCGGTAAATCATACAGATTCCCAACCTCCCATAACAAGTTTGGTGTATATTAAAGGAATAAAGATCATTAAGCATATTCATGTTCTCCTGCACAATATACTCCCAGGGAGATTGTTATCCAATTATTCTTAATGTCTGCTAAACAGAGAACTTATGCATGCAAAACACCATACGTCCTGAGCACAATGTGCCAATGAGGAAGGGTACATAGTTTTTATTACTCTGATAGAGGTGCATTATAATACAATTGTATGAATAGATTATTAGAGCTATTTAATAAGACTATTTAATAAGGATTTCATGCAACCTATGGAGCGGCCAATACAGATTACATGTACATACTATGAATAATGAAATAGGAATTTTGTCAGCTCATAACTCAATACTTGAATAGTTAAGAACTCAATATTGAACAGAATATCATACAAGTTGATTAACTAATTGACCAATACCTGCAGAGAATTAGGATGGTTATTAGTTCACCCCTCCATCCTCCTAATTATTAAAGTTACAAGGGATGTTAAAAAATATATATTTACTGAGCACATACTGCCAAAGCAGGTTTAAAGAAAAAAATATATACTGAGCACATTGTACAAAATTTTTGGGTTGGATAGCCAGACATAAGCCATCCTCTCAGAATGAAAGTAGTATGACTAATCATTTAAGTAAGCATAATGTGCAAACAATTGCTGATATATCATCTATTGGTACTCAAATTATTGGAGATTCTTAACACTAGGAAAAACATAGCACAGGTCAAACATATGAGAACCATACACCCCAATTTAGTAAATCTTATACTAAGAGGAGTATTTATGGACAATAGGAGTCTACAGTAGCAAGTTTAATTCCCATCTTATTTTTGTCAAACCGATAGTTATAAGTACATATGCCTTTGATATTTCACCTATATTACATTTTATCATGTTTACATTAATTAATGTTACGTTTCACATGTAATCAGTGGATACCCGGTACAATTAATATCAAACAGAATAACAGAGTGCCCAATATAAGAATACTTGTATCTTTGTTTGGTCATAGGACATGGCTCAGACTGATCGAGACCATGATAAATACAATGTGCTAGTGCAACAGACCAGAGAGCCTTTATAAAGTTGTGAAATACTAGAATACCCCTTTTACATCAGAGCTAAAACCTGGTTTATTGCAGGGTTAACCCGGGTAGCTCCTTGGTGTAAAAGGGGACATGGTTGAGTGATCCAGCAACCCAACCCAGGTAACTTGCAGGGTTTAACACGTGAATGACCAGTGAAACCTGCAGTGTAAACAGCACGACCCAGGTCACGGTGACCTGGAGCGCGCAGCATGCCGGCTTCAGTGGCGCTTGGAGATTGTGTCATCTCCAAGCACCACTTCCACGCTGGAAGAGCACGGTCACTGCAGACCCGGCTCCGGTGTGAACGGTGCAGACTCAGGAATATCCTGGGTTGGAGCCGGCTAAATTCCGTGTATGATCCGGTTTGGAACCGTTCCAACCTCTGGGTCAGACCCGGAATTTAGGTATAAAATCGGTATAACAGAAATCAATATGTGTATTATCTACACTATACTGTGTTCAACACCACACTGGGCCTGATTCATTTGTGAATGCAGTGGCAATGTAGGATGCAAGTGGACAAGGTTTTCTTGGAGTCAAACTGCGCATGCCTCCAGATGGTTGCCGCCAGGAGACGCAGAACGATTTAGGACAAATGAGCTGGCGCTTTCAGTGGGCATTCCTGGGAGGTAACATGGGGCTGGCTAGCCAGATGAAGTTGTGTTGCTGTGTCAGTTTAACAGCAAGGCTGGTGCAAGCTTCGATGCTGCGACTAAATACACAACGAGACTGAACAGCACCGCTGCCAATAAGCAACTCAGACTACACACCGCAAGAAAAAAAAAAAAAGTGTAATCCAAACATTGTACAGGACACAAAAATAGCTGGACAGAGGAAACAGGTTATTGACCATGCCAAATATTCCAATCTGTTATGGTACCAAGAACACCTACCTAGACTAGAGAATTTGGATCAAAAATGTATTCCATTGAAGCCACAAACCGGATTTATTGATAACTGCCGAAAGGGCATGATGTGAAGGTATTTCAGGTTTTAGCCAGCAGGGTGTTAACCACGTTACACATATGCTGGATGAGTGTCTGATGTATCTGTATTAGGTGAGATTGGGTAATAAAAATAGTTTGCAAGGTCACAACCTAAGTAACTCAAGGTAACCTAAGTAACTGAAGGCCCCTCTCACATAGATAATGTTAATGTTCATGAATCCACCATAAGGAGGACACTGAACAATGGTGTGCATGGCAGGATAGCAAGGAGAAAGCCGCTGCTCTCCAAAAAGAACATTGCTGTCAGTCTGCAGTTTGCTGAAGATCACCTGGACAAGCCAGAAGACTATTGGAATAATGTTTTGTGGACAGATGAGTCCATAATAGAGCTTTTTGGTTTAAATGAGAAGCGTTAGGTTTGGAGAAAGGAGAACATTGCAATACAGCATAAAAACCTCATACCATCCGTGATGCACGATGGTGGTGGCATCATGGTTTGGGCCTGATTTGCTGCATCTGGCCCAGGACGACTTGCCATCATTGATGGGACAATGAATTCTGAATTATACCAGAATATTCTAAAAGGAAAATGTCAAGACATCTGTCCATGAGCTGCATCTCAAGAGAACGTGGGTCACGCAGCAAGACAACAACCCAAAGCACACAAGTCATTCGACCAAAGAATGGTTAAAGAAGAATACATTTAAAGTTTTGGAATGGCCAAGTCAAGGTCCTGACCTTAATCTAATCGAAATGTTGCAGAAGGACCTGAAGCGAGCAGTTCATGAGAGGAAACCCACCAACATAACAGTTGAAGCTGTTTTGGGGTAAAATTCCACCAAACTGATGTCTAGGACTTAACAATTACTGGAAACACTTAGAAGCAGTTACACCTGCAGATGGGAGGGGGGGGTCATACCAGATACTGAAAGCAAAAAGTTCATACTTTTGCCACTCACAGATGTGATATTGGATCACAAGCAAGTCTAATTTTTTTGTCTCCTTTGTTTGATTTGGTTCTCTATCTACTTTAAGGCTAAAAATTCGGAAGTATTCACAAAATTTAAAGCACCACTTTACCATCTGGTGTACAATTTATTAGAGTTTGCCTTAAGATTCTGCGACACGTTGGCAAATGACTGACCCTCCCTACCTGTCCAGAGAAAAGCTCACATCCTGTTCCCAAGCTCATTCAAAAGGTTCAGCCATGTGTAAAGTGTATCCCAGCAGAGTGGTAAAGCAGAGATGTGGAGTCCTGTCTGTCGGGACTATATGTGCAGAGACATTCAAAAGGAGAGAGGTCTTCGTTTGGACATCTTAATTTTAAAGACTGCATAAACTCTTTAATTTGAATATTACAAAAAAAATGAGAATGAGGGAGTATCTTTCTTGGAAATCAGAAAAAAAGGTGAGGACACATTTTCCCATCATGTGCAAAAATCTAGTGACTGTTATGGGAGAAAATAACAGGTTGCAAATACTGGAGGGAAGTGGCAGTGCTGCCCAAATAGGAGTGAGTACAGAAAGGTGAGGAGTCAATTGACATTGCTTGTTTAATTTATCCCAAACAATGAGGGTGAATTTGACGGAGGGAAATAGAGCTTGAGAGACTGGTCTAATTGTGTGCGGGAACCAGGGTGGAAATCCAA
Organism: Taudactylus pleione; assembly: GCA_031769625.1. Classification (NCBI taxonomy): domain Eukaryota; kingdom Metazoa; phylum Chordata; class Amphibia; order Anura; family Myobatrachidae; genus Taudactylus; species Taudactylus pleione. The sequence goes on from JAUIMM010001601.1 coordinate 523,368, forward strand.
CCTCTTGCTCAGGTACCATGGCATCCTTGATGGCTACCCATTTTTTCTGTTCAGAATTTACATGCCAGGATAAGACATTACAGAGTTGAATATAGGGGTATACCCAGCCCAGCGTCCCTTGCTGACATGATCTGAAGCGGTCTTTCTTTTCTAATGTTGTATAGTACTGTGGTAGTATATCAATTATCCCAAATCCCACACCACAGCAGAATCAATAGACTATAAATTTTTCAAGATGTACATTTATATATTATGGCATTGTCAAAGATGGATAAGACAAATATAATTTTGCCTGGAAGCTCCCCATTCAAATGATGCGGATGAGCACATATCTTTAGAACTGATTACATAGTCTTAATTGTTTAGTGAACATACGTGAAAATTGATTTCTCTTAAAAGAAGGACTAGAAAAGGATAAAAGCAAATTTAAGATTAAGAGTAAACACAGCTTAAAAGCATTGGTTAAAATGTGTACACCGATTTAGAGTTGGGATGGGGAATGTTTTCCAAGTTAACTTACACTAAGTGTAAAAACTAATCTGTCCCGTAGGCAAATAGTTTACTTTCCATCACCAGTTTGTCCAGGTATAAATGTGCAACTCTAAATTTGCCCATTAGCTTTCACTATATCTGGTGAGAGAAAAACACCTGTTATTACAAATTCAATCAAATTCATGGGATACACTAAAATTGGTAAATTCATATTAAAAGCCAGGTAGAGGTTTCTAAAGAATTTAGGTGGTAGTGCAACTTTAACTTCTTTTTGCAAGAGACCAGGAAAATATATTTTATATATTAGCAAGGCAATACATGGTTAGCTCTTAAAAAATATGAGATATGGTAAGAACTTACCCTTGTTATCTCTATTTCTACGAAGTCCATAGGGTTCCACAGGATACCTTGGGGTATAGGTGATGACGTCAGTCTTCAGGCACCACAGAGTTAAAGTTTTCAGCCTCCCAGCATGCATCTGGGTCCCTCTCCTATACCCCGCCCCCGGGCCAAGGCATCTCAGTTACAACACAAGCCATAGGCCAGAGGAGGAGAAGAAAGAAGAAAAAAAAAAAAAACCGGACACTCACAAGAATCACATTCTCACCATAGGGAGACGGAAAAACCGGTGACCAGAATAAAGCCCATCTGCAGTACAGGTGCGACAGGGCGGGAGTCATGTGGAACCCTATGGACTTTGTAGAAATAGAGATAACAAGGGTAAGTTCTTACAATATCTCATATTTTCTACTTCAGGGTCCATAGGGTATTCACAGGATACCTTGGGGATGTCCCAAAGCAGTATCCTTTAAGGGTGGGGACGCTCCTGTGCAGAAAGGAGAATCCGCCGCCCGAAGGAAGCATCCTGAGAGGCAAAGGTGTCAAAAGCGTAATATACCTCACAAAGGTATGGACAGAAGACTACGTAGCAGCCTTGCAGATCTGAACTGCAGAGGCACCACGTCTAGCTGCCCACGAAGGACCCACAGACCTAGTGGAATGAGCCCTCACCAAGGAGGAAACTGGAAGACCTTCATGAAGATAAGCTTCTGAAATTGCCATACGAATCCAGCCTGCCAAAGTCTACTTTGAAGCAGGCCAACCCTTTTTACGGAAGCCATAGAGGACAAACAAGGCGTTCGACTTCCTAAAAGAAGAAGTGCGGTCAACAAATTCTCAATGCCCGCACAACATCCCAAGTGGCGTCACCCACTGAAAGTCCAGGTGCATTGAAAGCCGGCACAACAATTTCTTCATTGATGTGAAAACTGGATACCACTTCGGGAAGGAATCCCGGACGAGTGCGAAGCACCGCCCTATTCCTATGAAAAATCAGAAAAGGGGGTCTACAGGAGAGAACCCCTAAATCCGAAACCCTTCTGGCCGAGGCAATGGCCAGAAGGAATATGGTTTTAGCTGTAAGCCATTTAAAGTCCACTGAGTCCAGTAGTTCAAACGGCGGTCCCTGGAGAACTCTCAGGACCACAGCCCAATTCCAAGGCGCCACCGGTGGAACAAAAGGTGGCTGAATGCGAAGAACACCTCGCATAAAGGTATGCACATCAGAGAGCGCAGCAATCCTACGATGAAACCAGACTGACAGGGCATACACCTGCACTCAGAGAAGCCAGGCGAAGCCCATGATCCAGTCCAGCCTGTAGGAAAGCCAACACCCTAGACAGGTGGAACTCCCTAAGGGAATACCCTCTAGGTCTACACCACCAAGTATGCCACACACGATGGTAGATTCTTGCCGAGGAAGGTTTACGAGCTCTTAGTATGGTTTGCACCACGGAGCCAGAAAAACCCTCTGGACCTTAGCATGACCGTTTCAACAGCCACACCGAGTCAGGTCCGGGTGAAGACAAGGACCCTGTGACAGCAGATTCGGTCTTAATGGTAACCTCAGAGGAACGTCTACTGACAGACTCTGGAGGTCAGAGAACCAGTGCCGTCTTGACCACTTGGGAGCCATCAACAGTAGCGTACCTCCTTCTTGATTTGAATTTCCGTATTACCCGCGGAAGAAGGGAAAACGGAGGGAAAAGGTAGGCAAACTGGAACGTCTACTGGACGGACAGGGCAAACACCAGAGACGCCTTTTCGTCTCTTGTTCGAGACCCGTACACCGGCAACTTGTTGTTGTGCCAGGACGCCATGAGGTCTATCTCTGGAAGACCCCACTTGTTCACCAGACTCTGAAAGACATCCTGGTGTAAAGACCACTCTCCCGGATGCACGTCCTGCCTGCTGAGAAAATCCGCTTCCCAGTTGAGGACTCCCGGGATGCACTGCTGATAATGCTGGGAGATTGCGCTCCGCCCAGACCAGAATACGGGACACTTCTGCGAGTGCTGCCCGACTTTGGGTTCCTCCTTGCTGGTTTAAATAGGCCACCATGGTGGCGTTGTCCGACGGGACCTGCACAGGGTGACCCTGGAGAACCGACTGTGCCAGCTGGAGAGCTCTTGACACCGCATGGAGCTCCAAAATGTTTATTGGAAGCTCCGCTTCCGCCCGAGGTAACAACCTGAAACAAGTGTGGACCCGTGACAGCTCCCCAGCCCCGGAGACTGGCGTCCGTTGTTAACAGGACCCAGTTCGCCACCCAGAACGGGCGACCCTTGTTGTGGTGGGTCGTCTGCAAACACCAGGTTAGAGACAGGCGAACGTCCGGAGTGAGCCCCATCGTCTGGGACTTGAGACACTGAGGCAATCCATTCCATCTGGACCGGATCAATAGCAGCAGAGGTCTGGAGTGAAATTGGGCGTACTCCACCATGTCGAATACCGACACCATTGAGCCCAATAACCTCATTGCCGAGTATATCGACACTCGACGACACTGCAGACAACTGCGCACCCTCAACTTACAAAGCAAGGATCTTTTCCTCCGTCACAAAGATCCACTGCTGCCTGGAGTCCAATAAGGCCCCAAGGTGCAGGATCCTCTGAGACGGGGTGAGAGTGGACCTCTGCCAGTTTGTCAACCAGCCGTGACGTTGCAGTACCGCAATAGTCAGATCCAGATGGTGTAAAAGAAGCTCTGGAGACCCCGCTATCAAGAGGAGGTCGTCCAGATAAGGCAACAGTCGGACTCCCTGCGTCCGCAGGAGAGCCGCCATGACCTTGGTGAATACCCGTGGAGCAGTCACCAGGCCAAAAGGCAGTGCCCGGAACTGGAAATGATTCTTGCCGAGGAGACTGGGCCACTTTCATTGCAGATTGCCAATCTGAGGAACTGCTGATGGCGCAAAAGAATAGGGACATGCAGGTAAGCGTCCTGGATGTCCAATGACACCATGTAGTCCCCAGGTTCCAGTGCCAGAATAATGGACCGCAGGGTCTCTATCCGAAACAGAGGCACCCTCAAGGACTTGTTGAGGGCCTTTAGGTTTAGTATTGAACGGTAAGACCGATTGGGTTTCTGCACCAAAAATAGAATGGAATAGAAACCCAGGCCCCTCTGGGAAATTGGAACATGCACTGAAACTCCCGCCTGGAGCATAGTGTGCAAAACCTTCCGCAGTTCCGAGGCTTTGCTCCGGTCTAGCGGAAGGCCTGTGGTAAAGAACCGGGATGGAGGCCTGTGCCGAAAGGAGAGGGCATACCCGTGAGATACCACCTCCTGAACCCAAGTGTCTGTCGTAGTCCTCGACCAGCACTGGGCGAAATGAAGCAGGCGCCCCCCACTTTGGGGTCCCCCAAAGGGAGGCCTGGAACGTCAGGCCGCAGGTTTGTTATCCGACCTAGGAGCCGGACGTCTGGTACTCCAGACCTGTTTCTTGGGCTTGGACAATTTCTTGGTCCCAGCCTGCCGTGGAAAGGACTGTACTTTAGGCCTACCTTTGGCCCTGTGAGGTCGAAAGGACGACCCACCAGCACTAGAAGGAATCGTAGCAGACGGAAGACATGCAGATTTTGCTGCTGCCAACGTAGCTACTATTTTGTCCAGATCTGGAATAAATAGTACCTGTCCAGACCTTCTAATCCCTTTTTGGAATCCTCGTCCGCTTTCCAAGAACGCAACCATAAGGTGCGACGAGCAGCCACGGCTGCAGAGGAGATCCTAGAGGTGAGCATACAAATATCTAAGGCCGCTTCATTAATGTAAGTGGCAGAGTCTCGGAGACTGCCAGGAGTCCAAAGACGCCTCCAAATTATCCGCCCAGCGCTCCATAGCTCTGGCTACCCAATACACGGCCAGAGCCGGTCTGGATGCTTCCCTGCAAGGGAATAAACAGATTTCAGGCAGATCTTCACCTTGCGGTCAGTGACATCCTTCAAGGATGACATCGAAGGCATAGGGAACGTGGCACTTTTGACTAGGTGTGTGACATGTGAACCCACTTGCGTAGGGGATTCTCACTTAGAAAAATAATTGACCACAAACGGATAAGCCACGGCTAAGCACCTCTGGGGCTGAAACAGCTTACCTGGATTTTTCCACGCCTCCTCTAAATGATCCACTAATTGATCAGAAAGAGGGAACACCGTAGCCTCACCCTTAATATCCTTAAAAAGGCATATATGAATGTGGCCACCGAAGGATCAATATCCTCAATAACTAAAGCTGAGCGGACCGCTCGAATAAGACCAGGGATATACACCTTGGACTTAGCGTCCGGCTCTTTGGTACGGAGAGGTTCTTGGTCAGATAGATCAAGAATCTCCCCATCATCTGACGTCTCATCGTCATCCCCATCAGGAGCAGATAAAGACGCCACCGGCCGTTTATGAGGCCACAACACAGACTCCCCCTGTAAAACATCGGACAAATGCTGAACCGATGTAGTTAGAGTATTAACCCACGCAGGCTCCGGAGAAACCTGGGAAGGGACAGGGAGACACTGGAGTACCATCAATTGTCTCGGGAACTCCTGCATGGGTGACGACACCACTGACTGCTGGGACAAACCCGTCTGGGTAAACGCAGGTGGCGGAGCTAGCTGGCCCACAAGGGTTGTAAGCGCCTTAGCGAAACAAGCCCAGGGATGTTCCATGTACCGGGACCATAAACGGCCGTGACAGTGCCGGGGACATAACCCCTCCGCGTTACCCTCCCCCTCCGCTATTGGTACCTTACGTTTAGTACACATGAGCTGGAGAGGAAAGTCAGTCTCAGACATGATGGTAAGTATGTGACACTCACACCAATACGTATTGGTATCCTGTGAATAACACCCTGCACACCGCAAGGGCTTTGAGCAGAGCAAGATCAGGGACAGTAATAAGGCTGACAGTAGAAAGTGAAAGTACAGACAGCAGGCTAGCAGATTAGTCACATACAATGCAGAAGAAACAAATCCCTGCACTATTAGCGCTGGTTCTCAACTACTCAGACCCTCAGGCTGGTAGGACTCAGCGCTGCATACACTGACCTGTGACAAACGGAGGAGAGGTATGCTGGGGGACCCAGACCTCAATGCCACCGCTCACAGGCTTCCAGCAGCGTTCACCATGCTTCAAAGATGGCCACCGAGGAGCAGAGGATGAAGGGGGCCGGCCTGGGGGAGGAGCGCTGACACACTATGGCCAATCAGACAGAGCAGAGAGGCTGTGTGCAGCAGGGGAGGCGCCGGCTGTGAGACAGGGAAAGCGCGCTCCCCTGGCATGTATTTAACCCCTGGGACGCCGAAGCACATGCCGCTTAGCAGCGGCCCGCTGTCCCGGGGGTAGTGGAAGCGCAGGTTGGTCGCCTGGCTCCACGCTGCAGCCAGTCCCCAGGGAGCCCCCTGCCTGGGGACTCAGGACCATGTGACCAGCGGGGACCCACCGCGGGACCCCGCTGCTTACCTGCTATCCCCTGGGATCCGGCCATGGTCCAAAACATCTGGGGGCACCGCTAGCCGTGACCCCAGATGTCTACCAGCATCCCCGGATCAGTACCGGCGTTCTGGTACCGGCGGGGTGTAGGGGAGACGGCATGGACGTCAGTACTGACTGTCCATGCTGTACTCCCAGATGTGCAGCCAGCGCTGCCTTTAAAAGAAACTTCAGGGGCTCTTCATAGCCCCCCTCTGCACAGTGCCTCAGACTCCAGCCAGGCACCGACGAAACTGGGATGCCTTGGCCCGGGGTATAGGAGAGGGACCCAGATGCATCCTGGGAGGCTGAAAACTAACTCTGTGGTGCCTGGACTGACGTCATCACCTATACCCCAAGGTATCCTGTGGATACCCTATGGACCCTGAAGTAGAAATATTGAGTTTTCAGTATTAGCATTAAGTACTGGAGATTTGTAATTGGCAAGTAGTGTATTCTGATCCCTGGGGAAAGAGGCCCTCCCACGCTTGATGTATTGTCCTTAGACAGCAGCACTGAACGCCATTACAGCCAATTATGAACATTCTCCCTATCCCCATGCTTTGCTATACATGTAGGGAATGTGTAGATAGTGCTGGTTTATGGGCAGTAACCTCAGCTACAAGGTGTTTTTTTTCTAGCAAACCACATTGATACCAGATTCTGATTTACATACAGCTCCGTATGCAACCACCTTTGAAAAGCTGATATTTTGCTAACTGAATGCTAATGAAACCATGCACAAGTCTTCCAGCATATATGCACAGGCCACTGTTCCTCCAGCCACCATCACTAGTATCAGGACTTACACCTACATTATGCTGGGTACAAAAGATCCAGTCTGAAAAAGGCGTCCCCTCAGTGTATGCACAACTCCGAATAGGACAACTGACTACATGCCCACGACACTCCCATGTGACTGTGCTCTTCAATGCATTGGAAAGTTGCCGCCTAGTTGACACCCAGAAACACCCATTGCAAGTATCATGAGAAACAGATCCTTCCAACTCAATCACCCAGAGATGAGCAAAGATGTGCAAGTTTGCTATTGTGCATGAGTCATGTGCGACTCAGAATCTGACCCGTTAATTGCAAAAGTCTAGGGGATCGGTTCAATTAGCTCGCCCGCGAGTCTATGCGAGTAAGTGCAGCCATATGCAGCACCTAGGGTAGCTTTGGACTCGCTGATTTGTGTTTGCAGCTGATGTAACAGAAATTCGACCCCCTTACATCTAATTTAATTGACCCTTTAGGCGTCAAGTCTATGGCATAAACATGGATAACAAATTATCTTAACTACAGCAGAAAATCCTTTCTATTCAGTACTTATTTGGAGAGCAACTCAGGATAAATGCTGACATTTGGAGACTTGTTTCAAATATAAAATACTTGATGAATTAATAAGGATACTCCTATAATTTGAAATGTTAAACAGCCTGCCCTTCAACTGCAATCTAGACTGAAATAAGTAATATTGTAGTGCAGTTATATAAATAAAAAAAAATGCATGGTGCCCATCAGAACTATCCTATTCAAAATAAATAGCTCAAGTTTTATCCTTCTTGTAAATAAGGTCCTCCCCATTTCACCACAGCAAATAAGCGCAGCCAGTATGAAAGAAGGTATTCGAAGAGCGTACAATGGGTTCTCTCAACTTGCAAGCTATGTTAAGCATGTTGTTCAATCAAATTTCCATATAGGCTACATGAATTACAGGGTTGGTTCGGTGAGGGTAAGCACTATACAGTATTTAGCCACAATGACATCATGACAGCTTCATTTTATATTATTAAAAATAAAAAAACACAACTTGTAGTACTTTGAGCTTATGTATACCAGGGTAAGCAAACAATTGAAAAAAAAATAAATAAAAATTAGTTGAATCTCATAAGTTGATGCAGCTAAGCTGGTCTACACTCACCTTGCTATTTGAGGTTTCCTTGTCAAGGTTGCCTTTCTTTGTACTGCCTTTAGGGCGCCCACGTGGACGTTTTGTTGTGGGAGAACCACTTGGCTCCTGCAGAGAGGAATTCAGACATCACAACTACCCCTCCAAGACACATCTAGACACCCTGACTAAACAGAAGAGTCTCTCAAAGCTACCTTCCAGTGGCTATCACAACATAAATATAAATTAGTGGTGGTATTCAGTGTAGAACGCAAATGTCTAATTTTAATTCTGCTGAAAAAATTGTCAGATCTACTAGTTTGAAAAGTAGTTTGTATTGAACCTTGTATAAAGAAAAAAAACAGGTAATCTGTAAAAGTATTTTCCTGTTGAGAGCCTAAAATCTTTACCCTGAACATATATTATAATATAAACTATTTTACAGACTGTTACATAGGCCCCTTAGTTTGGGAAACTGTTTGAATGCTATAGCAAATTGGCTTCTCATTCCTTTTTTTTCTCTGATCTTTAGGCTCTATTACGAGCCCCTATCACTCCACCACAATAACAGACTAAGGGGCCTATTTATCAAACTGTTTGTTACATACAATAATGCAGAAACTACAGTTTCTGCATAATGTTATGGATTGTTCCTATGTACTAAGGGCACAATGCAGGAAATTTCACAGAAATCTCTGTCAGAGTGCTAATTAGCACTGCAGACCGCAGTCCCCACTATGATCTGACCACTATGTACTAAACTCCAAAAGGTGAATGTTTTTGACCACAGTAATTTACACTGCTTTAAGCCTATGGAGGTTCCAGGTGCAGGAGAGAGATCTTCCAATCTCTCTCGCAGCCTCTGGCCAGCTCCAGAAGCTGACACTGTGCATGTGCAGTGTCAGCTTCCCCCAGAGAAGTGTTTCACAAATGCGAAAGACTTCTACAATTTCCCAGGGATATAACTCACAGCGACAGAGATTACTGCAACAGTTGACTTTGAGAGTTTCCCTTTGTACATAGCAGAGATATTGCCATGAAAAATATCCCCTACGATATGGATAGATAATAATTGCGGCAGTTCCACGACTATTAGTACATAGACCCCCAACCTCTTTCAAGTCAAATATACTTCGTCACTTTGTGAAATAAATAGTGCATACATGCAGTAAAGTACAGACATCCAAATAAATATTACTCCCGACACAAGGGAAGTCACTGTAGCCCAGAGATTTTCAACCACTGTGCCGCAGGACACTAGTGTGCCGTGAGAGGTTGTCAAGTGTGTCCCACGGCTGTCAGCTCAGGGCACTTGTACTGTAGTGTGTTTTATCCCCGAGGAGGCCAATGTAGTGTATTTTATTCCTGAGGAGGCCAGTGTAGTGAGTTTTATTCCTGTGTAGGCCAATATAGTGTTTTATACAGTGGAGACCAGTGTGTATTTTTTTTATGTGGGAGCGAAGATGTATTTTTTTTTGCATTGGTCATGCACACCACATCGCTGGATAGTGTGCCTTGGCAATTTTAAAATCTTGTGTAGTGTACCTCAAGTTGAAAAAATATGAGATATGGTAAGAACTTACCTTTGTTATCCCTATTTCTACGAAGTCCATAGGGTTCCACAGGATACTTTGGGGTATAGGTGATGACGTCAGGCATCAGGCACCATGGAGTTAAGTTTCATCCACCCAGGATGCACTAGGGTCCCCCTCCTATACCCCGCCCCCGAGCCAAGGCATCTCAGTTACGTATCAAGCCATAGGCCAGAGGAGGAGAAGGAAGAGAAAAAAAGATCTGGACACACAAGAATCACATTCTTACCAGAGGGAGACGGAAAAACCGGTGACCAGAGTAAAACCCATCTGCAGCACAGGTGCGACAGGGCGGGAGTCCTGTGGAACCCTATGGACTTCGTAGAAATAGAGATAACAAATGTAAGTTCTTACCATACCTCATATTTTCTACATCAGGGTCCATAGGGTATCCACAGGATACCTTGGGGATGTCCCAAAGCAGTATCCTTCAAGGGTGGGGACGCTCCTGTGCTGAAAGGAGAATCCGCCACCCGAAGGAAGCATCCTGAGAGGCAAAAGGTGTCAAACGCATAATACCTCACAAAGGTATGGCCAGAGGACCACGTGGCAGCCTTGCAGATCTTCACTGCAGAGGCACCACGTCGAGCTGCCAACGAAGGACCCACAGACCTAGTGGAATGAGCCCTCACAGAGGATGGAACCGGAAGGCACTCATGAAGATAAGCTTCTGAAATTGCCATACGGATCCAACCTGCCAAAGTTTGCTTTGAAGCAGGCCAACCCTTTTTACGGAAGCCATAGAGGACAAACAAGGCGTCCGACTTCCTAAACGAAGAAGTGCGGTCAACATAAATCCTTAAGGCCCGCACAACGTCCAAAGTGGCCTCACCCACTGACAGGTCAGGTGAGTTGAAAGCCGGCACAACGATTTCCTCGATGTGGAAACTTGAAACAACTTTAGGGAGGAATCCAGGACGAGTGCGCAGCACCGCCCTGTTCCTATGAAAAATCATAAAATGGGGTCTACAGGAGAGAGCCCCTAAGTCAGAAACACGTCTGGCCGAAGCAATGGCCAGAAGTAAAATTGTTTTACCTGTCAGCCATTTAAGGTCCACCGAGCCCAGTGGTTCAAACGGCGGTCCCTGGAGAGCCCTCAGGACCATAGCCGCCACCGGTGGAACAAAAAGGTGGCTGAAGCCGAAGAACACCTTGCATAAAGGTGCGCACATCAGGGATTGCAGCAATCCTACGATGGAACCAGACTGACAGGGCATACACCTGCACCTTCAGAGACGCAAAGCGAAGCCCATGGTCCAGGCCCGCCTGTAGGACAGACAGACTGAACACCCGAGGGGCATAAACCGCTCGGCCGACACCACTGGAAGAACGTATGCCACACACGATGGTATATCCTTGCAGAAGATGGTTTCCGAGCCCTTAGCATAGTTTGCACTACAGAGCTGGAAAACCCCCTGGACTTTAACATGGCCGTCAACAGCCACGCCGTCAAAGACAGCCGAGTCAAGTCCGGGTGAAGACAAGGACCCCGTGACAGAAGTCCGGTCGTAACGGCAACCGCAGAGGAACGTCCACGGACAGCCCCTGTTGGTCTGAGAACCAGTGCCGCCTGGGCCACGCGGGAGCTATCAACAGGAGCATCCCTCCTTCCTGTTTGAATTTCCGGATTACCCGTGGAAGAAGGGAAAACGGAGGAAATAGGTAAGCAAACCGGAACGTCCACTGGACGGACAGAGCATCCACCAGAGATGCCTTTTCGTCTCTTGTGCGAAACCCGTACACCGGCAACTTGTTGTGCCGTGACGCCATGAGGTCAATCTCTGGAAGACCCCACCTGTCCACCAGAAGTTGAAAGACGTCCTGGTGCAAAGACCATTCCCCCGGATGAACGTCCTGGCGACTGAGAAAGTCCGCCTCCCAGTTTAAGACTCCCAGGATGAATACCGCTGATATGGCCAGGAGATTGCATTCCGCCCAACCCGGGATTCGGTGGTGGAGTTGTCCGACTGGACCTGCACGGGGTGACCTTGGAGAACCCGATGTGCCTGCTGGAGCGCATTGAAAACCACGCGGAGCTCCAAGATGTTTATTGGAAGCACTGTTTCCGTCTGAGTCCATCTGCCCTGGAACAAGTGTGGACCCGTGATGCAGCCCCAGCCCCGAAGGCTGGCGTCCGTTGTCAACAGGACCCAGTTCGCCACCTAGAATGGACGACCCTTGTTGAGATGGGTCGTCTGCAACCACCAGGCTAGGGACAGGCGAACCTCCGGCGTGAGTACCATCGTCTGGGACTTTAGACTGAGGCAGTCCATTCCATTTGGACAGGATCAATTGCTGCAGAGGTCTGGAGTGAAACTGGGCATATTCCACCATGTCGAATACTGACACCATGGAGTCAAGTAACCTCATTGCCGAGTGTAGAAACACACGGCGACCCTGCAGACAACTGCGCACCCTCAACTGTAAGGCACAAATCTTTTCTCCCGTCACAAAGATCCTTTGCTGCCTGGAGTCCAATAAGGCTCCGAGGTTTAGAATCCTCTGAGATGGAATCAGGGTGGACTTCTGCCAGTTTATTAACCAGCCGTGCCGTTGCAGTACTGCAATCGTTTGGTCCAAGTGGCGTACAAGGAGCTCCGGAGATGCTGCTACCAACAGAAGGTCGTCTGAGTACGGCAACATGCGGACTCCCTGCAGCCGCAGGGAAGCCGCCATGACCGCCATAACCTTGGTGAACACACATGGTGCTGTCGCCAGGCCAAAAAGGTAATGCCCTGAAGTGATCGTTGCAGATGGCAAACCTGTGGAACTGTTGATGGCGTGAAAGAATAGGGACATGCAGGTAAGCATCCTGTATGTCCAATGACACCATGTAATCCCCAGGTTCCAGCGCCAGAATGATGGACCGTAGGGTCTCCATCTGAAACCTCGGCACCCGCAAGGACTTGTTGAGTGCTTTGAGGTTGAGGATCGGACGGTACGACCCATTGGGTTTCTGCACCAAAAACAGATAGTAATAGAAACCCAGGCCCCTCTGGGAGAAAGGAACAGGCACTATAACTCCAGCCTGGAGCATAGTGTGCAAAACCTTCCGCAGTTCCGTGGCTTTTTTCTGGTCTGATGGAAGACCCGTGGTGAAGAATCGGGAAGGAGGCCTGTGCCGAAAGGAGAGGGCATACCCGTGAGAAACCACCTCGTGAACCCAACTGTCTGTCGTGGTTACCGACCAACACTTGGCGAACTGCAGCAGGCGGCCTCCCACTTTGGGATCCCCCAAAGGGAGGCCCAGGCCGCAGGCTTGTCATCGGACTTAGGGGCCGGACGTCTGGCACTCCAGGCCTGTTTCCGGGGCTTGGCCGATTTCTTGGGGCCAGCCTGTCGGGGAAAGGACTGTGCTTTAGGCCTACCCTGGGCCCTGTAAGGCCGAAAGGATGACGTACCTGAACTGCAAGGGACTGTAGCAGACGGGAGACATGCCGATTTGGCTGCCGCCAGCGTGGCTACAATTTTGTCCAGATCCGGACCAATTAGGACTTCTCCATTAAAAGGCAAAGCTTCCAAGCCCTTTTTGGAATCAGCATCCGCCTTCCAAGATCGCAACCATAAGGTGCGACAAGCAGCCACAGCTGCCGAAGAAATCCGAGAAGTCAGGGTACTGATATCTAAAGCCGCTTCATTAATGTAAGTGGCCGAATCCCGGAGATTGCCTACCAACTCGGTCTGTTCAGCCGAACAGTCGGAATCGAAAGACGCCTCCAAACTATCCGCCCAGCGCTCCATAGCTCTGGCTACCCAACAAATGGCCATAGCCGGCCTGGCTGCATTACCCCCCCACGGGAGGGAATAAACGGACTTTAGGCAGATCTCCACCTTACGGTCCGTAGCATCCTTCAAGGAGGGCATGGGCAACGTGGCACTTCGGACCAAGTGTGTCACATGAGAATCCACCTGTGGAGGGGATTCCCACTTAGAAAAATAATTGTCCGCAAACGGGTAAGCCACCGCCAAGCGTCTGAGGCTGATACTGTTTACCAGGGTGTTTCCACGCCTCCTCTAAATGGTCTACTAATTGACCCGAAAGAGGAAACACTGTGGAGTCACCCTTAATATCCTTAAAAAAGGCATATTTGGACTTGATCACCGGAGGATAGTCATCCTCAATCACTAAAGCCGTGCGGACTGCCCGAATAAGGCCAGGAATATATACCTTGGACTTAGCGTCCGACTCTTTAGTACGGAGAGGTTCTTGGTCAGAAAGATCCAGAATCTCCCCATCATCAGACGTCCCGTCGTCATCCTCATAAGGAGCGGACAAAGACGCCACCGGCCGCTTATGTGGCCGCAACACAGACTCTCCCTGTAACACGTCCGACAAATGCTGTACAGAACTTGTCAGAGAATTAATCCACGCAGGCTCCTGAGAGACCTGGGGAGGGGAAATAGGGAGACTGTGGGGTACCATCAATTGTCTCGGGAAACCCTGCATGGGTGACGACACCACTGACTGCTGGGACAATCCCATCTGAGGGAACGCAGGTTGCGGACCTAACTGGCCCACTAAGGTTGTAAGCGCTTTGGCGAAACAAGCCCAGGGCGGTTCCTGTACCGGAGCCATGACAGTAATTGGCCGCGCCAATAAATAACACTGCCGACATAGCCCCTCCGCGTTACCCTCCCCCTCCGCTATTGGTACCTTACACGTAGTACACAGAAACTGGAGAGGAAAGTCACTCTCAGACATGATGGTAAGTATGTGACCCCTCTCACTGATACTTGTTAGTATAGTGGGAGAACCACCCTGCAATCACCGCACCGCAAGGGCTTTAGCAGAAGAAGAGCAGGGACAGTGAACTGGCTGACAGTAGAAAATGAAAGTACAGGCAGCAGCGCTAGCAGAAGTCACATACAATGCAAAGAAATCAATTCCTGCACTATCAGCGCTGATCCTCAACTACGCAGACAGAGCCTGGTAGGACACAGCGCTGCATACACAGACCTGTTACCAACAGAGGAGAACCCAGACCACGATGCCACCGATAATCAGCGTCCAGCAGCGCTCACCATGCTTCAGCAAAGATGGCCACCGAGGAGCAGAGAGGAGGCCGGCCTGGGGGAGGAGCGCTGCCACAGGGCCAGTCAGCAGATGCAGAGAGGGCTGTGTGCAGCGGGGGAGGCGCCGGCGGTCCGCTGTCCCAGGGGGGCAGTGGAAGCGCAGGTTAGTTACCTGGCTCCACGCTGCAGCCAGTTCCCAGGGAGCCCCCTGCCTGGGGACTCTGGACCATGTGCTCAGCAGGGACCCACCGCGAGACCCTGCTGCTTACCTGCTGCCCCCTTGAATCCAGCCATGGTCCCAAACATCTGGGGTCACCGCTAGCTGTGACCCTAGATGCTTACCAGCATCCCCGGATCAGTACCGGCGTTCTGGTACCGGCGGGGGTGTAGGGAAGACAGCATGGACGTCAGCATTCACTGTCCATGCTGTACTTCCAGATGAGAAGCCACAGCTGCTAACCAAGAAACTTCAGGGGCTAACCTTAGCCCCCCTCTAAACAGGTGCATCAGACTCCGAGCCAGGCACAAACGAAAAACTGAGATGCCTTGGCTCAGGGCGGGGTATAGGAGGGGGACCCTAGTGCATCGTGGGAGGCTGAAAACTTAACTCTATGGTGCCTGATGTCTGACGTCATCACCTATACCCCAAGGGATCCTGTGGAACCCTATGGACCCTGATGTAGAAAGTTTGAAAATCACTACTCTATAATGTCAATATTTCCCTCTAGCCAAAGGGTGATCTGCATTATTTAAAGTAGCTGATCTACTATAATAAAAAAGGGACCAGTCAAATATCCCAGGTAGCTGCAACCAGGTTTTTTGCTCTTGTAACAATTTTACTTTCTGCAATAAACATGCACGACGATCAGCTTCCCTTTTAGAGGTAATCTATTTCGCCGTTGCAGTGGTAATTCATATTTGAGCATTAAGGCAACAAATTCCTTAACAAAAAAAAATTAATTTGCTGTAGGGATATCATAACCTGAGATGTATTGCAAAGAATGGATTTAACCAGGGCGACCATTTTAACCATAGTTTGGCAAATTGTTGGATAGGGTCAAGCACAATTCATAATGCAGGGCCCATGAGGTGTATTTGGCCAGAACAGACATTTAGGCATAGCAGAGGTAGACATTCCTTATTATTGTAAGCAGGCCATTCGGGCCATCACAATGAAAACCTAGTTAACTTGTGAGACAAGAGAATGTGTCATTTTGGAGGTATCTCTAGCACTTCTGCATGCCGGGTCAGGGGAATACTGCCTACTGCTAGGGGTTTTTTGTCAGTAACATTTAGAAAGGCACAGCTATGCCCATAGTGAGAACAAAAGATTGGGAATTGGTAGAGTTCATCAGTGAGGCAGCCTACAAAAAGGAAGTATATTTTCTTATTAAATTGGTTCAAAGTATTAGTATACATTTTATTAGAAGGGTTAAAATTTCAGCTCCAAATGGCATCACAAATGTAGGTGTAGAACAGAACTGATTAGGCCCATGCAAACTTTCTATGGTGCCCCCATTCCATCCCTCCTGTTTCCTCTTAACATGACTAGATCCATTTACTTAGCAATTTAACATGAGAAAGTTAGACTTTGAACCATGGTAGAATGATCTGTGACAGTCAAGTTATTCCCTTCATAAAATATGTTACATAGCAAATCATTTTATCATATACTGGGCAGGAATTGTAAGGAAAATCGTAATTAACATAAGATCACTTTTTAAAGATTGAACTAGAATTTAAAAATTACTTCAAATTACAATTCCAGTAAAGCCTAAAGCAGTGGTTCCCAAAAAGAGTGCTGCGGGGCATTTGTAGTGGTGCCATGGGTGGTGGTCTAGAACCAATCATATTTATGGTCAATGTTATAGGCAAAACCAGAGCTGGTTGCTGCCAATCAAAAGTGCAACCCTGTCCACCACCACATAACTGACCCAAAGTATGTCAGGTAAGCACAATTTACTTTTAATATTTTTTGCTGAATTGAAGATACTCTTGGATGCAGTGATTCAAGACAGCACGGGAACCACTGCTATAAAGAGAGTATCTTTTAGATCAGCACAAGACTGTTACACAACATGGTTAGCTTTTTGTTTGATCAGAATATCTACTTCACTTACTAGTTTTGTAAAAAAATGTTACCATCCCCATTTCTAGTTATGATCCATTTAGAAATCTACATCAGAGTGCTTAATTAATCTATAATCTTAATATATATATTATATATAATATTATATAATATATAATCTTAATATATAAGTGACCATCTCCATCACATTTTAGTGTGTATGGCCAGTTTAATGACTGGTTACTGTGTTCTCTTTTGAGATTAATAATCATTAGTCACAAAGGAAAACCTCCATGCAAAACAATCTTTTTCAGGCACTGAAGATATTCAATATTTTACAGTTGAACGTAAGAATCTCTGAGATATAAACCAATAGATAAACATACACAACTACAATGATTTAAATTAAATACCTAAAATAAATGAGATTGTATGCTTGATAAACAACCTCACCTTGCAGACCTATATACATGAGTACTGAGTGGCTTACCGTGCTGTCTTGTGCATCACTCTGTAATTGGGAAGGAGAACTGGGTCTGACCGACTGGCTTGAAGAATCCTGAGTAACAAAAATACTGTATGAAATTACTGTATAGATTGGTGATTTGTACAATGTTACTCTACGGTTTTTTGACCCATCCCAGTAATTTAGTTTTAGGAGTTCTAATTTGTTCATTCTTAGTTTAGGAAAATATCCACATAAAAACACTACTGCACATTTATTTTACACTAAATGACAACTTAAGGGACAGCTTTTATCTGACTTGCCAGAAACTGTTCCAAACACCAAGAGTTATGGGCAGAAGAGCCCTATTCAAATATCCTGCCAAATAAAGTTGTCCTTTGGACAAATCCAAGTTTCTTGCTGAAAGTAGTATCTACATTTCATTAAAACAAAGATATCACTTTGCCTTCATTTTTCCCATAACCTAAAAATGTAAGACTAAAAGACATCTGCAGCGGCATCCTGGTCATCTGTTCATACTTTCGAGGCATTAGGCTTTGGATGTTTGACGCCCACTTTGGAAGTCCTGTTCTCACAGGGGCAGTAGCTTGAATAAATTAGTAATTAAGCATGAACTTCATTTCTGTTTACTTTTTTACCACCTTTATACATTATGCTTTGATATATCCCAGAGTAATGGCTGCCATGAACTATGAAGACGAAAATCCCAAATTATAACTTACCGATACTTCCTGGCAGCTTACAATATACCCTCCCTAATGTGTTTATCCCCAGGAAGGTGAGGAGACACTCAATAGACTAGGGAGCTATAGGGGAAGGAAACCTATATACCCTAAGTGGGCGGTCACCAAGAGGGAAAAAAAAAACAAAAAACTTCCTGTCTAGTACTAGGGGAATGTGATGTAATGCCATAGTACTGGCTGCCATGCAGTAGGAAAAATACACACTTTTTTTGCAAGCAGGGTAAATTCTGGCTGCTTTTCAATGTAGTCCACAAATGCTGGACAGCTTTATTTTTTACACTGGAATTTAGATTTCACTTTGGACACACCCCTCCAAAATCTAAGTCTCTGCCCTACCTGCAGTCAGAGCCCTGGGCCAGAAAGAGCATTGGCACCCCCTCCCCCCTTCCCATTTATGAAATAAGGACATTAAATGCATGTCAAAAAAGGGTGTAGGCACAGTGTGAATCCAATGGCTGCAGTGATGATACAATAATTATACAGTATAAGTTACCAGCTCTGCAAAGGTACTCGAGGTGACATAGCTTCATGTGTAAGGTGTCTGACTGCCATGTGAGAGGTGACAGATTTGAGTCCCGGGTATGACAGTATTTTGAATGTGTTAAAAGGGGATGTGACTGAAGGTGCTTGGGGAGGTGACCATATGGAGGGTGAATCAGCCAGGGAGGAGATGGAGGTGGTCAGGAGATGCCGAGATAAAAGAAAAGGAAGCTACAAGTGAGAATGGATTACAAACAGAACATTTACAGGCCTGTGCAGCGCCCCTTGCCCTGCGCGGTGGTACATTTCGCACCACCGTAGTTACGGCCTTGTTTGCAATGCTGCATGGTTTTATCAAGATGCAGTTGCTTGCTCTATTTTACTCTGCACCCAAATCTGAATCAGACCACCTGTTGGTATAAAAGCATTGTTGGAACAGATTGTTATAACAAACTCCGAAACATTGGACAATAATGCACTGCAGAAAGTAGTATTTTGCCATCATAATGGTGAGAGAAAGGCAATTGACAAAAGATAGACATTATAATTCTTAATAGTATAGTTCGTTCCTTTAGAGAAATTGCAAAGAAAGCCAAGTTGATAGGAAGAACTGTTTTGTAGACCATAAAAAAAAACCAACATCTTAGAAACTGACAGGAAGAGGTCTGGCAGACCAGAGCCAAAACAGAATCAGATGTTTCCGAAAGAAAACAACTTGTGTGATGGGTGGCTCACAGGACAACGGCTGCAAGCATAGCTTAACACTGGTCAAAGTAAGCAAGTCTCCGTTTCAATTTTGAAGAGAACTTCAAGCTACAGGTTTGACAGTTTGAATGGCAGTACTAGTATATAACTGAACACTGGTAGAAGGTCATATAGACTGATGAACCAAAATTAAAAAGTTTTGGCTCATCACGAAAGGTTTGTGTGTAACAGCAACTGTCAAACATGGAAGAGGAAGAGTGTTTCTTCTAGTGAAGATAGAGGTGGTTTGCAGTCTAGGTTTGATACAGGGGCTTCTGGTAGTAGACAAGGAAGAAGAGTTATCGAGAGGGGAGGGGGGGGGGGATACCCTGGGCCCGGGTCAGTCTACAAGACTACCACTATGTTGCACCAGCATAATATAAGAACCACATTCAGTCAAAAGTGTCCTGGTTGCAGACAAGATATGATCCTGACTTCAAAGTCTGTGCAATTGCAATATTGGAGACAATTGGGCCCCAGGCAGAAACAGATAAATGACCACCCATAATAATGCTTGCAGGTGGCATTTACAGTCCCTGGGAAGAAAAAGTACCCACTAAAGTAGCTGAATACATCGAAAAATATACACAAAAAAGCATATTGGGGGAGCACTATATAGGGAACATGTACTCAGAATTTGAGAAATACAATTCTTATTTAGCTGAACTGTAAGACATTGAGGGAGATATATGAGATAGTGGAGTAATTGCCCAAAGCATTTCATAGACACTGCTAGATAAATGACAGTTAGAAGCAAACTGGCCACTTTGGGCAAATTCTCCACATTAGCTTTCTCCAAGGCTTGATACATCTCCCCCCGAGACAACAGTTAAATAGGAAGCAGTGAGCCAAGCAGTTTTTTTTTTTTAAACCCTAATACGGACATTGGTTTCCAGGAATTCAGCAGGAATTCAGTAGGAGGTAGAGATTCTTTACAACTATTTTTGTTCCATCAGGACACTAGTCTAAGACATTTTACCCAAAATAACCACCCAATCCTTTGGAGGATCTCCTAGAAAGAAATTCATTAATGTGGTGGACGCCTTTATCTCTTCCTTCTCTGTTCCTACAGTTCAGCGAGACTGCGAAATCACCGGTTCCATCTTATGACTGTGCCAACTTGAGATATGCTTTCTTACATTGGCGATCCAGTTAGGACATTTTTTTATCAGTACATCGTTGTTTCCTAAAATTGTACTCTTAATAAATGAACAGTGTGTTTTGAAAGCAATGGATTCCCTTTTTCCTTTCCTGAATGTCGAGGACGTCGAGGGTAAGTTTTGTGCACCTGGGGGATACGGGACGCCGCCCCACCAGACACAGACTTGGATACCCCGCGTTTAGGACTTCGATTGACTCACAGCTACACCTCTCCATGGTACACTACCCCAGGTAGTATCACTGACTGCTCTGTATCCCAGCTGATACATACCCCCACCATCCTATATATAACCAGTTCCCCTACTGAGATTCACCGCCATCTATTATATACTCTGCCCCGAATTCCAGTTCCCTACTGAGATTCACCACTCTGCAACAAGCTATATACGTAAGGGGCATTGTGACCCCCAACCTTATTAATTAATAAATAAATCCCTTTTTACACTTTCATCCACTGTGTCAGTTTTACGTACCATACCAAGTGTAGCGCCGACCTCTAATCCACAATTGTTTATCATATATAATTTGGGGTGGGTATCCCCAGAGAGGTCCGCAGCAAGCACTGCAACATATACAGCCACATAATTATCATAGCACAGGTCTCCACCATTTCCTTGATATTAGCTATACTGTTTATCAGTTAATACCCAAGAGACCCGCAGCTTTGTATATATGGGGCTTGTAGATTTAATTAGAAGACAGAACAGCCACGGCTGAGGTATTCTTCACAGACCTAACATCGTCCACGTTACAAGAGAATGGTCAGAAATTCTGCGATAATTTTCTCCAACTAGAAAAACTAGTGAACAAAGAATCTAGATTGTGGTGGGATATCCAAACCCTCAATTGGTATAAAACAAATAGTATAGTTCCCAAAGGACTTAGACTCAAGAAATCCCCCACACACAATACAGACAACCCTTCATTTATGACACAATGGAATGCAATACTTAAAGAATGTTCCATGAATTTGATCACTCTGATAATCGATACACATATGGTAGAACTAGAAAGAGTAAACAAAGAAATAACACTTAACTCACTCCTAGAGCAGTTCAAAGAGGATAATGAATTTCAAGCTCTTGAGAATATTGCTCAGATAAGACTCAAAAAGAATGGAGGATACCATCATAGCGAAAAAAAGATCTAAAATAATCAGAGATAAACTTCATAAAAAAATAGCCAAAAATAAAGGGAGTAGACGACTCACCAAATCTCCCCACAAGAAGAAAACAAAACAATCAACCATCACCAATAGGGACAATCTCCCTAGAACGCCAATATACAAAAAACTTCAGTTGACCTATCAACAATATATGACCAAATTACACACACAAACGGTATCAAACAATAGAAATATAATAATCGGAGAGACAGAGGATCTACAACCAAGAGATCTAGACTCCACATTTGATACATCTCTTCTCCACATACAGTTTCGACGAGAATGATGAATATGACACTATAGCAAGACAATCCCTAGAGCAAGGTTTCAGAATTAACGCATCAGACACCAATATTGACACAAGAAAAGAAGAATCATGGGGAAATATTTTTTTAGATCAAGAAACGGGAAAGAGTCCCTGCACCACAATAGAAAAAAAACAGAAAAGAAAACTAGACACACTAGGAGGGGGATGTAGAGGAGGAACAAATAATAAGAGAAAGACCGACAAAACGACCCAACACGCTCCCACCAACAATGGAATCATAAATCTAAGTAGTATAGAACTGACAGAACATGAAACAAAACTTTTGAATAAAGGGTTGAAATTCGCCCCAACAGCTAAATTGAACAAATTTCAGACATATCTGGATCTTCACAAATTCACAAGGAAACTCACATTAGCTAAATACCACATCAATAACACATATATACAGAAAACACAAGAACAAGACAAATACAAACACACAGACCTCAGACCTAAATCTAAGTTCTATCCTCAACACTTGAAGGGTCAGCTCATAAGCAGTTTTGAATCCTTAGTCACGAAAGACATAGATCATATACAAAGTCACCATAAGGGTAGAACCATGAACCTCACAAAAGCAGAAAAAGATGCATTACAGGCACTTAGCGACAACCAAGATCTTGTCATAAAACCTGCCGATAAAGGTGGCAGTATAGTCATACTCAACATCTCAGACTACAACCAAGAATCACAGAGAATATTGAGCAACAGTTCCACCTATGAGGTATTAGCTAAGGACCCCACAGCACAATTTCATAAAATTCTGAGAGACTTACTGAAGGTAGGTAACGACACAGGGATTCTGACCAAGAGAGAGTACGATTATCTCAATGTAATACACCCGGTAATACCAGTTTTTTATTATCTGCCCAAAGTGCATAAAAATATAGATAACCCACCGGGAAGACCGATCATATCGGGGATTAACTCAATATCTGCTAACCTTTCAAGATACATTGACACATATCTGCAACCGCATGTTAATAAACAGAAATCATACATTCAAGACACTACAGATATACTTAATACCTTACAAGAGGTGCAATGGAGGGATGGTCTATGGCTGTGTACAAGTGACGTCACGTCGCTGTACACAGTCATAGACCATAAACAAGGAACAGAAGCTACAAAATACTACCTTGCACAAGATTGCACCTTAGCAATAGAACAAACCAATTTCATTATCGATGCAATTGACTACATCCTCCAACACAATTATTTTTGGTTTGGGGGGAAATACTACCGCCAGAGAACCGGGACCGCCATGGGAACCAGATTTGCGCCGGGTTATGCCAACCTCTTCATGAGTTTCTGGGAAGACCACAACATCTGGTCAGGGCATAATTTTGGCGCGAATCTGGTCCTATGGCGGCGATACATTGATGATGTCTTCTTTATTTGGAAGGGAGATGAGGAATCACTGACAATTTCTAGGACATATTAACAAAAACAATCACAATTTGATATTTACAACCAACTACAGCCAGTCTAGCGTCAACTTCCTAGACATAACCATATACATAGAGAACCACCAACTCCACACGAGGACATACACCAAACCTGTGGATGTGAACAGCTACATCTTGTCCAGTAGCGGACACCATCAAAACTGGCTTAGAAGCATCCCTATTAGCCAGTTCACTAGAATAAGACGCAATTGTACTAAGATAGATTATTTCAAAACACAAAGCGATGACTTGAAGAAACAAATTTCTTCACAAACAATATGATGTGGAATTAGTAGAGGAAGCATACCAGAAACTGGCAAACACGGAGAGAACCAAATTACTCTCTTATAAAAACAAAAAGAACAACGAGAGCAATCAATTTAAAACTGCATTTATCACCAGGTTCAGCAGAGACACCCAACATCTTAGGAAAATTTTAACTAAACACTGGCATATTCTGAAAGAAGATGATATCCTTTCGGATTTTCTACCAGTCAGACCACAACTAATTTTTAGAAAAGCCCCAGATCTAAAACAGAAATTAGTTAGGAATCACATTAGGACTAAACCTGCAAGACAAACCACTCTAGATAATACGAGCATCATGAAAGGATTTTATTTTTGTGGTGCATGTAACAACTGTAGAGAGGGACACAGCACAACGAAGAGAATTGATCACTTTAAGTCTAACATCACAAATACAACATACAAAGTACGGCAGCATATCAGCTGTAACAGTACTGGGGTCATTTACTTGATTCAATGTCCCTGCGGCCTCCAATATGTTGGACGGACCAAACGATACCTGAAAACACATATCAGAACACCGCAGCAACATAAAGAAAGGACTAGAAACACACTGTCTGTCCCTACATTTCAAAGAAGCACATGGACAGGATCCTAAAGGAATGAGATATATGGGTATTATCCACATAGAAAAGAATTGGAGAGGAGGAAACTTCGAGGGTACACTCAATAGAGAAGAGCTAAAGTGGATATACACACTTAAAACCCTGACACCATATGGCCTCAATGCAGATAATGAAGTGAAGTCCATTATAACACAATAAACCACCATCATAATATACCATTTTCCCCCCTTCCCCTTCTTTCTTTCCTTCTATCTTGAATAAGGAGATCGTATACCAACATGGTGTATATTACCACACCAATAGATTGGTACTATATATATTAATATATATATATATATATATATATATATATATATATATATATATGCACGTATAAACAGGGTGCATATCATTACATCAAGAGACTGGCACCAAGAAATAGTATATGGTGACATGTTTTTATATGTATATATACACGTGCATAGAGTTTTAGCCACGGTATAGTTTTGACCACTAACCTATGTACGGAGAGTATGGGATAACTAACATTGATGCCATATAAATCTATATGCCCACAAACAAGATGGCCGCTGCCCATACATGACTAATAAGACCATAACAAAGATGGCGGCCGCAACAGACTATATAAGGCAAAAGCCGATACGCGTTGGGAACCACACACCGATCACACCAATCTGATCAGAGACTCATCACCACAGCAGAGTCCCACTCCTTAGTCTCCTCGCGGCAACGAGTCGGGCCGCCGTGCAGTGTCTACTGAGCCCAGGAGTTGCACAATCTCGCGAGAGTGCATACACCCAGAAGTCTCGTGGACCGCCGGTGGGGACACCGCTCACCAGCGGCGCATCCTGACACGCGCTGCCCTACACAGCGGAGCCAAGGACCGGAGGACCCCAGACGGGAGAAGAGGATTTCATTCACCCGGAGGTGAATAGACAAGCACGTCGAGGGTAAGTTTTGTGCACCTGAGGGATACGGGACGCCGCCCCGCCAGACACAGACTTGGATACCCCGCGTTTAGGACTTCGATTGACTCACAGCTACACCTCTCCATGGTACACTACCCCAGGTAGTATCACTGACTGCTCTGTATCCCAGCTGATACATACCCCCACCATCCTATATATAACCAGTTCCCCTACTGAGATTCACCGCCATCTTCTATATACTCTGCCCCGAATTCCTATTCCCTACTGAGATTCACCACTCTGCAGCAAGCTATATACATAAGGGGCATTGTGACCCCAATCTTATTAATTAATAAATAAATCCCTTTTTACACTTTCATCCACTGTGTCAGTTTTACGTACCACACCAAGTGTAGCGCCGACCTCTAATCCACAATTGTCTTTCCTGAATTTACATGCATCTATACTACGTGGAGGACTAAGGGGAGAGGAAACAGCCAAAGACTACCATATGCTGGGTGAAGCAGCTTTTCAGTAAGTATATCCCCAAAAGGGGAGCTCTCAATTTTATTATCTATTTTAGTGAAAGCTCTTTAGAAAGTATACTTCCTATAGGGAAGTGTGCTTTATTCACCATCTGGTGGATGAAGAATCAGTTTTGCACTGTTCGTTTTTTATCCCATTGAGTGAATTGATCTTGAAAGTATTATGCCATATTGGTGGATTTCCTTATTACATGTACACAAGGAGACACAAATATATTTAATAAGCGATAAAGTGTGTATGTGTTTGTCCTTTATGCACGGCCTGAGTTTTCCACCTAGCACCAACAAATTCGGCATGGTCTAGGTTTTTAGCTATGTTTGAAGTTTGTCAGGGCCATGGAGGTCTACATGATGCCCACCAAGTAGGTTGCGGAGTCCCGGATTTGAAACTTTGGTTTAAACAGTGCCTAAAACTGCACTGATCTGAAGGCACAGGCTGATGTGTACCAGTGGGGAGGGTCATTCGGCAGAGCTCCAATGGAAGTGCAGTGAGTCTGAGGATAAACGGTCACACTGCACTGACTGTTACGAATTTCCTCCAAGCACATTTTCATATGCCAGGTCTGCAATGTAAACAATGAACTCTGCAAATGTACATCAAGGTCCATTCTTCAACCTGGGCAATGCTGGATCACCCAGCTAGTACACAATATAAAAATCTACAGACCACTGCCTGATGTATCTTGACTGGATCCTGCTTCAAGTACACGGAATCCCAGCAAGTGGGACTCCTTTTTTACTATACAAACAACCAAGTTGTACCGTGCCCCTTGGCACTGGAGTACTATTGAAGATTGTAAAGCACAAGGGAAGATGCTGGGGCTATATAAGTAAATATTAATAAAATTAATTATCTACTTGCGGTTTATATTATTAATTCAACACATGGCTACGTTAGTTCTCATATATTGGTAATTTCCTGAAGCAGCAATGCTTGAATAAGGTTGTCCAAACCCTTCAAAAATTCAAGTCAAAGGACTGATGGAGAAAGAATTAAAACAAATTCAAACTGTCAAAAAAAAAAAAAAGTGTATCACAGTAGCTTAGACACACTGTTCTACGTTGTTTTCACATTTGTAAATCTCATTTTACAGAAGGAAAGCCAAAGTTTTTCTTTTTTTTTAGAACTCTATATAATGGCAGAATTGGTTATAAATGTGTGAACTTTCTGTGCATCATAGATTAAGGCATACACATTAATACATACATTGTCAGAGCAACGTAAAAAACCTGCTTTTTAATCTGTACCATTTTGTCAAAAGTGTGGCTTCAGATATTTGTAGCAGGGAAGGAATTTTTATTTTTGTAAATTAGTGTCCACCACTGCAATCTGTTGCATTTATCCTTCAGAAGTGAGCATTTTAATTTGATGAAGGTTACTGGTCCCAAAATACTCATTCCATATTTAAAAAGACCATTTAATTCCAAAATCAACCATAACTGGGAGATTATTACAAAACTATGGATATTCTTTGTTTACAACTGTTAAGCTGCATACACACAAAGATTTATTGAACGATTATCGTTAAACGATATTATTTAACGATAATCGTTTGAAAAAATCGTTCACTTTCTGAGTCAAACGGTGAACGATTATCGTTCATGCGCGTTCACGTTTGTAGTTCAGTCAGACTTGTCAACTCAACGATTTTCATTAAGGGAATATGCTAAAATAGTTTGCAGTTAAAAAAAAAAATCGTTCATTACACGACAGAAAATCTGACAGAAAATCGTTGGTAACAAAATCGTTGTGTGTGTATGCAGCTTAAGTTGGACATATGGAGAAACAATGTCCAGTTCTATGGTAAAAGGCAACTCATCTTCAAAATACATACAGTGTGTAACATGAAGCAAAGGCCAACAGAAGACGCCATATGATGCCAATTAATCAACCTGAAAGTGAACAAGTAGAGTAAATTTCCTTGAAATGGCTGATGTGAGCATATTTGCTATTTTAGTGGCGTTTGAGGCCTTAAAGACTTTAACCCATCAACTTGAAAGTTAATACAACCAACCCTACAGAGGTAGACTAGAACTATGAAATGCATTACAGTACTTAGAGGGGTATTCAATATGAAACGTTAACTTCACTGTCAAAGTTAACGTTTCATATCAGAGTTTTTACCAGCGTTAAAGTATCGGGCGCGCTCCCGCTTATACCCGTATTCAATATAAAATTATCGAATACGGGAACCTCCGAAGTTGGATTTGCGTAAAGCTACGATTTTTTCCATAAAAAATTTGTAAGACCCCCCTAAAGTTGTAAAAACATGGGGGATCACTATGGGTACCCCCGTTTTAGCCTTTAAATGAAAGTCGGGGATTTAAATAGCCGCAGCAGGTGTTTTTTTCCCGACATTGAAGAAGTGTTGCAGAAGAGCACTTAGGTTATTTTTTTCGTTTTTTTAAGTGCGCCCATCAAATTTGGGGTACATGAAAATGGGTACTAGCATATTTTTAAGTCCCTAAAGTAAGTTTTTAAAAATCCTGCATTTGTGCACCTGCCGCTATAATTCTATTCTTCAAAACACCTGCCGCATACTTGCAGAATAGCCCTGAACCTATTTCCCTATTGTTAAACAATTTTTTCCCATTTTTTTTTTCACCCCAATTTTTAAATTTTTTGGGGTGTCCCTATTTTTTTTTTAAACCCAAATTTATTTTTTTAAGGGTGTCCCGATTTTTTGTAGGACTTTTTTTTTTTTAACATTTCCTTTTAAGGGGACATTCCCAAAACTACAGGCTATTTTTTAATAAGCCTACACCGCCAAACCCCTATTCTGCATTTTTTTTCACTTGCTATAGTGCTTAGAAAAATTATCCGTTTTTCAAAAAAATTACCCTTGAGCCCATTTAAGGAAAAAAACGGGAATTTTCGGGAAATATGCCTGGGACCCCCCTAAAGATGTCCTGACATGGGGGATCACTATGGGTAACCCCGTTTTTGCCTGCTTAAGAAAGTCGGGTTTTTAAATAGCTTTGCAAGGTGTTTTTCCCTGCCGCGGCTATTAGAAGCCCCGACTTCCTTCAGGAGTTAAAAATGGGGGTACCCATAGTGATCCCCCCATGTCTAGACATCTTTAGGGGGGTCCCTAGAATATTTCCAGAAAAATTCCCGTTTTAGTTAACCTGTAAAAAAAAATTAGTAAAAGCCAAACCAGCCCCAGGCTTGCCAGCCAGTGGTGGTTTCTAAAAATACGGGGAACAAAATGTGTAGGGTTCCACTGTATTTTAGAAACCAACACCAGGCTGCAGGGACTAGTGCTGGTTTTAAATATAGGGGGCAAAAACGACGTTGGGTACCCCCTATATTTAAGACCAGCACCAGACCCAACCGACCGGGGTGCAATGCCACAGCCCGGAGACCCAATCACCAGGGCTCCAGGTCCAAAGCATTACACCCCAAGTAGGTCAGCGCAAGCCGGTGATCTCGGGGGAGTCGGGGACCCCCCAAAAAGGGGTCCCCCTCTCCCGAGCACCACAGGCTTACGCTGAAGCCTGGGGCTCATCCCCATACCCCTGGAGCAGTGGGTATGGGGGTAATAGGGGGGCCAAATAATGTAACACTATTGTACTTTACAGTGGAACTATAAGTGCCAGCATGCCTAACATTTTGCACTTGTGGAACTACAAGTGCCAGCAGACATGCGGCACCTGTAATTTCACTGTAAAATAAATAGTTAAAAAAAGAAAACACACACACTGTGCCCAGTATAAGTTTATTACATACACCTACCCATTCACACATACTTACCTATACCAGATGTTCGGTCCCCTTGTCAAGTAGAAATCCATGTTGTCACACATACAGATAGCTCCCGAATGGCTGCTGCCATTAAAAAAGTTAAAAAAAGACAAAACACACACCGTGACAGTATAAGTTTTTTTGGGGTGTCCCGATTTTTTTTTTTTTATTTACTCAGATCATTTCAAGGGGTCATTCTGAAGGGTGCAGGCTATTTTTTTTAAACCTGCACCCCTAAATCCCAATTCTGCACTTTTTTTCGCCACCTATTCAGTGGTGAAAAGTTATCCCCGTTTTTTATCAAAGACTTTTCAAAACTGCAATAAGTCTCTGAAATTGAATACGGTGTAAAAGTAAAACCTGCGATAATGACGTCATACCTCCGATATTAACGCAAAAACGGACTTATCGCTCCCATATTGAATACCCCTGTTAGTGTCTTATTGTTTTGAGTTATTTTATTTAGGCATTCTATTTTTACTCATTTGTACCCTACAAATAAATTGGATTTGGCAGGAGTGCAAAAAGACCAATCTGTAAATGCAGCTCTCATATTTGACATTGTTAGATCAATTTAGCAACATACAAACTGGATCATTCGTTAATTAAGTCTGACACAATACCCCTTTTACACAAGAGCTAAAACCCGGGTTATTGCTGGGTTAACCTGGGTAGCTCCTTGGTGTAAAAGGGGAAAGGGTTGGATTGCCGGGTTGTGTGACCCAGCAATCCAACCCAGGTAGCTTGCAGGGTTTAACACGGGAATAACCTGTGAAACCCTGCAGTGTAATTGGCGCAATCTGGGTCACTGTGACCTGGATCGTGTCGCATGCCTGCCGGTTGGCCTGCTTCAGTGGCGATTGGAGATGACTATCACCAACGGCCCACTTAAGCACCGGAAAAGCCGGGTATCTGCAGACCCGGCTCCGGTGTGAATGGCGCCAACTCATTAAAATCCTGGGTCGGCACTGGGGAAATTCCGGGTCTGATCCGGATTGGAGCCCATTTCCAACCTCTGGGTCAGATCTGGAATTTCAGTATAAAAGCAGTATTAGTGGAGTTGATCATTCCTAAGACATTCTCTCTTTCATCCACTAGGGGACACTGGAGGTGCTTACGCTGGGGTATAGAGGCGTGGATAACTGGAGCCGGCACTTTAAATAATTTAGAAGTGTGAAGCTCCTCCCCCTCTATGCCCCATCAGCCCTCAGTTTAGAAAATGTGCCTACTAGGAGCTGGTCACAATCCGTGTGCTCCAGCAACACATTTATGTTATTTTATTTATAGCATCTTTGACACTTTTAGGTACCCTTCGCCACCTCTCTAAAGGTGGGGTCCGGGTACCTGGCGCCCTGTTCTTTATAGAAGGCAGGAAGGAGTGTACAGTGCTTATACTAAAAGCACTGACAGCTCCTTACCGCCACAGCACACATTCTCAACAAGGCAGAAGAGAAGTGCTGACTGCAGAGAGACTTCTATGGGGGACCACGCAGTGAGTAACCACCTGCGCATCCCCCTGCTCCGCCGCTGCCCAGCGTTGTACAAACAGTGTGCTGGGCAGCTTATGCAGAGCGCTACACGCAGCTCCCTGCTGTCCCTCCTCCCGCTATTACAGGAGACGATGGGCTGCTTATGCAGAACGCTACACGCGGCTCCCCTACTCTCCCTCCTCCCGATATTACTGGAGACGCTGGGCTGCTTATGAAGCGCGCTACAGCGCGGCACCCGGATCTCCCTCCACCCGCTGCTCAGCGCGGCTCACCGCTGTCCCTCCTCCCGCTGATAGGGTGGCACCAGGTCTCCCTCTCCCCGCTGTTACAGTGCGGGGCAGCTTATGCAGAGCGCTTCTCAGTGCGGCTCTCAATCCCTCTCCCCGCTTTACAGTGGCGCGAGGCAGGTTAAGTGCGGCCACCTGCTCTAACTCTCCCCGCTGTACACGCGGTGAGACGCACGGTGGGGGGGGCGGGGGGAGTGTAATGGCCACAGAAGCCATCTTGTGTAGCCCTTCAGGGTATAAAGAAGGGGGCAGAGCTTAAAGGCAGCACGGGTCTCTCTATGCGGCAAGCTGCTGTATAACAGCAGGGCTGCCGTTCCTTATTACACAGCAGCTCATACTGCATCTCTATACAGGAGATTGCAGTGTAAGACACAGAAGGATGGATTCCTCTGCTGCCTTTCCTGTGCTGCACAAGTACATCTCCTGATTACATCTCTGGTAGAGGCTGTAAGTAACTGGGGTGTAAGTGCAGGGGAATCTGATCTGTGGGAGGGGGGTTTCTCCTCCTCTGTGTCCCACAGCCGCCTTGTTTATCTTGTCTGTCTTTTCTGTTTTATGCTGCGTTTCTCTGGGTGACTGTGTACTAGGTCCAACAGAACCAAGGCCTCAAAAGCTGTTTGTCTGTTCCAAGTGTAACAACAAACAGACCAAGCCACATGGCACTGGGTCCACGTTATGTGATGCTTGTATAACAACTGGTTCACAGATGGCGATTACTAGCTCTTCTGCTCCGCCATGGCCAGGAGATACCCTGGTTCAGAGTACAACGGTGCCTGCACCCTCCACTTCCTACCAAAAAAAAAAAAAAAACAATCACAAGAGCGTACTCTGACTGTTCTCCAGTCAGAAGAGTTGGACGAACAATTCCTCGCTACAGAGGATACCGTAGAGAGTGATTTGGAGGAAGTTTTACAAGAAACCCCTCAGGAGACCTCTTTCCTCCCGTCTACTGCTCCAGCTTCCAGAAGACCTTATACTGGACCTTCGTTTCATTCCTTTCGAGCGCCTCATTCCTTTTGGGGTAGAGCCAGAGGTGCTTCCACGCAACCGAGAGGTAGAGGTTGTCCACTAACTGTGGCACGTAGACCAGAGCCTAAACCAGCTGAGAAACGGGTGGCTTGATTGTCTTCCGTCCCACCTGGGGTTTCCTGCGGTGGGAGCACGCTTGCAAGAATTTCAAGTTCTACAGGAGGCTATCAGGTCTCTAGTAGTTTCATCTGTGCTAGTTCCGGTTCCGGAGCATCAGCGAGGTACGGGGTTTTACTCAAACCTGTTTGTAGTGCCCAGACCGAATGGTGCGGTCAGACCCATCTTAAACCGAAGGTCCTTAAAATCTGTCTCTGAAGATGTATCATTTCAAAATGGAACATCTGCAGTCAGTCATTGCGAGCTTGGAACCAGGGGGGTTCTTATTATCCCTGGATATCAAGGAGGCTTATCTCCATGTTCCCATTGGGAACCACACCAAGCTTTTCTGCGTTTTGCCATATTGAAAGATTATTACCAGTTTCGGCATTGCCGTTCGGGTTATCCTCGGCTCCCCGCATATTCACCAAGATCCTGTCAGTCATGATCGCTCCCCTTCGGTCATCAGGAGTGAACATAATCCCTTATTTGGACTATCTGTTGCTCAAGGCTCCATCGGTATCTCTTCTATCAGATCATGCCTTACTGACCTATCACACTAACCCAACACTGTTGGATAATCAACTTCAAGAAGTCAAATCTCAATCCGTCCCAGAAGCTTCTATTTCTGGGCATGATAGTGGATATGGAATCACAGAAGATTTTTCTTCCAACAGACAAGGCCAGGGATATCAGTTTGTTAGTTCAGCTGGTCCTCAGTCCAAAGAAGGTGTTAATGCTTCTTTGTCCGAGTCTCTTCGGAAAGAGGGTAACTGCTTTCGAGGCACAACAGTTCGGCCGATTTCACTCCAAGGTTTTTCAGCTGGACCTGTTAGCACAGGGGCAGGGTCTCATCTGCTTCTAAATCAACAGATCCGTCTGAGCCAGAATGGCCCTTCTCTGGTGGACGTAATCCACAAATCTTTTAGCGGGCCGGAGATTCGGAGTGTGGGACTGGATCATTGTAACAACGGATGCCAGCCTCCGAGTATGGGGAGCAGTAGTCCTCGATTACCACTTTTAGAGGGTCCCCTCTAGAATAGAGATGGCCTATAAATGCACTGGAACTCAGAGCGCTTTACAATGCTCTGATAGAGGCAACCTAGTTTCTAAAGGCTCATCTGGTAAGAGTTTAGTCCGATAACGCGACAGCCGTCGCTTACATCAACCACCAAGGAGAAACTGAGTAGCATGGCTATGCAAGAAGTAACTCGGATCCTCCGGTGGGCCGAGAACCATTCAGTAATCCTGTCGGTGGTATTCATCCCGGGTGTGGACAACTGGGAAGCAGATTACCTAAATTGACAGGATATCCATTCCGGGGAATGGAAGCTTCATCCAGACGTGCTCAACGTGCTGATACGTCGATGGGGATGTCCTCAGGTGGACCTCATGGTGTCACGAATGAATTGTCAGCCACCAGTATACGGGTCAAGAACTCGAGATCCGCAGGCGGAAGCAGTAGGCGCTCTGACAAGTCAGTGGCTCTACGACTTAGTTTACCTTTTTTTCCTCCGATTCCGCTTCTTCCTTGTCTTCTAAAAAAAGGATAAGACAAGCGACAGCCTCTGTAATTTTCGTGGCTCCGAACTGGCCTTGGAGAAGTTGGTTCTCGGACCTTCGATCCCTATTGTCAGACGATCCGTGGTCCCTTCCTCTGCGCCCGGATCTTCTACAGCAGGGCCCTTTCATACACCCCAACCTAGCGCAACTGCGTTTACCGGGGTGGCTCTTTCGCCAGATTCGGCTGCGCATTATCATCGCATCTGGCGTGCTCATATCTCACCCAGTTTCTGCTTTTCCTTCAGACAGGTCTGGATTCTGGCCTTCGTCTGGGAACCTTAAGGGTGCAGGTCTCTGCCTTTTCCATTTTCGTTCAAAGGAAAATGGCCCTCATTCCTTAGGTGCAGACGTTTCTTCAAGGAGTCTTGCGCATGCAGCCCACTTTTGTACCTCCAATAGCTTCCTGGGATCTAAACTTAGTGCTTCTGTTTCTTCAGTCGCCCATGTTTGAACCTTTGGAGGAGGTTGATCTTAAGTATCTGTCTTGGAAGACGTTTCTCTTCCTGGCTCTCGCTTAGGCTTGTAGAGTTTCAGAAGTAGGTGCTCTGTCTTAGAAGCGGGACGGCAGCTGCTTTCCTTGCCAAGGTTGTGTCGGCTTTTCATATCAATCAGCCTATTGTGGTACCGTTGTTGGTGGAGGACTCTGGTGTTTCTTCTACCTTGGATGTGGTTAGGGCTCTCCGCATCTATGTTGCCAGAACAGCGTCCATCCGTAAGTCTGAATCACTTTTTGTCCTCTATGATGCTGTTCGGAGGGGTTGGCCATCGTCTAACCAGACTTTGGCACGTTAAATTCGGCTGACTATTCATCAGGCTTATGTTAGTGTCGACTGTCGGCCTCCTTCGTCCATTAGGCTCATTCCACACATTCTGTGGGTGCGTCATGGGCGGCCGGTAGAGGAGCCTCACGTCACAATTGTGCCGTGCGGCCACTTGGTCTTCAGTTCACAGGTTTGTCAAGTTTTATACCTTTGATATGTTTGCTACTTCGGCATCCCGTTTTGGCCGCCTAGTTCTGCAGGCGACGCAGAGCGCTCCCGCCCGTGGGGAAAACTGGGGGACGTCCCCAGCGTAAGCACCGCCAGTGTCCCCTAGTGGATGAAAGAGAAAATGGGATTTTGGTACCTACCGGTAAATCCTTTTCTCTGATTCCACAGGGGACACTGGACACCCACCTCAGCACTCTTAGCCTGCCTGTTAGGCTTGTTCTGTATGTTGTATGATATATTGTGTGTTCTTCTCCTTTTCTTATTCCGCTTGTTCTCCATCTCCTCTCGGTCTTCATTTTCTAAACTGAGGGCTGATAGGGGATAGAGGGGGAGGAGCTTCACACTTCTAAATTATTTAAAGTGCCGGCTCCAGTTATCCACGCCTCTATACCCCAGCGTAAGCACCTCCAGTGTCCCCTGTGGAATCAGAGAAAAGGATTTACCGGTAGGTACCAAAATCCCATTTTTCAGGAAAGAGGTTGACAACAGGAATAGCAATTCCATAGGTCTCATATGAAATAAATCTTTGGCAATCTCATCTTCAAATAATTCTCCAGAAGATAATTAGGTCTTGCTTCAAAAATGAAAAGTAATTGGTTATCCACTAGTGAAAGATCTGTTATTGTGGATACTATTAAGGTGGAGGTATTGGATAGTTAGAAATCTTCCTGCGAGACCTTAATGCTGGGTACACACTAGCAGATATATTGGCCGATCATGGGTCGTCCAGTGTGTACCAGCAATAGGTCTGAACGACATTGTTCACAAACATATCGCGTCCGCTGCCCTGCGCAGCTGATGCCCAATATATATGTAGATATATTGGGGCATCGTCCTGTGTGTATGGGCGATCAGCCGACCGCCTGTATACTTGCAGCGGCAGCTGCGGGGATGGTTGTTCAGTGTGTATGAACAGCCATCATCTGCAGATATATCTGTTTAGTGTGTACCCAGCTTAATTCCTTTTTTCCCCACAATAATCCACTTTTTCCATTGAGCAGTTAACCCCTCATGCACAAATGATCATTGCCATCACAGTCCTGCCAGGAGGGGAAGTAATTAGCATCCTTTTCACAAAACTCATGATTGCACCAGTGACAGTCACCATGACTTTGAGGAATCGTCGTAACCCAAGTGTCATGACTATTCATTCTGTTCACCCTGGGTAAAGTGTGCTCACAGTACTATGAGTAACAACCTGGCCGTGACCATGATGTGCATTATAGTTTCCCCAAAACGTACTGTAGGTTTCATGAACGTCTGTTTGGTATGAATTGCTAGTTTCAAAACTGTGTCTGCACTGCATAAGCTACTTGCTGAACCAAGTGGCCAGGTGTTCTCATTTGAAGGCAAAGCTTCCTTGGAAATAGTGTTTGCTTTTCACAGTAGGGGGCCCTTATTCCAGCCCTGCACACAGAGGCTTGTAGTGTGTAATTTTATCAGTTTAGTTACTTCAGCTTTCCTGCCATGAAATACCCTTCTTAAGCCAGAGTTATAGGAAGTTTAGGCTCCTGGAGACTTTCTAATTTGCATCTAGATAGATCTTGAGGGGACAAAACAGTCCTTTTCAGCCAGGAAAGGGTGGGGGCTGCTGGGGGAGGGAGTATTTGTTTAACCATAAGGATCAGCCCCCCACACTACTCTGCGTTCTCTATAAGGGAGTAGCTTCCTGCTTAGGAGTGCTCCAATCTTCTGCCTCACGTGGACTCCATCTAAGCAGATCACCAAAACCTAAGAGTAAGACAATTTAGGATTTTGAGCGTTATCCTTTTATTTTATTTAAAATCAATCTGTGCATTTTATCTCTGTAGGTCTTGTTTATTTACCTGTTTTTCTTTGTAACTTAACCCTGGAGATATTTTCTCAATAAATCCTAATAAATTATAAGCGTTATCTTTGCTTTATGAATTCACGTGCCTGGAGAGGGCCATGCTACATCTGTGTGAAAATTGTGGATTTTTAAGTACGATTTAAGTGTTTGGCGATCGCAAGAGCGCTATTCTTAATATTCTTCGTGGAGACAGCGCGAGTGACACGTCACAACCGCCCACCTGTGTCAGGTTGGCGTATCTGAGCGCTGGCTGGGGCACAGCGCTGTAACAGCACCTTTATGGGATGACCCTTCTGTAATCATATCTAGATACCCAGTTAGTCTTTGGAACTACAGCTTATGCTGTAAATGTTGGTACAGTGAGGATACAAAAAGTTATTACCAGGAAGACCAATGTTTCAGGTTGCAACAACATTTTTCTGAATTACTTACTTTATGTACAAGTCATACTTCTTGGTTCAGCTCACTACAGTATCATTACAGCAGGGTCGGTGCAGTGAGGTTAATGGATCTAGAGGCACTGGCTAGTATCAGAGCAAGATTTACACACATGAACCTGCCCCATTTGCACAGATCTCACCATCTCCCACTAGCACAGAAGATCCCCCCCTCCCTTCCCTAATACAAAAGATTTCCACACACATACACACAATCACCCCGTAGCAGTGGATCCTCTTCAACTTTTTCTCCTGTGTGTGTTTCCGCTGTCTGCATATATCAACTTCCTTCCCTCCTCAGTGCTGCTGCTGAGCTCCAATGCCCGAGTACTTCTTGGACTGGTCACCTGATTGTCAGAGGTGTCCATCAGAGCTCAAGGCATGCCTCAGACTGAGGCATGCCTCCATTAGCTATTTTTTTCCCTGTTTTATTGGCTGCTTCGTGGCCCAGCCCCAGGCAGTGTCTGAGTTATCAGAGGTGAGGCTCTTACTGCCTCATCTCTCCCTGTATTTCCAGGGATTGGTGCACTATTGGTAAGTTTCGCCTGTAAAAACGATCAGAATAATACAAAGATAATATTTATAAGTTAAAGATATTTATATTATAATAATCATTTTTATAGTCAAAACTGCCTCCCCTAACCGCACGTTCCTACATTCATTACAGGCAATTTAAATGTTTAAGGAAACACAAGACTGCACAACTACAAAAAATGGAAAACAGAACAAAGTATTATTGAAGAATTGTTCCTACCTGCGGCTTTTTGCGTGGACGACCTCTTCCACGTTTCTCAGTTGCATCTTCTGAATCCCCTTTTGCAGCAGTTTTAGCCTTTGAGTCACTCATGATGAGATTTCTGCAAAAGGGTGCAATCCCAGTTATATGTGGTGGAAGTTACTGAACATTAAAGTTTCTCTTGGGTCTTGCAGAGAACTCCTTACAAAAGAAAATCAGAAATGAATACAAAAAATAAATGTTTGGAAGTCTGACAAGCCAGATATCAGGGTTTCACAAATACTCTTAGGGGTATATTTACATTGTTATTGTTCTTGTATTCAGCAAATCTGCATCATTTAATTCTGTACAAAACAATCTTAACTAAAATCTGTAGTCTCTCTCCCTACTGGTATCTTTCCATCACTGTTCAAGCATGCAGTAATTACTCTTTCTAAAAAAAAAAAAACTAAAATTATGACCCAAACGTTCACTCAAAATACCATCCCATCTGCCATGCCCCTCCAAACTACTTGAAACTTACCTACACTCACCTCTCGCTTTTTTCACTTGGAACAACTTGTTGGATCCACTTTAATCAGGCTTTCGTTCCCAACACTCCACTGAGACAGCACTAAGGTAGTGCATTACCTGATCACTGCCAAGCCTAAAGTAAAATCTAAAGGCCATTACTTCACTTCTTATTCTTCTAGATCGCTCTACTGCATTTGACACTGTTGACCACTCTTCTCATATGAACACTACAATCCCTAGGTAATTCAGCACACAGCCCAATCCTGGTTCTCAACCTACATATCTAATCGATCTTTCACTGTTAGTTTCTCTGAATCCCCCTCCACTTCACTACCTCTATCATTTGGGAGTACCACAAGGCTCAGTCTCGGGTCCTGTTTTTCTCAATGTATACTACATCTCTTGGAAAACTTAGCCCCTAAAGAGGTCAGTATCAACTGTATGCAGATGATACTGAAATCTACCCATCCTCCCCAGATTTGTCACCATCTATATTGGTCTGCATTACTGAATATCTCTGCCATTTTATCTTGGATGTCATCTCACCACCTCAAACTTAACATTACCAAAACAGAATTAATATTTCCACTGGCTAACAGTAGTTAGCAACCTGATATCTCTATCATGGTTAAAACACAACAATCAAACCCACCCCACAAGCTCGCTGCCTAGGTGTCATTCTAGAGTATGAACTGTCCTTTGTTCCCTACATTCAATGTCTTCAAAGTTACATACATCTAAAAAACCATATCCAGAATACGACCATATCTTACACAAGACACTGCAAAAACTCCCATTCATGCACTCATTGGGTCAGTTACAAACGGTAGACAATAAAAATGTAAACAGGGAGTAAATGGTCGACACCTGTTATTTGTTTTTCTAACTCTAATCTTCACCCTAATCCTAACCCTCCCCTTGGTGCCTAACCCTAATTATCCATCCTAGTACTTAACCCCAACAATAAATTTTTATTTTTAAAAAGGGTCTACCATTTCTGTGTCGGCCATTTCCATGTCAATCATTTGTACCCGTCGACCAAATTGTCGACCTTTTGAATGGAACCCCTCTTCTCCTGCATTGATTATTGCAATAGTCTTCTTACTGGTGTTCCCCAAAACAGACTCACTACTAAAATCCAGTTTGAATGCAGCTGCAAGGCTAACCTTCCTCGCTAGACATTCATCGTCTGCTGCTCCACTCCAATTGGAATCAGTCCCTCCACTGTTCTCTACCGTATTCAATATAAAATATTTTTACTTACACATAAGACTATTAACCAAAACTACACCAACATACATCTCTTCACTTACCAAAATATCTACCAACCCTACCTTTCTGCTATGCATAAGACCTGTGTCTCATCCACATGCATCACTTGCTCCCATTCATGTTACAGAACTATTTTCAAGCTTTCAGTGAAAACTACTCTTCAGACAAACTTATCAAATTCCATAGCCATTCACATAACCTTCATAAGCTAATCTATACCAATTGCATCCCCACAATTTACATATTTTCACTTTCTTAA
Source organism: Taudactylus pleione (assembly GCA_031769625.1). Classification (NCBI taxonomy): domain Eukaryota; kingdom Metazoa; phylum Chordata; class Amphibia; order Anura; family Myobatrachidae; genus Taudactylus; species Taudactylus pleione. The sequence continues at coordinate 563,312 of JAUIMM010001601.1, forward strand.
ATTTCCCATCCTCTGATTGGGCCATACAGCCCACCAAAAACCTCTGAAGTCCTCCTGGGCCCTTAAGCAATAAGTAGTATCAATGCCTATTTCCCTATGGATTGTAAGCTGTCGAGCAGGGCCCTCTTTGCCTCTATGTTTGTCTGTTATTACCCAGTTTTGTTTTATTAGTTTGTTTCACATTTTTAAAATGCAGCAGTATATTACAAACAACTGTGCTGATCTAAATTTCTGAAACCATATATTATAATCCTAAAAATAATGAATCTCTATGTTAAAAAAAAAAAAAAACCTGCTCCTCACTTATCAGAATGTTATAGATTGTTACAATCTGATAATGTCCAAGTTGAGACAGTATACCATTCTCCATCAATAGTCTTTCGATAACAGCCATAGCATTCACTCTGTCTGGTGCCAGACCTAGAGAAAGGGTACTTCTACCCGTGCCGAAGGCGGGCGCCTGAAAAGGGTGTGTGGCTAATGAAAGGGGGCGTGTATTTATGACGCGTCCCCTTTTCGTCACTCTTGGTGGCGTGCCCGGCACTTACTGACATGCCGGGCAGCCCCCAAGCACTGCGGTTACTGTGAATGGTTGCTGGGCGCATGCTCCTGGCATCCATTCACTGGCGGGGACCGCTGCACCGCTGTTTTCCACACCCGCTGGACATTGCGGCCCCCGGGAGGGGACAGAACCCGCAGGCTGTTTCAGCGGGTTGCCACGATGGAGGGCAGGGTGCTTTCTGCCCTTCAGAAATAGGGCAGGGTACGGCACCCCGCTGAAACAGCCTAGCGGGAACTCTAAGCCACAAATAATTTTAAATAGTCACAGTATACACGGTTGCAAGTATTAGCAAGTGGAAACTCAATCCAAGAATGTTACTCACTCCCAGCGGTGTTTAAAGTCTGTGCTGCTTGCCGTGTACAAGCTAAACAGCATAATTAACAGGAGCAGACTCAGAGTGATTGACAGGAAATGCCGTTTGTGGGTGGTAACAGGGGGAGGGTTCGGCCAAATGCAGGCATGCCAGTGAGTTTGAACGCTGTTGCATTGGGCGTGCATAAATGAGCCACTGCGGTGTCATACGCAGTCTGAGGCCTCATAGTGTGCGCTGAAGTTAACAATTCCAGAGTGAGCTCTGACCAGCCTTAACTTTGCGTATGGGTCAGATGGTACTCTATTGCACTGATGTTTTTGCAGTCTTGCTAACCATGTGCGTGTAGGTGAAGTGGGCGTCCTTATGCAGTGCCGACTTTGCATTGCGATCGCTATGGATTAGCATACTGTCGCAGCTCAACTGTGTGCATACGCTACATTGCGATCCGTAGTGAATCAGGCCCTCAGTTAGTAATTTACAACTGAGTAGCTGCTAACCACTTAAGTGCCAGCTCCTAAACCCCCAATACACCCCATGGTCAGCAGTGTTCCCTAGAGCACAGGGTCTCAAACTCGGTCTTCAGTACCCAAACAGTGCATGTTTTCCAGGTCTCCTCATAGATTCACAAGTGAAATAATTAGTTCCAACTGTGGACCTTTTAAAATGTGTCAGTGAGTAATGAATACCCCTGTGCACCTGCTAGGTGACCTGGAAAATGTGAAGTGTGTTGGGTCCTGAGGACGGAGTTTGAGAACCACTGCCCTAGATGGATGAAGGAGACATTTTTCTTCCCTGGCCAATAACTGCTCCTCTGGCAAAAGAAAGGAGAGAAAACGCCTACTTCTCCTATCCTGACACAAATGAGGAGCATTACCTCCAGTAACATTTAGATTCCCTGTGTCCAATTATTTCTCCCCCGAACACAAAATATTTGTCTGTCTGCTACCCATGGGGGCAACCACAGGCTTCTGCTTTCAACTACTGTTTCTGAATTCAAAAGAAATAGCATCTAGTGAATCCTAAAGAAAACATATTATAAATAAATTTCACATTATTTTTAATCACTATTAAATATTATACATTAGGTCTGCAGCACACCGTATGGACAGAATCACTTTAAATGACCAGCAGCTTTTATTGTTCCAAGACTATTCTGTGGAAGTTGCTAGTGGCACCTGTATGCACTAAATTAGCCCGCTCCAACCGTAAGTTTGCACTCTTGTACCCTGCACGGCTGCACATCTTTGACAGGAAGGAATGAAAACTTCATCTCACCTGCCCAAGATTTCAACATTGAGGAAGATTTGGAGCATTCTTCAAGGGAATCATCATCATGTGACTGCTGAGGCATAGTGTATTCGCATGTCCCAATCGTATGCTGTGGTTATTAGGACTTCTGTGTTTTGCAGATTAATTTACATACTCCTAACTATTGTTTTTTCGGTTGATAAATCAGTTTAACTTTTCATATGTGTCCTACTTTTCAGAAAATTTCTGTTCATGTTTCATTACATAGTTGTCCCTATGGGCTTAATTCCGAACTCTGATGGTTTAACCCATGTGGTATATCATTGCCTTTACATTTAGTAGTGCTTAATACTACTTTACGTCTTCCCCCAAAAGGAGATTAGCTATGTCTTGTTCGACTGTTTCTATTTGTTTCACATTTTGGTGGGGCAAAGTGGCCTGCACTATTCATTATTGTGTTATTAGACTACCTCATACATCATGCTTTTCTTTTCTCTCCCATTGTCCCACCCTCTTTCCTAGTCTTTCCACCCCCAACTTCTGACATGTTAACCAAGATGGTACATACTATTCAGTTATCAAACACTAGTAATCTAACATGACCGGTTTAAAAATGTATTCTTGGAATGTAAAAGGGATACATTCATCCGTTAAAATAAAAAGGATATTTACCTTCCTAAAATCGCAAAAGACGCACCTTTCGGTATGCTCCGGCATAAAGTCTTAACATTTGCATCTTATTCGTCTAAGGCGAGAGGAGTGGCTATCCTAGCTCGTAGTACTTTACAAGTTAGTCCATAATACCACGGCCGCCCTATGTGGTCGATCGGTTATTGTGGACATTACTGTTGATGCTCACAAATATATTATTGCTAGTGTCTATGCAACTAATCAGTATAGCAAATCCTTTCTTGAACCTTATAAAAAAAATTATATCCATATTCTGATGAACATTTTATTGGAAGGCGACTTTAATATAGTAGCTTCTAAAATGTTAGACTGACAATCACACTCTTTGCACCCTATACATAGTTATAAAGTTGCCATTCAATATTTGTGTCAGTTAGTTAGCAGATATATGGAGATTACACAACTTCCAGAGAATTCACTTCTCTCCGCCACATAAACCATTCTCTCGCATTGATTACTGGCTTCTCTCCACTTCACTGCCCACAGCAATCACTGATACAGGAATAGATACCATTGCAAATTCCGACCATCCACCCATTTGGGTTACAATGTCACCTGCAGCTAATGTAGGCCTTCACAGGCAATGGCAATTTCCCTCTAATTTAGCAAATTCCCAAAAGTTTCAGGACATGCACCTAGCTGAATGGGATGCTTTTACCTTTAATAATGCTACACATGTCCAGTAACGTTTTGGCAGGCTACCAAGGCAACCTTACAATAAGCTATTTCTTACAGCTAAATACAGAAAAGAAATTACCAAAAACTTGATTGCAGCCCAAAAAGATTTAAAGCTTACCAAACTATGAAGCAATGCCCTTCCCCAACAAATGTGACATTTTCTAATACTAGTAAAAATCAATATGATAAAATCCTTGATTTCATAAGCATTGTTTCAAGGCGGGATGCTTACTCTCCAATTTACATCGTGGTAACAGAAGCAACTCTAACATTCCGGCTCTCGGAGATTCTGAAGGTCATTTACGATATACTGGTGAAGAAATCACAGCCATTCAGAATTTCTACACTGATCTTTACTCAAACAAACCCCCAGATTTAAGGTGCGTATACACTACACAAGAGTGGAACGACTGTACGATTACAACATTGTAATCATGCAATTGTTCTCCATCCGTGCAGTGGATAATATGCCCACTCTAAACGATGTCGCTCAGTGCAGGCACCCTCCCTCATCACCAAACATACACAACATTGTCGATATCTACAGGTTGGCCTGCATGTTCAGACGACGACCAGCAGGAATGCGCATCGCTGGTCGTTGCTGGCATTTTACTGCACGATTAATGAGCGAACGATTATGATGTCGTAATCGTTCAATCACTCATCTTTTTCGTCAAGTGGATACGTGCCGTCGCTAATCAGTCTAAGTTCTGGGAAAAGCTTAAATTCAGTGATTGCACAGAACGAAAAAAAAAAAAAAAAAAAATGAGTCCCAGGGACCCCTCACTAAAAAAATTGGGGTCCTACTACAGTTTCTGGGTATTATCACAATTTATTCATCATTGCCTGTAGTGCGTAAAATGAGCTTTAGCGCATATTTCGCACTGAGAATTACATGGGGAGAAGTGAACACGGGTGGGAGAGGAGAGTACACAGGAGAGCAGAAGGGGTAGAGACATGGAGAGGATATGAAGGGGCACAGAAGAGCAGAATGGGTACAGACATGGGAGAGGGGAACAGGGGCCACAATGGAGCTGGAGAGCAGAAGGAGTAAAGAAATGGAGAAAGGGGAACGGGAATGGGAGGGTAAAGTACACAGGAGAGCAGAAGGGGAGAGGGGCACAAGGGTGGGAGAGGAGACTAAACAGGAGAGCAGGAGTATAATAGTTTGCACCACTATTATAATAGGACACAAGTCAGTCTCCCCATATAAACAAACCATGCACTAGTGGGTGCTGCAGCTGTATTTCATTCTGTGCTATAATATAAATACCATTTACCTGCTGCCAGAAAAAGTGATACTGCCTACACAAAGCAGTATCACTTTTTTTAAATTTAGTTTTAAAAATATTCTCTCTCTGCTAGACAACTGGCTCCACCTTCTTCTCTCCCTAATGGGTAGAACTGTACTAATCAAAATCTGTTCTTCCAAAATTATAGTACGGAATACAAATGATGCCGATAGATCTTAAACGGAAAGATATAAAAATCTGTTCTGCAACATTCATCAAATTTATTTGGCAAACGAAGAAACCAAAAATACCCAAATCTAAACTTCTCCAAACTAAATGTAATGGCAGCCTTCAGTTTCCAGACATCCATGCTTTCTCCCAAGCAACATTCTTTAGATATATATCTGATTGCCTACTCGGTACCTCTACATACACTAATAAAAATCTTGCAGAGGCAGTTTTTTCTCCTTATTCTACAGCAGCATTGCTCCATATGCAAAGGCTGCATATTCCCGCTGAACTCCGCAATCATTTACTGTTTAGAGATACGTTCAATGCATGAAGATCAATCACCAAACGACTATTTATAAACTTTATTGTGTCCAACCATATGCTTTTTTGGGGTAATCCTGGTTTTCCATCAACTCTTTCAAATTCATGGTTTAATACATGAAAATTTAAAGGCATCAATGTTATTTGAGATATCTTTGACCCTGGTGTGAGGCTTATGTCGAAATCGGTATGAAATACTGACGGTGGAAATGCCCGCTGTCAGTACACTGACAGCATCCCGATGGTTCTAATCCCGACAGGGGAATGGCGAGTACTGTTCCCCTGTCCTATTTACCCCCTAACCCTTCTTTTTTTTTTACCCTCATACTAACCCTCCCTACCCCCAACCTAACCCTCCCCCCTTAATGCCTAACCCTAAGCTCCCCCCCGATGGTGCCTGAACCTAAACCCCCCTTCTGTAGCCTAACCCTAACCTCCCCCCTCCTGCAGCCTAACCCTAAGTCCCCCTTGGGTCCTTAAGCCTAACCCCTCCCCCCCATGGAGACTGATACTTTGCCCCGGTCTCCTTATGATCGGGATGCCAGCTGCTGAGATTCCAACGTCGGCATCCCCAGTCATGTTGGGATTCCGATGCCGGGCACCGGGATTCCAGCAGTTGGCATCCCGAACGTTGGAATATTAACCACATCACTTTTCAGCATGTACAGGAAAACTATAGCCTCCCATCTAAACATTTCTTTATGTATTTGCAGGTTCGTCAAATACAGCTTATGAGCCGTATTCAATTTGAGCCGAGCAGCAATACTGTTTCGCGGCCCGGACTTTCCACCTACTTCGCCTGTTTTGTAGGCGGAAAAGTATCATGCGCATGCCCGCTTTACCCTGTATTCAATTTGAAAGTACGCGAAAACGGGACCCGGCAAAACTTTAACAAGCGGAAAGTACTGTCAGTTTTGGGGAAATCAGCCTGACACCCCCCAAAAGATGCTCTGACATGGGGGTTAGCGATGGTTACCCCCGATTTGGCTTGCTGAAGGTATTTGGTGTTTTTAAATGGGCTCAATAGCTGCTAAATAGCATTTTTCTATAGGTGGTGCAGAATAGTATTCTGGAGTATTTTTTCCAGAAAATAACTTATCCCATCAAATTTGGGGTACTTGAAAATGGGGGTCAGCATATTTAAAAGTTGCTAAAGTGAATTTGAAAAAAATCATGAAAAATCCACCTGCCACCAAAAAAAACACTTGAGGTATACTTGGGGACCTCCCTGAGTCAAGTTCGCTAGTTTTTAACTTTGTACAACACTTTTTTCGCCCCTTTTTTCAAAGTAATTTTTTGAGGTGTCCTTAAGTCTTTTTTTAAAAATGTTGACACAGTTTACCTTTGGAGACTGTCTGAAGGCTGCACAAGGGTTCCCGCAAAACAGGGGGCGTGCTGTCGATGTTGAGTGACAGCACGCCCCTTTTGGTGGACGGGCCGGGGGCGTGGCTGCCCAGATGGAGGCGTTCCCATGGGAACGCCTACCGTCTGGGGCTGGCCCCACTGACATCGGAGAGCTTTCGGTTCTGTTAGAGCCGAAAACTCTCTGGGGTTTGCGGCGAGATCCTACCACAAGGGTCTCGTCGCAAGCCCGATGGTCACGATGGTCTTGACCTTCGCGACCATCTTCCTGGCCGCTCGCTATAGCTGTGGGTGGTCACCCACAGCTATGCGAGTGGCCAGGAGGCCGCTCTAAAAAACAAGAAGGTCGGCCCTGATTCAGAGCGAGCACTCTGTCAGAGCGTCCGGCTCTGAATCAGGGCCTCTGTTCTCTGACATGTCTTTATAGGTTACACATTTTCTCAATAAAATGCTTTTCAAAAAAAGAAAAAAAAAAATACCCTTCATGAAGATAGGCAAAGGAAAATAAATGTATCTGGTCGTAGCCACTCTGGACTTTACAGTTTCTGTAGAAACATGAAACCTCTTAGCAGCTTTCCTTATTTATATCCATAGGATCCTTTAGGGGACTTTCCTTCTAACTGAATAGCTGTTTTGTAGATAGGATGGCACCATGTAGAAACCTCATTTTCCTAATAAGGATACAGACTGATAAAATTAAATTGACATCTATCCAACTGTTCTCATTCATTATTAATGCCATGTTTAATATCCTAGTGTATTAAAAACACTTTATGATCCAGCGTGAACTATTGGAGGAGTTAGGGATGGACTGTATATTAATAAAGTCCTCCTCAGTGGCAAACTTATCCTGCATTGACAGCATGTCAGGAAATTAACGGTTTACTTTGTTCAGGAGGCAGAGACAGGCTTTGGAGAAGTATACAAACCACCCATGGATTGAGTCATTTTCTTCCATCCTGCAGCTTCAAGAGTATCGAGAAGATAAATTTACTAACTAAACCTCTGCTACTCAATCTTTTAAACCAGAGGGGTTTTGAGGGGTTGCCCAGGCTCCATTGCAGAGATTGTCCTTAGTATTTATTGAGACTCAGCAATGCAATGTAATGATACATCACATTGCCACACAAACTAGACGATCTGTTGAATAATTCTGCAATATATCGTTGCACGCTTCATGCAACCATGTCGTCCATGGAATTGTCCCAATAGATGTGCAGAACATCCACTGGGACGATGTTATGACATAGGAAATAAGTTATTTTGCAGGAAAATAAATGCAGTGCATCCTCCCTGAAAAGGAAAAACTCATTGGGTCTGCCATTTACAAACCTTTCAGATTTAAATAATCTAGTCCCACAGATGTGCATACAGGTTTCTATCCCACTCCCACACAAAGCAGCACCCTAATCCACACAGCTCTTCCCAACAGACGATGGAAACAATTAAACATTCATAAATCCATTCGCTTACCCATAAAAACCTTGTGTATTTGTGCAAAAGTTACAATGTGCAATCATAATACATCTGCAATCCACACTTGTACTTGTGTTAAGCTAGACTTGTCAGTATGGTCTGTTTGCAAGCCTTAGATCTAGTAGACCTGGAAATAGACTATTTTGGAATATTGTAGAAATGTAAAGATCTAAATTTTCTTTGAATGCTGATTTACTCAGAAAGTGGTCACTGCACCCCAACATTGATGAAGTCCATGCTGCACCCCAAAAGAGCAACCCTAATTAATAACTGTTCACTGCAGTATGCGTTACAATATACTGTACTTACTAACATCTTGGAAACAGCTTCTAAACCAGATACAGGTTGAGTCTCCCATAACCAAAATGCTGGGACCAGGGGTAATTTGGATATTGAAATATTCCCTATTATAGAATATTTGCATACCATAATGAGATCTTGGGAATGGGACCCAAATCTAAACACAGAATGCATTTATGTGTAATATATACCTTATACACACAGCCTGCAGGTAATTTTAGACAATATTTTCAATAATTTTGTGGCTCAAACAAAGTTTGTTTACATACATGAAATGCATTTGTTTCATATACACCTTATACACAAAGCCTGAAGGTAATTTTATACAATATTTTTAATAATTTTGTGCTTTAACAAAGTTTGTGTGCATTGAACCATCAAAAAAACAAAGGTTTAACTATCTCAGTCATGCTGGGAGACTTGACCTGTATTGAGTCTTTATTAACACAAGCAATGCTCATTTTTGAGAGTCAGTGTAAGGATTGACCAGAAGGGGAGACAAGATAGGTCAGCTTGACAAATTAAACAATATTTTGGAACCAACATTCCCTGACTTTAAATAAATTACAGTTTGGCATGTAAGTAGGAGAGTACAGAGTTTGGATGTTTTTTTTTTTAAATTTAATTATTGCAGTCACATACCATATCTGCGGTGCGCAGATAGTTGAGTGGGTGGATAGAAGCCAACTGCTTCAATCCAATGACCACACTTTCTATGGCACCCCAATTTACCATATGCAAGTAAAATTTTGTCAGGTTATTCCCCAAGAGCTCATAACTCATATGCTTGGGTGTGGTTCTGTTTCTAAGTTAGTGAGCCAGAACCCATTGAAAAAAAAAGCATAATGTGTATTTAAAATCTGTGAGATAGCTGGAACCAAAAGAGTTAGAGCACTGTTCATATTTTTGAGAATCAGTGTAGGTACTGACCAGTAGTAGAGACCGTGACAAGGTTGGTCAGCTTGACAAAGTTTGTATAATATCTAGCTATCTCGCTCTCTCTCTGTAGAAAAACAAAGTCAATCATGAGTTCAGACCTGTGATAAGCAACAAGTAGGCCTAATAATGCGTACACACTGGCAGAAATATTGCGAGCGCATCAGCGGTTGCGTACTCCCAATATGAATAAACGTAGTTCACAGATATATTGTATTGGCTCTGCAGCATAGCCAATGGCTGCAGGTGCATCTGACTGTTTGGCCGAACTACCACCCACCCATACACTTGCTGCAGGAACGGATGTCACAGCTGGGCAGGCATATGAATTTGCCCACCCAGCTGTGACATCAGGACGACACGTCGAGCAGCCGTTCAGCGAGACGGCCGTCAACTCGACCTAGTGTGTATCCAGCTTATGCCACCTGTTGTGCAACAAGCCTTCACCACAGCCCTCCAAACTTCCTTCCTGCTTTGCCCCTGTCACATCAGCTCCTACTCTCTGCTTTATGCCCCACCAAGCTTGCATGCCTATCTCTTATTGATAAAAAACTTGGACACTGGATGCAGCTCAGTGGGTCATAAGCCAGAAGACAACTCGTATTCGTTGCCCAGAAGAGATGTCATATGTTGTGAGCTTCAGCTGTTGCAGAAACTCCTGCAAGTCACAGCGGCTGCAGCTCGCAAACGTATTACCTATTATTAGCCCCAACGTCTGGATCCCGTGAGCACTTTCACCCAACAAAGGTAGGTAAGACAATACGCACCAGTGTGCTGCTGTGTTTTTATTTGTGATTTCTCCTACACATGTGAATAGAAATTCATGCGATACACACTGGAAACAGATAGCACACAAGTGTTATGGATGGAAACCACTAATATTGTACATGGTTTGACCTAACTTTCAAAACTGGTGGAAAACCTGATCACAGATCACATTGTCAGATTTGTTTGTTACACTTATCTCACACTAAAAATTTTATTATAGACTGTCTTATTTGATTAACCACTTAACTGACAAATTCTTTTTCCGAAAACCGCTCCAAAATTGTCTGTTTCTTTTATGATTGAATTAGGTCAAGAACATAATTTTAAACTTATCCATCACTATTTTATTTGCAAAAAATTTTTTTTAAAACACAGTACACCATAAAAATAGCGACTTTTATGTTATACTGTAGTGATGGCCATTGACAAATGTACCATCGATGGTTCAACCATCGTTAGAAACCATCAATAGTTAAGCGATTGGTCGAGGAGATCTGTGTAGACCACATCTGCCGATGTTTCCTAAGCATCGATTGAGGGTTGCCATCGATGGTGCAACATTGATGGCCACCAGCAATGGCAAACCACTTGTTTTCAGTCAGAGCATCGATGCCATCCCTAATCAGAGGCTCTGCGAAATAAAAATAAAAAATTATATTATATATATATATATATATATATATATATATATATACACATACATATACATACATACATACACATACACACGATGTATATACACACATACATAGCGTTCCCGCTAGGCTGTTTTAGCGGGGCGCAGCGCCCTGCCCTCACAGCCAGGAGGAGGGCAAAAAGCGCCCTGCCCTCACAGCCTGCGGGAGCCGTTCTCACCCGTGGGACGCAGTGTCCCGCGGGTGGAGAAACATGCAGTGACCCGTCACCGCCGGAGAATAGACGCCGGGCGCATGCGCCCGGCATCTATTCTCCCTGTCTGCAGGGCTTGGGGGCTGCCCGGCATGTCCGTAAGTGCCGGGCACGCCCCCAAGAGTGACGAAAAGGGGACGCGTCTTATAGACACGCCCCCTTTTCCGATGACCACTCCCCCTTCTCGGTCGCGCACGCGCCTGCCCTCTCTAGCTCCAGCGCCCTGCCTCCCGCCGGAGCTAGAGGGAACACACACACATATATACATATACACACATATATATATATACACATACATATATACACACACACACACACACACACACACACGTACACATACACTATCGTGGCCCTTATGAAAAGTTGCATCATGGGGGACGAGGAGGAGAAGCTGAGGCCGGGGTGGGAGTGTGCGGGGGGCTGCCTGGGTACATAGAAGCAGCAGCCAGAGTCACGGCTGCTGCTTCCTGTACATTGTAGTCCCGGAGCCACAGCGGGAACATGTCCCGCTGGTGGCCCGGATACATAGCAGCAGCGGCGGCTACCAGAGCCGCTACCGCTGCTCCTCCACCACACAGTGATCACCTAGTGATCACTGTAGCGCCGGAGCCGCAGCGGGAGGGTCTCCCGCTGGTTACCCGGGTACAGAGCAGCAGCGGCGGCGGCTACCAGAGCCGCGGCTGCCCGATCACTGCTGGCCACAGTGATCGGGTCACAACAACAGATGCGGCTACATGAGCCGTGGCTGCTGCTTCAATGACAGTGCGCCGGGAGGGGGTTGCCGACGGTGCCCGATCACTGTGGCCATGTCAGGGAAAGCCCAGCCTGGCACGGTCGTATCTGATACGACCGTGCCAGGCAAGTGGTTAAGGCACCTATGTATCAAAGCTGGGAGAGAGATAAAATTGTAAATTCAGTTTCTGCATAATTTTAAGTATAACTGCGATGTAACAGCCAAATGTAGGATCAGGGCCATAACTAGTGTGGTGCGACATGTGCCACGGCACATGTGCTGTTCGGCCGTGCCTGTCAATTTTCTGTTTATAATCACTCACTTGTAGCTTCCTCTTTAATCCTCGGCATCTCCTGGCTGCCTCCAACTCCTCTATGGCTGACCCCCCCTCCCCCTCCATGTGGCCACCTCCCCAAGCACCTTCAGTCACATCAGCCTTTATTTAATGCACACATTTTAAAATACTGTCGTACACGGAAATCAAACCCACCGCAGAGATTTGCTGCACACTACAAGCATCTTTCTATACCTTCAGCCAGTGATCTACACTACAGTCCCCTTTCCCATGAGGCCAAACCCCTTTTTCTTCAGGCACACTCCTTAGGTACAGCAAAGCGCTTTCTGGCCCAGTGAACCAAAAAGTCTAGTTACGGCTCTGTAGGATATTTCACAAATTTCCTGCAAAACGCCAACTACCAATGCTGATCACAATCCCCATTACCATCAATGTGGACTGCAGTCTAATCCCTATCTAATTACTCCAAATAGCATAGCTTTTCAGAGCTTGGCCCTGAAGGCTGCTAACATCCTCAAACGGCAGTAACCGTTTTATGCCTATGCAGGCATTTTCAGAGGTGAGGGATCTTCTGTCCCTTCTCCTGCAGCCTCCGCCCACCACTAAACTGCATAACAAACTTACATTGGGCGCAGTCAGTCACTGCGGAGGAGTCTTTCAAAAAACACGATGGACACCTCCAATGTGTCAAAGTATTTCAGAGGAACAGTGCTTTAATCAAAAGTGCTGTCCCTGTAGAAATTGTTAGTACACAGCAGGGATAAGCATGTCGAAAATTGTATTCCCCACTGCGATGTACACTGAATAAAAATAAGAATCACAACTGTTCCATGATTTATGCACCAAAGTCTTAAATGACAATTGCATTCAATTTATTTTAAAAATGAACTTTACTTGGTCTATTCTTATTTAAAAAAAAAATGAATACACAGGGGCCCATTTATCAAATTATATTTTCAGGGGTTTACCTCAAATAATAAGTATCTCCCGTAAGTATTGAGGGACCGCAGTATGCATCACCGATACCTGCTGTGATCCCTCCATTACCGCTGGCAGCCGCCTCCCCCATAGGTTTCTATTGGGGATGCAATGCTGCCAGATTTACCAATACCCGGAATGCGATGCATTCCAGATATTGGCCCCCGCAGCCAATGCCACCTGAAGATGATGTTAGTCACTGTAGCCTATGGGCTACACCACACACTATTAGCCGACGGAGGGATCAGCCGGTACCCTCCCCGGCTATAGCAGTTGTGCAAGTGCAGTCCACAGGACTGCGCATGCACAGCACCCCCTGCACTGGCCGGCAGCTCTCCCAAGACATCGCAGAGACTGGCTCCTTTCAGAGCCAGTGTTCCTGCACGTCTCGGATGATGCATCTGGCCAATAGGATCGCTATTTGCAATGCGATCATGGGTGTTACTGGCATGTCCAGATCGCATTGCAAAAGCGATCGTTGATAAATGGGCCCAACAGCAAGGACATTTCCAGGCACAAATCTACACTGTATACGACATTGGACTCTCCATGGATAGAAGGGTATTTATCAAAGCTGGGAGAGAAATAAAATTGTGGGATAAAGTACCAACCAGCTTCCAATTTACATTTTGCAGGCTGTTTATAAAATAGTTAGGAGGTGATTGGTTAGTAATTTTTTTTTTTTTTTTTTTTTTACAATTTAGCTCTCTTCCAGCTTTGATAAATACCCCCTATATCCGTTTTGCAACCCCACTCTCTAAATAAGTGAAATGCAACTACCACGTTTTTCAAGTTTGGTCACAATATGAGAATGAAGGACTTTACTCAACATGCATTGCAAACTCGTTTATCTTCCGCGCCTAACCCACCACATCTCCTCCATTACATCCACGCAGGATTCCAAGTATTACATAAAATAGAGGGTTTCCCTCAGATATTTTCATTGAAATAGACCCTATGCACACACCTTGGTACATAGAAATCGCTGAAAATAAATCTGCACTTGCAGAGATATTCTATGCCCTCCATTCCCTCAGTTATTTCCCGGGGCTGATACAGACAGCAGGGTGTGCAAGCGATAATAATAATAAAGATGTCTCACATTTGTATACAGCAACATTACATGTCACCGCCACAGCACGTCCCTATATAGAACATTCTTATAATATTGGCAAAATAACGATGAAAGCGCATACCTTATACCAGCAAATGGAATCTGATTGGTCCTTACCCCCTATTTTATGTGTAGGAAAGGACAATTCCCTCCACTCCTTCCCGAGCCTATATTTATGCTATCAGCCCAGATTAAAGGCTTGAGAGGGCGTGTTTGTGTCCCGGCGATGTCATCTGCTGGGAGGGGATATACAATGCATAGGGAGGAAAGGCGTAGTCAGTTCATGCTTTACTGCACGAAACCACCATATTATTATTGTTCTGCACCCAGCATAGTAACTGTGGGGAATTATAGTGTATAGCAGGTGTATGACAGGAGGGGAAATTCTCACAGCCCCCAAACCAAAAGATGGAAACCATGGCCACGCCTACTTCTGCACGCCGGGGGTAATAGAGCGAAATGACACAGATTGGTCTTGGGGGTGATTTGTCAGGGGAATCATGTACTTTTAGGTCAAATAAAGTGTTGGTAGTAGTAAAAGAAGTGGAATATATGTAGACGTCAAACTGAGCATCTGGGAAATTACATGGTTAAAATAGGTTTCATAATTACGAATGTAGTCAGAACCAGGTTAATATTTGTGGAGGCCCTAGGGCAAGTAACGTTTGAGGACCGCTAAACCTTGATTAACCAAATTGCCTGACCGCATGAATCAAAAATAAGACTTTACAGCCCTGCACACACTGGGCCTGATTCTGGCACTTACGCAATGCCAATATTTATGCAGATAGCAATTTTTTGCCATTGAACATATGTAAAAGCCACATTGCACACGCACAGCGATTAGTTTGTGATAACGCTTGCACAGAGGATTCACTCTCACAGTGAGTGACTGGTAGTAAGTGTTTGGGGGAGGTAATGGGGTGGCTAAGGAAACGCAGGCGTTTCTGACCTTTTTAACGCCATGTCAATGGCGTGCAGGGGCGTCAGAACAATTTTATGTTGGGGGCAACATAAAATCATACCGGCGCTCGCCCCCCTCTCCTCGTCCCTTCCACTCCTTCCACCATCTCTCTTACCTGAGCAGCAGCCACGGATAGTCAGGGGCTGTGCTATCTAGCAATAGGCTGCACCGCACGGAGGAGGAGGTGTAATGTGCGGCCACTGCTCCATTCACATGATTGGGGGAGCGAGCCACCCCCTTGCCCTCCCCCATTCCGAGACCCATGTGGGCGTGCATAAATTAGCCATTGCGATCTCCTTTGCAGCATGAGAGCTCTCAGCATGTCAGGACTTCACTCAGTAGCTGCGTGGCTGTGCGATCTGCATCGATGTTCCCAATGTTTACGCTGATGCACGTCATCGGACAGATATGAGAAGACAGCAGTGGACGTCCCTATGCTTGGGTAAGCTTTGGAAAACATAAGCATATTTCGCAATTGCGATTGCACTATCGTAAATCTCAGAATCAGGCTCACTGTGTACCTCCTGACCCCCTTCACATTTGATCCCTGTAGCACCCACACTTCCTGCAGTGGCGGTGGGGTAATCACATAGGGGTCGATCCAATTAGCCGCTTTAGAGCAGCATGAATTCGCTCAAAGCTGCTTACAGCACCGTAGGGTTGCGAGACAAAAAAATGTGCAAATTCAGGCTGTGAAGGGGCCTGATGGGGTACGAGATGTGGTGCTGTTGCTGGCGTTTTAACACTGTGGCAACGGCAACTCGGACCCTTCGTGGCTAACTGAATTGACCCCTAAGAGTTATTAATTGAAAGAAACTGATGTTAGAGGTTATTTCCCATCCATAGTGCAATTGTTTCCATTAAGTTGCACTAATACCTTGGTAAAATATTTTACTAACCAATTAAATGTTGATTTTTTAAACATTTGATTAACTAAAAAATATTTTTTTAAATGAATTCAAATATTTTATTACAAAATATATATATGACTAGGGGGTATTTCATACCACCCCATATCCATAGGCCTCCTTTGTAAAATTACCTCCACCGACAATAGACCCCCCTAGTTGTAATAGATCCCCTTTTGAGTAATCTCTCCCCCCACTCCCAGGGTAATAGCGCCCCATTTTTGCACATGCCCTCTACCCCCAGTGACCGTTGTCATATTTTAACTATTTTCAAATCCCTCCATGCCCCAATGTTATTTTTATTCATGGGGCATTACACCTCCACCTCATATATGCCTACTTTTGAAAAAGCATTTAAGGGAGATTGTGAAAGCAACATTTATGCACATAGAGATGAAAAATGTGTAACTGCTCAGAGAGGCGTCATAACATTTACTTATGTCCAATTTTGAATGAGCTCCAAAGCAGTTACATTCGTAGTTCAACACATATATCAAACACAACTCCTGTAATTCATCACGCATCGTTGGGCACACAGTATAAAGAGAGAGCCTCCAGATCGTGTGGTACGTTATAAAATATTTATATTAAAATATTTAATTAAGAACACAATAAAGACTCGTACAATTAAACATTAAAAAGTGGGCTTATCTGTCCAAAGTGTTATGGAGGTATTTAACAGGAGGTCCAGTCTCCAGCTCAACGCGTTTCGTCCCGCTGTAGTCTCTGGGGACTTCTTCAGGAGTAGATTTGACAGTAGAGATATTTTCACATGAGTGCATATACTTATACCCGCCTCTATTAAGTTAAGTGCCTGCTACAGGTGTTCAATTGCGTCATGACATTGAACACCTGTAGCAGGCACTTAACTGGTGATTGCTGGATTTATCACATAAGTTTTTTTCTGATACCATTTTTTGTTTTTGCATGAATACATTATCTCTGTGCAATAAGCACAGTCCTATATATAATATATAATATTAAGATCCTTTATCAGGTTACACTATGTTGGTTTTTATTCCCTTTTTCTGAGATATACACCTGGGGCATTGCACACGGAGATCCCGTCAGGATAAAGATCATATGGACTCTCTATAAACAGTGTTGTTGCAAACTATCTAAAAAGAACTGGTACACTGAAGGCCGTTCCTTCACCATTTTTATTAATATATATATATATATACATATATATATGTATATATATGCATATTTATGTGGAAGCTATGCAGAAATGAGGCTGCACTCTAGGTCTTATATCAAAAAATGCTTGTATTAGTCCATATTACGGTACACCATACATATATACATATATATACATACAGTATGTGTATATATATTTAAATATGTGTGTATATATGTGTATATATTTATATATATATATGTATGTGTATATATTATGTATATATATATATATATATATATACATACATACATATATATGGTTCTGTCGTAATGGCATGCTCCCGACAGAAGGGCACCAAATTAACGCCCATGATCGCATTGCAAAAAGCGATCTCTTCGGCCGGATGTATCATCTGGGACATGCAGGGACACGGGCTCCGAAAGGAGCCCATCCCTGCGATGTCTCCTGGAGAGCTACTGGCCATTACAGGGGGTGGTGCGCATGCGTGGTCCCGTGGACTGCACATGCACATCCGCCATAGCCGGGGAGGGTTCCGGCGGATCCCTCCACCGGCTAATAGTGCACAGTGTAGCCTATAGGCTACAGCAGCTAACGTCATCTTCAGATGGCATTAGCTGCGGGGACCAATATCTGGAATGCATCGCATTCCGGGTATTTGTAAATTTGGCAGCATCGCTTCACCCATAGAAACCTATGGGGGAGGCGGTTGCCAGCGGTAATGGAGGGATCACAGCAGGTATCGGTGTATCGCCGTGGTCCCTCCAGCAGGGGTGACTGGGCCGCATAATATATGTATTTGGGCCCACATGGTTGGGCCACATAAAATGCTTCTTTGGGCCGCATGCGGTCCGCGGGCTGCGAGTTTGACATGTCTGGTTTAGAATAAGCAAAAGACAGTAAAAATAAATATGCCAGATATATAGAAGCAACAGTTGTATCAACAACTACAGTGTGTTTCCAAAGTGTAAACATTGTTGTGCATAATGAGATTAATTTATGTTAGCATGTCTCTAGGAAGCAAAGTCAATCCTCTCTATAATAAGCACAATAATAGATTGAGGTTCAGTCCTTTTCCTCTGATCCTTGTGTTAAAGTAGATAAGAAATATATATCATTTATTTTGAGACCAGGTGTGACCATCGCCAGGGGTTACGGTGGTTCATCAAAGCCCCATGTCATGACTTTACGTAGTTTGTGTGCTCTGTATAAACTGTGTATTATCATAATTCCCTAAAGTGGATATTTCAGAAATGGCTGTTTGCGTCAACTAGATTGCATAAACTGATAGGGCAGATGGTCAAGTGACACCTGGTCTTTGAAGACAAAGCTTCCTGACTGTAACGTTTGCTCTCTCCCTGGGGGGGGGCAATGATGCAAGTCCAGTGCGCAGTCACACTGGCTGCTAGAAGGGTCATTTGTAACACCTCATGCTAGCAGTCTTCCTATCATAAAATGCCCTAAAGGTCCAGGGTCTTGTAGTTGTGCTAATTTGCATCTACACAGACCCTGGGAGAACAAAGGACTGTATTTCTGAGCCTGGGAAGGGTTTTGGCTGCTGAGGGAGAGGGGGGGATGTGGAACCATAAGAATCAGCTTCTCCTACCTGTCCGTGTTCACTTCTAGGGAATAGCTGAGAGCTAAGGAGTGCTCCCCATGTTGGTCTATGGTGGTCTCCCTCCACACAGATTCTCTAAGATCTCAGCATAAGATACCTTAGGATTCTGATACTCTATCCTTTTCTTGTATCTTTAATCATTTTGTGCATTTACTTATATTTGTATGTCTTATTTATTCACCTATTTTTCCTGTAATTTAACCCTGGAGATATTTCTCAATAAATCCTAAAACTTTATCAGCGTTATCTCTGTGCTCTATTGAATTCACGTGCCTGGAGAGGCCCATGCTATATTTGTGTAATCACTGTGAGTTTTGGTGAGATTTAAGTGTCTGGCGAACGTAAGAGCGCTATTTTAATACTCTTCGTGGTGGCAGCTTAGGTAAAACCCACGTCACAACCACCCAGCTACATCAGGTTGTCGTAGTTGGGCATGGTGTCGTGACACCAGGAAATTTTAATTTCTTAATATCATGGCAATAAGTGCTCTCATCGGATTTGAGATCAGATCTCACAGTCAAATACCTTACATCCATTCCAAAATAGTAAATTTGTCCAAACAGCGTGTCTATCAAATAATTCCAGACATACACACTAGTTGAAATGCCGTACAGTCTTTGCAAGTTTATACCAAAATTCTAATTAGTGGAATGTAGCACCGTCTGCATATTTAGTGACAGTCACTGTAGGAGAATAGCTGGCCAGGCTTAAAAGTCCATGCCATAATTGTTTAGCATTAGATCAGGGGTCAGGGAACTTTTTTACCTTTTACCCCAAAATATATTTAGATACGCCGACGTTACCCCCTTGATTTGAAAGGAAGGAAATCATATAGTAGTGCCCCCATTTAATGCCCCTGTAGTACTGCCCCCATAGTTATGCCCCCTGTAGTAGTGCCCCCATAGTTATGCCCCTATAGTAGTGCCCCCCATGTAATGCCCCTGTAATAGTGCCCCCATGTAATGCCCCTGTAGTAGTGCCCCCATATAAAGCCCCTGTAGTAGTGCCCCCCATATAGTGCCCCTGTAGTAGTGCCCCCATATAATTTTCCTGCAGTGCCGCTTGTACAAAAAAAAAAACACTTACCTTAATCCCCGCTCCTGCATCCGCCGCCGTCCTGTCTACCCGGCTGCTCCTCGGAACTATAGGAGAGACGTCATGACATCTCTCCCATAGTGCGCATGGAGAGAGGTGGAAGCTGGAGTTCAGAAGAGAACTCCGGTTAACACGGCGCTGCAGTGAAGGAGCTCGGCGCCCGCTGGTAATAACATCTCAGCGGGCGTCCAGCTCAGAGCCTCCCTGCGGCATAGCCGGGCATGCATATGAATCATTCTATATTATAGAATGATTCATATGCATGCCCTGCTGTCCGTCCATTACCCCCAGGAATTTCATTTTTACCTCATGTGGGGTAATTTACCCCTGTTCCCTGACCACTGCATTAGATGTTAACTGATTGAGCTGCTCTAAATGCTGCAGCTCTAGATGATCGTACTCATGAGTGAGAAGAGGTGCTGTTTGCAGTCTTGGCAGGCAGGTTGTGTGTCCAAATTTTATCATTTTATCATATCGGCTGCAGCAGAGTTTGTGGCAAGGAGGTGCAATAGGCAAGTTGGAACGAGCAATGGTCGGTAGCCTAATCTCTGGTTACCGCTTAGATCTCCAGACGGGAGCATTGAGTGTAGATCCGTAGGAGGAGTCTAACGCGTTTTGTGACTCTATTGTGATTTTCTTAAAGGCATAGTGCTTCCACTCCGTATGCATCCTAACATTAATATTCACAATGTCGACATTCTTTTCATGTTGTCATTCATAACGTCGACATCTCGATTTTCTGAGTGTATATGCTTGAATAATTACAATCACTTCAAATCTGGTAGTAATTTTGAATTACTTTAGAGCCAACAGTGGGCCTGATTCAATTCAGATATGTACGCAATGCGTCGTGTCTCAGCCTACAACTGGGATCCCGTACACAGATAAAGTGATTCTGAAGTCTCAGTTCAGACAGGCATTCTGCGGGACCATAGGGCTACTCAGAAGGCCATCATTGAATGATCTGCAATGGCGTCTGCATATGTATACGCAATTGCTTAGATTTGCGATGACTCAGGTTGGCGTCTCAATACATATCCTGACGTCTGCGACAATTGCATATTTTCTCACAGCAGCTGTGTGCGGGATCGCAGCTGTGATTGTATTAGTGTACATATCTGAATCAGGCACAAAGTCAAGAAAGCCTTTACTATGACCCTGCAAATGGAGACTCATATCGCCCACTTGACATTTATAAGCATCCAACAAAACTATCCTGGCTCTTGGATTGCTAAACACTGTGTTCAACTAATAGAAAAGTTCTAAACAAGATCTTGGAAAGAATACCATGCAGGTACAGAGGAAATGAATAGTGGTTCCCAACCAGGGGCCTGATTCAGCATGGATCGCTATTGTGATAGCAGGTGTGATTACGCACGCAGTTCTGCTGCGAAAATATGCTAATGTTTGCAGTACGCACCATAGGCCGATCTGCGTACGCGATTGCAATTGCAATCCATGCTGAATCAGGCCCTAGGTATTTACGGCAGCCTAACAGTCCATGTTTTAAGGATATCCTTACTTAAGTACATGTGACTTAATTAGTACCATGGATATGTTTAAAACCTGATCCATTAGGGTGCCTTGAGGACCGAGCTTGGGAAACCCTGGTCTGAACAATAACATTTTGTGATTAATGATATTAATGGACAGATTCAATTAAGTGCAAGGTCCTGTTGAAGCCTTGCTTAATGTATCTAAGCAAGGTGATACTGATACTGAATATTGCTAATTTTTGCAAAAATAAACAGTATATTTCTAAGAGATTACCACAATTCTGTCTTCTAGAGCCTTTTTCAACAAGGACCAGCCTTTCAGTACATTATTGAACATCCACAGAAAGATGAAGTGAGAAAATCTCTTTGAAAGTCTTATAGCAGGTGGCTATGAAGCCATCTGGCCATGAGCCTTTGTCTTTAAGCCCTTTATGACATTTGAGCATAGGCATATTAATAATGGGTGCAGTGTGCAAGGCGCCATCTTTCCAGTGACATCTTCAGGGGGATGGTGCTGCGCAGTGAAAGCAAAGACTCTGGCACTGTACCACAGCCTTTGCTCTCTAATGCACAAGCAAGCAAAGGAAGGACCTGCTTGCCAGAGTGAGGTAAGATTCCTGGTTAGAGTGGCCTGCTGCACAGAGGAGAGGTCTGCTGCACACAGGCCCCCCTCAGGCCTTAATATGCCCCTGCACCTGAGATATCTTACACTGTAATCTCTGCACACAGCACCTTGAGCATAGAGAATAGTTTGGGCAGATTGTAATGGGATAGAAAATCCTGGACCAGTTTTACAGGAAGCCAGGGGAGAACTTGGTTTGCCCAATATTATACTTTATTGGAAAACCACATAAACACTTGTGTAATTTAATAAAGGACATCAATGGCTTTAAAGAAATTAAATTTGACCACCAGAACATTACTTTGTGAGAGCTTTGCCCTCAGCCTGGACACCAACAACCTGTTTGCCTTGTCCCTGTCAGGAACCGTCCTTACCCTTGGGGTCATGCTGCTGTGTCTTGGTGTGGGTCCCGGCCTGGGGGCTCTCAGAGTGCGCTGTTGACGGGTACCCAGGGTGGTGGCCTGGAGCTCCAGCGGTGTTCCCGCCAGCTCCGGACACTGGGTGCTGCTATCGCAGGCCCGGCCAGCTGACTGCATTGCTGATGGGCTCCCAACATGGTGGTGGTCTCAGGGGGCTCGGAGTCCCGCCGGCTCTGGACACTGGGCACCGCCATATTGGTCCCAGTCAGCTGATCGTTAGTCTCCAGTGACAGCCAGGCCAGTGTCCACCTGACCGCATCAACCAATCCCTGTGAGACCCAGGGTATAAGTATCCTGGTCTGACAGCATTCTGTGTCTGACCTTCTTCGCTGATACATGTCCTAGGCTTTACTCCTGGCTTATCGACGACTCCCACACTGGCTCCACTGTATACTCCAAGTCCGGTCTCTCTTTGGCTGTAGTCTGTGCTCCAAGTCTGGTACTACTCCGGTCCCTGTGTATACTTCAATCTCAATCCGTCTTCAGTGCCTGTTCTGTCTAGTCCCAGTTCACCTCCAGTATCTACTAAAGTACTAGCTCAGTGATTACTCCACGCACCTTCTTAGTAATACTGCCCTGCTGCATATGTATAATTATTATTACATTTATGGGGACGAGTTATATATGACCAGCTCAACTCCATACCTCCCATACCACCTGTGACAACATATCTGGCTCTTTCCTAGAATCCAGAATCCCCAGCCCTGACAGTCCAGTATTTCATAAAAGGTCTTGTACAACCATTAGAGTGAGATTTGGGCCTTTACCGAATACCAAAAGGCATAAATCTTCCCTTGTCTCTACCAGCTGGGTATAGTCCACCATGGAGCCAGTAGATTAATGGATCTATTGAAATTTGGCAATAGTTTCTAAAGCTGTGAGCAGTTTCTGTGATCTAACTTTCTTAGCATAAACTGCAGCTCTAAGTATGCTACCTTGAATCACTACCCTATAGTAATTCCAGAGTAGCGTGGGAGAGATCACCGAAATAGCATTTTGATGTTTGAAAAATAATTTCTAATCTCTGTATCTAACCAGGTTTTTATCCGTGGCTAAGGACGACTGTTTAGTTCAGGTCTGAGGTCCTTTTATTTTCACTGTCGCCTGCCCATGATCTTAGCACATGCTGATAAAGTTAATAGTCTCTAGGATATGTTGCATGGGAACAACACTTAAGCTGGGTACACACTGATAGATATAATGCCTGTTCCATTGAATTTGTGCAGGGCTGGCTGGCAACTTTCAGCCTGGGGGGCAGACACAAACAAATGGCCCGGCTTTTCTATCAGTGCGTGCAACAGAGAAATGCGTATAATAACAAATGTTGTAGGTGTGGTTTGGCTTATGTGGGTGTGGTTTAAATAGCTATTGCAATTTGTGACAAACTGTTATGTATAAGAGCTACAGATACAGTACATCACCTATGTACCATTCCCATCTGACCAATGCTGCGACTATTCTAGTGACCGATAAAAATACATGAACCATTCTAATGACTGATATACATGCAGGGGCCATTCCACTCCATATGCAAAAAAATAATATTACTGACTTGACATGAACTTTTATTTTCACCTATATGCATTATGTAAATGTTGCAGCTGCAGGAGTTTGTACTGAGATGCCCACTAGCGGCGCCTGAAACCCGTTTCTTGTATACAAGGATGCACCATCAATCATACCATCTATCTTCTGAGCAACCCTATGGTCGTTCAGAATGTCCCTCACAAGTAAGCACACACTGGAGCCTTCCTTCACAGTGTACAAATTCACAATCACAGGCAGAGATACACCCCCCAAAATGGCATAGACACACCTGCTTTTGCCTCTTCCTCCCCCCGTTACCTCCCACAACCGATTCATCAATCACACTGCATCCAAGTCCTCACTGCGACCGTTACTGGTAATCTCACGTTGCGCATGTGCAGTGTGACTCACACGCATGTGCTGTATATAAATAATTGCTCAATCAGGCCCTATGTACAATATTATGCCAAATGCTTTACCCTGCAAACCCTGCCTTTATTATGATGGTATCAATGCCTCAATATATGCCCTAGCACAGACAGTAACACTACTGACATTATTTCTAAAACCAGAGGTAACATTTATCTGATAGAATATGTGGCCTACAGTCCCATTGTTGTCATGCCGGGACAAAAGACAAAAAAATCTACTTCTCACGTGTGGAATTATTTCCATCTCGATCCAGACAACAGTTGTCAAGCCATATGTGCCCGTTGCCATGCAAGAGTGAGTAGAGGGAGGGACCTAAACCACCTAGGAACCTCCTCCTTGTTACGTCACTTGGAGCGCATTCATCAAATATCAAAGTGTACGTCGCCAAGTTCCAAAACTCAAAACGTAACAAGTCCAGTGTCACCTACCTACTCCCTTTCAGTGAGATCCAAGCGCATTCGATCTCCAACACCAACACCTGCATCATCAACATCCTCATTCGTAATCGGAAGTAGTCCTGCTGCATCCAATGTTGGTATTTGAAGCATGATTGACTCCTCTCCTATCCGTGATTCCTCAGGAGGATCCTTGATGACTACGCCTGTTGCTGCTGCTGTTGCTGTGAGTGGATCTTCATCCCAGAAGGGGACCAGGAAGTAGACTACTTGTAGCGTATCCTCCAAAAAACAATTAACTGTCAAACAATCGTTTGCAAGGGCAAACAAGTATGACAGCAATCACCCATTTACACAGCAGATTACTGACGCCATAACAGCTATGCTGGTATTAGATGTGCGTCCAGTATCCGCCATTACTGCAGTGGGTTTTCAACAGTAAATTAAGGTCCTGTGTCCTCGCTACCAGACCCCTTATAGATTCCACCTCGCTAGAACAGCAATTCCAAGTCTGTACAAGGACATTAAAAAAAACCTTATTAATGTCCTCGGAAATTTTGTTGTAACCAGTGTCCACTTGACCACTGATATGTGGACAAGTGGGACAGGGCAAACTAAGGATTACATGACTGTGACAGCCCACTGGGTAGGTGTATTGCCTACAACAGCAACAGCAGCAGCAACATCTCCCAAAAGACAGCTGATACAGAGGCAGGCTACTCTTTGTATAACTGGTTTCGCTAAGAGGCATACCACTGAAAACCTCTTAGAAAAACTCAGGGAAATCATTGCTAAATGGCTTACCCCACTTGGACTCTCCTCGGGATTTCTTATTTCGGACAATGCCACCAATATTGTTAGAGCATTACATGTGGGCAAGTTCCAACACATCCCATGTTTTGCTCACACAATTAATTTGGCGATGCAACATTTTTTAAAAAAATAACACGGTCGTGCAGGAGATGCTCTTGGTGGCCTGCAAAATATCCAGACATTCGGCGACCGCTTGTCGAAGATTGCATGACCAGCAGGTACTGTTAAATTTGCCCTTCCATCAGCTGAAGCAAGAGGTAGTAACTTGGTGGAATTCTACCCTCTATATCATTCAGTGGATGGAGGAACAGCAAAAGGCCATCCAGGCCTATACAACGGACTATGACATAGGCCGTGGAGGGGGAATGCACCTTACTCAAGCGCAGTGGAGAATAATTTCCGTGTTGTACAAGGTTCTCAAGCCCTCTGAACTTGCCACACATGAAGTTAGTTCAGACACGGCCAGCTTGAGTCAGGTCATTCCCCTCATCAGACTTTTGCAAAAACAGTTGGAGAAACTGAAGGAGGAGCTGAAATGGAGCGATTGCGCAAAGTATGTCGGACTGGTGGATCAAGCCCTTGATTCACTTCAACAGGATTTTTTCCAAAAGACCAGAATCTAAAACTATACAAAGAGCTGTTGGTTAAAAAATTGTCAGCTGCAGCTGCATGTGAAACGCCATCATCTCCTCCTTCAGTTTCAACAGCTGCCATGAAAAAACTAAATTTTCCTTACAGAATGCCTGCTGGTCATGCAGATCGTTCACCAAAAAATGACATCTGGTTGGGCCTGAGAGAGATGCCTACTAGTGACATGTATTCTACCGTGACTGTGGTGTGATACGGTTTCCACTCACAGAATGGTGGAGGACTATTTCAGAGATAACATCCTAATAGACATGTCAGACAGTCCCTTTCAGTACTAGCAGGAAAAAGAGGCAATTTGGAATCCCATACATAAACTGGCTTTGCATTACTTAAGTTGCCCACCCTCCAGTATGGGAAAACTTCCCTCTGTCCCTGCAGTTTTCGGGATATTTAAGTGTTTTCTTCATGCAACGCCATTCTGAGATGGTGTTATATAAAGTAAATATTTATCGAGTGATTTAACACTTCTTGCTTTGCTGAATAGCTAAAAGCGTTAAAGCACTGTAGAGATCAATGACTGATCCCTACAGTGCGGTACTCAGCGAGATGGGAATTAGTGCATTATCTTCTCCATTATCCCATTGCTGAATAGGGGATTTACATAAAAAATACAGAAATCTTAGTTTCTGTATTTTTTATGTAAAAAAAAATCAATGCTGAATAGACCCCATATAAATGGTTACTTGGAAAATTCTAAGGGCAAAATTTACTAAGCAGCGGGTTCTAAACCCCAGCAGTTTGGTGGCGGTTTGACGGAGGATTCTATTCTGTTCTAAACACCGTAACTAAACCGTTCTAAAATGTGTTTTGATGGCAGTTTTGCAGCGATTTTGGCCTTAGTAAATCTGCAGATAGCAAAACTGCCACCAAATCGCAGTCAAAACACATTTTAGAATAGAATAGAACAGGGCTGTCATTTAGAAACTGCTGCAAAGCCGCCACCAAACCACCAGGGTTTCGAACAGAATAGAATCTGCCGTCAAACCACCGGGGTTTAGAACCCACCGCTTAGTACATTTTGCCCATAGAGTTTGAGAAACAACATATTACATCAAAATGTGCTAACTTGACTACTTAAGGTTAATTTATAGCACTATCACTGACAATAACTTTAAAATTCACCTACATGAATCATATCTCAGATAATACTGATACCCCACACTAATAACCACTTAAGTCATATTTAGCCAGTTTACTCATTGGTTTACACATTTGATAGTTGCAAACCAACTATCAAACCCAAACCAAGGTTTGGGTTTGGTCCTGTCAGGTTGTTTATTAAAGGAATGTTCCCTATAAAATGTGTTGTCTTTCCAATATAATAGTACTAGCATCTGCACCATGTAACTGATATAATATGAAGTAGTTCCTGTAACTACAGTGTTTGTGTAACACTTTGCTTTTTATAAGCTAGCCATATTCAAGAATATGTCTTCCACTACTGTAGTATTGCGGTAATCCCAGGGAGACAGAGGGCCTGATTCAGAGCCGGACGCTATTTGCGCTCGCTCGTTCAGAAAAAGGGGCCGGCTATTTAAAATGAGCGCTCGCTCTTTGCGGTCTGTTGATGCCTCTATGTCTGAGCAAGCAAACGAAACATGCGCTCGCTATTTTGTAAAGACGCCCCCTGGCCGCTCGCATCCTACGTCATCTCCGCTATTTATTTGATTAATCGAGTACATCGAAAGGCATCTGAACTGCTCGCAGTGCTTGTGGTTGGATTTTCCTACCGCAATCATGCGAACAGTTCAGGCTAAGAAACAACCAAGTGACGTGGTCGATGACGCTGCTTTGTTAATTATGCACACCCTTAAATCGCCCGTTTTGACTGTTTGGCACACCTGCGTTCGGATCTCCGCTCCCCATTTTCAAGCACCTTCCCCTGTTACCACCCACAAACGCCTCATCCTGTCACTCAAATTAGCAGGCACTCGCTATTTTGCGAGCGCTCGATTTCCGACCGCAATGACTGGTTGGCGCATGCGCATTACGACCCATACGCATGCACAGTTGTGCGAACATCGCTCGGAGCAAACGAGCGGCCGCTTACGAGCGGCTCTGAATCAGGCCCAGAGTGCAGATAAGGATTTTTCTGTATAACTCTATATTAGAGCTGATTCTCCCTCACATTGCCAGAGATAATATTCTGAAATGCTAGAAAGTTTTGGACATTGCTAAACGTGGCCACCTCTTGACTACTCCATATTAAATTGTCTCCAGCAGACAAGGGGTTATACCAGCCACTTGTATGAAGGGTGGAGAGAGGCTGTAAATACCCCTTTGAGGCGAACCTGGTGTCCTATGCGCGGTATATAGATGATATTTTCTTTGTCTGGAAAGGCAATAGAGAAATTTTATCGGAATTTTGTACGTTCCTTAATAATAACAATAAAAATATAATCTTGACATTTGACAACAATGATAAAACTATCAATTTTCTGGATATTTCAATATATATCCAGGAGGGAAAAATTCAAACGATGAAATATACAAAGCCGACAGACTCAGGGTCTTATATATCAGCGGTCAGTTGTCATCATGAAAACTGGCTTAATTCCATCCCCATTAGCCAATTAACTAGATTAAAGTGTAACTGTACAGAAGATGTAATATATCAGATACAAGCTAAAGAACTGACAAACAAATTCATAGGTAACGGCTATAGAAAAGATAAAATAAGTAAAACCGTAGAGAAGGTAGATAACCTTGAACGTAAGAATCTCTTACAGACCACATGCAAGGATAAAAAGGATACAAAATTTGAGTGGGCGTTCATTACAGAATATAACAACCAGCATAGAGCCATTGAAAAAGTTATAAGGAAACATTGGGGACTTCTCAAGAAAGATCCAGTAATAGGCACTCTCGTTCCCGATAGGCCCATCCATATCTACAGAAAAGTGCTCAATTTAAAAAGTAAACTTGTTTCCAGCTCTTTACCATCTAAATTAAATAAATTAACTGTTAGGTCTAAAGGTTTTTTTAGATGTGGAAGTTGTAGTGGTTGTAGGATGATCAAAGGTGATGGGAATAGTAAAATAGATAAGATTCAGATTAATAATAAACAGATAGAGATCAGAGATTTCATAACATGTACCACACAAAATGTGGTGTATGCGATCAAATGTACATGCGACTTATTCTATATTGGACGCACCTCAAGAATATTAAAAACTAGAATTGGGGAACACATTAGAAATGTAAAAAAGGGGTTAGAATCCCACTCGTTGTCATCACATTTTAAAAGTGTTCACAATTGTCGGGTTTCAGAAATCTCCGTGTTTTATGGCATTAGGCAGATCAAAGGCAACATAAGATGTAAAGATATTGCCCCTAAATTAGCCAAGGCAGAAATGAGTGCTATTTTTGAATATAAAACTCTTGCCCCTCAAGGATTAAATACTGACTTCGAATTAAAATGGTTTTTATAAACCAAAATTTAGCCCCTTTTAGGGGCATTTTTATTGCCTGGGTAGAGCAGTATGTTGTTGAGAAGAATGGGTATTTTCATCTCCATTCCCATATTTCTAACGAATAGTCTCATATGTCGCTATTTATATTAGGATGACTTTTATTTGTATCAATATGTTTTATTATGTTATTAACTATTTTGCTTATATTTAATGGCTGTATTATATATTTTTTGCATGTACGCCCCACTATGGGAGAGAAATATGAGGGTCGGACAGTGACATGTGAAAGTTACCATGGCAACGCGGCGAATGCTGCTTAGGTTTCCGCCTACATCTAAAAGCTGGCAGACATTCTGTTCAACCACGCGGACTTCATTTCCCAGCATTCCAGTGGTTTGAGTTCCGGTTTTGGAATCACCATGACAACGCTGGAATTACCATAACAACGCTGCCAATACCGTCCTCATCCCTATGTAAGCTGGTTGACCAGAAGAAACCGCGCTACATATTTTGGACTACATATCCCAATATCCCTTGGGATAATAAACTTCCGGTTTTTAAATAGCGCTATGGAACTTCCGGGTCTGACGATCGGATTATAACAGAGGACTAAAAAGCCCCAAGGGATCAATGGGGTTTTGATCATTTACCGTTCACTGATATTCTAACCATGATTCCCTAGGTAGAAATCCTTTCATTAAAGTTGTTGTTTTCTTTAGGTATCCTGTCAGTTCAGCCGTTCGGACTACATCTCCCATGATGCTTTTCACCAAGTCCGGTTCTCATTTCTATTTTATTTATATCCAGGTTTTTATGTATAATATGTCATTCTTTAGAGCAAATGTTAACATGGGACATCCCATATGGATATGTTTAAATTAGACATATGTTTAAACATAGAGTAAGTGTTTTTTTTGATATTGCACACACCTGTTAAGAATAATTATATTAATGTTGACTACTTCCTGTGAGGAGTTGATAGGCTCACTCCCACATAAATACTGAGTTCCTCACACCAACAACATGTCTTGAAAAAGGTCCTGGAGACCGAAATGCATTGACAGCTACAGGTGTGAGTAATTCAACATTTGGACCCCCTTTTTGGATCACTTATTTAATATTATTTATTTTTTTTTGGATATATTTTTTATTGCATTTTTTTATTGCATTTTCATATGGAATATTTTAAAAATTTTTATGCATCACTTTTCCTACTGCTGTTATTTTTGTATTGGAACTACATTTTTTGCATTATTAAAGTATTGGCTTGGATGATATAATACGTCTATATATCAATATACTTTGGAATTATATGGTGGAAGATGCACATTACAGCAGCAAAGACTATTGGACAAAGATACCTTTATAGGAGTGTCATCACACCACTATATGTGAGTTGGGGTACGAATCTATCATTTACATATAAAGATACCTTGATATGAAGTAACTTCTACAACACATTGTGAGTTGGGGTACGCTACGTACAAAAAACGTCCTCTTTTAATATACCATCACTACCATACAGGAAAATTCTGTATATTTCTATGGATGGTATCTGACTAGAAGGATTGAATAAAGATACCTTTATGTGTCTTCATCTATGAGTGGGAAAAGTGAGTTTGGTACGCTATCCCCCCTTAGATGATTTCTGGTCAGCACAATATCTTTTTCCATATATAACATTGTGGATTCTGAGATGTTTGTAGAAGATAACAAACTTTAGTATATTTCATCTAAGAAAATCACGTCAACATTCAAGGGATGTATTAATGTCATATTTTGTTTAGATAAAGCGCCGCAGATTTTGTCTAATAACATTCTGTATGCTACAGAGGCTGTAAATAGGGCAGGGGAGAGTCTGCAAATAGGGATGGGGAGAGTCTGTAAATAGGGCTGGGGAGAGGGTGTAAGTAGTACAGGAGAGAGGCTGTAAATAGGGCTGGGGAGAGGGTGTAAGTAGTACAGGAGAGAGGCTGTAAATAGGGCTGGGGAGAGGCTGTAAATAGGGCTGGGGGGAGGCTGTAAATAGGGCTGGGGAGGCTGTAAATAGGGCAGGGGAAAGGCTGTAAGTAGGGCAGGGGAGATTCTGCAAATAGGGCTGGAGAGAGTCTAAATAGGGCTGGGGAGAGGCTGTAAGTAGGGCAGGGGAGAGGCTGTAAATAGGGCTGGGGAGGGCTGTAAGTAAGGCTGGGGAGAGGCTGTAAATAGGGAAGGGGAGAGGCTGTAAATAGGGCAGGGGAGAGTCTGCAAATAGGACTGGAGAGAGTCTAAATAGGGCTGGGGAGAGGCTGTAAATAGGGCTGGGGAGGGCTGTAAGTAAGGCTGGGGAGAGGCTGTAAATAGGGAAGGGGAGAGGCTGCAAATAGGGCTGGGGAGAGGCTGTAAATAGGGCAGGGGAAAGGCTGTTAGTAGGGCTGGGGAGAGGCTGTATGTAGGGCTTGGGAGAGGCTGTAAGTAGGGTAGGGGAGAGTCTGCAAATAGGGCAGGGGAGAGTCTGTAAATAGGGCAGGGGAGAGTCTGCAAATAGGACTGGAGAGAGTCTAAATAGGGCTGGGGAGGGCTGTAAGTAAGGCTGGGGAGAGGCTGTAAATAGGGAAGGGGAGAGGCTGTAAATAGGGCAGGGGAGAGTCTGCAAATAGGACTGGAGAGAGTCTAAATAGGGCTGGGGAGAGGCTGTAAATAGGGCTGGGGAGGGCTGTAAGTAAGGCTGGGGAGAGGTTGTAAATAGGGAAGGGGAGAGGCTGCAAATAGGGCTGGGGAAAGGCTGTAAATAGGGCAGGGGAAAGGCTGTTAGTAGGGCTGGGGAGAGGCTGTATGTAGGGCTTGGGAGAGGCTGTAAGTAGGGCAGGGGAGAGTCTGCAAATAGGGCAGGGGAGATTCTGCAAATAGGGCTGGAGAGAGTCTAAATAGGGCTGGGGAGAGGCTGTAAGTAGGGCAGGGGAGAGGCTGTAAATAGGGCTGGGGAGGGCTGTAAGTAAGGCTGGGGAGAGGCTGTAAATAGGGAAGGGGAGAGGCTGCAAATAGGGCTGGGGAGAGTCTGCAAATAGGACTGGAGAGAGTCTAAATAGGGCTGGGGAGAGGCTGTAAATAGGGCTGGGGAGGGCTGTAAGTAAGGCTGGGGAGAGGCTGTAAATAGGGAAGGGGAGATGCTGTAAATAGGGAAGGGGAGAGGCTGCAAATAGGGCTGGGGAGAGGCTGTAAATAGGGCAGGGGAAAGGCTGTTAGTAGGGCTGGGGAGAGGCTGTATGTAGGGCTTGGGAGAGGCTGTAAGTAGGGCAGGGGAGAGTCTGTAAATAGGGCTGGAGAGAGTCTGTAAATAGGGCTGGGGAGAGGCTGTAAGTAGGGCTGGGGAGAGGCTGTAAATAGGGAAGGGGAGAGTCTGTAAATAGGGCTGGGGTGAGGCTGTAAATAGGGCTGGGGAGAGGCTGTAAGTAGGGCTGGGGAGAGGCTGTAAGTAGGGCTGGGGAGAGGCTGTAAGTAAGGCTGGGGAGAGGCTGTAAATAGGGAAGGTGAGAGGCTGTACGTAGGGCTGGGGAGAGGCTGTAAGTAGGGCTGGGGAGGGGCTTAAGTAGGGCTGGGGAGAGGCTGTAAGTAGGGCTGGGGAGAAGCTGTGAAAAGGGCTGTGGAGAGGCTCAAATATGATACATTTGGTGTTTTAGGCTTAAGCTTATGAGTCAGTGGGCTGCATTGCAGTGCTGGCCGCATATATATTATGTTAAATTAAAAATAACAAAAGTGGGTACAAATCCCAAATCACCATGTCACCTGGCTTTCCCTTAGAAAGGGAAGGAATAATAACAAAACCAGGGTATGTTTTGAATTTATCTTCCCTATAGTTTCTCTCTTCACTAAATAATCAATACAGTACTGTATTGATTATTTAGTGAAGAGAAAAACTATAGTGAAGAGAGAACCTATTCCCTGGTTTTGTAATCAATCCCTTCCTAAGGGCATGCCAGGTGACATTGTGATTTGTACTACAAATGTGTGTGTTAAGGTGGGTACAGTACAGTGTTCCGCCCCTCTCACCGCGGTCTCTGCTTCATGTGTATGGGCGGCTGGGAGATCGCCCATACACACTGCCCGATGCTAGTACTGATTTGCACTACAAATCCCTTAGGAAGGGATTACAGTATTGGATTGTTTATTTAGTGAAAAGAGAACCTATACCTTTTTTAGGTATATTTTAGATGCTGCTGGTCTGTATACATAGTGTTATGCTTCAGATTGTTCTATTTTCCTAGCACAGTCTAATGCTTATGAAACACAGGGCCTGAATCACCAAGGATCGCTATTGAGATCGCAGCTCTGTAATCGCACGTAGGGTAGCTGTGAATACCATTTTGGGGGGAAGGGGGGCGCCAGAAACTTTTTTGGCTGGGTGGAGCAAAATTTATAGTTACACCACTGCCATGCACCTTCCTCACTGATAGGATAAAGCACTGTCTCTTCTCAGTGCACCTGCTCTCTCCTCACTGTCTCTCCTCAGTGCACCTGCTCTCTCCTCACTGTCTGTCCTCAGTGCACCTGCTCTCTCCTCACTGTCTCTCCTCAGTGCACCTGCTCTCTCTTCACTGTCTCTCCTCAGTGCACCTTCTCTCTCCTCACTGTCTCTCCTCAGTGCACCTTCTCTCTCCTCACTGTCTCTCAGTGCACCTGATCTCTCCTCACTGTCTCTCAGTGCACCTGATCTCTCCTCACTGTCTCTCCTCAGTGACCTGCTCTCTCCTCACTGTCTCTCCTCAGTGCACCTTCTCTCTCCTCACTGTCTCTCCTCAGTGCACCTTCTCTCTCCTCACTGTCTCTCAGTGCACCTGCGCTCTCCTCACTGTCTCTCCTTAGTGCACCTGCTCTCTCCTCACTGTCTCTCCTCAGTGCACCTTCTCTCTCCTCACTGTCTCTCCTCAGTGCACCTTCTCTCTCCTCACTCTCTCTCAGTGCACCTGCACTCTCCTCACTGTCTCTCCTTAGTGCACCTGCTCTCTCCTCACTGTCTCTCCTTAGTGCACCTGCTCTCTCCTCACTGTGTCTCCTCAGTGCACCTGCTCTCTCCTCACTGTGTCTCCTCAGTGCACCTGCTCTCTCCTCACTGTCTCTCCTCACTGCTCTCTCCTTCAGGTAATCTCACTCTGTCTATATTGTTTGTGCTGTATGGGATTAACTCCAGCTCTCTGCCCCTTTATTGGCTCTAAAGGGACACAACTTCTGGATTCTGACCAGCGTCGGTAATATAAGTGCCAGCTCCAGGCACGTCCGGTCTGTGGCTGCACAGGGGCGCCGGGTTTGGCAGGAGAAAATCCCCAGGGGGATGGCGCAGGGAAGGAGCAAGTGAAGGAGAAGTATGGGACGGCGTTGGGTCCAGAAGCACCTAGCGCCGACCCTGCTTGTTGGTCGGTATGCTAACCCTCCCCCTCTCCTTACTCTAACCCTACCTCTTTGGTGCCTAACCTCCCCCACTACTGCCTGAACCTAACCTCCCCCTCCCCACACCCTAATCCTCCCCCTTGTGCCTAACCTCTAACCCTGCTACTTATTTTCGCTATCCAAGCAATCGGAATGCCGGTACCAGGATTCAGACCAGCGCCACTGATTTAAGTGCCGGCATCCCGACTGCCGGGATACCGAACGTATCCCATTTTCGCCTTTACACTTTGTCTAGTGTTTTTGTATTTTAATTGGCTATCTATATACTGGACTCCTAATCCACAGCCTTAATTTACATTCAGTCCAGATATTTCATTCAACATTATGGTTCTTTAGAAATTCCCATTTCAGCTGCAGAATTTCATCCATCTTCTGGTCTATCACCTCCTTGGGATCGCTTGTATCATTTGTAATATAAGTGCAACACTTTACTCCAAATTGGGTTGCCAAAGTTACGCAATACCCTTCAGTGACAGCTGTTAAATAATTTAACACTAGTCTATGTTGCACGAGTTCTTTCTTGTAAGCTTGCAACTCCCTACCTGTATACCTGAATGTGTCATCATACATCACGGTGATATTATCTATTAATTTAGCAAGATCTTGGATATATCTAAAATTTAGTGTACCCCGAGCGATCCTGGTGGGATCCAATGCTACTAAACAAAGCCAGTTGTCTCACTTATTAACTGTGTGGCTTTATGCACGTCACCAGGTATCATATTTCTTTTCTCTCTGTGTTCATACTGTGTGTGAAGATATGGTGATGGTGTGTCTTTATGAATACTAAGCATGTGTAAGGGTCATAACTTCTGGAATTACTCTTCCCAAATAACATAAACCTTTAGAACTCGGAGAGAGCAACTTATACGCTTTCCTTCCACATATAAAATATACATCATCGGGGAGAACATAAGGAATAGTAAACATCATTATCGTCGTACACATTTCCCTGGCATGTGATCCTACTTCAGGTTCTCCCATTTGACTCATACATGTTTCGGGTTGTAATATCTTGGCACAATACCCTTCTGGTACCCTACCAATCATTTCTTTGGTGGGACTCAGTGTATATTTATACTGAAAGTGTCTTCCACTCAACCTAATTGTGCGTAACAGTTCATAATTCATAGGCTCAAGATCAGCTCTTAGTGAGAAGGTCTTCGTCTGATTATTCCCAGTCACCTCACAACTTCCTGGTTCATTGGCGTTGGTGATGTTTAAACATAAAAGTGATTTAGCTACTTGCTACTGGTGGAGTTTAAAATGGGGTGGTTTGGTATTAAGACATTTTTCATCTAGTGCATGTCCTCTTTGTGATTCTATAATTTCAGAGACATTAATGGGAATGGCACTAATCCTACATTATGCTGTCCTTGGGGCACGTGAGAACACACCCAACAGTCAGTTTGGTTTAAAATTTTGCTCACCATGGTGTGATAGTCCTCTAAAGAATACCCACCCCAATACTGATTATTCTTAGGTTGACACCGTTGGATGCAATTCTTATCAATTACGGACCCACAGAATTCACACAAACAATAATTCTTAGACGATAGACCTTCACACTGTCTCCGAGTATCCAAAATAGCAGATCTCTTAACAATTACAGTACTAAGATTGGTCAGACACTCCCCTGATTGGCATAGCACTCCTCCTCTCGACTCCACTCCATCAATACTGCCATTAGCTCCCATTTCCTCTATCGGTCCCCATCACAGAAACCAGGATGATGGAAACTCTGGAAGAGAACACAAAAATGAACACAGCAGACCAGTCCATTGCTGTAGCAAGGACCTGCAAATTTCTTTAGTTCAGATATCTCACTGCAACCTTTTAATCCTCCCGGAACAAGCTCGCGATTGACAGGTCCACGTTATCTGCCTCGTCTCCGCCTTGTTTCTCCACCGGTTGGTTGACCTTCTTGCAGTGAGTGGACTGGACCCAGGTATCTCTCCACCACCTTCAAAGATGTGGTACTCGTCAGCAACACCTGATACAGACCCTCCCAGCGATCAGTCAAACAACCTGAACGCAAGAAATTTCTGATCATAACATATTCTCCAGGTTCAACATCATGACAGTTTGTTTCAGGCATATCATGGGACAACAATTTCAGTTTCTGCTGTTGCTGTTTTAACTGTTTACTCATTGTTATAAGATACCTTACAGTTACCTCATTGTTACCTTTCAAACCTTTCAAATGAGGTTGTCTACCAAACTGTATTTCAAAGGGGTACAGATTTAGAGGGGGTCTAGGAGTGGTCCTTATGCTATGTAGGACCAACGGTAGTGCTTCTGGCCATCCTAGTCCAGTCTCTGCCATGATCTTACTTAATTTATTTTTAATAGTATCGTTCATCCTCTCCACCTTGGCACTGGCTTGCGGTCGGTAGGGTATATGAAGTCAGCTATTAATACCCATTAGTTTACACATATTTTGAAAAACATCACCTGTGAAATGAGTACCCCTATCACTCTCGATAATTTTAGGGATACCGTATCTGCACACAAACTCCTGAACAATTTTCTTAGCAGTGAATACAGCAGTACTAGTGGCAGCTGGGTATGCCTCAACCCAATTGGAAAACACATCAGTGCACACTAATACATACTTGAGATTCCTGCGGGGTGGTAATTGGATGAAATCAATTTGTATTACCTGGAAAGGTCCATCAGTTGGAGGAATGTGGGATGGTTTGGTAGGGATCATTTTCCCAATGTTTTTCCTCAAGCAGGTCAGACAGGACATTGCTCTCTTTTCTGCTTGAGAAGAAAAACCTGGTGCGCATCAGTATGCTCTCACCAACTTGCACATACCTTGCTTTGCCAAATGAGTCAGACCATGCACTGCCTCAGTCAGGCTGGAGTAGTATGCATTGGGAGCCACTGGCTTACCTTGTCCATCTCTCCAGAGTCCAGAGGACTCTTGCCCACATCCCTTGGACCTCCAGACTGACTTTTTCTGGATTGAACACAAATTTTGCATCTCAATTAATTTCAGCATATCAATTGTTTGGAAAGTCATGATTTGTTCGGTTGATACATTCATTTTTAACCCTGCTGCCCATTTTGCAGCTTCGTCTGCCCTGTTGTTGCCCAGTGACACCGGATCATCCTCACATGTATGGGCTTTACACTTAATTACTGCCACTGCCTTTGGCAATTGGATTGCTGTTAATAGTCCTTTTATATGTTTGGAATGTGCAATTGGTGTGCCTGCTGCTGTCATAAATTTTCTCAGACGCCATAAGGCACCGAACTCGTGTACTACCCCGAAGGCGTACCTAGAGTCAGTGCAGAATTACCTTCCGCTAATTCACACGCTCTCTTTAGTGCCACCAGTTCCGCCACTTGGGCCAAGTGTGGTGGGCCTAAAGGTTCGGCTTCTATAACGTCCTCGTCATTTACCATGGCATAACCTGTACATAACTCTCCAGTGTCAGTTTGTCTATGACAACTTCCATCCGTGTAAAATGTCACATCTACATTTTCTAAAGGTGTATCCCGTATGTCAGGTCTTTTAGTAAAGGTTTGATTCAGATATTCCATACAATCATGTGCATCAATATACCTGCAGAACTCACCTGTTGCCAGCGGCTCACCTATCTCCACCTTTTGTGCATCATGTTGCACATATGGTAAATTCTTTGCTGGATTTAACGTACTGCACCTTTTGATGGTGATGTTTGCAGGTGCTATTAAGGCTAGTTCCCATTTTGTGAACCTAGCTGAGGAGACATGTCTGGTTTGGGCAGAGTTTAGCAGATACAGCATGGGGAGTATAGACAATCATATCATGGCCTAGTACCACATCCTCACTCTTACTGACCAATAGAGCAGTTGCTGCTACACTTCTTAAACACGTTGGGAGTGATCCTGCCACAGTGTCCAATTGGGCACTGTAGTATGCTACGGGCCTACTGGCATCACCATGTTTTTGTGTGAGGACACCTGCTGCACAACCATCGGCTTCTGTACAATACAAATCAAAAGGTTTTTCATAATCAGGTATTCCCAATGCAGGTGCTCTTGTCAGACTATCCTCAAGATTAAGGAAAGCCTGCTCTGATTCCTCTGTGTGTATGACACGATCGGGCTTTGAGGAAGAGACAAACAGGGGTATTCAATATGGGTGCGATAACATCGTTTTTGCGTTAATATCGGAGGTATGACGTCATCATCGCAGGTTTTACTTTTACACCGTATTCAATTTCAAAGACTTATCGCAGTTTTGAAAAGTCTTTGATAAAAAATGGGGATAAGTTTTCACCATTGAATAGGTGTCGAGAAAAAGTGCAGAATTGGGGTTTAGGGGTGCAGGCTTAAAAAAAATAGCCTGCACCCCTGGGAATGACATTTAAAAAAGAACTGTGTCAAAGAAAGTTTTTTAAAAAAATAGGGACACCCCAAAAAATTAATTTAAAAATTGGGGTGAAAAAAAAAATGGGAAAAAATTGTTTAACTATAGGGCAATAGGTTTAGGGCTATTCTGCAAGTATGTGGCAGATGTTTTCTAGAATAGAATTATAGCGGCAGGTGCACAAATGCAGAATTTTTAAAAACGTACTTTAGGGACATAAAAATATGCTAGTACCCATTTTCATGTACTCCAAATTTGATGGGACCACTTAAAAAAACGAAAAAATAACCTAAGTGCTCTTCTGCAACACTTCTTCAATGTCGGAAAAAAACACCTGCTTCGGCTATTTAAATCCCCGACTTTCAATTAAAGGCTAAAACGGGGGTACCCATAGTGTTCCCCCATGTTTTTACTACTTTAGGGGGGTCTTACAATTTTTTTAAGGAAAAATTCGTAACTTTACGCAAATCCAACTTCGGAGTTTCCCGTTTTCATTAATTTTATATTGAATACGGGTATAAGCGGGAGCGCGCCAGATACTTTAACGCAGGTAAAAACTCCGATATGAAACATTAACTTCGACAGTGAAGTTAACGTTTCATATTGAATACCCCTCTAAGTCCTGTAATGGCAAGGCCAAAATAGAAAAACCTGGGATCCACATTC
The DNA here is from genome assembly GCA_031769625.1 of Taudactylus pleione. Lineage (NCBI taxonomy): Eukaryota > Metazoa > Chordata > Amphibia > Anura > Myobatrachidae > Taudactylus > Taudactylus pleione. Next base: position 603,381 of record JAUIMM010001601.1, read on the forward strand.
TGCAGTATCCACACATTCCCAAGAAAGTACGAATTTGCTGTAGATTCTGTGGCAGTGTCATGTTCTGTATGGCTTGGATTCTGTCATTTGTGAGATGTCGTAACCCCTGAGTTAGGCAGTGTGCCAAATATTTAACCCTGGACTGGCATGGCTGTAGTTTGTCCTTAGCAACCTTGTGCCCTGTTTGCGAGAGATGAAGTAATAAAAGCTTAATATCATTTAAACATGACATAAACGAATCAGAACATAAAAATAAATCGTCCACATATTGTATTAGAACAGATCCATTGGCAGGTTGAAAAGATTGTAAACAGTCGTGTAAGGCTTTGGAGAAGATACTGGGACTGTCTATGAAACCCTGATGCAATCATGTCCATGTGTATTGTACACCCCTGTATGTAAAGGTGAATAGGTACTGACAGTCAGGATCAAGAGGTACAGAGAAGAAAGCAGAACAGAGGTCAATGACAGTGAAATGGGTTGCATTGGGTGGGATCTGCATAATAGAGTGATACATTATCCTTTGGGGAGTGTCCAACATATCCTTCACCCCATGCTCTCTCTGGGATATCTAAAAATATACCATCAGGGGTACACTATATGACACATCCCATCTTACATAACAAATCCCTTCCCAGTAGGTTAGTAGGAGCCGCTGCTGCCAGGAGGAAAGAATGCCTGGTATGCAATGGCCCAATAGTGACCTCTGTGGATTTTGTTAAAGGATAATGTTGCACTTTACCGTTATACCCATTGCTGGTACTGTCTCGCTGGTTACCTGTAGTACCAGTCACATCAACCATCATCACCCGTTCTTCCCTAGTACTTCCCATTAACCTGACTATCTGTAGACTGCAGATATGACCTGACCCCTAGCGTTGACTCTCACTCTCTAATACAGCATTTACGGCCACAATTGGAGCTGGTGACTGTTGGACATGTCCTGTACCCTGTGTATATCGCTTATGAGGATATACAGGTATTCCCTGGTTAGGGGGTCCTACCCTCTTCACCTTACAGTTCCTACTTACATGTCCCAATTGGTTGCAGTTAAAGCACTTTCGTGAGTGGGGTGGGTGAAAGAATTGCTGTGTGGGTTGAGCGGAAGGGAAAGATGGTGGGTGTGGGTAAGGATATTGAGGGAAATATGGTGGTTGTGGATAGTATGGGTTTTGTGGCTGTGTGTGATAAGTGGGGTAGGGTTGTGTTTGAGGTGGTGCAGGATTGGTGAGGACGTGTAGCTGTGCAGTTGCAGGTGTGTCTGCCGGCTGTGATGTTACAGTCATTCCTTCTAGAGCTTGAATACTAACAGCCATTAGCTTCTCGCTCTGGGTCCCTCTCTTTTTAAGGATGTTCTTATCGTGTTCAATAGCGGATTCTATGAGGGTGTCTACAGTGACTCCCCTCCAGCCAGGTTGTGAGGTATGAACTTGGGTCTTTAGGTTCTCTTTTAGACCATCCATCCATAAGTACAGTGATGAGTGCTAGCTTTAATTTCCTCTAACCCAGTGTACTGGGCGATAGCCTACAGAGCTCGGTTACAATAATCCTCTGCAGATTCACTCTCTTTTTGTTTTATGGTGAAAATTTTGCTCCAGTTAACTACTACTGGAAAATATACACCCAATTGAGTTATAATGCGGGAAATGTTACCTTGGTTAATTTTGTCTGTTAAGGGAACATCTCCATCCAATACACAAACCGTGATAAACTTTGTCACGTTGGTATTGCGACAAGCCCTTAACACCACTCGCCAATCTTTATTGGTTGGCTCGTGAGCACTACCCAAATTCTTTAAAAATCTTTGGCATTTGGCTAATTCCTTTTTAGGGTCAGGGAAATCATTCATTATGGAGTTTAGCTCCGCTCTTGTCCAAGGACAATGCATTGCTACCTCCCTTGTGGGCACTACATCGTTCCCATCTGCATTCCGGATGTCCGGATGGGATGCAGACCGGCCGCACTGCTACTTTTGACCTTGTTATCTGGCTGGGGATGTAATCTATTACTGCTATGTATAAGGTTAACAAATTCCTGTATGGGTGCAGTGGATGTTAACACTTCCTGCACTATCACTGATGAAGATGGCGGCACCACTTGTGCTTGTTGTGATGGAGCATCTAATGTGTACAGCATGGGAAATGGCAGACATAATAATAGGCTCATCATCCGCATCATAAACATTTTCTTTGTGATTACTTAAGAGAGGGTACATGTTACTTGTTACATTTTTATGAGTTATTCCAACAACTGTACCTACACCCCATCCGCATAGGGTGGAGGTGGTGCGCGTGAACCATTGGCAATACCTTCCGCAATGCTACCTTGCTGCACATGCGCGCTATTTCGCGGCGCATGCACCACAGTTCAGCGCTGTGGTTGTGCTCTCCTGTAATGTGCTCGTGATGCTAGCTTGCGTCGCGTGCACACCTTTAAGCCATGCATCCCCCTCATGCTGCCATAACTTTAAACACTCGTTATATTTTACCTTTTTCATTAGAGAACTCACCATACAGATATTATCTCAGACATTGTTCAATACCTCCTTATCAAAGCTACCAATTCTGGGAAAAGTTCTAACACTCCTCATCGTCATTTTAAACCATACATCACAGTACCTAGTTGCATAAGCACCGTACTTAGTATGCATAATATGCCATGCCGATCCAAGCGGCACTTCCAACAGCATCACATCATCTAACATCTCTACCGTTTGCTTGGCCCCCATCCTGAGAGAACCCTAAGCTTTTCAATGGAGATTTAAACTGGTGAAAGACAGTCAAGATACTTTCACTTACCTGTGGACGTCTTAACAGGACGCGTCCACAAATCTATGGAAGGATAGTCGAGATGCCTCCACTCACCTATGGAAGAAAGTGTAGATGCCTCCACTCACCTATGGAAGAAAGTGTAGATGTCTCCACTGACCTATTCCCTTTTTGACTACCTTTCAACTGTTAGCACGTAGGCATTCCAATAACACCTACCCTTTTTAGTGATTTCGTCCACCCTCTACCCAGTTCACAATCACAATTTAGCCAAAACTGTGCGGTTCAATTACAATGCTCAAATAACCCTAACTGGTCACTGAATACTGTAATCACACTGAGAGCTGAACCTACAACAAAGACAACAGATATACCTGCTTATGTGTTAGAACGGTATCCACTACCGAGCTACTAGACCAACCCTTGCGTCTAGTACTTAAGGGTCCTACCATACCCTTAACTAGGGAACATGTTACCCCTACCAACAAATGGTCACTGTTACACACCCTTTTCCTGCGCAGAAAAATACACGTTTTCCCAGACTATGGCAACACTAATCAATGTATTTACAAAAATGCTATCTATCAATATCACCGTGTACTCTCAATGGCTTTGTTTAAAACACGTGGCAGCAATACAGGAAATACGCTATTGTGCGTCTAGTCACATACACAATAATGCGACTACTACACAACACGTATTATGATTTTTACGCTAAAAATAAAACTATCGATGAAGGAAAACAAACTTTTTCCTTTCTCATCCTGGATTCTCAATCAGCGCTCCTAAGGCCACAATAACAGGTAGCAGACTCTCAGCAACACAGTGGTAGCAGATTTCGAAGGCACAATGCGTTCTCCTGTTAGGCGCCTCCACCCTTTTGCTGAGAGATCGATACCGTGTTACTAAGTGACCGGTAGCGTGGGTTCACACTGCGAGCCCCCAACTATCGATTCCTACCTATCTATACCTTCTAACAATCGATTCCTGCCTATACCTTCTAAAACTGTTGCTATTCGGCGTAATAAGTCGCACAAGAAATAAATGCTTTCAGACTTTGAATGTGGTTCCAAAGCAAAACAAAAGATATTATTCAACATAAAAACAGATGGTTACATGCTGTGATCTAAATACAATTAGCGCAAATAAATAATACAGACCCAAGGTACAGTTGTTACATACGCACGCGCTCTGGGCCCAGATACCGGCATCTGCATTAGAAACCTCCGTCAACAGCACAGCAAGAAGACTCAAGATTGGAGTCAGAGAGCGCACATATATATACACTTACAGGGATAGGCAATACAATAGAACAGATTGGCATGATTCCATTGGTTCTTCTTAAAGGTGCTTTTGTTACAGGATAGTTCAAATAGACACAAACAGCCTCCAACCGCCATTTGCGTCCTTTTTCCCACTGCATGCTAATCTAAGCTGCTAACATTACAGAGTACATTTTAATGTTTTAACTCTCTATAGTCCATAGTTTGCAGATGCATGTTGCGATCTTCTCACCGATGATACCGGAAATCTGTTCAGACACAGTGGATCAGTACAACACCAAACACGGTCTGCTTACCATGTACTAAACTTTAGATATCAAATACTCTTTATTTCACAACATTAATATTTACTGAATAAACCTTGAATATTACACTTTAATATTAGGGAACCTTTTATGTAAGTGTGCAGTGTGTAAGTATTGGGGAATTGGGAAAAGACGCTAGTTAGCGCTGTGCGACTATGTGTTTTGTGGAGTACACCATGGAACGTGTTTTGCAGTGTTAATCATTTTATATGTTTTAGTGACTGTCTGTATTTACATGGTGAGGACTTTTAACTTCTTTCTATTGCGTGGGAATCGCACGATGCAAAATAATAGCATCACCGTATGTACTTATAATGACGTGTTTCACTAAAATGGCGCTGGGCAGCCAGTCGCAAGATGGCGTCTCATTGCCATTCACAAAATGTTGTCGCGCAGATTTAATTTTAAACTGATCCAGTCTCAGACAATTATCCAGCTTCGACAGGTGACATGGACATTCGATCATATAAATAACCCATGTCGTCATGCAATTCATTAGACTCTTAATTTTAAAAAATGTTGTGTTGTTATAGTCTGAAAATTTATCATTAGTACTATCCACGAATTTGCATATGTTGCAGCTGTTAGACTTAAAAAAGCCTTGGCTTTTTTGAATCCACTGCTGTGGTTTCACTTCCAGGGATTTTAAACTACTAGGAGCCAGATGATTTTTTACATTTCTCGCTTTTCTAAAAGCAATTCTTGGTCTATCCTGGAGTACTTGGCCCAGGATACCATCTGTTTTCAAAATGCCCAAATGTTTATTGAAAATTCTCCTTATTTCTTTTTCTCTGTGATTATATTGGGTTACAAAGATCACCTCATCATTCTTCATCTCTCTGGTTTTGTATGTAAGTAAATATTTTCTTTACTTTGTTAACTACTGTTTGTATTGTGTCTTCTGGGTATTTCCCATCCCGAAATCTTCCTGAGTATATCTCCAGTTGTTCCTCAAAAAAATTTTCCGAGCTGCAATTTCTTCACACACGACAAAATTGGGAGAATGGAATGTTGGTTTTCCACCTTTTTATGTGACCACTATTAAAGTGTACGTAACTATTCATGTCTACATTTTATATAAAGTTGCAGCTTATGATTCCATGGTCATCGCTTCCAATAATAAGGTCCAAATATTCAATTTCTGTGTCACTGAATTTGTGTGTAATAGATAAATTAAATTAATTGATTTTAGGATAATTCATAAAAACAAAAAAAAATCATTTTCTGTGCTATTCCAAATAATTAAAATGTCATCTATATATCTGGCATATAAAGTTATATGATCTTTAAAAGGGTGATTACCATATATATATTTATGCTCCTAGCTTCCCATATGAAGATTGGCAAAGCTGGGAGCAAACATGGTACCCATAGCCGTGCCTTCTATCTGGATGTAAAATGTATCTAAAAATTAAAAATAATTATGCCTCAATATAAAATTCATTATATGACATATGAAATCTTTATGTTGTATATTCAGTGTTTCATCCTTATCCAAAAATTCGCAACAACTTAAAATCCCTTTATCATGCGGGATGGAAGTATATAACGATTGTACGTCAATAGTTGCCCATTTGTATGTATTGTTCCATTGGATATCATTTAAAATCTGGAGAATTGATGTGGTGTCTTTAACAAAGGATCTTAGAGTGCCGACATAGTTATTAAGAAATTTTTCCACATACTCTGAGCATCCAGATGTAAGGGAGTCTATGCCCGCCACAATTGGATGCCCTGGAGGATTAGCCAGCCCCTTATGGATTTTGGGTAGGTAGTAAAAAGTAGGGATCACTGGGTTATTCTTAATTAAAAATTGATATTCATTTTTAGGAATAATTTCCCCATGTAGAGCGCCAACCAATATCGTTTAGAGTTCTTCAATAAAGTTTGCTGTAGGATCCTGATCAAGTTTCTTGTATGATTTCTTATCACCCAAACGTCTAGGCTTCTTTGACATAATCGTTTCGATTCAGCATAACCAGGCCCCCACCTTTGTCAGCTTGTTTGAATACTAGTTGTTCATTATTTTTTAACTTCTTGAGTGCTTCCCTTTCAAAATTAGTCAAATTTGATTCTTTAGGGGCCTTTGAGTCCAATGCACAGAGGTCTTTCTTAACTAGGTCATAAAAGGTCTCTATTTGAGTACTTCTTGACTCTAGAGGATAACATTTTGATGGTGGTTTTAGACCTGATTTTGATTTCTCCTCATAATTTTTTAAAATCCCAGTTTCTTTTTTGAGAAAAAGTCTCTTTAAAGTTAAGTTTCTAGTAAATTTATTCAGGGCTATAAACATCCGAAAGCTGTTGCTTCTTATTGTGGAGGCCAAAGAAAAACTTTTTTTCAGAACTGATACCTCCATATCTGACATTGGATAGATATATATATATATATATATATATTTATATATATATATATATATATATATTATATATATATATACACTACAGTTCAAAAGTTTGGGGTCACCCAGACAATTTTGTGTTTTACATGAAAACTGAATTTTATTTGTCAAATGAGTTGCAAAATGAATAGAACATATAGTCAAGACATTGGCAAGGTTAGAAATATTGATTTTTATTTGAAATAACTTTGCTTTCATCAAAGAATGCTCCTTTTGCAGCAATTACAGCATTGCAGACCTCTGGCATTCTAGCTGTTAATTTGTTGAGGAAATCTGAAGAAATTTCACCCCACACTTCCTGAAGCACCTCCCACAAATTGGATTGGCTTAATGGGCACTTCTTGTGTACCATACGGTCAAGCTGCTCCCACAACAGCTCAATGGGGTTGAGATCTGGTGACTGCGCTGGCCACTCCATTACAGACAGGATACCAGCTGCCCGCTTCTTCCCTAAATAGTTCTTTCATAATTTGGAGGTGTGCTTTGGGTCATTGTCCTGTTGGAGGAGGAAACTGGCTCCAATCAAGCGCTGTCCACAGGGTATGGCATGGCATTGCAAAATGTAGTGATAGCATTTCTTACTCAAAATCCCTTTTACCTTGTACAAATATCCCACTTTACCAGCACCAAAGCAGCCCCAGACCATCAGATTACCTCCACCATGCTTGACAGATGGCACCAGGCACTCTTCCAGCATCTTTTCACTTGTTCTGCATCTCACAAATGTTCTTCTGTGTGATCCAAACACCTCAAACTTCGATTTGTCTGTCCATAACACTTTTTTCCAATCTTCCTCTGTCCAATGTCTGTGTTTTTTTGCCCATATTAATCTTTTGCTTTTATTGGCCAGTCTCAGATATGGCTTTTTCTTTGCCAATCTGCCTAGAAGGCCAGCATCTCGGAGTCGCCTCTGCACTGTAGGCATTGACACTGGCGTTTTGCGGGTACCATTTAATGAACCTGCCAGTTGAGGACTTGTGAGGCGTCTATTTCTAAAACTAGAGAATCTAATGTACTTGTCTTCTTGCACAATTGTGCACCAGGGCCTCCCACTTCTCTTTTTACTCAGGTTAGAGCCTGTTTGTGCTGTTCTCTGATGGGAGTAGTACACACCATTGTAGGAAATGTTCAGTTTCTTGGCAATTTCTCGCATGGAATAGCCTCCATTTCTAAGAACAAGAATAGACTGTTGAGTTTCACATGAAAGTTCTCTTTTTCTGGCCATTTGGAGAGTATTATCAAAGCCACAAATGTGATGCTCCAGATACTGAACTAGCTCAAAGGAAGGCCAGTTTTATAGCTTCTCTAACGAGTAAACTCGTTTTCAGCTGTGCTAACATAATTGCACAAGGCTTTTCAAGGGTTTTCTAATCATTCATTAGTCTTCTAACGCGCTTAGCAAACACAATGTACCATTAGAACACTGGAGTGATGGTTGCTGGAAATGGGCCTCTATACACCTATGTAGATATTCCATTAAAAACCAGATGTTTGCAGCTAGTATAGTCATTTACCACATTAACAGTGTATATAGTGAATTTCTGATTAATTTAATGTTATCTTCATTTAAAAAAACAGTGCTTTTCTTCCAAAAATAAGGAAATTTCTAAGTGACCCCAAACTTTTGAACGGTAGTGTATATATACATACTGTATCATACACACATAATAAAGCACTCCCCCCACACAAATATATACATATATCATACACACATAAGCAAGCACTCCCCTTCCTCCCCCCACACACACATACACATATATCATACACATACTGTATGAGCAGACACCCCGCCACACACACACACACACACACACATATATATATATATATATATAGTGACACAGTCAGGATAGGGGTTTAATATAAACAAAACATAAACATAAGTCCTAGCCCGGCTGGGCACTAGCTACACAGCAGATTACCTCTCTATAATAATGGTAGGGCCTATTGCCCTCAGCATCAACAAAATACGTGCACATTACTTACAAGAAAAGTAACCAAGCGTCTCTGAACAGTCTAGTCTGCCTGCTCTCCCAGGTGTGAGACACTCAGCCACAAACAAACCCAGCTTATATTAGCCATTTCCAGCTGCAAGCCCTAATGAGCCTGTTACCAGGCTGAAAGGCCCAAAACCTGGAGTGGCCTGTGGCTGGAGCCCTTCCTCTCCTCACATCCACACCCCCAGGACCCAAACCAGCTTTTCTCTAAAGCCGACATTTCTAGTCTGTTTTTCCCAAACAGACTTCTCCTGGGGGTTTCAGAACACATATGACAGGAACCTAGGAAATACATAGAAGCCATTCCACACTTCTCCAGTGCTTCTATCACATATCCCCCCCTTTGTTTCAACCTGTGGGGTGGAACAACTGCAGCCCCCAAACAATGGACACGTGACAAAGCATCTGCATTAGCCAGCTGGCTTCCTGGCCTGTGTTCTACCATAAATTTAAAGGTTTGTAATGCCAAGAACCATCTCGTTATTCTTGCATTACTGTCCTTGTTTTCTGACATCCACTTCAGAGGGGAATGGTCAGTGATCAATCTGAACTTTCTTCCCACCAAGTAGTACCTGAGAGTCTCTAACGCCCACTTTATGGCCAATGCTTCTTTCTCAACCGTAGCATAGTTTCTTTCATGTACATTTAATTTCTGGCTTAAGAAGAAAATTGGGTGTTCTTCACCCTCTTTGCTTTTGGACAGGACCGCTCTGATGCCTACATCTGACGCATCGGTTTGTACAACAAACTCTCTGTCAAAATCAGGGGTCATATGAACTGGTTGGGTACATAACGCTATTTTTAACTCCTGGAAAGCCTTCTTTGCTTCAGGACCCCATTCCACCGTGACTTTCTGTTTGCCTTTGGTCAGGTCAGTCAGTGGGACTGCAATGGTGGCAAAATTGGGTATAAACCTCCTATAATACAAAGTGATCCGTAAGAAGGCTCACACCTGCTTTTCATTCAGGGGCCGTGGCCAGTTTTGGATTGCCTCAATCTTATTCAGCTGTGGCTTTATCAAACCTCTGCCAATGGTGTACCCAAGATATTTTACCTCTTCCATCCCCAGACAACACTTTTTTGGGTTGGCTGTCAAACCTGCCTTATAGATGGATTCCAACACTGCTTGTACTCTGGGCAAGTGAGACTGCCAATCAGGACTATGAATGACCACATCATCCAGATAAGCAGCAGCATACTGTCCATGGGGCCTTAGAATCCTATCCATCATTCTTTGAAAAGTAGCAAGTGCCCCATGTAGCCCAAAGGGCAACATTTTGTATTGAAACAACCCCTCTGGTGCAGAAAAAGCAGTCTTGTCTTTGGCATTCTCAGTAACGACACTTGCCGTACCCTTTGGTTAAGTCAAGAGTAGTTAAATATCTGGCTGTCCCCAGCCTTTCAATTAGTTCGTCCACCCTAAGCATAGGGTAGGCATCGAACTTTGACACACTGGGCCTGATTCAGAGCCGGACACTCTGACCAGAGAGCTTGCTCTGAATCAGGGCCCTCCTACCTGAAAATGGAGCAGCCTCTTGGACGCTCGCATAGCTGTGGGTTACCACCCACAGCTTATGCGAGCATCCATGATGATGGTCGCGATGGTCAAGACCATCGCAACCATCGGGCTTGCGACGAGACCCTGCAGTAGGGTCTCGGTGACCGCAAGCCCTGGAGTGATTAAATCACTCCCACTGACATCACTAGTGATGTCAGTGGGGCCGGACCCAGACGGTAGGCGTTCCCATGGGAACACCTCCATCTGGCAACCACGCCCCCGGCACGCCCATCAAAGGGGGTGTGCTGTCAGTCATCATCGACAGCACGCCCGCTTTAGTGCGAGACCCATAACGACGGCTTGGCCGTCGTTATTCGGGTCTCGCACATGCGCACTATGGAGCTCCCTCCGTCGTGCGCATGCGCATTTGGGTACCATCGACCCGCTTGCGTGCATCCTGCGCTCGTGAGCAGGTCTGAATGAGACCCTCTGTTCAATTTCCGGAAGTCATTGCAGAATCGCACACTCCCATCGGGTTTTGGAATGAGAACAATGAGAATTGACTACTCACTATGCGATTCTTCAATTACACCCAACTCTAACATTTTATTAATTTCCTTCGACACTGATTCTCTTTTAGCTTCTGGTAACCTAAAGGGTTTTAGGTTAACCTTAACCACTGGGTCAGTGATTATGTCATGTTTGATGACCATGGTTTTCCCTGGTAAGTCAGAAAACAGCACCCTAATTCTGATCAGAAATTCCTTAACTTCCTGCTGTCGACTGGCTGACAGGGTTTTTGCCACTGTCACTCCGGGTACCATGGGCCCTGGAGGGGGTTTACTGGAGGGGCTCGGATGGCTAATAGTGCTGCTCTATCCTTCCAGGGTTTTATAAGATTTACATGGTATATCTGTTCTGGCTTTCTTTTTCCCGGCTGGTAAAATTTATAATTGACCGGCTCCACTTTTTCTAAGATTTCAAAGGGTCCTTGCCATTTAGCCAAAAGTTTACTTACTACTGTGTCATTTACTTACTACAGGGTCATTCAACACCAACACTCTGTCCTCAGGAACAAAGTTGCGTAAGCGAGCATTGCGGTTGTATACCCTCTGCTGTGCCTGTTGGGCCTGTTCCAAGTGCTCTCTTACTATCGGCACCACAGCAGCAATTCTTTCTTGCATTTGAGAAACATGCTCAATAACTGTTTTATACGGACTGGACTGCCCCTCCCATGTCTCTTTGGCAATGTCAAGTAACCCCCTTGGATGTCTCCCGTACAACAAATCAAAAGGGGAAAACCCTGTGGAGGATTGGGGAACCTCTCTTATGGTCAACAGCAAATAAGGTAACAAGTAATCCCAATCTCTACCATCTTTGTCCACTACTTTCCTTAGCATGTGTTTTAAAGTTTTATTAAACCTCTCCACTAACCCATCGGTCTGGGGATGGTACACAGAGGTCCTTAATTGGTCAATTTTAAACAGGCGGCATAACTCCTTCATGATTTTTGACATAAATGGGGTACCTTGGTCAGTCAGGATCTCCTTAGGCATTCCCAACCTGCTAAAGACTTGGACTAATTCTCTAGCAATGGTCTTGGTTGACGTATTGCGTAATGGTATCACTTCCGGGTACCTGGTAGCGTAATCCATTATCACCAGAATATATTGATGGCCCTGGGCAGATTTAATTAATGGCCCAACCAAGTCCATAGCTATTCTTTCAAACGGAACCTCAACAATGGGTAATGGAACCAGGGGACTTTTGAAATGTGGCCTTGGAGCATGATACTGACATTGAGGGCAGGATGCACAATAGTCAGATACCTTTTTATGGACCCCGGGCCAAAAAAATCTCTGCACAATTCGCTCAGTAGTTTTCTCTACCCCTAGGTGGCCTGCCATTATATGACCATGGGCCAGATCTAATACTGTTCTTCTGTATGCTTTGGGAACTATTAATTGTTCCACAATATCTTCCCCCTTCTTAGTCACCTGGTACAACAAATCCTGAAATACTGCCATGTGAGGATATGACAAAGGACTATCGGGGTCTATGGGTTTACCATTAATCACCTTGACAATCTCCCTGGCTTTACCAGAGTAGGGTTATTCAACTGCTCCACAGCAAAGACCTCTCTCCTGACCTCAAGATCAGGCAGGCAGTCCACAGGCTCAATAACACTCCCCACCTCAGTGGGAGGCACACCACTTGGCGAGCCACCATCACGCTCCACATTCTCTAGTTCGCCAATCATACTAGAAAAAGGGAACATCTCTGACTCTGCTACTACATCAGTAACCCTCTCAAACGAGTCAGGGTGATTTACCTCTGTGCAAAATCGGCTTTCCCACAACTTCCAGAAGTTAGCGAAGTCTATCCCCAATATTGCATCATACATTAAGCCCTGTACCAAACTCACAAAGACTATCGCGGAACCACATGTTGTTTCTATGTTCACTTCTGCAGTAACATAATACCGGGTATCACCATGTATGCAGGTCACACCAACAGTTTTCCCTTTATGCTTCAAGGGGTATCGCTTCCGGGTACCTGGTAGCGTAATCCAGTTCAGCTTTCATAAGTGTAACCAGGCTACCAGAATCTAACAGAGCCTATACTCGGTTGCCTTCTACAGTGAGTATACACATGTGCTTATCTGTCTCAACCTGACGGTCAGCAGTACAGGCTGGTTGTGCAAAGAAAGACATCCCGCGGTTGACATGAGCAGTATCACATTGCATAGGTTCAGAGGTAAGCAAACAATTAGTTGCAATATGGCCGAAACCACCACATCGGAAACATTGAATTACATTAATATCTAGTCTTTTACAGGGTAGGAACCTTCCTGGCCTGACTGGTCCGTCTCCAGGTTCCACACCCCCAGTCTTGAGTACCTTCCACCTCCCAGCACCCTTCTCCCCTGGAACAGTCTTACCAGTGTCAATGGGAGTTCGCTGATGTGCCATCGGGACTCGATGGGGCACACTTATCAGTTCCTCAGCGGCCACGTACCTCTCCACCAGTTCGACCAGCTGGTCTGCGGACTTAGGGTCTGCATGGCTCACCCACTTGTGCAGAAACGCAGGTAGCGATCGCAGATACCGGTCCATCACGACTCTTTCCACAATCTGTGGTCCTGTCAGCGTCTCGGGTTGCAGCCATTTTGTGGTTAGATGGAGGTCATGCATCTGTGAGCGTGAAGGTTTTTCCATTAAGAACTCCCGGCAGTGGACTCGTTGGGCCCGAACAAGTGAGGTGACTCCCAAGCGGGTTAGGATCTCCTGTTTTAACTTTGCATAGTCCTTGGCATCATCCAGGCATAAATCATAGAAGGCCTTTTGTAGTTCTCCAGACAGGAAGGGTGCCACAAGACTTGCCCATTGCTCTTTAGGCCACTTCTCTCTTTTGGTGGTTCTTTCAAAGGCCATAAGGTATGCCTCCACATCATCACTCTGGGTCATCTTTTGCAGAAAGTGACTGGCCCGTATGGTGTGAGTGTTATTTAGCAGAGCAGGGGAAGCACCTCCAGACTGGGCTACAAGCTGTTGTACCACCTCTTTTATGGCCTGGCTGTTTTCCGCTATGGCCTGGCGGGTTTCCTCGATGGTGACTTGTTGTTGCCTCTGGGCTGCCTCCAAGGCCAATAGTTGCACCTGGGTGGCTTCATGCTGAGCCCTGGTAGCTTCCTGCTGAGCCCTAGTAGCTTCTTGCTGAATTTTGTTCATTTCCTGCTGAGCTGCCGTAGCTTGGAACAAGGCTTTAACAATGTCCTCCATTTTGTCCTGGGGTGTAGGTTGGAAGCAGAATCTGGCTTCCCTAAGCATCTGCGGACGCCACCTCTATGGACTTCAAAGGACACAACTTTATATCCACACTGACGAATTGGTGTCTGTCCCTGCCATTCGAAGTCATCGTGTTTGTTTGTGGGTACAAATGTTAAACCCTTATTTAATACTCGTTTTTCGGCACATGTATGGTTTGTAGATGATAAATTGAATATTATTTCTTCCTTTTGGGAATTGCTTTTGAAGATTCGATCAGTTTGGCCGCCCCTTCTGGTGGATTTGATTTTACTTACCCACGGCCTCGGGTTTTTACCCCTAAAGGGATCCTCTTGGTGTTGGAAGCATCATCAGATTCCACAATCATGAAATCACTGTCACTATTGGAAGTTGTCTGGTCTTTATTTGTTCTCTCTCTCCTTTGTCTCCCCGGAGTTCTGCTCGGTGCTCTATTAAATCGTGTTCTTGTATCAGTCCCGGGTAGCCACCGGTAAACACGGTGTTCCTCATAATCTTGAGTGACAGTTGTAAGCTTTGATTTTTTGAAAACAGTAAGTTCTTTTTTATATGTATCACACTGGGTATTTAACTTCGAATGTCAAAAGGATATTCATCAATTAGGCCGCAAAATGCGTCTTCGCAAATTTTTTCAAAAACAAGATAATGAATCAAGAGAAATTAATACTTTAGACATCTTTCATAGAAAGTACAATCCATCTACCTTTGACCCTACCTCGAGTAATCCCTCAATTAAGACTTTCACTAGATTAATTGATAATTCTGTGACCAAATATAATAGGGCACCCGATCGCATTTTTTCCAATTTAAATAAAAATGAATATCAGGCATTAAAAAACCTTAGGGATGATAAAAGCATTGTAATACGCCCCGCAGATAAGGGCGGGGGTATAGTGCTGCAAGATTTATCACAATACAAAGAGGAGATATATAAACAGTTGTCAAATACCGATACATATCTCAAATTATCGGGAGATCCAACAGCCCGTTTCCAAAGTGAATTGGCAACAATATTAAAAGATGCTGCAGATTCAAATATAATTAATCTCCAGACCTTGACAGCTCTTATGCAGAAAAACCCAGTTGTACCGGCACTATATACAGTCCCTAAGGTACATAAGGATGCAGTGAATCCCCCTGGCAGACCTATCATCTCGGCCAGGGGGTCACTGTATCAGCCTATTTCTGAATTTTTGGATATACTCCTTCAACCACATATTATTAAACAATCTACTTATTTGAAGGACACAAATTCCTTTTTGAAGAAATTAGGTGAATTCTCCAATTTGCAAGGACAAGTATATTTATGCACTATGGACGTGTGTAGTTTATACACGTCCATTCCTCATGATCGCGGCATAGCAGCAATGACGCAATTTTTAAATGAACTTACAGAACCCTTGGGATTGGATGTGAATTTATTTCTACAACTATTACGACTCACACTCACTAGGAATTATTTCATTTTCGATGGTGCCTATTATTTACAATTGGCCGGCCGCGCAATGGGGTCCCATGTGGCCCCGGCGTATGCTAATACTTACATGTTTTATTTTAAAAATGAATATATTCTAAAGGTTCCTCATTATAATAGGTATATCTTATGGTATACCAGATATATTGATGACCTATTCGTACTTTGGAACGGAAGTGCCGATCTCTTTGAAACAAAGATGTCATCCATTAATGCACTCATTTTTTGGATGTAAAAATCAATCTTACTGAGGGACAACTGTCTACAGCAGTATATTACAAAGAGACAGATCGGAATACATTGCTCCAAGCCAATAGTCATCATCCCAAGGCTTTGATGAAAGGTCTCCCGGTGTCCCAGAAGCACAGAGTGGCTAGGATTACAAGTAACAAAGAGGATCTACCTAAAGCTCTGGACATAGTGATGGACAAGTTCAGAAAAAGAGGATATAGGTTACAGCATCTAAAAACTATGAAAAATAAAATTTTGAACATGGAAAGATCCCAGTTACTTGAAAATACCAAGGACACTAGGATTAGCAAAGAGCAAAATACCTTTATGTGGTCAACACTATACTCGACAGCGAGTCCAGTTATTCCTAGAGCCTTGAGAGCGACATGGCCCATTATTGCTAGTGACCATGATCTTCCCTGCTTTAAGAATACTAGGCCACTAACTAGCTACAGAAGGGGACAAAATTTAAGGGACATTTTGGTTAAAGCAGACATTACGAGTCGCATACCAAATATAGGCCCTTTTGGACAAGTAAAAAAACCTGGTTGTTACAAGTGTCCATCATGCACCACCTGTGGTTTTTTTAAAGCTGGATCGGAATTTAAATATCCACATTCCAATAAGACCTTCCATATCAGACATGTCCTTAATTGTTCGTCTCAATTTGTGATATACTTTATTGTATGCCCGTGTGGCTTGTATTACGTAGGGATGACCACGCGTGCTTTTAAGGAACGGATGGCTCTGCACCGTTCCGCGATAAGACAAGCACTAGCTGGCAAAACAATAGAACAGCCAGTGGCGAAACATTTTAAATCACATCAACATCCACTGGCATCCCTAAGATACATGATCATTGATCATATCCCCCCGAGAATTAGAGGGGGTGATAGAGCACAGGACTTACTTAGAGGCTAGGTGGATATTGCATTTGAATACTCTACACCCAAAAGGACTAAATGAAAAAATTATTTGGAACTCTTTATAGGCTGGGTGGTAATATATTTATACTGTATGCATTAGGAGTTTTCCCTAAATGAGGCTAACACTAAAATTTATTAAGTAGTTATGTTCTGTAAGCAATGATAGCGGCTATGTGATCTTTCATTTATGTTTCAATTATCTATTTTAGTAGTGAAGTGACATAAAATGTTTCTTGTCACAGTGTAGCATTTCACATATGTACTGTTGATTTGGTGGGAGGAGTTATCTATCGGCTTGACCCTTTAAAATTTTTTGGATACATGTGTGCATGTACAAGCATACATGTATATGTATCAAAAAATATATACGGGTAGTGGATAAAGTTGCTTGACTAAAATGTTTTAACTTTTTTCTAGCTATCCGCCGGAGGGGGAGACAGAGCTTGGTGTTACTATGGTAACCGGCTTCCTCGTGCGATGACGTCATCTGGAGTGCGACTCCGGACCAGCGAGCACGCCGCTCTCACCTCCGTCGGAAGCTTAGACGATTGTATTTGGTATATAAGGTAAGCAAGTATTGCTCTTATATTTGTTTTGTATCTTGACAAAGAGGCTCTGCGTGGTCTCGAAACGTCGATTCCATTAAACGACTATTTGAAAAGTCCTGGAGTGACCTGCATGGTGTTGCACTCTTTACGGAGCACTACCATAAGGATACTTTATATATATATATATATATATATATATATATATATAAATATGTAGTTGGGTGTACTGTTCAGTGACTGTCTAGTTTCTAGCGAGTGAGTTTATATAGGCAAACAGTATTATATCAACTGATAAATACCTGTGTTTTGACTAAGTTATAAGGTGCAAGTGAATAAATAGCAATAAGGTGGATGAATACACAATACGGTGGTCAACATATATATATATTTATAATATATATATAAAAATATGTTTAATCTACACAATATAAAAACTAAAACAGTGATCTGCATTTAATACAAAAGAAAATCGCATATAGATATACTAATGGGTCTATACAATATGGTTTAAAACAATAGGTTATGACCACAATGGGGAAATAGGAAGCAAGCTACTAAAAACAGGAGTTCATAGGATTAAATTTCATAGATTTTAAAAGACATAGGGTCTCATTTAGACCCGCTCGCGAGCGCAGGATGCTCGCAAGCGGGTCGATGTTACCCCAATGCGCATGCGCACGACGGAGGGAGCTCCGTCGTGCGCATGCGCGAGACCCGGACAGCGACAGCCAAGCTGTCGCTCCGGGTCTCGCACCAAAGGGGGCGTGCTGTCGATGGTGACCGACAGCACGCCCCCTTTGGTGGGCGTGCTGGGGGCGTGGCTGCCAGACGGAGGCGTTCCCATGGGAACGCCTACCGTCTGGGTCTGATAGAGCCAAAATCACTCCAGGGTTTGCAGCAGCGAGACCCTACCGCAGGGTCTCGTCGCAAGCCCGATGGTCGCGATGGTCTTGACCATCGCGACCATCATCATGGACGCTCGCATAAGCTGTGGGTGGTAACCCGCAGCTATGCGAGCGTCCAAAAGGCCGCTCCACATTTAAATAGGATGGCCCTGATTCAGAGCGAGCGCTCAGTGATCCCTCTTGCCTCATGAACTTTGTGTTGATATTTGTCTCAGATAAGAACAGTCTTTTTATTGCTAATTGCATTATTATTCTTATTTATTTATTTAAGAATCTCTTTCCATTAGTATATCTATATGCAATTTTCTCTTGTATTAAATGCACATCACTGTTTTAGTTTTTATATAGTGTAGATTAAACATATATATATATATATATATATATATATATATATATGTTCACCACCGTATTATGGGCCTGAGTCAGAGATGAACGCAACTGCAAATCACACGCAGATCAAGCGATTGTTTGCCATTGCGCAAGCGTATGCATCGCACTGCGCGTGGGCAAAGGCAGCAGTGCGATCGCCATGCGATCACGCAGACCACGGAGGCCCATTGCAGGTTTATTGACAGGAAGTGACCGTTTGGGGGTGTTGACAGGGGGTGGTTAGCAAAACGTAGGCATGCCTGGCCGTTTGAACGCTGTTACGTGGGTGTGCATAAATTAGCCACTACAATTGCATACACAACTCTGCGTGGCATTAGAGCTCCCTGGCCTGTGGTAAAATGGCCGCCGACGAACTTCGATAGTACCGATGTTTATGTCAGTATGCGTAGTCGCACGCAGGTTAGAAGGCAATAGTGGGTGTCTATATGATCGGATGATCTTTGCTAACTTTTGCATATTTTTGCAACTGCGTTGCGTACGGAAACGCAGTTGCGATTGCATTAGTGTCCATCTCTGAATCAGGCCCAGTGTATTAATTCACCTTATTGCTATTTATTCACTTGCACTTTATAACCTAGTTATAACACAGGTGCTTATCAGTTGACATAATGCTGTCTGCCTATATAAACTCACTCGCTAGAAACTAGAAAGTCGCTGAACAGTACACCCATCTACATACTACCTTACAGCAGCTATCACTTGCCTATAACACTGTTTAACTGACACCCTGATACATAAAGGGAGGGCAGTTTCTACTCACTAATATCCACAGGTTCACATAAGTGCTTTGTATTTGTTTTATAGTGGGGGGGAAGCATACACTGCTGCTCTGCATAGCAGAGCAGTGTGTATGCAGAGCGAGAATAGATGCTGTGTGCATGTGCACAGCATCTATTCACAGTAGGGGGGAAGCCTGGAGGCAGCCAAGCATCTCGGAGATACTGGGCATGCCCCATTAGTGATGTAAACGGGGAGGGTGTCATCAGACCACGCCCCCTTTACTATCAGACCACGTCCCCTTTTCGAGCGTGCGCGCCTTCAGCACGCATAGGTCCAGACTCTGGGATGCAGGATGTTGGGAGGTATATATATATATATATACAGTACATATACATATACTGTATCATACACACATAAGCAAGCATTCCCTCTCTCATACCAAGCCACTTACATGGTATCTGATGCTAATGTAGGCAGGCGGCCATGGCTACAGAGAGGAGGAGTGAATAGGAGGAGACATGGATACTGGGAGGAGTCGGGAGAGGACGGAGTGGCATAGAAAATGGAGCAGGAAAGGAGGAGCCAGCCACTGTAAAGCACGGACTGCAGCAGCAGCTTTGCACGAGTATAGAGCTGTAGATTAGGGCAGGCAGAGATATGCTGCATGTTACTCAGACCTAGACAGCTCTGCCCCCAAACGCTGCATCTCTATGGTCACACACTCAGAGCGGGTGGGAGTTTACTATATATGTCTCTTGGCTGCAGTCTCTGCGCAAGTGCAGCATGCCTGTGGCTCACAGATGGCAACAATGTACCAACCAGGGGGTCAGATGGCACCCTGCCCCCCTGCCCAGCCCACCACTGAATGGGAGATATATCTAAAGTGCGTTGGTGGGTGTGTACAGCGGATATGTCTATGAACCAGTGGCGGGCTGGGCCAGGGGGCAGGGTGCCATCTGCCCCCCGGGCCAGTACAATTCTGGTGTGTCAGGGCCGGCATGCAGAGGATGCGATGCTACGGCTCCTGTGCTGCTGCCCAGAGAGAGAGAGACGATTCACGTAACAGGGGCTAACACAAAATGGCTGCCCCCATATCAGGCTACAAAAAGATGGCCGCTGTTGACCAATGGGGAGCCAGGTTTCCCTACCCACAATTCCAAGAGGCTGGAGAATGAAAAAGGGGGCGTGGCCTATCGGGGGAGTGGGAAGAGCCTAAAGAGGAGCTGCAGAGATGAGGAGTGCCTGCTTCCTGTCTTCTACACCCATACCAGGTAAGTGAAGGGTGTCACAGTGGCATAAACTTTGTGTTGTTTTGTTATTTAAAATATGCGTGTGCTGACTAATGGTGCATACACACGGTCAGATTTTTCCTTCAGATATGAACGATAACGATTTAAAAATCGTTCAGTCGTTCATATCTGAAGGAAAATCGTTCATATCTGACATGCCTGAACGATGGACGATCAACGATGCGCGTTCCCGATGGTCAGATAACGATTTCTGACATCTGATGTGTTTGCAGTCAGACTTGGACGATTCCATTCATTTTAATGCAGTCAAAAATCGTTCAATCGTTCAAATCGTTCAAAACTTTGGTAAAATTGTTCAAATCGTTTAATCGTTCAATCGTTCATCTGACAAATCTGACAAGTCTGACAAATCTGACCGTGTGTATGCTCCATAAGTGTGACTGTATGTGTGTGTGCTGACTAAGTGTGATTGTATGTGTGTGTGCTGACTGTGACTATGTGTGTGTGCTGACTAAAGTGTGACTGTGTGCATGCTAAGTGTGACTGTATGTGTGCTGACTAAGTGTGACTGCATGTGTGTGTGTGTCTGCTGACTAAGGCCCTGATTCAGAGCCGCTCGTTAACAGCAGTACGCTCTTTGCGTTCCGATGTTGACTAACCGCGCATGCGTCGGTGTTACACTGCGCATGTGCGTACGGCAGATTGCGAGCTTATTTTGTCTCGTTCGTCAAATAGCGTACAGGAAGTGACATGTCAAATGTGATTGACAGAACAGGGCGTTTTTGGGTGTTGACGGGGGAGGAGATGGAAAAACGCAGGCGTGGCGAGGCGTTTTTTGGGCGTACATACATTAACAAATGCGAATGTCAAATGTGTTCGTACCAACTCATACGTCACTGGATGATCCTCTTTCCCTTCAAAATGCTCGCACAGCTTAGGGGCTGGATAACTCGACCACAGTGGCGATGGCCTTCTCCTCCGTCCCGGCACTCCACGATGTTGCATCGATTAATCACGGCTTGTCAGAAAAGCAATTAGTGTTGGATTGAAAACCGGCTTGGTATGTGTTTGGAAAGCAGTTTTTTTGGATAGCACAAAACCGAACGCAGGTGGAAATCATAGCTGCTAATGTCTGGATTACACAATCAATTAGCGTACATTTGTGGGGGTGTATTTTGGCCGCAATGTGTTGTTTTTGGACTATTGTAACAATAATGTCATCATGTTTAGGTTTGGTGCCTCATTTTGTGTTTGCAAGGTGATTTTTCCACCTTAGGTAATGTTTTAAACGTTCCTTAACGAGCCCTTTTTTTCCAATGTGCAATTTTTTCGTTTGAACGTTGTTGGCTTGTGGGCCCGGATTAAATGTAACCCATTTTTACAATAATGTCAGAATACAAAGTCGTACATTTGATGTCAATTTATTGGTATCCCCAAAAAAATTATTGCACATATTTAACCAAAATATTTTTGGCAGTGTTGATTCCACAATATTTATTAATTGTGCAAACAATAAATTGTTGTTAAACGTAAATGCAAAAATTAAAAACAATTCACAAGAAAGGAGAGGGAAGTTTTGGCCAGAAAGGAATATGAGGCAAGCACAGAAGGAGTGTGGGAAAAGTAGCCAATGCTGTCACCGTTTTTTCGGCCGTTTGGCTGGGGGAGGGAAGGCGCCAGACCGGGTCCGGGATGTCATCGGGCTGGCCTGTCCAGAGGCAGATGTTGTGGCCTCTGGACTAGGCACAGGGCTAGGCACATTTAGAGGCTTGGCTGATGTTGTGCCAGAGGTGGAGGATCCTGATGTTCCGGCAGGAAGGGAGGTCGGCTCCACCATGTGCTGGCGAACGAGCTGCTCCAGGGCATTGGCGATGCGGATGTTGGCCCTGGTATTTTCCGCCAGGGCCTGACCAATGGTCACGTTGGCCGCAGCATTTTGCTCCAGGGCCTCAGCCACCCGTACCAGACTGGCGTCCATCTTCTGCAGAATCTCTGTATGGAAATCCGATTTAAAATTGAGTTCTGTGAGGAGGGACACTGCCTGCGAGGGGGATTGCCCAGGACTGGCTTCTGCAGGGTCCTCAGCCGGATGTACTGGTTCATCCCCTGCAGAGCCTGCCGAAATTCTGCGGCCAAGGCTCCCCTCTGTAGCAGACTCATCCGCCTGTGTCTCTGTTGGAAAAATGAGAAAAGACTCACATTAGAATCTACATATTGGCACACTAACATTTCAGAGTTGGTGACATCACAATATTTACCTGGGACAACATGAGGAGCCGCAAAGTCTGGCATGTCCGTATCCATGTTGGACACGCCAAACACCTACACAGCCTGCACACACCGCTGTGCCAGCTCTTCTAAATCAGTCAACTCCAATGACACAGGGGTGGGACCTCCACCTGTCCCCCTTGCATGCCTAGCCCTGTCCGCCATTTTTTGTTTCAGGCGATATTTGAAGTCGCCCCATCTGTGGGTGAAAAAGGAACCATTATTTTTTATTTTATTTTGTTTTTGGTTTTAGGGTGGTCAAGTGTTTACTTACCGCCGTTTGACATCCCGGGCTAGACGGACATAATCACCCACCCTATTGACCTCAACGGCTACCTCTTCCCACATTCTCCACTTCTGGTTTGAACTCATATTCCTGTCTGCCTGTGGCAGGATGTCCACACACTTCTGAATCAAAACCTCCATCTCCTTTCTTGTGAATTGTGGCTGCCTTTTCTTTTTGGCAGCTTTGCCCGGAATACTGGGCCCAGCAGCCTCTTCCATGTCATCCTCCTCACCTATTTGGGTAAATTTGGAGAATTCACAACTTGCACAATATTATGTTTCTAATTAATCATTGAGTCAAAATGCCTGAAATACTTACCGCCAGACTGTTGTCCATTGTTTCCCTGGTCTGTAGCCATGTCTGAGCTCCAAATAAGAAATACACCAGAATTTTTTTTTTGTCTCGTGACGTATTTATACATGCATCCTTATTTTGCGGCTGCATCATTGATTGTGCGTTCCTATGATCCCTCCTTAATTTTTGCGGGAAACGAAACACTATTTATGGCTTGGGGCGTCTCGATTCGAGGTGGTGTTTTTTGAATGTTGGAGGTTACGTTGGTTGGAGTTGATTGTTGGCTGGTGTAGGAGTTTGCGTTTTTGGAAGTAGTTTTTTTGGATATATTCGTTTTTTGATTTGCGTTCGTTTTTTTTCGCTTGTAATATTTTTGGTCGTTTCCAGTTTTGGTAAGTTTTGGGAAGTCTAACATTGGGTCAATTTGTGTCTCCTTCTGTTTAAGAATTTTCTAATTTTTGGTTTCCGTCATTTCATCTCTCTTAGGTTTTATTTTGGCTCTGCCCCAAAGACCTTTTGTTCCGGATTCTTATATATTATCTCTTGGTAAGTTCATTTGTTAAATTGTTTTGTAAATGTTCTTGTTTGTCTTTACGCAACTTTGGTTGGCCTTACACATGTAACCTTTGTTTTTCCAAATCCGAAATCTGTGGGTTTTTTTCTTTATTTTAGATGCGTTTTTTTAACTTGTCTTTGCGTACTAATTTGCGCATTTTTATTACTTTCAATTGTGACTTGTCTTTGCGAACTAATTAGCGCATTTTTATTACTTTCAATTGTGACTTTTCTGGGCGAACTAATTAGCGCTTTGTGAAATGCTTATTCATCCTGTAAAATTGTTTGTGTTTTCTCTGGAGCATTTGTTGCTTACATTTGGTCTCAATTTGGCGTAGTGTGCGCAATGTCGTTTTGCTATTTGCCCAAATGTGTGTTTCTCCCCTTTTATGTTTGGTCTTGCTTAAAATTTGGAATCAGAATTGGCCAGCATAAAATGATGTATATTTATGTTGTGATTATTTCCAGTTTGCACATATCATGACAATACCCCGGCATGTAAGCATCAATGGATGGTATCTTCAAGCTAAGTGTTTTTTTTAATGTTTGGGGGGGTCAAAAAGCCTGACATTCAAATCTTGCCATTTCAGGTTGATCTGGGTCGGATTGTTCTGGCCATGCTCCCGGAAGCCGACCAACCTCAATCTCGTCCCAGGCGTAGGCATCGTAGGCATGCAAGGCCCCAGATATTTCGAACACGTGTCACCCTTTTTGGAATGCCCGATGATGAGGTTTTAAGACGCTACCGTCTTCCGCCAAAAATCATCATAGACACTCTCTCATTAATAGAGAGTGATCTTGAATGGCAAATTGACAGTCCTACAGCAATACCACCACTTACGCAATTTATGGCGGTGTTACATTTCTGTGCCTCAGGATCGTTTCAAACAACGGTGGGAATAGTGGCGGGCATATCACAATCCTCCTTTTCCCGGATCCTGAGGGCAGTGATGGAGGCACTTTTCAAGCACCTCCATCATTTCATTAAAATGCCTTTGGATATGGGTGCCCTTAGTGTGGCCAAGGCCAATTTTTACCAAATAGCTGGCTTCCCACACATCATAGAGGTTGTGGATGGTACTCACATACCACTTCAGCCTCCAGCACGGCTGGAGGCAATATTTAGAAACCAGAAACACTATCACTCCCTCAATATAATGGTGGTATGTGATGCCTCCCTCCAGATCCTGTCCCTGAATGCAAAATTACCAGGAAGTGCACATGACTCCTTCGTCATCCGGCAATCAGGGATATGGCACAAATTAACCAACCTACAAGCTGGTGATGTGTGGCTTCTGGGTAAGTGGAGACCTTTAGTACATAACAATGTTAAGCTTCATACAGAGTGATCCTGATGTTGTCTATTCTTTTTCACAGGAGACAGTGGCTACCCTTGCACGCCCTGGCTGCTCACTCCTTATTTGGCTCCCACACCAGGGCCACAAAGTGAGTATAATTCCGCACTTACAGCCACCAGGCAAGTGGTGGAGCGCTGTATCGGCCTTTTAAAAGGCCGATTCAGATGCCTCCACCGCTCTGGTGGCGAGCTCATGTATTTGCCGGATATGGTTTCAAAAATTGTGGTCCTGTGTGGGATATTTCACAACATCGCCATAAGGAGTGGTGTCCCAATGCAGCCAGAGGATGCCTTACCTGAGGATGGCCCCCCCGAGGTTGGTCGGAGGTCAGTATGTGGGGGGGGGCCAAACGCGATGATGTGGTGGCCAGATTTTTTAGGTAATTATTGACAAAACAACAGTGTTTATACCTAATGTGGTAGGGTTTGTTTGAGAACATCTAATTATTTTTTTTTATTTTCTCCATTTTCTGTTTTTTCACATAATCTTTGGCACTCCAACGATGACTACTTCCTGCTACCCTTAAAAAACCTGTATGTGGACATTTTGGGGATATATTATGGAACCCATATTGCCACGCCATATTTGTGGAATCATGTTGGCATGGTCCTTCGTCAACCTGTTCTTGATTTGTTGTTTTTTTATTTGGTTTGGTTGGTATGTGTTGTATTTGTGATTATCACTGTGTGTTTTGTTTGTGAGTGACCACTTTGATTTTTCAGTTATGTTGTGAATAAATGTTTTGAGAGTGAAATTTGGTACCTTTTTTGGAACGTTACAAGCAAGTGTAACCAGGTTCACACACGTTACATTTGACTAAGGGGTAATCCAGTACTGACGCCAGTTGAGCTAAAATGTAATATGTTTTCAGGGTCCAAACCAACACCCAAAGGAATCCTGTACAATCATTTGGCTTCGTAATATTGGCATAAGCAGCTTGCACCCCAACTAGGAACCTGTAAAATGTAGTAATATCTAATTGTGACTACACCAAAAAAGGGAAATGAGATTGTTAATGTTAGGTGTTTCTTGTGGCTGTTTTACATAAAAATACAACACACAATCTTAGTGTCCAAAATTGGTAATCCTTGCAGGAACAGTCTACTTATGTCAGGGTAAACAATCTTTGATTTAGAACAAACGAATGAGCCAGAACATTACTTAGAAAATAACACTTTATTTATAAAATGGGGAAAAAACAAAAAAAACTAGTCCCTAAGGAGGACCGACATATGGTCAAGGACCACCAGCACACCGATTATATTGTGGCGCATCCGGGCCACACAGGCGGCTAATTCGGCCCGACGCCTCTGTTCCTCTGTGGGTGAGAAAAGTGTGGGGATTAATACAACAATAATGAAACCACATTAAAAAACAAGCCCAAACCAAAACCCAACAAAAAAAAACAAAAAAAAACAAACCATAATTACACCATTAAAAAACATCAACCAAAAATGTTGTAGGCCAAAAATACAAGGCCAATGTACAAATTCCGACAGGTGTGATATGTGTATGTTGAAATCAGCAGAAACAGGTAAAGGCAATCGGCAAAATCCCCAAAAGTCTAGCAAAAAACCCAAAAAAAAGGAATGACACATGATTACATACAAACAGTTTGTGTTGAAAAAAACCCCCAAAGAAAAACATACCGGAAGATAAAACGCCATGTCCGGAAGGCCCTTCATCGTCCTCCTGGGAGGTGCCTCCATTCCCCAACGATCGGGGCGGGGTAATTACCGACTCCGGGGAGGGGGTAATTTGAAGAGGGGCTGTTGGAGGAGAGGGGGAATTGGGACGGAGGGGAAGGAGCACCGAAAATTCAACCAGAGGGTCTTGGAAGGCTGGGGAGGAGTGGGGAATAGGGGAATTAGTGGTTGTGGAGTGTTGGCTGGGGGTTGGGGAGAGTGGCCGTGAGCGCCGTCTGGCCGGACGATGACGGCGTAGTCTTCGCTGGGCCCCTAAAAGATGTGAAACAAATTGTGGTTAGTTTCAACACAAATCCGCGAAAAACACCATTTTCTAATCCCCCCCCCCAAAAAAAGGGCCATGCAGATATGAGTACAATGAATAAATATGAACTACATGGAAAACATGGCCATGCAGATATGAGTACAATGAATAAATATGAACTACATGGAAAACATAGCCATGCAGATATGAGTACAATGAATAAATATGAACTACATGGAAAACATGGCCATGCAGATATGAGTACAATGAATAAGTATGAAAGCCAGGGAAAACATGCACACGCAGTTAGGGCCACAAAGACAAACATGAAAACCACAGTCCATAAAACTTACTTTCGGTGATCTGCATGCGAAAGCATGCCAGCAAGCGGGGCGTCCGGCGTTGCAGGTCCGACCACCTGCGCTCCAGCTGCCCGATCTGGCGGCGTGAGCCGAAGGAGCGCAGGCGGGCCTGTACCTCCGCATATGCGGAACGCTTTTCGCGGTTGGTGATGGGTGGAGGCTGGCTGGTGATCCGCCTATCCATGACCTCCGTTAGCACCAGCAGCTCGCGCCTGGTGAATGCGGAGGCTCTCATGATGGCAATGGTGTATTTGTGAAAAATCATTTTTAATAAAGTGCCCAAAAAATTTTTGATTGGCTAATGTATTTGGGTAATTAACAGGACCAATTCTATTGGTTAGTGTATGTGTCATGTGTTCGACAGGGCCAGAAATCTCTTGAGACTTATGATAGGCTTGATGCAGTGACATGCGTAAGCAAATTTAAATAAAGAAATGAACTCCGGGAAATATGCGGGTAGAAAAACAAATAGAACTATTATTTAATTGGGGCTAACATGTATTTTTACAATTAAAAGCGAATGTTTAAGCCGTACGTATTCTGCGGGTAAACACAAATACGGACATGAATAAAGTTTATTGCATTGTGTTCCAAAAAAAAAAAAAAAACAATTAAGCTAATTGATATATTGATTGGCATGATACGATTGAGGGAGGTAGGCAGAATAAACGAGCAGTTAATCGAAATCTGACAGTCCAACTTCCGGGTAGTACTAGTGCGTGCGTTCCCTTCAAGCCACTTCGGGGATGTACGCTCGCTATTTGACACGCTCGTTAGTTAGAGGAGGGGTCGCTTGAGTTTGGGGAGGATGTTTGGCTGCGAGCGAAAGTACGAGCGAGTGCTTGAATTAAAATTATTTTTTTACGTATGCCGAACGTACGAATGGCCACTTGCGTCCGGGTCTGAATGAGGGCCTAAGTGTGACTGTGTGTGTGCGTGTGCTGACTATGGGTCTCATTCAGACCGGCTCGCAAGCGCTTGAGCGCTCGCAAGTGGGTCAATGTTGTGCCCTGTGCACGTGCAGCGGCCGCACTGCGCGTGCGCAAGCCCCGGAGTGAGAGAGAGATTCTCTCGCTCCGGGGCTCGCTACAAACGGGGCGGCTGTCGATGGTGATCGACAGCTCGCCCCGTTTGTTAGGCGGGCCAGGGGGGTGGCTGGCCAAACGGAGGTGTTCCCATGCGAACGCCTGCCATTTCGGGGCGGCCCCACTGACATCACGAGTGATGTCAGTGGAGAGCTTCCAGCTCTGTTAGCGCCGAAAGCTCTCTGGGGCTTGCGGCAGATGAGACCTTACCTCAAGGGTCTCGTCGCAAGCCCCAATGGTCGCGATGGTCGAGACCATCGCGACCATCTCCTGGTCACTCGCTAAAGCTGTGGGTAGCAACGGGAGGCCGTCGAAAAAAAAAAAATGCTGTCGCCCTCATTCAGAGCGAGCACTCGCATTTTGTGAGTGGCTCTGAATGAGGTCCTAAGTGTGACTGTGTGTATGTGTATGACTGTGTGACTGTGTGCTGATTAAGTGTGACTAAGTGTGACTGTGTGCTGATTAAGTGTGACTGTGTGTGTGTGTGCTAAGTGTGACTGTGTGTGTTGAGTGTGTGTGATTGTGTATGTATATATATATATATATATATATATATATATATATTTATAATCTGCGTGGACATTTTGAAGTGGGGGTATGGAAATATCAGAGGTCTTTACTTAGGCAGTCCCAAATCCTGAGCCCCCTGATATTTCCATATCCCCACGTCCTCTTAACACCGCACACATTCCCTCACAGTCACAGCACACCACACACCATAGCTCATAGCATACTTCACACCACAGCACACTGCCCACCTCACCCTGCTCTGCTCTGGTGAACGCGGTCACTGCGCTCCCTTCCCTGGGCCCTTCCCCAATCTTTCTCCTTGGTGGTACTGGTATTTTGAATTCAGCGCCGGCAGTGAGCAAATGACAGCTCGCGGACTGTCAGCCAATTGGGCGGCAACGTGGCCGCTCCTGATTGGCTGCCGGTCCATTAACCGTGATTGGCTCGTGGCTGGAGCCAAATTTTAACATACAGCTGCTTGGTGACCGGCGCTGAGACAGTGATAGTCCCAGCCCCGGCCTCCCCTGATTGGCTGCTGCTCCGCGAGCCATGATTGATTCGTTGTCGGAGATAAATTTAAGCAAGCAGAGAGCAGCCGCTTGTTGACCGGCACTGGGACAGTCCCAGTGCCGAACGGGTGCCGAAGTGAAGTGACGGCATGACATACCATTTCATACCCGCACACTTCAAGCAATGTATGTATATATATATATATATATATATAATTTTTTTTTTTTCTTGTCAGAAGGTGAAAAACAAGCACCTTATAGTGTAATATATTCAATGTCATTGAAGTAAATAAAGGTAATTATGATGTGTACCATATAGGTTCAAAAAATCAGGCATGTAGTAGTTTACTGTGGTACACACCCCCAACATTATTGTCATGCCCGTTTTTAAAATTGCACTCGCCGGTAGAAAAGCAGGGCCACTTGCTCTGGTTTGCCCCCCAGGCTGAAAGTTGCCAGCCAGCCCCTTCTATGAACACTGTTGTTCACAGATATATTGAATCGGCTCTGCAGCCCAGCAGATGGCCGATATATCTGATCGTGCTGGGTCCCCGCCTGTCCCATGCTGTTGGGACCAGGCAGTGAATGACAGCTCAACTGGGTGGGCAATTTAAACTGTCAAGCCCAGCACATTGGGCAGGCGATTGGTAAGTGTGTATACACTTACCAATCACTAGTTAGGTCGGCAGGTCGACCTAGTGTGTACCCAGCTTTAGAAAGATCATGTCCAGCCTCATGTTGACATTGGAAAGTGTGAGTAAAAGGTATAGGTGTAAGCTGTGTTAGGAGATAAAGTGAACTATAAGGTAACCGCCAATCAGCTCATAACTGCCATTTTTCAAACAGCCTGTGACATGGCAGTTAGGAGCTGATTGGCTGGTACCTTATCACCGTTCACTTTATCTCCTACCACAATTTAGTAAATAGACCCCATAATCCCTAGTTGTTGGTTCCTTCACTCTCCAGGCATGAAGTAAGAGGTGTTAAGTGAGGAGAGACCATAAGGCTTTTGAGTTATGAATGAAAAGTTGTTGTGTCAATATTTTACAGTTTTAGATTGCTTTATAAAAGATTTACAATGCTGACGATTTTCACAAGATATTCTGAAAAGTCAATTGCAAATGCTATAAATGAGATACTGCAAACCCCTCAACTGTCCCTAATTAGGCGGATCAGTGCTGATTTGCGCATCAGGATATTTGTTGTGATTCCATGACAGCTGAGAGTTGTGCCCACCTAAAACATGACACCTTAGTGCCATTCGTACCAGCAGCAGCTGTGCACAAAGTTTGATTTTTTTTTGGAACAAATATTAATTAAATAATAATATCTAGGTTAAGCTGTATATTCTAATTGTGCATTACTCATGTGATTACATTCTCATGTTATATGTGGATTAGATGATTTGTATTGTTCCGGCCGGCAATAATATTTTACTGAATAGAAATTTAAAGTGTATTTCAAATAAATTTATCTGAACAATCAGCACTTCTATTTTTTGTATTTATCTATATCAAGGTGGTTTGACAAGTAGGAAAAGGACCAGGACTGTGTCACGAAGGCCAAGTGGGTGTAGGGTGTGCAGCAGAAGAGGGTGATTAAGAGGGTGGAACAGATTTATGAGTAGGGGTGTTCCATATATTTTGCTGTAAGTAGATTGTTTTTGGAATGCAAACTAAATTTCGGCATCACACTGGCGTTATTAGTTATATCTTCAGCTTTTTTCAAATGTGATTTGACTCTGCCTTCTCCTTGTCATCTACAGGTAAATCAACACTGCTGCAGAGCATTGCAACTAATGATTGCTTTGAAAAAAATTTTTTTGCATAGGTAGTCAACACAGAATATTGAATTTTATTTGGAGCAAATGTTCATTCTAACATATTATTTTAGATAAATTGTCAATATCTACCATCTGCAGATTATAGTATGTTTGAACGCATGACTTTATTTAAGCTTACAGTGACATAGTAAACTGCTTTGCCTTGTTTGTTTATTTAACCTTTTATTTCTAGCAATTCTATTGGTTGTGTATGGGGGTTGTTAGCGCTCATTGGCAACACATGCCTGTTAGCTGTACTAAATGATCATTTCATAGGCTGTTTGCCGTAGAGGCTGTGTGCATATTTCAAAGTGTTTTTGGAGTTTAAACAAAATTTTGGTGTTACATCGGCATTAAACCAAAGGAAACCAGAGGGTATAAGCCATCTTTGCGTCAAAAGGACATTGTTTAAGCAAAAATTGTGAGTTAGACTCCAAAAAGACCAGGGGGTATATTTACTAAAGTGCAGGTTTTTAAAAGTGGAGTTGTTGCCCATAGAAACCAATCAGATTCTACTTATCATTTATCTAGCACCTTCTAGAAGATAATAGCTAGAAACAACTCCACTTAGCCACACTTTAGTAAATATACTCCCTGCTGTCTGCATAACCTGGTCACTCCACATTGTACTCCCTGCTTGGACACTGCAATAACTTATCACCTTGCTTGGAAGTATTTGTTCTGCCTTGTTGTTTTCATATACATCAACATATCAGCTATATCTGTGATGCATGCATCTGTCTGTAAAAAAATAAACACAGATGCATGGATGGGATCAGTGAGACCCGTCCATGCTGCTGTGTTTAAAAAATGAAAACCTGTGTAAAAAACCCCAAAAAACGGCATGACCCCTCCCCCAAAAGAGCAACCAGCCCCAGGCTTTACCAGTGCTGGTTGTGCAAAATACGGGGGATAAACAACGTAGGAGTCCCCCGTACTTAAGTACAACCAGCACCGGGCTAGTCAGAACCAGCCCTGGTTGCCAAAATACGGAGGACAAATGACATAGGGGTCCCCTGCACTTTGAGCAACCAG
Organism: Taudactylus pleione; assembly: GCA_031769625.1. NCBI lineage: Eukaryota > Metazoa > Chordata > Amphibia > Anura > Myobatrachidae > Taudactylus > Taudactylus pleione. The sequence continues at coordinate 635,918 of JAUIMM010001601.1, forward strand.
CACTGGGCTCTGATCTGGTTCTGGTTCTGGAAATACAATGGGAAAAAATGCGCAGGATCTCCCTGTATTATCCAGAACCAGCACCTGACTTTTTCTAGCGGGGGGCTAATGCCACAGCCAAGGGAACCCTTTCACCGGGCCCCTCAGCCAAAACATTAAACCTGACCGCTAGTCAGCCCAGGCCTGGGATCCCTGGGGAGCTGGGGACCCCCCCAATAAAGGGGTCCCCCTCTCCAGGGCACCCCTGGCCTAGGCTCATAGCCCGGGGCTGTGCCCACCACCCCTGTGCGGTGGGTGGCGGGTTGATAGTGTAAGTGTAGTGTAAAAATGAAGAGTATAAACATTGTCTTTACAGTAGAACTACAGGTCCCTGCAAGCCTCCTCCGCATGCTGGTACTTGGAGAACCACAAGTACCAGCATGCGGGGCATTAAGGGCCTGCTGGTACCTGTAGTGCACCTGTAAAGAAATGTTTAAATAAACACAATACACACACACTGTGATAGTAAAGTTTTAATACATACATACATATACACTCACACATACTCACCTACATTACCTGGACTGGTCCACTTCTCCCTGTAGCCATCCATGGTCTTGGTAAAATAAAAAAACGAGTACCACGATGCATGCAACAGGGAACAACCATGATAGTTGTTACCTCCCGAATGAAGAGCTCAGACGCGGCTTCTGCCTTTGTAGAGCTGTATCTGAGCATTCATTGGCTGAGAGAGGTCAGCCCCCGCCTCTCTCAGCCAAAGAATGGCTCCCTACATTGAAGTCAATGGAGAGCCGCAGGGTTACAAAAGTTTATTCTGCCGCTCCAACCATTGACTTCAATGGAGGGAGCCGTTCTTTGGCTGAGAGAGGCGGGGGCTGACCTCTCTCAGCCAATGACGCTCAGATACAGCTCTACAAAGGCAGAAGCCGCTTCTGAGCTCTTCATTCGGGAGGTAACAACCCTCGTTGTTGTTGCCTGTTGCGTGGATCGCGTTACTCATTTTTTAATTTTACCAAGACCATGGAGGCCTACATGGAGAAGTGGACCAGTCCAGGTAATGTAGGTGAGTATGTGTGAGTGTGTATGTATATATGTATTAAAACGTTACTATGCCGGTGTGTGTGTATTGTGTTTATTTAAACATTTCTTTACAGGTGAACTACAGGTACCAGCAGGCCCATAATGCCCCGCATACTGGTACTTGTGGTTCTCCAAGTACCAGCATGCAGGGGAGGCTTGCTGGGACCTACAGTTCTACTGTAAAGACAATGTTTATACTGATCATCCTGCATGTGCTGGATGTTCGATATCGAACATCCAGCACATGCACCAACCCCCTAAACAACTATAATGACCCACGATCGATGATCGTGGGTCCCTATTTTAACCAGGCTAACCTGGTCAATATCGACCAGGTTGGCCTGCATGCATGGGCGGTGTTCGATATCGATATCGACCATCCGTACTTAAGTACGGGGGACCCCTACATCGTTTGTCCCCCATATTTTGCACAACCAGCACTGGGTTACTAAAGCCCTGGGCTGGTTGCTCTTTTGGGGGAGGGGGTCACAACGTTTTTTTTTTTAACCCAGGTTTATTCTTCTGTTTCTTCATGCATGCAGCACGGAACTCCTTGTTCCATGCCTGCAAGCATTATATCAGGGCTCGGCGGCTTATGTAGAGCTGAACTCTCATGAGAATCCGACGTCAGCATAATGACGTTCAGCCTCGCAGTGGGATCCGAGTCAGGCGGGAACACCCAAGCAGAAAACAGAAAACTCAGCACTCACCATTGTTAAATCACTCACAATAATACATAAATAATGGGGTTTTGGTTCATGGATTGATCAATGCATTTAAGCCTGCAGCCCACATCACGGGACCCCACTTCTTTGCAGATCCTACACTATCTGTCATACTTATGGAAATCTGGTACAGTAGCTGCTATCACAGAATGTAAACTGAAAAAATGTTAACTGGTTTAAAGCTCACCTGCCCAGGGCCGGATTTACCGCTAGTCAACCTAGGTGGCCGCCTAGGGCCGGCAGGTCCCAGGAGGCCCATTGTCGGGCCCCCCCAAAATCCAGCCCTGGAGAGAACCTGCTGCGCTGTGTGTGACCTGTTGCTGCTGGCAGTCGCAGGGAAGTGAGGACACACACACAGTATAGTAACAGCAGCACTGCCGGGGCTGTAAGGAAGAAGAGGTGGTTCTGCCAGAATAGATGGGTCAGGGCCCTCCTCTCCTTTCCCCGCCCCTGCTCTCCTCCCGGGGCTGTAGGAGGGCAGTGTAGTTGGCACCGACTATGATTCTCTGCCACAACCACAAAGTAATGCAGTTCCAGGGTGTCCGCCGCGAAGGACAACTCACGAGTGGCACACCCGTATCCCCTGTCCTTGGCTTCCCTGATTCCCCTAATGATATCTGTTCTGTAAGTGATGTCGCAGACGTGGTGTCATCACGTCGTGACATTGCTAACTACTGCAGTGCTGTCAGTGGAGAGCGGAGAGAGACCCGCACGGCTGGACACTAGAGTGGAGGTGGAGCAGCCATGCTGCCGAGACAGAGAGGAGCAGACGGAGAACCAAAGAAGGTAAGTTAAATATATGGGGGGGAGACCAATTACTGTAAATACAGGGGCACACTGCTGGGAACACAGGGGGAGAACACTGCTAGGAACAAGGAAAAGGGCACACTGCTGGAAACACACAGGGAGGTTACATTGCTGGGTAAACGGGGGCACACTGCTGGGGACAGAAGGGGGAGCACACTGCTGCAAACACAGAGGGAGGTTACATTGCTGGATACACAGAGGGGGGCACAATGCTGGGAATACAGGGGGGCACATTACAGTAAATACAAAAGGAGGGGGGGCACTACTGGGAATACATAGGGGGAGCACATTACTACCAATACAGGGGGGAGTATATTAATGGCAAAATCCATTAGTCTATTCAGAGGGGGAAGGGAACATACAGATGGGGTGTATAATACAGAACATACAGATGGAGGGTGAATAATGCAAGACGTACAAGGGGAGCACAAAGCAGGACATATAGGTGGGGGTATCAAAATTCAGAACATATAGACAGGAAGGGGGGAGCTTTATACAAAACATAGAGATATGGGTGGGTGCATGCAGACATTGAGGGCACATACAAACATGGAAGACATATATACTATTTTTGCATTAGTAATATTATTGTAAAGGCTGTCTTTCCAAATATCTAAAGGTAAATTGGGGCTGTAGTCAGAATAGATAATTAACAATTGTCATTACTTAACCCCATCGACCTCCTTTATAGATATCTTTAGGTTTACATATTTAGATAGCTAGCCTTTATACTGACATTACCATCAAAGGATCATTTATGTTGTATGAATGTCGTTTAGTCGCTAATGAATAATGATAGCTTACCAGTCTAATCGTGTGGTTCCAAAGCACAAAAAGTTATTTTATATAAAAAAGTAACACAATAGAAGTTTAACAATTAGAGTAAAAGCAATAAATATACAATAAGTATAAGTCCATACATAAGCTAATGTACTGAATTCAGCATACAGTCATTTAGTCCTGAAGTCTGCGGTCACAAAATGGAGATGACTAAATGCTGGACTCAGGACACAGGCATATATACAATTCAGTTTACATTGGAAACAAAGGACACAGTTGGCAGGTTTTCATTTGTCCCGGCTCCAAGTCAGTCTGGTCATACTCATCAGAGGTATGGGTCAGTTCTCCAACAGTCTCTATTGTGCGTTTTTCCACCGAAGAACGAGTAAAGACTGGCTACAACACTACATACAGAAAATAGCATTCTAATCAGTAACTCCCTATTATCCATAACTAGTGTACGCACGGTGCGATCTCTTTGCCGATAGAAACGGATGTCTGCAAATAAACAGAGATTTAGTATGACACCAAACATGACATGTCCACTGTATTCTGAAACTAGATATCTTATAAATACATTTTACATCGTATTTATTAGCTAACAATACCACTAGTATCTCTGGTTATTATTTATAATGTGTGGGAAACTTTTATAAGTGAGTGTGTGTGGGTGCGTCTGTGTGGGTGCATATATGTGTGCGCGTATATGTGTGTGCGTTTGCATGTAATTGTGTTGAATTCACACCGGCATGCAGTAGCGTGCCGTTCACATGCTATCAGACAAGGGACGATAGTGTCGACAGATAATAATTGTATAATTGATTCCATCCAATCATCTGACTTTGACAGTCCACCCTTTGATAGCAAACAAAACACTATCATATTCTGTTAACATTTTTTAGTCAGACATTATAAATTATTATCTAATGTTCTAGATGATATAACACTAATAGGTCATTGAACTGTCAATAATGCGCCTCAGGAAAGGGTAGAACAACCCTTATATGCAATCTCTGGATCTATAGTGGACCATTGGTAGGATGTGGGAATTCATCTAACCTACAAAGGATGTTTGGGGAAATTGAGACTACATTATCTATGATGTTTGATGTAACATTTACAATACATATAATTATATATGACTAAGCCTATTCACATATTTTTATCTGATGGTACTTTCAATTTCAGATTATAATGCAGTTCATCATCATATTAGCGCATGTGTTATGTATGTTGATCGTGCAGGTGGTAAAAGAGAGAAAATTCAGTTTGGAGAAAATCATAACAATGTAATTTTCACAGTTCGAAATAAAAAGTAATGAAAGGGTGGAGAAGTAACGGTCCTCTCCTGCTTCGCATATGTAGATGGAAAAAAAAACCCTTGTTTGAGTGTATGTCATTTTTTTTAACATTTGGAATCAAAAGCCTATAGTTGTTCCTATGACGTTATCTTCGCCAACTAGGTTGAGGGCATGCTTCTGGAGTGTTGTCATCTTGGACATCTGTTTTGGATGATCTGTATCCCATCTTTCCAAACTGTGTCCCGTCCGAGTCATCTACCAGGAATATTATCTGTCTGCCGCTAGGCCTCATCAGCACCTAAATAAGAAAGATATCAGTACTTTTGAATGTCTCCATCTTTCCTACCAAATCTGACGTCTTGTCTTCCATCCGACCCATCTGCAGTCTTCAGGTATCCTGCTGTTGACTTGATTTGCCAACATGGACGAAAAACAGATTCTCCATGAGTTAGCGGTCCCTCACCACCCATTGTTATAATTTAGAATTTGTCTACTCCATATTGAAGTTTCCAAAAATCACATATCATTAACATTGACGAGTGTTACAGACTCAACTTTACATTGTTTCCTCCACTAGGTGGCATCCAAGATCCTACAATGCCTTTGTTTTTCTCATTTCCAATGAAAATCTCAAAAAAAAATATCCCTAATCTGGGAAATTCTAAATTTCCAACCTTCAAATACCCATATAACACCCCCCCCTTTTCTCCTGACAATAATCTGTGTATTAATTGTTGAGGAGAATAAGAGAAGTCTTGGGCTCTTTTATACACTTTGACCTGCATTCCGATGTTCAGAGAAAATAGAAAGAAATGTTAGTATACATAATACGGGCATGTCAATATGTAACTAATTCTTATCTATTCTAAACATACAAGCTGTTAAGAGATATACCAAATTAATTTAGTAATAACAGAAAATCATCCTGTGGAACCTGTTTAAATATATGACTAATTTAAAGCAACATTAAATGTAATTTTTTTTTATTGAAAACCCTTAGTAATTCCAGGCATTACCACCTCTGCTGGGAAATGGATGTGTATTTCCCCTTCTACTACTTCTCCTCCTAGGACCTGTGAATGTCCCTACTGGCCACTAGAGGTAATACAGCAAAATTGCAACAAGTGTTTTTGGGAAAAACTTACATTCCGATGGGTTATTGTCACTGCAACAATTTCAAAACAGTGTGATCATATCCATATTTCATGATCTATGGCTATCCCTCTGTTCTGGTGAATAACCTCCAACATAGGGTTGTCTTTTAATACTTACATCACAATTTAACTAGGTTTACAGGGATATATATAGACACAAAAATATCATGTTTGTGTCTGCTACCAACAATCAATTGGGGATCTCTATAAACTATTAACAAACTATCCTTTTGAATAGTTACCACTTACAACAGTTTAGATGTTTTTTACCACATACGTTACTTCATGGGATATATATATATATATATATATATATATATAGTATTTTCAGCTATTAATATATTTCCAAGATCCTACAAAAAAAAAAAAAAAAACAAACCTTGTACACCCATCTTCCAATTCCTATGAATTTTGTCAGGGGTTGCAATACTTACTTATTACCACTAGGGGATTTTAGAATCCTTTACTCTGCTATACATATTTATATACCATTATACTTTTACCTGTATACATCTGGGATTTTAAAATGAGAAGGATTTTACACCACCTGTCTGTTTTCAACCCATATTATACCATATACAGTCTTAAGAACAATTGCATATACCATAAACTTGGTTATAAGCATAAAAGTTAAACCCATTATCACCTGTATTAAGTACCATAAGGACGTCTCCTTGTTTACTGCAGTCATATATACTTACCACATGACCTGTTTACCTTTATTACAGAATTTGCCCACCTGCGATTCAGTCTTTTATAACTCCATTCTGCTTACCAATATATATAGAATGATTATTACAGGACTCATTGCAAACCTGCCATATGATCCAATTAATCATACCCTGCTTAGCAATACATCACCTGATTCTAGGGTTCACACCTGTGTTACCTATATATCTGTTACAGAATTGAATAAATGGGTTAAACACAAATACCTCCCTTTGCGAGTTCCTTAATCTATTTATAGAAATCCATATCTATCTGAGTTATGACTAGTATACAGGGTCAGACTGGACCATAGGGGTACAGGAAACCTCTGGTGGGCCCCACTGTTCCAGTCTGACACTGCTGGTGTATTACTTTTTCCTGTCTGTATTGGTGGAAATGAAATCCTCAATCCTTACAAGATAGGAGATATGTATAGCAATCAAATCTTCATGTGAGCTAAACATGCCAGCTTCCACAGGGCCCATAACCGCCCTTATATTCATTGACAAAATACATCATGTAACCCGATCAGCTTAAACAATGTATTATGCATATTCAGCAAACCTTCAAATCATACTCAGTTATAACTGCAAGGTTATATGTGGTTTACATGCGATCTAATACACAGATAATACAGTATAACACACCACATGTCATAACTTACTCAGAACTGAATTTCTTAACCTAAAACAAATGTATAAATTGCTGTATTGCAAGGATTTTTTCAGAAGTATGTACAAACTCTACATATAAAGCAAATACAAACTCTACACAAATGACCACATACAAACTACGCACATATGAGTACATACAAACTCCACACAGAAAACATGTGTTCTGAGGTTTTGTGTAAACCCCCTCTTTTGTTCATAATCAGACATTGAGAACAACAGAAGGTAATAAATGCAAATTATAATTCACATTTGTGCTGAATTCTAGCTCCTGTATAAATCATGATTATTCATAACAAATATCCTAAAATATGCCAATTGTAATGTTTGTGACATTCTCAGAACACACCACCTTGGAACAATCCTGCAATATATTGCAGTACAATAGGTAAAATAATTTTACCATCACTAAAATGAATTTCCATTTCCATTAATTTGCTTCAAAAATACGAAAAAAATTAAGATTTTATACAAAAAAATTATTATTCACATTTGGGTTTGCTGCGATTAATTATGAATTCTCCAGTACTTTAAAACATGCACTGTACATGTGCCAATGTGTACCTCACTGCAGATATGCTGCAGGGTTTATTAAATAGAATAAATGGAGTGATATACCGTGGTTGTATGTGTGTGTGAAGTGTACATACGTGTGTGTATGGGGAGATATATTATATACTGTATGTATATTTTAAGGCAATGTTAATAATTCACCTGCACTTCCGGCCCGACTAATGGTCTAGAGATAAATTGTAGAGAGCAATCTATCAGAGATTGGTTGGGGTTGTTCCATGGGTAGATCAGGGTTGCTTGTCATGGAACGGGAGAGTGCGTCGGCTTTGAGATTTTGTGAGCCGGGACAATAGGAGAGTTTGTAGTTAAATCTGGAGAAAAACATGGCCCACCGGGCTTGACGAGGGTTCAAGCAATTTGCAGATTTAAGATAAAGCAGGTTCTTGTGGTCTGTAAAAATGGTAATGGGGTAGTGAGCTCCTTCTAGAAGATATCGCCATTCTTCGAGGGCTAGTTTCATGGTGAGTAACTCTTGATCTCCGATGGTGTAGTTCTTTTCTGCAGGCAAAAACTTCCGGGAAAAGAAACCACAGGGATGAAGTTTTTAATCTTCAAACCGCTGGGAGAGTACAGCACCGACACCTTCGGAGGATGCGTCCACTTCCAGGATAAATGGCCGGGTGGAATCCGGTTGCTTTAAGATGGGAGCAGAAATGAAGGCTTGCTTAAGGAGTTGAAATGCTGAGGTAGCTTCGACGGGCCACTTAGTTGGATCAGCTCCCTTACGGGTAAGGGCTGTAATAGGAGCTACCAGTGTTGAAAAACCTTTCACAAACTTGCGGTAATAGTTGGCAAATCCTAGGAACCTTTGTATGGATTTTAAGGAAGAAGGAAGAGACCAATCAAGAATGGCTTGTAATTTTGAAGAATCCATTTGAAGGCCTGTTCCGGAGATGATGTACCCCAGGAATGGTACACTTGAGACTTCAAACAGACACTTCTCTAATTTGCAAAAAAGTTGATTGGACCGCAATCTCAGAAGGACTTCTTTCACCTGGTCTCGATGAGTTTGGAGGTCTTGAGAAAAAAATCAAAATGTCGTCCAAGTAAATGACCACGGACTTGTACAAAAGATCCCGGAAGATTTCACTGACGAAAAACTGGAAGACGGCTGGAGCATTACAGAGGCCGAAGGGCATAATGAGATATTCGTAGTGCCCATCCCTGGTGTTTAAGGCCGTTTTCCATTCATCGCCTGGACGGATACGAATTAAATTATAGGCCCCTCTTAGAACGAGTTTGGTAAAAACTGTGGCTCCCTTGACTCTATTGAATAACTCTGTTATGAGAGGAAGAGGGTAGCGATTCTTAATAGTTATTTCATTAAGACCCTGGTAGTCAATACACGGGCGCAGCCCACCATCTTTCTTTTTTACGAAGAAAAATCCAGCCCCGGCTGGAGACGTGGAAGGTCAAATGAAGCCTTTACTTAAGTTTTCTTTAATATGCTCCGACATAGCTTGAGTCTAAGGGAGAGATAGAGGGTAGGTTTGGCCTCTAGGAGGATTCTTCCCTGGAATCAGATCTATGGGACAGTCCCAATCACGATGGGGAGGTAATAGATCTGCGCTCTGTTTGCTGAAGACGTCCGAAAACCCATCATAAGCTTTGGGCAGGTCTATAGAATCCTGTATGATGGAAGATCGGACAGGTACTACCCGCTGAAGGCAGCCTTTGAAACAATTGGAACCCCAAGAGGTTATTTGCATGGTTGTCCAATCAATTTGTGGTGAATGTCTCTGTAGCCAGTGTAGCCCGAGGACTAAAGAATGAGAGGCTTTGGGAATCACTAGAAAGGACAGTTGTTCGGTATGAAGCACCCCAATGGTAAGTCTAAGTGGTGCTGTACGATGTGTGATGGTTCCACTAGTAATGCGACTACCATCGATGGCAGTTAAAGTGATGACTCGAGGCAACGCTTCTATGGGGATTTGATGTTTCTGGGCAAAGTCCGTAGTGACAAAGTTCTTTGCTGCTCCAGAATCCAGAAGAGCTAATACAGCTTTGGAACCTTGAGGAAGCTTTAAGTGAGCCTGGATGGTGGGATCAGACTTCCTATGTGATTCGATGGCAACTCCTAACTTAACCTCTCTGTCATAAGTTAGGAGGAGGCGTTTCCCGGACGAATTGGACGGATGGGACAGGATCTAACTAAATGTTGAGGAGATCCGCAATACATACAGAGGTTCTGTCTCTGCCTTTTCTGTCGTTCCTCAGCTGATAGACGAGAGCGGTTGACCTGCCTGGGCTCCTCGCCCATAGGAGGAGAGGGTAAACGGAAAGCTGGACGTGGCCTTCCGCAATCTAGTCTGCCTCCCAAGGCACGCTCCCTGTGACGAAGATCCACCTTGTTGCAAAGGGAAATTAAATCATCCAAGTTGGTTGGGAGGTCACGGGAAGCTAAGTCGTCTTTGAGTCTTTCTGAAAGACCACTCCAGAAGGCAGCGATGAGAGCATCCTCGTTAAAATTGAGTTCTGAGGCCAGAGTTTGGAACTGGATTACATATTGACCGACGGTCCTGCTACCCTGATGGAGGCATAGAATATCAGCTGATGCGGAAGTGGTTCTTCCAGGTTTGTCAAAGATCTTGCAAAATGTGGAAATGAATTTGGAATAGTTGGAGAGCAGAGGATCTGACTTCTCCCAAAGGGGCGAGACCCAGTCGAGTGCTTGGCCAGAGAGCAGAGAGATGATATATGCCACCCTGGTTCTGGCTGTCGGAAAATTGGCGGATTGTAGCTCGAACTGGATTTCGCACTGGTTTAAAAAACCCCTGCATAATTTGGGGTTGCCATCGAACTTGCTCGGAGGGGAATGCTGAAGACGAGCAAGAGGTAGAAGCAGGGGAGCAGGTGACACCACAGGAGGAGAGGCGGCTTGGGAGCCAGCGGGAGCGGGATGAGCCAATAAGGACTGAATGTTGTCCAAGCGTGACGACATATCTTGGATGAACTGGATGAACTGGGCCTGAGAGGTCTCCTGTCTTTCCAGACGAGATAGTACATCCTGTGAGGGATCTACCCCAGATCCTTGACCACTTGCTGAGTCCATCTGGCCAGTGCAAACTGTCTCAATCGTGGGATTTGGAAGCTGTGTTCCTGGACTGGACCTTGGACCTGTATTACTTGGCGCAGACGCTCGCTGGAGGAGACTTGGCTTAATAAAGTTTCTCCGCATGAGAGGGTGCAGCGAACTGATAGGAGTTTGAGGAATGTAGAAGTAGCGTGGTAACTTGGAAGCTACGTGGAGCGGCAGGATAGCCGTGGGTAGACGTTGGTAGTTGGGTGGCTATGTGGAGCGGCTGGATAGCCGTGGGTAGCTGAGTGGCTACGTGGAGCGGCTGGATAGCCATGGGTAGACATTGGTAGCTGGGTGGCTACGTGGAGTGGCTGGATAGCCGTGGGTAGATGTTGGTAGCTGAGTGGCTACGTGGAGCGGCTGGATAGCCATGGGTAGACGTTGGTAGCTGAGTGGCTACGAGGAGCGGCTGGATAGCTGTTGGTAGCTGAGTGGCTACGTGGCGCAGCTGGATAGCCGTGTGGAGATGTTGGTAGCTGGGTGGCTACGTGGAGCGGCTGGATAGCCGTGGGTAGATGTTGGTAGCTGAGTGGCTACATGGAGCGGCTGGATAGCCGTATGGAGACGTTGGTAGCTGGGTGGCTACGTGGAGCGGCTGGATAGCCGTATGGAGACGTTGGTAGCTGGGTGGCTACGTGGAGCGGCTGGATAGCCGTGGGTAGGCGTTGGTAGCTGAGAGGTGAATACTAGCAGGAAACACCTTCAGAGCACAGTGGGAAGGCTCACTTAGTAGAACTAAGAAAGTAGTTGCACTGGCAACTTGTGTCAGCATTGGGGATCCTTTTATAGTGGACGCTGAGAGCTGACAGGCTGAGAGAGAAGGAGAAGATTCCTCATTGGTGGAAGAGTCACATGGGCAATCCAAGATGGCCGCGCCCATGGACCGGAGGACAGCGCTTCTAGGAAGAAACCAGTGGGGAGCAGCGATCAGCAGGAGCCGGCGAGGAAGCAGTACAGCAGCGGGACCCTCCAGAGGAGAGCAGAGAAGACCGCCCTGAGAGAGGAGTACGGCGCGGGAGCCGGAAGACAGCGCGGGTCAGCGCCCGCAAAGGTAAGCGGCGGGGTCTGATTCTGGGGTCTCCAGAGTGGCGTGTGACATAGGCAGCACAGAAAGGGTTAATACATCGTACATACTTGCCAACCCTCCCTCATTGTCAGGGAGACTCCATGAAATAGCAGCAATCTCCCTGTCTCCCTGAAGAGTCTACCAATCTCCCTCATTTCACCTTACCCCCATTATGATACTGTTCTTGAACAACCAGGAGCCACAATTTCCTGCTGTTCAGTGTGACTTCAGTCCTGTAAAAATACTCTTTTTGGAAAGAAAACTATTACAGACCCAGCACAAACAATCTCAGGACCCCTCTATCTTGTTGGAGCTCCTCACTGTTTGGCGTTCCCTTGCCCTCCGACTCTCCCAACATACTGCTAAACGCCTCAAATGGCTCCGCCAGACATTCTACGAAAAAGGCGATAAGGCAGACAAAATCCTGGCCTCTAGGCTTCGTTCAATGCGCACCCACAAAAATATTCTTATGATCAAAAATTCTAAGTCACCTTATCCATGACCCTGCCGCCATTAGATCTGAATTTCAAAACTACTATAGCAAGTTATATAACTTGCAGTCTGCCTCCCCGCCCTCCTCTACCCCACCTACTGATGTAGCAATCCAAAACTTTCTTGCTGCTGCCCACCTCCCTCGATTATCCCGGGACGCTCTGGACGACTTGAGCGGAGAGATCTCAGAGGAAGAAATAGTAGCGTCTATTAAAGAGCAGAAATCGGGTAAGTCACCTGGGCCTGACGGCTGTACTGCAGCATACTATAAGAAGTTTGGGAGTCTTTTAGTTCCCCACCTGCGCTCCCTTTTTAATAATGTTCTGCGGGGGGGATCCTTCCCTGCTGAAATGCTGGAGGTCCGAATTGTTGTCATACCTAAAGAGGGCAAGGAGCCCAGTGTTTGCGCAAGCTATAGACCTCTCTCCCTGCTTAACCTTGATAAAATTTACGCGAAAATTTTGGCTAACAGGCTCAATCTTGTTCTTCCCTCTTTAGTCCACTATGACCAAGTTGGTTTCATACCAGGCCGTCAGGCACGGGATAATACCCGCAGGGCGGTAGATCTGATTCATATTATTAACTCCAGGAGATCCCCAGCTATTATTCTTTCCCTGGATGCTGAAAAAGCATTTCATAGGATCTCCTGGGGTTTCATGTCTCATGCCCTACAGTTGTTTGGGTTGTCTGGGAACTTCCTGACGGGCGTCATGGCTCTCTATTCTGCCCCTTCAGCTAGAGTCTCCATTAATGGCGTCCCATCCACTTTATTTTCCATCTCCAACGGCACCAGACAGGGATGTCCCCTTTCCCCCTTAATCTTTCGCTCTAATAATTGACCCTCTAGCCTCCCTTATCCGCCTTAACCCTAGTATCACGGGCGTGCAGGTCGGGAACATTTCCTCTAAAATTGCCCTTTTTGTGGATGACATTCTGCTTACGCTTACTCAACCTCGGATCTCTTTGCCCAATCATTACGAACTCATGGATAATTATAGCACACTTTCCGGGTACAAAATCAATTACTCTAAATCAGAGGCCATGCTCCTTCATGTCCCCCAATGGGACGCTGAATCCCTAAAGCCCTTCTATAATTTTAAATGGCAACATAGAAAACTTAAATACCTTGGGATCTTCCTGACTTCCCATTATAACCTGCTGTATCAGGAAAACCTCCCTCAACTTTTCGCTAAACTACACGCAGACCTGACCTCTTGGAAGAAACTTATCATTTTGTGGCTGGGCAGAATCATCTCTGTTCAAACACTCCATATAGCTGTTCCCCACTCTCTCCTCCATAAAATCCAGAAGAGCATTACCCGCTTTATTTGGAATGGTAAAACCCCAGGTTGTCTTCTGTTATTCTTAAGAAAGCTATTTCTAAAGGTGGTAGAGGTCTCCCAGATTTTAAACTATATTACTTGGCTACCCACTTTTCTCAAATAGTTTCCTCCTATTCTCCCCCTGGATCAACATCCTGGCTTGACATTGAAGCCAACCTTATTAATTTCCCAGATCTGTCCTCCCTCATGGGCTTACAAAAGAGATATCGACCCCCCTCCGCCAGTCTCCCACCTACTCTTCAATTCCTACTACATCTGTGGAATCTATACTCCGTTAAATTCTCAATTACCTCTCCTATGTCCCCCCTCACACCCATATGGAACAATCCCTGTTTTCCACCAGGCCTACAAGCGATCCGCATGACTTGGTGGACACATCTGTCCCTCAAATTTCCTGTGGATTTTAGCGCAGATGGGCATTGGCTTTCCTTATCGGAACTACAGTCAAAAACTCCTACCCAACCTTTCCGCCCCTTTCAATATTGTCAAATACGGCACTTTCTACAATCTATGCCACAAGATTCACTCCTACGTACCCTCACCCCCTTTGAATGCCTCTGCAGGTTCCATCCCGTGTCCAAAGGATTGATTTCCCAAATTTATAAAATCCTTATTGATGTTGTTTTTTCAATTTGTATACCACACAAATCCTCTTGGGAGACGGACCTTGGCCCGCCACCGGACGAGGAGGCTTGGGACAACATGAGACAGGCTATTGCCATATCCTCTATTTTTACACAGTTTAAGGAAACATCATATAAATTATACTACCGCTGGTACTATACCCCAGTGCGACTCTCACAAATGTTTCCTTCTACCTCACCCCTCTGTTGGAGAAATTGTGGCCTCCGTGGTACTCTTACCCATATCTGGTGGACTTGCCCGGTCCTCAATATTTTCTGGACCTCGGTCCATACCCTTATAAATCAGCTCTTTGAAACTCCAATTCCACGGGACTCATGGATTTTTCTACTATGCTACCCTCCTCCCGACCTTTCCAAGTGCTCCCAGAAACTGTTGTCCCATATCCTAGTAGCTCCCAAACAATTAATAGCCCGCCAATGGAAAAATCCTCTCCAGCCATCTCTTTCTGCCTTGAAGTCACAAATTTGGCATATTGCAGCAATGGAGAATATTACTTACTATCTCCATGATAGGGGCCAATTATTTGCCCAAGTGTGGGCTCCTTGGCTCTCCTGTGAGGGCACCTCCCACTCTTAACCCTTGTATTTCCTCCACTGAACCCATGTGCGGCGGGAGGGTCTTACTCCCCACCCCACTCTTTCGTGTTTATATGTTTTACTACCTAAGAAAAGTACTCCTCCTTGTTTTTGTTTTAATATTTTTTTTTTTTTAAATATCTTTCAGATGTTTTAATTTCTATAATAATCCTGTTTCCCTTCCTTACACCTCCACCCTCCCCCATCTTTCCCCATGCCCTATTTTCTTTTAATTTTGTTTACATATATAGATCTATATTGTATTTTCTTTATATATTTGAAAATGTGTCTCATTGTTGAGGCTATTTGCACTCATGCCTGTTTATATGCTCAGTCTGTTTATTTATATGAGCGCTTTAAATAATGAATTTAAAAAAAAAAAAAAGAAAACTATTACATATCTTGTGCAAACATTAAAAAAAAAATTAAGCAAGTTTTTTGTCAGTAGTACTGGGAGAATTCATTGCTGGATTGCCTTTCTATTGAGACTTCACCTTATAAGCAAGTTAACATTCCATCTATTGTAACCAACAAATGGATCTATTGTCTAAACCTCCAAGTAGACCAAAGAAAAACCTGTTCTTATTAACATATCCTAATCTCAATATTTACTGTAAACAAGGTCACCTGATTTTCCCAAAATGCACAATGACTAAAGCTGCATACACTTAACACATATAGTACATTCAAAATTGTTTCTATGAAGTATTATGTGTGTAAAACATCCACTATGGTCAGAATCCTAACATTCCAAAATTATGAATAATCACCTAAATATCTAAAATGTTAACAATTGCCCCTTTATGGCCATGGTAAATCATTTTGATTGACAACACATTAAACTAACGTAATTGTTCTCAATACATTTTGAAATATTTCTTCAAACCATTACTTTCTACACTAATCTCACCAATTTCAGCCGCTGCCCCTGCTGGTGGGACCACTCCCCTTCCTTGCCTGTGTGGTACTTCTTGCATGTTAATAGCATGGGCAATGGCTGAAATTACAGTGGGTTCATCGTCTTCTACAAAAAAAACATTTTCTTTAAGATGACTTGACACAGGATATAAGTTACTTATTTCATTTTTTTTTTGGTATCTGCTGTACTTCAACCTCTCACCGCATAGGGCTGCGGGAGGATGCTTGCGCTCCCTTCTTTTTGCGTAGTAACGCTACCTTCCGGTGTGCCCCTCGTGTTGCCACAGTTCTAAACAGTCATTATTCTTAACCCTTTTGTTCAGTGATTTAATTAAACATATGTTATCTCTAACATTACTCAATACCTCTGAATCGAAACTGCCAATCTTGGGAAACTGTTTCATACATCCTTTGGTTATCCTGACCCATATGTCGCTGTACGCTGTAGCGTACGCACCATACTTTGCATACACTGTACCTTGCCGTACCAGTCGGCCCTTCCATAAGCAGCACATCGTCGACCATCTCTAGTGTTTGTTTAGCATCCATCTGGAAGCAGACTCTTTCAACGCTTCGTAGTACACCAGCAATACTAGAGATTTTGACTGTGGACGAATTCACAAGCTGCGTCCACTCACTTTCTCCCGCTGTGCACAACTGACCGCTAAGCATGATTGTAGCGAACGCAACGAGGAGCAGAATAGCGCCTATGCAATTATTCTGCCTTCCGGACGAATTCACAAGCTTCGTCCGCTAGCTTCCTACTTTGAGTACCATGTCTGCCTGGTAGCATTTAAGTATTCCATTAACACTTAACCTTGCCAGCAATTTCCTCCCACAACCCCCCAAGTCACACTCACGGTTGACGCAACCATGCAGTCCGATCGCATTGCCCAGAGACACTAACTTATCACGTTCACATTCATATACACCTTTGTTTTCTGCGCAGAAAAATTGCTTTCCCAAATGATTGTAAAAACTATTCAGAGGTTTTAACTATTCAGAGGTTTTAACAAGTGATCACGCTATGAATACAAAAAGACTATCTATCAAAATTATTGTTTAAACATGTGGCAGCAATACAGGGAAGACGCATACGCAATGTGCGAATCGCACATTAAAGCGCAAAATAACAATAAAAGAAACTGACTCTTCTCTCATGGTTCTAATCAGCACTCCTTAAATCACGAAAAAACGGATATACGGTTTCACAACACACAGTGATTAAACAGGCTTTAAACACATTGCGTTCTTACCCGTATAATGACGTGTCTCCCACACTTTGTTGAAGAATGGAAATCCGTACGCTTTGCGTAATTCCCGGTAGCGTGAAATCAGTTGCGAGCCCCCATCTATGAATGTCGTTTAGTCGCTAATGAAAAATTATTGCTTTCCAGTCTAATCGTGTGGTTCCAAAGCACAAAAAGTTATTTTATGTAAAAAAAAAGTAACATGATAGAAGTTTAGCAATTAGAGTAAAAAGCAAGAAATATACAATAAGTACAGCCCATACATACGCTAGCACACTGAATTCAGCTTGCAGTCATTCAGTCCTGAATCCTGCGGTCACAAAATGGAGATGACTAAATGCTGGACTCAGGACACAGGTTCAATTCAGTTTACATTGGAAATAAAGGACACAGTTGGTAGGTTTTCATTGGTCCCGGCTCCAAGTCAGTCTGGTCATACTCATCAGAGGTATGGGTCAGTTCTCCAACAGTCTCTATTGTGCGTTTTTCCACCGAAGAACGAGTTAAAACTGGCTACAACACTACATGCAGAAAATAGCATTCTAATCAGTAACTCCCTATTATGCAGAGCAACACCACTGAGAGATCCCGTGTTGAAAGGGAGAAAGTCCTCTATTTACTAACAGGCACATGAAGGTATATGCTGCAGCCACTGGGATATATACACAGCAATATACGTGGAATTTTGACTTTTTTGATCTGCAGATCACAGACTGACCTACTAGCCAGGAATCGGATGAGCTTACTGCATGTTGCAGAAACTTAGCAACAATATACCAAACTGTTGCACATTTTTAAACAAATTGCCACAGATACAGCATATCCAAATATAAGAGGAACACTTGTTTTTCACCTGCTTCTAACCTAATCAGGAAAATTGACTACACCCATTAAATCTTTTTCCTTTTTTTTCCGATATTAACTATGGCCCTCATTCAGAGCCGTTCGCTATTTGCGGTCGTTCGTTTAAAAACAAGGGGTGGCTATTCAAATGATCCGTACGCACATTGTAGTCTGTTCACACCTCTAAGTCTGAACGAGCGAGCAAAACATACGCTCGTTTATTTGTTAAAAACGCCCCCTGGCCGCTCGCATCCTACGTCATGTCCGCTATTTATTAGATTAATCGAGTACATCGACCAGCGTATGAACTGCTCGCTATTCTTGTGGTTGGTGTTTGCTACCACAAATTTGCGAACAGTTCTGGCTATAAAATAACCCAGTGACGTGAACAATGACGCTGCTGTTTTAAATATACACACCCATAAAACGCCCGTTTTGACCTTTAAGCACGCCTGCGTTCGGATCTCCACTCCCCGTTTTCAAGCACCTTCCCCTGTTACCACCCACATACGCCTCATTCTGTCATTCAAAATAGCAGGCACTCGCTATATTGCGTACCAACGATTTTTGGCCGCACTGACTGGTTCGCGCATGCGTACTAAAAACCGTACGCATGCGCAGATGTGCAAACATCGCTCGGAACGAGCGTACTGCCGCTAACGAGCGGCTCTGAATGAGGGCCTATATGTTTTATATATATATATATATATATGTCTGTATTTTTACAGTAGGAACAAATATATGTTCCATACAGGTATTATATATTTGTATGAGATTGTTTGATTAAAATATTTTTACATTATATACTCAAGTATGATTTATAATATACATATCAAGTGTGATTAATTGAGCGCAGCCAATTTTGTTTCTATTAAATCCAGACAACCTTTGCAAAGCCATTTGTATACATTACCATGTAACAGTGAGTAGAGGTAAGGACTTAATCATCTTGGAACCTCTTCCCTGTTACGTCAATTGCAGTGCATTTATCAAATTGGAAAGGGTATTGAAACTTTGGGGACAAAAAACAAACAACAATCAGTCCAGTGTCACCAAGCTGCTCCCTTCTATCTGGATCCAAGTGCCTGCAATATCCACCACTAACACCTGCACATCATCAACATCCTCATTCGTGATCGGAAGTAGTCCTGTATCCAATATCATATGTACTGTCTCCTCTCCTATCCATTGTTACTCAGAAGGATCCTTGATTGTTACGCCTGCTGCTGCTGTTGCTATGAGTGGAGCTTCATCCTAGAAGGGACCAGGAAGAAGACTACTTTTAGTAGTTCAAGAAGTTCAACCAAACAATTGACTGTCACACAATCCTTTGATTTGGCGAAAAAGTATGATGGTAAACACCCAGTTGCGCAGCGGATTACTGATGCCATAACAGCTATGCTGGTATTAGATGTGTGTCCAGTATCCGACATTAATGCAGTGGGTTTTACACAGTTAATGGAGGTCGTGTGTCCCCACTACCATGTCCCTCCTAGATTCCACTTCTCTAGAATAGCAATTCCCAATCTGTACAAGGACATTAAAAAAAACCTTATTAATGTCCTCCAAAATACCTTTGTGCCCACTGTCCACTTAACCACAGATATGTGGACAAGTGGGACAGGGCAACCTAAAAATTACATGACTGGGACAGCCCACTGGGTAGGTGTATTGCCTCCAACAGTGCAAACAGCAGCAGCTAACAAATGCCAGCTCATTCAGAGGCAGGCTACTCTGTGTATCACCAGTTTCAATAAGAGGCATACCACTGAGAACCTCTTAGAGAACTCAGGGAAATCATTGCAAAATGGCTTACCCCTCTTGGACTCTCCTCAAGATTTGTGATTTCTGACAATGCCAGCAATATTGTGCGAGCATTACATGTGGGCGAATTAAAGCACATCCCATGTTTTGCTCACACAATGAATTTGGTGGTGCAATATTTAAAAAAAAAATGACAGGGGTGTGCAGGAGATGCTCTCGGTGCCCCAATTTCTGGACATTTTCAACATTCAGCAACTGCGTGTTGAAGATTGCAGCACCAGCTAGAACTGTTGAATTTGCCCTGCCATCAGCAGAAACAAGAGGTAGTAACTAGGTGGAATTCTACCCTCTATATACTTCAGCGGATGAAGGAGCAGAAAAAGGCCATCCAAGGCCACACTACGGCCTGTGACATAGGAAAATGAGTGGGAATGCACCTTAGTCAAGCACAGTGGAGAATAATTTCTGTGTTGTGCAAGGTTCTCAAACCCTTTGAACTTGCCACACGTGAAGTTAGGTCAGACACTGCCAGCTTAAGTCAGGTCATTCCCCTAATCAGACTTTTGCAAAAGCAGCTGGAGAAACTGAAGGAGGAGCTGAAATGGAGTGATTCCACTAAGTATGTGGGACTTGTAGATCAAGCCCTTCATTTGCTTCGACACAATCCAAGGGTCATCAATCTCTTGAAATCAGATCACTATATTTTGGCAACCATACTTGATCCTATGTTTAAGTCATACCTTTTGTCTTTCTCTCTCTGATGAACATACATCTGAAAAGATGCAAAGAGCTGGTGGTGAAAGAATTGTCAGCTCAATCGGAAAGTGACACGGCAGCATCTCCTCCTTTCTACAGCTGCCAGGAAAAAACTAAATTTTCCTAAGAGACCCACTGCTGGGGGTGATGCAGATCAGTCAGCAAAATCTAATGGATATCTGGTTGGGTCTGAAAGAACTGCCTACAATGAGTGACATGTCTACCGTGACTTTGTCTGATATGGTCACCATTCAGAGAATGGTGGCTGACTGACTATTTTAGGGATAGCATCCAAATAGTCATGTCAGACAGTCCGTTTCACTACTGGCAGGAAAAAGAGCAATTTGAAGTCCCTTACACAAACTGGCTTTGCTGTACTTAAGTTGCCCACCCTCCAGTGTGTACTCTGAAAGAGTTTTCAGTGCAGCCAGGAACCTTGTCAGTGATCATCATAGGAGGTTACTTCCCCAAAATGTGGAAAAGATGATGTTCATCAAAATGAATTACAAATTCCACGAGGAAGACCTTTACCAGCGCTTAAGTCCAAAACATACAGAAGCATCTGTAATGGTGGATTCCAGCAGGGATGAATTCATATTGTGTGAAGAAGAGGTGGATGAACACACCGATGGGGCTGACGATGACGACATCCAATCTAATGTATTGTAAAGCCAGTTTGTGTATGGGATAATTGCCACCAATGTCCACTGCCCATTGCAGCTTGTTTTGTGTGGGTGTGTTGGAGGGCCCAAGGACAATTCCATCTTGCACCTTTTTTCTTTGCATTATGTGCTGGTTGGGGCATTGCTGTCTGACATTTTTAATGTTATGGTTTATGAATGTCTAGAAATTGTAATGGCCACAGACAGCATCTCCTGCATGCCCCTTTCTTTTTTTTTTAAAGAAAATTCTGAACCAATTCCTGCTTGATGTGTCAACCCGATGGCACAAGTCGCACAACAGTGACATTCAGCTAAGGGTTCTCAGCCCTTAAGGCTGCTACACGGCCCAAAGCCTGCATCCTGCTTCACAGCCCAAAGGCCACCTGTCATCACTCATCATCAGCCCTAAAGGCTGTAATAGCCACAACTTACCAAGAGTTCCAAGCCTCAAGGCTGTTGCAGGACTGGTTCCTTCCTAATCATAGCTCTGTATTCTACTACTACTCAGCCCGGAGGCTTCATCAACAATTAACTATCAACTATCAATTCTTCAGCCAGTGGCTGCACCAATTATAAATTCTTCAGCCAGTGGCTGCGCCAACTATGAAATTCTTTAGCCAGGGGCTGCACCAATGATCAATTCTTCAGCCAGGGGCTGCACCAATGATCAATTCGTTAACCAGGGGCTGCACACATTATCAATGCTTCAGCCAGGGGCTGCACCAATTATCAATTCTTCAGCCAGGGGCTGCACCAACTATCAATTCTTCAGCCAGGGGCTGCACCAATTAATTTATCAATTCTTCAGCCAGGGGCTGCACCAATTTATCAAGTATCAACTCTTCTTACTTCAGCCAGTGGCTGCCCATATTATCAATTCTTCAGCCAGGGGCTGCACCAATTTATCAAGTATCAACTCTTCTTACTTCAGCCAGTGGCTGCCCATATTATCAATTCTTCAGCCAGGGGCTGCACCAATTGTCAAGTATCAACTCTTCTAACTATCAATTCTTCAATCCTCAAGGGGTACCCCAACCATCATCTCTGCACAGTCCTCAACTCTATTTATCACTCAGTTTTGAGCCAGCTCATGTAGCTGGATGCAACCTTTTGGCCCTTAACTAGATGAAAAAAAAATCAATATTGTGAGCTGTGAGGTGGTCAAAATTGAATGGAAACGAGTGGAAATAAATGTTATTGAGGTTAATAATACTGTAGGATGTCGAAGCAGGATAATTGGTTGAGACAGAATCTGTTTAAAATTAAATCTGCATGATGCCATTTTGCGACTGGCTGCGCAGCGCCATTTTAGCGAATCTCACACATTATAAGTACATACGGTGATGCTATTATTTAGCGTTGTGTGTTTCCCACGCAATAGAAAGATGTTAAAAGTCCTCATTATATAAATACAGACAGTTACTAAAACATATAATATGAACAACCCTGCAAAACACGTACCACGGTGTACTCCACAAAACACGTAGTCGCACAATGCTAACTAGCATCTTTTCTCAATACCCCAATACTTACACACTGCACACTTACATAAAAAGGTTCCCTAGCATTAAGGTCAATATTTAAGGTTTTATTCATTATCAGTAATGTTGTGAAATACATGTTATTTGATATCTAAGATTTAGTGCATGATAAGCAGACCGTGTTTGGTGTCATTCTAAACTACTGTGTGTTTGCAGATTTCCGGTTCCATCGGGGAAGAAATCGCAACATGTGTCTGCAAGTTATGGATCATAGAGAGTTAGGCATTGAAATGTATCCTGTAATGCAGCCAGCCTAGATTTATGATGCAGCGGGAAAATGGACACAAAGAGCTGTTGGAGGCTGGATTGTGACCATACGAACTGACCTATGAACTGTACTGTAACAGAAGAACCTTTGGAATCATGCCAAACTGTTCTATTGTATTGCCTATCTCTGTAAGAGTATATATGTGGGCTGTCTGAAACTAGATGCCAGTCTTCTTGCTTTGCTGTTGACGGAGGTTTCATCTTTGATGCCAGGATCTGGGTCCAGAGCGCGTGCGTATGTAACGACTGTACCTTGTGTCTGTATAATTTGTTTGCGCTAATTGTATTTAGATCACAGCATGTAACTATCTGTTTTTATGGTGAATAATAACTTTTTGTGCTTTGGAACCACAATCAAAGTCTGAAAGCAATTATTTCTTGTGCGACTCATAATGCTAAACAGCGACAATTTTAGAGTGTATAGATAGGTAGGAACAAAAAAAGGCCAATTATATGTCATTTTAGCTGTTTTTATGATTTTTTAAGAAAAAATCCAGATCCAAAACCAAAACCGAAAAAAAAAACATGGGGTCAGCGCACATCTCTAAACATATATATATATATAGTAGATATAGTTATATATAGATAGATAGATACATATATCTATAAATATATATGCCTATATAGATAGATTCATGTAGAAATATATAATATATATCTACATGAGTAGTTTCACTTGGGGTGTTTATAACTTATTTACTTAGTGGGCAGACTGCCTACCTCTCTAGGGGAACAAGTGCACTGTTAGTGTGTGCTAAAGTTTCTTTTTACACAGCCACTGACGTGACGCAGCAGCCCTAGCTCAGCCTGACTGTCATTGTCTCGCGGGATGATTACGTCATCTCGTGAAACTTAGGACGGAGTGCATTTCATATGCAAGGAGTTACAGTAAACACCTGAGCCTGTGGGTGTCGGCCTCTAGACAAGAAGGGGCTAGTTGTTTAGTGAGGTAGTGTTGTTGGGTTGGGTTAGGTTTGGTTAGCCTATAGGATTTTCAGAGGGTGGGTCAGTGCTATTTCAGAGTTGCTGCTTGGCAGCCATTTTATAGAAATTTCTCTGGTCGGCTGTTTGAGCAGGTGCTGTGCTAGTGACAGGAAAACTGCACTTTATGTGACTTATACTTCTATTTATTATCTCTACCTACTTCTATTTCTTCTCTCTGTCTTTTCATCTCCTTCTCTCTGCCCCTCTGCATGTTTTCACTGTTCTTATACCCTGTATTCTGCCTTTTTCTTTTCCCATTTATTTATGTATATATCTGCCTCCATTTCTGTCCTGTCTTCCTTCTTTCCATTGTGTATATATTTAATTATCCTCACTGAGGTGATCACTGATGATAAACACTCTGCCATGTATAATAGTACAGTATATACACATTGTGTAGTGATAACATTGAGGTGTACACACTGCCATGTATAATAGTACAATATACACAGTGTGTAGTGATAACATTTAGCTGTACACACTGCCATGTATAATAGTACAGTATATACACATTGTGTAGTGATAATAACATTGAGGTGTACACACTGCCATATATAATAGTACAGTATATACACAGTGTGTAGTGGCAATAATATTGAGGTGTACATACTGCCATATATAATAGTACAGTATATACACACTGTGTAGTGATAACATTTAGCTGTACACACTGCCATGTATAATAGTACAGTATATACTGAGCCAGATTAACAATGGGGCGGATGGAGCTACAGCTCCAGGCCTCCACATGAAAATAGGCCCATCAACATGACAGCATGATTACCAGGTGCCTAACTAGCCATACATTTTAAGCATTTAAATAGTTTTTCTAGTCCGCAACCAAAAAATATATGCAATTTTCTATTTCTATGTAGTTAGGGAGACATTGTGTTCATAGTGTAGGGGGTGTACACAGCAAGGTGACTCTGACCACACCCACACAGCACCGATCACAGCTCTTCTCCTTCTCAATATAGGCCCTTGAACATTTACAGCTCCAGGCCCATTTGGGCCTTAATCCGGCCCTGAGTATATACACAGTGTGTAGTGATAATAACATTGAGGTGTACACACTGCTGTGTATAATGGCAGTGGCAAATGCAGGATTTTGAAAGGGGGGTTTCCAAATAATTGGTTACAGACCCAATGACAAAAACGTCTAGCCAGAACAAGCTTGCAACATACACTTTATTGTGTACTTCAAGTGTATTAATATAAATAACAATAAATAATATAAATAACAAGGCATCTGGGCATAAAGCTTGCTTATGCACAATGTGTAACAGTATGTATGAACAAAATTTTAACTACCAGTGCAATTTCAACATTTGAACTAAACGTAAAGTAATTTAACAGTACTTTAAATGTCAATATGTCCCAGTTCCATTCTACGGTTATGGAGGCCAATAAACTCTGCCAGGACATGATCTACAGCAGGAGGGGTTTTATTATGTATATGGAGCAAAGCTAAACCATTCAGACGGCTTTGCCCCATAGTGCTGTGCAGATGGGTTTTTAGAAGCTTTAGAGAACTAAAGCTGCGCTCTGCTTCACAGGTAGTGACTGGAAGTACACATAATATCTGAAGTAGGGTGTTTATATTGGGGTATGCCAGCTTACTAGCATGGCATAGAGATTCAAAAGGTGTGGAGGGGAGAATGGCTGTATCCTGAGCTTTCCAATGATTTTTCCATAGCATCAGCTCAGCATGGAATGTTCTTGGAGAAGGAAGATCATCCTCATACATATTAGTGAAATTAGTTATCATTTAGCTCTGATCTGCACTGTCTGTAACAATTACAGATGGAATGATGGTCAGTGCTGTCATGGCTTTTGTCTGATGATCAGAGAAGCGAACATCAAGCTCTGTAATAAGATGGTCAAGATACGGGACAGTAATGACACGCATGTAATAGATTTCAGGATTTTCTGCTGGCACATTGCTTCTATGGGTTTGATGACCACAGGTACGTGGGAGACTAGGTGTAACTCCTAACATTAATCCTAAATCACTGGCTTTCTTAAAGAGCATGGCATGCTCATTATCAATATCCTGTCTGATTCCTGCCATTGTAACTTTTAGAACCTCAACTGCAGAACAGGCCTTCACAATGTAATTTGCTTTAGCTTGTAGTAAGACAGTAAGTCCTTTAACAAACGACATACAGTGCTGTACTACTACTAAAGTAATGATGTGGTCAAAAGTAGTCAAAGTAAGGTGCAGAGATTTGGCATCAACCACACTATCTTTGCTCCAGGATGCTGGATTTTCTGATGGTGGATTATAAATGTCCACAAAACATTTCACTCTTGCAGGATACAAGTCAAGGAAGGTCTCCAGTGCATGATGCCGTTGTATCCAACGGGTCCTGTATAGAGACTTCAACCTTTTTCTTGTAGCTTCTGGGCACTCACTAGAAATAGCAGCCTCAAGAGCAGTTTGGCATTTTGGGTGAGAGTCAAAAAAAGTGTGTACTCGATCCACAGCACCAAACATATTCCTCACCATGGGAATATTAGAAGCTGCCATGATGGCTAGGTTTAAAACATGGGAGCAGCAATGAGTATAGACCGCCTTTGGGTACTGACGAGATATAATTGCAGCAGCACCTTTCACCTTCCATGCCATTGACCCTGCACCATCATATGCCTGACCACGAAGTTTGTTTAAAGAAAGTCCGGCCATATTAATGCCTGTGAGGATTTGTTGTGCAATATTTTGCCCAGTGACCCCCTCGCTGCATTCTATAATTCTTAGGAACTCCACTCTAATTAAACCTTCTTTACTGACAAATCGAATGACAAGAGCTAGTTGTTCTTTATTGCTGATGTCAGCTGTTTCATCAGCTATGACGGTAAAGAATTCATCCACATCTGCAACTATCATCCTAGTCAGAATGTTTCCACAGATGTCTATGATTTGGTTTTAACCCGCCAGCTAGTGTACCTTGCATTTTTGGCTGACTTACTTAGATGTTCTCTCAACTCACTGTCTCCCTCACTTCTGTAATCTAATATAGCCTTGAAGTTGCCTTTGTTAGTAGAGTCACCTGCGTCACTGTCTCTATGGCCTCTTAGAGCAATATTTTGTCGCCCACACAGAATGATGGCGCTAATTATTGGTCTAAGCTTTGCTCGATTTTCTTCAAAATTCCTACCCCTTTCTGCATTTAGATAGTGGTCCACTGGCTTCTGGAGTCCCTTATAAGTGTTTTTAAACTCTGTGCCTAGTGATACAGCATTCATATGGTGCTTATTTAATGCGCTAGCCATTTTTGTCCAGTTAGAATATGGCACAGACACAAAGTTTTCTGCTGCACCACTTGGCAGAGAGAAAAGAGTACAGAAAACACAAAGTCCAGCATCTAGGCATTTGGAATATGCCAGCCATTTGAATTGTGACAGATAGTCACGTTGGAACTTGCGTTGCTTTCCATACAACAGCTTGTTTGAAAATTGAAAATCTTTTGGGGGTTTATAAAAATTCTCTAGCACATTGAACTTCTCTGCATCACTCAGGGAATGAGATAGGGCAATGCTGATGTCCGGTTGAGATGGATTAAGCTGTTCCACAAGTAGAACGCTCGGTGCATTCCCTGTGTCTGCCTCATTATCTGAGCATCCTTCTGAAAGACCTGGACATTCGTCTAAGTTTATTATTGATGTGGTTATTTCAGCAGAGGATGTTCCTGCCTCACTCTCAGAGTTTCCCTCCAAAAGAACCGTGCCAGGGTGCTCGACCAAACAGCTTTCAGAAGCAGTGGAAGCCATCACTGTAGCTTTTGAAGCTGCTTTAAAATATTTCTGGATAGCACCCTTTTGTTTACATGGCCGCTTTGACATTGTTCTTATGTCGGAAACAACTTGTGACTTTTCTATAAGATACAATTAAAGTAAAATATGTTAAAAAAAATTAAACATTATATGGTATAATCATGGATAAAAACAAAACACATCCCTACCACATACTAATGGTGCGTACACACTATCAGATAAAGTGTACGATTTAAACTATAACGATCAGATCGTTATCACTCAAATAGTACACTTTAATGCCCCCTCAAACGACGCTCAATGAGCGGGCATGAATGGTCGATAACGATATCTACTGTCAATTCTCCTCACTAGCTATGGCCAGTGAATTAGTTCTTTATTGGTCACCCTCAGAGTCTTGTTTGCTAAAGGCTACATATGATCATGTGAAAGAAAGACACGGACACGAACGTGTATATGTAACCACAAGCATCTCCATCTCTGCCTTTATTCAACAGACAGTCTCCTTTATAAGGTACCACGCAACACATCTGGTATGCATTATCTGCAGTGAGACTATGGCTCTGTTTAAACATTGGAATCGCATACCTTACCATATATGTACATATGCTTTTCTGTGCACTTATAACAGGGTCTGTACAATGAATTAACTCCATCCTGTCCTGTGCAGCCACCCTTCATGCATACATGGCATACAAAATGGATTCTTATTCCAAAATGGCTTCTACACTACCATCGCCCATGCATGCAGCCAACATGGTCGATATCAACCATGTTAACCTGTTTACTATAGGGACCCACGATCAACAGTAGTGGGGGAGTTGCTGCATGTGCTGTATGCTCGATCCAGCACATGCAGAACGATCAGACAACGATCATCTGATCATTGTCTGAAACAAGCAAAATATGTGTTCATTGCTATTCTGGGGGAATAAACAGATAACTGTACATTTTAAGGCTCTCGTTGCTGTACTGCTATGTAATCACAGTCATAACAATCTATTGCATAACCTGAAGGTGACCAAATTGCTGTTTTATAAAATGCTGTATTAGTCCTTTTTTTTTTTTTTAAAGGTCTCATTTTATCAATGTGTGTCATTAGATGCCAGTTCAGAGTGAGAAGACAAATGGACGCGCTGCCACCATTCCCGTCTGATTGCTATGTACAGAGGGCCTGATTCAGAGCCGGACGCTATTTGCGGATGGTCGTTCTGAAAATGGGGCCGGATATTTAAATTAAGCGCTCGCTCTTTGCGGTCTGTTGACGCCTCTATGTCTGAACGAGCGAACGAAACATGCGCTCGCTATATTGAAAAAAGGCCCCCTGGCTGCTCGCATCATACATCATCTCCGCTATTTATTAGATTAATCGAGTACATCGAACGGCGTATGAACTGCTCGCTATTCTTGTGGTAGCATTTTCCTACCGCAATCATGTGAGCAGTTCAGGCTAAAAGACAACCAAGTGACGTGGTCGATGACGCTGCTTTGTTAATTATGCACTCCCATTAAACACCCGTTTTGACCGTTTGGAACGCCTGCGTTCGGATCTCCACTCCCCGTTTTCAAGCACCTTCCCCTGTTACCACCCACAAACGCCTTACTCTGTCACTCAAATTAGCAGGCATTCGCTATTTTGCGAGCACACGATTTCCGACCGCACTGACTGGTTGGCGCATGCGCATTACGACCCATACGCATGCGCAGATGTGCGAACATCGCTCGGAGCGAACGAGCGGCCGCTTACGAGCGGCTCTGAATCAGGCCCAGAGTTTACAAAAGCCTGTGCAATTTACAGGTGACAGTGTTCTGTGATGGTATGCGTGCGCCCAGATCTCCCAATGTACCAACCCCTGTTCTCCATTATTATGCTTTATTAGACATAACTTATCCACTCATAAGGAAAGTGCTGCTGTAGTGCTGCTATAGATGGGGTTTTTTAATTTAACATTGGTATTCTCACTATATTGCCAAATTAGATTTCATAGCCTTTGTGTGTGAACCAACAGTGTCTCCCGATACATGCCTAAAAACAATTGCAACAACCAGACGTTTTAATCCATGACGTCATATATGTAAGTAACCATATGCTTTTGTGTGTTTATTGATCAGTGTCCTGGCTCCTGGCTGCTCTGCCGCCCGTACCTCTCATCTCCTCCCCCCCCAGCAGAATAATATGGCCGCCTGGCTGCATTAAAAAAAAAAAATACTGGGACTCCCAGCCCCCGTCACCCTACCTACCCCCCCCCCCACCCCACCAGCAATAGATGGCACCTGGCTGCAGTCACAAAAAAAATAAAATACTGGGACTCCCAGCCCGCCCCCCACCCCCCCACAGCAGCAGTATAGCAGACTGGCAGTGGAATATGGCAGTGCCTACCCTACCCCCCCCCAGCAATAGATGGCACCTGGCTGCAGTCACAAAAAAAAAAATACTGGGACTCCCAGCCCACCCCCCACCCTCCCACAGCAGCAGTATAGCAGACTGGCAGTGGAATATGGCAGAGCCTACCCTACCCCCCCAGCAATAGGTGGCACCTGGCTGCAGTCACAAAAAAATAATAATACTGGAACTCCCAGCCCGCCCCCCACCCCCCCACAGCAGCAGTATAGCAGACTGGCAGTGGAATATGGCAGTGCCAGGGGGGGGGGGCGGGCAGGCGGCGGGGGCTGGTAGTCCGATATAAAAATACTCGCACTCCCAGCCCCCCCGCCCGCAAGATCCCCGGTGCTCCCCCGACACATACTGGCAGCGTCAACAATTCGGCGGCCGGGCCACTTACATCTCGGCACCCGGCGCCGAACTCTACAGCTCCGGAGGCGCGGCAGTCCACAGGCGCTGAGTGATGCTCACGGTGCCTGCCTGGGAACTGGCTGGGAGGGGCTTGCGTGCTGCAGCTCCCCCTACAGCCAGCCCAGGCAGTGTCACAGTCTTTCTGAAAAAAAATAAAATAAAATGTATTAAGCAGCGCTGCTCGCCGGGTCGAACAGGGGGGGTTTCCAGGGACTTGGAACCCCCCCCCTGCATGCGCGGGTGAATGGTACAGTATATACGCATGGTGTAGTGATAACATTGAGCTGTACACACTGCCATGTATGGTGGTGCAGTATATACACAGTGTGTAGTGATAATAACATTTGGCTGTACACACTGCCATGTTTAATAGTGCAGTATATACACAGTGTGTAGTGATAATAACATTTGGCTGTACACACTGCCATGTATAATAGTGCAGTATATACACAGTGTGTAGTGATAATAACATTTAGCTGTACACACTGCCATGTATAATAGTGCAGTATATACACAGTGTGTAGTGATAACATTGAGGTGTACACACTTCTGTGTATAATAGTACAGTACACAATGTGTAGTGATAACATTGAGGTGTACACAGTACTATGTATAATGGTACAGAGTATACACAGTGCGTACTGATTATATTGAGGTATGCATACTGCTGTGTATTATAGTACAGAGTATACACATTATAAATACACACTTGTGCACTCACACTGAAGGAAGGTAGCTTAAACACCAGATCACAAGATACAAATTCTTAAAAAAATAAAAAGGTCCAAGCGCTCTACCTTAAAAAGGTACACCACAACCCAGATGTAACGGGTAAGGATAAATACATATAGTTTCAAAGATACGAATATAAGATCTTTGATATATAGTTAAGTTTTTCATAGGAAGATAATTTCCTTCGGATAGTGATGTCATCAATACTTCAATATGATCCAGAAAGTCATAAAGTAATCCAAACTTGAATCCTCCAAAAAGCTGTTTTCAATACTGTGTCCCTTAATATTCTATTGACGTCATAAAAAATATAAGGGGAACACATCCATAGTGTTAAGCAGTAAATCATTTATTGCAACATAAAATACACTTGATAAATGGTTGCATACCATATAAGTCCTTTTTGGAAAAGGTACAAATCAATACATATAAGGGAACTTTTCATTAGCTCCCCCTACTGAGCTGTACCAAAATACTCCACTAATGCGTTTCAACCTATAGGTCTTTTTCTAGGTGTGTTTGTATATCAGACCAGGATCAGGTCTTTATAGGGATTCAAGTCTCCACCCATTTCCTGTCTCGTGTGCGGACATAGGTATATATAAAAATAAACCTCTACACATCCAAAGTACTAATATATAAGCTCACCGCTAATTAGGTATGCTGTATCCTCAGCTACTGCGTTATATAGCAAGCATAGTCCCCTTTTGTTAGTGATAATCATCACTTCCTGTAACTCGAGGACGCTTCCTTCGTGCCTAGTAATGGAACGCATACTGCCGGCCACGTGACCCACGGACATGAAGTGGTGGCGGGGGACTCGGTGTGTGTGCAACGCCATGGAGCACATGATGCAAACCACAGGACCACTAGGTCTAACATTACGGCAAAGTACTGGACAAGTCAGGGTGTATGACTGCGTTCCAGCACTTGTCCGTACACCGGAAATAACTACCCTGGGGACATCATTGTATAACATGAGTTCACTATTTTGATAAAAATGCAAAATATGTAATTCTCTACTATAATTAGTATATAGCAAACGGCTTTGGTATTATAAACAATAAATATAAAACTGCATTTCAATTATAATAAAAGTGCATATATGTATGTAAACAGTAATAAGATCTATAAAATAACCAGCATAAAAACACAATATAAAAATAATTTTAAATCATGTTATTATATGAATCAAAACCATTTAAAAATGTTAAAAACTATAAAAACCACTTTAGTTCGAAATCTGTATTTAAACCCCAAGGCTGTGGTATTTTAATTATATATGGATTTCATTTCTGCCTTCGCTAAAAATGTATCAGTACCTTTTGTACCCCAATTACCTTCAACCTTTTTAATCCCTATAATGCTTTTGATATTTTTGAGGGAATGGTTGGCAACACCTTTGTTAATATTCCGCAGGTGTTCTGCCTATCTGTCTCGGAATCTCCTTGTGGTTTTTCAAATATATTGGAGGCCACAAACATTCGATTAAATAAATACAATTGGTACTGTTGCAAGTAATAAAATCTTACATTTTTAAACATTTGTGTAGTGGCATAAGATTTGATTTATTACATTTTTCTGGCTTGATTGCTAGGAGAAATACATACATTACAGGACCCACAGCGGAATATCGAATACTGTGGTAAAATGTCTCATAAATGGGATCTTATAGAACATATTGCATATAGTTTTTTATATATAGTTATTTATATAGCTATCGGTATAGTGATAACACTGAGGTGAGCGCTCTGTATAGGAGCACTGAGTATACACAGTGTATAGTTGTAACACTGCTCTGTATAGTAGTACTGAGTTAACACGGTGTATAGTTGTAACACTGAGGTGTGCACACTGCTCTGTATGATGGTACTGAGTATAAAAATGCACATTGTATAGTTACACCACTAAGGTAAGATACATTGCTCTGTATAATAGTGCTGAGTATAGACAGGGTATAGTTATTACACTGATGATGAGCACACTGCTCTGTATGATATTACTGAGTATGCACAGTGTATAGTGATAACACTGATGATGAACACAACACTCTCTACACAGCGCACTCCGTATAATGATACTCAGTATGCATGGTTTGTAGTTATAACACTGAGGTGAGAACTGATGGTGAGCACACCGCTCTGTATGGTAATACTAAGTATACACGAATAATGGTCACACACAGGGCTATGTGTGTGTTTATAATTAATTTCTTTAGCTCCTCCCCCAGCAGCGCCACTCACAGTTCCTGAACCTACTTTTCTCGGAAAATTGCACTGGTCACACCACACCGTATAATGCACTTTGACCCCGTTGGCAGTAGCGGTAACCGCAGCCCCACCCCCCCTTACGATATTCCATGAAGGGAGCCCTAATACTGCTACAAATGTGGGCAATATTCTTACACTCCTTTGTAGGATAGAGTAAGGTCTACAATGGCTGGTCCTGTTGTTCTTTGGTTTCTGGTTTCTGTTTCTCTTTCAGAGGCTGCGGTTCCAGAGAATGGTGCTCCTGCTCGGGATGGAGATATAACTGCAGTTTCTGGACATAGCGAACAGATGGTCAGCTCTGATGAGACAACTTTTGCACTTTATGCAGATTCATTGGCGTACTTGGTCAAAGCGACGGCGAAGGCATAAGCCTAGCAGCCATAGTTTTTCCGTATTGGAGGACCTGGATGAAGCCGTACATTGTTCTAATAGTCTATTTCGGGCCAGGCATACCCCTGGTGTTAGAACATGCTTGCCTATGCCTTGTCGCATTTTGATTAGTTGCATTTTTGCGATTTGGCCCTGCTAGCCTAGTTAGATCAGCGATTTTTGCCCTTCTGCTGTACAGCATATTATCAAGGCAGCATGGAGGGGCTAGCATATCAGTCCTTAGCTCCCAGGACCATGCAATTTATCAGGTTGCTTGGTGGGCATGGCGTTGCATTTTGGCCCATGAAGGGAGCCGAGGTAAGACCAGTTGAAAGCTTATTCTTGCTTTTGTGTAGAGCTTCTTTGCATTGGGACAGGTCCAGTGCTATAGTGGTAATGATATTAGCAGGCCTGTCCCAATTTTTTCTGTGTCTTGGGCCTGGAGGACCTTTCAAAGTGTTTCTTGGTCAAGAGAGCTTTGAAGGGGGTGGGACAAGGTGGTCCCTGCTCCTCCTGTTGGTCAGCGCCCACTCTATTTGCGTCTTCCTGCATGGTTATTACAAGTTTTTTCGGCAGTTTTTCGGTTTTAGAGTCCAGATGCAGCTGCATTGACTATTGCGTCGGGTTTTTTCCGTTGATCACAATTAGGCCATGAGCTGAGGAAAGTCTAGTACTTAAAAACGTACCTTAGACTTCGGTAAAAATTTTGCTTTACATCCTAACTTGAGGACTAGCTACTCATCATATTTGGGGGTCCTGAGGAATTTTGTTTTACCACTAGTTTATAACTTTGGCTGCATGCCGGCTGGTGGACGTTTTGTGTTTTGCCTCAGGTCAAGTTAGGATCACCCCTCCCCGCCCTCCCTCTCTCTCCCTGTATTAGGCTTCTGTCTTTGCTATTTTCTTTCCTATTTATGTTTTTGTTGTGTATTTATTTAATATACAGAATTTATTCCAGTTTCGGAGAGGGTTAGATGGTTTAGGGTTTTTGGAGTGTTCCATTTCAGCTCATTTGGGGATGATCATTGCCATGTGCCCCATATTGCAGAGTTTTGTGGTTTGATATAATTCCACAGCAGGTCTGGAGAACTGGTTTTGTCTCCTGGGACCCTGTAGGTGGTCAGAAGATGGATAAACCTGGTTGTGAGTTGGAGAACTGTTTTTTTTCTCCTGGGTCCCTGTAGGTGGTCAGAAGATGGATAAATCTGGCTGTGAGTTGCAGTGTCCAGGGTTTTGGAGGAGTGGTCCTTTTGCATGCTTTGATTAGGTCCACTGATGTCCTCTTTAAGGATGGATGGTGCATTGGAATGGAGTTATTGAGGAGTTAGTTAGAAGAAGTCAAGGTGTTGTAGATTAGGGTATGGTGGCGGCGTGGTTCTTAGCTGGTAACCGCTGTTGGCGGGAAAGAACGGTAGCAGTTGCCATCTGTCTTTGGAGCTTGAGGTGCTCTCCCTTCCAATACATGGCTTAGGCTGATTTTACCCTACTGGGGTCACCGGCAACCACCTAACCAGGTGGGCCTCACGTCGTGTCATTGGGGTGGGAGGTGGATACCTTGGGCGTGGTAATGGGCTGGCTGCTCGCCTCCCATTTAGAAGATCGATGTGAGTATGCAGTTGGTGATCTTGCATTGTGGGGCCATTCTTTCTGCGCCACCATACTTTGTCTGTCTGTCTTTCTTTCTTATTCTATTAGTTGGTTCAGTTATACATTAAATAGTTTAATTAGTTTAAAATTAAATAAAGCTGACCTTCCTTTCCCCTTATATAAGTCTCTGTGTCATTATTTCATTATGACTATGGTTGATGATTTACCCTGCACTGTTAGGAGAGAACACTCATCAGGCGATGGGGAGTTTATTTGACTGGTGAAGCTCCTCGCTGGCCCGCTGTCACTCAGCAGCGCTGCCGGAGTCTGTTTCCCCGCAGTACTGCTATAGAATTTGAGTATATCTCACCTGCTCTGCATTGTGTGTCAGATTATACTCACCCAGTACAATCGGTACAGCCGCTGTTTGGCGGTACTGACCATTGAAAAGCAGTACTGTACCGGCTAAATCGGTATAGTTGGAGGGTCTGCTGTAAGCCTCTGCAGACTTGTGTTTTGGTGTGGTAAGGAGCTGCCATAAAATATATAGTGAATAATTCACCAGCCACAAGTAAAATTAAGTTTGAGTTTTTTTTAGCTCCCACAGGAGTGACTTATGGTAGGGTCCAGCTTAGCCTAGTGCAACTGATTCCACTGCACCTTTTATTTCTGCTTACTCCATTCCCCTTAGAAAAGAAGAAGTAAGATGAACTGTACAAACCTATAAGGAGATATCTTCCCTGAACCTACAGCTGAGATGTAACCGTGCAAATCCTTTTGCCACATAGATTTAGCAAAGATATAAGACCCCCAGACTGTGAACGGGTTTTCAAGTATCAGCTTCAGTTGCAGGACAAATTACATTGCAACCATTGTATGCCCAGTTAATCCTAAAGGACAATCTGCTAAAATTAATCAAACACTTTTGGCAACACCAAAGGTATAACCGGAAAACTATATCAACTCTGTACGTGCACCACTTCTAAAGACCCAGCTGGACCTGTCACTATAAATGTACTGGTTAATTTGAATTAACACAAAAAGGGAAAGAGTTGTAGAAATATACTGTATGTTAATGTTAACTGAGTTATTTTATTTAAGTATCGTTTGAAGTGTTTTGTTATAGACAAACTTAAAGATAGTCTTATGAGCACCATATTAGTCCGTTAAAGGTCTAATTTAAATATTGATAGTAAAGCCTTTAGTAATACATATAATTGTACATGGAAGAAATATTTACCTTTGCACCATGGAGCCTGGTTTGTGTTGGGTCAGGTTATATCTACTGGAGGTGAAGGATAAAGTGACAGACATTGCTGAGTTCCAGTGAAATAAATGGTTAAATTTGTTATGAGTGTGAACTGAGGGCCTGATTCAGAGCCGCTCGGTAGATGCGATCGCTCGCACGATGTGTATGCAAATTGCGTAGGCACACCCAGTATTTCTTAGAGAGCGATCACATAGTGTATGCAGACACCCACCAGCCTGTTTTAAGACACTCACTTCGCACGTCATGTCCAGGAAGTGTATGCAACCATCAGTACATCGGAAGCTATCGTAGCGCTTGAGGTTGACCATACCCTGCCGCAAGCACTTCAGTGTAAAAACAAGCCAGGTGATGTGTACTATGTTGCTGTCTTTTAACTATGCACACCTCTAAAACGCTGTTGAGATGCTCAGGCACGCCTGCATTCGCACTTCCACTCCTCCGTTTTTAATGGCCAGTCCCTGATATCACCTACAAATTGCTTCCCCTGTCACTCACTCTGTCTATGCGCAGTGAGCGAATGCATTGTGAACTTTCACTAAGGTATGTGCATGCGCACAATGCATACCATCGTCAGCAGCGAGAGTATGCATCTTAACGAGCGGCTCTGAATGAGCTCCAGTGTTCCTAATGTGAAATATTGAAAAGTTGTACATGTAACTATGATTGATACATTGTATTAGACTGGAATAAAGTGAAACTTATGTGAGACATTAGTTCTTCACATTCAGTGTAACCCTCCTTACCTCTCTGTTGGACCAAGAGGATCCAGAGAACCAACACAGAGTGTAACAGTCCATACACCCAGTAACAACACACCTTACCCCTTACACTACCTACTGAGTGTCATGCTTTGGACTATTAAAACCACTTTCTTACTGCTCCGGTGCCTGTCCAGACTAGCGCTGATGTCTGCTTTCGCTGTGCTTCACTCCAGGATAGCACAGAGGTCCGCTCATACTGCACATCGCTCCCGGGCGGTGCTCAGGTCTGTCTGTGCTGCCATTGCTCCGTGCACTCAATGTCCTGTCACTGAGCATGGAGATGGCTTTCCGCAGCCCCTTGCTCACAGTGTGTCTTCCCAGCATGATGGAACACAGACTGCACGCCAGAGTTCCTTCCTAAACAACAGTATGGGTGCAGCCATGTTGGACTCTGTCACCTAACACTCTTCTCACTTGGTTTTGGTTTTGGATCTGGATTTTTTTTTTAAATTGATAAAATCTGCTACAATCACATCATTTCTTTTTGTTCCTACATTATTATTAACCTCAATAACATTAATTTCCACTTGTTTCCAGTCAATTTTGAATGCCTCACAGCTCACAATATTGTTTTCATCCGGTTTAGACCCAAAATTTGCAACGAGCTAGCTGGCTGACTAAGCCAAGCGGCAACAGTGGGCGGTACAAACACATGGCAGTTCAACTTCCAACATGGCACATCAGGAAACAAATGTTTTTATTATTCAAGAGGCCTGAGGGAGTTGGAGTATGTATGTAGCTGAAAGCAGGGACAGGATGGGTTGATTGGTAGTAAATTGAATAACATTTTTGAATCTAAAGCACATTTATGAGGGGAGAGGAGGAGGGGAGGCATTTACAAAAAATATTTTATTAATTCACATCAGTCCTTGCCCCAGAAGAATCCTTGAGTGCTATGTCTGTTGTTGCTGCTGCTTGGAGTGGATTTTCATCCCAGAAGGGGAGCAGGATGACCACTAGTAGTGTTTTCAAAAACAATTGACTGTTAAACAATCCTTTGCAAAGATTCCACTTCACTACAAAAGCATTTCCCAACCTGTACAGGGACATTAAAAAAAACTTAATTAGTGGCCTCCAAAATGCCGTTGTATCCACTGTCTACTTAACCACAGATATGTGGACAAGCCGAACAGAGCAAATGCAAGATTTAAACAAAGAAATAAAAAATACCAGTGTTAACCTAGACATAAAACTAATGACCAAAAAATAAATATCAATGGACAGTTGATATCACATATAAAAAACAATTTAATAAATCATTAACAATAATCCTGAAAAACATCAGAGATGTATCCGCAAAACAGTATTGATAATTAAAAACGCCACAAATAATGGTGTGAAAGAACCATGTAATAATGTAATAAGTTCCTTGATGGATACTCCCTCCAGATATAACACAGTCAAATGCTGGGTATATAGAATGGTAAAGTTAAAGGTATCCCTTAGGCGATGAAATTACCGGTATAGGTCATGAATTGTCACAGTCCTTGGCGGCATGCAGAGGCCATTGCAGTAATTTTTCAGGGCTATAGTATTCCACCGGAGAAGAGTAATGATGCCAAAGTAAACGGGGATTGAAAGTCCAAGGAGTAAGTATTGCCAGCAATTGGAAGGAGTATCACAGGGTCTGTAGGCTCAACATGTTTCACTGGCTAAGAATACATCCAGCTTCTTCAGGAGCATATCCTTAAATGATCCATAATATCATATATATATAGTTCTCAATTAAAAAACAAGTGGCAAATGTGTAAATCAATCTGTCAATCATGACTACTTTATTAAAAATACAAATAATCAACTGTCCAATGTTTAATAAATACAATATATATCCTTTATTTTTTAACCAGTATTAATTTATATCCATTTATGTGTAGTGCCACTTCCCTCCCTCTGTTTTTTCAGTGTAATATATTGATCTTGCAGGTCACATGACCGTCAGGTTTTGTAGTGTAGATAATACATCCCCGCTGTGTTGATCTATTTTAAAACTCCGATCACTTGATTAGTTATAGTCTTATGACCAGTAGTGAGTATTTTTTCCATTAATGAAATTTTCGGAATATATATATAGTGTTTTATTTTGAGACATGTAAGATATATTTTCTATATATCTATGAGCGATTGAAATTGTAGTTAAGGATGTATTTTTTATATTTATTTATTTTTCTTTGATCATCTACTCCCGGTCATGTGATAAGAAACAACTCAGGTGACCAGTATCATGGGATATGTAGTCCCATGTATGGTGACGCCACTAAGAATGTGAGTCCGGCCCGCTGAGTAACTCCTGATCATGTGATAAGCACTGTTTCACATGACCATTGATTTCTGGTCACGTGACAAGAAATAATTCAGGTGACCAGTACTGAGATTTATGGGATGTGTAGTCCGTGTATGATGTGTTTGTTGAGAGCATGGGTGTTATGGCCGGTTCATGGAATAACTTCCAGTCACATAATAAGAATTTTGAGACTTATGGGATATGTAGCTTTCAACTACGTTAGCGAATTGTCAGATGCCCTAACGGAGCCACTCTATCTGAACTCCATGAGAGCCTTCTTTATTATTATTTCCATCTGAAATGCCCAGTATGATTAGAACATTTAAATAAAGGGTGTTCATGTGAAGGTTCATTGGAAACTGAGACATACATGCTTCCGTGTTGCAGCGGACTTCCGGGTCACATGGTTGATCATGTGACGCGGGTGCCTGCTGTCACGCGTAGCATGAGAGGTAAATACATTTTTAAATTAACTTTTTGTGACATGTAGGATTTCATATATATTGTATTTATTAAACATTGGACAGTTGATTATTTGTATTTTTAATAAAGATATAATAAGGTCGACCTGCGCACTGAGTTAGCCTAACTGAAGGTGAGTAGCTAACAACTAGCAGGTACCCTTACCTACAAAGTATATAAGATCAAAGAAGGCTGTTGTAGCGCTCAACCTTTACTTGTAATAGTAGAAAAGGAATAATGTTCTTAATCACTCGTTCCCTGTGGTGCAGAATGCCAAATGAATCACATAAGTCCCTAATGACAAAAGTGTTGACACTAAACATAAACAGGAATTGCCTAAACCTGATCATATATAAACATGGAGGTAAGTATATATAAAATGTCCTGAATATGAATATTTCACAATAGGTCAAAAAGGCAATAGGGAATAAAAAGAGGATTATTTATTGTTTTAAGCTCTTAACCACAGTTGGCCAGAAAACATGCACATGCAAAGTATAAAAGTCAAATGGATAAAGGTTGTATTAATGAATAATGTAGGAACTGATTTACGTTATCATTCGAAAAATAAATGTTCAAATAAGTGTTGTTTCAAAAATCAAGATGAAACGGAGGGGGGGGGGGGGGTTAGTCTCCGTGAGCGGCGTCCCGCTAAGTTAGTGGCTGTGAAGAATGAGGGGATAAAGTTGTAGATGCCTGGGATGGTCTTCTTTGGACAGTGAGTACGGTGAGTGCTGATGGGGAGAGGCTGCCTGACTTCAGCGCAAGTATACCCAGCGGTTCAGGCGCCGGATGGTGCCTGAATGAGCAGGCTACCTCCGGCGGACCGCACCGGGATGTGCACAGGAGTCTGCGGGGGGAGCAGCACGGCTACACCGCTTGTAAGAGCAGTGTGTCGGGTGCTCTCCACCGCAGATGGGGGACTTACCTCTCTACCCAAGTGGGCACCGCTCCTGTCCTGCCGGCTCGCGTCCAGTAGTTGACGGTGCTTGCTTCCGGGGTTGCTTCCAGGGTTGGTCACGTGACTGGAGGATTCCGAGTGATGGTGTATTGCCAGGCAGTATGAAAATTTGATAGCTGTTATTTAGGT
This sequence comes from Taudactylus pleione, assembly GCA_031769625.1. Lineage (NCBI taxonomy): Eukaryota > Metazoa > Chordata > Amphibia > Anura > Myobatrachidae > Taudactylus > Taudactylus pleione. Next base: position 677,292 of record JAUIMM010001601.1, read on the forward strand.
CTTTGCAGAGTGCATGTTGATCTGGGATCTTGGGTAGTCGCAAAAACTAGGTAAAAAAGAATGAAGATGGCTTGTGGTGGGGTAATCCCCAACGCGTTTCAGCCTTTAGGCCTTTTTCAAGGAGGTAATACTTGTAATGCAGAAGTCTCCATAAGTAGTCATGGGGCGGTCTTCACGTATGCAAATACGGCTGTGATGATTGGTTTAACTGATAGACACTCTGGGTTGGTGTGAGCTGCTGTCCATCATGTATTCTGACCCAGTGACAGTGTATATTGGTAGTTAAACATAGATGTAGCCTTTTGGAAGTGTAGCTAATAACATTGTGATGGCCATCTAAATGATAATCCCCTATATGTCTAATTACCGCCATATTCAACCATTATATACAGGAAAGCACCAGATCTAAGATCAAAACTGGTGCGAAATCACAGACCGCCCCATGACTACTTATGGAGACTTCTGCATTACAAGTGTTACCTCCTTGAAAAAGGCCTAAAGGCTGAAAGTCGTTGGAGATTACCCCACCACAAGTCATCTTCATTCTTTTTTACCTATTTTTTGCGACTACCCAAGATCCCAGATCAACGTGCACTCTGCAAAGACCTAAATAACTGCTATCAAATTTTCATACTGCCTGGCAATACACCATCACTCGGAATCCTCCAGTCACGTGACCAACCCTGGAAGCAACCCCGGAAGCAAGCACCGTCATCTACTGGACGCGAGCCGGCAGGACAGGAGCGGTGCCCACTTGAGTAGAGAGGTAAGTCCCCCATCTGTGGTGGAGAGCACCCGACACACTGCTCTTACAAGCGGTGTAGCCGTGCTGCTCCCCCCGCAGACTCCTGTGCACATCCCGGTGCGGTCCGCCGGAGGTAGCCTGTTCATTCAGGCACCATCCGGCGCCTGTACCGCTGGGTATACTTGCGCTGAAGTCAGGCAGCCTCTCCCCATCAGCACTCACCGTACTCACTGTCCAAAGAAGACCATCCCGGGCATCTACAACTTTATCCCCTCATTCTTCACAGCCACTAACTTAGCGGGACGCCGCTCACGGAGACTAAACCCCCACCCCCCCTCCGTTTCATCTTGATTTTTTAAACAACACTTATTTGAACATTTATTTTTTTACTGATAATGTAAATCAGTTCCTACATTATTCATTAATACAACCTTTATCCATTTGACTTTTATACTTTGCATGTGCATGTTTTCTGGCCTACTGTGGTTTAGAGCTTAAAACAATAAATAATCCTTAGTTTATTCCCTATTGCCTTTTTGACCTATTGTGAAATATTCATATTCAGGACATTTTATATATACTTACCTCCATGTTTATATATGATCAGGTTTAGGCAATTCCTGTTTATGTTTAGTGTCAACATCTATACACTTTTGTCACTAGGGACTTATGTGATTCATTTGGCATTCTGCACCACAGGGAACGAGTGATTAAGAACATTATTCCTTTTCTACTATTACAAGTAAAGGTTGAGCGCTACAACAGCCTTCTTTGTATTTTTAATAAAGAAGTCATGATTGACAGATTGATTTACACATGTGCCACTTGTTTTTTAATTGAGAGCCATATATATATATATATATATATATATATGTAATTATGGATCATTTAAGGATATGCTCTTGAAGAAGCTGGATGTATTCTTAGCCAGTGAAACGCGTTGAGTCTACAGACCCTGTGATACTCCTTCCAATTGCTGGCAATACTTAATCCTTGGAGTTTCAATCCCCGTTTACTTGGGCATCATTACTCTTCTCCGGTGGAACATCACAGCCCTGAAAAATTACTGCAATGGTCGCTGCATGCCGCCAAGGACTGTGACAATTCGTGACCTATGCCAGTAATTTCATCGTCTAAGGGATACCTTTAACTTTACCATTCTATATACCCAGCATTTGACTGTGTTATATCTGGAGGGAGTATCCATCAAGGAACTTATTACATGGTTCTTTCACACCATTATTTGTGGCATTTTTAATTATCAATACTGTTTTGCGGATACATCTCTGATGTTTTTCAGGAATATTGTTATGGATTTATTAAATTGTTTTTTATAACTGATATCAACTGTCCATTGATATTTATTTTTTGGTCATTAGTTTTATGTCTAGATTAGTGCTGGTATCTTTTATTTCTTTGTTTCATTCATTCTGTCTAGGGGCTTACATCCCCTATATACCAGCAGCTCTCTGACAGCGCTCAGTATTTTTATGTACTTAAATGAAAGAGTTAAGGTTTAAGTCTTATGTTGTCTTTCTTGAGAATCCTTGAACACTATGCTTGCTGTTGCTACTGGGAGGGGATTTTCATCCCATATTGATATTATTAATGTAATTTAACTTTTTTTTTACACTGGGGAAGAGCATGCCTGAATGAGGCAGCAGTCCCATGATAGACAACACCCCTTTTTGATGGAAAACAAAGCACCCCTCCTGAGTGGGGACAGACCACCTGCAGAGTCACAAATACGTGGATGATAAACTGCAGCAGTGTCACTGTACAATAATAGCGCAGCTAAGTTACTAACACACCACACAAAAAAAGCACTCTTATATTTTTTACATTGGGGAAAAACACCCCTGAATGAGGCAGCAGCCCCTTGATGAACAACACAGACAGCACCCCTTTTTTATTGACAACAAAGTACCCCTACCAAGTACGGACAGACCACCTGCAGAGTCACAAATACATGGACAATAAACTGCGGCAGTGTTGTCAAAGTCAAATAATTGGATGTAGTCATTTCCAATTAATATCCATCAATACTGTGTTCTTTGTGTGAAAATATGCAAATAGCTCTCTACAGCGTGGAAGGGCGTATTTAACTACAACACATGCAAACACTTCGCTGACCCCCAGCCTTGGAGGGCATCGTTTCAACTGACCTATGTCCTGCATTGTACCAGACTAACCTGAAGCCTGAACCAATAGAAGCATGCCCAATCATCTCTACTATTTGCAATGTAACACTGTATATAAACTGACTCTGGGACTAGCATGGGGTCTTATTTTTGTTGACCACAGACTTTAGGATTGAATGACTGTATGCTGGATCCAAAGCGCCTGCATAAGTAATCGGTTGTACTTATTTTATTAATTGTTACTCTGCTACCTTTTGCTATTAAAATCGTTTTGTGAGTTGGAACCACACTATTGGAATTGGCCAGCAATCACTGAATAGCGACTAAACGGACATAACAGTGTCACCGTACAATAATAGAACAGCTAAGTTGCTAACACACACACACAAAAAAATTACTTTTATTTTTTTTTACACTGGGGAAGAGCACACCTTAATGAAGCAGCAGCCCCTTGGTAAACAACACAGACAGCACCCCTTTTTAGTGGACAACAAAGCACCCCTGCTGAGTGCGGAGAGACCACCTGCAGAGTCACAAATACGTGGATGATAAACTTCGGCAGTGTCACTGTACAATAATAGTGCAGCTAAGTTGCTAATGCACACACACAAAAAAGCACTTTTATTTTTTTTACACTGGGAAAGAGCACCCCTAATTGACAGAGCACCCCCTCATGGACAACACAGCACCCCTTTATGGACTGCAGCCCTAGCCTGATGGACAGGACAACAACACAGCAGCAGACACAGTTAATTGACAGCACAAGTGACACAGCAGCTGCAGCACCCACTGAAGGAAGCCCCCCTTTATATACTGCAGCCTAAGCCCCTTTATAGACAACACAGCAGCAGCTCTCAGGCCAAGACCCCGACTGGACACACACACTAAGTGACTGACTACGTCTGCTAGTTTCTGTCGCTACAGCCGGAGTGAAAATGGCGCCGATCGCAAGGACCTTTATATAATCCAAAACCCGTGAGAATCCAAAAGCGGGATGATGACGTTTTGCCTCGTTTTGAGATCTGAGTCAGGCGGGAAAACCCAAGCCGGACTCGGTTCTCACCTTGGATCTGGAAGTTCGGGTGGGTCCAGTTCTCAGACAACCGAACCCGCTCATCTCTAATATTTTTTATGAATATTTTGTGTGTATATGTTAGACAGCATTTAATGGATAACTCTGGGCCTGATTCAGGGATGGACGCTAACGCGATTTTTACATAGATCGAACGATTGTTTGACATTGTGCATGCATATAATCTGTACTGCACACATGTTGTGATTGTCTTGCGATTCCGCATGCACAGAGGATCCAATTTCAAGGAGAGTGACAGGTTGTCAGCGTTTGGTGGTGGTAACAGGGGTGGTCAATAAAACACAGGCGTGTCTGACGGTTTAAACGCCGTTACATGGGCATGCTTAAATATGTCCTTGAGAATCTCCTATGCATGCATGAAAGCCCTCTGCATATCAGGAGAACTGCTGAGTCTGTAGCTGGTCAGACCTGCTGCAAGGGAAAGATGGGCGCTCGATGTGCATTGATTTGATGGTACCGATATTTACGCAGGTAAGCAATGTTTTACGCATATGAGAAGGCAGCGTAAGATTTGGAACTATTAGCATATTTTCGCAGCTGTGTTCCATGCAAAATCACAGCTGTGATTGCATTAGCGTCCATCTATGAACCTGGCCCTCAGCACCAGACCACTCTACAAATCTTTTGTTTTATCCAGTACAACAAATAAAGTAGGGTGATTAGCTATCCTCAATGTAGTTTGGTGGGCTGAATATTGTTTTCTGGTTTATTGCACAGCTGAAGTTTCAACACTAACTAGTTTCTGTCTGTGTAAGCACAATTGAAATAAACTTCTGGAAATAACTGGGTGCTATAGAACAACAGAAGCAGGCTGCAGGAACTTTAGAACTAGGTGTTGGAAGCACAACTGAGGCAGGCTGCAGAAGTCTATCAGAACTGAATGCTGGGAAACAATACTGTTGCAGGTAAATGGACCAGCTTGGAGCAAAATGCTGTAAGCAATACTGAAGCAGATAACCTGTGCAAGCTGAATAATACCGCTTTCATACCTTAATTTCGGGTCTGTCCTGGAGATTGGAACAAGGTTCCAAACTGGATCAAACCTGGAATTTAGTTGGCGCCGACCCAGGATATTCCCGAGTCGGCGCCGTTCACACTGGAGCCGGGTCTGCAGTTACCCAGCTCTTCCGGAATGGAAGTGGACAGATGTCATCTCCAAGTGCCACTGAAGCTGGCCAATCAGCCGGCATGTGGCATGCTCCAGGTTATCATGACCCGGATCGCGCCGTTTACACTGCAGGGTTTCACGGGCCATTCCCATGTTAAACCCTACAAGTTACCTGGGCTGGATTGGCGGGTCACTTGACCCAGTAATCCAAACCTGTCGCCTTTTACACCAAGGAGCAACCCGGGTTAACCCTGCAATAACCCGGGTTTTAGCTCTGGTGTAAAAGGGGTATAGGATTGCTGCAAAACAAATACAGGAGCTGGTGACAGGAGCAAGTACAGAATGCTGTGAAGCAAATACTGAGCAGGTATCTGGTACAGGTGCAAACAGCTGTCCATTGCTCATGGCCGGCGATATTTCAATATGCCGCTGAGGAGGAGTGAGGGAAAAGGAGCGGTGCCGGGCAGCGGTAGGTTGGAGGGTGTGTCCTTGGAGGTGAGCTGGATAGTGTGCTGTGTGAGCTGAAAGGTGTCTTATGGGAGCTGGGGATGTGATGTGGGAGCTCGAAGGTGTGCTGTGGGAGCTGAAAGGTGTGCTATGGGAGCTGGGGATGTGATGTGGGAGCTAGAAGGTGTGCTGTGGGAGATGGAAGGTGTGCTGTGGGAGCTGGGGATGTGCTGTGGGAACTGGGGATGTGCTGTGTGATGTGGGAGTGGGGAGATGTGCTGTAGGAGCTGGAAGGTGTGCTTTTGGAGCTCGAAGGTGTGCTGTGGGAGCTGGGAATGTGCTGGAAGGTATCCTGTGAGAGCTAGAAGGTGTGCTGTGGAAGCTGGGAGATGTGCTGTAGGGTAGGAGATGGGAGATGTGCTGTGGGAGCAGGAAGTTGTGCTGTGGGAGCTGGGATATGTGCTGTCGGAACTGAAAGGTGTGCTTTGGGAGCTGTAAGGTGTGCTGTGGGAGCTAGGAATGTGCTGGAAGTTATCCTGTGGGAGCTAGAAGGTGTGCTGTGGAAGCTGGGTGATGTGCTGTAGGGTAGGAGATGGGAGATGTGCTGTGGGAGCTGGAAGTTGTGCTGTGGGAGCTGGGAAATGTGCTGTGGGAGCTGGAAGGTGTGCTGTGGGAGCTGGAAGGTGTGCTGCGGGAGCTGGAAGGTGGGCTGCGAAAGCTGGGAGATGGGCTGCGGGAGGTGGGAGATGTAATGAGGGAGCTGGGAGGTGTGCTGTGGTAGCTGGGAGATGTGCTCTGAGAGCTGGGAGCTGTGCTGTGGGAGCTCTTAGTTGTGCTGTGGGAGCTGGGAAATGTGCTGTGGGAGCTGAAAGGTGTGCTGTGGGAGCTGGAAGGTGTGCTGTGGAAGCTGGAAGGTGTGCTGTGAGAGCTGGAGGGTGTGCTGTGGGAGCTGGAAGGTGAGCTGTGGGAGATGTGCTGTGAGAGCTGGAGGGTGTGCTGTGGGAGCTGGAAGGTGTTCTGTGGGATCTGGAAGGTGTGCTAAGGGAGCTGTGCTAAGGGAGCTGAGAGATGGGCTGCAGGAGTTGGGAGATGTAATGTGGGAGCTGGGAGGTGTGCTGTGGTAGCTGGGAGATGTGCTCTGGGAGCTGGGAGGTGTGCTGTGGGAGCCTGGGATGTGCTGTAGGAGCTGGGAATGTGCTGGAAGGTATCCTGTGAGAGCTAGAAGGTGTGGTGTGGAAGCTGGGAGATGTGCTGAATGGTAGCAGATGGGAGATGTGCTGTGGGAGCTGGAAGTTGTGCTGTGGGAGCTGGGAAATTGCTGTGGGAGCTGGAAGGCATGCTGTGGGAGCTGGGAGATGTGCTGTGGGAGCCGGAAGGTGTGCTGTGGGAGCTGGAAGGTGTGCTGTGGGAGCTAGAAGGTGTGCTGTGGAAGCTGGGAGATGTCCTGTGTGAGCTGGAACGTGTTCTTTGGGAGTTGGAAGATGTGCTGTGGGAGCTGGGAAATGTGCTGTGGGAGCTGGAAGGTGTGCTGTGGGAGCTGGAAAGTGTGCTGTGGAAGCTGGGAGATGTCCTGTGGGAGCTGGAAGGCATGCTGTGGGAGATGTGCTGTGGGAGCTGGAAGGTGTTCTGTGGGAGCTGGAAGATGTTCTGTGGCAGTTGTGTTAAGGGAGCTGGAAGGTGGGCTGCGGAAGCTGGGAGATGGGCTGCAGGAGTTGGGAGATGTAATGTGGGATCTGGGAGGAGTGTTGTGGTAGCGGGGAGATGTGCTCTGGGAGCTGGCAGGTGTGCTGTGGGAGCTGGGAGGTGTGCTGTGGAAGCTGGGAGATGCCCTGTGGGAGCTGGAACGTGTGCTGTGGGAGCTGGAAGATGTGCTGTGAGAGCTGGAAGGTGGGCTGCGGCAGCCATGCTGCAGGAGCTAGAAGGTGGGCTGTGGGAGCTGGGAGATGTAAGGTGGGAGCTGGGAGGTGTACTGTGGTAGCTGGGAGATGTGCTCTGGGAGCTGGGCTGTGGGAGCTGGGAGATGTGCTGTGGGAGCTGGAAGGTGTCCTGTGGAAGCTGGGAGATGTCCTGTGGGAGCAGGAAGGTGTGCTGTGGGAGATGTGCTGTGAGAGCTGGAGGTTGTGCTGTGGGAGCTGGAAGGTGTGCTGTGGGAGCTGGCAGGTGTGCTGTGGGAGCTGGAAGGTGTGCTTATGGCTGGCACTATTTCAATATGCCGCCGAGGAGTGAGGGAAAAGTAACGGTGTTGGTCAGCGGTGCGTGGCATGGTGTGTCCTAGGAGGTGAGCTAGAAAATGTGCTGTGGGAGCTGGAAGGTGTGCTGTGGGATATGTGCTGTAGGAGCTGGAAGATGTTCTGTGGGAGCTGGGAGATTTTCTGCGGCAGTTGTGTTAAGGGAGCTGGAAGGTGGGCTGCGGAAGCTGGGAGATGGGCTGCAGGAGTTGGGAGATGTAATGTGGGATCTGGGAGGAGTGTTGTGGTAGCGGGGAGATGTGCTCTGGGAGCTGGGTGGTGTGCTGTGGGAGCTGGGGATGTGCTGTAGGAGCTGGAAGTTGTGCTGTGGGAGCTGGAAAGTGTGCTGTGGGAGCTGGAAGGTGTGCTGTGGGAGCTGGCAGGTGTGCTGTGGAAGCTGGGAGATGCCCTGTGGGAGCTGGAACATGTGCTGTGGGAGCTGGAAGATGTGCTGTGAGAGCTGGAAGGTGTTCTGTTGGAGCTGCAAGGTGTGCTGCAGCAGCCGTGCTGCAGGAGCTGGAAAGTGGGCTGCGGCAGGCGTGCTGCAGGAGCTGGAAGGTGGGCTGCGGGAGCTGGGAGATGTAAAGTGGGAGCTGGGAGGTGTGCTGTGGTAGCTGGGAGATGTCCTCTCGGAGCTGGCAGGTGTGCTGTGGGAGGTGGGAGATGTGCTGTGGGAGCTGGAAGGTGTCCTGTGGAAGCTGGGAGATGTCCTGTGGGAGCTGGAAGGTGTGCTGTGGGAGCTGGAAGGTATTCTGTGGGAGCTGGAAGGTGTGCTGTGGGAGATGTGCTATGAGAGCTGGAGGGTGCACTGTGGGAGCTGGAATGTGTTCTGTGGAAGCTGGAAGGTGTGCTGTGAGAGCTGGAGGGTGTGCTGTGGGAGCTGGAAGGTGAGCTGTGGGAGATGTGCTGTGAGAGCTGGAGGGTGTGCTGTGGGAGCTGGAAGGTGTTCTGTGGGATCTGGAAGGTGTGCTGCAGGAGCTGTGCTAAGGGAGCTGAGAGATGGGCTGCAGGAGTTGGGAGATGTAATGTGGGAGGTGGGAGGTGTGCTGTGGTACCTGGGAGATGTGCTCTGGGAGCTGGGAGGTGTGCTGTGGGAGCTGGGGATGTGCTGTAGGAGCTGGGAGGTGTGCTGTGTGAGCTGGAAGGTGTGCTTTGGGAGCTGGAAGGTGTGCTGTGGGAACTAGGAATGTGCTGTGGGAGCTGGGGATGTGCTGTGGGAGCTGAAAGGTATCCTGTGGGAGCTAAAAGGTGTGCTCTGGAAGCTGGGAGATGTGCTGTAGGGTAGGAGATGGGAGATGTGCTGTGGGAGCTGGGAAATGTGCTGTGGGAGCTGCAAGGTGTTCTTTGGGAGCTGGAAGGTGTGCTGTGGGAGCTAAGGATGTGCTGTGGGAGCTGGGAATGTGCTGGAAGGTATCCTGTGAGAGCTAGAAGGTGTGGTGTGGAAGCTGTGAGATGTGCTGAATGGTAGCAGATGGGAGATGTGCTGTGGGAGCTGGAAGTTGTGCTGTGGGAGCAGGGAAATTGCTGTGGGAGCTGGAAGGCATGCTGTTGGAGCTGGGAGATGTGCTATGAGAGCTGGAGGGTGCACTGTGGGAGCTGGAATGTGTTCTGTGGAAGCTGGAAGGTGTGCTGTGAGAGCTGGAGGGTGTGCTGTGGGAGCTGGAAGGTGAGCTGTGGGAGATGTGCTGTGAGAGCTGGAGGGTGTGCTGTGGGAGCTGGAAGGTGTTCTGTGGGATCTGGAAGGTGTGCTGCAGGAGCTGTGCTAAGGGAGCTGAGAGATGGGCTGCAGAAGTTGGGAGATGTAATGTGGGAGGTGTGCTGTGGTATCTGGGAGATGTGCTCTGGGAGCTGGGAGGTGTGCTGTGGGAGCTGGGGATGTGCTGTAGGAGCTGGGAGGTGTGCTGTGTGAGCTGGAAGGTGTGCTTTGGGAGCTGGAAGGTGTGCTGTGGGAACTAGGAATGTGCTGTGGGAGCTGGGGATGTGCTGTGGGAGCTGAAAGGTATCCTGTGGGAGCTAAAAGGTGTGCTCTGGAAGCTGGGAGATGTGCTGTAGGGTAGGAGATGGGAGATGTGCTGTGGGAGCTGGGAAATGTGCTGTGGGAGCTGCAAGGTGTTCTTTGGGAGCTGGAAGGTGTGCTGTGGGAGCTAAGGATGTGCTGTGGGAGCTGGGAATGTGCTGGAAGGTATCCTGTGAGAGCTAGAAGGTGTGGTGTGGAAGCTGGGAGATGTGCTGAATGGTAGCAGATGGGAGATGTGCTGTGGGAGCTGGAAGTTGTGCTGTGGGAGCAGGGAAATTGCTGTGGGAGCTGGAAGGCATGCTGTTGGAGCTGGGAGATGTGCTGTGGGAGCTGGAGGGTGTGCTGTGGGAGCTGGAAGGTGTTCTGTGGGAGGTGGGCTGTGGGAGCTGAGAAATGTGCCGTGGGAGCTGGAAGGTGTGCTTACAGCTGGCACTATTTCAATATGCCACCGAGGAGTGAGGGAAAAGGAACGGTGTTGGTCAGTGGTGCGTGGCATGGTGTGTCCTAGGAGGTGAGCTAGAAAATGTGCTGTGGGAGCTGGAAGGCGTGCTGTGGGAGATGTGCTGTAGGAGCTGGAAGATGTTCTGTGGGAGCTGGAAGATGTTCTGCGGCAGTTGTGTTAAGGGAGCTGGAAGGTGGGCTGCGGAAGCTGGGAGATGGGCTGCAGGAGTTGGGAGATGTAATGTGGGATCTGGAAGGCATGCTGTGGGAGCTGGAAGGTGTGCTGTGGGAGCTAGAAGGTGTGCTGTGGAAGCTGGGAGATGTCCTGTGGGAGCTGGAAGGCATGCTGTGGGAGATGTGCTGTGGGAGCTGGAAGGTGTTCTGTGGGAGCTGGAAGATGTTCTGCGGCAGTTGTGTTAAGGGAGCTGGAAGGTGGGCTGTTGAAGCTGGGAGATGGGCTGCAGGAGTTGGGAGATGTAATGTGGGATCTGGGAGGAGTGTTGTGGTAGTGGGGAGATGTGCTCTGGGAGCTGGGAGGTGTTCTGTGGGACCTGGAAGATGTTCTGCGGCAGTTGTGTTAAGGGAGCTGGAAGGTGGGCTGTTGAAGCTGGGAGATGGGCTGCAGGAGTTGGGAGATGTAATGTGGGATCTGGGAGGAGTGTTGTGGTAGTGGGGAGATGTGCTCTGGGAGCTGGGAGGTGTGCTTTGGGAGCTGGGGATGTGCTGTAGGAGCTGGAAGTTTGCTGTGGGAGCTGGAAAGTGTGCTGTGGGAGCTGGAAGGTGTGCTGTGGGAGCTGGCAGGTGTGCTGTGGAAGCTGGGAGATGCCCTGTGGGAGCTGGAACGTGTGCTTTGGGAGCTGGAAGATGTGCTGTGAGAGCTGGAAGGTGGGCTGTGACAGCCGTGCTGCAGGAGCTGGAAGGTGGGCTGTGGGAGCTGGGAGATGTAAGGTGGGAGCTGGGAGGTGTGCTGTGGTAGCTGGGAGATGTGCTCTGGGAGCTGGCAGGTGTGCTGTGGGAGCTGGGAGATGTGCTGTGGGAGCTGGAAGGTGTCCTGTGGAAGCTGGGAGATGTCCTGTGGGAGCTGGAAGGTGTGCTGTGGGAGATGTGCTGTGAGAGCTGGAGGGTGTGCTGTGGGAGCTGGAAGGTGTTCTGTGGGAGGTGGGCTGTGGGAGCTGAGAAATGTGCCGTGGGAGCTGGAAGGCGTGCTGTGGGAGATGTGCTGTAGGAGCTGGAAGATGTTCTGTGGGAGCTGGAAGATGTTCTGCGGCAGTTGTGTTAAGGGAGCTGGAAGGTGGGCTGCGGAAGCTGGGAGATGGGCTGCAGGAGTTGGGAGATGTAATGTGGGATCTGGGAGGAGTGTTGTGGTAGCGGGGAGATGTGCTCTGGGAGCTGGGAGGTGTGCTGTGGGAGCTGGGGATGTGCTGTAGGAGCTGGAAGTTGTGCTGTGGGAGCTGGAAAGTGTACTGTGGGAGCTGGACGGTGTGCTGTGGGAGCTGGCAGGTGTGCTGTGGAAGCTGGGAGATGCCCTGTGGGAGCTGGAACGTGTGCTGTGGGAGCTGGAAGATGTGCTGTGAGAGCTGGAAGGTGTTCTGTTGGAGCTGGAAGGTGTGCTGCGGCAGCCGTGCTGCAGGAGCTGGAAGGTGGGCTGCGACAGCCGTGCTGCAGGAGCTGGAAGGTGTGCTGTGGGAGCTGGCAGGTGTGCTGTGGAAGCTGGGAGATGCCCTGTGGGAGCTGGAACGTGTGCTGTGGGAGCTGGAAGATGTGCTGTGAGAGCTGGAGGGTGTTCTGTTGGAGCTGTAAGGTGTGTTGCGGAAGCCGTGCTGCAGGAGCTGGAAGGTGGGCTGTGACAGCCGTGCTGCAGGAGCTGGAAGGTGGGCTGTGGGAGCTGGGAGATGTAAGGTGGGAGCTGGGAGGTGTGCTGTGGTAGCTGGGAGATGTGCTCTGGGAGCTGGCAGGTGTGCTGTGGGAGCTGGGAGATGTGCTGTGGGAGCTGGAAGGTGTCCTGTGGAAGCTGGGAGATGTCCTGTGGGAGCTGGAAGGTGTGCTGTGGGAGCTGGAAGGTATTCTGTGGGAGATGTGCTGTGAGAACTGGAGGGTGCGCTGTGGGAGCTGGAATGTGTTCTGTGGGAGCTTGGAGGTGGGTTGTGGGAGCTGAGAGGTGTGCTGTGGGAGCTGGAAGGTGTGCAGTGGGAACTAGATGGTGTGCTGTGGAAGCTGGGAGATGTGCTGTGGGAGCTGGAGGATGTGCTGTGGGTTCTGGAAGGTGTGCTGTGGGAGCTGGGAGATGTGCTGTGGGAGCTGGGAGATGTGTGGTGGGAGCTGGGAGATGTGCTGTGGGATCTGGAAGATGTGCTGTGGGAGATGGGACATGTGCTGTGGGAGCTGGGAGATATGCTGTGGGAGCTGGAAGATGTGCTTACGGAATCGGTATGGAATCCCGGCTGCCGCATGGCCGGCAGTTCGATTCCCGGCAGCAGCAGCCCGACAGATCAGCATAGCCTGGCAGCGGAAGTCCGACAGCGCTGGAAATCCCGATCGTATGGTAAGTATAAACTAACCTAACCCCCTAATACTCCTTAGGGGTGCCTAACCCTAACCTTTACCCCAAGTGGGTAACCCTAATCCCCCCTCTAAGTGGCTAACCCTAACCCCCCCCTTCCCCGCTGCCTAAACCTAACTTCCCAGGGGGGTGCTTAACCCTAAGTCCCCCCAGGAGCTCCTAACCCAACCCCCCCGCCGCTGTCTGCACCCGGCTTACCTACCTTCGATCTGTAAGCCGGGTATCGGGCTCCCGGCATAGGTCTAATGACAGGCGTCGGGATATCCACCAGGCATGCTGACTTTCTGGCTGCCCCTTCCGGGAGGGAGCAGCCATGTCGGCACCACCGGGGGGCATGGCCAGAACAAGGAGGCAGGGCCAGCCAGACGATGTGTGTTTGTGTGCGGAGTGGGAGGTGGGGCCATGCAATTGCATTATTTTGGCCCCGCCCCCGCTACACAATGCCAATATTACAGGCATTGTGGAGCAGGGGGTGGGGTGAAAATGACTCGATTCATCGTGAATCGTGTCACCGCCCCCCCCCAGGCTGCGGGGGTTTAAAAGGTAACGTGGGGGGGATAGGAGTGGTGGGTGGCAGCTGGGAGGATTGCCTGCCTTCCCGGGAGTTTGGGAGCGGCACCCAATATTCTGGAGGCTTCTGACCAAATCAGGAGGGTAGGCAAGTATGATATCAACGCCTGTCATTAGTGCCTTGCCAGGATTAGACAGTGAGGAGGCCAGCGGTTGGGATTATGTCCATCGGCTTCCCGACTGCATCCCGTGCTGTGGGAGCTGGGAGATGTGCTGTGGGAGCTGAGAGATGTGCTGTGGGAGCTGGAAAATGTGCTTTGGGAACTATGAGATGTGCTATGGGAGCTGGAAAGTGTGCCGTGGGTACTGGAAGATGTGCTGTGGGAGCTGGAAGATGGGCTCTGGGAACTGGAATGTGAGCTGTGGGAGCTGGGAGATGTGCTGTGGGAGCTGGAAGGTGGGCTCTGGGAGCTGGAAGGTGTGCTGTGAGAGCTGGAAGGTGTTCTATGGGAGCTGGAATGTGAGCTGTGGGAGCTGGATTATGTGCTGTGAGAGCTGGAAGGTGTGCTGTGGGAGCTGGAAGATGTGCTTTGGGAGATATGAGATTTGCTGTGGGAGTTGTAAGATGTGCTGTTGGAGCTGGAAGATGTGCTGTGGGAGCTAGGAGATGAGATGTGCTGTCGGAGCTGGAAGGTGTGCCGTGGGAGCTGGTAGGTGTGCTGTGGGAGCTGGGAGATGTGCTGTGGGAGCCGGAAGATGTGCCGTGTGAGCTGGAAAGTGTGCTGTGGGAGCTGGGGATGTACTGTGGGAGCTGGGAGATGTGCTGTGGGAGCTGGAATATGTACTGTGGGAGCTGGGAAATGTGCTTTGGGAGCTATGAGTTGAACTGTGGGAGCTGGAAGATGTGCTGTGGGAGCTGGAAGGTGTGCTGTGGTAGCTGGAAGATGTGCTTTGGGAGCTATGAGATTTGCTGTGGGAGCAGTGTGATGTGCTGTGGGAGCTGGAAGGTGGGCTGTGGAAGCTGGGAGATGGGCTGTGGGAGCTGGGAGATGTGCTGTGGAAGCTGGTAGATGTGCTTTGGGAGCTATGAGATTTGCTGTGGGAGCAGTGAGATGTGCTGTGGGAGCTGGAAGGTGGGCTGTGGAAGCTGGGAGATGGGCTGTGGGAGCTGGGAGATGTGCTGTGGAAGCTGGTAGATGTGCTTTGGGAGCTATTAGATTTGCTGTGGGAGCAGTGAGATGAACTGTGGGAGCTGGGAGATGTGCTGCGGGAGCTGGAAGATGTGCTGTGGGAGCTGCAAGGTGTTCCATGGGAACTGGGAGATGTGCTGTGGGAGGTGGAATGTGTGTTGTGGGAGCTAGAAGATGTGCTTTGGGAGCTATGGGATGTGCTGTGGGAGCTTTGAGATGTGCTGTGGGAGCTGGAAGATGTGCTGTGGCAGCTGGAAGATGTGCTGTGGGTGCTGGGAGCTGTGTTGTGGGAGCTGGGAGCTGTGTTTTGCGAGCTGGAAGATGAGATGTGGGAGCTGGGGATGTGCTGTGAAAGCTGGAAAATGTGCTTTGGGAGCTATGGAAGATTTGCTGTGGGAGCTGGAAGGTGTGCTGTGTGAGCTGGAAGGTGTGCCATGGTATGTGGGAGATGTACTGTGGGAGCTGGAAGGTGTGCCGTGGGAGCTGGGAGATGTGCTGGTGGAGCTGGGGATGTACTGTGGCAGCTGGGAGATGTGCTGTGGGAGCTTGAATATGTGCTGAGGGAGCAGGGAGATGAACTGTGGGAGCAGTAAGGTGTGCCGTGGGAGCTAGAAGATGTGCTTTCCGAGCTATGGTATGTGCTGTTGGAGCTGGAAGATGTGCTGTGGGAGCTGGAAGTTGTGCTGTGGGAGCAGGGAGCTGTTCTGTGGGAGCTGGAAGTTGGGATGTGGGAGCTGGAAGGTGTGCTGTGGGAGCTGGAAAATGTGCTTTGGGAGCTATGATATGTGCCGTGGGAGCTGGAAGGTGTGCCGTGGGAGCTGGAAGATTTACTGAGGGAGCTGGAAGGTGGGCTCTGGGAGGTGGGAGATGTGTTTTGCGAGCTGGAAGATGAGATGTGGGAGCTGGGGATGTGCTGTGAAAGCTGGAAAATGTGCTTTGGGAGCTATGGAAGATTTGCTGTGGGAGCTGGAAGGTGTGCTGTGTGAGCTGGAAGGTGTGCCATGGTATGTGGGAGATGTACTGTGGGAGCTGGAAGGTGTGCCGTGGGAGCTGGGAGATGTGCTGGTGGAGCTGGGGATGTACTGTGGCAGCTGGGAGATGTGCTGTGGGAGCTTGAATATGTGCTGAGGGAGCAGGGAGATGAACTGTGGGAGCAGTAAGGTGTGCCGTGGGAGCTAGAAGATGTGCTTTCCGAGCTATGGTATGTGCTGTTGGAGCTGGAAGATGTGCTGTGGGAGCTGGAAGTTGTGCTGTGGGAGCAGGGAGCTGTTCTGTGGGAGCTGGAAGTTGGGATGTGGGAGCTGGAAGGTGTGCTGTGGGAGCTGGAAAATGTGCTTTGGGAGCTATGATATGTGCCGTGGGAGCTGGAAGGTGTGCCGTGGGAGCTGGAAGATTTACTGAGGGAGCTGGAAGGTGGGCTCTGGGAGGTGGGAGATGTGCTGTGGGAGCAGGGAGCTGTTCTGTGGGAGCTGGAAGTTGGGATGTGGGAGCTGGAAGATGTGCTGTGGGAGCTGGAAGATGTGCTGTGGGAGCAGGGAGCTGTTCTGTGGGAGCTGGAAGTTGGGATGTGGGAGCTGGAAGGTGTGCTGTGGGAGCTGGAAAATGTGCTTTGGGAGCTATGATATGTGCCGTGGGAGCTGGAAGGTGTGCCGTGGGAGCTGGAAGATTTACTGAGGGAGCTGGAAGGTGGGCTCTGGGAGGTGGGAGATGTGCTGTGGGAGCTGGAAGGTGTACTGTGGGAGCTGGAAGGTATTCTGTGGGAGCTGGAATGTGAGCTGTGGGAGCTGGAATGTGAGCTGTGGGAGCTGTGAGATGTGCTGTAGGAGCTGTAAGATGTGCTGTGGGAGCTGTAAGATGTGCTGTGGGAGCTGGGGATTTGCTGTGGGAGCTGGGAGATGTGCTGTGGGAGCCGGAAGATGTGCTGTGGGAGCCAGAAGATGTGCCGTGGGATCTCGGAGACGTGCTTTGGGAGCTGGAAGGTGTGCTGTTGGAGGTGGAAGGTGTGCTGCTGGAGCTAGAAGATGTGCTGTGAGAGCTTTGAGATGTGCTGTGGGAGCTAGGAGATCTAATGTGGGAGCTGGAAAGTGTGCTGTGGGAGCTGGGGATGTGCT
The DNA here is from genome assembly GCA_031769625.1 of Taudactylus pleione. Taxonomy (NCBI): domain Eukaryota; kingdom Metazoa; phylum Chordata; class Amphibia; order Anura; family Myobatrachidae; genus Taudactylus; species Taudactylus pleione. The sequence continues at coordinate 693,883 of JAUIMM010001601.1, forward strand.
GTGGGAGCTGGGATATGTGCTCTGTGCACTGGGAGATGTGCTGTGGGAGCTGAAAGGTGTGCTGTGGGAGCTGGAAGATGTGCTGTGGGATCCGGAAGGTGTGCCTTGGGATCTCAGAGATGTTGTATGGGAGCTGGAAGGTGTGCTGTGAGAGCTCGAAGATGTGCTTTGGGAGCTATGGGATGTGCTGTGGAAGCTTTGAGATGTGCTGTTGGAGCTAGGAGATGTGCTGTGGGAGCTGGATGATGTGCTGTGGGAGCTGGAATGTGTGCTGTGGGAGCTGGAAGGTGGGCTGTGGGAGCTGGAAAAATGTGCTGTAGGAGTTGGAAGGTGTGCTTTGGGAGCTATGAGATTTGCTGTGGGAGCTGTGAGATGTGCTGTTGGAGCTGGGGATGTGCTGTGGGAGCTGGGAGATGTGCTCTGTGCGCTGGAAGATGTGCTGTGGGAGCTGGAAGGTGTGCTGTGGGAGCTGGAAGTTGTGCTGTGGGAGCTGGGAGCTGGAAGGTGTGCTGTGGGAGCTGGAAGTTGTGCTGTGGGAGCTGGGAGCTGGAAGGTGGAGCTGGAAGGTGGGATGTGAGAGCTGGGGATGTGCTGTGGGAGCTGGATGGTGTGCTGTGGGAGCTGGGAGCTGTGCTGTGGGAGCTGGAAGGAGGGCTGTGGGAGCTGGGAGATGGGCTATGGGAGATGGAAAATGTGCTTTGGGAGCTTGAAGATGTGCCCTGGGAGCTAGTAGGTGTACTGTGGGAGCTGTGCTGTGGGCTCTGGGAGCTGTGCTGTGGGAGCTGAGAGATGTGCTGTGGGAGCTATGGAAGGTGTGCTGTGGGAGCTGGAAGATGTGCTGTGGGAGCTGGAAGGTGTGCTGTGGGGGTTTGAATGTGTGCTGTGGAAGCTGGGAGATGTCCTGTGGGAGCTGGAAGGTGTGCTGCGGGAGCTGGAAGGTGTGCTCACGGCTGGCACTTTTTCAATATGTTGCGAAGGAGGAGTGTGGGAAAAGTAACGGCGCCAGTCAGCGGTGCATGGCATGCTGTGTCCTGGGAGGTGAGCTAAAAGGTATGCTGTGGGAGCTGGAAGATATGCTGTGGGAGCTGGAAGGTGTGCTGTAGGGTCTGGGAGATGTGCTTTGGGAGCTGGGAGATGTGCTGTCGGCCGGCGCTATTTCAATGTGTCGCCGAGGAGGAGTGAAGGAGAGGGAATGGCACCGGTCAGTGGTGCATGGCATGTTGTATCCTGGGAGGTGAGCTAGAAAGTGTACTGTGGGAACTGGAAGGTGCGCTGTGGGAGCTGGAAAGTGTTATGTGGGAGGTGGGGATGTGCTGTTGGAGCTCTAATGTGAGCTGTGGCTGCTGGTAGATGTGCTTTGGGAGCTATGAGATGTGCTGTGGAAGCTGGAAGGTGTGCCATAGGAGCTGGGAGTTCTGCTGTGGGAGCTGGAAGGTGTGCTGTGGGAGCTGGGAGATGTGCTGTGGGAGCTGGAAGATGTGCTGTGGGAGCTGGAAGGTGTTCTGTGGGAGCTAGAATATGTGCTTTGAGAGCTATGGGATGTGCTGTGGGAGCTGGGAGATGTGCTGTGGGAGCTGGAATTTGTGCTGTGGGAGCTGGAATTTGTGTTATGGGAGCTGGCAGGTGGGCTGTGGGAGCTGTGCTGTGAGAGCTGGAAGGTGGGAGCTGGGGATGTCTGTGTGAGCTGGAAAGTGTGCTATGGAAGCTGGAATCTGTGCTACAGGAGCTGGAAGATGTGCTGTGGGAGCTAGAAGATGTGCTGTGGAAGCTGGAAGGTGGGCTCTGGGAGCTAGGAGATGTGCTGTGGGCACTGTGAGATGTGTTGTGGGAGCTGGAAGGTGGGAGCTAGAAGGTAGGCTCTGGGTCCTGGGAGATGTGCTGTGGGAGCTGGGAGACATGCTGTGGGAGCTGGGAGAAGTGGTGTGGGAGCTAGAAGATGTGCTGTGGAAGCTGGAAGGTGGGCTCTGGGAGCTGGGAGATGTGCTGTGGGCACTATGAGATGTGCTGTGGGAGCTGGAAGGTGGGTTCTGGGTCCTGGGAGACGTGCTGTGGGAGCTGGGAGAAGTGCTGTGGGAGCTGGAAGGTGGGCTGTGGGAGCTGTGAGATGTGTTGAAAATTGGAAAAAATGAAAACATCAATCAAACACATTGCCCCCACAGGAAAAAATAAAACACATTGGCCCCAACAGGAAAACTTAAATACCTTGGCCCTTACAGGAAATAATAATTTATTTTTTCCTTTCGACAGGAAAAAATAAAACACATTGGCCCCTACAGGAAATAATAAAACATATTGACCCCCAACAGGAAAAAATATAAACACATTGGCCCTTACAGGAAAAAATTGAAGATAGTAGTAGACAGGATTGGCAACAAGGATAGTGACATAATCTATCTCTGATCCCACTGCTTGGAATGAATAGGGTTCCTAAGCCGCGAAATACAGATGGGCCCAGCTAGTTTTTTGCTCCATGCGCCATGTAGCGCGCCATGCATCTCGCCCCACAAAGTACACTCTGAGTCATGCCACACAGAGGACTTCATTCAGAGCCGCTCGCAAAAAGCGAGCGCTCGCTCGGAATGAGGGTGGCCGCCTTATTTTTAAAAAGCCGGCCTCCTGGCCGCTTGCTAATGCACAACCATCGATCTGCTTGTTAGCGCATATTGCTTGCGAGCGGGTCTGAATGAGACCCACAGTGTTTCATAAGGGAACGTAGCGTATCACTGGAAAAAAGTCATAACGTGTCATACAACTTTTTGTCCACCAGGTGTCACTTTTCCTAAACTACACAGCACATGTGTCAGATTTTCAATGCATTTTCTGTATCACCACTCGATGATTGACTGACAGATGCTGTGATTCGGTACAATATAGTACAGCGTTTTCCTCATGGAATCAGAGCTGTAGAAGAATGGCTAATAAAGTTTTAAATCACTACATTAAGGGGGTCATTCAGACCCACTCGTGAGCGGCAGTATGCTCGCAAGTGAGTCGATGTTCCCCACTGCGCATTTGCACAACGGAGGGAGCTCCGTCGTGCACATGCGTGAGACCCGGCCAGCGACGGGCTTCCCATCACTCCGGGTCTCGCACCAAAGGGGGCGTGCTGTCGATGTTGATTGACAGCACGCCCCCTTTGGTGGGCGTGCCGGGGGCGTGCCTGCCAGACGGAGGCGTTCCCATGGGAACGGCTACCATCTGAAGCTGGCCCCACTGACATCACTAGTGATGTCAGTGGGAGTGATTTTGGCTCTGATAGAGCCAAAATCACTCCAGGGCTTGTGGTTGGGAAACCCGACCGCAGGGTTTCCCTCGCAAGTCCGATGGTCGCGATGGTCAAGACCATCGTGACCATCTTTTTGGACGCTCGTATATGCTGTGGGTGGTGACCCACAGCTATACGAGCGTCCAGGAGGACGCTCCATTTTAATGGAGGAGGGCCCTGATTCAGAGCGAGCGCTCTGGTCAGAGTGTCCGGCTCTGAATCAGGCCCTAAGTGTGTGAGTCTTGTACTTTTTTATAAAAATATTTCACACGCATGCACAGATTTTAATGAGGCTGGAAAAATATTCACTAATGCTCCCCTACCATCATTTGCTTCTATTCAATGCCGCCGAACTCAATACATTGTCCACAACTTCATACCACCTGGCATTTCTAAGCTACTTTATGCCACTGTACTGCTGATGCACTGTGTGCTCAAGAAAGTGATGTACGGCACTGCATACAATTCACCACATAGCGCCCTGCTAGTCACACGATGCTGTGGCGTATGGAGTCTCATAGTACTGCGCATACCCAGTGAAGCCGGTCGGGAGTCACACACAGTGCATCCCAGACTTAGATACTATAGTGATTTTATGACTTAGAAACTAGTAGTGGGCTCTGTTTGAAAGAGGGATCTCTGTATTACAAACTGACTGTGCATTTTAAGCTGCACACTTGCGGCAATGACGGCACTCTCCCAGACTTAGATACTATAGTGATTTCATGACTTAGAAACTAGTAGTGGGCTCTGTTTGAAAGAGGGGTCTCTGTATTACAAACTGACTGTGCATTTTAAGCTGCACACTTGCGGCAATGACGGCACTCTCCCAGACTTAGATACTATAGTGATTTCATGACTTAGAAACTAGTAATGGGGTCTGAATAAAAAAAGGGTCTCTGGATTACAAACTGGCTATATGTTTTAAGCCGCATACCTGCGGCACTGTCGGCATGTTGGCACTGTGGCTGCTCCCAGTTCTGGGGGTTGCACATGGGATCTCCAGCACATGCCCAGTGGAGTCACTTCATATGCCTTGTAGTGCCCTGCTAGTCATGCTATGCTGTGGCGTATGGAGTCTCATAGTACTGTGCATGTCCAGTGTTGCTGGCCGGGAGTCACACACAGTGCATTAACTGTACACAACAAGTGCGGGTAACGACATGGCTGGCGTGTGTAGGCTAGAGGTTTGGGTGGACTACTTACCCAGAGTGGGCATCTCGGGTTTGAGACCTGGTAAGGGACATTTTTTATTCTTTTAATCTTCACTACAAGATTTAAAAGAAATCACTTGGTGATGTGTGAGTTCTGTCATTTATACAGGTATCTGTGTTGACCAAAATTACGCACTCCCAGCATTGCATAAAGTCTGAGCAATTAAAGTTCAGTATTCTTATCCAACCCTACTGAACTCAATACATTGTCCACAGCTTCCCACCACCTTGCATTTCTATGCTACTTTATGCCACTGTACTGCTGATGCACTGTGTGCTCAAGAAAGTGGTGTGCCACGCACTGCATTTGCCATGTAGCACCCTGCTAGTTGTGCTATGCCGTGGCGTATGGAGTCTCATAGTACTGTGCATGCCCAACGGAGCCGGTCGGGAGTCACACACAGGGCATCCCTGACTTAGATACACTTGCGTCACTGTCGGCATTGTCGGCACTGTCCCAGACATAGATACTATAGTAATTTCATGACTTAAGCCACACACTTGTGTCACTGCCGGTATTGTCGGCGCTGTCCCAGAAATAGATACTATAGTAATTTCATGACTTTCAAACTAGTAGTGGGGTCTGAGTGAAAGAGGGGACTCTGGATTACAAACCGACTGTGCGTTTTATGCCGCACACTTGCGGCACTGTCAGCATGTCAACGCTGTGGTGGCTGCCATCTCCGGGAGTTGCAAATGGGATCTCTGGCGCATGCCCAATGGAGCCACTCCATACGCCATGTAGCACCCTGCTAGTCACGCTATGCTGTGGTGTATGAAGTCTCATAGTATTGCGCATGCCCAGTGAAGATGGTCAGGAGTCACACAGTGCATCAGCTCTACATGACAGAGGAGACTTTTGACACGGCTGGCGTGTGTGGGCTAGGGGTTTGGGTGAGCACCTTACCCAGAGTGGGCATCTCGGGTTTGAAACCTGGTAAGGAACATTTTTTTTAATCTTCACTACAGGATTAAAAAGAAATCACTTGGTGGTGTGTGAGTTCTGTCATATATACAGGTATCTATGTTGACCAAAATTACGCACTCCCAGCATTGCATAAAGACCAAGCAATAGAAGTTCAGTATTCTTATCCAACCCTACTGAACTCAATACATTATTCACAGCTTCCCACCACCTGGCATTTCTATGCTACTTCATGCCACTGTACTGCTGATGCACTGTGTGCTCAAGAAAGTGGTGTATGCCATGTAGCGCCCTGCTAGTCATGCTATGCTGTGGCGTATGGAGTCTCATAGTACTGTACAAGCCCAGTGGAGCTTGTCAGTAGTCACACACAGTGCATCCCAGACTTAGATACTATAGTAATTCCATGAATTAGAAACTAGTAGTGGGCTCTGTTTGAAAGAGGGATCTCTGTATTACAAACTGACTGTGCATTCTAAGGTACACACTTGCAGCACTGTTGGCACTGTCCCAGACTTAGATACTTTAGTGATTTCATGACTTAGAAATTAGTAATGGGGTCTGGGTGAAAGAGGGGTCTCTGAATTACAAACTGACTATGCATTTTAAGCTACACACTTGCGGCACTGTCGGCACGTTGACGCTGTGGTGGCTGCCAGCTCCAGGGGTTGCACATGGGATCTCCAGCACATGCCCAGTGGAGCTGCTCCATAGGCTGATGCACTGTGTGCTGTACACAACAGGACCAAGAAAGATTACACATCCTTGTGTATTCCATCCACCCACTGCCATTAATCTTTTACGTTTACTGTAGAGTAGGTGGAGGGTGCAGTGAGGGAGGGGCTTGAGGGGAAGCACAAGATGTCGCTGGGTGCCAAGATACCTACAGAGTATGGGGGGAAGGTAAACACAGTGATGTACACTGTAATCAGAAATGTTATTTCTGTGGTATGGTGTGGTGGGGAAGTGCATAGCCAGCCCTGAAGATACAAGTTATATTGTACATATGAGAAGCGATGGGGGGAGGGAGAGATCAAAGGTAAAACAATTTACCTACAGTACTGTTATTTAAAAAATAATATATATTTTACATCCCATTTACAGCAATGTACATTACTTTACTATACTACAGTATATTAAATGGCAATTTACACTTGTGATGCACTAATGTGAACTCATTTGCTGCTAATGTACATATCGGTTATATTGTCATATTACCACAGCTTTTTTTTTTTTAAATCTTCATTTCAGGATCAAATATAAATCACTTGGTGGTGTGTGAGTTCTGTCATTTATACAGGTGTCTGTGTTGACCAAAAAGACGCACTCCCAACATTGCATAAAGACCGAGCATTTGAAGTTCAGTATTGTTATCCAAGTCTACTCAAATCAATACATTGTCCACAGCTTCCCACCACGTGGCATTTCTATGCTACTTTATGCCACCTTTCTATTCAATGCCGCCACATGCTGAGCCCGCTATTGACATTGTGCACATTCCCAGCTGTAATTCGCACACGTCACATCACACACGATAGGTGCAGTTCTCGACATGACTAGCGTGTGTGGTCTATATGTTTGGGTGAGCGTATTGTAGAATGGGCATCCCGAGTTCGAAACATGGACAATTTTTTTTACATTTTTAAATCTTCAGTACAGGATTAAAAAGAAATCACTTGGTGGTGTGTGAGTTCTGTCATTTATACAAACACATACAGGTATCTATCTGTGTTCACCAAAAGATGCACACACAGCATTGCATAAATACCGAGCAATTGAAGTTCAATACTCTTAAGCAAGTCTACTCAGGTATACTCTCCTCAACTTCCCACCACCTGCCATTTCTATACTACTCTATGCCACCCAGCTGTATTTTACATGAAACCACCATGCACTAGACATTGTATTGTACATATTACAGGGATGTCCTGCGTCATGCCGTCCTGATGCTTACTCATTCCTGACAATATGGTGGCTCGTGACAGGCCATATAGCAGGGGCAAGCTGCGGATCATGCTCCGTTGGCGGAACAGGGCACTCGCCAACAATCGGGAGAAACGGCAGGTGTATGTGAACGCCCGCCGTGATATCCTGTATAAATACGGGTGGCAACGGACGCTCCGCTCCCTGCAAAGGAGGTGGAACGATCTAGTGAGAAGGACTCCCCAGCAGCTGCAGCATCTCAGGGCCCAAGTGCAGCGTAGTAAGTACTGTACAGTATGCACATTACTCTCATTATATACAGTAGCCAATCAGTATCTGTATTTAAAAGTAAAAATTAAAAAAAGTATTTAAAATAAAAAAAAAATCTCATGCCCCCCCTTCCATGCCAAAAAAAGAACAACCAGTACCGGGCTTTGGGGAACCAGTCCTGGTTGTGCTAAATTCAGAGCCAGTCCTGGTTGAGAAAATACAGGGGTCAAATAATTTATTTACCAGAACTAGCACCGAACTTTTTCTAGTTGGGGGGTTAATGCCACAGCCAGGAGAGACCTTTCACCGGTCCCCCAGCCAAAGCATTATCCCTAACCTCTAGTCAGCCCAAGCCGGGGATCCCCCTCTCCAGGACACCCCAGGCCATAGTTGCCGACAATCAGTTCCCTCCTTCCAGGAGGGAGCTGATTGTCGGCTAACAGCGGGGGGGGTGGCCGGCAAGTGATGTCACATTGGGGGCAGGGCTGCACGATCGCGTCATTGTGGCCCCGCTCCCTCTTCACAATGCCGCTATTTTTGGCATTTTGTAGCAGGGGGCGGGGCCACGATGACGCGATTCAGTGCGAGTCGCGTCACCGCCACCCCGCTGTGGTGGTTTCTAGTTTAATCTTGGGGGAGGCCGGGAGAGACGCAGGCTGCCGGGAGGCTTGCCTGCCTATCCGGGGGGCCGGGAGCGGCACCTGAAAATCGGGAGGCTCCCGGCCAAATCGGAAGGGTAGGCAAGCCTGCCCCAGGCCTAGGCTCATAGCACTCCTGGAGCAGTGGGTGCTGGATTTATTATGTATAGTGTGGTGCATTTTAAAGAGTTACAAATATATTCTTGCTGTGGAACTACAGGTCGCAGCAAGCCTCCACCGCATGCTGGTACTTGGAGAACCACAAGTACAAGCATGCAGAGCATTACGGGCCTGCTGGTACCTGTAGTTCCACAGCAAAATAAATATTAAAATGAACACAAGATACACACACCGTAGAAAGTAAAAGTTTATTTAAACATACAGTACATGCACATACACATGTACACACACTATCTCACATACTGTACTCACCTACTGTATGTATTCCTAAAGCCATCACGTCCTTTTCCCCATGTACAATCCATAGGGTAACTATGTAAAGAAAAATACACACCTCCTCCTACTGCATGTGCAGATTATGACATGCCTCGCACATGCGTTGTAGCAGTACACGTCCACTTTAACGCCGTGCTCGTACTCTACTGTACAGTAGATGTTGCTTTCACAATCTCCCTGAAATGCTTTTTCACACCTTAAAGTACAGTAGTGTTCATTCGGACCCCCTTGGCCTAAGCAGTTACTGTATGTGGACATACTGTATTGTTTTTCTGAAACGCAAAATGGTAGACGTGATGTATCACTGCAGCTACTGTACTGTATTTTTAATATAATTATTAAGTACACTATGTCCTCCTCAATGATTAGGTGCAGGGTACTACATTAGAATGAAAACTACACTATAAGGGCTCTACTCATGTGTCTTGTGTCTAGGGACACTGCAGTCATGTGTGGCATACTGTACTGTGTACAAATGCTCTGCTAATGTGTGGCATAATGTGTGTAAGGGCACTAGTAAAGTGTGGCATTAGTCTGTAAGGGTACTGTAAATTACTGTACAGTACATTACAGTGTTTTTTGTTAACAGGAATTCAGCAGCGGCAAAGAGAGGACCAGCAGATCCAGGTGTTGCTGCAGAGATGCCAGAACCACCTAGCGGGTAAGTTCTGTACAGTCTTTCAGTATACTGTGGTGTTCTGGTAAAGATTTGTACTGTACAGTAGGGTTTTTTTTGTTTCCAAACTGTTTAGAGGGAAACTGATGGTAGTGTATTTTTCCACAGTGCAGACACCACCACCACCATGTTTTTTTTTTTACAAGATGCAGTACTGTACAGTATGGTCTCCAGAACAGCCAAGCAAGCATCTCACAGTACTTTCCTTTCTCATTGCTTTGTTGCCTTTGTTCCATGCCTTTTAACTAGAGATGTGCGCTGACCCCCGTGTTTTGGTTTTGGATCTGGATCTCCCCTGGTTTTGGATCTGGATTGGTTTTGCCAAAACCTCACCTCCATGTTTTGTTCTCGTGTTTTGGTTTTGGATCTGGATTTTTTCTTAAAAAATAAAAAAAACAGCTAAAATCACATAAAATGGGCCTTTTTTATTCCTACAGTATTAATAACCTCAATAACATTTATTTCTACTCATTTCCAGTCAATTTTGACCACCTCACAGCTCACAATATTGATTTGTTCATCTTGTTTAGGCCCAAAATTTGCTCCAAGATAGCTGGCTGACTAAGCTAAGCTGCAGCACTGGGTGGCACAAACACATGGCAGTTCAACTTCAAACATGGCACATCAGGAAACACTTTTATTATTCAAGAGAGGCCTGAGGGAGTTGGAGCATGTATGTAGTTGAAGGTAGGGCAGGGACAGGAAGGGTTGACTGGTAGTAAATTTAATTTCATTTTTTGATTCAAAAGAAAATTTATGAGGGAGAAGGGGAGGGGAGGAGGCATTTACAAAAAAATGTCATACAGTACATTTACATCAGTCTTTGCCACAGAAGAATCCTTGAGCATGGCTGCTGTTGCTGGGAGTTGATTTTCTCATTCCAGAAGGGGACCAAGAAGAGTGCTTTCCAAAAAAAAATAAACAATTGACTTAAATAATGCTTTGCAAATCTTCTATAAAGGCATTTCCCAACCTGTACAGGGACATAAAAAAAACATAGTTAGTTAGTGGCCTTCAAACTGTAGTTGTTCCCACTGACCACTTAACCATATGAGATATGTGAATAAGCAGAACAGAGCAGCAAATGCAACATTTCAGATTTAAGGTTTAAGTCTTACATTGTGTCTTTCTTGGGAATTCTTTCTTGAGCGCCATGCCTGCTTGCTGGGAGTGGATTTTTTTCATCCCAGAAGGGGACCAGGAAGCGTGCTTTCCAAAAATAAATAAACAATTGACTTAAATAATCCTTTGCAAACCTTCTGTTCTGTAACTGAATTTTCCAACCAGTACAGGGACATTAAAAAAAACAGAGTTAGTTAGTGGCCTTCAATTTGCCATTGTTCCCACTGTCTTCTTCTTAGCTATGTGAATATGTTAGAAAGTAATGTAGAAGGCCAAAAATTGGGTGGACCACATATGGCTGATTGATCATCCATGGCGACTGGATTAGTGTCATAAGGAAGAGGAGGCTGCAAACTGGGTGTCATGTTATGAGTTGGCCATATGGGGTATGTTGCTGTTAAGGGATCAGGCTGGTTATCACGGGACACATTATTAATATAGTTGTTGAAATTTTGGGTTGCCATCACCTGAAGGGTGTTTACCAACAGACAGAGACTACCTACCTATCAGCTCAGGCTTCCTGAGGAACAGAGCTCTGTTCTCTGGAGGAAAGCCAAATAGGTGGGAGCCCCTGTTCCAACATCTGAAGCTTTTATCTCTCCACATCATCTATTATAGATGAAAAAAAAATGTAATCGGGACATCTAGTTCCTCTGTACCCCGCGCACCCTTTTTGGACAGGAAGTCGAGGATGGACGGTTTGGAAGAAGAATGCCTAGCAACAGATGGGGATGGTCATTATCAAGACTTGGTCTGGGAGGTATTGGTTGGCATGCAGGCAGCAGAATAACAAAGGCCTCCATGTTGTCTGTGCTTACTATTCCTTGTTTCAGTTTACGATTCAGGTAGGAATAAAGTCAGCTACAGAACACAGTGACAGAATCACTGGATGTCTTAGTGCATTCAGACGAAATACAATCCATGAATTCCAAGACAGATTCCGGACATATGAATCCTTTGCTTGTAATAATCTTTGGTAGTTCCTGGCAAAGGTGGGTGTTATAGCCAGACACTTTGAAGGCTGTAACTTTGAACTGCTTTATAGAAAACATGTGAATGAAATCTTTCCACACTGCAGAACATGATGGAGAAATCCCTTGAAGTTCAGCACCTAGAGCATCTTTTTTCATGTTCTCTGAGGCCTCTCCTGACTTTTCTTTACGTTGTTGAATAGAACAGTTTTAGAATTTAGGATGTCTACTCTATATAGGTTTGTAAATAAATATAGGCTTTAGTTTTTTAGAGCATATAACTTTATAAGCTGTTAGGATAACATTTCTGCTATGTTTAAGATAAAAAAAACTACTTTTTGTAACCCAAAAAAGTTTTCATTGCAATATTCATGCAGCCCCTTGACAGACAGCAGCACAGCAGCCCTGCACACCTCCGCCAATGACAGTGACAGCCAGATGTGGCTGACACGCACACAATAGAAATTGTTTGTTTATTATTTTGGGCAGCAGCCCCTTGACAGACAGGAGCACAACACCCCTGCACACCTACGCCGATGACAGTGACAGCCAGGTGTGGCTGACATGCACACAAAAATTTTTTTACAAAAAAAACACAATACATATTTTAATTTTTTTCAGCTCCAGAACTTGGGCACAGAGCACAGATTGATCACGAATGGAGTCGGGCAGCACTAGGTTGCGTTGCCGACTTACTAGATCTTGTGTGGTTAAGCCTAACATGCACAGGCACACAGACATTAGAAAAAAAGACAATTGATTTTTATTTTTTTCAGCTCCAGAACTTGGGCCCAGAGCACAGATTGATCACGACTGGAGTCGGGCAGCACTAGGTTGCAACTTGTGTTGCTGGCTGGATCTTGTGCGGCACTGCGGTTAAGCCTATCACGCATGCACACACACACACATAAAAATATAAAAGACACTTTGATTTTTTTTTTGACTATATATATATATATATTTTTTTTTGGAGTCCAGAACTTGGGCCCAGATGGACACAGTACCAGCCCAGATGTATCTGTGGTTCTGCACCAGCCCAGATGTACACAGCAGACAGCAAAGCACCAGCCCAGAATGGATCAGCAGCACCAGCCCAGGACACAGCAGACAGCACAGACAGCCCAGATGGATCAGCAACAGCACAGATGCACACAGCAGACAGCACAGTGACAGCACGAGCCCAGAATGGATCAGCAATCACCAGCCCAGTACACAGCAGACAGCACCAGCACCTCTCCCAGCCCTACACTACCCACCCTCCCTGTTCAGTCTCCACAGCTGGTGTGAAATGGCATCTGTCGTGTGGTCCCTTATATACTACATTGATCATAGAGACGAAAGCTCGCGAACCGCAAGTTTTCCGACTCTATGGTTTTGCCTCGGTTTCGAGATCCGAGTCAGGCGGGAAACTCTGAGCCTGCTTGGATCCGACTCGGATCTGCTAAATTCGGGTGGATTCGGATCTCTGGAATCCGAACCCGCTCATCTCAACGTTTAACTCGCTTGAAGTCATTGGGCTATATGTAATAGGGTGAGAGTAAGCAGTAAACTTTCACATTGGCTGAGTTTTATCTTCAAAATAGGAAAACATGTGGATGAAAGTTTACATTGTGAGAGTTTTTTGCCTGTAAAAACATGGGAGTGTGCATGTTCTCGGACTTCTCGTGTGTGCACTACAGTACTGTACAGTATGTAGACTCTTTCAGTAGACTGTGTTTGTTTTTGGTGTTATGGAGGGTCTGGTCAAAAATTGTACAGTAGGGGTTTATTTGTTTCCAAATTGTTTTGAGAGAAACTGATGGTACAGTGCTCTTTTTCCACAGTGCAGACACCATCACCACCGCACAAATTACAGCAGACAATGTGTACAATGTCAATAGCGGGCTCAGCATACATTGGCATTGAATAGAAGCGAATGATGGTGGGGATGGTGGTGAGACATACAATTAGCTCAGTGAGGTTGAATAGTAATGCATCATAGTGGGGGGAGGTTTTGAAGGGACTTGGGTGGCCATACACACAGAGAGACAACTCTTTAATGTGCACAATACAATGTCTGATGCATGGCGGTTTAGCATAGAATGTTGCTGGGTGGCATAAAGTAGCATAGAAATGCCAGGTGGCCAGGGTTGTCTTAAGAGAGATGGGGACCCGTGTGCATGCCCAGTGCGGGGCCCCCTCCTCTCTCCCTGGTGGTCGGCAGCCGACTGACGCGGCTAGCCAGCCACCGGAGCCTTAGTAGACTCCGGGCAAAAGAGTGTGCCCTGTGTCTACTGCGCATGCGCAGAACGCCGGAAAAATGGCCGTGGCAGCCATTTTCCAGTGTTCTGAGCAACGCAGACACCCGACGTGGGACCACGGACTGGTAAGTCTAAAATAATATGGGTGCAGTGTGTACGGTGCGGGACCCCCCTGGACCCGGGGGCCCGTGTGCCCCGCACACACTGCACCCATTGTAGATATGCCACTGCAGGTGGTGGGAAATTGTGGATATTGTATTGAGTTTAGTAGGCTTGGATAAAAACTGAAATGCTGCGAATGCATCTTTTTGGTCAACACAGATACCTGTATAAATGACAGAACTCACACACCACCAAATGATTTCTTTTTAATCTTGTAGTGAAAATTAAAAAAAAAAAAATTGTTCTATTCTTGGTCTCTAACCTGTGACAACCACTCTGCAAGGTGCTCACCCAAACCTCTAGCCCACACACGCCAGCCATATCAAGAGCCGCACCTGTCGTGTATGTGATGTGACATCTGCAAATTACAACAGGCAATGTGTACAATGTCAATAGCAGGCTCATCCATGTGCACTCCACCCACCCGCTGCTGTTTGTAATAATTAAAAATATGTCTTCCTTTCAAAATATTATACTAGTACACAGTATATACAAGTACTATATATACACAGTACTATACACAGTACCCCACCATTAGAGAATAATTCATCCCATCTCATTGAAAGCTGTGTTTGCATCTCATTAATGTACAGGATCGGTTATACCGCCATAAGAATACGGAAATTATGCTACTGTACAGTTATGTATGTGTACTGATTTGCATCCCCTTCTAGAGCTTATGTGATATTATTAAAAAGATTGGTTGTGCAAACATACAATACGCAAGTACACTGCATGAATGTGATTGGACCGTTTGTCATTGATATCCATCCAATTTAACAGTATGGTATTCAGTAGTACAAATTTTATCAGTGGAGCACTCACCACCCATCGATTAAGCGGTGTATTACATGCCATGGCTTATCTTTCATTGCAGAATGCGGTACGCCAAAGTACAGCCATCACGTAATGTTCCATGGTGCAACACAGAGGCCTGAATGGCGCGCTGTGAGCAACAAACTAGCTGGGTCCATCTGTATGGGTCACTGTGGGGATCAATTAAGGCAAGTTATTTAGAATATAGTAATTTCAACAAAAAGAGGGGACTGATAGAGCTAAATGCTGAACATAGGTTTGTTCAAATGAAGATACAGAAGTTCATATAGTCTCACCAAGGATTTCTGTGTGCTTACTGATTGAAATTGAAGAATATACAATGTTGCACTGTGGCCATGGATGTTACTGTCTGTACCTGTCTCTTGGACAATGAGCAAATGTTCTTTGAAATTTGTAAAACGGTGGAAAAATCTAGAAGTCAGTAGATATTTGTTTATTTATACAATTTTGCCCCCTGCTGCTAACACAAGTAATTATCTATTTATATATTTTCTTTGAGCCAAATCATTTATTTTAATACATGGTGATTGAGATATGCAGTATATTATTTAATTGTCATTAAAATATTGATCATTCGGAGAGCGCTCTTTTTCTTTGTTGTTTTTAGTTGTGTACTTCTCTGATAGGTTCAGTATTACCTACCTTGATTTTGTAGCAGCAGTCCGATATTTTATAATTATCTTACAGTCACTGTTTTTCGAAAAACCAACCTGGTGGCCCATAGGCAAACGCAGGGGGGGGGGGGTTCAGTCTGCATGGAAACCCCCCTTCCCAGCCCACACTATGACCACAATAGAAACAGTGATATAATAAAATTTTACTAGTGCTGTATGTTCTTCTCAGTATCACAAATGAAATAATTAGCACCACCTGTGGATCTTTTAACATGTATCAGCCAGTAATAAATAACCTGTGCACCAACTAAGAGATCTGGAAAACATTCACTGTTAAGGGTGTGCTGCTATAGAGCTAGGTTCCTCTGCTGCTTACCCAGACTCCCGGACTTGCTCTAATACTCTGGAATGGTGCCCACATCTAAAATAAAACCATTCAGCTCAGGCAAGATGGCCCTACTGCCGCATTTAATGGGTTACAGTGATTGCTGGTCCTCTATATGCTGGAATTATGACACACAATATACTTTGAACACAGAAAAAAAAGAGAGATTTGCCCCCCAGCACACTGCAGCAAAAACAATACTTAAATCCTACATGATAATAGCGATTCAGAGGTATTAGTTACATACATTTGCAAATATATGAATAAGCGCCAGGCCAATCGTCAAGGCTCCTCTATACTGGCGTCCCTAGCATTAAGGGGTTCACGTCCGAGAAGCAAGGCACCCCAAAAAAATTCCAACCAAGAGCCATCCCCACGGCATCACACGAAAAAGGGAAAAAGGTGATAGTGAAGTATAAAGAAAAGATGTGTAAGTATAAATCAATAAGTGTTAATGAAATGAGAAAGAATTAAAATTACATAAATAATATACAAACAAATAGAAAAGTGAAAAGTATTCTATGTGAATTAAGTGGTGATGCCATGAGAAAGGCCCAGTCAGAACCCCGCCGGGGGCCCCACTCCCAAACGCTCACCCCAAAATAATTATTGCTACATAATAGTAGCACCCACTCTGGGTCATATAATTCCAATTGATTTACTGCATGATAACAGTACAGTATAAAAGCTGAGAGCTAACTTACCTTGGCACTATAAGCATCAGCACATCCTCCTAATGCTGACTGCCTTCATGCCTCTCCAAACTTGCAAAAAAAATGGTAGTTGCTCAGATCAGCTTAATTGCATAACACAGGTATACTTTGTATGACGCATATTAAAGCTGATTAAGTGCTAATTCTACCCTCTTCATGGACTGGCCACACTCACTCTAAAATCACGCATTTGGAAACCCCCCCGCTAGAAATCCTGCATTTGCCACTGTGGTGGCCCCCCGACTTTCCAATAAACAGCACCAGGCTGGACCAGCTTACACTATAGCAGGTAAACACACAGCGTGGGGTCACCCCGCCATAATGTAAAACCAGCCCCAAACTGGTCAGCCCAGGGCTGATTATAGATTTAGACTTTTATTTGCTGTCAGTTTTGAACTGAAAGATCAAAACCAACAGCATTTAGAGCTGCAACTGACTGACAGTGACATTGGGTTTCAATTGAAGCTGAAACCCAACAGATATATACTGTTTTATAAGACATGAAAATGACGGCCATGACGGTCGATTTCTAACATTTTTTATTTTCTCCAAAAAGTACCTCACAATATAATATGAAACACAATAAGGGTATTTCCTATTAAAACCAGTGTACAAGTAAAATAAAGAAGCTGTCACATAACCAACAGAAGCTGATTTGAATTTTATAAACAGTGCTAGAAAAAATTACATTCTGGATGGTTGTTCATGGTTACATCATTTTTTTGCACTAGTTTTTGATTTTACAACCTTGGAAAATCCCTAGAAATTAAGAAAATTATACATTATGTAATAACTGCTAAACCGAAATTTTTTTTTCATGATTTTTAGGGTTAGGATTAGAATTAGGGTTAGGTTGAAATAACTAGAGATATGCATTGACCCCCGTGTTTTGGTTTTGGATCTGGATCTCCTCTGGTTTTGGATCTGGATTGGTTTTGCCAAAACCACACCTCCATGTTTTGTTTTTCAGTTTTAGTTTTGGATCTGAATTTTTTCTTCAAAAATCATAAAAACAGCTAAAATCACATAAAATGGGCCTTTTTTTGTTCCTACAGTATTATTAACCTCAATAACATTTATTTCTACTCGTTTCCAGTCAGTTTTGACCACCTCACAGCTCACTATATTGTTTTCATCCAGTTTAGACCCAAAATTTGCACCAAGCTGGCTGGCTGACTAAGCTAAGCGGCAGCAGTTGGGTGGCACAAACACATGGCAGTTCAACTTCAAACATGGCACATCAGGAAACACTTTTATTATTCAAGAGAGACCTGAGGGAGTTGGAGTATGTACTGTATGTAGTTGAAGGCAGGACAGGGACAGGAAGGGTTGATTGGTAGTAAATTTTATTTAATTTTTTGATTCCGAAGATAATTTATGAGGGAGAAGGGGAGGGGAGGAGGCATTTACTAAAAACATTTTATACATTCACATCAGTCCTTGCCACAGAATGATCCTTGAACATGGCTGCTGTTGCTGGGAGTGGCTTTTCACTTCCCAGAAGGGGACCAGGAAGACTTCTAGTAGTGCTTTCCACATGAAAAAGCATTTCTCAACCTGTACAGGGACAAGCGTAAGATCTATGATTTAAGGCAAGGGTAGCCAACCCTGAGAGCTACCAACAGTGCATGTTTTCCAGATCTCCTCACAGAATATAACTGTAATAATTAACTCCACCTGTGGATCTTTCCAAATGTATTGGTGAGTAATGACTACACCTGTGCACCAGCTAGGTGGTTTGGAAAACATGAAGTATTAGTAGCTCTCGAGGGCCGAGGTTGGCTACCCATGATTTAGGCCTTATGTTGTGTCTTTCTTGAGAATCCTGCACCTGCTTCTGTGGCTAGGAGTGGATTTTCATCCCAGAAGGGGACCAGGAGTGCTTTCCAAAAACAAATAAACAATTGACTTAAATGATCCTTTGCAATTCCCAGCCTGTACAGGGACATAAAAAAAAACAGATTAATGCTGCATACACATGGGACGATTTTCCTGAACGATATGAACAATAATGATATCGTTGAATGATATATATCATTCATATCGTTCATTTTTAGGCAGTGAACGATCGACCAACGATGCGCCTTCCCGCATGGACGATAAAGATATCTTTCATCGTCTATGCATGCAGGACAACTTGGACGAAATAGTCAATTTTACCAGTTCAGAGATGTGGCAGGATGACTCACTGAAAGATATTTATGAAAGATATCTTTCAAGTCGCTGGTGGTACAGATCGTACCATGTGTATGCACCTTTAGTTAGTGGCTTTCAAACTGCCGTTGTTCCCACTGTCCACTTAACCAGATCAGATATGTGAACAAGTGGAACAGAGCATTAAATGCAATATTTGAGATTTAAGGTTTAAAGCTGCATACACACACAGCAATTTTTTGAACGATTATCGTTAACGATATTGTTTATCATTCAATATTTGTAAAAATCGTTCACTTTCTGAGTTAAAACGATGAACGATTATCGTTCATGCGCATTCACATTTGTAGTTTGTAGTTCAGTCAGACTGACCAACTGAACGATTTTCATTAAGGGAATATGCAAAAATCGTTAGTAGTTCAACTAAATTGTTCAATACACTTTAAAAAATCTGACAGATAATCTGTCAGAAAATCATTCATAAAATCGTTCATAAAATCGTTGGTAACAAAATCGTTGTGTGTGTATGCAGCTTAAGTCTTACGTTGTGTCTTTCTTGTGAATTCTTGAGCGCCATGCCTGCTTGCTGGGAGTGGATTTTCATCCCCAGAAGTGATGAAGACATTCTTTTATCTTCCCAACGGACACAGATCTGAAGAGAAAGAGATACATATAAATAACTACTGGCAGGAAAAAGAGGCAATTTGGGGATATATTAAGTTTCTAATTTCTAACTAAAAATGAAAAGTGTTCATGTTGCCACTTGCTATGGGAAACATGAAGAACGTTAATGTTCTTTGCTTTACCTGAGCTGCCCACCCACCTTCCAGTGTGTACTCTCTCAGAAAGAGTTTTCAGTACAGCCGGGAACCTTGTCAGTGATCGGCCTGAGACTACTTCCCCCATCATGTGGAAAAGATGATGTCCATCAAAATGAACTACAAATTCTATGAGAAAGACCTTTACCGTCAATTATGTGCAAAAATTACAGAGGCATCTGTAATGGTGGATTCCAGCGGGGACAAATTAATATTGTGTGAAGAAGATGATGTATACATCACTCCAGATTATACCATCACCCAAGCCTATATCGTCATCCTATCCTGTGTTGTGTATAAATTACAGCTGCGCTCCCTGTTAGATTGGGGATTCATTGTCCACTTTAGTGGATGTGAGCTCCATTTTAGTCCATATCACTACACCCCCTACACATCTTCTGACCTGGGCTACAGGAGGAGCAGCTGTACTCTGGAATACGGTTGCATGGAGTTGCCCCTCTGACTCACTGAAATTCAGGTAGAGGGGCCATGGGTAGGGAGTAGGGACACTATAATCAGAAAATGCAGTTTTAGCTGCTTTATTGCATTTTTTAAATCATATCCTCTATTTTCACATTTGAAAATGTTTATGCAAATCTCAGCAGAGGCGTTTGTGATGCCATGGCTAACACACACACACAGAAAAAAAACATATTGATTGATTAATTAATATTTTTTAGGGGGCACTTGGGAGGGAGAGTACCCAAAAGAGGCAGCAGCATCTTGATAAATGACACAGCAGCCCCGCACATCTATGTTGCTGATAAATGTGGCTAACACGCACACAAAAAAAATGTTTTGTTTTTTGGGGGGCCAGCAACCCCTTGACAGACAGCAGCACAGCACTCCAGCGCACCTACGCTGATAACAGGTGTGACTAACATGAACACAAAAAAATTGTTGTTTTTTTATTTATTGGGGGGCAGTAGCCCCAGCACAGCACCCCTGCACACCTACGCCGATGATAGTTACAGGTGTTGCTAACATGTACACACAAAAAAAAAATCACACTGGGGGTGGGTGAAGACGAGCACCCCTGAAGGACAGAGCACCCCCTGGACAACACAGCACAACTACCCAGCCAGCCCCTATATGGACAACAGTAGCCAGCCAGCGCCTATATGGACAACAGAAGCCAGCCATCCCTTATATGGACAACAGTAGTCAGCCAGCCCCTATATTGACAACAGTAGCCAGCCAGACCCTATGGTCAGGATCAGCAACAGATCCCAGCTCCTCCACAGCCGGAATGAAAAAAGGTGGCGATTGAGGGACCTTTTATAGAATCCAAAACCCGTGAGAATCCGACAGCGGGATGATGACGTTTTGCCTCGTTTTCAGATCCGAGCCAGGCAGGAAAACCCGAGCCAGCTCGGATCTGACTCGGCTCCCCGATGTTCGGGCGTGTTTGGATCTCTGAGAACTGAACCCGCTCATCTCTAGAAATAACAAAAAAAAAGTGTCATCATTTTAGTGTGGGCATGTTAAATGTCGACTTTTTGACTGTGTCGACCATTTAACTTTGTTAACTTAAATACATGTCAACACAATGGTGGTCGACCTAATGACCATGTCGACTTACTGTTGACATTCAGAACCACTTGATGTTTTGGGGTTGACCTTCTGAATGTCGACTTTTATGCTGCCAACCTTTTATACTACACCCAACTTCAGAATTTCCATATCCAAAATTAGAAAGCAGGCTATGCCAATTTTACAGTGTATAGCTGAGTGGTCAGTAGATGGCAGCAGAATAATGCAATATACAATGATAGTAAGGACAGCATGTGTCATGTTTCTATCTTCACTATCCTCAGACACAGACTTCCAATGTGAAGATCACTGCAGTAAGCAAACCTTTTCACACTACCCAAGTGCCAGATAGAGAGATCAGGGCCTCATTTACAGTTTTATCATTCACAACGAGTGATAAAACTTGTTGCGTATGATAATTGTGCTCCAGCCAATCAGCTCCCAACTGTCATCTGTTTGAAAAATGACAGTTGGGAGCTGATTAGCTGGAGCATCATTTATCATACACAGCGAGTTTTAACTTGATAAATGAGGCCCTAAGAGTTCTATTAGTGTATTCCTGCAAAGCTGCACTGACACTTTGGGGCATATTTCTCAATTATCGGGTTTTAGATCCAGTAATTGTAATTTCTTTTTGCAATACGAAATTAATTACCACCCAAATGTATCAATATTCACACACATGGACAAGGGCTCCGAAAAGAGACCATTCCTGTGATGTGCTCGGAGTAAAGTGACCGCATCAGTGGTCTCTTCACTCCTCTATGGGGATTCTTGTGCATGTGTGCAGAGACAATTGGCGGGTAGGATTCCGGAAGAACCCTCTCCTGGTAATTTTTACAAAATAGTACTCCATAGGCTACTATAAGATAACGCCATCTGGAGATGGCATCATGCTGATGGGGCCAAGCTCTGGTGTGCTTTGCATTCCGGAGATTGGTAAATCTGACAGTTTTGCAACCTGCATAGAAACCTATGGGGACTGGGGCTGCTGTCGAAAATGGAGGCGCAGCAGCAGATATATCCAAAATCTTTTGTGATCTCTCCATTGTACATTCTGAGGATTCTTAATATTTTCGGCTATCCCCCGATGACTGTTTTTGGGGAATATCCCATAAATATTACTTGAAAAATAGGCCCCTTTGGACTGCAATCGCAGTGACTATGCAGACCCATCGCAGAGAGATTGACAGGAAGTGCCGTTTGTGGGTGGTAGCAGGGGGTGGTCGGCCAAACGCAGGGCATGCATAAATTAGCCAGTGCAATGCTCTACGCAGCCTGAGGCCTGACAGCGTGAGTGGAAGTTAGCAATTTCTGAGTAAAGTCAGGGCATGTGCAAGTGTGTGTGAGGCTGCGATGGTACTCGATTGTACCGATGGTTTCGCAGTCTTGCTAAATGTGTGTAAGGTAAAGTAGGCATCCTTATGTAGTGTAGCGGCGGCATTGCGATTGCAGTGGATTAGCATACTATCGCAGTTGAACTATGTGCATAATCACTATTGCATTTGCAGTTGCGTTCCATAGTGAATTAGGCCTACAGTCATGCGTGGATTTACTGTGCTCAATGTAAGGTTTCATAGCCGTACAGTGGAACCGTGATAGGGTCTGGCATGACATCATATGAGAATGAACCTCCTACCTAAACGGATAGTTCTCTGTAAACTCTTGAATCCGAGGACAAAGGGGCCTGTTTATTAATTATTGGGTCATAGACCTGATAACTATAACTTTTCATTGCCACTAATTACTGCAATATGAAATAAATGATCACCCGAATGTATTGAAATACACTCGCAAGGGCATTCCCTCTGGTATGTAAGAAGTGAAGGGACTGCATTATCAATCCCTTCTTTTCTTTATTGGGAGCCGTGCACACTAGTGCGCATGCGTGGTCTGTTGAAGGGAGTGATCCTACGAATCTCTATCCAGGTAAGTAAGTAGCCCATAGGCTACATTCACTAACATCATTTTCAGATGGCGTTTGCTAACGGGGCCAAGCACCGGAATGCATTAAATTCAGCAAGGAAGCAGCTCAATCGAAATTGTGAGACTGCAGCACTATCTGCTGTGGTTCCCCATACATACTGTAGATTGAGGTAATTCTTATTATTTGCAAGTACCGCCGAAAACAGGTATTTTGGGGGGCTATCCCACAAATAATAATTGACAAACAGCCCCCCCAGTCAGCAGAAGCACAGTATAGGTGGCTGACCACCGCTCCACATGGATTAGAAACAGACACTGCAAAGAACCGACAGAAGTAGCAGTAACTAAAGGCTGGCAGTTGGGGAGAAGAAAATATAAAGGCAGAGTGGCACACAATTGATGGAGTATCTCTGCATCTCGCTACTCTGCTCACTGCAGGGCAGGATCGTAGGGCAGAACCAGGAGGACTTGAGGGTGCTTTTAACAATTGAGCACCTTGAGAGACCGGGAGGCAAATGGCAGTAGATCAGAGCCCGAGTGGAGAGAAGGCAACCGATAGTCTGTAACTCCAGACAAGAGGGTCAGTGTATGCAGCAGAGCAACAGAGAAAGGGGTCCATGTACTAAGTGGAGAAAAGGAGGCCAAACGAAAAAGTCTGAGAAAATCCCTGTACATATCACTTTTTGATATGTACTAAAGGGTTTTCTCTGCCTTAAACTTACTAGCGTTAAGAGCAGGCTAGAATATTGCACTGTCATAGGTACCTATGGCAGCGCTAACTGTTCCTGGTGTTACAAAGGAGAGACATCAGCTGCATACCCTCCAACATGACCCGTTCCATTAGGTACAAAATACTCTGCTCCTGGACTTCCCTCTTAATTGATGATTGCAGCCACCTGTGCTGAAACACCTGTCTCATCAATTACCTAGTTAAACACAGGTGACTGCAATCATTAATTAGGTGGGAAGTCCAAGAGCAGAACATTTTGTACATAATGGAAGGGGTCATGTTGGAGGGTAGGCAGCTGTAATCTTCCTAGTGAAGTGGGCAAAATTAGGAGAATTTCTGCGGCGATCGCGGGTGCAGGGGGTGGGGCTTAATGATGCGAATCGCGTCATATGGCTCTCCCCTTATTTAAATTAAAGCCAATCGCGGGCATTTTACTGTGATGGAGCGGGACTTAATGACGCGATTCATCATGCCCCGCTGCCACCCACCTGCCTCTCCTCCCAGGGCTTCTCCCGGGTAAGAGACAGCAAAGGTAGGCAACTATGAATAAAGCTGTGGGCTACATGCAAAAGCAGCCATTATTTACCCCACATGCAAAAGAAATGTATGTATTTACACTCCTTGCATTGCAACATGGTTTGTCCACAGTTACTTGCTCTATGGTACTCTATTCCCAAATCATGATTTAGGCCCAATCTCGGTAGTTGCCACCTGCTTCGCAATAATATAAGGCAAAGCATGAATGGCTTTTTCACCACGATAAGTGGAGTTTTAGTACATGGACCCCCAAGTGCTAAATAGTGAGTGCCTGGTCAGAAATTGCATGCAGGGAGAGAAGGAGCCATCAAATCAGTCACAGGAGCCTTCCGGCAGCTTGTATAGCGCTGATGGGGAATCTGACAGCTGTCAGTCAGAAGACAGTGTGATGCACCAAGAGATGAGCTGGGAGATAAGACCAGTCTTTCATGCCACATTTGGGTTAAGAGTCTTCAGAGGAGAGGCCAATCAGAATAATCTTTCTTATCGCTGCAAATAATAAATATACTCCTAATCCTGCAAAATATTTTTTTTTGCTGTCAAGTTGTTTTATGGTAAACAAGTTAGCAAGTGTTGCTTATTTATATAGTGTAAGACATTATCCAAAAACAACTGGTAATTAATATTAGTGAAAACTCATGTGGTGAGTAGAATGCCTGCAGAAGCAGCTACTGAAGACTGTGGGCCTGATTCAGAGATATATGCTAGCCTGATGGTTAGTGTACATCTCTGATGGTTTAGGGTCTGAGCATGCACCGGACCCATTCTGCCGATGTGCAGAACGGGTCCTGTGATCTCTCTCACAGACTTACATACTGCTGCATTTGTGGGGTAGAGTGGGGCCATTGCTGGCCACTGTTCCCAGAATCGGGGGCATGTCATCCCATTTTCCAGGAGGGACGAGGTCACGCTTTAGGGAGAATCATCTGGGCCAATACACAGGAAATTGTTGAGGTAGCCAGCCACTACACGCCAATGCAGGAATGTGCTGAATCGCTTGAATAAGGTGCATGGGATGGAGCAGCCCATACGCAAGCATCATCAAAACCCTAAGGGAAAATGAACAATTTGCTATTAAACTGGCCGATAAGGGAGGTAGTGTTGTAGTTATGTATGTGGAGGAATACAATGGAGAAATTGTCAGACAATAGAGAACAAGCTATTTTGAAAACTAGAAATATGGATGTTGGTAAGAAACCCAGAATCCCGATTATAACCCAATAAAATAATCAGTATAGGGAATTAGAAAAAATGGTGTCCAAACATTGGGGTATACTAAATAGGGATCCTTTATTAAAAGACCATATAGAGCCACATCCCAGATTTGTGTATCGGAGGGCAAGTAACATTAAGGATCATCTAGTGTGGAGTGCCATTGTTAAGCCTCCTGTTGGGAATATTAAATCCAAGGGGTTTTTCCGTTGTGGTACATGCAGTATGTATAAGACATGTAGATCTACTAATACTAAATGACACATTTTAAGTCTACACATACAGGTGAAATGTTTGAAATCAAAGATTTAATTACATGTAACACTAAGTACTGTGTGTATCTTTTGGAGTGTTCATGTGGTAGCCAGTACATGGGTAGTACCTCAAGAATGTTAAAAGTGAGACTAGCTGAGCATGGTAGAAATATAAAGAAAGGTCTTGAAATGCATAATGTCTCTTTATACTTTAAATCACAGCACCACTGTGATATTAAATATCTAGTCTAGTCTTGTGGTATTAAAACTGCTAAATCCAACTGGCGGGTGAATGATAGGGATGTTAAATTGGCTCAACTGGAAATTATATATCTCTTAAAAACACAGACACCAAGAGGACTTAATGTTGATTTTGAAACCAAATGGTTTCTATAAGTTTCTATCATTTACCTCCAGTGTATAAGATTATTTTCCATTTAGAAGATTTTTATCAGCACATGAATTTTAGTGTATTGTGTCTTTTTAAATGTTTACTCACATTTTGTTTTATATGTTTCCATTCTATGTCCCTCGAGTATTGGAATCCCCCATCCATTATACAATACTATTGAGGCCCTTGATCTTCCACAATATGGTGTCCATAAGAACACTAGAGGAAGTATTGCCGCATCTGAAAAGGATATCGGCTCTGGCGCATTAAATCAACACTTCCGGGTTGCGTTCCAAACACCGGAAGTGTCATATGTCATTAGAAGCCGCGGACCGGAAGTCTCAGCGCTTTTCAAAGTACTCTGTAGCTGACGTCTAGAATGGATGGCGCCAATTTGGACTGGTGGCCAAAGTTTCTAGGGGGTTTCTCCTAAAAGTTGGACTGGATTTTAAATTTGTAGTCCAGACAATTTACACTTTCGGATACTTTTGGTTTTATTGGTGTTGTTAAAAATGTATGTATATATATATATATATATATATATATATATATATATGTATGTGTATTTATTGGATTATGTATTCTGTTTGTCTGAATTATGTTTTAGGATATATCTATTTTATTAGGAATGGGCCATGGTTTAGTGATTGCTGGATACAAACTTGTCATCAAGCCCTCCTCCTTATGTATACTGAGGGGTATAAATAGTTGGAGAATTGTTAGTCCTAGTACACCCTGAGGAAGGACTCATAAATCAGAAATGCGTTGCTGGAGATTTACGGGGTTATTCCCAGTTGGATTGGAACTTACCTTTGACTTTATTCATCTTGTGTATCAAGCCAGGCTTCCGCATCATTCCGGGTGGAGTGGTTTCCGTTTTTTTGGTAATTTTCTTTAGTCACTGTGTAACCCCTTTTTTTGGGACTGTAATTTACATGTTTTTGTGTATGTCCTCCATTTTGGACATTCATTGGGTTATATGAAACCTTAGGACGGATATATTTGTGTATTTGGATAATAAATACTTAAAAGTGAGACTTATTTCCCTGGAGATGGACTATGCCTTTTTTCTGAAGTTATTACAAGGATGTTACCTGAATGGATGGAGTCTTAACCATTACGGGGTGAAAATATACCTTTTAGGGAACGTCTATACCTGATCCCAGGTGAGTATATTCCCAGAGGGGAACAAGCGCTGAAAAGTGTCTATTAATCTGTTACCAGAATAGAGGATCTAAAGATACCTTTATGTGAATGCATCTCACCTATTTTAGGCGAGTGGCTCCTAGGTTTATTACTGACCATCATAAATATATCCTGTAATTGGAGTATAACTACATGTTATCTTTTACCCTCATTTGAGGCCACTATACCATCCATGAACGAATAAGAGAAGACGTGATTTGAGAAGGACAGCGCTCTTTGGACCACTCATATTGTCTTTTTCTGTTGTATTTGTAGGAGTGGTGCTCCTGAGTGTGGACTGAGCTGAAGTGCTTTGGGTGCAGGTTGTTTTTAGACTATTTGTTTCATACACAAGCATTTGTCTATGTGGAATTCGTCTTGCAATCGAAAACCCATAAACTTGAATGACTCAGGATGTAGGAGTAACAGGCAGAAGTCAGAGTCCATGTCAATCTTAACCAATTAGGATGCTGTGCCAGAGGCTATTACCAGGTCCAGCGCCTGGTTAAAAGACTGGTATTGCACCTGACACAATTCGGAAGGAATTTTGTCATTCACAGAGGATCAATATGTATAAGGCAGATGCTGGATCAACCAAAATTTCCCCGGTTCCTTCTTGGGGACCACACTTACTGGGGAAAAGAACCAGGTCCATCAAGAAAGCCCAAATATAAGAACTCTTTCTTCTGAGGATAAAGCCCCAACCAGTGTGACATCTGGCTAAGGCACATGGGAGATGCAGCCTCACTTAGAACCCCCACATATAGGTCGACAGCTGGTGGCAGGTCCCGCCTTAGTATGGAAGCAGTCCTTCACAGGGTGAGGGCCCCCGCAACGCAGGTAGGCATGCATAGGACGACAATGGGTTCCCGTCAGACAGCTGGAACCATTGAAGGAATGGCATGGTGGAGCACCCCCAAAGGTAGGTTGCAAATGCCGTGGGGTGGGGACTCCAGGGGTGGAGGTTGGCTGAGTCACCTCCAGCCAAACCTCCACGTCCTTATATCTGAAATTGATGATCGAGGCTTCCGACTGCTTATGTCGGAATCCCTCATAATGTATCCACAAGGAGGAATTACTCACTGAACGGAATGTAGAATGCATCAAATGTATATATTTGATCACAATTAAGTTCTCCTGAGGTCAGGTTTCCAGATAACACGCCGCAAATATGAAGAAACCTGCCTGCCAATTATGATATGAGCAATAACAATCCTCAACAATACCACTTCGTTATATCACCATCCTAAACTCCTTCTTTGCTTTTGAAGTTCAGGCAAAAAAACTCACATTCCCTCTATGAATCCTATCTCAAATACCCTTACACAGCCCCCCAAAGCACTGCAGTGTTGTCACAGTGGACTACCCCTCCTTTAGGGACCACTGGGGAACCTGAACTATCTTCACTAGAGGAACAGGACTTCCTAGACCTACACCTAGAACGTCAACAGCTGCAATGTGAACATTTTGCACCCCTGTCCCCCTAGCAATCTGTATCAGAGCTGGAGAAAGAGGACAATGAAACCACATGCCTGCTAACTTGCCACGCGGCATGATGGACTCAATCAAAGGACCAGAGCAGGCACTGTTCTCCAGATCACAACCAGACACAGCAGTCTCAGCCAACACAACCTCCAGGAGAGCACCTGTAGAAACATCCAGACACCAGCAGGCATAGAGGCAGCAAAAGACTGTGGGAGCAGATGAATTGGGGATAGGAAGAGGCAGAAGGAATGGGACTCTGCATTCCCACAACAGTGAGAATACGGCCAATAAGTTGCCCTAGCTGATCCTGCACCTGAGCGAGTTGCAAGGATGCAGCTGCCTATGCTAGGCAATTGTGCAGGTAACAACATCAATGAGCTAGTAAGTGCCACCAGCATAGGGATGGCAGCCAACAGGAACTCACAACTGCAGAATGAGCTGCTGGGCTCAGTGGAGGCAGGGCCATGGTCGCAGGGTAGGACAATTTCTTGGGAAGCATCCTAAAATGCTGAAGCCTAGATGCAAACACAGGGATGCCACTACGCTGCAGTGATGGTAAAGGTTGTGTAACAGCAGCACCCACAGGCACTCTGGTGGGCAGACTTAACTCAGAGGCCACCACTTCACTATAAAACAGAGGCCTTCCCATTACACCTGCCTGACCCCTAAGTAACCCTTGGGGCCCCATCACAGTCAACAGGAGTGTTCCCCAGGACTGGAGGCTCATATAAATCAGACTGCCTCCTACCACTGTGGGGGTTCTGCCTAGCAGGACAGCCTCTCATAACCTGGGGCACAACTGAATAGGCATTAGCCTCCTGGGAGGGATGACCCCTGTGCCTGAAGCAGGCAGTGGCAGCACTCCCTGCGCCTAGATGTTGACCGCAACTCTTAGCAAAGTCATGTCCCCTCCTTGGGCCCAGGTAGCTGGTATACAACTGCCCATGACCGGACCTTCTAGCACCCACTCCCTGCGATAACAGCAGCAACTGACTGCGCAAGGGGAAGCACCAGAGTCAGCACAGAACTGCCACCCAGTGCCCCAGCTGCTGCTCTCACTATCTGCGCATGTGCGTCCACGGCTACAGGCCTAGATACCACTAGCTTGTGATGGCCGCAGACTGTCATGGGAGCCTGTAACCACAGAGCCTCCTAGGGAAGGTCATCTACCAGGCGCACGGGAGAAGCACATTCCTCCCAACTGTCCCAATTTCAGCAGGACGGTCCCGTTTTATAGGCCCTGTCTTATTGTCTCACCCGAGGGTCGCAGAATGGCTGGGGGAAGTTAGGAAGGACACTCACATACCGCTGCTCTCCATAGCTGAACAGCAGTGAATGGATGCGCGCATCATCCATATACACTTTGCCAGCTCTGGAAGAGGCTGGGGAGCTGTCCAGAAGCTTCTGGAGTACTGGGCAAGCCCCCAAGCATGACGAAAATGAGGCTTGCGGATACGACATTTCCCGTGAGGCCACGTCAATTTGCCAGTAGGCCACACCCCCTATATTTGGATGTGCACCTTCGGTGCGCACAGGTGCCCCTCTTCACCCAGTTCAAAAATGGAGAGGTATATAACCATAAATACCTGGGGCGAGACATGATTGGAAAAGGGGAAGCAGAGAAAGAGCATAGGGAAAGAAACGGAATAGGGAAAGAAAATTAAAGTGAGGACAGAGATAGCAGAAAAAGGGGTCAGAGAAAGAGCTGTGGAATTAACAGGTGAAAGAAGAAGGAGACACAGAAAAACAGTACAAATCAAAGCAGTACTGTGTAACACAATTGAGTACTTCCCTGGGGTCTTTTCATCATCACTTAATTTCTACAAAAGTAGGTGAAAATTAAGATTGTTACCTATTTTTGTATAAATTAAGTGCCATCATTCCTGTAATGCAGGAGATATTACTTGCAGTATATTTAATGGTTATAATTGTCCCCCAATAGTTTCCACAGTCCCCATACTATAGTACTATAGTACGGGGATGTGGTAATTATGTAATTTATCAAGTTCCGAAAAGGCATTTTTTTTGGAACTTCACAGTGATATTGTATGCCACCCTGAGATGGAGTACAGTACCCAATGCAGCAGAGGGATCTGAAAAGATCCCTCTGCTGTGTCCTCACACCTTAATACAGCTCGTTCCGAGCTCTCCGAGCATTCCTGGGGAGGTCAAGTGACAGGCAGCGGGGCTGACCGGGGGTAAGGAGAGGCTGCTCCAGCTTCTTTCCAGCTGCTTCACTGTTTACTCTCTTCGTAGTCTGTCGAGAAAAGTCCCTTTATTCCGAAAAGCTGTCTCCGCAAAAAAAGTAGCTTTTCAGAAGTGATAATTAAGTATAGGAGGCATGATGAATGTTGCTCCAATACTTGGATTGAACGCGCAGCGAGTTTAATCCTTAATTATCACAGGTGATATGCTTCCCTTAATGAATAGACCCCTCTGTCTGGAAAAAACCTGTACAAAGGCTCTGCCTCACAACACTATAAATTCCTAAAAATCCCTCCCCAACTCCTACTAATGGCTGCTTCACTATGCTAACCTTAAAGGGTAAATAGCAGCACATTTTTAAAGTCCCAACACTCAAAAAACCCTCGTGGTTCAAGGTCCCTCATGCTTAAGCTGTCAGCCTTCAGGAGAACGACTCCACTAACATGCACAAGGGAAACTTTAAACAGATATGTATATCACATGGTTCTCCTTTAAGCCCATCTTGCCGGAAATGAAGCTGCATGATTAAACATAATAGTTATTACAGTATGAAAGCGAGTACATGTCAGATGACAGTTCCAGAGCATGAAAAATGTGGTGGCACCTCTTTCTAAGCAGAAGAACCACCGCTGATGCAGTACAGACTATGTATTGGGCAGTGGTGCAGAAGTATAAAAAGTAGAATTAATATATGTAATGTAAAATGTACAGAAATTCAATAAAATTTTAAATAAAAATAGAATATGACATTTTATCAAATTTTAATCTCTGATAATTTGGTAATACAGGTAATTTACTTTCTATACTCTTTTCCCTCTTTACCTCCTCCCTTGTAACCCCTATTTAGCTCCTTTGGCCTACAATACCATACCATCAATACACTGATGACACCCAAATCTAGCCTGTCTGCCATCTCCTTCTGGATGTCCCAGCCCTTCCTGAAGCTTAACATACCCAAGAGTGAACATATTGTTTTTCTCCTTTCTAGGGTCCCTTCATCTCTCTTCTCTTTTGATATCATTTCTTATTTTGTGTCCCTCAAATCTGCTGCCTGAATGTTATCCTCAACTCCGTTTACTCCTTCACTGTCCACATTCAGACCATCTCTCAATCCTGCTGCTTCCAACTCCGTAATATCGCCAGAATCCGACCCTTTCTAACCTCCCGATGCCACACAAACTGTCATTCACATTCTCATTATTTTCCATTACCACTACTGTAACCTCCTCAAACTATTCTTAGCGCTGCTGCTCATCTGATTTTCCTTTCTCGATGCACTTTACCTATCTTCCCTCTGCAACCTGCTTCACTGGCTCCCTATCCTGCTCAGAATTCAGATGTAGCTATTCACCCTCACTTTCAAAGCCTTAAATCATTCCTACTCTCCCTAGGGCCCTAATGTAATTGGGTGAGAGTTTAGAAAATGTGAGAGTTTAGCAGTAAATTCTCACATTGATCTAGTTTTATCTTCAAAATGGGAAAACATCTAGCTGAGAGGTAATTGTGGTTTTTTTTAGTCTAAAAACATGCAAGTTTACATGTTCTCGGACCCTATTACATTGGCCGAGTTTAAAAATTGTGAGAGTTTACTGCTAAACTCTCACCCTATTACATTTGGACCTACATCTCTAACATCATCTCTCTCCATACTCCTTTACACCGACTCCGCTTCTCCCCTGACAAGCGCCTCTCCTCCACCCTGGGTACTTCCTCTCACATGCGCCATCTAGGTGCTCCCATTCTCTGGAACTCAGGTCCTGATCCAGAGGCGCTCGCTATTTGCGAGCGCTAGCTCTTAATCAGGGCAGATTTTCTAATAAAAAAATCAGCCTCCAGGCCGCTCGCATAGCTGTGGGTGACCACCCACAACTTGTGCGGGTGGCCTGGTGATGGTTGCGATTATCGCGACCATCGGGCTTGCGACGAAACCCTTGTGGCAAGTGTGATGTCAGTAGGGCCGCCCACAAACGGCAGGTGTTCCTTCGTGAACGCCTCCGTTTCTGCAGCCACCCCCCCGACCCACCTACAAAACGGGGCGAGCTGCCGATCAATATCGATAACCCCCCCATTTTGCTGCGAGCCCCGAGCGAGTGAAGTCCTCACTTGCTCCGGGGCCTGCGCACGCGCAATGCGCACGCCGTACGTGCGCACTGCCTGACCATCGACCTGCTTGTGAGCGCTATGCGCTCGCGAGTCGGTCTGAATCAGGCCCTCACTCAATAAACATGTCTTAAAAATGTACCATTTCCTTAAAGCATACCAGCCTTTATATTCTCCTCTACAACCCCTTTACATGTTCTTCCCAATTCACCCTCCAACTGTTCAACCCCTTCCATTAGTATGTAACCTCTTACAGACACATACCTCCACCGTCTTGTCCTTCCTTAGCACTATACTGGTCACCAGAGCTCCACTCTGTTCCCTTGTCTCCTTCTCCCAAACAGTGACTCTGGCTCTGTTTGTTTGCCCATATGTTGGGTACAGGATCACTGAATCGACTCACTCTACTACTAGCTTTATTGTGTCTCATCACCCCCTGTCCCTGTAATCTGTACCAAAGCCGTAACTAGACTTTTTGGTGCCCTGTGCCAGAAGGAGCATTGGCGCCCCCCTCATTTTTCAAAGGGACATAACGCAGCCAAAAAACTACCATGGCCTCATGGGGAAGGGCCAGGGAAGAGATAAATGAGGCCAGGAGATGCCGGGGATGAAATAAGGGGAAGCTACAAGCAAGAATGATAATAAACAGAAATTTGACAGGCCCAAACAGCGCCCCCTGACCTGTGATGGGCTGTGCGATGGCACCGGCCGCACTACCCTAGCTATGGCCCTGATCTGTACTACCTAGTCTGTGGTGTGTTATTTGGTACCATGGGGCCAATTCAAACCCGCTTGCTAGCCTGCGTTCGCAAGTAGCCTGATGATGTTTGCAATCTGTGCATGTGTATAAGATACAGTGTGCGTGCGTGAACTAGTCCATACGATCATAAAGCGATTGCCCCTTGCACTCAGGCACTCCGCAAGCTTGA
This sequence comes from Taudactylus pleione, assembly GCA_031769625.1. NCBI lineage: Eukaryota > Metazoa > Chordata > Amphibia > Anura > Myobatrachidae > Taudactylus > Taudactylus pleione. Next base: position 727,753 of record JAUIMM010001601.1, read on the forward strand.
GTGACAGGTCGTGCCATTTGTGGGTGGTGACAGGGGTGGTCGATGGAAACGGGGGTGTGGTGGTACAAATGCAGGCATGTCTGTGCGTTTGAATGCCATTTCAGGGGTGTGAATAATTAAGACGCAGCGTCAGCAAACACATCACATGGCTGAATTACACACTGCAGCACTTTCAGTGCTTGCGGTAGGGTATGGTCAACCACAAGTGCTGCGTATGGGTCCGATGTTACTCGATGTTATCGATTGCTGCATACATATCCTGGAGATGACATGTGTTACTAAGGGAAAGTGGGCATCTTATGACAGGCTGGTGGGCATCTAAATACATAACACGATCGCACGGCGTGGGCGTGCTAATGTCTTGCTAGCAATCGCGGGATGGCTGCTGATGGCTGTGTGTGAATGTATCCTAGCGAGCGGGCTTGAATCAGGCCCCATGTACGGTGCTGTGTACACTTTGTGGCATGTTGAAAAAAAATTAAGTTAATACTACTACTACTACTACTACTACTACTAATAATAATAATAATAATAATAATAATAATAATGCAATACCTTTTTTATATATCAGAAAAATGCTAGAGCACTAGCATAAGTAATAATCAAGCACTAAAGCCAAAATCTAAGTAAAATACCACTGTTTAATAATGCAGGGTATTCTGTGAAGGGCAGTATCAGGTCTCAGATAGCAAGTAGCAAAAATACAGTCTACTGTTTGGCAGAGAGTAGCACCCTAATATTTTTGTGCCTGAAGGGCTTGGCCCTGTTTGGACAAAACTTTTTGGTTGTTTCTTTTCGGAGTGTACAATAGGTAGGGATTTGAACATGTTACTATTGGCTAGCAGTTGTCATCTTCCCCATTATTGACAATGGGCCTGATTCAGAGAGGGACAATATTACATATTCGCAGGAAAGCATTACCAACTAAAACACAAATGCAGCAAGAGGTGTCTGTAAGGGGATGCAGTCAGGATACCGACGGGCGCTATACCACCCGCTTATATCCCGATACTGACAGCCCGACAGGGGACTAAAGATAGTCGTCGAAAATCCCGGTGCCTATCATTAACCCCACCACTACATCCCGACACCCGGCATGCCGAACGAAGGTAAACCGCGTGTCTTAGCGTCTAGCCGCTGGGGGGTTAGGTTTAGGGACTTAGGGTTAGGCACCCCCTCCAGGAGGATTACGGTAGGGAAAGGGGGGGTCAGGCACCACTAAGGGGGGTTAGGGTTAGGTACCCCCCGGGAGGGTTAGGTTCAGGGTGCGGGGAGGGGGGTTATATTTAGGCAATAACGGGGGGGGGGAGGTTAGGGTTAGGCATAAGGGGAAGGTTAGGGTTAGGCACCACTAAGGGAGGGTTAAGGGGGGAGAGGGGAGGGTTAGGATAGTTATCAGCCCCAGTTGGGAATTAGGTCCATCGGTGTTCCGCTGTAGGTATTTGATCCGCTGGCTATTCAGCCACCGGCATTAAATACCGATTCTGTCTGTAAGAAATAGACACCTCTCCTCATGCATCTGCTATCTAAGGGCAGTGGGCCCGATTCAGACCCGGACGCTAAGCCGCGGGCTCATGCTATGGGTGATTATCGCACGTTTGCGCTTGCGTATGCATCAAAATACGTGTGCATGAACCAGTCACTGCGTCCGAGAATTGTGTGCTCGTAGTACACAGACTGGACACTACTTTGAGTGACAGAATGTGCCGTTTGTGGGTGGTAGCAGGGGATTGTGAACAGGGGAGTGGTCCAGGCGTGTCTGGGTGTCAAAACGGCGTTTTATGGGTGTGCATAATTAGCAAAGATGCGTCATTGTACACGTCACTTGGTTGTATCTCAGCCTGCAGTGATCGCAGTGCTTGCGGTGGGGTAGGGTCTACCTCAAGCGCTGCGTGCAGCTCCGATGGCTCTCGATGGTTCTGATTAATCATACACTTCCTGGAGATGCGTGTGTTAAGAAAGAAAAGTGGGCGTTGTTATACTAGCATGCATTTGCTCTGCCATCGCTCTCTAAGACCTAGAGGGCGTCCTTACATCAGACAGTGCGATCGCACAATTTGCATACCTGGCCCTATTTCCTGCGAGAGAACACAGCTTAGTGTCTGGGTCTGAATCGACCCCAGTGTCCATAGGTGCTGCTTCGGATCACCATCGTGACTTACAATGGTCACTGCCCTCGGCAAGTCTGCGTAAGCTGAAGCTTACATAGCATGGCTCTACTGAACACCTCTACAAGGTCCAGGAAGTCTGCATCTGATGACATAGACCCTGGGCTTGGCATGCCTATAAATAGGGGGTGACATGCCCCTGTTTTGTACAATGGCCCTGTGGCTGAGTGGAGGCTGCGATCATGCTATGGCTAAGGGAAGACTGTGGACCTGATTCAGATCCACTCGCTAGATGCGATCGCTCGCATCCAGCGTATGCAAATTTGGCAAAGTGACGCCATTGATCGGAAAGGCATTAGCACGCCACTTTGGCTATGCGAGCGATCACTCTGTGTATGCAGACACCCATTAGCGTATGTTGAGATGCCCACTAGCGCATGTCATCTCCAGGAAGTGTTTTAAAACATTGGTACATCGAGGACCATTGGAAGCTAACGCACGCTTGTGGTTGCCTTACCCTACCGCAAGCACTGCAAGGACTTCAGTGTAAAAAACAGGCATGTGACATGTACTATGACGCTGCCTGTTAATTATGCACACCTTTAAAATGGTGTTGAAACACACAGGCACGCCTGAGTTCACACCTCCACTCCCTTGTTATTAGTGTCCTGCCCCTGTTGCCACCCACAAACGGCCTCTCCTATCACTCATTTCACTGGGCTGTCTTTGCTGGGCTAGCGAGCGGTTTGTGATTGCACAGAGTAGTTCACGCACGTGCAGAAGGAAGCATGCGCATGCACGTTCGCAAACCATTGGGCTGCTTGTGAGCACACCGCGCTTACGAACGGCTCTGAATCAGGTCCTGTGAGCAATCACAAAGTCATTCTGCAAAATCACAGAACAGCCCTGTGCATCTGCAGACCCACAACAATCGGATATGTGCCTAAACCATCAGGTTTATGTACATATCTGAATTAGGCGCAATGTCATCTTCCTCCTTACTGATGTTAATATCATCATCAGACAAACTTCATCCCCACTGGAATCCTGCATTAGAGATTCTTTTGGAAGTTTTTAGCAATTAATTTACACATGCATATTTCATATATCATTTTGTTGAACCTGAGTTTTTCATCTGTTTTTTAAGTAGCCTTTACAATTGCTCGCAAAGTCCGAAGCTGTGTAAAACACTCTTTGAGAGTACGCATTGGAGGCTGGGCGGCTAAAGTATACTCCAGCTACGTTGTACGTTTGTAATTTTTTTCCATGCAGAATTCAAAGGGACTGTTTGACATGCTAATTTATCTGTTAGCATTAAAGTAATTCACATGCATTATACTAATACAACGTGTAACAGACTGAGCTGTGATAGAGTTGTCAATATATGTGGGCATTTCTTTAAAGTCTAACAAGATGTCACAATAATCTTTCACACAAGTGCACTGTGTTGACTCATCATTGTGAGTGACTCTTCGAAAAGGTAAGTTTTAATTTCTGACAGTAGCATGTATAGGAGAAGCTAAGGCAGGGGATGTGTTATGTGCAACTTGCACCAATAACTATACGTGCCTACTCTCTCGGAATGGCTGGGAGGCTCCCAAAAATTGGGTATCACTCCCGGCCACCCAGAAAAGTGGGCAAGTCTCCAGGCCAGGCCGCCACCCACCTGCAGTCCCCTGGACACCCCCATGCCCCCCCACATACACACATTCCTGCAGTGAGGGGGCAGCGAGAATGTTGGCAAGTATGCTGACAACTTAACTTAAGAGATTACTTAATTAAGTGGGAGTATATGTAAGCAGACAGTTCTCTTATGTAATACAATTTGTCTAGGTTGGGAGTGGGTTAATTGGGAGTATCACCAGTAGGCATTATCATTAGCCAGCCTATTAGGTATAAGTGGGAGAGGTCAGTCAGTTCATAAATGTAACCCTTTGTTACCAGTAGTAAATAGTGCCTCCACCCAGATTTGTATTTGATATAAATTATCTAGGCTAACATGGGAAAGCCCATACTATGTAATGACAGTATTATACTTGGTGTGTCTAGTGTTAGTGTATATTGTATTAGGATACAATTTCAATACATTACATACCCAATCACAGCTCTTAACACTCCTTCAGGTAAGTAAATCATGCGATGTATATATATATATTTTAGTTATTCTTTTATCAAAGAAAATCACATACAGTTGCAAAAGTAACATATGCTATTAAGTTTCAATTATAACACTCCTACCAATATAATTAGACTATCATAACATCATGCAGTATTTTGACAATATAACGATACACATATACAGTAAATGTACAATGGATTGGATAAACTCTCGGGATTCCCTATAACTTAAAATGTCTTTCCCACAGTTCTGGGTTTTTGTTTAGTCACTTACTATAAATCAAAGTCTTGAATACAGCCTCCTGGCAGCATAGATAGTTTCCGTCGGTCCTCTTTTACAGACCAAATAGTATCTCCGCTTAAAGGTGAACCCTGTTCTTAGCTTACGGTATCAGTTTACACTCTTATTAAACAGCATAAATATACAGGCTCCGATAGAGGGGCAAAAGTCAAAGTGAGAGTTTACAGGTGAAATATTTACAATATCCCCAGATTTCTATAAAACTAATTTCTTATTAGGTGTTCCTCTCTGGGTCTGATTTCCATGAAAGATGTAATTGTTACAATATTGCAGCCTTGAATCCTCTGTAGACTGAATAAGTGACTCTGTAACAAGTTACTGTATATTCAGCTAATTTCATTAGAAGCCTTAACTCACCCTACTTTCTGCTTGTGTACTCCTGCTCCACTTTCTCTTTCACTATTATTGCTCCTCAGTGATAGCCAAATACATATATATATATATATATATATATATATATCAGTTTACATATGTTGGCAATAGGTGGTATTTAAGCGCTCAAAGAGAGTGGACAACAATACTGTTTGAAGTATAAGTCACTATCACTATCCTAGCTGAGGCAAATGAGGACTTCCCCTATATCTCTATATATTCTGGGTTGTTAACTTGCTCCTCTGTAATGGTTCTGGCCTTTGGCTGACCCCTCTGTTCTGTATTGGCAAAGCTTACTGGGCTTCTGTATAAGCAAAGTAGTTTATATATATTGGTACACTCAATTGGTAAAGTAAGATTGCTATACCTATCCAGGTCCCATGTAGCCTTTATGGCTACTACGGCTCCTAGATTAAACTGACTGCACCGGCACGCACTTACCAGGTCCAACAGCGCTGGTCAGCAGCAGGGCAGCGGCATGGTGTCCCTGGCGCCTGCTGCTGTGTCTTCCGGGCTTCATCCTCTGGCATCTGGCGGAAATGTGCAGTTGGCCGCGGCTCCCCTGAGGGTGTGCGCATTAACCTGTATAAAATTTTATGGGATAGGCGCTCAAACGTGATGTGAGGGAGTCTCTGGGAACTAGACAGTGCCAGAGTATAGGCTCCCAAACCATACTCCAGCTTTCCTACCTGTAGTGATCCCTACATCTCGTTCCTGATCCTTGGCTTTGCTTGTGACCTGATTCCGTCTCCTCCATAGTACTCCGCTTGGTATTCTGGTTTTGACCCTGGTTATTCATTGTGATCTGTTTCCGTCTCATCCCTGGTACTGCTGCATCCATTTGGTTCTGACCTGGCTTGTTGAAAATGAGTACACCTACTATGTACCCTACTATGCTCCAGTGTACACCAGCATCTGTACTAGGGAACCAAGGGCCTAATTAACTACGGAACGCAACTGTGAATGCAATATTGATTACGCAGGCAGTTCAACTGCGATAGTATGCTAATCCTTTGCGATCGCAATGCACCGCTGCACTACATAAGGATGCCCACTTTACCTTACACACATCCGTAATGTTTAGCAAGACTGCGAAAACATCGGTACAATCGAGTACTACCGCAGCCTCATGCACACACTTGTACAAGCCCTGATCTTATTCAGAAATTGCTAACTTCCACGCACGCTATCAGGCTGCATAGGGCATCACAGTGGATAATTTATGCACGCCCCTGCAACGGTGTTCAAACGCACTGGCACACCTGTGTTGGGCCGACCCTGCCCCTCTCATTACCGCCCACATACGGCACTTCCTGTCAATCACTTTGCAATGGATCTGCGTAGCCTCTGTGATTGCAGTCACGATCGCAATGGCTAGTTTGCGCACTGCGATCTATACACATGAGCAGTATGCAACAATCGGCCTGTTGCATGCATATTAGCAACTGCGTTCCTTGCTTAATCAGGCCCCAAGTCCGAGGACCGCGACCTACGTGTCGTACGCAGCTAAGTATAAACCTCCTTGCTCCATGGTGAATACCACTGGCACATTAGACTCCGTACCTCTGTATTGGGTCTTAGTCAATTCCAAAGTACAGGCAAGCATCTACTATCTATCAGAGAGTTTGTGACAAAATGATCTTATTTGACTGTGGCCAAGGTTCGCACTGATTTATTCCTAATTTCAAATTTCAATCTGATCAATAAAGTAGATTGTGACCTCTTTTTGCCATGTCATTATTTATTTAGTTATGGCTCATTTAAGGTTAAGCATGCAGTAATAAAACCACTGGGTGACTTACGAATTACTTAAATCGAAGATCAAGCATGGTCGCCAAAATGTAGTGATACAATTCCAAGATAATGCATACTGTTGGGCCCTGGTTATGTACTAAACCTTTTTGAGAAATAATGTGGACGGAGATAAAGTCCCAATCAATCAGCTCCTAACTGTAACTTTACAAGCTGTGCTTGAAAAATGACAGGAGCTGATTGGTTGGTAATTTCTTTCCATCCACTTTATCTCTCTCCAGATAAACAGCACCCTGTAGCCACCCTGTAGCCAGTCGCACTGATGCAGAGTGGCAAGGAGTATCCAAGGCAGAGGTGGTTTAAGAGAGAGGAGGTCCAGTGTGCAGACCCCCTCCTCTCTGGCAGCGCAATAGACTATGGTTTTGTGCAAGAGGTGAATTTTTGGGTCTTCTGCCTAGACATGACAGTTCTGGTAACATGTGCAAGAGATGGGACTTGTGATAACTGCCTTACTTTCACATAATCAACATTCAAGTTCAACACATACAACATTGTTAAATATATTGGTTTTTGGAAGCTCCACAATTACACACCTCATTATGTTACACACTAGCAACTTCCAAAGAAATAGCCTCAATTTGTTTTAAATCATCATCATCATTACTACTTACCGTATGCTCACATTTCCATATGGTTGAGTCATTGTGGAGGCTGCTCTATAATTACAGTGTCACAATCTGGAATGTCAGCCACACACATAGACACTAGGGGCTGGCTGTCAACTTTTAGCCTGGGGGGCAAATGCATGCAGGTGGCCCTGGCAGAGGAGTAGCGTGTAGCCAGGGTGCCTGGAGCATGTGCGTGCTACGGCGCCCCCCTCAAGTGTTCCAGGGAGGAGGTGGGTCCATATGGAATTGATGTAAAGTAAAAATAAAGATATGGGGCATTCACCTGAAGTAGTGCCCATATGCAGCGCCCCCTGTGCCCCAGGAGAGGACCCCCTTATGCAGGCCTCCAGTAGTGCACCCAGTAGTGATCCTCCTATACAGTGCCCCCAATAGTGGTCCCCCCTGTGCAGTGCCCCTTGTGCCCCCAGTAGTAAGCCCCTTATATAGTGCCCCCAGTAGTGGTCCCCCCTGTGCAGTGCCCCTTGTGCCCCCAGTAGTGGTCCCCCTGTGCAGTGCCCCTTGTGCACCCAGTAGTAAGCCCATTATATAGTGCCCCCAGTAGTGGTTCCCCCTGTGCAGTGCCCCTTGTGCCCCCAGTAGTAAGCCCCTTATATAGTGCCCCCAGTAGTGGTACCCCTATGCAGTGCTTCCATTAGTGGTCTCCCACTTGTAGTGCCCCCAGTAGTGCTCTCCCCCTTGTAGTGCCCCCAGTAGTGCTCTTCCCCTTTTAGTGCCCCCAGTAGTGCTCTCCCCCTTTTAGTGCCCCCAGTAGTGCTCTCCCCCTTGTAGTGCCCCCAGTAGTGCTCTCCCCATTTTAGTGCCCCCAATAGTGCTCTCCCCCTTTTAGTGTCCCCAGAAGTGCTCTCCCCCTTTTAGTGTCCCCAGAAGTGCTCTCCCCCTTGTAGTGCCACAAGTAATAAAAAAAAACAAAAAACACTTACCTGATTCCCCGCTCCCGCCGCCGCCATCCGCTCCTCCGTTCGTCCTCCTGGGCCGGGCTGCTCTGCATTATGGGAGAGACGTCATGACGTCTCTCCCATTACCCACTGCAGGAGCCGGAAGATGGAGCGGCTCCTGCAGTGGGCGCAGCGGCAGTCACTGAGAGTCTGACAGACTCTCATTGGCTGCCACTCAAAACAAACACACAGCTGCCGGAGCCGGCGGTTGTGTGTTAGTCACTGTGTAGCGCTGACCGAACTCCGTCCGGTCAGCTCTACACGCGCGGTGCAGCCTGTGTCACAGAGACACAGACTGCTCGCGGCCAGCGGCCTGCATGGCGCTGTGGCCCGGGGGGCACATGGCACCTTGCCCACCGGCCCAGCCCGCCACTGATAGACACCCTAGGACTCTCCTCAATTTCAGTAGTCCTAACATGTTACACTCAGTGCTCTATAGTTTTACCTCTCCGCTATAATTGTTAATTTTATTTTGGTTGTGCTACATCTTGATACTGTATATTCACGAAATGTTATACTACACTCACAGCAGTCTGTGCTAAAATTGCAAATAATAGGTTTGCAGTTTTCAGGTTGAGGATTCAGAACCAATAAAAATAATTTGCTAGATTCCAAATTATGCTCAGTCTATTTGTTCATGTATTTTCAGGAAAGCATTTCTCCCCTGTGAGGTTAAATTGCAAGCTGTGACGTTCATTTCACATTCTTCTTGGTAAATACATTTACAATTCCTAAATGGCTGAACTAGAACTGTATTACTTTTATAGTTCCTGTATGCAGCCACTAGGTGGTAGAATTGTATCTCTCTCTCTCTCTCTCTCTCTCTCTCTCTCTCTCTCTCTCTCTCTCTCTCTCTCTCTCTCTCTCATAATGCTACAATTGTTACTGATCTATATTAGTCACATTTGTTTGCTTACATCACTCACCTTGTTTTCTGTAATAAATTGTGTGTTCTCAGTGGCCTGGGCCCCATTTATAAACAAAGCTAAACACCAGCAGCACTGTTTAGTATCACTGTAATACAAACAAAAATGCCACTGGTATTTATCAATACTTACCCTCGACCAGGGGCGTCTTAAGAGAGGAGGGGGCCCGTGTGCATTGTCTGTGTAGGGCCCCCTCCTCTCTCCCCGATGGCCGGCAGCTGACTGACGCGGCTGGCCGGCCACCGCAGAAGCAGTAGACTCTGGGCACTAGAGTATGCCCGGAGTCTACTGCGCATGAGCAGAACACCAGAATAATGGCTGCAGCAGCCATATTCCGGTGTTCTGTGCAGCGCTGAAACCAGTCGCGGGACCACGGACAGGTGAGTTTTAAATGATATGGGGGCAGGGGGCCCATGTGCCCCGAACACCTTGCACCCATTATAGATACGACCCTGCCCTCGACCAGGTGCTCCTCTCACCTGCTAACAGTGCGAACGACAGGCTCCTGTGTAATGCACATGAGCAATGTTTCGTCTGCACATGTGCATGACACATTTACCCGGCGGGACCCGGGGACCCAGCAGTGCCTGGATGGCTTTGCTGAAGCTGGAAAAGCAGCTTGCCTTTATGGGGACCGCATCGCACTCAACCATCTAAAGATGACCAGAGTGATGCTGTGACAAACAGCGGCATTCTTAGCAGAGCCGTAACTAGACTTTTTGGTGCCCTGTGCCAGAAAGAGCATTGGCGCCCCCTCATTTTTCATAGGGACATAATGCACCCAAAAAAAGGCCATGGCTTCATGAGGAAGGGCCAGGGAAGAGATAGGAGAGACCAGGAGATGCTGAGGATGAAATAGGAGGAAGCTACAAGCAAGAATGATAATAACCAGAAATTTCACAGGCCCAAACAGCGCCCCCCTGACCTGTGGTGCCCTGTGCGATGGCACCGGCCGCACTACCCTAGCTACGGCCCTGATTCTTAGATTGGCGCTGTTTGTTAAATACTAAAGAGGTTATGCATCATTAATAAATGGGACACTTTGTCTCTAATGGTCAGTTGACATGTTGGGCACATTAAATAATATATATATATATATATATATTTAAATATATATATATATAAAAAAAAATAAAAACAGAAATCTCAGCACTCACCATTGTTAAATCACTCACGATAATGTATAAATAAATAATGGGGTTATGGTTCAAGGATTGATCAATGCATTTAAGCCTGCAGCCCACATCACGGGACCCCATTTCTCTGCAGGTCCTACACTATCTGTCATACTTATGTAGACCTGGTAGCTGCTATCACAGAGTTTAAACTGATAAAATGTTAACTGGTTTAAAGCTCACCTGCCAACTACTGGCTTTTAAAGGCAAGAAAGTCACCAAACATAGCTTCTATCATACTACCAAAAAGGCAGCTGACACAGGTTATTATAAATGAGCTTGCGCATGAGAAAGATATGATCACAAAAAATTAATTAAAATTAACCAAATAAACAAAGTCAGATATCCACTGCACTCGCCACTCCCAGATTTGGGGTGCAGACCTGCACTCGCCATTCCCAGGCATGGGGTGCAAGTGGCAAATCTGGGAGTGGCGAGTGCAGTGGATTCTGACTTTGTTTTTTTGGTTAATTTTAAGGGGTTCTAGTGCAAGATAAGGGCATTTTCTGTATAATAGATATATATAATTATTATGTATTAATCTAAGGGTGGTGAACCTTAATAGTGCAGCATGAATGCAGAGACCAAACATAGAATGACCAATAAAGCACTAATATTGGATGCTGTCATGTAAGCATTGTTTTTTAAATCTTACATAAGGAATTTTTTATAAAACCAAAAAAATATTATATGATTGTTTTAATGATTGGCCTTTTGGTCTTATTTGGGTGATTTTTTGGAGGGAAATATTTTCTAGATATCCATTTGGTCATATTTGAAGCTTATTTATTGGTCATTTGTGCTGATACAAGCGAAAGGATTTCACCTAAAGTTCTAAAGAAAGAATATAATCTCTGAAATTAATCCTGTTATAGGAGAACATCTCCGCTATAGAAATCTATCTAGCGCCATCTGGTTTATTTTTGTTTGTATCTCTGTCTTTTGATTCCGGCTAACAGGGGATCCACTAAGAAGAGCAGCTTGGGGTTCTAGTGCAAGATAAGGGCATTTTCTGTATAATATATATATATATATATATATATAATTATTATGTATTAAGGGTGGTGAACCTTAATGGTGCAGCATGAATGCAGAGACCAAACATAGAATGTAAGGCAATGAAGATAAATATAAAAATAGTGTAAAAAAATAATAAAAAATAAAAACAAAAATAAAAATATTAAACTATAATGGTATGTGAATGTGAAACAGTGTATGAATACAAGTAATGAAAACATTAGAGCCAAAAGCACTCCCGTTGTTGCGGCAGCAAGACCCTACCGCAGGGTCTCGTCACAAGCCCGATGGTCGCGATGGTCTTGACCATCGCGACCATCATTTTGGCCGCTCGCTATAGCTGTGGGTGGTCACCCATAGCTATGCGAGCGGCCAGGAGGCCACTCCAAAATGAAGCAGGGACGGCCCTGATTCAGAGCGAGCACTCTGTCAGAGAGTCCGGCTCTGAATCAGGGCCTGAGATTGAAGATCCAACGTGCCTCCGTTTGCAACAATTTGCCTGCGCAGTCTCCTCCTCTTAAATTCCTGGGGACATGGTCAATCAGTTGATGTTTGGGATCACGCATTTTATGTTTTCTTTTTCGGTGAAATCTCTCACTACTGGTTGTTCGGAATGCTTACCCAATAATGCAGATTTAATAGCTGATCTGTGGAGAGCCATCCTCTCCCTGGCTGTGCGTATGGATTTGCCCACGTATGCCAACCCACAGGGACACGTGATCAAATAAACTATGTTGGTGGAAGTGCATGTTAAAATGTGTTTGATATTATAAATTCTGCCAGTATGTGGGTGCTGTAAAGTTTGGCCCACTGCCATGTTGCTACACGTAGTGCACCCAAGACATTTATAACATCCTTGCACCCTGCCAAAAAAATTAGAGTATCTAGAAGCTGGGTTATTAAGGTCAAAACCTGTGATGTCTGTATGTACCTTATCTCCTTTATGTTTCTCCCTCTGGTGTAACAAGTCAGAAGTTTATTTTTATTTACATTTTTTTAGAATTTTTTACACTATTTTTATATTTATCTTCATTGCCTTACATTCTATGTTTATTCTCTGCATTCATGCTGCACTATTAAGCTTGTGGCAGGGTATGGTCAACCTCAAGTGCTGTGTCCGATGTACCAATGGTTGCATACACTTCCTGGACATGACGTGCACAAGTGGGAGTCTTAAAACAGGCTGGTGGGTGTCTGCATACACTATGTGATCGCTCTATAAGAAATACTGGGCATGCTAATACATTGCTGTGCAATAGCACTGCTAACACAATTTGCATACACATCGTGCAAAAGTATGCATCTAGCGTGCGGGTCTGAATCATGTCCTGGGTCCGCGTTGCTGTGGCAGCGGTACACAGACAGCGCCCAGGCCCGCCAAGAGCCGCGGCGGGCCTGGGTAACAGGGGGCGTGGCCTAATCGTGGTAGGCATGACCACGCCCTCTTTCCGGGAATAAATAATTTAAAAGATTTGCAGTGCTCTGAGCCCCCTCAGCCTGGCGCAATGCCGGGGAGGGGGGCTCCCCCGCACAGGTATAGGAGACTGTTGTGGCTGTCCCACTGCCTTGTGCTGGGCTGCTGTGAGGGAGGGGGGGCAGCGACAGACCCGGGTCCTCGCCGGGCCCATCAGGAAGCCTGGGCCCGGGTAATCTGTACCTGCTCCCCCCCCTCTCGGCGCCTCTGACGGCGCCTTGACGGCGCTCTCGGTGTATGCTTTGGGAATCTGGACTTCCGGGTTTCCTGCTGCAACTCACACATGGCGGGCTTCTACGCGTTATTTAAGGTCAGTCTTCTCATTTCACTTGTTACATGCCTTGACAAAGGGACGCGATAGTCCCGAAATGTTGGTGTCATATGTTTGTCATGTGAATACACGAGTTTTTGACATTTTGCGCAAGTCTCCGAGTGCCGCCGTTTATTTGGTTGATTAACTATACATATATATATATATATATATATATAATATGAAAAAAAGAAATAATATTCACCCAGAAATGCAAGCATTGGGTTTTTTTGTATGTCTTTTCCTGTTCCACAGAGATGATTCCTCTAATAGGCCAATGCAATTAGCAATGCACTCCAAATCATGGAAGAAAGCAGAGAGATGAGCACTCACATAGTGTAGTGGTTTCCAAAAAATGTATTCACAATACAGTAAACACACACATAAAAATGGAGAATAACATTTAAAAGATATAGAATGAGCTTATCTGGTAATAGCTGTCAAAGACATCGGGGTACACCCTGGTCCGTCCTCAACGTGTTTCGTCCTTTGTATATTTGTATAGTGTCTGGACTTCATCAGGAGAAATACATATATATATATTTAAATACTGTATTGATTGCTATTTATTTACCAACAACGATTCAAACACAAAGTTACTGTACATTCACAATCTCTATGAAAAGGTTTCTGAACTTCAATAGTACTAAGAATATATGAATAGGCTGTGGCTGTACAAGAAATATATTTTATGTGCACACTTGGCTTCCTGTCTATGGGCAGCCACAAACTTGGCACATATGTTGGCCAATTTAGAATAAATGGGCAGGCTAGCTGTCACACTAGGGTTTTTGTTTGCTTTACTCAACACACACACATACAATTTAATATCTGAAATAAGCATGAGGTTATTAATGCACATTTTATCAAAGTATGAGTGCCTCCTTCATATGTGTACTGTACAAAACATTTCATTTCTATATCATAGGTACATACCAATCTCTGTTACATCCAGATTTGATATACGACTGCCTTCACTTTGGCCCACCAAACCAGCCATTTATTCATAGGTGTTTTTAATTAGTGTAGCGTTCAGCTAGGAATTACAAGCATTATCTATAACCTGTATACAGGTGCAGCAGAGAGAGATGTGTACTCATGTTATAGAAATGAATTGTTAGTGTAGATACATATCTGACTGAGTCTGTAAATGGGGGGGAGTCCATAGATGGTGAGTGTTGGTGTGCTGCTGAAGAGGGGTGGAAGAGATGATATCTTGAGTAGTGGATGAATTGTTTTATGAATAGGGAAATCTGATGTGTAAGATGAAAATTATTGTCATTTTCATTATCCAATGAGGGTAAAAATAAATTACTTAGAAGTTAGGGTAAATTGTGCAAATAGCAGAGATAATGGAAGTATATATATGTATAGGAATAACAAGTAATCGGAGAGAGGTATTAATACACAGGTATTAGCAATAGTTTTGTCTCAATAGTATGGTAATCAGAGCCGTAACTAGACTTTTTGATGCCCTGTGCCAGAAAGAGCATTGACGCCCCCCTCATTTTTCAAAGGGACATAATGCAGCCAAAAAACTACCATGGCCTCATGGGGAAGGGCCAGGGAAGAGATAGGAGAGGCCAGGAGATGCTGGGGATGAAATGAGAGGAAGCTACAAGCAAGAATGATAATAAACAAAAATTTGACAGGCTCAAACAGCGCCCCCTGACCTGTGGTGCCCTGTGCGATGGCACCAGCCGCACTACCCTAGCTACGGCCCTGATGGTAATGGCAAGAGATTACATGGCTTAAGTAATGTTAGAGATGGAGGTGATAGAATAATGGTAATGAAAGTAGTGTATTAACGTACGTGTTCTGGGGAGACACCTCCCTTAATTTCAAGGGGATAAAAGGACTATTTATGTGACACATAAACTAACTCTTCTAGCTTGCCAGTATGGATGAATGGCGTCCAGTATTCACAACCTTCAATCTGGGTGTCAAATTAAGACAAAGGGGGTTCCCCAGGGATCGTTGAAGCTGATGCATTGAATCTAAACCTTAGCTAAGAATATGTTTTATATATCTTCTGAGTATATAGATATTATCTGCTTATACCTATATATATATATATATCTGTTAAACATTGTTGTATATTGTTTTTCAATAAACTGCTGTTTGTTTATATAATCATATAAACCTGATTGTGTGTCTTCACTCAATTACATCTTATTTTTCACTTATCTTTGTAGTAACACAAAGTGTGTAAAACCCACACTGACAACAGTCTGAGACCAAATAATTAGTGAATATGCTCCATAGAGTGACAACAATAGTAAGAAATTAAAATAACAAGGGAAAGAAATGTGGTTATAACTAGACAAGTTTTGAAATATACCAAATCAATATATAAATAAATAATGTATGAAGAAAAGATAAGTAACGTTTTCAACACGTTTCACCAGTAGTATTGGCTTCCACAGTGGGTTATTTTTCAAGAATAATTCAATTATTCTCTATATGGAGACATATCTATGTGTACAGAAACAAATTACATAAAAATATTGTTGGATGTCAAAGATGTCTAAGCTTGAGAAAAATCTCTGCATGCCCCTGATCCCCTTACTCTCCATCGCACCTTTCTTGGTGTTCTATATTATTCTGATATTCCCCTCACACACGAGCTCTTGCTGTCTGTAACACACACTCCATTTATCTCTCCTACTTCTCCTAGTCTATGAATATTTAATGATCTGAACATATTGTATATAAATATCTCAGAGGGTCAATAAAATGTAACCGCCTCCATCCAAATATATCTGGCAGTGTAAGAGTTAATTGGTCCTATTCATCCGTTCTCTGCTGTTTCATCCCCTTCACTAAAATAATCCCTCAATGAACTAATTCTTTTTTTGTCTATTCGTCATCTTTTTCTTCCACCCTTTGCTGTCTCTGCTGCCCCTGGCACTGTATAATTAGAAGTTTTCCTATTATTAGCCCAGGCAATCCTGTGTTTGAGTTCTTTAAGGAGAATATGCACAAGGGCATTGTTAGCCTGGAATCCTCAGGCACTAGAGTAGTATACAGAAGAACTGCAGACTTTAGTGACTTTCTCTGGGTTAATGTGTATTTGAGCTCTGTGCTTTCTCTTTCCACTTGTATCTGTCAGACTCCACATCCCCCACCTCTCTTGCTCTGTGCCTGCAATATTTTATGGTCCTATTAAATATTTTACATTATTTCATTGTTGCTTTATACACTAACATCTTACTGTAGCACACAGCACTGCCTAAACTGAAAAAGACCTGCACTAGAGGACAGCATACACATTTGGATACACACATGCATAACTTCACATTAATAATGGCATATGGGCTGTAAAGCCATCAACACGTGCCATTAATAAAATGTTATCTTTTTATATAATTGGATGAGTCATTCATTGCAATACAATATAGATCACTTACAAATAGGTAGTGCAAATGGCATACCTTGTTCTTTTGCAGTGTCTTACCTCAGTGGTTACCAAATTTGGTACTCAAGGTACCCTAGCAGTACAGGTTTTAAGAAAACACATGCTTAACCGCAGGTAACTTTATTAGTACCTCAGTCAGTTTGATTATATAATCTGTATCCTTAAATCCTGGACTGTTAGGGTGCCTTGTGGACCAGTTTTAGGAAACCCTGTATTACATGTTTCTATGCATTTTTACCTACTTACACAGGTACAGTATGAGTAAAGGGTAGTGCAGGGATGGCCAAACTTTTGGACTTGATGATCTACTCTAAAGGCCGAAAATCTTTTGTAGGTACATTTGCCTGAAAAAGGTGGCATGGCGCGTTCAAAAAGGGGCACGACCCCGCAGCAAGAGACATGAGGACTGTCCCAATAAAATTGGGACGTTTAGGACGTATGCTTTTTAGGGCTCTGAGACGATGAAACGTAAGCTAACAAAACATATTAATCTTAACATAATTAAAGGGCGTTATGTAGCTGGATAATGTACTAAACACCCCCAGATACTCCACACCTGCTCTTCATTCACATGCCACCCTCTGCCCACCATCCTGTCACTCATATGCCACCCCTGTCTGCCAACTTGTCACAAACATGCAGCTCCTGCCCACCAACCTGCCACTCGCTTGCCACCCCTGATCATTAACCTGTCAATTACTGTACATGCCCCTCAGCCCACTAGGTTTTTCCCTCAAATGCCGGCTCCTTTCCATCAGTGTGTTCCACAATGGCCATTACAATTACCTGAATAGCTGCTCAGGAAATGCCTGCCTTTTATAATCTCTGTGCAGGTGGCAGTAAGCTCCTGTTTTTGGCCTGGAGGCCCCCTGGGAGAGGGGGGTCCGAAGTACATACCCCTCCCTCCCGGCCCCCACCCCCTTTAATCTGGCTATGATACTGGTGCAATGGAAGCTATTACATGTGACAGCCTCAGCTAATAAGAATCAGCCTGATACTTATTGGCTATTGCCAGCAGTGGCTCCAGCTAGCTGCAGCTTTAAGGTTGGCTAGCTACAGCAATTCCCCTTTCTTGTATGTCCAAATGCAAAAAAAAACAGATTTATATTTTGGATATAAGGTACTAAAAAGACCTTGAAGGTCTGTGACTGTAAATTTTTGAGCTATTTGTGGTTTAGTAGGTGCCCTCTGGGCAGCACCATATCTGATTATTTTGGTTCCCTGGGCAAGCCAAGCAGCACCACCATCTCCCCTCCCCCTTCCGCAGTTACAAGCATGTAAAACTCTTTTACATTTTTTTCGAAATTAGTATGTACTGAGTTCTCTCCAACTACCCCCACTTCCCCCTCATCCTTTTACTGTTGTCTTACATGTGCTTCTCCCCGCTTCTCTTTTTCTTTTTTTTCTTCCCTACTTCTGTTCATCTAATTCTATTTTATAATTTCTTCAAATGGGCTACTCTTCTTCAGGCTGAGTGATGTGATGTCATGAGTACTGTATATCAAAACTGGAAAGGTAGCGATTTAGTGCACAATAAGTCCCAGAGATCAGCCAGTAGAGACAAAAAAAGGAAGTTTCACCTTTCTTCCACAAGAAAGTCTTGAATACAAAGTATTCAAAAGCGGATCCACTTTTGAAAAAGGACTGACATCTGAAACGCGTTAAGAGGTGGTTGTGTGACCTCTACATCTGGACTGTGACTTTAACCATCTTGGGTCCCCCTGGTGGGCAAGCTTGGTATCTGGAACTCTGCTGTGCTGTGCCTTTATACCATCTTTGGCAACCAGTGGGAGAACCTGTCACAAGAGATGCATTGCGGTCTTACTGCATTATATGCTTGTATATATTTTTAACATATGAGTGCATTGTGTGATATTAAATTGCCATTTTTTCCAAGGATCTCTGCACTACTGGTCTGTTTTTTTCTCTTGTGCTTCTGCTCTGCCCCCACCTTAAATGGGTGAGGATAGCAGAGTAGCACTTTATTAGGTGAAGGAGAGAGTGGAGGATTAAGGATTTCTCCTAATATCCTTATGAAGGTGTGAGAGTCTGGACACCATTTCCATATATAAAGATTGAGATATACATGTTAATTCTTGGGAGCGCCTGAGTGGGGACATAAACATTACTTTGTATTTATGTCAAGAGTACTGCAAACAGATAAAAGTCTACAGCTGGGAAGAGGAAGATGGGAGTTGGTCTGTACTTTTTTATGCTAGGTGTCTCTCTGGCCCCATACATGGTGCAATATGCACTTTGCGATCCGATGGCCAATCCGACGGCCGACATATCAGGTGATCCCCACACATGGAGCGATCAGGTGGCCGACCACCCAATATTCCGGCATCCCCCTCCCCGGCCGCATAGAGCTGCATGGGATCATTCATCGATCCCCCAGATCAACTGAACAAGCAGAAAGATCTGAAGGAGCAACAGACGACCCCACGGGAGCACGCAGTGGGCGGTATCATGCCCACACATGGAACCATATAGCAGCGATGTTGTTCAAACCGTCGGATCTGCCGCTATATCGCTCTGTCTGTGGGGGCCTTTAGAGACTTTTCATCATGAATTGCAATTTCCCCACACAAGTTATGGATCTAACAATGTGTGACATAGATCCAAATCTTTAGCAACAATTCATTATTACTACGATCCTTGGACAGTTGGTTAAAAAAAACAAACTCTTCCACTTTCATTGCTAACACTAATGGCAACAGTTTGCACTGCCAGATTCCACAATCCAATTTGCAATTAATGATGAATAGGCCTCTTAAAGAGTCACCCACACCCAGTACGATAAAGTACAACCCAGCTCCCATCTTCATCCTCCCGCCCTAGGTCACGCATGAATACTGCAAGAGGGATCCTAATGGATTCACAAATGGGTTCTTCTTCCTATAGAAAGAAGCGGAGCTCAATGGGATAATGCCATCTGGAAAATTTATGTAATTAAATCATTGAAATATTCAAATTTGACATGTGGAATGAAGATTTTCTCTTTTGAGTTAAAATAACTAACACATAGATGAAGCTATAAAGAGCAATATTTTAGGTCAAATGTTTCAACCAAGGAAGTGATTGGTGCAAAAGTGATCTTTGGCATTACATGGAAGTGATGTTTATATTTTACGCACAGATGTGTATTACCAAGAGTGTACTATATACACAATACTGTTAAAAAGGAATCGGTATGTAATGCTGGCAGTCGGGATGCCTCGTGTCAAAATACCGACAGCGGCATCCTGATGGTTGGTACCCCTTCTCCCCCTAACCCTGCCTTCTTGTAGCCTAACCCTCCCCATTAGTGCCTAAACCTAGGCTTCCCTCCTTCTTACGTAAACCTAACCTTCCCCCCTTAGTGCCTAACCTAACCCTCCCTAGGTGTGCCTAACCCTAACCTCCCCCCCAAAACCTAATGCTAACCTCGATATGCTACCTAAACCTAACTCCCCCCCCCCAGCAGCCAACAGCTAAGACGCCCTGGATTTACCTGGTTCGGGCTGGCGTCTCTCTGTGTTCCGGCATCGGTATTAAGATAGGCGTCGTTTTTTTGATGCCTATCTTAAGTGCCGTGTCAGACTTTCAGTGTCGGAATTCAGACAGGCGGCATGCCGTCCGCTGGTCTGATAACTACATCCCGTTAAAAAGCCCAAGTGGTCTATTTAATAAACTAAACAAAACAGCTTTTCTCCAGAAATTTAGCTGGAGAAAGTTTTACCTGTCCCTCCTCCTTTTCGTTTCTCCATTCATAATCCCATTGTATGTAATGGGGGCCTTGCAGAAAAGTTTTTTTTATATAGATGAGAGAACCTTCAAACATAGCACCATCTCTGAATGGGGTTATGTGTATTTTTGCCTGCTGAAATGGAGAAAAGCAGGAAAGAGGGGTTCTCTTCCTGTTTCCTCCTTTTTCCCAGAAGAATCCTCGTTCCCCCTGCTGGCTCTCTCTCTTCACCACTCCCTGGCCGGCTTTCCCTTCAGCAACTGACATCTGACCGGCATATGCACGCTCATAAGAATTTACTTTAACATCCATAATTAGTGCTCATTGGAGGGGAGATTTATTAAAGCTTGGATAGAGATAAAGTACCAACCAATCAGCTCCTGCCATTTTACAAACTCTACTAAACCTGTAAAATGACAGTTAGGAGCTGATTGGTTAGTACTTTGGGGTCTATGTACTAAACTTTGGAGAGAGACAAAGTGGACTGAGATAAAGTACCAACCAATCAGCTAATAACTATCAATTTTCAAACACAGACAGGAGCTGATTGGTTGGCAGGGGCAGAACTATGGGAGACAATGGAGGCGCCTGCCGCCGGGCGCCAGCACTGAAGGGGCACCTTCTCCATTGCTCACAATATATTCACCCCACTTTGGGCTTTAAATATGTACCCAGAGTGTACCGTCACGGCCGGGGGGGGGGGGGGCTGGTAGAGGGGGGCACCAAATTATAACTTGCCTCCGGGCGCATGGGATGAACTTACGCCACTGTTGGTTGGTACTTTATCTCTGTCCACTTTATCTCTCTCCAAGGCTTAGCACATAGACCCCATAATCTCTCTCCAAGCTTTGACAAATCTCCCACCGGGAGACCCCCTTTTTGGCATCAGCTGTCCTGGTGAAAGAAGTTATATAAATATTGCACAATACAAATTGGAATTAGGTACAGTCATTTGTACCGTTTGGTAAACAGATCTTAAAATATGGGAAATATATACTGTATCTTGAATTGACTTTATTTAATCACAAATAATAAGTTGATGTAAATCAAGTTGGTCATTGCAAAGTGGACTTCTTCATTTCCGTCTGTCACTACATTTAGCTGTACATAGACAAGTAATTGGTACTGTATATGTGTTATTATATTTTCGTAAATTTAAGTCTGGAATACAACTTCAGACTTTTATAAATAGCCTCCTTACAAAGTTCATTAGTAATTAAAGATTTGCAATTAGTGTAGGTAATGATGTTTCTCACACAACATGTAAATATAGGGAATGCCATTACTTATATGCAGTCCTCACACAGCTGTAGATAAAACACATCTCATACAGTAGCTGCTTATGTAGTACTGTAGGTGCCTGAGAAATTAGTCCAGTAGGTTTCATTTAGTAGAAGAGTGTGAAGGTATCAGATGCTTGGACTAGTGATAGTACACTATGTTGCACATACAACTGTCTGTGTTGTACAGATGTGTGAATCTGATACTACCTGTACTGATAACAATGCACTTTTTTTTCTCCTTAAGCGGGATGTATGTGACTGACAATGAGTATCACCCCAATGTATTAACTACCAGAGTACTTAGTGCATTGGTGCAATCTCAAAATATCTGTTTTTTCAAACATACATATCTATAAATTTTGGTTATTTACAGGGTGTTGTGTTCCTGTATATGTAGTTCCCTGTACTGGGGAATTGTCATCAACCTGATTAAGGTTTTATACAGTTCAGCAAAAAAATGATCCTCTGCCCAGAGAAACATGACACTTGTATTTTTTTTATACCGTATTATTTCCCACACACTATTATTCTTTAGTGTTCGTCACTTATGACCATAGACGTGTCTCATTGCCTAAGAAACACAGTTAAGAGAGAGACTTTATTTTCTGACCCTGATTACACAGCCTGACCCTAAGCTCCTCCGTATGCGCCTATTGTATGTTCCTCTCCGTTTTCTGATCAGACACACAGAAGCCATCGCGTGTATCAGCCAGGAGAGGACACGTCTCTCCCTATTCCCTCACCCACGCCCTGACCCCCGGCTGTGTGTGAGGCTGTGACCCGTCTCTCAGGGGTCCTATTCCGGCTGTCACCAGAAGACACATTTTGCGCTTGATGAGCACAGAGCTGGCCTCTGTTTTACTGCAGGTGACTGGAGCAGCTGCGATCTCTGATAGGAGAAAACAGGGAGTTGTGCAGCTTTCTGCTGAGAAATAGCAGCTTGTTTAGTGCTACCATAGTATGTGCATGGGATGCAAAATTCCCCTGCTACCTAAAGTCCTATTCATCCTGGCACTGTAGCATCTAAAACACAGCCTTCCTGGCTGTGGACCACATCAGGACACTGAGATTTTGGCAGCAGCATCCAGAAGCATCATGCTGGGACAGGTCACTAGCTTAGCCCCCTAATCCAATCACATAGGTAGAGAAAGAGCCCTGGACAAGGAGGGGTGAGACACAGGGTGGTTGTGTAAGAGTACAGGAATCTGAGGCTTGGAAGGGAAGGACCTGCCTTCTTAGAGGAGGAGAAGGGAGGGTGGCTGCTTCTAGATCACAGAGGGAGCAGCAGTGGTTTGTAGACTACCTTCTCCTCTTGGGGGTGGGGGAGCAGGAGAATACCTATAGCGTTCCCCACCAGCAAACTATGCAGGAGACCTAGATATCGGTAGATATCATTTTACCAATGTATTAAGCGTCAATAAGGAAGCAGGATACGAAACAAAGTGTATGTGGCACAGATGAGCATTTCAGAACTGGTTTCCTTGGACAGCAGCCCTACATCTTCTCACTGCACAGCTCTTTCCAACCACTACTGTGAAAGTGGCTTATCAAGACCTCTAGGAGAGCTACATAGCTCCAGATCAATAGGAAAACATTCTCTCTATTTGGTCCCGGGGGCAGCTCTTCTGCTGTCACTTCCATTTATCCTCCTTGGGCAGTCCATACGTCTATTGTACATGTCCTACCCTTGATTTGTTTGGACCTCTATGACTACTATGCATCCTCCCAGGGTATTCAAGCTGCACTTCCTGGTTACGTAGAGCCCCTAACTGCTGCAGGAAAAGGGGAAATCCATCTGTACCTCCGCCCCCTTCTACAGAAGATGACCACTGAAGAGTCTGGTCTGTAAATTCAAATGCTGGTAAGTTATCTGTTCCCAGTGGAATATTGAACTGGTATTATTTAATATTTTAATATTTCTTCTAATGAGGGGTCAAAGTAAACATCTGTAATTGTGGGTTGACTGAAATAGTTAAATATCCCTAAGGGATCCTTTAATCTGCCAGTTGACAGTCTGTATCACAAGAAA
The DNA here is from genome assembly GCA_031769625.1 of Taudactylus pleione. Lineage (NCBI taxonomy): Eukaryota > Metazoa > Chordata > Amphibia > Anura > Myobatrachidae > Taudactylus > Taudactylus pleione. Next base: position 751,387 of record JAUIMM010001601.1, read on the forward strand.
AAGCCCTGGTGTTCATATTCTATTATCATAGGCTCCTTTACAACCTGGAAACTGAGAGAGGGAAGGAGGGAGAAACTGGAAAGTAAGAGGGAATGTAGAGGAGGGAGAGAGATGACAGAAAATTTTCAATAACTGTGTGTGATTGTTCTGTGCTTTATGAAAAATGCAGATGTGCTGTATGGAATGTGCTTGGATTTGTAACATTTCTTGTTTTATCTATTCTACAAATATCTATTTTGTATCTGTTTATATGTCAGACATAGAAAGATATAACCACATAATAGAGACTGCATGTATAGATTTGTGAATCCATCAGTAACAGTCTATCTATCTATCTATCTATCTATCTATCTATCTATCTATCTATCTATCTATCTATCTAATCATCTGTCTAGTCTAGCTCTGATCATATATGTACATGTATCAGAGCCCAGATTTCATTCCTCCAGTAGTGCAATTGATTCTCAAGCTTTGCCTGTCTCTCAGTCACACTCATTCTGAAACTCTGTTTCAATCCTCATCTCCTTATCTGCATTTTGACCATGTACATCTGTCTTCTCTTACCTGTCATTCCTACTTTTACACAATCTACTCATCTTTTTCTTTACCTCATTAATCCTTAGTCTCTCTCCTTCTATCCATCATACCTCTCTGTTCAGTCCTTGTTTGCTATTTATCATATTTATCCCATGCACTCTCTGTCCATTTCCTTTACTCTCTCCAGTTTCTGGTGTAGCTCTCCCCCTCTCTGCTATACAACCTCCATCCCCTCCTATGTTTTCCTGTGCGTTAAATATTTTCATCTGCTCCTCTGAATTGCACCCATTTAACATCTTTAGGGCAGACTGCTCCAGTCTGTGGTTGGCAGCAAGAAGTCTTGATTAAGATCAGACCTTCTCTCTTGCAGTAGAGAGATTTACTGGCGAATATATTGGGTAATTAAAAATCCATTTTAGTTTGTAGGAGGGGTTGAGAGTATAGAAAGGAAATGGGTAACATTACCCCAAGGGGGAACCACTCATTAATATTTTGTATTCTCGGCCAGGTTACTACTTTAATGAGATTCTACATACATTATAACTGTATTATATACAGGATCGATGTACCATTTCTAAATTCAAACTGTATTAACATTTCAGATATTCTTTTTGTCAGGACATTATGTTGTATAGTATTTAAATTAAAATTCCAAAATCTTATTTTAATCATTTACTCAGATCCCCTCCATTTTCAGGTGATAGTGGTACAAATAGACAGTCTTATTTTATGTGTAATTTCTGGAGACCACATCAATGCAAATTGAGAGGAACAGGTTAAGTATTACCTCAAACAGTTTATAATAATACTCAATCTGAAAGATGCTTGTGACTTCGTGTCTGTAAATTAATGGGAGTGGCTGAGATGTGTTGGTTCACATAAAATGACTGCACATTATGTGGACACTATTGTAGTTTATAGTGAGCGTAGGATTAATGCCTGACTGCTGATGATAGGAACAGACTCAAGCACTACATGTTCAATTATCATGCATTAGAAAGTACTAGTTGCTAATTTTTTGTTGCGTTACTTATTTTTATTAAGAGCAGGAGCAAACATTTGCTATCCTTTTCCTTCCTAATTCCAAGTTACCAGAGGCAGAATCATTCTTGGCATTGTATTCCATAGAAAGACTAATATTGTGCTGTTTTCTCCTCTAATGTACAAATTATTGATCCTTACAGTGCAGATTATGAGAGACTAGTTTTGTTGTGCTTATATGTGCATACTTATATACAAGATGTGTTTATTGGAGAGTACAGTATAGGAATGCAAATGTGTACAAACTGCATTATGGGAGCATTTCTTACCAACTGTGCTTTTACTAGGTATGATACTGCTGTGCTTCTCTCAAATGCACAATCGCTTGACCTCTTGAATATAAATTACTGGAACATGTTCAGGTTAGCATACTGTTAAACCAATGGGCACATTGTAACCAAAAATAAAGAAATAAATAAAACCCCACAATAATTATGTGAAGCCAAAAATCTTAAAAAATATTTGGAAACTGTTCCATTTTTACTGTAATATGTACTTAAACAGAACACTTGTTAGGTAAATCTAAGTTGTGTAAGATAGTATGGGATCTATTCAGCATCAGTGTCGATATTGGTCTGAATATTTTCAGATAACATTGACACAACGTTTTTCTTTTTCCCAATACTTAACTCAGCTATTTACAGTAGCAATACACTTCTCAGGGACAGTGGTTGCGTTAACACTAGGGGCATATTAAGAGTGCAGGGGACCTTGTGCAGTCCCCGTCCGGGGCCTACTCCTCTCTCTCCGGCGGCTGCCAGCAGACTGAAAGTTAACTGCCGGCTGCCGCAGCATCAGCAGACTCTGAGAACTAGTCTGTGTGGCCGCCATTTTCCCAGCGATTTCCTCACTGTGCATGCACAAAACACCAGGAAAATGGCCGTGGCTGCCATTTTCCGGTGTTTTGTGCAGGGCTGAGACACCTGACGCGGGACCTCGGAGAGGTACGTATTAGAAAATATGGGTGCAGGGTGTATGTTGTGGGCCCCCCTGGACCCAGGGACCTGTACCCTGCAGCCATTACAGATATGTGCCTGGCTCCTTCCGTGCTTACATGAGATTTGTTGAGAGAGTAGGGAGTCTCTTAGGAAGAATGTTTCCTTTATCCTTATGCTGGGTACACATTAGACGATGTGTACCCAGCCCGACCTCAGCAGCAACGGGACCCGGCGGGGGAGCCAGCATCAGCAAGTGTGTATGGAGCAATGGCAGGGACCATGCTGCATTTGGCAGTATGGGCCTTGCTAACGACATCCCCCATCAGCCCTGCATTTAGGGCCAACAGAGGATGTCGCAGGAGTGCACATCGTCAGCTATATAGTGGGTGCACACTGGACCAGTGGTTCTCAAACTCGATCCTCAGGACCCCAAACAGTTTGAACTGCACACCCTGCACCCATTCTAGATACGCCCCTGGTTAACATGCTGTTCCTGTGAAGTCCCCGCAGGCAGTCTGTTCGGTTGTCCGAAAAGACTGTCCTGCACTGAGCATGCTCCACCTCTGCGCATTATATATATATATGTGTATATATACATATACATATATATACAGTATATATATATATATATATATATATAGCTTTCGTGGTGCTTGTCAACCTTGAATTGATATTGCTCCCTCCCCCACTCCTTCGTTGCAGGGCCTGATGGACGAGAGCCATCTGTCCCTGCAGTTTTGGGCAGAAATAAGGATTTTCCTTGTATAACACCATTCTCAGATGGTGCTATATAAGGTAAAGCTTTAAAGATATTTTTTTTAACGTTTTTCTGCTAGCTGAATAGCAAAAAACGTTAAGAGCTGTAGCAGGGGCATAACTGGGTATTTAAAGACCCCGTAGCAAAAGTTGGTGAAAAATGTCTATACTGTAACACATGGAACTTTGACAAGGAAGATGGGCCCCCCTCAGCTCTGGACCCCATAGCAGCTGCACCCCTTGCACCTATGGAGTTACACCCATGTGCTGTAGCGAGCAATGACTAGCTCTCTACAGTGCAATGTTGTAGGAGTCGGGCATTAATGGAGAAGATAATTGCATTATCTTCTCTGTTAACCCATTCCTGCCATAGCTGGGATATTTAAATCATGCGGAAATATTTAATCATGATTTAAGTAAAACTTTGCTTGCTGAACAGACCCATATATTATAAAATTTCATAAGATCCATTATAATGGAAATCCCAGTTTCTTAACAACTGAGTACCAAAGATCATTTTAATGACCACTTTAGTGGGATCAATTCAGACTGCTTGTTGAGTTCCACAAAAACACTATATTCATGTATAGCATTCTAAGGACTGTCACCTTTGTAAAATGTTTCTCCCATGCCTTGTAGATTATACTGTATTTGAAACCAATATGGCCTTAAATAATATAATGGTGAAAACAATTAATGCATAAAAATAATTTTTTTAGCGAAAAGCTGGTGCAAAATTGACACTGAAACCCCTCATACTCCATAATTCCAACAACCGCAACTATGCCACAACCACATAACTAGAGTATAGCATGTCTGTACAGCTGAGAGAACACATTGAAATATATTAAAACATTATGGAATCCTATATATGTAAAACCTAATTTTAATTGCTGTTGAGTGTTAAAAGTAGTGCCTAATAAAAATATCTTCTTTTCCATATCAGCAAGATATCATTTCAAGGAAGTATGAATGGTATCAACAGCAAGAAAATTGAAGGCTAATATAAAATGCAATAGCAAATAAAAGCAAAACCTTACATAGATTGGGTTAGTTGGTGATACATATCTTTATATTCAATGCTTCCTTTGTTCTGAATGTATAATGATGCACATATACTCTACTTATAGTGTGTGCACTGGCTGCACCAGAGAGCATTTGTTGTCTGCACTTGTCTTCCTCATGCAGCACCCTTTCCCAGTATTTATAGCTTGATAGGGCATCTCATGAGTAAATATACATGAACTATTAAATACAGTTTGAAATTTGATGGAGCAACCTTGCTGAAAGGCTTCAACTTTTGTTTGCCCGATCTCAAAAAGTTTTTGTTTCATTAAGCTATTAACTATTACAAGTTCAAGTTTGAAGTTTGCATTTGGTTCCCAAAGTTTAAAGACATTGACGGGCCCATTCATCATCACCAAATGGCACATTATACATGCATATATTTTAGGTAACGGTCCATTCATCATCCAGGGTACAGTCTAACCACTTGATTATCAGAAAACTCTGAAATCAAGTTAAATGGTTAAAGTTGTCCTCAAATTTGTTGGTCAAATTGGTTCTAAGCATTTGCCTGCGAGTACAAACACCATGTTCAGATGGCGCTTGTTGTCGGAGCCCCGCTCCTTCATATGGGAAGGAGTTTCAGGGATGTAAAGAGGGATCTGAGCGGATTCCTCCGCCACCTCCTCACTGCCTCTCCAGCGGCTTTGCGCATGGATGAAAGTAAGTAACTCTGCTACTGGAGTAGCAGTGTTACTGATCAAGGGAACAACTGCTTTTCGGAGCAGCTATCCGTACACCAGAGCAATGCTGATTTGCTCCGATAATAAGTATCCCTTACGGCATGGTGGATACTTAATCATCGGGGGGTGTCCGGCCCCTGATGATGAATAGACCCCTAGGGGAGTTGTATCAAACATTTTAAAGAGAGAAATTGCCCATAGCAACCAATCAGCTACTAGCTATCATTTATCTAGCACAGTCTGTAAAATGACAAAACCTGATCGGTTACTATGGGAAACATTTCCACTTTATCTTTTAAATAGGTTTGACCCTTTAAAACTAATAATTTATTGTGCCTGTTTGAGCAATTTGTAGTATTTAAAAGCAAATAAATATGAATAGCAAAATAAATATGTATTCAGTTTTGAGTTTGAATTTCAAATATGCACCTTTTCCATGGAACACATCAACAACACTATACAATGTAGCGATTTAAACTGGAACAAGCTATAATATGTTTGGTCAGTGTGCTCAAACATTTTCTAAACTCTATCTTATATTTATATTTAGTACTTAGACTTAGTACATCCTTTTTAGTCTATATACATTTCTAGAATGTAGAGCAAATTTTCCAGCTTTAGAACCATACTTGTGTCCTCTCCCAGAATATCCACGTAATGCCAATTTCGGTAAGATCTCCCAGACGCTTTCACTTCCCCAGTAATGTTGTGCGGGATGGGAATGGTGATGCAATTCCAAATGAATTGTGTCATTAACCCTCGCCCTATCCTGTCTGATGACATGAGCCCTCCACACCTACACCCTGGGTCGCACACTGCAGCAGAATTTGAGGACAACTTTTTTATATTTTCAAAAAACTGCTCAGTAATTGTGTTTTTTTTTATTACTGAACCAGGTCAGGAACATCTATTCATAACTTATCCAACACAATTTTATTTACAACTATATTTTTTTATTAAACACATAACATTAATATTGGTTTTAATATTGATCAACAATGTATTGATGATCAGAGCGTCGCAACATAGTGGCTTTACCTTTCTCTAGCAGCTGCTCCTCGCTGCAGCCGTAGGGTGAGTGTACTGCCGGGCTACCCAATCAGCAGTAATTGGCCGCATGGCAGACACTGGTGGAGGTTGCAGGGATACATACCAGGAGGTCCTTATGCGATTGGTGGCTGCTGAAAGATTATCTTCCGGTAGCTGCCCAGTGGGTGTTGCTGACTGGTCGTATTGTTTGCGACAATGTTAGGGAACGTACAGCCTGGCATGTTGCAAACATTGCGCCACGCCAGGCAAGTGGTTAAACAATTTCAAGCATCTCTGCTCCTTACTTGCCAACTCTCTCTGAATGTTAAGGAGGCTCCTTGAAATAATGGTGATCTCCCTGACTCCTCTGAAAAGTCTAGCAATTTCTCTGAGGCCAGGCTGAGCACAGAAGAGTGAAGAAATAATCACTCTTTTCCCACTATGGAGGAAACACTGTGGAGAAGAATACGAAGGATGTGTGCTACATAAAAATGCCCAAGTATGTATGATGAATTACATGAACCTGGAGGATGGGACAGAATTAGAGTGGGCCATTTGGGCATTTTTTCACCTGTGGAAATATATCTTGTGATATTATGTTTATCTGTGCAGTGCTATATAACTATTTTGGGGCTCATTTCCAGTTGAATATAAGTCAATATTATGACACGCTTCTTAGATGGAGCAGTTCACATCCTCTTCTGTGGTGTGCACATAGGTGTTGCTTTCAATCTCTTTGAAAGGCTATTCAAAAAGTAGGCAAATACGGAGACCAGCGCCAGGATCTACGTAAGTATAGAATCTTTTTTTGCAGCTACAGCAGTGGAATCTACTGGAGAAGAGGACAGAAACATCTGGTAGAAGGTAAGTATGTGTGAGTGAGTGTATGCAATAAACTTTTACTAGTCACGGTGTGTGTGTTTTGTATTTATATAACTATTTATTTTACAGTGGGCGTATGGGTGCCGGCCGCTTGCAGGCACTTGTAGTTCCACAAGTGCCAAAGGGCAGGCATGCTGGCACCTGTAGTCCCACTGTAAAATACAATAGTTTCATCCTATTATTTACATTGTTACCCCCGTATCCAAAGCTCCAGGGGTACGGGGAAGAGCCCCGGGCTTCAGTCCAAGCCTGGGGTTAAGGGAGAGGGGTGACCCCTTTTTCCGGGGGTCCCCACCTCCTCTGAGATCTCCGGCTTGGCCTCAATGGCTTGGGCTGATAATGCTTTGGCCCTGGAGACGCGGTAATAGGGTCTCCATGCTGTGGCATTACAGTCCGGCCATTTTGGGTCCGGTGCTGGTTTTAAATATAGGGGGTACCCTACGCAATTTTTTCACCCCTATATTTAATACCAGGACTGGCCCTACAGCCTGGTATTGGTTTCTAAATTACGGTGGAACCCTACTCATTTTGTTCCCCGTAATTTCAGAAACCAGGACTGGCTGGCAAGTCCAGGGCTGGTTAAGCTTTAGGTGGGGGACCCTATGTAATTTTTTTAACAAACATTTAACCCAGTTTTTTTACCGCTACAACACAAGCAGCTTACACATATCTCACTGATATGTACAGGCTGCTTGCTCGGGAGAGTTTTGCAGAGAGAAGACACTGCAATCTTGTAATCTCCTGCAAAACCTGATAATCGGGGGAGATATCTCGTTCTGCTTCACCATCGGACATCTCACTCTCAGCTAAAGTCACTTCTTGGTAAATTTGAGAGTTTCAGGAGCCTCAAATCACACATGACAGTCAATACTAAAAAGTATCACTTGATTTAAATGCCACCCAAGATACAGACAAACATATAGACAAACATATATAAGTCTTAATACGAATTGAGTGTAGCAGTCAATACTGCAGAAGCAACACTGGTTAATGTGCCAATATAATTGCGGGCCCGCATGCAAACCCACATGAATGAGTCTTCAGCTTAGACTTTATAACTGCAGATATAGTGTTAGTCTCTGTCCAAAGCGAATGGTTAGTATGCAAGTCTTTATGAAAAACTCCACATATATATTGACAAAAAGTAGTAGCAGGCATGCATATGTCCAGGCTTACAGCTTATCACTCGCAGATAAAATGTTTGCATCGGGGATATTTATAAATACGCATGTAGCCCAATCATAAGGCATATAAATCACTCCTCAGTGAGGACGTGGGCCGATGGGAATATTCCCCTTCAGTGAACTGAGATCCCAGCTTAAAAAAGTCCTGTACTCACGATACTCCCAGGAGATAATTGAGTAGTACAATATCAGCTGGTCTTTGAAAATAGAGTGTGCCTTTACACGTTTCTCCGCCTCCTTAGGATTCAGCGGCTTCCTCAGAAGTGTACAGACTCGGTCTGAGTCTTCTGGTTTTTATCCCGGACACTGACGTCATACGTATGCGTCGTGCGTCTCAATTCAAGCCTCATTTTCATGAGGGGCCATGTGATTGTTATTTGGCTCCCTCATGTATAAATCACCAGTTTCATGCGTCCAGCATGATGTTTGTTTGCGTGTCATTGCCTTCGGGCGGCTGATCTCAATGTAGACAGAGATCATAACTTTATGCATTACAATATATTTCTTGCCAAGATTCATATGCCCAGAAAATACATTGGATGTTTTAGAGTAAAAAGTACTAATATTTCTATTTCTTCAAGGATGTATTTGAGAGAACAAAAAAACCTTTACATACATAGATAATCTGCATCTTCCTTGTTCATATCTACACACATAACTATTCATTATACATAAAGATTAAGAAAAAGTCTTGAAGTATCATATATGTATATAAACAGGGAAGACATTTCTATAATAAAATAAATATAGCATAACAATAAAAAACACTGATCATAGCTAATCTAATAATTAATTATAGCAATAAATTATACTTAAAAATACATATACATACATAAAAACATAATTTTTTTATTTTATATATATATATATACATGCATATACACATACACATACATATATACTCCCAATTCTCTCTGGATGCTGTAAAAAATCCATAATGGACCCTAATGTCTAAGGTTAAATTAAAACCAACCAGGAAGGGGGTTTTCAACCTCTCTAAAATTCTGACTCAGGATGAAATACTTCTTTTAGAAAAGGGTTTAAATTTTGCCCCCGTGTCAAAACGTAATCTTTTTAGTCTCTTTGTTGACCTTAATAGATATGTCAGAAGTCTATGCCGCAAACGTTATTTTGCCTTAAAAGCACAAAAAGGAAAGACAATAGGCACTCTACCAATCCTCCTGGATAAAAAAGATGAAGAAATTGTAGATATGCTACAATCGTTACAACATGAATAAGGAGAGATTGAAGATAATAGAGAAATTCTAAAAATCTTTGACTATCAGAGGGGACCCTTTAGAAACAAATCGGATTTTTATCCACTACAATAAAGGGCCCTTTTATAGAAAGCTTTTATAAGACCACCCTCGACCAATTTAAACATATGTGTGAACGTGCAGAAAGAAAACAACAAAGAGATAATCTAAATTATGGTGAAAGAAAGGCTATAAAATCTTTATATGCGGATAAAAATATTATCATCAAACCCGCGGATAAGGGGGGGAGTCGTTATTTTGAATACTGTGGACTACATTACCGAGGCTTTAAGACAACTAAATAACAATTTTATAGGAAGTTAAATGAGAATCCTACTGCTCTTTTCCAAAAACAACTTAAAGTATTGCTGGACGAAGCTCTGATGGAGAGGGTAATATCTAAAGAAACTTGGAATTTTTGGTTTAACTCACACCCGGTTACACCCACTTTTTACTTTTTACCCAAAATACACAAGTCACTAATATCACCTCCAGGGCATCCTATTATTTCGGGAGTGGGTTCTCTCACAAATAATTTATCTTTTTTTGTAGATCACTTTTTACAGAGTGATGTGACAACATTGAAATCCTATATAAAAGACTCAAGGCATTTTCTAAATTTAATTAATGATATAATTTGGCAACCTGGAGACTATTTACTTACTTGTGATGTAGAATCTCTCTACTCAAACATTCCACATGATTTGGGCATTAATGCTATAGATCATTATTTAAAGAGTGATGACACGGTGTCACATACCTCGCGGGTTTTTATATTGGAATCCATTAAATTTATTTTATCTCACAATTATTTTTTATTTGATCATGTATTTTATTTACAAACACTGGGGACTGCCATGGGGACAAGGTTCGCCCCCAGCTTTGCAAACTCTACATGGGGCTCTTTGAGGAGCAACATGTCTGGGGGGTGGCTTTGGGGCGGACCTTGTCCTCTATGGCAGATATATAGATGATTTATTTATTATTTGGAGAGGGGTTTAAAATCACTGCTTGCGTTCACTGAGAGTTTGAATCACAATTATTTTGGTTTAAAATTCACATCTTCCTATAGTATGAATTCTATAAATTTTTTGGATATTACAGTAACCGTCAGAGATGGGTCATTAGTTACGGAGACTTATATTAAACCAGTCGATCAGAGTAGATATCTTAATTACAACAGTTCACATGACAAGAGATGGAAAAATAATATTCCAAAGAGCCAGCTGCTACGAATAAAGCATAACTGTTCTACTTTGGCAAATTTTAAAATCCAAGCGAACATGCTTATAAAGACACTTTTAGAACAGGGCTATCCTGAAGATGTCCTGAATTTGGCATATGATGAGATTAGCGCTATTGATAGGAATGCATTACTTCCAGAGGGTAATGCATACAACAATAACAAAAAAACTGAGGTGTCTGAAACAAAAGAATATTCTATGTCTTTCCTTACACAATTTAATAGTAATGCTTGGGAAATTAAGAAAATTATTAGAAACAATACCCCATTACTCTTACTGGATGAATATTTAAAACAAGAAATTAACCCAGTAGGACGGGTTATTTTCAGGAAAGCAGAAAATCTAAAGTCCAAACTAGTGTCTAGCCATTTTAGGAGAGAGGTTCAATATAAAATAGGAGATAATACATGGCTTCCAACAAGACCAGCGGGTTTCCACAGATGTGGAAAATCCACATGTGGTACATGCTTGCAGGCAGAGAAAAAAAGTTTGGATTTTACCTCAAATGTAAATAAAGATTGTTTCAAAATAAAGGAGTTCATGAATTGCTCCTCATCTTTTGTGATCTACCTCATTACATGTGGTTGCGGTAGTGAATACGTTGGCAGAATGACCAGATCTTTACATATACGTTTCATGGAACATCGTAGGAATATCCTAAAAGGTATAAAGACACATCCACTGTTGAAACATGTCACTCAGTGTCAAATGACATGTCGAGGAGGTGATAGATTTAGAACACTCTGTAAGAGAGAAGCCTTTTGGATATATAGGTTAGGCACATTGATACCAGGCGGCCTTAATGACACAGTGGAACTAAATAATGTATGACAAGTGACCACATGTGATTTTGGTAGACACTTTGGACTGGGTTTGGCTATTTTTGTAAGTATAAAATACAAGCATGTTCAAAATAGTACCATAATGTTTATTATTTAACTTAGCTACTGATAAGGCTATATAGTGCAATTGGGGATGGATGCCCAGGCTACCAAAGGTCCCTCTGGACCAGGGGTTTTTTGCCCACTGTAGTGTGTAGATCCCATAGCTGAGGAAGGTGTGTGGATGTGTACATACATGTATATGTATATATATATATATATACACACGTGTGTGTGTGTGTATGTATGCATATGTATACATTTTTCCAATTATTAATATTTTTTTGATAAGTGTTTTCTTTCCATCATGAGTTACATAGTAGCTAGTTTCCTTTTTTTGGATATCTATGGGTCAGGATTAATAGAATTATTGGTTATCCCCTACTCTCTATTTCCATAATCAGTTTATTAATATTCCTTTGACTGAATTTGTAGTATTCTCTGAGATATGTACCTAAGATTATATATTCTTCCTTAAATGAGACAGATTAATGGCTATTTTAGGACATTAGGGTCCATTACGAATTTTTTACAGCATCCAGAGAGAATTGGGAGTATATATGTATATGTATGTGTATATGCATGTATATATATATATATATATATATGTGTATTAAATTAAAAATGTATGTTTTTGTGTATGTATATGTATTTTTATGTATAATTTATTGCTATAATTAATTATTAGATTAGCTATGATCAGTGTTTTTTATTGTAAAGCTATATTTATTTTATTATAGAAATGTCTTCCCTGTTTATATACATATATGATACTTCAAGACTTTTTCTTAATCTTTATGTATAATGAATAGTTATGTGTGTAGATATGAACAAGGAAGATGCAGATTAGCTATGTATGTAAAGGTTTTTTTGTTCTCTCAAATACACCCTTGAAGAAATAGAAATATTAGTACTTTTTACTCTAAAACATCCGATGTATTTTCTGGGCATATGAATCTTGGCAAGAAATATATTGTAATGCATAAAGTTATGTCCCTCTGTCTATATTGAGATCAGCCGCCTGAAGGCAATGACACGCAAACAAACATCATGCTGGAACACATGAAACTGGTGATTTATACATGAGGGAGCCAAATAACAATCACATGGCCCCTCGTGAAAACGAGGCTTGAATTGAGATGCATGACGCATACGTATGACATCAGTGCTCGGGATAAAAACCAGAAGACTCAGACCGAGTCTGTACACTTCTGAGGAAGCCGCTGAATCCTAAAGAGGCGGAGAAACGCGTAAAGGCACACTCTATTTTCAAAGACCAGCTGGTATTGTACTACTCAATTATCTCCCGGGAGTATCGTGAGTACAGGACTTTTTTAAGCCGGGATCTCAGTTTACTGAAGGGGAATATTCCCATCGGCCCACGTCCTCACTGAGTGATTTATATGCCTTATGATTGGGCTACATGCGTATTTATAAATATCCCGGATGCATACAAACATCTTATTTGCGAGTGATATGCTGTAAGCCTGGACATATGCATGCCTGCTACTACTTTTTGTCAATATATATGTGGAGTTTTTCATAAAGACTTGCATACTAACCATTCGCTTTGGACAGAGACTAACACTATATCTGCAGTTATAAAGTCTAAGCTGAAGACTCATTCATGTGGCTTTGCATGCGGGCCCGCAATTATATTGGCACATTAACCAGTGTTGCTTCTGCAGTATTGACTGCTACACTCAATTCGTATTAAGACTTATATATGTTTGTCTATATGTTTGTCTGTATCTTGGGTGGCATTTCCATCAAGTGATACTTTTTAGTATTGACTGTCATATTTTTAAGACCACTTATATCTATATTATGGTCTAATATAATTTATCTGCTAATTTTTTGAGTAAAGTACCGGCCGGTCTAACCCATTAATTTTTTAGCGATTGTTTATTTTTAATGTATTATTTATATTATTAAACCCTGTCTATTTAGCGCTGTCTATTATTTTTGTTTTAATCGATTCTTAGTAAATTTACCCCATAGTATGTCATTTACTAGGGAAGTACTGTAGTTACTTTGTCGATGGTTGCAATGTTAACAATTAGGCTAGATTCACACCTGCCGGTTTTGGCCGTCCGGCCAAGAAACAGGCAGAAGCCGGACAGTGTTTTTCAGGCACTCAGTGCCTTTCACAAGCTGTGGCTTTGAGCCGCTGTTAATAAATATATTTTTTACCTATAGACTGGGCATGTGCAGCAGCTACTGCACAAGCCGGCCGGTGTGTGTGTAAGAATACATTGTTTCCTATACACCACTGGCAAGCAGGGACGGCACGGGCACGGTGCGGCGCGGCAGCCGTCCTTCCAGTAGATATTCCTGGCTGCAACACGGCAACTGTGCCGTGCCTGGGCCGTGTGAAAGGACCCACCTGCTTCCCTGCTTAACTATAGTTCACACCTGGCAAAAAAACGGCCAGCTTTTTGCCGCCTGTTCAAAACCGACAAGTGTGAAACTAGCCTTAATATGTGGATAGCATAATGGCAAAGACATAATGACATCACGCCGGCAATATGTCCTTGCCATTATGCTATCCACATGCTAATGCTAATCAAAATATTTTATCTGTGTTGACATTGTAGTTTTAAACATGTTGGAAAAAATCATGATTAAAGTTATAATGTCGATACAGGTAAAATACTTTAATTAGCATTAGTTCCATGCCAGCATTATGTTCTCGCCATTATGCTGTCCACATACTAATTTTTGGCATTGTCACCATCAACAAATCATACCACTACCATTTACTTTTTTTTATAATGCACATGATGAAGTGGGTTCTTATTTGTGTAATTGTACATAGATTTATGATTTACTGTGGGGATAGGTGCCTATTCCTTTTTGTGTTCATTGTGCTCTTGTATCTTGCAATAACTGCAAAAATAAAATGTATATCTTCTGTGCGTCACATTACTTCCACCTCCCACCAGGCTCCCTTCATTTTTTATTTTTTTTCAAATTTTCATGAAAAACTCTTGTTTATTTAAATATATCTCAAAGGTTTTGAATGGACTGCTTCAGTAATACTTTGTAATACTTCATATATACTACATTAGTGTATTGGGCTTCTGGTATGGATTCCATAATACATTGCTTACACTTTCATTTGCATTATTTTTATTTCTGTTTAAAAACAGGTCTTGTGCAAAGGGTTTAGTGGCAGATTTTTCTGACTCTGTAGCGGGTTTTAAAATCTCTGCCTAGTCTTGTAAGGTCATACAAGTCTTCTCATATTATAAATACGTAATGTCCATCCTACTGCCTTACTGAACTCTCTCATTTCATAAAATTAGATCAAAATTTAATATAACTCCCAAATTGTAAGATACATCTTGCATCTAGGCCATACAGGGCCAAATGCAGGATTTGCAGGGGGAGGGGGGTGTTTCTTATATGCGTGTATAGGTATATATACAGAATATATTTATTAATTATGGCATACGCATATATTATATAGAACACATACACACATGCACATACCTACACATAATCACACACACTTACTTTGGAGCCTATGATGCTGCAAGAGGTCGCTGATGGGGGTGGGGCCAGGCACCTTGTATCATTAGGCCCCACTGCTGTGGCATGATGCCATGATTCGCGTAGCTATAAGGAGTTGGCATAACCAAAATTATGCAATTCTCATAGAATCGCACCAAACTGGCTCCGCCTCTTCCCCACAGGCATAATGGCGCTAGGGGCAGGGCTACACTTGCAGGTTGATAGACTACGGTCAGCACAACAATAACGTTTGGTCCACCTGGGTGATGTTTCTGAGTACTGAAAAATCCCCTCCTGCGTGCACCACTGCCTTAATAGGAACAATTTTTGCCTTGCAGGGTCTAACGCAAAACAAAAATGAACCTCTTTTGTTAAACATTTTGGACTTCAATATGTAATATGCATAATAAATTCAAGAATTAGTTACACGGCACAGCAAACTAAGTTCTAATAAATGTTATATAAAGTTGTTAGAACAAATTTCTGTATACTTTAACTTCAACCTCAAAGGAAAGAATAAAAATTTTAATGGAAAAAGTTGGGTCTTCAAAATATGTGGCCCATAGCAGTTGTCTTGGGTGTTTAAAGCCCAGTCTGGTCACCCCTCATACCCATCCTGTTCTGTCCATCATGATCATAATCCAGATGTAGGATACACTCATTCACTAACTGCACACATGACATAGCACAAATACATGGGTGGTCCTTTGAAAGCTATTTATTGTAATTATCAAAGAGTTTTCCTGTGTAAGATGGTAATGCACAACAAGGGCAGTAGAGAGCGAAGATGGGCCCAGGTACTGGGGTGGAGTGAACAAATAGCGTAGGCGTGGCCACAATCCCTAAAAAAAATAAAATAAATATGTGCGGCATGCACATGGTGATGCGACGCGGTCCTCATCCAAGGGCAGACTTGGTGGGGGGTGATCAGTGTGATCACCCCCCCTCTCCCCCACGCATCATGCAGGCAGAGAGTGACAAAGAGCTTCCCATTAACAATCCTGCTTACCTTCTCTGGACCAGACATAAAATGTGTACTCTGATGGTCCTATTTATTATGACCCCTACAAAATTAAGACTTTCTATCACTTCTCATCGCAGAGATAGAAAGTCTTCAGTACTGCAGTTTTTTTCTCTAAAAGTCACCGGGCCGACGAGCAAGGATTGGCACCTAAGCTTACTGCCTGCCCAGCCAATTAGGGGTCAAAGAGCCTCATTCAGCGATGGGCTCTAATGTTGCAGCAGCTGTGAATTTGTATGCAGAAGCTTTGCGAAAATATGCAAATGTTCAGCTGCCTGGTATTGAGACGCCCACTGGCAGCTTCGCAAATCTAAAGCGGCTGCTTACAAATACGCAGCATTGATCGGAGTAAACCCTATGGTCGTATAAACAGGCTGCCAGAACTGAGAAGCCAGAGTGATTCTGACTGCGAATGGGATTTAACTCACAGGCAAAGGCACGCCCCAAAAACAGTCATGACATGCCTGCGTTTGAGTCACCACCTCCCTGTTGCCGCCAAAAAAACTGTCCCTGCCTGTCAATCAGTTTGCGAATAATCCTCACTGCGACATCAGTAATGAAATTAAAAGCATGCGCAGTGCGACCACTGATAATCACTCTACTACGTAAACATCGGCATTGTGTCCTTCTCTGAATCAGTCCCAAAGTGCGCATATGCAAGATGAGTTATTGTCCCCACATGTTTGCAGGAACTGGAAGCCTGGCTCAGATGTCCAGTTTCAATAAAAGTAGTAAGAGATTATATGTTAGGCAGATGGTTTTAATGTTACGGCTGATCGTCGAGGCATGGACTCCACAAGACCTTTGAAGATGTTGTGTGGTATCTGGCAACAAGACATTAGCAGCAGATCACAGTTGTGAGTTGGGACTCCATGACTCCGACTGTTTTTTCCGGCACATCCCACAGATGCATGATTGGATTGAGATCTGGGGAATTTGGAGGTCAATTCAACACCTTGAACTCTTTGTCATGTTCCTTAAACAATTCCTGAACAATTTTTATAGTGTGGCAGGCTGCAGTATCCTGCTGAAAGAGGCCACTACCATCAGGGAATACCATTGCAAGTAAGGGGTGTACTTGGTCTGCAGCAATGTTTAGTTGGTACATGTCAAAGTAACATCCACAAGAATGCCAGGATACAAGCTCTCCCAGAAGAACATTATCCAAGAAATCACACTACCTCCACCGGTTTGCCTTCTTCCTATAATGCATCCTGGTGCCATTTCTTCCCCAGGTGAACAAAGGACACGCATCTGAACTTCAACATGATGTAAAAGAAATAGTGATTCATTAGACCAGGCCACCTTCTTCCATTACTCCATGGTCCCGTTCTGAGGCTCACATGCCCATTGTAGGACAGGGGTCAGTATGGGCACTCTGACCGGTCTCTAGCTACGCAGCCCCATACACAGCAAGCTGTGATGCACTGTGTGTTCTTGACACCTTACTATAATAGCCAGCATTAACTTTTTAAGCAATTTGTGCTACAGTAGCACTACTGTGGGATCGGACCAGACTGGCCAGTCTTTGCTTCCCATGCGCAACAATTAGCCTTGGGCGGTCATGACCCTTTCGGCGGTACACCGGTTGTGCTTCCTTTAACCACTTTTGGTAGGTACTAACCACTGCATATCGGGAACACCCCTTATGCTTGCCCATTTTTCTCTGCTTCCAACACATCAACTTCAAGAATGGAGTGTTCACTTGCCTAATATATCCCATCCCTTAAAAGGTGCCATTGTAACAAGATAATCAATGTTATTTACATTACCTGACAGAGATTTTAATGTTATGGCTGATGGGGATAGATAGATAGATATGAGATAGATAGATAGATAGATAGATAGATAGATAGATAGATAGATAGATAGATAGACTGAGCTGGGCATAGTCTATTTTCTAACCCCTACTCATAGAGCTATTAAAAACATAATTTCATTTTGATTTCCAGGAAGCTGCAGCCCAAGGTTTAACCTTTACATGATCACTATCTACTCCAAGTAGCTGAGACCTGGACATCGTAATAGAAATCAAACTTTTTGCCTGAAAACTGTAACTATAACAGTCTATTGCTACTTTGACTTGATATTTTTCTTTTCTGTTATGGATTCTTAGTGAACAAGTCACTTTGTAGAACAATTTAAGCAATAATAAGTTAAAAGTGTTCAATGGGTGACATTAATTTCTATTAGTGATCATTGATCTTCATGATAAAAGAAAAGCAATTTAACTCCTGTAACAATAGCGTCTGAAATCCATCATTGTTAATAAAATCAATACAAATAGCCTCAATACATTGCATTTGCATTCTGTTTGTCACTTTCTGTAATGTCCTCAGCTACTGCCTATATTATATTCATATACACATCTCTGTCAGCTATATCGCTGCCTTTGCTATTCCTGTGCTGAGAATGGAAAACCTCCCTCTCTTATACACATAATGCTATCGCAGCACCTTTATCTTGTCTCATGCACTGGCAGAAGCAGATTGTTAGCTAAACTGGCCTGTGACTGGAATCAGGGTCCATAGGGCAGATGCTGCAACTGCCTCTCCTAGCACACAAACAGGAGAATATTATCTGTAATGAGAGCCAAGGGGGAAAAGAGAAGAACATAGATAATGAAAACAAAGAGCATGGATAATACAGGATACAGATCTAGTGGTGCAGAGGTTGAGAAAGAAATGCATATATTCTGCAACAAAATGGGAACAGGAATAATGTAGAAATTTACACACCCAAAAAGCTAAATAGTTTGTCCCATTAAAGAGCAACCTGCACATAGAGTTATATAGCTGGAAAGGGATGACCAAATTATAACCAATGAGAAACACTGCACAAACGCTGTCTCTTCTGGCTTTGTGACACCCTGTGCATGTTGGCTGCCATTGTGCCTATTTTGCATGCTAGTGCATACAGTACATTAGCAACATGGCGTGAATTCTAGGAGGTGTAATTTTTTTCTCTTTATAAGAGCTGAGTGTAAATGACTGGATTGGAATATGAAACAGAATATGTGAGATATCCACAAAAATGCACCAGATTATGTGCATAAAGGCAAATACTCACCCTTACCATCATAGCCCTCACTAACTCCAGCCCTTCATATATAAATATATTTCATATATTTGACTTTGTCATGAGATACACTTCCTGTAGCCGTCTTTGTTTTGCATCTGACTTACAGCCAGGGCCAGCCAACTGAACTCTCGGGCCCGGTACACTGATGCAGGCTTGCCGACTTTCTAGCTGACCCTTCCGGGAGGGAGCAGCCAGATCGGCACCACAGGGGGGGGCGTGGCCAGCTCAAGGAGGCGGGGTGAGTATTTGTGGGCGGTCTGGGGGTTCAGAGAAATTGCGGGGGGGAAAGAAGGGGTTGGCGGCAGCTGGGAGGATTGCCTGCCTTCCCGAGAGGTCAGGAGTGGCACCCGATTTTCGGGAGGCTCCCGACCAAATTGGGAGGGTAGGCAAGTATGCACTGATGTCTCTGGGGGTGCCACCTTCTCACCACCACCTCCGATCCCGCACATCTCTCCCCTGCATGTGTGATATGTGAAGCATGATATGTTAAATGAAATTTATGCAAGCCTTTAAATAAAGTAAAACTACACTATGACTTGCCACACTGTCTCTCTATCACTGATGATGCAGGCTGTAGTTCTTGTCTGCTGTCTCTTGTAAGGTCTTCTTGATGACAGTGCTGTCAGGGGTAGGAGGGATGGTGTCTGCAGCCAGCCATCCTCAGTCCTCAGTCCCTTCCTCAAATTCAGCTTCTCATCATCATTCTCCATCCCTAGCCCCATCACCTTGTGTTCCAGCCCATCACCTTCCTCCATCCCCAGCCCCATCACCTTGCTCTGCCCCCAGCCCCTATCACCTTCCTCTGCCACCAGCCCCTATCACCTTCCTCTGCCCCAGTCCCTATCACCTTCCTTTGCCCCCAGCCCCTATCACCTTTCTCTGCCCCCAGCTCTTATCACCTTCCTGTGCCCCCATTCCCCATCACCTAACTCTGCCCCAGTCCCTATCACCTTCCTCTGCACCCAGCCCCTATCACCTTCCTCTGCACCCAGCCCCTATCACCTTCCTGTGCACCCAGCCCCTATCACCTTCCTCTGCCCCTATCACCTTCATCTGTCCCCAGCCCCTATCACCTTCCTCTTTCCCCAGCCCCCTTCATCTTCCTCTGCCCCTCCACCTTCCTACATCCCCTTTCACCTTCTTCTGTCCCCAGCCCCTTTTACCTTCCTCCACCCCAGCCCCTTTCACCTTCCTCCAACCCCAGCCCCTATAACCTTCATCCATCCCCAGCTCCTATCACCTTCCTCTATCCCCACCCCCTATCACCTTCTATCCCCAGCCCCCTTCACCTTCCTCTGCTCCCAGCCCCTATCAGCTTCCCCCTTCACCTTCTTCTGTCCTCAGCACCTATTATCTTCCTCTGCCCCCAGCCCCTATTCCTCTATCATCCACCAAACTCCTCAAGGTTGTTGCTAGATCCAAGTCCTGTCTCCAGCGCAGCAAACCCCACTTGATGCTGCATGTTCTACCAGCTACAGATCCATCTCGACTTTGAATCATACTAAATCCTATGTCTCAGCTTTGCCTTCTCACTCTAGACTGTGTGTTTGGATGAGCATGGCCTTCTCTACCCTCAGTATCACCTCCTTCATCAACCTTGTATGCACATGTTCTCTTTTCTTTGATTTGTTAACATGACTGTTCAGTACTGCAGAGCTTAGTGGTAAACAATGATAATTATTTACATTTAATAAACTTACATAAGACTTTATTAATGAACAACACATACAATTCAAATCACTTTTCATATTTACTGTGTTTTTAAATGTGGTCACAAGTTACATTACAGTGTGTGACTAACATTATTATGTGTGTTGATAGGGTGCTTGCAAGTCCAGTTTCATTGGTGTGATTTATGCCAGTTTGTGTATTTATGTATTTTGTATAAAGGGGCAGCTATACCTTCTTTTTATTAGCTTCTTTGTATTTGTAATAGACAATTTAATCCTCCCTGCCCTAACACTTTCAGCACCTGCAACTTGAAAACGAAAGCTATTATGTGGAGGGAGAAGAGGGATGTAGAAAATTAAATTGATCTATAGGGCACAGATTAGTAAAATTTAATTAAACATGGCATTATTCTGTAACTAATAGAAAGTATAATCACATGAATGTTGCAAGAATTTACAGTTACAATAAAATATTGCAAAACAAAATTAAAATAAATAAAATAACTTGAATATATCAATGTTGTATAAAGGTGCGTACACACTAGACGATATGCTCCCTGAGCGATATCGTCTAGTGTGTCCCCGGCATGGTGTGCTCAATGTCGTTCATGACATTGAGCACACCCGCTGAACGATATCATTAATGATATCGTACAGCGCCGGGCTCTCTCCCCGATCCTAACGATGATGACGAATGACCTGCGGGAAGGCGCGTCGTTGTTATCGTTCATTGTTTTTGTGTTAAACATGGACGATAAAGTGGACGACTGAACGATAATGATATCATTATCGTTCAGTCGTCCACTTTAATCGCCCAGTGTGTACGCACCTTAAATGTTTTTGTAAAAATCCCCTACAGTCATTTCAATGTGTTTTAAGGGCCTATGTATCAAGCCTACAATCTGTCCTCTATGTACTAAACTCCAAAAAACAAAGCTTTTCTTCAGATGGTGTAAACTGCTGTAAGCCTATGGAGGCTCCAGGTGCAGGAGAGAGAACTTTCGATCTCTTTCTCTCACAGCCCCCGGCCGGCTCCGGAAGCTGACACTGTGCATGCGCAGTGTCAGCTTCCCCTAGAAAAGTCTATCTCTTTTGTGAAGGACTTCTACAATTTGCCTAGGATATAAGTCGCAGGGACAGAGATTACCGAAACCATTGTCCCTGCGAGTTCCCCTTTGTACATAGCGGGGATATTTTCATTAAAAATGAAAATATCCACTGCGAGATGGATACATAATAATCGCGGCAGTACTGCGATTATTAGTACATAGACCACTAAAGGTTAATTTGGTTTGGAAACTTCTTCTTCAAACCATAGCTACAGTATAAAAGGATCATTTACAGAATGGAGTACATCACAGCAGACTTGCAACTGGTAATGCCATGTTAAAAATAAATATACATTTATGGGACAATAAATGCAATATTGGTAAAATATATATTTTGTTGTACCAAGAAGAGGATGGAACAATCTGTATGTTATATTTTTTATATATATTAAAAGTAAAAATCATTCAGATGGATGTGGTACTCAAACTCGGTCCTCAGAACCACACACAGTTCACGATTTCCAGGTCACCCAACAGGTGCACAGGTGTAGTCATTACTCACTGACACATTCTAAAAGATCCACAGGTGAAGCTAATTAATGCACTTGTGATTCTGTGATGAGACCTGGAAAACATGCACTCTTTGGGGTCCTGAGGACCAAGTCTGAGAACCTGTGGTCTAAAGGTGCGTACACACTTTGGACGACTGAAAGATAACGATACCATTATCGTTCACTATATCGGGCAGTTTATACGCAAAAACGATGAACGTTAACGACCAATGTTGCGCTTTCCCGCAGGTCTTTGGTAATTGTCGTTCATCACTTGAACATGCAGGCCACCCTGATGATATTGTCAGATTGTTGCATGCTCAGGGATGATGGAGGGTGCCCGGCACTGAACGATATCGTGAATGATATCATTCAGTGTGTGTGCTCAATGTCGTTAACGACATTGAGAACCCCTGCCGGGGACACACTATACGATGTCGCTCATGGAGCGAATCGTCTGTTGTGTATGCCCCTTTACATGATAGTAGGCTGTGATTAGTGGCGGCTCCAGAGGTGGGGATACAGCACAGTCCAAAATTCAAATAGGGGAGCACCTCCAACTGCCCTTCCAAACGCTGCCAAACATCTCCGGCCAGGACTCACTGGCAGTTGGTGTGGCTACCATATTTGAATTTTGGAATCATTTCTGGAGCCGCCACTGGCTGTGATTATGAAATATTCTTTATCCTGGGACATGTGCATAGAATAATGCAATCCATGTTGCCCAAGTTGCTATGCTATCCTACATTAAAAATGGAACAGATGAATATAGAAAGATCATTTACCTTTACCCAAAGTAACCAGTAGATTTTTACTCAAAGCAAAATCCACCAATGTCAGGATCAGAGAGATGAACAACAATAATAGGAATTTCTCTACTCTTCTGACTAAATAGCATGATGTCGCTCTTACCTCAGGTGTATGGCAGTATGTGTTAGATTGCAGGGCCGGGGGAGGTTCTGGGATTTGGTCCATGCGTTTATAAGGTGATCAGGGCATTCACAAGTTGCCTGTTGCAGCTGGCCTGTTTGTTATTGGTGTTCTGCCATACACATGTTCTGATTTGATTTGTTATAAGGGATCCGGAACTTAGAGGGTACAAATATCCCACCAAAGTCACCTTTTTAGTAATACAAATAAGTTATATAAGTATTCTTATTGGATCAATACATTACTCCTTTATGTGTTTTAAGAAAATGCTGTTTATGGTCTCCTAACTGGTAACACACACTGCAGCTGTGAGAATGGCAACTTTTATTTCAAGTACTAATTATGTATCCTGTACGCCTTACAAACGGAGTAACCCAATATCTATTCAGCTGTGAGCAACAGCAAAACTGATTTTTATATAAATTGTAGGCTATAGAGTTATATTACCAATTGCAAATGTGCTGTTAAAACAATAATTCCAAGCAGTGTAATACTTCTTAATATATTTAAGAAACACTGGTGTATGTAATAAAACACCACACTGCAAATCGATGTATCCCAGTCTTGTGTAATCAGTGAAAAAATACAGTGCTTTATGCAGTAATTGGAATATTTAAAATAATTTATAGCAACATCAGACAATGGGGTACAACCAGTCTTATGCTTGTTGGTTATAACTTTAACATGACCCATCCATGGGTCCTTATTAGGCAGTTTAATCAGCATATGTGTTCTCACTCCAAACAAACCCTTACGCGTTTCTCCAAATAGTAATAAAAGCAGAATTATTATTTTAAGAATTCAGAGGTCCTTTTTAAGGGGCAGCAGTATCTGTTTTTATATATTTCCAATTACTGTATAAGTTTATTAGGTATATGCCTGATTATTTTCTATTTGTTTACTGTTTGCAGTTAGCTTTACCACTATCTCCCACTGCCAGCCTTAACCCCTTACTTGTGTTATCCTTGTGATTTTAGCAAGCAGGCCTGACAATTGCATGTGCCTGGTTATAGTTCATTTTATTATATTATTATTTTTCATATTAGTGGTTATTTAACTATTATTATGCACACATTTTGTTCTTTGTATGTTGACATTTTATGTTACTGTACCTCATAGTAATTCCTTTATTATTCAGTATTTGTTATTCTGCCTCATATACTACCTGCAAATGCCTGCACCAGCCTCATGTAAAATTGTACTTCCTTGCACTTAAGTCCAGGGGGCAAGTGATTACCAGTGAGCACATTGCCTGCGCTGCTATGGGTGAATAGGTTTACACAATAAATGCAATTCATTATAACCACAAATAAGTCATTTCTCCTTCCTTTCATTAGTAAATGAAGGTGCAATTTTGGTCTTTATTTTTCTTTATCTTGATGTCATTTTTTCTTCCAGATCTACTGATGCCTCATACTGCTGATGATCAATATCTGCACAGACTCATGGCCTTGGCACCTTAAATGATCAAACCAACAGAGGATTTGTGTTTGGAGTGGGCACTGGAAGAGGAGAGGCTTTTGTTGGTTTACCAAAAATCTACATTATGGATATGGCAAAGCTTATAATGATGGCATGCATGTTGCTACTTCTAACTCCATGGACATGTTGGTCCAAACCAAAGAGTTCACCACACATGAATTCTGTGAGGATAGATGGAGACCTTGTTTTGGGTGGTCTTTTCCCTGTCCATGGAAGGGGAAGTGATGGCCGAGCCTGTGGAGAACTCAAGAAGGAGAAAGGAATACACCGTTTAGAAGCAATGCTATATGCCCTTGATCGTATTAATGCTGATCCTGATCTTTTGCCTAACATCACCTTAGGTGCAAGAATTCTGGACACCTGCTCCCGAGATACTCATGCTCTAGAGCAATCTCTGAGCTTTGTCCAACCACTCATAGACAAGGACAGGGCCGAAGTGCGGTGTCTGAGTGGTGGAAATCCTATCATTGCACAGCCCGAGAGGGTGGTGGGAGTTATTGGCGCATCTTCTAGCTCTGTTTCTATCATGGTGGCCAATATTTTGAGACTCTTCAAGGTGAGTACACATTAATTGTTATCTTTATTTTAAATGACACACTGTATTATTATTTTTCTAAAGTGCTTCTGTACTGTAGGTACCATTTCATAAAACTTACAATCTAGCATCTCTTTTTATGGTGGATTTTACCTATGGATTAGAGTAAGCACAGCCGCTAAACATTAGAGACTAGAGACTATATGAAAAATATATATTTTTCCAATATTAAATTTTTAATGAACATATCAGAAATATGGGGTACAAAGAAGAAATGGAAGGGAGGGGGAGGGAGGGAAGGTACAAGAGGAAGAGGCAGCCGTCTGCACATAACACAGCAAAATAGTAAAACAAACAAGTAAATACCTTCACAAGGTAAATGAACAAAGTAACACCAACAAATCAAGCATTAAGGTTGTCACCATAAGAGATATGTTCAGTGAAATTAAAGGGGTAACAGACAGGTGATAGGAAGGAGCACCCCTCCATCTGAAATTGAATTGGTAGCATTTCATGGCTGGTGATAAAGCTCATTTGGAGGATTGTGCTTCCATTGTTTCTTCCATTTCAAAATTATATTAGGTTTTTGAAATAACCTTGTCAATAAGATGGTGGGAAGGAGACTTCCAATTTTGCACTATAGCAGCTATAGCTGCTAATAGAAGGTGCCCACGGACATACTGATCTGGTTTGAGGACAGTGAGAGGGCACCACTGGAGCCCGGCCAACATTGGGTTCAGGGAGAGCAAGAGCTTCAGGACTCTGAGAATAAGCATGTTATGCCCAACTCTAAAAGGTCGTAAAATGGGGCAATCCAAAAATATATTTAGAATGATAACCTCATGGCCACGTTGATGCCAGTATAGCTGCAAACAAATGGGCCAATTCCAGGATGTTACATTTTAGTAACTAATTAATATGTAAGTGGAAATAATATATATACTTCTGCAATATATAATGTCATAAATCATACTATTATGATATTTTGTATATTATTTTAGGTGTGTTTTTCAAATGCTAGAAATACCTTTTTGTGCTTGCTCAATGTTCTATTCTCTTATAGTGATTAAATACAACCCATTTGTATCACATGACTGGCCCACAATGCGTAAAGATTATGGCTATTCCCAGGCAACATTCCCTTATTTAAAGCATGAGCCTGGGAGGCCTCAGCAGCAATTTTGTGTGACTGGTCAATAAGAGTTTCAGATGAGTAGTTTTAAATCACTCATATGGTCCAGCCCTCTTCAGCCAGCTGATGAGGGCAATACATGTCTGGATGAAAGCATCATATGACTGACACTTGCCACTGTTGCTAAACAACAGAATATGCTGGCGCTATATAAGTAACTGTTAATAAATATTAAATAAATAGTGTGCCCTGGTTGGGAATATCAATCAATGTCAATACACAGTGAAGGCAACATCTAGATAGGAGAATTATTCTAATTAAGCAACTGGTTTTAGAAAAGTATGCAATTGGAAAAGATAATTCATGGTCTTACAGGCTCATAGTAAGCAAAGCACACTGCTACATTTTCAATCAACAATCTCAATCCAACATTAATCTCCGATCCATAATTAAATATATAACAGCTTTATAATACTGCAGTGAGTTTTTGAAAAGTGTCATTGTTAGTTTGTCATGATAGAGGGAATTACTTGGCGCAATAGCTGAATTTAATGCTTTTTTATGGGTAATATTTATGCATCGGTTAAATTATTTGCTGTGGGCTGACCTCGTATGCTTAGGAAACTCTGAGTAAAATAAAACCAATTCTGTAAATTTCCTGCAGACACTAATGGGCTTAATAGGATTTTAATGGTGATCTTAATACTCTGAACACAGTTGGTGTGTGATCTTTGTATATCTCTCCTTTTCTTTATTTCTTAGCCTTCCTAAATCATTCTCTTCTATCTTTCTGACTATTATTCCTAATTTATCTTGTTGTTATCTTCTTTGGTCATCTCTCTTCTCTTGTACTTTAATTATCTGTATTTTTCTGCTAATAATAATAATAATTCCCAATTAAATTATTTTGTCATTCTCATAGTACCTATTCTGAAATAGACAGAGCACCATTGCCCCACTTATACCACTTTTATACCAAAGTTCTGAGTATGACCCAGAGGTTGGAATAGGGTTCCAATCCGGATCAGACCCAGAACTTCACCGGCGCCGACCCAGGATATTCCAGAGTCGGCGCCGTTCACACCAGAGCGGGGTCTGCAGTAACCCGGCTCTTCCGGCGTTGAAGTGGACGCTTGGAGATGACGTCATCTCCAAGCTCCACTGAAGCCAGCCAACGACCCGTGGCCAACCCTGCAAAATACCTGAGTTGGATTCCTGGGTCCCTGGACCCGGGTGGATCCATTTACACCGACAAACATCCCAGGTTGATGCGCATCAACCCGTGATTTTTAGCTCGGTGTAAAAGGGGTATAACAAAGTTTTAATCACTGTTATTCCTTCATGCTGATCTCTCTCCCCACATGTTTCTCATTTAAACATCTCTCTACACCACATCCCTCTCTATCTCTTTTTTGTAGTCTCCTCTCTGAATTCCCCTGAAGTGCTGATAGAATTAGATTTTCTAGGGAAGCTCTTAACGAGCAGTAATGCAGCATGAGAAGCCAATATTAAATAATTAATAGAGAGAGAAAAGACAGTGAAAGAAAGGCAGGCTAAAGCCAGATACACACACATACTGTATGTCCAAAAGCCAAGTGCCTTTCGGGCAAACTGCAGAAGTGCAGCTACTGGACAGTGCATCTCATACCTGCCGTGAAATCGTAATGCATAGAAGAAGAGTCACGTCATGTGATAAACCTGCTGTATTTATGAAAAATAAATATTTTAATCTGGAAGGTAAAGCTGTGTCTGTCTATATTAATGAACAGGGTACAAGCCAGGGCCGGACTGGGACTAAAAATAGGCCCTGGCATTTAAAGCACACAGGCCCACCTCGTGTCAGAAGCTGGCTCCGGGCACAGACTCCTCCCCTTACTATTCCTGACTCCTCCCACTTTCCAATCTATGGCTATGCTCTTATAAATATAATTAATATTAGAACAGCATACAAGTGCACATCATTCTCTGTATTAAAACACACACAACACAGCTCACCCTGCAGGGGATTCATACATGTGCCATAGTCGGACATTTGGTTGGTTCTGTTAGCTAAAGCTGGCACTTCATTGGTGTAGGCCACACACAAAGAAGGGTAGGCATTTTTCCAATAACCAAGCACTAGCTAAGCAGTTGTAGAAAATTAAGGTAGGAACACACTAGATTAGGCCTGGCCAACCTGTGGCTTCCCCAGCTGTTGTGAAACTACAAGTCCCAGCATGCCCTGCCACAGTTTTGCAAATGGGGAATGCTAAAACTGTGGCAGCGCATGCTGGGACTTGTAGTTTTGCAACAGCTGGAGAGCCACAGGTTGGCCAGGCCTGCTCTAGATGATTTATGCACAATTTGGCTGATTACGACACATCAGAACGACAATCGTGCAGTGTGTACCCTCAATGTCACTGACGATGCGTGGTCCTACACATCATCAGCGACATCGCCCATCGGATCTGCTGCAGGTCCGACAAGCAACATAGTCAGCGAGGGCCATGCTGCCAAATGCAACATGGCCCCCACCGTTGCTATGTCGCTCCCGACATTGGCAAGTGTATATACACTAGTAAGTGTGCATTGCAAAACATATTTATCTAATTTAAATTAATTTAAACAACAGACGCTTGTTTAATATACTTGTTATTTTAAATATATTTTTTGGTAATGTCATTATTTCACTTATTATTTAATTATCCTTATAGATTCTATAATGTGTGTCCACTCCCGGCTTCT
This sequence comes from Taudactylus pleione, assembly GCA_031769625.1. NCBI lineage: Eukaryota > Metazoa > Chordata > Amphibia > Anura > Myobatrachidae > Taudactylus > Taudactylus pleione. The sequence goes on from JAUIMM010001601.1 coordinate 780,574, forward strand.
CTGTTCGGAAGAGGGTGGCAGCGTTAATCAAATGACTACAGGGTAGGAAAGTATCACATCTGAAAAAATGTTTAGGCAGAAATGACAGTTTTTCGGATGTGATACTTATGTAGATTCTGCATGATGAATACAACCGAAAATGTAGTAAATTCTAAACTAAATTAACACTAAACAATTTTAAGGCCCCAAAGAGTGATAAATAGGATTCCACTATGCAAAGCATGGAGAAGAATTGCAGAATATCCCCAGTGAAAACTATCACTGGAGATAGAGCCTGATTCAGCAGCGAACGCAAGATTCCCAATGATCGGGAATCTGCACGTGCGGAGGACCCATTCTGCGGTTGTGCAGAATGGGTCCTGCATAGATACACGTGAATACCTCTGCCTGATTCACAAGGGGCGGTGGGGGGCCTGTTAACGGAAATGGGGGCGTGTACGCCCCTTTTTTGGGAGTGGTTAGCCAGGATCTGCGTTGATCATGGCTTACTCTGCTGGCAAGGAGGCCCGGAGCTGACCATCAACCACCGATGGTCTCAATGGTGATCACAGCATGTGACCTCCGTCGCAGTGCTGGGATCGCAAATGCAGAAGGGTGTGTCATATACCTCCAGCGCGTTTGCATTATTGCAAGAATCACAATTGCAAAGCTGACTATGTAGTCAGCTTTGCAATTTTGATTCTTGCTGAATCAGACCCATAGTTTTCAAGGATAGAAAGGGGACTTTGAAAATAGGCAAGATCCCTAAAACTTTCAAAAATATCTGGTTGTCCCATGAGGATGTAATTATGATCCCGTTGATCGGGATGCCAGCGCTCAGAATGCTGACGCCAAAATCACGACACCAGTCAGAATTCCGGTACCAGCATCCCGACCGCTGACATCCCGACGGAAGGTAAGTATTGGGGATAGGGTGAGGGTTAGGCACTAGGGGGGAGGTATAGGGTTGGGCTGTGGAGTGGGGGGCCGGTTAAGGTTAGGCTGCGGAGGGGAAGGTTAGCCTACTTACCAGTAGGTGTCAGCATTGTAACCCAGTCAGGATGCCGGTATCGGGATTGTGGGCGCCGGCATACTGTACCCAACCCATCCCATGATTTAGGGCTTTTTACCTTTGATACATAGATGGCTATATTTAAGAATATATTATTTTATTCATCTTTGAAATGAAAGTAGACAATCTGTTTAAAGTTTTAATTAAGCATAATTTCTGAATGGGGATAAAAAGCAATAAGAGCATAGAAGCTTCAAGCTTCTTAAATCAGTGACTGTCCTGCAAGATAAATTTGGTTTAAGTACAGAGTAAAAGATCTGAGTGCTGTTTAATACAATACCTTTTCATATCAGTCTGAAAAAATATCAATTTCAAGCAGATCATTTTATTTTATTACAACTTTTTGTAGTATGCTGATTTGTATGTACTAACTAGAATCCCCGTCAGCTTAGGAAAGGCCTGTAATATTTTAAACTAATTATAAAGACATTTCTCGGCCTGTTCCCATACTTGGAGCTAGCATCTTCATATGTCCCCTCCAGTTTCTTTGTCCATGATCAACTTGACAGAACTATTTAAACAGGTAGGGATTTTTCTGCTTCTAGATTATGTAATTAGTGAATGGACTAAACTCTAAAAATAAGTATAATGTGCAGAGCTGAACATACTCATGCAGCAACTGTTACATAATGCTTTTCTGAATCTACTGTTGTGATCTAAAATCTAAAAAAACCCAAAACAGTAAGGTAACACACAAGGCTCTCCAGCCTTTTAGAACAACAAATCCCATATTGCACTGTGGCAGGGTATTCACAGCCTTGTCATTCCACTATGCTGGTAAGCCACAAAAAGTGACAGGCTTTCATGCAAACAATACACACTAGTGTGAGTGTGACACTAACCACCATCCTCTTCATTTCTGTTCCTGCTGCATGCAGTCTCTCTCTAGTAGCAGCCTCCAGTGTATGTAGGGGGGCGTGTCTATGCTCTGATTGGTTGAGTGACAGTGTGTGATGTATCACTCAGCCAATCGGAGCAATTCATACACTGTTGAGAAGATCCTGCTCCGATCAGGTAACTTTTCAGTGTTGGAGCATTCTGCAAAGTTTAAACGAAGACTGCATAGGGGTGGGCCAGGTAAATTCAGTAAACTATAGTATAGCCTATGATCAGCCCGCACCTGCATTGGCCCCGTCCTGAAGGTAGTGGGCGGAGCTACAAATCGGTGAGGCGGGACCAGTGCGTGCGACCCTGAAACTGTTTCTTTAGAAAAGACTGCTGCTGTTCGGCTGCCTTGGACCGGCCCATCTGGCCATCAGCCCTTCTGGCATATGCCAGAATTGCCAGATGGCCAGTCCGACCCTGGTACAAGCCCAGGTATAGGTGAATACATCTGCTGAACTTATGCTGGACCTGTTAATATATGATTTTGAACTCATGAAAATTAGGCGTATAGTCTAAATCGGGGTGGGCAATAAGTTGCCCTATCTGGAGGATCACTTCTTGCCCACCCCTGGTCTGCATGGAAACCAACATATATTGTCAGATTATAAGACTTCTGTGCTAATGAAATGTACCACCTAGCCATAATTAAGTTGCCCTACTTTGAGCTGTCTGTAGCTCTAATAGATGGAATGGGATTGTTTAGCCACTGGTTGAAATCTCGACAGGGAGAGCCCGGCAGGACAGAATGCCGACAGTGCACGTAAGTCAGTCTAACCTTCCCCTCTCCTCCCCCTAACCCTAACCTGCCTTTAGGGGTGCCTATCACTAACCTCCCTCAATTAGTGCCTAAACCTAACCCGTCCTCCCCACTCCCTAAATCTAACCCTCCCGGAGGGGTGCCTAACCCTAACCTCCCCCCATTAGTGCCTAACCCTAACCTTCCCGGGGAGGGGTCCCTAACCCTAAGTCCCCCCGCGGTGCCCTGAACCTAACCCTCTCCCCCTCAGTGGCTAAGTAGAATGGGAGACCGTACGTCGGTATCTTGACGCCTGTCGTATCTCCTTAGCTGGCATTCCAGCGTCGGGATTGTGACCGGCATATAACTAAAAGCCCTAATAGATGTAGGGTTACCAAGTTTTATTTTCAGATTCCCGGAAAGGTGTTGTAACCACGGGCGTGGCCAAAACCGCAGTAGTTAGAACTATTTAATTTTTCAGAGCCTCCCCAATTTATATGCCATCAGCCCTTTCATATGCCATCAGTGCCCCCTTTATATGCCTTCACCTTTCCTACACATGCCACTTTCACCTGATCTCCCATCAGAGAGCACCAGCATTCAACCAGACTGCCCATTTTTTCCATCAGACAGTCTGGGAATCACTCTAGGCATTACCAATGCAAATCTGATGTTCCGATTCCAGCATGGTTGCGAGCAGTGGCGGAGGCCGAGAGTGTTGTAAGCACTGAGCTTCAATGTGACTTCACTGCAGTGCAGCCAACTGAGGTCCCCATTTACTAATGAGTTTTATTACCAAAATGAGTGATAAATTTCACTGTGTATGATAAATGGTGCTCCAGCCAATCAGCTCCCAACTGTCATTTTTCAATTAGACGAAATGTTGCAAGAGACAGCGAGAGAGATAAGGATATGATAGGGACAGAGAAGTCACTTTGAGAGAGAGCGGGGCGCAGAGAAAGAGGGAAAGAGGACAGAGGTGGAAAGAGACAGATAGAGTTAGGCAACGGAGTGGAGAGAGATCGAGATGGGCAGAAGAGGGGGGAAATAGGGAGAGAGGAGGCTGGCTATGGGCATCTCTATAATAGCTTTGCGATTGCAGTCATTACCATATTTTCACAGCAGACCTGCGTGCGTAGTCGCAACTGCGATCACAGTAACAATCCATAGTGAATCAGGCCCAGAGTTTTGTGCTATGGAACATTACCAACAATTAATTAAAAAAAGCATAAAATAGGGCTAAATATTAATATATTAATATTCATTTATTATATAGGGATCTATTAGCCATAGATTTGGATAAGCTATGGTTGACTACATACTCCCTTTGGAATTTAGATTTCCTAGATATGTTTTGTACTGTTGAGAATTTATAGAATATGGAAATTCCATTAAAAGACCCCCCCTCAGCTTCATTACAAGAAGTACACCTCCACACTTTGCACAGAGCATATATTTCCCAAGGTCTATGCATGCATATGGTACCTGATGAACCTAGGCATTGTCCGAAATGTATAGCTCAAAAAGCTCTATTCTTTCATAATCTTTGGGACTGTTATAAGATAAGATGATTTTGGAATAAGGTGCTTTTATTCCTTAACTCATTATTGGCCCATAAACACTTAATACCCTTTATCACTATAATGGTTACCATGGGATGTAGTCAGGTTACGACTACACTGAAATTGAAAGGCCGACATGGGACTAAAGATAGGCATCGAAATCCCGACACCTATCATTAGCCCCGCATAGAAATCCTGATGCCCGACATACCGAACGAAGGTAAGCCGGGAGTCGGGTTGTAGCTGTGCGGGGGGGAGAGATTTAGGTTTAGGAATCCCCGGGGGGACTTAGGGTTAGGCATCCTCCTGGGAGGGTTAGGGTTAGGCTAGGGAAAGGGGAGGTTATGGTTAGGCACCACCAGGGAAAGGTTAGACTTAGGCACCCCCCGAGAGAGTTAGGTTTAGGGTGCAGGAAAGGGTGGTTAGGCTCCAGCACCAATGGGGTGAGGTTAGTTATGGGGAGGTTAGGCACCACTTAAGGAGGGTTAGGATAAGAAGAGAGAAGGGTTTGGGTGCTTATCAGCCCCAGTCGGGATTTTGATCCGTTGGTCTGCTTCCACTGTCGGAATTTGATACGGCGGCTACTCAGCCGCCGTGATTACATACCGATTCCATTACCGTGGCTAAAAAAAGTTATATTAATTAATTGGATTTCAAAATCTGCCCCTCTTTTGGTTAAGCTTACAAAGACGATTTCTTTTGAATGTGGAGAAAGGTGCTCCTCATTTTTACAAGAAATTGGTTCCATATATTGAGTCTCTGTATCAGTCTACACAAACAAAAGTGTTTAAACTTTTTGGACATACTGAGTGGTCCTACTACGTAACCTCTATAATTGTAACTACCGTATTTGGAAATTTTATTTTACTGCAAGGAATGTGACTCAGCCATTAACCTTCCTAGCACCTCCTGCCCCCCCCCCATTCCCTCTTCTTTTTTTCCTTACTTTATTGAGAACTTAAATTGTATATTGGTATTGTTTGTTGCTACACATGAATATACTTTTGGAATATTTAATATTTTCCTTTTATTGCTGATTATCTTTGATTGATTGTCACTATTTCTAAAATTGTTGTTTAGTTCAGCAATTTCCTATATTGTTGGACTGTCTTTGTTTAATTTTGCTCTGTATTCAGCTATTTTTTTTAAAATGTGTGCAATGTCTTATGCTGTGTTGCTATTAATAAACAGATATTTTAGAATAAAATAGGGCTAAAAGGAAGAACAAGATTAAAAATAGTCTATAAATGAGAAACGATTAATAAACAAATCATTCTCTGGAAATCATGGAGAATTTATACCCCAAGCACCCAACTTTTATATGGTTAAATTGTCACCGTTATATTAGTTTATTAAAAATGCCTTCTAAGAGATCTGCCAAAACAGGAGCTCAAACCTACTAGAGATGTGTGCCGGACCATTTTTGCTGGATGTGGATTTGGCTCTGATTTGTCGTCTGGTTTTGGATTTGGATTTGCCAAACCGCCGTGACTGGTTTTGTATTTGTATTTTTTTTTTTTTTACAAAAAAGCTAAAATCACATAATTTGTTCAATAACATTAATCCTTAAAATCCTTAAAAACATTAAATCCTTTTTTGTTCAATAACATTCACTTCCAGTCATTTCCCCTCAATTTTGACCACCTCACAGCTGCGTGGCGTCAAACCGCTTTTACGCACACGCTCTGGGGTAATACAGCATACTGGGGTGCAGTGCACAGTACAAATACAACAATTTTTAATTTTTTTAAATTGGCAGCTTGGCTCACACTGCGTAGAATCAGACTGTCTTTACACACATACTCTGGGGTAATACAGCGTACTGGGGTGCAGTGCGCAGAACAGTACATTTTTTTTTTTTCACTTTATTATTCTAAAGTTTTTTTTGCTTGACAAATATCGAGTCACACTGTGAACGCAGTGGGTGAGGCATGCGGAAACAGTGCAGAAATTAATTAGACTAATTAGACTAAGGGGACTGGACACAGCTTGTGACTTAGATGGACATAGTGATAGCACAGCCCCTTAGAGATGGACACAGCCCCAGCAGCACAGCCCCTTAGAGATGGACACAGCCCCAGCAGCGCAGTCCCTTAGAGATGGGCACAGCCCCACTTGGACACCGCAGAGCTGAAAGCAAGCATGCAGAAGCGTAACTGGACTGGAGTGAATGGTGCCGAGTCCCGGCCGCAACTCCTTATATGGAATCCAAACCCCGCGAGAATCCAACGCTAGGAGGATGAGGTTCGGCCTTGATCTAACATCCGAGCTTGGCGAGAAACCCCAAGCCAGGACTCAGATGCTGCTCAGATTAAGAAGTTCGGATTGGTCTGGATTCAATGTAATCCATACTGCTCATCTCTAAAACCTACCAGTACAATTGTACCAATGTCAGTCCCTCTGGCTGCCAGGGTATACCATGGATAAAATAAAGGCATGGAGGGGATTTATTTTTATGCAGCCCAGTGGCAGCAGCAACTGCAAAGGGCACTTGTCTAGAAGTAATTACAGTGATGGGTAAGGAGATTGGCATGGACTGGGGCAGACAGGGAGGTGGGTGAGTAGGCGGGTGAGGACAGGAGGTGAGTGTGGACTGGAGGCAGACAGGAAAGCAGGTGAGTCGGTGGGTGATGACAGAAGGTGGGCAAGGACTGGAGGCAGACAGGGAGGTGGGTGAGGACAGGAGGTGGGCATTGACTGGAGGCAGACAGGGAGGTGGGTGATGACAGGAGGTGGGCAAGTGGAGGCAGATGGAGAAGCAGATGAGTAGGTGGGTGAGGACTGGAGGGGACAAGGACTGGACACAGGCAGTGAGGGCAATGACTTGAGGCAGATGGGGAGGGGGACAAGGACTGGACACAGGCAGTGAGGGCAATGACTTGAGGCAGATGGGGAGGGGGACAAGGACTGGACACAGGCAGTGAGGGCAATGACTTGAGGCAGATGGGGAGGCAGGTGAGTACAGTAGGTGGGTGAGGACAGGAGGTGGGCAAAAACTAGAGGCAGGGGATGAAAGGAGATGGGCAAGGACTTCAGGCAGATGAGGGGAGGGGCGAGTAGGGCGGCAGGAGAGGACTGGAAACATGTGAGGACTGAAGGCAGGTGGTCAGGCGAGCGAGTAGGCAAGAGAGGACAGGTGATGGGACTGGAGACAGTCAGGGAGGCGAGTGAGGAGGTGGGGCGCTGAGTTTGTGAATGTAAAGTGATTTTTTTGCAATTTCCAGATGCTACCCATCCAGCATTATTAACACTCTGGACTCTGGAAAGAGAAACTGATTTCTGGACTGTCCAGAGTAATCCAGAAATAGGCAGAATACTACCAAATTTAGTAAGTATACTATTCAGGGTATGGGGAGAAGAAGTTCTAAAATCTGCTGATAGGGAAATATGTGGTGCCATACACGTAAAATGCAATATCAGCAATATCATTCGAAGAGTGAACTGTGAGTGAGTTAGGAGCTGTGAGGTCAGTTCCTCTGGCACATTAGTTCAGTTTCTTTTTCAGTTTTTACCTTGCACAGCGCCATTTAAGAATATATATATTTTTTTCACTGAATCCCCCGCATGCCTTTAGCGGTGTAATTACTAAATTTGGTGACGTTCTGCCTATTAGTTAGAGTTACAGACACATCTCAATAGGCAAACTTTAATTATGGCCACAGTGTATTTTGTTGTTGTGTAAAACTACTCCCGTATCCATTTATATTAAGTCCTGGGTTTAATATTTGTGTTTGCACTGAGTATATGTGAAAATAATGGTCACAATATGTATCTGTCACTTTTCAGCATGTTGTAAATATTTATAATGGTGGGAACAGTGAGCATGCTGGGCACAAGCTGCATGTACAACGATAAAAGGATATAATTTAGTGGCTATATAAAAAGTAGGTGTCCATTATGCACAATTGGTTTTTCAAGCTCATTGGTGGCCACAATAAATTCTTCTGAAGGACTAAATCTACCTGAGTCCCAGACTTAATTGCTGAATCACTGGTAAGTGATGTGACATACTGCAGGAGAAGGATGATAGACAGGCAGTGACAAGGGAGAGGATCGGAGCGGAGAGATCAGATGAAGAGAGATAATTGTGGGTATATTCGGCATAGACATGGTAATGGAGGCCGTATGATATAATGAGTTCACCAAGGAAGAGCTTTATATGTAGAGGAGAAGAGGGCCAAGAGGAGAGCCTTGAGGGACCTCAACAGGAAGGGGAAGTGGAGGAGAGGTAGAAGTGGGTATAGAGAAGGAGCGGTTGGCAGGTAGGGGAATCAGGAAAGAGCTGAGACACAGAGCCAGAAGGAGTGGGAGATATGCAGTAGAAGAGAGCAGTCAATGGTGTTGAATGCTGCTGTAAGTTTGATGAGTATGAGAACAGAGAATTGACCTTTGAATTTGGCTGTGAAAATGTCATTAGTGAGGGCAGTTTTGGTGGCGTAAAGCAACCAAAAGCAGAATTGGAATTGGTTAAGGATAAACACCTTGATAAAGAGGTTATTCACTTTGAAACAGGGTTGTCTGGTTTAAACCACCTCAGTTTAAACCATGGTGTAAACCAAATGTTTTTTTTTTTTTTTTTAAAACACAGGTTTTTTTTTATTATGCTGTGACTACAGGCACAATGCTGTGACTGGTATTATTCCACATTCTTGTTGTTTCTGGTCTTTATCTGAGTAAGCTGAACCAATGCAGTAAATCTCACACACTACAAAGATATAGGGAGGATGAACCAGATAAGAGAGGTGCTAAATCTGCCATGCATTAAGCTAAGACTTCTCCCCCATCAATCCCACAGGGCAGGAAAAAAAACCACAGCTAACATTCTCAGTCTTAGGGCTCTATTTATCAACATTGTTTTTACTAAAATAATGTGAAAAAGGGTGTTTTCACACCCTTTTCACATTATTTTAGTATCACCTATAGTTATTACAGGGCAATTGGAGTAGAATTCATAAAATTCTACTCCAACCCCTAAGTTTCACTTATTTTTAGTAAAGCAGATCGCATTTCCCATAATTGTAATGGGAAATGTGATCCGACCAAAGTTACTAAAAATAAATTGTAAAAAAATACCAGGGAAAGCTCTGTGATAATAACGCCACCTGGAGGTGGCGTTATCCAGGGTCTCCCCCGGTTACCGGCCTCCTGCCCTGCTCTAACGGGGAGAGCAGAGCCGGGAGTCGGTCCCTGTAATCAGCTGTGTGGTCTAAACAGACCGCAAGCTGATTACTGTAAAAAAAAGTACAAAAAAAAATTACATACCTGACTCCAGGGACCAGTGATCGGCCTCCGGTGATGTCTCCCCTCCGGTCAGCTGTTCTCCCACAGTGCACTGCGGCCCGGTCATCAGGTGATCGGGCCCCAGTGCAGTATGGGAGATCATCACCGGAGGCCCGGAGCATGCAGGTAAGTGTAAGTAAGGGAGAGGGGGGGAGGGGGGGTCGCGGGGGTCCGCGATCGCGGGGCGGGGCTTAGCACCGGGGGCGGGGCTTAGCACCGAAGGGGGGGTAGCAGCGGTGACCGGTCGGCGCATGCGCGGGCACTTAATCACGGTATTTTTTGCAAAAATACCGTGATAAGGCTCCGAAGGGGATTTGCAGGGACAGAGCTTTATCGCAAGCTCTGTCCCTGCAAGGGATTTGTAGTAAATCCCTGTGATATTGCCTGAATTGGCAATGCAAATTCACTCGGTAATATCACACTACAATCTGCATTACCAATGCGGATTGTAGTAAATAGAGCCCTTTAAGAGTAAACACCAACACATAACACAGGCAATACACAGAGAAACACCTCATGGTTTAATCTCCATGTTTACCTTTGTATTTCAATTCAAAACCTTCAGTCCTACTGAGATGAGTGCTAGAAAGAAAGACTTTTAGTCACAAGTACAGTATCATCTTATGACTGATGGACGAGCAAAAAAAGCGCTATTGAAAAAAGTTAACCCCAATGTATTTCCCATAATGTAACAACTTCTGACTGCTCAAGCATCTTCAGCTAGTGTAGAAAGAATTTTTTCTTCTTTCAGTTTAGTTAATTCGAAGCTTCGAAACAGACTGGTAACTGAAAAGACCCCTAAACTAGCATTTTTATTCAAAATGTTTAATGCCAGTGACATTTCCAGTTCTAATTAGGGGTGTGCACCGGCCACTTTTCGTGTTTTGGTTTTGGATAGGATCTTTCTTTGTGTTTTGGATCTGGATTGGTTTTGCCAAAACCACCCTTCCGTGTTTTGGGTTCTGTGTTTTGTGTTTTGGATCTGTATTTTTTTTTAAAAAAGCATAAAAACAGCTTAAATCACAGAATTTGCGGGTTTTTCTGCTCCTATTCAATTATTAACCTCAATAACCTTCATTTCCACTCATTTCCAGTCCATTCTGAACACCTCACACCTCACAATATTGTTTTTATGGCCAAAAGATTGCACCAAGGTAGCTGGATGACTATGCTAAGCGACACGAGTGGGCGGCACAAACACGTGGCCCATCTAGGAGTGACACTGCAGTGGCAGGCAGGATGGAAGTTTGAAAAACTAGGCCCCAAACAGTACATACTGCAAAGAAAAAAAAGAGGTGCAAGATGGAATTGTCCTTGGGCCCTCCCACCCACCCTTATGTTGTATAAATAGGACATGCACACTTTAACAAACCAATCATTTCAGCGCCAGGGTCTGCCACATGACTGGGGCTGAAATGATTGGTTCGTTTGGGCCCCCACAAAACAAGCTGGCAATTAATGTGTCCCTGCACAAACTGGCTCTACGTAGGCAAGATGTCATCCTCATCCTCCTCATCCACCGATTCCTTGGATAAAACAGGAAAAAGGGATTTAGGTGTCCCTGGACTGCTTACGGTCTTAGCCAAAGTTTCTGAACTTGACAGTAACTTTTTATGAACGCGCTGCAGGTGTCGTATAAGGGAGGATGTTCCTAGGTGGTTAATGTCCCTACCCCTACTTATTTCACCTTTACATCTGGTACATATGGCAAGACAGTTGTTGTCCGGATTTGGATAGAAATATTGCCAGACCAAAGAGGTGGAATGTTTGGTCTTCTGCCCAGGCATGACCGTGATGGGCTTTTTCATCCCACGGACAACAACTGTCTCCCCCGGATCCTGATTTAAACAAACCACATGTACTTCAACAGTGACATCTTCAATTTGCATATCAGCAAGTGGACTGTGGGTGCTCCATTCAGCACTTGCAGGGGGCGTGCAAATGGTGGAAAGAGCCACTTCTTCCCGTCCAGTACTGGGAAGGTCAGGCATCGCAACCGCCACCACACTTGGACTCTCCTTGGGGATTTGTGATATCTTCTTAGAACGCACAGTTCTTCGCTGTGCTTTTGCCAGCTTAACTCGTTTGATTTTTCTAGTGGGAGGAGGGCTTCCATCGTCATGTGAAGCTGAACCACTAGTCATGAACATAGGGAAAGACCTTAGCCATTCCTTGCCACTCCGTGTCGTAAATGGCATATTGGCAAGTTTACGTTTCTCTTCAGATGATTTAAATGTTTTTTTCAAGGTCATTTTCCTGAACTTTGTCATTTGGGATTGTATGTGCCCTCTACTATGACATTGGGCATCGGCCTTGGCAGACGACGTTGATGGCATGTTATCGTCTATGTCATGACTAGTGGCAGCAGCTTCAGCACTAGGAGGAAGTGGTTCTTGATCTTTCCCTATTTTATTTTTATCGGAGACAGTTTGGTCCTCCATTTATGTTATATTGATATATACGTGCGGCTAAGGCGCACACAAACACAGAAAATATTTTTTTATTTTTGCTGGAGAGTAGTGGACTTTTTGGGTTACACCACCCTTTAAGAAATGAGCCAGCCGGCTCTTTACTTATGGGACACAGGCGCACGCTTGGTGCTGCTCCTTTGTTGATGCACGTGCAGCCACAGTGCACACAATTCACAAACACAGAAAATATTTTTTTATTTTGTTTGGAGTGTACTTTGGGAGTTACAGCACCCTTTAACGGTCAAGCCAGCCGGCCCTTTACTTATGACACAGGCGCACGCTTGGCACTAATTTGTTGATGCACGTGCGGCTACTGTGCACACAATTCACAAACACAAAAAAATATATTTTTTTATTTTGTTTGGAGTGCCCTTTGGGGGTTACAGCACCCTTTAATGGACAAGCCAGTCGGCCTTTTACTTATGGGACACAGGCGCACGCTTGGCGCTGCTCCTTTGTTGATGCACGTGCTGCCACAGTGCACACAATTCACAAACACAGAAATTTTTTTTTCATTTTGTTTGGAGTGCCCTTTGGGGGTTACAGCACCCTTTAGCGGTCAATCCTGCCGGCCTTTTACTTATGGGACACAGGCGCATGCTTGGCACTACTTTGTTGATGCACGTGCGGCTACTGCGCACACAATTCACAAACACAAAAAAATATATTTTTTTATTTTGTTTGGAGTGCCCTTTGGGGGTTACAGCACCCTTCAACGGACAAGCCAGCCGGCCTTTTACTTATGGGACACAGGCGCACGCTTGGCGCTGCTCCTTCGTTGATGCACGTGCGCCACAGTGCACACAATTCACAAACACAGAAAATATTTTTTTATTTTGTTTGGAGTGTACTTTGGGGGTTACAGCACCCTTTAACGGACAAGCCAGCCGGCCCTTTACTTATGACACAGGCGCACGCTTGGCACTACTTTGTTGATGCACGTGCGGCTACTGCGCACACAATTCACAAACACAAAAAAATTTTTTTTTTTATTTTGTTTGGAGTGCCCTTTGGAGGTTACAGCACCCTTTAACGGACAAGCCAGCTGGCCTTTTACTTATGGGACACAGGCGCACACTTGGCGCTGCTCCTTTGTTGATGCACGTGCAGCCACAGTGCACACAATTCACAAACACAGAAAAAATATATATTTTTTTTAGCACTTGGGGGGAGCACCCCTGATGGACAGAGCACCCCCTGGACAACACTACAGCACCCCTTTAGGACTGGGACACTGCACAGGACTTTGGAGTGGACACAGCCCCTATGGACAACTGACTGCACAACACAGTCCAGCCAGCCCCTATGGACTTTGAAGTAGTGGACACAGCCCCTATGGACAACAGCAGCACAGCGCAGCACAGCACAGCACAGCACAACACTACACTGCACTACACTACACTACAACACTACACTACACTACACAGCCCAGCCAGCCCTAACTCCCACCCTCCCTCTTCACTGTCCACAGCCGAGTGAGAAAATGGCACCGACGTGGGTACCTTATATAGGATTCAAAACCCGCGAGACCCGGAAGGCGGGATGATGCCGTTTTGCCTCGATTTCAGATCCGAGTCAGGCGGGAAAAGTCGAGCCTGACTCGGATCGGCCTCGGATCGGGGGGGCTCGGGGGGGTTCGGATTTCAGAAATCCGAACCCGCTCACCCCTAGTTCTAATGCTCAACTCCTTTTTTTGTGTTTGTGTGTTTCTCTGAAAAGTGCTTTTGCATGTTTTAATTATGTTTAGTCTACAATTGGTTTCATGTAAAGATGTCAAATAAGTCATATCAAACCTTAATAACTTTGGTTTGTTAATGTTAGAAATAATTAAAACGTGATTGATCAAGGTTTCTAATACATAGCAAGATTCATTTTTTTTTCCATTTAAACATTAATGCAAAAAACTGGTTTAAACAAAAAAAACAGGGTTTTTGTTTTTTTTCCAACCCTGCTTTGAAACTAGTCGGTGCGGGGTGTTGTGCCTTGGATGCCAGAAAATTGGGAGGACCTCTACAGCCTAGTGAGAAGTTTTCTCTAATCCCGAGATTCCATCATAGTGGGACTTTCCCTTGATATGCTCAGGACTGACTTCCTTCTTGTAGGCAGACACACACCCTCAGTGGAGATTTTGGGAATGGGAGTTATAATACTATCTGTTATTTATAACATTTGTGAGTGCATATTATTTTTGATCATATTAACCATATAAAACCTTCCTCTTTTTCATTTGTATATGACACCATGTTGCAAGGATGCCATTTGAACAGATGATTATCTGCATTTATGATTAGCCTGAAATTTATACAGATACATGATCAGACTTTAATTTTATTTTTTTAGCTATGTCTGAGTGCATCCATAGTGTAAGTTTTGAACACGCAAATTGTCTTTTGAAAGATGGTAACGGATTCACATAAACCACCACTGTGTGAATTTGGAGAGAGACCATTTCTTGGTTGATATATATATATATATATATATATATATATATAATTTTTCTTTTTTTCTCTCACTTGTTTATTGGAATTGTATTATTTTGCAATTGATTGGGGTCATTTGAAGAGCCTGTTCACCAAGAACCATTTGTTGATTTTAGAGGAATGAAATTATTGTATACAGTTGCACAATGAGATTAGATATGTGCTGTTTTTACTAGAAGCCCATTACTCTCTACACTCACTTATCTATTTGAAGTACCTGGCTGCTTTCAGCGAGAATGCTTTTTGTCTCATTATCAGCCAGTTGAAGCTGTCAGTGACTTCGATTTCCTTTCATTGTTTTTTATTTATTAATTAATAGGTATTTATATATATTTACATATTAAGGAGAACTTTACAGAGAATATTTAGTCATTCACTTCAGTACAGGGGCGTAGCCAGGACTTTGTGGGCACCATAGCAACATTTTGAAGGGCTCCTGCCAAATTGCTTCAAGATAGACACCTCTCTCTGCGGCAGTTGTTTGTTTATTTCATTCCCCATAGTAGTGACCTAGTTAATTATATGCCCCATAGTAATGCCCTAGTTCATCTTATGCCCCATAGTAATGCCCTAGTTCATATTATGCCCCATAGTAATGCCCTAGTTCATATTATGCCCCATAGTAATGCCCTAGTTCATCTTATGCACCATAGTAATGCCCTAGTTCATATTATGCCCCATAGTAATGCCCTAGTTCATATTATGCCCCATAGTAATGCCCTAGTTCATATTATGCCCCATAGTAATGCCCTAGTTCATCTTATGCACCATAGTAGTGCCCTAGTTCACATTAGAGATGAGCGGGTTCGGTTCCCAGAGAACCGAACCCACCCAAATTTAGCATATCTGAGTCGGATCCAAGCAGGCTCGGAGGTTCCCGCCTTACTCGGTTCTCGAAACCGAAGCAAAACCATAGAGACGGAAATCTCGCGCTTCGCGAGCTTTTGTCTCTATGATCAATGTAGTATATAAGGGACCACACGACGGACGCCATTTCCACTCCGGCTGTGGAGACTGAACAGGGAGGGTGGGTAGTGTAGGGCTGCGAGAGGTGCTGGTGCTGTCTGCTGTGTCCTGGGCTGGTAACTGCTGATCCATGCTGGTCTCTGGTCACGGTGCTGTCACTATCACTGTGCTGTCTGTGCTGATCCATTCTGGTCTCTGGTCACGGTGCTGTCACTGTAACGGTGCTGTCTGGTGATCCATCTGGGCTGTCTGCTGTGTCCTGGGCTTGTGCTGTGTCCATCTCTGGGCCCAAGTACTGGACTCCCAAAAAAAAAAAAAAAAAAGTACAAAAAAAAATCAAAGTGTCTTTTTATTAGGGGTGTGCATCGGACACTTTTCGTGTTTTGTGTTTTGGTTTTGGATCTGGATCTTTCTTCGTGTTTTGGATCTGGATTGGTTTTGCCAAAACCACCCTTCCGTGTTTTGGGTTCTGGGTTTTGTGTTTTGGATCTGGATTTTTTCTTAAAAAATAAAAAAAACCCGCTAAAATCACATAAATGGGCCTTTTTTTGTTCCTACGCTATTAATAACCCCAATAACATTAATTTCCACTCATTTCCACTCTATTCTGAACACCTCACACCTCACAATATTGTTTTTAGGCCAAAAGGTTGTACCGAGGAAGCTGGATGACTATGCTAAGCGACACAAGGGGGCGGCACAAACACGTGGCCCATCTAGGAGTGGCACTGCAGTGGCAGACAGGAAGCCAATCAGCGTTATGGTGCCCATTTGCATGTAGCACGAACCCGGGAGATCCGTGCTACATGCATCTGTGTGATTGGCACAGAGCAATGACAGGTCCGTGAGACCCGTCTGTGCTGCTGTGGTAAAAAAAAAAAAAAAAACCTGTGTAAAAAAAGAAAAAAATGGCGTGCACCCCCCCAAAAAAGAGCAACCAGCCCCGGGCATTAGTAACCCAGTGCTGGGTGTGCTTAAATACAGGGGACAAACGACGTAGGGGTCCCCTGTACTTAAGCACAACCAGCACCGGGCTAGTCAGAACCAGCGCTGGTTGCCAAAATACGGGGGACAAACGACGTAGGGGTCCCCTGTATTCTGCGCAACCAGCTCTGGGCTCTGATCCGGTCCTGGTTCTGGAAATATAGGGGACAAAAAATGAGTAGGGTTCCCCTGTATGTTCCAGAACCAGCACTGGACTTTTTCTAGCGGGGGGCTGATGCCACAGCCAGGGGAGCCCTTTCACCGGGCCCCCCAGCCGCAGCATCAACCCTGACCGCTAGTCAGCCCAGGCCGGGGATCCCTGGAGAGCTGGGGACCCCCCCAATAAAGGGGTCACCCTCTCCAGGGCACCCCAGGCCCAGGCTGATAGCCCGGGGCTATCCCCGCCACCCCTGGTGGCGGTGGGTGGCGGGTTGATTGTGTGGTGTGGTGTAAATAAAGAATATCAAACATTGTCTTTACAAGTAGAACTGCAAGTCCCAGCTAGCCTGCCCCGCATGCTGGTACTTGGAGAACCACAAGTACCAGCATGCAGGGCATTAAGGGCCCACTAGTACCTGTAGTTCACCTGTAAAAAAAATGTTTAAAAAAACACAGGACACACACACCGTGACAGTATAAGTTTATTAAACATACATACACACACACACACATGTACACATACTCACCTATGTAACCTGTAGCATCGGTCCACTTGTCCGGTAAAGTATCCCTAGGGGACCTGTGAAAAAAAACATACTCACCATCTCCTATGCGAGGTTCTGTCCTCTTCGTTCCAAAGTAGTCATCCCCGGACTTGGCAAAAAAAAAAAACGAAAACGCGATCCACGAACTTAGTACCGTTCTATAGAACGGTACTTCCCGAATGAGAGCTTAGCGGCGGGGTATCACCATGGAAACCCCGCTGCTAAGCGTTCATTGGCTGAGAGAGGTCATCTCCCGTCTCTCAGCCAATGAACGGCTCCCTCCATTGTAGTCAATGGTGGGAACCGCAGGGTAAACTTTAATAACCTTGCGGCTCCCAGCATTGACTACAATGGAGGGAGCCGTTCATTGGCTGAGAGAGACGGGAGATGGCCTCTCTCAGCCAATGAACGCTTAGCAGCGGGGTTTCCATGGTGATACCCCGCCGCTAAGCTCTCATTCGGGAAGTACCGTTCTATAGAACGGTACTAAGTTCGTGGATCGCGTTTTCGTTTTTTTTTTTTTGCCAAGTCCGGGGATGCCTACTTTGGAACGAAGAGGACAGAACCTCGCATAGGAGATGGTGAGTATGTTTTTTTTCACAGGTCCCCTATGGATACTTTACCGGACAAGTGGACCGATGCTACAGGGTTACATAGGTGAGTATGTGTACATGTGTGTGTGTGTGTGTGTGTGTGTGTATGTATGTTTAATAAACTTATACTGTCACGGTGTGTGTGTCCTGTGTTTTTTTTAAACATTTTTTTACAGGTGAACTACAGGTACTAGTGGGCCCTTAATGCCCTGCATGCTGGTACTTGTGGTTCTCCAAGTACCAGCATGCGGGGCAGGCTTGCTGGGACTTGCAGTTCTACTTGTAAAGACAATGTTTGATATTCTTTATTTACACCACACCACACAATCAACCCGCCACCCACCGCCACCAGGGGTGGCGGGGATAGCCCCGGGCTATCAGCCTGGGCCTGGGGTGCCCTGGAGAGGGTGACCCCTTTATTGGGGGGGTCCCCAGCTCTCCAGGGATCCCCGGCCTGGGCTGACTAGCGGTCAGGGCTGATGCTGCGGCTGGGGGGCCCGGTGAAAGGGCTCCCCTGGCTGTGGCATCAGCCCCCCGCTAGAAAAAGTCCAGTGCTGGTTCTGGAACATACAGGGGAACCCTACTCATTTTTTTCCCCTGTATTTCCAGAACCAGGACCGGATCAGAGCCCAGAGCTGGTTGCGCAGAATACGGGGGACCCCTACGTCGTTTGTCCCCCGTATTTTGGCAACCAGCTCTGGTTCTGACTAGCCCGGTGCTGGTTGTGTTTAAGTACAGGGGACCCCTATGTCGTTTGTCCCCTGTATTTAAGCACACCCAGCACTGGGTCACTAATGCCCGGGGCTGGTTGCTCTTTTTTTTGGGGGGGGGACGCCATTTTTTTCTCTTTTTACACAGGTTTTTTTTTTTTTATTTACCACAGCAGCACAGACGGGTCTCACGGACCCGTTAGTGCTCTGTGTCAATGACACAGATGCAAGTAGCACGGATCTCCTGGTCCGTGCGTGCATCTGTGTCATTGAAATACACAGCAGCACAGACGGGTCTCACTGACCCATCTGTGCTCTGTGTCACTGTCAATCACACAGATGCATGTAGCACGGATCTCACGAGTCCGTGCTACATGCAAATGAGCACCATAATGCTGATTGGCTGAGAGCCGTGACAGACGGCTCTGTCAGCCAATCAGCACTTTGCCCATTAAAGGCAAAGGCATTTTTTTTTAAATGGCCGCTCGAGGCAAAACCTCGAGATCCGACAGCAGATCTCGAGGTTTTGCCTCGGGAGAGGGATCCGGGGCAGACAGGGAGATCCGAGCTTGGGCTCGGATCGCCCCGGATCCCCGAAGTTCGGGTGGGTTCGGTTCTCAGGGAACCGAACCCGCTCATCCCTACTTTTTATATTTTTCTGTGTGTGCGTGCGTGTTAGGCTTAACCACAGTAGCGCACAAGAGCCAGCCAGCAATGCACGTTACAACCTTGTGCTGCCCGACTACAGTCGTTCTTAAAAAAAAGACAATAAAAGTGTCATATTTTTTTCTTGTTTGTGTGGGTGGGTTTTCGGCTTAATCGCAGTAGTGCACAAAATCCAGCCAGTAACGCAAGTTGCAACCTTGTTCTGCCTGACTCCAGTCGTTCTTAAAAAAATAATAATTAAAGTGTCTTATATATTTTTTTCTTCTGTGTATGCATGGGTGTTAGGCTGAACCACAATATCGCACAAGATACAGCGACTCCAGTCGTGTTCAATCAAAAAAAAAACAATACAAGTGTCACTGTCTTATATATTTTTTCTTCTGTGTGTGCGTGGGTGTTAGGCTTAATCACAGTAGCGCACAAGAGCCAGCCAGGAACGCAAGTTGCAACCTTGTGCTGCCCGACTCCAGTCGTGATCAATCGTTACTCTGGGGCCAAGTTCTTCTTCATCATTTGTCGTTTTTTCTAATATTTTTGTGTGTGCGCATGACTGCACGTGTGTGAATTTTGTAACCGCACGTTGGCTACACTATTGGTGATTGTGACACTGCTTCTAGACTAGGGGTGTGCACCGGCCACTTTTCGTGTTTTCTGTTTTGGTTTTGGATCTGGATCTTTCTTCGTGTTGAGGATCTGGATTGGTTTTGCCAAAACCACCCTTCCGTGTTTTGGGTTCTGGGTTTTGTGTTTTGGATCTGTATTTTTTTTTAAAAAAAGCATAAAAACAGCTAAAATCACAGAATGTGTTGATTTTTCTGCTCCTATGCTATTATTAACCTCAAAAACCTTAATTTCCACTCATTTCCAGTTTATTCTGAACACCTCACACCTCACAATAGTGTTTTTATGTCCAAAAGGTTGCACCGAGGTAGATGGATGACTATGCTAAGCGACACGAGTGGGCGGCACAAACACGTGGCCCATCTAGGAGTGACACTGCAGAGGCAGACAGGATGGCAGTTTGAAAAACTAAGCCCCAAACAGTACATAATGCAAAGAAAAAAAAGAGGTGCAAGATGGAATTGTCCTTGGGCCCTCCCACCCTTATGTTGTATAAACAGGACATGCACACTTTAACAAACCAATCATTTCAGCGCCAGGGTCTGCCACACGACTGTGGCTGAAATGATTGGTTCGTTTGGGCCCCCACAAAACAAGCTGGCAATTAATCTGGCCCTGCACAAACTGGCTCTACGGAGGCAAGATGTCGTCCTCATTCTCCTCATTCACCGATTCCTCACCCTCTTCAGTGTTGTGTACATCCTCATCCTCACAGAGTATTAATTCGTCCCCGCTGGAATCCACCACCACAGGTCCCTCTGTAGGTTCTGGAGGCTGGTCTCCCTGGAAAAGTTGATAATTCATTTTTATGAACATCATCTTCTCCACATTTTGTGGAAGCAACCTCCTACGCCTTTTACTTTCAAGGTTCCCGGCTGCACTAAACAATCTTTCGGAGTGCACACTGGAGGGGGGGCAACTCAGGTAAAATAGAGCCAGTTTGTACAGGGGCCTCCAAATTGCCTCTTTTTCCTGCCAGTACATGTACGGACTGTCTGACATGTCTACTTGGATGCTGTCACCGATGTAATCCTTTAACAGACAGACGCACGCTTGTCGCTGCTGCTTTGAGGATGCAGGTGCGGCTACAGCCCACACAATTCACAAAGACAGGAAAAAAAAGAAGAATTTTTTTATTGTTTGTGGAGCGCACTTTGAGGGTTACACCACCCTTTAACAGACAGACGCACGCTTGTCACTGCTGCTTTAAGGATGCAGGTGCGGCTACAGCCCACACATTTCAAAAAGACAGAAAAAAAAATAATAATTTTTTTATTGTTTGTGGAGCACACTTTGAGGGTTACACCACCCTTTAACAGACAGACACACGCTTGTCACTGCTGCTTTAAGGATGCAGGTGCGGCTACAGCCCACACATTTCACAAAGATAGAAAAAAAAAGAAGAATTTTTTTATTGTTTGTGGAGCGCACTTTGAGGGTTACACCATCCTTTAACAGACAGACGCACGCTTGTCGCTGCTGCTTTAAGGATGCAGGTGCAGCTACAGCCCACACATTTCACAAAGACAGAAAAAAAAAGAAGAATTTTTTTATTGTTTGTGGAGCGCACTTTGAGGGTTACACCACCCTTTAACAGACAGGCGCACGCTTGTCGCTACTGCTTTGAGGACAGTATCATATGCAGTGACAGACTTGTCAGAAATTGTTGGCACGTCCTTCAGTCCGGACCAGATGTCCAAACCGGCCCTTGACTTATGACACAGGCGCACGCTTGGCGCTGCTACTGTGTTGGTGCACGTGCGGCTACATCGCACACAAGTCACAAACACATAAAAAAAATAGTTTTTTATTTTTTGGAGCACTTTGAGGGTTACACCACCCTTTAACAGACAGACGCATGCTTGTCGCTGCTGCTTTGAGGATGCAAGTGCGGCTACAGCCCACACAATTCACAAAGACAGGAAAAAAAAGAAGAATTTTTTTATTGTTTGTGGAGCGCACTTTGAGGGTTACACCACCCTTTAACAGACAGACGCACACTTGTCACTGCTGCTTTAAGGATGCAGGTGCGGCTACAGCCCACACATTTCACAAAGAGGAAAAAAAAGAAGAATTTTTTTATTGTTTGTGGAGCGCACTTTGAGGGTTACATCACCCTTTAAGTGACAGATGCACGCTTGTCGCTGCTGCTTTGAGGATGCAGGTGGAATCTAGACGGGATTTGGAACCGGGGACACACTACCTCCATCAATTGTCTAAATCCCACTGCACTAATGGCGGATACCGGACGCACGTCTAACACCAAGATAGCAGTCAAGGCCTCAGTTATACGTTTTGCTTCAGGATGACTGCTGTCGTACTTCATCCTCCTCGCTAAGGACTGTTGGAGGGTCAATTGTTTAGTAAAAGTAGTGGTGTTCCTACTTCCTCTGTGGGATGATGAACAACTCCCAGCAGCAGCAACAGCACTAGGAGGAAGTGGTTCTTGATCTTTCCCTATTTTATTTTTATCGGAGAAAGTTTGGTCCTCCATTTATGTTATATTGATATATACGTGCGGCTAAGGCGCACACAAACACAGAAAATATTTTTTTATTTTTGCTGGAGAGTAGTGCACTTTGTGGGTTACACCACCCTTTAAGAAATGAGCCAGCCGGCTCTTTACTTATGGGACACAGGCGCACGCTTGGCGCTGCTCCTTTAGCGGTAAATCCAGGCAGCCCTTTATTTATGGGACACAGGCGCACGCTTGGCACTACTTTGTTGATGCACGTGCGGCTACTGCGCACACAATTCACAAACACAGAAAATATTTTTTTATTTTGTTTGGAGTGTACTTTGGGGGTTACAGCACCCTTTAACCGACAAGCCAGCCGGCCCTTTACTTATGACACAGGCGCACGCTTGGCACTACTTTGTTGATGCACGTGCGGCTACTGCGCACACAATTCACAAACACAAAAAAATATATATTTTTATTTTGTTTGGAGTGCCCTTTGGGGGTTACAGCACCCTTTAACGGGCAAGCCAGCCGGCCTTTTACTTATGGGACACAGGCGCACGCTTGGCGCTGCTCCTTAGTTGATGCACGTTGATGCACACAATTCACAAACACAGAAATTTTTTTTATTTTGTTTGGAGTGCCCTTTGGGGATCACAGCACCCTTTAGCAGTCAATCCAGCCAGCCCTTTATTTATGGGACACAGGCACATGCTTGGCACTACTTTGTTGATGCACGTGCGGCTACTGCGCACACAATTCACAAACACAAAAAAATATATTTTTTTATTTTGTTTGGAGTGCCCATTGGGAGTTACAGCACCCTTTAACGGACTAGCCAGCCGGCCTTTTACTTATGGGACACAGGCGCACGCTTGGCACTACTTTGTTGATGCATGTGTGGCTACTGCGCACACAATTCACAAAACACAAAAAAATATATTTTTTTATTTTGTTTGGAGTGCCCTTTGGGGGTTACAGCACCCTTTAACGGACAAGCCAGCTGGCCTTTTACTTATGGGACACAGGCGCACACTTGGTGCTGCTCCTTTGTTGATTCACGTGCAGCCACAGTGCACACAATTCACAAACACAGAAATAATATATATTTTTTAGCACTTGGGGGGAGCACCCCTGACGGACAGAGCACCCCCTGGACAACACTACAGCACCCCTTTAGGACTGGGACACTGCACAGGACTTTGGAGTGGACACAGCCCCTATGGACAACTGACTGCACAACACAGTCCAGCCAGCCCCTATGGACTTTGAAGTAGTGGACACAGCCCCTATGGACAACAGCAGCACAGCGCAGCACAGCACAGCACAACACTACACTGCACTACACTACACTACACTACAACACTACACTACACTACACTACACAGCCCAGCCAGCCCTTTATTTATGGGACACAGGCACATGCTTGGCACTACTTTGTTGATGCATGTGCAGCTACTGCGCACACAATTCACAAAACACAAAAAAATATATTTTTTTATTTTGTTTGGAGTGCCCTTTGGGGGTTACAGCACCCTTTAACGGACAAGCCAGCTGGCCTTTTACTTATGGGACACAGGCGCACACTTGGTGCTGCTCCTTTGTTGATTCACGTGCAGCCACAGTGCACACAATTCACAAACACAGAAAAAATATATATTTTTTAGCACTTGGGGGGAGCAACCCTGACGGACAGAGCACCCCCTGGACAACACTACAGCACCCCTTTAGGACTGGGACACTGCACAGGACTTTGGAGTGGACACAGCCCCTATGGACAACTGACTGCACAACACAGTCCAGCCAGCTCCTATGGACTTTGAAGTAGTGGACAAAGCCCCTATGGACAACAGCAGCACAGCGCAGCACAGCACAGCACAACACTACACTGCACTACACTACACTACACTACAACACTACACTACACTACACTACACAGCCCA
Organism: Taudactylus pleione; assembly: GCA_031769625.1. Lineage (NCBI taxonomy): Eukaryota > Metazoa > Chordata > Amphibia > Anura > Myobatrachidae > Taudactylus > Taudactylus pleione. The sequence goes on from JAUIMM010001601.1 coordinate 804,687, forward strand.
GCCAGCCCTAACTCCCACCCTCCCTCTTCACTGTCCACAGCCGAGTGAGAAAATGGCGCCGACGCGGGTACCTTATATAGGATCCAAAACCCGCGAGACCCGGAAGGCGGGATGATGACATTTGCCTCGATTTCAGATCCGAGTCAGGCGGGAATAGTCGAGCCTGACTCGGATCGTCCTCTGATCGGGAGGGCTCGGGGGGGTTCGGATTTCAGAAATCGAACCCGCTCACCCCTATTCTAGACTGCAGAAAAAATATGGAGGGCTGTCACATGACAGGAGAGCAAGGCCAAGAACCACATGTTGTAGCTTCCGCCAGCAGTGCAAGGCCGTCAACTTCCTCAACCTCTAGGAAGGCCCATGCCCCAGAACTTAAGTCACGCCATCGATATGGTAAAGCAGGTTTTACTGAAATTAAGAAAAAAAAATTGAAAGGATATTTGACTTTAGATAAACAAAAAATTGGCAATATGCCATTCACTACAAAAAGTGGCAAGGAAAGGATAAGGCCTTGGCCTTCTTACTTTATGAAGAAGACTGCTGATTTTGATAGCCCTTCTGCTTGTAGTAGTAGTAGTGGTTGTGGTCCAAATAAAAATGTGAAAGTTGTCAAGACAGCTCCGGAAAAACCAACTGTGTGCCCTGAGAAATCGAAATCTCAAATCCCCGAGGAGAGTACAAGTGTGTCTGCGTTTGCCATGTATGAGCCCGACCTAAATACTAGTGTACTGGAGGATCCTCCAAGTTGCAACATTTGTGTGCCCTCTGTAAGTGTGGGGAAGGGCAGTCAACATCTTGCATACGTAGTCATTGAGGATGCTTCTGTGGAATTGCACATGGAGGAGGAGGATATTTTGGTGGATGAAGGCGCTAAGGATGATGAGGATGTTGATGATGAAGATGTTGGTGTTGGTGATGAGGATGTTGATGCCGAGGATGTCCTTTGTGTACGTAAGGCAACAGCTGTTGCCCTTGGTTTGAAAAAACCAAAGCCCATTGTTGTCATGCTGGGACAAAAGACAAAAAAATCTACTTCTCACGTGTGGAATTATTTTCATCCCGATCCGGACAATTGTTGTCAAGCCATATGACCTAAACCACCTAGGAACCTCCTCCTTGTTACGTGACTTGGAGCGCATTCATCAAATATCAAAGTGTACGTCGCCAAGTTCCAAAACTCAAAACGTAACAAGTCCAGTGTCACCTACCTGCTCCCTCTCTGTGAGATCCAAGCGCCTTCGATCTCCAACACCAACACCTGCATCATCATCTACATCCTCATTCATGATCGGAAGTAATTTAAAAAACAATTGACTATTAAACAGTCCTTTGATAGAGAAAGTAAGTATAACAGCTGTCACCCAGTTTCACAGCGGATCACTGACGCCATGACGGCTGTGCTAGTATTAGATGGTGAAATAATAAAAAATGAGGCTGATAGTGTGGAGGAAGTGCAAAAGGAGGATGAGGGAGAAATTTATGTCCTATCTGACGCTAATGTGGATGTTGATGATAAGGATGTGGTTTGCGTAAATCAGCCACCAGTGGCAGCAGTTCTTGCTAATGATAAAAAGAAAGCCAGAAAAGCAACGTCTTGGGTGTGGAATTATTTTAATCTAACTTCTGACAACAGTTGTGAAGGCATCTGTTCCATTTGTAAAGCCAAAGTTAGCAGAGGAAGGGACGTTAACCATCTAGGCACCTCCTCCGTTACGTCATTTGCAGCGAGTTCATGCAATTTGTTTAACAAAATTATAATTTGTAAATTTAATAACAAGCAATCCAGTATCAGCTACCAGCAGTTTGGACCATAACATGCAATCTCCACGACCAACACCTTCATCATCAACCTCCTCCTTAATAATTGAAGTTAGTCCTTCCAAAAAATGTTTTGTGGGACCCAAACAAACCAAGGAGTTCAGCCACGAAAGTGTCAGTCCTAGTGGCTAAAGTGCTTAGTTTGTTAAATTGTTAAATCTTGCACCTCTTTCCTTTACATTTTGCACAATTTGCGGCATTGCCGACTGACATTATTATAGTTTATTAAACTGCCATCCTGTCTGCCACTGCTGTGCGGCAATGTTTCATAGATGTACTATATTTTTTTAAACTGCCATTCATTTGTGCTGCTGCTCTGTTGCTTACTTTAGCCAGCCAGCTCGCTGCAGCCTTTGGCCTGTATTGGTGAAAAATAGTGAAATCAATATTGTGAACTGTGAGGTGGTTAAAAATGCCTAGAAATGCCTGAAAATTATTGTTATTAAGGTTAATAATACTGTAGGAACAACAACAGGCCCAAATTATGTGGTTTTAGCTGTTTTTATGATTCTTTGCAAAAAATCCAGATCCAAAACCAAAACCAAAACACGAAAACAAAACACAGAGGAAAAAAATCCAAAACCAGATTCAGATCCAAAACCAGGGGAGATCCTGATCCCAAACCAAAACAAGGGGGTCGGCGCACATCTCTAGTTCACCATCACATTGTAATACTGCCAGGACACAGTATGCATCCAGGTCATATTACAGTATTACAAACAGTGTCCCAGTGCATATTACAGTATGCCATATTGTAGTGCCCCCAGTTTATATTATGCCATATTGGAGTGCCCCTGTTAATTTTATGCCACACAGTAGTGCCCACAACTTATACAGTATTATCCCACACTCTATTGCCCCCAGTTCATACTGTGTCATTGAAGCGACCCTCAGTTTATATTATACCTAATTACAGTGCCCAAATTATGCCATATTACATGGCCACAAGTTCTTATTATGCCACAATATAATGCCTCTAGTCCATATTGTGCCACATTATAGGGCCTCAGGGTCTCATTCAGACCCGCTCGCGAGCGCAGGACGCTCGCAATCGGGTCGATGGTACCCAAATGCGCATGTGCACGACGGAGGGAGCTCCATCGTGCGCATGCACGAGACCCAAATAACGACGGCCAAGCCGTCGTTATGGGTCTCGCACTAGAGGGGGCGTGCTGTCGATGGTGACTGACAGCACGCCCCCTTTAGTGGGCATGCCGGGGGCGTGGTTGCCAGACGGAGGCGTTCCCATGGGAACGCCTACCGTCTGGGTCCGGCCCCACTGACATCACTAGTGATGTCAGTGGGAGTGATTTTGGCTCTGATAGAGCCAAAATCACTCCTGGGCTTGCGGCAGCGAGACCCTACCGCAGGGTCCCGTCGCAAGCCCGATGGTCGCGATGGTCTTGACCATCGCGACCATCATCATGGACGCTCGCATAAGCTGTGGGTGGTCACCCACAGCTATGCGAGCGTCCAAGAGGCCGCTCCATTTTCAGGTAGGAGGGCCCTGATTCAGAGCGAGCGCTCTGGTCAGAGCGTCCGGCTCTGAATCAGGCCCTCAGTTCATATTGTGTAACATTACAGTGTCATCCAATTCATATTATGTTAATTACAGTGTTTTCCATTTAAGATTATGGCCCTCATTCAGAGCCGTACGCTCTGAGCAGAGCGCACGCTCTGAATGAGGGCCGGGCTCCATGAAAATGGAGCGTCCTCCTGGACGCTCGTATAGCTGTGGGTCACCACCCACAGGCTATACGAGCGTGCATTTTGATGGCCGCGATGGTCGTGACCATTGCGACCATCGAAATTGCGAGCCGGAGCCTGCGGTTGAGGTTTTCAACCGCAAGCTCCGGAGTGATTTTGGCTCTATCAGAGCCAAAATCACTCCCACTGACATCACTAGTGATGTCAGTGGGCCGGCTTTTGACGGGAGGCGTTCCCGTGGGAACGCCCCCGTCAGGGAGGCACGCCCCCGGAACGCCTACCAAAGGGGGCGTGCTGTCAATCAACATTGACAGCACTCCCCCTTTGATCGGACACAACGAGCGAAGGACTTTCCTTCGCTCGTCGTGTCTGGCGCATGCGCACGACGGAGCTCCCTCCGTCGTGCGCATGCTCAGTCCATAACATCGACCCACTTGCGAGCGGACAGCCGCTCGCGAGTGGGTCTGAATCAGGCCCTATGTCCCATTACAGTTCACCCAGTACATTAGAAAATCCACCTCACAACCTTCTTACCTTTATACCACCCATTACACACACCACTCACTGAAAATGGTATGTGTCCCCATTAGACAGCCTTATCCTGCATAAAAACTTGGTAAGGGATTATGGGGGTCATTCAGACCCGGTCGTTAGCGCCGATGCGCTCGGACCGGGTCGATGGCCCCCCACAGAGCATGCGCACGACGGCGCCGGCGCCATCGTGCGCTTGCGTGAGACCTGCTACGACCGACAGCGCCTGTCGTAGCGGGTGTCGATCCAAAGGGGGCGAGCTGTCGATGTTGATTGACAGCTCGCCCCGTTTGAAAGGCGGGCCGGGGGGGTGGCAGCCCAAACGGAGGCATTCCAATGGGAACACCTACCGTTTGGGGGAGGCCCCACTGACATCACTAGTGATGTCAGTGGAGAGCTTCCGGCTCAGACAGAGCCAGAAGCTCTCCGGGGCTTACGACAAGGGAGACCCTACCCTAGGTTCTCGTCGTAAGCCCCGATGGTCGCGATGGTCTCTGATAAACTTAGATAAATGCAGACATAGAAAGAGGTTAGCACTATGCAATGTATATGTCATCCCAGAAGGCTACAGATCAAGCCTTTGGGGTGTCTTATGAACTCTGGGTAACGATGTTTAAATCCCAGAGTGACAGGCTGCTCCACCAAAAAGGTTCAGGGTCAGTTGTTCTCACTAAGAGAACCTCATGCTCAGGAGAACAGGCTTGGGAACAGTCTCTGTAGCAAAACCAGAGGGGTATACATTCTCTACAGTCTCAGTAACAGACCCAGAGGAGTATACATAAACTCCCACATCACTTCCTAGGCTATGTCCAGGTGTCGACGTACAGTCAGTTTGCCTCCTGGCCTCAATTATTTGATCAATGTGGCATCGCCACAATTCTCCCACTTCAATCAAGTACATCAGAGGGGCGGGTTTGGAAGAAATGATTCCCGGTTACCATTTGTCTCCTCTGTAATAACGGACAAGCAATGTCAAAGGTCCGAGTAGGTTTCTGATAAACAGTTTTAAACTGTTTGTTGTGTACCTTTCGTCTCACATCCGGTTTTATCAAGTCCCATTGAGACCGCAAGTTCCGTTGCATAAAGAGCACAGCAGGAGGCTGACCGGTAGTGGAGTGCTCAGTTCTACGATATATAAACAGGAAATTGTCAATCTTGTGTTGCAAAGGCAGATGTTCATGGTACATGTTTGTACAAATATCTCAGCCAAACCGTTAACGGCTGGATGGTATGTAGCTGATGTAAAATGTTTAATGCCATTGTCTTGCATGAACTTTTTGAACTCCATGGACACAGATTGTGACCCGATGTCACTGCATACTTGCTCTGGTAGACCATTTCTGGCAAAGATGTTTCGCAGAACAGCAAGGGGTATAGTTACTAAAGTGCAGGTTTTTAGAAGTGGAGATGTTGCCCATAGCAACCAATCAGAATCTATCTATTATCTTCTTGAAGGTGCTAGATAGATGTTAAGTAGAATCTGACTGGTTGCTATGGGCAACATCTCCACTTCTAAAACGCTGCACTTTAGTAAATATACCCCTAATTGTTTTCTCAGATGTAGTGGATTTAGGGCCTGAATCAGAGCCCTCCTACCTTAAATTGGAGCGGCCTCCTGGCCGCTCGCATAGCTGTGGGTGACCACCCACAGCTTATGCGAGCGGCCAAAAAGATGGTCGCGATGGTCAAGACCTATCGCGACCATCGGTCTTGCGACGAGACCCTGCGGTAGGGTCTCGTTGCCGCAAGCCCTGGAGTGCTTTTGGCTCTATCAGAGCCAAAAGCACTCCCACTGACATCACTAGTGATGTCAGTGGGGCCGGACCCAGACGGTAGGTGTTCCCATGGGAACGCCTCTGTCTGGGCAGCAACGCCCCCGTCATGCCCACCAAAGGGGGCGTGCTGTCAATCACTATCGACAGCACGCCCCCTTTGGTGCGAGACCCATAGCTGTGGGTCTCGCTCATGCGCACAATGGAGCTCCCTCCGTCATGCGCATGCGCATTAGGGTACCATCGACCCGCTTGCGAGCGCTCACCGCTCGCGACTGGGTCTGAATCAGGCCCTTAATCTTTATTACCTCTGGCCATATTGAATGAGCATCCACTGCAAAAAGAAACGTACAATCCATGAATGGACCAGCAAAGTCAATATGTACCTGCTGCCATGGAGATGATGGCCATTCCCAGGGGTGTAATGGGGCGAAGGGCGGTGAATTTTGAACTCTTTGGCATCTTTCACATCCTTTTGTCAATGTGTCAATTTGACCATCGATTCCTGGACACCACACGTAGCTATTCTAGCAAGACTCTTCATTTTCACCATGCCCAGATGACACTCATGTAAATTTTCCAAAACTCTGTTTCGCAGTTTAGGTGGTATTACCACTCTGGACCCACACAATAGAGTTCCTTGATAGAAAGAAAGTTGATCTCTCCTGGCCAAAAATCCATAATATTCAGCATTGCCATGTTTAGACCAAAATTTGAGAGTTAAGTTGTCAGGACTTTGACTATTTCAGTACATAAAGATAAACTACACTTGCCGAAGTTCCATTGTGGTCGTCGGAGGATCTATCCTGGTTACTGGCGTTCATCACATGAAGTGTGTAGAGAGTTAAAGTGATCATCTGTTTCTTAGATGTCGTCAGGTTGTTGGATTCCTTGATTGCTTATTATTCCACAGCTGATTCTATTTGGGTCACATGTTCTGAACTTCCTATGGATCACAGACCTCTAGTATAAAGCCTGTTGCTAACTATGCCTCATTGTCTGTGCAACGTTACTTTCAGGTCTTCCTTGGACTCCTGCCAGATCCCCGCTGTGCCTGGTGTATGCTGTGGACCTCGCAACAATCCTGCTCTTTTTCTGGTTCAAGTTCTGATACAGGTTATCAGCTGCAATACAGAGCTCAGCATTGCCATTGTCTTTCCGTTGTTATCCTGCTGTATTACTGCTATTCCATTCTACGCTACACTATTTGGTTTACTTGTTATAATTGACTCATACAGACACTGGGGTTACTTCTTCTACAGTTGTCAACTGCACCGTTACAGTCTATCCTCATCGGAACCCCATCACATCGCAGGGCTCAACTCTGCTCCGGATCTTCATTACACCGCAGGGCTCAACCCTGCTCCGGACCTTCATCCTGCCACAGAGCTCAACCCTGCTCTGGACCTTCATCCTGCCGCAGGGCTCAACCTTGCTCCAGACATTCATTATGTTGCAGGGCTCAACTCTGCTCCGGACCCTCATCACATTTCAGGGCTCAACCCTGCTCTGGATCTTCATCACATCTCAGAGCTCAATTCTGTTCCGGACCCTCATCACGTCTCCGGGCTCAACAAAGTTCCGGACCCTCATCACGTCTCAGGGCTCAACCCTGTTCCAGATCTTCATTACATCTCAGGGCTTAACCTCATTCTGGATCTTGTTACATTTCAGGGCTCAACCCTGTTCCGGACCTCCATCACGCAACAGGGCTCAACTCTGTTATTGACCTCCATCCTATCCTGAGGCCCTAGCCTCATGTCGGACTTGGGGTTTTACCCCACACCAGTTCAGTGTGTACTTTGAACTTTGTTTCTCACAGGGACATATCCCTGCACCTGTTAGTGCATGTCATGAACTTTATGTTATTGAAATTTAATGTGTAACTTTGCCATACAGTTTTTGTTCTTGAATAAATTCTATTTACTTTTATTTAGTGCTAGTGATATTTCATGAAAAGGTCATTCCTAAAACCACCTCAGTTCATACTACCTAGTAAGCCTGACTCTTCCAAGGAGTCTCAAGTGTCTGTAGCCGTGACAGTTTGTACAGACCCTAAAAATAAACCCGGATCTGGAACAGGCTACTCGGGTACAGGTGCTCCAGGGTTTGACCGCCCATCTGGAAGTACAGAAAAATACACAAGTTCAAGTTTTGCAATGTTTACAGAATCTTTCTACACGTTTGGATAAATTTAAGATACCTGCTACGAATGCATCAGTGGTTTCTGCTCCTCACTTACGTCTACCGACTCCAACCTCTTATGACGGTAATCCGAAAACCTGCAGAGGATTTCTCAACCAATGTGAGATTCATTTTGTTATTACCACAAAGTTTTTCCACCCCTCATAGTAAAGTGGCTTATATAATGTCATTATTGTCTGGTGCTGCTCTCGAATGGGCCTCTCCTTTATGGGAGAGAAATGATGCTTTAATGTCTAATTACCAAACTTTTGTTTCTACTTTTAAAAGGATATTTGACGAACCTGGAAGATCAGTGGCCGCGTCTGTGGACATTTTGCGATTGAAACAGGGAACATCTCCAGTTGGTCAGTAAGTGGTTCATTTTCAAACTATAGCGGCAGAACTTAAGTGGAATAATGAAGCATTAAGAGCAATCTATTGGGATGGTCTTTCTGAGAAACTTAAAGATGAGTTAGTGACTCGGGATCTTCCTGAGAATTTGGATGAGTTGATTTCATTGACTATTAAAATTGATTTGCGGATGCAAGAACTAGGGGTTCAGAGGAGTCGTACTGAGCATACTAAAATTTCTCTTCCCCAGTCTCATTCCTCTCATGGTACAACTGAAGAACCTATGCAAATTAATAAATCTAAGTTATCTGAAGTAGAGAAGCAACGTAGGTGTTCTAAATTGTGTTTGTACTGTGCGTCTTCTGAACATTTTTTGGCCAAATGTCCAATAAGGCAGGGAAACGGTCGTCCCTAGTTGATGGAGGGGAAGTCAAACTAGGGGTTCTCTCAAAGAATTACCCCAAAAAGGATTGTTTAATCTCTGTTAGTATTCCTGATTTTAGTTCTTTGTGTCAAGTGTTTTCTGCCTTGGTAGATTCTGGAAAAGCTGGCAACTTTATTTTGCCTTCATTGGTTCAAAAGTTGCAGATTCCTGTTTTCAGATTATCCCTCTCTGCAGTGAATGGGACTAGAATTTCTAATGGATATGTTACGCATCAAACAAAGTCTATGAAGCTGAGAAAGTTTAGAGTTGTTGGTATTACCTACTTCTAAGTATGATATAGTTCTTTGTTTACCATGGTTAACTCTTCATAACCCTCATATTGATTAGACTTGTTCTCAAATCCTTTCTTGGAGTCCTAAATGCAAACTAATTGTTTGATTCCTGTTGTACGATTGGCTGAAGTAAAAGTAGATGTTCCACCTTCTCTCTCACAGCCTTATCATGAGTTTGCTGATGTCTTTTCTGAACAGGCGGCAGACGTACTTCCACCGCATCGTCCTTGGGATTGTCCTATTGAACTTATTCCTGTTAAAGTGCCACCCAAAGGTCGAGTATACCCTCTCTCTGTCGTTGAAACTCAAGCCATGTCGGAGTATGTGCAAAACAGCCTGCGGAAGGGGTTCATCAGGCCTTCCTCGTCTCCCGCTGGAGCAGGCTTCTTTTTTGTAAAGAATAAAGATGGCGGACTTCGTCCATGTATCGACTTTCGAGGTCTAAATGAGATCACGGTAAAAAATAAATATCCTTTGCCTGTTATCACAGAGCTGTTTGACAAAGTCAATGGGTCTCGACTGTTTACTAAACTTGACTTAAGGGGAGCTTATAATTTGATCAGAATTAAAAAAGGAGATGAGTGGAAAACTGCGTTTAATACGCGAGATGGTCATTATGAGAACCTCGTTATGCCTTTTGGCTTATGTAATGCTCCCACAGTGTTCCAGGAGTTTGTGAACAAAATTTTCCGAAAGATACTTTATCAGTTTGTTATTGTTTATCTTGATGACATTTTATTTTTTTCCTGGAATCTTTCTGATCATCGTATTCATGTCAAAGAGGTACTAAGTCATCTTCGAGCTAATAAGCTTTATGGTAAGATCTCATAAGTGTGTTTTTGAGGTTCCGGTTATACCCATTTTGGGGTATATTATCTCTGGTTCTGAACTTCAGATGGACCCCAAGAAGCTGAAGGCTATATAACATTGGGTTTGCCCACTTCATTAAAGTCTATTCAGAGATTTTTAGGCTTTGCCAATTATTATAGGAAGTTTATCAAAGCATTTTCAACGATTGTGGCCCCAATTTCTGCTATGACAAGAAAAGGGTCTAACCCCAAAGTGTGGTCTCCAGAGGCATTGAATGCCTTCCAGACACTCAAAGATGCATTTTCTGCGGTTCCTATTTTATTTCAACCTGATGTTGAGAAACCATTTATATTGGAAGTGGATGCGTCACTTATGGAATTGGTGCCATTTTGTCCCAAGTGGCCGCACATGGAAGAACTGTGTCTTGTGGTTTCTTTTCACAAAAAATTTCCAGTGCTGAGAGTAACTATTCCATCGGGGACCAAGAATTATTAGCTAATAAATTAGCGTTAGAGGAATGGAGATATTTGCTAGAAGGTGCAAAGCATCCAATTACCATTTTTACAGATCATAAGAATTTGTTGTATTCGAAGACAGCTCATTGCTTGAACCCACGACAGGCTCGTTGGGCACGCTTTTTCTCATGTTTTGATTTTATCCTCAGGTATCGTCCAGGTTCATTGAATAAAAAAGCAGATGCACTTTCTCGCTCAATGTTGGAAGAGAAAGAACAAAATGAGGATCAAAGTTACCCTATAATAAACCCTCTGGCCTTTTCTTCATCTTCCATCTCTCCTGATCCTCCTCCTGGAAGGATAAATGTGCTGCTCCTTTTTGCACCTCACAATTGTGCTGTCTCAGTCCTGCTAGCGCTCCACTAATCACTTGAACAATGCTAAAGAAAATTTGAATCCTCGTCGCCAGTGTTAAGTCTGTGACTGAGGGGCCTATTCATCATAACTAAACTTTCTCTGGAGGTATATACAGGGACGCCAAGAGGGGGGGAGCGGGTACAGATTACCGGCGCCGCCCCCCCCTCACAGCAGCCCAGCACACAGCGTGTGCTGAGCTGCATTTGGAGACTGCTTGTGGTTGCTGAGCAGCAGCCACAGCAGTCTCCTATGCCTGTGCGGGGGAGCGATCACACTGATCGCGCCCCCCCTGGCTTTGCGCCGGGCTAAGGGGGCTCAGAGCGCGGCGCTGCAAATCTTTTTTTTTCTCTCGGCAAGGGAGCGTGGCCACACCTCCCCTATTAGGCCACGCCCCCTATTACTGGGGCCTGCCACGGCTCTTGGCGGGCCTGGGTATATAGATTTAGAACTCACATGGAGTTCTACCTAATTACCAGAGGAATTCATAATTCCTCCTCCCTATAACTATCTATTTCGAAAAGCTGTCATTTTTGCGATGACAGCTTTTCAGGAAATAGATAGTTATCTCTATCTACACTACCTTACTCCAGCTGGAATCCGTGCTGCGCATGCGCTGTTACATTCGTTAACCCAGCGCATGCGCAGCACTACGTACAACTATGGTAATTTTGTGTGTGTCCCCCCTCCCCCTTGGCTCACCTGCCCCCCCTCAGCTCACCTCCCCCCCATCCCCGACTTACCTGCCTCGCAGCAGCCTCAGGCTCCATCTGCTATGCTGTCATGTGTTCTCCCCAGCAGAACTCAGTAGTTTAGAAAAAGAAAATGTTTTTTTTTCTTCTAAACTTTATTGTGTTCTGCTGGGGAGAACACATGACAGCATAGCAGACGGAGCCAGAGGAGAGTCCTGAGCGATGGAGGAAGTCGCCGGGGGACCTGCCCAGGTGAAAGCAGGTAAGTGTTACCTACTACTGACAGTGGTGGATTGTAACACCATCAAATTCTGAAAATACATAATTTTCGGAATTTGATGAATAGCGTAATTTCCATATCCCCATACTACTGTATGTAGAGTGTGGAAATTAACGCAGGGGGACTTAGCAAGGAGATATCAGTGATATCTCCTGTGTTAAGTATTTTCATGAAACTAAAATAACATTAATTAAGGAAAATGTCGTTAAAAACGTTATTTTAGTGTTGATGAATAGGCCCCTTATACTTTAATAAGGGTTTCTTAATAACCTGATCACAGTGAGTGCTGCTTGCTTCCTTACTGTAAAACTGCAGTAAAATAAAGACAAAATAGCGATTCATACGCCAACTAATACACACAAAAAATAACATCTGTTGTAACCTTTCACCGGAATACGTACACAGCAATGGGCACTATATACACCACAGTAAGTTCAAAGACATGGGAGGAGGGGGCAGTGACCAACAGGTTTCTAATTCCTAATAATATTTTTAATTTCAGCACACTGTACATTTCTGGGACTATTCTAATATCAGAGTTCAATCCATGCCACACAGCTCACTTCACAAAGGCTGTACAGGGTCAGACTGGCCTCTGGGGGCCTCTCCTCATCTCTTATGGGTTTGGTTTCAGATTTCAAATACAAGTTGAGTCTCCCATATCCAAAATGTTTGGGCCCAGGGGATTTTGGATATCGGTATATTCCATATTTTGGAATATTTGCATACCGTAATGAGATATCTTGAGAAAGAAACCCAAAGCTAAACACAGAATGCATTTATAATAATAAAAAACCAGCGCTCATCAATATATAAATTAAATAATGTTTCTATAAATGGATGTGTCGATAAAAAACATAAATTTATTAAACCTTCAATATGGTAAAAAATACTGTTGATATTTAAAAAATGATAGTACATTTAAACATCCTGTAGGCCAAAGAAAAAAGTCTCTCCTATGGATTTTTTGTTGTTTTTATGACTATTCCCAAATATTGTATACCTGACTCAGCTGTATTGGTCAGTAGAAGTGGTAACAGTCCTCTTAGCGTGTCCTGCACAAATCCTAGGGGCTGTATATTAATCCACTTGAAGCTGTTAGTCCAAAGTTGGAGCGGTGAATACAGAACAATCACAGTCCTCTTAGCGTGTCTTGTGCAAATTTCTGGGGCTGTGTAGTAATTCACTTCCAGTTACTGCTCCAAAGGTCATATCAGGAAATCGTTGGGTAGTCAAAATAAGTCCCTGGAGAGTCCAGACATCCTGGGTTGGTAAAGCAGCCTAACAGGTGTTTGTAAATATAGCTTAACGTGTTTCTTTGGATCAATAACATCCAGCTTCATCAGAATGCATTTATGTGTTATATACACCTTATACACACAGCCTGCAGGTAATTTTATACAATATTTTCAATAATTTTGTGGCTCAAACAAAATTTGTATATATACATGAAATTCATTTATGTTTCATATACACCTTATACACAAAGCCTGATGGTAATTTCATACAATATTTTTTAATAATTTTGTGCTTAAATAAAGTTTGTGTACTTTTAACCATCAAAAAGCAAAGGTATCACTATCTCAGTCATGCTAAAAATATTCCGTATTTCGGAATATTCAGTATTTTAGAAAATTTGGATATGGGAGACTCAACATGTAATACATTGTTACTCTGCTAGTGGGTCAGTTACTTGACAGAGTAGGTTCATAGACAGGTGGCTGACATGGGTCCCTACCACTGCATTCCCCACAGTGGATCCTTCATACCTCAGTCCAACACTGGCTGTATTAAGGAGAAGCCTACTCTACGACAGTGCTAGACTCACTGGTTAGCTCAGCTGTGCCTGTGAGGGTAAAATGGGAGTGTGGGAGATGGATCATATCAGTGTGGAACTTTACTGATAGGGAGAGACTGAGACCACCAACTATATGAGCGTCGACGAGTCCCTTTTTAGGCTGGTCAAAGGGTAGGACCCAATTGCTTAGCAGGCAATTCCAAGAACTTGGTAAACAATTACCTGTTCTGGGGCCCAGGGAGAACATTTTGAAACATGGGTCTGCTCCTGGAAATAGGTATAATTATCAACTATATATAAATATTATCAACAAAAGATGTAAAATGTTATGTCAAAATGAAGACTCCAGTAACATCTGCCGGCCACCATGCAACTGTTGACATTTTTTATTGTAAGTGAAAACTATTAATTGTATCTCCCACCTTAATTTATTAATTAGGTTTCATGTTTTTACTTACAGTAGATACCTAACCAAGGTTATACCCAGAGACTTGTTCTAATTAGAATTGTATGTATTCAAAATTATTTTAAGAATTAGAACAATATATAAGATACTGATACTGTTTGTGACATTTTTTGGTGCTTTATTTTTTTTTATTAAACATTTCATTCAAGTACCAGAGGTGTTTACTGAACCCACAAGGACAGTTGGCAGCCACTGAAATCTCAGGCCAGAAGGCTGAATCTTTAGGACAGGAGGTGGCCCCTGGCCCCTAAGGACAGGATATGGTCACTTGGACTCTCGGGATAGGAGGTGGCCACTTGGACCCTCACGACAAGAAGTGTCCATTTAGAGATAGCCACTGAACTCTCAGTAAAAGAGTTGTCCACTGAAACCTTAGGATAGGAGGAAGCCAGTGGCCCCTAAGGACAGGAAATGGCCATTTGGATCCTCAGGACTGAAGACAGACACTTAGACCCTCAGGCCACTTGGATGATCAGGATAGGAGATGGCTGCTAAACTTTCAGGACAGGAGATGGCCACAGAACCCTCAACAAGGAAGCACCAATTGAACTCTCAGGACAGGAATACAACACTGGACCCTCAGGACAGGAGTTGACCACTGAACCCTTAGGACAGGAGGCAGTTGTTGAAGCATCAAGAGAGGATGCGCCCTCTGGACCTTCAGGGCAGGAGATGACCACTGGATCTTCATCATCACTTAATGTCTACAAAAGCAGGTGAAAAGATTTTCACCTACTTTTGTATAAATTGTCAGGGTAATTCATCATTCCTGTAATGCAGGAGATATCACTGATATCTCCTGGTTACAATTGTACCCCGATAATTTCCACAGTCCCCATACTTTAATATGGGGATGTGGAATTATGTAATTCCGAAAAAGGATTTTTTTCATAACTTGACAGTGATACTGTACGCCATTCTGAGATGGCGTACAGCACCCAATGAAGCACAGGGATCTGAAAAAATCCCTCCCTGCTGTGTCCTCTTACCTATAGCAGCTTCCTCCTGGCTCCCAGAGCAGTCCTCCTGTGAGCCGGGACCAAGGGAAAGGGTGCAGCAGCGGCATGGGACTGACACGAGGCTGCTTGTCTCACCGAATGGGGGGCACAGACTCCAGTGGCTGCAGCTCTCTGGAGGATGGGGAGGTTTGGGCTGGCGGGGTTGGTTGGCGGGCATGCGGGCAGATAAGTGGCGGGGAAGAAGGTGTCTCTTTTCTCATTCTGCAGCGCAGGCTGTCTTCAAACTGCGCATGTGCAGCTTGAAGACAGGCAGTGAAAACTGAAGGAAGACTGGAGGAACAGGAGAAAGGTCTCTCACTTCCGAAAAACTGACTCAGCAGAAACAGCAATTTTTTGGAACTGATAGTTTAGGACACGAGGCTTGATGAATGGTCCCAAACTTTGTTTGAACTCGGAGCAAGTTCAAACCATAATTATCACAAGTGATAATTATGTTTTGATGAATGGGCCCCCAAGGCTGTTAAATGCAAAGTCATTAATGGAAAAATGATCAGCCCCGCATTGTGACATGGTAATAAATTGTAGTAAATTAGACACTAAAGTTTGAGACCGGGACCTAGAAAGCTTGTTATTTCTCTTCCCTTTTCATGTGCATAGATAGATAGACATGATAAAAAAAAACAAGCATTGTTAATCAATAACATGATTTAAAACAATAATATTTTGATTTTGTTTATTTGTTAGATTTTGTTAGTGTTAGATCTAATGGGGACTCGTCATCAGAGAGATAGGTTTTTAATTCATTGTGGGAAATCCATAAAAGTCCTTATACACTTAACTGTGAAAAAAACTATGTGTTGTCTATTACAACCAATCTGATATTTGTTTCCATTTTTGTAATGCTTGATAAAATTAAATGTCTATAAATGTCCCATCAGTGTACGAGAAGAAATGTATAATTAGGTAATGTTTGTAGACACAAGATGTGTACTTGGTATAAATGTGCACACAGGAAGGCATTCTGAGTACAGGGTGCCGATTTATCATTACTAGCATTTTAGCCCCAATAAAAATAATTTCTTATCACAACGTATCGTGGCAATAAGAGATTATTTACTGGGGCAATGTATTAAAAAAGACTTGCTGGGACAAGGACTCCGATAGGAAAAGTGTAAAAAGTAAAAAGTAAGTTTATCATTCACGCGATTAGGGGGCCTGATTCAGATAAGTACCCAAACATGATAGTTTGCGTGCATCTCTAATATTTTGGGGTCTGAGCATGCACAAATGCAGAACGGGTCCTGCAATCTTACTCGCAGATTCTCCAAGCTGAAGCATGATTGACATGCTGTGGCATTTGGGGGGCAGAGAGGGGGCATGGCTGGCCAGTGTTCCCATGGCACCCCTGTTTTCCAGTAGGGACAAGACTAGGGTCTGCGTCGGTGAATGCAGATTTCCTAGCCTCGCAAGCTGTTTCAAACCAGCCAGGCTGAGTAAGTCTTAGCTTACTTAGCCTGGCTAAAGGAGCAATCATCACGACTAATGGTTGCAATGGTGATGGCAGTATCTACGGACTCTGCACTCGGATAGCAGATGCAGCCGGGAGGTGTCTATTTCCTACAGACACCTGCTGCATTGCATTTGAGTTGGTCGGTATTGAACAGCCAATTCCTTGCGGCTGTGCAATACCGTCCATCTCTGAATCAGGCTCAGAGTTATGGTTCATGCACTGATGTCATGTGCAATTGACCATTACCGATAACTATGTGGAAAAAAAGTAGCCTATAGCCGTTAGCAACATGTAGCCTATGGCCAGGGGCATAAGTTCATGGCAGGCACCCAGACGCAAAATAGACTGTGGTGCACCCCCCCGGTGGCTATGGCTTGCTCCAGCTCCCCAGGGTCTCTCCAGCTTCATTCAGCCAACCCCCTTCTGTCTCTCCAGGCCCCCAGGGTCTTTTTAGCCAACCCCCTTCTGTCTCTCCAGCCCCTGAGTGTTCCTCCTCCCCCAGTGTCTTTCCAGTCAGCCCCCTCTGTCTCTCCAGCCAACCCTCTGCTATCGTTCCAGTCTGCCCCACAGTGTCTCTCCAGCTCCTGACCCCATATCCCTCCACCTCCAGCCCACATTCACCTTCTCCTGGGTGTTCTGGCTGCTTCTCTTTGTGCAGCGGCTCCTCTGCCTTTCAGTGATGCATTGCGGCATGGCATCATGATGTCACGGGCGCCGCGTCACAAATCTTCAGGCACCGCAGTCGTTTGGTGTAATTTTTTTGGTTTACCGCGACTGTTTATTGCAGTGATCAAGATGGTGGCAGCAGTCATTATGGGTGGATTTTTCTGTATTTCCCTTATACCCATCTGTTGCCAGGCCTGCTCCTTGGGCCCGGAGGCCAAAAACCCCACTGGCTCCGGGAGTTCCGCCAGTGCCTATTGCATTAGCTGTCTGGAATCAACCTATGCAGATCACCTAGGGTTAGTCTGCAGTGAGTATCCCAAAACTTATAACACCCATGGAGTTGTTAACTTTTGTAGGGAGCATTTATAAAAGTTTTTAGTCAATTAACAGTTCATTCTCCCCAGGATTTTCTGCAAGTGTCAGTTTCTCCAAAAGATTGATGTGTTATTTTTGGATAATAGAAACAATCCTAGCTAAAATGGTAAACTATGAGGTTAACTACATAAATGTCCTGGAATGGAATGTCCTTTTTTGTCCTTGTTAAAGAGATAATATACTCATTTCACATTCTCTCAGGCTGCCCGTTCCGACCAAGGGTGGACAGCGTGTTCCGTATGGATATTGGATCCTATAGCCCAAAGCTCCTGTCCTCAGGATAAATAGTAGAATGATTAAATTAAATATGTGTACACAATGAAGTTGCTGAGTGACTTACCGCCTGTTTCTGCACCGCTTTGGGGGTATTCAGCCCATATAGGTATAGGCTGTATCAGCACTAATGCCGCTTCCCGCAGTTGGCAATAGGCGTTTGGTCTGATAGTTCTTCCCACCTGTAGCGGCTGGTTGTCGGCTCACTATTTGTAGTCCCGCTGGCTTATCAGAATAGGTTCTTAGGGTCTAATCATAATGAAAATTAAAACTTAATTCTTACTTTTCATTATACAGGTGTGTCCATATACATCTAGCCTCCTTGCGCATTAAACAGCCCTTCTAGTCGCGCCATGCTGTGGTGTGACTCAGTAGCGCTGATCGTCTTTTCATGCGACTTTTTAGCTTCAAATGCGTATTATTTGCACAGTGATGCGAATAGGAAGCACAAGCAGCTTCTGCTGATTAAAATGATATGCGGCATGCCTATGTACTCTGTGGCTGATGTTTGCCCCCTGCACATGCGCCGCCTCCGGCGTGCGCATACGCGAGACCCGGCCAGCGACGGGCGCTCCGTCACTACGGGTCTCGCACCAAAACGGGGAGGCTGTCGATTGTGATTGACAGCTCGCCCCGTTTTGGAGGCGGGCAGAGGTGGGGGTGGCTGGACAAATGGAAGCGTTCCTGAGGGAACGCCTTCCATTTGTGGGCGGCCCTACTGACATCACTTGTGATGTCAGTAGGTGGACTTCCTGCTCTATTAGAGCAGGAAGTCCACTGGGGCTTCCGATGGACAAGACCCTACCACAAGGGTCTCGTTGCAAGCCCGATGGACATCACCTGGCCGCTCGCAAAAGCTGTGGGTGGTCACCCACAGCTTAGCGAGCGGCCAGGAGGCCGGAACAAAAAAAAATGCCCTGATTCAGAGCGAGCGCTCTTAAAGAGCGTGCGGCTCTGAATCAGGCCCTCTGTGCATCTGCGGGTGTATCTGCATGTGAAATGCTACGTTACAGTGTCACAGCTGCTGACACTGTAACGTAGCATTCCGCATGCAGATACACCCACAGTCACGCGGCGCTCACGCGATTTGTAGCGCGCGGAGAATAGATGCATGTGGACACATCTTTATATCACATCGGTTCGATGCAATATATAGCTTTGTTAAGTAGCAATTAATTTATACTTACCTTTCTGGCGATGTGATCCGGTATCCAGGGGTCCTTGCCAGGGGCTGGCTGGCAACTTTTAGCCTGGGGTGCAAGTCCAGAGCACTGGCCCATAAACAACGGCTCATCCTTATATAAAGATTGCGGGATCTCGTACGCAGACCGACCGGCACAGTTGAACAATGAGTGTCCTAATCAATGACTCAAATAGGGATGTTAGTTTCGATACATACACTTAAATAAATAAAACATTATAATAGGAAAATAAAACGTTGGATATTTCTCAGAAAAAGAGACAATATAGGACCCCATTTAACAATGAAACAGGTTATGGGCTCCTTTCAGTAGTTAACAAACAGCGGTAAGCTTAGAGTGTCGCTGTTTATCACCGTACCGCTAGCGCCATCTATACATGGCAATAGTGAAGCGGTCCCCATAGCAGGCATTGAGGACCCAGCAACAGGCTTTCCAGCTTCAGCAAAGCATTGCAGGCTTTTCTGTGCCCCTGGCAGGTGAAAGTGTAATGCGCATGTGCAGACTGACCGTCGCATATAACACAAAAGACTAACCGCCACTGTCAGTCAAGTAGCAGTCTGCAGTCCAAGTGTCTGTGGGGGGGCTGGAGGTCAGCAGTCTGCAGTCCACGTGTGTGTGAGGGCTGCAGGGTAGCAGTCTGGGGGCGTGGGAGAGGGCTCAGTCTAGAGTCCAATTGTGTGTGTGGGGTAGCTGTCTGCAGTCCAATTGTGTGTGGACCTGCCAGGCAGATTGCAATTCCATGTATATATCCACATTAGGTGGCACTCACTGCAAAGCAGAAACACAAGCAGCAAGGTGATCTATATATCACATATGCAGAACCCCCATCCCCTATCTCCTCCACCTCACAAAAATTGCATTTGCCCATTGAGTGTCATGAGAGGACTCACTCCAGCACATGCCGTCAGTCAGTGTGTTGCTGCGGTCAGGTGTTGGTTCAGCTTTGCGTTCCTCCCTCCCACGTGGCTCTGAATTAATGGGGATCACCCTGGGTCAGGAGCGGATTGGGATGGAAAACCAGCCTGGAAAATTTCTGGAAGAAGCCCTAATGGGGTGGGTCTGTTGAGGGGACGGGGTCTGTGGAGGAGGGCAGGATACTCCCTCCTCTTAGGGCCTGGAGGAGCAGAGTCGGCCCTAGCCCATTTGGTACCCTAGGCAAAATTTTGACTGGTGCCCCCCAACAACTTCCCATACCGAGGTGAACAGCCCCTCAGGAAAAAAACAGGTGGCCCTCCTCAGTAGGTGCTGTCAATGTTTTAAAACCCACCATGTCATGATGAAAACACCAATGGGTCTTGAAACATCAACATAACCTATTGTTACAACTAGGGGTGTGCACCGGCCACTTTTCGTGTTTTGTGTTTTGGTTTTGGATCTGGATCTTTCTTCATGTTTTGGATCAGGATTGGTTTTGCCAAAACCACCCTTCCGTGTTTTGGGTTCTGGGTTTTGTGTTTTGAATCTGTATTTTTTTTAAAAAAAGCATAAAAACAGCTAAAATCACAGAATTTGTGGGTTTTTCTGCTCCTATGCTATTATTAACTTCAATAACCTAAATTTCCACTCATTTCCAGTCTATTCTGAACACCTCACACCTCACAATAGTGTTTTTATGTCCAAAAGTTTGCACCGAGGTAGCTGGATGACTATGCTAAGCGACACGAGTGGGCGGCACAAACACGTGGCCCATCTAGGAGTGACACTGCAGTGGCAGACAGGATGGCAGTTTGAAAAACTAGGCCCCAAACAGTACATAATGCAAAGCAAAAAAAAGAGGTGCAAGATGGAATTGTCCTTGGGCCCTCCCACCCACCCTTATGTTGTATAACCAGGACATGCACACTTTAACAAACCAATCATTTCAGCGCCAGGGTCTGCCACACGACTGTGGCTGAAATGATTGGTTCGTTTGGGCCCCCACAAAACAAGCTGGCAATTAATCTGTCCTGCACAAACTGGCTCTATGGAGGCAAGATGTCGTCCTCATCCTCCTCATTCACCGATTCCTCACCCTCTTCAGAGTTGTGTACATCCTCATCCTCACAGAGTATTAATTCGTCCCCGCTGGAATCCACCACCACAAGTCCCTCTGTACATTATGGAGGCTGGTCTCCCTGGAAGAGCTGATAATTCATTTTTATGAACATCATCTTCTCCACATTTTGTGGAATCAACCTCCTACGCCTTTTGTTGACAAGGTTCCTGGCTACACTAAATAGTCTTTCGGAGTACACACTGGAGGGGGGGCAACTCAGGTAAAATAGAGCCAGTTTGTACAGGGGCCTCCAAATTGCCTCTTTTTCCTGCCAGTACAGGTACGGACTGTCTGACATGCCTACTTGGATGCTGTCACCGATGTAATCCTTTAACAGACAGACGCACGCTTGTCGCTGCTGCTTTGAGGATGTGGGTGCAGCTATAGCCCACACAATTCACAAAGACAGAAATTTTTTTTTTACATTTCTTGTGGAGCGCACTTTGAGGGTTACACCACACTTTAACAGACAGACGCACGCTTCTCGCTGCTGCTTTGAGGATGCAGGTGCGGCTACTGTGCATACATTTCACACACAAACACAGAAAAAAAGAAGATTATTTTATTTTGGTTGGAGCACACTTTGGGGGTTACACCACCCTTTAACAGACAGACGCACGCTTGTCGCTGCTGCTTTGAGGATGCAGGTGCGGCTATAGCCCACACATTTCACAAAGACAGAAAAAAAAGGAGAATTTTGTATTTTTTGTGGAGCGCACTTTGAGGGTTAGACCACCCTTTAACAGACAGACGCACGCTTGTCGCTGCTGCTTTGAGGATGCAGGTGTGGCTGTAGCCCACACAATTCACAAAGACAGAAAAAAAATAATTAATTTTTTGTGGAGTGCATTTTGAGGGTTACACCACCCTTTAACAGACAGACGCACGCTTGTCGCTGCTGCTTTGAGGATGCAGGTGCGGCTACTGCGCATACATTTCACACACAAACACAGAAAAAAAGATTATTTTATTTTGGTTGGAGCTCACTTTGGGGGTTACACTACCCTTTAACAGACAGACGCACGCTTGTCGCTGCTGCTTTGAGGATGCAGGTGCGGCTATAGCCCACACATTTCACAAAGACAGAAAAAAAAGAATTTTTTATTTTTTGTGGAGTGCACTTTGAGGGTTACACCACCCTTTAACAGATGACGCATGCTTGTCGCTGCTGCTTTGAGGATGCAGGTGCGGCTATAGCCCACACAATTCACAAAGACAGAAAAAAAAGAAGAATTTTTTATATTTTGTGGAGCGCACTTTCAGGGTTACACAACCCTTTAACAGACAGATGCACGCTTGTCGCTGCTGCTTTGAGGATGCAGGTGTGGCTACTGTGCATACATTTCACACACAAACACAGAAAAAAATATTATTTTATTTTGGTCGGAGCGCACTTTGGGGGTTACACCACCCTTTATCAGACAGACGCATGCTTGTCGCTGCTGCTTTGAGGATGCAGGTGCGGCTATAACCGACACATTTCACAAAGACAGAAAAAAAACAAGAATTTTGGTTTATTTTTGGAGTGCACTTTGGGGGTTACAGCACCCTTTAATGGACAAGCCAGCCGGCCCTTTACTTATAACACAGGTGTGCGCTTGGCGCTGCTCCTTTGTTGATGCACGTGCAGCCACAGTGTACACAATTCACAAACACAGAAAATAATTCCTCCATCATTCTGTCAGTGGTGACAGTATCATATGCAGTGACAGTAGACATGTCAGAAATTGTTGGCACATCCTTCAGTCTGGACCTGATGTCCAAACTGGCCCTTGACTTATGACACAGGTTGATGTACATGCGGCTACTGCGCATACATTTCGCACACAAACACAGAAAAAAAAGAATTATTTAATTTTGGTGGAGTGCACTTTGGTGGTTACACCACCCTTTAACACACAGTGCACACAATTCACAAACACAGAAAATATTTTTTTATTTTGTTTGGAGTGCACTTTGGGGGTTACAGCACCCTTTAACAGTCAAGCCAGCTGGCCCTTTACTTATGACACAGGCGCACGCTTGGCGCTACTTTGTTGATGCACGTGCGGCTACTGCGCACACAATTCACAAACAGAAAAAAAAAAAATTATTTGGAGTGCACTTTGGGGGTTACAGCACCCTTTAACGGATGAGCCAGCTGGCCCTTTACTTATGACACAGGCACACGCTTGGCGCTACTTTGTTGATGCACGTGCGGCTACTGCGCACACAATTCACAAACAGAAAATATTTTTTTATTTTTTTTGGAGTGTATTTTGGGGGTTACAGCAAACTTTAACGGACAAGCCAGCTGACCCTTTACTAATGGGACACAGGCGCACGCTTGGCGCTGCTCCTTTGTTGATGCACGTGCAGCCACAGTGCACACAATTCACAAACACAGAAAATATTTTTTATTTTGTTTGGAGTGTACTTTGGGGGTTACAGCACCCTTTAACGGACAAGCCAGATGGCCCTTTACTAATGGGACACAGGCGCACGCTTGGCGCTGCTCCTTTGTTGATGCACGTGCAGCCACAGTGCACACAATTCACAAACACAAAATATTTTTTATTTTGTTTGGAGTGCACTTTGGGGGTTACAGCACCCTTTAACGGTCAAGCCAGCTGGCCCTTTACTTATGACACAGGCGCACGCTTGGCGCTACTTTGTTGATGCACGTGCGGCTACTGCGCACACAATTCACAAACACAGAAAAAAAAAATATATTATTTGGAGTGTACTTTGGGGGTTACAGCACCCTTTAACGGACGAGCCAGCCGGCTCTTTACTTATGACACAGGCACACGCTTGGCGCTACTTTGTTGATGCACATGTGGCTCCTGCGCACACAATTCACAAACACAGAAAAAATATATATTTTTTGGCACTTGGGGGGAGCACCCCTGATGGACAGAGCACCCCCTGGACAACACTACGGCACCCCTTTAGGACTGGGACACTGCACAGGACTTTGGAGTGGACACAGCCCCTATGGACAACTGACTGCAAAACACAACCCAGCCAAACCCTATGGACTTTGGAGGAGTGGACACAGCCCCTATGGACAACAGCAGCACAGCACAACACAGCCAGCCCCTATGGACTTTGGAGGAGTGGACACAGCCCCTATGGACAACAGCAGCACAGCACAACACAGCCAGCCCCTATGAACTTTGGAGAAGTGGACACAGCCCTTATGGACAACAGCAGCATAGCACAACACAGCCAGCCCCTATGGACTTTGGAGGAGTGGACACAGCCCCTATGGACAACAGCTGCACAGCACAATACAGCCAGCCCCTATGGACTTTGGAGGAGTGGACACAGCCCCTATGGACAACAGCAGCACAGCACAACACAGCCAGCCCCTATGGACTTTGGAGGAGTGGACACAGCCCCTATGGACAACAGCTGCACAGCACAATACAGCCAGCCCCTATGGACTTTGGAGGAGTGGACACAGCCCCTATGGACAACAGCAGCACAGTGCAGCACAACACTACACTGCACTACATTACTCTACACTACACAGCCCAGCCAGCCCTAACTCCCACCCGACCTCTTCACTATCCACAGCCGAGTGAAAAAATGGCGCTGACGCGGGTACCTTATATAGAATCCAAACCCGCGAGACCCGGAAGGCGGGATGATGACGTTTTGCCTCGATTTCAGATCCGTGTTAGGTGGGAAAAGTCGAGCCTGACTCGGATCGGCCTCGGAATGGGGGGGCTCGGGGGGGTTCGGATTTCCCTGTAGTGTCCTTATAGTAATGCCCCCCTTTAGTGCCCTTATAGTAATGCCCCCTGTAGTGCCCTTATAATAATGCCCCCTGTAGTGCCCTTATAGCTGCTGGCATACACACACATACAAAAAAACTCCCTTACCTTAAACTAGGGGTGAGTGGGTTCGGATTTCTGAAATCCGAACCCCCCCGAATCCCCCCGATCCGAGGCCGATCCGAGTCAGGCTCGACTTTTCCCGCCTGACTCGGATCTGAAATCGAGGCAAAACGTCATCATCCCGCCTTCCGGGTATCGCAGGTTTTGGATCCTATATAAGGTACTCGTGTCGGCGTCATTTTCTCACTCGGCTGTGGACAGTGAAGAGGGAGGGTGGGAGTTAGGGCTGGCTGGGCTGTGTAGTGTAGTGCAGTGTAGTGTTGTGCTGTGCTGCGCTGTGCTACTGTTGTCCATAGGGGCTGTGTCCACTCCTCCAAAGTCCATAGGGACTGGCTGGACTGTGTTGTGCAGTCAGTTGTCCACAGGGGCTGTGTCCACTCCAAAGTCCTGTGCAGTGTCCCAGTCCTAAAGGGGTGCTGTAGTGTTGTCCATGGGGTGCTCTGTCCATCAGGGGTGCTCCCACCAAGTGCAAAAAAAAAATATTTTTTTTCTGTGTTTGTGAATTGTGTGCACTGTGGCTGCACGTGCATCAACAAAGGAGTAGCGCCAAGCGTGCGCCTGTGTCCCATTAGTAAAGGGCCGGCTGGCTTGTCCGTTAAAGGCTGCTGTTACCCCCAAAGTACACTCCAAAAATAATAAAAAATATTTTCTGTTTGTGAATTGTGTGCAGTGTGGCTGCACGTGCATCAACAAAGGAGCAGCGCCAAGCGTGCGCCTGTGTCCCATAAGTAAAGGGCCGGCTGGCTTGTCCGTTAAAGGGTGCTGTAACCCCCAAAGGGCACTCCAAACAAAATAAAAAAATATTTTCTGTGTTTGTGAATTGTGTGCACTGTGGCTGCACGTGCATCAACAAAGGAGCAGTGCCAAGCGTGCACCTGTGTCCCATAAGTAAAGGGCCGGCTGGCTCATTTCTGTAACCCACAAAGTGCACTATTCTCCAACAAAAACAAAAAAATAATTTTCTGTGTTTGTGTGCGCTTTAGCCGCACGTTTATATCAATATAACATAAATGGAGGACCAAACTTTCTCCGATAAAAATAAAATAGGGAAAGATCAAGAACCACTTCCTCCTAGTGCTGTTGCTGCTGCTGGGAGTTGTTCATCATCCCAGAGAGGAAGTAGGAACACCACTACTTTTACCAAACAATTGACCCTCCAACAGTCCTTAGCGAGGAGGATGAAGTACAACAGCAGTCATCCTGAAGCAAAACGTATAACTGAGGCCTTAACTGCTATGTTGGTGTTAGAGGTGCGTCCGGTATCCGCCATTAGTGCAGTGGGATTTAGACAATTGATGGAAGTAGTGTGTCCCCGGTTCCAAATCCCGTCTAGATTCCACCTGCATCCTCAAAGTAGCAGCGACAAGCATGCGTCTGTCTGTTAAAGGGTGGTGTAACCCTCAAAGTGCGCTCCACAAACAATAAAAAAATTCTTCTTTTTTTTCTGTCTTTGAGAAATGTGTGGGCTGTATCTGCACCTGCATCCTCAAAGCAGCAGCGACAAGCGTGCGTCTGTCTGTTAAAGGGTGGTGTAACCCTCAAAGTGCGCTCCACAAACATTAAAAAAATTCTTCTTTTTTTTTTGTCTTTGTAAATTGTGTGGGCTGTAGCCGCACCTGCATCCTCAAAGCAGAAGCGACAAGCGTGCGTCTGTCTGTTAAAGGATTACATCAGTGACAGCATCCAAGTAGGCATGTCAGACAGTCCGTACATGTACTGGCAGGAAAAAGAGGCAATTTGGAGGCCCCTTTGGAGAAGCTCATTCTGACTAAGGGCCGGGCGAGTGCGGATCCCGGTCACATGACCGGCCTGGCCATCCACTGCGCTGCCCGATTGGAGAGCTCCGATTGCGGCAGCACGCTGGGGGAGAGAGGCGGTTTCTGCGCCGGCTCCGAGGTAGCAGCGGCAGGTGGCCCCACTGGCAGGCTGCGGTGGTGGCAGGGGGGGGGACAGGCAGAGCTCAGCCCTGGAATGCCCCTAGTATTCTGAGTCGCCCCTAGGCATTTGCTTATAATGCCTATGCCTAGGGCCGGCTCTGTGGAGGAGCTTATGCAAGCCACTGAGGAAAGCAGGGTCGGCAACATAAATCTTGGTAAATGATAGACCCTTTTTGAGGCCCCCCAACCCACTAGCGCATGCAGGGGGAGTTTCTGAGTACCCAGAAACCCCCCCTGACCAAAACAATTTTTTATTTTCAGAGACAGCCTTGTGGGCCACCCTTGGAGCTGCCCAGCCACTGCCTGTTCAGCTGTCAGCGCTTCTGAATCAGGTGGCTTTCCTACTACCTGATGCGGAAGCGCTGACATCTGAACCAGAAGTTGCCGGGCAGTGCGCAGCGTTCACCAGGGCCTGGACGGAAGCCATCAGGAACTGACTGGAGGCCCAGACAGAGAGGGGGCCCACTCATTCCGGCACTGCCGCTGCCGATCCCCGCGCCCGCTATGCTGCAATGCAAAGCACAAGTATCAGGTAAGTGTGGGGTTTGGGCTGTCTGTCTGGGGTAGGCTGGCTATCGGGCTTGGGCTGGCTGTGTTGGGCAGGGGATGGCTATCTGGGGACAGCTGTGTGAGGCTGAGGCATGCTGGCTGGGGTGGCTACTGTATCTGGTGCAGGGGCTGTCTGGCTGGGGATAGCTGGCTGGGCCTGGGACAGGCTGGCTGGGGTAGCTATCTGGTGCATGGGCTGTCTGGCTGGAACAGGGGCTGTCTGGGACTGGTCATAGGCAAACGCAGGGGGGGTTTCCGTCTGCCTGGAAACCCCCCTCCCCATCCCACACCATGACCACAATAGAGATAGTAATAGTAATATAATAGATTGTTACTAGTGCTGCATGTTCTTCTCAGTATCACAAATGAAGTAATTAGCACCACCTGTGCATCTTTTAACATGTATCAGTCACCAACTAGGAGATCTGGAAAACATTCACTGTTAGAGATGTGCTGCTATAGAGCCCAATATGTACATATATGTCCAGGGCAGTACTAGGTTCTGCTGCTGCTCCCAGACTCCCGGACTTGCTCCCATGCTCTGGATTGGTGAGCACATCTAAAATAAAAACATTCAGCTCAGGCAGGATGGCCCTACTGCCACATTTAATGGCTTACTGTGATTGCTGGTGCTCTATATGCTGGAATTATGACACACAATACACTTTGTAGGATGCATATTATAGCTGGTTAAGTGCTAATTCTACCCTCTTCATGGCCTGGCCACACTCACTCTAAAATCAAGCATTTGGAAACCCCCCTCTAGAAATCCTGTGTTTGCCACTGCTGGTTGTTTGGGGATGGGCTGACCGGGCTACATATATGGAAACCCCCCCTAAAACTCCTGCCCCAACCCTCTGCACTAGGTACAGGCCAGTCAGTTTGAAAATCTTTTGTTACGTATATGGTGATTTCTCGCAACAGGGGACCTCTGAAGAATTTGAGCCTCACTGGGCAGTGTCTTCAGCCAGTATTCACTACTCATGTAGGAGATCACATTGTCTGGAAGATGCCTGTTTACATAGAAATATAACCAATGTCATCATCATAACCAGATAATATATAGTAACAGAAGTTTTTGTGCAGGGCAAAATGTGAATTTCCCTGATCAAAAAATTTCTGTGTCTTTCCAGTCTCCCCTGTTACTCCAAACCCCCCTATGTCTACATCCCCAGGCCCCCTGTGGTTCTCCAGGTTCCCTGTGTCTCTTCATCTCCAGACCTCTGAGCTATACTCCCCCTGACCCAGTGTGCATCTCTCAACCCCACTCCCCCAGATCCAGTGTGCATCTCTCGGGCCCATTCCCCCAGATCCAGTGTGCGTGTCTCAGACCCATTGCCCCAGACCCAGTGTGTCTCTCTCAGCCCCATTCTCCCAGTACCAATGTGCGTCTCTCAGCCCCTTTCCCCCAGACCCAGTGTGTCTCTCTGCCCCATTCCCCCAGACCTAGTGTGCGTCTCTCAGACCCATTGCCCCAGACCCAGTGTGTCTCTCAGCCCCATTCCCCCAGACCCATTGTGCGTCTCTCAGCCCCATTCCCCCAGACCCAGTGTGCATCTCTCAGCCCCAATCCCCCAGACCCAGTGTGTATCTAAGCCCCATTCTCTCAGTACCAGTGTGCGTCTCTCAGCCCCATTCCCCCAGACCCAGTGTGCGTCTCTCAGCCCCATTCCCCCAGACCCACTGTGTGTCTCTCAGCCCCGTTCCCCCAGACCCAGTGTGCGTCTCTCAGCCCCATTCCCCCAGACCCATTGTGCGTCTCTCAGACCCATTGCCCCAGACCCATTGTGTGTCTCTCAGCCCCATTCCTCCAGAACCAGTGAGCGTCTCTCAGACACACTGTCCCAAACCCAGTGTGTATCTCTCAACCCAATCCCCAGGCACCAGTGTGCATCTCTCAGACCCTTTCCCCCAGACCCAGTGTGCATCTCAGCCCCATTGTCCCAGGCCCAGTGTGCGTATCTCAGCTCCATTCTTCCAGACCCAGTGTGCGTCTCAGCCAGGGCCAGTGCAAGGTTTCTCGGCACCCTAGGCAAAACGTTTGCCATACCCCCCCGCCCCCTTAATACACACTGTTTTCCAACTCGTCGGGGATATTTTAATTTTTAATAAAAATATCCCGGCTATGAACTCGCAGGGACAGCGGTTGCGGTAACCGATATCCGCGCAAGTTATATCCCCGGGATTTTGGAGAAGTCTTTCACTGAAATGCACTATGCACAGCGTCAGCTTCCTGGACAGGCCGGGGATGCGGGGGAGAGATCGAAAGATCTCTCTCCTTCCCCTGGAGACCCCATAGGCTGAAGATGGTGTAAAATACTGGGGCTAAACTCAAAAAAACATTGCTTTTTGGAGTTTAGTACATATGGGTCAGATCGTAGTCCTCATGGATAATAATGGGGACTGCGATCTGTAGAGCTAATTAGCACTCTGCCGGAGAGTTCTGTAAAATCTCCTGCATTGTGCTATTAGTACATAGGAACAATGCATAGAATTATGCAGAAACTATAGTTTCTGCATAATTTTATGCAAAAAGCAGCTTGATACATATGCCCCTCAGATAGATAGAACACACGCACATATATATATATTGTAAGGCACGGCCACACTCACATCAGCAATTACTTGAAATGACCTGGGGTGTCACCCATGGCATCCACATGGGGAGTCCAAAAACATAGAAAAAATGAGGGGCACTCACCAGTATTGCACATATAAAAAATATCAAACTTTATTCCTCACATAGTCCATAAGTGAATAATTCTCCTCGACGTTTCGGTCCCATCCGGACCATTTTCAAGAGATACATCAATACAGCCTCCACAGCAATATCCAACCAGTCCTTACGGATCCCAAGTTATATATATGTATATATATATACACATATATATATATATATACATATATATATATATATACATATATATATATATATATATATATATATTATACACACATATTATATACTGTATATATATAAATATATATATATATATTATATGCACATATGGATATACATACATATATTATACACTTACATATGCATATATATTATATAAATATATACACACACATGTATACATTCATACATACATATATACACAAACACATCTATATGTGTATATATATTCCCCAAGCCTACTTACCTGTGTGATTTCCTGTGTCCAATGGAATGTGTGGAAAGCCCCACGGTGGACAGTCCTTCAGGCTGGACGGTCTGTGGGTCACTTCAGGGGTCAGCTCACCGTCAGCAAGCAGCAATTAGTGGGAGGAGGCAGGAGGGCCGTGGTGCAAGTTCCAGAGGCTGCAGGACGCTGGAGGAGGCGGAGTGGCAGTACAAGGTGGAGCGGCAGTAGGTCGGAGGGGGTGCAAGACTGGAGGAGGCGGAGCAGCAGTAGGCCGGCCGGGTTGCAAGTGCCGGCAGCTGCAGTGCAGAGCGCTGCTCACCATGAGACTGGAGGAGGCGGAGCGGCAGTAGGCCGGCCGGGTTGCAAATGCCGGCAGCTGCAGAGCGCTGCCCACCATGAGACTGGAGGAGGCGGAGCAGCAGTAGGCCGGCCGGGTTGCAAAGGCCGGCAGGTGCAGAGCGCTGCCCACCATGAGACTGGAGGAGGTGGAGTGGCAGTGGGCCGAACGGTGACACAGTGACGTCACCGGCACCAGACCCAGCTGCTGGAGACCTGCTGTCTGTGGGGGCCGGGTGTAGATGGGTGCCGCGGCCACCGCTAGCTTAAGCAAGTTGCACCAGCAGGAGAGGCAAGGCAAGACTATGCCCAATTTCCAATTTCCACCAGTGTGAGGGGGCCGCTCCTGAGGTCTCGGCGCCCTTAGACAGCTGCCTAATGGAAGCGCCGGCCTGGTCTCAGCACCATTGCCCCAGACCCAGTGTGCATCTCTCACCCACATTCCCCAGCCCCAGTGTCTCAGCCTCATTCTCCATTACCTGTGTCACCCCAGCCGTGTCGTCAGCTACATCCTCCCCCCCATCCCTATGTCATCAGCTTCAAACCCCCCAGCCCTGTTGCCAGCTTCAACCTCATTTCCCAGCCCTGTGTTGTCAGCTCCAAACTCCCCCCTAGCCCTGTGTCATCAGCTCCAACCTCTCCCTCAGCCCTGTGTCCTCAGCTCCAACCTCCTCCTCAGCCCTGTGTACTCAGCTCCAACCTCCCTCCTCTCCCTGCAGCCACCGCCGCCAACACTTACCTGTTCTCCTCAATTTGGATGCCTGCCCCGCGTCACCGTGCAGGCTGCCTGTTGTTGCACCACAGAGATTGTCCTGGTCGAGCTGCAGAGGTCCTGGAGACGAAGCCATCGGTGGAGACTGACAGGCTTTGCAAAGGCTTGTGTGATGAGCTGCTGTGGATGGGCATGCGCAGCAGCTCCCCCATCGGCCATTTTTTTTCTACTTTTAGGTAAGCCTCTGTGCATGCACACTTTTCAGAAGCTGTAGACTAGAGCTGCCCGATCAGAGCCGAGCTCCGATCGCGGCAGCGGGTGTGGGGGACTGGAGGGCGGCCTCTGGCCACTGCAGGGACCGACACTCTGCCTCCTGGCCCAGCCCACCACTGGTCCTTGCGGTCCTGTTTTCGGCTGCGGTCCATGAAGAGTAGCCAGGAGGCGAAGGCTGATCCTTCCTGCACTGCTGGCTGAGCTCAGGGGAGGCTGCAGTGGCTGCTGGGACAGTAAGCAACTTCCATGACCATTTCACACTGCAGTTCAGATTACGCTATCCTGAGATGGCGAATCTGAACACACAGGAGAAGCTGAAAGTAGAGCTTTCCGTCCTTTAATGAATCGCACTCACCATACTTAAGTATGGTGATGCTATTCAGCCACAGAGCAGGGGTGCCTCTGGAGAAGTAATGAACATATCCACGGTTACCCACTTTGTGAATAGCACGAAGCAGAGAAAAGTCCTGTTTACCGCAAAACATGTATTTTCTCTGCTCCATGAATAGACCCTTTAGTGCCTCAATGTACTCCCAGAAACTCTGGGGCAGATGTATGAAGCTCTGGGAAGTGATAAAGTGGAGAGTGATAAACGACCAACCAATCAGCTCTTCACTGTCATTTTTCAAACAAAGCCTGTAACATGGCAGTTGGGAGCTGAGTGGCTGGTCGTAGTGTATTACTATCTAATAAGAATTTTTGTCATTAAGCGTTTCTCTGGCAAATGTGCCAGTGATATTCGTCAGATATTAAGATACATACATCTTTGCATATACAGTATGATGTAATATGTTATTTTTATGAACATGTTAGGTAATGTATGCCTATTTCACGACCAACTTTGCATCGGCAGAGGATAGTATTTATTTGACTAAAAAGTGATTAGATTTGTATTAATATGGAGTATGTATGTACAACAAGCATTGATCCCGTGATCCTGATCAGTCATTAGAGCAGGCTTTCTAAGGTTTTTACCCTGATTACATACATACTAGGAAATTAATGGACAAATGTTCTATGTCTCAAAATTGATTACTTTTTGCTATCTTGTACCACTTATTTATGCAGTTTCAGTGTGTTGAGATGTGCAAAACGCTTTCCAGTGGAAGCCTCTTATTTTATTTGAATTTTACATTTAATATGCATTTAATTATACAGTGTAGTTCACTGGATACCATCTTGCTAACCAATTGACTAATGTCCTATTACCAGTATGTGTGCTAAAGAAACCTTTTGTTAATCTCCTTTCAACAATTGATAGTAAACATCCCATTCTATAGATTATCTTTGCTACCAGTACAACACAATATAATTCACTTTGAGAATGAGAGAGATAATCTCAGGCAGCCAATATTTAGCTAGGTCAGTATATAAACTATCTCTTTTACAAACAGACAAGTATTGCAAACAGATAGCTATTACATTAGGTTTTAATACACACATTGAATTTTTTACGTTTATTTCCTTTAAACCATAAATTCTCTTTTCATGACTGCAAATTAATAAAAAAAAATCTAATCTAAAAATGTGAGTTATATTTTCTCAAATAAACATTTTGTACCAATTGGAGTTTTCATCCAAGCAAAGCATATCCATTTCACTATTGCTGGTTCCAAATTTGAGAAGAGGTCAAAAAGAAATGTATGTATCAGGCAGGATATATCTGGATACATTTCCGAAGAACAGTGTAAAATAAAGGTCCAATACTGTCTGTCCATTTGATAAATGAGTTGCATCAGCTCAGGAAACTGGCTGACATCTGTGTGGCAGGTAGCAGGGGTGGATTGGGATAGAAAACCAACCCGGGAAATTTATGGAAGCAGCCATAATGGGGGTGGGGTTTGTTAAGTGGGTGGGGTCTGTCGAGGGAGGCGAGATCCCTCCTCATAGGGCTTAATTTTGAGTTGGACACAGTTGCAGCCCTCCTTGCATCTTTTGCTGCAGCTTCATCTGCGATTTTAGACTAATGCCGCTACAGTGGCCTTTTCTGGTGTACAGCCGTGTTTCCGAATATGCTACGATTTAGACGCCCACTGTCAGTAACAGACACCATCTGTCACACCATTGGAACTTTCACCAGGCCTAAGCTAGGAAAAGCTAAGCAGGGTGAAATCTGGCTGAAGGTTAAGACTGCTGTGGAAACCGGTCGTGTGATATCTGAGGATTGGTACCTTATATGCTTAATATACAAGCATATTCATGGTACGCGCATATGAATATATTTGTATCTTATTTAAGTTAACACTAACTACTTTACTATCAGGTGCCTGTCCTTGTCCCCCTTTTTCTTCATATATATATATATATATATATATATATATATATATATATATATATATATATATATATGTCTGTGTGTGTGTGTGATATATAATTTATATACCATATATGATATATCATGTATGCCATATATTCATCACATATACAGCACACAGAAGTATATATATATATATATACATATATATATATATATATATATATATAAAAATACAGAGTAGAGTGAACTTGCTTTATTTAACATGTTATATATAAATATTCTTTATGCTGGTGCCTACCTGGTGACACAGCACACTAAGCACAGAGATATTTGGCAGGCGGCCACCACCTCCCTCCACGCTCCTCTTGTTTGACAGCTCGCCGTTGGGTGCCTGAGACTGGCACTTTGCACTTTGCTGCCTGGTGTGATCGATGTCTGTGAGGAGGCTGGAGGCGGGCTGCGGAAGGGCTGGAGGTGGAGCCGCCAGTGGTGATTGATGGCCCAGGCTCCGCAAAGACTTAAGAGAGGAGCTGCTTTGGCTGGGCATGTGCAGCAGGTCCCCCGTCGGCCATTTTAAAAAAAAAAACGTTATTAAGCTTGTGTGCACTGTGCAGCTGCCCGATAAGCTTCAATCACGGGGACAGGCTGCAGAGGCTTAGGGGTGGCGGGGCAGTCAGTGAAGGGTGGGCTGAGCAACCGCCGGCCACCAAAGGCACCGGCCCAGTTGGAACTGGCCCGGCATCCCAATCTGCCCCTGGCAGGTAGCATATATACTTCTTAGCCGTCCTAATTAAGTGAAATGATCACAGAATTTTCTCAGCCTGTTACTTATGACTATGACTAACCAGATTGTGGGAAGCTGTCTAATGGATATAACGGCACTCAAAACAGTCAAACAGACAGCCTAGGACAACAGGCATGGTAAATAAATTTTTTGGGTGATGTCATCACAAAAGATTTGGGGTCTGATTTTGTTACCAACAGAGATTAGGCTGTCTGTCTAGTTAAGCCACTATAGGTGTATGGATGTTTGTTTAGTAAGACCACAAGAGATTTGAGATAGCCTGCATTGTAATAATACCAATAAGATTTAGGGGCATTTCAATTAGACACAGGGTGTACCATGCGTGGAAAAGCTTCGCCTTGCAAGACTTGGGCTATTCCATTATTCTGTATTTTTCCCATGCAGTAAACCCTGGGGTAATGCACAGTAACCCATAGTTTCCACATAAAATGCTGGAATCTATGTATTTCCTTATGTGTGAAGCTCCAGAGGCTGCATTTAATTCTGATTTTTCATCATTAAGTCCGGAAATGCAGGATCTAATTGAATAGGTCCGGGCTGTGAATTAGCCGGCGACTAATTGGATATGCCCCTTAATTGATCTGAACTGTAACACCACTAAGGATTTCTGGGTTCTGTATTATAAAACCACAAGAGATTTCGGGGGTCAACATTTTATAATTATATTAGAATAAGGATGAAAATTAGTAATATTCACTAGTATGTATTGTGTTTTGGCTATTGGTCACAAGAATGGTCTTTATATTGTATATAGATCACTAAATTGTTTATTAAATTGCTCTTTGTATTGTATTAAGCTCAATAATATGCTTTTTGTATTGTACAGAATGCACTAGAATGTTTTTACTATTATATATATTGTATTGCTCTCTAGTTTATATAGAGATTCCTAGATAATTCTCTGTAAGGAATTGGTATGACATACCGCCGGACCTAAGCCCGGCAGATGAAATACCGATGCCAGAAGTCCGGCAGATGAAGATCCCGATGGCGCCTGGTAAGTATCCTAACCCAGACCCTGCATAGATTACCGAGGACTCAATCTAATTACCATCAAAAACCGATACCCTCTGCCACTCATCTCTGAACTTTTCAACAAGGTTTTTGGGGCTCACTTTTTCACGGAATTGAATCTCCACGGGGCCTACAACTTGATCTGCATCAAGACGGGGGATGAGTGGAAAACCGCGTTTAACACCCGAGATGGCCACTTTGAGTACTTGGTAATGCCTTTTGGGTTATGTAATGCACCAGCGGTGTTCCAAGGTTATGTTAACAAAATTTTCAGGGACATCCTCTACAAGTTTGTTGTGGTCTGTCTAGTCGACATTTTAATTTTTCCGAGAATCTGCAGTCTCATCGATTTCATGTCAGAGAGGTTTTATCCCGACTACATGACCACTGTCTATATGGGAAGATCTCCAAATGTCTCTTCGAGCAGTCCTCTGTGCCATTCCTGGTGCACATCATCTCTGGAAATTCTCTACAGATGGATCCAGATAAACTGAGTGCCATCCGGGACTGGCCTCAACCTAACTCCCTGAAAGCTACCCAGTGATTCTTAGGGTTTTCTAACTATTTTTGAATATTTATTTCAAACCTCTCCACTCTGGTTGCTCCCATCACGACCCTCACCAATAAGGGAGCCAATCCTTCTCGTTGGCCCTCTTAGGCGATAATGGCATTTCACAGTCTAAAAACAGCATTCTCCATGGCCCCAATTCTTCGCTAACCACAACTTAAAAACCAATCGCAGTAAAGTGTTTGGCCCGTTACGTCCTTTGCCTGTTCTAGATGCTCCATGGACTCATCTTTCTATGGATTTTATTTCAGAATTACCACCGGCCAAAGAACACCATTTGGGTGGTTGTGGATCGATTTTCAAAGATGGCCCACTTTGTTCCCTAGTCGGTCTTCCTTCTGCTCCACAACTGGCGAAAATATTCATCCGGGACATCTTCAGACTGCATGGTTTGCCCAAATAGATAGTGTCTGATTGAGGGGAACAATTTGTAGCAAAGTTTTGGAGAGCACTGTGTGCTTCCTGCGGGATTACATTAAAATTATCTTCCGCCTATCGGCCGCAAACAAATGGTCAAACAGAGAGGGTGAATCAAGAGCTGGAAACATTAATTAGACATATTGTATCTTCTTTACAGGATAACTGGGTCGCTTTTTTGCCCTGGGCGGAGTTTTCTCATACATTCAGGTATTATTCTTCTTCTAATTCCACTCCATTTTTGCAGTCTATGGTAGACATCCACATGTGCCTGATTTTCAAGAATTATCGTCCATGGAAGTTCCAGCCGTAACTAGCCTGGTAGGTTCATTTACGAATATATGGAAAAATATTCATTGTTCTTTGAAGAAAGCCTCAAGTAACTACAAAAAATTTGCAGATCAAAAACTTCTCATTGTTCCCCTTCTGAGAGTCGGAGATAGGGTATGGTTATCGTCTAAGAACATTCATTTAAATTTCCAAGCATGAAGTTCACTCCACATTTCTTTGGACCCTACTTCATTCTCAAAGTGATTAATCCTGTGGTGAATAAATTAGAATTTCCACCTCAACTGAAGATCTCCAATACCTTCCATATCTATCTGTTCCATCCTTTGATTCTTAATCAATTTCAACATTCTTCATCCAAAACGCCTCAAATTCAGACTCAACAGGGTGTCGAGTTTGAGATTGAGAGAATCCTATCCCATTATCGATCTAATTGTCTAAAATATCTTAGTGACTGGAAGGTATATGGACCAGAAGAAAGAGCTTGGATTAGAGCCTCTGACGTTCATGCTCCTCTACTGGTTCGAAGGTTTCACAAAAAATTTCCTGATAAACCTTTTGGGTGTCCGGAGTCCACCCTAGGATCAGCCGTTACTCACCACAGCACCAACTTTCCCTGACTTCTCGAGCGGTCAGACGTCAGGTGCGGCGGCGAGTGACGAACTGAGGATTTTGCCTTAGTCGCATTTGGACTTCCATGTGCTGCTCCGTTTCTAGGTTACCGAGGTTGCCGTCATGGGCGCTGCCATGACAGTCTTCATCACCTGACTGTCCCTTCGTTCAATAGAAGCATGGTCGTTGTCAGCTCACGCTGCCCTCTAATGGACTCCTACCTTAGGGTATATTACCGGGCTCTGGACAAGAGGAAGTTGCCTGCATAATGTCATTACTACTAGTGTTTGCTTGCTGTCACTTTGTTCCAGGTTCCCTTGCTTTTCTGCTCTCGAGTCATTTCTAGCCACTCTCCTGTTCCGGCTGTGCGTCTGGATACCATTGCCCGCGTACTCAGTACAACATCCGAGTACATTTACAGTGTCACTCTCCTGTGTCAGCTGTGTGTCTGATACCTTGCCCGCATACTCAGTACAACATCTGAGTACAACTACAGTGCCACTCTCCTGTGCCGGCGGTGCATCTGGATACCATTGCCCACATACTCAGGGCAACATCCAAGTACAAACACAGTGTCACTTTCCTGTGTCAGCGGTGCATCTGGATACCTTGCCCACGTACTTAGTACCACACTCGAGTACAACAACCTGTGCTGAGCTTTTTTCTGCTA
This sequence comes from Taudactylus pleione, assembly GCA_031769625.1. Classification (NCBI taxonomy): domain Eukaryota; kingdom Metazoa; phylum Chordata; class Amphibia; order Anura; family Myobatrachidae; genus Taudactylus; species Taudactylus pleione. Next base: position 843,152 of record JAUIMM010001601.1, read on the forward strand.
GCCTCATCTGGCTTACAGGGTGCTTAGAATGGCACCCTGCAGCCAGAATCTATGCAGCAGTGCCATCTGGAGCATCCTTAGGAAGCTTCAGACGGTCACACCTCTGCCCTTACAGCTCCCCAGGGCATCTTCAGGATGCCCTGGGGATTGCTGTAATTACTAGTGATTGTGGTCCTGCCCCATGTGACATCACACTGAGGGGACGTGGCCTGCACTGGGCCCGCGAATAATGTTATATATATCAAAGTGGCCCTCGGCAGAAAAAAGGTTCCCCACCCCTGGCATAGACTTAGATTTATCAAAGCTTGGAGAGAGATAAAGTGGAGAGATAAAGCACTAGCCAATCAGCTTCTAACTGTAATTTTCCTTGCTGTGCTTAAAAAAAGTCAGTTAGGAGCTGATTGGTTGGTACTTTATCTCTTTCCACTTTATCTCTCTCCAAGCTTTGATAAATCTCCCCCATAACTGGAAAGACTGCATCGGCGGAACAGGTATGGGTGTGGGAAAGCTGGCCAGGCCCCCTCCAGCAATGCGCTGTTGGTTTGCGAAGGCATACATATTATTTATCCATGTGTAAAGTCAGCAGTCACTGGGAAGGTTAGAGAGAGAAGAGGAAAAGAAATGAAATGAGCTACTAACACAAACTATTGATAACTGGATCACATGGGGTCCTTAAAAGATTGTGGTTTCACGAAATAAAAAGAAGAGCCATATTGCCAGAACCACAGTACAGGAGGAAGGAGGTCCTGTGGCTCCCTGGAACACAGGAAAAGTGCATGTCCAGAAGTCACAAGGCCACTATTAATTACATTATAAGGGAGAGTCATCCACATGATGAAGGAGGCATCACTGTGTGTACCAGTGTGGTAACCATTGAGAGGAAGAACATCCACAGCACAGTCGGAACACTGCACTGCACAGTGAAGCTGCAATAAGCATTGATGCACTTCTTAGCGACTAAGTGGAAGTGCTGTCTGTAACAGTGTGGCTGTAATGAAGGAAAGGTGAGAAATCACTAAATTGTAGACTCCAATAACAAGGCAGAGTGCCTTTATATCCATGTACAGTATATACTGTAGCAAGGAAAAGTTATTTTTAAAAATGTCCCCATACTGTGAGGGGCAGCAGTGGCTCCTACCCTCTTGGATGAGGGGGTTGCTGCTGCTCATGCTGCTTGCACTTCACAGGTCTAGACGGAGAGGAAGGGGAGACAGTCCCGGCGACTTCACAATGGATCTGGCAGGCACCAGGACCGGCGCATGAGCACAAATGGCGGTGGGACAGTGTATGCGCAAAACACCAGTTTCTAGGGACTGCATTGGCTGCAGCCCCTAGAATCTGGGTAGGGCTGCCGAAAGGCAGATGAGTGTCAGTCTCAGGGGGAAAAAACACCCCCATCCTCCTAGGACTGCCTGTCCTGTGTGTGATTGACAGGTAGTGCTTCCAATGGGAAGTCTCTGCCAGTCACAGAGTGTAGCCAGTGCAGTCACAGACAGCAACTCGTTCACTGAGATGGCGGATATTACTGGAGGGACTGCAACCTCTAAGTAAAATGTGCCACTGGCGAGGGGTATATGCAATCTGACAGCGTGGCAAAAGCGGAAGTATCCTATTTGAGGGGGCCAGAATGACAGCAGCAGAAGCAACGTTATGAGCAAGTGACTGTTTATAAATGCATTGCTGTCAGCAGTAACAACTTGGAATAATATTCCCACCACTTATAAAGTGCTACACGTATTGCAGTCCTCCATCTGCTTCAGTAGGCAAGTTGGAATCATCCCTGTCACGAAATTCTGGGCTAATCTTTAATCCATTAGCTCAGTGGTTCACAAACTTTTTTTCACGGCACCCCTAAGACAAAAGTTTGTTATTGAGAAATTCAGAAAAAAATGTAGTGATGAAGTACATTTTTTGGGAACCACTCCAGTAGCCCATAATGGTTTCTAAACCAACTAAGAATTAACAAAAGTGGATCCAACACTCACCTAATGTACACACAGCAAGAACTATATCTTCATATTGGGGCTGATTCTGAGTCGCAGGCAAAGTGGCTGTAGCTGCTGGCATCCTAATTCAGGAATCTATAGGGCTAATGCTGGGTTTCTGCATGTGCAAGTGGGAAGCCGCGCCGCCCATTGATTATACACCAGCCACCACAGCTATCATCATTAGTATCAGCACTTGCACCGGCCCCATGCTAGGGGCAAGAGATTCACCAGACACAGGCTTCCCTTCCCTGTACGCACAGAGCTTTAGATACATGACACTGCCATAACACTTCCACAAGTCAGGGCGGTTCTGTGCGCTCGCATTGTTGCTTCCCCGAAACACATAATTTAATTGCAGGACAGATCGTCCATGTTCTGTCCGACTCCGTATAGGATCTAGATAATGCAAGAATGCATAAATTCATATCTGTGCATGTGCTGCATGCAAACACTCCCCAATTGCCTCCATGCACAGAGATCTGTCCGACTGTGCTGTACATCTCACACCAACTCTGCCAACCTTAACTTGCTGAAGGAAACATCCAGCAAGACCTAGGGGGGTCTATTTATGAAGCATTGATAAGCCAAATATAAGGCTGTCCGCTTCTATGGGGACAGCAGTCATAGTTAATTTACCAGCATATAAAAATTAAAGCAATCACAGGATGGCATTAGCATTAACTGCCAATGGCAGCCAGTGATGCCAGGAGGCTTCGCTGGATCCCGGCCAGGGCAAATCACCTAGCACATGCAAAGATGTTAGCACTTTAACCTTACACTGTCAACTTTAGGCTACTGATAGCAGTGAGAGAACATACACTGCCCAACTGTCCTGATTTGGGCAAAAGAGTCCACTTTTCATGGACTGTCCTGCCATCTCACCCACGGGCCACAGTGTCCTGCAAGGGTGGGTTGGGGAGTTGGTGGAATCACTCTCATTGCTGATCTGCAGAACAGCAGGTGAATAAATGCTGTGCTCCTGGTGACCCTACTTTCATCTCCCAGATGTTGGGGGGTATGAAAACTTCTGCAGAGAAGAGTAAGCCTGGCATGGTGAATTGTACATCATTATGTATGCCTGCAATATGTGGTGATACATAATAATAATTACCATTGGCCCACTGCTACTAATGTTAAATGGACCCTCAATTATAGCAAGTAAATAATTAGGGTTATTTCATCTCACCACTATGTAACTTACACCGCACAAAACAAACTACATACCACAATCACATATAACTCTACATAACATATAACTTATTGACTCTACCTGAGCACACATAAATCACTCACAATGTGCCCACGTATCACCACACACATGCAAATACACACACAATGTACTAAACGGAAAATGTGATCAGTGACTGGCGGTAAGTAGTGCCAATGTTAGTACATCCCGTCCAATAAGTGATAAAGCTAATTTTTACTTTGCATGTACTAAACTGCACATTAAACTAGAAAAAAATATGGATAGGAACCTGCGCTTCAATATTACGGATGCTGCACTTCAATCCACTAAGGTGGTCACACAACACCTCACAATACAGCGTAAACAAAAATTAGGAAAAAGGCGCAACCTTCTAGGATATAATAAACAATAAATATAAATAGTCCCAATAAAGGTCCACAAAATCACTAGGAAAGTAAAAGAAAATGTCCTCCTTCAATTTTCACAGTAGATTAATTCCAATCTAATGAGATCCTCGTGGTTGACATGCAAAAAGAAGAGAAAATCACAATATAGCGTAATACATTGATTTTAATCACATAAAAATTAACACAAGACGTATATCCAACATTTAAAATCCTCCACCAATATCAAAGCAGCGTACCAGAGATAGCGGTGTATAATGCACACCCATTCACGTATAAGCCAAACAATCCAAAGTCTCCCGGGTTCAACCTGGAATGGCAGCTCCTGGATGTGCACTCTTCGCTTTAGATGTTAAAAATCCACTGGTGCTGTGTTCCTTTCACCAACGCGTTTCAACTCCTATCTGGAGTCTTTTTCAAGGTGTATGTGGTTGGTGGTTTAGTCAGTACCTTAAATATCCCTTGCTACCCTCTGATAGGTTAATCTGGGTAGGAGGAGTCCAATAATAAAATCCATATCTTCAAATATACAAATAAAACAATCATAATACCTTTATAAATATGGGCATATCTAAAAACAATTCTATAGATCTACAATAAAGATAAATATTAATAGCGCTTTTATTCCAAGAATACACCATTCACTGGGGACACGTCACTTCCTGTTTACCCAGTACCCGGAAGTGTACCTCTAATTTCCCCGGCCTGAACCAACCTTATGGTTTCAACAAGGACCGCGTCAGCCTAGAAGTCCTTCCGGCAAAACAGTCCCCTCCGCAGCGTCACGACCGGATGCTTCGCCAGCGCATCCCCGCCGGCACACGGGAACAAACCTGTCCCATGTGCCGGAAGTCGGGAGCCGCAAAGCATCCGGTAGGAAGATGGTCCCTGCATCACATCCGGAAAGGGCACTGCAGCGTGCTATATGTAACTAATGCATCACTTCCGATGTAAACAAACCCACTCTTATACATAATACAAATACAAAAAAAGGGAAACAATACATCTAATGAAAAGTAATAATAGTGCTAGAGGAACCATTTAAGTTTAAAATCGACATTTAATCCATTAGGTGCTAAAGTGCCAATTTCATAAATAGATTTCATCTCTGTTTTTGCCAAAGAAGTTTCCACATCTCTTTTTCTCCAGTGTACTTTATTGGGACTATTTATATTTATTGTTTATTATATCCTAGAAGGTTGCGCCTTTTTCCTAATTTTGCACATTAAACCAAATCACTGAGCCTGGTTTTGCCTTTTAAATGATTGCCACTTTAAAACAACGGCCAAACTCGCCGGGATCTTGGTGATGCCTGCAAGTCGCAGGCTGTTACATTTACCCCATAGTCTTGAAGAGGTTAATTATTATAAGCAACCAATACAATGTGAAGGTGATTGCATCAATCATTGTAAAATGTTGTTATTTAAAGCTGTGCTATATTCTATACAATTACATACTACCAATGCCCCTTCCTAAATATTCAGTGAGATTTTAGTAATAAATGCAAAATCCTTTTTGCATACAGTATATTTGGTTTGATTATTGTTTTTGTCTGGGGGAGAGATCCTTGCCTCTCTGTTGTATGGTGTGGAGAAAGGGAGGAGTAAGAGTGCTTATGAAGTATGGGTGTCTGGGCAAGAGCGGATTTTTGACAACACTCTGGGGTAAATTTAATAAAGTGAGAGTTTTTAGAAGTGAGTTTTAGAAGCGATGTTGCCCATAGCAACCAATCAGATTCTACTTAACATTTAACTAGCACCTTCTAGAAGATAATAGCTAGAATCTGATTGGTTGCTATGGGCAACATCTTTTCTAAAACTCACTTCTAAAACCTCTCACTTTAGTAAATGTACCTCTCTGTATCCAACTGACAGTGACTCTGTGATAATCCATCTCACTACAACATACATAATACATTTATTATATACAGCAGAGGTTCCCAAACGCAGTCATCAAGGCTCCCAAACAAACAATGTTTTAGAGATATCCATGGTTGAGCACAAGTGTTAAATCAAGTTGACTGAGGTACTAATTAGGTCGCCGGTGCTCAGCTTTGGATATCTGTTAAACCTGAACTGTTGGGGAGCCTTGAGGACCACGTTTGGGAACCTCTGATATACAGTATTCTTTTTCCTAAAATAATCCATAGTTGTCATAATCCACATAGTACAAATGGGAATAAGAAAGAAAACCATAAGAGATGGAAACAGCTGCTCCTTACGCAGCCACTCCATAGAACTAAATGGAGAAGGCTTAACTGTACATTGTGCCACTAGGTGTAATGTTATATTCCGCTTTTAACACATCTATGTTCCTGATGCATCTACAATGCAGCACAGTACAATATTACTGTCACAGTATGATATCCATGGGTGTATCTACAGTGTAATGGGTGCAGGATGTGCGGTGCACACTGAACCCACACTGCCCCCATAAACTATACTTCTCTGCCGTCACTGCAAAAAACACCTGAAAAATGGTGCCAGCGTCATTTTCTCAGAGATCAGCGCATGCACAGTACAGAAATCACCAGGAAAACGGCACTGGTGCCAATTTCCAAGAGATCTGAGCATGTGGTTGGGCCAGGGCTGTAACTAGGGTAGTGCAACCAGTGCCATGTCACAGGGCACTGCAGGACAGGGGGCGCTGTTTGGGCCTGTCAATTTTCCTATTTATTATCATTCCCACTTGTAGCTTCCTCTTCTTTTATCCTCAGCATCTCCTGACCTCCCCTATCTCTTCCCTGGCCCTTCCCCATGAGGCCATGGCCCTTTTTCAGGTGCATCTTATGTCCTTATTTGAAAAATGGGAGGATGGGGGGGGCGCCAATGCACTTTCTGGCACAGAGTACCAAAAAGTCTAGTTATGGCTCTGGGATGGGCCCACTCCTCTCTTAAACCTCCCTTGATGTTAGCTACTGTATCTGACTGCAGCGTTATGTTAAGTACAGTATATGTGTGTATTGTATCTGACAGCTAAATGGACCTGGAACATAATTGGCTCGGACAAGCCTTATGTCATATAACTAACTGTAGTGTTATGTTCCTCGTATAACGCATCTGACAGCATTTGGTGGAGGGACTTGGTAAATAAAAAGCAACAGTGTTTGTCTTTTATGGTTTTTATTTAATTATTCTTTAAACTTTCAATCGTCAGATGATAGAGGAGACCATAAACTTAAACTATACTTAACTAAAATAAACACACGAGACCAAGTTATGCCGTTGAAAAATAAGTGGTCACCTCTATTTTTGTTACAATGGTAGGTATGGTGGCAGAAGAAAGAACGGCAAACAACCAGCGTCCACTTGTCCCTGCTATGAAATAAAGCCGACACAAGACACAATAGGGGAGGGTGGGTGAGAGATCAAATTCAAATAGACAGAGTTACAACTATAGATTCCCCACACCCTCTCACATAACACGCCCCTTAACCTTTCATCTTATCACTGCTGCCGATCCACTGTGAAAACAAGCACCAACACCCTTAAATTCATTAACCCCTCTATCCATGACTAGAAGTTTATGTGCCCTCGGTTCTAGCCCAAACCTCCGTTATATTAAACTTTCTATCGTTAGATGATAGATGTGAACATAAACTTAAACATAACTATAAACCTTCTATCGGATGAGGTGTTGTCATGTGTGCAAACCACTTATCATACTAACATAAAATAAAGACACTGAGACGTGGATTTGGCAGATAACTTGATGGCGATTTATTGGAGCAATAATAATTATTATTTATTTAAGGATGTATGGTGGCAAAGAAAGGACGGCCAGAAATCAGCCAGATCTGCTATGCCCACACACAAACAACAAAAGGCATAGCAGGCGTAGATCGCCCAGAGTGCATACACATAACCATGTAACTCATATCATCAACAAAAGGTAACGCTCACCCCCATCTTGACTTCCCACCCGTTTAGGTGGTGATACTGCCCCCCGTTAGGTTGGTACAGCCAACTACCAGTCAACGAAGGGAGCGCCCTTAAATCATAATTGCACCCGGACTGGCGACCTACCGTTCTTTCCCGCCACCCAAAACCAAACCCACAACATACCAAAATTTATAGGGGAGGGAGGGTGGGGAATCTGGAACAAAGAGGCTTTGGCCCACACTTTTATCCCACTATATAATGTTCCTGTTACAAACCCGCCTCTGCTTGCCATAGGCTAACTCCCACAAGTAATTTGCATACATGCCGGCCCCCATCCTAGAGGTTTAAAACACCTCTTTTCTTATGCAATCTTTCGGTTTCTCAAATAAACACACGAGACCAAGTTATGCCTTTAAAAAAATAAGTGGTCAGCTTTATTTTTGTTACAATGGTAGGTATGGTGGCAGAAGAAAGAACGGCAAACAACCAGTGTCCATTTGTCTTAGGCAAAAGGATATAACACTCATGAGGGCCAACTATCCCAGACAAGGGCAAGTGCGATCTTAAAACTTGCAAGGGCCAACTATCCCTTTTAAAGCAAGTGATGCGGCCTCCGACACCCATGCCAATGCACCATTCAGCCTGATCGGTCGAGAGGTGCCGCTCACCCCAATAGGGTGAAATCAGCCTAACCAGTGCATTGAATGTGTGTGCACCGCTCATACTGCCGCAAGATGGACGCTTAAATATTGCCAGTCTTTCCCGCCACAATGGTTCTCAGTAAAGAACCAGGCCGCCACCATCCTAACTAACTAAACCTCCTAACACTGAAACTATGCCTTCCAAAAACAAAAAATTACCCTCATCAGTGAGATGAACCCCATCCCTACGAAAAAGATGGGCATCCTGGATCTGAATTAAAGGATGATGCACCTCTAGCCCACCCAATTCCATCACATGCCTAGCCACTCATTTGTTCACCTTCCTCCTGGACCTGTCCAACGCCACACTACTATAACTACAGCACCAGGAGAGCCTGGCAATGATAGAGGACCACACTACCACACAGTTAGGCCATAGCTGCACAATCTCCCTCAAGTCACAAACCATCGCATGGCGCAGCTCTAAAGAAGTTTGCTGTCCAAAATCATTGCCCCCAAGATGGATAATTAACACTAATGGAGGCCCGAACTCAGCTACTGACCTGTGCAAGCTGCACAACAAAGCTTCCCACAATATACCCCTTTGTCCCAACCACCTAATACAATCCCAACTCTGGAAAACAGAGACATCCGTTGCGAAGCGCGACTGCCCAGTCCAAAAAATGAAAGAGTGGCCAATAACCAAATGGGCCTAGCATCCTGGAAACCTGCATGATACAGAAATAATAATAGTTGAGTAAATATGCAACATGCCAAAAACATAAAGGATGGGAGGGGGGAGGAAGACTTGACCCGAGGTAAAAACCTACAAAAAACCTGCTGGATCTTTATCTTTTTTGTAATACTTTCGGTCATGTGTTTCATATATTTTTTATTTCTTTTTCTTAAACTAACAAATCGATGTCCAAAGCAGGGCAAAAAACAGGGAAAAATCCCTCGAGACCCCCACCGGAAAGGTGGCAAGTTGGCCGAAGCACTCAAGTCAAACTGTTAAGGAAACCTCTCTGGAATAATGCAAAATCACATGGACATGAAATATTAAACAAAAATATCTATTGAGGGTTGGAAATGATGGCAGGGTAATGCAGATGAATTTGAAAGAACTGAATGAACAGGGTACATAGGAACAGTGCTGAAAATACAGAGCTACCATGAATAATTGACTGCAGACCGGTAAGGAAACATATGAATCTTTTCACGACTGCATGGAAAAAAACAATCAGATCATGTAATATAGGGTCTTTAGAATCAACTAAAGAAATTGCCCAAGCCAACGCCTTTCCTCTGAATCTCATCATCATATTAGATACTATCTCTACTTGAGTTAAGTCAGTTGATTCCATATATTGTTGCGTAAAAGCTTCAAACTTTGACATATCACCATCATAATAAATGGGCTGACAAATAGAGGAAACGTAAACTTGATCAATCGTGGACTTAGGCATTACAGAACTTGGCTGCACCTCTGGCAAAGTGGACACTGGTAGACCCTCTCGGACCTCTGGCAAGGCGGACATCTCTCGGACCTCTGGCAAGGCAGACCCCTCTTGGACCTCTGGTAAGGCAGACCCCTCTTGGACCTCTGGCAAGGCAGACCCCACTTGGACCTCTGGCAAGGCAGACACCTCTCGGACCTCTGGCAAAGCAGGTACCTCTCGGACCTCTGGCAAGTTGGAAGTATTTGGTGACCGGACAACCCTAAGAGAAAACACACCTGAACTGGCGGCCGACATGGCAGCACTTTCCTCAGGCCCGGAGGCCAGGGCATTAGGGTTCTCAAGCCAGGAGGCCAGGGCATTAGGGTCCTCAGGCCCGGAGGCCAGGGCATTAGGGTTCTCAGGCCCAGAGGCCAGGGCATTAGGGTCCTCAGGCCCAGAGGCCAGGGCATTAGGCTCCTCAGGCCCGGAGGCCAGGGCATTAGGGTCCTCAGACTGATAAGTCAGCACCTTTTCAGGAATTAGTGAAAGACTTGAAGTCTTCTCTTGAGGCAATATATTCAAAACCCCTTCCTGGGGCATGATACTCACAGAACCCTCCTGCGGTGGAACACTCAGGAACCCCATCTGAGGCAAAAAGTCCAGAGACCCTCCTTGAACTGAAGCACTAGTCACTTCTTCTGGGTCTGTGGCTCTGTGAGGATACTCCGGCTGGGCAGCTCTGTGGGAATACTCCGGCTGGGCAGCTCTGTGGGAATACTCCGGCTGGGCAGCGCAGTGGGAATACTCTGGGTTGGCAGCTCTGTGGGAATACTCTGGCTGGGCAGCTCTGTTTACATTTACAAACAGTCCCTCCTTGGGACCGGCAGACAAGATATGAAGTCCCTCCTTGGGACCAGCAGACAAGACCTGAAGTCCCTCCTTGGGACCGGCAGACAAGACATGAAGTCCCTCCTTGGGACCGGCAGACAAGACATGATGTTTCTCCTTGGGCCGGCAGACATAATGACTCCATCTGAGACTGAAAAAGTGTGAAATTCCCCTTGAGGAACTAGCTGGGCAAGAGGATCCCTTATGGAACAGACAGGCATGAATCCCCTTTCAGGGGCTGAACACCGAAAACCTCCTCCAATTCTAGATCTGCGGCTAGAACATGAATACAGAAAATATTCAGGACTAGCACAGTACAAGCATAAGTAATTAGACCTGCGAAAAGCTCTCTCTGCTTCGGTAAAGGGAGCACGAGGGCCACTTGAACCCTTGATTTTCACAGTAATCTGTTGCTCTGCATTGAGGGCTGCAACAGTACCTGGAACAGAGGACCTCATTCAGAGTCAGTCGTAAGCGGCCGCTCGGTCGTATGCATCCGATGTTTCAAACCACGTATGCGTACGGTTAATTGTGCGCATGTGTGTACGAGACCCTGTGATCCAAAATGCTGTTGATCGTACGGCTTACGAGCAGGAAGTGGCTTCCGAGAGTTGATTGACATCAAAGGCCATTTGTGGGTGTTGACGGTGTGGTGGTCTAAAAAATGCAGGCGTTCCTCACCGTTTTCAGGGCGTTTCAGGGGCGTACATAAATTTCCTGCTACGACCGACATAGAAGGCCGGAAGTAGTAAAACGTCACTCTGCAAGCAGGTTAGAGGCCTGGCTAATTGTACAGCTTGAGGTTGGTTATGTGCTCTCTCAAGCCCCAGAGTACAATCGATACTATCAAATGTGACTGATGTTATGTTTGATGTTTCTATTTTGTGCCACACAATGCAAGCAGCTAATAATCATTTGTTGTTTTCTAATAACACTGCTAATTGGCTTGTAATTGATTCAGTTGCGTTAGAATTAGCGAATAATAAGAATAAATAAATTTCATGGGGATGGCTTATCCTATGCATTTTTTTGTTAATTATTGGTGTAATTTGCACACAACACAAGCGGCCGCAACCATCAGAAGAAAATTAACATACAGCAACTGACAACGACTGACTTGATCTCTAACTGCTATCACTCGCTAGCTAGAGGAGGTGCTTTGTTCATGTATGGGCTTCACTTTGGTTGCGATCACCCGGCCGTGCGATTGTTTTTTTTTCTGATTCTCGATCGTTAGGCGTACAACCGAGCGGCCGCTTACGATCGACTCTGAATGAGGTCCAGAGTCCCTCTGTAAGTTGGTGGGGTTAATAGGCCCTGGTTGGGGTGCAGAGGTGAAACTTTCTGCCAGCTGTTCAGGAACAGCAGTTACACTGGAAGGAAAATGTATGTGTATTAGTGCAGCAATTTTCTCGAGAACCTTAGGCAAAAAGGATAGAATTTGTGCTATCTGGGCACGCAGCAGAATAATGTCTGTCTGCAGATTGTGCAGAGAAATCTCTTTAAAATGAGGAATGGAATAATTGAGTATTCCAGGGAGTTCCGTTACTAGGAGTTTTATTAGAGAATCCAGAATCCATAGTGACAGTATTCTCTTGTTTGTTTGGGCTGGTCATTCTGTTAAAGAAACCCCTCTGGAATAATGTAAAATCACATGGACATGAAATATTAAAAAAAAATATGTATTGAGCGTTGGAAATGAAGGCAGGGTAATGCAGATGAATTTGAAAAATCTAAATATACAGGGTATATAGGCAGTGGCGGGCTGGGCCGGGGGGCAGGGTGCCATGTGCCCCCCGGGCCGCAGCGTCATGCGGCCGCGGGCAGTCTGTGTCACTGTGACACAGACTGCACCGCGTGTGTAGCGATGACCGGACGGAGTTCAGTCAGCGCTACACAAGTGACAAATACACAGCTGCCGGCTCCGGCAGCTGTGTGTTTGTTGTAAGCAGCAGCCAATGAGAGTCTGTCAGACTCTCATTAGCTGCAGCGGCGCCCACTGCAGGAGCCGCTCCATCTTCCGGCTTCCGCAGTGAGTAATGGGAGAGGCGTCATGACGTCATATGACGTCTCTCCCATAATGCAGAGCGGCCCGGCCCGGGAGGACAGACGGAGGAGCAGATGGCAGCGGCGGGAGCGGGGATTCAGGTAAGTGTTTTTTTTATTTCGTTTTTTATATTACGTGTGTCTACTGGGGGGGAGGGGTGTCTGGCACTACTGGGGGCACTACAAAGGGGGGGACTACTACTACTGGGGGCACTACAAGGGGGGTGGGGGACTACAACTACTGGGGGCACTACAAGGGGGGAACTACTACTACTGGGGGCACTACAATGGGGAGGGGACTACTACTACTGGGGACTACTACTACTGGGGGCACTATAAGGGGACTTCTACTACTGGGGGCACTACAAGGGGGGTGGGGGACTACTACTGGGGACTACTACTACTGGGGACACTACAAGGGGGGGACTACTACTACTGGGGACACTACAAGGGGGGGACTACTTCTACTGGGGACACTACAAGGGGGGGACTACTACTGGGAGCACTACAGGGGGGGACTACTACTACTGGGGGCACTACAGGGGGGGACTACTACTACTGGGGGCACTACAATGGGGGGGACTACTACTACTGGGGGCACTACAAAGGGGGGGGGACTACTACTACTGGGGCACTACAAGGGGGGGACTACTGCTGGTGGCACTACAAGGGGGGGACTACTACTACGGGGAGCACTACAAGGGGGGGTCTACTACTACTGGGGGCACTACAAGGGGGGCTACTACTACTGGGGGCACTACAAGGGGGGCTACTACTACTGGGGGCACTACAAGGGGGGTACTACTACTACTGGGGGCACTACAAAGAGGGGGATTACTACTAGGGGCACTACAAGGGGAAGGGACTACTACTAGGGGCACTGCATAGGGGGGAGGGGACTACTACTAGGGGCACTACATAGGGGGAGGGGACTACCACTGGGGCACTGCATCGAGGGACCACTGCTACGGGCTCTATATAAAGGGCAATACTGGGGGTACTGCATAGGGGGGAGACTATAACTGGGGCCACTATTTAAGGGGCATTGCATAAGGGTTACCACTATTGGGGGCTCTGCATGGGGGGTGGACTGCTACTGGGGGCACTATATAAGGGGCACTGCATAGGGGGTACCACTATTAGGGGCACTATATAAGGGGCTTACTACTGGGGGCACAAGGGACACTGCACAGGGGGAACCACTACTGGGGGCACTATATAAGGGGCTTACTACTGGGGCACAAGGGGCACTGCATAGGGGGGATTACTACTGGGGGCACTACTGGAGGCCTGCATAAGGGTGGCACATGGGGGCACTGCATATGGGCACTACGACAGGGGGCTGCCCTAATCTTTATTTTTACCTTACATTAATCCCATATGGACCCGCCTCCTCCCTGGAACACTTGAGGGGGGGGCGCCGTAGCACGCATATTCTTTGGGCACCCTGGCTACACGCTCCTCCTCTGCCAGGGCCGCCTGCAATCATTTGCCCCCCAGGCTAAAAGTTGCCAGCCAGCCCCTGTACATAGGAATAGTGCTGGAAATACAGAGCTACCATGAATAATTGACTGCAGACCGGTAAGTAAACATAGGTTTCAAGATTGTGACAGAGATAAATTGTTCAGATATGCAAAAAGTCCATACACTTCCATAGGCTGGATACACAGAGCTTATATGGGTAATACCTTGGTATTGCAGGCAGGAAGATCCCAATGAATAAGACAGACTGAACTGGACCACAGACCAAATGAAATTCAAGGCAAACAAACAGACAATACTAACATAAAAGAATAAAGCATAACAGTTTATGATTCCACACGAATATATCTTCTGTAGGCATGGCACTTCCATTTTCCGAGAGCTTGGTTCTCCTTTGAAGAAAGACCAGAGGCCACAAAAGTCGCTGCACCGATTATAAAACAATGGGTGCCGTTTTCTGTAGGGGTAAGTCCATGGTGCCGTATGCAGCGATGGCAGCGATGGAAGACCGACCGAAGTTGAAATTTTGTCAGAGGAGAACCATCCTCATGCATGAGTCAAGCCCCCATCAGCACAGGACGGCAGTTATAATATCGGGAGTCCAAACGTACCGGACAAATCCTGTCATCAGGACACCCAACGAACTTTACCCATTTGATCAGTCTTAGAACGCCGCATATGGAACAACATCATATCAAGCAGAAGAATTTGGGAACGAAGTAGAGGGGGGTGGCCATGCTGTGTAGCTGCGACCAGCTCGCTGATGCGAAAAGCCCCGTGAAAGGCCCTCTCAAAAGTGAGGTGGATAACAGAACCTCGAATTGCGTGGAACAAATGACTGGCAAGCTATCACTTAGCCTCAATAGCAAATCAGGACCGTCAGGATGACGCTGATCGTCCGCTGTAGGCATGGCGGAAGACCAACCCCTAACGCCCTTTTGTATTACAAAACCCTTGGTGATGTCTCTAAGATCCGCTAAGCACAAAAAGAAGGAAATACCAGCAAGTCTCTGGGCGACATAAGCCTGCGACTTGCCGGAATCAAACAAAGACCACACAAATGCAACCATATGAGAATAACGGGATCTACATGACGAACTCCGCCTTTGCAAAAAATTCTCTCACTGTCGCCATGATGCCTGATAAGCAGTCAAAGACCATGGGGCCACAGACCGACGTGTGAGATCTTCCATTCCGGCTTAATGATCTGCCAACAATGAGATGGACAAGGCTCACCAATCAATGCCTTGGACAGCGCCACCTCTCAAAACCTCCGCCAATCCTGCCTGGAGAGCGCATCTGCAAAGTTATCAATACCCGGCACATGACGGGCTGTAAACAGAATGTTAAACTGCAAAGCACGCAGCTCCAGACGTAGCACCAGCAGTGACGACTATCTTTGGTTGTTGATCTCGTGTACTACACCCAGGTTATTGCACCAAAACATGATGGATCAGTCACGTAACCGAGGACTCCATAGCTCCAAGGCCACAACTATGGGAAACAGGTCAAGCAGAAGCAAATTCTTGATCAGTCCTGCCTGCACCCATTCCACCGGCCAAGTTGAAAAACACCAATCACCACCCAAAAAGATCCAAAACCTGACGAGCCTGCAGCATCAGTGAAGAGTTGCAAGCAAGTATTAGGCTGAGGATCTGAAGGCCAGACGCGTACTCCATTAAACTTGAACAAAAAGGTCGCCCAAACCGCCAGGTCCAGTGTCAATTCAGCCGACAAACATAGAAAATGATGTGGCCGCCATAACCCCACCAAGGCCCTCTGCAGCTTGCGACAAAAAACCCTCCCCATCGGGATAACACGACATGCAAAATTAAACAGCCCCAGAAGGATTGTCCTTGCTGGAGGGTTACCTTTCCCCCTGCCAACGCTAGGATTATAGCATCCTGCAATCGACGCACCCTCCAAGGTATCAATTTCAATACCCAAGAAAACTAAATTAGTGGTGGGGCCCTCTGTGCGCAATAGGAACCGTGAATTCCGAGAGGAGTGCTTGCAATGAAAACAGGAGGCGATCGCAGTGATCCGAACCTGTGGGACCCACGCAAAAGAAGTCGTCCATGTAATGCGCTATGCCCATCTCCCCAGACCTACTGCGACACACCAATGGAGAAAGGAACTGAAATGCTCAAAGAAAGTGCAGGAAACTGATCAGCCCATAGGAAGAAATTTGTCCAGATAAAACCCGTCCGGTAACCGAAAACCATGAAACGGAATGATTCCGGATGCAGGGGCAACAATCTGAAAGCGGACTCAATGTCCACTTTCGCCAACAAGGAACCTGGACCAGCATCACGAACTAACTCCACCGCCGAGTTGAAGGACAGATACCGTACGTGACAGACCTCCACCCCAATGACATCATTAACCAAAAGTACCTGATGGATGTGACAAGTGCTGTATTAAACAGTAACTACCCGGGGCCTTCTTGGGGACAACTCCCACAGGTGAAAGGACAAGATCGGGTACTGGAGGTTGAATGAAAGGCCCAATCATGCGCTGCAGTCCAACATCTTCCTTAACCACGTGAGGCAAATCGTAGGCCGAATGGAATTCCAAGGGGACCTGGAACCCACTGGTCCAATTATTGGAAGTGAAAACCCCCCAGCGAAACCCTTATGCAAAAATACAGCATCGTCCCGCACAGGATATCAATCCAGCCATTTTGCAATGGTATCCAGGTGAATGAGAGTTGCCGCTCTACTTAGAATTCAAAACTCCAGCCCGCTGGAAGCTGTTGAGGCGGCTTGAGCCCCTTCTGGTCCATGGGAGCAATCCTTACTGGGGTGTGTTGCACCGCAGCGGAGGCACAGGTATCGAAAACGACACCTGTTTCCCAAGGTACAATTCCCGTTATTGTATGCATAACACCTACCCCTGTTCTGCGCTCCACTGGCTGCCCTTAGCTGCCCGAGGGGGACGAGGGTTGAACTGGTCGCCCAGGGAACTGATCAGAAGGGACACGTGCAGGCTGTGCCACCTCCATCCACACCTCTACATCCTTACAACCTAGGTCCATGACCATGGCCTGATCTTGTTTACGATGAAACTAATCGTCGTATAGACGCCATGCCGAACCCCGCAACGAATAGGCCGTGTATCAGGTGTAAATACCGAATAACGTTAAGGTACTCGGTCGACCTTGTTTTAAGGTAGCAAGCTGAAAACACACAAAACCCCGATATCCAATTATTGTAGGACTTAAACATATCCAGCTCAATATCCACTTTAGCCTTTGCAGCCACAAGAGCCTTTTTCGCCTTAGCTGTAAGTGTGAACAAGTCTACATAACTGAACTTCCCTTGTCGCATATCAAATTCAAAGAGGCAGAGTTACAACTGTAGATTCCCCACACCCTCTCACATAACACGCCCCCTAACCTCTCATCCTATCACTGCTGCCGACCCACTGTGAAAACAAGCACCAACACCCTTAACTTTATTAACCCCTCTATCCCTGACTAGAAGTTTATGTGCCCTCGGTTCTAGCCCAAACCTCCATTATATTTATAACAGAGTGTCTGATTGATTGTCAGTTTAACACTACTTCTGTAGGAAAATAACATTTTAGACTTTAGTGATTATTAATATTCACCACACACCTATAGACCACTAATGCTAGGATAGCTTAATTATTATTTTAACAAATATCTACATAACAGCTGCATGTATTAATGTTTGTTAAAGAGCTGAAAGCTCTTGTCAACATTGTGGTAACAGAACATCATGGAATTACTCCGTTGAGTATGTTTGTTCAGGAGTACTGCTGGAGCAGTCATGCTATTAAAATGAAAATGTTTCTTAACATTCCATAGCTATTGTTGTATCATGGCAACACCTGATAGGATTGTGTATTGTCTGTTATTTTGAAGCCTTTCATCCCCAGGATATATACATGTTATCATGGCCATGTTCCCAGCTGGCATGTTTATTGTTATGATAATAATGTTATCTGGGAAAATAAATCATTCCGACATGCAGCAATAAGGAATGATTTTTTTGGGGGGTCTTATCTGCTACCAACGACTAATAGGCCCCTAAGACATACATGCCGACTATCTGGCTACCAGTTCCAGGAAGGGGCAGCACGGTTGGCGCTGAAGGGGCATGGCGGCAATGGTGAGCGATACGGGGATGTGACAGCACAATCGCAGAATTGCAGCCCCGCCCCAGCTATACAATACAGAGATTTGCCTGGAGAGTCGGCAGCAAGTATGGTCTAAGTGTTAATGGCAGGTTTGCTTTCAATATTTTTTTATTGGTATTTATATTTAAAGTTAAGTGGAGATCGCTAGCAATTTTGTGAAAGTTGTAAGAAAGGATAAATTGGATAAGTACAATATAAGCTCCACTGCAGTGCTCTCATCAGCCAACACTAATAATATTGTTTCTCATGTTGTCTCAAAGCAAAAATATATTCTATGATTTCTTCTGACTCACTGTCAGCTATATTTACCCTCTCTGCCTGGTGTCCCCATCCCCTTTTCTCCACACTTTCATTTCTTCTATACAATCTCGCTCATTCTCATTACTGCCTAGTCATTGAGTGGATTTTACATTACTGGATCCCTTCCCACTATTCTTCCCTGAGACTCAACTACATGTAGGACTCTTTGCGTCCTTATTGCACCTCTTTAATGTACATCAAACAGCCTTTGTATATCTCTAGAAATCTCTTTATGGGATTTGAATTGAAAATAATCTACAAATAATCATAGTATCCCGGCATTGTATTGTGAGATAGACATGTGACATGGTGCTTGTGAATGTGTCCAAAGTAGGGCTGTATTTAGGGGACTAAGGATGGAAGTTTTGGGGGTCAGCAAAATGATGGAATAAATAGTACAAAATGGCAATTTTCATGATGTAAAAGTCTGCATTAGTTACTTTTTGTAGCTTCCGTAATGCTTAAACATGACACCATTTTAAACTGCACAAAGCGCAATTAAAATGTATATTGTATTCAGTATTCATATTTTAAAACTTTTGGCAAGGGCAAAATTGCCACTGAATGGTGAGAAACATCATAGGACTGTGTAAATGATCTGGGCCCATTAAAACCTATGTGATTGTCTGTTCATAGAGATACTTATAGAAGTGTGCAAGTAGAGAGATACTCTCTACAGTCTTGCTAAAAATCTACAATTGTATTAGATATGCCCTAACACAGTTAAGGTCCATCGCAATGGGAGTGGTTTGGTTGTGGTCTAATTTATTCATATTTTTTCAGTCAGGAATGATCTGTATGGTTAAATAAAGGAAAGTTGGTAAAAGGAGGTTTCTGGATTTGCCTCTGTGTCATTGAAGCATTGTTTGTCAAGGCAGTATGGGGCTATGAAATGAGGGAAGTGGGCAGGGGCGTTTTAAGAGAGGAGGGTGCCCGTGTGTAGACTCAATGCGGGCCCTCTCCTCTCTCGTGTGGTGCCGCAGAGCCACCCACGGTGCAGTAGATTCTGGCTTAGTGCCAGAATCTACTGCGCATCTGCAGGTCTCCGGGAAAATGGCGCTTGCTCCATTTTCCCAGGGACAGCAGTACTGCAAATGCGCAGAGTCACCAGCAAAATGCCCACTGATGCACTCTACTGACTCCAGATGGGTAAGTATAACTATAAACACTATATGAGTACAGGGTGCACCCATTATAGATAAGCCACTGGAAGTGGGGTGTCTGGACTAATTCAAGTTGCTAAAGGCAATTCTGAAACCAAGCGTGCAAGTTGCTACTCTAAACTGTGAGTAAATATAAAGAATAATAGCATTGTTCAGTCTCCAATCACTTATATATAAGAATTAAGAATCATAGACTCTAGGGGCATATTTATTATATGACGAGCATTGTTGTGTATTATTCAATTACAAGAATAGAATATATACTTTATGTGAGCAAAGGAAGAGATCATGGTTAATATCTATAATAGCAAGACAATATTATGGAGGCAACGGATGCGTAGACAAAATAGCAGGTCAGCAATCAAGAGAGTACAATTTAAGGTGTAGTAAAGGAACCACAGGAGGCCACAGGGTGAGCATAAAGGCAATAAAAGCCACCAGTTCAATCCGGATTAGATATGGAGGAAGCAGAGCCAGTGTCCATTAATTCCTTTGCCTCTTGTTGAAGATATTGCTTGGAATCCTCTGCAGAAAGTCTTTAAAGCCCACGTTCAAAAAGAGCCGCAGACGAGCAGGGTATATAAGGGCAAGTCAGAGCAAATAGGAGATGCATTAATAAATGTTTCTATTGTGAGGCTGTAGGACGGATGAGTGGTGGTTGTTGATAAAATAAATACTGTTAGTATATCATATACTATAAATACGAAAAGAGTTCCCAGGTACCCCTCCAAAACCACAGCAGTCATCTGGGAGGCATGAGCTTTGGCAAGATATGTTGACATCTTGATGACTAGGATGGTGATAGTCAATAAAACAAAGAGCATGAACTCTGTAAGTGAGATCCCATCTACAGGGGTAGTAACAGAAGCTGGCACCTACTATATGATAGATTAGTGGCAGTGCACAGTATCTTTGGAAAACAGATAGGCTCTTAAAGGATAGTGTATCAATGTCCTGTCTATCTGCTGGGGTATAGAGCCACTGAATGGCAGCATCCATAGAGCAGGAGAGGAGCTGTATGCTGGCCAGCAGTGATTCAGCAGTCCAGGACGCAGGGTAGGAGAAACAGAGACAGGCCTGGATGTGACACACTATCAGATGTAGGCATATAGAATAGATGTGACAGAATGTGTTATGGAGAAAAAAACAAACAGCCTGTATATGCCTGAGAGCTCAATGGATCAAAATATTGATCAAGTTCTATAACAGGCAGCAGAGATTAATGAACAAATTAGTAAATAAATGAGTCTTTAGGAACTGAGAACACTGGTAGTTTATGGGAACGCATAAGACACATTGCAGAGATCTGTGATCCTGAAATACACTTTATTTAATATTACATTGTTTATGACTTATTTTTCACATGTTGCAAGTAGGGGTGAGCGGGTTCAGATTTCTGAAATCCGAACCCCCCGAGCCCCACCGATCCGAGTCAGGCTCGACTTTTCCCGCCTGACTCGGATCTGAAATCAAGGCAAAACGTCATCATCCCGCCTTCCGGGTCTCGCTGGTTTTGGATCCTATATAAGGTACCCGTGTCGGCGCCATTTTCTCACTCGGCTGTGGACAGTGAAGAGGGAGGGTGGGAGTTAGGGCTGGCTGGGCTGTGTAGTGTAGTGTAGTGTAGTGCAGAGTAGTGTTGTGCTGCGCTGTGCTGCGCTGTGCTGCTGTTGTCCACTACTTCAAAGTCCATAGGGGCTGGCTGTGTAGTGCTGTGCTGCTGTTGTTAATAGGGGCTGTGTCCACTACTTCAAAGTCCATAGGGGCTGGCTGGACTGTGTTGTGCAGTCAGTTCTCCATAGGGGCTGTGTCCACTCCAAAGTCCTGTGCAGTGTCCCAGTCCTAAAGGGGTGCTGTAGTGTTGTCCAGGGGGTGCTCTGTCCAACAAGGGTGCTCCCCCCAAGTGCTAAAAAAATAATATTTTTTGTCTGTTTGTGAATTGTGTGCGCAGTAGCCGCACGTGCATCAACCAAGTAGTGCCAAGCGTGCGCCTGTGTCATAAGTAAAGGGCCGGCTGGCTTGACCGTTAAAGGGTGCTGTAACCCCCAAAGTACACTCCAAACCAAAAAAATATATATTTTCTGCTTTTGTGAATTGTGTGCGCAGTAGCCGCACGTGCATCAACCAAGTAGTGCCAAGCGTGCGCCTGTGTCATAAGTAAAGGGCCGGCTGGCTTGACCATTAAAGGGTGCTGTAACCCCCAAAGTACACTCCAGTCCAAACCAAAAAAAAAAATATTTTCTATGTTTGTGAATGGTGTGCACAGTAGCCGCACGTGCATCAACCAAGTAATGCCAAGCGTGCGCCTGTGTCATAAGTAAAGGGCCGGCTGGCTTGACCATTAAAGGGTGCTGTAACCCCCAAAGTACACTCCAGTCCAAACCAAAAAAAAAAATATTTTCTGTGTTTGTGAATTGTGTGCGCAGTAGCCGCACGTGCATCAACAAAGTAGTGCCAAGCGTGCGCCTGTGTCATAAGTAAAGGGCCAGCTGGCTTGACCGTTAAAGGGTGCTGTAACCCCCAAAGTACACTCCAAACCAAAAAAAAATATATTTTCTGTGTTTGTGAATTGTGTGCGCAGTAGCCACACGTGCATCAACAAAGTAGTGCCAAGCGTGTGTCGGTGTCATAAGTAAAGGGCCAGCTGGCTTGACCGTTAAAGGGTGCTGTAACCCCCAAAGTAAACTCCAGTCCAAACCAAAAAAAAAATGATTTTCTGTGTTTGTGAATTGTGTGCGCAGTAGCCGCACGTGCATCACCAAAGTAGTGCCAAGCGTGCGCCTGTGTCATAAGTATAGGGCCGGCTGGCTTGACCGTTAAAGGGTGCTGTAACCCCCAAAGTACACTCCAGTCCAAACCAAAAAAATATATATTTTCTGTGTTTGTGAATTGTGTGCGCAGTAGCTGCACGTGCATCAACAAAGTAGTGCCAAGCGTGCGCCTGTGTCATAAGTAAAGGGCCGGCTGGCTTGACCGTTAAAGGGTGCTGTAACCCCCAAAGTACACTCCAGTCCAAACCAAAAAAATTAAATATTTTCTGTGTTTGTGAATTGTGTGCGCAGTAGCCGCACGTGCATCAAGAAAGTAGTGCCAAGCGTGCGCCTGTGTCATAAGTAAAGGGCCGGCTGGCTTGACCGTCAAAGGATGCTGTAACCCCCAAAGTACATTCCAGTCCAAACCAAAAAAAAAATTATTTTCTGTGTTTGTGAATTGTGTGCGCTGTGGCTGCACGTGCATCAACAAAGGAGCAGCGCCAAGCGTGCGCCTGTGTCATAAGTAAAGGGCCGGCTGGCTTGACCGTTAAAGAGTGCTGTAACCCCACAAAGTACACTCCAGTCCAAACCAAAAAAAAAAATTTTTCTGTGTTTGTGAATTGTGTGCGCAGTAGCCGCACGTGCATCAACAAAGTAGTGCCAAGCGTGCGCCTGTGTCATAAGTAAAGGGCCGGCTGGCTTGACCGTTAAAGGGTGCTGTAACCCCCAAAGTACACTCCAGTCCAAACCAAAAAAATTAAATATTTTCTGTGTTTGTGAATTGTGTGCGCAGTAGCCGCACGTGCATCAACAAAGTAGTGCCAAGCGTGCGCCTGTGTCATAAGTAAAGGGCCAGCTGGCTTGACCGTCAAAGGATGCTGTAACCCCCAAAGTACACTCCAGTCCAAACGAAAAAAAAAATTATTTTCTGTGTTTGTGAATTGTGTGCGCTGTGGCTGCACGTGCATCAACAAAGGAGCAGTGCCAAGCGTGCGCCTGTGTCATAAGTAAAGGGCCGGCTGGCTTGGCCGTTAAAGGTTGCTGTAACCCCCAAAGTACACTCCAGTCCAAACCAAAAAAAAAATTTTTTTCTGTGTTTGTGAATTGTGTGCGCAGTAGCCGCACGTGCATCAACAAAGTAGTGCCAAGCGTGCGTCTGTGTCATAAGTAAAGGGCCGGCTGGCTTGACTGTTAAAGGGTGCTGTAACCCCCAAAGTACACTCCAAACCAAAAAAATATATATTTTCTGTGTTTGTGAATTGTGTGTGCAGTAGCCGCACGTGCATCAACAAAGTAGTGCCAAGCGTGCGTCTGTGTCATAAGTAAAGGGCCGGCTGGCTTGACCATTAAAGGGTGCAGTAACCCCCAAAGTACACTCCAGTCCAAACCAAAAAAAAAATTATTTTCTGTGTTTGTGAATTGTGTGCGCAGTAGCTTCACGTGCATCAACAAAGTAGTGCCAAGCGTGCGCCTGTGTCATAAGTAAAGGGCCGGCTGGCTTGACCGTTAAAGGGTGCTGTAACCCCCAAAGTACACTCCAGTCCAAACCAAAAAAAAAATTATTTTCTGTGTTTGTGAATTGTGTGCGCAGTAGCTGCACGTGCATCAACAAAGTAGTGCCAAGCGTGCGCCTGTGTCATAAGTAAAGGGCCGGCTGGCTTGACCGTTAAAGGGTGCTGTAACCCCCAAAGTACACTCCAAACTAAAAAAATATATATTTTCTGTGTTTGTGAATTGTGTGCGCAGTAGCCGCACGTGCATCACCAAAGTAGTGCCAAGCGTGCACCTGTGTCATAAGTAAAGGGCCGGCTGGCTTGACCGTCAAAGGGTGCTGTAACCCCCAAAGTACACTCCAGTCCAAACCAAAAAAATAAATATTTTCTGTGTTTGTGAATTGTGTGCGCAGTAGCTGCACGTGCATCAACCAAGTAGTGCCAAGTGTGCGCCTGTGTCATAAGTAAAGGGCCGGCTGGCTTGACCGTTAAAGGGTGCTGTAACCCCCAAAGAACACTCCAAACCAAAAAAATCTATATTTTCTGTGTTTGTGAATTGTGTGCGCAGTAGCCGCACGTGCATCAACAAAGTAGTGCCAAGCGTGCGCCTGTGTCATAAGTAAAGGGCCGGCTGGCTTGACCATTAAAGGGTGCTGTAACCCCCAAAGTATACTCCAGTCCAAACCAAAAAAAAAAAATATTTTCTGTGTTTGTGAATTGTGTGCGCAGTAGCCGCACGTGCATCAACAAAGTAGTGCCAAGCGTGCGTCTGTGTCATAAGTAAAGGGCCGGCTGGCTTGACCGTTAAAGGGTGCAGTAACCCCCAAAGTACTCTCCAGTCCAAACCAAAAAAAAAATTATTTTCTGTGTTTGTGAATTGTGTGCGCAGTAGCTGCACGTGCATCAACAAAGTAGTGCCAAGCGTGCGCCTGTGTCATAAGTAAAGGGCCAGCTGGCTTGACCGTTAAAGGGTGCTGTAACCCCCAAAGTACACTCCAGTCCAAACCAAAAAAAAAATATTTTCTGTGTTTGTGAATTGTGTGCGCAGTAGCTGCACCTGCATCAACAAAGTAGTGCCAAGCGTGCGCCTGTGTCATAAGTAAAGGTCCGGCTGGCTTGACCGTTAAAGGGTGCTGTAACCCCCAGAGTACACTCCAAACTAAAAAAATATATATTTTCTGTGTTTGTGAATTGTGTGCGCAGTAGCCGCACGTGCATCAACAAAGTAGTGCCAAGCGTGCGCCTGTGTCATAAGTAAAGGGCCGGCTGGCTTGACCGTTAAAGGGTGCTGTAACCCCCAAAGTACACTCCAGTCCAAACCAAAAAAAAAATTATTTTCTGTGTTTGTGAATTGTGTGCGCAGTAGCCGCACGTGCATCAACAAAGTAGTGCCAAGCGTGCGCCTGTGTCATAAGTAAAGGGCCAGCTGGCTTGACCGTTAAAGGGTGCTGTAACCCCCAAAGTACACTCCAAACCAAAAAAATATATATTTTCTGTGTTTGTGAATTGTGTGCGCAGTAGCCGCACGTGCATCAACAAAGTAGTGCCAAGCGTGCGTCTGTGTCATAAGTAAAGGGCCGGCTGGCTTGACCGTTAAAGGGTGCTGTAACCCCCAAAGTAAACTCCAGTCCAAACCAAAAAAAAAATTATTTTCTGTGTTTGTGAATTGTGTGCGCAGTAGCCGCACGTGCATCACCAAAGTAGTGCCAAGCGTGCGCCTGTGTCATAAGTATAGGGCCGGCTATCTTGACCGTTAAAGGGTGCTGTAACCCCCAAAGTACACTCCAGTCCAAACCAAAAAAAATAATATTTTCTGTGTTTGTGAATTGTGTGCGCAGTAGCTGCACGTGCATCAACAAAGTAGTGCCAAGCGTGCGCCTGTGTCATAAGTAAAGGGCCGGCTGGCTTGACCGTTAAAGGGTGCTGTAACCCCCAAAGAACACTCCAAACCAAAAAAATCTATATTTTCTGTGTTTGTGAATTGTGTGCGCAGTAGCCGCACGTGCATCAACAAAGTAGTGCCAAGCGTGCGCCTGTGTCATAAGTAAAGGGCCGGCTGGCTTGACCGTTAAAGGGTGCTGTAACCCCCAAAGTACACTCCAGTCCAAACAAAAAAAATTAAATATTTTCTGTGTTTGTGAATTGTGTGCGCAGTAGCCGCACGTGCATCAACAAAGTAGTGCCAAGCGTGTGCCTGTGTCATAAGTAAAGGGCCGGCTGGCTTGACCGTCAAAGGATGCTGTAACCCCCAAAGTACACTCCAGTCCAAACCAAAAAAAAAATAATTTTCTGTGTTTGTGAATTGTGTGCGCAGTAGCCGCACGTGCATCAACAAAGTAGTGCCAAGCGTGCGCCTGTGTCATAAGTAAAGGGCCGGCTGGCTTGACCGTTAAAGGGTGCTGTAACCCCCAAAGTACACTCCAATCCAAAAAAATATATATTTTCTGTGTTTGTGAATTGTGTGCGCAGTAGCCGCACGTGCATCAACAAAGTAGTGCCAAGCGTGCGTCTGTGTCATAAGTAAAGGGCCGGCTGGCTTGACCGTTAAAGGGTGCAGTAACCCCCAAAGTACACTCCAGTCCAAACCAAAAAAAAAATTATTTTCTGTGTTTGTGAATTGTGTGCGCAATAGCTTCACGTGCATTAACAAAGTAGTGCCAAGCGTGCGCCTGTGTCATAAGTAAAGGGCCGGCTGGCTTGACCGTTAAAGGGTGCTGTAACCCCCAAAGTACACTCCAGTCCAAACCAAAAAAAAAAATATTTTCTGTGTTTGTGAATTGTGTGCGCAGTAGCTGCACGTGCATCAACCAAGTAGTGCCAAGCGTGCGCCTGTGTCATAAGTAAAGGGCCGGCTGGCTTGACCGTTAAAGGGTGCTGTAACCCCCAAAGAACACTCCAAACCAAAAAAATCTATATTTTCTGTGTTCGTGAATTGTGTGCGCAGTAGCCGCACGTGCATCACCAAAGTAGTGCCAAGCGTGCGCCTGTGTCATAAGTATAGGGCCGGCTGGCTTGACCGTTAAAGGGTGCTGTAACCCCCAAAGTACACTCCAGTCCAAACCAAAAAAAAAATATTTTCTGTGTTTGTGAATTGTGTGCGCAGTAGCTGCACGTGCATCAACAAAGTAGTGCCAAGCGTGCGCCTGTGTCATAAGTAAAGGGCCGGCTGGCTTGACCGTTAAAGGGTGCTGTAACCCCCAAAGAACACTCCAAACCAAAAAAATCTATATTTTCTGTGTTTGTGAATTGTGTGCGCAGTAGCCACACGTGCATCAACAAAGTAGTGCCAAGCGTGCGCCTGTGTCATAAGTAAAGGGCCGGCTGGCTTGACCGTTAAAGGGTGCTGTAACCCCCAAAGTACACTCCAGTCCAAACCAAAAAAATAAAATATTTTCAGTGTTTGTGAATTGTGTGCGCAGTAGCCGCACGTGCATCAACAAAGTAGTGCCAAGCGTGCGCCTGTGTCATAAGTAAAGGGCCGGCTGGCTTGACCGTCAAAGGATGCTGTAACCCCCAAAGTACACTCCAGTCCAAACCAAAAAAAAAATTATTTTCTGTGTTTGTGAATTGTGTGCGCTGTGGCTGCACGTGCATCAACAAAGGAGCAGCGCCAAGCGTGCGCCTGTGTCATAAGTAAAGGGCCGGCTGGCTTGACCGTTAAAGGGTGCTGTAACCCCCAAAGTACACTCCAGTCCAAACCAAAAAAAAAATAATTTTCTGTGTTTGTGAATTGTGTGCGCAGTAGCCGCACGTGCATCAACAAAGTAGTGCCAAGCGTGCGCCTGTGTCATAAGTAAAGGGCCGGCTGGCTTGACCGTTAAAGGGTGCTGTAACCCCCAAAGTACACTCCAAACCCAAAAAATATATATTTTCTGTGTTTGTGAATTGTGTGCGCAGTAGCCGCACGTGCATCAACAAAGTAGTGCCAAGCGTGCGTCTGTGTCATAAGTAAAGGTCCGGCTGGCTTGACCGTTAAAGGGTGCAGTAACCCCCAAAGTACACTCCAGTCCAAACCAAAAAAAAAATTATTTTCTGTGTTTGTGAATTGTGTGCGCAGTAGCTTCACGTGCATCAACAAAGTAGTGCCAAGCGTGCGCCTGTGTCATAAGTAAAGGGCCAGCTGGCTTGACCGTTAAAGGGTGCTGTAACCCCCAAAGTACACTCCAGTCCAAACCAAAAAAAAAATATTTTCTGTGTTTGTGAATTGTGTGCGCAGTAGCTGCACGTGCATCAACAAAGTAGTGCCAAGCGTGCGCCTGTGTCATAAGTAAAGGGCCGGCTGGCTTGACCGTTAAAGGGTGCTGTAACCCCCAAAGTACACTCCAAACTAAAAAAATATATATTTTCTGTGTTTGTGAATTGTGTGTGCAGTAGCCGCACGTGCATCAACAAAGTAGTGCCAAGCGTGCGCCTGTGTCATAAGTAAAGGGCCGGCTGGCTTGACCGTTAAAGGGTGCTGTAACCCCCAAAGTACACTCCAGTCCAAACCAAAAAAAAAATTATTTTCTGTGTTTGTGAATTGTGTGCGCAATAGCTTCACGTGCATCAACAAAGTAGTGCCAAGCGTGCGCCTGTGTCATAAGTAAAGGGCCGGCTGGCTTGACCGTTAAAGGGTGCTGTAACCCCCAAAGTACACTCCAGTCCAAACCAAAAAAAAAAATATTTTCTGTGTTTGTGAATTGTGTGCGCAGTAGCTGCACGTGCATCAACAAAGTAATGCCAAGCGTGCACCTGTGTCATAAGTAAAGGGCCGGCTGGCTTGACCATTAAAGGGTGCTGTAACCCCCAAAGTACACTCCAAACAAAAAAAATATATATTTTCTGTGTTTGTGAATTGTGTGCGCAGTAGCCGCACGTGCATCAACAAAGTAGTGCCAAGCGTGCGCCTGTGTCATAAGTAAAGGGCCGGCTGGCTTGACCGTTAAAGGGTGCTGTAACCCCCAAAGTACACTCCAGTCCAAACCAAAAAAAAATATATTTTCTGTGTTTGTGAATTGTGTGCGCAGTAGCCGCACGTGCATCACCAAAGTAGTGCCAAGCGTGCGCCTGTGTCATAAGTAAAGGGCCGGCTGGCTTGACCGTTAAAGGGTGCTGTAACCCCCAAAGTACACTCCAGTCCAAACCAAAAAAATTAACTATTTTCAGTGTTTGTGAATTGTGTGCGCAGTAGCCGCACGTGCATCAACAAAGTAGTGCCAAGCGTGCGCCTGTGTCATAAGTAAAGGGCCGGCTGGCTTGACCGTTAAAGGATGCTGTAACCCCCAAAGTACACTCCAGTCCAAACCAAAAAAATTAACTATTTTCTGTGTTTGTGAATTGTGTGCTCAGTAGCTGCACGTGCATCAACCAAGTAGTGCCAAGCGTGCGCCTGTGTCATAAGTAAAGGGCCGGCTGGCTTGACCGTCAAAGGATGCTGTAACCCCCAAAGTACACTCCAGTCCAAACCAAAAAAAAAATTATTTTCTGTGTTTGTGAATTGTGTGCGCTGTGGCTGCACGTGCATCAACAAAGGAGCAGCGCCAAGCGTGCGCCTGTGTCATAAGTAAAGGGCCGGCTGGCTTGACCGTTAAAGGGTGCTGTAACCCCCAAAGTACACTCCAGTCCAAACAAAAAAAATTAAATATTTTCTGTGTTTGTGAATTGTGTGCGCAGTAGCCGCACGTGCATCAACAAAGTAGTGCCAAGCGTGCGCCTGTGTCATAAGTAAAGGGCCGGCTGGCTTGACCGTCAAAGGATGCTGTAACCCCCAAAGTACACTCCAGTCCAAACCAAAAAAAAAATTATTTTCTGTGTTTGTGAATTGTGTGCGCTGTGGCTGCACATGCATCAACAAAGGAGCAGCGCCAAGCGTGCGCCTGTGTCATAAGTAAAGGGCCGGCTGGCTTGACCGTTAAAGGGTGCTGTAACCCCCAAAGTACACTCCAGTCCAAACCAAAAAAAAAATAATTTTCAGTGTTTGTGAATTGTGTGCGCAGTAGCCGCACGTGCATCAACAAAGTAGTGCCAAGCGTGCGCCTGTGTCATAAGTAAAGGGCCGGCTGGCTTGACCGTTAAAGGGTGCTGTAACCCCCAAAGTACACTCCAATCCAAAAAAATATATATTTTCTGTGTTTGTGAATTGTGTGCGCAGTAGCCGCACGTGCATCAACAAAGTAGTGCCAAGCGTGCGTCTGTGTCATAAGTAAAGGGCCGGCTGGCTTGACCGTTAAAGGGTGCAGTAACCCCCAAAGTACACTCCAGTCCAAACCAAAAAAAAAATTATTTTCTGTGTTTGTGAATTGTGTGCGCAATAGCTTCACGTGCATCAACAAAGTAGTGCCAAGCGTGCGCCTGTGTCATAAGTAAAGGGCCGGCTGGCTTGACCGTTAAAGGGTGCTGTAACCCCCAAAGTACACTCCAGTCCAAACCAAAAAAAAAAATATTTTCTGTGTTTGTGAATTGTGTGCGCAGTAGCTGCACGTGCATCAACCAAGTAGTGCCAAGCGTGCGCCTGTGTCATAAGTAAAGGGCCGGCTGGCTTGACCGTTAAAGGGTGCTGTAACCCCCAAAGAACACTCCAAACCAAAAAAATCTATATTTTCTGTGTTCGTGAATTGTGTGCGCAGTAGCCGCACGTGCATCACCAAAGTAGTGCCAAGCGTGCGCCTGTGTCATAAGTATAGGGCCGCCTGGCTTGACCGTTAAAGGGTGCTGTAACCCCCAAAGTACACTCCAGTCCAAACCAAAAAAAAAATATTTTCTGTGTTTGTGAATTGTGTGCGCAGTAGCTGCACGTGCATCAACAAAGTAGTGCCAAGCGTGCGCCTGTGTCATAAGTAAAGGGCCGGCTGGCTTGACCGTTAAAGGGTGCTGTAACCCCCAAACAACACTCCAAACCAAAAAAATCTATATTTTCTGTGTTTGTGAATTGTGTGCGCAGTAGCCACACGTGCATCAGCAAAGTAGTGCCAAGCGTGCGCCTGTGTCATAAGTAAAGGGCCGGCTGGCTTGACCGTTAAAGGGTGCTGTAACCCCCAAAGTACACTCCAGTCCAAACCAAAAAAATTAAATATTTTCAGTGTTTGTGAATTGTGTGCGCAGTAGCCGCACGTGCATCAACAAAGTAGTGCCAAGCGTGCGCCTGTGTCATAAGTAAAGGGCCGGCTGGCTTGACCGTCAAAGGATGCTGTAACCCCCAAAGTACACTCCAGTCCAAACCAAAAAAAAAATTATTTTCTGTGTTTGTGAATTGTGTGCGCTGTGGCTGCACGTGCATCAACAAAGGAGCAGCGCCAAGCGTGCGCCTGTGTCATAAGTAAAGGGCCGGCTGGCTTGACCGTTAAAGGGTGCTGTAACCCCCAAAGTACACTCCAGTCCAAACCCAAAAAAAAATAATTTTCTGTGTTTGTGAATTGTGTGCGCAGTAGCCGCACGTGCATCAACAAAGTAGTGCCAAGCGTGCGCCTGTGTCATAAGTAAAGGGCCGGCTGGCTTGACCGTTAAAGGGTGCTGTAACCCCCAAAGTACACTCCAAACCAAAAAAATATATATTTTCTGTGTTTGTGAATTGTGTGCGCAGTAGCCGCACGTGCATCAATAAAGTAGTGCCAAGCGTGCGTCTGTGTCATAAGTAAAGGTCCGGCTGGCTTGACCGTTAAAGGGTGCAGTAACCCCCAAAGTACACTCCAGTCCAAACCAAAAAAAAAATTATTTTCTGTGTTTGTGAATTGTGTGCGCAGTAGCTTCACGTGCATCAACAAAGTAGTGCCAAGCGTGCGCCTGTGTCATAAGTAAAGGGCCAGCTGGCTTGACCGTTAAAGGGTGCTGTAACCCCCAAAGTACACTCCAGTCCAAACCAAAAAAAAAATATTTTCTGTGTTTGTGAATTGTGTGCGCAGTAGCTGCACGTGCATCAACAAAGTAGTGCCAAGCGTGCGCCTGTGTCATAAGTGAAGGGCCAGCTGGCTTGACCGTTAAAGGGTGCTGTAACCCCCAAAGTACACTCCAAACTAAAAAAATATATATTTTCTGTGTTTGTGAATTGTGTGCGCAGTAGCCGCACGTGCATCAACAAAGTAGTGCCAAGCGTGCGCCTGTGTCATAAGTAAAGGGCCGGCTGGCTTGACCGTTAAAGGGTGCTGTAACCCCCAAAGTACACTCCAGTCCAAACCAAAAAAAAAATTATTTTCTGTGTTTGTGAATTGTGTGCGCAGTAGCTTCACGTGCATCAACAAAGTAGTGCCAAGCGTGCGCCTGTGTCATAAGTAAAGGGCCGGCTGGCTTGACCGTTAAAGGGTGCTGTAACCCCCAAAGTACACTCCAGTCCAAACCAAAAAAAAAAATATTTTCTGTGTTTGTGAATTGTGTGCGCAGTAGCTGCACGTGCATCAACAAAGTAATGCCAAGCGTGCGCCTGTGTCATAAGTAAAGGGCCAGCTGGCTTGACCATTAAAGGGTGCTGTAACCCCCAAAGTACACTCCAAACAAAAAAAAAATATATTTTCTGTGTTTGTGAATTGTGTGCGCAGTAGCCGCACGTGCATCAACAAAGTAGTGCCAAGCGTGCGCCTGTGTCATAAGTAAAGGGCCGGCTGGCTTGACCGTTAAAGGGTGCTGTAACCCCCAAAGTACACTCCAGTCCAAACCAAAAAAAAAAATATTTTCTGTGTTTGTGAATTGTGTGCGCAGTAGCCGCACGTGCATCACCAAAGTAGTGCCAAGCATGCGCCTGTGTCATAAGTAAAGGGCCGGCTGGCTTGACCGTTAAAGGGTGCTGTAACCCCCAAAGTACACTCCAGTCCAAACCAAAAAAATTAACTATTTTCAGTGTTTGTGAATTGTGTGCGCAGTAGCCGCACGTGCATCAACAAAGTAGTGCCAAGCGTGCGCCTGTGTCATAAGTAAAGGGCCGGCTGGCTTGACCGTTAAAGGGTGCTGTAACCCCCAAAGTACACTCCAGTCCAAACCAAAAAAATTAACTATTTTCAGTGTTTGTGAATTGTGTGCGCAGTAGCCGCACGTGCATCAATAAAGTAGTGCCAAGCGTGCGCCTGTGTCATAAGTAAAGGGCCGGCTGGCTTGACCGTCAAAGGATGCTGTAACCCCCAAAGTACACTCCAGTCCAAACCAAAAAAAAAATTATTTTCTGTGTTTGTGAATTGTGTGCGCTGTGGCTGCACGTGCATCAACAAAGGAGCAGCGCCAAGCGTGCGCCTGTGTCATAAGTAAAGGGCCGGCTGGCTTGACCGTTAAAGGGTGCTGTAACCCCCAAAGTACACTCCAATCCAAACCAAAAAAAAAATAATTTTCTGTGTTTGTGAATTGTGTGCGCAGTAGCCGCACGTGCATCAACAAAGTAGTGCCAAGCGTGCGCCTGTGTCATAAGTAAAGGGCCGGCTGGCTTGACCGTTAAAGGGTGCTGTAACCCCCAAAGTACACTCCAAACCAAAAAAATATATATTTTCTGTGTTTGTGAATTGTGTGCGCAGTAGCCGCACGTGCATCAACAAAGTAGTGCCAAGCGTGCGTCTGTGTCATAAGTAAAGGGCCGGCTGGCTTGACCGTTAAAGGGTGCTGTAACCCCCAAAGTACACTCCAGTCCAAACCAAAAAAAAAAATATTTTCTGTGTTTGTGAATTGTGTGCGCAGTAGCCGCACGTGCATCAACAAAGTAGTGCCAAGCGTGCGCCTGTGTCATAAGTAAAGGGCCGGCTGGCTTGACCGTTAAAGGGTGCTGTAACCCCCAAAGTACACTCCAGTCCAAACCAAAAAAAAAATTATTTTCTGTGTTTGTGAATTGTGTGCGCAGTAGCTTCACGTGCATCAACAAAGTAGTGCCAAGCGTGCGCCTGTGTCATAAGTAAAGGGCCGGCTGGCTTGACCGTTAAAGGGTGCTGTAACCCCCAAAGTACACTCCAGTCCAAACCAAAAAAAAAAATATTTTCTGTGTTTGTGAATTGTGTGCGCAGTAGCTGCACGTGCATCAACAAAGTAATGCCAAGCGTGCGCCTGTGTCATAAGTAAAGGGCCGGCTGGCTTGACCGTTAAAGGGTGCTGTAACCCCCAAAGTACACTCCAAACAAAAAAAATATATATTTTCTGTGTTTGTGAATTGTGTGCGCAGTAGCCGCATGTGCATCAACAAAGTAGTGCCAAGCGTGCGCCTGTGTCATAAGTAAAGGGCCGGCTGGCTTGACCGTTAAAGGGTGCTGTAACCCCCAAAGTACACTCCAGTCCAAACCAAAAAAAAAAATATTTTCTGTGTTTGTGAATTGTGTGCGCAGTAGCCGCACGTGCATCACCAAAGTAGTGCCAAGCGTGCGCCTGTGTCATAAGTAAAGGGCCGGCTGGCTTGACCGTTAAAGGGTGCTGTAACCCCCAAAGTACACTCCAGTCCAAACCAAAAAAAAAAATATTTTCTGTGTTTGTGAATTGTGTGCTCAGTAGCTGCACGTGCATCAACCAAGTAGTGCCAAGCGTGCGCCTGTGTCATAAGTAAAGGGCCGGCTGGCTTGACCGTTAAAGGGTGCTGTAACCCCCAAAGAACACCCCAAACCAAAAAAATCTATATTTTCTGTGTTTGTGAATTGTGTGCGCAGTAGCCGCACGTGCATCAACAAAGTAGTGCCAAGCGTGCGCCTGTGTCATAAGTAAAGGGCCGGCTGGCTTGACCATTAAAGGGTGCTGTAACCCCCAAAGTACACTCCAGTCCAAACCAAAAAAAAAAAATATTTTCTGTGTTTGTGAATTGTGTGCGCAGTAGCCGCACGTGCATCAACAAAGTAGTGCCAAGCATGCGCCTGTGTCATAAGTAGGGGTGAGCGGGTTCGGATTTCTGAAATCCAAACCCCCCCGAGCCCCCCAATCCGAGTCCGATCCGAGTCAGGCTCGACTTTTCCCGCCTGACTCGGATCTGAAATCGAGGCAAAATGTCATCATCCCGCCTTCCGAGTCTCGCGGGTTTTGGATCCTATATAAGGTACCCGCGTCGGCGCCATTTTCTCACTCGGCTGTGGACAGTGAAGAGGTAGGGTGGGAGTTAGGGCTGTGTAGTGTAGTGTAGTGTAGTGTAGTGCTGCTGTTGTCCACTACTTCAAAGTCCATAGGGGCTGGCTGTGTTGTGCTGTGCTGCTGTTGTTAATAGGGGCTGTGTCCACTACTTCAAAGTCCATAGGGGCTGGCTGGACTGTGTTGTGCAGTCAGTTCTCCATAGGGGCTGTGTCCACTCCAAAGTCCTGTGCAGTGTCCCAGTCCTAAAGGAGTGCTGTAGTGTTGTCCAGGGGGTGCTCTGTCCATCAGGGGTGCTCCCCCCAAGTGCTAAAAAAATAATATATTTTCTGTGTTTGTGAATTGTGTGCGCAGTAGCCGCACGTGCATCAACAAAGTAGTGCCAAGCGTGCGCCTGTGTCATAAGTAAAGGGCCGGCTGGCTTGACCGTTAAAGGGTGCTGTAACCCCCGAAAGTACACTCCAGTCCAAACCAAAAAAAAATTATTTTCTGTGTTTGTGAATTGTGTGCGCAGTAGCCGCACGTGCATCAACAAAGTAGTGCCAAGCGTGCGCCTGTGTCATAAGTAAAGGGCCGGCTGGCTTGACCGTTAAGGGTGCTGTAACCCCCGAAAGTACACTCCAGTCCAAACCAAAAAAAAAATTATTTTCTGTGTTTGTGAATTGTGTGCGCAGTAGCCGCACGTGCATCAACAAAGTAGTGCCAAGCGTGCGCCTGTGTCATAAGTAAAGGGCCGGCTGGCTTGACCGTTAAGGGTGCTGTAACCCCCGAAAGTACACTCCAGTCCAAACCAAAAAAAAAATTATTTTCTGTGTTTGTGAATTGTGTGCGCAGTAGCCGCACGTGCATCAACAAAGTAGTGCCAAGCGTGCACCTGTGTCATAAGTAAAGGGCCGGCTGGCTTGACCGTTAAGGGTGCTGTAACCCCCAAAAGTACACTCCAGTCCAAACCAAAAAAAAAATTATTTTCTGTGTTTGTGAATTGTGTGCGCAGTAGCCGCACGTGCATCAACAAAGTAGTGCCAAGCGTGCGCCTGTGTCATAAGTAAAGGGCCAGCTGGCTTGACCGTTAAAGGGTGCTGTAACCCCCAAAGTACACTCCAGTCCAAACCAAAAAAAAAATTATTTTCTGTGTTTGTGAATTGTGTGCGCAGTAGCCGAACGTGCATCAACAAAGTAGTGCCAAGCGTGCGCCTGTGTCATAAGTAAAGGGCCGGCTGGCTTGACCGTTAAAGGGTGCTGTAACCCCCGAAAGTACACTCCAGTCCAAACCAAAAAAAAATTATTTTCTGTGTTTGTGAATTGTGTGCGCAGTAGCCGCACGTGCATCAACAAAGTAGTGCCAAGCGTGCACCTGTGTCATAAGTAAAGGGCCGGCTGGCTTGACCGTTAAGGGTGCTGTAACCCCCGAAAGTACACTCCAGTCCAAACCCAAAAAAAAAATTATTTTCTGTGTTTGTGAATTGTGTGCGCAGTAGCCGCACGTGCATCAACAAAGTAGTGCCAAGCGTGCGCCTGTGTCATAAGTAAAGGGCCGGCTGGCTTGACTGTTAAAGGGTGCTGTAACCCCCAAAGTACACTCCAGTCCAAACCAAAAAAAAAATTATTTTCTGTGTTTGTGAATTGTGTGCGCAGTAGCCGCACGTGCATCAACAAAGTAGTGCCAAGCGTGCGCCTGTGTCATAAGTAAAGGGCCGGCTGGCTTGACCGTTAAAGGGTGCTGTAACCCCCGAAAGTACACTCCAGTCCAAACCAAAAAAAAATTATTTTCTGTGTTTGTGAATTGTGTGCGCAGTAGCCGCACGTGCATCAACAAAGTAGTGCCAAGCGTGCGCCTGTGTCATAAGTAAAGGGCCGGCTGGCTTGACCGTTAAAGGGTGCTGTAACCCCCAAAGTACACTCCAGTCCAAACCAAAAAAAAAATTATTTTCTGTGTTTGTGAATTGTGTGCGCAGTAGCCGCACGTGCATCAACAAAGTAGTGCCAAGCGTGCGCCTGTGTCATAAGTAAAGGGCCGGCTGGCTTGACCGTTAAAGGGTGCTGTAACCCCCGAAAGTACACTCCAGTCTAAACCAAAAAAAAATTATTTTCTGTGTTTGTGAATTGTGTGCGCAGTAGCCGCACGTGCATCAACAAAGTAGTGCCAAGCGTGCGCCTTTGTCATAAGTAAAGGGCCGGCTGGCTTGACCATTAAAGGGTGCTGTAACCCACAAAGTACACTCCAGTCCAAACCAAAAAAATATATATTTTCTGTGTTTGTGAATTGTGTGCGCAGTAGCCGCACGTGCATCAACAAAGTAGTGCCAAGCATGCGCCTGTGTCATAAGTAAAGGGCCGGCTGGCTTGACCGTCAAAGGATGCTGTACCCCCAAAGTACACTCCAGTCCAAACCAAAAAAAAAATTATTTTCTGTGTTTGTGAATTGTGTGCGCTGTGGCTGCACGTGCATCAACAAAGGAGCAGCGCCAAGCGTGCGCCTGTGTCATAAGTAAAGGGCCGGCTGGCTTGACCGTTAAAGGGTGCTGTAACCCCCAAAGTACACTCCAGTCCAAACCAAAAAAATAATAATTTTCTGTGTTTGTGAATTGTGTGCGCAGTAGCCGCACGTGCATCAACAAAGTAGTGCCAAGCGTGCGCCTGTGTCATAAGTAAAGGGCCGGCTGGCTTGACCGTTAAAGGGTGCTGTAACCCCCAAAGTACACTCCAAACCAAAAAAATATATATTTTCTGTGTTTGTGAATTGTGTGCGCAGTAGCCGCACGTGCATCAACAAAGTAGTGCCAAGCGTGCGTCTGTGTCATAAGTAAAGGTCCGGCTGGCTTGACCGTTAAAGGGTGCAGTAACCCCCAAAGTACACTCCAGTCCAAACCAAAAAAAAAATTATTTTCTGTGTTTGTGAATTGTGTGCGCAGTAGCTTCACGTGCATCAACAAAGTAGTGCCAAGCGTGCGCCTGTGTCATAAGTAAAGGGCCAGCTGGCTTGACCGTTAAAGGGTGCTGTAACCCCCAAAGTACACTCCAGTCCAAACCAAAAAAAAAATATTTTCTGTGTTTGTGAATTGTGTGCGCAGTAGCTGCACGTGCATCAACAAAGTAGTGCCAAGCGTGCGCCTGTGTCATAAGTAAAGGGCCGGCTGGCTTGACCGTTAAAGGGTGCTGTAACCCCCAAAGTACACTCCAAACTAAAAAAATATATATTTTCTGTGTTTGTGAATTGTGTGCGCAGTAGCCGCACGTGCATCAACAAAGTAGTGCCAAGCGTGCGCCTGTGTCATAAGTAAAGGGCCGGCTGGCTTGACCATTAAAGGGTGCTGTAACCCCCAAAGTACACTCCAGTCCAAACCAAAAAAAAAATTATTTTCTGTGTTTGTGAATTGTGTGCGCAGTAGCTTCACGTGCATCAACAAAGTAGTGCCAAGCGTGCGCCTGTGTCATAAGTAAAGGGCCGGCTGGCTTGACCGTTAAAGGGTGCTGTAACCCCCAAAGTACACTCCAGTCCAAACCAAAAAAAAAAATATTTTCTGTGTTTGTGAACTGTGTGCGCAGTAGCTGCACGTGCATCAACAAAGTAATGCCAAGCGTGCGCCTGTGTCATAAGTAAAGGGCCGGCTGGCTTGACCATTAAAGGGTGCTGTAACCCCCAAAGTACACTCCAAACAAAAAAAATATATATTTTCTGTGTTTGTGAATTGTGTGCGCAGTAGCCGCACGTGCATCAACAAAGTAGTGCCAAGCGTGCGCCTGTGTCATAAGTAAAGGGCCGGCTGGCTTGACCGTTAAAGGGTGCTGTAACCCCCAAAGTACACTCCAGTCCAAACCAAAAAAAAAAATATTTTCTGTGTTTGTGAATTGTGTGCGCAGTAGCCGCACGTGCATCCAAAGTAGTGCCAAGCGTGCGCCTGTGTCATAAGTAAAGGGCCGGCTGGCTTGACCGTTAAAGGGTGCTGTAACCCCCAAAGTACACTCCAGTCCAAACCAAAAAAATTAACTATTTTCAGTGTTTGTGAATTGTGTGCGCAGTAGCCGCACGTGCATCAACAAAGTAGTGCCAAGCGTGCGCCTGTGTCATAAGTAAAGGGCCGGCTGGCTTGACCGTTAAAGGGTGCTGTAACCCCCAAAGTACACTCCAGTCCAAACCCAAAAAATTAACTATTTTCAGTGTTTGTGAATTGTGTGCGCAGTAGCCGCACGTGCATCAATAAAGTAGTGCCAAGCGTGCGCCTGTGTCATAAGTAAAGGGCCGGCTGGCTTGACCGTCAAAGGATGCTGTAACCCCCAAAGTACACTCCAGTCCAAACCAAAAAAAAAATTATTTTCTGTGTTTGTGAATTGTGTGCGCTGTGGCTGCACGTGCATCAACAAAGGAGCAGCGCCAAGCGTGCGCCTGTGTCATAAGTAAAGGGCCGGCTGGCTTGACCGTTAAAGGGTGCTGTAACCCCCAAAGTACACTCCAATCCAAACCAAAAAAAAAATAATTTTCTGTGTTTGTGAATTGTGTGCGCAGTAGCCGCACGTGCATCAACAAAGTAGTGCCAAGCGTGCGCCTGTGTCATAAGTAAAGGGCCGGCTGGCTTGACCGTTAAAGGGTGCTGTAACCCCCAAAGTACACTCCACTCCAAACCAAAAAAATATATATTTTCTGTGTTTGTGAATTGTGTGCGCAGTAGCCGCACGTGCATCAACAAAGTAGTGCCAAGCGTGCGTCTGTGTCATAAGTAAAGGGCCGGCTGGCTTGACCGTTAAAGGGTGCTGTAACCCCCAAAGTACACTCCAGTCCAAACCAAAAAAAAAAAAATTTTCTGTGTTTGTGAATTGTGTGCGCAGTAGCCGCACGTGCATCAACAAAGTAGTGCCAAGCGTGCGCCTGTGTCATAAGTAAAGGGCCGGCTGGCTTGACCGTTAAAGGGTGCTGTAACCCCCAAAGTACACTCCAGTCCAAACCAAAAAAAAAATTATTTTCTGTGTTTGTGAATTGTGTGCGCAGTAGCTTCACGTGCATCAACAAAGTAGTGCCAAGCGTGCGCCTGTGTCATAAGTAAAGGGCCGGCTGGCTTGACCGTCAAAGGATGCTGTAACCCCCAAAGTACACTCCAGTCCAAACCAAAAAACAAATTATTTTCTGTGTTTGTGAATTGTGTGCGCTGTGGCTGCACGTGCATCAACAAAGGAGCAGCGCCAAGCGTGCGCCTGTGTCATAAGTAAAGGGCCGGCTGGCTTGACCGTTAAAGGGTGCTGTAACCCCCAAAGTACACTCCAGTCCAAACCAAAAAAAAAATAATTTTCTGTGTTTGTGAATTGTGTGCGCAGTAGCCGCACGTGCATCAACAAAGTAGTGCCAAGCGTGCGCCTGTGTCATAAGTAAAGGGCCGGCTGGCTTGACCGTTAAAGGGTGCTGTAACCCCCAAAGTACACTCCAAACCAAAAAAATATATATTTTCTGTGTTTGTGAATTGTGTGCGCAGTAGCCGCACGTGCATCAACAAAGTAGTGCCAAGCGTGCGTCTGTGTCATAAGTAAAGGTCCGGCTGGCTTGACCGTTAAAGGGTGCAGTAACCCCCAAAGTACACTCCAGTCCAAACCAAAAAAAAAATTATTTTCTGTGTTTGTGAATTGTGTGCGCAGTAGCTTCACGTGCATCAACAAAGTAGTGCCAAGCGTGCGCCTGTGTCATAAGTAAAGGGCCAGCTGGCTTGACCGTTAAAGGGTGCTGTAACCCCCAAAGTACACTCCAGTCCAAACCAAAAAAAAAATATTTTCTGTGTTTGTGAATTGTGTGCGCAGTAGCTGCACGTGCATCAACAAAGTAGTGCCAAGCGTGCGCCTGTGTCATAAGTAAAGGGCCGGCTGGCTTGACCGTTAAGGGTGCTGTAACCCCCAAAGTACACTCCAAACTAAAAAAAAATATATTTTCTGTGTTTGTGAATTGTGTGCGCAGTAGCCGCACGTGCATCAACAAAGTAGTGCCAAGCGTGCGCCTGTGTCATAAGTAAAGGGCCGGCTGGCTTGACCGTTAAAGGGTGCTGTAACCCCCAAAGTACACTCCAGTCCAAACC
Source organism: Taudactylus pleione (assembly GCA_031769625.1). NCBI lineage: Eukaryota > Metazoa > Chordata > Amphibia > Anura > Myobatrachidae > Taudactylus > Taudactylus pleione. Next base: position 884,022 of record JAUIMM010001601.1, read on the forward strand.
AAAAAAAAAATTATTTTCTGTGTTTGTGAATTGTGTGCGCAGTAGCTTCACGTGCATCAACAAAGTAGTGCCAAGCGTGCGCCTGTGTCATAAGTAAAGGGCCGGCTGGCTTGACCGTTAAAGGGTGCTGTAACCCCCAAAGTACACTCCAGTCCAAACCAAAAAAAAAAATATTTTCTGTGTTTGTGAATTGTGTGCGCAGTAGCTGCACGTGCATCAACAAAGTAATGCCAAGCGTGCGCCTGTGTCATAAGTAAAGGGCTGGCTGGCTTGACCATTAAAGGGTGCTGTAACCCCCAAAGTACACTCCAAACAAAAAAAAAATATATTTTCTGTGTTTGTGAATTGTGTGCGCAGTAGCCGCACGTGCATCAACAAAGTAGTGCCAAGCGTGCGCCTGTGTCATAAGTAAAGGGCCGGCTGGCTTGACCGTTAAAGGGTGCTGTAACCCCCAAAGTACACTCCAGTCCAAACCAAAAAAAAAAATATTTTCTGTGTTTGTGAATTGTGTGCGCAGTAGCCGTACGTGCATCACCAAAGTAGTGCCAAGCGTGCGCCTGTGTCATAAGTAAAGGGCCGGCTGGCTTGACCGTTAAAGGGTGCTGTAACCCCCAAAGTACACTCCAGTCCAAACCAAAAAAATTAACTATTTTCAGTGTTTGTGAATTGTGTGCGCAGTAGCCGCACGTGCATCAACAAAGTAGTGCCAAGCGTGCGCCTGTGTCATAAGTAAAGGGCCGGCTGGCTTGACCGTTAAAGGGTGCTGTAACCCCCAAAGTACACTCCAGTCCAAACCAAAAAAATTAACTATTTTCAGTGTTTGTGAATTGTGTGCGCAGTAGCCGCACGTGCATCAATAAAGTAGTGCCAAGCGTGCGCCTGTGTCATAAGTAAAGGGCCGGCTGGCTTGACCGTCAAAGGATGCTGTAACCCCCAAAGTACACTCCAGTCCAAACCAAAAAAAAAATTATTTTCGGTGTTTGTGAATTGTGTGCGCTGTGGCTGCACGTGCATCAACAAAGGAGCAGCGCCAAGCGTGCGCCTGTGTCATAAGTAAAGGGCCGGCTGGCTTGACCGTTAAAGGGTGCTGTAACCCCCAAAGTACACTCCAATCCAAACCAAAAAAAAAATAATTTTCTGTGTTTGTGAATTGTGTGCGCAGTAGCCGCACGTGCATCAACAAAGTAGTGCCAAGCGTGCGCCTGTGTCATAAGTAAAGGGCCGGCTGGCTTGACCGGTAAAGGGTGCTGTAACCCCCAAAGTACACTCCAAACCAAAAAAATATATATTTTCTGTGTTTGTGAATTGTGTGCGCAGTAGCCGCACGTGCATCAACAAAGTAGTGCCAAGCGTGCGCCTGTGTCATAAGTAAAGGGCCGGCTGGCTTGACCGTTAAAGGGTGCTGTAACCCCCAAAGTACACTCCAGTCCAAACCAAAAAAAAAATTATTTTCTGTGTTTGTGAATTGTGTGCGCAGTAGCTTCACGTGCATCAACAAAGTAGTGCCAAGCGTGCGCCTGTGTCATAAGTAAAGGGCCGTCTGGCTTGACCGTTAAAGGGTGCTGTAACCCCCAAAGTACACTCCAGTCCAAACCAAAAAAAAAAATATTTTCTGTGTTTGTGAATTGTGTGCGCAGTAGCTGCACGTGCATCAACAAAGTAATGCCAAGCGTGCGCCTGTGTCATAAGTAAAGGGCCGGCTGGCTTGACCGTTAAAGGGTGCTGTAACCCCCAAAGTACACTCCAAACAAAAAAAATATATATTTTCTGTGTTTGTGAATTGTGTGCGCAGTAGCCGCATGTGCATCAACAAAGTAGTGCCAAGCGTGCGCCTGTGTCATAAGTAAAGGGCCGGCTGGCTTGACCGTTAAAGGGTGCTGTAACCCCCAAAGTACACTCCAGTCCAAACCAAAAAAAAAAATATTTTCTGTGTTTGTGAATTGTGTGCGCAGTAGCCGCACGTGCATCACCAAAGTAGTGCCAAGCGTGCGCCTGTGTCATAAGTAAAGGGCCGGCTGGCTTGACCGTTAAAGGGTGCTGTAACCCCCAAAGTACACTCCAGTCCAAACCAAAAAAAAAAATATTTTCTGTGTTTGTGAATTGTGTGCTCAGTAGCTGCACGTGCATCAACCAAGTAGTGCCAAGCGTGCGCCTGTGTCATAAGTAAAGGGCCGGCTGGCTTGACCGTTAAAGGGTGCTGTAACCCCCAAAGAACACCCCAAACCAAAAAAATCTATATTTTCTGTGTTTGTGAATTGTGTGCGCAGTAGCCGCACGTGCATCAACAAAGTAGTGCCAAGCGTGCGCCTGTGTCATAAGTAAAGGGCCGGCTGGCTTGACCATTAAAGGGTGCTGTAACCCCCAAAGTACACTCCAGTCCAAACCAAAAAAAAAAAATATTTTCTGTGTTTGTGAATTGTGTGCGCAGTAGCCGCACGTGCATCAACAAAGTAGTGCCAAGCATGCGCCTGTGTCATAAGTAGGGGTGAGCGGGTTCGGATTTCTGAAATCCGAACCCCCCCGAGCCCCCCAATCCGAGTCCGATCCGAGTCAGGCTCGACTTTTCCCGCCTGACTCGGATCTGAAATCGAGGCAAAACGTCATCATCCCGCCTTCCGAGTCTCGCGGGTTTTGGATCCTATATAAGGTACCCGTGTCGGCGCCATTTTCTCACTCGGCTGTGGACAGTGAAGAGGGAGGGTGGGAGTTTGGGCTGTGTAGTGTAGTGTAGTGTAGTGTAGTGCTGCTGTTGTCCACTACTTCAAAGTCCATAGGGGCTGGCTGTGTTGTGCTGTGCTGCTGTTGTTAATAGGGGCTGTGTCCACTACTTCAAAGTCCATAGGGGCTGGCTGGACTGTGTTGTGCAGTCAGTTCTCCATAGGGGCTGTGTCCACTCCAAAGTCCTGTGCAGTGTCCCAGTACTAAAGGAGTGCTGTAGTGTTGTCCAGGGGGTGCTCTGTCCATCAGGGGTGCTCCCCCCAAGTGCTAAAAAAATAATATATTTTCTGTGTTTGTGAATTGTGTGCGCAGTAGCCGCACGTGCATCAACAAAGTAGTGCCAAGCGTGCGCCTGTGTCATAAGTAAAGGGCCGGCTGGCTTGACCGTTAAAGGGTGCTGTAACCCCCGAAAGTACACTCCAGTCCAAACCAAAAAAAAATTATTTTCTGTGTTTGTGAATTGTGTGCGCAGTAGCCGCACGTGCATCAACAAAGTAGTGCCAAGCGTGCGCCTGTGTCATAAGTAAAGGGCCGGCTGGCTTGACCGTTAAGGGTGCTGTAACCCCCGAAAGTACACTCCAGTCCAAACCAAAAAAAAAATTATTTTCTGTGTTTGTGAATTGTGTGCGCAGTAGCCGCACGTGCATCAACAAAGTAGTGCCAAGCGTGCGCCTGTGTCATAAGTAAAGGGCCGGCTGGCTTGACCGTTAAGGGTGCTGTAACCCCCAAAAGTACACTCCAGTCCAAACCAAAAAAAAAATTATTTTCTGTGTTTGTGAATTGTGTGCGCAGTAGCCGCACGTGCATCAACAAAGTAGTGCCAAGCGTGCACCTGTGTCATAAGTAAAGGGCCGGCTGGCTTGACCGTTAAGGGTGCTGTAACCCCCAAAGTACACTCCAGTCCAAACCAAAAAAATAACTATTTTCTGTGTTTGTGAATTGTGTGCGCAGTAGCCGCACGTGCATCAACAAAGTAGTGCCAAGCGTGCACCTGTGTCATAAGTAAAGGGCCGGCTGGCTTGACCGTTAAGGGTGCTGTAACCCCCGAAAGTACACTCCAGTCCAAACCAAAAAAAAAAAATATTTTCTGTGTTTGTGAATTGTGTGCGCAGTAGCCGCACGTGCATCAACAAAGTAGTGCCAAGCGTGCGCCTGTGTCATAAGTAAAGGGCCGGCTGGCTTGACCGTTAAAGGGTGCTGTAAACCCCAAAGTACACTCCAGTCCAAACCAAAAAAAAAATTATTTTCTGTGTTTGTGAATTGTGTGCGCAGTAGCCACACGTGCATCAACAAAGTAGTGCCAAGCGTGCGCCTGTGTCATAAGTAAAGGGCCGGCTGGCTTGACCGTTAAAGGGTGCTGTAACCCCCGAAAGTACACTCCAGTCCAAACCAAAAAAAAATTATTTTCTGTGTTTGTGAATTGTGTGCGCAGTAGCCGCACGTGCATCAACAAAGTAGTGCCAAGCGTGCGCCTGTGTCATAAGTAAAGGGCCGGCTGGCTTGACCGTTAAGGGTGCTGTAACCCCCGAAAGTACACTCCAGTCCAAACCAAAAAAAAAATTATTTTCTGTGTTTGTGAATTGTGTGCGCAGTAGCCGCACGTGCATCAACAAAGTAGTGCCAAGCGTGCGCCTGTGTCATAAGTAAAGGGCCGGCTGGCTTGACCGTTAAGGGTGCTGTAACCCCCAAAAGTACACTCCAGTCCAAACCAAAAAAAAAATTATTTTCTGTGTTTGTGAATTGTGTGCGCAGTAGCCGCACGTGCATCAACAAAGTAGTGCCAAGCGTGCACCTGTGTCATAAGTAAAGGGCCGGCTGGCTTGACCGTTAAGGGTGCTGTAACCCCCGAAAGTACACTCCAGTCCAAACCAAAAAAAAAATTATTTTCTGTGTTTGTGAATTGTGTGCGCAGTAGCCGCACGTGCATCAACAAAGTAGTGCCAAGCGTGCGCCTGTGTCATAAGTAAAGGGCCAGCTGGCTTGACCGTTAAAGGGTGCTGTAACCCCCAAAGTACACTCCAGTCCAAACCAAAAAAATAATTATTTTCTGTGTTTGTGAATTGTGTGCGCAGTAGCCGCACGTGCATCAACAAAGTAGTGCCAAGCGTGCACCTGTGTCATAAGTAAAGGGCCGGCTGGCTTGACCGTTAAGGGTGCTGTAACCCCCGAAAGTACACTCCAGTCCAAACCAAAAAAAAAAAATATTTTCTGTGTTTGTGAATTGTGTGCGCAGTAGCCGCACGTGCATCAACAAAGTAGTGCCAAGCGTGCGCCTGTGTCATAAGTAAAGGGCCGGCTGGCTTGACCGTTAAAGGGTGCTGTAACCCCCAAAGTACACTCCAGTCCAAACCAAAAAAAAAATTATTTTCTGTGTTTGTGAATTGTGTGCGCAGTAGCCGCACGTGCATCAACAAAGTAGTGCCAAGCGTGCGCCTGTGTCATAAGTAAAGGGCCGGCTGGCTTGACCGTTAAAGGGTGCTGTAACCCCCGAAAGTACACTCCAGTCCAAACCAAAAAAAATTTATTTTCTGTGTTTGTGAATTGTGTGCGCAGTAGCCGCACGTGCATCAACAAAGTAGTGCCAAGCGTGCGCCTGTGTCATAAGTAAAGGGCCGGCTGGCTTGACCGTTAAAGGGTGCTGTAACCCCCAAAGTACACTCCAGTCCAAACCAAAAAAAAAATTATTTTCTGTGTTTGTGAATTGTGTGCGCAGTAGCCGCACGTGCATCAACAAAGTAGTGCCAAGCGTGCGCCTGTGTCATAAGTAAAGGGCCGGCTGGCTTGACCGTTAAAGGGTGCTGTAACCCCCGAAAGTACACTCCAGTCTAAACCAAAAAAAAATTATTTTCTGTGTTTGTGAATTGTGTGCGCAGTAGCCGCACGTGCATCAACAAAGTAGTGCCAAGCGTGCGCCTTTGTCATAAGTAAAGGGCCGGCTGGCTTGACCATTAAAGGGTGCTGTAACCCACAAAGTACACTCCAGTCCAAACCAAAAAAATATATATTTTCTGTGTTTGTGAATTGTGTGCGCAGTAGCCGCACGTGCATCAACAAAGTAGTGCCAAGCATGCGCCTGTGTCATAAGTAAAGGGCCGGCTGGCTTGACCGTCAAAGGATGCTGTACCCCCAAAGTACACTCCAGTCCAAACCAAAAAAAAAATTATTTTCTGTGTTTGTGAATTGTGTGCGCTGTGGCTGCACGTGCATCAACAAAGGAGCAGCGCCAAGCGTGCGCCTGTGTCATAAGTAAAGGGCCGGCTGGCTTGACCGTTAAAGGGTGCTGTAACTCCCAAAGTACACTCCAGTTCAAACCAAAAAAAAAAATATTTTCTGTGTTTGTGAATTGTGTGCGCAGTAGCCGCACGTGCATCAACAATGGAGCAGCGCCAAGCGTGCGCCTGTGTCATAAGTAAAGGGCCGGCTGGCTTGACCGTTAAAGAGTGCTGTAACCCCCAAAGTACACTCCAAACCAAAAAAAAAATTATTTTCTGTGTTTGTGAATTGTGTGCGCAGTAGCCGCACGTGCATCAACAAAGTAGTGCCAAGCGTGCGCCTGTGTCATAAGTAAAGGGCCGGCTGGCTTGACCGTTAAAGGGTGCTGTAACCCCCAAAGTACACTCCAGTCCAAACCAAAAAAATATATATTTTCTGTGTTTGTGAATTGTGTGCGCAGTAGCCGCACGTGCATCAACAAAGTAGTGCCAAGCGTGCGCCTGTGTCATAAGTAAAGGGCCGGCTGGCTTGACCGTTAAAGGGTGCTGTAACCCCCAAAGTACACTCCAGTCCAAACCAAAAAAAAAATTATTTTCTGTGTTTGTGAATTGTGTGTGCTGTGTCTGCACGTGCATCAACAAAGGAGCAGCGCCAAGCGTGCGCCTGTGTCCCATAAGTAAAGAGCCGGCTGGCTCATTTCTTAAAGGGTGGTGTAACCCACAGAGTGCACTACTCTCCAGCAAAAATAAAAAAATATTTTCTGTGTTTGTGTGCGCTTTAGCCGCACGTATATATCAATATAACATAAATGGAGGACCAAACTTTCTCCGATAAAAATAAAATAGGGAAAGATCAAGAACCACTTCCTCCTAGTGCTGTTGCTGCTGCTGGGAGTTGTTCATCATCCCAGAGAGGAAGTAGGAACATCACTACTTTTACTAAACAATTGACCCTCCAACAGTCCCTAGCGATGAGGATGAAGTACGACAGCAGTCATCCTGAAGCAAAACGTATAACTGAGGCCTTGACTGCTATGTTGGTGTTAGACGTGCGTCCGGTATCTGCCATTAGTGCAGTGGGATTTAGACAATTGATGGAGGTAGTGTGTCCCCGGTTCCAAATCCCGTCTAGATTCCACCTGCATCCTCAAAGCAGCTGCGACAAGCGTGCGTCTGTCTGTTAAAGGATGGTGTAACCCTCAAAGTGCGCTCCACAAACAATAAAAATATTCTTCTTCTTTTTTCTGTCTTTGTGAATTGTGTGGGCTGTAGCCGCACTTGCATCCTCAAAGCAGCAGCGACAAGCGTGCGTCTGTCTGTTAAAGGGTGGTGTAACCCTCAAAGTGCGCTCCACAAACAATAAAAATATTCTTCTTTTTTTTCTGTCTTTGTGAAATGTGTGGGCTGTAGCCGCACCTGCATGCTTAAAGCAGCAGCGACAAGCGTGCGTCTGTCTGTTAAAGGGTGGTGACACCCTCAAAGTGTGCTACACAAACAATAAAAATATTGTTCTTTTTTTTTCTGTCTTTGTGAAATGTGTGGGCTGTAGCCGCACTTGCATCCTCAAAGCAGCAGCGACAAGCGTGCGTCTGTCTGTTAAAGGGTGGTGACAGCATCCAAGTAGGCATGTCAGACAGTCCGTACCTGTACTGGCAGGAAAAAGAAGCAATTTGGAGGTCCCTGTACAAACTGGCTCTATTTTACCTGAGTTGCCCCCCCTCCAGTGTGTACTCCGAAAGAGTGTTTAGTGCAGTCGGGAACCTTGTCAGCGAAAGGCGTAGGAGGTTGCTTCCACAAAATGTGGAGAAGATGATGTTCATAAAATGAATTATCAACTCTTCCAGGGAGACCAGCCTCCAGAATGTACAGAGGGACCTGTGGTTGTGGATTCCAGCGGGGACGAATTAATACTCTGTGAGGATGAGGATGTACACAACACTGAAGAGGGTGAGGAATCGGTGGATGAGGAGGATGAGGACGACATCTTGCCTCCGTAGAGCCAGTTTGTGCAGGGACAGATTAATTGCCAGCTTGTTTTGTGGGGGCCCAAACGAACCAATCATTTCAGCCACAGTCGTGTGGCAGACCCTGGCGCTGAAATGTTTGGTTTGTTAAAGTGTGCATGTCCTGTTTATACAACATAAGGGTGGGTGGGAGGGCCCAAGGACAATTCCATCTTGCACCTCTTTTTTTTCTTTGCATTATGTATAGTTTGGGGCCTAGTTTTTCAAACTGCCATCCTGTCTGCCACTGCAGTGCCACTCCTAGATGGACCACGTGTTTGTGCCGCCCACTCGTATCTCTTAGCATAGTCATCCAGCTACCTCGGTGCAACCTTTTGGACATAAAAACACTATTGTGAGGTGTGAGGTGTTCAGAATAGACTGGAAATGAGTGGAAATTAAGGTTATTGAGGTTAATAATAGCATAGGAGCAGAAAAACCCACAAATTCTGTGATTTTAGCTGTTTTTATGCTTTTTTTCAAAAAAATACAGATCCAAAACACAAAACCCAGAACCCAAAACACGGAAGGGTGGTTTTGGCAAAACCAATCCAGATCCAAAACACGAAGAAAGATCCAGATCCAAAACCAAAACACAAAACACGAAAAGTGGCCGGTGCACACCCCTAGTTGCAAGATGTAATATCCATTAAATGAGCAGTAAAAAATTTGGGTATCGTTTACGGTGTGCACATCCTTTGATTGGATTCGTCTCTTTGGGAACAAAAATACTTTTGATCAGTTAATCTTCTATTGATGTTGATTGAAATATGATAGATATTGAAAATAATAAGTTGCAATGTTAAATAAATAAAATGCTAAATTAAATATTTTCTAATTTAAACAACATATTTAAAAAAAAAATGTTTTATTTATCCTTAAAGTTAACACTTTATGATTAATCATAAAGTGAATATGTACCCTTTACTTAATATAAATATTTACCCTTTACTCACAAAAGTAAAGAATTGATGCTTTTATATGTAACTAGCTGATGTACCCAGTTTCACCTGGGTAGACTTTCTATCTCACCACTCCAACATTATTCCTTTACATCTATAGTAATGCATCACTGCTATCACATTACCTTCCCTCACCTGTGTACTAACTCAACCAACTCCCTCACCTCTGTAGTAACACATTTCTTTCCCTCGCCCTTGTTGTAACACATCCTACATTCCCCTCCTTCACCAATGTAGAACTACAATCCCTCCCTCACACCTGTAGTAACCTATTCCCCTCCCTCACCTCTGGAGTAACACATTCCCCTCCTTCACCTCTGTAGTAACACATTACCCCTGCTCACCCCTGTAGTAACACATTCCCCTCCCTCTCCTCTATAGTAACACATTACCCCCGCTAACCCCTGTAGTAACACATTCCCCTCCCTTGCTATTCAAATAGGGGAGTCACAACAACTGCCAGTGATGTTTGGCAGCACTTGAGGTGACAGTTGGTGTTTGAATTCTGACCGTTGCTACAGCCATTGTGAGACATTGCACAGGGAGAGGAAACATTTTAGCCCTTTTCACCCCCTTAGGAGTCAAATTTAAAAAAATCCCTTCTTAACTGGCACCTTAGTTATGGAAGGAATATACTCCCCGATTTTCCTGTTTCTAGGTTTGCGCTAGGCGTTCAGTCAGTCAGTGAGTAAGTCAGAACATGTGAATGTTAAATTAGATAAATTAGCTCTAGTGCCCCTTCCCTATTGCATAATAGTAGGCTCACATTTCACCATATGAAGATGGACAAGAAAGTCTCATAGACGATTCCCTGCTGCAGCAAATTCTATTTGGTCAATTCAGGCATTGCTTAACCTCCAACTGGTACAAGACCAGTAAATTAGATCATACAAAGTCGAAAGGTATGCTTTACCAAACCAGACCTTATTAAATACAAGCTGAAGTACCCGAGTTTAAATCTTCAAGTTATTAAGTTTTATTATGTGATGTTGTCTAAATCCATCCAGTGGAAGGTCCAGAACAGGCTCTCTTTGTCAAAGTTCTGCCTGGCGCACTCCGCCGAGACGTCTGACCGGGACCCCAACCACTCCATTAGGCATCCCAGACCAATTGCTACCTCTTTGTGAAGTTTTCATACAATGTGATGTCTAAATCCATACAGTGGAAGGCCAAGAACAGGCTCTCTGGGTCAAAGTTTTGCCCAGCATATATCAATGGACGATCCGAACGGGACCTCAACCCCCTAGTATGTCATGTGGGATCCAATATTACCACTCTGTGAAGTTTTCATCCAAACTATGTGATGGCGTCCAAATCCATACAGTGGAAGGCCCAGATTAGGCTCTCTGGGTCAAAGTTCTGCCTGGTGCACTCTGCTGTGAGGTCCGACCGGGAACCCAACCACTCTATTAGGCATTCCTGACCAATTGCCACCACTCTACGATGTTTTCATTGAAATCCATACAGCGGAATGCCCCGAACAGGCTCTCCAGGTCAAAGTTCTGCCCAGCGTACACCAACAGGAGGTCCGACCAGGACCTGAACCCCTAGTCCATCTTCTGAGAACCAATGTTACCACTCAGTAAAGTCTTCATCCAAATTAAGTGATGTCATCCAAATCCATCCAGTGGAAGGCCAAAGTTCTGCCCAGCGCACTCTGCCGTGAGGTACGACTGGGACCCCAACCACTCCATTAGGCAACCCAAACCAATTGCCACCCCTCTGTGAAGTTTTCATCCTAATCCATCCAGTGGAAGGCCAGAACAAGCTCCCTAGGTCAAAGTTCTGCCCAGCGTACACCAACTAGGTCTGACTGGGACCTCAAACCCCTAATATGTCTTCTGGGATCCAATGCTACCACTCAGTGAAGTCTTCAGCAAGATTAAGTGATATCACCCAAATCCATCCAGTGGAAGGCCCAGAACAGGCTCCCTGGGTCAAAGTTCTGCCCGCCACACTCCGCGGTGAAGTCCGGCCAAGACCCCAAACACTCCAGTAAGCTTTCATTGAAATCCATCCAATGGAAGGCCCAGAATAAGCTCCCCAGGTCAAAGTTCAACCCAGCTTCCCCGGGTCAAAGTTCTGCCCAGTGCACACCAACGGGAGGTCAAACCGGGACCCTAACCCCCCTAAAACCTGGCCAGGATCCAACTGGACCACCTCGCGTTGGCTTCATTCCAATTGGTGCAGTGTCCGAATGCATAACTGGACAAAAAAAAAAAAAAAAAACCAACAAGCAAACAGACCAATTAATTATATATATAAGATTATACACTCCTAACCTTGATTGCGCATTCAGGGCCTGATTCATTCCCGATCACAACTGCGATTGCAATAGCGATTACGCACGCAGTACAACTGCGATAGTACGCTAATTCATTGCGATCAGTATGCCACCGCAGCACTACATAAGGACGCCCACTTTACCTTACACACATCCGTAATATTAGCAATACTGTGAAGACATCAGTACAATAGAGTACCATCGCAGCCTCACGCACACTTGCACAAGCCCTGACCTTCCTCAGAAATTACTAACTTCAGCGCACACGATGAGGCCTCAGGCTGCATAGGGCATAAAAGTGGATAATTTATGCACGCCCATGCAACGGCGTTCAAACGCACTGGCACGCCTGCGTTCGTCCGACCACCCCCATCACCACCCACAAACGGCACTTCCTGTCAATCAGTCGTGCAATGGGTCTGTGTTGTCACTGCGATCGATGTCCCGATCGCAATGGCCAGTTCGTGCACGCGAACTGCGATGCATACGCATGCACAGTACGCAACAAACGGCCAATTGCATGCCTATTAGCAACTGCCTGTAATGTGGAAGGATTTTCACTGGTGAAATTTGTCTTAGCGTTTGTTGTGCTTTAACATTATTGTATTTGTCCCTCTGATACTGACTCAGGGCCTGATTCAGAGCCGGATGCTCTGACAGAGCGCTCGCTCTGAATCAGGGCCGGCCTTCTGTTTTTTTAGAGCGGCCTCCTGGCCGCTCGCATAGCTGTGGGTTACCACCCACAGCTATAGCGAGCGGCCAGAAAGATGGTCACGATGGTCAAGACCATCGCGACAGTCGGGCTTGCGACGAGACCCTTATGGTAGGGTCTCGTTGCCGCAAGCCCTAGAGTGCTTTCGACCCTAACAGAGCTGAAAGCACTCCCACTGACATCACTTGTGATGTCAGTGGGGCCGGCCCCAGACGGTAGGCGTTCCTATGGGAACGACTCCGTCTGGGCAGCCACGCCCCAGGCCCGCCCACCAAAGGGGGTGTGCTGTCACTCAACATCGACAGCATGCCCCCTTTGGTATGAAACCCGGAGCGACGGTTTGCGCTTCGCTATCCGGGTCTCGCGCACGCGCACGACGGAGCCAGCTCCGTCGTGCGCATGCGCACTGGGCAACCATCGACCCGCTTGCGAGCGCATAGCTTTCGCGAGCGGGTCTGAATCAGGCCCTCAGCTTGCTTTTGACTCATTGTTTTCTGAACCATTTGTTTTTGTCCCAACCTTGGCCTGTATTCTGAATATGAATTTATTGTATATAAACTATAATTTGAATCCAATTTGTCCAGGGCTGTAAAGCAGGGTGCTGCCATTCAGGGCAACGTATTAGACTGGAGCCATGGCAGTCCAATGATGAGGCTAATTACTGAATTACTCAATGCCTAAATACATAATGCCCAGTAAAGGGATCTTGACAATATTGCTGAACTGGGGATTATAGAGGCTGAGAGTCCAGAGGTGGACAACCCCTTTAATGTTGGCCCGGCTAAGCACTAGAGAGGTAAATGCACTTATAGTTCAAACCCTCTAGGTTTGTTGTGGTATGTAGAGTCTACTAGTAGTGATTAAACCAGGTCTACAGAAAGTCAACCTTACTATATGAGATTAAATTTATGAAGGATTGATAACTATAAACACCAGTAAAAATGTTTGTTTTTTGCAGAAGTAGGGGTTCTTATTTTTAATGTTGATCAAAGGACACAACTGGTAGTGGCTATTGGCAAGTATTGCTAGCAGTGGCCATTGCTGGGGGTCTCTGGTGAAGACTTAACAATTATTGTGGCGGTACATGTGGTGGGCAATTTACATCAGAATGAGAAGTGACTGGGGATTCCCAAATTTGGAGAATCTCAATCTCTATAGATATTTTTTTTTTTCAACTTTTTTTTCCCCATATTATAAACAGACAATTTTGTTTGGTCCAATTTTATTTATTTACTTGCATTAACTGCTCCACAATAAGCGTTATATCCTTTATGGATCAGGGAGTTCAGTGGCATACCATAAAACATACCTCCCAACTGTCCCGCATTCAGTCCCATTTTTCTGGGGCTGTCCCGCTGTTCCACCCATGGGCCGCAGCTGGGGGGAAGTTGGGGAGAGCTTTGCTATGCAGAGCAGCAGGTATGCAGAAGGTGAACAGATGCCGCGCGCATGCGCACAGCATCTGTAAACCTGTGTAGGGAGACCCTGGGGGCTGCCCAGCATCTCGGAGAGTGCTGGGCACGCACCCTATAGTGACATCAACGGGGGTTGCCATGAGGCTCCACCCCATTTCCAAGAGGCATGCCCTTCAAGTGAAGCCCCACCCCCTTTTCGGGCACGCGATGTGTCCCTCTTCGTGAAGAAGAAAACTTGGAAGGTATGATAAAATATTATCCATAAAGTTATCAGCTTTGCTAATTATTGGCAGAATTAGTAAGCTATGTATAACATGTTACTTGCAGTGGCTTACTGCAAGTAACATGTTATAGCAACCAATCAGATTCTAGCTTTTATCTTCTTGAAGGTGCTAAACAAATAAGTACAATCTGATTGGTTGCTATTAGGGAAGCCAATCTCGCCTCAATTTTTCAGTCCTGGGATTCGGGATTGAAAAAATCTCAATCCGGGATTCCCGGGATTAAGTTGATCAATAAAAATATTACTATTCTGTCATGGGCCATGATTCATGGTCCAGAAGCAAAGGCCCACAGGAAAAAAAATACTTTCATAGCCCCCAGCACCCCACAGGAATGAACATACTTGTCTACTTTTGAAAACTAGTTTCAGGGAGATTATAGTTGGTAATAGAATGTGGAACGCGATGCGCTGTTAAGGCGCATATCCACTACACGATATAAATGGACGATTGAACGATAACAACATGGTTATCGTTCAATCGTTCATTAATCGTGTAGTGAATATGCCGGCAACGACCAGCAATGCGCGCTCCCGCTGGTCTTTGTCGGCATCTGTCATCGCCTGAACATACTGCCCAACCTGACGATATTGTCAGGTTGTGCATGTTTGGGGATGAGGGAGGGTGTATGCACTGAACGACATATCGTTCATTGTGGGCACAAGGGCCCTGATTCAGCAAAGGACGCATGTGAGAGAACGCACACACTCAGCCGATGTTTTCACACTGCGCATGCGTATGAATTGCACGAACTGGGGAAATTAGTACTTCTACAGTTTTACAATAATTAGGAAAAACAGGATTATACTGCTGCCCCTACTCCGGCACTTCACTACACACAGGCTTGGCAAATGCTAGATAAATTCTTGTTTTCTCAAGCTAAAAAGGATACTATCTTCTCCAAATTTTAGTATTTGAGTTGGGGAAACAGGGCGGGCCACCTTATGTCCACTATGTCCAAGCCCTGGAGATGTAAGAAAAGTATTACTGCGATCAAAGATCCTAAGATCCTAATATAAAGATGGTTGTTTAAGTTCATCAAAGATCTTGTCCCATTTCATATCTTATTATTATGAGTTAAATGGGGATCTGCCCTTTGATTCAACTAAACATGACCAGCTCTTCCGAGTGCCTGCTATCTTCCCACCAGAGTGAGACTCTAGCCCAAAATATATCGCTGGAGGAAATTGCCAAGGCAATTTCTCAGTCTAAACTTTATAAATCCAAGAGCCCCGATGTTCTGTCAATCGAGTATCACAAACTCTTGGCTCCTCATGTATCTTAGGCCTTTATGGAATGGTTTAATTATACATTACATAACACCACCCCGTTCCCTTATTTTGATGAGGCTTATACCGAAGAAGGATAGAAACCCCAGCTAGTAGAGTCTTATCATCCTATTACGTTGTTAGTTACTGTATCAAATTGCTGGCCAAGGTTGTGGCGGATAGATACCAGTCTATTTTTCCCCAGTTGCTCACTGACCATCAGCTAAGGTTTCCAAGGAATAACACTTGTTGAACAGAACTCGCACTTTGGCCTCTTCAAATTTTACTCACTCACATAACTCCCTCCTTAGTTTGGACACTACCAAGGCCTTCAATTCAGTCCTCTGGCCTTATTTATTTACTGTATTGCAACATAGAAGTTTTTTTGCCTAAGTTTGTTGGACTGATTCTATATTTATATGATTCCCCCTTCACTTCCCTTCTTGTCAATGGTTTCAAGGGCTCGTCTATACCTATGTATATGGGCACTCGCCAGAGGTGTCCACTGCCCCCCTATTGTTTAATTTGGCCATTGAGCCCTTACTTAGAGTGCTGCAAAATTCAAATCACCTTCAACGAATAATGATCATCATGAAGGAAGTTAAAATCTCTGCTTCTGCTGACAATGTCCTTTTATACGTTTCTAATCTCTCCTCCCTGGGCCCGATTTTATCCCTTTTAATCGCCGTTGAAGAGGTTTCTGGCTTTTCTGTAAATTGAAATAAATCTACAGCACTTTGGTTTGGATCTTTTGCTCCTGGGCCTTGGGCACAAGCTTTACCTGTCTAATGGATATCAGATCATGTCATATATTTAGGTGTACAAATTCCTCATAACCCTCATTGTTTATATACCCTTATTTTTACCCTTACTATCAGAGCCCTGTCAGTAGAGTTGGAGGGCTGGAGACGCCTCCCCTGTCATACCTGGGTAGATGTAGTCTTATTAAACTAATTTCTTTCACTAAACTTTTATACTTAATCCAATAATGCTTTTTATTTTACCCCTTAAACATATCCAGCATACTGTATCTCTTTTGTCATTTTATATGGAATAGCAAGTGACCTAGGATTAGTTTACTTAAACTGCAAAAGCCTATTATGAATGGCGGCATTAACTTCCCTAATCTTAAACTATATTCCTATGCATTCATTTTGCGCTACTTGAAGAATTGGATACATAACCAAAATATACAGTATACACTAACATTTCTTTGGAACGGGAATTCCTTGGAGGGGGGGATCTCACCAGCTTCCTACATTTACGCGATAAGGAAATTCCAACACACCTGCAAAATAATCCTAAACTGTGGAGTACCAGAAAGCTTTGGCATTTGCTTAGACACCATCTTGGGTTGAATGCCCACAAGTCCTTATTCCTTCTGTTGCTTACTAATCCTGACTTTCGGGGTGTGCAGGCTTCTTATCCCTTTACAATTTGGCAGATAAGTGGAATTTTTTATTCCCTGGCGTACCTTCAGGCCCAACATTATGTAGGCTCCACGTTCTGAGCCTTCTCAAAGGCAAACTGGGAGAATCTCTTAGATACTTTGCTAAAACACCCTCCTCTGATCGGGAAAGCAATCTCAGTATATTATAGTCACCTTAGAGACAAGTTTGATTATTCTTTGTCCTCTCAGGGGCTATCACGCTGGCTTTCTGATTTTTCACACTTGTCTTTAGTTTAGATGTTCTACTTAGAGCTCATGAACGAGCCTGCAAATTACTGCCTTCTAGTATGCATATTGAAATATTTTACATAGATCATATCTGTCACCTCATAGAAGCTTTCTCATTGGACAATCAACTATGCATGATTGCAATAGATGTGCGAGTCCATTGACTGATATACACCATTGTCTTTGGCTATGCCCTTTGACTCTGACCTTTTGTTTAAAGGTGAAGGCATATGCAGAGGCTTCCTTAGTTAATTATCTACCACTCACAACTGAATGGGCCATTTTTGGGATAATCCCAGCTCATCCTCATATCACTCATGGGGGTCGGCAGCTATTGATGGCAGTGGGCTCATCAGCTCTTAAGGCCATCCTTCAAACTTCATTCAGCTGCTAAAGAATCCAAAACTGAACATTTTTTTGACATGTGGGAGAGCTATATAAACAACTTGTCTCCTGACATTAAAGGTAAAATCTATTTATTTATTACCAGTTATTTATATAGCGCGCACATATTCCGCAGCACTTTACAAAGAATTTTTGCTTATTCACATCAGTCCCTGCACCAGTGGAGCTTACACTCTATATTCCCTATCATGTGCACACACAATAGGGTTCATTTTTTTGGGGTGCCAATTAGCCTACCAGTATATTTTTGGAGTGTGGGAGGAAATCGGAGTACCCAGAGGAAACCCACACAATCACAGGGAGAATATAGAAACTCCACACAGTTAGGGCCGTAGTGGGATGCAAACCCACAACCTCAGTGCTGTGAGGCAGTAATGCTAACCATTACACCATCAAACCTACAGAAGTGTACATTATACCACTTGGTACCTGGGCCGTGAGGTGTCTAGCGATCATCCTATTCTGTTTTAAAGCAGATATATAGCATTTTGTGTCATGGTGAGCGGTGTGTGAAATGGAGGACGAGAGATGGAATTTCCTTATATTTTTGCATTTGTCTATATTTGAATATTGAGTTTAGATATACTGTAACTATTCTTTTTGGAGACACACTTTTTAACTAGCAGTTTGTTTTGAATTAATGTCAGCTAGTGTTTTGCGCTGTGACATCTGATTGTTTTTGTCAAGGTTTTTTAATACTGATTGTATTGTTTTGTTTGAACATTGTATTCTGATCTTGTAACTTGACTATAGGTGGGTACACACTATACAGATATATTTGCAGATGATGGTCATTCATACATACTGAACGGCCATCATCTGTGTCTGTGGGTCCCGACGGGTAGGGAGCGTGTTGGGGGCGTGTAATGCCCCCCTCCCCGCGGCTGCCGCTGTGTGTGTATGGGTGGTCTGCAGACATATCTGTCCATCGGCTGTGCAGCACAGCCAATGCGATATGTCGGTGAACGACGACGTTCGCCGACATATAGCTGGTACACACTGGCCGACGGGCAGCAGATATATTGGATATCAATTGATATCTCAATATATCTGTCAGTGTGTACCCAGCATTAGTCTATCTTATTGTACATGTGATGCATCAATAATATAAATTGTAAATGAGAGATTGTGCCTACCTTGGCACTGCCAATGCTAACCTTGTAAAAGCCACAGTGAAATGCATGTAGTTGTCCTGCTGTGTGTCTGATGCCTCATGTACTAACTGTGAATACTACATATATACAGTATGTTTGTACCTTTGCACTAACTTTAGGAGAACTATCCCTGGGTCCTGATACTGCAGGACCCCAGGGCGTAGCCACGCCGAATCAGGCACAATGCTTATATACAATTATACCAGATATGTAAATTATCAGACACCTCTACCCCCCATAGAATCATATTATATTCATATATTCTATTTAAGTGTGATTGTGAGGTTTCTTTATATATAAAGGAATATAAATCACATTTCTTTAAATCCCAAAGTGCCACCTATGTCCTTCCTAGGATCGACTTCTGTTTGTACATTACTTCTATTGGGAGGCACCAGGGCAGCTTTACTGTTACATTTGGACCATTGAGTGCCGTTTTTTTTCGTGGCTGCTCATATATATATATATATATATATATATATATATATATATTGTGACACAGTTAGGTTAGGGGGTCCCTCTCCTGGGTAGAGGACTCCTTCCTTACACATACACACAGCAGCAGGGAAGCAGCACACCAGTCTGGATGCAAGTACAAGCTGGTCGGCGCCAGTCTTTATTGTACAAAGTCATAAATAACATAAAGAAAACATAAACATAAATCCTAGCCCTGTCGGGGCACTAACTTCACAGGTAGTTCCCTCACTACCAGAACCTGGCAGGGCCTAATGCCCTCGCCAACAACAAAGGCACAGCACAACACTCACAGTTAGGTTTCCAAGTGTCTCTGAGCAAACTCCCTGCCTGCTCTCCCAGGTGAGACAATCAGCCCTAAACACACTAGACTTATATTGGCCACTCTCAGGTGGAAAACTAACAAGCCTGTTACCAGGCTGCGAGAACCAAAACCTGGAGTGGCCGTGGGTGGAGCCCTCCCTCTCCTCTCACCCACAACCCCCAGGTCCCAAACCGGCTTTTCAAAAAGCCGAGACTCAAGCCTGCTACACTGCAGACTTTCTCCTGGGGATTTAAAACACATAAGACAGGAATCTGGGATAAATGTCCCTGTCACAGACCACTTTACCAGTGATCCTATCACAATATATATAATTATTATACACACACATACACCATATTTGTTTTCCTTTGTTTTGTGGGGGAGGGGTGGAGGGGGGGGTGCCAAACTCTAACTTGCCTCCGGGTGACTGGGCTGAACTTGCGCCCCTGTAACAGTGACCGACATCACACTCATCCACCTACAAAACAGTTCACTGTTGACTTATATTGGGATTTCCAAGCCACTTTGAGACTACTGAGCTTTAAATTGAAGCAACGTACAGTGGCAGATATCCTATGACATCTGTAAAAGAAATAGGTCCTTGGCCAACTGCCGGTTATTTAAAAGTGGGGCAGTGGGGCACATTATTGCTAATGACTGTGCAGATAGTAAAGCAGTTTTACAGCAAGGTGACATTTCACCCATTCTGTGTTTTCCACAGGTCAACTTAATTGTGAAAAACTTTATGAAGCAGTGCCTTTGATCATTTTCATGTACTGTATAATTGTGTTAAAATACTTGAGAATTTATGTTACATTATTAAAAAATAGTGATAGCTTAACAATAATATATAATAGACAGATGGGTCCATTTACTGAGATAGGCCTGCTAGGTGGTGAAACAGGAGCCTTATAGATTTATGGTTTTGTGTGATCACTGAACATGACGACATAGTGATAGGGGAATACTAGCCTATTCTCCCGCAAATGGCCGGGGGGCTTCTGAAAATTGGGTGGCATTCCCGGCCACCCGGAAAAATTAGCAAGCCTCCCGGAGCTGGCCACCACCCACCCCCAGCCGCGTACTTACCAGGTGAAGTGGGCGGTCGGGCTGGCAGATGACGCGATTCATGCTGAATTGCGTAATCGTAGCCACACCCCCCACTATACAATGCCAGTAATCTCTGTACTGTATAGTGGAGGGTGTGGCCACAATGATGCAAACACGCCAACACGCCCCCCACACTATGCCACGTCATGCCCTGTACTGCCCCCTATGTTTTGCCATGCCCCAGGCACCTCCCCCTGCTTGCCAACCTGACTATCCCTCCCAGAGGGGACAACTATAAGGTCGGTAACTGTGGCTGGGGTATCACTGGGGCAGGAAGATGAGTGCTGTTTTCAGCCTAAGGATGCGTCCTATGCATTTCTATGTAGGTGGAAGCCCGATGGATTGCGTACAATACTGATTGTGAGAGATCTGCGCATGTGTAGGATCTGTACTGTGCATGTGCAAGTCTCCCTCTGTGAGATCACTTGCAGTTCCCCCAAGCAGCAGCATGATTGACATGCTGCAGCATTTGGGGGAGTGTCGGGCCCGTTTTGTGGGCTTGGCCAGGCCAGAGTCTGCGTCAGCTGAGCAGTTATGCCGGTCACACTGAGTAAGCTGAAGCTTACTTAGTTGGCCAATGGTCGCCATGGCGATCCGATGCTGCTTCTTACGATACAGCACTCAGATCTGCAGTGCTGGCAGTGGGCATCTTTTACCTTTAGACGCCTTCTGTGGCATTAATATTTTTTTCCTTCGCTACTGCCACCATTGGCGCACGATCCTTAAGATACACTACACGTAGGATAGCCTCTGCCCAGAATCTCTTGTCATTTCAATGATTACTGTATTTGCCATTTCGCTCACTCTGTTCTGTTGTGGTGCATATGCAATTGCCAATTGGTGTTGAAAGCCAGTTCTCTTTACAAAGATAGCTAGATCTCTATTTTCATGTACTCCACAATTATCAGACCTTTGTATCTTCAAATTCAGGCATGTTTGGATTTCCACCAGACTTTTGTATTCTGCAATTTTACTGGTTACTTCACTCTTGGCTTTAAGGGAGATGCATGCGTCATCCTCACAATCATTGTTTCCACATCCGTCAGTCCACACATGCCTGTAAGCACTAGTTCTAATGGTTCTTTAGCTCTGGATGGGGATGTAGTCAGGATGCCGGTGGATGGGATACCGGGCAAGATCCCGATGCTGGCATCCCGAAGAGGTTGAAGATACCGGCGTTGGCATCCTGACCGCCAGCATCCTGAAGGTAAGTATCCGGCTTACCTTCACTGTTAGCCCAGGGATTGGGGGGTAGATATAGGGACCCCCGGGGGGAGATTAGGGTTAGACCCCCCCCCCGAGGAGGGTTAGGGTTAGGCTATGGGGAGGGGGGCTAGGGTTAGGCACCACCAGGGGGAGGTTAGGGTTAGGCACCCCCCAGGGAGGTTAGGGTACTTGCCAGCCATAGTCCAGATCTTCAGCAGTCTGCGGGATATCATACCCAACCCCTCTGGATGGTGTCTTTGAATAGGATCAGTGCTTTTGCTTAACCTTCACGCGTACTCTTGCAACTTTCAAATTCAGGTCTCTCTGGGTTGTTCATGGATATCCCAGTCACCATGCCATCTAGAAGCTTGTGTACATTGCCCTACCCTAGGTGACCCAGTCTCTTGTGCCACAGTTACATGGACTGGTTGGAGTTAGAGGCTGCAGTCACACAACATTCCTCAGTGTCCAGGATATACAGTTGGTGGCACTGGGTTACAGATGCTATAACAACTCCTCTTTTGTTGTACACAACGCACTGTCCCTCTGCAAATTTAACCTTGTATCCCTTCAATTCCAGTACACTCAAGGCAATCAGGTTGGTTCCTAGATCTGGAACAAATAGTACATCTTCTGTGTCTGTGACAGTCGTTTCACCCTTGATCCTCAAGTGCATAGTAATTATCCCGACTTTTGTGGCATTTAGGACTTTTGTTCTTATCCCCTAACAAATACAGGATCACATGAATTTAACGACTTGAACCAACTTTTGTTACAGCTGAAGTGCCTCTTGGCTACTGAATTCTTGTACAGTACCAGCAGTCTTTGAGGTAACTGGGCTACAATTAACTTTGATTCATTTGTGTTATCACTTTGATGTTATCATGATGAAGCACCACTTGGTTCTCTCGCTGTGCACTTTGAGGCCTTATGTCTTACCTTGTGACAATTGAAACACTTGTACTTCGGCTTTTTGGGTTTTGCACCCTTTGTTAGCAATGCAGAATTCTCAGCATTGGTCTCGACCAGTATGAGCTCTTGAAACTGCAGCAGCCTGATCAGTACAATCTCTGTTGATAGCTTCATAGTGCAAGACTCCAAAGCCACTAATAGAAAATTATACTCTGGTGTACGATTTTACAGTATCTCCATTGCCACCTCCTCCTTGTCTATTTAGGCTCCTACTAATGTTAATTGCTGAGAGATAGACAGCATTATATCTATATATTCATTCACACACTCAGCTTTGTGCGATATAAAGTACACCTCACGGTGATTCTTCTAATTAAACCTTTGTCTTCATCAGACATCTGTAAACCCACCCACTTATCACTTGCATGTTGTTGATGTTTTCATAATGGAAAATATGTGCTGTTCTACAGTTATGCCTATGGTTTCCATGGCTTTATCTAGAACATTTGAGTTGGGTAGTCCCCAGGGTCACTGGTAACCTTCCACAGCTTTTCCCGCTTTAGCTACATTTAACTTCATTGTAGTGTAATTTTCTGAGACCATTAGTTGAATATAGCTCATATTAGCCCATACACTGTTCATTTTCCTTTGTATGAATTAATAACTTTTTTTCTGTTACTCACAGATTCAGTTTATTCCATGTCACTGCAGCTGTTCTCCTATTCTTCACATGCTAGTGCCTGAGCCAATAAGCTATTGGCAGAACCTTTAGATGTTGGTATAGGTGTCAGCCGTGTGTTATAGAGATTTAGCCAGATTGAGAGGCTTATATTTCTGGTCTTACTGGCCTTCACATGTCACTAGATGAGGGGTTCCCCAGTGGACCTGGTCTGTTAACTCCGGTTCCAGTCCAGTATCCTTGCAGATAACAAGTAAAGATGAGCAGGCCCGGTTCTCAGAGAACCGAGCCCACCGCAACTTCGAGGATCTGAGGGGATCCAAGACACAGCTTGGATCTCTCCGCTTGTCCAGGATCCCTATCAAAACTTTGAGATCTCACTATAGAGCAGTCATTTTCAAAGTACCATTGAATGCAATGGGCTTACCACTGATTGGCTGAGAGAACCGTCTGTCACGGCTCTCAGTTAATAAGTGCCTGCCCATAGACTTCAATGGGAACAGGAAAAAGAAGGAAGATTCCAGCCATCCCCTCACACTGACACTGCTGCCCCCTCTGCTGCCGACACCGCTGGCAGCCCTGTGCTGCCAGCAGTGCTGGCACCCGCACTGATACTGCTGCCCCCACTGCCAACACCGCTGGCACCTTGCACTGAGGACACTGTCAGCACCCCCATACCAACACTTCTGGTACCCCGCACTGAGGACACCACCGACACCACCACACTGCCGACACTGCCAGTAACCCCCACTGAGGACACCGCTGGCACCTCACTCTGCCAACACCGCTGGCACCCTGCACTGAGAACACTGCCAGCATCCCATACTGAGGACACTGTCAGCACCCCCACACAGCCGGCACCCCCGCCCTGAGGACACTACTACACTGCCAGCACCTCCGCAATGCCAACACCATCAGCAACTCCGCACTGAGGACACAGCTGGCACCCACGCTCTGCCGACACTGCCGGCACCCTGCACTGAGGACACTGCCAGCACCCCCACACTGAGGAAACCGCTGGCATCTCTGCACTGCTGACTCCGCCAGCACCCCCTCACTGAGAACACCGCTTGCAGCTCCGCTCTGCCGACACCGCTGGTACTCTGCACTTAGGACACTGCCAGCACTCCCGCACTGCTGCCCTCTGTACTGAGGACATGGTCAGCAACCCAGCACTGCTGACACTGCTGGCAATCCACATTAGGGACATCACCAACACCCCTGCAAGGCAAACACCAGCAGCACCCCCGCACTGAGGAAGCCACTGGCAACCCCGTTCTGCCAACACCACCACACTGCCGGCAACCCCGCACTGAGGCCACCGCTGGCACCCCTGCACTGCAGACACTGCTGTCACAGTAAGTGCACTATTGGAGTATCCAACCCACACTGTATCCGACCTGCACTGTATCCAACCCACAATGTATCCCGCACTGTATGCAACCCGCACTGTATCCAACCCACAATGTATCCCACACTGTATCCGACTGACACTGTATCCAACCCACACTGTATCCGACCTGCACTATAAACTGCACTGTATCTGACCCACACTGTAACCGACTCACACTGTACCCCTCACTGCATCCGACCTGCATCCCAGAGTCAATTCATGCGATTCCAGTTTGCTGCTGTCTCCCTCCGTCTCTCGACTCCGTCGCATTTGGACCAAGGTCCACCAAAGCCTTCAGAAGGTCTCTCTTCATTCCAAGAAGTCTGCTGATAAACATTGGAGGTCGTGTAGTTTTAACAAGGCTGATTTGGTTTGGCTCTCTACTAGGAACATTAAGCTTCGCCAGGCTACTCAGAAGTTGGGTCTGAGGTTCATTGGCCTGTTCTGCATTATTTTGCAGGTGAATCCGGTAGATTTCAAGCTTCAATTACCCAAGTAATAACAATTACTCCGCATCAAAAACACCTTTCATTGTTCATTCAAAAAAAGATTTAAACAAATGCGAACCAAATTAAATGGTGCAGCACTAGAACTATGGTGATTATCACAGATCACCCCTAAAATCAGCAAACAAAAAAGAAGAATGTTCCTATGCGCTCCAAATGGGATTTTCTATTATAGAATGTCCATAAACAATAGAGTCCATAAAGATGTTTTTATTATAAGACACTGTAATGTAACTGTTCAAAGAAATCCACTGATAGATATGGGTGGCAAAATATCCACCTATAAAAATATGTGTATCCAAAAAGAATTATGATTTATAAGTCACCGTAGGTCTTTTTACTCCAGTTATTTTCCTGTATATTCCTTAGAAGTGGCTTCTCTTTAGCATAGTTATATGTAAGATAAGAAGGAGAATTGCCACCATAGCATAAAATCATTTCAATTTTATTGGAATATATAAAATAGACAAATGGAAGCATACCTTTAGTGACCTTTTGAGAAAGGTACATGTATAACACATATAGGGGTATTACTGTGCTCCCCCTATAGAGCATTGCCTTCCTGGTCAGAGTGCGCTCCCAGAATATAATCACCAACGCGTTTCAACCATAGTATATAGGTCTTTATCAAGGTGTAAATAAAACTGGAGTGACTAGGTTTATATTAGGGGTGAGAGGGTTCGGATTTCTGAAATCCGAACCCCCCCGAGCCCCCCCCGATCCGAGGCTGATCCGAGTCAGGCTCGACTTTTCCCGCCTGATTCGGATCTGAAATCGAGGCAAAACATCATCATCCCGCCTTCCGAGTCTCGCGGGTTTTGGTTCCTATATAAGGTACCTGCATCGGCGCCATTTTCTCACTCGGCTGTGGACAGTGAAGAGGGAGGGTGGGAGTTAGGGCTGGCTGGGCTGTGTAGAGTAGTGTAGTGTAGTGCAGAGTAGTGTTGTGCTGTGCTGTGCTGCGCTATGCTGCTGTTGTCCACTACTTCAAAGTCCATAGGGGCTGGCTGTGTTGTGCTGTGCTGCTGTTGTTAATAAGGGCTGTGTCCACTACTTCAAAGTCCATAGGGGCTGGCTGGACTGTGTTGTGCAGTCAGTTCTCCATAGGGGCTGTGTCCACTCCAAAGTCCTGTGCAGTGTCCCAGTCCTAAAGGGGTGCTGTAGTGTTGTCCAGGGGGTGCTCTGTCCATCAGGGGTGCTCCCCCCAATTGCTAAAAAAATTATATTTTTTGTGTGTTTGTGAATTGTGTGCGCAGTAGCCGCACGTGCATCAACCAAGTAGTGCCAAGCGTGCGCCTGTGTCATAAGTAAAGGGCCGGCTGGCTTGACCGTTAAAGGGAGCTGTAACCCCCAAAGTACACTCCAGTCCAAACCAAAAAAAAAATTATTTTCTGTGTTTGTGAATTGTGTGCGCAGTAGCCGCACGTGCATCAACCAAGTAGTGCCAAGCGTGCGCCTGTGTCATAAGTAAAGGGCCGGCTGGCTTGACCGTTAAAGGGAGCTGTAACCCCCAAAGTACACTCCAGTCCAAACCAAAAAAAAAATTATTTTCTGTGTTTGTGAATTGTGTGCGCAGTAGCCGCACGTGCATCAACAAAGTAGTGCCAAGCATGCGCCTGTGTCATAAGTAAAGGGCCGGCTGGCTTGACCGTTAAAGGATGCTGTAACCCCCAAAGTACACTCCAGTCCAAACCAAAAAAAAAATTATTTTCTGTGTTTGTGAATTGTGTGCGCAGTAGCCGCCCGTGCATCAACAAAGTAGTGCCAAGCGTGTGCCTGTGTCAAAAGTAAAGGGCCGGCTGGCTTGACCGTTAAAGGGTGCTGTAACCCCCAAAGTACACTCCAGTCCAAACCAAAAAAAAAAATATTTTCTGTGTTTGTGAATTGTGTGCACAGTAGCCGCACGTGTATCAACAAAGTAGTGCCAAGCGTGCGTCTGTGTCTTAAGTAAAGGGCCGGCTGGCTTGACCGTTAAAGGGTGCTGTAACCGCCAAAGTACACTCCTGTCCAAACCAAAAAAAAAATTATTTTCTGTGTTTGTGAATTGTGTGCGCAGTAGCCGCACGTGCATCAACAAAGTAGTGCCAAGCGTGCGCCTGTGTCATAAGTAAAGGGCCGGCTGGTTTGACCGTTAAAGGGTGCTGTAACCGCCAAAGTACACTCCAGTCCAAACCAAAAAAAAATTATTTTCTGTGTTTGTGAATTGTGTGCGCAGTAGCCTCACGTGCATCAACAAAGTAGTGCCAAGCGTGCGCCTGTGTCATAAATAAAGGGCCGGCTGGCTTGACCGTTAAAGGGTGCTGTAACCCCCAAAGTACACTCCAGTCCAAACCAAAAAAAAAATTATTTTCTGTGTTTGTGAATTGTGTGCGCAGTAGCCGCACGTGCATCAACAAAGTAGTGCCAAGCGTGCGCCTGTGTCATAAGTAAAGGGCCGGCTGGCTTGACCGTTAAAGGGTGCTGTAATCCCCAAAGTACACTCCAGTCCAAACCAAAAGAAAAATTATTTTCTGTGTTTGTGAATTGTGTGCACTGTGGCTGCACGTGCATCAACAAAGGAGCAGCGCCAAGCGTGCGCCTGTGTCCCATAAGTAAAGAGCCGGCTGGCTCATTTCTTAAAGGGTGGTGTAACCCACAAAGTGCACTACTCTCCAGCAAAAATAAAAAAATATTTTCTGTGTTTGTGTGCGCTTTAGCCGCACGTATATATCAATATAACATAAATGGAGGACCAAACTTTCTCCGATAAAAATAAAATAGGGAAAGATCAAGAACCACTTCCTCCTAGTGCTGTTGCTGCTGCTGGGAGTTGTTCATCATCCCAGAGAGGAAGTAGGAACATCACTACTTTTACTAAACAATTGACCCTCCAACAGTCCCTAGCGATGAGGATGAAGTACGACAGCAGTCATCCTGTAGCAAAACGTATAACTGAGGCCTTGACTGCTATGTTGGTGTTAGATGTGCGTCCGGTATCCGCCATTAGTGCAGTGGGATTTAGACAATTGATGGAGGCAGTGTGTCCCCGGTTCCAAATCCCGTCTAGATTCCACCTGCATCCTCAAAGCAGCAGCGACAACCGTGCGTCTGTCTGTTAAAGGGTGGTGACACCCTCAAAGTGTGCTACACAAACAATAAAAATATTCTTCATTTTTTTTCTGTCTTTGTGAATTGTGTGGGCTGTAGCTGCACTTGCATCCTCAAAGCAGCAGCGACAAGCGTGCATCTGTCTGTTATAGGGTGGTGACACCCTCAAAGTGTGCTACACAAACAATAAAAATATTGTTCTTTTTTTTTCTGTCTTTGTGAAATGTGTGGGCTGTAGCCGCACCTGCATCCTTAAAGCAGCAGCGACAAGCGTGCGTCTGTCTGTTAAAGGGTGGTGACACCCTCAAAGTGTGCTACACAAACAATAAAAATATTCTTCTTTTTTCTGTCTTTGTGAATTGTGTGGGCTGTAGCCGCACCTGCATCCTTAAAGCAGCAGCGACAAGCGTGCGTCTGTCTGTTAAAGGATTACATCGGTGACAGCATCCAAGTAGGCATGTCAGACAGTCCGTACCTGTACTGGCAGGAAAAAGAAGCAATTTGGAGGTCCCTGTACAAACTGGCTCTATTTTACCTGAGTTGCCCCCCCTCCAGTGTGTACTCCGAAAGAGTGTTTAGTGCAGCCGGGAACCTTGTCAGCGAAAGGCGTAGGAGGTTGCTTCCACAAAATGTGGAGAAGATGATGTTCATAAAATGAATTATCAACTCTTCCATGGAGACCAGCCTCCAGAACGTACAGAGGGACCTGTGGTTCCAGCAGGGACGAATTAATACTCTGTGAGGATGAGGATGTACACACTGAAGAGGGTGAGGAATTGGTGGATGAGGAGGATGAGGATGACATCTTGCCTCCGTAGAGCCAGTTTTTGCAGGGACAGATTAATTGCCAGCTTGTTTTGTGGGGGCCCAAACGAACCAATCATTTCAGCCACAGTTGTGTGGCAGACCCTGGCGCTGAAATGATTGGTTTGTTAAAGTGTGCATGTCCTGTTTATACAACATAAGGGTGGGTGAGAGGGCCCAAGGACAATTCCATCTTGCACCTCTTTTTTTTCTTTGCATTATGTACAGTTTGGGGCCTAGTTTTTCAAACCGCCATCCTGTCTGCCACTGCAGTATCACGCCTAGATGGGTCACGTGTTTGTGCCGCCCACTTGTGTCGCTTAGCATAGTCATCCAGCTACCTCGGTGCAACCTTTTGGACATAAAAACACTATTGTGAGGTGTGAGGTGTTCAGAATAGACTGGAAATGAGTGGAAATTAAGGTTATTGAGGTTAATAATAGCATAGGAGCAGAAAAACCTACAAATTCTGTGATTTTAGCTGTTTTTATGCTTTTTTTCAAAAAAATACAGATCCAAAACACAAAACCCAGAACCCAAAACACGGAAGGGTGGTTTTGGCAAAACCAATCCAGATCCAAAACACGAAGAAAGATCCAGATCCAAAACACAAAACACGAAAAGTGGCCGGTGCACACCCCTAGTTTTAATACAGAGAATGATGTGCACTTGTATGCTGTTGTAATATTAATTATATTTGTAAGAGCATAGCCATAGATTGGAAAGTGGGAGGAGTCAGTAATAGTAAGGGGAGGAGTCTGTGCCCGGAACCAGATGCTGACAAGAGGGGGGCCTGTGTGCTTTAAATGCCAGGGCCTATTTTTAGTCCCAGTCCGGCCCTGGATGCGTACAATGCAAACATTTCCTGTATACACTCGTCTAAATAGCAGAGTCAAAAATGGCAAGATCTATCGGCAAAACGGACTTGCCTGCACTGCTGCATCAGCTCCTGTCTGTATAGCAGGCATATGGGCCTAGTAAGTATCTGCTGGCAATGACTGATATTTCCAATTGCAGAAATAGAACATTGCTGCAATTTACCCAATTTATTTAGAAACTTATGCTCCCCTACTGACTCATTTTAAGCTCTCTGGCAAAACTGGTTGGCAGCTGTGAAAGTAGTTTTACTTCCTCACCAGCCAGTCCTGCATGCACATGGTCAGTGGACTGGAAGCCACACATGAAAAAAAAAAAAAAAGAGGAGCCAGGTGAAAGTTATCAATGGAGATACCTGACAATAGCTATTACTGTTGGAATATGGAGTGCCTCAATGATGCTCCATTAGCTGAAGCATCTTCCTTTACCAAAGTGATCATTGTTGGTACATCAAACTTCATGCTGTACTGCAAGAAATGGACTTTCAAAAACTGATCATCTCTACCACAAATACATAGAAGCAGTGCTAGTTTTCAACAGGAACAAGCAGGAACTAAGTTCCTGGACCTCTCATTAAGGGGTCTATTCATTATGATAAAATTATGTGTAGTGAAAGTTTAGTTTTCAATTCTCACAATTTTATTTTTTACAATTTTTCCGCAATTCATTATCTATCTTTCATAAAATGATCACTTCCGAAAAACAGCTCCTTTTTCGGAGAAGGCTTTTCGGAAAGTGATATATATCTCCTCTGCTACGCTGGATCACATAGAGGGCTATTGCCCAAGGAGTCACGGTGCTTATACACACAGAGGGCTATTGCCCAAGGAGTCACGGTGCTTATACACACAGAGGGCTTTTGCCCAAGGAGTCACGGTGCTTATACACACAGAGGGCTATTGCCCAAGGAGTCACGGTGCTTATACACAGAGAGGGCTATTGCTCAATTGAGTATACACTGTATACTCTGTGGGGTACAGCACCAAAAAAAAAATTCTCTTTTTAAACGTTTAACTTTCTTGAAAGTTTTTTTACTTTTTTAAACTTTTTTTTGTACACAGCCACTTGTGAGTCTCAACACTTTAATCAGCAGAGTATAGCGCAGCATACATCAGTGTGCAGTGTTCCCCCTATACACAGTCACTTTGCCAGCACAGCCACTTGCGAAGGTGCCTACACACTAGGCGATGTGCTCATGATGCGATATCGTGAGCAATTTCCCTTGAACTCTCCCCGGCACTCCAGGACATGATGTGCAGCAAAGCTGCACAATGTATCACAAGATCTATTGCGTATGATCTAAAGATTTGCTGATCTTTAGATCGTGCAGGATAGCAAACCAAAAAATAAACACAGATGCACGAATGAGATCAGTGAGACCCGTCTGTGCTGCTGTGTTTAAAAAATGAAAACCTGTGTAAAAAAAAAAAACAGCGTGACCCCTATCCCAAAAGAGCAACCAGCCCCGGACTTTAGTGACCCAGTGCTGGTTGTGCAAAATACGGGGGACAAACGACGTAGGGGTCCCCTGTGCTTAAGCACAACCAGCAACGGGCTAGTCAGAGCCAGCCCTGGTTGCCAAAATACGGGGGGACAAACGACGTAGGGGTCTCCTGTACTTTGAGCAACTAGCACTGGGCTCTGATCCAGTCCTGGTTCTGAAAATACAGGGGGAAAAAATGTGTAGGGTTCCCCTGTATTATCCAGAACTAGCACTGGACTTTTTCTAGCGGGTGGCTAATGCCACAGCCAGGGGAGCCCTTTCACCAGGCCCCCCAGCCGAAGAATTGACCCCCTTCTGCTAGTCAGCCCAGGCCGGGGATCCCTGGGGAGCTGGGGGCTCCTCCAATAAAGGGGTCCCCCTCTCCAGGGCACCCCTGGCCTAGGCTGATAGCCTGGGGCTATCCCCACCACCCCTGGTTTACTCATTCATAGAGCCGAACTCTCGCGAGAATCCGACGACAGGAGGATGTCGTTTGGCCTCGCAGTTGGATCCGAGTCAGGCGGGAACACCCGAATCACGGCTTGGGTGGACTCGGTTCCCCGATGTTTGGAGCGGTTCGGATTCCACAGAATCCGAACTGCTCATCCTAATTACAAACATTTATTGTTTTCGTAGAACTGCAAGTGCATGGGCCTCCCTATGAAGTTGCCATTTGGAATTTGTGTGCAATGGTATGCATTTCGCTACATAGTGTATTTAACTTTTGTCTACATAGTGTACTGTATACAATTTTTTTCTATAGCTTAACCCACAGTTCCTGAACCTATTTTTCCAGAAAAATAGCCCGGCATAGAAGAGAAATTTAATCATTGTTGTGTGTGTGATTGGTCTGTTACTAGCAGGCCAAGAACAGCACTTTACAGATGCCAAACAGCTGTTGGGACAAAATTATGGAATGTCAAATGCTAAACCAATAAGCACTTCCATTGACAAAGGCGTAAAAATAATTAAAATATATATTCACTCAGTGCCTGATTAACTCCTTGGATATAAAGGTATAAGTCAGCAGCAGCTAAGAAGAGGTGTTACCAACCTCACAAAAGTACAGAGTGAAAAAGATTAAGCTGCGCTGAAGTAACCCTAAAGGAATGTTCCAATTTAATTTAGATAATTTATTCCATAAAATCATACAAATACATAAAAGTTGGTTATCCATTTCAATGGGTATTCTCACAACCTTACTAAAGATATCACACATAAAAACATACATTTTTGTCATTCTTGTAGCAATTCAATGTGTTGGATACACAGTATCCAGTGTTATAACATAAGGCAGGGATGGAGAACCTCAGGCCTCGGGTGCCATATAAGGCCCGTGGAATCATTTGGTCTGGCCCTCTGAGGTTTTTTCTGCTGGCCTCATCTGGCTAGCAGGGTGCCTAGAATAGCACCCTGCAGCCAGAGTCTATGCAGCAGTGCCGCCTGGAGTGTCATTAGGACACTTCAGACGGTCACATTGCTGCCCTTACAGCTCCCTGGAGCATCCTCAGGATGCACTGGGCATTGCTGTAATTGTGGCCCCACCCCATGTGACATCACATGGAGGGGGCGTGGCCTGCATCGGGCGGCAAATAATGTTATATATATCATAATGGCTCTCGTCAGAAAAAAACGTTCCCCACCCCTGACATAAGGGGCCAAATGTAATATGGTGAGAGTTTAGAAAATGTGAGAGTTTCGCAGTAATCTCTGCCACTTACTTCTCCGCTCAACCGGACCCAAAGGATAATGGAGTCAGCTAAGAATGCATTGCATCTTGGAGAGACTTTAGGGTATATTTACTAATGTGCAGGTTTTTAGAAGTGGAGTTGTTGCCCATAGCAACCAATCAGATTCTAATTATCATTTATCTAGCACTTTCTAGAAGATAATAGCTGGAATCTCATTGGTTGCTATGGGCAACAAGTTCACTTCTAAAAACCTGCACTTTAGTATGTGAACCCCTTTGTGTGAACTGAACCTTATTAAAATATAATGACATCATCAGCTTTGAACATAGGTGCAATTGATCTGTACTATAGTACCAAGCACATGGATGATCTAAGGCCCTGATTCAGAGCCAGACGCTCTTTCAGAGCGCTTGCTCTGAATAAGAGCGGCATTATTTTTTTTTGTGTTGGCCTCCTGGCCGCTTGCTAAGCTGTGCGTGACCACCCACAGCTTTTGCGAACAGCCAAGTGATGTTCGCGATGGTCGCGACCATCGCGACCATCGGGCTTGCGATGAGACCCTTGTGGTAGGGTCTCATCCATCGCAAGCCCCAGTGAGCTTCCGGCTCTAATAGAGCCGGAAGCTCACTACTGAGGCCGCCCCCAAACGGCAGGCGTTCCTTTGGGAACGCCTCCGTTTGGCCAGCCACCCCCCCTGCCCGCCTCCAAAATGGGGCGAGCTGTCAATCAAAATCGACAGCCGCCCCGTTTAGGTGCGAGACCCGTAGCGAAGGAGTGTCTGTCGCTGGCCGGGTCTCACGCATGCGCATGCTGCAGCCGGCTCTGGCGTGCGCATGTGCTGTGCGCTCGTGAGCGGGTCTGAATCAGGCCCTATGTACATTGAAATCAAACAGCACTTTATCGGTGAGCTTTTAGAGAATGGATCTGTTGCTGTGGTCCATATAGTTAATGAGAAGAATCCTGATGATGTGCTCACATAAAGAACTACATCACAATCTCTTATCTTGTTTCTGAAGAATTTGCACAATTTGCTGGCAGAAAAAGGCCCTACGTGTTTCCAGATCTATTCCAACCACAATACACAGAATGACTAGAATGACATCTGACTTACATAATATTAGCTCTATTCATATATTAGGAGTTTCACTAAATCTAAATTTACAAATACAGGGCCTGATTCAGAGCTGAACGCTCTGACCAGAGCGCTCGCTCTGAATCAGGGCCCTCCTACCTTTTTTTGGAGCATCCTCATGGACGCTCGCATAGCTGTGGGTTACCACCCACAGCTATAGCGAGTGTCCGACCATCGGGCTTGCGATGGAGACCCTGCGGTAGGGTCTCGCTGCCGCAAGCCCTGGAGTGTTTTTGGCTCTATCAGAGCCAAAATCACTCCCACTGACATCACTAGTGATGTCAGTGGGGCCGGCTTGAGACGGTAGGCGTTCCCATGGGAACGCCTCCGTCTGGCAGGCACGCCAACGGCACGCCCACCAAAGGGGGTGTGCTGTCAATCAACATCGACAGCACGCCCCCTTTGGTGCGAGACCCGGAGCGATGGTGAGCCCGTCGCTCGCCGGATCGCGCGCATGTGCACGACGGAGCTCCCTCCGTCGTGCGCATGCGCAGTGGGGAACATCGACCCGCTTGCGAGCGTCCTGCCGCTCGCGAGCGGGTCTGAATGACCCCTACAGTTCCGAATGGTGAAGCAAAAGGGCAACTTGAAACTGTATTGCCACAACATCACATCTCTGCTAAATGACCATAAAACTAGATTCAGGTAAAATTTCCCCACAATCATCTCTGCCTATACATCATTATTATTAATATTATTATTTTTATTATTATTATTATTATTATTATTATTAATAATAATAATATTAATAATAATAATAAAAATAATATTATTATGGACATTGTTTACCCCTTTACCCATCACGTTTTGTTGGTAAAAAGTAAAACACAATTGCAGTGACTTAATTAAAAAGTGTCTTTCCCTATGCATTGTTATGAATATTCTATTTTGTGATTTGTTTAAAAATATTTTTAACATAAACAAAAAAAAAATAGCTGGGTTCTTTTTAAGCATTTAATTTAGAAATTCCGCTCTGCATAACTGGCCTGTGTGTCAGAAAAAAGGCAGACATGCACATTCACTGAGTTATGGCATAGATATGCGCTTATAACATCTGTTCAAAATCCTCAAAATGCCCCCAGCCAATATGTGCAGATACCTGCATTACAGAAATAGGTATAGTTTTTGTATAATGTTTAAATTTGGATATTTTCTTGCAAAAACCTTACAGTCAGCTACCAGGCCATAATCAATAATGGCATTCCCCGCTTAGTGTATCCTCTTCTGAGAATCTAATTTTTGCATCTAAATATCTAAAATAATGTTATCTTAATACTCATAAATACAATTTTTCGATGAAACAAGATAGGTAATTATGTATATTGCAGTATAGTTTTCTTTTGTTTCAGGTACCATTTGGAAGGTAAGGCTTTTAATATCAGCATTAATCAAAAAAACATATTTATTTTTACCCAAAATTATATATATTGGCCATAACAGCTGATATCAAACATCTTAAAATATTGCAAAAAAAAAAATGGTAGTTGCTCAGATCAGCTTAAAAAAAAAATTAAAAAAAAAATTAAAAAAAAAATAAGTTGATCTGAGCAACTACCATTTTTTTTGCAAGTTTGGAGAGGCATGAAGGCAGTCAGCATTAGGAGGAAGTGCTGATGCTTATAGTGCCATGTGGAAGTTTTTTGGGGTACCTCCAACGTAAGTTAGCTCTCAGCTTATATAAGTACTGTTATCATGCAGTACATCAATTGTAATTATATGACCCAGAGTGGGTGCTACTATTATGTAGCAATAATTATTCTGGGGTGAGCGTTTGGGAGTGGGGCCCCTGGGGGAGTTCTGACTGGGCCTTTTTCATGGCATCACCACTTAATTCACATAGAATACTTTTATCACTTCTCTATTTGTTTGTACATTATTTATGTCATTTTAATTCTTTATCATTTCATTAACACTTATTGATTTATCTTTACACATCTTTTCTTCATACTTCACTATCACCTTTTTCCCTTTTTCGTGTGATGCCC
This sequence comes from Taudactylus pleione, assembly GCA_031769625.1. Taxonomy (NCBI): domain Eukaryota; kingdom Metazoa; phylum Chordata; class Amphibia; order Anura; family Myobatrachidae; genus Taudactylus; species Taudactylus pleione. The sequence continues at coordinate 919,756 of JAUIMM010001601.1, forward strand.
TGGGGATGGCCCTTGGCTGGAATTTTTTTTGGGGTGCCTTGCTTCTCGGACGTGAGCCCCTTAATGTAAGGGACGCCAGTATAGAGGAGCCTTGACGCTGGCCTGGCGCTTATTCATAGATTTGCAAATGTGTGTAACTAATACCTCTAAATCTCTATTATCATGTAGGATTTAAGTATTGTTTTTGCTGCAGTGTGCTGGGGGGCAAATCTCTTTTTTTCTGTGTTCATCTTAAAATATTATTGAGTAATTAGTAAAGTTATTGGAGGAAATATAATAGGTTTTGAGTCTTCAGTGACAATAAAGTAATGTAATGTAATAGGTTGCAAGGCTAAAAAGCCACACTTGCCAGCGTGTTAAAAAGCCACACCACACTTGCCAGCGTGTTAAGCAGCCACACTTGCCAGCGTTCAAATGTGTTTCCAGTGTGTCTTCTGGAAACATTTTTTTTTTAGAAAAATCATGCATGTGGTTCCCCCTGTAATGTTAACCAGCACTAGCACTTGCACCTAGGTTGGCATAAAAAACCTTAGGGGACACCCCATACACTTCCTCCCCTCTGATGTTTTATCTTTGCCATCACTAGGCTTAACCATCTCGGGGTAGTGAAACCATAGAGATGCGACCCATAATGTGGGTGTCCCCAATACTTTTATGGTCGGCAACATTAATAGCACTGTCAGGCTTGTGTTTGTTTGTGGGACCGTGGTCAGGGAAAAGTCTGTATAGGAGTCTGGAGGAGTGTAGGTGAAGCTGGCAGACCTAAAGATATCACCTGGCATGAGATGTAGATAGAGTCTGGTATGTTTTGCTTCCCTGACCGGAAATCGACCCCGGGTCTCGGCGTAGAGAATCTAGGTGTTGGTGATAGCAGAGGAGAGTGTGGCAGTAGATTAACCAGGTTTAATACACTGGATTGGACTATAGATAAGATAAACAACACTCTCCTTACTTGATAAATGTAATCCGGGAATACTGGAATGGCAGGCTTGGCAGGGTATTAACAAGGCTAGTACTGGGCTGTTGATGTAGTCCAAGATCTGACGCACTCAGATGAAAGAAAACTAAGATAACTCAAGCGCCAATGTCCCACCTGTGATGAGAGAATACACTCAGATTGAAGCAGAACCAGAATGCAGACCGAACACAGGAATGGATGGTAGTCGATAATCAGGAATGGAAGCAGGAATGGACTGGAATTACCTGTTTAGTCTGTGGGTTGGTTAATTAGGTAAGGAGCGGAATCAACTGTTCAGGATGTCCTGGGATGCATAGCAGTACAAGTTATACAGAATATGCTGGGATGCGGAGCAGAACCAGCTATTCAGGATGTGCTGGGATGTGGAGTAGAACCAGCTATACAGGTTGTGCTGGGATGCGGAGCAGAACCAGCTATACAGGTTGTGCTGGGATGTGGAGCAGAACGAGCTATTCAGGATGTGCTGGAATGCGGAGCAGAACCAGGAATCAGGAACAAGTTGTAATTGTTTGTGCTGCCAGGGAATGATGAGCACAGGCTTGTAGCAGAATCCGGAACCAGGTGCAGACAATCTACCTGTTCAGCCAAAGGAATGGTAGGCACAGGTCTGGAAATGATGCAGTAGTCTGTACAGGAACAAAACTGCACAGGCAGGTCACAGATGAATACAATACTAAAAAAACTGGGAGTCCACAGGTTAATTGCCCTGGCGTGGTTTCAGGATTTTTAGTAGCAGAGTGGAAGAGCAGGTGAACCACATAGTTGGTGATTAAACTTACAGCAGACATACACACAGTCTCAAGTAATGCTGAACACTTGCTAGGAGAGATAACTAGTACAGAATACAGGAAAGCTTCACCCAGTGAGGACTGGGTTAAACAGTAGCAGTACAGCAGGGTAGCAGAACTTCACTGTTCGGGATACTTACTACTTAGGGAAAGTAGTACAGGATCACAGGGCAGCATAGGCTCAGTGGGTACATACTGGCAAATTCTGGGTGCCATAGGCTGGAGGATATACCCTTGGCTAAGCTGGGATAGGCTGAGCAGTGTCAGGTGATGCAGGGAAGCTCATGCTGTCTACGATTGGCTGTATTGTGGTCAGATGATCGAGATTTGTCACAGCAGTACTCCAGGTCAGGCTCTGATGTGGATTGAGGCCTAGTAGGCCAGGAATTATGAAACCTATACATTTTGGAGGTGACAGAAGACATGAGCACTATGCCATGGAAGCAGGTCGGCAGGCAGCAGAAGGGGTATGTGACCCAGCGGCAGGGGAACAGGACCACGTGACAAGCACTACTTAGGTATCTTGCCTCCCTGTAGCCCTGACAGGACTCACTCTCGTTGATCAGCACTTTGAGGTATGTTATGCTGTTTATTGTTCTCTATGCCTTGTCCCACTGTGGGATACATTATCAAGTTTGTTTTATTATTTCTAGTTTTATTAATATTATTTACCGTATGCCTTTAAATATGTGATTACATATAGTGCACATAGCTACTTATTTTTCTAAGCACTTTATTATGTTTGCAACAGTTTAGCTCCTCTATTTCGGTTGAATCTTGGTTAGAGCTTATTTGCGTATTGTGACATCATGATTACATCATGTATCCTGTCCACTCCTTATGGTGCCATTTTTCAAACAACCATACCCTATTTAAGTCAGTTGCTTTCACTTATTGCTTGCTTGAGAAAGGACTCTGTGCAGCCTGAAACAATACATATTTGGCTACTATCCTGTAAGCTTTAATAAACACTTTTGGTGTTTCTTCATGGCTGGACTGCCATGCATAATTTCCATTATATTTTTTCATCTCTGGCTTTGATCCAAAATCTGTTGTATATTGTGGAGTTCCCAACCCTCCTATCCTGTATTTATCGTAATTTGGAACACCCACAATCTATCTGTAACCTTAAGTGACTGCAAGCCAAATCCTTGTTTGGTCATTTCTTTCATTCAAGCACAGCTATCACCTTTTCAGGAGCTAAACTGGAGCATGCAGAAACTTTTTCATTTTCCCCCTGCAGGATTGATACAGTCCTGATGACTGAGGCTCTAAGTGACTGTGATCATCCTGTTGGCTTTAAAAGCCTCTCAAATGAACATCTACTGTACATCTAAGAAAGGTTTAGTGGACTTCAATCTCCATGCCATTTCTCTTTGTGACTACTAAAAGACTCACTTAATACCAAAGGGATTTTGGATCAAAAATACACCTACTATAGTATGGCTCAATCCCGACTTCTAAAAAAGTGGACTTCTATTTTAAACGAATATTCCTTGGATCTGTTGTTTTTAGTAATAGCGGAATCCAACAGAGAAACTAAGAAAGTTGAAGCAGTAATCAACAAAGTTGAAGCCAAACTATCCAGAGGCAAATTTGTAGATCAAACCACCTGATTAGCATGCACAAATTAACAAACAAAGATAAGATCTACATATCAGCCTTTAAAAAGGAAAATAATAACAACACAGTGCTGCGTTTATCTTATGTATGTAGTGAGTTTGTCTCATTGGTAGGAAAAAAACAACTTAATGAATTGATATGAGTGTTGAAAATATCCAGACCAGGGGGCCTATTCATTAAACATTAAAATTCTCTGGAGATATTTAGCTTTAGAACTCTCATGGAGTTCTAGCTAATTATAGGTGGAATTCATCATTCCACCTCTCCATAAGTATCTATTCCGAAAAGCTGTCATTTTTGCGATGACAGCTTTTCGGGAAATAGATACTTTTCCCTGCCTACACTACCTTATCGCATCTGGAAACAGTGCTGCGCATGTGCTGTTACATCAGTAAAACCAGCGCATGCGCAGCACTGCCTACAGATGCGTTAAGTTTTGTAATAATTTTCGGAATTTGATGAGTACCACAATTTCCACATCCCCATACTAATGTATGGGGAGTGTGGAAATTAACGCAGGGGAACTTAGCAAGGAGATATCTGTGATATCTCCTGTGTTAAGTCTGTTCATGAATACCAAAATAACATTATTTAAGGAAAATGTCCTTAAAAACTTTATTTTAGTGTTGATGAATAGGCCCCCAGGATTGAACTAAATAGTATTTTACATTTTATTACATAAAATGGTAAGTAAACAGATTGTATAAACATTAGCGATGTATGCTCGTAACATGTAATAATAAACCAACATGGAACATATGTATAGGAGAAAAGAAAAGAAAATCTTCCAATTAATTACTGGTGTTGTGATTTGCTGGTGATTAAACTGTCTGACCAAGTGTCAATCAAAGCAGGATAATCGGAGTGTGGACAGTCTTGTATTGCCTATTACCCTTAAATAGGAGACAATACCTTAAATCCAGGTTCGCTAGTTGAATATGATTAAATTGAATAAAAACCATATAAGGGTAAATGTCAATTGATAGATTGTGGATAGTAGATAGACTTATTCCTAAACAAAATAAAAGTACAAGTATCAGTCTCAGGTGCATCCCACTATTAAATATTTGAAAAGGATTAAGTTGGTGCACTTAGCAGTACCACAAGGGGCCAGAGAAGCTTAAATCACTAGATATTGAAATAAAGAATTCTGATGAACAATTAGCACCATATAAAGAGAAACAAGAATTTATAACTCTATCAAACTTGACAGCAACCAGAATACTTAAGGTAGAAACAAAATTGATTGATACAAAAAGAACAAAGATCTTAAAAGATAAATTTGGCATCAAACCTAAATACAGCACACACAACAAAACAAAGAGCCAGAAGGAAGATACCCCTATATACAAAAAACTAAAATTAACATAGCAGTATATGACCACGATTCACAAAGAAAATAACCATTCCCACCACAGACATACGTGAGGAACTCTCCATTGACTCATCTATACACCAATTAGATTCAGAAGAATCATTTACAATTTACAAAGTAGAAAAAGATACCAATTATGAGAATCTAGCAAGACTATCCCTAGGAAAAGGATGGACCAGTAATGAAAGATTAAGCCCTATCACACTGGACAAGACAATCAATCAATTATTCACTGAAGGGAAAATGACTACTAACATGAAGAAGACAATTCAATCAACATGTGCAGAGGAATCATATTTAAGGATGAGTATGAGAAGACTGCCAGAAGAAATAGCAGCGGACACTACAATCAAACCAGGAAAAAGAAAATTGGACGAACCAGAAGAGGTATCCGGGGGGGACAAAAAACAACAAAAGAACCAAATCACCAAGTGACATGATCTTATCAGATGAAAACCTGAGACTTTTAGATAAAGGAATGAAATTCGCCCCAACTCATAAAATGGACAAATTTCACAAATTTGCTAGGAAGCTCACTCTGAAGAAATTCTTCGCGAATACTACACCAGCTGCTAAAAAACAAGACAATCAAAGAGACACCTATAAGTATATAGACCTTAAACCAGACTCTAAATTTTACCCCATCCACATGAAATGCCCCCAAGTGGACCCATTCATATGAATGGTAGAACAAGATCTAGAGAAGATCAACATGAAATGACCCCACAAGAAGAACCTAACAAAACAAGAAATGGCTGCATTAAGAGACCTACAAGACAACAATTCCATTATTTTGAAACCAGTGGATAAAGGGTGATGGGTAGTCGTGTTGTATAAAAACAACTGCATAGAAGAAGCGAACAGAATACTAGGAGATAAAGACACATATAAGAAGCTGAAACAAGACCCTACAAGTAAATTTAAGAAAGCGCTCGACATACACCTCAAAAGAGGACTAGATTCAGGAATACTCTCATCTCAGGAATACCAATTTATATCTACAGATTATCCAGTAATTCCGTTTTTTTATTACTTAACCCAAAGTCCATAAGAACAATAAAACACCACCAGGGAGATCAATCATTTTTGGTATCGGCTCCCTGACTTCAAACCTATCAATATATTTGGACTAGTTTCTACAAATATATGCACAACAACAACCAGCGTATCCCTACCCCAGACGCTCATCTGCACCTCCATGAACACTAGACACTGGGAACGTCTAAGACAAGGCAGACCCAAGTTGTCTGTAATCCAGAGAGAAGGCTAGGTCCGGAGCCCCTGAATGTACATATGCCACAAACCCTCATTACCAATGTATCATCTGGCCCCTTGTGGTACTGCTAAGTGCACCAACTTAATCCTTTTCAAATTTTTAATAGTGGGACGCCGCTGAGACTGATACTTGTACTTTTATTTTGTTTAGGAATAAGTCTATCTACTTTCCATAATCTATCAATTGACATTTACCCTTATATGGTTTTTATTCAATTTAATCATATTCAACTAGTGAACCTGGATTTAAGGTATTATCTCCTATTTAAGGGTAATAGACAATACAAGACTGTCCACACTCCGATTATCCTGCTTTGATTGACACTTGGTCAGACAGTTTAATCACCAGCATATCACAACACCAGTAATTAATTGGAAGATTTTCTTTTCTTTTCTCCTATACATATGTTCCATGTTGGTTTATTATTGCATGTTATGAGCATACATCGCTAATGTTTATACAATCTGTTTACTTACCATTTTATGTGATAAAAAGTAAAATACTATTTAGTTCAATCCTGGGGGCCTATTCATTAAACATTAAAATTCTCTGGAGATAATTAGCTTTAGAACTCTCATGGAGTTCTAGCTAATTATAGGTGGAATTCATCATTCCACCTCTCCATAAGTATCAATTCCGAAAAGCTGTCATTTTTGTGATGACAGCTTTTCGGGAAATAGATACTTTTCCCTGCCTACACTACCTTATCGCATCTGGAAACAGTGCCGCGCATGCGCTGTTACATCTGTAAAACCAGCGCATGCGCAGCACTGCCTACAGATGCGTTAAGTTTTGTACCCCCCCCCTCCGCTCACCTCCCCCCCCCCCCCCCGACTTACCTGTCCGCGCAGCAGCCTCCGGCTCCGTCCTGCTGGTCTGTCATGTGGTTTCCCAGCAGACCACATGACAGATTAGAAAAAAAATATATATTTTTTTTCTTTTTCTAAACTTTCTTGTGCTCTGCTGGGGAGCACACATGTCCGACCAGCCTCCGGAGCCTGAGGACGGAGCAGAGCGCCGGAGGGACTCGTCGGAGGACCTGCACACGCTGATACAGGTAAGTGGATTCTGCTATTCGCCACCTCACAGTGGCGAATAGTAACTGCATCAAATTCCGAAAATTGATAATTTTCGGAATTTGATGAATACCACAATTTCCACATCCCCATACTAATGTATGGGGAGTGTGGAAATGAACGCAGGGGAACTTAGCAAGGAGATATCTGTGATATCTCCTGTGTTAAGTCTGTTCATGAATACCAAAATAACGTTATTTAAGGAAAATGTCCTTAAAAACGTTATTTTAGTGTTGATGAATAGGCCCCTTAGGGGCCTATTCATTAAACGTAAAAATTCAATGGAGATAATTAGCTTTAGAACTCTCATGGAGTTCTAGCTAATTATAGGTGGAATTCATCATTCCACCTCTCCATAAGTATCTATTCCGAAAAGCTGTCATTTTTGCGATGACAGCTTTTCGGGAAATAGATACTTTTCCCTGCCTACACTACCTTATCGCGTCTGGAAACAGTGCTGCGCATGCGCTGTTACATCTGTAAAACCAGCGCATGCGCAGCACTGCCTACAGATGCGTTAAGTTTCGTACCCCCCCGACCCCCTCCGCTCACCTTCCTCCCCCCCGACTTACCTGTCCGCGCAGCAGCCTCCGGCTCCGTCCTCCTGGTCTGTCATGTGGTTTCCCAGCAGACCACATGACAGATTAGAAAAAAAATATATATTTTTTTTCTTTTTCTAAACTTTCTTGTGCTCTGCTGGGGAGCACACATGTCCGACCAGCCTCCGGAGCCTGAGGACGGAGCAGAGCGCCGGAGGGACTCGTCGGAGGACCTGCACACGCTGATACAGGTAAGTGGATTCTGCTATTCGCCACCTCACAGTGGCGAATAGTAACTGCATCAAATTCCGAAAATTGATAATTTTCGGAATTTGATGAATACCACAATTTCCACATCCCCATACTAATGTATGGGGAGTGTGGAAATGAACGCAGGGGAACTTAGCAAGGAGATATCTGTGATATCTCCTGTGTTAAGTCTGTTCATGAATACCAAAATAACGTTATTTAAGGAAAATGTCCTTAAAAACGTTATTTTAGTGTTGATGAATAGGCCCCTTAGGGGCCTATTCATTAAACGTAAAAATTCAATGGAGATAATTAGCTTTAGAACTCTCATGGAGTTCTAGCTAATTATAGGTGGAATTCATCATTCCACCTCTCCATAAGTATCTATTCCGAAAAGCTGTCATTTTTGCGATGACAGCTTTTCGGGAAATAGATACTTTTCCCTGCCTACACTACCTTATCGCGTCTGGAAACAGTGCTGCGCATGCGCTGTTACATCTGTAAAACCAGCGCATGCGCAGCACTGCCTACAGATGCGTTAAGTTTCGTACCCCCCCCCGACCCCCTCCGCTCACCTTCCTCCCCCCCGACTTACCTGTCCGCGCAGCAGCCTCCGGCTCCGTCCTCCTGGTCTGTCATGTGGTTTCCCAGCAGACCACATGACAGATTAGAAAAAAAAAATAATTTTATTTTCTTTTTCTAAACTTTCTTGTGCTCTGCTGGGGAGCACACATGACAGACCAGCCTCCGGAGCCTGAGGACGGAGCAGAGCGCCGGAGGGACTCGTCGGGGGACCTGCACACGCTGATACAGGTAAGTGGATTCTGCTATTCGCCACCTCACAGTGGCGAATAGTAACTGCATCAAATTCCGAAAATTGATAATTTTCGGAATTTGATGAATACCATAATTTCCACATCCCCATACTAATGTATGGGGAGTGTGGAAATTAACGCAGGGGAACTTAACAAGGAGATATCTGTGATATCTGTGATATCTCCTGTGTTAAGTCTGTTCATGAATACCAAAATAACGTTATTTAAGGAAAATGTCCTTAAAAACGTTATTTTAGTCTTGATGAATAGGCCCCTGGAATAGGCCTCTGGATATTATCAACACTCATATCAATTCATTAAGTTGTTTTTTCCTACCAGTGAGACAAACTCACTACATACATAAGATAAGTGCAGCACTGTGTTGTTATTATTTGCCTTTTTATTAGGTTGGTCTCCTATAAGTGCAGCTGCTATCTAAAGCATAGTATATTTCCCATGTATTCCACAGTGCGCTAATATTATATTTTTGTTATTTTAAAAAGGAAAAGTTCTACAAAATTAAACAGGACTATTAAGACTATGGGGCCCATTTATCAAGGATCACTTTTGCTATGCATTCAGGGCATGCCAATAATGCCCATGATCACGTTGAAAAAAGCGATCCTATCGGCCGGATGTATCATCCAAGACATGCAGGGACATGATACCTACTGTGGTCCCTCCATTATACATACGGAGGATACTTAGTATTTGAGGTAAACCCCAAAAACGGTTGTTTTCAGAGATTATACCTCAATTACACTTACACTTTGATAAATGGGCCCCTATATAGTCTACAGATGGCTCTCAGGGACTAGTGACACCAGACCCCAGTGCAATAGACAGGGACAAAGACAAAGATTCCATGCAACTAGAAGGAAACAAACGACTGGCCTGACCCTTTCAATACAATCTCATCACAAAGGGAGATAGATCTAAGCTACACAGGTGCCAAATCAGAACTTCCAGTATGTTTTTTTTAGGAACAATCACCCGCTCAGAAACATCCATAATAAACTAAGATCCACCAGAAGGGGGCAACAGTGGAGGATGCTCCAAAAAGACAAGTTCCAAAAAATGATCTAATATACAAATAATATACCACTCTAATCATACTCTCACTACTTCTGAACACCGGGTTCTTCAAAGAGACTTATAATTTGTTCCAGAAATAAAATTATCCCACTTTGGTTGGACATAGAACTATATAAGATGGGATGCAGTCTTCACCTTAAGTATTTCTTTAGTAAAAGTAGTGATGCAGTGCATCCGGAAAGTATTCACAGCGCTTCACTTTTTCCACATTTTGTTATGTTACAGCCATTTTCCAAAATGGAATAAATTCATGTTTGTCCTCAAAATTCTACACACAATGCCCCATAATGACAACATGTAAAAAGTTTTTTTTAGATTTTTCCATATTTAATAAAAAAAACCTAAGAAACACATGTACATAAGTATTCACAGCCTTTGCCATGAAGCTCAAAATTGGGACAGGATTGTCTCGAGGCATAAATCTGGGGAAGGGTACAGAAAAATATCTGCTGTTTTGAAGGTCCCAATGAGCACAGTGGCCTCCATCATCTGTAAATGGAAGAAGTTCGGAACCACCAGGACTCTTCCTAGAGTTGGCCGGCCATCTAAACTGAGCGATCGGGGGAGAAAGGCATAGTCAGGGAGGTGACCAAGAACCCGATGGTCACTCTGTCAGAGCTACAGCATTCCTCTGTGGAGAGAGGAGAACCTTCCAGAAGGACAACCATCTCAGCAGCAATCCACCAATCAGGCCTGTATGGTAGAGTGACCAGACGGAAGCCACTCCTTAGTAAAAAGCACATGGCAGCCCGTCTGGAGTTTGCCAAAATGCAAATGAAGGACTCTCAGACCATGAGAAACAAAATTCTCTGGTCTGATGAGACAAAGGTTGAACTCTTTGGCGTGAATGCCAGGCTTTATGTTTGGAGGAAACCAGGCACTGCTCATCACCAGGCCAATACCATCCCTACAGTGAAGCATGGTGGTGGCAGCAAACTGGGAGACTAGTCAGGATAGAGGGAAAGTTGAATGCAGCAATGTACAGAGACATCCTGGATGAAAACCTGCTCCAGAATGCTCTTGACCTCAGACTGGGGTGACGGTTCATCTTTCAGCAGCTCTCTTTGATATAGACAATCTCACAGGAGTGGTAATTTGCACACAAGGTTTAGAATTAGAATTTTTGATAACAGTGCCTGAACACACAACACAATGCCTCAAAGAGCCCCTAGTAATGGTGGCACATTAATGACATTATATTTTTTAACACACAAGATTTATATTATTAATTTTTTTTTGAACAGAACAGAAGCTGAGCACACAACAAATGCGTTTCGATGTGAAATCACCCACACCTGCTACTGAAGAAGGTGTGGGTGATTCCACATCGAAACGCGTTTAGTTCCCCTATATTGACTGTCCTACATCTGGATTCATTCTGATTCCCTCTCCGGACCAGCAACTATATCTCCATTCCAGCAGATTTCTCCTTTTGGAACCACGCCGACTGCATTATCTTCTAATCCACCCAAGGACGTGACCATCCATTGGAGGCTGGTAAATACATAAATAGCTGGACATTATTCCAGATTATAACTTTATCAGTGACTTTTACTCCACAAACAGTCATCTAATTGTTTACCCAAGAATATATGTTCTACCATGTGACATTGAAGGAATCTACCTTATATCTATCATTTTACCATCATTTGATACCATTCACATGCAGCTTTTCTATATGGGACCAATATATTGTTGATCTACTTTTATTGAATTATAATATGTATTTTTATTTCAAGATATAATTAAAATTGTTTTTGATTATTTCAACCAAGCTGTATATTGAGTAACATATTGAGTAATATATTGTGATACACTGTTTACATGTTGATTCTCATACTATATTTACATCTAGCCTGATTTCCAAATGGATAAGCCGACTCTCACTACTAGTGATATTTAGCGCGGTTCATCATTTTGTTTTCTATATTTCCATACTCAGGAGGCTGACTACCTCCATTTGAACCAGCAGGTTAGTGACAGCGCCGTACTGATATGCCATTTTTATTAAGATTGCCCAATCAAATTGACAATGTGACACAATGAACACAGCATTTATTTTCTGGACCTTACTTTTACCATCATTGACCAGGATATACAGACCTCTCTCTTCACTAAGACACAGATGTAAATAGTATTCTACTCACATCAAGATTTCATCCACAATGTCTGGCTTACCAATATCACAATTTATGCAAATTTTACAAATTACCAGAGTGCCACTGATATGAAAAAAATGGGGTTAAAATTTATTGAGAGAGGCTATGGTCGCAATTTAATCAACTCAACTATCAATTAAGTACTCTCCCTTTCTCGGGAATCCCTACTAATTCCAAACATTAACAGGAACATTGAATAAAAAAGGATTTCAATGATTACCAAGTTTAACAAAAATTCATACACTTTGGTAGAGCTATTGAAGAACACTGGGCAAAAGTTGCATCAGACTAAAATGTATTAGTTCTAAATGGCACTACACCTCTTTTGAGTTTTAAAAGCGGACTCAACATTAGAAACATACCAATTGAACCCTCCACCCTTGGGGGACCTCTGGTGTAGGAATAGTAAGACTGTTCCTACACCGCAACTTGGCTGTTTTAGGTGCATTAAAAGCACTACCTATAGAACTATTCTCACACCCCAATTTGGAGTGTCCATTCAACCCCAATTTGGAGTGTCCATTCAACATTAGTTTGGAGTGTCCATTCAACATCAAGTTTTACTTGTTTTGCTTGAGTTCTTTTGTTATATAGTATATTTACTAATCTGCCCTTGCAAATTGACATACAGTATGTAGGTAAAACTGAAAGAATTGTCCAAGACCACATGGCGCTACATCGATCATCCATCAAAAAAACTATCACTAATGGTATTAGCCAACAACCAGTTGCTGACCATTTTGCCAAACTCAAGCATCCTGTGGATTCCTTATGACATAAGTCCACATTTGTATTCCAGCACTGTTGTGGAAGGAAAAGGGGGTTCTACTGTAAGTCTGGATTGGATAAAGGAATATATATGTATATAAGAACATTAAAAGGTATCAGTGACTAATAGCTAGTTAAAGATTCAAGTAGTGATTCCATTTGCATCATAAATTCATAAGCAACTTAAAGAAATTGCTGAGATTGACTATTTCTTCTTATTGTTTCAAAATGTACCCTTAACATTAGCTTCTAACCACAGACTGAACCACAGTAACTCCCAATCCACTATTTTATCGTTTACGTATAAATGAATGTAAGACTGTCAAGCAAGCATCTGGCATAAAGCCATGAAGAACTTCTTGATAATGATGTACTGAAATGATGTATATTTACTCATATACGGTATATAAATGACAACAGTATAATCACGTGATTTCCCTATGTCAGTTGCACTATATGTATGGAGACCATTTTGAATGAGGCAGTTCTGTATTGAAGTATGAATATTATATGTATGTAATGCAGAAAATTTTTAATGAATAACTTGCTTTGCATTGAAATATAGGAGTGGACATTTTTATATCTGGATGAGAAGGATTTCCATATCAGCACATAGAGGGCAACAGATCAAATCTGCTTTTCTGTCTGAAGGCCTATTGTATTTTCTATAGAACTATTAACCTTTCTGGACTTAATGAGCAATACAAGTTATCCTCTTTCCTATAGTAATGACAAGTATCCCTCTTTTGCTTTCACCTACCATCATAGGGTGTATATCAACTTGACATGATTACCTTGGGACCGTGTTTAAGTTTTCATTCTTCTTGATTCAGTTTTGGAGCACTTTTATACAGTATAATGCTATGCTGTGAAACTAAATGTGCATGGTACAGTAGACATAAAGTGTAAAGTAAATAATATTTTTTAGGAAAAAGGACCATAATACTAAGGATTATATGTAAGCAATCTAGAGTTGGAGCTAATTAATAAAAAACCCAATCCATGCTCTATAAAGAACATCATTGCATAGGAAATTTGGCCCCTAGAGATCAAAAGAGAGGGGATTGTACACATAATTCTAAGCTAGATGTACAGTACATATAGCAGACAAGGTATTATGTCTAAGTTCCACCGATCAGCCATAATGGGATGCGGTCAATACCCTGGCAAAGGGGATGCCATCGCTTAGAATACCAGTGCCGTAATCCTGACACCTGTCAGCCATTTTGACCGCCGACATCCCAATGGTAAGTAGCAGGGTTAGCTGTAGAGGGTTATGGTTAGGCACTAGGAGGAGGGTTAGGATTAGGCACTACGGGTGAAGAGGTTAGGTCAAGGGTGCGGGGAGTGGGGAGGGGGATGTTTGGTTTAGGCACTAGGGGGAAAGTTAAGTTTTGGCACCAGGGAGAGAAGGTTAGGGTTTGGGGTAAGAGAAGGGTTAGTATACCTACCAACAGGCATCAGTAACCTAACTCTGTCGGGATGCTGGCATCAGGATCTTCACCCCTGGGATCCTGAGGGCCGGCATCCCGTTCCCAACCCGCCATAACATTAAAACCACTGACAGGTGAAGTGCACAATATTGATTTTCTCCTTACAATAGCACCTGTCAAGGGTTGGGATATATTAGGCACAGTTCTTGATGCTGATGTGTTGGAAGCAGGAAAAATGAGCAAATGTAAGGACCTGATCGACTTTGACAGGGGCTAAATTGTGATGGCTAGATGACTGGTGCAGAGCATCTCCAAAATGACAGGTCTTGTGGGGTCTTCCCAGTATACAGTGGTTAGTACCTACCCAAGCTGGTCCACGGAAGGACATCAAGTGAACCGAGGACATGCGTCATTGGCATCCAAGGCTCATTGATGCTCGTAGAGAGTCAGGCTAGCCCATATGGTCCTCTCTCACAAAAGAGCTCCTGTAGCACAAAATGCTAAAAAAGTTAATGATGGCTAAGATATAAAGGTGTCAGAACACATAGTGTATTGCATCTTGCTGCATATGTGGCATGCGTAGAGTGCAAATGTTGACCCCTTTCCACTGCCGAAAGTGCCAGAAATAGACATGTGAGCATCAGCATTTGACCATGGAGCAATGGAAGATGATGGCCTGGTCTGATGAACCACATTTTCTTTTACATCATGTGAACAGCTGGGTGCATATACATCCTCTATCTGGGAAAGAGATGGTGCCTGTTGCACTATGGGAAAAAGGCAAGCCAGCGTAGGCAATGTGATTCTCTGGGCAATGTTCTGCTAGGAAACCTTGGGTCCTGGCATTCAAGGGGATGTTTGACATGTATAACTTACTTAAACATTGTTGCAGACACCTCTTTATGGCAACAGTGGCCTTTTTCAGCAAGATAATGTGCCGTGCCACACTGCAAAACTTGTTCAGAAATGATCTGAGGAACTTCACAAAGAGATCAAAGAGATCAAGGTGTTGACTTGGCCTTCAAATTCTCCAGATCTCAATCCAATAGAGCATCTGTGGGATGTGCTGGAAAAAGAAGTCTGAGCCATGGAGGCCCCACCTCATAATGTACTTTAAGGATTGGCATCCAATGTCTTGGTGCCAGATACCACTGGACACCTTCAGAAGTCTGGTGGAGTCCAGGCCTTGATGGGTCAGAGCTGTTTTGGTGGCAGGAGGAGGACCTATAAAATATTACGCATGTGGTTCTAATGGTACAGCTACACAGAGTCCTTTATCAAGCAAGTAACAATTGACAGCAACTGACTTAAATACGGTATAAATGTATGACAATTTCACCAAAAGGGCAGGCTACATGATGTCACAATATGCAAATAAGTTCCAACCAATATAGAGATGCAGAACTGATGTAAACAATAATAAAGATCTGAGAAAAATAAGTGGGTGTGGTACAATAGATCAACAGTAAAAAGTTCGACAGTTAATAGGTCAACACCAGGTGTTTGATAGGCAATAGGTCGACAGGGTTAAAAGGTTGACATACACAAAAGGTTGACTGACAAATTGTTGACAGTGTAAAAGATCGACAGGGTTAAAATGTCAACAGGTTCAAAATATAGAGACAAAAATGGTCGACCTAACCCTAGCCTAACCCTCCCTCTAGTGCCTAACCCTAACCGTCCCCTCCAACAGCCTAACCATATCTCTAACCCTAACTTTAACCTTAAAAATGTTGAAAAAACATGTCTCACATTTTTTTGTCAACCAGTTGTGTGTCGACCTTTTGAACCAGTCGACAGTTTAACTGTGTCGACCTTCTACACTGTCGATCATTTGTCTGTCAAACTTTTGTACCTTTTGACCATGTTGACCTATTGCCTGTCGACCAATAAACTGGCGACCTATTTATTGTCGATCTTTCATCCAGATACCAAATAATTAACTGTGTGCACTTTATGAAATCACATTTTAAAAAGGTATAAGTTAAACAATATTAATAGAAATAATAATGATAAAACAAATATGTTAAAGCATGCCACAGTGGGACAGAGCATAGATAACATGAAACAGCATAACATACCCTATGGTGCTGATCAGCGCGAGTCCCGTCAGGGTCAAAGGGAGGCAAGATATCTGGGCAGCGCTGTCAGCCTAAATCATCCTGACAGTGTTGTATGATGCTATGAGAACAGAGCAGTTGCTAGAAGACAAGGGGCGGGCTGGGGTAGAAAAGTGATCCTGCAGGGCTATCTTCTGTTAAAGGTCAAATATGTGAAACAGCCACGCTTTATGCCGAATGTGAGCCGTGGCAATAATGAAAAGCAAAAAAAGGGAGATTGTGTCAGATGGTCCCCCAGGTGGGCAAGTGGATATAAAATGCTGTTTACTGTATATACTGTATGTATTTACTCGAACAGTTGCTCATCCGCCACCAGTTCGCATAACCCACCATAAGTGAAGAGTTGGGACATGTCAAGGAGGTTCTCAGCAAAGCTGGTGTAGTTGTTTCCCATGCTGTTGTGGGACATGATGGACAATTCCTCCAAGTTGTCCACCACGTGCCTCACAGTTAGTTCACACACGTCCTTAGCCATTATGTGAGTGTCATACATGAGATAGGAGAGGGCCGGAACAATGGTGTAAGGCACCATCTCCCCATTAACATTCAAAAACTCAATTGCCATGTTCGAGAAATGAAAATCCAAATGCAAAGCAAGTGAAGTATCCAAATGGAAAATTCTAGTTAAAGTGTTAAATCCTTAGCAGTGGTGACTCCAGAGTGGGGCTACAGCTGCATTTGGGGTGACACCAACTGTCACCCCAAATGCTGCCAAACATCACTGGCAGTTGGTGTGGCTCCCCTATTTGAACATTGGACTGCGCTGCAACCCCACCTCTGAAACCGCCATTGAGCAAACAGTCCCACAGCACTTGGGACATGTTGCTTTGTCACCCAATCACCCCAGTCGAGAGGAAACATTTTACCACTTTTTACCCCCTTAGGAGTCGAATTTCAATAAAAATTGCTTCATAGTTTGTGCCTACATCATGGAAGGAATTTACTCCCCGAATCGTTTGGGCTGGCATTGATGAGAGAGAGAGAGAGAGAGAGAGAGAGAGAGAGATGAGGTGGCGCTCCAAGACAGTTGGCAAAGTAAAAAAATTACTTTATTTCTGACGTTTCAGAGACCGAATCTCTTTTCCCAAGGAACAGTAAGTTACTAAGTGTAACAATCTTACCTAAATATTCCACACATGTGTGAAGGACCTCCCTCACCAATCAGTGTGATTGCCAAGGGTTGCTACAGTGTACGGATAATGGCGTCTCACGGTTATACAATCAGTGGATCTGGATGGAGCGGAGCTTGAACGGGACATACAGAGGACTGGCTGGTCATGTATGAAGGTAGCGGTGCAGAAATATGCAGTATATTTGCTGCCAGAACCGGATTAAGGGGGGGCACAGGGGGCAAATACCCCCGGGACCCGCTCTCTCTTGCCAGAACTGCTATAAACCAGCTCTAGTGCTGCTGTGTGGGAACAATTTTGCTAACCTCTAGCCTCCGTTGCCCGTGCTGCAGCTTTCGGTGGAGGCTGGAGAATAGCAGATTTGGTCCCCTTCCTGGCCAGTGTGGTGGCCGGCACCTGTCTTCACTTGCTCTCCTCCGGTGGTGAGGTGACACTGGGGGATGAGACTATGAAGCTGCCTCACAATGCTGGACCTCTGGGAGGACTGATCTGAACATAGCCCATCCCAGTCTGGAGAGGTCAGTAGGCAAAACTGTAAAGTTATGGGGGTAGTCAATCATTAAATTTTTTTATAAGGGCTGGGGGTGAGGGAGGAGAATCTATAAATATATAAGGGCTGCGGGTGAAGAGGGAGAGTCAATAAATATCTAAGCGTGGTGGTGAGATCATTAAGTATATAAGGGATGGGGGTGAGAGGGATCATTAAATATATATGGGATTGTGGTGAGGGGGAGAAGATCATTAAATGTATTATATATGAGGTGAGATAAAATCTTTAAAATTTATTATTTATGGGGTGGGAGTGATGAGTTGTTGAGAGCGGGAAAGATACATATAAAAGGGAAGGAGGGGGCATTTACAACACATAATTGAATGGTTTGTGTGTGTGTGTGTATATATATATATATATAGTTAACAATACAGTATATACAGTATATATACACAGAATTATAAATGGGGTGAGGTAATATCCTTAAATATATTATTTATGGGCTGGGAGTGATGAGCTGCTGGGAGGGGGAAGATACAAAATTATAAATAAATATATATATATATATATATTATATATGTGCATATAGTTAGTTCAAGCGCCTGGCGAGTTGCAGAAAACAGACCTTTTAAGTGATTTATATAACAGCTTGTTTAGTGAAATAAAAGTGTATAAGTGCAATTAAATAGAAAATACATTAGTGTTGACTTCCACAAGTTACATTAAAAAAAAATTATGTATTGATACATATAACAAACATATAACCAATTGCTCAGTAGACCTGCACCTAGTTTTAGCAGCGATAGGTTAAATTCTAGCTTGTGCAAAACCGTGCTAAAAAGTGCCGTGTGCTGCGCAAAATATATACAGTATCTGGTAGTTCAGTAGAAAATGAATATCTTAATAGAAGATAGACATATATATAAATCTTATCTCTTAAAATATCCAAAATTCATACACATATATACACAGAGGAAATAACATATTTTTAAAAACGATATGGATTTGTAAAAAAAAACAAAAACAAACAATGCTTATCTGATACTGTGATAAAATAATTCAGAGTTCATTGGGCAAGAGGAGGCAGCTACCCAAAGCGTTTCGTCCTCCTGGGACTTTATCAAATGCCAGGCGCTTGAACTAACTATGGACCTGATTCAGAGCCACTCGCTAGATGTGATCGCTCACTCCCAGCGTATGCAAATCCAGCGCACACCCAGCAAGGCAAGCGATCGCACGGCAAGGCATTAGCACGCCCACTATGTCTTGGCGAGTGATCACTTTGTGTATGCAGACGCCCACCAGCCATTCTTAAGACGCCAACTTGCGCATGTCATCTCCTGGAAGTGCTTTAAAACATTGGTACATCGAGAACCATCGGATGCGATCGCAGCGCTTGAGGTTGACTATACCTGGCCACAAGCACTGCAAGCACTTCAGTGTGAAATACAACCAGGTGACGTGTACAATGACGCTGCCTGTTAATTATGCACGCCTATGAAATGGCATTGAAACACACAGGCACGCCTGCGTTCGCACCTCCACTCCCCGTTTCTAGTGGCCTGCCCCTGTTACCACCCACAAATGGCCTCTCCTGTCACTCATTTCACTGGTCTATGCAGAGCAAGCGAGTGCTTCCCGATCTGTCGCAGTGGTTCACGCACGCGCATTGTGAAGCGTACGCATGCACAGAATGCAAATATCGGCCAGCTACGAGCGATCGCATCCTAGCGAGCAGGTCTTTATCAGGTCCTATATGTGCACATGTTTTATTGTAAGGGCATCCAACATAATGTCCTATACCAGTTGGTTTAACTGACACCCAGTATCTAAAGGGAGTAATCCGGCCCTGTATCTATCTATCTATCTATCTATCTATCTATCTATCTATCTATCTATCTGTCTATGTTACACTCTACTCCTCAACAGCCATTGCAGTAGTGCTGGTAGGACCTGCGCTGCTGCTGCCAGGCCCGGCGACAGGGTGACAAGAAGATTCAGCTATTGAATTTTAGCAATTTCTAAAATATTATATTGTCTGTACAA
Source organism: Taudactylus pleione (assembly GCA_031769625.1). Lineage (NCBI taxonomy): Eukaryota > Metazoa > Chordata > Amphibia > Anura > Myobatrachidae > Taudactylus > Taudactylus pleione. The sequence continues at coordinate 939,717 of JAUIMM010001601.1, forward strand.
AGAACCTGGCAGTGACAGGATTTCACAGGAATAAAATGAAATACTGATTGTATTTCTAATAGACAAAAAAAAAGTCATTTTATAACATTTTCTTTAGGAAGAGTTCTAAAGATATATATATATATATATATATATATATATATATACATAAATATATATATATATATATATATATACATACATACATACACACAGAGGTGCATAAATATTGGAACATTGACAGAATTTTCATATTTTGGCCTCTATTCACCACCACAATGGCTTTGAAATTAAACAAACAAGATGTGCTTTAACTGCAGACTTTCAGATTTAATTTGAGGGTAATTACATCCAAATCAGGTGAACGGTGTAGGAATTACAATGGTTTCTATATGTGCCTCCCACTTTTTAAGGGGCCAAAAGTAATGGGACTATCAACTCAAAAGCTATTTCATGGACAGGTGTGGGCTATTCCCTCATTATTTCATTTTCAATTAAGCAGGTAAAAGGTCTGGAGTTGATTCTAGGTGTGACATTTGCATTTGGAATCAGTTGCTGTCGACTCTCAATATGAGATCCAAAGAGCTGTCACTATCAGTGAAGCAAGCCATCATTAGGCTGAAAAATCAAAACAAACCATCAGAGAGATAGCAAAAACATTAGGTGTGGCCAAATCAACTGTTTGGAGCAGTCTTAAAAAGAAAGAATGCACTGGAGAGCTCAGCAACACCAAAAGACCCGGAAGACCACGAAAAACAACTGTGGTGGATGACAGAAGAATTATTTCCCTGGTAAAGAAAAACCCCTTCACAGCAGGTGGCCAAATCAAGAACACTCTCCAAGAGGTAGGTGTATATGTGTCAAGGTCAACAATCAAGAGAAGACTTCACAAGAGTGAATATAGAGGGTTCACCACAAGATGTAAACCATTGGTGAGCCTCAAAAACAGGAAGACCAGATTAGAGTTTGCCAAACAACATCTAAAAAAACCATTACAGTTCTGGAACAACATCTTATGGACAGATGAGACAAAGATCAACTTGTACCAGAGTGATGGGAAGAGAAGAGTATGGAGAAGGAAAGGAACTGCTCATGATCCAAAACATACCACCTCATCAGTGAAGCATTGTGGTGGTAGTGTCATGGCGTGGGCATGTATGGCTGCCAATGGAACTGGTTCCCTTGTATTTATTGATGATGTGACTGCTGACAAAAGCAGCAGAATGAATTCTGAAGTGTTTCAGGCAATATTATATGCTCATATTCAGTCAAATGCTTCAGAACTCATTGGATGGCGCTTCACAGTGCAGATGGATAATGACCCGAAGCATACTGCAAAAGCTACCAAAGAGTTTTTTAAGGCTAAAAAGTGGAATGTTATGCAATGGCCAAGTCAATCCTCTGACCTGAATCCGATTGAGCATGCATTTCACTTGATGAAGACAAGACTGAAGGGAAAATGCCCCAAGAACAAGCAGGACCTGAAGACATTTGCAGTAGAGGACTGGCAGAGCATCACCAGGGATGAAACCCAGCGTCTGGTGATGTCTATGCGTTCCAGACTTCAGGCTGTAATTGCCTCCAAAGTATTTGCAACAAAGTATTAAAAAGTGAAAGTTAGATTTAGGATTGTTTAGTTTATCCCATTACTTTTGGCCCCTTAAAAAGTGGGAGGCACATATAGAAACTGTTGTAATTCCTACACCGTTCACCTGATTTGGATGTAATTACCCTCAAATTAAATCTGAAAGTCTGCATTTCAAAGCCATTGTGGTGGTGAATAGAGGCCAAAATATGAAAATTCTGTCAATGTCCCAATATTTATGCACCTGACTGTATATATAGCATCTAACAAAGTCTCAAGACAAAAAGCGTTAGGGCATGTTGCCTTCCTCTGACCTGGCATCTGCTATACGCTCCATTGCCTGGCTAATTCACGAAACGCGGTGGCCTGGCATGGCATTGGGACAGATCATCCTGCCACTTTCTGCTGTCCCTTGGTGAACTTAATGTAGTGAAAAGCAAACAAGTAATCCTGCACCAGTATATAGGACTTTATTTAAACCCAACTATATTATCAATAGATCAAAAATTTGAATAATTGATTGTTTTTGTGGCAGTGGTGTAACTAGGGTATTTGGAGCCCAGGGCAAATGTAAAAATGGAAGCCCCCCCCGTTATGTGCGAAAAATGGGCATGGTCACCTAAAAATGGGGCATGTCAACATGACACACTCTTTTATCATCACATTACTTTGCATATGCACCTTAACCCCAGTAGTGCCCCTTATACCGTACCCCCAGTATGCAATGTCCCCAGTTGTGGTCCGTCTTATGCAGGCCCATAGTAGTGCACCTTATGCAGTATCCCCAGTAGTGGTGCCCCTTATGCAGCCCCTCATTAGTTCCCCTTATTCAGTGCCTCCAGTAGTGGTCCCCCCCTTCCCTATCCAGTGCCCCTTATACAGTGCCCCCTGTAGTGGTCCTCCCTATTTAGTGCCCCCAGTAGTGGTCCCCTAGTAGTAAGCCCCTTATATAGTGCCCTCAGCAGTAGCACCCCATGCATTGCCCCTAGTAGTGGCCCCCCTTATACAGGCCCCCAGCAGTGATCCCCCCTATCCAGTGCCCCCTATACAGGGCCCCCTGTAGTGGTCCTCCCTATTTAGTGCCCCCAGTAGTGGTCCCCTAGTAGTAAGCCCCTTAAATAGTGCCACCAGTAGTAGTCCCCCCAGTAGACGTTCCCCCTCCTGATGCAGTGCCCCCAGTAGTAGCTCCCCCCAGTAATAGTGTCCCCAGTAGTAGCTGCCCCCCAGTAATGGTGCCCCCAGTAGTAGCTCCCCCCCAGTAATAGTGTCCCCAGTAGTAGTAGCTCCCCCCAGTAATAGTGTCCCTAGTAGTAGTAGCCCCCCAGTAATAGTGTCTCCAGTAGTAGTAGCTCCCCCCAGTAATAGTGTCCCTAGTAGTAGCACCCCCCCAGTAATAGTGACCCAAGTAGTAGTAGCCCCCCAGTAATAGTGTCCCCAGTAGTAGCAGCCCCCCAGTAATAGTGTCCCCAGTAGTAGCAGCCACCCAAGTAATTGTGTCCCCAGTAGTAGCACCCCCCCAGTAATAGTGTCCCCAGTAGTAGCAGCCCCTCCCAGTAATGGTGTCCCCAGTAGTAGCAGCCTCCCCAGTAATAGTGTCCCCAGTAGTAGCAGCCCCAAGTCATAGTGTCCCCAGTAGTAGTAGCCCTCCCAAGTGATAGTGTCCCCAGTAGTAGTAGCCCCCCAAGTGATAGTGTCCCCAGTAGTAGTAGTCCCCCCAAAGTGATAGTGTCCCCAGTAGTAGTAGCCCCTCCCAGTAATAGTGTCCCAAGTAGTAGTAGCCCCCCAGTAATAGTGTCCCCAGTAGTAGCACCCCCCCAGTAATAGTGTCCCCAGTAGTAGCAGCCCCTCCCAGTAATGGTGTCCCCAGTAGTAGCAGCCCCCCCAAGTGATAGTGTCCCCAGTAGTAGCAGCCCCCCAAGTGATAGTGTCCTCAGTAGTAGCAGCCTCCCCAGTAATAGTGTCCCCAGTAGTAGCACCCCCCCCAGTAATGGTGTCCCCAGTAGTAGCAGCCCCCCCAAGTGATAGTGTCCCCAGTAGTAGTAGCCCCTCCCAGTAATTGTGTCCCCAGTAGTAGCAGGCCCCCAAGTGATAGTGTCCCCAGTAGTAGTAGCCCCCCAAGTGATAGTGTCCCCAGTAGTAGTAGCCCCCCCCAAGTGATAGTGTCCCCAGTAGTAGTAAACCCTCCCAGTAATAGTGTCCCCAGTAGTAGTAGCCCCCCGTAGTGCAGACACACAAGTTACAAAAAAATAAATACAAAAAATACACTTACCTGAATCCACGCTCCTGCTCAGGCCACCGCTCCCGCCGCCGCATGTCAGTCCTCCCGGGCTGGCGCGCTATGCATTATGGGAGAGACATCATGACCTCATGACATCTCTCCCATTACCCACTGCAGGAGCCGGACGGAAGCTCGGCTCTTGCAGTGGGCGCGCAGCAGTCAATGAGAATCTATCTGACTCTCATTGGCTGCTGAATAACACACACATCGCTGCCGTGCTGGCGGCGATGTGTGTGTTAGCACAGTCTGAGCCCGCCTGCCACCCTCCTCCTGGCACTATTGGGCAAGCGCTCAGGGGGAGGGAAGGCGCTCAGCTGTGCAGCACAGGACCGGCGCTGGAAGCCTAGCGCCAGTCCTGTGTAAATGTGTAGCGCTGACCACACACACTGCAGTCGGCGCTACACTAGCTAACTAGGGCGGGCTGGTGGCTATATCAACAGGGGAGTACATACTCCTAAAGGTTGAAGCTGTCATAGCACGCTTTGGGGGGCAATTTAGCGCTTAAGGTATTTTCTGTCATTTATATCCCATATTGAGTGCTAATATTTTCGCCATTCTCTTACCGGACTTAATGTAGTGCGCAGTTCCAGTAATCACATTGGATACGGTTGCGTATTGCCTGGTGCAGTATATAAACCATGTGGTATCCAGCCCACAGTGTATATTCATTCGGAATGAGCATATTGTACCTATTGCAAATATAATTTTATGCTTTGTAAAATACATTCTTTTAAGCACCATGGAGTGCCCCCTATCTGCTTGTTTTTTTCTAGAATGTTGATAGACCCGTGAGATCCCTGGATTATTGTGCCAGTGGGTAGCTGTGGTCATATTAGAGAGGTGCTGGCGCTTATACACAGCTATATATACACAGTATATATATAGACTATATATAGTATATATAAAAGGAACTTCCAACGCGTTTCGTCTATCATCTATCAGACTTCATCACACCCATAGATAGATGATAGATAGAAACGCGTTGGAAGTACAGTACCTGAGTACCTTTTATGGACAGATAAGCCTTTTTTGTCATACATCTTGTACGTGTGTTTTTTAGCCATTGTCTGTTTTCTGTGTAATTAAATGTTTTTTAACCTTCATGTATTGTGAAGTGGGTGTTCTTTTGGTACTGATATGTTCCTAATGAAGCTGAGTTCAGCAATATATATGAATTACTGAAAACAGTAAACACTATGTTGAATTTTTTCTTTCTTCTATATACTACTAATTCCCATGGTGGTCATGTGACTGAAGTTTTCACCACCAGATAAGTGCCGATAATTTTTTTTATTTTTATTTTTGCCGTGTTATCATATCACTAATTTATTTGGTACGGTTAGGCTCTTATGTTACACTCCACGTTGTCTATTTCGTTCTTTGATGTGTACACCAGCACATGTTTGCACTGTGTAATTAGCAGCCACTCATTTATTCACATGAGAAGCATCACTTGTTATCATTAAATATCACACATTTTATTATTTATTATATTTATTATTTGAGTGCCCCCCACATTCATTTATCTCTCTCTCTCTCTCTATATATATATATGTGTATGTAACAGCACTTTACAGAGAACATTTAGTTATACACATCAGTTCCTGCCCCAGTGTAACTTACAATCTATGGCCCTCATTCAGAGCCACTCGCTAGCGGCAGTACGCTCGTTCCGAGCGATGTTCGCACATCTGCGCATGCGTACGGTTTTTAGTACGCATGCGCGAACCAGTCAGTGCGGCCGAAAATCGTTGGTACGCAATATAGCGAATGCCTGCTATTTTGAGTGACAGAATGAGGCGTATGTGGGTGGTAACAGGGGAAGGTGCTTGAAAACGGGGAGTGGAGATCCGAACGCAGGCGTGCTTAAATGTCAAAACGGGCGTTTTAAGGGAGTGCATAATTAATACAGCAGCGTCATTGACCACGTCACTTGGTTTTTTTTAACTCAGAACTGCTCGCAAAATAGAGGTTGAAAACACCAACCACAAGAATAGCGAGCAGTTCATATGCTGTACGATGTACTCGATTAATCTAATAAATAGCGGACATGACGTATGGTGCGTGCGGCCAGGGGGCGTTTTTATCAAAAAAACGAGCGTATGTTTTGCTCGCTCGTTCAGACTTAGAGGTGGGAACAGACTGCAATTTGCGAACGGATCATTTGAATAGCCACCCCTTGTTTTTGAACGAACGACCACAAATAGCGAACGGCTCTGAATCAGGCCCTATATTCCCTACCACATGTACACACACAAAGACATACTGGGGTTCATTTTATAGTGTCTGTCTATTTAGTAGTGAAGATGTTGCCCATAGCAACAAATCAGATTCTACTTAACATTAATCTAGTACCTTCTAGAAGATAATAGCTAGAATCTTATTAGTTGCGATGGCCAACATCTCCGCTTCTAAAAAAAAAGCACTTTAGTAAATATACCTCTAAGGCAGAAATTTACTAAAGGATGATTTATCCAAATTGACTGTTTCTAGCAGCTTTTGAAGCCACTGAATTTAATTTAAGGCAAAACTGGCATAGAAAAAAACATTTCTTACAACACACTGCCAACCTGTCATTCACTGAATTCATCAATGAATGGTTAGATAACCTGCTAAAAAACCGATGGGGAACCAACGGAAAAAAGCAATGGTTGTTGCTGGAAATAATGTGTGTGCAGGTGTTGATATTGCAGAGTTATGTAACCCTATTTTCCCCCCTAACCCTCCCTTAGGGGTGCCTAACCCTAACCTCCTCCCCAAGTGCCTACCCTAACCCCCCACTAAGTGCCTAAACCTAACCCCCCCTTCCCCGCAGCCTAAATCTAACCCTCCCGGTGGGGAGGTGCCTGATCGTAAGTAAGTCCCCTGGGAGCCCTGAAAGCTAACACTCCCCCCCCCACGGCTGTCCACGCCCGGCGCCCGGCTTACCTTTGTTCAGCATGCCTGGCGTTGGGCTCCCGGCGTAGGTCTAATAACAGGCGTCGGAATTTTGATGACTGTCATTAGTACCTTGCCGGGATTAGACAGTCGGGAAGACGGCGGTCGGTATTTAGACCGTCGGCTTCCTGACTACATCCTGTAGGCACACACCAGCGGATGACTCAAGCTATGAACAGCCCAGTTACTTAACCAGTGGTGTTGGATTTTTGATAGGTAGCAGGTACAGCTGTTACATGCACACTGAGGATGGAGTGGAACTTGAGCAGAGTGGGGTGACTTTATGCTGCTTGCAGTTAGTGGTACAAGATGCTGGAACACCATTATATGTGGGTATTAACTAGGTCTCTCATAGGAACTAAGTAGGAGACTACTGTCTTACACAGCACACAGTAAAAACAAAATGGCATCTGCACATGCTCAATAGTGATGTCGGTGGCCATCTTGGAACAGGGCATGAAGTCTCCTTGAAGGGATAGGAAGACTCACTACAAGCTCTTCATGTTACAAAAACATTCAAATAAGGCTTTCTCGTAGCAACCTGTTAAAGAAATTAGGTTAGACATAAAAATGCATTAACACAACACGTAACTTTAACTTGGCCTTCTCAGAAGATACTTTAGCAAAAGTTCCTTCACTGATAGCATGGGCCTTAACAACAGTCTCTGGACTCACTAACTTGGGACTGTTGCAACTATCACGATTCTTGGTGCTTTTCACACTTCTGGTTTATAAATCTTAGGGGGGACTTCAAATGCTTTCGCCAGCGGCTCTGACTAATAGGTGCCTGAGAGAGCAATTAAATTGTTCCTCTGTTCATTCATGATAGCCGCTGGTGCCAGCATTTCTGCTCGTACCCTTCTGAGGTGAGGAGCAGAAATGTGCGATAAGTTCTGGTTGCTAGCCCTAACCAGGACTTTAGACAGGTTTAGCCATTTTACATGGCTAAACCCGGTCAATTTGGGTGTGACAAGCATAATTATTAATGGGCTCTCTAAAACAATTGAATTGTAACATTGGACACCCATTAAATAGCATGCCTTATTAAACAATTGAATTGCAATTCACACCAATCTGACCTTGGTTTTGGCTTCTGGATACCTTGAGACTCACTGAATGCAATGTTTGAAAATTCCTCATCATACCTCTTAGGTGGTTTTCTGATATTTAATATTGCAGAAGACCTCCTCTGTGGTTGAACTTCCACACCGGTAGTCTCTGACTCAGATACATCTTCAGCTGCTGGAAGTTTGAATCTAGCTTTTGTCTTTCTCCTTTTGTAATGCACATAATTTAGGTCATACTTCCAAAACTTCTGAGATGTCTTGCACTTGGTTTTCTCTTTGACTATGCTTCAATGTCCATTAGGACAAATGTAGGAGAATGGTTCTTGCGATAAACTGCTTGCTTAGGTCTACATCCTTTAGCATACATCTTGCTCTCTCTACTAGTGTACGGTTTGCTCGTTCACTGACACCATTTTGCTCAGGAGTATAGGCAATGGATAATTGATGCTCTAATCCATATTTTCTTAAAAATTGTTCCACCTCTCAGTTGAGATACTCTCCACGGTTATCATATCTCAGGGTCTTTGGCCTGTAACCTTTTTGATTTTCTGTAATCTGGAATCTTTTCTGCCAATTTTTCTATGATGGAGTACACATTTGTTATCCTTGTGAAGTCAACTATAAACATCACAAACTATCTGTATCCACTCACAGACTATACTTCCATTGGCCCACATACATCTGTACTATTTAAAGTGGTTTCGCAGCTGTTTGTTGATTTTGGAAATGGCTGACCACTCTGTTTCCTCACATTTGTTCCCATTTCTGGTACATAAAACACGTCTAGGATTTCTGTACCTTTTGTTCTTGTTCCAATTTTTAAGAGAACTTTAATTGTCCCAACTTTAGTAGCTGTAAGGACTTGATTTCCAATTCCTTTGATGGTGATAGGGTTGAGTTTGGTTAACTTGGTAAACAATTCCTCAATGCAGCTGAAATACCTTGTTGCACCTGAATCAATATACTGTACCAACAATCTTTTCTGTAGCTATCTGTAACATTCAGGGCTGACTCATCTCTGCCATTGCCTTTCTTACTTTGTATAGAATTTGCACTCCGTTGCTTTGTGACCTGTCTTGTGACAATTGTAACATTTGAATTAAAATTTACTGATTTTTTTACAGTTGTCTCAGCATTCAAAGCACAGGTCACACATTCTTGAAACTGTAATAACCTTGCTCTGATTGTGTCTGTTGTTAACATTGCTGTGTTTGCCTCTAATGCTACAACCAAGAAGTCAAACTCAGGTGTCAAGTTCTGCATCATTGTTCTTGAACTTACAGATGGGAGTTAAAAGTGAATTTTGCCAACATTTTAAAAACTCGAATAAAAACAGTGAAAAATCACATTAAACACATTTTAATGTACCCCAAGCAATTATCCACTTGCATTCCATCAGACGTTAGTTGCTGAGAGACAGACATCATTTTGTAATCACTCATACTGCTGTATTCATTCAACTTGGTGTTATGTAATACACGCCTTTAATTTATTCTCCTCATGAGACCTCCATCTGGATACTCTGCCTGCCACTCTTACACAGCACACAGTAAAAAAAAAAGATGGCCCCTGCACATGTTTAGTAGTGATTTTGGTGGCCATCTTGGAACAGGGCCAGGAAGGTTGGTGTCTGCACAGTAGGGCATTCTTCTTTAAACAGTTGTAAAAGGTGGGATAATGCAAACTCAATCAGTTTCAGCTATTAAGTGAAAAAAAACCACTTAATCTTCCCATCCCCATTGCCCAATGCTGTATTTAAAAAGATGGTGGTGCTATGTATAAAAAAAATAACAAATGTGTGCCCACTTTTTATCTATAAAGAAATAATATTTCCCCTTTATTAATATAAGGAATTAATATTTCTCCTGTATTTGTGTGTTTATGTCCCATTTATCTGTTTTAATAAATAATGTGCCCATAATTAACAATTTCTTAATATATTGTGGCCTTCTATTATTTATTAATACATGTGAATGGTCACATTATCTCCCATAAAATATGTAATGTTATTTTCATGATATTGCCCCCAAAATGTTTCTTTAGTGTAATGGAAGTTCAAAGTTACTGTTAATTTTTTTCTATCTTGATTCTCTGTTATCCATTTTGAATTAAAAAAACCCACAATGGCTGAGGATGGATTTAGCTTCACAGTTTCCTGATACAGAATTAATTAATGGCCAGGTGCCCAACCAATCACAACCAGTCTCTCATCTGTCAGAGGCTAAAAAATCTGAAGAAATTGTTACTTGCAACACAGTATCAGGCCAATGTGGAGGGGTAGGACGATGGTTACTTGACCCCTTAATACTTGGGCAAACAACCAGATTTTGGTATAAGAGACCAATATCTCAGATGGCAAAAGCAGGAACATTATTGCGATGATACAAGTACTACCTCGATACTTATTAAATAGGCTTCCCCATGCACTGGTGAAAATTACCACTGTCGGGGATATCTCTCTGTTGTACAGGAAGAAATAGGAAAAAATCTTATATTTTTTTTCCCCCAGTGTATAAATTGGCTCCATTGGCAGCTGGCTACTAATCAGGAAATAGATTTACTGTAAATATAGTAGCAGAAGCTATGCACAGTGTTTTAATTGCCACTGCTACAAATAGTGCATCAGTGTTGGGGCCTGAATGTGAGTGGGTCCTGACTAGTGGCAGATTTTACCTAGGGGCTCCAGGGCTGCATCCCCCCGAGTATAATCCGCCACCTCAGTGAGCCAGTTGCAGTCCGTGGCTGCACTGGCTACACTGTGTCTGGCAATCACTTCCCATTGGAAGCACTACCTGCCAGTCACACACAGGACAGGCTGCCCCAGAGGGAGTTATTTTCTGCAAGTCCAGGCTGCGATTAGCAGAGCGCGTGCTTCCATTGGAAGTTGTTACTATGGGTAGCCCTAGCCGATGCAGTCCCTAGAAACTGGTGTTATGCGCATGCACAGCGCCACCGCCGCTTGTGCGCATGCGCCTGCCAGTTCCATTGTGCAGGCCCCAGGACCTGGTCGGACCGACCAGCCGCAGTGGCAGCCCACCTCATGCAAGAGGGTGGAAGTTGCTGCTGGTCCTGACTATGTTGGTCCACCCTCTTGATGAAAACATGTAGGTTTAACTATGCATTCTTCAGCCCCACAAATGCTCAAAGAACACAACAGGGGCCTCAGTAGGGTAGTTTGGCATCATTGGGCCCTACTACATATTTTGCTATTTGATGCAAATTACTACCCCTGGCAGTGGAGTTTTGTAAAAACATGAGGCTGGAAACAGTGGGGAAGATTTAGAGGTGGACGCTAACGCAATTCGGTTGCAGTTGGCCGATGGTGCAAATCTGGTCTTGTGTCCGCGAGCACATTGCAGCTGCAGACGGTGGTTGATTGACAGTCTGCAGCCATTTGGGGGCGGAGTGGGGGAAGTGTTTCAGAAACTGGGGCGTCGGACCAGTTTTTTAGGCGTGTCGAAACCAGCAATTGTGTCTTTCAATGCAGATTCACTGGTCTCGGCAGCTTAGTTGTGGCGGGCATTCTGAGCAACCTTAGGGTTGCTCTGATGCCAGATGGCCAGCAAGATGTTGCCGGTGGTGATCCTATGTTGCATCACTGGACGCATGCAGCGGATCTGAGAAGGAACAGGCTGGCATCTCAATTCAAAAGACGTTTCCTGCATCATTTACTGTACGTACTTTCTCAGATCCACTGCTACAGAAGATACAGCACCGACCATTCCTGTGTCCATCCAGTGTTTCTATTCAATTCTTTGAACTTGTATTTATTGTTACAGTATTTCTAATACTGAATAGCACACTCATTGATGATAAAAGGTTCTGCATTGTAGCACCTTTTAGCTCATGTACCGAAATGTATCAGTCAAGATTTTTTATTTCATACCATGCTGTTTTTTTTGTGTGCAATTATTGAAGCACAAAAGAGAGGAAGCATTGTTTATTACTTCATACATAACAAGTATCAGAAAATTGAAGCTTTCATTTCTCCTCACATTATTTCAGATGTATCATACAGTATCTATGAATACCACCTTGCCAGTATTTTACAGGTTATAGATTGGTTAGAACTCATGTAATTCATACATAAATCTACTTTTAGGTATGCATACATTTTATTTATGTGACAATTATATGGCAAGCCTAATTACAATCACAATCTGAAGTAAAACATTCAGACAAAATCTGGACATTATGAGGGGTATTCAATATGAAACGCTAACTTCACTGTCGAAGTTAACGTTTCATATCGGAGTTTTTACCTGCGTTAAAGTATCGGGCACGCTCCCGCTTCTCCCCGTATTCAATATAAAATTAACGAAAACGGGAAACTCCGAAATTGGATTTGCGTAAAGTTACGAATTTTTCCTTAAAAAAATTGTATGACCCCCCTAAAGTTGTAAAAACATGGGGGATCACTATGGGTACCCCCGTTTTAGCCTTTAATTGAAAGTCGGGGATTTAAATAGCCGCAGCAGGTGTTTTTTTCCTGACATTGAAGAAGTGTTGCAGAAGAGCACTTAGGTTATTTTTTTCGTTTTTTTAAGTGGTCCCATCAAATTTGGGGTACATGAAAATGGGTACTAGCATATTTTTAAGTCTCTAAAGTAAATTTTTTAAATTCTGCATTTGTGCACCTGCCGCTATAATTCTATTCTTCAAAACACCTGCCGCATACTTGCAGAATAGCCCTGAACCTATTTCCCTATTGTTTAACAATTTTTTCCCAGTTTTTTTTTTTCACCCCAATTTTGAAATTAATTTTTTGGGGTGTCCCTATTTTTTTTTTTACTTTTTTTGACACAGTTCTTTTTTAAATGTCATTCCCAGGGGTGCAGGCTATTTTTTTTTAAGCCTGCACCCCTAAACCCCAATTCTGCACTTTTTTTCGACACCTATTCAATGGTGAAAAGTTATCCCCGTTTTTTATCAAAGACTTTTCAAAACTGCGATAAGTCTTTGAAATTGAATACGGTGTAAAAGTAAATCCTGCGATAATGACGTCATACCTCCGATATTAACGCAAAAACAATGTTTTCGCTCCAATATTGAATACCCCTGTTAGAGTCCAATATACAGTAAATAGGAAAAATCCAGCTACAATGTACTGTACAGTTATACAGTCAGGCAGAACCTGCTTGCAGCTCGAGTGGTCAAAATTAGAAATGGACAGATTTTGAATTGGGAATAGGATGCATTCTAGTTCAACTTTAAGTGCCTTGCATGCAAAAAAAAGGACTATTACTTTGCGTTGCAACACGGTTTGTCTAGCTGTAAATTTGTGCCCAGTGGCTGGTTTTGCTCATATCTCTGTTGCAACATATACCCTGCTTACATAGCCGCATGGGCAAGTATAGACTATCTAGGAAGTATTCCAAGAGCACTCTCCAATTAATAGCAAAAAAGTAGTCTAGGGTCTACAATGATTAATGTTATCTAAAGATAGTATTACCTATTGGGGGCCATGCTTTGAAAAATCTCGCTTTTCAGAACTTGAGAAATTTGCAAAGATCACTATCCCCATTGACAATTGGGGGGACTGCGGTACTTAGGTGCAGAAACGTAACTAAACATTTGATGCCCTGTGCAAGAAAGAGCATTGGTGCCCCAATCCATTTTTTAAACAGGGTCATTGGGCACAGAAAAGTGTTGTCGCCCTGAGGGAAAGGGGCGTGACAAATCTCATTTGTCCCGTACGATGATGAAGGGGCACCGATCCCTTGGTACAAACATCCAGAGCCACCGTTATCCAGATGTAACTGCCAAATACAGTGTGAATCCAACAGCTGCAGTGATGATACGCAATGATTATGCAGTATAACTCACCAGCTCTAGCTGTAGGAGAGTGATGGTGAAGCTGCACGTGCACAGGCCTGGAGCCAGCAGTGTGGATCACCGACTGATAGAAAGAGTGCTGCTTGCAGTATATATATAATATATATACACACAAATGTCCTGACTGACTGATTCCTCAATGCCTAGCCCAAACGCCTGGACCTAGATACATGCATTTCGGGGAGTATATGTCTTCCATGGCGTAGGCACCCATTAAGCAGGGATTTTTCAAAATTCAACTACTAAGGGGGTTAAAAGGGATAAAATGTTTCCTCCCCCTGTGCAGCGTCTTGACTGAAAGACTCACCAACGCACTGCCCAAACCCCTTGACCTAGAAAAATGAAATTCGAGTAGAATATTCCTTCCATGATACAAGCACTCACTAAGCAGGGATTTTTTTAAATTCGATCCCTTAAGGGGGTGAAAAGTGGTAAAATGCTTCCTCTCGACCAAGGTGAGTGGGTGACAAAGCAAAATGTCCCAAGTGCTGTGGAACTGTACAGTAAACCCATTGTCTGGGTCGAGTGGCGTCTTCAAGGGTGGTGCTGCAGCACAGTCCAATATTCAAATAGGGAAGCCACACAAACTGCCAGTGATATTTGACAGCATTTGGAGTGACAGTTGGTGTGGCTCTCCTATTTGAATATTGGACTGCGCTGCAGCCCCACCTATGAAGCCGCCACTGCTAAGGATTAAAAAAAACTTAATTTACTTAATCTTGATATTAGCACACTTTTATTATATGACTGTAATAAACGGTATGCAATCGGGAAGCCGGCTGACTTAAGTCCCGACAGCCGGCTTCCCGATTGCTTTATCCCGGCTAGGGTTAAATGACAGGCGTCTGTCATTTTACTGAGGCCGGGAGACCGGTGCCCGGCATCCCGATCGAAGAGATGCCGGGCGCCGCTGCGGACAGCCGTGGGGGGAAGGGTTAGGTTTACGGCTCCCGGGGGGACTTTGGGTTAGGCATCCCCCCGGGAGGTTAGGGTTAGGCTAGGGGGAGGGATAGGGTTAGGCACCCCCGGGGGGGACTTAGGGTTAGGCACCCCCCTGGGTTTCGTGGCGGGGAAGGGGGGGTTAGGTTTAGGCACTTAGAGGGGGGATTAGGGTTAGGCACTGGGGGAAAGTTAGGGTTAGGCATCCCTAAGGAGGGTTAGGGTTAGGGGGGTTAGGTTAGGTTAGTTGATACTTACCTGGGGACGATCGGGATTTTCAGCTGTGTCGGCCTGCCGCTGTCGGTAATTCGTATGTATTCCTAATAAACATAATGATCTCAAGAAAACTCAAGAAAAACACTATCAGTGAATCTGCATAAAATAAGATCCTACATATGAAATAGGAAGATGGGAAAAGGGAAGGACACACAAAGAAAAGAAAATAAAAAGGGAAAAAGAAGTCGGGGGAAGGAGGGAGAGAGAAGAGAAAGAAGATAAAAGAAAGGAAGAAAATAACACACTTGCTTCTAGTCCAGAGGTTCCCATACGCGGTCCTCAGGGCTCCTCAACAGTTCAGGTTTTAGAGATATCCATGGTTGAGCACAAGTAACTAAATCAAATTGACTGATGTACTAATTAAATCACCTGTGCTCAACCATGGATATCTCTAAAACCTGAACAGAACCTTGAGGACTGCGTTTGGAGACCTATGTCCTAGTCATATAGAATACAGTAGGTAGAGGAGTAAGCACCTCATGATCAGTTACATAGGCCAGCCTAAAGTCAAAGGCAATGTCAACACCAACACAGTAGGTCTAGAGGCTAGGGCTTTGCCAGCAGATGTGAAACAAGGTGCCGGGAGCGCCCAAACAACGTTGTATTGTTGTTTTGCTCTTCTAGTGTTTAGTGTTTCCAGTACACAAACACTAGAAGAGCAAGCATGAGCTAAACAGAATATTTTTCCCAGTTATCCTCCCCTAATTCCTCTCCAATCTTAGTTATTTTAAGTAAATTGTGGAAGGGATAGACTTGCATCATCGGAGAATAGATTATATATCAAGGATATAGCATGAGTTGGGGCAGTAGGACTGGCACAAAAGTACTCAAAAGGCATAAGAGCCATATGTAAGGTGCCGGAGGATATGAGAGATTGTAGGAAATGGTGGACCTGTAGATAACGGCAGTCATCTCCCAAAGAAAAATTAAACTTATTATGCACATCTTTAAAGGGCGCTATTAAGCCCCCACTCACCAGCTGTCCAATTTGGAAAAGGCCCACATCAAAGGGCTGCACCAGGAGGGAAATAGTTGTTTGATAAAAAATGACATGTAAGAGGAGGCTAATGAGGAGATTAATGATTCTTTCTAAGAGACTTCCAACAAGACAGTTTGCGTCCTATTGTAGAGTGGGAGGTACTGGAAAGGGTGGGGAGCAACAGAGCTCGATCTGTACCAAACGTTTTGTTGTATCCACTGTGGGCCATTCTAGGATTTGAGTGAGGAGGCAAGCATAGTAATACCCCTGTATCTTAGGGAGCTGTAGACCCCCCTATGTGCGAGCCTCAAACGTGGTCCCCCACCTTCACAAACAATGTCCCTAATAAGAACCTGAATGTCTAGAAACCATCGGGTGTGTATCTTAGTGGGCCAAGCTTGCAAGAGGTAAAGAATACACAGAAAAAGAAAAGAAAAAAGTACTCCTAAATTAAGGGGCACACCTCAACAAATTATAACTTTTAATAGATAAATTTGTATAAAATCAAGGAATCAGTACCACAAAATCTTAAGTCTTAAATCTTAAGAACATGTATGAGTTTAAAATAATAAACCAAATATGTCATATATATGTATTAAAAGTTATATTTTATTTATATTTATATTGCATTTAGGAGTACTTTTTTAGTTTATTTTTCTGTGTATTACCTTAGGTCCCTGCTCCAAGGGTGCAGCCTCTCTAATCTTATTGCAGGAATCAATAATTCTATTTTGTATCTATGATACATTGTTGGATAGTTTTCAATCTGTTTGCAAGAAGCTTTGCAAATAACTTGACATCAACATTAAGGAGATTGGATCCACAGGGAGGGGTCCTTACCATATATGGGAATGACCGTAATGTGGGCTTCTAGGGACTGGTGAGAGAAGGTGGTCTGCTCTGAAACAGTAGTATAATCCTCATACGCGCACGCAGGGGGATTTTTGAGTACCCAGAAACCCCCCCTGCCCGCCAATTGGTTTAAGTGTAGTGCGGACCGCAGTAAGTGTGGTTTGCACTACACAGTCACAAACACCGCTGCTGGCGTCGGGTAGTACACTTGTACTACCCGGCGGCAGTATGTTTGTTTTAGTAGCCAATGAGAGTCAGACAGACTCTCATTGGCTGCTGCATCCACAGAGGGAGCCTGGCTGAGCTCACTCATGAAATTCGCCTTCTGGCTCCCGCAGTGTGTGATAGGAGAGACGTCATGACGTCTCTCCCATAGTGCCGAGTGGGAGGACAGAAGAGCGGACTGTGACGGGCACAGGATCGGGGATTCATGTAAGTATATTGTTTTTTTCTTCACTTGTGTTATATATGTAAGGGAGCACTGCATAGGGCGGACCACTACTGGGGCCACTGTATAAGGGGCACTACTGGGGTCACTGCATAGGGGGACCACTACTGGGGGCCCTGCATAGGGGTGGCGAATACTGGGGGCACTGCATAGGGTGGACCACTACAGAGGGCACTGTATAAGGGGCACTGCATGGGGTGGACCACTACTGGGGGCACTGTATAAGGGGCACTGCATAGGGGGACCACTACTGGGGGCACTGTATAAGGGGCACTACTGGGAGCACTGCATAGTGGGGACCACTACAGGGGGCACTGTATAATGGGCACTACTGGAGGGAGGGGGGTCTTTAATAAATCATGCTGCCTGTATATATTTGCCTGCTGCATTCATGTTTAGTGATAGAGGTGTGTGTGTATGTGTGTGTCTGTCTGTGTCAATCAGCGTGTGTGTACCCCGTCATAGGTGGTATGTTTTACTGTAGTGGTCCTAAATCCTGTGTAAGCTATTTATATTTATATATATATATATATATATATATATATACGCTAGCTGGAGTACCCGGCGTTGCCTGAGATTTAAAGAATGTTTGTTTACAGCTCATCCTCCAGGAAACCTCTTCTTAGGCAGGCCTCAGGAAAAGTGTGACAACGTCCCCATCAACAGTCCTAAGGTCATCGAAGGAAGTAGGACCTGTAACGGTGTAAAGCAAACTTCGGAGATATAAGCATTCAAAATTTGTAGGATGTACAGTGTAAACATGGCCAAGAGCTTCTGTTGCTCTGATACCAGGATGACCATCTACAGCGACTCCCTGCTTTCTGCGCATAAAAACTTTGGGAGAGGCATTCCATGTGTAATATTTTGGCAGCTCACAGTACAACAGGGTCCCTGCAAAGTCATCATTTTGACACAGTTGGAAGAAAGAGTTAATGTTAGTGCGTAATTTGGTATTGTCAGAGAGCTGAGAATGCTGGCAAAGCCTGCTAAAGCTCTCTTCGATAATAAACATTAAGATCATGACAAAACATGACAACACAAAATGCTTGCTCCGAGGCCCTACCCATATGCCGTGAGGCCCCACAATGAGCGTCCAGCAAAAATTTTTAATAAAGTTTTAAATTAATTAAAAATGAACAGTAATTAATTTCGATTTAAAAATTTTTAGTTGCCTCCGCCCTGTTTTAATAAGGTCGTATGTAAAATGTCACGATCTTTGCTTGTAAACTGTGGATTTGTATAGAAAGACAAAAGTACAGAAGGACAAATTTTCGCTTTGATATAGTAGAGAAGATAGAAAAGAAAAAATAATAGATAAGCTAAATCCTTTTGTAATTCCGTACCTGACCTGTAGAGGGCAAATGCTATGCAAAAATTGTGTTTCTTAATTAATTAAAAAGTAACAGTAATTAATTTCGATTCAAATTCTTGTTAGTTGCCTCCGCCGTGTTTTAATATGCTTGTATGTTAAAGGTCACGATCGTGGCTTATAAACTGTGGATCTGTATCGTGTGTGTATATATATATATATATATATATAAATATATATATATATATATACACACATATATATATAAATATTTATTTATTTGTGGCTAGATATTTTTTCATTCATTCGGTAACCAAGGATTTGGAAACTCCCCTTTCAAAATCCTGCGTTTGCCACGGAATCCTCGTGGAGCAGTGTTATTTTATCCTATCCTTATAGTAATTAATGGTGAAGCCATCTGGGCCAGAGCTTTTCCCAGAAGGGGTAGATTTGATAGTATCTTCTACTTCTGGCACTGTAAAAGGCCTCTGTAATTCTTCACTATCCAGTTCAGCAAGCTTAAGGAACCCTATTCTACTGAGGTAGTAACCAATGGCTCATTGTTTCGGCAAAACTTCAGGTTAAGCTCAAGGGTCGAGCGAGTAAAGTGAAGAATAATATGTACAGAATGCCGCTGACCTTCTCATCCTTAATAGAGGGGATAAAGGAAAGAGCTCTCTGGGCCCGGAGAGCTCTAGCCAACATTTTGCCTGGTCTATTGCCCCAATGGTAGTGCCGGCTATGGCATTTCCAAAAAACAATGCTTGACTTTGTCCAAAAGGAGTTTATTCAGTGCTGTGCAGGTTTCACTAACTCCAGGGAAGCTTTATGGGAGGTCTCTAGGGTCTGTATTTTCTGTAATAATCCCTCTATCTGCCCCACCCTTTGTTTCTTCAAGTAAGATCCCAGCTGAATGCATTCCCCTATTCTAATGTGGTAAGCCTGGATACATCAGGGGTTACGTTAAGTGGTAAGCCTGGATACATCAGGGGTTACGTTACAATCTATATATACATCAACGGCCTTCTCAAGTTGGGATCTACAGTAGGGATCATTCAGTAAGGATTAGTTGAAATGCTAGGTTCTGCATTGAGGGTCTACGAACCCTAGGGATAGGTTGAGAAGGACCAGGGCATGGCCAGACCAAGTCATCATACCTATAAAAGCTGTCTGTATTAGACGGACATGTTAATGACCAACAATATGTAATGTATCCTGGAATAGAACTGATTTGGGTGTGAAAAATGAGTGAAATCCCTATCCATGAGGTGAAGGATACACCAAACATCGAACAGCTGGTGAGTGCGTAGCATGAGCCTTACCCGTCGAGTTGTATGGCCCAGAATAGTAGAGGAACCGGAAGAGATATTTTGCTGGTGATCCATGCCCAATTCAAGTCACCACCAACTACCAAGATCCCCTCCTGAAGCAAGTAAATTCTCTCCAGGACATTTTCAAGAAAGACCGGTTGGCCCTGATTGGGGACATACTATAAATGTTCACAATTGTAAAAACTTGATTAAACACAGAACATTTAACAAGTAGGCATTCCAACCGATGACACAGGCAGATGTTTAGCGAATATAGGATTAGATTTAGATTGGGTGTAGTTGCAATAATATAACATGGGATAGAATCTATTGCTAAGACGGGGGATGGAAATAGAATGACACAAGTGAAACTCTTGAACTATGATAATGTCAGCCCTATCAGTCTGAAAGGAACGGAGGGCTTTAACCCTTTTAAGCCCTCTGTCATTAACCAAGACTATTTGGAGTGTGGCAGCCATGGATATAGAAAGAGGAGAAGTGGGCAGAGCAGAATGGAGTGGAGCAGAAGGAGCAAGATTAAGAGCCCAGTCGGGAAGGAGAGAGACAAAGAGGAGAAAGAGACAGATTGGGGACAGAAACAAAAAAAAAGAGAAAAATTGCAATGGTACAACAGTACTATATAAACAGTGAAAACCACAACCGGACATTAAGGGAAGCGCCAGGGGAAAAATCAGTGGTAGGGGGCACACTAGGGGATAGTCACTTTGTCATCCTAAGGATGTAAATGCAATATGAGAAACAACAAATAACAATATATGTGTATGTAAGCTGTGTATATACTTCCATAATGAATAAATAGGAAGGCAATATGTGCAAGCCTAAACGGATTAAGACATACATGGTGCAACAAAGGAGTAGAGAACTATAGAAAACGGCATGAGTATCACTAGAACAGAGGGACCTAATATATCCTCCAGCAGACTAATTCTATGGGTACATTTGAGTGAAACTAACAATTACCGCTACGGTTGCCGATGTAAGAGGGCATAACGGCTCTTAGTAGTGGAACTATCTCAGAAATAAAACAACATAAAACTAGAGCATATAGCAAACCAGCTGCAGTTCATGTAGGGTCAGACTCCTTTCAAAGATTCTGCTCCACTGGAATTCTTCCTGAGGTGTTGAAGCTGCTGCCAATCAGGAAGGGCTATGTTATCCAGGTCAGTGCAGAACAGAAGTCAGGAAGATCCTAGGAAGCCTAGAGAGTGAGAAGCTTGCCAGTGTGGGAAACCTGAAGGGACAGCAGAAATCCCCATCAGTATTTAAGATCCCATTTGCGGAGTGCCTCTGTAAGTGGTTTCAGGCTTGTGCACCATGAGAGGTCCTGAAAGATCTATAGATGAGTACTATAAAATTCCTCACCTTCCAGATTGTGGACCTTTCAAAGGATCTCTTCCTTTTATGAAAAGTAGTGGCATATCACGTCCCGTGGTCGATCAGTTAACGGACCTTTCAGTTGGAGGACTGTATGTGCATGGTCAAACTCGATGGAATCATTAGGATCCAAATCCAGGATTTCCTTGAACATTTTATTGAGGGTGTCTATAAGGCCGATGGAAGGTCATGAATCGGACTATTATTCCAGCGGCCAGGTCATCAAGTCTGTTTTGCATGGCCCCCAAGTCCAGAGACTGTTGGGAAAGCCTATCACAAGCTTGGGATAACTGGTCATCTGCAGATCTCTGTCTTCTTCCAGCGTAACAATATGAGACCCCGAGTGCTTGACAATCAGCTTGTACCATAAAGATCTGAGTCTGAAGAGATTCCTGTAGTCAGGATTCAAGTGCTTGCAATTCCTGCTTGGAAAGAAGTGTTCTCATATGCGTCAGTATCTTTGCAATTTCGCCTCCCAATTGAGACATTTGGGCATGAAGATTGACAGATGAGGGAGAGTGAGCCATATTAGGAGAGGAAATTGGAGTAATCCCAGGTAAGGCCTCATGAGTATCTGCATTATGTGAAATGGACAGGTAAGAATGTAAATGCTGTTGGGAAGAGTTATCATGTGATTTTCCGGAATCCTTCTTCTGCGAGCACCTATCTTTGCCCATTTGGAAAACATGATAAGGGAAGTTATATATGAAGTCAGCACTGTTGATGGAGGGATAACGAAGGTCACATTAGTGAGATGGCATAGTGAAAAGAGAGCACCTACATGAGGCCATTGGTGACGGCAATTGTCAGCATTACATGGGAGGCCAGGGTAGAAGGGGGCCAAGTATCAGACCCAACTACCTAGTGTGGAGTGGACAGAATCAGAGAAGGGCAATGTAGTAAGGCTGTCCACTATATCTCTGTATCAATGTGCTGCTTACCAGAAGAGGGACAGGCTCTATGGACCAACTGAGAGATTGTGTAAAGGGAAAGCTGCAAGATGGCTGCTTCCTCCTTGTCTCTCCCAGAAGCAATCCTCATCAGCAGCCAAGCAGATCAATCAGCATCTAGACAGCACACAGAGGGAAGGGGAGTCAGAGTTTCAGTAGTAGCAAATCCTCACTGGGGTGTACAGTGGGAGAGGAGGAGGGAGTGATATCCACAGCTTGCTCTTCAGGGTGTACCTAAAGCCTCCAGATAATTTTCAAGATTGCGTGTGACCCGCGGGTTCAGCTCATACTTGCCGACTATATTTTTCTCCTCCCCGGGAGAAGTCTGGGGAGGAGAAGCATCTGGGTGGCAGGACATGATGCTCCGTGTAATTAAGCCCCACCCCCTCACAATAGATTGCTGCAATTCGTGCAGATTTAAATAGGCGGCGCGAAATGAAGCGATTCTGGAATCGCGTCATTAAATAATCGTGAGCCTCCCACGAGTTCCGGGAGAGTAGGCATGTATGCTGGGTCCCAGCCTCAGGGAGCTCCTCGTCCAATGGGCTAGGTAATCCGGGGTCAAGTGGCCACACAGTAGGGCATAGATGATTGTCGGCCGCGGTTCGCAGTTTGAACCCGCAGCTTCTGTTAGATCTAGGCCTCAGCTGGGATATTCGTCCTGGGAGTGGTCCATCGCAACAAACGGTGTACCTGGGCGTTGCTGGACACAGGAGGGCACCGGTGGAGAGGTACTGGTGTAGGAGAAACTCCCCCCAAAAAACATAATTGTGGGTAAACCGCAGAAGCAGCCAGAAGGTACATCTGCTCCATCTGTCATCCAAGCCATGCACCCCGAATGTCATATTTAACCATGTTTCCTGTAACATTGTCTCAATGGTGCATTCTTGCAAACCCTAAATTTGTTGGATGAGGAGTGCTCTGCGCTGCTTCCATCCATATAAGTGAAAGGGACGTGCGGTGAGGGTAGGCATACTCCCTCCCCTATCATACTCCCTGTCATGCTCCAGAGTTTTTATATAAAAACTGTGTTTTTATACATGTGTGCCTACCCAGCCATTGACGTCACTGATTAGTGAGAGCCAGCAATCTTTAGGACCCACATCGGCTCTGTCCGGAGGCCTGACCTCCAACATGCACTATGCATTTTTTCAGCTTCTTTGTGCCTCTTTCTTCTTGGCATCCATGTTAGACGGATGTGTATTGTGATGCTCCCCAGTGTTATAGCCATACAAGGTCTAGTGGAGCACAGTTCCACACACCACTAGATTGCATACTTGCCGACAATCAGCTCCAGCCTTCCAGGAGGGAGCTGATTGTCGGCTAACAGCGGGGGGGGCGGGGCGGTCATTGGGGGCGGAGCCGGGGGCGGGCCAGCCAGAAGGTGGTATATTGGGGGTGGAGCCGGGGGCAGAGCCGCACGATTGCATCATCGTGGCTCTGCCCCTCTTCACAATGCCGTTATTTTCGGCAGTGTGAAGCAGGGGGCGGGGCCGCGATGACGCGATTCAGCGCGAATCGCATCACCGGCTCCCCCGCTGCGGGGGTTTCTAAACTTTTCAGGGGGGAGGACGGGAGGGTCGGAGGCTTCCGGGAGGCTTGCCTGCCTTTCCGGGGGGCCGGGAGCGGCACCCGAAAATCGGGAGGCTCCCGGCCAAATCGGGAGGGTAGGCAAGCCTGCTAGATTGTATGCTCCGATTCCACTTGGTGTGCTACAATGCCCAGCATACCCAATCACTCCAGACTGCATTTGATACTTAGTAAAATTGTACCTGCTTTATCCCTGTGTCTACAGCCACCTGTATTTCTGTCTGGTTAATAAATCTAATAACTGGTTAAGCTGTTTCACATTTGGACTAACCGCCACCAGCACCTTTGCTTTGCTCTTCACCAATCCAGCATGCCCCATCAGTGCTCCCAGGGCTCAGATTACGGAGCCCCAACTCTGCTAATACTCTGCTAATAGGTTACGGACGGAGTGTCCTAACCCTGGCCACTCTGCTAATATATGTTAAGCTTTCAGAGCTTTCCCCTCTGGAGATAACGCCATGCCATTGACTACCATTTCGAATTAGTAAAGCTCAAGTGACAGTGGGGGCGATTCAGACCCGGATGCTAAGCTGCGCTCTCTTGGCGCCAAAAGGGGCCGGGTATGCAAATTCCGCGATCGCACTGTCTGGTGCAAGAACGCCCTCTATGTCTTAGAGAGCGACGGCAGAGCGAACGTACGCCGGTGTAATGACGCCCACTTTTCTTTCTTAACACACGCCATCTCCAGGAAGTGTATGATTAATCAGAACCATCGAGAGCCATCGGAACTGCTTGCAGCCTCTGAGGTCGACTCTACCCCACTGCGAGCACTGCGATCACTGCAGGCTGAAATACAACCAAGTGACGTGTACAATGACGCCTCCATGCTAATTATGCACACCCATAAAACGCCAGTTAGACGCCCAGACATGCCTGTCGCAGCACCACTCCCCCGTTCACAAGCACCTTCCCCTGTTACCACCCACAAAAGGCACTGTCACTCAAAGTAGTGTCCACTCTGTGTACTACGAGCACACAATTGCCAAGCGCAGTGAGTGACTCACACATGCGCATATCGCCGCATGCGCAGACTCGCGACAATCGCCCATAGCGTGCGTTCACGGCTTAGCGTCTGGGTCTGAATCAGGGCCAGTGTGTTTTACCATTTGCGAATGTAAAGTAGTGTCCGTAAAACAGTAAAGTCTTTTGCTGCTGTGTTTTGCTTTTCAGTGGAAAGTGCTTCATTAGGACAGGCTCTTTTCAGATGCTCTATCTGGACAAGCAGACACGGTTAAATAGCTCTGATAATTTGTGGCTGAATAATGCCAAATCATTTGATATTCATGGGGGTAAACCCTGATAAATAATATGTAAATAAAATAAATATTTTAGAATCTTATGTGCATCTTTACTTGAAAGTAGAAAATAAATATACCTAAGCAAAATCAAGAAATGGTAAGATGATCATCATATATAGCATATTTTAGAAGTACAAAACAAAGAAGAAGAAACAGCACAGACCCTCTTTCTCTCTCACACACAATCAAATTATTTTATCTGGAATAAAAATCCCCAGGTGTGCATGCTGGTGCTGGTGCCTCCAGATACAACAAATAGATGACTGTACCAGGACAATGGAAAATCTCATGTAAAATATGTTCTTTATTTAGTACATACTGTATTAAAAACTGTCTTTTTTTAAGTATTTATTTTACAGTGGGAGTATGGGTGCTGGCCGCCTGCTTGCATTGTAGTTCCACAAGTGCCAAAGGCAGACATGTTGGCACCTGTAGTTCCACTGTAAAATACAATAGTTTAATACTATTTAACACTTTATTACCTCCGTACCTACCGCTGCAGGGGTGCGGGGAAGAGCCCTGGGCTTCAGACCAAGCCTGGGGTTTTCGGGAGGAGGGGAGGCCTTTTTTGGGGGGTCACCATCTCCCCTGAGATCCCTGGCTTGGCCTGAACGGCTTGGGGTGAGAATGCTTTGGCCATGGTGACCCGGTAATAGGTTCTCCTGGCTGTGGCATTACACCCTGGTCGGTTTGGGTCCGGTGCTGGTTTTATATATAGGGGACCCCAATACATTTTTTTTCCCCCCTATATTTAAAATCAGCACTGGCCCTGCAGCCAGGTGCTGGCTCTTAAATTACAGTGGAATCTTACTCATTTTGTTCCCTGTAATTTTAGGAACCAGGACTGGCTGACAAGACCGGGGCTGGTTATTCTTTTGGGGGGGACCCCACATAAATTTTTTAAAAATTAGTCCTAAAAATAGACTATTCATTAGTAAACATACACAAATCACACTGATTTGTGTATGTTTGATGGCAACTCGCAACTCAGGAGGTGGTGCATTCGAAACTTCTATTGACTCCCCAATTTGGCTGTAAAAACAGCTAAATATAGCAAAATGATTAATGGTAAATTCCTGATTTAGGCCTGTATTCAATTTGAGGCGGAAAGCTGAAATCCGCGGAAAAGTTTTGTTGATGATGTCATTTCGCCAGGTGGAAAAGTATCGCCGTAAACAATTTGAAAGACTTTCCGCCTAGGCAGAAAGTCAATGAAATGTAACCCCCGGGGAGCCTTCAAACAGTCCCCCAAAGGTAAACTGTAAAATTTAAAAAAAAACACTTGACACCCCAAAAAATCACCTTGAATTTGGGGGCGAAAAAAATGTTGGGGGACAAAGATAAAAACTGGTGAACTTGACTCTGGGGGGGTCCCCAAGTATGCCCCATGTGTTTTTTTCATTGCAGGGGCTTGCAACTGGTGGATTTTTCCAACTTAACTTTAGCAACTTTAAAATATGCTGACCCCCATTTTCAAGTACCCCAGATTTGCTGGGATAAATTATTTTCTGCAAAAAATATTCCAGAATTAGGGGTGTGCACCGGCCACTTTTCGTGTTTTGGTTTTGGATCTGGATCTTTCTTCGTGTTTTGGATCTGGATTGGTCTTGCTAAAACCACCCTTCCGTGTTTTGGGTTCTGAGTTTTGGATCTGTATTTTTTTTTTAAAAAGCATAAAAACAGCTAAAATCACATAATTTGTGGGTTTTTCTGCTCCTATGCTATTATTAACCTCAATAACCTTAATTTCCACTCATTTCCAGTCTATTCTGAACACCTCACACCTCACAATAGTGTTTTTATGTCCAAAAGGTGGCACCGAGGTAGCTGGATGACTATGCTAAGAGATACGAGTGGGCGGCACAAACACGTGGCCCATGTAGGAGTGACACTGCAGTGGCAGACAGGATGGCAGTTTGCAAAACTAGGCCCCAAACAGTACATAATGCAAAGAAAAAAAATAGGTGCAAGATGGAATTGTCCTCGGGCCCTCCCACCCTTATGTTGTATAAACAGGACATGCACACTTTAACAAACCAATCATTTCAGCGCCAGGGTCTGCCACACGACTGTTGCTGAAATGATTGGTTCGTTTGGGCCCCAACAAAACAAGCTGTCAATCTGTCCCTGCACAAACTGGCTCCACGGAGGCAAGATGTCGTCCTCATCCTCCTCATCCACCGATTCCTCACCCTCTTCAGTGTTGTGTACATCCTCATCCTCACAGAGTATTAACTCGTCCCCGCTGGAATCCACCACCACAGGTCCCTCTGTACGTTCTGGAGGCTGGTCTCCCTGGAAGAGTTGATAATTCATTTTTATGAACATCATCTTCTCCACATTTTGTGGAAGCAACCTCCTACACCTTTCGCTGACAAGGTTCCCAGCTGCACTAAACACTCTTTCGGAGAACACACTGGAAGGGGGCAACTCAGGTCAAATAGAGCCAGTTTGTACAGGGGCCTCCAAATTGCCTCTTTTTGCTGCCAGTACAGGTACGGACTGTCTGACATGCCTACTTGGATGCTGTCACCGATGTAATCCTCCACCATTCTGTCAGTGGTGACAGTATCATATGCAGTGACAGTAGACATGCCAGAAATTGTTGCCAGGTCCTTCAGTCCGGACCAGATGTCCAAACTTGGTCCTGCCTGCCCTGCATCACCACCAGCGGGTTGCTTAGTATACCTAAGTTTTTTCCTTTCAGCCCCAGTTGCGGGAGAAAATGAAGAAGGAGCTGTTGACGTGTCACGTTTCGCTTCAGCTGACAGTGTTTTCACCAGCAGGTCTTTGCACCTCTGCAGGCTTCTGTCGGCCGGAAAGAGAGACACCACATAGGCTTTAAACCTAGGATCGAGCACGGTGGCCAAAATTTAGTGGTCTGATTTCAAAAGATTGACCACCCTGGAATCCTGGCAAAGCGAATGAAGGGCTTCATCCACAAGTCCCACATGCCGAGCGGAATCGCTCCGTCTTAGCTCCTCCTTCACTTTCTCCAGCTGCTTCTGCAAAAGCCTGATGAGGGGAATGACCTGACTCAAGCTGGCAGTGTCTGAACTGACTTCACTTGTGGCAAGTTCGAAGGGCTGGAAAACCTTGCACAACACAGAAATCATTCTCCACTGCGCTTGAGTCAGGTGCATACCCCTCCTTTGCCTATGTCATAGGTGGATGTATAGGCTCGAATGGCCTTTTGCTGCTCCTCCATCCTCTGAAGCATATAGAGGGTTGAGTTCCACCGCGTCATAACCTCTTGCTTCAGGTGATGGCGGGGCAGGTTCAAGAGTGTTTGCTGGCGCTCCAGTCTTTGGCACGCAGTCGCTGAATGGAAAAAGTGGCCAGAAATTTTTCGGGCCACCCCTGTCGCTTTTCAGAAAATTCTGCACCACCAAGTTTATTGTGTGAGCAAAACATGGGACGTGCTGGAATTTGCCCAGATGTAATGCCCGCACAATATTGGTGGCGTTGTCAGATATCACAAATCCCCAGGAGAGTCTAAGTGGGGCAAGCCACTGGGTGATGATTTCCCTCAGTTTCTCTAAGAGGTTGTCGGTGGTGTGCCTCTTACTGAAACCGGTGATACACAGCGTAGCCTGCCTTAGAACGAGCTGGCGTTTCTGAGATGCTGCTACTGGTGACGCTGCTGTTGTTGCTGCGTAAGGTGATACATCTACCCAGTGGGCTGTCACAGTCATATAGTCCTTAGTCTGCCCTGTTCCACTTGTCCACATATCCGTGGTTAAGTGGACATTGGGTACAACGGCATTTTTCAGGACACTGAGGACACTTTTTCTGACATTTCTGTACAGTCTTGGTATCGCCTGCCTAGTGAAGTGGAATCTAGACGGGATTTGGAACCGGGCACACACTACCTCCATCAATTGTCTAAATCCCACTGCACTAATGGCGGATACCAGACGCACGTCTAACACCAACATAGCAGTCAAGGCCTCAGTTATACGTTTTGCTTCAGGATGACTGCTGTGGTACTTCATCCTCCTCGCTAAGGACTGTTGGAGGGTCAATTGTTTAGTAAAAGTAGTGGTGTTCCTACTTTCTCTCTGGGATGATGAACGACTCCCAGCAGCAGCGGCAGCAGGAGGCGTAGCAATGCAGGATCCTCTGGAGGAATCCCGGATAGGAGAGTCAGTCATGCCAGTGACATGGCCTGCAGGACTACTTCCGATCCTGACTAAGGAGGAAATTGACGAGGAGATAGTTGATGGTGTGGTTTGCAGGCACTTGGATCCAACAGGACAACGAGATTTAGGTGTCCCTGGACTGCTTACGGTCTTAGCCAAAGTTTCTGAACTTGACAGTAACTTTTTATGAACGCGCTGCAGGTGCCGTATAAGGGAGGATGTTCCTAGGTGGTTAACATCCCTACCCCTACTTATTTCACCTTTACATATGCTACATATGGCAAGACAGTTGTTGTCCGGATTTGTATAGAAATATTGCCAGACCAAAGAGGTGGAATGTTTGGTCTTCTGCCCAGGCATGACCATGATGGGCTTTTTCATCCCACGGACAACAACTGTCTCCCCTGGAGCCTGATTTAAACAAACCGTCACCATCAGAATCCTCCTCGCCAACTTCCTCCTCAGCGCCAGCTACACCGGTATCCTCATCCTGTTGTACTTCAACAGTGACATCTTCAATTTGCATATCAGCAAGTGGACTGTGGGTGCTCCTTTCAGCGCTTGCAGGGGGCGTGCAAATGGTGGAAAGAGCCACCTCTTCCCGTCCAGTGCTGGGAAGGTCAGGCATCGCAACCGCCACCACACTTGGACTCTCCTTGGGGATTTGTGATATCTTCTTAGAATGCACAGTTCTTCGCTGTGCTTTTGCCAGCTTACCTCATTTGATTTTTTTAGCGGGAGGAGGGCTTCCATTGTCATGTGAAGCTGAACCACTAGTCATGAACATAGGGAAAGACCTTAACCGTTCCTTGCCACTCCGTGTCGTAAATGGCATATTGGCAAGTTTACATTTCTCTTCAGATGATTTAAATGTTTTTTTCAAGGTCATTTTCCTGAACTTTGTCATTTGGGATTGTATGTGCCCTCTACTATGACATTGGGCATCGGCCTTGGCAGACGACGTTGATGGCATGTTATCGTCTATGTCATGACTAGTGGCAGCAGTTCAGCACTAGGAGGAAGTGGTTCTTGATCTTTCCCTATTTTATTTTTATTGGATTCAGTTTGGTCCTCCATTTATGTTATATTGATATATACGTGCGGCTAAGGCGCACACAGACACAGAAAATAATTTTTATTTTTGTTGGAGACTAGTGCACTTTGTGGGTTACACCACTCTTTAAGAAATGAGCCAGCCGGCTCTTTACTTATGAGACAGGCGCATGCTTGGCGCTGCTCCTTTGTTGATGCACGTGCAGCTACAGCCCACACAATTCACAAAGCCAGAAAAAAAAAGAAGAATTTTTTATTCTTTGTGGAGCGCACTTTGGGGGTTACACCACCCTTTAACAGACAGATGCACGCTTGGCGCTGCTGCTTTGAGGATGCACGTACAGTGCAGACAATTCACAAACACAGAAGAAAATGTTTTATTTTTGTTGGATTGCACTTTGGGGGTTACACCACCCTTTAACAGACAGACGCATGCTTGGCGCTGCTCCTTTGTTGATGCACGTGCAGCCACTGTGCACACAATTCACAAACACAGAAAATATTTTTTTATTTTGTTTGGAGTGCCCTTTAGGGGTTACAGCACCCTTTAACAGACAAGCCAGCCGGTCCTTTACTTATGGGACACAGGCGCACGCTTGGCGCTGCTCCTTTGTTGATGCACGTGCAGCCACTGTGCACACAATTCACAAACACAGAAAATATTTTTTTAGTTTGTTTGGAGTGCCCTTTGGGGGTTACAGCACCCTTTAACAGACAAGCCAGCCGGCTCTTTACTTATGGGACACAGGCGCACGCTTGGCACTACTTTGTTGATGCATGTCCGGCTACTGCGCACACAATTCACAAACACAAAAAAATATATTTTTTTATTTTTTTTGGAGTGCACTTTGGGGGTTACAGCACCCTTTAACGGTCAAGCCAGCAGGTCCTTTACCTATGACACAGGCGCATGCTTGGCGCTACTTTGTTGATGCACGTGCGGCTACTGCGCACACAATTCACAAACACAAAAAAATATATTTTTTTATTTTGTTTGGAGTGCCATTTGGGGGTTACAACACCCTTTAACGGACAAGCCAGCCGGCCCTTTACTTATGGGACACAGGCGCACGCTTGGCGCTGCTCCTTTGTTGATGCACGTGCAGCCACAGTGCACACAATTCACAAACACAGAAAATATTTTTTTATTTGGTTTGGAGTGCACTTTGGGGGTTACAGCACCCTTTAACGGTCAAGACAGCCGTCCCTTTACTTATGACACAGGCGCACGCTTGGCACTACTTTGTTGATGCATGTGCGGCTACTGCGCACACAATTCACAAACAGAAAAAAAATATCTTTTTTTTTTAACTTGGGGGGAGCATCCCTGATGGACAGAGCACCCCCTGGACAACACTACAGCACCTCTTTAGGACTGGGACACTGCTCAGGACTTTGGAGTGGACACAGCCCCTATGGACAACTGGCTGCACAACACAGTCCAGCCAGCCCCTATGGACTTTGGAGGAGTGGACACAGCCCCTATGGACAACAGCAGCACAGCACAACACAGCCAGCCCCTATGGACTTTGGAGGAGTGGACACAGCCCCTATGGACAACAGCAGCACAGCACAACACAGCCAGCCCTATGGACTTTGGAGGAGTGGACACAGCCCCTATGGACAACAGCAGCACAGCACAACACAGCCAGCCTCTATGGACTTTGCAGTAGTGGACACAGCCCCTATGGACAACAGCAGCACAGCACAGCACAACACTACACTACACAGCCCAGCCAGCCCTAACCCCACCCTCCCTCTTCACTGTCCACAGCCGAGTAAGAAAATGGCGCCGACGCGGGTACCTTATATAGGATCCAAAACCCGCGAGACCCGGAAGGCGGGATGATGACGTTTTGCCTCGATTTCAGATCCGAGTCAGGCGGGAAAAGTCGAGCCTGACTCGGATCCGCCTCGGTTCGGGGGGGCTCGGGGGGGTTCGGATTTCAGAAATCCGAACCCGCTCACCCCTATCCAGAATACTATTCTGCGCGACTTATACAAAAACGCTATTTAGCAGCTATTGAGCCCATTTAAAAACACCAAATACCTTCAGCAAGCCAAATCGGGGGGTACCATAGCTAACCCCCATGTCAGAGCATCATTGGGGGGTGTCAGGCTGATTTCCCCAAATCTGACAGTACTTTCCGCCTGTTCAAGTTTCGCCGGGTCCCGTTTTCACCTACTTTCAAATTGAATACGGGGATACGCGGGCACGCGCACGATACTTTTCCACCTACAAAACACGCGATCTAGGTGAAAAGTTCGGGAGGCGGAAAAGTATCACGGGTCTTTCAAATTGAATATGGCTCATTGGAAGAAATTAATGAAAAGTACTTCCGATTTGAGTCAATGGTGAATTAATTTCTAGTTAAAAAAAATGGCCAAATTTGCGGCATTAACTCACCCAAATTCAACCCCAAAAGATGAACAAATCATCCGACTTTAATCATAGTAAATTCCCGATTTCCAAAAAAGTTGTATTTTCATCCGAGATAGCAATCTCGGATCAAAACGAATCTTAGTAAATTTACCCCTAATGCTGCAGAGCACAGTCTTCATTATTCTTAATGGGTACTGCAGGTGGACCAATTTATCAAGCCCCGAAAGCTTAGCAGATCTAATTCTATAGGGAGAGCATTGCTGGAGGGGGATCTTCTGATCCCTCCCCGTAGTATTCATGCTTCTCCCTTCCAGGGCTGGCCCTACCCTATGTAATTTGGTACACACCATTCAGCCCAACACACACATTCTCTGTTGTCTTCCATCTGGCTGCACTTAGTCATGGGGCTAGTTGCGTTCTGGGATGGGCACCAGTTGCAGTGTTAGTTCTGTCTCTATGTTGCAATTCTTTGTTGTTGGGTAGCACCTTCTTATTTTGTGCATGGGTGTGGATTAAAGGATCAACAGTGTATAGTCAATAGGTTGACACCAGATGGTCGACAGGGTCAAATGGCCTACAGGGTCAAATGGTTGACTGTTAAATGGTCGACGTGGATTTCGGGAGACAGGGTGAAATTGTCGACATGGTCAAAAGGTTGACACAAATAGTGGACTTTTTTTGTTATTTTAAACCCTAAACCCCTTACCCTAACTCTCCCCCTGCAGGGTTAGGCACTATGGGGGTCTATTACTAAGCTTTGTTAGGAGATAAAGCAAATGGAGGTAAGGTACCAGCCAATCAGCTCCTAACTGCCATGTCACAGGCTGTGTTTGAAAAATGACAGTTAGGAGCTAATTGGCTGGTACCTTATCTCCGTTGCCTTTATCTCCTAACTAAGCTTAGTAAATAGACCCCTATGTGTCTACCTTTTCTGTGTTGACCATTTGTGTGTCGACCTTTTGACTCTGTCATCCTAAATTCATGTTGACCTTTTAACTGTCAACCATTTGACCCTGTCCACCATTTGCATGTTGACCATCTGATGTCGACCTCCTGACTGTACTGTCTATCTTCCATCCGAATACCTCTATGCATACGCGCATTTATTTTACTGCAGACCTTTTTCCTGGGATAGGCTCTCATCAGTGCTTTTTGTCAAATAATTTCTTATCTCTGCGATATGCTGCAATAAGAAATGTAAATTTTTGATGTCCAAAGCCAACAAAAATAAATAGACTCCTATACAGACCCTCCTCACTTAACAACCTACTCGTTTAACAACCTCTCGGGCTTACGACCAGCATTCCGACCAGCTGGAACCCCTAGTACAATGACTAATATGTTACTCTGAATGTAATTTTTTTATAACTACAATTGTACTGTACAGTATGTAAGAATTATGCAAAGTAAAACACAGTTACAGTATCAACTTAGAGTTTCCTTTAGACCTTTTCTTTATTCAGAATGAATAAAAATGATTACCTGTATTAAGTATATATGGCTCCTTGTTTAGTGACCAATTGGTTTAACGACCTAGGGCCATATTCAATTAGAGGCGAAAAGTCCGGTATAGGAGATAATTTACCGTCGATGATGTCATTTTTGCCATTTTCACTTATCCCCATATTCAGTTTGAAAGACTTTTCGCAGGTGCGAAAAGTCTTTGTCAAGAAACGGGGATAAGTTTTCACCACTGAATAGGTGGCGAAAAAAGTGCAGAATTGGGGTTTTGGGGTGCAGACTTAAAAAAAGTACCCTGCAGCCTTTGGAATGCCCCCTAAAGGGTTATCTGTGTCAAAACATTTTAAAAAAGTTTGATAGGACACCCCAAAAAAGTGGTTTCGTATTGGGGGCGAAAAAAAAAAGTTTGGGGTTAAACTAAAAAACTAGCGAAATAGACTCAGGGGGGCACCCAAAGTATGGGGCAGGTGTTTTCTAGAATGCGGTTGGTTGCGGCAGGTGGATTTTTGAAGAATTTTTCAAATTCACTTTAGGGACTTCAAAATATGTTTGCACCCATTTTCATGTATGCCAACTCCATTTAAAATCCCAAATACCAATTCCGGGGTACCCAGAGTAATCCCCCATGTCAGACCATCTTTTGGGGGGTAACAGGCTGATTTCCCCAAAAGTGACAGGACAAGTGACAGGACTTTTCGATACTTACCTTTTCGCCGGGTCCCGTTTTCCCCGATTCCTAATTGAACATGGGGATACATGGGCATGCACCTGATACTTTATCCCCAGGAAAAACGGTGATGACGGCGAAAAGTCTGACCTCTGACTTTTTGCCTCTAATTGAATATGGCCCTATTTATAGGAACGGAACTCGGTCGTTAAGTGAGGAATGCTACTGCAGTCGCAGCTGTGATTTCTTCCGGACCGCAATAGTGAAAATATGCTAATGTCTTCCAAAGCTTACCCGAGCATAGGGACGTCCACTGCTGCCTTCTCATATCCGTCCAACGACGTGCAACAGCGAAAACATTGGGAACATTGACGCAGATGGGACAATCACGCAAGTCAAGTCTGACCTGCCTCAAACACTGCATCTCTCTGACACGCGGATAGCTCTCATGCTGCGAAGGGGATCACAATGGCTAATTTATGTGTGAGGGGTGGGTGCGGTGCAAAGCCTGCTGCCGTGCAGGTGTACGTCTGTTACTTACCTTGCGTCGCACCCTCTCACCTTCAGGCCGTGTGTTGAGCAGACGGTCCTGGAACCTCCAAATAAAACACGGACACGATGACCTAGGGGGAAGGAGACGAGGTGAGTACCGTCCTTCCTCACGTCGACCGACGCGCCCTACCGAACCGGGGGATAAATTCAGGTTTTAAGTGAAGATCATCATTGGCACTTTTGGCCTCAGATCCCGAATTTTCACCTATCGGTACTCACGCACCAGGTGAAGATCCGTCCTTGCACCGGGTTGCAAGGTTCACCGTCCGCCCAGAAGGAAGGAGATAGATAGTGACAAACAGGGAGAGACAGTACACACAGATATTCCTCACCGTGTCCACTCTTGCTCTTCGTCCGCTCACTCGCCTACAGGTCCCTGTAAGGAGATACACAACACAGCCGTGCAGGGCCTAAACCTATGTCAAGCAACTACTCATACTAAAACGGCATCACCCTCAACCTACAGTGTGTGTAGTGCGACAGATATAACAACAACTAAACATTTGCCCTGCACGGAACACCAATCACAGACTAAATATACAAGAGTAAAACACAGTACTGTCTCTTTAAATGTCTGCTACCTATCCAGAGCTGGCCAGCTCCTCTTCTCGGTGACTGGGGAAACCACTACCTCATGGGTGGAAGCCGTACAGCTCTCCACCACTGCTCACACCTCTCATCCGCCTCTCTGTTAGCGCTGCAGCTAATGGGCTCAGGGCCCTGGGCCTAACGCCCAGGGTCTTACCTGCGGCTCAGGCCTAGGTGCCTGCCAAACGGTGGGCTCTGGTAGTGGTCTGGGCCTAATGCCCAGATCACTTATTATGGGGCTCAGGCCTATTTGCCTGCCTATCGGTGGGGCTCATATATAGGGCCTAGTGCCCTCCTGTATGGGTACAGGCCTATGCCTGATTTATGGCCATGGGCCTGGTGCCCGCCTACTTTTTTCAGTAGTGACCTGGGCCTAGTACCCAGGCCACTTATACCTGATTAAGAGGGGATCCTTTTATGGGGCCTAATGCCCGCTACTGTGCCCCGGGCCTTGTGCCCGACTAATTGCCCACGGGCCTAGTGCCCGACAATGCTCCACGGGCCTAGTGCCCGACAACCCTGACGGTCTAGGGAGGGGGTATATGGTGGGCCTCACGGAGGGCCTACCTGCTACGTTGGAAGAGGCTGCGGGGGGGAACTTCGTGACGCTCTTTTACTTCCCTCCCCCGCAGTCCTCTCCGGTCCTCAGCCGTATTCTTCGGCCGCTGGCCCGTCCTGGCCAGCGACGCCGCCTCTTCTTCTCTTCTTCCAGCCGGCGCCGCCTGTCTTCTTTCTTGACAGCGGCGTGTTCTGGCCTCTTCCGCGGCCGCCGCCCCTGTTGCCGCGCCGATCTTCCGCTCTTCGGGAGGTCTTCTCTCCTCCCTCTCCGCCGCCGAACTGAACTTTCCCGCTCGGCGCCGTCTAATACAAGACGGCGCGAGTGGGCGGGGCTATGACGCGGCGAGCCGCGATTGGCTCGTCGCGTCCGCCTCTGATTGGCTGCTGGCCCGCGAGCCAGGTTTGGCTCGCGCCCAGAGCCAAACGCCCGCCGCGCCCAACGCCTGACCGGCGCTGGGAGCAGGTACTCTCTCCCAGCGCCGGCTGCCCGCCGCTTCTTGGCTGCCGGGCGCCAAGCTCCGCTGAGCTTGCGCCCGGAGCCAAGCTTCTCCCGGCGCCAAAGTACCGCCGGCACTGGTGAAAGGGACCAGGCGGTCCCTTCACCAGGTGCCCGCGGTATCTGCACCGACGCTAGGGACATTACTGTCCCAGCACAGGCAACGGATGTGTCCCGCAGAGGACACATCCCTTCTGCCTGCCCCTGCACCTCGGCTGATGCTGGGATCAAACACGTGATCCCAGCACAGCCTTCCACATTTGCACACCATGAAATGGAGTTTAAACAGTCAAGCAGTTCTACATTTTTCTAATACCCCCCCCCGTTGTTCTTCGATCTTTATGATGAAGCTATTGTTTCAACCAACCACAAGACCTTTTCAAGACAGTTGTATTTGTTTCTAATTCCATTAAAACACTTTAATTGTACACAGGTTACTTTACTTACTCTACATCTACATACAGAAATATTATTATTATTACTATTATTAATAATAATATTAATAATAATAATAATAATAATAATAATAAATAATACACATATGACTGAGGACAGATCATCCTGAAATGAGTAAAGTGGTTTTCTGCTCCAGTACAACTGTTTTTAGCATGGATTAATTAAAGAAGTTTTTTTATAGGTGATTGTCAATTGGTCTTGAGTAGGTGTTTGGCCTGGAGCTATAACCATACATAAGTGCATAAGACCATGTGATATTAGTCAAATGAAATATGACTTATATAAGTAATAAGACATAAGTCCATACATAAGTCCACCATACATACATTTCCCCATAAATAAATCTGGTCTGAAGGTGCCCATCCACTAGCAGATCAGGGAAAGACGGTACGATTACGATGCACCTAAGGGGTGCAGTGCCTACACTGAGCGGTTGATCGTTCAGTGTAGGCACATCAATCATCCCCGAACATGGCCAATCTGTCGTTATCGGCATATTGGACTGCATGTTCGGCCGATGATTGATGTCGGAAACGACCAGCGGGAGCGTGCATCGCTGGTTATTTCCGACATTTGATGCATGATTTGTGCACGATTACTGAGCGATTGCACGATTACGATGTCGTAATCGTGCAATCGTACAGTGTAATCAGCTAGTGGATTGTCACCTTAAGTTAGAATTATTTGTCTTCTATATAATTGAAGTGTAGGAATAGATGTGGCGGTGGTTTAACTGCTACCAAGACAACATTTGTCCCGATTCTGAAACTTTATGTGTGAGGTATTGTCTGCTAGTGACAGCATAGGCACCAGCATTACTGTACCTGTTTAGTATTTATAGGAGACTTTCTAATTTCGAAACCCCTTTCAAAGGTAGACAACAGGTAAAATGTATAAGAACCATCCTGACTGCCAGATCAACTATTTTTCAAAGAAATGTACAGAGACATCTGTGGCACCCCACCAATACCTTGTATGCCTAACCATGCTGAGGTGTCCCTTCAAAAATGTAAAGTTATAAGGTACTTACTGCTATTGTCTAATATTGGCTATGATTTCATTGTTTTCTTTGGGGTTCAGGGACCGATTTGCACTGGTCCCCTCAGTGGTGGTAGACATTAGAGGACAGGCCCGAGCAATGTGGGAGGCTGAAGGATTGAACTAGCGAAAACGGCAGTTGGTGGCTGCGCTGTGTTGACATATCTGCCGGTGGTAGCGGAACTACATGGTGTTTTTTACCTGGTCCCAGCTGTTCCCCAGATGATGTGAGGGGAGCGTCAGGAGGATAAAGCAGCAGTTTATAGGAAGAGAAGCCCGGCGGTGAAGCTAGGTGTCCTGGCTGATCCCTGTCCTCCATCACCATCCCAACAGGCTCAGCAGCAGGGGGTGTGCGACAGAGACCAGGGGCACGGCCTAGGCCGGCTGAGAGGCAGACACCATTACCATATACGGTGGTTGGATGACAGACCCACAGAGGAGAAGAGCCAGAAGTAAGAAGTAGCACCCCTGACAGGCTCCCTCAGCTCTGAGGACATTGCAGGCAGCAGGAGAGGTATTGCAGCTTTGCATCCTGCCATCACACACCAGCTTACCAACATTACAGTTTGCTAGAGACTGGCCATATCCAGTGCAGATTAGCTGGAAAAAAACATGATTAAATATGGTATGTTTCCTATTTCATCTAGTGATAGCTACATAGGGATAAACTACCTTACCAAGCACTTTTTGCTAAAATAGATGTCAATACCACTGCCAGACTTCACTGAGGACCTACTAGGAGATTATTGCTGGCAGTTTTCTGTTTATTCCAAGATTAAAGTGCATCTCAATTTCACTTCAGGCAGGAACAAGCACAAATAGGCTGTAAACCAGTCAACTGTAATTTAATAGTCAGCAACTGCATAGTGCTCTTTACTTCCTAAAAGTAAGAGTATCACCACGACAAAGTGCACCACCTGTAAAGAAATCAGATGAGCTATGATATATTGGGGTCTATTTACTAAGCAGTGTTAGGAGACAGAGTGAAAAGTGATAAGAAAGTGATAAGGTGCCAGCCAATCATCTCCCAACTGTCATTTTTCAAACACAGCCTGCAAGATGACAGTTGGGAGCTGATTGGCTGGCACCTTATCACTTTCTTATCACTTTTCACTCTGTCTCCTAACACTGCTTAGTAAATAGACCCCTTAGACTAATGGGGCCCCACTAACGTATATCTACAGTATATATACACATGTCGAAGTACTTGGTGTGTTAAACTTATAATTGTTATTTATCCTATTGCATTGGTCAGTTTAACCAATCTTTTGTTAATGTTTAATATATTTAAAGGTATTGTTGTTGTGAAATTTACTAAAACCATGACAGTGAAAACCACATGCTGTTGTAAAGAAACGTAGATGCTTTATTTGTCATTCTAAAGGTGCATACACACTCAACGATATATCGTTCCGATATGAACAAGAACGATATCGTTCAATGATAT
This sequence comes from Taudactylus pleione, assembly GCA_031769625.1. NCBI lineage: Eukaryota > Metazoa > Chordata > Amphibia > Anura > Myobatrachidae > Taudactylus > Taudactylus pleione. Next base: position 979,585 of record JAUIMM010001601.1, read on the forward strand.
ATCATTCATATCGGTCATTTTTATTCAGTGAACGACCAACGATGTGCATTTCCGCATGAACGATAACGATATCTATGATCATCCGTACATGCAGGCCAATCTGGACAATATCGTCAACTTTTCAGAGATGTGGCAGGATGACTTCACTGAAAGATATCTTTCATGTCGTTGGTGGTACAGATCGTACCGTGTGTATGCAGCTTAACATTGCTGAAGAGAGAATTCATTGTACCAAGTAATTGAAAGTCCCATATCAGGAACACCTGCAATTTAGACAAAGTCACCTCCAGTAGGGCTGCATTTGGTTTTCCCTCCACATTGATAACTTAGGACCCTTTCTCATTACATACATTGCATGTATCTTGTGCTTTTGCCTAGGGCACAAGCAGGGGCGGATTGGGATGGAAAACCAGCCCGGGAAATTTCTGGAAGCAGCCCTTATGGGGGCGGGTCTGTTGAGGGGGTGGGTCTGTTGAGGGGCGGGGTCTGTGGAGGAGGGCAGGATACTCCCTCCTCTTAGGGCCTGGAGGGGCTTTTGCAAGCCACTGAGGGGAGCAGGGTCGGCAACAGAAATCTTGTGAATGATAAACTCTTTTTGGGGCCCCCCATCCCTTTGAACTAGGTACAGGCCAGTCAGTTTGGAAGTCTTTTTTTCTTACTTATATTGTGGTTTCTCTGCAACGGGGGAAACTCTGAAGAATTTGAACCACACTGAACAGCGTCTTCAGCCGGTATTCACTATTCACTATCACACTGTCTGGAAGATGCCTGTTTACGTAGAAATATAACCAATGTCATCATCATAACCAGATAATGAATAGTAACAGAAGTGTTTGTGCTGGCCAAAATGTGAATTTCCCTGATCAAACAATTTCTGTATCTTTCCAGGCCCCCGTCTTACTCCAGACCCCCTTACGCTCCATCCTCAGGCCCCCTGTGGTTCTCCAGGCTCCCTGTGTCTCTCCATCTCCAGGCCTCCATGTCTCTCTCCAGGACCCCCTGCGTCTCTCCATACCCAGGCCCACCTGTAGCTCTCAGCCTCATTCCCCAGCCCGTGTGTCTCAGCCTCATTCCTCAGACCCAGTGTGTCTCAGCCCCATTCCCCCAGACCCAGTGTGTCTCTCAACCCCATTCCCTCAGACTCAGTGTGTCTCTCATCCTCATTCCCCCAGCGTGTCTCAGCCTCATTCCTCAGACCCAGTGTGTCTCAGCCACATTCCCTCAGACCCAGTGTGCATCAGCCCCATTCCCTCAGACCCAGTGTGTCTCTCAGCCTCATTCCCCCAGCGTGTCTCAGCTCCTGTGTGCCTACCTCATTCCCCCCAACCCCAGTGTGTCTCAACCCCATTCCCCAGCCTCAGTGTGACTCAGCCCCAGTGTGAGCCTCATTCCCCCCAGCACCAGTGTGTTTTCTCAGCCACAGTGTGTGTCAGCCCCAGTGTGTTGGCCTCATTCCTCCTAGCCCCAGTGTGCATCTCAGCCTCATTATATCTCCAGCCCTGTCGGCCTCATTCCTCCTAGCACCATTGTGTATCTCAGCCCCAGCGTGTCGGCCTCATTCCTCCTAGCCCCAGTGTGTATCTCAGCCCCATTCCCCCCCAGACCCACTGTGTGTTTCAGCCCCATTCCCCCCAGACCCAGTGTGTGTATCAGTTCCAGTGTGCCCTAGCCCCAGTGTGTCTCAGCCTCATTCCCCCCAGCCTCTGTGGTCTGAGCAGCCTCTGTGTGGCCCAGCCCCAATGTGTGTCATTGTCAGCCTCTTTCCACCAGCCCCAGTGTTTCTCTCAAACCCCCCCATCACCCCCCGTGTAGCCACCGCCGCCGCCACCACCACTTACTTGCAGCTTCTCTGCCCGCTGCTTGTCTTGGCCGCGTGGTGCCGCGTCACTGTGTCGCCAGGGCCGGCAACAGAAATCCTGGGGCCCGCCACACTTATTTTTTTGGGGCCCCCTATCTCCTCTCAGTACGTATTTGCAGGTCGGCCATTGGCTCATCCCCAGTGTCTCTCAGCCCTATCCTCGCCTGTGTTGCACCAGCCTCATCCTAGCTGGTGTCGCTACAGCACCATCCGTGTCTCCAGCCTCATCCCTGTGTCTCTCCATCTCCAGCCATCCACTCATCTCTCCTCTGTCTCTCAGCTTAATCATCCCCCAGCACCTCTATCTCTCAGTGTAATCATCCCCCAGCCCCGTCTCTCAGTTTAATCAGCCCCCTCTGTCTCTCATCCTCCAGCCCATCTCTCAGTGTGATCATCCACCTGCCCCCTCTGACTCTCAGTGTGATCATCCCCCAGACCCCTCTGTCTCTCATTTTAATCATCCCCCAGCCCCCTCTGACTCTTAGTGTGATCATCCCCCAGACCCCTCTGTCTCTCATTTTAATCATTTTTCAGCTCCAACTCTCAATGTAATCTTCCCCCAGCCCCCTTTGTCCCTCAGTTTAATCATTCCCCCCTCTATCTCTCAGTTTGACTCCTGTGTGTCTGCCCAGGCCCATTCCCCAGCCTGTGTCTCCCCAGTGCCTGTATGTCTCAGCTCCATCTGCCCCCTTCATCTGCAGGCCTCGACCACCCGCCGTGTTTCTCCAGCCCAGCCCACACTTACCTGCTGCAGCTGCCTGCCCTGCTGCGGTGCTCTGTTCCTATTTCCCCGCGGTCAGCTCAGACCCGACTCCGGCTCCTCTCTATTCCAGCGGCGTGACGTTATGACGTCACGTGCGCTACGCCGGTCGGCCCTGATTACTCAGCTCTGCGCCGGGCTGCTGGCCCCAGCTTCTACTTGTGCCTGTCTCCAGCAGTTGGCCAGCGGCAGAGGCAAGGGACGGGGGGACATGAACGGGGCCCCTCGGAGGCTGAAGTTGCAGAACTGCCGCGATCGGAGCTGAGCTGAGCTCCGATCGCGGCAGCGGGGGTGGATAAGTGCTGGGTGGCCGCCGGCCACTATGGGGACCGGCCCAGCGGGAACCGGCCCAATCCGCCCCTGGGCACAAGACAAAGAGGGTGACCTGGTCGCTGCCCCAACAGTACCCTTTTGCAACTTGAGGACCCTGACACCGATGTTCCTGATGTCAAGTGTGCCAGGAACGGGGATGATGGGATGGTCCAAGGCACCCTTGTGCACTGATACAGCTCTCCCTCCACTGCATGCATCTTAAAAAATGCCATGTGGGCAGGGTTGAGCCAACTATGGTACAATTTCCCAACGTTGGGAGGTACATACCCCCATATTTCTTAGTTGGATGGACGAGATAGTAAATAAAATGTACTATTTGGCATGATTCATCCTATTTATCTGGACAATAACACATAGCAAGTATCTATTGCCTACAATTTGACAAAGTGCAGTTTGTATTAGAAAATATCATGCTTCCCAAATTCTTCTATTGATTATATTATAAGATTATAAGTCTGCCAGAAGGATTTAGCACCCATCTACAGTAAAATCTGTATGAGGTAGATTAAATATTAAAGTGCAGAATGTTCTGTTATATTAACCTATCAAGATCCTATGCAATAAATATATTAAAAACTGCTCTCAGTACAAAGTCAGTACATTCCTGTGCATTATGCAGGTAAAAGAACACACCGCTGTATTTATACTATTGTAGTACTTTATACACTGAATCGTGGTCTATGAGCGATTAGGAAGGATGGCAAGGAGACAGATAAGAAAGATAAGGAGAGGGGCATAGGCAGACATGATGCATGTGAAGAAATAGGCCTATAGATAACAAAAGATGAAACATTGGGAAAAAGATTAAAAGGAAAGATGAATCAAGGGGGAGGCAGAGGAGACATGGGGGTATAACATAGGCTTACATACAGCACTGAGCTTGTCTGACAAATGGGAAGTGATAAATAAGGTAGAAGGGACCCTACTTATGTGGCGATAACCATGATTTTCTATTACCCACTGTGCTGAAATAGAAAACCTGTTATCACTGCAATTTACCAAGAAAATCACCAGAGCAGCTAATACCTAGCTGCCCAGTCATATTGGCTGAAATTGGTAAAAGGACCCTTACCACTTAGCCGGACAGTTTTTGGTATCTGCACGTGTGATCTGGTTTTGCTGGTTCAGGTGTGTGCAGTGAAACTGGAAACCCTGACTTAAGTTTCCTGTTCCACAAATGGAAGAAGTAAGTTGTTTGTTTTTATAAATAAGTATTTTAATAATAATCCTCTTTAAAGAAAATAGCTTTATTTTTTATTTTTTTCAATTAATATCTTCTGCCATATTGGGAATAGGGTCTGTAAGGTGTCACAGAAATTGAGCAATTGGCAGGAGAAAGATATGGCGGAGACTAGAATGGTGATCAAGTCATTCTGGTTTAATAGATTAGAACACAATAAAGCCTAGTTACCAACAGGTCTATTTATCCAGCAATACGTCAGATTTCTTACCAGCACTTTACTGTGGCAATTTAAAAACAAATGGTGTCATGAGTTTTTTGGTAAATTGCTGGCAATACTGGTTGAAGAAATAAGGGCTAAGGCCCTGATTCAGACCCACTCGCGAGCGGCTGTCCGCTCGCAAGTGGGTCGATGGTCTGCACTGTGCATGCGCACGACGGAGCTCCGTCGTGCGCATGCGCGAGACGCGACGAGCGAAGGACTTTCCTTCGCTTGTAGTGTCTGATCAAAGGGGGCGTGCTGTCGATGTTGATTGACAGCACGCCCCCTTTGGTGGGCGTACCGGGGGCGTGCCTGCCAGACGGCGGCGTTCCCAAGGGAACGCCTACCGTCAGAGGCCGGCCCCACTGACATCACTAGTGATGTCAGTGGGAGTGATTTTGGCTCTGATAGAGCCAAAATCACTCCTGGCCTTGCGGTTGAGAAACCCAACCGCAGGCTTCTGCTCGCAGTGGCGATGGTCGCGATGGTCAAGACCATTGCGACCATCATCCTGCACGCTTGTATATGCTGTGGGTGACCCACAGCTATACGAGCGTCCAGGAGGACGCTCCATATTTATGGAGGTGGGCCCTGATTCAGAGCGAGCGCTCTGGTCAGAGTGTCCGGCTCTGAATCAGGGCCTAACTTCACTGCAGTTGTGTGCACAAAATTGTTTTTCTTTTTACACTTTTTACGAATTGAAAAATACTTTTTCTAAAAAATGTAAAACATTTAAAAATAAAAAACTTGTGATCTGTCATCACTATCCAGATGTGGTGACTGAACAGGTCTAGCTGTGGTATGATAGATTTCCTTATGAATGACAGTTAATTATATCACTGGCTGGGGTTATTGCAATAGCATTGTTATCTGCAGTGGGAATTCTTTTTAGTATCAGACGCAACTAAACACACTTTTCGTCGACAATAAAGCTGTTTGCTAATGGATTAACTTCTGCTATTATATATTGACTGTCAGGGGCGTAACAAGAGATATGGGGGCCCCATAGCAGAAATTACTTGGGCCTCCATAGGTCTACCTATACAGTGACCCTGTAGTTGTGCTCATTATGCAATACCTCCTGTAGTTATGCCCATTATGCAATGTCCCCTATAGTTGTGCCCATTATGCAGTACCACCTGTAGTTGTACCCATTATGCAATGTCCCCTATAGTTGTGCCCATTATGCAGTACCACCTGTAGTTGTGCCCATTATGCAATGCCCCCTCTATTAGAGCCCCTTATGCAATGCCCCCTGTATTAAAGCCCCTTATGCAGTGCCCCCAGTAATGCCCATTATGCAGTGCTTCGCAGTAGTACCCATTATGCAGTGTCCCCAGTAATGCCGCTTATGCTGTGCCCCCAGTAGTACCCCTTATGCAGTGCCCCCAGTAGTGCCCATTATGCAGTGCTCTCAGTAGTATCCTTTATGCAGTACCCCCAGTAGTACCTCTTATGCAGTGAGCTAGCCCTGGAACCTAGGTAATTTATCCCCATTTCTAGGGATTGTGTGTAATCCTGGTCAAACTACACCACCATGCCAAACTTGGTAAAGCTAGGTCCAAAAGTCTGGCCGAGCATAAAGAACAAACAGACAGACAGACACGCTTTCTCGCTTATTATATATTATGCAACTTAAGTTATACCATGTAAAAAACTGAATTGTGTGGTAAAACAGGATAACAACAAGGATATAAATATATATATATATTAAAACATAGAAAAGAAAAAAATGAAAAGAAAATGTAGAGAAGTGACAAGGAATATAGTCACTATTTGGGTACAATTCGAATCCCAGATCAATGTCTACTTCTCAGGCAACTAAAACTACGTTGAAAATTCATTAATTACTACTGAGCTTTGAAATCCAGTGTTCAAAGCTGCTGATTATTGGTGGCTTTCTGAACTGGACAGGTAGTACATCTACCCCTAACTGCTGTGCAACTAATTAATAATATATCTTTATTTGTTAAAGATAAGAGAATTTTTATTGCTGCAAAAAGTGGCAATAAAATTTCATATTCATATATTTGCACCATAAACATAGTAAAGATACACAAAGAAATCTGTCAGACTGATACATAGATATATGTGCATGAAATTAACTTTTTAATGCATGTGACTCTAAAGCTGGTACAGATATGTAGACAATAAGTCGTCTCATCCCGCGAATCTGGCCGACATATCGGCCACATCGGCCAGTGTGTGCGCACTACTAATGACCAAGCATGCTGCCATTGGGTCGCTAAGACTGCACAGCTGCCGTGAGTCATCCACCTACTGACAGGCACAGGTTGGGAGCACATAGCGGAGATGACCAAGCAGAAAGCCGACCAGGGCTGAGGTGAGCCGTAGGACCGGACGGGTAATATACCACGGCCCCTCTATTATCATCTTCTCCAGAGGTATTCAAACTAGCTCCCCTGCACGATTTGCAATAACATCATAATAAGGCACAATCCTTCCATCCAGTGGAAAAAAACATTCTTGAAATCAGTGTGACTGTTCACTTATGAGAACCTGCCCTTGACCATATATTTCCATTGGAATATTCACAGTAGGGGGATATAAATGATACTGATTAGTTCCAGCAATTTGCTAATACATTTTTGCATTGATACATTGTTTTATAATCTATTGTGACTTATTAAATTGTTTGTATTTTTGTCTATCAGTGCTACATTTGTTTCTTTTCACACACAGAGCATTGCCTGAAAATGCCGCATGTCTTTAAGGCAAAGATTTAGGAGTTGTGGCCTCTATGTTATACTGGCTGCTGGCATGTGTAGCTAATCAGACGAGCTGGAAGGCTGCATCCAGCAGCCGCTGCCCTATTGCTTTTTGAACCAGTTCCACTAATGTAATAATCCCAAATGTATAAGTTGCCATACCAATACCGAAGATAATCCTTTATGTAACCTTATCATTTACTCTACAGAAAGTCACAGTATAGTCACCTGCTATCAGCTATTGTAATGTAAGAAAGATTATCTGCAGTGTTTTATTTTAAAAAGGTTACTAGGAGGTAGCCTGATGAGTTTAACAAATGCCTCCTAATTAAACCTTTCTCTGAAATATCTCTTTTCTGATGACGCTGTAAAATGTTTACATACTATTTGTGAATATTAGTAACTTTTATGTAAAACATCTTGTATTTACATGCAAAGTGATGCTGTCATTATTTATATACCTTCACTGCTAATGCATCGTGATGTTAAATTTCATTATTATCGACAATTTGAAAGTGGTTTTATGTAAGGTCCACTTAAAATCATTCCTTTCCAGCTCTCATCCCATGCTGTAATCTTCTGCCGTTGTTACTATTAATTGAATTCCCTCTCTATCTTCTGCTCCCAACAGATTCCACAAGTGAGCTATGCCTCCACCGCTCCAGACCTAAGTGACAACAGTCGATATGATTTCTTCTCTCGAGTGGTTCCATCTGACACTTATCAGGCTCAGGCCATGGTGGATATTGTAAAAGCCCTGAAGTGGAGCTACGTGTCCACACTAGCATCTGAAGGCAGCTATGGTGAAAGTGGAGTGGAAGCATTTATCCAGAAATCCAGGGAGGATGGTAAGGCAGCATATTGTCATATATTATTATTATTAGCAAAGGTCATATCCTGAAAACAGGTTTACCACTATTGTAGTCTGCATCAATCTTTTTTTTTACTAAAATAAGGTGAAAATGGGTGTTTTTTTCACACCCTTTTCACATTATTTTAGTAACACTTAAGGGCTTTTGGAGTTTTATTAAAAAAAACTTCTAACCCTTAAATTCGCTGATCAAATTTCTCAAACTTGTCATGGGAAATGTGATCTGGTTCAGTTTTACTAAAACAAATTGTAAAGAAATACTGGGAAGGAGCCTTACGATAATAATGCTATCTGGAGATGGCGTTATGCAGGCTCCGCCCCATTTCCCCTATTCCATCACAGCCTTCACTGCCTGCTGACAGGGAGAGCAAAGCCCTGAGAAGGCTTCTGTGATCAGCCAGGTGTGTCTGATAGACCACAGGATGATCACAAAGAAAACACTATAGTTTTAATAGAAAATATAAAAATGACACTTACCTGCACCCAAGGACCGGTGATCGGTGAGCTCCTCTGTGGCCGGGTCAGCTGATCGCTGTACTTCTTCTGTAACCCCGGTCATCTGATCTGTCCTGTGAACTGAGATGCAGTGAAAGTCCAGGCCAGCATCTCATTTTATTGTACAGATCAGCTGTCCAGGGTCCCAGAGTAGGAGCCCAGCAATTAGATAACTGGAGTCACACAGTTGCCCACCAGATCAGCGATCACAGAGGTAAGTGCTAGCAGAGCAGAACGGGGGGAGGGCAGGGGGGAGCCAGTGGTGCATGCGCAGGTACAGTCTCGATGTATTTTTTGTGAAAAATACCCTGAGAAGTGCAGGGAGGGTATTCGCAGGGACAGGGCTATCTCATAAGCTCTGTACCTGCAGGCAAATTGTAATACATTCATGTGATATTTCCTAAATTCGCAATGTGAGTTTAGGTGAAAATATCCCACCACAACCGCATTTTAAATGCGGATTGTGGTAAATAGGCCCCCTAGTGTGACAGATAAAAGTATGACTATTTCTGTAACTATGTACAAAAGCAAATTGACCAGAGATTAAATAAAAAATAGTAATAACTAGGTGAAAAGCATAAACTAGTGAGCGTGAAAATGTATTCTCAAATGATGTTTTTACGTAAATCTTGTGTAGGTAAGAGGATATGTAGGCAAGCTTCTTGTACAATGTAGATAGCTCAGACAACTGCCTTGTGCTCTCTCTGCAGGAAGCGTGTGTGTAGCACAGTCAGTTAAGATTCCAAGGGAGCCAAAAACAGGAGAGTTTGATAAGATAATTCGGCGCCTTCTGGAGACATCCAATGCCCGCGCTGTCATCATATTTGCTAGTGAAGACGATATCAGGTGAAGAACTGTGGATGGATTTATTCTATACCAATGTGCTAAACATAACAGTATTGGCAGAACGCAAGTTACTAATTTCTTCTCATTTTCAATAATTGAATTTGCATGTGGTTGGATCTAATGCTGGGTACACATTTAACAATGTGTTCCCAGCATGATGTTGTCCGCGGAGGTGCTGGCATCAGCAAGTTAATACAAGTGTGTGCCGATGCCTGCAGCGACGGAACGATAGCAAGGGCCATGCTGCATTCGGCAGCATGGCCCCCAATGACGATATCGCCCGTTGGACCTGCATGCAGGACTGATGGGCGATGTCATCAGGTGCGCAGGAGCGCATGATCATCAGCGACATAGCGGGTACACAATGGGCGATGTGGACCCGGCTTAAGAGGAGGCTTAATTTGATATTTACTACAGCTAAAGCCTATTGAGCTTGTAGTTGTGGATAGCTGAACAGGTGAATGTACATTGGAACTCAGGGCCTGATTCAGAGACGTATGCTATTCCGATATTTACACAGTTGAGCAATTATTGGTCGACTGCGCATGCATCATGGTCGCACTGCACACACCATGGTACCTTTGCGTTTCCGCTCGCTGTGAATATTACTTTGCAAAGTGATTGCTAGTCAGGAACCATTTGGGGGAGGTAACAGGTAGTGGTGGCCAAAAATGCAGGCATGTCCTGGCTGTTTTTGGGTGGCGTCATACCCTGCATCTGCGATCCAGTAAACAGATAAAGTGGTTCTGACATCTCAGTTCAGGCGGCCATTCTGCATGACTGAACAGCTACTCAGATGGCCAGTTATCGAATGATCTGCGACGGTGGCTGTGTAGTTGTGCGCACTTGCTTGTATCTGCCAAGCCGCTTGTGGGCGTCAATACATTTCCAGCCTCTACAGCATTAGCATATTTTGCACAGCAGCTGCGTGCGGGATTGTAGCTGCGAATGCATTAGCGTACATCTCTAAATCAGGCCCTCAGGGTCAAAGTGCAAAGGAATAGTGGCAGGAGGCCACCAGCACTGAAATCTATGTTGTTTATTAACGGTGTTAAATGTCAATATTTTGCTAATTTTGCATATGAGACATTTTACAAAGTGTGCTGGCTGTCGTCTCTTTGAATTGCTGTTCTTCATCCTCTGTGCTAGAATTCTAGCCCCAGTATACAGTACACACGGGCTCAGCTTTTCACAACTTGAAACTCCTACAAGGTGCATAGTGATAATATTCTAGTACCTATTTCTGTGTTATTCCCCTTTAACACTTTTGTTTAGTGTCATCTGGCTTCTGCTACATAAAATAAATCTGATCTGTAACTTAATACTTTATCATCACATTCAGACTAGCACCCATGCAGCTATTGTATACTGTATTTAGAATTACATTGGTAGCATTTTTATATAGTGGATGTTAAAGAATGCTTTGTCAACAGGGAGAGCCTGTCTTATAGCTAAAAATTATTTTAGAAACAGTGAATGCTTTTTGCTGGCTGTTTTCTGTGCCAATTTTAATTAAATTGAATGGTAATAGGATTTGCGGTACTAGCCCTTGTGATGTAATCATAGCTGACATAAGTGTCACAGGCTAATATTCATTCATGTTTTATATCTCATTTATCCACTTTACTGAATCTTGTTGTTTTACTTTCATTTTCTCATCACCCTGTCTTCTACAGGCGAGTGCTTGCTGCAGCAAAGAGGGCAAACCAAACAGGTCACTTCATGTGGGTTGGGTCTGACAGTTGGGGCTCCAAGATCTCACCAGTCCTGCAGCAAGAGGAAGTGGCAGAAGGATCCGTCACTATATTGCCCAGACGGGCATCAGTCAGAGGTTTACTAACATGCCATTATTGGATATTATTAGCACAATCTTTGCTGTTATCCTAAACACCACAAAATCTCATGTTCTCATCTATCTATCTATCTATCTATCTATCTATCTATCTATCTATCTATCTATCTATCTATCTATCTATCTATCTATCTATCTATCTATCTATCTATCTATCTAATACGCCTAGAAAAGTCAACTATCTGTATAACAAATGACACTTATACAGATTGTTCCAGACAGTATTTTTAGTGTAAACCAGTTGGCTTTTCAGAGCCATATTTCATCTTTTTTCTGCAGATTTTTTTTTTTAATAAAAAGAAAATGGCTGCTTGCTTAAGTATTCAACACTTGGAGACTAGTACTTGGTACAACCACCTTTTGCTGCAATACCAGCTGTAAGTCTATAGGGGTAAGTTTCTACCAGGTTTGCACACTGTCTGGGAGTGATTTTTGCCCATTCTTCCTTGCAGATTTGCTTTGGGTTGGTTGGATTATGGGCCTCATTCAGACCCACTCGCAAGCGGCTATCCGCTCGCAAGTGGGTCGATGGTGTGCACTGCGCATGCGCACGACAGAGGGAGCTCCATCGTGCGCATGCGCCAGACGCGACGAGCGAAGGACTTTCCTTCGCTCGTTGTGTCTGATCAAAGGGGGCGTGCTGTCGATGTTGATTGATGGCCCTTTGGTGGGCGTGCCGGGGGCGTGTCTCCCAGACGGAGGCGTTCCCAAGGGAACGCCTACCGTCAGAAGCCGGCCCCACTGACATCACTAGTGATGTCAGTGGGAGTGATTTTGGCTCTGATAGAGCCAAAATCACTCCAGGGCTTGTGGTCGAAAACCCCGACCACAGGCTTCTGGTCGCACTGGCGATGGTCGCGACCATCGCGACCATCATCCTGCACGCTCGTATGTGCTGTGGGTGGTGACCCACAGCTATACGAGCGTCCAGGAGGACGCTCCATTTTTATGGAGGACGGCCCTCATTCAGAGCGAGCGCTCTGCTCAGAGCGTCCGGCTCTGAATGAGGGCCTATGTTTGTGAATTGCAATTTCCAAATAGTGCCATAGATTCTTAACTGGAATGAGATCTGGACTATGAATTGGCCATTGTAGAACGTTCACCGTTTTGTTGCTCAACCCTGCCAGTGTTGCTTTGGCCTTGTGCTTTGGATCATTGTCCTGCTGAAAGGTAAACTTTCTCTCAAGCTTTAGTTTTTCTACATACTGAAACAGGCTGTCTTGAAGTACAGTATCTGCCTAGTCCCGTTGAGAAAAAGCATCCACACAACATGATGCTGCCATTCCGATACTGTACTTCACTGTTAGGATCATACTGTAGGTATGCGATCCCAGCAGTCACAGTGCACCTGGGGGTAGGACTGTGTAACAATGATGTTGGCAGATGCGCAAATCCGGCGCCGCCATGTCACCAGCCAGCTCCCAAGAAGTGCAGCCAGGGCAGTTAGGAGCAGAGCAGTAGACAGTGCTGCCGGTCTTCATAGAGTGCCCGCCCAACTGCACGGAAATGTAAAAAAGTCAGGTAACCTGGGTGGGGTGGGTGGTCTATGTCTTTGGGGGGGGTAGGTAAATGGTGAGTGGGTTGTGTTAACAGGGCATGTGTGTGTGGAGAGGTAAGTCCGACGGGTGTGGGTGGGTGATGGTAAGTGGTCTGTGTCCTGCAGGTGTGGGTAGGTGATGATTAGTGGTGTGTGTCCAGGGAGAGGGGGTGGTTTTGTTGTAGCCCATCGGTCACCCAGAGTCAGTGCATGCCTAGAGTTGGGATGGTGTTTGCTGAGCATTGGCCAGTGTTAGGTTTATGCCACATACAATGTTTTGCTATGAGGCCAGAAAGATTAACTTTTGACTCATCTGACCAGAAAAAATTATCCCACGTATTAGCTGTGTCACTCCGATGTTTTCTGGCAAACTTCAGATGTGGATATTCTTTAGCAATTGCTTCTTTCTAGCCACCCTTCCATACAGGCCATTTATATATAGAGTTCTTGATATGGTTTACTGGTGCACCCAGGCCCGGTGACAGGGGGGACTGCAGGTACACTCATACCAGGCCCCGAGGTCCAGAGGGGCCCCATGGACCGGACAAGCACAATACAAGGCCGCAGACTTATTGTTCCTGCCGGGCCGCAGCTGCCGGGACCCATAGTCACCGCCCAGCCTCAGCTCCGAGTCCCTTGTAGCCTGGCCCGGGCAGCTCTGGGTTCTTCCAGGTGGCTTAGCTGCAGCCCCGGTCTGGGCCTGACCTTTAAGTGTGCAACGCAGCGGCATGATGTCATAGGTCACGTTGCCGCACGTCTTCCATGCTGGGCCATCAGGTAGACTGCGCTGCTGAGGGGATGGTTGCTACTGGGGATAGGTGATGATAGAGGAGTAGGGGCTGGGTGCTGAGGACGGAAGGTGAAGGGGGCATAGGAAGCTGATATGGGCTGGGGCAGAGGAAGGTGATGGGGGCTGGGGACAGAAGAAGATGATAGGGGCTGGGGACAGAGGAAGGTGACTGGGGCTGGAGCAGAAGGTGACACGGGCTGGGGTTAAAATGTGACATGGGCTGGGGGAAGAAGGTGACACTAGCTGGGGGCAGAGGAAGGTGATGTGGGCTGAGGATGGAAGAAGATGAAGGGGCAGAGGACGGTAATGGGGCTGTGGGAAGAGGAAGGTGATGGGGCTGGAGATGCATGAAGGTGAAGGGGCAGAGGAAGGTGACAGGGATTGGGGGCAGAGAAAGGTGATGGGGGCTGGGACAGAAGGTGATAGGGGCTGGGGACAGAGGAAGGTGATGGGGGCTGGAGGCAGAAGGTGATAGGAGCTGGGGACTGAGGATGGGGGCTGTGGACACAGGAAGGTGATGGGAGGTTTCTGGGCTGAGGATGGTGATGAGAGGCTGAATTTGAGAAAGGTGATGAGGGGCAGAGGACTGAGGATGGCTGGCTGCAGACACCATCCCTCCTACCCCTGAGGCATCCACAGTACTGTCATCAAGAATACCTTGGAAGAGATGGCAGACAAGAACTACAGCCTGCATCATCAGTGACATAGAGACAGTGTGGTAAGCCATAGTGTATTTTTACTTTATTTAAATGCTGGCATATATTTCAGTTAACAATATCATGCTTCACATATCACACATGCAGGGGAGGGATGTGCGGGATCGGGGGTGGTGGTGAGAAGGTGGGGTCCCCAGAGACATCAGTGTACCGGGCCCGAGATTTCTGTTGCCAGCCCTGGGTGCACCTCCACTCCAGCCTCAGCCATTGAACTCTGAAGCTCCTTCAAAGTTAGAGCTGGCTTCTCTGTGGCTTCACATCCAAATCTCCTTCTTGCTTTGATGCTGAGTTTTGAGGGACAGCCTTGTCTAGACAGTGTCTGGGTTGTAGGATGCAGCTTCCATATCTTCACACTTGGATATTATTTTGTAGCTTTTTCCTTTCTTGTGCATGTCTATAACTTTATTTTTCATTTCCTTAGGATACTTTTTGGTCTTCATTTTCACAGCTTTCCTTCATATTCACAATATGAGCAATGTTATTTGAATTAAGGGATCTTTTATACATAAAAGCTGACCTTTTTTAAATGATACTCAGGTAGAGGCTAAGTGAAAGCCATTTGTTAGGACAATATGCTTGATCTGTGTAAACTTGGAGCTTCTACAGTACAAGAGTTGAATACTTATGAAAGCAGTAATTTTCAGTTTTTATTTTTTTTCTAAGTCTGCAGACAATTAATGTATCATGAGTTTGAGCCTACTGATTTGCACTAAAAGTACTGCCTGGAGCTATCTGTGTAAGCATCATTTGTAAGGCAGACAAATCTGTTGACTTTTTAGGGTGTTGATAAGAATTGCAAGCTATTGTGTGTGTGTGTGTGTATGTGTATATATAAATTATTATAAAATTGGAGCCTGATTAAAATTAGGTCATCACGCACGTTTGTCTGATGGCCTAATCATGGCTGGGGCATGTGCATGTCACATCTAACATGTATGGAGCATGCCCCAGCTCTCGCTGCACGCACTGTACACATTAGGTGTTATAATATGCACATGCGTGCTGGGACAGAAATGGTTTGGGAATGGAGGAGGCTATTGGGAAGGGGCAAGGTAGAAGAAGGGCGGGGGGTGGAGAACGGGAGGGAGAAGCTGGAGAGCAAGCTGGGAAGTGGCGGGTGAGATGGGGGTGGCAGCTGACTGAGTTTGACCCGTACTCAACAAAAAAAAATATATGTATGCTTACAGATGTGCCCTCAAACATTTAGACTCATTACGCCATTCCATGTAATGCCTGGGGAGAATGAGCTGCGCCGAGCGGTTTTTCACAATTTTTTTCGCTTGAATGTGCATCTTAGTTGCAAGAGCAGCAAGATGCGACAAAACCAATTCACGAGACTGCACTGATTGATTTAATATGCAGCACTTATATCTCTGTGTGACTGAGTCTGAATCTGTACAATGGAACTTTACATGAAAAAAAACTGTGGATGCTGCATTGTAGCACTTTGTATACTGATTCAGACTTGGTAACACAGATATACAAATGCTGCATATCGAACTCATCTGTGCCATCTTGGGAAGTGGCGGTGTCTCATGACTTGTGACTAAGATGCACATTCAAGCAAAAAAAAACATTTATAAGATGCTTGGTGCTCTGAGAAGGGCTGTTTGCCACGATTGCGGCAATAGTATCTGAAATAGATTTTTACCGCATATTGTCAATCATGCACATATTCTATAGATGACCTCAAAAAGACTATGGGGCCTATTCATCATCACTTAATCTCTACAAAAGCAGGTGAAAATGAAAATTTTCACCTGCAATTGTAGAAATTAAGTTATCGGGCCATTCATCAAGAGGGTAAAGCAGGAGATATCACAGATATCTCCTACTTACCTTTCTCGTGGGGAAATGGCCCACTGTCCGCATACACTAGTATGGGGACAATTCATCAAGCTCCAAAAATATATTTTCGAAACTTCGGTGCGGGAGCATTTGCCATCTTCAGATGGCGTTTGCTCCCACTAGTAGATCGCAACTCACTCCTTCCCTATGGTGAGGAGTCTCGGGTTGCGAAGAGGGAACCCTCTGCTCCTGTCCAGCTCCTTTCGCCGGACGTCAGGGCTCTAGTGCGCATGCGTGACCTGTAATTACACATGCGCACTAGTGTCACTG
This sequence comes from Taudactylus pleione, assembly GCA_031769625.1. Taxonomy (NCBI): domain Eukaryota; kingdom Metazoa; phylum Chordata; class Amphibia; order Anura; family Myobatrachidae; genus Taudactylus; species Taudactylus pleione. The sequence continues at coordinate 995,932 of JAUIMM010001601.1, forward strand.
CTCCGAGCAGTGAAGCCGCTCGCGGGGACAGCTTATTTTTGGATCAGTTGTCTCCGCACCGGAGCAATGATGTATGTTCGGACTCTGATAATTAACATCATAAATAGACCCCTATATATCTCATAGTGTAAAATTAAAAATACAAGTAGCGGTTCATCCTCCTGCAAGGTAAAGCCGGAATACATAGCAGCTGATGCTCCCTGGTCAAAGTGGACAGAGGCCCTGATTCAGAGCCGGACGCTCTGACAGAGCGCTCGCTCTGAATCAGGGCCGTCCCTCTTTCCTTTTGGAGCAGCCTCCTGGCCGCTCGCATAGTTGTGGGTGACCACCCACAGCTAAAGCGAGCGGCCAAAATGATGGTCACGATGGTCAAGACCATCGCGACCATCGGGCTTGCGACGAGACCCTTGTGGTAGGGTCTCGTCTGCCGCAAGCCCTGGAGTGCTTTCGGCTCTATCAGAGCCAAAAGCACTCCCACTGACATCACTAGTGATGTCAGTGGGGCCGGCCCCAGATGGTAGGCGTTCCCATGGGAATGCCTCCGTCTGGGGTGCCACGCCCTCGGCACGCCCACCAAAGGGGGCGTGCTGTCAATCACCATCGACAGCATGCCCCCTTTGGTGCGAGACCCATAACGACGGCTTGGCCGTCGTTATTCGGTTCTCACGCATGCGCATGACGGAGCCGCCTCCGTCATGCGCATGCGCACTTGGGCAACATTGACCCGCTTGCGAGCGCTCGCAAGCGGCTCTGAATCAGGCCCTGAATTCCATGACTCATTTTATCTGGGACTGGATTTTTTTAAAGTGAAATTAAGTGTATGGGTCTATTCACCCTTATCTACTTAAATAGGGCTCTCAATTAACTAAAGGAAGTCACATGACCATGGATACTTTTACATTAGTGCAAACTCATATAATGTGTACAATAAACATCATAATAACACAGTTTGCAACTATTCATGTACAGGTCACTTCATATGAATTCACATTTAGGGACTTTAAAAATAGAAAATAATAAACTCTAGGGTTGGTAATATTGTATACTACAGTATACATAGATAGCAGTACAACATAAATTTGTGATTATCTATTCTATGGGCTCCGGATATAAGGATGTCCGATTCTGGATATCCGGCATGGCGGGTCTGCAATATACCAGCACACACAATGATTCACAGAATTAAAACTATTATAACTAATCAGCCCTCTGTGGGTGCTCCCCAAACTTCAGAACCCACCTGGGATCTAAACACCTGTTCTCACTATCTTTGGGCCAAATCCCTCAATCTGACGTGGATGGTGGGATCTGAAGATTTTTACCAGACACTTTTGGCCAAGTGATGTCTTACCAGAGTGCCAGGAGTGCTGTCCAAATTATGTACAGTGCATCCTGAAAGTATTCACAGCGCTTCACTTTTTCCACATTTTGTTACGTTACAGCCTTATTCCAAAATGGAATAAATTCATTTTTGTCCTCAAAATTCTACACACAATACCCCATAACGACAATGTGTAAAAAGTTTTTTTGAGATTTTTGCAAATTTAATAAAAACAAACAAACTAAAAAATCACATGTACATAAGTATTCACAGCCTTTGCCATAAAGCTCAAAACTGAGCTCAGGTGCATCCTGTCTCCACTGATCATCCTTGAGATGTTCCTACAGCTTAAATGGAGTCTACCTGTGGTAAATTCAGTTGTTTGGATATGATTTTGAAAGGCATACACCTGTCTATATAAGGTCCCACACTTGACAGTGTATGTCAGAGCAGAAACCAAGTATGAAGTCCAAGGAATTGTCTGTAGACCTCCGGATTGTCTCGAGGCACAAATCTGGGGAAGGGTACAGAAAAATATTTGCTGCTTTGAAGGTCCCAATGAGCACAGTGGCCTCCATCATCCGTAAATGGAAGAAGTTTGGAACCACCAGGACTCTTCCTAGAGTTGGCCGGCTGTCTAAACTGAGCGATCGTGGGAGAAGGGCCCTAGTCAGGGAGGTGACCAAGAACCCGATGGTCATTCTGTCAGAGCTACAGCATTCCTCTGTGGAGAGAGGAGACCCTTCCAGAGGGACAACCATCTCTGCAGCAATCCACCAATCAGGCCTGTATGGTAGAGGGGCCAGATGGAAGCACATGGCAGCCCGCCTGGAGTTTGCCAAAATGCACCTGAAGGACTCTCAGACCATGATAAACAAATTCTCTGGTCTGCTGAGACAAAGATTGAACTCGATGGTGTGAATGCCAGGCATTATGTTTGGAGGAAACCAGGCACCGCTCATCACCAGGCCAATACCATCCCTACAGTGAAGCATGGTGGTGGCAGCATCATGCTGTGGGGATGTTTTCCAGCGGCAGGAACTAGGAGACTAGTCAGGATAGAGGGAAAGATGAATGCAGCAATGTACAGAGACATCTTGGATGAAAACCTGCTCCAGAGCGCTCTTGACCTCAGACTGGGGCGACGGTTCATCTTTCAGCAGGACAATGACCTTAAGCACACAGCCAAGATATCAAAGGAGTGGCTTCAGGACAACTCTGTGAATGTCCTTGAGTGGTCCAGCCAGAGCCCAGACTTGAATCCGATTGAACATCTCTGGAGAGATCTGAAAATGGCTGTGCACCGACGCTTCCCATCCAACCTGATGGAGCTTGAGAGGTGCTGCAAAGAGGAATGGGCGAAACTGCCCAAAGATTGGTGTGCCAAGCTTGTGGCATCATATTCAAAAAGACTTAAGGCTGTAATTGCTGCCAAAGGTGCATCAACAAAGTATTGAGCAAAGGCTGTGAATACTTATGTACATGTGACTTTTTACACGTTGTCATTATGGGGTATTGTGTGTAGAATTTTGAGAGCTGAATTTATTCCATTTTGGAATAAGGCTGTAACATAACAAAATGTGCAAAAAGTGAAGCGCTGTGAATACTTTCCGGATGCACTGTATGTCTATGTTACTTGAATTTACCTCCTGATAACTACCCCAAATCATACGATACAGTCCGATATCTGGTGGATTGTCCTACCATCCCAAGAGCCAGGATGTTTGCCCCGATTTACTGGGAGTGTTTGGATTTTAGGAGATTTGACCCATTCACTATCGCACTGCATGGCAAAGTGGTGGTGAACAAGTACAAGCTGAAATGCAGAGGTGTCTTCAGGGCAGAGGTAGGGGAAGAGGACTGTTGAGAGCGTTGCACTTCAGAAACACTAGAATATTCCCCTAGGTGTGATTCTGTCCCTCTGTAAATTAGTGTGTGCCACATATTACTATCTTTGCATGAGCAACGATTAACATGAACAATTACATACTGCCCAGAAGAGGTACAAGCTAAACAGAGTCAAGACAATCTGACCTAAGCATTATAGCCAAACATATAATAAATTAATTTCAGAGATAAAAAACATTTTGATAGTACAGGCAAATTGAACAGATAGAGCGCCATTAAATATGAGGAAAGCATTTAGTGTAAAATGTTCTTATAGAGCTAAATCATAGCTATACGAACTTATTTGATAAAGGTAAATTAAAAATGTATATACTGTATATTCTCTTCAGTATGCTATCATAATATGAGATTCTGAACCAAATAATTTTTTATTATACATATGAAATTGACGGACTAATGGTTTGTAACAATATAATTTATAGGATGCATTACTTTTTTGATAATATAATTTATAATTTTTATGTTAACAATATAGGCAATTGTGGTGATAATTTTTAATTCAATTGCATGCTGACAATTATGTCTATTCTACGACCCTACTATAGTATTATACTATGATTATATGGCAATAAATTAGATAATTATTCATATTATATTTGTGATTTATTATATTACTATTAGGATTATCGATCCGAAAATACAAGGAAAAATCAATCCCAATCACTGTAGTTTCTACACACTTCATTATTTTTAAAATGTTTTGTTAGGAATCAGTACTATATATATTGTGAGCTTTAAAATGCATTCTTTTATACGTAAGTTGCACAACTGCAGCTAAATAAGCTCCCCAACAATAGTAGTTAGCAGTTCCAAGCAAAGACTTACCACATCGCCAACACTGACAACTCTGATGTGACTTTAATGTTTACACTACAGCAAGGGGAAATATTATTCATTATAATACACAAGTTCAATTTAAAACAAAACACGTTTTTTTTCATAAAAGATCCTCATATTCAGAAGCTTTATTTTCACTGACAATTATATTTTCTATTACAGAAAACTGTCAGAATGAGTAATGTGACACTAGAAACTTCACTACTCTCCATATTTATGTTATTTTTGCAAGAGTGACATTACTAATCTCTAAATATAAGTGATGACATCACTACTTAAATATGAGCATCATTTACAGACTATTTTACATATATCACTTTGTATTATATAGAATAATGTACCGCCTAAACACACATATATAGGGCACAGACTGCCAGCTATTTTGAATGTATCTCTACTATATATATATTTTAATTGTTCATACATGAACACACACATATTATTCACATACTTACTCATGTGTGCGCATGCGTGTGTGTGTATATATCTTGTTCCAGAGCAGAATACACACACCTGCATTTCATTGCTCAAGGACATAAAAACATCTTGCTTCTGTACTACTGCTCATGCAAACCCCTCTCTGAGTGGATGTGTCATATCTCTGCTATTTCTTCTACTCACTGGCACAACTATCATGCGAACATCTCCTATCATACATCATATAAATAAATATTCTGGCAGCACTGAGGTATCTAAACTACTTGCATGTTTCAGGGCCAATAAGTAGTTCAAAGAAATTGTCAGAGTTCCTGTGCACCCACTGGCATCAAGTATCACATAAAAGAAACAGATGGAAAAAACACTATAGGCCTATTTCTGAGTTTCACACAGCTTCGGAATGCGAATATATAGCTAACCGATTGCTGGTGTCATTCATGCGAATCGTGTTACCTCACTATTTCTGCTCACAGATTCTGCCAGCAATCACTAGTATTGGGGCTTACACCAACCCTATGCTGGGTGTAAGAGATCTGTATGAAATAGGCATCCCCTCGGCATATGCACAACTCTGGCTACATGCCCACGATACTCCCATGACAGTCTCGCAAGATGGTTCTCAGTGGCCACCCAGAAACACCCATTTCATGTATGTGAGTGCAGGATCGAGATCTGTCCATGCTAAAGCTCACGGGATGTGGCTTTATACGGAGCTGCATGTGACTCAGAATCAGGCCCTTTATTTATACAGATATTATTTCCAAAAAAGTACTTCTACAATTACATATATGCAGTATGTATATATATATTTATATTTGTGTGTGTATTTTATTTGCTTTCTTTATTATTACAAATTGCTGTTTTCCTACTTGTCTTAGGGTTTGACCGGTATTTTACCAGTCGGACACTAGATAACAACAGAAGAAATGTCTGGTTTGCTGAATTTTGGGAGGACAACTTTCATTGCAGGCTGAGCCGAAATGCACTGCGCCGAGGTGGTCTTATGAAGAAATGTACAAGTAAGAAAACACACACACATTTCAGAATATGTATACTGCTTTTTATGTGTGACAGTGCTTCTTCTAGTCCACCAAGATATGTCTGTATCCTGACGAAAGATTAAATTCTGAAACGTTGATTTAAACTGTTGTGGCGAACAGATTTCTGTATGCTGCTGATTGCAAGTCCACTGAGCTCTCTCTCTCTCTCTCTCTCTCTCTCTCTCTCTCTCTCTCTCTCTCTCTCTCTCTCTCTATATATATATATACACAGGGCCGTAACTAGGGTAGTGCGACCTGGCAGGGGGCGCTGTTTGGGCCTGTAAATGTTCTTTTTATTATCATTCTAATTTGTAGCTTCCTCTTCTTTTATCCCCAGCATCTCCTGGCCTCCCCTATGTCTTCCCTGGCTGTTCCCCATGTGGCCATGGCCCTTTTTCGGGTGCATTTCTTATGTCTCTATTTGAAAAATAATGGGGGAGAGGGCCAATGCTCTTTCTGGCACAGGGCACCAAAAAGTCTAGTTACGGCTCTGTATATATATATAAATATATATATATACACACACAGTCTATATATATATATATTTATATACAAATATAATTCATATATCTACAATTTAAAATGTTATAAAAATATGTGATGTATGTTACTAAAAGTGGATTTGTGTACAAGTATATATAATTTCATTCATATATATCCAAGTTTGAGGTAAAACATGCCCAATTTATTCACTAAGAAATAGCCTATAGTAAAGGATATGCATGTACAATTTATGAGAAAAAAAGTATATATGTTTCATGCTTTTAAATGACAGTTTGTGTGGCACTTCTTTCTCTGATGGGGATGTTCCTGAGTGTATGGGATGCACATGCACTGTAGAAGAAGGGGCAAGGTAATATAGGTGGGAGTGATTTGGTTTGGGTCTGGTTTTTAGAATGTGATATAAGAGCTGACAGCAGCAGCTGACTAGGGATGCCATTTAGCAAGTGACCATCGATGGTAACAACTATGCAATGGATAACCATCGATGGTTTCACCAACCAATGGTCATCCATATTATTTGACTGACTGGCCCATGGGCCAATTAGATCCTGGGGGTGGGGTTTTGTGGTGTCAGGGGCGGAGCTATGCTTAGTGTCCCAGCACCTTGCAAAAAAAACCAAAAAAACATTTGGGTATGCTTTACCATCGATGGAGGGAAATCACCTGGTACTCCCCCATCAATGGTAAAAGCATTCGACATCGGCCATAAACGATTATGAATCACCGATGGTCGATGGCCATCCCTACAGCTGACAGTTTGTCTGGAGATCACTTCCTTGAGTTCCACCCCCCTGTGCCCTGTGCGGCAGCTGAGCTATGGAGACAGGGGCATATCTATAATGGGTGCAGTGTGTGCGGGGAACATGGGCCCCTGGGTCCAGGGGGTCCTCACACCGCACAGCCTCCACCCAAAATATTACTTACCTCTCCGGAGCCCCACGTCGGTGCGGGTGTCCGGCACTGTAAAATGACTGGAAAATGGCCACGGCGGCCATTGTCCCGTTGTTTGCGCATGCGCAGTACAGGGAAAATGGCCACCGTGGCCATTTTCCCGGTGACCTGTGCAGACACTATAGACTCTGGGTACACTCTAGTGCCCAGAGTCTATAACTCCGGCGCTGGCCGCGCACAGCTCAGTGCGCTGCCGGCCACCGGGCGGAGAGGAAGGGGCCCGTGTCGGAGACTGCACATGGGCCCCCTCCTCTCTAGAAATGCCCCTGTATGGAGGGCTGCCAGGCACAGGGGGGTGGAGCCATAGAGGGAGCTTGTCACAGCAGGAGCTGTGAAGCTGATGAGGAGCCGAGTTACTCACCCTCCCAGAGAGGTGGCAGTGGTGGTCTGGTTTCCGGCGGCAGTGGAGTCCCTAAGGCAGTCGGCTGTCAGCGGCGAATGGTGATCGGAAACGTGGAGCCAGTGTGAGGTTTGGAGGCCAGCACAGTTTCTTATAGGCGGCCACCCAGAGGCAGTGTCAGTCACAGAGCAGGGGCTGATAGGGAGACACTGCACTCTTAATAACACCATACCAGTTACTGAGTCTAAGTGCCAACCGTTTGGGAGAAATAATAACTGGTTATTTGAACTAAGGAGCTCATTCAGACCTGTTCGCAATGCTGTGCTCTCTCGCAGCCAGGCGATTGTTGCAAACTGCGTATGCGTATAAGTCGCAGTGCACGTGCGCGAACTAGTCACTTCGATCGGGAATCGTGTGCTCATAGCACAAAGACTGAGCGCTACTTTAAGTGACAGTTTGTGGGTGGAAAAAGGTGGAAGGTCCAGGAAAACGGGGGAGTGGATGAACGAACACAGGCGTGTCTGAGCGTCAAAATGGCGTTCTTTGGGTATACATAATTAGCATGGAAGCGTCATTGTACATGTCACCTGGTTGTTTTTCAGCCTGCAGTGATCGTAGTGCTTGCGGAAGGGTAGGATCTACCTCAAGGGTTGCGAGCAGCTCAGATGGCTCTCGATGTTACTGATTAATCATACACTTCCTGGAGATGACGTGTGCTTAGAATGAAAAGTGGGTGTCATTACCCCGGCGTGCAATCACTCTGCCGTCGATCTCTAAGACATAGAGGGTGTCCTTAAACCTGGCCGTGCGATCGCTGAATTGGCATATTCGACCCTTACGGCTGCGAGAGAGCGCAGCATAGTGCACAGGTCTGAATGAGCTCTACTCTGCCGTCGCTCTCTAAGACATAGAGGGCGTCCTTAAGCCTGGCTGTGCGATCGCGGAATTTGCATATCCGCCCCCTGACGGCTGCGAGAGAGCGCAGCATAGCGAATGGGTCTGAATGAGCTCCTAAGTTCACTACAGTTAATTGATAAAACTCAGGGTGTGGTTATAAATCATACTGCCAATGCAGTACTATGGACAATGAGGGATCTTCATCTACTGTATAACTAATAGACTATAAAGTAGCTAATATTACCTAAAGACTGGTACTGACAGACACTGTTGCAAGGTATGCAGTTAAATAGGGACTTAGACATAGGTATTTTAAAAGCAACATCCTAAGCTGCAAAGTGACATACAGTCAGCAGGGAAAGGATAAATAAACTAAAAGTGCTAAGAAGTGTAAAGCATTGAGCCTTAGGCAGCACCACAGCCATCATTCTACATAATCGTATAACTGGTCATATTTCTCAGGAAAGCATCTATATATTTATGGACATTGGAAAGTTAAGTTTAGAGGAGAGGATAACACTAAAGGTAGATGAAGAATAATCTACTTACAGTTACTTAACCAAGGAGATACACTATGACTTTCAGCAATTGACATGGACACTAAGGTTTAATATGTATATTCATTTTTGTCATCGGTGTATAGTATTGTTCTTTTGTTCAATTAAAACGTAAATACATATATATGTACAAACGGTGCATGCTATTGTCTGAGGTGTACCTGAAAGTTATGTTGCTATTTCTAAAGAAAATGCTAATACAAAAATGTTGGAATTATATTTAATAAGTATATTATTTGCCTAAAGGATTCTAGAACACTTAAAGAATCTCGGGGAAAGAATAACAGGTGTACACTGTAATATCCTGTGTCATAGTATATGGGTTGCATAGCTCCCTATTAAAACATAGACGTTAATTATAACTTTTAAAAGGGTTATCCCAAGTATGCCCATAATGACTATTAATACTTGGGTGGAGGCAATACACCACTTAATGGGAGGTTAAAGACAGGTAAATATTAGACAGCAAGGGGGTTAGTAACCTGGTGACCCTTTACAGAGGGTGTAGGAGGGGTTACACCTACAAGTTTGTTGTAACTTATTTGATGCTTGAGAAATAAATAATTTAATAACGTAATCCTTTTAGTGTTACAGAGGGTGTGTGGGGAGGGTGAGGAGCAGTGACTCTATAATGTTGGCTGTGACACAGAGTAGGAATCAGTCACTATAATGTTGGGTGTCTGACACAGCAGAGGGAAACACTTTAATGTGGGGCGTACAGCATACTTACCTACCGGAAGAGTATCCGGATAAAGCGGGCAGGATGGCGAGCTGATTTCCGGGAATTGCAGCATAAATGCCGTGAATCATGGCTCCGTATGGAGGGGGTGGGGCTAAATGATGCAGAAATGCATCATCTAGTCCCGCCTCCTCCTCACGCTCCCGCGATTCGCAGCAGTTTGCCGTGACGGGATGGGGTCTAATGACATAGGTACCCTGCCCCGCCCCCAAAAGTGGCCAGCTGTGTCTCCTCTCCAGGCATCTCCCAGGGAGCAGAATATAAAAGTCGGTAAGTGTGGCGTACAGGGAGGGAACCATACACGTTACTTTAAAGTATGTTAGGGTGGGAGGGAGAAAAAGTAATTCTTAGTTATTATTATACCACATCTTCATGAGCTGTACTGATGTACCCGCATCGGCACTAGCAGCACTGTGCAAATCACTGGCAAATTAGCTCAGTGGCCATTTTGCAGGTGTTTTGCACATGAGCATTAGGGAAATCAGTAGGAGACTCTGGCATAGCACTAGAGTCTCCTCTAGTGTCCGGAGTCTGCTCAGTGGCTGCCGGCCCCTGGGTAGAGAGGAGGAAGCCCTAGATGGAGACTGCACACTGGCTCCCTCCTCTCTTAATATGCAGAATCTGTAAACAAAGTGCTACAATGCAGCTGCCATGGCTTTTTTTCACGCCAAGGTTAGTTATGCAGATTCAGACCAAGTTGCACAAAGATATAGAAGTGTCACAAATCAAATTAATCAGTGCAGTTTTGTGAAGCGGTTTTGTCGCATCCTGTTGTTCACGCAAAAGGCTTGAAAAAGTCTCTACACCACTGTGTGCAGCTCACTCGCGCCGCATTGACATATTGACATATTGTGGTTCAGTGTATGAGGACGCATCTGTATATGAATCTAGTTGTAAGCACTTAGCATGCTGATTGAGAGACCCAGGAGCCTATTCATAATCGGAGGCCGTATTAATCATTGTTCCAGTGCGGGGCCAGCTGCTCTGAAAAGCAGCTGTCCCCTTGGTTAGTATCGCAGCTACAGATGAAGCTGTGTTACTTACCTCCTACCCGTCGGCCCGGCTACGCATGCGTGACCCGAGGTCACGCATGTGCACAGCCGCGAGGGAGGTAGTGAGGAGGCATCTTCACATCTTCACATCCCTGGAACTCCTTCCCATAGGAAGGAGTGGGGATCTGAGAACAGGTGCCATCTGAAGATGGAGCTTGTTCTCAGAAGCAAACTCCGAAAACTTTCAGTTTTCGGAGTTTGCAGAATATCTGGGGTCTTTTTCAAACTCCTGTTGATGAATAGCCCGGTAACTAAAATATGCGGAAACTAGCATTTCCGCACGGTTACCGGGCCATTTAGTTTTGATGAATAGGCCCCTCAGTCACACACAGATATACAAGTTAAACATATAGGGCGGGATGCATGCCGGTGTGCATGACGATCCACGCAGAAGCCCCAGAAGCCCCTCCGATGTCCTTCTGCGCATAAGCAATCGGATCCGTCTCTCACCAATCTCCCGATAGAAGCCCATAGGCTTCTATGGGTAAAGCCATCTTACAATTTTTTTTTCCTTCAATTTATCATTAGGGGGGTGTCCAAAGGGTTCTGAAAGAAATCCCCACATTTTTGGCCAAAAATAGGGATTTAGCATTTTTTTCTCCTGGTCTGGGATGGAGAAAACTTTTCTCTAGTTTTTTTTTCGCCTGTTACCGTTTTCACCTGGTTTTTGGTGAAAATTTAGCTGTTTTTTGGGCGAAAAATGTCCGTTTTCACCAATGGCGAAAAAAACAGCTGTTTTGAATACGGCCCTCAGACGCATTTTGAGTGTAGATGAGCAAGGACACATCTGTATGTCTTTATGCTATGAGTGGATGACACTGGATTCAATGAAACAGACTAGAAGAGCCTCATAGGTAGTAAGATAGTAGGTTAAAAGTTCAAAGCACAGACATATTAGAAAATGTAGGCAGTGCAGAGGGATTTGGAACACCCAGCTATAGTACTTTTTGGCAGCACATCCACAAATGCTGTCATTTATCATTTAAGAATATTTTGAATACAATACGCATGGCACACTGGAATTAGCCTTAGCAATTAGAGAAAATTTTGCTGCATACATCAGTTATTATTTTATATTATTATTTATCCATCATTTATATAATTTACTTTAAATAGTTGAAAAATAATGGTTGACGTTACTTATGCAACACTAAACTGATATTTCTTATATCATTATTTTAGATCAGGACTTGAGTTCCCAATTGTTCTCAGTCAGGGAGTGCTGAAAAAATTATTTTTTCACTGACAGATTGGCAGCTTTTAAGTTTTTTTTTATGGAAAAGAAATGTTCTCTTATGAATTAATATTTGATGTCCCATATTGCACACTGTGTGTAAATAGTGTTTTTATTTGACTATAAGTGCTACCTTTTGTTGTTTGTATTTCAATTGGTTGCAGTTCCCACTGGGTTTAGCTGCAATTTAGACAAATTACATTCTCAGGAACACAAATCTGTGCACCTACATCTATTAATCACCTTTGGTCTCAAGTATGATCTCTATACTGATGACACTCAGGAGCTCATTCAGACCCTCTCGCAAGTGCGTTCGCTTGCACGCTGTGTATGCAAATCCAGTGCATGCCCAGCAAGGCAGGTGATCGCACAGCAAGGCATTAGCACGCCCACTATGTCTTGGTGTGCGGTCACCTAGTGTATGCAGATGCCCATGCACCATTCATAAGACGCCCACTTGTGCACATCATCTCCTGGAAGTCCTTTAAAACATTGGTTCATCGACCACCATCGGATGCAATCGCAGCACTTGAGGTTGACTATACGCCTGTGTTTGCACCTCCACTCCCCCGTTTCTAGTGGTCTGCCCCTGTAACCACCCAAAAACAGCATCTCCTGTCACTCACTCTGCTGGGCTGTCTATGCGCAATGAGTGAATGCATTCTGATCTTTCGCAGTGGTTTGCGCAAACGCATTGCGATGCATACGCATACACAGATCGCAACTATCGGTCAGCTACAAGCAATCACATCCTAGCAAGCGGGTCTGAATCAGCTCCTCAGATCAACCTCTTTTGACCTTTCCTCCTCTCCTCACTCCTGGCTCTGCTATTTCCTCCTGAATGTCCCTGTGCTTTCTTAAACTTTACAGAACTAAACTTTAACTTTAAGACCAGGGGAGGATAAGGATGGAAAACCAGCCTGGGAAGTTTTTGGAAGCAGCACTAATGGGGACGAGGCTCTGTTGAAGGGCGAGGTCTTGAAAGGCCTGATTCTAAATTGGATGCAGTCACGGCTACTACTAACCCCTTGCATAGTGCACAGCTGTGCGTCTGAATGTGCAAGGACTGAGATGCCTACTTTTAGCGTGTACAGATGCCGCAATACCGCTTGGTGCGCATTTAGATGCCACCATCGGTTGCACCAGCAATATCCAAGTTGCATTTCATCCATCTGATTATGGCCTCAATGTGTATGCAACTACTTTCAGCAACACACTCGCAGCCTTCTAATAACATGCACATACTATGCTACATCTGCGTCTGATTAGCAACCATCTGTAACCACCCAGGATCACCCAACACATTTATAATATTTATATTGCGTTGCAGAAATGAAGAATTAAACAGCACCTTAATTTCTCATAGCCCCTGATTCTGAGTGGGATGCTGCAGTGTCCGTCTGTGCGTCCTTTGCAGTTGCATAGTCGCATCTGCAGCCTTATGCTAATGTCGCTGCAAACTCCTTGCATGGGGCAGCCGTCCGTCTGAGTGTGCAAGTACTGAGATACCCACTTTTAGCGTATACACATGCAGCACTACATATTGGCATGTTTTCAGGCGCTACCATAATTCAAATTAAACAGTTTTCCTCTTATTCTCTATGTGTATCTCACCCTATTTTGATAGTATGATGTATATACCACTGTTGGGTGTGCGGTCGCTCTCTGACTTACGCACGTCTTGGGTGGTTGAGTGGTGTATCTATTACAAATATACAGCAGAGTTTTTGTGAGGGAAACTTGCTAAATGTTTTCCCCTCAGGGGCATCTGAAGTAACCCACATTCAGAACATTATGGTGCAGCTGCAGAAGTCACATCTCACTCTATATACAACATACAGGCAGCAGCATGGGGAGCATCGCAGCGACCACCACATAATACAGAGAACATCACAGTGACCACCATATAATGCAGAGAGCATATCAGCGACCACCACATAATACAGACGCCATCGCAGCGACCAGCATATAATGCAGAGAGCATCACAGCGACCATCACATAATACAGAGAACATCACAGCTACCACCATATAATGCAGAGGGAGTCATAGTCACCACCAAATAATGTAGAGCATCGCAGTGATGTATATAATACAGATATATATATATATATTGTTGCCTTTAACTAGCGCTTCAATGGTACAATGTCACTAAAAATCCCAATATTCCTACAAGCTGCGCTGATAATAATTATGACCTCCTACTTTAATCTTAGGTATTTAACTTTAATTATAATAATAATCACTCCTTTTTTAATATAAAATAAAAATTCCTTAATCAGTGATATACAAGGGTATCCCAGAGGACTCTATTTCTTCTTTACAATAAAAGTCCCATGTGACTTTTTTCAGTTGAAGAAGACCCACCAGATCTGGGGATGCTCTCAATTGGTATTATTGGAGACTTTACCGGTATCAAAAAATACAGGCCAATAGAATACTTCTTTCATTAATATAGTTCTCCTTTTGGGTTTCAGCTGCAAGTAAACCCTTGCACCAAAAGAAACCCCAAAAACAAATCAATATACCAATAGTAATATTTGTATATTTATTAGAACATAAAAGATTCATAAAATATTTAAATATTTTCAGGTATATACCATAATATTTACTGTGGAGCATGTACAAGATATAGCACCATTTGTTTGTATAATACAAATGTTTTTCCACCTTACACTTCTGTCATTCACATCAGTGGGCACCCAACAAATGTGCCAAGTGAGTAACCCAACACGTTTCATCCTTATACAGACTTCTTCAGGGGTAACTTTTTAACAAAATAAAACAATAAAACATGGGTGTCAAATTAACTGTGCGAGTCAATAATAGCTGTTCACATATAATGCACACTATAATAGTGATAGCGATATAAAACTACTTAATGTGTAACAATCTCAAGTGATACAAAATTAGTACAATTCATACTCCTTCACTTAGATGTATAATTAATATAATTCCCACATGATCCAAATTTAATCACTCAATTTGTCATATCATTGCATCTCCATTGTGCAGTAACATTTTTATAAAATATAAGAGTACATACCACTTAAAATTGTGCCGTACCTGGCAAATGGAGAGGATTCTCTGAAATCCACACAATAAATTCTCTCTAAAGCTATACCTAAAATTGTCAGGAGAAGTTTATCAGAGTCATATTACATTCAGAGCTTGAAAAGTACTAACATTTTCTTTTCATCCAAACTTTATACTCACAGATTCTACCATAGGAGTGAACACAACTCGTCTCTGAGAATGTGCCAATACGAGCACCTAAAATTGGGTCAAAAAATGCATATATGACCTCAATCTTCCCATAGGGATTTAATTTTAGTATTAATGATATTATATTACAACAAAAATCTCAAATATTCACTCAAATAGCCATAATCCTACAGCTTAAATAGCTAATATTCTTTACAACAATATAAATACAGATGAATATAAATACAGATGCATATAAAATTTGTGAGCATTGTGGGGAAGCATATAACTCACTTACCTGGACCACAATGTCAGTCCACCTGTTTCACCAAGCATGTGATCCCTAATGCCCAGACCTTCCTATTTATTCCCCAAGCTGAGTGACATCACTTCCTCTAATTAGCTTAATGTGATTCAATTATCCTAAACACTATTCATTGAAATCCATATATGCACAGAAGACCAACTTTTATGTTTCACTTATTTAGCCATGAAATCCTTACTTATATCTATATAACCATGCTAAATGCGGTTAATCTTAATTAATCCATTTACGGCTACTGGTACCCATCATACCTACGCTGCGTTCCTCTAGACCTCGTGATGCCCTTAGTGTATGTTCCTTTCGGATAACCTAACATGTGACCACTATCCAAAGGTCACGTGACAAAGGTCTCTTACCCAGCCCCCGCCACCGTAACTATCGTCCTCTTACTCAAGCTCTGTTAACTTAATTCCGTCATAACGCATTACGTGACTGCACTCCAGCGGTCACGTGAATAAAGACCTTCTACCTAGAATCTCCCGCTGTCACGTGACTCTGGTCACTTTTCTTAGATTCCCATTGTCGGGCACTAGAAGGATAATTAGCTTGATGGTGGCCATTTTGTTGGCGGGATTAGAGAACTCAATTTTCCTGCGGTCACGTGACCTGGGTCACCTTACCTAGATTCCATTCATATTTGTCAAGCACTAGAGGGATAATTAACTGAACAGTGGCCATTTTGTTGGAGGGATCAGGGAACTCCGATTATTTCCTATATTAATGAACATTATATTGTATAATTAATTCTAACTACTAAAACATATTTCTAACCTTACCTCAATGACCAATTCATAATCCTTGGGGACCCTTATGTGGAATACTAAATCCATGCTATATTCTATCTATCTATCTATCTATCTATCTATCTATCTATCTATCTATCTTTATATATATATATATATATATATACATATATATATATATATATATATATATATATATATCGAAAAAGAGGTGCAGCACTCCTGGCTCTTGAATAATGACAAAATACCGGCATGTAGAAGGCAACGTTTGACAGTGCCTAATTAAACGAGCACTGAAACGTTGCCTTCTAAATGCTGGTATTTTGTCACTATTCAAGAGCCAGGAGTGCTGCCCCGCTTTGTCTATGTATGTGAGTAATTCAGTGCGGGCACCCAGCCTACCGTGTTTCCCCGATAATAAGACACTGTCTTATTTTTTTTTTTGGTTCCAAAAAACACCATAGGGCTTATTTTCGGGGTAGGTCTTATTTTAACTAACATTGACAGCCCCTTATGCAGGCCCCCCTGTAGCAGTGCCCCTTATGCAGGCCCCCCCTGTAGCAGTGCCCCTTATGCAGGCCCCCCTGTAGCAGTGCCCCTTATGCAGCCTCCCTTGTGTAGCAGTGCCCCTTATGCAGGCCCCCCCCTCCGGTAGCAGTGCCCCTTATGCAGCCTCCCTTGTGTAGCAGTGCCCCTTATGCAGCCTCCCTTGTGTAGCAGTGCCCCTTATGCAGGCCCCCCCCCTGTAGCAGTGTCCTTTATGCAGGCCCCCCCTGTAGCAGTGCAAGTACGGTACTTACCTGAGTCACCGCCGTCCGGGATGTCCCTTTCACTTGCGCGCTGACTGGATCTAATATGATCCAGCAGGCGCGGCCACACAGGATCCTCAGCGCGCGGGTGACGCCATGACGTCACCCGCGCACTGCATGACTGGGAACGCTGGTCTCTGCAGCGTTCCCAGCTCAAAAAGAAAAAAAGGTAGGTCTTATTTTCGGGGTAGGGCGTATTTTAGACCGGGCTTCACAAGTAAGGGTAGGGCTTATTTTCAGGGTAGGTCTTATTATCAGGGAAACACGGTAGTATGTACTTATAACAGGAGAGCCAGACCACATCCACATTGTGTTTAAGGGGATACACCTCAAAAGCTATTGGAGGTACCAAACTGAAATTTGGCATGGGCAGGTAGAACTGTTATTTGGTGCTGCATGCCAAATTTCAGGGCAAAAGCATAAAAAATGAGGATTTGGGAGTAATCTAAATTTCCAACTGTTAGTTATTTCTGACACACTCAGGACCTCATTCAGAGTCGGTCGTTGAGGCCGCACGGTCGTACGACCAACGACCGCAAAATCCGATCATACGGCAGGGCGATCGTACACAAAGTGACGCCAATTCATTAGCACTGCACCTCCTCTAGCTACCGACTGATCTGAACGAACGATCGAGTCAATCGTAGTCAGGCGCTGTCAGTCGCTGTATGCTAATTATGTTCTGATGTTTGCGGCCGTATGTGCTGTTTTGATGGTCACATGTCATGTTTACATGGACTATCGATCAGCTTCTTATTAGCTTGTTGGCAATTATCTAATTAAGTGTTTAACTCTTGCTGTTCTTTAAAACAAGGTTTTTCTCATGTGTCAATAAACTTTATTGTTCATTTCGTGTTTGTTTTCTCCGTTCTTATTTTTTCACACAATCTTAAAAACAAAGTAAAGTGTATTAACTGTGAATGTCCGTTTGCTAATTGTGTTAACTTTATAAATGCATGTGCATTTTGCGTTAGGATCATTTGCACTCTTATGTTTACAATTGCACACTGCGTGTTGTAGCCAATCAAATGTGACCTTATTTTTCGGCACACATGATTAAAGGATTGGTCAATAGTGTTGTTTTTGTTGAAAGTGTAAATATTTTAGCCAATCATATTTTTTCTACCCCATGTATATTTCATGTTTTCTGTAAAAACGCCCATTGCCATCATGAGAGCCGCAGCGTTTACCAGGAGAGAGCTGCTTGTCCTGGTAAACATCATGGACAGGCGGATCACCCAGGCTGTGCCGCCCATTACAAATAGGGCAAAACGGGCCGCCTATGCAGAGGTGAGGCGAGCCCCCCGATCAGCGGGCTTTCGCCGAAATATTGCTCAATTAGAGCGTTGCTGGTCGGACCTGGGCCGCCGGTCGCCAGCGCTCCTCAGGAATTTGTGTTTGCAAATACGCAGATGTAAGTATGCGTTTGTTTCAAAGTATTAATTAGTGGACTGTTAAAAATGTATGTTCGTTTGCCAATTATTTTAGTCAATGTTAAAAGACCCTCCTGTATATTGTCCCTATTGTACAGAATGTGTATTTGTATTGTGTAACTGAAATTCAAAACTTTATGTTTGTGTTTTTATGTTTACATTTTAGAAGCCCAGCTGAGACAGAGAAGGGCACGGCGTCTACAAAGACAAGCTTCAAACCAGCAGCCCTCACCTACATCTCCTCAACCCAGCCCTCCCTCCCCACCACCATACTCCCCCAGTAACCCTCCCTCCCTGTTCCAATCCTCCCCAAGTCTGCCTCCCTCCCCTGCCCACTCATCCCAAATGTCCCAAATATCCCCTCCCTGTGATCTTTCCGCCTCCATTTCCCCTTCCACCATTCCCCCCACTCCCGCATATTCACCCTCACCCGAAGCTTCACCGGCACCATCTCTTGCTGTGTTTGATCACTCTCAGGGTATGTTTTTTTGCTTTTAATTTTTTGGGGTGTTGTTGCTAGCCATGTATTTGTTTTTTTTTTTTAGTTTTTTTGTTTTTTTTACATTTGCTGGATGGGGTTTAACATCATTCCGCAATAATGCTGTTTTTCAGACTTACAACCTTATGTTTATTGTCTGTCCCTTTCTTTGTTTTGTGGTCCTCAAAAATTTTTTTTTGTTTTTATTTCATTATTTTTTGGAGTTTGAGGAACTAATGCTTAAATTTGGATTAGTATTTTACAATGTCCAAAATCCTGTTACCAAACTTGCCAAGGTGCTAGGAACCAGACTACCCTTGTTGATGTTGTGTACACTGTGTTTAAAATGTACTAATGTACTTAGGAAAAGTGATGTTTTTAATAGGCCAAAAAAAAATTTTTTTTTGGTTTATCAACAACATTCTAGAAGTGAATACGTGCATTGGGTTTTAAGGATATGGCCATCATGACTTAAGAATACACCTCCCATTATTTGTAACATCATCATAGTGGATCTTGGATTATGCCACATAGTTAGGGTTTAAAATTTTTGGATCAAAAGAAAAATAGAAACCTATTAATAATGTTGTGTGTCTGATACTTTCAAACACACCGTAACATCAGTGTGTTTAAACACTTTTTGGTACATTGAATAATGTGTAATGTTCAAATATTTCTAATTGTAATGAAGTATTTATTCCGCATTTTTAACAATTTTTCAACAGATCTAACCCACATCCTGAGGGATATTCGGGAGGAGCTGCGCGAAACATCGGGCTACTTATTGCAGGCCTACTGCTGCCTCCATAGAATAGTGGGGCGTTTGGAGGATGTTTAGTTTTTTTTATGTTTTCTTTGTTACATTTTTATGACATTTCTAAAAAAAAAATTAAAGTTTTGTTATTTCCAACATTTGTCCTCTTTTTTGCCACACATTAAAGGGTGTAATTCTGCACGGGATAAATTTTAGGAACAAAGGTGGGTGCCTTTCCATAGTGTAAGAACTTAAAACATGTATTAGTAAACCTTACGATAATTCGCAGTAATGTCGTTTATTTTACAATTATGGTTTGGCATACATTATACACCTCAAAATGGCTTACTAATTTTTAATACAAACAAGCAACAACATTTTTGCATCATTTAAAACATTTATTACATAACAAACATGTTGCCAACAGGCTTTTAATGGTAAAAAATAAAATATAACAGATTCACACATAACAAATGTCCTCATGGTTTGGGCAAATTAAACATCTGGCTTAGTCAAACATAAACAAGTATAGTAAAAAACAAACAGATTTTGGAATGGAAAACATATCAATTACTAAAACAAAAGGCAAATTAACTAATCATTTTGGGGGATATCCGTACAAAATGTGTTAGTAGTCCAAAAACATACAGGGTATTGCCAATGGGTTCCATTTTTTATCCATGTTTTGGAAAGTGTTATGATTTTGTTGGTCGGAAAAGAAAACAAAAGAAAAAGGGCCACATTAAAATACATTTTGCAAAATTATATTTTCTTTCCCAAAAAATGTAAATATGCATAAATAAAAAAACGTGAAAAATCATCATCGTGTCTGGCCCGCCCGACAGCATCACAACACCTTTCTCCGGGGGGCCATCCTCTGGCAAGGCCTCCTCTGGCTGCATGGGTACTCGACTCCTTATTGCAATGTTGTGTAAAATCCCACACAGGACCACAGTGCGAGAAACCATATCCGGCGAATACATGAGTGCACCACCAGAGTGATGGAGACACCAGAACCGGCCCTTTAAAAGGCCGATACAGCGCTCCACCACCTGCCTGGTGGCAGTAAACGTGGCATTATATTGAGTTTGTGGCCCTGGTGTGGAAGTCAGCAGCCAGGGCATGCAAGGATATCCACTGGCACATGATGGAAATGGGACACCAAAAGATACATAAATTTACCATGAAAACATGTTTACACTATTACCATAGCTACATACTGGATTTTTACTTACCAAGAATCCACGCGTCACCAGCTTGCAGTGTGCTTAATTTTGGCCAAATCCCTGAATGCTGGATCACATACGCATCATGGCTGCAGCCTAGAAATTTAGCATTCAGGGAGAGGATCTGGAGGGAGGCATCACATAGCACCATTACATTTAGGGAATGGTAATGTTTGCGGTTCCTATATATTTGTTCCCTGCATGCAGGGGGCTGAAGTGCTATGTGAGTGCCATCCACTACCCCTATGACGTGTGGAAAGCCTGCAATTTTAAAAAACTTCTGCTTTACCACATCAAGGGCTTCCGTATCCAAAGGCATACTAATAAAATGTGCTAGATGATTGAAAAATGCATCTAGCACACGCCTCAGGATCCGTGAAAATGAGGGCTGGGAGAGGCCATCCACCAGCCCCACAGTGGTTTGGAAGGAGCCTGAGGCGCAGAAATGTAACACCGCCAACAACTGTGTAAGTGGTGAGATTGCTGTAGGAATGTTAATCTGACTTTCTAGATCATTCTTTATTATTGAAAGAGTGTCTAGGATAATATTAGGAGGCAGGTGATAAGCGATAACAACCACATCAGGCATTCCAAAAAGGGTGACACGTGTTCTATATATCTTGGCCATTGCATGCCTCCTATGCCTACGCCCAGGAGGAGGCTAATGAAGGTTGGTGGGGGTCAACATGGCCACTATTAACTGTCCAACATCGCTCTGTAAAGTGAAATTTATATTTTTAATTGGTTCTCCAGAGTGTATTGTGATATTTTGTGCAAAAATACTTAGCTTTATAATAATGGGGCATATTCTTAAATGGTCGGGCATTGCCATCTTCAGAAATCACTACATGTGTATTTGTTGTTCGTTTTAAAAATGAGAGGGAAAAATAAAAATAAAACATTTTTTAAGGACAAACCAATATTACTACTTTTAGTGTTAAAACCATGCTTAATTTTTAATCTAGAAAATATGAATTGTTGTTAAATGTACCAAATTAGAATTTAAAAATAGAACAATAAACAATATTCCCCAAAAATTTGGTTTTAAAACATAAATTAAACTAAAAAAAAGTGTATGTTTGAAAAAATAGACTCCAGACCAAAAAGGAGTGTTAAACACCTTTAAGAAAGATTTAAAATGAAAATTAAATTAAAAAACATACACAAACGAAGATTCTGATTGATGATCCAAAAATAAAAACAAACAAAATGCAGTAGGCTGGCACACTTACTTGATTCGTCAAATAACGTTGGATTTAGGAAGACAAAAGGCCGGCCAACCAAACAAAAAGAAAACCGGAACATGCCAAAAAACTAACAGTGTTTTTCAAACTCCAAAGCAATCAAATTTTAATAAAAAAAAACAACACCAAAAAAAAAAACACACCAAAAATAAAAAAGGAACACAAAACCCAACACCACAAAAAAGGAACACAAAAACAAAACACCACACAAAAACACAAAAAAACACCACACAAAAACAAACACAAAAACAAAACACCACACAAGAACAAACACACAAAAAAAATACAACAAAAAACAAACACAAAAACAAAACACCACACAAAAACAAACACACAAAAATAACACAACAAAAAAACAAACACAAAAACAAAACACCACACAAAAACACACAA
This sequence comes from Taudactylus pleione, assembly GCA_031769625.1. Lineage (NCBI taxonomy): Eukaryota > Metazoa > Chordata > Amphibia > Anura > Myobatrachidae > Taudactylus > Taudactylus pleione. The sequence goes on from JAUIMM010001601.1 coordinate 1,018,358, forward strand.
AAATAACACAACAAAAAAGCAAACACAAAAACAAAACACCACACAAAAACAAACACACAGAAAAAACAAACACACAAAAAAAACCCCACAACCAAAATAAAATAATACCAAATAAATATACAACACGCAAGCACCTCGCAATCAAATTCAAACAAACACCTCACAAACTACACACAAGCACCTCGCAATCAAATTCAAACTATTTCACTATTATCCAACACCTCCTGCACCACCAAACACTCCAACTACAACCCACATGTAAGGGAACATTTGGCTTTGCCTTAAATAAAGAAACCAAACACCAATTATTGAAACATAGAGGAAAGGTGTGCATTTGTAATTAGGGAAATAAGGATGCATGGATAACCAATCCAGGGATGCGATCACATCTAGCCCGACCCACGCAGTGATTACGGAATGCAGGAAAGGTGTGCATTTGTAGTTAGGGAAATAAGGATGCACGGGAAACCAATCCAGGGATGCGCTCACATCTAGCCCAACCCACGCAGTGATTACAGAATGCAGGAAAGGTGTGCATTTGTAGTTAGGGAAATAAGGATGCACGGGTAACCAATCCAGGGATGCGCTCACATCTAGCCCAACCCACGCAGTGATTACGGAATGCAGGAAAGGTGTGCATTTGTAGTTGGGGAAATAAGGATGCACGGGTAACCAATCCAGGGATGCGCTCACATCTAGCCCAACCCACGCAGTGATTACGGAATGCAGGAAAGGTGTGCATTTGTAGTTAGGGAAATAAGGATGCACGGGTAACCAATCCAGGGATGCGATCACATCTATAAAGAAGTCTGCAGAAGCAGTATTCTTCATGCTCTCTCACAGGTTAGCAGAATGGCAAGTGAGGAGCATGGTGAGCAAAGGCCAACTGAGCCAGGTAAGTTCCAATCACAGTTTTGACAAAAAACAAGAACTGGTCATATTTCCCATACAATTGTTAAAAAATGTTACTATTTTAAAATTTTTTGAAGGTGCTGGGAATCAAAGTCCAGCAGTAGAGGAGGAGGCGGGCTCAAGCAGGCCAAGGCCAAGAAACCCTCCATTTTCACGGATCGAGCTTGAGACATTGGTGACCATGACAATGGAGAACCTAGTCAATGCACCCAGAAATATGGGGGCTGGAGCCAAAGACAGGATTTGGGAGGAGATATCCAGGGCTGTTAATGCTGTGGGGACAACCTACAGAACACAGAAAGTCGTAAAAAAACAGTAAGAAAATGATATTGTGAGTGTTCTGAAGGCCAGAGCTTGATCTTATTTCTAAAAAATAACACTTAACTTTTCAAAAATAACATTGACAGCTGGACGGATTTCAAATACCAACTGAAGAGGAAGCTACGGAGTAGGGTGGACCATGCTGCGGGGACAGGTGGTGGTCCCATCCCTGAGGAGCTGGCCTTGACAAGGTTGGAGACGTTGGCTCAGGGATGTGTGATGGAAGAGGAGATAGTCGGCGTGTCCACTATGGACACTGACATGGCCGACTTCAACGCTCCACATGTGCAAGAAGGTAATTTAATTTTGTAAGGCAAAAAGTATAAAGCTGAAACGTCTGTTTTTTGTTGTGGGGAAAAACAAATAACATTTTTAATTTTATATTCCAGACTCAGAGGAGGTAGTGCCTGCTCCTGAGGTCAGGTCTGGGTCCAGCACAGATGGGGACACTGCAGGGGAGGATCCAAGTACTCCATCTGGGGACCCTGTGGAGTCTACTCCAGGGCAAACATCAGACCGAGCAGTGCCTCTCCTCACCAGGTTGGTCTCCCAAACTCAGGATAACACATGTGTTCTTCTGAGGATGGAGACCACTCTGGTGAGGGTGGCGGTGGCCCTGGAGACCATTGCTGGGGCCCTAGATCGTTTGGCCAATACCCAGGAACAGGCCAACCCACCTGCCATGATGGAGCGAGACTCCCTTCCTCCCAGGACCACCACCTCTGGCAGCCCAACAGCCACCCCCGCAAGTATGGAGAGCCCTATGCCTAGGCCAGAGGAAATACCATCTACCTCTGGCCAGGCCAGTCTGCGTGTTACACGCCAGTCGGCTGTCCGTAGCTTACCTCTTCCTCCAAGCCGGCCCAAACGACGCAAGTAGCCCTGGATATCTCCTCTCTCACCTGTTGTCCAGTCCCCATATTTCTGGTGACCAATGTCTCAAGCTCTTTGTTTTTTTTTTACCCCCAATTTTTTTTTTTCATTTAATTTCTTTATTTTAATTATATACAAATGTTGCCAAAACAATTATTCTTGACATTGTGATGAAAGGCAAATTTCACAAAAATAAAAAAATGTCAAACCAAAAATGTCTATCTTTAACTATATCAATGTATACAAGGTTTAAACAGTGTGGTATCTGAAAAGGCTGCTACGCAAAACACAATGCTAGATGTTTTAAAAACTGATTGAAAAAAAACTGTTTAAAAAGCACAAAGAAACATTTTGGTTACGAATTCACTAATGCACATGCAAGTGAAATGAGTTACAAGGTAATTAGCAGTGTAAATAGTTACAATGCAGCAATCTTAGCTGCTTGGTTTGTGTGGTTCAAAATCGAAACATCGCAGGGAACATAAGATTAACGATTGTACTGTTGTGGCTTATGGACGCTTCTTGCCTACCTTAGCCTGGACGATCAGCCTGTTCGTAGAGTGACGTTTTCATGCATCCGCAATTCTTGGTCGTACGAAGCAGGTAATTTATGCACTCCCCTAAAACGCCTGGAAACGCTGAAGAACGCCTCCGTTTCCAGACCACCACCCCCGTATATCAAATTTAGCAACCTACTTCCGTGTCGGAAGCCCTACGACCGTCAGTATTTGTGATCGGTAGAGCTCGTACGCACATGCGCACTGCTAGCCGTGCGCAGGCGCAGAAAGAAAAACATCGTATGCATACGACCGTGCGGCCGCAACGACCGACTCTGAATGAGGTCCTCAGTTAGGACCACTTTTCTGCTGTTCTCTAGGGGGGATTTTTGGGAAGGCATATCTCAGGGTAGGGGGCGAATTTAGACTTGGGGTTTGTTTTATTAGGTAGCTATTGTTCCAGGATAGGTGCTTTTGGGGTTCAGGTAAATTAGAAAGTAAAATTTTTTAAACTATTAACTAAATAATGCACCATTAAACAATAGGAAGTTTCAACTTGTTGCGCAGCCTTAGTTGGTGTACTCACTGTGACTTCACTTGGGTGCACCAAGATGGCTGTCGTATGTGGGTGTTAGTGGCGCTAGGACCCGGCAATGACAGCGGGCAGTAGCAGCAGTGGGGATCTGGTGGTGCAGTGGAGATGGTGGTACACCCATTAGCGGCTGCCGTGCAGATGTCAGTGGAGGAGGTGGCATGGGTGTCAGCGACGGAGGTGGCGTGGGTATCAGTGGCAGCTGTGCTGGCATCCACAGGACCCAGAGGCGGTGCCGGCAGTGGCGGCGGGCTTGGGTCCGAGAGGATCCAGTCCTTGCCTGCCATTCTGCAGAGTTCGGCAGCGGAGCCCGTTTCAAAAATGGCGCTTCAGCACCATTTTTGAAATACAAAGATGGCCACCATGAGCCAATCATGGCTTGCGACGTCATCGCCCTGCCCTTTCGACTGGCTTATATAAGCCAGCACAAGGACGCGGCATGGCAGTCCTACGGCCAGGAGGGAGCAAAGAAGAGTTCCTGAAGAAGGAAGATGCCAGAACCCTAGTGGGCGGCAGCCATGCAAAAGAGCTGACACAGGCTACTGCCCACTAGGTGAAGAGGACAGCAGAAGCCCTGGGGAGGTGGCAGCCATGCAAAAGAGCTAATTGGCTGCCACCCCCTAGACGAAGACCCCAGAAGCCGTGGCAGGTTGGCGCCTGCCAGGCAAAGATGGTGAAGCCCTAGCGGGTTGACGCCCACCAGGTGCAGATGCCAGATGTCCTATTGGGTGGCGGCCATCAAAAAAAACTGAGACAGGCTGCTGCCCACTAGGTGAAGATGCCGGAGCCCTGGCGGGTCAGAAACAAGCCTTACACTCACAAAACATACACACATGATCTCTTCCTTGCCCTGTTCTTTATCATCTCTGCTGGTGATACCCAGCTGTGTACCCCATGCAATTTCCATTCATAATGTCAACAAGACCTAGGATGACCACAGAACACCGGCGGCCAGTGCCAGGTAAAAATCCATGTGGGCATAGAGCTAAAATTTATGAGGGCCTATTGTGTGCCGCCGCAGAGAGTGTGAACAGCGCCAGGGGGATGTGACTAGTGATGTGAGAGGTGTGACCAGTGTTGTGAGAAAAGTTACTTGTCACAAATATACAGTATATATATATATTATATATTCAGAGACATGTGGGACCCTGTCCTAAGAGGTCTCCCAGAGCTGCCAGTGGTCGCTCACTTTGCAAGTGAAGTAGGCGGTCCAGATGGCCGATGATACGTTTTGCGCTGAATCTCGTTATCGTGACCCTGCCCCCTGCTTCACAATACTGATAATCACGGCATTGTGTAACTGGGGTGGGTTCACAATGATGCGATCACACTCCCCTGTGCCACCCACTTTGCCGTGCCATGCCCCCTCTCCCCCTGAAAGTATGCCTAAAGGTGTAGAAAACATTAGAAAAGAGAACAATCTTAAATACGACATGTAAAACACAGGAAAAACAGCGTGCTGTCCCAAATGGCCCTCTGTCATGATGCATGGAGCAGGACCATGCTGTCATATCTATAGCAACCCCAGATACCAGCAATTGCCTATCATATGTGAAGAAGAAAAAAACAATGACGTGCCAAGCTGCCAAGAGACGCAGTTAAAGAATAATCAAGCACAGGTGCACAATACACATCAATAACATAGTAATGATGAATATAAAGTCAAAGAATATAGGCACTCCAGAGATGTAAGTTAAGATTTCTCAATAATAGCTGAGAAATTACTCAGTTATTACTGATACAAGCCTGCCCCTGTCCCCCCACAAACAAATACAAAATAATGACATTTGCCCTACTTTTAGTTTATAATACACAATCTAGACACATGCGTGTTAATTATGTTGTATAACATGTACTCCGCAGCCCGTGTCTATTTGGCAGGACAACAACTACAAGAACTGAAGATAAGCCAATGGAGGGGGAGGTACTGAAGACTAAAAATAAGAGAGGAGAGACTAGCAAGAACTAGGGATGGCCACCGGTAGGTTGCCCATCAATGGTTGACATCGATGGTACCATTGGTGGATGACATTGATGGTATGAAACCATTGGCTGTGAACCATCGATGGTTTCATCCACCAATGGTCATCTATGTTTTAATATTGGCCGGGCAGTGGGCCAATCAGGGAGTGGTGGCGGGACTTCGCGGGTCAACTCGGTGGGCGGAGCTAAGCTCCATGTCCCGGCACATGGAGGGGGAAAGAAAAGCCTTGTTTGGCTTTGTGCCATCGATGGCGGTGAGCCATTGGATCAAGGCACACCCATCAACCATCAGTGTTTAACCAATGATGTTTGTTAATCATCGATGGTTGATGGCCATCCCTAGCAAAAACAGAGGTGCATGAGAGAAACAGAGACATAGACGGACAGAAGAGTAACAGTGGGGAAAAGAGGAAGACAGAGAGGGGTTAAGAGACACAGCAGGAGAGGAGGAGGCAAGAGAGACACAGTAGTGGGAGAGAAACACAAAAAGAAAGAGATGGAAGGTTGTCAGAGGGAAAAAGAAATAGAAGAGGGAGGAGAGAGGGATAGGGAAGAGAAAGATGGAGTAAGAGGGAGTGAGAGGGGAGGATAAAAGAGGGGGGATAGCTGGAGAGAGAGGGAGGAGAGAAAGAGAGACAGAAGGAAAGAGACAGAGAGCTAGTAATAAATAAAATATTCTCTTTTGTGCTTATCTGTTTGAAATGTTTAGGACTATTGACCTTCCTCCAAAAATAATTGTTTTTATTTAAGGTTTGATACACTATAAAATATATCTACTGCTGTATACATAGAAGATATATATATATATATATTTATATATATATATACACTGTATATATTAGGGATGTGCAGGCTCGGATAGGTTCGAGTTTGCACGTGGAGTTCGGATTTTTCCCTCCAAAAAAACGGAACTCAGAACGAGGCAAAACGTCATCTTACATGGACGAACATCATCATTCCTGGTCTTTTGTCCAGGAATGATGATGTTCGTCCATGTAAGATGACGTTTTGCCTCGTTCTGAGTTCCGTTTTTTTGGAGGGAAAAATCCGAACTCCACGTGCAAACTCGAACCTATCCGAGCCTGCACATCCCTAGTATATATACATATTATAGATACATATAATAGAAATTCTGCTTTAGGCCAGTACTGCTGACAAGTGAATTGTGGTGAAGATCATTTTAAAGTGGTAGAAAGATTTTTGTTCTGGATATTATCTTACTAACATATTTTTTTATTACAAATGCATTCATTAATACTTACCTACTCTCTCACATCTACAGGGAGACTCTTGACATTGTTGGGAGTTCCTTGGACCCCCAGAACAGTGGTCCTTCCACATCTTGCCCAGTCCTAGTGAAGTGGGCAGGATGGGGAATATAATCTGTAGGGAGGGAGCAGGGTCAATATAATGTGATTCTCATAGAATCGCATCATATTTGCCCTGCCTCCTCCCCATGGACTTGTAAACAGTGGCATTTTGCCACGAGGAGGCGGAGCTTAATGGCACAAAGCTCCCAGCCCCACCACCATCATTTGGCGCCTGCAACTCCAGCTTCTCCCAAAAAGGGGACAACATAGGTAGGCAAGTATGCATACATTAAAGGTCATTTTCATGGGTAGGATGAAAAATCTATGCTACTGATAATTCTGTGGGAATCTTGCAGCTTGTATATTGTATCTTATTTGCTGTATCACCCCGAAATGCAGTCACATCATCATCATACTGCCACTCGGTATAAGTTGTGCACCCAAGATGGCTGGTACTTTCCGTTGGTGGCATTAGAAATCTGTGGAGCTGATTATTCTGTGGGCATCTTGTTTGTATATTTATATTTTGTACTTTTCATGTATAGGCAGCTCCATGTATTGCTTATTCCCAACCTTTGTAACCTATGTAGTGAACCCAAGACTGCTGCATAACCTTGTGCTTTCATGTGTAGAATGAAAAATATGTGTTACTGATGATACTGTGGGTACAGTAGCTTGTATCTTTTGTATTTCAATTTCATATTTTCACCAACTATAACTATAATAGTGTACCCAAGAGGGATGCAAATGTAAAGTCCTCTTTAAGAAAATCACTATGTAAATTAGTATTATGAATAAAATATCACAGTGTCATTGTTTCACCAATTATTACTATCTTAAGCTAAAGAAATGCACAACTTTCTGTATATGTGTAGAATGTTACAGGCATCATTTACTTTGTGGTGCAGGAAAAGAGCCCTGTGACCCAGTGCAGCTTTTCAGACTGGGGTATTTTTTACATCGTATTGAAATACTGTCATTTTCATATAAGAGATATGTTTAATAAAAATAAACTAAAATTTTTTATATATTAAATAGGGTAAATAGCATGCACACCACATACTATACAGCCAAATTCTGCCATGTCCTGGCGTCCTGTGTCCATTGTACCAGCCTCATGTCCATCACTGTCCATACACAGCTATTCACAATTCTGTATCCACAAAATCAGCTTCATAGTCACATATTTACCATATACTGTGGGCGGAGAAGCATTCGGTTTTTTGGGTACAGTATTATATTGTAAAATGTTAAACATAGAATATATAAAATTATATAATATAGAAATATAAATCTATCTACCCCACATGACACTGAGGGCCTCATTCAGAGGCGGTCGTTAGATGCAAGCGGTCGCTCTGAATCAGGGTGGCTGCTTGCATCCTGAACGGCCGCCTCCTTGTCGATCGTTAAGCTGTGGGTGAAAGGGGCACATACACTAGACGATCTACTCCCTGTCCAATCTCTAAACGATTTTCCCTTTATTTTTTCCCTTGAAATTTTATCTTTCAATCTGAACGATTTGCAAACGATTTGCAAACTATCTTTAATAGATCAAATGAAATTGACCTGCATGTTCGGTCAACTCACGAGACGATCAAATGACCAGCGGGAGCGCGCATCGTTGATCATTAACGACCAAACACTGCACGATTTATAAACGTTTGAACGATAACGACGTCGTTATCGTTCAATCGCCTGCTAAAATCGTGGATGCCCCCCAGAAAAACACCCACAGCTATAACGACCGACATGGGGCTTACGACCAGACCCTAGGGTAGGGTCTGGGCACTCGTAAGCCCCAGGGAGCTTCCTACTCTGTTCGAGCAGGAAGTTCCCCACTGACATCAGCAATGGTGTCAGTGGGGCCGCTCCCAAACGGCAAGCATTCCGACTGGAACGCCTCCGTTTGGCCGGGCACGCCCCCGGCCCACCCAGTAAACGGGGCGAGCTGTCACTCAACATCGACAGCTCGCCCCGTCTGCTACGAGACCCCTAACGACGGAGCGCCCATCGTTAGCCGGGTCTCGCTTATGCGCACGATGGAGCCGGCTCCGTCGTGCGCATGCGCTGTGGGGCAACATTGAGTCGGTTGTGAGTGCTCACTTTCCAGGGAATGTCCGTTGTCCATTCATTATATATGTGCTGGGCTGTAGGTGACTAGCTCAGATATGTGCTCCTTACTATACAGCACTGCCCCTTTCTTCCCAAAATGCTCTGCTGAGCCACTGTCAACACACAGAGCCTGTGCAAGGGAAGAATTTTATGTTCAGCTGAGCCAGTTATCACATTGCCAAACACTCAATTTCGACAGCCAGCGTCGCCTTTTATATCTGTACCTTTGCCTCACAGTTCTGCCGTTTCAGGAATGTCATTCTGCATTACGTCATTGTTAATGAGAACTTCTGGAACAGCTTTCCTGTGCATTCTTGAAAAATAGTGCTGATATATACAAGGTTATTGGGGTTCAGAAAGAGTTTTAATGTAAGATGTATAGACAGGGCAATTCATTTTGGACAATTCCTTGTTTTTACAGTGACCATTTCTGTCCCTTTCACAGATCAGGAGCGGATTGGCGTAGGGTCTGCATATGAACAGGAGGGCAAGGTACAGTTTGTTATAGATGCTGTGTATTCCATGGCCCATGCTCTTCACAATATGCACAAAGCTGTGTGTCCTGGCAGTATTGGGCTCTGCAGCCGCATGGACCCAGTTGATGGAGCTGAACTACTGAAATACATTCGTAATGTTAACTTTACAGGTAAGAAAAGCATGAGATTGCTAACCTAAAAATTGTTTATTAATCTAATGTTAATCATTTTGGTAAATAGCAAATTACTGATGTCTTATATCCTGTCACTAATGTTTTTCATGTTCTAAAATGCTAATTTGTAGGAGTGGGATTACAGTGTGTGCGTGTGTGTCCTCACTTACTTCCTTATTCTCAGTGATGCAGTTCCTCCACCAAAGTCTTCTGCTTTTGATTGTGAGTAGATGTAGTTTGGCCAATCTATCACCAGATCTAGGGAAGGGAGAGGCGATTGTGTAGATCCCTCCCCCCCATGTAACACTTCCCCCTTGCCTACAGCTGTCGGGCCAGCTCTAGCTGCAGAGAGCAGGTGTGTGGCACGTCAGGGCAGGGAGAGAGCAGAGACTGCTGCAGATCAGTGGCAGCAGCCTCCCTCCTCAGTCCAACATACAGCAGTCTCTGCTCCCTCCCTGCCCTGATGTGCCACACACCTGCTCTCTGCTGCTAAAGTTGCCCCGACAGCTGAAGGCAGGTGTTACTGGGATCAATCACCCAGATCGCTCCGCCCTGGATCCACCACTGACTCATGTACAGCACACACACCACACTTTTGTAAATAGCATCTTACATTTATTGAAGGTGGGTGGAAAGGGGTAAGTAAGGGAACAAAAAGTATTGGCGGCAACCACAAAATGACCATAGAGCAAATATGGACATATATAATTGTAACAATGGACAATAATTCCTCTGGGTACCCAATGGCTGCTATGGACAGTGGGTCTGATTTAGACCCGGACGCTAAGAAGTGTTCGCTCGTAGCTGCCGATGGTTTGCATTGTGCGCATGCGTATGTATCGCAGTGCGCGTGCGTGAGCCAGTCACTGCGATCGGGAACCGTGCTGTCGTAGCACAAAGTCTGAGCGCTACTTTGAGTGCCGTTTGTGGGTGGTAACAGGGGAAGGTGCTAGTGAACGGGGGGGGGGGGTGCAAACACAGGCGTGTCTGAGCGTCTAAACGGCATTTAAAGGGTGTACATACTTAGCATGGAGGTGTCATTGTACACGTCACCTGGTTGTATTTCAGTCTGCAGTGATTGCAGTGCTTACGATGGGGCAGGGTCTACCTCAAGCGCTGCGTGCAGCTCCGATAGCTCTCGATGTTGCCGATTAATCATACACTTCCTGGAGATGACGTGTGTTAAGAAAGGAAAGTGGGCATATACACCTGTGTCTGCTCACTAACCAACCTTACGCCACACAAAGCGATTGCAGAATTTGTATACCCGGGCCCTTTTGGCAGCAAGTGATCGTGGTTTAGTGTCCGGGTCTGAATCAGGGCTTTTATCTCTTTTTCTTACCCAGGCAATCCACACATTTGCACACCTCTCAGTGGTACATACTACATACCTCCCAACATGACCCATTCCAGGAGGGCAAAGTGCTCTGCACCTGGGCCTCTTCATTTATGATTGCCGTCACCTGTGTTTAACTAGTTAATTGATAAGAAAGGTGGTTTAACACAGGTGACTGCAATCATAAATTAAGAGGAAAGACCAGGGCCAGAGCATTTTGTCCCTCCTAGAATGGGTCATGTTGGGAGGTATGCTTCAGCAAGTTGGGTTCTGGTTTTGTATATGTTTAGTATTACGTTTGCTTGACAATTGTGCGCACCAACATACATTCACCAGCCGCCTCACTTATCCTATACCCCATTCTCCCACTGTATGATTATATTATAAGGCCCATTTATCAGATAATATTGTTTAACTACACGCCTAGCAATATTTGGTATTTTAACAATAAAATCTATATACTATTTTAAATTCTACATTATTGTAGTGTCTTTATTATCACTATTATTAGGGACCTCAGTTCACTTTACTGTAGTTTCATTAATATTAGAGTCTTATAGACAGCAACATTATGAGCATATTAGGTTAGCACTTGGGCACTATATTGTGTATTGTATATTTATTATGTAAATTAAAGGAGGGTGGTTACCTCTACCCCAAAGCAACTCCCTACCCACGTTAAACTAATCTTTAGCACGGAGACACACAACACAGGCTTAACAAATGCTCAGTTATACCCATTTTCGCACATGGTTCCAACCCAAGGAAGGACGGGTGGGGTGCGCTGTTCGACCCGTGCTCAACCTTGCAAGCTAGCCGCGTCGGATCCCCGGTGTCACTGGATCTGGGTTGGTCCGTTTCCACCGACAAAAATCCCAGGTTGATGCACGTTCATGTGCATCAACCCGGGATTTTTAAGTCGGTCTAAAAGGGGTATTACACTGCACCATTACCCAGGTCCATCCTCAGACTAACCTTGGTAGCTACCCAGGTTTGATTCCCAGGTCACTTGACCTGGGTTACTTTTCAGGGAACCTTTTCCACAGAGCTGCTACCCAGCAAAACCCAGCAATAACCTGGGTTATTGCAGGAGTGGAAAAGGGGTAATATATACCCATCAATAGTCAAGTCCACCTTCAAGATCATCTGTAGAAAGGTTCACATATATTTCCATTAGTTGTAAAGTCAATTTACAGCATATGCCTATCGACTAGTAATGTCCAATAAAATGCCCATTAGTTAAAAATGCACATCAGTAGAAAAATGGGCAGTAATATTCCCATGAATAATAAAAGTAAGTAGTAATATCCACTTATCTGCCAAACAGTATTGCCCAAATATATGCCCAACTGTAGTAATGCCCACTTATATACAGATCTGTAGAAATGCTTATTTACTGTATATGTCCCTCAGTAATAATGCCAACTTACATGCCTATCTATACATGTAATTTTCACCAAAATATCCATTACTAGTAAAAGGAACATTCCTGTTTGTGTTGTGGAAAGGGTGAAGTTCACATTCTTAGCCCAAGTGACTGACTGCACTTTTGTTAATTCCATGGCAGCGAAACAAATATATATATATTGCCGTATACATAGGTACATACAGACTTATAGAAAAACTAAGAAATGCGTTGAACAGACACAAATCGATATGATGAATGTATAAACAGACTTAAATAGGGCTGTCAGACAAATGCACATACAGATAAACTGGAAAGACAGATAGAACTGCATAAGGTAGATAGAAAAAGATTCTGTAGATAGAGATATAGGATCAAAGGTAGAAATGCGGTTAAACTCACAAACTGGAGGTCTGACCGTATTTCTCATATACACCAAGCCTTAGAATGTGAAGCACTCAGTGGCTCGGTTGCAGTGGGTAATGCCATCTTCCTGATGGCGTTATCCTACAGAGGGGAAAAAGGAAGAGAGAGGGGGGGGGGAGGGAATGGGTACGAGAGAGAGATTTTGGAAGGGAGTGGGACAGAGTGATGGGGTGGGAGACAGAGAGCAAGGAGGGAGACAGAGAGCAAGGAGGGCACAGAGGCGGAGAGAGAGAGAAGTGGAGGGAGAGAGAAGGAGAGAGAAAGAGCGTGCACACACTACCTGTTTCAGCTGCACTGCTGCAGCATTATTCATCAGCTTTCTGATGGGTGGGGCGGGAACTTCACAGCATTAGGCCCCGTCCCCTACCTGCGCATCTGCGAATCGCAGCATTATGACAGCAAGGGGGCAGGGCTTCCATAGTCTGTGTCAGTGAGTGTGTGCTGTCATTGTGTTTTATGCTGCCGTGCACTAGCCAGGGACCGTCCACAGTGGCCAGGTTCCGGTCAGTATTTGTGTCAGTGTGGGGGCCCCTGTGCGACCGCCCCATTCGCCCCTCCTATTATCCGGCCCTGGTATATACTATTCTCTGTTCAAAGTCTATGTTTTGTTTTCAATAATATCCATCTTACCTACAAAATTAGCTCATTTGTAATGTTCATTATACTTGTATCTTTTTATGTTTGTTTCTGTGAGCTCTGTAAATTAAGAATGAAAAAAAACCTCACTTAGATAATAAATCATTGCAAATATATCTTACTTGATAATCATAGATGATGTGATAAAATATATATTGTTATCCCTTGTCTGGCAATCTGTAGCTGCTCCGATATGAGGAATGAGATGGTCAGCTGCTTAATTCATATGCCATTTATATCCAGATAGTGTGCAGGCTTCCGTAATGACAGTGCAATGCTAAAACCTGAAGAGTTTCAAATCCTTTCAAGGAAACTTTATGGGTTCCGTTTTTCGTTTCCGTCACATACATGATATACAGATCCTTAAGCTGGGTACACACTGAGACGATGTCGGCATGATAAGTTGTTTACGGCAGAATCGGAACGACATATCGGCCGCATTGCTCAGTGTGTACGGCCAATATGCGCGCTCCCGCAGCCGCATGTGACATCGTCCGGTCGGCCGTGCTGCGCGTCCAACCAGACGATATCGCATGTGGACCCATGGCAGGTAATGAAGGGCGGAAAGAGGTATTGTTCTGTCGGTCATTACCTCGTTGTAATGTGTACTCGAGATACAATATGTCAGCCAGTCGGACCAACATATTGTACCAGTACACGTTGCTCAGTGTGTAACCGGTTTTAGAAAGGCAAACAGACACACATTATTATAGCTAGATAACACTGCTGGGATGCGGTTAAAATACAGAGGGAGGGGATTCCGGCGGTCAGAATGCCGGAGCCGGAATCCCAAAACCTGTCAATTCTGGCGCCGGCATCCCGACTGCCGGAATCCCGAAGGTAGTAGCGGGGTTAGGAGGCGGCTTAGTGTTAGGGTTAGGCACTAGGGGGAGGGTTAGGCACTAAGAGGGGAGGGTTAGGTTTAGGGTGCGGGGAGGGAGAGGTTAGGGTTAGACACTGGGGAGGGAGGGTTAGGGTAGGGAGAGGGGGAAGGTTAGGATAACGACCAACAAAGTGTTGGTATGCTAACCCTGTTGGTATGCTAAATTTGCACCAATCGCGGCAATTTATCACGAGGGGCAGGGCTTAATGACATGGACTGTCAGGCTCCGCCCCTTCTGCCTCCCCTGTCATACTCCTGAGAATTGATATAAAAATGATTAGAATAATACAAAGAAGATATTTATAACTTATAAACATCTCTGAGTATGGGGGGCATGCCTTGAGCACTGAGGGACACCTTGGATGTGTCATGTGACCAGGAAGTGCACTGCAGTGTTTAGAGATCAGAAATTCAAGCCAGCAGCAGCAGCAGCAGCAAGAGAAGACACAGTGATGCAGGTAGAATAACTAATGGACATTGAAGCTTAGTGTAGTGAGGGGAGAGTTACAGTGAGTAGGGTGTGAGACAGGCTCCCAGCACTCAGACCCATCTCTACGCAGAGCCGTAGCTAGACTTTTTGGTGCCCTGTGCCAGAGAGAGCATTGCCCCCCCCATTTTTCAAAAGGGACATAAATGCACCTGAAAGAGGGCCATGGGCTCACGGAGAAGGGCCAGGGAAGAGATAGGGGAGGCCAGGAGATGCCGGGGATAAAAGAAGTGGAAGCTACAAGTGAGAATGATAATAAACAGGAATATTGACAGGCCCAAACAGCGCCCCCTGCCCTGTGGTGTCCTGTGCTATGGCACTGGTTGCACCACCCTAGTTACGGCCCTGTCTCTAGTTGTGCCTCCGCAGCCATTAACCTCACTGCACATCACTGCTTTTCTCATAGCGCCTAGATTTTCTGCAACCTTTCACTTTATGGGGTCGATTAGATGTGACCTAGTTGTGTCCAGGAGTAAAGGTGCCTATCCACTACATGATTAAAATGAACGATTGAACAATAACGACAGCGTTATTGTTCAATCTTTCATTAATCGTGCAGTAATTATGCCGGCAACGACCAGCGATGTGCGCTCCCACTGGTCATTGTCGGCATCTGTCATCACCTGAACATGCAGGCCAACCTGACAAAATCGTCAGGTTGTGCATGTTCGGGGATGAGGGAGGGTGCCTGCACTGAACGACATATCATTCAGTGTGGGCACATTGGGGGTCATTCAGACCCACTCGCGAGCAGCAGTACGCTCGCAAGTGGGTCGATGTTCCCCACTGCGCATGCGCACGACAGAGGGAGCTCCGTCGTGCGCATGCGCGAGACCCGACGAGCGAAGGACTTTCCTTTGCTCGGAGTGTCTCATCAAAGGGGGCGTGCTGTCGATGGTGACTGACAGCACGCCCCCTTTGGTGGGCGTGCCGGGGGCGTGCCTGCCAGACGGAGGCGTTCCCAAGGGAATGCCTACCGTCTGAAGCCGGCCCCACTGACATCACTAATGATGTCAGTGGGAGTGATTTTGGCTCTGATAGAGCCAAAATCACTCCTGGCCTTGCGGTTGAGAAACTCAACCGCAGGCTTTTACTCGCAGTTCCGATGGTCACGATGGTCAAGACCATCGCGACCATCATTTTGCACGCTCGTATATGCTGTGGGTTGTGACCCACAGCTATACGAGCATCCAGGAGGACGCTCCATATTAATGGAGGTGGGCCCTGATTCAGAGCGAGCGCTCTGGTCAGAGCGTCCGGCTCTGAATCAGGGCCATTATCCACTGCACAATATAAGGAACGATTGAACTATAACGATGTCGTTATCGTTCAATCGATCTTTCATCGTGTAGTGGATATGCACCTTAAGTGCAGTTATATGCTGCATTTACGGTACCACCAGACCTTTGTTTGCAGTTCAGTAGGGCTGCATACAAAAATCCACAAGTTCGAGGTGAGATTGGGCCATGAGGGGGGTGAATTGCAGGGTCATTGGTAGCATTTACATGCTGTTTCAACGGCAACTCGCTCCCTTTGTATCTAATTGAATTGACCCCTATGCTTGATGGAGCTTCCATTCAAGACAAAATCTTTGCTTTTATCATAGAGCCAATGACAGCTAAAATCAGATCAACCTTGGACAATACTAAACTTCATTACTCATGAAAATATAGTATCACCACTTATATTGCTCATTTTATTGTCTCCTTTTACTTCATTCCCAAATTTTCTCATGGAAATTCAAGCATTTGGGGTTACTTATAGATTATAACATCAATGTCTCTGCTCCTCTCAGGAAACTTATTGAGTTTTAAATAGCAGTTCACTACATTTAATTTCTCCCTAGTCTCTAAAACAGAAAATGTGTTCCATCTAGCTGGAATAAGCTCTACATCTCTCTGCTAGGGAGGATTTATGTGAAATTAATCTGTTGCCCAGACTCTTACAGCTCATTCAAATGCTTCTAATGAGAGTTCCCATGAAGTTTTTAAAGATCTACATTATCAAATATCTAATTTAATTTAGGTTGTAACTAGGGGTGAGCGGGGTTCGGATTTCTGAAATCCGAACCCCCCCGAGCCCCCCCGATCCGAGGCAGATCCGAGTCAGGCTCGACTTTTCCCACCTGACTCGGATCTGAAATCGAGGCAAAACGTCATCATCCCACCTTCCGAGTCTCGCGGGTTTTGGATCCTATATAAGGTACCTGCGTCGGCGCCATTTTCTCACTCGGCTGTGGGCAGTGAAGAGGGAGGGTGGGAGTTAGGGCTGGCTGGGCTGTGTAGTGTAGTGTAGTGTAGTGCAGAGTAGTGTTGTGCTGTGCTGTGCTGTGCTGCGCTGTGCTGCTGTTGTCCACTACTTCAAAGTCCATAGGGGCTGGCTGTGTTGTGCTGTGCTGCTGTTGTTAATAGGGGCTGTGTCCACTACTTCAAAGTCCATAGGGGCTGGCTGGACTGTGTTGTGCAGTCAGTTCTCCATAGGGGCTGTGTCCACTCCAAAGTCCTGTGCAGTGTCCCAGTCCTAAAGGGGTGCTGTAGTGTTGTCCAGGGGGTGCTCTGTCCATCAGGGGTGCTCCCCCCAAGTGCTAAAAAAATAATATTTTTTGTGTGTTTGTGAATTGTGTGCGCAGTAGCCGCACGTGCATCAACAAAGTAGTGCCAAGCGTGCGCCTGTGTCATAAGTAAAGGGCCGGCTGGCTTGACCGTTAAAGGGTGCTGTAACCCCAAAAGTACACTCCAGTCCAAACCAAAAAAAAAATTATTTTCTGTGTTTGTGAATTGTGTGCGCAGTAGCCGCACGTGCATCAACAAAGTAGTGCCAAGCGTGCGCCTGTGTCATAAGTAAAGGGCCGGCTGGCTTGACCGTTAAAGGGTGCTGTAACCCCCAAAGTACACTCCAGTCCAAACCAAAAAAAAAATTATTTTCTGTGTTTGTGAATTGTGTGCGCAATAGCCGCACGTGCATCAACAAAGTAGTGCCAAGCGTGCGCCTGTGTCATAAGTAAAGGGCCAGCTGGCTTGACTGTTAAAGGGTGCTGTAACCCCCAAAGTACACTCCAAACCAAAAAAATATATATTTTCTGTGTTTGTGACTTGTGTGCACTGTGGCTGCACGTGCATCAACAAAGGAGCAGCGCCAAGCGTGCGCCTGTGTCCCATAAGTAAAGAGCCGGCTGGCTCATTTCTTAAAGGGTGGTGTAACCCACAAAGTGCACTACTCTCCAGCAAAAATAAAAAAATATTTTCTGTGTTTGTGTGCGCTTTAGCCGCACGTATATATCAATATAACATAAATGGAGGACCAAACTTTCTCCGATAAAAATAAAATAGGGAAAGATCAAGAACCACTTCCTCCTAGTGCTATTGCTGCTGCTGGGAGTTGTTCATCATCCCAGAGAGGAAGTAGGAACATCACTACTTTTACTAAACAATTGACCCTCCAACAGTCCCTAGCGATGAGGATGAAGTACGACAGCAGTCATCCTGAAGCAAAACGTATAACTGAGGCCTTGACTGCTATGTTGGTGTTAGACATGCGTCCGGTATCCGCCATTAGTGCAGTGGGATTTAGACAATTGATGGAGGTAGTGTGTCCCCGGTTCCAAATCCCGTCTAGATTCCACCTGCATCCTCAAAGCAGCAGCGACAAGCGTGCGTCTGTCTGTTAAAGGGTGGTGACACCCTCAAAGTGTGCTACACAAACAATAAAAATATTGTTCTTTTTTTTTCTGTCTTTGTGAAATGTGTGGGCTGTAGCCGCACCTGCATCCTTAAAGCAGCAGCGACAAGCGTGCGCCTGTCTGTTAAAGGGTGGTGACACCCTCAAAGTGTGCTACACAAACAATTAAAATATTGTTCTTTTTTTTTCTGTCTTTGTGAATTGTGTGGGCTGTAGCCGCACTTGCATCCTCAAAGCAGCAGCGACAAGCGTGCGTCTGTCTGTTAAAGGGTGGTGACACCCTCAAAGTGTGCTACACAAACAATAAAAATATTGTTCTTTTTTTTTCTGTCTTTGTGAATTGTGTGGGCTGTAGCCGCACTTGCATCCTCAAAGCAGCAGCGACAAGCGTGCGTCTGTCTGTTAAAGGGTGGTGACACCCTCAAAGTGTGCTACACAAACAATAAAAATATTGTTCTTTTTTTTTCTATCTTTGTGAATTGTGTGGGCTGTAGCCGCACTTGCATCCTCAAAGCAGCAGCGACAAGCGTGCGTCTGTCTGTTAAAGGGTGGTATAACCCTCAAAGTGCTCCAAAAAATAAAAAACTATTTTTTTAATGTGTTTGTGACTTGTGTGCGATGTAGCCGCACGTGCATCAACATAGTAGCAGCGCCAAGCGTGCGCCTGTGTCATAAGTCAAGGGCTGGTTTGGACATCTGGTCCGGACTGAAGGACGTGCCAACAATTTCTGACAAGTCTACTGTCACTGCATATGATACTGTCCTCAAAGCAGCAGCGACAAGCGTGCGTCTGTCTGTTAAAGGGTGGTGACACCCTCAAAGTGTGCTACACAAACAATAAAACTATTGTTCTTTTTTTTTCTGTCTTTGTGAATTGTGTGGGCTGTAGCCGCACTTGCATCCTCAAAGCAACAGCGACAAGCGTGCGTCTGTCTGTTAAAGGGTGGAGTTACTCTAAAAATGCTCCAAAAAAAAAACAACTATTTTTTTAATGTGTTTGTGACTTGTGTGCGATGTAGCCGCACTTGCATCCACAAAGCAGCAGCGACAAGCGTGCGTCTGTCTGTTAAAGGGTGGTGACACCCTCAAAGTGTGCTACACAAACAATAAAAATATTCTTCTTCTTTTTTCTGTCTTTGTGAATTGTGTGGGCTGTAGCCGCACCTGCATCCTTAAAGCAGCAGCGACAAGCGTGCGTCTGTCTGTTAAAGGGTGGTGACACCCTCAAAGTGTGCTACACAAACAATTAAAATATTGTTCTTTTTTTTTCTGTCTTTGTGAAATGTGTGGGCTGTAGCCGCACCTGCATCCTTAAAGCAGCAGCGACAAGCGTGTGTCTGTCTGTTAAAGGGTGGTGACACCCTCAAAGTGTGCACAATTAAAATATTGTTCTTTTTTTTTTGGTCTTTGTGAAATGTGTGGGCTGTAGCCGCACCTGCATCCTCAAAGCAGCAGCGACAAGCGTGCGTCTGTCTGTTAAAGGGTGGTGACACCCTCAAAGTGTGCTACACAAACAATAAAAATATTCTTCTTCTTTTTTCTGTCTTTGTGAATTGTGTGGGCTGTAGCCACACTTGCATCCTCAAAGCAGCAGCGACAAGCGTGCGTCTGTCTGTTAAAGGGTGGTGTAACCCTCAAAGTGCGCTCCACAAACAATAAAAATATTCTTTTTTTTTTTTCTGTCTTTGTGAATTGTGTGGGCTGTAGCCGCACTTGCATCCTCAAAGCAGCAGCGACAAGCGTGCGTCTGTCTGTTAAAGGATTACATCGGTGACAGCATCCAAGTAGGCATGTCAGACAGTCCGTACCTGTACTGGCAGGAAAAAGAAGCAATTTGGAGGTCCCTGTACAAACTGGCTCTATTTTACCTGAGTTTCCCCCCCTCCAGTGTGTACTCCGAAAGAGTGTTTAGTGCAGCCGGGAACCTTGTCAGCGAAAGGCGTAGGAGGTTGCTTCCACAAAATGTGGAGAAGATGATGTTCATAAAATGAATTATCAACTCTTCCAGTGAGACCAGCCTCCAGAACGTACAGAGGGACCTGTGGTTCCAGCGGGGACGAATTAATACTCTGTGAGGATGAGGATGTACACACTGAAGAGGGTGAGGAATCGGTGGATGAGGAGGATGAGGATGACATCTTGCCTCCGTAGAGCCAGTTTGTGCAGGGACTGATTAATTGCCAGCTTTTTTTGTGGGGGCCCAAACGAACCAATCATTTCAGCCACAGTTGTGTGGCAGACCCTGGCGCTGAAATGATTGGTTTGTTAAAGTGTGCATGTCCTGTTTATACAACATAACGGTGGGTGGGAGGGCCCAAGGACAATTCCATCTTGCACCTCTTTTTTTTCTTTGCATTATGTACAGTTTGGCGCCTAGTTTTTCAAACTGCCATCCTGTCTGCCACTGCAGTTTCACGCCTAGATGGGTCACGTGTTTGTGCCGCCCACTCGTGTCGCTTAGCATAGTCATCCAGCTACCTCGGTGCAACCTTTTGGACATAAAAACACTATTGTGAGGTGTGAGGTGTTCAGAATAGACTGGAAATGAGTGGAAATTAAGGTTATTGAGGTTAATAATAGCATAGGAGCAGAAAAACCTACAAATTCTGTGATTTTAGCTGTTTTTATGCTTTTTTTCAAAAAAATACAGATCCAAAACACAAAACCCAGAACCCAAAACACGGAAGGGTGGTTTTGGCAAAACCAATCCAGATCCAAAACACGAAGAAAGATCCAGATCCAAAACCAAAACACAAAACACGAAAAGTGGCCGGTGCACACCCCTAGTTATAACGAGAACAAGGGTTAAAATGCACACTTTATATAAACACCCATCAGATAGTAGATGGAAGTTCTCAAAATTCAGACATCTTATTTTATTTTTATCTAGCTTAGTATATTGTGATAAATGTTCATCCATGCTCTAAATTTTCAGTTGATTTTGAAGCGACTCTGTCATGATACTGATAGTTGGTATATAGAATTAGGAGCAACAAGTCACATGATAGGTAACAGAGATTTCTTCACTGAGCTTGACATGAATCATAAAGATGTAATCTACCTCGCAGTTGGTACCAATATCACTGCGGCAGGTATATGGCACGGTCTGCTCATATGCTCTAATACAAATGACAGTTATTTACTAATACCAGTAAAGGATGTATTATACATTCTTAGATTGGAAGGTGGATTATTGTCTATAAGGTGCTTAGCGGCTAAAGGACTGAAGGTGCCCACACACATAGCGACATTTTACATGATTTGGCCGATTTCGACGAATCGTGACGACGAATCGGGTAAAAAAAGTACAAATCGTGAATTTATACTCACGAGCACGATGCCGATGCACGTCCCCGCTCGTCGTATATCGCATCTTCTGATCTGCCGTGCTGTAGGGCAGATTAGCCAACCATGAACCCGATCGACGCCGATCGTGAGGGTTTTTTTCCTCACGATGAATCGTACGATTCATCACACAATGCAGAATTTGACTGACAGAAGCCTGGACACGCCCCATCGCCATCTTGTGCAGCATCGTGTATGGAGCAAGTCAGTCGCACTTTGGGAGCCTGCACACTGGATATTTGTTTTGTTGGATATTTGGTGAGTATTTGTACAGTTTGCAACCACACTGACCACCAATATGTGCTCCCCACTGCCCACCAATGTATGCCCCCAGGCAATAAATGCATGACCCAGCCACCACCCACCGTATGGAGGCGGGCGGTGGCTGGGTCATGCATTAAGCTCCCCCACAGCCCACCAATGTGTGCCCCCAGGAAATAAATGCATGACCCAGTCACCGCCCGCCATATTGAGGCGGGCGGTGGCTGGGTCATGCATTAAGCTCCCCCACTGCCCACCAATGTGTGCCCCCAGGCAATAAATGCATGACCCAGCCACCGCCCGCCGTATTGAGGCGGGCGGTGGCTGGGTCATGCATTAAGCTCCCCCACTGCCCACCAATGTGTGTAATACCTCAAATAAATTAATAAACATGTTTTTTCCAAAAAAAACACCATACATTACATTTAAAAACACACATTATTTCAAGCTGGGGGTCTTCTACCTTTCGGTCTCCAGCTGTTGTGGAACTACAGATCCCAGGATGACCTGCCACCCACCTTTGAAACTATTTTTAGGGCATCCTGGGATCTGTAGTTCTACCACAACGACAGGCCCAAAGGTGGAAAACCCATACTGTCAAAGAAAAACATTATATTACCAAGCAATAAACACATAACATTCCTGTAAAATAAAACATGATTAGAATACCATAATAAACCTTTAAAAACCTGTAAAAAAGAAAATATTAAAACATTAAAAATGTGAACTATAACAACATTACATTTTACAAAACTATATACACAAATATTTAAATGTCCTTTTTTTTCTTATTCATAGATAATGTCCATGGATTCTGAACGTGAATTAGTTACAGGATTCATTGAAATCCTGCACTCGAAAGACTGTCTGTGGAAGATCAGTTCTCGGAAGTACCACAATAAGTCACAGAAGTTGGCCGCACTCGAGGAACTGTTGGTGTATACAAAAAAATACATATCTGATGCAGACCTGAAAACTGTACGGCAAAAGATACAAAAACTCAGGACAGTATACATCAAAGAAAAAAAGAAGGTGGATGACTCCAAAAATTCAGGAGCGGCTACAGATGAAATATATAACAAGAGCCTCAAAGGGAATCAATCATCTTGATGTCTGAGCGTGAGGGAGATGAGGAGGTTGCAGAAGTCTTGGTAAGTAGTGACACAGTTTAAACCAAAATCCTTAATGTTTTTGTTGTTAAATCCCAAATGTCCAATTTAGTCAGTAGTTCACAGATAGTCCTCCTGCCATGGTACAGCACCTGGTCCATTGAAATAGGTCATGTACTCCTCCCTCACTTCTTTGGCACGTGCGGTGGACGTTGTTGTAGTTGTTGGTGCAGACACAGATGTCAAATGTTCAATGTCCTCCAGGGGTCCTACATCTTCTGGTCTAGCTGGGACTGGTCCTCGTTGAGTAGATTTTCTTCGCAGAAAGTTGTGCAGCACACAGCACGCCATCACGACCCAGTCTATCTTCTCCACATGTAGATTGATGGTGGTGTGTAAAATGCGGAAGCGGTTGCTCATTATTCCAAACGCATTTTCAACAATGCGCCGTGCCCGGGATAGACGGTAGTTGTATATCCTTTTCTCTCTGGTCAGGCCCCTGTGTGCAAATGGCTTCATCACATGTTCATGTAATGCAAAAGCCTCGTCTGCAACGAAAACGTAATTTAGGCCGTGCTTTGTCTGGTCCAGTGAGGGCAGGTTGAGGGTTTTGTTGGCGAGTCTCTGGTAGAAAGCCGTCTTTTTTAAGGATCCACCATCTGAAGCACGCCCATTCTTGCCGACATCCACAAACAGAAATTCGTAGTTGGCATTCACCACTGCCATGAGAACGATGCTGAAGAATCCTTTGTAGTTGTAGTAATATGATCCGGTGTTGGCAGGTGGGTTGATGCAGATGTGTTTCCCATCGATGGCTCCTCCGCAGTTAGGGAAATTCCAACGTTGTTCAAAATCTTCCGCGATGCTAGTCCACTCCTCCACGGTGTTAGGAAACTGTAAAAATAGGAAAAAAGATGTTAAAACATGACTATAATATTTTTTATATCTTTTTTCCCTATATAGACTCCCACCCAAGACCCTGATTTAACATCCACACCGGACCTCAGTCTGCTCGGTGGCGACAGTGATCCGGAGAATAGCACACAAGTGGAAACTCCACTTCCACCTGGACCCTCATGTTCGCAACAACCCCAAAAAAAGAAAAAAAAAGGCAGAAAGGAGAATTTTACAGAACGAGAGGACCATTTTTTACAAAACACAGAACGGCTACTGCAGAAACCCCCAGATGCAATTGATGATTTCACAGCTCATGTGAACAGCACATTGAGAAATCTGGATGCAGATATCCAAAAACATTTTTTACGGTTAAACTACGACCTCTTGAGTCGCTGTATGAGCAAAAATATCTCAAATTCGACATACATTGCAGATCCAATGCTATTTTCCCCTGCCCCAAAAAGGTATGTCCGCCCCCCCCCCTGCCCAGTTAGATATTACTCCCCCACCAAGCACCCCAAGCACCAGCACCACCTTGTATAATGCTCTGCTGGATGCAGCAGATGAGTCGCCCCAATATACAGCGATGTAAATTTGTTCTATATTGTAATATCACCAAATTTTATGAATTCCAATCGGTGCTGCTGCATGGGATAGGGTGGTGATGACGCCATTTGAACAAGGTCACTACGCACATGGCACAAGTACACATAGCTGGAAGCCGGGGCCACAATGTGTACTTGTGCCATTTGTGTATTGGCCTGTTCAAACTGGCGTCTGACCCACCCTATCACATACAGCCGGCTACCTATTGAGATTCATAAAATTTGGTGATAATGTTCTTTTGTAAAGTTGTAATAAAAAAGTATTTTGCACACAGTTTAGTGCACACTTTCAGTTGCCTGCAGGTCAGTGCACATTGTATTAAAAGAAGGCAATTTCTTGCTTTATATGTTGAGTAAAAAATAAATATAAAAATTTTTCTTTGCACAAGAAACCAATGTGTGGTGTTTTTTTTTTAACTTACCTTACAATACTGGTACTGTAGCACTTTTACGATGGCTTTGCAGGTCTCCGGAATGATGACGCCCAAAGACTGAGGTGAGATGAGTGTCCCAAACTTTAGGTCTTCCAGTGACCTTCCTGTAGCCAGGTATCTCAGGGTAGCCACCAGTCTGTCTTCAGCAGGGATTGCCCTCCGCCACCTTGTGTCCTGTCTCTTGATGTGGGGGGTCACCAGATGCAGCAATTCTTGGAAGCTGGCGTCATCCATGCGCAGGTAGTTCCGATAGTCCTCCGGGTTGTTCTCTTTGATCTCTATCAGCAGGGACATGTGAGAGCGGGTATCCCTTTGTAGCAGCCACTCCTTGGTCCAGCATGCTCTCGTCCTTCTTCGCTGGGCCCTCTTCCTAATCTCCCGGACCCCGGCTTCAGCGACCAACACTTTATACTGATAGGGACGCATCAGTACAGAATTCAGGAACAAGATAGAATGCAGGTAGGTAGCACACACTTGCAGGTAGAATAAACTTTGTATAAGGCAAGCCAAATACAAAGAGCACAGTAGCAATGTACAGGATTCAGCAGGAATACACCTAGCCTCATCTAGTAGCAGAGCAGAATGTACACAGAGTTTAAAGGGTTCCTGCTGTTTATACTCCCTAGATAGCCCCTCCCATTGTTATGGCTATTTAAATTTCCCACCAATAGTCAAGAGCCTGTTTTATTTTTTTTTTAAACTCACGATTTGTTATGTCCGATCTCACGATGCGTACAATCCGATAGATCGTGAGATCGTAAGACAGATTGGGTGTCTTTTTTCCCAAACGTGATCACGACGGCAAGGGAGCTCCCGTGAAAGTTCATAAGGAAATTGGCCATAAAATTGTATCGTTAGCACATCGGTATATGTGTGGGCACCTTGACTGTCAAATTCCAAGCTAACACGTGCATTATCCAGAATGGAAGCAAAGTATTAGTCACAGCCAAAGCAGAGTAAAAGATGTCTAAGAGATTCATTGGTTTATTGCTTCTAACCTTAAACACCCTTCTTAACTTAACTTACTTAACTAGTAACTAACGACACAGACACCAAACAGCTTGGCTAAAAGGTCACAGATTTTTATTAAATAATTAATTAATTAACCTAAACCAGGGTGGCAAGAGAACGCTGCAAGCTCAGTTCTAGCTTTCGAAATACAAATGACTCGGGGGACAACTAAAACGTCCCCCCTCTGGATGCACTTACAGTACAATGTGAGGGTCCCTCCTCCCTCCTGGGCCAATCCAAAACACTTCCGTACAAAAGTGCTCGGGTTCCCTCACACGGAGAAGGACAAGCGCCCCCACAACGCTTTCTTGCGCCACATAAAGCTACTGAGCTGCAGCATACTCCCGCCTGCTGCGCTTCCCCTAATTTGGGAAACAAAAGTTAGCACACAACAAACAAATACATAAGGGTGGGATGGTGGGTTTCATGAATCCAGCAAAAGAGGCTGAAACCTGACACAGCCTTTCCTTATATATCACAAAAACTGACACGCCTACCACAAACATCCATTGGCCCAAACCAACCATCTGACTCACTGACATCAACTAAGTCACCTGACCCACAAGGCTGTCAATCACTACCATCAAGCTTAAACATCTTTCGCCTGTTATAAGAGATCCATTGGTTTATTGCTTCTAACCTTAAACACCCTTCTTAACTTAACTTACTTAACTAATAAATAACGACACAGACACCAAACAGCTTGGCTAAAAGGTCACAGTTTTCTACTAAATAATTAATTAATTAATTAATTAATTAGCCTAAACCAGGTTGGCAAGAGAACGCTGCAAGCTCAGTTCTAGCTTTCGAAATACAAATGACTTGGGGACGACTATAACGTCCCCCGTCTAGACAAACTTACAATGTGAGGGTCCCGCCTCCCTCCTGGGCAAGTCCGAAATGCTTCCGTACAAAAGCACTCAGGTCCCCTCGCATGGAGAAGGACAAATTCGCCACGCACATCGAGGGCAAGCGCCCCCACAAAGCTTTGTTGCGCGTATAGAGCCACTGAGCTGCAGCGTACTCCCACCAAAGCCAAACCCTGAAGAAGGACTGGCCCACCACCAATAGAAACTAATCCAGAAATTATAGCAAATCCTTGATAAAAAGCCCTAACCCAAGAGCATTCAGATGCAAACCATCCGGGTAAAAAAACCTAACCAAAGCACCAGTCAAAAAGCCGTGACGCACCACCACATCTCCAAGCGAGAGCACATGCCGATCCACTGCCACATTCACCTTCTTTCTCTCACATGGGCGAACACCCATGTAAGTGGATGCCAGCCGCACTGGGCAATCTAAGTGATCCTTCTGCCGGGGCAAGGTCACCCATCTGCCCCTACCTGTCTGATCCGTCTTAGAGAAACTCAAGTTACATAAAATAGCAGAATCCCTAAACACAATATCTGGTAACAAAAGGCTGGAGGAAATGGACTTCATACTAGCCGCCACTAATTCCCCTACCCGGAATGCATCGTAAAATGCAGCTGCAAATGCCAAACGAAAAAGGGCAACCTCGAATGATTCCGAAGCCACCTTCTCCAGGACTGTCAGCAACGACTGGAGCAGCTGTCTGTCCACTGGCTGCCAAGAGTTGGCACGAGCCAGGGACTCCTTAGCCCAACCCTTGAGGGCTTTCGTCAACCTAAATGATTTGGTAGGGTCAAAAAGACCCTTGAGTTTGCAAAAGAATGAGGTCCCTGCAAGCGCCGCAACCACGGAGGCCTTGGACCTACCCTGATGGTAACGAAACCAAACAAAAGAAGAAATCAAATCCTGAGCATGCTTACCCTCCATATCAAGCTGGGTGCAATGAGCCCACCAGTCATGTCAGGCTGCCGAGTATGAACCGAGGGTCGCCGGGGAAAGTGACTGCCGAGCTAGGCCCTCTAGGCCAGCCTGATAATCTGCCACCCAAATGATGGGCAAATCAAACCTACAGGGGAAGCCGTGGGGGCGAGAGAGTGGAAACGTGCAAATTGGAAATGGGACAGCGCATCCGCAATCTCATTAACCACCCCAGGACCATGGCACGCTTGTCACGCTTGTCCCACGCTTGTTCTGGGGCAAACCACAACAACTGGATATTGTGTCAATCTCAATACCCAAATAAGACAAACGAGAAGTTGGACCCTCAGTTTATCCAACGCTACCGGAACCCCTAAAACCCGAAAGAGAGCTTGTGCAGAAAAGAGGAGGTCTGCACAGACATCACTCCCTCCCAGTCCTATAAAGAGAAGATCATCCAAATAATGTGCCACACCATCCTGACCTGTACCAGCCTGGATGCACCAGTGCAAAAAGGAACTGAATTTCTCAAAATAGGAACAGAAAACTGCACAAACCATGGGTAAACACTTATCTACAAAACACCCAGAGGCCAAACGAAAGCCCATGTAACGCATAGCCTCCGGATGGAGAGGCAGAAAATGAAAGGACGATTCAATATCCAGCTTTGCCAGCAATGCACCATATCCAAAAAGGTGAACAAAATGATCAGATTCAGGACTATCTGAAAAATATTGCAGTGAAGCTGCAATACCAACCACTCAGAGGCGTAACTAGGGACTTTGGCGCCAAGAGCAAGATGAAAAATGACACCCTACCCCCAACTGTGAGCATGGCCACTAAAAATTTACGACAGGGAGAGGGTGATAGCACTGGGTGACAGGGAGAGGGTGATAGGGAGGTGGTG
Organism: Taudactylus pleione; assembly: GCA_031769625.1. Lineage (NCBI taxonomy): Eukaryota > Metazoa > Chordata > Amphibia > Anura > Myobatrachidae > Taudactylus > Taudactylus pleione. Next base: position 1,046,818 of record JAUIMM010001601.1, read on the forward strand.
ATGACAGGGAGAGAGTGACAGCAGTGGGTGACAGGGAGGTGGTGATGACAGGGAGAGGACGATAGCACTGGGTGACAGAGGGTGATAAGAGGGAAAAAGTGGCAGCAGTAGGTGACAGGGAGGGGGTGACAGCAATGGGTGACAGGGAGGGGGTGATAGCGATAAAGCTCTGTCCCTGTGAATCCCCTCTGCAGCCTTATCACTGTATGTTTCATATATATACAGTGACAAGGTTCCCGCGCATGTGCCGACCGGTCGCCGCTAGTTCCAGTGTCACAGTGCAGGATGGGAGACCAGCTGACCGGAGCCACGGAGGACAACACCGGAGCACCGATCATCAGCCCTGGACTTAGGCAAGTTTTTTTTTTTGCAGTGATCAGCTTGTGATCTGTTTAGACCACACAGCTGATCACTGGGGCCAGCTCCAGGCTCTGCTCTGCCTGTTAGAGCAAAGCAGGAATCCGGTAACCGTGGGAGACCCTGGATAACGACATCTTCAGGTGGCGTTATTATCACAGGGCTTTCCTCTGTATTTTTTCATGATTTATATTTAGTAAATCTCAGGCAGATCACATTTCCCATAACAATTATGGGAAATACGATCTGATTACAAAAAATATGTGATAAGTAGGGTTTGGAGTAGAATTTTACTAATTCTACTCCAATTGCCTTTTAGTAAATTTAGGTGATACTAAAATAATGTGAAAAGGGAGTGAAAACACCCTTTTTCACTTTATTTTAGTCAAAATAATGTTAATAAATAGAGTCCTAAAGCTGTTGTTTTCTGTTGTGACATGCAGTGTTTACTTGCACATGATTGTATCAACCTTTATATCATTATGCAGACCTTTGCATGACCATATGTTATTTTTGAGAAAACATACAAATACATTTTCTGAATGATAGGCAGTTCATGGCATTTCTTATGCAATCATAACCATAAAAAATTCTACACAAATCTACACAAATCTAGTACAAATTCACAAAACATAGATTTTGTTTCTCAAGCATGATAATTTAAATGAGGTGCAAGAGGTGGAGATACAGTGGGACATATCATGACTTGCACAACGGCCTAAGGTTAGGGGTGAGAAGCAACCAATATTTTAGATTGGGTGCTTAAAACACAACATAGGCATTCAAACTAGAGATGTGCGCCGACCCCGTGTTTTGGTTTTAGTTTTGGATCTGTATCTCCTCGTGTTTTAGATCTGGATTGGTTTCCCCAAATCTTGCCCTTCTGTGTTTTTGTTTTTGTTTTGGTTCTCTATTTTTTCTAAAAAAAATCATAAAAATAGCTAAAATCACATAATTTGGGCCTGTTTTTGTTCCTACAGTACTATTAACCTCTGTACATTCATTTCCACTCTTTTCCAGTCAATTTTGACCACCGTACAGCTCACAATATTGTTTTCATCCAGTTTAAGCCCAAAATTTGCACCAAGCTAGCTGGCTGACTAAGCTAAGCGGCAGCAGTGGGTGGCACAAACACGTGGCAGTTCAACTTCCAACATGGCACATCAGGAAACAAATGTTTTTATTACTCAAGAGAGGCCTGAGGGAGTTGGAGTAAGTATTTAGTTGAAGGCAGGGACAGGAAGGGTTGATTGGTAGTAAATTTAATAAAATTTTTTGATTCCGAAGTAAATTTATGAGGGAGGGGAGGAGGCATTTACAAAAAATATTTTACTCATTCACATCAGTCCTTGCCCCAAAAGAATCATTGAGTGCCATGCCTGCTACTGGGAGTGGATTTTCACCCCAGAAGAGGACCAGGAAGACTACTAGTAGTGCTTTCCAAAACAATTGACTGTTAAATAATCCATTGCAAAGATTCCACTTGAAACTATTTCCCAACCTGTACAGGGACATTAAAAAAACATAGTTAGTTAGTGGCCTTCAAACTGCCATTGTACCCACTGTCCACTTAACCTGCACAGATGGACAAGCAGAACAGAGCAAATGCAAGATTTAAGATCTGAGGTTTAATTCTTACGTTGTGTCTTTCTTGAGAATCCTGCGCCTGCTTCTGCTGATAGGAGTGGATTTTCATCCGAGAAGGGGACCAGGAAAAGTTATTTCCAAAACAATTGACTGTTAAATAATTCTTTGCAAAGATTCCACTTGAAACTTTTTCCCAACCTGTACAGGGACATTAAAAAAAAACATAGTTAGTTAGTGGCCTCCAGACTGCCATTGTACCCACTGTCCACTTAATCAGCAATATATATTTCGACAAGCGGAACAGAGCAAATGCAAGACTTCAGATTTAGGTTTAAGTCTTACCTTGTGTCTTTCTTGAGAATCCTTGAGCGCCATGCCTCTTACTGGGAGTGGATTTTCATCCCAGAGGGGATGAAGACATTGTTTCTTCTTCCCAATTGACAAAGATCTGAAGAGATGTAAAAGCTGATAAGCAAATTGTCAGCTCAAGTGGCACATGATGCAGCGATGGCTTCTCCTTGCAGTTTCTCCAGCAAGTGCATCTGCTGAGAATAAAACAAAACTTTCAAAACACCCACTGGTGATGCAATTGAGTCAACACAACCAAGTTTTGACATCTGGTTGGGTCAGAATTGCCTACAATTAATGATACCTCTACCGTGACTCCATCTTATATGGTCACCATTCAAAGAATGGTTGAGGACTATTTCAAAAATATCATGATAGCATCCATATAGGAATGTCAGACAGTTCGTTTGACTACTGGCAGGAAAAAAAGTAATTTGGAGGCCCTTGCACAAACTGGCACCCTCCAGTGTGTACTCAGAAAGAGTTTTCTCCACAGCCAGGAACCTTGCTAGTGATCGGCCTATGAGGCTATTTCCCCAAAATGTGGAAAAGATGATGTTCATCAAAATAAATTACAAATTCCATGAGGAAGACCTTTACCAGCAATTAAGTAAAAAAAAAATACAGAGGCGCCTCTAATGGTGGATTCCAGCAGGGACAAATTAATATTGTGTGAAGAAGAGGATGTGCGCACTGATGGGAATGACGATGATGACATCTGCTGGATGCGATGCGTAACAGGGTGGAGGTTCCTAGATGGTTAAGGTCCCTATCTCAATTCTCTACTAATTTTAGTTTTACAAATGGTACAGATACCTTCACAACTGTTCTTGTCAGGATTTGGGTTAAAATAATTCCACACTCAAGATGTGGCTTTTCTGGTCTCATGCCCAGGCGTCATCCTAGCCTATAGCCCGTTTATATCATTACCTATATCGTCATCTCATCCTGTGTTGTGTATAAATTACAGCTGCGTTCCCTGTTAGATTGGGGATTCATTGTCCACTGAGCTCCATTTTAGTCCATATCACCACACCCCCTACACATCTTCTGACCTGGGCTACAGGAGGAGCAGCTGCACTCTGGAACATGGTTGCATGGAGTTGCCTCTCTGACTCGCTGAAATTCAGGTAGAGGGCCCATGGGTAGGACACTATAATCAGAGAACGCAGTTTTAGATGCTTTATTCAATTTTTTAAACCATAGCCTCTATTTTCACCTTTTGAAAATATGTTTATGTGAATCTCAGCTGAGGCATTTGTGATGTCATTATGTTTAATATATTATGCACGTTATTTAGCACTTTGTTGTGTTCTTGTAGTCGGTGTGTAGACTAATAATTTATTCATGATTGAGGAAAGAAGGGAAAAGTTGCATTTTTTATTGCTAACATTGTGTTATTAAATTGTAAAATTGTGAAGTTTTCAATTACAGTGTGACAATATTTTTTACAAATACACTGCGTTTCCACTAAGTTTTCCACTTACAGTGTGACAATATTTTTTACGAATACACTGAGTTTTCCACTTACAGTGTAACAATATTTTTTACGAATACACTGCGTTTCCACTAACAGTGTCAATATTTGTTATGAATATACTGCATTTTCCACTTACAGTGTGACAATATTTTTTACGAATACACTGAGTTTCCACTAACTGACAATATTTTTTATGAATATACAGCATTTTCCACTTACAGTGTGACAATATTTTTTCCGAATACACTGCGTTTCCACTAACAGTGAGAATATTTTTTACGAATACACTGCGTTTTCCACTAACAGTGACAATATTTTTTATGAATACACTGCGTTTTCCACTAACAGTGTCACAATATTTTTTATGAATACACTGCGTTTTCCACTTACAGTGTGGCAATATTTTTTACGAATACACTGCATTTCTACTAACATTGTCAATATTTTTTATGAATATACTTAATTTTCCACTTACAGTGTCACAATATTTTTTACGAATACACTGCATTTGTCACTTACAGTGTGACAATATTTTTTATGAATACACTGCTTTTCCACTAACAGTGACAATATTTTTTATGAATACACTGCGTTTTCCACTAACAGTGTCACAATATTTTTTATGAATACACTGCGTTTTCCACTTACAGTGTGGCAATATTTTTTACGAATACACTGCATTTCTACTAACATTGTCAATATTTTTTATGAATGTACTGCGTTTTCCACTTACAGTGTGACAATATTTTTTATGAATACACTGCTTTTCCACTAACATTGGGCCTGATTCAGACCCACTCGCGAGCGGCTGTCCGCTCGCAAGTGGGTCGATGTTATGCTCTGAGCATGCGCACGACGGAGGGAGCTCCGTCGTGCGCATGCGCCAGACGCGACGAGCGAAGGAAAGTCCTTCGCTCGTTGTGTCCGATCAAAGGGGGCGTGCTGTCAATGTTGATTGACAGCACGCCCCCTTTGGTGGGCGTGCCGGGGGCGTGCCTCCCTGACGGGGGCGTTCCCATGGGAACGCCTCCCGTCAGAAGCCGGCCCACTGACATCACTAGTGATGTCAGTGGGAGTGATTTTGGCTCTGATAGAGCCAAAATCACTCCGGAGCTTGCGGTTGAAAACCTCAACCGCAGGCTCCGGCTCGCAATTTCGATGGTCGCGTTGGTCTCGACCATCGCGGCCATCAAAAAGCACGCTCGTATAGCCTGTGGGTGGTGACCCACAGCTATACGAGCGTCCAGGAGGACGCTCCATGAAAATGGAGCCGGCCCTCATTCAGAGCGTGCGCTCTGCTCAGAGCGTACGGCTCTGAATGAGGGCCATTGTCAATATTTTTTATGAATACACCGCGTTTTCCACTTACAGTGTGACAATATTTTTTATGAATACACTGCGTTTCCACTAGCAGTGTCAATATTTTTTATGAATATACTTAATTTTCCACTTACAGTGTGACAATATTTTTTACGAATACACTGCATTTGTCACTTACAGTGTGACAATATTTTTTATGAATACACTGCTTTTCCACTAACATTGTCAATATTTTTTATGAATATACTGCATTTTCCACTTACAGTGTGACAATGTTTTTTACGAATACACTGAGTTTCCACTAACAGTGACAATATTTTTTATGAATATACTGCATTTTCCACTTACAGTGTGACAATATTTTTTATGAATACACTGCTTTTCCACTAACATTGTCAATATTTTTTATGAATACACTGCATTTTCCACTTACAGTGTGACAATATTTTTTATGAATACACTGCGTTTCCACTAGCAGTGTCAATATTTGTTATGAATATACTGCATTTTCCACTTACAGTGTGACAATATTTTTTACGAATACACTGAGTTTCCACTAACAGTGACAATATTTTTTATGAATATACTGCATTTTCCACTTACAGTGTGACAATATTTTTTACGAATACACTGCGTTTCCACTAACAGTGACAATATTTTTTACGAATACACTGCATTTTCCACTAACAGTGTCACAATATTTTTTCTGAATACACTACGTTTTCCACTTACAGTGTGACAATATTTTTTACGAATACACTGCATTTCCACTAACATTGTCAATATTTTTATGAATATACTGCATTTTCCACTTACAGTGTGACAATATTTTTTACGAATACACTGTGTTTCCACTAACAGTGTCAATATTTTTTACAAATACACTGCGTCTGTCACTTACAGTGTGACAATCTTTTTTATGAATACACCGCGTTTTCCACTTACAGTGTGACAATATTTTTTATGAATACACTGCGTTTCCACTAGCAGTGTCAATATTTTTTATGAATATACTTAATTTTCCACTTACAGTGTGACAATATTTTTTACGAATACACTGAGTTTTCCACTTACAGTGTGACAATATTTTTTACGAATACACTGCATTTCCACTAGCAGTGTCAATATTTGTTATGAATATACTGCATTTTCCACTTACAGTGTGACAATGTTTTTTACGAATACACTGAGTTTCCACTAACAGTGACAATATTTTTTATGAATATACTGCATTTTCCACTTACAGTGTGACAATATTTTTTATGAATACACTGCTTTTCCACTAACATTGTCAATATTTTTTATGAATACACTGCATTTTCCCCTTACAGTGTCACAATATTTTTTACGAATACACTACATTTGTCACTTACAGTGTGACAATATTTTTTATGAATATACTGCATTTTCCACTTACAGTGTGACAATATTTTTTACGAATACACTGAGTTTTCCACTTACAGTGTGACAATATTTTTTACGAATACACTGAGTTTCCACTAACAGTGACAATATTTTTTATGAATATACTGCATTTTCCACTTACAGTGTGATTAGGGATAAGGGTAAGTACAAACACAGCAATTATAGGGGTTTTAGGAATAACAAAGTTATACTGCACTTTATGTGATTGTAATATATAGCATTCCCTCTAGGCTGTTTTAGTGCCCTTATAGTGGTGCCCCACTACAACAACCTGCCGTGTGCCGTCCCCACCTGCAGGCCACAATATTCCGCAGGGCGGGGGAGGGGGGGATAAATTGCAGTGCTGGTAAATAGATGCCATGCGCACGGCATCTATTCACAATGAGGTAAGAGCTTGGGGGCAGCCCAGCATGTCTGTAAGTGCTGGGCATGCCCCAAGAGTGATGAAAAGGGTGTGTGTCTTAAGACCCCCCCCTTTTCTCATAGCCACGCCCTTCTGCGGTTTGGCCCAGACCTAGGCTTTGTCTTTCTAAGTTTTCCATATGTGTCTGCACTAGGAAGAATGCTTATAAATTGCATTGTTGGTGGAATCTAGTCCTATCTGACCTCTGTTGGAGAGGTTGCTGTGGTCACAATCACGCGTTTCCTGGTCAGAGGGGTGAGATTTGATCTCTACTATAATTACTAAGTATACATCTAACTACCCCATTCCTAACCAATAATGGGCTTTGAGACAGGCTAACAAGTTTGCTGTGCATATCTACTCTGCTTTCACTTACGTCTTTGCTTCTTGATGGAAATACACAGACATTCCTGTGCTCTTTTCGCTGATAGGTTGAGCCTGGTCATTTCACTCACTGCAACATAAGACACATGGAGAAACCTGGAACCCCTGGTCATTACATTTTAAGTCACCCTCACCACTCTGAGTTGTCCATTCTAACTATTAGGATGGTTGAAGGTCATTATGCCTTATTAAAAGATGTACACAAGCTCGACTTAACTGTGTTACAAACAATGCCCCCATCTTGCTCCTTAAACCATTTTACATTGGAAATTTTCAATAACCTCCGCAGATGTGTGGGAATTAATGATCTGTCTGTCTTTTTCTGATCTGACATGGATATTTGGACTGTAAAATTCAACTTTCGCATATCTATGTTTTAAGTGCTCCAGCATCTACTGCTGTGTAAATATTGTCTCCCTTTAAAAAACAAATAGACACGCAAACAATTTGTTTTGCACTGCTCCACATAACAAGTTGCCTTCTCCAGTCTTGGAAGGAGTGCTATCTCTCTACCCAATTCTTACAATTGTACAGTTGTTGAACGTAACATACTGTATTTATAAGTTTCTCTGTTCCCTATAGAGACACATGATAGAGGTCAGACACACTGAGCACTGAATATGTCATATAGTAGAGATGAGAGGTCTGGTTTTGCTGAAGACCGAACACACACGAACTTTGAGATTCCGAGTCGAACAGAGGGCCTGATTCAGAGCCGGACGCTATTTGCGCTCGCTCGTTCAGAAAAAGGGGCCGGCTATTTAAATTGAGCGCTCGCTCTTTGCGGTCTGTTGACGCCTCTATGTCTGAGCGAGCAAACGAAACATGCGCTCGCTATTTTGTAAAGACGCCCCCTGGCCGCTCGCATCCTACGTCATCTCCGCTATTTATTTGATTAATCGAGTACATCGAAAGGCATCTGAACTGCTCGCAGTGCTTGTGGTTGGATTTTCCTACCGCAATCATGCGAACAGTTCAGGCTAAGAAACAACCAAGTGACGTGGTCGATGACGCTGCTTTGTTAATTATGCACACCCTTAAAACGCCCATTTTGACCTTTTGGCACGCCTGCGTTCGGATCACCACTCCCCATTTTCAAGCACCTTCCCCTGTTACCACCCACAAACGCCTCATCCTGTCACTCAAATTAGCAGGCATTCGCTATTTTGCGAGCGCTCGATTTCCGACCGCAATGACTGGTTGGCGCATGCGCATTACAACCCATACGCATGCGCAAATGTGCGAACATCGCTCGGAGCGAACGAGCGGCCGCTTACGAGCGGCTCTGAATCAGGCCCAGAGTCCCGGCTCGGAACACTTTGGGGTTCCGAGTAGAGCTGAGTCCCGACTCGTCAAGTTCAGAATTCCGATCTAAATACCAAATCTTGCGTGTTTTGAATTGTGTTTAAGTTCATCCCTCGTGCTGTGAAGTGGTCAAAATTTACTGAAAAAGAGTGGAAATTAATGTTATTGATGTTAATAATAATACCATAGGAGTAAAACAGGTCCAAGTTACATGATTTTAGCTATTTGATTTTAGCTATTTGTAAAGAAATCTAAAACCGAAACCAAATCTAAACACTTGAGGGTGGTTTTGCCAAAACCAAAACACGATGATTTAGACCCAAAACAGAACAGAACATGATGATTTAGAACCAAAACCAAAACACAGGGGTCTGCGCACATCACTATCATATAGTGAGTGAGTCCTGACTGGACTGGTCATCTAGCTCTGGCAAATACCAGATGGGTTGATAGTCTGATGCGCTGGCCTGATCGGCAGTGCCAGACTAAAGGAGGGAGGGGAAACGTGCCTTTGACCCTGCTGTCCTCTACCGATCGGATGACTGACATCCTCACAGTATCCACAGTGACAGGTAGGTGGCACGGTGCCACCTTCAGTGCACTGCTCACTGAGCTATGCCAGCAGTCATCTATTGAGAACACGCAGTAAAAGCCTGTGCACGTTTAGTGTACTAGAAGCACTGGGCATACAAGTTACGGGAAAGGAGAAGGGCAGGCATTGAGGCATGGTTGGACTGAGCTGCTTACAGGTATACATAAGAATTAATTGTTTGAGGAGTGTTAAATTGTGGGCACTATAAAAAATATTTTAGTCACACAGATAATAGTTTAAACCAAAATTTGATAGAGCAATTCAGTGTCAATTTAAATCATGTGGCATATGCAGGCCCCAGCTGTTTTGTGTCCCTATTTCTACCAATACTACTACCCCAGCTGTTATTTATATCCATACTTCTATTACCATCCCCAGCTAACATATGTCCCTACATATGTCCTACATCTTCTTCCAGCAATTGCGGTTTGGGGTGCAAAGGGAAACCACCCTGCACCCTTGGGACAGGTCCCCAAAGTTTACCTGCGTCAAAAAAATCCTAAGAAAATTTGAAGTACACCCCAAAAAATTACATTGAAAAAGGGGCCGTAGAAAACAAAGTTGAGGTACAAACTTAAAAACTAGCGACATTAGCTTTTGGGGGGTTTGCAAGTATGGGGAGGTATTTTTTTGATTGCAGGTGCTTGGTGAAGGTGCGTTTTTCAAGTTTTTTAAAACTTCACTTTTGCGTTTTTTAACCATGCTTGCACCCATATTCATTTATCCCAAATTTGCTGGGACTAGTTATTTTCTCCTAAAAAAACTTCTAAATGCTGTTCTTCACAACTTGTGCAAAGACGCTAATTAGCAGCTATTGAGAGCATATAAGTACCCCAAATAGCTTCAGCAGGGCTATTCATGGGCAACTACATTGATCCCCAATGTAAGTGCATCTTTTGGGGGGTGTCAGCCTGATTTCCCCAAATCTGATAGCACTTTTCGCCTGTTAGAGTTTTGCCGGGTTGCATTTTCGCGTCCTTTGGAATTGAGTTGGGCAAATAGGGCCACCAAAACACGCGAATTTGTCGAAAAGTACGGCAGGCGAAACCTTTCCAACTTTCCGCAGATAACTGAATATGCCCCTATATGAGAGCACTCTTGTAGCCTAGTATACAAATTGGTTTAAAACAGCTTTTAATTAGAACTGCCACAATATTAAAATAGACGTACATAAACATCAGTAAACATAAAAAATTAAATGTGAAAATATGTGGACAAATAAGAAAGATAAGATAAGTTTAGTCTTCAGTCCCTATAGACTGCGAAATATAGTAAGACTATAACATAACATAACATTTGACATACAAAACATATATAGGGCAAAATTTACTAAGCGGCGGGTTCTAAACCCCGGCAGGTTCTATTCTGTTCTAAACCCCGGCGGTTTGGTGGCGGTTTGACAGCGGTTTCTATTTTGTTCTAAACCCCGGGGGGTTTGGTGGCGAGTTTGCAGCAGTTTCTAGATGACAGCCCTGTTCTATTCTATTCTAAAATGTATTTTGACTGCGGTTTGGCGGCGGTTTTGCTATCTGCAGATTTACTAAGGCCAAACCCGCTGCAAAACTGCCGTCAAAACACATTTTAGAATAGAATAGAACAGGGCTGTCATTTAGAAACCGCTGCAAAACCACCACCAAACCCCCAGGGTTTAGAACAGAATAGAAACCGCCGTCAAACCGCCACCAAACCGCCAGGGTTTAGAACCCGCCGTTTAGTAAATTTTGCCCATAGTATTAAAAAACATGAAAAGGTCAAGTACATAAAATCATGTATCCCATATATACTGTAGCATCACCTACATCATATATAATATTAGTAACAAGAATTATGATAAACCTGTGCTCGATTAATCGGGTGATTGAGGATGTCAGAATCTGTGTGTAAAAGATTCTACTGCTCAGCCCCTTGCCAACGATGGAGGAGAAGGAGTGACAGATCTATTTATTTATTTAACCCCTATAAACAACAGTAAGCATCGGTTTTCGTCTTCAGCTTTTCGTTTCAGATCTCATTTGTCTTGCCCTGAGGTATTGGACAACTGATGAGAGAACTAATGAGCTGGTATGGGAGCCAATGGGAAATATAGTATAGCAAAAATAGACAATTCTCATTACCAACAGTATGCAATTTCTATTCTTTTTTCTTTTATTATCACTAATTACTTTGAGAAATTGGTACATATGCTGTGATTTGTTCTATGTCTGTTATTACAAATTTTCTACAATTGACTATTTGACTGACATTGAATGTACCTTGTTTGTTAAAGATGTTTTACACCTTCTGTCAATGACTCTGATGAACTAATAAAAATCTTTAATGCAAAAAAATAAAAAAAATATTATCACATACATAAATATACGGTTAAACAGGTACAACAATGTTATCCTATGTATTCAAATGTCTAGACTTGTTTATTATAAATAAGTATATAACCAATATAAAGTGCATGTGCTGTGCATAGAAGTAATACCCCTTTCACACTTACATCTAAATCCCGGGTTTTTGCACGTGAACGTGCAGCGACCCAGGAATAAGATAAGTGTGAATGTTCATCCCAGGTCCCCGACCCTGCTCTTTACCAGGGTCGGGCTGAGACCTGGGAAATTGCCAGGTTGATAAACCCGGCAATATCCCAGCTCTGATATCTGAAAGCGATATGTAAGTTAAATGTAAACATTCCTAGAAATCTATATATTTATGTCTTTCAAAAAGTGCAAAAGTGCTGTACCTGAGTAAATATCGTTGTGTGTTGGTTAAATAAATTAAATCACAATAAATTTAAGAGCCAAATTTCGTACAGTTGGGCTATCATTTCATCAGCCAATCATATCACACAGAAAAACCGGACTGGAAGAGTAAAGTGCATGTGCTTTAAAATGGCAGGATAGTTTGTTAGGATTAGGTCACAAAGATCGATCATATATAAACATACGCAAATGCTAAATTAATGTCTATGCCAGTGGTTCCCAATCTTTTTTGAATCACGGCGCCCTAGAGTATCAGCATTGTTTTCATGACACCCCTAAGCCAAAAGTTTGTTATTGAAAAATCCCGAAAAAATATAGTAAAGTATTAAAGTGAAGTAAATTGCGCTTACCTGTCACTCTTAGGGTCAGTTATGTGATGGTGGACAGGTTTGTGCTTCTGTTTGTCCACATATTTACATTACATTCATCAGAAATAATTTGATTTGGTGCTGGACCACCAACCTGAGGCATCCCTGCAAGTGTCCCGAGGCACCCCAGGGTGCCACTGCGCACAGTTTGGGAACCACTGATCTATACATCCATAATATATAATACAACTCTGACACAGAGAGATGTACAATCTCAATATATAAGTATATCTCAACTGCTTGGTCCTAATGATGTTCACATAATACAAAGATTATTTCTGCTAGGAAAATGCAGTTACATTTCCTGCGTACCGGCGGCTGCTGACATGTATAGTCCAATGCAAGAAAACGTTCTTACTAAAAGTACAGTGTAGTGTTGAAACCATATACAACCTTGGTATTGGGGTGTCCCGTACTGCGCAGTCAGGTAAGCTATACACACTTATCGATCGACCCGTCGATGTGTCTGCACTTTCACCACAACTGGGCGGTGCATTTGAATTTGCTCACCCAGTTGAGATGTAAATCACTGGTGGTCCTCGCGGCAAGTGTACAGGCGATGGGCGGGTTGCCCGTACACACAGCAAGATGCGCCGATATAACTGCAGATATATCAGGCATCGGCTGTGCTGCAGGGCCAATGCGGTATGACTTTGAACAACGTCTGTACCCACCCAACGATCCACAAATGATATATATATTGTCCAGTGTGTACCCAGCTTTAGGCTGATTGGTTGGTACTCTATCTCTCTTCAAGTTTTGATATATCTCCCCCACCAGTTTCATACAGAGAAAAATATTTTTTTCCCTCAAAGTACCATATTACATTCTTATGTAAACACGCTCTTTATATGCCACCGGTAACTCAAGCAGATATCACTTCACAGGAATTGCTGGCACACCAGTGACATTTAATGAGAATGGTGATGCTCCAGGTCGCTATGAGATCTACCAGTACCAGATCCATAATGGAACTCCAGAATACAGAGTGATTGGACAGTGGGCAGATCATCTACACTTCAAAGTAAGTAAAAATACAATAAATGAATTGACCAGTTCTCTTGCAGCGGAAGTTACATGAGTGTATCATTGTGTACATTAATGTGAGGCACTAAACAAAAACCAGAATTGTGAAGTTCAGTACTGGAAACAGTCTTATAATGACAAATTGTACTAGAAAATAATGGAGAAAGAATCTTCAAGGACAGTGAACAAAGTGGTGATGATCTTCATTTTCTTTTACATCTGCCCTTCTTTAAAACGTGTATATTTCTAAATTGTATTTTATCCTTTGTTTCATTCCTGTCTTTACCCTTGTTGTCTTCTCTTTAAGATTGATCGTATGCACTGGCCAGGCATCTCCTTTTCCTCTTCCCACTTTCCTCAGATCCCACCTTCAGTCTGCAGTCAGCCTTGCCTGCCAGGTGAGCGGAAGAAGGTGGTGAAAGGTATGCCCTGTTGTTGGCATTGTGAAAAATGTGAAGGTTATCAGTACCAGCTTGATGCCTACACGTGCAAGAGATGTCCAATCCACATGAGACCAAATACCAACCACACATTCTGCACCCCCATTCCTGTCATCAAACTTGAATGGAGTTCTCCATGGGCTGTAGTGCCTTTACTCCTTGCTGTTCTGGGCATTATGGCAACTCTAATAGTGGTTGGCACCTTCATGCGATACAATGACACTCCAATTGTTAAGGCCTCTGGTCGTGAGCTAAGTTATGTCCTTCTCACAGGTATTTTCTTGTGTTATGTCAATACTTTCATTATGGTGGCCCAGCCAGGCTATGGAACCTGCTCACTGAGGAGGGTCTTTTTGGGACTGGGGATGAGTATTAGCTACGCTGCACTCCTCACCAAAACCAATCGCATCTACCGTATTTTTGAGCAGGGAAAGAGATCAGTAAGTGCTCCACGATATATCAGCCCATCATCTCAGTTGGTGATCACTGCCAGCCTTTCCTCTGTCCAACTACTGGGGGTGCTTGTATGGTTTTTTGTGGACCCATCCCGGCCCATGGTGGACTATGAGAACCAGCGCACACCAGACCCCCAGCTTGCACGAGGAGTGCTCAAGTGTGACATCTCAGACCTTTCCCTGATCTGTCTTCTTGGCTACAGCATGCTTCTTATGGTTACCTGCACTGTTTATGCTATCAAAACCCGTGGGGTTCCTGAGACATTTAATGAGGCAAAGCCTATTGGTTTTACCATGTACACAACTTGCATTGTCTGGCTGGCCTTCATCCCAATTTTCTTTGGCACTGCACAGTCTGCTGAGAAGGTAAAGAGGAGAAGGTTACATCTTATAATTATATGCATGTATCAAATGTTATAATTGTGATGCATGGGAAAAACAAGCATGTAATCAGTGTGGTTATGTCAATGTGGATCATGTGGATTTCTTTTTTACATTCATTGTAATTAATTTTAATAGCATAGTGCATCTGATGTGATTTCTTGCGCTAATCATTTTGATGTCCTAGATATACATGATTCAGCTTATGAAGTTTCCATCTGAGGTTTTCACCTGCAGCTCAGGAAGGTTATGCATGTATTGTTTCCAAGTATGTGCTGACTACATTGTACACTATAGTCAGTGAGTGTGTAGGACAAAATATGAATGCTATTGTGTACATCTAGATTATGTATGTGGTTTAATTTGATGATATATGAAGAACAATGTGTGCAAAGTCATTTTATTCATTTTTATCAAAGCTACTGTATGGGGACCATTAACCACTTGCATAGAAAGTAGAGATGGTTTTGACTCGGTTCATTTCACCAATCTAGCGCAAGTTCGGATTTATCTTAATGGATATCCAAAACACATGAGAGCCGGATAGTAATTAAGATGCAGTTTTTGAGATATGAACATACTGTAACTGAGTAAAAACCGAACTGATCATCTCTAATGAAAAGTGACCTACAATATATACACTTAAAAAACGGGCTTTGTCTGCATTGTAACCCTACTTTGCTCTGATGATAGGAATCTATGCCAGTCACTGGAATAACAGTAAAGGATGTGAATAAATTATCTATCTAAGTGAAACTATAGAGGTACAGAATTGATTAGATGGAAAGTTCTCACTTAAAACATAAACACTCAGCATCCTACTGTACATCCAAATACTGCACACTTGTTTAATCCAGTATAGATCTTGCTTATCTGAGGAGGCTTCACCTTACCCCATTGCTGGCTACAGACAAGATATAAATAACACTATCTGAAGCGGTGGAAAGTGAGGCTTTTGACAACTACAGTTTAGCTGCCGTCCCATGAGTCTATGGGGACTACAGTAAAGTGTACAAAATCCTTTTCTTAAATAGAGAGAAGGAACATCAGAGCCTTTTGTTGGCGATTATGCTTGATAAATAGGGTTCCCAAGTCATTAAAATGTAAATATTGTATCATTACATAAAAAACAAAAGAATGTCTGGCGCTCTACAACAAGCAATATATAAATAAATATGAGAATTTGCGCACAATATAGCCATACTGCGTAAACTCACCTGCTAATGTAAAAGTATCTCTTGCACTGTACTGTAGGTGACAGGAAATGCTTTGATGCTGGCAGGCAGGTTAGATTATCCAGTATAAATATAACCTCCTATTTCTGTATGTATACGTAGACACTTTCATTTCTATATCATTTTTTTGCAGACATTCTTTTGTTTTCAAATTCTCTGTGGTCTAAATTGTTCTGGCAGCAATTTTGAAATTATTTTATGTACTTGTATACTGTTTTATTTAAAGTAGCATACCTGAATAGCACTGATTTATAGTATCATTATATCTAATGACAAATACTAAAGGAAAAACAGTGCCTGTGTGGTTCACTCACTAGTTGCCCTCTGCATTAAACTGTTCTCTCTCCTTACAATGACCTATGTTCTGTGAACTACAAACATTTTTTTATATCATCTATTAGTTTTAAACGTGTAAGGAAAAACTTCTGCCACATGTGCTTTACTGTATATCTTTTACACATTTTTGCCATGAATTAAATACTTATGAATTGTAAAAGTGAGAAAGTCAGTGCAATGCCATATTTGAGGACCTCTGCCTGTAGGTATTGTAGGTTGCTGATTTCACAAGGAAAAAAAATGACCCCCCTCTGAACAGATATGAATAGATTATTTTCTGCACACATCATTTTCTAACTTCACATTAGCCAAAGATGTTTGCATGTATAGTTTATTGGGAAGTGTTCTGTTTTCAGCTGATTGTCGGCCTTCAAATGGTTGATGCATGCTTTTTTGTATGTACATACAAATAGGGGGACCAAGCAAATGCATAAGATGTTTATAATATGTAGCAGCTTAATAATAGAATTATATAATTGATGCCAACTATTTTGGGAAAAATGATAGTAAAAATGCATTTCTTTCCACTGTATTCACTTTCTAGTTGTAGTGAAATATGGGTGACAATGCAGTCTGGGTAAACTTAATGGTTTAGCAGCTTTTCAAAAATCCCATATAATGAATGTGTCTATACTGTATATGAGCATGCACATAGTTATATAGGCTACTGGAGTATTGTGCCATAAGCTTCTCTGATGCTTAAGAATCAACAGAACTCGAAGGTGGGAACTTAATTCATAACGATGTACTGCTGGATGTATATAATGGTATAAAATCTCTGATAACTGATGTATTTTTTATATATATAAACACATATATATATATATATATATATATATATATATATAAAGTCTTGTAAAGGACCGGCACTCACTCTGTAGCCTGAATGCTCCTGTGCACTTTCCTGGGAGGGTATGTAAATAACGGCAAGGATGTGATGGCACTCAGAGAGACTCCAATACAAAGAAAAAAATACAGCACTGCTTTGCTTTAACTAATGAGCTTTCTTTTCATCAAAAATTGACTATTACAGCCTCATTGTGTCACTATAAAAAACTTTTACACATCTACAACTATATCTACTTCTCCATCCTTCTGCTTTTATTATCTGGTGACATATCACCAAATCCAGGCCCCCCCCACACACACAGCGGTTTTGCTATGGAATAAATATCCTGCAAACCTCATATGTCTCCCATCACCCTACAAATCAATAAATGTGCCTAATAGAATTCACACTTGATCACAACTTATTATTTAACATCTGAACATCTCTTTACAATAACTACTTTCACCAATTTCTACATTTACCTGAGACTGCTGGTTCACATGTTAACCAAACTCTCTAAATAGCCCTTCATAAAGTGGCTTCAGCTGCCCGTCAGACTTCACGTAAACTGACATAACAGCCATGGCTTTCCACAGACACCTACAAAAACTGCCTCTTAAAGTAGAATGTCAGTGGCGTAAATCTTTATTCAAATGACTTCCACACGTACTCTAAAATAGGAATCCAGCCATCTGTCATCCTAACCCTCTGTCCCATGCTCACTGTCTACCCCATCTGTGTCACCCCTGTCTGTTTGCCCAACCCCTCTAGAATGTAGGCTCTCACGAGCAGGGCCCTCTTTCCTCTTGTGCTTATCCTTTCTTTACTTATATTATCTGCTCTATACTCAAAAGCACCTAACCCGTGACTTTTGCCATCCTGCTTCTGTTGCAGCAGTGTTTATATACCATGTACTTGTCTTGTAGTGTCTTAAACTGTATGACACTGTTTTCTTGTTCTGCTCAACTGTTTATGTACTATGTTTATGTACTATGTTTGTGCACTATGTTTATGTACTATGTAAGGCGCTGCGGAACCCTTGTGGCGCCATATAAATAAAGGATAATAATAATAATAATAATGGTGGCGGCAGCATCTTAGAATATCATTTGGACCGTTAAGATACAGAAAACTCATGTTTTCCCAATTACTGGGCCATAAAGATCCCTACTGTATGGTCTAAAAAATGTGGATGTTAATGAGGAGGAAAAAAATATTCTAGTCATATTGTTTCAGAAAAAGGCAAATTCCCCTGAAAGCAGCAATCAATTTAAATTTGCAGTAAGAAAACATTTGTTAATAAGCACAGTTGTCTATATCAATAAATCAATTTGTGTAATTTATTATTGTCCCATATACAATTTTTTCCCGAAAACCATAAAATCAATATAGCCGCAGTAGCACAGAGGAAAATGTGCCTTCAGGTGCAAACTAAATATGGCTTCTTAACTATTTATCTAAGCAGCAGTTATAGGAGTGTAAAGCATATATAAATTAGGCTAATATGCCATATTGCCACTAATACAATTAATACTCCACTGGGTACTGACTGGGGGAGGAGTAAACATTATAGTGATTAAGGGGCCTATTCATCATTACATAATTATCACTAGTGATAATTATGTTTTAAACTCGCTGCAAGTTTAAGAAATGTTTTGCAGGCATTCATCATGCCTCCCTAACAAAGTATCACTTTCGAAAAGCTGCTCTTTTTGCGGAGGCAGCTTTTCGGAAAAAATTATACTTTACCCATTTATCTGTACTTTCTCCTCTCCTAGCTGGCTGCCTCTCCCCCGGTGTCTCCTCTCTCTGAACTCACTTGCCTGCAGCCTGTCCCTGGTTTCTCCACTCTCCCTGCACCTGCCCACACTTGCTCCCAGCATCTCTCCTCTCACTGGATGAGTCTTCCCCCTGTGTCTCCCCTCACTTCCCCGACCTCCTATCCGTGTCTCCCCAGTGTCCGGACCACCTCTGCATGGCTCCCCCTCACTTCCCCGCCTGCGTCCTCCACTGTCTCAGTGCCCCCCTTGTGTGTGTCCGTCCCGGCCCCCCCTCCCTCCCCCCGCGGGTGTCCGGCAGCCTGTGAAGATTTACCTGCCGGCCATTTGCTGTGGCTGGCAGGTAAATCTTCACAGGCTGCCGTGTAAACAGCAGCCTGTTAAGATTATCTGGGCTGAACGACATCTCAGGATGGTGCTCAGTAACACCATCAGTTCTAAAAAAAATGCTTTTTTGGAACTTGATGAATGGCCCTGACACTTACCTTTTACAAAAGTATGTGAAGATGTTAATTTTCACATGGTTCTGTGAAAAAATAAGTGATGATGAATAGGCCCCTATTACTTAATGATGCTTAATAATTAAGTCAGTTAGAAAAAGCTTCATATGTTCTTGGATATATTTATGCACAATTATTTTCTTGTGTGCCTCTTCCAATCGTACATCAAATTTGTCCAGTCTTTGTCTTCCCTAAATAAAATGTAATACATTACTGCCATCATATAGACCTTTACAATATCATCACAATGCATGGCTGTATGTACAGATGTGTGATGCCTAGCTGTGGTAGTATGTGTACCATACTGGTTTTGTTACCAAGGCTCTAATTATTTCTCCTCACTCCTAATCTTCTTCATAGATGCATATCCAGACCACCACGCTTACCATATCAGTGAGTTTGAGTGCCTCGGTGTCCTTAGGTATGCTGTACATGCCCAAGGTCTACGTTATCCTTTTCCACCCAGAATTGAATGTGCCCAAACGCAAAAGAAGCCTAAAGGCTGTTGTCACCGCGGCAACAATGAGCAACAAGTTCACACAAAAGGGAGGATACAGACCCAATGGTGAGGCCAAGACTGAGCTATGTGACAGCATGGAGACACAAGGTAATTCATATTAATAGGAAGCTTTTGTAACTGCACCACAGGCCTGATGGTTGTGTAATCAGGATACTACATTCAATTATCAACAGCAGACTATAACAAAACCACCAGCTACATTATAACAGTGATGTAACTCTCGCCATAGAAATGGAATTAATATTCAGTCACCAAGCTACAACATTTTTCCAGAAATTAAAAAAAAAAAAGGTTACAAGAACATCAAATCAACAAAGCAAAAGCTACAGACCTGTGACTAAGAGGGTAATAAGGATTAGCCTATCTACTGGGAAATAAAAGGCACTGATTTGTCGTTGTCTCTAGGTCACGTTTCTTTTAAATAAACAGCTGTATATCAATAGCTCCCCCAACCCCTTCTGGTGCCGACGCTGAGAAAACACAGGATACAGCTAATGACACTGTCAGAATTCATCTACTCATTCACAGGTTCAATATCAAGCGACATCTCCCACAGGCTGCAGCCTTAGACATCACGCAGTAACCTGGGGGTGTACTCTGCATGTATTCCATACACATTCCCACACAGCTTCATCTACAGAATGTGTAACATTCACGGCATAAACATGATTCCTAGCACAGTGCAGCATATTTAATCATAATTATATTTTACAGCGTGCATTGTATATTGCTATAAAGCAGTGTTATACAGTGTTGCATATATTGCCAGGACACGTTTGTGCTTATCACTTGAATGTACAGTATGCAAGTGTATATACTGCACAATGTTCTCATATTTACCCCTAATGTTTTATATAAGTATTATTTTTTTCAGAAATGCCAATTTTGTTGTGCCTCAGTCTTTACTATCTTGCCTTATACTAGCTTCAGTAGATAAATGAAAAGGAGTAAACAAGCCGTATTGTATAAAAACAAGATAAAAGACAGGAATACCTCGGGCCTCATTTCCAAAGTGCCGCACCACATAATCTTTTTGTGCAATGATGGTCTTCCCAGCACACACTCATGGTGCACTGCTACTCTCTGGAGCAAGGTAGATATGTACCTAGGGGGATGTAGTCAGCATCCCGGCAGACAGAATGCGACTGCCTAAAAACCGGAGCCGGGATCCTGACCGCTGGCATCATGAAGGTAAGTATCGCCAGTTAGGGGAGGATTAGGGGTTAGGGTTAGGCACTAGCGGTAGGGTTAGGTTTAGGATGCGGGGAGGGGGAGGTTAGGTTAAGGCACTAGAGGGGGAGGTTAGGTTCAGGCACCATGGAGAGAGGGGTAGGGGTAAGGATTAACGTTAGGGAATTTACCTGTTAGTGTCGGGATTATGACTATCAGGATGTCGCTGTCGGTATTCTGAAAGCCGGCATCCCGACAGCCAGGATCCCATACCCAGATTCCCAGAGAGTGTGGGTCCAGATCCTGAAATCCGAGCACACCCGAATTTACGGGTTCCGAGTAGAACCAGGTTAATGTTCGGATTCATTTTTATGACCCGGTTCAAACCGAGTCCCGACTCGGATCTTTTGCCGTTTAGGAACTCGGATATAAATCAAACTCAGGTTTTGGATTCTGACATTTTAGCTGTTTTTAGCGATTTTTAATATATATTATATATTGTAGATATTTATAGATTTTTATCCAAAACCAAAACACATGAGGGTGGTTTTGCAAAACAAAAACAAAAACACGAAGATTAATTCAGATCCAAAACACGGGTCCGCGCACATCTCTAGTGTAAATGGCACATCACAGTCCACCCTCCTACCACTTAAGTCACTTTTGTTCCAAACCTATCAAACCTAACTTTAATAAGTTTTAAAGCTTCTATCAGATGAGGTGTGTCATGTGTGCAAATCACTCACCAACTATAATATAATATTAAATAAGGACACGGAGATCTAGATTTGTCAGAAAAACTGTTAGCTATTTATTCAATTAAATATGCATTTATTTAAGGAAAAGTATGTTGGCAAAGAAAGCATGGCCAAAATCAGCCCAATCTACAATGCACAATAACAACCTACAACATGCATTGCAGGCGGATGCTGCCCAAAGTGCCCAAACACATCTATAAACCCACGTTCGGGTGATGATGCTGCCCACGTTGGGGTGGTACAGCCAAATGCCAATCAACGAAAGGAGCGCGACTAAATTAAATAATTACATCCTCACTGCTGACCTGCAGTTCTTTCCCACCACAAAATTGGCAACAATCATTTATGGCTTAAATAAATAAAGAGGTGACAGGACATCAGGACCAGTGGTGGCACCTATCTTTAACTCCTAGTGGCTCTTCTATCTGCTCTACTCTCTGGCGATCTGTGCAGCTGGCTTGTGCTCATACGTGGGATCATGATCCCACACGTGCGCACACATAGACAAGCAGCCCAGGCTTCTAGGGAGTGCATCGACTATATCCCCTAGATGCCAGGAAGGGCTGCCATTATAGCAAGGGAATAACTACCCATTGGAAGTGCTCCCTCTGCTAATTGTAGTCCGGGCTGGCAGTTCCAGGGGGAGAAAACACCTCCCTCTTGGACTGTCTGTCCAGCTGTGATTAGCAGCTGCGATTAGGAAGCCAATGCTAAGCAGGCCCTGCAGGTGTTGGATTTTACTGTGGGGGGGCTGCAGCCCCTCGGTGAAATCCACCACTGATCAGGACTGTTTTACTACATGTGGCAATTTTGTTTGTATATGAATCTTATTATTAGATTATTCTGAGGGTGCCTAGAAATGTTCTTCACCACTGAATATGGAGGGGTATAGAATGAGACATAAAAACTGCCAGTGAACTGGTATAACATTTAATCCTTTTGGACAGTGAAAATGGAGCACATAAGGAATGGGTCCTTAAAATGTGCCTTCTCATCCCTTTATCTCATTTCAAAAATCTTGCACCGCAAAAAGAAATTTTGGTTTTGCACTGCTACACAACCTTATGTGTATTAGTGCACCAACTGAGCAGTTTGCAAGGAATGCCCTTATATCAGTGGTTCCCAAACTGTGTGCCGTGGCATCCTGGGGTGCCTCAGGCGCATGCAGGGGTGTCTTAGGTTGGTGGTCCAGTACCAAATAACATTTATTTTATTCAGTGTGATAGGTAAAACCAGTGCTAATGGCTGCCAATCAAAGAATATGTGGACAAAAAGAAGCGCAGTTCTGTCAACTACCACATAACTGAACCTAAGATTGACATAGAAGCACAATTTACTTTATTTATTTTTTTCTGAATTTCTCAATAAGAAACTTTTGGCTCAGGGGTGCCGTGGAAAAATTGCTGACACTCTAGGGCGCTGTGATTCAAAAAAATTTGGGAACCACTGCCTTAGGTGAAGATCTGAACAAACTTAAGGACACATTTATTCAGAAATGTATACAATTCTAAAAAGATTCACAAACTTTCTAACACCACTGTAAGCTCAGTAACTGCTCAGCAAAATGTAAAACTCTAGGGGGCCTATTCATCATCACTTAATTTTCACAAAAGCAGGTGAAAATACACATTTTCACCTGCAATTGTGAAAATGAAGTGTTCGGGCCATTCATCAAGAAGGTATAGCAGGAGAGCCCGCTGTCCCCATACACAGTATTCTTCAAGCTCCAAAAATATAATATTTTCAGAGCTTGACTGCTGGAGAATTTGCCATCTTCAGATGGTGAGTGCTTCTGCTCCGGCATCGCAACCCACTTCTTCCCTATGGGAAGAAGGTCCGGGTTGCGAAGAGGGATCCTCTTGGATCCCTCCGCCCCCTTTCGCCAGATGTCGGGGCTCTTGTGCGCATGCGTGACCTGCAGGTCGCGAGTGCGCACTGTCATCACTGCTCCGAAAAGGAGCAGTGAAGGCGCTCGCAGGGGAAGCTGATTTCGCATCAGCTGTCACTGCGCCGGAGCAATGATTAATTACCTTGGCAGCCACGGCGAATTAGGATGTTAATTAGCGGATAATTAGCATGATGAATAAAGGCCCCCAAGTAATACAACAGATTCAGAAAATTTTGACTTTCTACAAAAATCACTGTTTCTTGGACACTGAATGAATTCTGCAAAGGTCATAGTAAATTAAGTTTTGTGATTGTGAATACTATTGTCTTTACAACAAGATTATCTCTTTAATGGGTCTATTCACTATCACTTAATTTCTAGAAAAGCAGGTGAAAATTAAATTTTTTACCTGCTTTTGAAGAAATTAGGTGTTTGGGCCATTCATCAAAAAGGTAAAGCTGCAGATACCATAGATATCTCCTGCTTACGTTTCTCTCATGATCTGGCCCACTGACCCTACACACCTAGGGACCTAAATTCATCAAGCTATGAAAAATCTAATATAATATATAATAATAATATATAAATATATATATATATATTTATATATAATATATATTTTACTTAACTGTGGGAGCATTCGCCATCTTCAGATTGCGTTTGTTCTCGCAACCTGCTCCCTATGGATCCCTCCAACCCTGTCTGACTCCTTCCGTCGGACGCTGGGGCTTTTGTGCACAGGTGCACTAGCACTCCCAAGTCAGACTTGGCAGTGCTAAGTTTCACTGCCCTGAAAGGATCAGCGAAAAGATTTGGGGAGACAGCTGATTTTCGGATAAGCCATCTCCGCGCCGGAGCAATGATGAATTGCTCAGGCGCTCACTGCCAGTTAAAATGTTAATTGTCAGGGTCCCAGATAATTAACATAAAAATAGAGCCCCAAAAATTTTTGGAGCAACAAACAGTAGAGTCATTAGGGTGGTGCAGACCAAACCAGCTGACACCATCCGAGGGGTTGACACCAAAATAGCAGAGCTGCTTGGATGGTGTCACTGAGTAGCAGTTATGGATGGCGCGGATATGCACACATTATCCACTGTGTCAGGAGAGGCTATGGGCTGCCCAACAGCTCCCGGAGTGCTGGACAAGCCCCAAGCATGACGAGATGGGAGTGTGACTCCAAAATGGCACAAACCAGGGGGAGTGGCTTTGTGGGCACGAGGCCATGCCCCATCTTGCAGTCTATACACTACCGCACTGGGTTTCACTGGACTTAGTGGTATCACTGACAACAATTATTACACTATAGCCAATTTTATACACTTGTCTTAAATATACTTTAAACAGTATTTCTGTTGAAGCATTGATTTATTTTTAAAAAATGTAACGGGCCAGTGGTAGTGGCTGAATGTCAGTTTTGCTTATGTCTATCCTGTAATTGCCACATGAATGTAATATACCCAATAATTTCCCTGTATAATTCCATAATTGTTTTGCAGAATGCCCCACTACATGTTTTGCTTTTGTTATTTCCAGCTATATAAGTTCAGCTTTTGAAGATATCTGTGTTGTGTACAATGACATCATACATCACTAGCTATGATTACACAAATACAAGTATTTGTACAATTTAACTGATAGCAAGGGGTATAGGAAGCCTTTTCTAAATTAAATTAGATTTGGTTTGATTATGAATAGTGTTTTCTTTTATGATTTTGCATGCCGATGTCCACATTGAACACCAAATCGAACACAAAATCGAACTTCAAATCCCAAAAATAATAGACCTGCTTCATGCTGGAATTTTTAGTATGAGCAGATGTGAATTACACAGATGCATGCACAGATCAGTGAGATCTGTGCATGCTTCTGTGAGGTTGTAAAGTGTTAACATTTTTACAAAAATTATGTGCGGTTCCCCCTTTGAAGCACAACCAGCACCAGGCTTTTCTGAGCCGGTCCTGGTTGTAAAAATACGGGGGACAAAACACGTAGGGTCCCCCGGATTTTGCAGAACCATCACTGGGCTCAGTGAGCTGGTTCTGGTTTTGGAAATACAGGGAACAAAGATGTCCCCTGTATTTTCCAAAACCAGCACCGGACTAAAAGGGTTAAATACTCTGCATTCTAACATGTAGCCTACTTACTGACATTCTGCCAGGTCAGTGCAACAGGGGGCGGCTTAAGTGGGTAGTGCAGGGGCGTGCTAGCGCGATCATATCATCGTGGCCCCGCCCCTTCTTTACAATGCTGATATTACCAGCATGGTAAAGCAGGTTCACCCACTTTTGCTCGCTAAGTGGGTGAGAGCATGGGGGGGCGAGGTGCTCAGCGGCCATTCCGGGAGACTTGCCTACTCTTGCAGGGGGCCGGGCGTGGCACACGATTTTCGGGAGGCTCCCGGCAGCCCCAGGAGAGTAGGCAAGTATGACATGTAGCCATTAAAAATAAAACAATGTTAATCTTTTTAAGGCTTCTGGTTTTCTTTACAGCAATCAAAATCAAACACATTACTGTTTACAAATATGACAAGTACAGAAATGACAAAAGAATAATTCCAGAGTCTGAAAGGGCAGCCTGGTCTTTTAAAAACCTCTTATCACCTTAGTTCCCCACTGTGGTGGTCTTCAGAGGAGCTCTGTGAGTGGTCAGTTTGAATTTACAGCCTGTGGGTTAACTGTCATTTTAATTCCAAATGCTTATATGTTGCTTATCTTTTCTTGTGAGTGTCTTGCAAACTCAATTTTATACTTAATCCACACAGGATGCATTTAGCAACGTGCAGATATCACACAAAGCTGATCGAAGTTGAGCTGATACTCATTATCTGCATTCCCTGTGTGACAGACAATTTAAAGTAACTCAATGAGTGGGGGGTGTAATACATCTTTCTATTTGTAAATATGAGATTGGGTACTACTAAAATTGAGTATATACAGTAACATGTATTTGGGCGGAAATTAAATATTTGTTATGTAGAACCACCATGTTCTGGTAGTTAATTTGTTTTCTTTGTGTGAGGACAGCAGGCCTCACCTCTGGGATAGAGTCCTGATGTCTTGGAAGGTATCAGAAGGTTCTCCTATGAGAGGACATAAATCATGGTAGGGCTCATTTGAAGCTGTACACTTTCCCCACTAGGGGCCTCTTCATTATAAATGTGCAGTGCCTCGTGGAAGTATGTTTAAACTTGCCACGATTTTCAGTGGCTTACACTAATGCACCGGAGCAATTTAGTTTTGCTTCGTTGCCACCACAGCTGTTCCAAAAAGCACCACTTTTGCCGCTAATTAGTAGGGCAAAATTTTACCCTGCTAAGCTTAATTCAAGCATGTGAACTCCGGATCTCTTTCCACTAGGAAGGAGCGGGGCTAACACCTTCTTTCAGTTTACAGAGCTTGATCAATGGACGGAGTCAGTAATGAATCAGGACTCTGATGATTGGCCAGTTTCATAAAACATGTGTAAACTTCTATGTATATAGTGTGGGCCTGTTCACTTTAAAGAATAAGGTCCCTAGGTGACAAACCGATATCATGGCTCCTGTGAGAGCAGAGGCAGGCTTCAAAGTAGTTTTGACTTGCAAATATACCTTCAGTGTGCTGGCACAAACAGTCATAGAATAAACATAGATCCATAACAGGATATACTGCATGATATTTAATTTGGGTTAGCCATGTAAGCCAATTTTCAAACAATCCAGGAAAAGATCACTTGACGTCCATCAATTGCATCTTTAGATACCTGAGGGGAACAAGTTTCTTAAAACTAAAGTTCAAGAAAACTGAAGCTTTAGAACTATTGTACAATCATTCTGCGAAGCTGATAGGGGAGCAGATGAAGACAACAGGCATCATACACTGGCTACCTATGGCAGGCACAGCTTTTTGCTGGGCAGGTAGAAAACAGCCAACAGCTGCCTTACCTACTAACCAAAGTCTTAATATATGACTCTTACAGAAACAGCCAAGGAAACACTATGGCTGAAAGAGACTATGGGCTCTATTCAGTATCACTTGATATCTTCGGGTCATTAATCAAAAAGGTAATGCAGGAGATGTCACAGATATTTCCTGATTTACACTAGTATGGGGACAGGAATTCACCAAGCTCGAAGCTTGTCTGTGGGAGCATTCGCCATCTTCAGATGGCGTTAGCTCCCTCAACCCTATGGTCCTTCCCTATGGTAAGGAGTCTTGGGTTGGTCCTTCCCTATGGTAAGAAGTCTTGGGTTGTCCCTATGGTCCTTCCCTATGGTAAGGAGTCTTGGGTTGTAAAGAGGGATACCTTGAGATCCTTCTGCCCCTGTCCGACTCTTTCTGCTGAATGCAGAGGCTTTTGTGCGCCTGCGTGAACTCTAGGTCATGCAGGTGCACTAGTTTCATATATTTTCAATATTTCAGGGAGAAATGATGAATTGCTCCGGTGCTCACTGCGAGTTGAAATGTTAAATATAGGGGTCCGTTCCGACCCCGATAATTAACATAATGAATAGAGCCTATGCAGGGGGCGCTGGTGGTGTCCTCAGTGTGGGAGTGTCGGCAGTGTGGGGGGTCGCTGGCGGTGTACTCAGTACGGTGGGTAGCAGTGCAGGAGTGTCCGCAACGCTGGTATCGGCAGCGGGGGATGCTGCCATGGGGGTGCCAGCGGTGTTGGCAGCGGGGGGTGCCGGTGGTGTCAGGTGGTGGGGGATGGCGGCGGTGTCAGGCGGCGGGGGATGGCGGGCACCATCTTCTATTCCTCCTTTGTGCTGTTTTCAATGGGCTTAACGCTGATTGGCTGAGAGCCGTGACAGATGGCTCTCTCAGCCAATCAGCGTTAAGCCCGCTCAAAACAAAACCTCGCGACTCGACAGAGGGGTTGCGAGGTTTTGCCTCAGGTCAGGGATCTGGGGCAGGTAGGGAGATCCAAGCTGCGCTCGGATTGCCCCGGATCCCCGAAATTCAGGTGGGTTCGGATCTCTGAGATCCGAACCTGCTCATCTCTACTCAGAATGTACAATGGTATATGGCCACTGATGCATTTGGAATTGCTTTTTTGACACCGGCGAGCCCCCAACACGCCCGCTGATAAAAGATTCCCCAGTCACCACCACCATGCAATTCCGATCTACATACCTGGTGGTAATTATCAGGACGCTTGTGCAGATTGAAAGCATCTTGCTGTTGCGTATTATGCTTTAAATGTGTCCACCTCTGAATGAGACCCACAGTACCCTCTTCAGTCCAGCCTTCTTTCCCAACAATTCAATGAGGCTGCACTGACTATGTGGTCATTGATTTAATCACTGCTAAATTATAAGGCCATTACTTCTAATTCTACTGGATCTCTCTGCTTCATTAGACAGTGACCACTCTCTTCTTATACAAACACTGCATTTCCTAGGTCTTTAGGCCACAGTATTTTCCTAATTCTCTTCATACTTTTCAAATCATTATTTGGGTCTGATCCTGAGTCAGACGTAGTGTCACATGAGTTCCATTTGTACATATAGAGTCGCAGATTAAATTTAGATGCACAGTAGCAGATATTTAAGGTGCGTTCCCGGATGGTGACTGAGAGGTAACAGGGAGGTGGCTAAAAAGACACACGGACATGTTGCGTCTTATGGGAGAGTCGCTGAAAGTGGTTGTGTACAGAGACGCACAGTCGCTCACATAGGAGGCCATACTCAGACACAGAAAATGCACCTATCATAGGGCTGGTGCAAGCTTCAATGCTGCGCCTAATGTTGCATCTAAAGATGCACCAGACGGTAATGCAGATCTGTAGAGTGGGCGTCTCAGTCCTTGCACATTCGGATGCACAGATGTACATCAGGGAAAGGATTTTTAGCGGCATTAGCATAAGGTTGCAGACAGGACTGTCGCAAAAGGCTGTGGCAACAGACTGTGGGGTCTATTTACTAAACTTTGTTTGGAGATAAAGTGAACGGAGGTAAGGTGTCAGCCTGTGACATGGCAGTTAGGAGCTGATTGGCTGATACCTTATCACCATTCACTTTATCTCCTAACAAAGCTTAGTAAATAGACCCCTGTGTCTGAGACAGAATCATGTCCTTTGTGTTCCTTTCTCTGGATTATAATTTTCTCCACTCCCAGTGGTATCACTGTTATTGGTGTCACTCAGTGCACCTACTCAACCTTTCACCCACTCAGCTCTGGTCTCTTTGCGTGTGCTATTTTGCGGGCTGTGACTGCATGTCCCCATTCCCATTACGATGGCGGCTTGTTTAGCACTCCAGGAGATGGTGGCCAGCCACCTGTCTCTTCAAACACAGTGTGGATGACGAGTGCATGTAAACGTCATTAATCATCACTATCATTGCTGCTTGGTGACACTATACGGGGGGTTGACACCAAAATAGCAGAGCAGCTCTGCTATTTTGGTATCACCACCTTGGATGGTGTCACCCGGTGTGGCCTCCACCCAGCCACATCCACCTAGTGACGCTACTGTTAGTATCTTCTATATGCAGATGATATCCAAATTTACTTATGTTCTGGCTGTCATCTTTGCCATTTAAACTTGGATGTCCATTCGCCGCCTCATACTCAATCTTTCAATAATGGAGCTAATAATAATCCCACCAGTCACCAGAAGTTACCTAAATACATCTCATACTTCTGTTGACAACATAGCAAATAAGGAAAAAAGGGGATCTGTACACAGCGCTGCACCTATAAATGGATTTATGTATTGTGTGTGTTATTCTGGTGATATAGATGGGGTTGGGGGATATTTGGTATGGATGTGTTGTTTGTTTATATATGCTACCATGTATACAGTATGTGCTGGGAAAAGACAACACGAAACCATTGAATAAAGGATTACTTATTTATTGTAGACTGATTTAAGACACAGTGTTCCTGTATACAATAAAGTACACAAAATTACCACTGCAGTTGCTAAATTTAAGTTGTCACATTACTAGTGCACTTAGGGAAACGTAGTATACAGTATCCTATGTATAAAAGCACCCTCTTCCTGACTTACCTCCCACACAACTATTATAACTCTTCATCTATATCAAATACAAAGGCATCCACCTTTTAATACCAACTCTTTGCCACTTTATTGTATCAGGAGCACTGTGTCTCCAACTAGTACAAGTGGTCCTTTGTTTATTCATTGGTGTCGTGTTTTCTTCTCCCAGAATATCTGCAGTTATATCAGCCATCGGCTGTGCTGCACAAGCGACGCAATATGTCTGAGAGCGACACCATTCACAGACATATCGGGGGTACACACCAGCCAACGCGCTCGAACAGCCAATTTATTGCCCAATGTGTACCCAGCATTACTAAGTTTTAATAAACGTTTATTTTCACGATGTGTGTGTTCTGTAGTTTTTAAATATTTATTTTGCAGTGGAACTACAGGTACTAGCAGGCCCCGCATGCTGGTACCTGTGGTTCTCCAAATACCAGCCTGCGGGCGGGGGAGGTTGCTGGGACCTGTAGTTTCACTGTAGTTCCCAGGCTATCAGCCTAGGCCTGGGGTGCCCTGGAGAGGGGCCCCCCTTTATTGGGGGGATCCCCAACTCCGCAGGGTTCACCGGCCTGGGCTGACTAGCGGTCAGGGGTAATGCTTCGGCCAGGTGCCCTGATGAAAGGGTTCCCTGGCAGTGGCATTACCCCCGCTAGAAAAAGTCTGGTGCTGGTTATGGCAAATACAGGGGACCAGTACATTTTTTGTCCCCTGTATTTTGGCAACCAGGCTGGCTCTTTTGCTGCACATCATGTCCTGGAACTGCTGGGGAGAGTTCAAGGGAGATCATTAAAGAGATTGGATCGTTGCCTACATCGTATCGTGTGTAGGCACCTTTACTGAAGTCTGACTAGTCTCAAACACTGCATCTCTCTGACAAGCTGAGAGCCCTCATGTTGCAAAGGAGATCGCAATGGCTAATTTATGCACGCCCATGAAAACAGCGCAGTATGGCTTTTACGCATGCGCAATGGCTAAAAATCGCTCAATCTGCATAAATCTTGGAATTGTGTCAATCTCAGAATCAAGCTCTAAGTCCACACCTAATAATACTGTTCCCAGCAGTCTATGGATGGATAAATAATAATATAGTAAATAAGATTTTGCAAGTTATTTTAAGTATGTATTTATATATTAAATACCTATAAATGTCAAATTTTATAGTTGTTTATATCTCTGTATAGAGCAGGTGTATAGCGGTATTTTCATTAATATTCAGAGCAAGGTTATTACCAATTTTTAGGAATGTATCTACATATATTTGACAAACATTATACTCAAGATTATAAATACAAAACATTTTATATGTTTATGTGTTTCTGTTCTAGCTCTGGCCAGTAAACCCACGTATGTCAGCTACAGTAACCACGCTATATAGACAGCACTGATTGGAAATGCCCTTGAACATTGGGAGGGGCCAAACCAGTGGTCATCAGATGCCGCTCAGTACTGAAAATCGGGACCAGTCAAGATGGCTAGTTAACTCGTCATAGGGCGGAGAAGCGCGTCTGGCGCAGACGGGAGAAAAAAAGCTGGCATCAAAGCCACAGACCTGGGCACATTAAATCCCCTCCATATTAAGGATCTGAAAACACATCATAACTTGCTACATGTTCCAGTTCAAATGTTCAGAATTTTATTAATTTCAAATCTTGTTTTTATTATATTTTTTAAATATTTTTTTCATATTTATACATGGATTATTGCAACTTTTTTGTGTTTTTATTCCACAAAAATACATCTATTTTGGATGTGCCAATTTTATTGCATTTTAATATTTTTTAAATTATTATTGGTAAATAGTAAAAACAAGTTATTTTGATGTTCCCTATTGTACTGATTAATTCACAGTTTTCACCTTTGTGCCCTCATTGTTTTTAAGAAAAACTTTAAGTTAAATTATACTTGCGCTTTAAGTGCATTTATTCTATACCCCGCCGTTATGCCTGCACCCCTGTGAAATGTTTTTAATTACACTGATTTTGCATAATTTTTGCCATTACTTTTCCCTTTCTCAACACAGCTAAACTTACTGCCTGTTCCAAATGAAAATTGCTTGTGCTCTTTTCTTCTACAGTATTTTAATGTCAGAATTCAGTTTAGAATGTAATTTCTAACTGCCAATTTCTATTATTTAAAACTATGACATTAAAGGGGACAAATATAAAAGCCAAGGTGGATGTAATGTGGACACAAAATTACCATTTATAGAGTCTTTTGTAACAAGATTGCAGATATTACACCTAGTAGACCAAAAATGCCAAATACTACTAATATTAAAATAGATGCAAATTACCTTATTTCAAGACAAATACAAGTGGGTCTGATTAGGTAACAGAGGTACCTTCATTATTTTTCATCAGAATGAAATTACTTGACCATATAATGCTGACATATTAAATATATACGCTTTTGTTTTCACGTATGTTCAAGGTTCCATAACCTAACCAATATCTCTTTGTTATATATTCGTTTCCAATTTGTGTTTTGTGTTTTTTCACCACTTTATTCTTTCTTTCTTGCTTTTCTTTGCCTCCCTAAGCGGAAAAAAAAATATATATATTTTTGTGGCGCAATGAGATTGAAAAGATATTTTTTGTTTTGTTATTTTCATTGTATAATTTTCAAGAGATAATTTTGCAGAAAAATACCTATTTTTACACACACACACACACACACACACACACACACACACACACACACACACACACACACACACACACACACACACACGCACGCACACGCACGCACACACACCA
This sequence comes from Taudactylus pleione, assembly GCA_031769625.1. Taxonomy (NCBI): domain Eukaryota; kingdom Metazoa; phylum Chordata; class Amphibia; order Anura; family Myobatrachidae; genus Taudactylus; species Taudactylus pleione. The sequence goes on from JAUIMM010001601.1 coordinate 1,080,199, forward strand.
TCATCTTTATTATGTGTGAAATGTGAAAAAAAAAAGGTATGAAAAATATTGAGATGTTTTGGTGTGGCTCAGTTACCACAACAGATCCTGTGATTTCCTTAGGAAAGTCTGTTTATGGCACTGTCTATGATCACTAAGGACCATTTAAGACCTTGTTATATGAAATGCTCCCACATGGAGACTGGATGTTTGAGAATAGTAACTCTTCTGTAGATTTCTCTTGGTCAGTGAGGTCAGAAATTCTCTGAAAAACCAATGGATATATAATCAATTATTCTGAATATCTCAGTAAACTGCAAACGGCAGTTCTTTTACTCTATAAAAATGAGATTGCAAATATTCCCTGTAGATTTGTTTGTGTAAAAAGCTGGCTTCATTGAACAGTCATATTCGAATTAGCTTTAGAAAGACCTCTTCACCACAAAAAGTTACTATTGCACAGGCAATCGGACTCTCTCTGGAGCATTGCATGTTAATAATGTCTTTAATAACTTTGTGGTATATACCACACTACATGGGGAAAACAATGCTACAAATTTGATTTTATTTTCAAATAAATAAACGAACATATTTTAACGTTTTATCTGTTCACAGAATTTGAACCTCCCATGGTCAGTTTGCAATGTATTTATAATGAGAGCCAAACATTTATTTTCCACCCTTCACCCCATGCAAACCTTTGCGAGGTGCCTGCGTTTATGCAAAATTGTGTGTGCATGAAAATCACAAAGTCTTGAAAAAAATGTCTTTTTTTTTCTACCTGAGTGTTTCTAATAAAAGTTAAGAAAATAAGAAAAATGCTGTTGTATTATTTAGAGTGAACTTGATTACTACATACAGTATTTAAATGTTTTTTGAACCTTATGATACGGTGTTATGCATTGAGAAATGCAATATTTTGGACACTTAGGGCCGTCTAATGGGCCCCATGACCTTCTCTTAACTGTGGGGGAGATGTATCAAACCTTGGAGAGAGATAAAGTGGAAAGAGATAAAGAGAAAGAGATAAAGAGAAAGAGATAAAGTACCAACCAATCAGCAACTGTCATTTTTCAAACACACCCTGTAAAATGGTAGTTAAGAGCTGATTGGATGGTACTTTATCTCTTTCCACTTTATCTCTCTCCAAGCTTGATACATATCCCCCTTTGTTTTTTATAAAAATGTATATTATTATATAAATTGTGTGACTGTGCAGCAGAGCCCCCTACTCTGACCACTGACACCAGTCCCAACATTCTGGACTACTAAATTTAATCATACTCAGAGGTATCTTTAATAAAGCTTCTAATACAGACAAGTGGTGGTGTTGCCCATAGCAACTAATCAGATTCTAGCTATCACTATAGAGCTATTCAACTAAGATTTGAGTGGACCACTCTAAAAAGTTCAGGCTGAACATTTGAGTTTTTTACGGTACATAGTATAAACATTTAAACTTAATTAAATGTTCAATAAATAGCATAGAAAAAATGGACTAGTTACTTACATGTTATATGAGCAGGAGTCAGAGCACAATTCCATCTTAATGAGAGAAATTATTTTTTTTATTCAATGCCATTTTATGAAAGATCGGCTTGTATTTAGTGAAAGCAAGGTATCTTGTAGTCTCTTGTCCCCTTATGAATCAAAGCATTGTTAACAACAAGAGGGCAATTTGTTTTAAATTTGGAAATTGGTCTGAAACAACATCAATCCAAAACTTCACTAATGCTGGGCATATACTATACAATTATCTGCCAGATATCTGTCCAATCTGGCTGGTTGGAATGAAAACCTTGGTAATGTATGGGAGCAAATGACAGTCGATCACATGGTTTTAAACATTGAAAACGGACAAAAAATTGTTCAAATTTGTTAAATTCATGTGTTTTAACCAATTTGTCTGAATGACCATTTTTGTCTGTTTTCCTGTGTTTGTAAGCAAATGGTCGATTGTCATTTGCTCCCATACATTACCAGATTTTCATTCTAACCAGCCAGATTGGACAGATATCTGACAGAAAATTGTATAGTGTATGCCCAGCATAAGCTTGTGTCTCTGGTCTTCAAGTGAAGTTGAATATTGCGCACGTATTACCTCCAACTGTAGTGACCTTCACCATTTGTATATCAGCTGTTTACACGCACTAGAAAAGTATTCACACTGTAAAGGGGAGAATGGGTTTGTAACAGAAGACATTATTTGACTATCCACACTGAAGCCTTGAAAACGTTCTTCAAAGTTATGATTAAGGTTAACCAAGAAATCTGTCCTAACTTGAGTCACACCAACAGATGAAGAGTTGATAAAATGACTCAATTTTGGAAAATAGAGACGGGTCTCAGAAGTCAAGTCAGACAAAAATAAGTCCCATTTTAACTTAAATGCTTTTAGTATTTTAATAAGATGAAAAATATGTTTATCTTTTCCTTGTAACTGTTGGTTCAGCACGTTAAGGTGGGCAAATACGTCACATAAAAAACACATGGTCATAAAGTCATTGTCCTCCATTAACTGTTTGTCTTTATTACTTGACAGTTAAAGCGTGAATAAATTCTACAGTTTGACCTTTGAGATGAATGAACCTCTCCAAAACTTTGCACTTACTCAGCCAATGGACATCAGAGTGCAGCAAGAAACTCTTTGAAAAGTCTGTGCTGGAGACTTGACGTCACTCAAGTGCAGTTAACAGTTTTCCTCAATGTATCTATAACATATTTTAGGGCACTTGAGAGTCTGGCATTATGTTTGTTAAAAAAACGCCTCCAATTTCTCAAACATTACTTGACCTGTAGTATATGCTTCTAATGGTACAAAAACCAAACGTTCTTCTCAAAAACAATCACCTTGAAAAAAACAAATATAAATGCACATCTCAGCAATATGTGTGCTATCAGCTGACTCATCTGTGTGATGTCACTAGGGTTTTGCTGATTTGGGTTGGGACCCCTAGGGCTAGCTGTATGGGGATGTAGTTGTCATCCCGTTGTGCGGGATGCTTATGGTCTAAATACCGGCGCTGAAATCCCGACAGCTTCAGGTTCCTGGCACCAGTATCCTGACCTCCGGCATCCCGAAAGTATCGCCAGTTAGGGGAGGGTTAGGGGTTATGGTTAGGCACTAGGGGGAGGGTTAGAGTTAGGCACTGGGGAGAGTGGGTTAGGTTTAGGGTGCGGGGAGGGGTAGGTAGGCTTAGGGACTAGGGGTGAGGTTAGGCCTAGGCACTGGGGAGGGAGGTTTAAGGTAGGGGTTAGGGTTAGACTTAGCTTGCTTCCTTATGGGTGTCGAGATTCTGACTGTCGGGATGCCTCTGTCTGTATTCTGACCAGCGCCGGCAATCCATACCCAACCCTCTATATGTGCTGGAATGTAAACTAAGCTGCATGGCCTGACTATACAATTCCTCATGCAGTCTATAGGAGGTAGCAGAGACTAATGTTGAAGGATGATATAGACAGGCACTGTGACTCGGTGCAGGTTATTAAGATCACCCGAGGTAGTAGTATATTAGTAATTCTGGAACAGACTGTAATAATACACTGCAGCTGTGTGCTGATAACACAACTGGAACAGGCTGTTGCAGATGCTGGAACTGGGTGCTATCGCACAATAGAAGCAGGCTGTAGAAACTTGAGAAATGAGGTGCGAAAGCACAATTGGGGCATGCTGCTGACGATACTGGGACTACAGTGTAGGTGCTGTAGTACAAATGGAAACACACTGCAGGAATCTATCATAATTGAGTGCTGGAAACTGGAAAGCAATACTAAGCAGGTAGCTGAAACAGGTGTAGAATGCTGCTCAGCAATTACTGGATCTAGTAACTGGAACATATGCAGAATGCTGTTACAGAATGCAGAGTAGCAAAACAGAACCAAGAGCCATGGTACTATGGAGAGAAGTTGTATTGGCAATGTGTGGTCAATAGTTCCTGGTTTAGATAGGGTGCAGTAAGTGCTGTACCATACATATAATGAGCATGTGACTGCAGTTGCTGGAAGCTTGTTGGCAGAGCTGGTTATGTGATCACATCCAAAATGGCAGCACCTACAGTTCACAATGGTGGAAACCGCCGGGAGTGTTATGAGAGTCACATATACAGAACAGTGACCATGGTCTCAGGTGGCCACAGATGGCAGTAAGGTGACACCGTTGGACCCAGTATTGGGGTCCCGGAGCCCAGTCTGTGACAATCTATAACTATGGACATTGGGCCTGATTCAGAGTCGCTCATAAGCGGCCGCTCGTTCGCTCCGAGCGATGTTTGCACAACTGCGCATGCACATGGGTTGTAATGCGCATGCGCCAACCAGTCATTGTGGTCGGAAATCGAGCACTCGCAAAATAGCGAGTGCCTGCTAATTTGAGTGACAGGATGAGGCATTTGTAGGTGGTAACAGGGGAAGGTGCTTGAAAACGGGGAGTGGTGATCCGAACGCAGGCGTGCCAAACGGTCAAAACGGGCGTTTTAAGGGTGTGCATAATTAACAAAGCAGCGTCATTGGCCACGTCATTTGGTTGTCTCTTAGCCTGAACTGTTCGCATGATTGCGGTAGGAAAATCCAACCACAAGCACTGCGAGCAGTTCAGACGCCTTTCGATGTACTCGATTAATCAAATAAATAACGGAGATGATGTATGATGCGAGTGGCCAGGGGGCGTCTTTACAAAATAGCGAGCGCATGTTTCGTTCGCTCGCTCAGACATAGAGGCGTCAACAGACCGCAAAGAGCGAGCGCTCAATTTAAATAGCCAGCCCCTTTTTCTGAACGAGCGAGCGCAAATAGCGTCCGGCTCTGAATCAGGCCCATAGTTTCTGCACACCTGAGACTGGAGAGAAGATAATAGAATATCTCACTTCCAAGATTTCCAACCCAGCTATTTACAGTACCATCTGACAGTGGAACTTGTTGAACTGAAGAAATTATGGTGGTCAGTTTTTTCATCATTTATTACTTCGTTTAGTCTAGCTACAATACACTCGTTAATCATCTCTGATTCCGTAAAAAATTTACTCTTTTTAGCTAATAGTCAAGCCACCTGTAATGATGCAGCCGTTGCTTTTTCCTGTTGAGAAGATACACACACTAGAATCACGCTTCCACGTTCATGGGATGTTGTTAGCGACATAGGGCTGGATTCAATCACATGCGAAAAGTCACGTTTGTTGAAAAGCATTCGCAGGGTCAAGTTTTCGCCCCATTCGCCAGTTTTGATTCAAGCTTTTCACGTAATTTCGCAATGCGCGCTCTCGCTTTTCATCCTATCCAATTACAAACACATATGTGCCTCAATTGCTCATAGCGAAACTAGCGAAAAGTACAGCACATTTTTGGGAAATCAGTCTGTACCCCATAAAAAGCCTAAGTGACACTGGAAATCAATATAGAAGTGTATTAATAGCCCTAATAAAAGTATTTGGGGTTCTTAAACTGAGTCCAATGGCTGTTATACGCATGTGTGGAAAAATTATAAAAAGTTATTTTTAAAAAAAAATTGCTGTAGTTAAATTGGGGGTACACTAAAATGGGTGTTAGTATATTTTTGTGTCGACAAAGTGCAGTTTTAAAATATGTTAAAAATACACTTGCTGCAGCCACCTGCAATACTAAAAACGCCTGTCCCAGCCATACAGTCCCCCAAAATACCTGACCCAGTACTTTAAACCCATTTTCCAACACTTTTTACATTTTCACCCCAAAAATTACATGTCATTATTAGGGGGAATTAAGGTAATTTAAAATTTATTTTTGCCTAATTAGTCATTAGGGGGGAGGGTGTGTGTGTGTGTGTGTGTGTGGGTGGGGGAGGGGATGTCCAAAGGGTTCTGAACCAAACCAAGTCATTTGTTGCCAAAAATAGGGATTGCACATTTTATCACCTGCTCTGAGATGGGGAAAACATTTCACCGGCATCTGTCTATGGAGTTTTCGCACAAGCGAACATTACAGCAATTGGATAGTGCGATTATCACTTATGCGCAAAAAGTTGAATGCTTTTCGACAAAAGCGACTTTTCGCACCTAATTGAATACGGCCCTTAATTTCAATAGGTGAAGAGCTGAATTAATTGGATAACTCTTATCAAAAGAATTATGGCCTGTATTCAATTTGAGGCGAAAAGCCATTTTCGGGTGTTTTTGGCGGAAACTTTTCGCCGATGACATAATTTCGCCAGGCGGAAAAGTATCGCCGTATACAATTTGAAATACTTTCCACCTAGGTGGAAAGTCAATGCAATGTAATAGGCAGAAAAGTTTCGCCTATGAATAGCAGGCGGAAAAAAGTGCACAATTGGGGTTTTGGGGTGCAACATTGCGGGAACCCTTGTGCAGCCTTCAGACAGACCCCAAAGGTAAACTGTGTCAAATTTAAAAAAAATAAATCTCATAAGAGCACCCCAAAAAAAATCACCTTGAATTTAGGGAAAAAAAAAAAATGTTGGGGGACAAAGTTAAAAACTAGCCAACTTGACTCTGGGGGGGTCCCCAAGTATGCCCCAGGTGTTTTTTTCATTGCAGGGGCTTGTAGCAGGTGCATTTTTCATGATTTTTTTAAACTTCACTTTAACAACTTTTAAATATGCTGGCCCCCATTTTCAAGTACCCCAAATTTGCTGGGTTAAGTTATTTTCTGCATCAGGTATAGAAAAACGCTATTTGGCAGCTACTGAGACCATTTAAAAACACCAAATACCTTCAGCAAGCCAAATCGGGGGGTGCCATAGCTAACCCCGATGTCAGAGCAGCTTTTGGGGGTGTCAGGCTGATCTACCCAATTCTGACAATACTTTCCGCCTGTTCAAGTTTCGCCGAGTCCCGTTTTCGGGTACTTTCAAATTGAATACGGGGATACGAGGGCATGCGCACAATACTTTTCCGCCTGCAAAACAGGCAAAGTAGGCGAAAAGTCCAGGAGGCGAAAAAGTATCGCGGGTCCGCTCAAATTGAATATGGCTCTAAGTTTCCGTTCAAAATGTCTTCGCATATTATAGTTCTTGATAACAGATACACATTCATTACATAATAAACACATTGGCATTGAAATTGTTACATTTGGCAAAACAAATAGATACTTTTGGCTCGATTCTGCAGTAAGATGACGATTTTCATAATCAATTTTTCTTTTATTAATCCCAGCAGAAAGGGACATTATACTAGTCTTCTGGTGAAATGTTGTAAACTCCTGAAATACAAAATATTACCATTAACTAATCCATCCCCACATGGTGCCAGACTCTTGTGAAAGTCCTTAACTTAAGATACAAAGGCAGCATTTTGCACAGGAAGATAACCTGTAGAAGCTGAACTTATGTTTGCTGTCAATGTTAGTCAGCATGACTGGGAATTTTCCCTAACTTTGCTGGCAGAAAGGCTGATAACACAAATAAAATAAAATACATGGAGTAAAAAAAAAGTATCACCTAATATTGCAAGCAAATTGATCACATCAAACCGACTGATTACTGATCACAATATACCATACTGTGTTGCCCCCAGTGCCCCAGAACTACATATCCCAGTATGCCCTGACAATAGGATTTTGAAACATTCCCCTTTCATCCCTGTCACCAGTGTCATCTCAACTGTGTCTCTCCAATTCCATCCTCCTTGCATCTCTACACTATCATCAGGGATTGGCCATATAACTCACTGGGAATTTTTCCTGGTAGGATGGACTGTTTTGGGCAGCTGAAATATTTGTTTTTGTTTCATTTCTTTTTAAATATGTGACCCAGCACCCATTGCTGACCGGGAGTCGGCCCTGGCATATTAGCCGGCCTGACATAGATTTGTTCATGAGGGCTGATGTGACAGAGTTGGGCTGCAGGTAGAGCAAGGTATAGGGGAAGTGGTGGGCTGGAGGCAGAGCGGGGTACTATATAAGCGCAGAGGTGGCAGAGTAGAGCTGTGCTGGAGGCAGAGCAGGGTATAAGGGCAGAGGTGGCAGAGATGGACTGCAGGCACAGCAGGGTATAGGGGAAGTCAGTGGCAAACGCAGGATTTTGAAAGGGGGGTTTCCAAATACTGAATACAGAGCCAATGAAAAAAATCCACAGACATATATATACAGACATATATATATATACAGTCTCCCCCCCTGGGGTGCCTTACCCTAACCCTCCCTTCCCCTAGCCTAAACCTAACCCTCCTGGGGGGTGCCTAACCCTAAGTCCCCCCGGGAGCCCTAAAACATAACCCTCCACCCCTGAGGCTGTATGCCGGGCGTCGGTCTTCCGACATATGAATAATGAAAGTGTCGAGTTTTTGACGACTGTCATTAGTACCATGCCGGGATTAGAGAGTCGGGAAGCCGGCGGTTGGTATTTAGACCGTCGGCTTGCTGACTACATCCCGATCACTAGCATTATAAACCGTTTATCGGCTATCGCTCCTGCATCGGGACAGCGTAGACACCTATACAATCCAACATCCGTTTTCCCGATATCGAAAGAACGTCCTGAAGATTGTATAGGTGTGTACCCAGCTTAAGGGACCTATTCATCATTCAATATTTTGAACATATCCCCCAGGGGATACCTGTAAATATTAGCTATCATCCCAATGCATGAAGGAGCGACTGCAGCTGGTATTGGAGATACCAGGTTCCTATGGGTGCTGCTAAGCCGTCAGATTTAGCAAGCTCTGGAATGCAGAGCCTCTGACCCTGCATGTGGGATTCAACATTTTCGGGCAGTATATAAATTATTACAATTACCGGGTCTGAAATGTGATAATTGATACATATCCCCTTATTATTTTGGCATACAAGGTCTGCATAAAAACAGCTGTACCCCAATCAAGCCAGCACCAGCATTAAGAAACACTGCAGACCCTTCAGCATCTCTATACTGTGAACTACATATCTGCCGGACTTTTGTTTCAAACTTTGTGCTGGCAGAAGAAACTGTAATATTAACATTTTATACAAATACAGGAAGAGGCTCCGCTTCCACTTACTCCCAAGTCAAAGGGCTATTTAATCATTTATGTATATTCCCTAAGAGGATCATCTTAGGGAATATGTAGTATTAGAGCCGGATTGAAATCTTATGGGGCCATAGGCTAGATACTGGTTTGGGACCCCACTTCCGATCAGTCCTTACCACTCTAGTTACTTACACACTACGTATCACTACATGCAGATCATACACCTATTACACACTGATTACTATACACAGGACACACTAATATCACACACCCGTCACACACTGATCATTATACACAGGTCACACTATTATTATACATCTGTCACACATTGATTACTATACACAGTTCACACTGATCACTATACACAGGTGTATTATAAATGTCACACATTAATCTGTATATACATGTCATAATAATATCATACCTTGTACACTATACATGTCACTTTAATAACAAGCACTAAGGGGTCTATTCGTAAAGAACATGAAGTGACATCACATTGATGCGATATATAGTGATGTTTAGTAGCCATTCGTGTACACTTACCTGTCTGGCATCTTCAGGAGCTGTCTGGCCCCTCTGCAATCCCTGTATGCAGCAGAGCCTCCCCTATCATACTCCCTCCCCTATCATACTCCCTGTCATGCTCCAGAGTTGTGATATAAAAACTGTGTTTTTATATATGTGTGCCTCCCCAGCCATTGATCTCACCACACGTCACTGGTACACAGTGAGAAGACAGACATATCGGGATCCCGATATACAGGGACGTAACCAGAGGTGTGGGGGCCCCATAGCAAAATTTCCTCTGGGCCCCCCTTCCAGCCACATAATACCCACACCCCTTCAGCCACGTAATATCTCCCACACCAGCCCTGTGATACTTACACGACCTCCCCAGCCCAGTGATACTTACCTCCTGAGTGCAGTGAGCCAATGTCATTTTTAATCAGGCGCCGGTTACAAGCCAATCGGAATTTGCAGACCAGCAGCCGCTGCTAATTGGCTGCTGGTCCGCGAGTTCCTATTGGCTCGCAACCATCTCCTGATTGAAGAACACATTCCTAATGGCTCGCAACTGGCTCCTGATTGAAAAAGACATCAACGGCGGCATTGCTGAACTTAGCTATAGAGGTTGCAGGGGTTGTTTGCTGGGCCGGTGGGCCCCCTAAGCTGCGGAGCCCCTTATCAAGCGCACCCCTTGCACCCTCTATAGATACGCCACTGCTGATATGCCTGCTTCTCACTGAGTATGCCCTGGCGTCAGAGAGCAGCAGGTCACGTCAGACCTGCTGCAAAGGGGCACTGGGCAAAGGGGGCAGAGCCAGTGCCAGGTGCCAGACAGAGAGCAGAGAAGTATGCAACTTCCCTGCTCTGTTCGGCTTGCGGTACAGATTATGCCATCCTTAGATGGCAAATCTGTACCGCAGGTGAGGAACGGAAAGCTGAACTTTCGGTTCCTTTATCAATCGCACCCACCGTACAAAAGTATGGAGATGCGATTTATCCATGGAGCATGGGGCACCTTCTCCACGGTAACTTGCTCCATGAATTGCACGAAGTAGAGAAGAGCACTGATTTCAGCTAAACAGGGCTCTTCTCTGCTTTACAAATAGACCCCCAAATCCAAGGGAACGATGGAACTTTCAGCTGCATTCCCCACAGGAGCACCATGGGTGTACCATGCAAAGATGACACGCCCATCCACCCTGCTGATAGGCTGAGTGTCCTACTATAAATGACAGATATGTCTGGGAACATCAGATACTTCCCTCAGCCCTGTGATATCATTGACCGGCCCACACCTCTGATTGTACAGACTGCAATCCCAGGAAATGTGCAGCACTGTAGCTGAATATGACAACCCAGCCAGAGCCATAACTAGAGTTTTAGGTTAGGCACTAGGGGGAGGTTAGGGTTAGATGGGGAAGAGGGGTGGGTTGTTGGGATTTCCTCCCTCCGGCAATCGCTGTCGGGAAATACAGCCACTGGCAAAACAATCCCATTCCTTTTCAAATAGGTACATAAGACGCATTCCCCAAAAAGGGGTGTGGTCTCTTGGGGAAGGGGCATGACACATCTGATTTGTCCCGTACAATATTGAAGGGGTACCGATCCCGTTGTACCACTGTTATTCAGGTGTCCCTGCCAAATACAGGGCCTGATTCAGAGATAGCTGCTAGTAACTGATATTGGACTGTTTGTTATTAATTAACAAACTATTATAATTTTGTTAAATAAATTGCATGAATTTGCTGCAAATGATGTATCAAGGAAGAGGTGCCTAGATAGATAATGTCCCTACCTCTACTAACTTTGGCTTCACAAATGGCACGGATGCCTTCACAACTGTTGTCAGGATTTGGGTTAAAATAATTCCACACCCAAGATGTGGCTTTTCTGGTCTTATGCCCAGGCATGACAATGGGTTTCTTTTTATCATGAGCAAGAACTGCTGCCACTGGTGGCTGATTTACACAAACAATAACCTCATTATAAACATCCTCATTAGCATTAGATAGGACACAAATATCCCCCTCATCCTCCTTTTGCACTTCCTCCACACTGTTATCCTCAATTTATATTATTTCACCATCTAATACTAGCACAGCCATCAGTGCAACTGGGTGACAGCTGTCGTACATGTTTCCCCTATCAAAGGTTTGTTTAACAGTCAATTGTTTTTTTAAAATACTACTAGTTGTAGTCTTCTTGGTCCCTTTCTGGGATGAAGACCTATCTCCAGCAGCAGCAACAGCCTAATCCTGTATGCAGAACTACCTCCAATCATTAGTGAGGATATTGACGATGAAGGTGTTGGTGGTGTAGATTGAAGGTGCTGGGATCTAGTTGAGGGAATGGAGCTAACTAATGCTGGACTGTCCATTGCAATTTTTTAGCACCAGTTTCTGATTTTCCCAAAAAGCTCCATGAACTCTGAAAATGACATAACAGGGAGGAGGTTCCAAGAAGGTTAAGGTCCCCATCTCTGCAAACTTTGGCTTTAGAAAGGCTATAGATGGCTTGAAAATTGTTTTCTGAATTTGATTAGAAATAATTCTACAGATAGAAAGTGGATTTTTTTGTCTTATGCTCAGGCATGACAATGGGCTTTTTCTTCTCCTGGGCAACAACTGTTTCCAATGGTGCCTGATTTACACAAACAACATCCTCATCAACAAGATCCTCATCATCAACATTCTCATCATCAACATCCTTATTAGTGTCAGCTACACATATATCCTCCTCATCCTGGTGCACTTCCACAGCAGCATCCTCAATTTCTATGTCAGCATGTTGACTCATGCTGCTCATCCCCACATTTGCAGAGGGTGCACAAATGGCGGAAGGAGGCTCCTCTTCGAGTACAGTATTGGAAAAGTCAGGCTCACATTTGGAACCCGCAGACACACTTAGACTCACCTCAGGTATTTGTGCTGTTTCTGAGCACACAGTTGGTTTTTGTGCCATAGCGATTTAAATTTTTTTGATACTTCTAAAGGGAGAAGGGCTTACATCATCATAATAGGCAGAAACACCAGTCATAAGTAAAGGCCAAGGCCTTAGCCTTTCCTTGCCACTTCGTGTGGAAAATGGCATATTGCAAATTTTATGTCTTTCTACAGCTAACTTTCCCTTTGGTGTTTTTTTCTTTACCACTGTAAAAGATTGATTCTTTGAATTTAGATGCCCTAACTTAAACCCTGTATGCCCTTGGGCACTGGCTTTAGTAGATGACATTGACGGTATTGTAGTATTGTAGTATTGTCATGACTGGTGGCAGCAGCTCCAGAACTAGTATGTGGTTCCTGCTCTCCTCTCAAATGATTGTTCTCCATATCAACAAACACAAATGAAGTGGAATACAGCACACACCAAAATTTGTACCATTTTTTTTTTAAACCTTAACTTTATTTTAAACTTTGTTCACAAATGTCACTGTGGAGTCACATCACTTATGTGAATGCACTGGGGTACGACCTACAGCGTCACAATACTTATATGAATATTACATTGCGGTACTACCGGCAGCGTCACAATACTTGTATGAATATTACACTGTGGTACGGCCAGCAGCTTCACAATACTTGTATAATTATTATACAATATTTGTATGAATATTACACTGTGGTATGACCTACAGCGTCACAATACGTGTATGAATATTACAGTGTAGTACGTCTGGCAGCATCACAAATCAGAATACTTGTATGAATAGTACACTGTGGTATGACCTACAGCATCACAATACTTGTAAGAATATTCCACTGTGGCATGGCCGGCAGCGTCACAATAGTTGTATGAATATTAGACTGTGGTATGACCTACAGCATCACAATACCTGGATGAATATTACAATGTGGTACAGCCAGCAGAGTGACAACATTGCGGTATGACCTACAGCGTCACAATACATGTATGAACATTACACTGTGGTATGGCCGGTAGCGTCACAAATCACAATACTTGTCTGAATATTACACTGCGGTACAGCCGGCAGTGTCACAATACTTGTATGAATTTTACACTGTGGTACGGCCGGGAGGGTGGGGGTTCCGGTTGCCTGGAAACCCCCCTGCCGGGCCCACACCATGACCACAATAGAAATAGTAATATAATAGAATTTTACTAGCGCTGCATGTTCTTTTCAGTATCACAAATTAAATGAATATCACCACCTGTGGATCTTTTAACATGTTTCAGCCAGTAATAACTACACCTGTACACAAAATAGGAGATCTGGAAAACATGCACTTTTAGGGGTCACTGCTAGAGACCATCAATAGGGTCAATAATTAATACTGTATAATAATACACTAATCAGTGCATAAGGAGACCAATATGTACATATATGTCCAGGGCAGTTCTATGTTCTTCTGCTGATCCCCCAGACTTTCAGACTTGCTTCAATGCTCTGGAATGGTGGCCACATCTGAAACAAAAAACATTCAGCTCAGGCAGGATGGCCCTACTGTCGTATCAAATTGCTTACTGTGATCGCTGGTCCTGTATATGCTGGAATTATGATACACAATACACTTTGTATTACGTATATTAAATATGGATAAGTGCTAATTATGCCTTCTTCATGGATTTGGAAACTCCGCTCTAGAAATCTTGCGTTTGCCACTGAATATTACATTGCGGTACAGCTGGCAGCATCATAATACTTATATAGGAAGTTGGCCTCAGACTGCACACCTTGAACATATATATATATATATATATATATATATATATATATATATATATAATTGGAGGTGCTACCTGTGGAGACAATTGATATATGCACAAAAAAAGTACAGGTGCTCAACTCCAAATTAACTGATTATATATATAAAAAAATACATTTTTGCAATGAATAGAGGTTTTTGGCATAATCTTGGCCAAGGTTATGGGCCTACCCACCGTATCTGGGTAACCTCTGTCAGGTAGGTCCCTAACATACTAGGATTCTGATCCAGAGCGCAGGACACCCCCAAACTAGCCCAGCTAAGCCGCCCCAGGGCACCACCATAGTTAGAAAAGTGCAGTGTAAAAGAGATAGTTTAGAGCAGCCAGGCTGCATATAAACAATGAAAATAAAAAGTGAAATACATATATAATAAACAAACGGTGAAGGGTTAAAATGTGTTATAAAGGAAAAATGTGTTAGAATTCGGTGCCCTGAAGCAGATCAACCAAAGCAATCCAGGGGGACCCACGCCCCAAAAATGAACCAAAGCTGCACTACACAGTCTAAATATTTGCAGGACTTACCTATATTGTGCCTCTGACTGGTGTGCATATTACAATGCCAGACTCCATGCTCTAAGCAATGTAATAAGGGTGCTAGCCTGAGTGGAAAATGTCTCAGGCTTTCCAGGTGTGCAAAGCAACAGGGTGTTCTGCGCTCTGGATCTGAATCCTAGTATGTTAGGGACCTACCCGACAGAGGTTACCCGGATGCGGTGGGGAGGCCCATAACCTTGGCCAAAATTATGCCAAAAACCTCTATTCATTGCAAAAATTTATTTATTTAAATATAATTAGTTAATTTGGAGTTGAGCACCTGTACTTCTTTTTTTGTGCAAATATCATAATACTTGTATGAATATTACACTGTGGGGTGACCTACAAGGTCACAAGACTTGTATGAATATTACACTGCCGTACGACCGCCAGCATCACAAATCACAATACTTGTATGAATATTACACTGCCGTATGACCTACAGCGTCACAATACCTGTATGAATATTACACTGCGGTATGGCCGGCAGCGTCACAATACTTGTATGAATATTACACTGCGGTACAGCAGGCAGCGTCACAATACTTGTTAAAAAGTTATTTTTACATACAAGGAGCACTTTGACAGAAATGCAATATTTAATAACATGAAACATACATATATAAAATTCCTTTGCAGAAATATACACAATAACACAAGAAAACACTTTGGTATAGAATCCTAATTGACGTATATACAGTACAGTGCATCTGGAAAGTATTCACAGCGCTTCACTTTTTCCACATTTTGTTATGTTACAGCCTTATTCCAAAATGGAATAAATTCATTTTTGTCCTCAAAATTCTACACACAATACCCCATAATGACAACATGTAAAAAGTTTTTTTGAGATTTTAGCAAATTTAATGAAAAAAAAGCTAAGACATCACACATACATAAGTATTCACAGCCTTTGCTCAATACTTTGTTGATGCACCTTTGGCAGCAATTACAGCCTCAAGTCTTTTTGAATATGATGCCACAAGCTTGGCACACCTATCTTTGGGCAGTTATGAATATTACACTACGGCATGACCTACAGCGCCACTGCGGCAGGGCCAGAGTAACAATGGGGCGGGTGGAGCTACAGCTCCAGGCCTCCCAATGAAAATAAGCCCAGATACACTGACTGCGGTGCAGACAGGAAAAGAAAGACTTTTTTTTTCCTGCCACCACAAGCCCAGCTAACTCTTCCCCCCGACTGCCCGTAGCTAAGTTTAGCCCTTTCCCACACCCCCTTGGCCACCTCCCCTCCCTTTCCCTCCCTCTCCCTTTTCGGCCGTTGTATGTATGTATTACTTTATTTAGGGATGTTTATTCACGGGGTCTTTTCTCTCTAGCACAGCTCCTGGCTAGTCCGCTTCCCCAGTTACCCGGACAACCCGGGCGTCATCCACAGGATGATGTCATTTCTAAAGGACGCAGCGGCTTCAAGCTGTTCTAGCACCACTGACACGCTCGCGGGCTTCTTCTCTTACTTAAGGTAAGCTTTTGCACTTTTTCTCTGTTACTCACCTTGACAAAGGGGTGCGTGTGCCTCAAAACGTCGGCCTGTTATTGACAATGGTCTAAATATATTTTTTCGACTGTTGCTAAATTCACGGACTGCCGCTGTTCATTTCTAAACTATATGTGTATATATTAGGGGTGTGCACCGGCCACTTTTCGTGTTTTGTGTTTTGGTTTTGGATCTGGATCTTTCTTCGTGTTTTGGATCTGGATTGGTTTTGCCAAAACCACCCTTCCGTATTTTGGGTTCTGGGTTTTGTGTTTTGGATCTGTATTTTTTTGAAAAAAAGCATAAAAACAGCTAAAATCACAGAATTTGTAGGTTTTTCTGCTCCTATGCTATTATTAACCTCAATAACCTTAATTTCCACTCATTTCCAGTCTATTCTGAACACCTCACACCTCACAATAGTGTTTTTATGTCCAAAAGGTTGCACCGAGGTAGCTGGATGACTATGCTAAGCGACACGAGTGGGCGGCACAAACACGTGACCCATCTAGGCGTGATACTGCAGTGGCAGACAGGATGGCAGTTTGAAAAACTAGGCCCCAAACTGTACATAATGCAAAGAAAAAAAAGAGGTGCAAGATGGAATTGTCCTTGGGCCCTCCCACCCACCCTTATGTTGTATAAACAGGACATGCACACTTTAACAAACCAATCATTTCAGCGCCAGGGTCTGCCACACAACTGTGGCTGAAAAGATTGGTTCGTTTGGGCCCCCACAAAACAAGCTGGCAATTAATGTGTCCCTGCACAAACTGGCTCTACGGAGTCAAGATGTCATCCTCATCCTCCTCATCCACCGATTCCTCACCCTCTTCAGTGTGTACATCCTCATCCTCACAAAGTATTAACTCGTCCCCACTTGAATCCACCACCACAGGTCCCTCTGTACGTTCTGGAGGCTGGTCTCCCTGGAAGAGCTGATAATTCATTTTGAAGAACATCATCTTCTCCACATTCTGTGGAAGCAACCTCCTACGCCTTTCGCTGACAAGGTTCCCGGCTGCACTAAACACTCTTTCGGAGTACACACTGGAGGGGGGGCAACTCAGGTAAAATAGAGCCAGTTTGTACAGGGGCCTCCAAATTGCCTCTTTTTCCTGCCAGTACAGGTATGGACTGTCTGACATGCCTACTTGGATGCTGTCACCGATGTAATCCTCCACCATTCTGTCAATGGTGACAGTATCATATGCAGTGACACTAGACATGTCAGAAATTGTTGCCAGGTCCTTCAGTCCGGACCAGATGTCCAAACTTGGTCCTGCCTGCCCTGCATCACCACCAGCGGGTTGCTTAGGATACCTAAGTTTTTTCCTGGCAGCCCCAGTTGCGGGAGAAAATGAAGAAGGAGCTGTTGACGTGTCACGTTCCGCTTCAGCTGACAGTGGGTTCACCAGCAGGTCTTTGCACCTCTGCAGGCTTGTATCGGCCGGAAAGAGAGACACCACATAGGCTTTAAACCTAGGATCGAGCACGGTGGCCAAAATGTAGTGGTCTGATTTCAACAGATTGACCACCCTGGAATCCTGGCAAAGCGAATGAAGGGCTTCATCCACAAGTCCCACATGCCGAGCGGAATCGCTCCGTCTTAGCTCCTCCTTCACTTTCTCCAGCTGCTTCTGCAAAAGCCTGATGAGGGGAATGACCTGACTCAAGCTGGCAGTGTCTCAACTGACTTCACGTGTGGCAAGTTCGAAGGGCTGGAGAACCTTGCACAACATGGAAATCATTCTCCACTGCGCTTGAGTCAGGTGCATACCCCCTCCTTTGCCTATGTCATAGGTGGATGTATAGGCTTGAATGGCCTTTTGCTGCTCCTCCATCCTCTGAAGCATATAGAGGGTTGAGTTCCACCGCGTCACAACCTCTTGCTTCAGGTGATGGCGGGGCAGGTTCAAGAGTGTTTGCTGGCGCTCCAGTCTTCGGCACGCAGTCGCTGAATGGCGAAAGTGGCCTGAAATTTTTCGGGCCACCCAAAGCGTCTCCTGCACGCCCCTGTCACTTTTCAGAGAATTCTGCACCACCAAGTTTATTGTGTGAGCAAAACATGGGACGTGCTGGAATTTGCCCAGATGTAATGCCCGCACAATATTGGTGGCGTTGTCAGATATCACAAATCCCCAGGAGAGTCTAAGTGGGGTAAGCCACTGGGCGATGATTTCCCTCAGTTTCTCTAAGAGGTTGTCGGCGGTGTGCCTCTTACTGAAACCGGTGATACACAGCGTAGCCTGCCTTGGAACGAGCTGGCGTTTCTGAGATGCTGCGACTGGTGACGCTGCTGCTGTTGCTGCGTAAGGTGATACATCTACCCAGTGGGCTGTCACAGTCATATAGTCCTTAGTCTGCCCTGTTCCACTTGTCCACATGTCCGTGGTTAAGTGGACATTGGGTACAATGGCATTTTTCAGGACACTGAGGACACTTTTTCTGACGTTTCTGTACAGTCTCGGTATCGCCTGCCTAGTGAAGTGGAATCTAGACGGGATTTGGAACAGGGGACACACTACCTCCATCAATTGTCTAAATCCCACTGCACTAATGGCGGATACCGGATGCACGTCTAACACCAACATAGCAGTCAAGGCCTCAGTTATACGTTTTGCTTCAGGATGACTGCTGTCGTACTTCATCCTCCTCGCTAAGGACTGTTGGAGGGTCAATTGTTTAGTAAAAGTAGTGGTGTTCCTACTTCCTCTCTGGGATGATGAACGACTCCCAGCAGCAGCAACAGCAGCAGCGGCAGCAGGAGGCGTAGCAATGCAGGATCCTCCGGAGGAATCCTGGATAGGAGAGTCAATCATGCCAGTGACATGGCCTGCAGGACTACTTCCGATCCTGACTAAGGAGGAAATTGACGAGGAGGGAGTTGACGGTGTGGTTTGCAGGTGCTTGGATACAACAGGACAACGGGATTTAGGTGTCCCTGGACTGCTTACGGTCTTAGCCAAAGTTTCTGAACTTGACAGTAACTTATTATGAATGCGCTGCAGGTGCCGTATAAGGGAGGATGTTCCTAGGTGGTTAATGTCCCTACCCCTACTTATTCCACCTTTACATAAGGTACATATGGCAAGACAGTTGTTGTCCGGATTTGGATAGAAATATTGCCAGACCAAAGAGGTGGAATGTTTGGTCTTCTGCCCAGGCATGACCGTGATGGGCTTTTTCATCCCATGGACAACAACTGTCTCCCCCGGAGCCTGATTTAAACAAACCACATCACCATCAGAATCCTCCTCGCCAACTTCCTCCTCAGCGCCAGCTACACCAGTATCCTCATCCTGTTGTACTTCAACAGTGACATCTTCAATTTGCATATCAGCAAGTGTACTGTGGGTGCTCCTTTCAGCACTTGCAGGGTGCGTGCAAATGGTGGAAAGAGCCACCTCTTCCCGTCCAGTGCTGGGAAGGTCAGGCATCGCAACCACCACCACACTTGGACTCTCCTTGGGGATTTGTGATATCTTCTTAGAAAGCACAGTTCTTCGCTGTGCTTTTGCCAGCTTAACTCTTTTGATTTTTTTAGTGGTAGGAGGGCTTCCATCGTCATGTGAAGCTGAACCACTAGTCATGAACATACTAGGGATCGACCTTAGCCGTTCCTTGCCACTCCGTGTCGTAAATGGCATATTGGCAAGTTTACGTTTATCTTCAGATGATTGAAATGTTTTTTTCAAGGTCATTTTCCTGAACTTTGTCATTTGGGATTGTATGTGCCCTCTATTATGACATTGGGCATCGGCCTTGGCAGACGACGTTGATGGCATGTTATCGTCTATGTCATGACTAGTGGGAGCAGCTTCAGCACTAGGAGGAAGTGGTTCTTGATCTTTCTCTATTTTATTTTTATCGGAGAAAGTTTGGTCCTCCATTTATGTTATATCGATTTGATATATACGTGCGGCTAAACACAGAAAATATTTTTTTATTTTTGCTGGAGAGTAGTGCACTTTGTGGGTTACACCAGCCTTTAAGAAATGAGCCAGCCGGCTCTTTACTTATAGGACACAGGCGCACGCTTGGCACTACTTTGTTGATGCACGTGCGGCTACTGCGCACACAATTCACAAACACACAAAAAATATTATTTTTTTAGCACTTGGGGGGGAGCACTCCTGATGGACAGAGCACCCCCTGGACAACACTACAGCACCCCTTTAGGACTGGGACACTGCACAGGACTTTGGAGTGGACACAGCCCCTATGGAGAACTGACTGCACAACACAGTCCAGCCAGCCCCTATGGACTTTGAAGTAGTGGACACAGCCCCTATTAACAACAGCAGCACAGCACAACACAGCCAGCCCCTATGGACTTTGAAGTAGTGGACAACAGCAGCACAGCGCAGCACAGCACAGCACAACACTACTCTGCACTACACTACACAGCCCAGCCAGCCCTAACTCCCACCCTCCCTCTTCACTGTCCACAGCCGAGTGAGAAAATGGCGCCGACGCGGGTACCTTATATAGGTTCCAAAACCCGCGAGACTCGGAAGGCGGGATGATGACGTTTTGCCTCGATTTCAGATCCGAGTCAGGCGAGAAAAGTCGAGCCTGACTCGGATCTGCCTCGGATCGGGGGGGCTCGGGGGGGTTCGGATTTCAGAAATCCGAACCCGCTCACCCCTAGTATATATATATATATATATATATATATATATATGTATATATATATATATACATTATGTATGTGTATATATGTAAGTATATATATATATATATATATATATTTATATATGTATGTGTATATATATATGTTATCTGTACATGCCGTATGTGTGTGTGTATATATATATATATATATATATATATATATATATACACCAGTACGGGTGGCACCCCCATGTAATATGGCAAACGTATGGGTGCCTTCCGGAGAAGCTCCACTCCAGTGGGCTTCAATATACAAACAGACCGGCGGCACTCGTCCAAAAAAAACCCACACAAACGGCAGGTCAAATGCGTTTCAACGTTTCGATGTTAATACATCGTCATCAGGATAACAAGAAGACAAACAAATACACCTACTTATACCCACACCATTCCCACGTGTACGGCTGCTGCTTCCGTACACGTGGGAATGGTGTGGGAATAAGTAGGTGTATTTGTTTATCTTCTTGTTATCCTGATGACGATGTATTAACATCGAAACGTTGAAACGCATTTGACCTGCCGTTTGTGTGGGTTTTTTTTGGACGAGTGCCGCCGGTCTGTTTATATATATATATATATATATATATATATATATATGTACATTATGTATGTGTATATATGTATGTATATATATATATATATATTTATATATGTATGTATGTGTATATATATGTATACTGTGTATATATATATATATAGACAGTCACAAGGGTCCACACTCACTCCATCATTTCCATAGTTAGCTGGGGTGCCACATCAATACCCTGATGTCCAGGGGTTAATATAGTATCCAGAATGGAGTGCACTAACCAGTATTGAAGTAAATAATGTCTTCTTTTTTTGCAACATAGTTTAAACACAGCCAATCTATATATATATCACCAGGACCTTTATTGAATCCAAAACCTGCGAGAATCCGAAAGCAGGAGGATGACGTTTTGCCTCGTTTTGGATTCCGAGTCAGGCGGTAAAACCCAAGCCTGACTCGGATCCTACTCGGATCCACTATGTTCAGGTGGGTCCAGTTCTCTGTGAACCGGATCCGCTCATCTCTAGTAAAAACATGAAGCTTTAGAGTGATATGGTGACTTGGATGTCAAAGGACAGTCATGAAAGACCAGCATGTGAGAGCTGCGTGAAAGGTAAACAAACACGTTGCATTAGTACATACTGATGTATGTTGACCAATGGAGGGACGGTATCCTCTTGACCTTCTTGACAGCCTGCCGGATTATTCATCTCAAGGAGAGGGAAGTTTTTTTTCCTTTCAAGTCTCGTGCTCTTCTGAGAGAATACTATTGAAGATTTTATTTTCCAGTGCCTAAGAGAACTATACTGAACCTTGATGCAGGAATGGAGATGCCTATTTGTATGGCTATTATGACTTGGCTGTCTTGACTCTTCTGTAAAATGTATATTTTTTGGCATGCTGTATATGAGCAATGGCAGATTTCAGGAAGCATTTGTGTATTCCCATTAAGTATAAATAATTATTTCATTTATATTATTTATCTCATCAGTACATAGGTTTTGATATATTTGGTTTAAAAACATATTGTTGCTTGAGCTAATATGGATTCCACAACACTAATGCAATAAATTAATATTTTTATTATCTTTTATTAATATTGTCAACATATTCTGCAGAACTGTATAGTTTATCATCTCATTTACAATAAACACAAACACAATCTAGAACCAGATTAGTTAGAACCCAATTAACCTAACTGTGATGCCTTTATACTGCGGTCAATGGTATGCAGAATGCATGAGGGTATGCACAATGACTGACAACGGCGTGCCCCGGGCACTCCACATCCTCTCCTCGGCCGGCTCGCTGATACTGATCTTGCCTTTTACTGGATCTGCTTTTCCAAAAGGGACAGGTGTGCAACACTTTATTAGATTTAGGGGCCTATTCATCAACACTAAAATAACGTTTTTAAGGACATTTTCCTTAATTACAGGAGATACATTAGTATGGGGATGTGGAAATTATGATATTCAACAAATTCCGAAAATTATGTATTTTCGGAATTTGATTGAGTTACTATTCACCACTGTGAGGTGGCGAATAGTAGGTAAAACTTACCTGTGTCAGCATGGGCAGGTCCCCCGGCGTCTTCCTCCGGTGCTCTGGTCTGTCCCCTGGCTCCGGTGGGTGGTCTGATAAGTGTTCTCCCAGCAGAACACAATAAAGTGGGAGAACATGTGTCAGACTAGCCACCAGAGCCATAGGCGCTGCTGCTGGCAGGTAAGTGCGGGGCGGGGGGAGGTTTTAGGAGGGGGGAGGGAGGAGGGTCGGTTGATGGGGGCAAACCCCTGAAAAACACCTCCACGGAGTCAAGTCTATACTTTTTCTCTGCCAGAATCCAGAGCCATAACATATTATATTTAAGGAAATCTTGAACAAGGTTTCATGCAGACGTCTCAATCATCAGCAGGAATGTTTTATTTTTCTTTGTGAAGAAGGAAGATAGGACTTTTTGACCCTGTATAGACTACCACGGGTTGAACCAGTACCATTGTGGACAAAAATCCTCTACAATGTCTTCAGGAACATGTAGCAAAAGTTCTGCCTCTTCTTCAGACCAAACTCAAAAAATGTCCTTTTGAGCAGATTCAGTTACTTTTATTGGGAGTTTTGAGTTTATGGCTATGAATGGATCCAGAGAAACTTCAAGCCATCATCAATTGGATATATCTGTCACAAAGTGGGCTCTGAGACCTTACCACACCTGGCGCTGTCAGTTCATCGGCTGGTCAGTCTTCCAGAAGAGCATATATGGTGACAAACTAGTATCTGTCTGTTGGTGTTTCTCCTGAGGCCTGTGCTGTATGGGCGTCACCATCATGTTTTTGTCAGCTGACAATGACTGTTCAGAGCATCCTAGTTAAGCCGCTCACTTGTTCCTGCTCATTTCCAGTTCAACTCGTATCACCTGATCCCAGTGGCGGATATAGACTTATCTTTTAGGGGGGGGGGGCGGCTTACCATTTAGTACTGACTCCTCCCCTCTCCAGTCCCAACTCCTCCTCTCTCCAGTCCCCCCCAATGTAAACAGCAGCAGCGAGGATGAGCTTGGGAGAATATAACAGCAACCCCCATTAGTTAGCTGCAGTGTTAGCCTCACTCCCCAGGGGTGGTTATGGCATTTGAGGGAGTTCCTGATATGAGATATCAGGGAGTGTGAAGCCCCTATAGCTGTGAGCCCAGTACAAGGAACACCCACCCAGCAGTCAGTACTCCATGCATTTAATGTGCCACTTACCCCAAAGCCCCAGCAGCAGCAGCCAGATGCCCCAGCAGCCCGCATTCCTCATCCACAGGATGAAGTGACCCCACTGCCTGATACCCGGGTGTGACAATACTGCACCAGCCCCGGTGGTGAGATGTGTGTCAGAGGTCTGGGGAGAATGCGCGCAGTCCAGGTGACCAGGTAAGATGGGTTCAGAGCCTGCGGGCCCCCACTGCCATATGCCTGAAGTAGTCCACACCCTGCCTGCCCACCGCTGTCTCCAAGGTCTATCCTGCAGATACACGTGTTCCTCAATCGACGGAGCTGTCTCCAAGCAACCTGAGGGCGCTGCCTCCCCCTGTGCCTGGCCGGCCCCTACTGGCACTCTGTGCACACTGCAGTTCGGGGAGAGGTGCCGCATCGGGATGGGGCCCTGCCAGCCAATAGGGTAGGTGGGGAGGAGGGACCTGTGAGACTCTGCAGCATGGAGCTGAACCTGGCACAGCGGCTGCAGTACACAGCTGAGCTGACAGGAGAGAGCGTCTGTAAGATTAACTGCCAGGACACTGTATGTGCATCCCGTCGCAGTCACACTGGAAGCAGCAGTGTGCTAGGGGTGGCGATCGCCCCAATCGACCCCCCTGAATCCGCCAGTGCCTGAACCAAAAATACAGTCAAAAAAGTTCACTCTAGAAGCTTCTGATGCATTTAATCAGCTCAAGCAATACTTTATATAAGCACCCAAATGCACGCAGATAGATATTATCTATTTTTCCTTTTGGAAGTGGCTGCTTCAGGTCTTGTTGTCAGTGCAGATTTATCACAAAACGCCATCTGAGAAGTCTCATCTATGTGGATTTTTCTCCCAAAATTCCAACAAGAGGGAAAGAATTATTCCATATGGGACAAGGAAAATAAGGAACAATTTAGCTCCCATTCAGGGCACTACCTCCCCTCTTAAGCTCTATCGAGGGCAGCTAGTCGGTGCACAACTTAACACAAGCGGGTATATTTACTAAAGGTCGATTTTGGATTGATTTGAAAACCACCTCAAACTGACTCATATTGCCCATCTTTACACTTTTATTTGTCTGTCCAAAATTGTGTATTTACAAAGAGTACATTTTTTTTATACAATTTAAAATTGGTGGTGATGTGATTAAGTTTGAAAAGTCTAAATCAACTCAAAATCGACTATAAACCAGAATCGACTAAAAAGTGACAAAATCAAATTCATTATACAAACTATTGGCCAAAACATGTCACATGAATGGTAAGACCCACAAACACCTTATAAAAATGCTGGGAGACACTCTAGCTAACTGATGGCATAGTTTTTGAAGAGAGGAGTAAGATGTTGGCAAGAGAGAGGAGATTATTTGGGTAGGTAAGAATAAAATAGATTTCTGCAAGTTGTCTTGTCTAATTGTCTGTATTTTTTTGTGTGTAACTTTGTTTTGTTTGTTTAATGTCTTTTTATTTTAAGGTCTTGTCATCGTGTGTGTATGTCTGTATGGTGAGTGTGAGTAGTGCTAGTGTAGTGATAGTGTAGTTTCTGTTGTAAACTTATTCGTTTGTCTTTGTTAAGTGTACTAAGGGCCTGATTCAGAGCCGCTCGTAAGCGGCCGCTCGTTCGCTCCGAGCGATGTTCACACATCTGCGCATACGTATGGGTCGTAATGCGCATGCGCCAACCAGTCAGTGCGGTCGGAAAACGTGTGTTCGCAAAATTGCGAGTGCCTGCTAATTTGAGTGACAGGATGAGGCGTTTGTGGGTGGTAACAGGGGAAGGTGCTTGAAAACGGGGAGTGGAGATCCGAACGCAGGCGTGCCAAACGGTCAAAACGGGCATTTTAAGGGTGTGCATAATTAACAACCACGTCACTTGGTTGTTTCTTAGCCTGAATTGTTCGCATGATTGCGGTAGGAAAATCCAACCACAAGCACTGCGAGCAGTTCAGACGCCTTTCGATGTACTCGATTAATCTAATAAATAGCGGAGATGACGTAGGATGCGAGCGGCCAGGGGGCGTCTTTACAAAATAGTGAGCACATATTTTGTTCGCTCGCTCAGACGTAGAGGCGTCAACAGACCGCAAAGAGCGAACACTCAATTTAAATAGCCGGCCCCTTTTTCTGAGCGAGCGCAAATAGCGTCCGGCTCTGAATCAGGCCCTAAGTGTTGAGATGGAGGGTGACAGTAGGAGGACAAGAGAGGAGGATAGGAAGAGGGACAAGAGGATGGTGAGAGAGGAGGCTAGGGAGGAGACTCAGGCTGAGCCTACGCAGGTGGATGACCAGGAGTCCCAGTCTGAAGATGAGAGGACTGCTGGCAAAACTAAAGTGTACGGTATGTCCGGGTTTCCATTGAAGAGAATGTGGTCTTAGTAAATAATCTAGTCTCTAACTCTGACTGCCTGTTTGGTAGGCTTGCAGCAAAAACCACAGGCACATGCAAATGCCAGATGTGACAGGCTGCAATACATGCAGTAAATGCTTAGGGACAATTTAAAAGATCAAAAAGCCAGTGTGTTAATCAGTTCTCTGATATAAGGCGGAGAGTGAAGGCTAAATGTCCAAAGAAAGGAGAACTCAATGGCAAACAGGAGATGGATCACCCTTTTACCAGAACTTCCTGGAGTATGAGGAGCCACTCTGGAATATAATGCCTGCTGTGCTCATATCATGGTGCATGTCCATGATACAGATGAACAACCATGCACTACACAGCATGGTGAGTAATATGTGTAATGCATACATACACCACTAAAGTGCACATTAATTAACTTACAGTAGCTAACACATACAGCATATAAATGACTACTTGCTTTACATCACTCAAATACTTTTCATTCACAGGGCGGTATTCAATTGTTTTGGCCCCTCCTCGCACCCAACCGAGCTATTCAATTGTTGCTCCTGTCGGGCGCGAACAGCTACCGGTGTCTGCTTTCAGCTAGCACCCCCTGGGGGTGTGAGATGAAATGCACAAAAAATGACCCGTTTGGACGCTTTTCACGGTCATACCCAGCACTTTGATAGATGCGAAGATTGGCATCAATTGAATAGCGCCCCATGATCTCCTGTCACTTTAGACGGGAGATCGGGCGCGCTAAAACAATTGAATACCACAAACTATATGCTATGGTTTATTTAACTTGAAAGATTAAAAAAACATTTTGTTTGTTTTTGCAGTGTCTAGGAGACGCCCTCCTGTAAGCCAACTATTAAGTCAGGAAGAGCAAAGGTCAGGTCATTCCTTATTTTATTTTTATTTGCCACATATTGGGGAAATAAGATTAGAGGAATTTTTTTTTAATGCAAAAAATGAACATCAGGTACACTGAGACAGCAGCCTACCCAGAGACAGCAGCCTACACTGAGACAGCAGCCTACACTGAGACAGCAGCCTACACAGAGACAGCAGCCTACACTGAGACAGCAGCCTACCCTGAGACAGCAGCCTACCCAGAGACAGCAGCCTACACAGAGACAGCAGCCTACACAGAAGCAGCAGCCTACACAGAGACAGCAGCCTACACTGAGACAGCAGCCTACACAGAGACAGCAGCCTACACTGAGACAGCAGCCTACACAGAGACAGCAGCCTACACTGAGACAGCAGCCTACACAGAGACAGCAGCCTACACTGAGACATCAGCCTACACAGAGACAGCATCCTACACTGAGACAGCAGCCTACACAGAGACAGTAGCCTACACTGAGACAGCAGCCTATACAGAGACAGCAGCCTACACTGAGACAGCAGCCTACACAGAGGCAGCAGCCTACACTGAGACAGCAGCCTACACAGAGACAGCAGCCTACACTGAGACAGCAGCCTACTACACAGAGACAGCAGCCTACACTGAGACAGCAGCCTACACAGAGACAGCAGCCTACACTGAGACATCAGCCAACACAGAGACAGCATCCTACACAGAGACAGCAGCCTACACAGAGACAGCAGCCTACACTGAGGCTACAGCCTACACAGAGACAGCATCCTACACAGAGACAGCAGCCTACACTGAGACAGCAGCCTACACTGAGACAGCAACCTACACAGAGGCAGCAGCCTACACAGAGACAGCAGCCTACAATGAGACAGCAGCCTACACAGAGACAGCAGCCTACACTGAGACAGCATCCTACACAGAGACAGCAGCCTACACAGAGACATCATCCTACACAGAGACAGCAGCCTACACTGAGACAGCATCCTACACAGAGGCAGCAGCCTACACAGAGGCAGCAGCCCTCGATTACACAGGCAGCAGCCTCGGCAGAAAGTGAGGATGAGGTGGAGATGCAGGTTGACCCAAATTTGGAAACCGTTCTTGCAGAAGCATCTGGTAAAGGCAGGGGTGTCAAGAGGGGGGCCGGTACTGAATACCCGGGCAGTGCTTGAAGCTACCCCATCTGGAGCTACCACCACACTCCCATTACCCACTCCTTCCGGCTCCTGCAGTGGGTAATGGGAGAGACGTCATGACGTCTCTCCCATAATCTAGAGCACGCCAACCCGGGAGGATTGATGTGCGGATGGCGGCAGGAGCCGGAGCGTGGATTCAGGTAAGTATTTTACTTTTTTTTATTGTTTAATGTCAGTGTGTAGTAAATGGGGGGGGGACTACTACTGGGGGCACTGCTTTGGGGGGGGGAGACCACTACTGGGGGGTGATACTATTACTAAGGAGGGGACTACTACTGGGGGCACTGCTTTGGGGGGGGAACTACTACTGGGGGCCACTACTGGGGGGGACCACTACTGGGGGGAGGGACTACTACTGGGGGCACTGCATCAAGGGGGACTCCTACTGGGGCACTATATAAGGGGCTTACTGCTGGGGGTACTGCACAGGGGGGACCACTACAGGGGGCACTGAAAAGGGAGAACCACTACAGGGGGCACTGCATAGGGGGGAAAACTACTGGGGGCCTGCATAAGGGGGACAACTACTGGGGGCCTGCATAAGGGGGGATCACTCCTGGGGGCACTGTATAAAGGGCACTGTTGGGGGGCTGCATATGGGAGATCACTACTGGGGGCACTGTATAAGGGGAACTAATGGCGGGCTGCATAAGGGGGACTACTACAGCAGGAACTGTGTAAGGGGCACTGTATATAGGGGATCACTACTGTGGGCCTGTATAAGGGGAACTAATCGGGGGCTGCATAAGGGGGACTACTACTGGGGGTACTGTATAAGGGGCACTACTGGGGGCCTGCATAAGAGAGACCACTACTGGGGGCATTGTATACTGGGAGTACTATATAAGGGGAACTACTGGGGGCCTGCATAAGGGGAACTAATCGGGTTCTGCATAAGGGGGACCACTACTGGGGGTACTGTATAAGAGGCACTACTGGGGGCCTGCATAAGAGAGACCACTACTGGGGGCATTGTATACTGGGGGTACTATATAAGGGGAACTACTGGGGGCCTGCATAAGGGAAACTAATCGGGTTCTGCATAAGGGGGACCACTACTGGGGGTACTGTATAAGGGGCACTACTGGGGGCCTGCATAAGAGAGACCACTACTGGGGGCATTGTATACTGGGGGTACTATATAAGGGGAACTATGGGGGGCTACATAAGTGGGACCACTACTAGGGACACTGCATAAGGGGGACTGTATAAGGGGCACTGCATTAAGGTGCAAATGGAAAGAAATGTTCCCAGTGACAAGAAAGGGGTGTGTGTCATGTTGACATGCCCCATTTTTCAGTGACCACGCCCCTTGTGACCACACCCATTTTTCACCTACGGCGCGCGGCTACGGCTCCATTTTCAAATTTATCTTGGGCTCCAAATACCCTAGTTACGCCACTGGTAGGGAATATAGGGCCTGATTCAGACCCGCTCGCGAGCACTGAACGGGTCGATGGTGCCCAAGTGCGCATGCGCACGACGGAGGCGCCTCTGTCATCCACATGCGTGTGACCCGAATAACGACAGCCAAGCCGTCGTTATGGGTCTCGCACCAAAGGGGGTGTGCTGTCGATGTTGAGTGACAGCATGCCACCTTTGATGGGCGTGCCGGGGGCGTGGCTGCCCAGATGGAGGCGTTCCCATGGGAACGCCTACCGTCTGGGTCCGGCCCCACTGACATCACTAGTGATGTCAGTGGGAGTGCTTTTGGCTCTGATAGAGCCAAAAGCACTCCTGGGCTTGTGGCAGCGAGACCCTACCGCAGGGTCTCATCACAAGCCCGATGGTCGCGATGGTCTTGACCATCGCAACCATCATTTTGGCCGCTCGCTATAGCTGTGGGTGGTCACCCACAGCTATACGAGTGGCCAGGAGGCCGCTCCAAAAAGGAGCAGGGACGGCCCTGATTCAAAGCGAGCGCTCTGTCAGAGCGTCCAGCTCTGAATCAGGGCCATAGATTGTAAGCTCCACTGGGGCAGGGACTGATGTGAGTGGCCAAATATGCTCTGTAAAGCTCTGCGGAATATGTGTGTGCTATATAAATAACTGGGAATAATAATAATAATAATAATAATAATAACTGCTGCAGTGTCTCGATTCTACTGCACACCCCATCATTCACCTCTCCCTATTCTGCTGTCTCTATTGGGTAACTGTATATAGAGTGACTGAGATGTAACTTCTGCAGCTGTACCGCAATGTTCCGTCTGTGGGTTCCTCCACCTGCCCCTGAGGGGGCTACATTCAGTGATTTGGTGGCTCCAAAATTAAATTAGATCTTGGCCCCCTTGCTTTGTACCACAGGAATAATATGAAGCAATCCAAGAAAGTCTTAGTGTCATAACAGAAATTACTTCATTCCGAAGCTCTGATGTATACTGGCATATCTCAAAGACAGATGGCTCACAGATGAAATGAAGTGATATGCACCTTCTGGCGACCTCATTCAGAGCTGTATGCTGATGCCACTGCAGCTGCAATTTCTACGCAGCAGTTATGTGAAAATATCCAAATATCGCAGTCACCGGATTTGTATTGAAACTCTCACTGGTGGCTTTGCAAATCCATGTGACTGCATACAAGGACGCAGCTCAGGCACAGATCAGTTGATTATCGGACTTTGGAGTAAACCTATGGTCGTGTAGCTTGGCTGCATGAACTTAGAAATGCCAAGACACGCCTGCGTTTGATTTGCCAGCTCTTCGTTGCCATTCACAAATGGTTCTTGATTGCCAATCACTTGGCGAATAAAGCATCACTGCAGGCGACATCGGTAATAAGATTTGATGCAAACGCTCTGTGACGCATGCGCATATTACCGATAATCACTCAAACTGCGTACATCTTTGACTGAAGCCCTCTGTCCTGTAGTCATCATCCCAACAAGTTTCAACTTTACAAGTCTCAGATACATTCCTTCTAAATATTAAAATAAAGAAATGTGTTGTGTCTGCCAGGATGCTAAAGATGAAATTAGGGTGGACATTTCAGCAAGACAGTGATCCCAAACACACAGCCAAGGACACTCTCAATTGGTTTCAGAGAAAGAAAATAAAGCTGCTAAAATGGCCCAGACAATCACCTGACCTGAATCCAATTGAAAATCTATGGAAAGAACTAAAGATCAGAGGCCCTGATTCAGAGCCGGACGCTCTGACAGAGCGCCTCCACGGAACCTTCACGATTTGAAAACTTTTTGTGGTATATTTACTAAAGTGCGGGTTTTTAGAAGTGGAGATGTTGCCCATAGCAACCAATCAGATTCTGTTTCACATCTATCTAGCACTTTCTACAAGATAATAGCTAAAATCTGATTGGTTGCTATGGGCAACTTCTAAAAACCCACACTTTAGTAAATATACCCCTTTGTGTGGAAGAATGGGCCAAAATCATACCTGAGCAATGCATGCCACTAGATTCTGCATACAGGAGGTGTTTTGAAGCTGTCTTTACCAACAAAGGCTTTTGTACGAAGTATTAAATACATTTCAGTAAGCATGTTCATTACTTTTTCCCTGTGTCATTTCACATTAGTACACATAAATTAATTTATGGACATCTTTGGTTTAATTTCTTTGCATGTGTGGATTCCATGGGTTGTTGCTGACATTTGGTGAAAATTTCATTACAATAACCCCATTACAAATATATTTACTGAGAAAAGTTTTGATTTGTTCAATACTTATTTTACCCGCTTATATATATATATATATATATATATATATATATCAAAGAAAAGCGTCCGGCACTCCATACCTAATCAATTACTTGCCTCGGTGTCCTCCGGGGTCCATGTTCCAAGCCCAAGTAAATATCCAAATAGTGGCGGAACTCCTAAATTGAAAAGAGGAGGTGACCAAGACCATATATTGTTGCAATGTGAGGCATCATGGATACATTCCATGAACACTGTAGTGCCATTTGGCCTTAACGAGACTCTGGGGGTCATTCAGACCCGGTCGCAAGCGCTGAGCGAGACCTGGCTAGCGACAGGCGCTCCGTCGCTAGGGGTCTCGCACCAAAGTGGGCGAGCTGTCGATGGTGAGTGACAGCTTGCCCCATTTGGGAGGCGGGCAGGGAGCGTGGTCGGCCAAACGGAGGCGTTCCAGAAGGAACGCTTGCCGTTTGGGGGCGGCCCCACTGACATCAGCAGAAGAAGTGTCACAATAACAACTAACACCGACATTATTGTGACACTTCTTCTCTGATGGCTTGAACATTATGTGACAATTTTGAACCTTGACAAAGGTCTCACATGGGACCGAAACGTCGGATCTAGCTTTTTATATAACACTGGTGGTATGTAAATAAAAGGATGCTTTTTTCTCTGCAATGGTGAGTGCCCTCACAATTTGTGATTTTTTGGATACAAGTGGACCCCAGAATCTTTCTGATGGTGACATTGAGATTGCACCCCTAATGGACGGTATTGCTGCAGTGAGTGCGGGTTTTATTCGAATTTTATATATATATATATGCACTGGAAGCGGAGGGCACTCAACAGGTATTAGCAAGAGGTATGGAACAGACCAGACGGAGCCAGTAATAGATACATCTATTACCAGCTCCATCTGGTCTGTTCAATACATCTTGCTAAGACCTGTTGCGTGCCCTCCGCTTCCAGTGCATATACTTTACATTCTTTGGATTGGCACCCAGGCACATTGTATATTTCTATAGGTGAGTGCCGGACCTGTGTATGGTATGTATATATATATATATATATATATATATATATATATATATATATATATATATATTATATACATTCATACAGTCAGGTGCAGAAATATTGGGACATTGACAGAATTTTCATATTTTGGCCTCTATTCACCACCACAATGGCTTTGAAATTAAACAAACAAGATGTGCTTTAACTGCAGACTTTCAGATTTAATTTGAGAGTAATTACATCCAAATCAGGTGAGCGGTGTAGGAATTACAACGGTTTCTATATGTGCCCCATCACTCTGGTACAAGTTGATATTTGTCTCATCTGTCCATAGGATGTTGTTCCAGAACTGTAATGGCTTTTTTAGATGTTGTTTGGCACACTCTAATCTGGTCTTCCTGTTTTTGAGGCTCACCAATGGTTTACATCTTGTGGTGAACCCTCTATATTCACTCTTGTGAAGTCTTCTCTTGATTGAAAAAAGTTCTAGCTGGTCGAGTGCCGTGGATTGAGCCTGTCGTTTATTTAAATTTTGTGGTCACACTTGCTAGGGCACCCTGTTTTTCAAATGTAAGACAAACTTTTTTCTTTCCAGGTGCTCATTAACTGATAGCCCTGGGTGTGGTCCTGTCTCTTTAAGGCAGGACCCAGTTTCATGTTTAAAATATATGCAAGCTTGAGGCCAAGATGGCAGATCAAGTTCATTTGTCTGAGAATCAGTGTAGGGACTGGCTAGATGGGAATGACCGTGAAGCGGTGGCCAGCTTAACAAATTATTGCAATATTTTGGAACCAACATTCCCTATGTTCAAAGGAGTTGCAGTTTGAAAAGCATGTGAGTGCCGAGTTTGTATGATATATTTTATATATATATATATATATATATATACACTATATATACATGCAACTGTGTATTCTTGGTATTTTCTTTAGCACTACTATTTTGGAAAGATAAGATTGAATAGTAGTTATGGGCCAGGTGGTTGTTCATGCACATGCATGTATTGATCAGCGACTGCTTCTAAAGGCACAGTTGCACTGACACAGTCGGTCAGGTTCAGACGGAAATTCTGTGCCTCCATAGGCATTGTCCGATTTTTTGCCTTATTACTCACAGCAGCGAATTAGCGCTACAGCCAGTGGGTGCTCATCAAGAAGACCATCGGCTGTACCATTAGCATAAAGTATTGTCTCTGCAATTGTGGCTGCATCTGCATCATTAAGAGATGTAGCCAATGGTTAATACCTGGCTATCATAAGGGGCAATGTATATATATATATATGGAAAATGTATATGTGTTCCTATAATCCTATGGTGTATATGTGTATGCTCATGATGCTGGGGGAGCAGTGTGGCACCTCAGTAAATGATAATACGCTTAGGATATAAAATTTTACGTATAGGGATGTTAATATATATGTGTATAAATATTTATTATCCCCCTGTTTAATAATATATTTATGTGGAGATTGTGAGGGGGATATGGAGGAGAGCAAAGGCTGTGCTATGTGGTTTTTCTCCATTGCAATTTCCTGGTAGGGACAGAAAGTTCCAGAATGGCCTGAGCGGTCAGCTGACCTTTAGGCTCGCGCTATTAGTGGGAAAATGGATGGTCGCGCGGCGCTAAAATTACTATAAATAGGCTGCGCTAGCGCTAGTGTGTAGAATGCTGTTCCCCCACCCGTGCCTGCTAGGCTACTTACTAGAGTGCTTGAGAGCGGGAGCGCTGAGTGGCTCTAGCGGAGGCCTGCGTGGAGCTTTCCTGGTCAGGAGGCCAAGCGGCTGCTTCCGGCATCTAGGGGAAGGAGCCGCGTCAGCTGAGACCGGCGTCATCGGCTGGGGGAGGCGCCGGCAGTAGTGACAGATTGCCGGCATCCTCCCTAACGGCGGAGCCGGCGGCTGCTGAGACTGAGATGGAAAGGGGAATCCCCAGTAGGAAGGCCTGGCAGCGGTGATGCAGCGCGCCCATCATCAGTGACCTGGCGCTGGGGGAGGCACTCGGCGGCTCCCACTACCAGAGTAGGGGGAAGCCCAGCTGGTGCTGCTAATTAAGGAGACAGTGACGGGCGCCTGAGGGGCTAAGATTACCCTCCCCAGCTACACTAACGTACTATACAACCCATACATATAACAGGGTTGGCTGCCAGGAAGCGGGGTGCATCTTCCCCTTAAAGCCTATAAAGGATTAAAAAGGTGGTTAAAATTGTCGGCCAGCGGAGTAAGTGGAGCTCTCTCTCATTAATATACTGGGAGAGCTGGCTGCGTAAATTAATGACTAATGCAGCTGCACATTAGGAACAGGAGGCTCTAAAGCTAATCCTACTTCAAAGAGAGTCAGAGACAGTCAGAGAGTAAAAGATTCTTTATTACCACAAAGGATTATATCACCAGTGAAGGGACAGACATTCTATTCTTCTATAGCCAAATAATTGTGCATAGCCTTTGTTATTCTTTCTGTACAAAATCCCCAGGAATTAATCTTGTTCTGGTTAAATATACTTGGAACCCCAAGCTGGATAAACATAACTTGCAAGAGATTGGACTATTAGTAATTCCAGCTTGTTTCCTCTAAGGTGCTAAGAAACTATATGGATATATTCCTACTAACATATTAGAAACAAAGGGACACTAAAGGACTTCCTCCAGGACAGAACTCTTAAATAACTAAAGGAACTGTGTAATACCCATAAGCATATATAGTATAGACATTACTCCTTTAATGTCATAATGAAATGAAATGTAATGCTATTGTTCTTTCATGCTTTTTCCCATTCTAATATATAAATGAATTATTTAATGTCTGCATATTGTCAAATGAGTACCTGTGTGAATTGACCTACGAGGTACCCCTTGGCGGATCCATCAACAACCGATCTGAAGGATCCCTCTAGCTGAGAACAGGGTTACATTTGGAGGCACTGCTGAGATCATCTAATAATTATGGCTCAGGCCCATATACAAGGAAGTGATATTTTGGAGTGGTGTAGGAAGATGGGAGTGTCGCCAGTAAATAGTGTGGCCATATTTGGTAACCTACAAAACACAAGAAGTGCTGAAATTGAATTAGCATTAGAGCCACTGTATGGAATTAAAGAACCTAGGATAGTGGACCACTGGAAAAATGAGGCTGGGGATATTTATGTTGTGTTAGTGGTTAATAAGCAGCCACTTGAACGGGAAATGATCCCCTCCATGATTCCTGCTGTGGATGTTTCTGGGGGAAAATGGAGCCTGTTATGGCCTAACACTGAACCAGAGGTAATAGGAGAGATAGGAGCTGGAGACAAGGGTTAGGTCTAGATAATATACCCCTTATTGAGAATAGAGAACCAGAGTCTGGCTCAGAATCCCACCAAAATTCCGTAATAATATCAGCGGTGGATAAAATTGTGGGAGAGTTTGGAAGAATCCATTATGAAGGGGGATATAGGAGATTGAGGCCTTTCTCAGGTATAAAACCAGTTCCCGCTGGTGAGGATGGGTATGAGGTATGGAGGGAGACTACCATCCAGCAATCTGATGAATGGCATTGCCCTGATACCTTAAAAAAACAAAGGTTAGCAGAATGTTTGAGAGGTACTGCTATGGAGGTGATTCAGGCGGCCCGTAGGTGTGACCCTAACGCTA
Source organism: Taudactylus pleione (assembly GCA_031769625.1). Lineage (NCBI taxonomy): Eukaryota > Metazoa > Chordata > Amphibia > Anura > Myobatrachidae > Taudactylus > Taudactylus pleione. The sequence goes on from JAUIMM010001601.1 coordinate 1,117,035, forward strand.
GTTTTTGGGACTACATGGCTGCTTTGGAGCTGGAGTTTGGGACACCTCAGGAAGTAGATGACCTCATGTACTTGTTCCGGCATACTTATCAGGAGCATGGGGAGAAACTGGCCTCATACATTTATCATTTGGATAAATTAATCCATAGGTGAGTGGAGAAGGGAGGGATGGTTACTGAGAATGTAGATAAAATCCATATGCAGCAGTTGTTAGAAGAGGCTATGACTTCTGATCCTATTGCTCAGAGATTGCGATATACTACCGTAAGCCAAGAGCCCCCCACTTTCATGCAGTTGATGAAAGAGGTAAAGCGTGAAAAAGCTCTAGTGGAATCAAGGGAGAAAAATATAAAAAAGGTAAAAGTGGCCATGCCAGCAATGCAGGACCCTTCCCCTAGTATGGAACAGTTGGCAAGGTCTGTAGAAACCTTGCGGGAGGAAGTTGGTCAGTTGACTTTACAGTTGGGCAGAGGGTGGAGGTCCCCTGATAATTACCCCTCAAATTTAGGGCAGGACAATAATCACAGAGGGAAAGGGATGCAAAAATGTTTTAGGTGTGGGAGGCCAGGGCACCGGGCTGCCCAGTGTAATCGTCCCTGGGAGGGTGGAGGCCCTGGTGGGGTCCCAAGTGAAGTTAGAGAATTTGAACCGTTGGGAAATGCCAGAGGGCGATCGATGAACCCCGCATTGGTCCCCTAGATAAAAGTCCAAACACAATGGGGAGTCCCGGAATGAGGGGAGTAATGCCTGATGGGCTTTTGGGGCTGGCTCCACTGATACCGGCCTTGGTAAATGATCATGAATGTACTGTCCTATTGGACAGTGGATCTCAGGTGTCCATCATATTTGAGGGATGGTATAAACAATTCCTGGCTGATACTCCTATTCTCCCTTTATCTGGGCAGGTGTTATGGGGATTGAGTTATCAAAGTTACCCCTACTTAGGATACATTCCCATTACTCTTAAGTTACCCACAGAAGTGGCTGGCGTAGCGGGGGAAATTCAGACCATGGCTCTGATCTGCCCTGATTCGAATGAGGAAAGAGCTGTGTCTATCATAATAGGGACAAATGCAGACTTATTCAAAACCCTTGCACAGTGGTGCAGAGAAGCTGGGGGAGCTGCTTATGCTAAATCGTTAAATATTCACCCGCTGTGTTTGTCCGTGTACCAACACATTGAAACGGCAGAAAATGCTAAAGAAACCCCTTGGGCCCCTGCAGCCTTTGATGTCTGTTTTAAAGAAAGTGATGTATCAGAAATAGGGAAAAGTGAATTGATTAAAGATCTGTTAGATAGGAGTCCTGTATTTTCTCAACATGAATGGGACTTAGGACTAGCCAAAGATGTAGAACACCACATATGATTGAAGAATGACACTCCATTCCGAGAAAGGTCCAGGCGCTTAGCACCGGCAGATTTGGAAGATGTCCGCCAGCATTTAAAGAGGTTACTTAACCCACAGGTGATCACTGAGTCAGAGAGTCCATTTGCCTCTCCTATAGTTATAGCGAGAAAAAAAAATGGGGAAATTAGAATGTGCATCGACTATCGTACCTTAAATCAGAGAACCATTACCGATCAATACACGGTTCCTAAAATTGATGAAGCACTGGATTATCTCTTGGGTAGCCAGTGGTTCTCAGTTTTAGACTTACGAAGTGAATTCTATCAAATCCCCATGAATGCTAAGGATTCTGAAAAAACAGCCTTTATATGTCCCTTGGGGTTTTTCGAATACCTGAAAATGCCTCAAGGGATAAAAGGGGCGCCGGCCACTTTTCAACGGAGCATGGAAAAAACCGTAGGAGATATGAATTTGAGAGAGGTAGTGGTGTATCTCGATGATATTGTAGTTTTTGGACGGACCTTGGAAGAGCATAACCACAGACTTCTAAAAGTATTAGACCGATTGATGAACCATGGATACAAGCTCTCACTAGAGAAATGTAAACTATGTCAAAGGGCGATAAAATATATTGGCCATACAGTCAGCAGGGAGGGTATCTCAACTGACCCATCAAAGGTAGAGGCAGTAAAGGAGTGGCCTAGGCCAAAAGATTTAAAAGAGCTGAGATCCTTTTTAGGCTTTTGCAGTTACTATCGTCGGTTTGTACCTCAGTTCTCTAGGATTGCTTGACCTTTAACAGATTTAACTAAAGGATATCCACCTGCTGGGAAGAAAAAAAAACTTAAGGAAGGAACACCCTGTCCGCATTATTACAGGGTGAAAGAAGAATTTGGAGCTAGATGGACGGAAGCTTGTGAAGTGGCCTTTCAGGGTTTGAAGGAAAGTTTAACCAATACACCGGTACTAGCCTATGCTGATCCTATGAGGCCATATGTGATCCACATAGATGGATTGGGTGGGGTGCTATACCAAATGCATGGAACTGAATTAAGACCTGTGTCCTTCATCAGTAGGGGATTGTCTATTAGTGAGAGGAATTATCCGGCCCACAAATTGGAGTTTTTGGCCCTTAAGTAGACAAATTCCACGATTACCTATATGGAGTAAGATTTGAGGTACACACAGATAGCAATCCATTGACCTATGTCCAGACGACAGCTAAGCTGTATGCCACTGGACATAGGTGGTTGGCTGCCCTTTCGGTATATCAGTTCTGTTTGAAATACCGGCCAGGAAATTGTAATATCGATGCAGATGCACTATCCAGGATAAAGAGGGCACCGACCATGGAAGACAATCAGGAATGGATTGAGGTCCCTGCCTCAGAGGTAAAAGGACTGTGTCACCAAATTGCATTTAGTACCCCCAAATCTGAGTGTATCAGTGCCCTAGGAGCCACTGGGGCAGCTCTGCCTTTGGCTTATGGTTGGGTGTCCCAATTAGAGATGGGGGATTTACCTCAATTAAGCCCCCGTCAGATAAAGCTGGAACAGATGGGCGATCCATATATTCGGGATGTCTTCACTGAAATAAGACAAGGATACCATTTAGATGAGCAACAATTAACCAATCCCAAAGCTAAAATATTGAATAGACAATGACAGAATGTGATGATAAAAAACAGGATTCTTTATAGACAAATGGTAAATAAAAATGGAAGGACAAAGGTTCAATTAGTGTTACCGGAAAAATTCCAGGGTAGAGTTCTCAAGGCGGTGCATGATGACCATGGGCATCTTGGGATTGACAAAACACTTGGGTTAATTTCAGACCGGTTTTATTGGCCCAACATGGAAGAGGATGTGATTAAACATTGTAAATCTTGTGGCAATTGCATCTTGCGGAAAGCCCTACCCGAAAAGAGGGCACCTATGGTGAATATCACTTCAAATGGACCTCTGGAGTTGGTCAGCATTGACTTTCTGACCTTTGAATCAGATGGGAACAAAAAACATACTATACTAGTGGTAACTGATCTTTTCACCCGCTACGCCCAGGCCTATGTAAATAGGGACCGCCGAGCTACTACCGTAGCCCGAACCTTATGGGAAAGGTTTTTTGTACACTATGGATTACCCGATAAGTTACATTCTGGTCAGGGGAAGGAGTTTGAAAGTCGCATTATAAAAGAGTTATGTGCGATTTGTGGGATAGCCAAAAGTAGAACCACCCCTTATCATCCCCAGGGAGATCCTCAGCCAGAGAGATATAATCGGACCCTCCTGAATATGCTGGGCACCTTAGATCTTAGAAAGAGGGCTCAGTGGGGTCGGTATATCAGTTTATTAGTGCATGCATACAACTGCTCCAAGAATGAGGTGACCAGGTACTCCCCATATTATCTAATGTTTGGACGGGAAGCTAGGCTTCCCATAGATATCTGTCTAGGGACCAAGCCCCATGAAATTGAACACCTTGATCAGGTGCCCCATACTCAATTTATTGATCAATTACGGAAATATTTAAAAGAAGCTTATTCTATAGCCCAGCAAGCAGCTAAAAAATTGGGAAGAAAGAATAAATACTACTATGACTTAAGAGTCCGTGAGCATACGTTACTCCCAGGTGATAAAGTCCTGATACAGCACTTAGGAGTCCCCCATAAATTTAAATTGAGCAATAGGTGGAAGTCAGACATATATGAAGTAGTAGAGAAGCTGCCTGGCATCCCTTCATATAAGGTTAAGCCAGAGGGAAAGATGGGACCTATAAAAACCTACCATAGGCATCATTTGCTGCACTTAGGGCATGGGATCAGAAAGGACACCGGGCTACCCCACAAAGGTACTAGCATGCTTTCTCCTAAAATCAGAACAAATAGTGGGACTCGCAACATGTCTGGGCCTGGCCCTTCGACTGAATTGAGAGATTCAGTTGAAGAGGAAGGGCTAGATAGGTATTACTATTTTGATATGGGTCCTATACCAGCAGTTCCTGACCATAATCAGCACAGAAAGAAAACCTTGCCTAATAAAAAGTTGCCAGTTTCAGGAGGAAAAAAGGAAAAGGGTATGGAAAGGTTTTCTGATAGTCAGGAGAATCCAATGGAAACTACACTCATGGACTTCAGTCCAGAGTGTAGTGAAATTCATGAAGAGCTCCCTCGCCTAAAAGAGACCTTAGGCCTCCCATGATGCTGACCTATGATCAATTGGGGTCACCCAGTGACACCCCTAGGGTAGCTGTACACCCTCATGTGGTATACTCCTGGCCTTATTTTGGATGGACCACACAAACAAAAAAAGTGCATAAAACTCAAACTTAAACTAGGATTAGGGTAGGAGAAGTTCAGTATTTAGTATATGTAAGATTCTTAGTTTATAATATGGTGATCTAGTATAAATAAGTGACGAGGAGATCACCAGGGGGAGGGTGTAGCCAATGGTTAATACCTGGCTATAATAAGGGGCAATGTATATATATATATATGGAAAATGTATATGTGTTCCTATAATCCTATGGTGTATATGTGTATGCTCATGATGCTGGGGGAGCAGTGTGGCACCTCAGTAAATGATAATACACTTAGGATATATAATGTTACGTATAGGGATGTTAATATATATGTGTATAAATATTTATTATCCCCCTGTTTAATAATATATTTATGTGGAGATTGTGAGGGGAGTATGGAGGAGAGCAAAGGCTGTGCTATGTGGTTTTTCTCCATTGCAATTTCCTGGTAGGGACAGAAAGTTCCAGAATGGCCTGAGCGGTCAGCTGACCTTTAGGCTCGCGCTATGAGCGGGAAAATGGATGGTCACGCGGCGCTAAAATAACTATAAATAGCCTGCGCTAGCGCTAGTGTGTAGAATGCTGTTCCCCCACCCGTGCCTGCTAGGCTACTTACTAGAGTGCTTGAGAGCGGGAGCACTGAGTGGCTCTAGCGGAGGCCTGCGTGGAGCTTTCCTGGTCAGGAGGCCAAGCGGCTGCTTCCGGCATCCAGGGGAAGGAACCGCGTCAGCTGAGACCGAGGGGGCGGCGATGCCCTTCAATTCCTGAAACCGCCGTTTCGGGGGAGGGAAGAAGCCAGGATCTTCATCAGCTGACAGAGATTTCCTAGCCTCTTCCCCTAAACTGCGGCGGCCGGCTGTGGGACCCCATAGGTCACCGCAGCCGGCCGATGGTACGCAGATTAACCGATGCTGCGTTGAACAACGCAGCTCAGTTAAGTAATGCACAGAAGGCGTGATGCCTCTTGCTGCATTACCATATCTGCAAGGATCGCAATTGCAAAGCTGCCTGCGTGCAGCTTTGCATTTACGATCCCTACAGAATCAGGCCCAAAATCCATAATATGCTACTTCTTATTTCATATTGCTGACTTTTAGAGGGGTATTCAATATGAAACGTTAACTTAACTGTCGAAGTTAACGTTTCATATCGGAATTTTTTTCTGCGTTAAAGTATGGTGCGCGCTCCCGCTTATCCCCGTATTCAATATAAAATTAACGAAAACGGGAAACTCCGAAGTTGGATTTGCGTAAAGTTACGAATTTTTCCTTAAAAAAATTGTATGACCCCCCTAAAGTAGTAAAAACATGGGGGATCACTATGGGTACCCCCGTTTTAGCCTTTAATTGATAGTCGGGGATTTAAATAGCCGCAGCAGGTGTTTTTTTCCCGACATTGAAGAAGTGATGCAGAAGAGCGCTTAGGTTATTTTTTTCATTTTTTTAAGTGGTCCCATCAAATTTGGGGTACATGAAAATGGGTACTAGCATATTTTTAAGTCCCTAAAGTCAGTTTTTAAAATTCTGCATTTGTGCACCTGCCACTATAATTCTATTCTAGAAAACATCTGCCGCATACTTACAGAATAGCCCTGAACCTATTTCTCTATTGTTTAACAATTTTTTCCCATTTTTTTTTTGCACCCCAATTTTTAAATAAATTTTTTGGGGTGTCCCTATTTTTTTTAAAAACTTTTTTTGACACAGTTCTTTTTTAAATGTCAATCTCAGGGGTGCAGGCTATTTTTTTTAAGCCTGCACCCCTAAACCCCAATTCTGCACTTTTTTTCAACACCTATTCAATGGTGAAAAGTTATCACCGTTTTTTATCAAAGACTTTTCAAAACTGCGATAAGTCTTTGAAATTGAATACGGTGTAAAACTAAAACCAGTTATATTAACGCAAAAAAGTTAAAAAGTGCGATATTAACGCAAAAAACGATGTTATCGCACCCATATTGAATACCCCTAAAAGACTTTTCAAAACTGCGATAAGTCTTTGAAATTGAATACGGTGTAAAACTAAAACCAGTGATATTAATGCAAAAAAGTTAAAAAGTGCGATATTAACACAAAAAACGATGTTATCGCACCCATATTGAATACCCCTATTAGTGTATGGCTCTGCAATTCCCCCTACAAGGGTCTCTTGTGTACGGCTCTGCATTCCCCTCTACAAGGGTCTCTTGTGTACGGCTCTGCATTCCCCTCTACAAGGGTCGCTTGTGTACGGTTCTGCATTTCCACCTTCAAGTGTCGCTTGTGTGCGGCTCTGCATTTCCCCCTACAAGGGTCACCTGTGTATGGCTCTGCATTTCCCCCTAGAAGGGTCGCTTGTGTACAGCACTGCAATTGCCCCTACAAGGGTCGCTTGTGTACGGCTCTGCAATTCTCCCTACAAGGGTCGCTTGTGTACGGCTCTGCATTTCCCCCTACAAGGGTCGCTTGTGTATGGCTCTGCATTTCCCCCTACAAGGGTCGCTTGTGTACGGCTCTGCAATTCCCCCTACAAGGGTCACTTGTGTATGGTTCTACATTTCCCCCTACAAGGGTCGCTTGTGTATGGTTCTGCAATTCCCCCTACAAGGGTCACTTGTGTACTCTTCAATTCTGAATCAGGCCCTTTAGGGGAGATGTACTTTGGAGAGTGATAAAGTGGAGAGAGATAAAATACCAGCTAATGGGCTCCTAACTGCCATCTTACAGGCTGTTTTTGAAAAATGACAGTTAGGAGCTGATTGGTTGGTACTTTATCTCTCTCCACTTTATTACTCTCCAAGGCTTAGTACATCTCCCCCATAGTCTTTTACTGCAGCCGCGTCCACGTCTGTGTGCGACTCAGAATCAGGCCCCAATTATCTGACAGTGTATTTCAACTAGAGATGAGTGGGTTCGGATCTCAGAAATCTGAACACACCCAAATATCGGGGATCCTGGGTGATCCAGGCACAGCTCGGATCTCCCTGCTTGCACCAGATCCCTGACCGCAAAACCTTGTGACCCCTCTGTCGAGTCGCGAGGTTTTGTATTGAGCGGGCTTAACGCTGATTGGCTGAGAGAGCCGTCTGTCATGGCTCTCAGCCAATCAGCGTTAAGTCCACTGAAAACAACACAAAGGAGGAAAAGAAGATGGCGCCCGCCATCCCCCGCCGCCTGACATCACCGGCACCCCCCGCTTTTGACACTGCCGGCACCCCCACTGGCAGCATTCCCTACTGCAGACACCACCGCTGCCGACACTCATGCCCACCGTACTGAGTACACCGTCAACGAACCCCACACTGCCGACACTGCGAACACTACCACACTGAGGACACCACCAGCACCCCTGCACTGCCGACACAGTCAGCAAACCTGACACCGCTGTCACCCCCGCTCTGCAGACACCGCCAGCACCATGCATTGAGAACACCCCTGCACTGCCGACACAGCCAGCAAACCTGCAATGAGGACACCGCTGGCACCCCCACTCTGCCGACACCACCGGTATCCTACACTGAGAACACTGCCAGCACTGCCATTCCATGTACTGAGGACACCACCAGCAACCCCTGCCCTGCCGACACAGTCAGCAAACCTGCAATGAGGACACCGCTGGCACCCCAGAACTGCCGACACAGCCAGCAAACCTGCAATAAAGACAGCGCTGGCACCCCCGCACTGCAGACACAGCCAGCAAACCTGCACTAAAGACACCGCTTGCACCCCCGCACTGCCGACACAGCCAGCAAACCTGCACTAAAGACACCGCTGGCACCCCCACACTGCAGACACAGCCAGCAATCCTGCACTAAGAGACTGCTGCACCCCCGCACTGCCAACACAGCCAGAAAACCTGCACCAAAGACACCGCTGGCACCGCCGCACTGCCGACACAGCCAGCAAACCTGCACTAAGACACTGCTGCACCCCCGCACTGCCAACACAGCCAGAAAACCTGCACCAAAGACATCGCTGGCACCGCCGCACTGTCAACACCACCGGTACCCCAGCACCGCAGCACAGCCATTCCATGTACTGAGGACACCGTCAGCAACCCCGCTCTGCCGACACTGCTGTCACAGTAAGTGCACTATTGGTGTATCCAACCCACACTGTATAACACACTGTATCCATGATGGAAATTAGAAACTGAACTGCCACATGTTAGTGCCGCCCACTGTGTCACTTAGCTTAGTCAGCCAGCTAGCTGGATACAACCTTTTGGCCTTAACTAGATGAAAAAAGCAATATTGTGAGGTAGTCAAAATTGATTGGAAATTACTGGAAATAAATGTTATTGAGGTTATTAATACTGTAGGAACAAAAACAGGCCCATTTTATGTGTTTTTATGATTTTTTAAGAAAAAATCCAGATCCAAAACCAAAACACAAAAACAAAACACGGAGGTGAAGTTTTGGCAAAACCAATCCAGATCCAAAACCAGGGTAGATCCAGATCCCAAACCAAAACCAAAACACGGGGGTCGGCGTACATCTCTAATTTCAACGTCAGATACAGTAATTCATCTGTCTATCTTATGGGGAGTTTATCTCGCAGAGTATGGCTAAAATAAGACAAAACTCATTTTGGAGTTTTCCAAATTTTTAATACAGAATGCACTTATTTGTAAGAAAATTGGTGCCCAATAAATTGTTTACCCATTTATTTATTTTTTGCACTTTAGACAATGACATAATCAGTATAAAGAAGTAGTTTATACATGAGTGGACATGATGTAGGAAAAAGTATAGTACATTACCCCATGACTGACATGTCAGCAAGCATTAATTGATCTTACAATTTTGTAACAGTTGCATAAAGTTGTGAACAATGGTATGGAACTTCCACATAATGATGCTTTTAGTGGTTGGATGCATTACTATTTTACAATCTTTTATAAACCTTGTGTTTTATTCTTCTCATGTATTGTCTTAAATAAGTTATAATGTAATTAATCAATGCCTTCTAAGGGCCTATATGCACTAATTAGAGTAAATTGTTCATCATTTAGCATTAAGCTGAGAATAATAAATAAACTATTACAATCAAAGAGTGCTTCTTGTGATTAGGAAGCAGAATTACTATTCTCTATTAATGGTACTAAATTATTACATTTGCAGATTTTTTTTTTTCTTTAAAGATTGTTGGAAAGAATTACCTGTACATTGTGTCGCCTTAAAAATATATATCAAGGATATGTTTTCAATAACAAAAAAACAATGCATTACTTATCTTTAATGGTGAAAATGTTATTCAATGAAATATGAAAGTATTTGACTAATGCATTTAGAAAATATTTAGATTATACAACAATGTATTTCCTTGTACTCTGTAAATACGACAAATCAGATTTTAAAGTATTTTTAAGCATGAGCCCAAAGTTCGATTATGAGCCTGGAGCAGGAGCTGAACTGTGATCTATCTGCTTTCCTTTATCTTACTGGTATAGTATGACTGTTATGGAGGAGTCAGGGGCGTTTCTAGAAAGGAGGGGGCCCGTGTGCAGTCTCCCACACGGGCCCCCTTTCCTCCATCCGGCGGCCGGCTGCGCACTGAGCGGTGCGCGGCCATCGCCGCACTTATAGACTCTGGGCACTAGAGTGTGCCCAGAGTCCATAGCGCATGCACAGGTCACTGGGAAAATGGACGCGGTGACCATTTTTCCTGTACTGCGCATGTGCAAACAACGGGAAAATTACCACCGCCATTTTCCAGCCGTTTTTACAGGCGCAGACACCGGAGCCGGTGTGGGCCCCCCCTGCACCCAATATAAATACGCCCCTGGGAGGAGCACTGAGAACCCAATAGAGCAAGGTACAAATAACTGACATAGAGGACCTGATTCAGAGGTGCACCAGACACCACCACGGCAGTGTCTGATGCCCCTTTTACACTTGCTCCAATAACCCCGGTTTTCGCAGCAACCTGGGTTACTGTGCAGTGTGAAAGGGCCGGGTTGAAGTAAGCCGGGTCGAGCAACCCGGCATTTCAACCCTGGTCATGAGAAGGGTTGAACGCGTGTTCAACCCTGCTCATGATGCAGTGTGAACGAGTAACCCAGGTCCCGTTCTCTGCATAGGAAGAGCCGATGCTTGGAGATGAGATCATCTCCAAGCGCCAGCTCGTCACGTGATGCCGATGGTGTCATCGACCCGGCATTAGTGTTGGGTCGGGCCGTCAGTCTGTATGGGGTCTCAGCCATGTCACACCCGGGATGGGCGTGTGAACAAAACCCCGGGTGTGACCCGGCAGTCAAATGTAACTGTTGCAGCAATAAAATGCAAATGCTAGTTTCAGCCTTTCCTTTAGCATGTACCAGAACGTGCAAGCCCTGAGACGAGCACTTTCAGTGCCTGTGCATGCTGTAACACCTAAAGTGGTTCTGACTGGATAATCCACCATTGAAACTTGCACCAGCCCTTTGGCAGGTGCAGAGTCTCTGAACATGGCCTCTGTGGCTGCGGCACTGTGTATGAGAACGCAGCTATCACTGACAAGCCTGTGACACTCCCATAAAACGCCCACGTGACAACATTTTTTGCATTCTCTTCAGACCACCTCCCATGGTTTTACTAATCCAGTTCTGATACCAGCGGTCCTGTACGCAAAAGTGCATTTGTGCGCACACTCAGGGTAACGCATGCATCGTAGAGGTTTGCGTGAACATCAGCATTGCATGCACTTAGCGTGCTCCTATAAATCAGGCCCAGAGGCTGATGTAGAGTTGATTGCAAAATGATCCACTTAAACTGTGCTCTTGTCTTAAAATTAGGGGTGAGCGGGTTCGGATTTCTGAAATCCGAACCCCCCCGAGCCCCCCCGATCCGAGTCCGATCCGAGTCAGGCTCGACTTTTCCCGCCTGACTCGGATCTGACATCGAGGCAAAACGTCATCATCCCGCCTTCCGAGTCTCGCGGGTTTTGGATCCTATATAAGGTACCCGCGTCGGCGCCATTTTCTCACTCGGCTGTGGACAGTGAAGAGGGAGGGTGGGAGTTAGTGCTGTGTAGTGTAGTGTAGTGTAGTGCTGCTGTTGTCCACTACTTCAAAGTCCATAGGGGCTGGCTGTGTTGTGCTGTGCTGCTGTTGTTAATAGGGGCTGTGTCCACTACTTCAAAGTCCATAGGGGCTGGCTGGACTGTGTTGTGCAGTCAGTTCCAAAGTCCTGTGCAGTGTCCCAGTCCTAAAGGGGTGCTGTAGTGTTGTCCAGGGGGTGCTCTGTCCATCAGGGGTGCTCCCCCCAAGTGCTAAAAAAATAATATATTTTCTGTGTTTGTGAATTGTGTGCGCAGTAGCCGCACGTGCATCAACAAAGTAGTGCCAAGCGTGCGCCTGTGTCATAAGTAAAGGGCCGGCTGGCTTGACCGTTAAGGGTGCTGTAACCCCCGAAAGTACACTCCAGTCCAAACCAAAAAAAAAATTATTTTCTGTGTTTGTGAATTGTGTGCGCAGTAGCCGCACGTGCATCAACAAAGTAGTGCCAAGCGTGCGCCTGTGTCATAAGTAAAGGGCCGGCTGGCTTGACCGTTAAGGGTGCTGTAACCCCCGAAAGTACACTCCAGTCCAAACCTAAAAAAAAATTATTTTCTGTGTTTGTGAATTGTGTGCGCAGTAGCCGCACGTGCATCAACAAAGTAGTGCCAAGCGTGCGCCTGTGTCATAAGTAAAGGGCCGGCTGGCTTGACCGTTAAAGGGTGCTGTAACCCCCGAAAGTACACTCCAGTCCAAACCAAAAAAAAATTATTTTCTGTGTTTGTTAATTGTGTGTGCAGTAGCCGCACGTGCATCAACAAAGTAGTGCCAAGCGTGCGCCTGTGTCATAAGTAAAGGGCCGGCTGGCTTGACCGTTAAGGGTGCTGTAACCCCCGAAAGTACACTCCAGTCCAAACCTAAAAAAAAATTATTTTCTGTGTTTGTGAATTGTGTGCGCAGTAGCCGCACGTGCATCAACAAAGTAGTGCCAAGAGTGCCCCTGTGTCATAAGTAAAGGGCCGGCTGGCTTGACCGTTAAAGGGTGCTGTAACCCCCGAAAGTACACTCCAGTCCAAACCAAAAAAAAATTATTTTCTGTGTTTGTGAATTGTGTGCGCAGTAGCCGCACGTGCATCAACAAAGTAGTGCCAAGCGTGCGCCTGTGTCATAAGTAAAGGGCCGGCTGGCTTGACCGTTAAAGGGTGCTGTAACCCCCAAAGTACACTCCAGTCCAAACCAAAAAAAAATTATTTTCTGTGTTTGTGAATTGTGTGCGCAGTAGCCGCACGTGCATCAACAAAGTAGTGCCAAGAGTGCGCCTGTGTCATAAGTAAAGGGCCGGCTGGCTTGACCGTTAAAGGGTGCTGTAACCCACAAAGTACACTCCAGTCCGAACCAAAAAAAAATTTATTTTCTGTGTTTAGCCGCACGTATATATCAAATCGATATAACATAAATGGAGGACCAAACTTTCTCCGATAAAAATAAAATAGAGAAAGATCAAGAACCACTTCCTCCTAGTGCTGAAGCTGCTGCCACTAGTCATGACATAGACGATAACATGCCATCAACGTCGTCTGCCAAGGCCGATGCCCAATGTCATAGTAGAGGGCACATACAATCCCAAATGGCAAAGTTCAGGAAAATGACCTTGAAAAAGACATTTAAATCAGCTGAAGAGAAACGTAAACTTGCCAATATGCCATTTACGACACGGAGTGGCAAGGAACGGCTAAGGTCGATCCCTAGTATGTTCATGACTAGTGGTTCAGCTTCACATGACGATGGAAGCACTCCTCCCACTAAAAAAATCAAAAGAGTTAAGCTGGCAAAAGCACAGCGAAGAACTGTGCTTTCTAAGAAGATATCACAAATCCCCAAAGAGAGTCCAAGTGTGGTGGTGGTTGCGATGCCTGACCTTCCCAGCACTGGACGGGAAGAGGTGGCTCTTTCCACCATTTGCACGCCCCCTGCAAGTGCTGAAAGGAGCACCCACAGTCCACTTGCTGATATGCAAATTGAAGATGTCACTGTTGAAGTACAACAGGATGAGGATACTGGTGTAGCTGGCGCTGAGGAGGAAGTTGGCGAGGAGGATTCTGATGGTGATGTGGTTTGTTTAAATCAGGCTCCGGGGGAGACAGTTGTTGTCCGTGGGATGAAAAAGCCCATCACGGTCATGCCTGGGCAGAAGACCAAACATTCCACCTCTTTGGTCTGGCAATATTTCTATCCAAATCCGGACAACAACTGTCTTGCCATATGTACCATATGTAAAGGTGAAATAAGTAGGGGTAGGGACGTCAACCACCTAGGAACATCCTCCCTTATACGGCACCTGCAGCGCGTTCATAAAAAGTTACTGTCAAGTTCAGAAACTTTGGCTCAGACCGTAAGCAGTCCAGGGACACCTAAATCCCGTTGTCCTGTTGTATCCAAGCGCCTGCAAACCACACCGTCAACTCCCTCCTCGTCAATTTCCTCCTTAGTCAGGATCGGAAGTAGTCCTGCAGGCCATATCACTGGCATGACTGACTCTCCTATCCGGGATTCCTCCGGAGGATCCTGCATTGCTACGCCTACTGCTGCCGCTGCTGCTGTTGCTGCTGCTGCTGGGAGTCGTTCATCATCCCAGAGAGGAAGTAGGAACACCACTACTTTTACTAAACAATTGACCCTCCAACAGTCCTTAGCGAGGAGGATGAAGTACGACAGCAGTCATCCTGAAGCAAAACGTATAACTGAGGCCTTGACTGCTATGTTGGTGTTAGACGTGCGTCCGGTATCCGCCATTAGTGCAGTGGGATTTAGACAATTGATGGAGGTAGTGTGTCCCCGGTTCCAAATCCCGTCTAGATTCCACTTCACTAGGCAGGCGATACCGAGACTGTACAGAAACGTCAGAAAAAGTGTCCTCAGTGTCCTGAAAAATGCCGTTGTACACAATGTCCACTTAACCACGGACATGTGGACAAGTGGAACAGGGCAGACTAAGGACTATATGACTGTGACAGCCCACTGGGTAGATGTATCACCTTACGCAGCAACAGCAGCAGCGTCACCAGTAGCAGCATCTCAGAAACGCCAGCTCGTTACAAGGCAGGCTACGCTGTGTATCACCGGTTTCAGTAAGAGGCACACCGCCGACAACCTCTTAGAGAAACTGAGGGAAATCATCGCCCAGTGGCTTACCCCACTTAGACTCTCCTGGGGATTTGTGATATCTGACAACGCCACCAATATTGTGCGGGCATTACATCTGGGCAAATTCCAGCACGTCCCATGTTTTGCTCACACAATAAACTTGGTGGTGCAGAATTTTCTGAAAAGCGACAGGGGCGTGCAGGAGACGCTTTGGGTGGCCCGAAAAATTTCTGGCCACTTTCGCCATTCAGCGACTGCGTGCCGAAGACTGGAGCGCCAGCAAACACTCTTGAACCTGCCCCGCCATCACCTGAAGCAAGAGGTTGTGACGCGGTGGAACTCAACCCTCTATATGCTTCAGAGGATGGAGGAGCAGCAAAAGGCCATACAAGCCTATACATCCACCTATGACATAGGCAAAGGAGGGGGTATGCACCTGACTCAAGCGCAGTGGAGAATGATTTCCGTGTTGTGCAAGGTTCTTCAGCCCTTCGAACTTGCCACACGTGAAGTCAGTTCAGACACTGCCAGCTTGAGTCAGGTCATTCCCCTCATCAGGCTTTTGCAGAAGCAGCTGGAGAAAGTGAAGGAGGAGCTAAGACGGAGCGATTCCGCTCGGCATGTGGGACTTGTGGATGAAGCCCTTCATTCGCTTTGCCAGGATTCCAGGGTGGTCAATCTGTTGAAATCAGACCACTACATTTTGGCCACCGTGCTCGATCCTAGGTTTAAAGCCTATGTGGTGTCTCTCTTTCCGGCCGACACAAGCCTGCAGAGGTGCAAAGACCTGCTGGTGAACACACTGTCAGCTGAAGCGGAACGTGACACGTCAACGGCTCCTTCTTCATTTTCTCCCGCAACTGGGGCTGCCAGGAAAAAACTTAGGTATCCTAAGCAACCCGCTGGCGGTGATGCAGGGCAGGCAGGACCAAGTTTGGACATCTGGTCCGGACTGAAGGACCTGGCAACAATTTCTGACATGTCTACTGTCACTGCATATGATACTGTCACCATTGACAGAATGGTGGAGGATTACATCGGTGACAGCATCCAAGTAGGCATGTCAGACAGTCCATACCTGTACTGGCAGGAAAAAGAGGCAATTTGGAGGCCCCTGTACAAACTGGCTCTATTTTACCTGAGTTGCCCCCCCTCCAGTGTGTACTCCGAAAGAGTGTTTAGTGCAGCCGGGAACCTTGTCAGCGAAAGGCGTAGGAGGTTGCTTCCACAGAATGTGGAGAAGGTGATGTTCATCAAAATGAATTATCAGCTCTTCCAGGGAGACCAGCCTCCAGAAGGTACAGAGGGACCTGTGGTGGTGGATTCAAGTGGGGACGAGTTAATACTTTGTGAGGATGAGGATGTACACACTGAAGAGGGTGAGGAATCGGTGGATGAGGAGGATGAGGATGACATCTTGCCTCCGTAGAGCCAGTTTGTGCAGGGACACATTAATTGCCAGCTTGTTTTGTGGGGGCCCAAACGAACCAATCATTTCAGCCACAGTTGTGTGGCAGACCCTGGCGCTGAAATGATTGATTTGTTAAAGTGTGCATGTCCTGTTTATACAACATAAGGGTGGGTGGGAGGGCCCAAGGACAATTCCATCTTGCACCTCTTTTTTTCTTTGCATTATGTACAGTTTGGGGCCTAGTTTTTCTAACTGCCATCCTGCCTGCCACTGCAGTGTCACTCCTAGATGGGTCACGTGTTTGTGCCGCCCACTCGTGTCGCTTAGCATAGTCATCCAGCTACCTCGGTGCAACCTTTTGGACATAAAAACACTATTGTGAGGTGTGAGGTGTTCAGAATAGACTGGAAATGAGTGGAAATTAAGGTTATTGAGGTTAATAATAGCATAGGAGCAGAAAAACCTACAAATTCTGTGATTTTAGCTGTTTTTATGCTTTTTTTCAAAAAAATACAGATCCAAAACACAAAACCCAGAACCCAAAACACGGAAGGGTGGTTTTGGCAAAACCAATCCAGATCCAAAACACGAAGAAAGATCCAGATCCAAAACCAAAACACAAAACACGAAAAGTGGCCGGTGCACACCCCTACTTAAAATATGTGTAAATCAGCATGAGTTAAAAAGTGCATCTGTTAAAGCGCATGAAGATGGCTTAAGTGTATAAATGATGATAATTGCAAAGTGTATAAATGATGATAACTGCAAAGTGTATAAATGATGATAACTGCAAAGTGTATAAATGATAATAACTGCAAAGTGTATAAATGATGATAACTGCAAAGTGTAAAAAATTGTTATGTCAAAGAGGTATAAACAAATACACCTACAATCCCCATCTGATAAAACATTGACCATTCTAGTGACCCCTAGAAAATGCATGCAGCACTCTAGTGACAGATATGCAATGCAGGAACAATTCTAGTGACCAATATACAATACACAGGGACCATTCTCATTACCAATATACAAAATCGGGACCATTCTAGTCACTGATATGCTATATAGGAGACATTCTAGCGACCAGTATAGAAAGCAGGGACCAGTCCCATGATTGATATATAATGCAGGGACCGTTCTAATGACCGATATATAAAAACAATCCTAGTAATGGGTATAGAATACAGGAACTATTTTAGTGACTGGTATACAATACAGGGACCATTCTAGTAATCAGTATACAAGGAAGTCACCCAACTCTGATAGCCAGTAAGCAATGTAAATAATTTCCATGGCAGGAGCCCTCTCTCCATAGCAGATAGCATGGGATCGGACCAGATACAGAGGTCCAGGCAAGAGTGAAGCTAGGCTTTTTGTCACCCAGGGCAAATACTCAGCTTGGTGCGCCCCTCCCTTTTAGATAGTAGTCAGCCATGGCTAGCTTGGATACAGCTTTCAACATTGTAAAGAATTAAATGTATGTAGGATTAGGAAAAACCCAATTTTTAGTCCCGTTACATTAAGATGCCAGGTACTGCTGTATTTTTTTCTATTGCTCTGGGGTTTCCACACTTTCCAGTGGTGCACGCAGGCTCCACTATTTCACCCATTACAGTGACCGTCATACTATGCAGAGAGTATCTCAGTGATCGCCATATAATACAGAGACCATCAGTGACTTCCATGTAATGCAGATAGCGTTGCAGTGACCAACAAATAATGCAGAAAGCATCGCATTGCCAGCCATATAATGCATAGAGCACAGGGCTGGATTTACCGCTCTGTAACCTAAGCGCCCACCTACGACCCAGCAGGTCCCAAGGGGCCCGTGGTCGTGGCCCCCGAAATCCAGTCCTGTGAAGCAGCTGCAGTCACAACATCAAGTTACCGATGTGAAGCAGGAAGACATCGTCGTCGGCCAGCATCTTCCTTTACTTCTCACTGAGAACATTTGCCTCCAGGCGCATTTGCCTCCGCATGAGCTGCTGAAAGGATTACCAGCTTCCTTATTAGTGTACTCGTCATGACTACTGGGCAGCTAATACTACAGGCAGTGAGGGGCATACTGTGTGTTTCTCTGCCACATTGACCTGTGACAGGGAGATAAGTGAGTCACGTGAGTTTTGTATGGAGTGGAGGAGGAGGGGGTTACTGTGCAAACTGCCAAGAGATGAGCTCTGCTGAGTGAGTGATATCAGTGTTGGAGGTACAGTGGGTCTCATTCAGACCCAGTCGCAAGCGCCAATGCACTCGCAACCGGGTCGATGGTCCCCACAGAGCATGCGCACAATGGAGCCGGCTCCGCTGTGCGCATGCGTGAGACCCGGCTAGCGATGGGCGCTCCGTTGCTAGGGGTCTCGTAGCAAACGGGGCGAGCTGTCGATGTTGTGTGACAGCTCGCCCCATTTGCTGGGCGGGCCGGGGGCATGCCTGGCCATACAGAGGCGTTCCAGTCAGAACACTTGCCGTTTGGGGGCGGCCCCACTGACATTATTGATGATGTCAGTGGGGAACTTCCTGCTCAAACAGAGCAGGTAGTTCCCTGGGGCTTACGAGTGCCCAGACCCAACCATCGCAACCATCACCCTGATCGCAAGCTAAGCTGTGGGTGGTAACCCACAGCTTAGCTTGCGACCTGGAGGTAGCACTTCAAAACAAGAAGTGCCCGCCCTCATTCAGAGTGAGCGATCGCTTCTTGCGATCGACTTTGAATGAGGTCCAGTATGTGCTGGCAGTGTAATGTGGTGATGCAGTGGATGCTGGTGGTATAGTGGGTGTTGGCAGTGTTAAGGCAGTGCTTGTGGTACAGTGTGTGCTGGCAGTGTATGGCAGTGCTGGTGGTACAGTGGGTGCTGGCAGTGTAATGGCAGTGCTGGTGGTACAGTGGGTGCTGGCACTGCAATGTCAGTGCTGGTGGTGCAATGGGTGCTGGCAGTATAATGGCAGTGCTGGTGGTAGAGTGGGTGCTGGCAGTGTAATGGCAGTGCTGGTGGTAGAGTGGGTGCTGGCAGTGTATTGGCAGTGCTGGTGGTGCTGGCAGTGTAATGGCAGTGCTGGTGGTACAGTGGGTGCTGGCAGTGTAATGTCAGTGCTGGTGGTACAGTGGGTGCTGGCAGTGTAATGTCAGTGCTGGTGGTACAGTGGGTGCTGGCACTGCAATGTCAGTGCTGGTGGTGCAGTGGGTGCTGGCAGTATAATGGCAGTGCTGGTGTTACAGTGGGTGCTGGCAGTGTAATGGCAGTGCTGGTGTTAGAGTGGGTGCTGGCAGTGTATTGGCAGTGCTGGTGGTGCTGGCAGTGTAATGGCAGTGCTGGTGGTACGGTGGGTGCTGGCAGTGTAATGTCAGTGCTGGTGGTACAGTGGGTGCTGGCAGTGTAATGGCAGTGCTGGTGGTAGAGTGGGTGCTGGCAGTGTATTGGCAGTGCTGGTGGTGCTGGCAGTGTAATGGCAGTGCTGGTGGTGCAGTGGGTGCTGGCAGTGTAATGTCAGTGCTGGTGGTACAGTGGGTGCTGGCAGTGTAATGTCAGTGCTGGTGGTGCAGTGGGTGCTGGCAGTGTAATGGCAGCGCTGGTGATGCAGTGGGTGCTGGCAGTGTAATGTGGTGATGCAGTGGGTGCTGGCAGTGCAATGAGCAGTGAGTCAGTAATGCTAACCATTACACCATGTAAAGCTTTGAATATAAGAAGGAAAATTGACAAATAATGTATCTGGCATGAATCAGGAACAAAAATATAGTGTGTTGGATTGTTTGTGGGAAGGGGGCCCACAACTGGCATCTTGCCTAGGGCCCCATGAGGTCTACATCTGGCACTGATAGAGCGTCTCAATGACTGCCATGCAGGCAGCATCGCAGTGACTGCCAGATAATACAGAGGGCATCTCAGTGAATGCCATATAATGCAATGTAGCGCATTGACTGCCAAATAATGAAGAGACCATCACTGCCTTTGATCTAATGCAGAGAGCATCGCAGTGACCTCCATATAATGCAGAGAACATTGCAGTGACCACCACATAATGTAGAGTGCATAACAGAGACCGCATATAATGCAGAGAGCATTGCAGTGACCGCCATATAAGGCAAAGTGTGTAGCAGAGACCACCATATAATGCAGAGTGTTCCAGTGCCTGCCCTATCATGCAGAGACCATCAGTGACCACTATATAATACAAAAACCATTGCAGTTATCACCATATAATGCAGAAACCATGAGTATCCTCCATACAGTGCTAGACCATGTAGAGTCCTGGGCGAAAAGTCTCTTTGCTGTCCCCCTTTAAAAAAAATATCTATACAGTTTTTTTGTGTGTACTAAATAAAAGTACACCTTACCTATATTGTGGTGTCTCTGCAAAGGGGAACCTCTAAAAAAATTCTCCCCCCAGGGCAGATGGTGCCTTCAGTCAGTATTCACTGTTCATGTAGGAAATCCCATAGTCCGGAAGACACCTGTTTTTGTAGGAAAATAATCAATGTCATCATCATACTACTGCAGGACATCACTAAAATGGCATTAAAAGGAGAGGTTATAATCATGGGAGATTTTAATCTACCTGATATAAACTGGGAGGTGTCTGTGGTAAGTTCCACTAGAAGTAGGGATATCCTAAATTCATTGCAGGGAGCCTCCCTCCAGCAATTGGTGAGCGAGCCCACTCGGAAAGACGCAATATTAGACTTAATACTTACAAATGGAGACCGAATATCTGATGTAAAAGTGGGTGAAAACTGGGATCCAGTGATCATCAAGCAGTATGGTTCAGAATAAAGACAGATACTGACTCACCCCATACAAAAACAAAGGTGTTAGATTTTAGGAAGGCTGATTTTGCAGGGATGGGAAGATGTGTAAGCGAATCTTTGGCAGAGAGGAGGAACTTGAAAGGAGTGCAGGAGAGGTGGGGAAATGTAAAAAGTGCAATATTAAAGGCAACAGACCTTTGTATCAAAAGGGTTAAGAAAACCACAAGGAAAAGGAAGCCAGTGTGGTTTGGGAAGAGGCAGCAAGTAATGTGAAAGCAAAAAAGATGGCTTTTCGGAAATACAAGCAGACGCAAAATAATGAGGACAAAGAGGTGTATCTTGTAAAACAGAAGGAGGCCAAGAAAGTAATCAGATGTGCAAAGGCAAAAGCTGAGGAGAAAATGGCACAGTCAGTGGGTAAAGGGGGCAAAACTTTTTTAAAGTATATAAGCGAAAGGAGAAAAACATAACGTGGAATAAAGAGAATAAAGACAGAAAGAGGGAGTCTTGTTGAGGTAGACAATGTAATAGCTGATCATCTTAATAATTATTTTTGTTTAGTATTCACTACTGAGAGAGAGGGAAAGGGGCCACAGTTAAGTTGCAGGTGTAATCAGAAAAAGGAGATAGGAACAAGCCCATTTACAGAGGAGAAGATCCTATCAGAACTCTCAAAACTGAAAGTGGATAAATCAATGGGACCAGATGGGATACATCCAAGGATACTAAAAGAGCTTAAAGGGGTGCTGGTAACTCCATTAATTATTCAATCAGTCACTAGCTACTGGAGTAATTCCAGAGGACTAGAAAAGAGCAAATGTTGTCCCAGTGCACAAAAGTGGAAGCAAGGAAGAGGCAAGCAACTACCGACCAGTGAGCCTTACATCAGTAGTAGAGAAATAGATGGAAACACTCTCAAAAGAAAGAGTCGCAGATTATCTCAAATCCAGCAATTTGCAGGATCCCAAACAGCATGGATTTACTGGGGGGAGATCATGTCAAACAAATCTTATTTACTTTTTTGACTGGGTGACTAAGAAAATAGATAAAGGGGGGCCATAAATATAGCTTATCTAAACTTTAGTAAGGCTTTTGACACTGTTCCACATTGCTGACTGTTAAACTGGAAAGCATGGGATTAGATACAAATATAGTTGAATGGATAAGATCATGGCTGCAGGATAGGAACCAGAGAGTTGAAGTAGACGGAGTGCAGTCTCAAGAAGGAAATGTTACCAGTGGAGTCCCTCAGGGATCTGTACTTGGACCAGTGCTTTTTAATATCTTTATTTGTGACATTACTAATGTTATTGAAGGGAAACTATGCCTTTTTGCAGATGACACAAAGGTATGCAACAGGGTAGACACAGCAGAAGTAGTAAATCAAATGATTGATGATCTAGGTAGGCTAAAGGAATGGAAGGGTGTGGTTCATTCATTAGGTCTACATTGTCTAGATAGACAATGTTTGGGTAGACAATGGAAGATAGACAGGCAATAGATAGACAGGGACTGAATGTCGACCGGGTCTGAAGGTCGACACACTGAAGGTTGACTGGTAACAAGGTTGACAGGTACTGAAGGTCAACATGCAATAGGTCGACAGGTACAGAAGGGCGACAGGCAATAGGTCGACAGGTACTAAATGTCGACAGGTAATAGGTCGACTGGGACTGAAGATCAACAGGGTCAGAAGGTCGACACACTAAAGGTCGACTGGTAACAAGGTCGACAGGTATGAAGGTCAACAGTGACTGAATGTTTACAGTGTCAGAAGGTCGACACACTAAAGGTCGACTGGTAACAAGGTCAACAGGTATGAAGGTCGACAAGCAGTAGGTCGACATGGAACAAGGTTGACATGTACTGAAGGTCAACATGGTCATTAGGTCAACACTCATATGGTCAATATGCAAATGGTCGACACATGGTTTGTTTTGTTTTTAGCCCTAATCTTTACCCTAACCCTAACCCTCCACTTGGTGCATAACCCTAACTGTCGGGGTAAGTGCCTAACCCTAACTGTTGACGTAAGTGCCTAACCCTAACTGTTGGAGTAAGTGCCTAACCCTAACCGTCGGAGTAAGTGCCTGACCCTAACTGTCGGGGTAAGTGCCTAACCCTAACCATCAGAGTAAGTGCCTAATCCTAACAGTCAGAGTAAGTGCCTAACCCTAACCCTGACACTAACCCTAACCCTAAAAAAAAAAGTGTCCACCATTTGACTATATGAGTGTCGACCTACTGCCTGTTGACCTTGTTACTAGTCGACCCATTGGAGTAAGTCCCTAACCGCCAGAGGAAGTGCCTAACCCTAACCCTGACACTAACCCTTACCCTAAAAGAAAAAAAAAGTGTTGACCATTTGACTATATAAGTGTTGACCTACTGCCTGTCGATCTTCATACCAGTCGACCTTTAGTGTGTTGACCTTCTGACCCTGTCGACCTTCAGTCCATGTCGACCTACTGCCTGTCGACCTTCATACCTGTCGACCTTTTTACCAGTCGACCTTTAGTGTGTCAACTTTCGGACACTGTTGACCTACTGCATGTCAACCTTCATACCTGTCGACCTTGTTACCAGTCAACCTTTACTGTGTTGACCTTCTGACCCTGTCGACATTCAGTCCCTGTCGACCTACTGTTTGTCGACCTTGTTACCAGTCGACCTGTAGTGTGTCGGCCTTCTGACCCTGTCGACATTTAGTCCCTGTCAACCTTCAGTACCTGTCGACCTTGTTACTAGTCGACCTTCAGTGTGTTGACCTTAAGACCCTGTCGACCTTCAGTCCCTGTCTATCTATTGCCTGTCTATCTTCCATTGTCTACCCAAACATTGTCTATCTAGACCGTGTAGACCTAATGACCGGGTACCGAACGTGGCAACTACAGTTTAATGGCAAAAAATGCAAGATCATGCACTTGGGTCTCAAAAATCCAAAGGTTAAATATAGTATTAATGGCACTATACTGGAAACTACTGAAGAGGAAAGGGATCTAGAAGTCACTATTTCAGGTGACTTAAAGGCAAGCAAACATTGTAACAAAGCAATGAGGAAGGCAAGTCAGATGCTTGGGTGCATAGGGAGAGGAATCAGTAGCAGAAAGAAAGAAGTGATAATACCACTGTATAGGTCATTGGTACGTCCTCATCTCGAATACGGTGTTCAGTTCTGGAGGCCGTATATCCAGAAGGATATTAATACATTAGAGACTGTACAAAGAAGGACAACTAAAGTGGTGCAAGGTCTACACCACAAAATGTTCCAGGAAAGACTAAAAGACCTTAATATGTATAGTTTGGAGCAGAGAGGGGATAGGGGGGACATGATAGAAACGTTCAAATATATAAAGGGTTTTAACAAGGTAAAGGAAGGAGACATTCTTCAAAGAAAGAGAAGTATTAGAACAAGAGGACATGTTCTAAAACTGGAGGGTGGTAGGTTCAGGGGAAATTTGAGGAAAAATTACTTCACAGAAAGAGTAGTGGAGGGGAATAGCCTCCCATCAGAGGTGGTAGAGGCTAAGATAGTAGAGCAATTTAAACATGCATGGGATAGACATAAAGATATCCTGCAGAAGACGTAAGGATCAATAAGGGTTGAGGTAATAATATGTTTAAAAATGGGGCAGACTAGATGGGCCAAGTGGTTCTTATCTGCTGTCAAATTCTATGTTTCTATGTTTAAGGTTCAACAAGACTTGTACCCCTGTGTCCCCTCCAGCCTCATGCTCCATATCTCTCCAGCCTCGTGCTCCCAGCATTACTTCCAGCCTCGTGATTCCTGAGTCACCTCCTGCTCCATGTGTCATTTCAGCCACATGCTCCCTGTGTCACCAAACTCCTGCTCCCTGTGCATTTCCATCTATATCCTCCCCCTGTGTCTCTTCAGTAGCCTCATCCCCCTATGTGTCTATTCAGCCACCTCCTTTCCCCTATGCCTCTCCATCTGCCTCTTCTCCCTTCTCTCTCCAGCAGCCTCATCAGTCCTCCTGGGTAACAACAGGGGACTAATCCCCATTGTTACCCTCCAGCAGACTAATTAACCCTTCAATTCCCCTGCATTTCTACAGCAGGCCTCATCCCCCTCCCCATGTCTCTCTGGCTCCAGCTCCCCACGTGTTACTTTAGCTCTTCCCTGTCACTCCAGCTCCCCACGTGTTACTTTAGCTCTTCCCTGCCACTCCAGCTGCCCCATGTGTCACTTTAGTTCCACAATTACACTACAGCCCCCCCATATATCACTCCTGCTCTCTCCTGTGTCACAGAGTCTAGCCCCCCTTATATCACTCCTGCCCCCTCCTGTGTCGCAGAGACTAGCCCATCCATATATCACTCCTGCTCCCTCCTGTGTCACAGAGTCTGGCCCCCCACCTATCACTCCTGCTCCAACCGTGCCCCTCCCATTACACCCATAATACCTATTCTGCTGACTGCATTCTCCCTGTCTGTAAGATCTCACTCATGCTGGGAGAAAGGGAGGGTCTGCAAACTGCTTGCTACTGTAAAAGTGTATTCAACAGTGTAAATACACTTGTGAAATGGCAAATAGCTTGCACACTCTCACTTTCTCTCAGCAAGAGCTCTTACAGACAGGGAGATCAGATTAGACACTGCAGAGAGCCAACAGGCAGCTGACATCATCCACCCTGGCTGATAGGGCTACATCCTGCTGCTGCATCTACAATAGGCGGGCTGCGCTGCTCCTCTTCTCATGACAGCCAGCTCTTCTTCACATCTAAGGTGCGGGACGTGATGTCACATTTGCGCCTTATAGTCAGGAAGAAGGAAGCAGCGAGCAGCAGACTCAGTGTGCGGAAAGGCTACTGCTCGCTTCCCATGGGGCTACAAAGTAAAAAAAAAAAGGGCCTCGGTGCCCCCCCCCCCCCCTTGAATCCGCCACTAATCACAGGTATGTGACAGGTGTCTGGAACACAGAGAGAAAAATGCTCCCCGGCCACTCTGACTGAACAAATAACATGTCTCCCAGGCCGCAGAGTGTGTGATGCAGCATGCAGCTGCAGCTACCTGGTGGCCCCCTATCTTTAAAATTGTAGCGGCCTGGGGGGCAGATGTCACCCTGCCCCCCAGCCCAGCCCGCCCCTATTTGCAGCTATATTAAACAATATTATCTACGAGCGCCTGAACAGTGGCCCTGATTCAGAGCCGGACGCTCTGACAGAGCGCTCGCTCTGAATCAGGGCCGGGCTATTTCTTTTTTTAGAACGGCCTCCTGGCCGCTCGCATAGCTGTGGGTGACCACCCACAGCTATAGCGAGCGGCCAGGAAGATGGTCGCGATGGTCAAGACCATCGCGACCATCGCGCTTGCAACCAGACCTTTGTGGTAGGGTCTCGTTGCCACAAGCCCCAGAGAGATTTCGGCTCCCTAAGAGACTCCCTACTCTCTCAACAAATCTCATGTAAGCACGGAAGGAGCATTAAACCCTGTGCTACAGTACTGTTACTGAGACTTATAGGGGTATTCAATATGGGAGCGATAACATTGTTTTGTGCGTTAATATCGCACTTATGACGTCATTATCGCAGGTTTTAGTTTTACACCGTATTCAATTTCAAAGACTTATCGCAGTTTTGAAAAGTCTTTGATAAAAAATGGTGATAACTTTTCACCATTGAATAGGTGTCGAAAAAAAGTGCAGAATTGGGGTTTAGGGGTGCAGGCTTAAAAAAAATAGCCTGCACCCCTGGGAAGGACATTTAAACAAGGACTGTGTCAAAAAAAGTTTTAAAAAAAAAATAGGGACACCCCAAAAAATTAATTTAAAAATTGGGGTGAAAAAAAAAAAAATGGGAAAAAAATGATTAACAATAGGGAAATAGGTTCAGGGCTATTCTGCAAGTATGCGGCAGGTGTTTTCTAGAATAGATTTATAGCGGCAGGTGCACTATTGCAGAATTTTTAAAAACTTACTTTAGGGACTTAAAAATATGCTAGTACCCATTTTCATGTACCCCAAATTTGATGGGACCACTTAAAAAAATTAAAAAAATAACCTAAGTGCTCTTCTGCATCACTTCTTCAATGTCGAGAAAAAACACCTGCTGCGGCTATTTAAATCCCCGACTTTCAATTAAAGGCTAAAACGGGGGTACCCATAGTGATCCCCAATGTTTTTACAACTTTAGGGGGGGTCTTACAATTTTTTTAAGGAAAAATTCGTAACTTTACGCAAATCCAACTTCGGAGGCTCCCATTTTCGTAAATTTGTATATTGAATACGGGGATAAGCGGGTGCGCGCCCGATACTTTAACGCAGGTAAAAAGTCCGATATGAAACGTTAACTTCGACAGTGAAGTTAACGTTTCATATTGAATACCCCTCTTACTGGGGAATTCACTTAGGCTGCGAAAAGCAAATAATTTATCACCAATTACGTCATTTTCACCTGTTTCAATTATCCCCATATTCAATTTCAAAGACTTTTCGCAGGTGCAAAAAGTCTTTGTTAAAGAACGGGGATAAGTTTTCACCATGTAATACATGGCAAAAAAAATGCAGAATTGGGGTTTAATGGTGTAGAATAAAATAAAATAGCCTGTAGCCTTTTTAATGTCCCCTAAAAGTAATATGTGTGAAAAAACAACAAAAAAAATCCTCAGGACACACCAAAAAATGTACTTTAATTTTGGGGGCAAAAAAAAAAAATGTGGGGAACAAAGTTTTAACCTAGCAAAATGGATTCACGGGGGGTCCCCAAGAATGCGCCAGGTGTTTTCTAGAATGCGGATGGTAGCGGCAGGTGCATTTTTGAAGAATTTCAAAAAATAACTTTAGGGACTTAAAAATATGCTTGCACCCATTTTCATGTATCCCAAATTTGATGGATCTAGTTATTTTTTCCCAAAAAAACCCCCTAAGTGCTATTCTGCACCACTTCTACCAACACCGCATTTATGCACCTGCTGCGGCTATTTAAAAACCTGACTACCTTCAGCAGGCCAAATCGGGGGTACCCATAGTGATCCCCCATGTCAGACCATCTTACTTACCTTTCCGCCGGGTCCCTGTTTCGCCGGATCCTAATTGAATACTGGGATAAAGCGTGCACACACCCGATACTTTGGGCTCTATTTACTACAATCCGCATTTAGAATGCAGATTGTAGTTTGATTTTATCTACTGAATTCGCATTGCGAATTCAGGCAATATCACAATTTACTAAAAATTCCTTGCAGGGACAGAGCTTGTGATAAAGCTCTGTCCCTGCGAATCCCCTCCGCACACTTATCACGGTATTTGCTCAAAAAATACTGTGACAAGTGCCTGCACATGCGCCGACCAGCTGCCATTTAGCCCCGCCCCCTGCGATCGCGACCCCCTTGCGACATCCCCTTCCCTTAATTGCACCTCCGGTGATGTCCTCCGTGGCTCCTGTCAGCTGATCTCCCATCCTGCACTGTGACCCAGTCAGCTGATGACCATGTCCCAGTGCAGGATGGGAGACCAGCTGACCGGAGGGAGGACATCACTGGAGCCCCGATCTCTGGTCCCTGGACTCAGGTAAGTTATTTTTTTTTTTTTACTATTGTATTTTTTTCGTTAGCAGTGATCAGCGTGTGGTCTGTTTAGACCACACAGCTGATCACTGGGGCCGGCTCCGGGCTCTGCTCTGCCTGTTAGAGCAGAGCAGGAGCCTGGTAACCAGAGAAGACCCTGGATAACACCATCTCCAGGTGGCGTTATTATCACAGGGCTTCCCCTGGCATATTTTCACAATTTATTTGTAGTAACTACCAGACAGATCGCATTTCCCATTACAATTATGGGAAATGCGATCTGTTTACTAAAAATATGTGAATTAGCGCTTGGAGTAGAATTTTACGAATTCTACTCCAATTGCCCTTTAGTAACTTTGGGTGATACTAAAATAATGTGAAAAGGGTTTGAAAACACCTTTTTTCACTTTATTTTAGTAAAAATAATGATAATAAATAGAGCCCGTTATCCCAGAAAAAACGGCGATGATGGCGAAAAGTCTGACCTCGGACTTTTCGCCTCAAATTGAATACCCCCCCATAGGGGTAAATTTACTAAGAATCGTGATTGACTCAATTTGCATTCATCTCGGTCTAAATCGCTGAACTCAGGTGATTTTTTCAATTCTTTTTCCAAACTTACCAACAGGCAATTTGACGATAAACGAGTTTGCCGATGGTGATGTACTGTAGGTCGGGTTTCTCGGGTGATTTTAAAGCAAGCTCGGATGAGTTATCTCTCCCTAGATTGCAGTGATTTCTCTCTGCACAACTCTCCCTAACAAACAGCAGTGAAAAGTCGGAATCTGCGAAAAAGTTGTCATTAGCTGTCATTAGCTTACTGTATCAACAAGCTGTAGCATGTTGATACAGTGTGTCCAGGGCCCTATTGGGATTACTGCGGAAAACATCGTGGTAGAAAAGATGAGTATTAGATCTGTTTTTACAGGTACTTCCTTGAGAAGGGGACGTGAACATCTGGGAACAGGTGAGTATGTGAGTGTGTATGGATGTAATAAATCAGAATGATTTGTGTATGTTTCTGACCATCTCGCAGCTCAGGGGGCTGAGAGATTGAATAGTGATTTGGACAGAGAGTTTGCTCCTATCTCACCTGAGATTGTCATCCCAATTCTTGGTAAATTTGAGAGATGTACAGTACGGTTTAGGTGAAAAGTACTTCCGATTTGGCCCGATGGTGATTCGATTTGAGATTGCTATCTCACCCGAGTTTTATGAGTGAGATGAGAGAAATCTCTCTCTAACTCACCCGACTTTGCCTTTAGTAAATTTGCAAGCAGGAAAAAAATTAATAAATCACCCAAGATGGTCATCTCGATCTATCTCGAATCTTAGTAAATTTACCCCTTAAACACTCCTTAAAATTACTCTCTTAGGACAAGAGAACCAAAACTGGCATAAATTCAAAGCAGTCTTGCTATACGTATAGTAAATTCATTGTTTGCAGAAACAAATACCTCCCGAGAGAGGATTCATTGTGCACCAACGTAGACTAGTCCTTTAGATTTCATCACTGGACCTTGATTTAAGATTAAAAAAAACCCAAGGATTAATGTTCAAGCTTTCATTGTACTAAAAGGTTAAATAAGTTATGGTTGTTTAAAGTAAAGTAATTGTAATAGAATTGTTTTTGGAATTTTCATGTAATCTGCACTATAGGAAATTGTACGATTTAAGGATTACGCGATAAATGTAAATGTCTATACTCACCCTAATATACTTCGGTGTTCAACCTGAACCCACATATGTATAAACCCTGTTAAATCTCTTAGGACAAAGGTACTGTATTGACCTTAGAGATGTATGTGTGTCTTTTTTTCTTTTTTTTGTTTAGACTGTCAATTGTTATAGACTAACTCTTGTTCACCACTTTGTTTTGCAAAACTAATTAAATCTGTGACACATTTTTTCTATTATTGTCAATTATTGTTGAAGCTGTGTAAAGGAAAGACTGGCATCTCCGTATCGGAAACACAAAGGAAATACATCTTAGCAATTTGGGAGAACCGCAGTTATACTATCAATAAGTTCCTTGGCCAATAATTATCCATTAATATCTGGGGCACTACAGGGGCAAACTTTTGGCATCATGAACAAGATACTGAGACCCATTATACGTCTTTCAGTTACCCTAGCAAGATGGATGGAGCATCACAGACTACCAATTCTCCAGGAGACATAACCTCTGAAAGATCCCATAGCATGTCAAGTACTATTTCTCCAATCACTATGCCATAGTATTTTGGGGTGCCATGGCTCCCAATTTATTCTGGTGAAGCTGGAAACCAAGAAAAGGGAAATTTACAGAGTTCCAGAACAAAATGCAGTCTATGTTCCTGTTAGGCATGTACGTGACTCTTATATTAGTCCTGCAACAGCCTTGAGGGCTGGAATTCTTGGCTAGATGCAGCCATACAACAGCTTTGAGAGCTGGCAGACAACTTGGCTAGGTGGACCTGAAGGTCAGAGATGATGAAGCGGCCTTTGGGTCATTGCAGCATCCTTGAGGGCTGGAGTAACTTGGCAGGTTGCGGCCTTTGGGCCATGTAGCAGCCTGTGGGCTGGGTAGCAGCCTTGAGGGCTGGAGTAACTTGACAGGTTGAGGCTTCTGGGTTGGGTAGCAGCATTGAGGGCTGGAGTAACTTGGCAGGTTGCTGCCTTTGGGCTGTTTAGCAGCCTGTGGGCTGGGTAGCAGCCTTGAGGGCTGGAGTAACTTGGCAGGTTGCGACCTTTGAGCCATGTAGCAGCCTGTGGGTTGACACAAGCAGTGCACGCTGGGCTGAGTACTCTGGAAACAGAGTACTGTCCGTGCCACCTGGATGACATGAACAGCAGGTGGATGGTAAGCAAACCATGCCGCCTGGATGACACAAATGACAGAAGAACACAATACAAAAGACAGGAGAACTGGCGCTCGACTGGGTGACAGGAGACTAAGCCAGAGCTGGAAACACGAATACTCTAAGAACGGCATGGAGTGAAGGGCTGGCTGTAATTTAACAGATACAGAGTCCAATCAGAAGAAGCCCTACAAGCCTCCCTAATGACAGACCAGTGTGCAGCTGGCCTGTGCACACTGACAAGACAATTAACTAGTGTGAAGCTGATACTGCACACAGGCAAACAGTTAATTCCTAAACACATGTGATCAGCACACAGACTGACAGGATGAAATGCAAAGTTCTAGTAGCAGCTAAGACTGGGAACTGCAACCAAGATGATCTGCTATCCGCAGATCCTAACAGTTCCACCTTTATTCTTTAACTTAACCATAGAAGATAGAGATTCTTCTTGAGAAATTGAAAGGAGCAGCATTATGAGAGGTATATTATTGGCCAGCCACTGAGAAATCTTCAGTGGAACAAGTATTACAAGATTAAGAATGATCTTTAAGACCAATTCTCTCTCCGAGTTAAAAATACTTTTCTATCCCCAGAGACAGATGCCCTGGGAAACCATAAGGGAATTTGCTTTGATCCTCCAAGAAGTTCTTAAGGCCATTCAACAAATCAACAAGAACGAAATCTGTCACACCAGCAAGACTCTTATAGACTCTTATAGATCAGTTCATGAAAGGCGTAAGTGGAGAGGGAGTTAAAACCCAGCTCTGGTTGTTAAGACTGCAAACCCCAGATGAGACCTTCCTGCTTTTCTATCCCCAGAGACAGATGCCTGGGGAAACCATAAGGGAATTTGCTTTGATTTTCCAAGAAGCTCTTAAGACCAATCAACAAGAATGAAATCTGTCAGACCAACAAGACTCTTATAGATCATTTCATGAAACCTGTAAGTGGAGAAGGAGTTAAAACCCAGCTGTGGTTGCTAAGACTGCAAACCCCAGATGAGACCTTCCTAACTTTTAAAGAGACCGCTATATGAGTTGTTGGAGTCATGGTAATATCAAGTGACTGGCCTATCAATAACTTTGGCAACTCAGAGTATGAAACAGATGAAGCCAGATTCCATAGATATGTTACGTCATCAGCTGACAAATCTAACCAAGGAATTGAGAGAATGGAAGCTGGAGCAAAGAAAAAAATCGAGAACAATGGAGAACAGAATGGAGATCCGCTGGATAGAATTGGAGAAACCTTCAGAGTAGGGGAAGATGTTACACAGATCAGTTCGATTCTCTAGGTCGACCTATATGTAGAAGGTGCAATAAAAGTGGGCATTTTCAAATGATACTGCTTTCAAAGAAAATCACCTTTAAACCAAGAGGTCCCACACCGAAGCAACTCTGGAGTAGGTCTGATGCAGCGGGAATGGTGGTCACACTATGTAGGGAAATGTCCAATCCTTGAAGTGGAAATCAAGGGCATCAAATTACCAGTACTTTTGGACATCGGATCTCAAGTAACCACCATCCAATCTACATGCTTTTGTCCATTTTGGGATGCCATAGAAATTTCACCACCTCCGACAACCTGGTTACATCTCTTAGCCAGTGATAGATTACAAATACCTTGTCGTGGATTTTTGGAGACTGATATAAAGATGCTGTAGGCAAAGTGCATCTGAATCAACAAGAATGTATCATTACTGGCATAAAAGAGACCAGTGATCACCCATTATTTTATGGATGAATGTATTACAGCATTGCCCAGAGGAAATTTTAACCACCCTCAAGTTAGAGCTGAAAGCTATACCAGATACTGAAAGCTTGGTATTGAGACAGACCATTAAAATGTAGCTAAATCATCAGAAGTTCTCTGACACACAAGGAAGGCTTGGAAAAGTCAGAATGGCTGAGCAATGCTCCATAATGCTAAAACCTAATTCAGAATCTATTGTGCGGTGCAAAGGTAAGATTGGTCCGAATGGGCAAGATTATGATGCAATAATAGAAATGGATCTGAGTCTCGGTCTAACCACCATCATGGACACTCATAGTGTAGTCTGGGTTAGAAAAGGAAGACTCATAAACCCACATGACCATCCAGTTAATTTCTGTCACAATCAAGGTGTCTCACCTAGCAAGGATAAACTTCCAGTACATCCTACCTCTCATTAATCCAGCTTCCCAACAGAGGACCTCATTCAGAGCCGCTCGCAAAATGTGAGCGCTCGCTCAGAGGGCCTGATTCAGAGCCGCTCGTAATCGTCCGCTCGTTCGTTCCGAGCGATGTTTGCCCAACTGCGCATGCATATGGATCGTAATACGCATGCGCGAACCAGTCAGTGCGGCCGAAAATCGTTTGTTCGCTAAATAGCGAATGCCTGCTATTTTGAGTGACAGGAGGAGGCGTATGTGGGTGGTAACAGGGGAAGGTGCTTGAAAACGGGGAGTGGAGATCAGAACGCAGGCATGCTTAAAGGTCAAAACGGGCGTTTTATGGGTGTGCATAATTAATACAGCAGCGTCATTGACCACGTCACTGGGTTATTTTATAGTCAGAACTGCTCGTAAGATTGCGGTAGGAAATACCAACCACAAGAATAGCGAACAGTTCATACGCTGGTCGATGTACTCGATTAATCTAATAAATAGCGGACATGACGTAGTATGCGAGTGGCCAGGGGGCATAGTTTCCAAAAAAACGACCGCAAGTTTTGTTCGCTCGTTCAGACATAGAGGTGTGAACAGACCGCAAAGATCGAACGGTTCATTTGAATAGCCACCCCTTTTTTCAGAACGAACGACCGCAAATAGCGACCGGCTCTGAATCAGGCCCTGAATGAGGGTGGCCGCATCTAAAAAATGATCCAGCCTCCAGGCCGCTCGCTAGGCTGTGGGTTACCACCCACAGCCTTAACGAGCGACCAGGATGATGGTCGCGATGGTCAAGACCATCGCGACCTTCGGGGCTTGCGATGAGACCCTTGTGGTAGGATCTCATCTGCCGCAAGCCCCAGAGAGCTTTCGGCTCTAATAGAACCAGAAGCTCTCCCACTGACATCACTGGTGATGTCAGTGAGGCCGCCCACAAACGGCAAGCGTTCGCTTGGGAACGCCTCCATTTGTGAAACCACCCCCCGCCATGCTTACAAAATGGGGCGAGTTATCGATCAACATCAACAGCCGCCCCTTTTGTAGTGAGCCCTGGAGCAAGAGAATTTCTCTCTCGCTCTGGGGCTTGCGCATGCGCAGTGCGGCCGCAGCGCGTGCAAACAGCCAAACATTGACCTGCTTGAGAGCACTCAGGCGCTTGCGAGCAGGTCTAAATGAGACCCAGAGTGTGCTAGTTTTAGAAAAAATGTATGCTTCGATCGAAGTTCCTTGGTTGGAGAAGATCTTTATTAGGGGTGTGCACCGGCCACTTTTCGTGTTTTGGTTTTAGATCTGGATCTTTCTTCGTGTTTTGGATCTGGATTGGTTTTGCCAAAACCACCCTTCCGTGTTTTGGGTTCTGGGTTTTGTGTTTTGGATCTGTATTTTTTTGAAAAAAAGCATAAAAACAGCTAAAATCACAGAATTTGTGGGTTTTTCTGCTCCTATGCAATTATTAACCTCAATAACCTTAATTTCCACTCATTTCCAGTCTATTCTGAACACTTCACACCTCACAATAGTGATTTTATGTCCAAAAGGTAGCACCGAGGTAGCTGGATGACTATGCTAAGCGACACGAGTGGGCGGCACAAACACGTGGCCCATCTAGGAGTGACACTGCAGTGGCAGACAGGATGGCAGTTTGAAAAACTAGGCCGCAAACAGTACATAATGCAAAGAAAAAAAAGATGTGCAAGATGGAATTGTCCTTGGGATTATGTTGTATAAACAGGACATGCACACTTTAACAAACCAATCATTTCAGCGCCAGGGTCTGCCACAAGACTGTGGCCAAAATGATTGGTTTGTTTGGGACCCCACAAAACAAGCTGGCAATTAATCTGTCCCTGCACAAACTGGCTCTACGGAGGCAAGATGTCGTCCTCATCCTCCTCATTCACCGATTCCTCACCCTCTTCAGTGTTGTGTACATCCTCATCCTCACAGAGTATTAATTCATCCCCACTGGAATCCACCACCACAGGTCCCTCTGTATGTTATGGAGGCTGGTCTCCCTGGAAGAGTTGATAATTCATTTTTATGAACATCATCTTCTCCACATTTTGCGGAAGCAACCTCCTACGCCTGCACTAAACACTCTTTCGGAGTACACACTGGAGGGGGTGCAACTCAGGTAAAATAGAGCCAGTTTGTACAAGGGCCTCCAAATTGCCTCTTTTTCCTGCCAGTACATGTACAGACTGTCTGCATGCCTACTTGGATGCTGTCACCGATGTAAACCTTTAACAGACAGACGCATGCTTGTCGCTGCTGCTTTGAGGATGCAGGTGCGGCTACAGCCCACACAATTCACAAAGACAGAAAAAAAAGAATTTTTTATTTTTTGTGGAGCGCACTTTGAGGGTTACACCACCCTTTAACAGACAGAAGCACGCTTGTCGCTACTGCTTTGAGGATGCAGGTGCGGCTACAGCCCACACAATTCACAAAGACAGAAAAAAAAGAAGAATTTTTTTATTGTTTGTGGAGCGCACT
Source organism: Taudactylus pleione (assembly GCA_031769625.1). Classification (NCBI taxonomy): domain Eukaryota; kingdom Metazoa; phylum Chordata; class Amphibia; order Anura; family Myobatrachidae; genus Taudactylus; species Taudactylus pleione. The sequence goes on from JAUIMM010001601.1 coordinate 1,152,947, forward strand.
TTGAGGGTTACACCACCCTTTAACAGACAGACGCACGCTTGTCGCTGCTGCTTTGAGGATGCAGGTGCGGCTACAGCCCACACAACTCACAAAGACAGAAAAAAAAGAAATTTTTTATTGCTTGTGGAATGCACTTTGAGGGTTACACCACCCTTTAACAGACAGACGCACGCTTGTCGCTGCTGCTTTGAGGATGCAGGTGCGGCTACAGCCCACACATTTCACAAAGACCGAAAAAAAACAGAAGAATTTTTTTATTGTTTGTGGAGCGCACTTTGAGGGTTACACCACCCTTTAATAGACAGACGCACGCTTGTCGCTGCTGCTTTGAGGATGCAGGTGTGGCAACAGCCCACACAATTCACAAAGACAGAAAAAAAAGAATTTTTTTAATGCTTGTGGAATGCACTTTGAGGGTTACACCACCCTTTAACAGACAGATGCACGCTTGTCGCTGCTGCTTTGAGGATGCAGGTGCGGCTACAGCCCACACAATTCACAAAGACAGGAAAATAAAAGAAGAATTTTTTTATTGTTTGTGGAGCGCACTTTGAGGGTTACACCACCCTTTAACAGACAGACGCACGCTTGTCGCTGCTGCTTTGAGGATGCTGGTGCGGTTACAGCCCACGCAATTCACAAAGACAGAAAAAAAGGAATTTTTTTATTGCTTGTGGAATGCACTTTGAGGGTTACACCACCCTTTAACAGACAGATGCACGCTTGTCGCTGCTGCTTTGAGGATGCAGGTGCGGCTACAGCCCACACAATTCACAAAGACAGAAAAAAAAGAATTTTTTTATTGTTTGTGGAGCGCACTTTGAGGGTTACTCCACCCTTTAACAGACAGACGCACGCTTGTCGCTGCTGCTTTGAGGATGCAGGTGTGGCTACAGCCCACACAATTCACAAAGACAGAAAAAAAAGAAGAATTTTTTATTGTTTGTGGAGCGCACTTTGAGGGTTACACCACCCTTTAACAGACAGATGCACGCTTGTCGCTGCTGCTTTGAGGATGCAGGTGGAATCTAGACAGGATTTGGAACCGGGGACACACTACCTCCATCAATTGTCTAAATCCCACTGCACTAATGGCGGATACCGGACGCACGTCTAACACCAACATAGCAGTCAAGGCCTCAGTTATACGTTTTGCTTCAGGATGACTGCTGTCGTACTTCATCCTCCTCGCTAAGGACTGTTGGAAGGTCAATTGTTTAGTAAAAGTAGTGGTGTTCCTACTTCCTCTCTGGGATGATGAACAACTCCCAGCAGCAGCAACAGCACTAGGAGGAAGTGGTTCTTGATCTTTCCCTATTTTATTTTTATCGGAGAAAGTTTGGTCCTCCATTTATGTTATATTGATATACGTGCGGCTAAGGCGCACACAAACACAGAAAATATTTTTTTCTTTTTGTTGGAGACTAGTGCACTTTGTGGGTTACACCACCCTTTAAGAAATGAGCCAGCCGGCCCTTTACTTATGGGACACAGACGCACGCTTGGCGCTGCTCCTTTGTTGATGCACGTGCAGCCACAATGCGGCTACTGTGCACACAATTCACAAACACAGAAAAGATATATATTTTTTTTGCACTTGCGGGGAGCACCCCTGATGGACAGAGCACCCCCTTGACAACACTACAGCACCCCTTTAGGACTGGGACACTACACAGGACTTTGGAGTGGACACAGCCCCTATGGACAACTGACTGCACAACACAGTCCAGCCAGCCCCTATGGACTTTGGAGGAGTGGACACAGCCCCTATGGACAACAGCAGCACAGCACAACACAGCCAGCCCCTATGGACTTTGGAGGAGTGGACACAGCCCCTATGGACAACAGCAGCACAGCACAACACAGCCAGCCCCTATGGACTTTGGAGGAGTGGACACAGCCCCTATTGACAACAGCAGCACAGCACAACACAGCCAGCCCCTATGGACTTTGGAGGAGTGGACACAGCCCCTATGGACAACAGCAGCACAGCACAGCGCAGCACAGCACAAGACTACACTGCACTACACTACACTACACAGCCAGCCCTAACTCCCACCCTCCCTCTTCACTGTCCACAGCCGAGTGAGAAAATGGCGCCGACGCGGGTACCTTATATAGGATCCAAAACCCGCGAGACCCAGAAGGCGGGATGATGACGTTTTGCCTCGATTTCAGATCCGAGTCAGGTGGGAAAAGTCGAACCTGACTCGGATCGGCCTCGGATCGGGGGGGCTCGGGGGGGTTCGGATTTATAGATGGTGGTGACACCGACCAAGTGACAGGGGGTTTTGGCAATCATAAAAAACAGAAAATAATTTTTGTCAGTTTACAAGAGACTTTGCATGTGTGAGCATCATTCAACAATGTATCTCTATTGGGGATCATCCCCTGATTTGAAAGACACATAGACCCTTGGCTCCCACTCTAATCCAACCCTTTGAACAAATGCTGTAAGAAATGAAGACATTGGGTGTGATCTAAGATACTCACAGCCTTTTGCATAGACAAGCAAGCTGAACAGCGCATAGAAGAATCACTTACGGCCCTAAAATCTGCCTTATACTTCTCCACTCTGGATCTTACTAGTGACTCTGGAAATACACTTGTGACTCAACTGCTTTACACGAACATTTCCGACTTTTCTATAAACATTATTTATCCCCTTCCAGGTGTAGTTTGATCTGATTAAAACCTCATTCGTTGAGTCCTAAATGTGCATCTGTGGACACTTCACTCTGTGGGACTGCCCTTTAATTTAATGGTTTTGGATGCAAATCAAAACCTATGCTACTAACCACCTTCTTAATTACCTACCACTTACACCTGAATGGGCCATTCTAAAGGGGCCTATCCATTTGCCGACTTTCTGCACGATGCGACCAAAACCGGGAGGTTTTGGTTGGAACGTGCAGAAAGTCTGTAAGTGGATAGCCGGCAAAGACCAGCGATGTGCGTGCACGCTGGGTCCTTGCCGATCCCGACTATCTATTGAACATGCCCGTCAACTTGACGACAGTCATCAGGTTCGGCATGTTAATAGATAGGGAGGTCGGGCACCTGCACTGAAGACATTCAGTGAACGTCTTTCAGTGCGGTGCCCGCACCTCAGCGACATGAAAGTTTGAACTGTGGACGTTCAGACTTTCATCTTGTTAAATGGATAGGCCCTTTTAGAGTTATGACTCTGGAACTAGATATACTAGGGGCAGTAGGAAGCTCCAGCTTAGTATCTCTGCTGCTGCAAAAGAGCAATACGCCAACACTGGGTTCATCCCCACCCTCCTAGTTTATCCCTTTTTCAGGAGAAGCTGTTCTTCTTATTTTAAGATGAATTGGCTGGAGGTCTCACTCATAAGGAGACTAGAATTAAACATTTTGGGAATTATGGGAAAGCTATGTGGATACTTCTCACAGCCACTCAATTGCCAGTTAAAATTTGCTTTGACACATGGGTTGGTAGGGAACCAGGATGTTGTTAGAAGATGACCCTATTCAAGTATAAGTGATTTGATGTTTTCTGTGTGGGGTGGAAGCCGCTCTCTTTGGAGGATCATATTATGCCCCCCAACCCCCACCTCTCTTTCCCTATTTATTTATTACTACTGTAGCTTATTCTTATTTCATTTTCGAATTCTTCTTGTATTCATGACAATAAAAGAACAAAGCACGGAACAATATTTTCTTTTTTTTTATTATTGTTGCACAAATATACATGATACTTTCTCCTTGCCACCATACTAGTTAATGTTACACTACCGTTCAAAAGTTTGGGGTCACCCAGACAATTTCGGTGTTTTACCTGAAAATTTACTTTATTTATGAAATGAGTTGCAAAATTAATAGAACATATAGAGAAATTCACTTCCAAAGGGAAGTGTACATTAACAGGTGATAGAAATGCAGCTTGCGGTGCCCGGGTATTCTTCAGGACGAGACGCTGCAGCTCAATGCGCATTGAGTGAGGGGGTACCCGGCAGAGATCGTAAGGTCGACACTGGGCTATCCCCTCCCTAGGTGGAGGTAGGCTGTTGTGCAGTCGGGACCCAGTGCCGTATAACACCACCTACGGTGCCGGCCCCAGACGCAGATCAGCCTCCCCAGCCAGGGATCCCTGCCACACTGCCGTGCAGCGTCCCGTCCTGAAGAATACCCGGGCACCGCAAGCTGCGTTTCTATCACCTGTATTTCAACATCTAAGGGATCATTAACGGAACGCCGTTAATGTACACTTCCCTTTGGGACATAAACTGTTACTATTGACATTCGATCCATGTGCATCTAACTATTGAGCACATACATCACATCAGTGTGCACGCAGGTGCACATAATCAGTCCCCCCCTTGGGGATAGCCACCATGTAGAGGTGCCTCGCACACGTGCACACAGGACATATCCCCCTCCATTCATCAAACATCATTTTTACCCGGGTTTATGCATACCTACATCTGTCTATAACAATGATATATCTCTAATCCTATAATAAATTAATATTTGAACACATTATTGTGATCCTCCCCTTTTTTTGGTTTACTTCATATCATATCAATACCAACATTTGCAGAAGGGTGAGCGCTATAAATCTTTAGATTGCTGTAATATTAGAGAATTGGACTATCTCTTTATTAGCTGCACACCCGCTATAGACATAGACACTCCAGTGCGCTACCCACCTATTATCTGTATCATACAAGGTTAAAAACAAATTTCAATGGGGCGTGGTCTGACTGCTGAGAAGAGCGGATGCACTAGCTGGGAGCTCCTGCTAAAACCCCTAAAAGATAAAACTTCTGAGGCTTTATTTCAGCCTGCAAAGGTCTGCGGCACACTACCCGGACATATAGGAGCCTGTCGGGACACCTGCGACTGGAATAGAGGCCGTGAAAAGCACCCGCCGGCCACCCACGCCCTGAGGCCTATCTGCGCCGATAAGCCGGGGACTATATTAGTAGCGGGACCCACCAGAGCTTCCCGCGATAACCCGCTGCCCGAGGTAAATCTCTCTCTCCTGCCCAAAGCCCTCCTGAGGTACCTGAGAGACAGATGCTACTTACCACGCCCGTTAGACAGCTTATTAACTGGATACCGGTGACAGCTATTTGTGCGGTAGGGCATCCTGCAGACTGTGAATGGAGCCTGATGTGAGTGGGTGATTTGAGCTTCCCCAAATTCTACAGGGGCTTGAGATTGCTCCCCTTCTGCTTCTCCCCCATCCCTAAACCTCAACTGAGTGGTGCACATTAACCCCAGCACAATCAAGCCTGCAGTGAGATCAACAGCTGTGGGGTCACCATTTTGGGAATAATTGAGGCTGTCATTTCTGCACATCTAATATTATCAAATCTACCAGTAATTACTGTGTAGGAATATCCTGATCTCAGGGAGATGTAGTGGTTGTCTCTCGTTAACACATGCTCAGTACCGCCTATTGTATGACCTGAGATATTCTCAGCAAATTGGGGTAATTGTGTATAAGGTGTGACCATGCTTATTTCTACTTCTATTCTGCAACACTCTCTGCATCACACATGGCACCTAAGAAGCCGAAAGTTGCTAAATCTATGTCTCAAATATCTTTCTTCAAACCCTCATCTCAATCTCCTAAATCAAAAGTGATTGAAGAGACTGCACCACGAAAGGGATCCTCACCTTCTCACCCTGCACAAAGCACAGGGTCGACTCCCCATGCTCCTCTCAAGATACGCCAGAGGATGGAGAGGTTCTTACAGTGGGCACAATGAGAAATCTCTCTCAAATTAAAAATGATGTTGCAGCTGAGTTTCAGGCTACGCTTCAGACATGTCAGCGCTCCATAGATGATCTAGGAGGCCGCACAGATGATTTGGAGATGAAAATGGGTGAAGTAGTGGGGTCACACAATGATCTCATCACTATGCACGAAGCAATGCAGAATGAAATAGTATCACTTAAAGAAAAGGTATGTGACTTGGAGGACCGTTTATGCCGAAATAATCTTAAGTTACGAGGCGTTCCTGAGAATATCTCCAATAGCAGCCTCCACGAATACGCAGTGTCTCTTTTTCAAAAGCTCCTGCCTTCCGCGAAATCTATGGACCTTTTGATTGATCGCATTCACAGACTCCCTAAAGCCAAAAGAGCACCGAAGAATGCTTCAAGAGATGTCCTCATGCTTATGCACTACTTCCATATTAAAGAGGCTCTGCTGAAGGCTGTCCGACCATCTGAGGAAACGGCTGCTATTATGGGTCAGTTGCAGTTATATGGAGATCTATCTCAGGCTACTCTTCTAAAGAGACATTCGCTCCAACCTATCACCTCTGCTCTTCGAAAAGCTGACATTCTCTGCAGATGGGGATTTCCTACAAAACTCCTCATCTCACGCAATGGCTTCTTGACCATCATATCTTCTGTTGAAGAGGGAGAGAAATTTATTTCAGAGATGAAGATAGAAGAGTCTTCCTCTCCCCTCTGCTATATACAGAAGGATTGGTCGATTGCTGAATCGTAATGTTTTCAATAATATTTTTTTCTCTTGCCTATATTGTAGAGTTGGTTTGACACAAGAACCTTAAGATCTTAAGGAATCATCTTAATACTATTATGTAGCTATTTTCTCTAGTAGGCAGTTGGCCAGAGAATCAAATGGGTTCCTCTCTTTTGTCTAGGGAAACATTCAGGTTATTTTATCTCAAGTCTAGATATATTACTGTTCTAGGTTATAGTTACGATCAATTATTCTAAATGTTGATTAAGGTGGTGTATGACATGTGTTTATCTCCCCACGTACCCCCACTGTGTTGCCATGGTTAGGCAACCATCTCTGACCTCAAGTGAAGTCATTTTAGTTTGCTCAACTCTTTGTTGTTATTCAATTTTTATCATCAATCTTTTCTTTTTTTCTTTCTCTTTCTTTTTTATTATTTTATTGTTGTAGTATATAAAATTAAATGATTTATATTGCTGCTATACACAGCTGAGATGTCTCTATTTGAATTTAATTATCACATAATACTTTACAATGGTTAATCTAATATCAATTAATGCCAAAGGGCTTAACTCCCCGCATAAGAGATGGTTCGCTTTAAATTATTTCTATAGACTAAAGGCCCAAATTGTAGCGGTTCAAGAAACGCATTTTTGTGTTTCCTCTCCACCGGTGTTCAATATTGATAAATTCCCCATTTGCTATATGGCGAGTGGCCCCTCTAAAAAAGCTGGAGTAGCTATCCTCATCTCGAAACAATGCTCATTTGTACTGCCAAAACAATATTCTGACCCAGGAGGGAGATATTTAGAGTTATTAGGTCAATTGAAAGGTAAGGTGGTTACCATAGTGTCCCTATATGCCCCCAATACACGTCAGTTTAATTTTTGTAGGATATTTTGTGCCTTCTTCCAGAAATACAGTAAAGGTGCCATTATTATTATGGGAGACTTTAATCTGGTACCCGATCCTTTGTTAGATACAGTAGGTCCAGAAACAGCTTACCCAAGAACAGGCAAACTACCGAGTGCTCTAAGGGTTTTCACCTGCTCCTTGCGGAATATGAGCTATATATGACACTAGGAGAATTAAACATCCAGCTGAAAGAGATTTCTTCTTTTTCTCACATGTACATGGTTCGTATTCTAGAATAGACTTAGTACTGGCTGATAAATATACGCTAGCTTCTATTAGGAAAATAGATATTATGCCTATGGCATTGTCTGACCACGCCCCAATTTTTTTTTCATGGGACATTGCACATAGACAAGCTACCCCTGGCCTGTGGAGATTATTCAAACATACGTTTTCTCAGCCAGAGGCTCATCAACACATTCAGCGGTCCATTTAGGAATAAATAATTAATAACAAACCTTGTGAGACCTCTGTCTTTAATTTTTGGTGTACCTTGAAAGTAGCTGCCCGGGGCTCTGCAAAACAAATTGCCGCCAAGCTCAAGCGGGAATATAGATTACCAAGGGCAAAATTAGAAGAAGTCGTTAATTCCCTAGAATTAGCACATAAATCTGACCCAGCAAATAAAACCATATATAGACACCCCTGAGGCCCTGAGTGCCCCGTGGACCATAGAAGAGGTTGAGAGAGCTATAGATCTTATGCCTTTAGACAAAGCCCCCAGTCCTGATGGCCATGCCTCTAGTTTCAATAAGGTTACAAGGCAGATTTGTTGCCGGTTCTGTTGCTGGTGTTCAATGAGGCTACCAAGACAGGAATATTTCCCAAAGAACTGCAAGAAGCACAAATTATAGCCATTCATAAACCAGGCAAATCCACCATTGAGGTTCAGAGTTTTAAGCCCATTGCTTTACTAAATGCAGATATCAAGCTCTTTGCCAAACTAATAGCCCTAAGACTTAGCCCCTGATACCTTCCTTAATTAATGCAGACCAGGTGGGATTTGTTACTGGTCGCCAATCACCTGATAACACCCAATGGGCACGATTCTATTCAGTGCAATCTAAATAGCGCCAGGAGATAGCTCCCGGAGCTATTCAATTCATCGCGATGTTAGGTCGGGGAAGGCTCGTTATCGCGCCTTAAACAGGGTGTTTAGGCGCGATAACGGGCTTTCCCCGACCTAACTTCCCGGTGCGAGGCTGTTTTCCAGGCGCGAAGAGCAGAAAACAGCCTCGCACCGGGACTTTTGTCGGATTTCTTCTCTCATCTCCAGAGGGATGAGAGAAGAAATCATTAGTCGGACTTGGCAGCGTGGTGTATTGAATAGCTCCGGGAGCTCACTCCCGGAGCTATTTACATCACGCTGAATAGAATCGCGCCCAATGCGTCTTTAATATTATAGAATATTGTGAGCAGGCTCAAAAGCTGCTATTACTCCTCTCATTAGACGCGGAAAAAGCCTTCGACAGATTACACTGGGGCTATCTCTTGTAGGTTCTTACGAAATTCGGGTTTCATGGGAAAATTTTAGATTCCATTCTGGCTTTGTAAACGGTCCCCTCTGCTAGGATATATGTAAATGGATGCCTCTCTTCTAGCCTTAGCATCTCAAATGCCACTTGTCAGGGGTGCCCTCTCTCACCACTAATTTTCGCACTAGCAATTGAGCCTCTGGCTGAGAAAATTAGAGGTTCACACGAACTGCAGGGCCCTAAGTTGGGGGATACTAGTCACGAAATATGCCTGTTTGTGAATGATATTCTGATTAGCTTGTTTAACCCGCGAGCCTCTCTTCCCGCATTACACCATCTGCTGGATGCTTATTCAAAGGTCTCACTATATAAACTTAATTCTACTAAAACCGAAGCCCTATCAATAAATATCCCCATGGACATACTGGAAATTCTAAAATCATCATTTAATTATTCATGAGAATCTTGTTCCCTGAAATACCTAGGAGTGCACCTGACTAGAACCAAAGATGTAATTGAATGCAATTATGCCCCTCTTCTTGCCACTTTTGAAGCAGTCATGAAAGACTTGATGCTTCATGAAGTATCCTGGCTAGGCAGAATAGCCACCTTTAAAATGGTGCTCTTGCCAGAGCTGTTGTATCTATTCCGTACCATCCCCAGAGTCCTCCCTAAAGTCATGTGCAATACATTTAACAAAGCCATAGGCCATTATATCTGGAAGGGGGGTAAGCCAAAGATAGCAAGGGCAACTCTTTCCTTACCTAAACTGGAAGGAGGAGTGGCGTTCCCAGATATAGAGAAATATTAGTATGCCTGTTTGTTAAATCAGACGAGAGATTGGTTTGCAGAGGACATAATTAACCCTTGGGTAACATGTGAATTGGAGGCCGTAAAACCTTTAATCCTTCCAGACTTATTATGGTTCCGTGTCTCCGCACAGCCTCCAAGTTACAAGCACTCTAGTTCAGTTAATGCTATAATACAGGCATGGAATAAACTCGTTACTAGGTGCGAAGACATTTCCTTACAGACACCAGCACTCTCAACATCTTGTATAGCTAGATTAATTGGAAACTTACAGGTGGAGCCTTGGAGGGCTGCAGGATTGAACTCCCTAGGGGATATGATGTCTGGTGGAGGAGTACTCCCCTTTTCTGAGCTTCAGAGTAAGTTCAATCTCCCGAAACAGGATTTTTAAAAAATATCTCCAGATACAGCACTGAGTTCAGAGCTTGCCCACCTTCAAGACCCAACATATTGCCTTACCAGAGTTTATACTGAAACAGTTCTAGTCCTCTAACCATAAAGGGGGCATTACATGGTGGTATCAACTTCTAATAACAGAGAATAGTCCAAATAATTTCACCTGCTTGCAAAAATGGAAGGAGGATTTCTCGAGATTGTTAGAGAAGGAAGATTGGGAAATAATTTTTCATACCTGTTTTAGGATGTCCTGTTGTATCAATCACTCAGAAATATACCTAAAGTTACTCCATAGATCGTACTTCACCCCCGAGAGACAACACAAAATTTGGCCATCTATTTCTAGGAAGTGTGGAGAGGTGGGAAGTATTTTCCATATGTTTTGGTCTTGCCCTTTACTGAGATCTATTTGGTTGGAAGTATTTACCATGATTGGGGACATTACAGGAGTGATGATACCACTGGATCCACTGGTTGCGCTGTTTCATTTTTTCCCTGGGAACCTAACAAAGGGAGATAGATATATAATGGGGCAAGACCTGATTTCTGCAAAAGCTGCTATTGCACAGATGTGGAGACCAGACAGCGTACCCAGTTTAGGCTTCAAAATAAATAAGTTTCAAAGTCATTGTGATTTTGAGACAGCGGAGAGCAAATACTCTACTTAGGTCTTGTCTCCCCATATGCTGTGGTTTAAATGGAAAGAAATAAAGAGAGAGTCATGGAGGACATTACTTGAGATCTAGTCCAGTTGATCTTGGAATTCTTCATTCCCCTTCTGATATTGATGCTTCTTGAGCTCTAAACATGTATTGTTTTGATGATATATATCTGATTTATAAATATGTGTCACTTTAAAAATGTGATATCTGTAATTAACCCCTGAATATGTACTGTTTAAGATTCTGCTATTCTACTCTTTACTTATTTTTAGTATTATATTGTTCTATTTATTTTATCTAATTTTATTTTTATTATTATTTCTGTACCTGTTAAAAATGTAACTCAATAAAAATCTATTGATAAAAAAAACTAAACAAATTCCAACAAGGGCTGATAGTACTTGCCAGAAATGAAGCTTGGGGCTTAAATCCCAGATGGATGATCTTGGTCCCCTTCCTGGGTATAAACAGGTGGTTCAAACAAAGGCATGCCAGGCTCCAGGTCGCTTCCTCCTGGATAAAGTCTTTCCACCAACACATTTTGACTGCTTATCAGACTTTTACAAGGTGTAAATGCAAGGTGGATGTACCCCCTATTAAAAGCCAGGGGCCTTAAAAGGACATGTTAACCTCCTGTTACATCATATCCTTAAAATCACAGATTTAAAACTTAACCTTATTAAATATATATGAAAATGGTACAAAAATAATCCCAAATTTGTACAAATGTGTTTAAAAATGACAGTAATTCTCATAAAAAAGGTAAAAAAAAAAAAAAAAGTTACTAATGCGTTTCACCTTTTTGAACGCATGACTTCCGGTTTCCGATGTGTATACACTAATATTGTGTGTGTGGTTATTTATTAGGTTAAATTAGTATTATAAGGTCTAGTAGTACATAGCCGACATATAGATGTGCCCAGCTAGTTTGCTGCTCCATACAGCCATTTAGCGTTCCATGCATCTCGCGCCACACAGAAGCCTTGAGTCGTGCCACACAGAATGTTTCTTAATGGAACGTAGCGTAGCAATGTAAAAAAGTCATATCGTGTAATTTTGTCCACCAGGTGTCACTTTTCCTAAATTACACAGCACGTGAGTCAGAGTTCCAATGCATTTTCTGTATCACTGCCCGATGATTGACTGACAGAAGATGTGATTAGGTACACTATAGTATGGCATTTTGGACATGGAATCAGGGCTGTAGAATAATGTGTAATAAAGTATTAAATAATAACAGTACAGTATGTGTGTGAGTCCTGTACTGTATATATATATATATATATATATATATATATATATATATATATATATATATATATAACATGTCTGTCTCCGTCGTGCCAAAGATAGACTGCACTCCTCCGGACTTGGTGAAACAAATAGATGGTTTAATCCAACATGAACCAACGTTTCAAGGCCCCTACAGTCTTTTTATCAAGGTGTGATTAACAAAAAAGTGTAAGTGCTTACCTTAAATCTAGTGCACTCACGAATGGGGTCTTGTGTCCGTCCACGCGCCTCCGTGCATCAGGTGTCGCCCGCCCCATGATGTCATCAGGCAGCATCACGTAGTAAGAAGGAGAAAAGGGGTGGTGTCAAGGCTGAAGCCTATCTCCTAGGCCGGGCAGGCCAATTATTTTGGCCCGCGGCTCTCTATACCAGCCTATTGCACAATATTTAGATTGGCTCATGCAACCCTTTGTCACACAACAAAATACTTACCTCAAGGATACTACTTCATTCTTGATCAAATTAAATGATCTTACGGATATTCCTCAAAATGCATTTCTGTGCACGCTGGACATTAAGAGCCTCTATACCTTAATCCTCCAACTAGAGGGACTCCATGCAGTTGACCGGTTTTTACTTCATAATGCTTTTGATCAATGTAATAGGGATCTGTATATCAAATTGTTAAAATTAACCCTTACACATAATTACTTTTACTTTAATGGGTCATTCTTTATACAAAAGAAGGGGTGTGCAATGGGTTCAAACGTAGCGCCATCGTTCGCGTACATTTATATGTTTGAAAAGGAACAACAATTCTTCATGGATCCTGAAATCTACAAAATCATCTTTGTCTATACACGATACATAGATGACCTTTTCTTGATTTGGGGCTTTAATAAAATCAACTTATCATTAGGTGAGACATTAAGTTTCTCAGAAAGAGAATGAGATGACACCGGAGGATATATACACAGCATTACTTAAAATGAAAAAAAGAGAGATCGATTTTCTGATGCATGGGATAACCCTGTCTGAATATCAACGTGAGAAACAAATACCCTGTGGCTTCAGAGTTAGAAACACACCCACGATAGGCAGATATAACAACGAATTCTGTCAGCGGTGGGTGGCTGTTTTAAATAAATGTGCTTTTGATTTAATGACTTTAGTTATAGAAGAATCAGCCCGGGAGTTGACTAAGGTCAGACAAGTTATTCTAGATTTTGAATCACTGCATAAGCCAATTTTGACTAAAGATATTAAAGGTGGCTGGCTAGATAAATTAGCTCTCCAAACAGCGACTTATAAACGGGACATTATTGCTTTTAAAAAACAAAAGATGGAGAAGGTGAATAAGGATTATGCCGAACAGAGGGTAATTAGATGGCTGTCAGGTCCAGACAATAGAGGATACTCTCAAAAAAGACAGAGGCACCGAGGGGTTAAGTTTAACCAAGGAACCCATTCATCGAGTGAAGCTTATTCAACATCAGGAGATGAGACTACATATACTCAGGAGAATGCCTCAACAAGTCGCAAACCCCCTTTAGGGGTAAATACCCGCGCTGGACGCGGAAGAAACTAACAAGGAGAGGGGGCCAATGCCATCGTGAAAACAATAAAAGGCAGAGGTCGCAAGAAAGCAACCTAGTGTTCAATTTATCATCTAGAAATCTTACTCCCATTGAAATTGATGTATTAAATAAGGGCCTTAGTTTTGTACCAACAATAACCTTTAAGGAATTTGATTGGAAAATTGATCAATGTCATTTACACCGACAATTGAAACTCAGAGAATTCTTTGGAAACAAACAAGACAATAGGATTACACCTACAGCATCTGAACCTAAATTTAAGAGACCTTCAAATTTTGAGCCAATGACCAATAATACATCCATCGCGGCATTCATGAAGGCATTAGATGTACAGGTGATTGAGTCAGCTAAAAAGGATACACCTGTCAAATTTAATCTGTCTCATGAAGAGTTTCAAGCCTTAAAAAAATTGAGTACTTATAAAGATGTGGTATATCGCCCAGCTGATAAAGGCGGGGGGGATTGTTGTACAAGATGTGCTGCACTACCACAAGGAATTGATCAGACAATTGTCGGATACAGATGTCTATCTTAAATTAAAGGCCAATCCCACAACTGAATACAAACTGGAGTTGGATCAACTGCTGGAAAAAGCTGTCTGTGATGGTCTTATAGATTCGGAAACCGGTATGTTTTTGAAAACTGATTTTCCGTTGGTGCCTTTAATTTATAGCTTGCCAAAAATACACAAGAGTTTATTGAACCCTCGGGACGGCCGATTATTTCCGCCCGAGGGTCTTGGACTAGTGTAATCTCAGAATATCTGGACTTTTATATTCAACCTTGTGTACAAGTTAAAGAAACACATATTAAAGACACTACATCACTATTGAATAAATTGGATGAATTAGGAACTATCCCGGCAAATACGTGGATGTGCACATTAGACTTAACAAGTCTCTATACCAACATCCCTCACCGTGGTGGGGTACAGGCGATGTATGAACTCCTGCATAACAACCCACTATACAAGGGACCAGATTTAAATTTTCTTCTATCATTATTTGAATATATTCTCCATAGGAACTATTTCTATTACAATGGTGAATACTATGTACAACAAATGGGATGTGCGATGGGTTCGCATGTAGCTCCGACATATGCGAACTCCTATATGTACCATGTTGAACAGGAAATGTTCTTTAATAGAGAAGTGAGAGAGAAAATACTATTCTATTCAAGATTTATTGACGATATTATCTGATTTTGGCTGGGCAGTTATGATGAGTTTGTGTCCTTAATTGAAAATATTAACAAAATGGAGTGCCCTATAAAATTTACTTATATATTAAGCCTGGAAGAAATAGCATATCTTGATGTCATCATCTCTCTACAAAATAATAAAATAATTACAGAAATATATACAAAACCAACCGACCGTAATACATTACTTATGTGTAATAGTCATCATCCAATGGCGGCCAAAAAGAGTCTTCCGTACTCAAAACTACTTTGAATTAAAAGGATTACAAATGAAGAGGACAAACTTAATCGTGGATTGAACAACATGGTGAATCAATTTAAAGAGCGTGGCTATCCAGATGATCTTCTGCAGAAATCAGTGGAAAAAGTTAAAAACCTACCACTGGAAGTTTTGTTGAAAAAAACAGTATCAAATAAGGATAAGAACAAAGATAGACTACACTGGGTGAGAGGATTTAACACATCTCATCCGATCGTTGAAAGTGCCATTAAAGCTCTATGACCAATTATACAACGTGATAAGGACCTCCGTGATTTAAAACAGATGAGAGTGATGTCCTGTTTAAAAAGAGGAAGAATCATACGGGACTGGTTAGTAAAAGCAGATGTGACTGAACAGATGAAAATGAGTATGCCTATCCAGATTAAAACAGGTAGATGTTATAAATGTACTGGGTGTACTACATGCAGGCATATGACTGCTGGTAAACATTTTTTCACCCTCATACTGGCAAACAGTATGATATTAGGTTTGCTTTAACCTGTACGAGTAGTTATGTAGTGTATATGGTGAAATGCCCATGCGGGCTATGCTATGTAGGTAAGACCATGCGCACCTTTAGAGAGCGCATGGCACTACATAGGTCCGCAGCTTTGGGTGCTAAACCTTCTGAACAACCTATTGCAAGACACTTTGTTGAGCAGAGACATAATTTATCTAACGTTAAGCATATGATCATAGACCATATACCAGAGAGTCCTCGTGGTGGAGATAGACATAGAAAGCTATTGCAGGCTGAAGCGAAATGGATATTCTATCTAGACACCGTTAAACCAAGAGGCCTTAATGATCACTTACAGTTTAAGAAAATACTCAAGATACTAGCAAACAACATTACAGATAGGTATATAATTGTTATGTGCTATTTTGATAAATTTGATACCTAATCTTATGGATTATTGCTACTTTTAAAACATATTTTTAATATTTATTAGATTGATTACTATTTAGTTCATATTTCCTACTTACTGTGTATTTGGATGATTAGTGCCTGTATATTTATGCTTCTATTTATATGTCTGTTTTGGTTTGATATTCCTAATGTACTTATGAAGTTGGGCACTGGTGTTTATGTGATACTCTGTCTTGGTGGAGGACGCTATCGGGTTGCCGGGGCAACTGAGGCGGCGCCGGGGACACGTGTTTCCGGATGGCTTCCGGAAGTCCTGCTGGTGCCGCTGACGGAGCCAGGGAGATCCGAGCGTGTATCTGCAATGGGGGTATTTAAGGTGAGTCTCTCTGTTGTTTCTTTATTCCTGATGACGAGTTGAATAAACTCGAAACGTTGAAGTTGCAGCTTCCGTTTTACTGACTTAAAAACTGTGTCTGACGAGTGCCGCTGTACATGGATGGATGTTTGTATCTATATATATATATATATATATATATATATATAACATGTCTGTTGCTCCGTCGTACAAAAGATAGGGGCACTCCTCCGGACTTGGTGAAACAAATAGATGGTTTAATCCAACATGAACCAACGTTTCAAGGCCCCTACAGCCTTTTTATCAAGGTGTGATTAACAAAAAAGTGTAAGTGCTTACCTTAAATCTAGTGCACTCACGAATGGGGTCTCATGTCCGTCCGCGCGCCTCCGTGCGTCAGGTATCGCCCGCCCCATGATGTCATCAGGCAGCGTCACGTAGTAAGAAGGAGAAAAGGGGTGGTGTCAAGGCTGAAGCCTATCTCCAAGATATTAACTTCTAAAATTGTTAAATCCTTGACCACCGAACATCCCAAGGTCCCATTGATTTATACAGTCCCCAGGTTACATAAGGACCAACAAAAACCGCCGGGCAGGCCAATTATTTCGGCCCGCAGCTCTCTATACCAGCCTATTGCACAATATTTAGATTGGCTCATACAACCCTTTGTGACACAACAAAATACTTACCTCAAGGATACTACTTCATTCTTGATCAAATTAAATGATCTTACGGATATTCCTCAAAATGCATTTCTGTGCACGCTGAACGTTAAGAGCCTCTATACCATTATCCCCCAACTAGAGGGACTCCATGCAGTTGAACGGTTTTTACTTCATAATGCTTTTGATCAATGTAATAGGGATCTGTATATCAAATTGTTAAAAAAAACCCATACACGTAATTACTTTTACTTTAATGGGTCATTCTTTAGACAGAAGAAGGGGTGTGCAATGGGTTCAAACGTAGCACCATCGTCCGCGAACATTTATATGTTCGAAAAGGAACAACAATTCCTCATGGATCCTGAAATCTTCAAAATCATCTTTGTCTATACACGATACATAGATGACCTTTTCTTGATTTGGATTGGGAATAAGGAACATCTGACCAATGTTATTGATAGGATTAATCAAGATAATACTCCAATCAAATTTACCTTCAACTGCAGCTCTGTATCAGTGCATTTTCTGGATGTCTGCATCACCTTAAACCAAGGGAACATCATTACCTCAGTATACACAACAAAAGTCTGGTTTTTAAAGGATTATCTACATAGGTGTATAGAGGCCCAATTCCAGCAACCATCACTCCAGTGTTCTAATGACACATCGTGTTTGCTAAGCTCATTAGAAGCCTAATGGATGATTAGAAAACCCTTGACAACCCTTGTGCAATTATGTTAGCAAAGCTGAAAATGGGTTTGCTCGTTAGAGAAGCTACAAAACTGGCCATCCTTTGAGCTAGTTGAGTATCTGGAGCATCACATTTGTGGGTTCGATTATATTCTCCAAATGGCCAGAAAAATAGAACTTTCATGTGAAACTCGACAGTCTAGTCTTGTTCTTAGAAATGAAGGCTATTCCATGCAAGAAATTGCCAAGAAACTGAACATTTCCTACAACGGTGTGTATTACTCCCTTCACAAGCAGGCTTTAACCAGATTAGAAAGAGAAGTGGGAGGCCCCGGTGCACAACTACATTAGAGTCTCTAGTTTGAGAAATTGATGCCTCACAAGTCCTCAACTGGCAGCTTCATTAAATGGTACCCGCAAACTGCCAGTGTCAACGTCTACAGTGAAGAGGTGACTCTGGGATGCTGGCCTTCTAGGCAGAGTGGCAAAGAAAATGCCATACCTGAGATTGGCCAATAAAAGGAAAAGATTAATAAGGGCAAAAGAACATAGACATTGGACAGAGGAAGATTGGAAAAAGTGTTATGGACAGACAAATCGAAGTTTGAGGTGTATGGATCACACAGAACATTTGTGAGATGAAGAACAAGTGAAAAGATGCTGGAAGAGTGCCTGACGCCATCTGTCAAGCATGGTGGAGGAAATGTGATTGTCTGGGGCTGCTTTGGTGCTGGTAAAGTGGGAAATTTGTACAAGGTAAAAGGTGTTTTGAATAAGGAAGGCTATAGGTGGGTATCCACTTATAGATATACAAATGAGAGCATGATTACGACATTGCTGTCGTGCTCTGGTTTGTATATCTAGTGATGTGCCTAGACTGAACGTTCACTCGTTCAGTCCAGGCACATCCCTCATCCCTGCACATGCTGAACCTGACAAGATCGTCAGGTTGATCAGCATGTACAGGTGATGTCGGAAGCGACCAGTGCATGCTTGATTTGCAAGCGATAGCATGATAACGATATCATTATCGTGTAATCGCTTGGATAAATCGCTAAGTGGATACCCCCCTTAACACTCCATTTTGCAACACCATTCCATATCCTGTGGACAGCGCTTGATTGGAGCCAATTTCCTCCTTCAACAGGACAATGATCCAAAGCACACCTCCAAATTATGCAAGAACTATTTAGGGAAGAAGCAGGCAGCTGGTATTCTGTCTGTAATGGAGTGACCAGCGCAGTCACCAGAGCTCAACCCCATTGAGCTGTTGTTGGAACAGCTTGACCGTATGGTACGCAAGAAGTGCCCATCAAGCCAATCCAACTTGTGGGAGGTGCTGCAGGAAGCGTGGGGTGAAATTTCTTCAGATTACCTCAACAAATTAACAGCTAGAATGCTAAAGGTCTGCAATGCAGTAATTGCTGCAAAAGGAGCATTCTTTGATGGAAGCAAAGTTTGAAGGACAAAATTATTATTTCAAATAAAAATCATTATTTCTAACCTTGCCAATGGCTTGACCATATGTTCTATTAATTTTGCAACTCATTTGATAAATAAAAGTCAGTTTTCATGTAAAACAAGAAATTGTCTGGGTGACCCCAAACTTTTGAACGGTAGTGTATATATATATATATATATATATATATATATATTTTGTCTCATGGGCTCAGACAGGGGTCACAGGCATGCACAGCTTTCACTAAGACATGATGACTCGGTAGCGCAAGTGACTTTTTACCTTCAAATGCATCTGAATCATACAGCGAATTGAATTGATAACACAAGCAGCTTCTGCTGATTAAAATGATATGCAGCATGCCTATATTCTGTGAGCCAGTTCGGATGTATCAGCATGCGAAACGTTACGTGGGTGTTATGGCTCACCACCACCCACACCATCAGTGATCAGTCACAGAGTGTATACTGTACGTCACAGTATATCTGTATGTTGTCTGTTTACTGTCTTTGTGTTTGTGTTGTTGAAACAAACAAGAATAATGCATTTTAAGATTTTCAAGAAATTTGCAAATATGTTGAAAAATGAATTGGGATTTCCGCTGGCTGATTTCCAGAAAAAGCATAATGTTGGTTTTTCACTGCCTGGTATTGATAAGAGTAAAAATAGTGAGATTTTGCATAGACCAATATATGTTGAAAGAAGTGTAAAATCTGTTGAGAAGAATGCAGTGATAAGAAAGCCTCTCTCACAGACAGAGAGAGTAAGACTGAATTCACATTGTCCCAGAAATTCCATTGGGAGGGGGAGTGAATCCTCGAAAGTAAGAGCTGAGATGTCAGCTAGCGCAGAAATAAGTGCTGATTTATTACACACAGAAAGTGTAGCAATTAGTGAGCTAGAGATGCAAAGAGAAGTGTGTGAAGTTACGCAGAAAGAACTTGAAACAGAAATTAAGCAATGTATTCACACTACAGAAAATATTTTTGATCAGAAAAGTCATTATGTGATGCAAATGTCTCATGATTTGACAACATGTGAACAAAATGTTGAAATCCATGAATGCAAAGAATATGTCCAGAAATCAGAGTCAAAATTGAATGCAGATGAGGTTTCTGATAACATGCCATTGGTTAGTGATACTCTTAAGGTGAATGATGGTATGTCTGACTTGTCCAGGAGTGTCCCGTTTGCTATGCACTGTGAACTGATTGAAAAAAAAGATGTGTTTGCATGGCCATTTGAAGGGGTGTCACTGAGTGAAGGGGTGGTGATGATGCCTTTTGCCTTGCCCAATGAGACAAAATGCAAGGGGTGGAAGATAGAAGGGATTTCAGTAAATGTCCATGCCCCTCAGACTGAAGACTTCCCCCATGATAACATTAAATTTACATGGCATGATCAACATGTCATTGTTGAGTTTAAAACTGCAAAAAGTGAACAAGTTGTGTTTTCTGATGAAACATCCATTGTAAATGATGTTCATGGTTTACTTGCTCATTGTGAAGGAGGGGTTGGTGGGTACACACTGACCAATGACAAGGGGCATACATACATTACAGACACACTGATTATGGGTTTGTGTAGTGACATAGGTGCATATTTTGTGTTTGGTAATGAAATTCACATCTCAGTGTATTTCCTTACAAAGCCTTACCAGCCAAAGGTTTTGAAGCACCTGAAAGACACACAGTTGCTAATGACAATGGCAGAAATTCTGATGCTAATTAAGGAGTTTAAAGCACTACTTGCTGGCCGAGTGAAATTTAAACCAATGTTTGAACTGTCCATACTGGATTTCTTAATGTTCACAGCTCCACAGTGGTGGGAAGATTTCCAAGACAGAGAGCATTATTGGTTCATGGACTATGGTGCTACCTGCACCCACACAGGACTGTTGTGGATTTGTGCTGAAGCAAAGCAGCTATCTTTACAAGCTGACAGCAGACAGACAGAAGAAGGGGCTAGCGAACTTGTTGCATTTATGACTGTTTTCCAAGTCACTGACAAGACTGGATGCCCTGTAAGTCTTCACACTGAGAAATGGACATTTGACACAAAGTCTATATGTGCTGCTGTCCAAAGCTGGAAGATCGACGTGGGACATGATGATACACACACCTACAGCTTCAATGGTGTGTGCACAAGTGAACTGAGCAGAGAACATGGTGTGCAATTCACCGCAGAGACAGCACTGATGATGGTAGGAGAACTGTTAAGCCATGACGGAGCTGAAGCTGCATTCAAGCAAGCTCAAATCAAAGGGATTCCTTATATCCAAATCATGGTCAGAGACATTGCAAAAATCTGTTGTGTTTGCCAACAGCTGGGAATGTGGCCTACCTTGCTTGTTACTGATAAAGGCCTCATATACTGTGAAATGACTGTACAAGTCTGGTAATTTGAATTCATCGATTGCCACCAAGAAGATGGAGAACGAGTGTTGTACTGAACAGCTACAAAACACTGTCATTCAGGAGTGAAGTTGTCTTAAGCAGAGTGATACAAGATAAGAGACTTTCCTGAAGATGTGACACAGACTGATTTGTTGATATTATGTGATGTCCAAGAAGGTTCAAGCAGACAAATACACCCATTTTACAGAAACAACATGGAGTATATTGGGTTTTCTATGCTTCATACCTTTCACAAAACTGACATCAGTATGATTGAATGAGTGGATGTGTTGTTTAGGAAACAGGAATGTTCACATATATATACAATGTTGGGGTTTTTAGAGCAGGATGTACTGTATATATATATTTTGATAACCGGAGGGTGGTAAAAGGTTGAATTTTAAAGTAAGATATCTGGTGCACAGACAGAAACACTTATGATAAGGTTGTTAAGAAATGTTTAGTAGGAAGAGAATAGAGACAGGTGTAAGAGATAATTGCAGCAGGATAAGTAAATGCTTATTTTATTTTGTTGTTATGGTTTATCTCACACTGTTTATTTGTTTAAGCCAACAGGTTGCTAGTTGGATCGTCGCTGGAGGTGAGAGAACGGCGCTGGCGTGCCTGAGATGACGATGGCCAGAAAGTGATTTCTTATACAGGAGAGAGGGTCCAGGAGGACAACAGAGATATAAGATCTGACAGCACAGCCATTAAATACATCTATGTGTATTGTGCAAGACTGAACTTGTGCCTTACATTGGTTGGATCCACACTCACCAATATTCTCAAGACTTTTTCAAGATTTCATTGAACTGAACTGAGTTTTACTTTACTGATATTATCTTATAAGTAACTGATATATTTGATATAATTATATGTATTATTCACTGTTTTATTAGAGTATTCACATATAAAAGGGGATTGTTTATGTTTGAGTATATGGTGGGTAGGATGATATTACAAATATGGGATGTAGGAGCTCAATTAGTTAATACTGCCAGGGATGGTGGGCTCTGTTAAACATTACACATAATTGTAGTGATATCCCAGATGTGATGCAATTAACACTTGATCCTGATAAGAGCAGAGATCTTTTGGCCATTGTATACACTGTTTTGGCTAATATTCCATATATTCATCCAGATGATGTGTATTACCTTTGTGGGAGAAAAGCCTACAAATGGTGGCCCTATGGGGGATTTGGTAATTGTACATTGGGACATTTGATACCCACCACATTCTTTACAGATGGGAATCAAGTTATACCAAGCAGATTCCACATCATTTGTTAACCAAGAGAGCAGTGCGGCCTTTAAAACAGTATTATGAGGAAAGTTGGTTACAGTGGTTCAACCCTGTTCAGAAATAGGGGGTTGGTTCACTGGTTTTCTGCATATGCTTATTTATGGAATTATGATCATAATATGTATGTATCATGGGATCAAGGTATTATTTATTTGTGCAGGGAAATGTAGTAACACGCTGGATTCTGTTAAATTGATGCCGATTAGGAGGAAAGATTCCTATGAGAATATGATATACATGTCTTCCACACCATAAGCCCAAGGGTGGATTGTATTGGGATAGCAAAATGGCTACTGACAGCCATTTATATTCATGGTTCTTATGTGTGTATCAGACATGAAGTGGTGTATCAGGCATGAAATGGTACAGGAATGTGGAAGCAGACAGGCCATAAATCCTTTAGGCGTTGTCTACTGCGATGTACGCTTGCGTTAAGTTTTAGAAGTCCTTATCAGTAGTTAACCAATAAAGTAGTTTGAAGTAGGGTTATGCCCATATTAGTAGAGTTAGATGGGTATAACAAGTAGGATACTATATAAGCGAAGAACAAAGAAGCTTCCAGTGGCCTGCCCTATGCCTGGACTAGACTGCAGCTGGTGGCCAGGATATTGTTCGTTCCAGCTCTATTCTGAGAGGAGGCTCCTGGATCATGTTACCATTTATATTCCGAAGCTAAGTAACTATTATTCTTTTATATCTTGTCATTTGTTGTAATAAATTATATCTTTTTTCAAGATACTGGTTTGTGTGGCTTAATTAACCTTCTGTATCCAAGAACCTTATCTCGTTCCACCGGGAACACAAGTCACACAGCACAAAGATGCATAAAAGATGCTCGGAGCTACCGAGTCACACAGCACTCCTTGGCTATGTGTGGAGCAACTTGTAGCACACAGAGGATAGATGTATGTGTACACATCTCTATTACTGTGCTGCAAAGTACCTGTCCCCAAAAGTGACCCTACAGTAGATGCATATTACTATACGTAGTCCCAATAAAGCAGCCGTACAGTAGCTAACATTGACCAGAAGACACACACTAACCATTACATAATGACAGAGCAACTGAAGTTCAGTTATTTTAAAGAACTCTACTGAACATGAAAGCATTTCTCTCAACATCCCACCACAGTACAAATTTTATCAGTAGAGCACTCTCTACCTACAGGTTAAGTAGTGTATTACATGCCATGGCTTATCTTTCATTGTAGAATACCATGGTACGCCACAGTACAGCCATCACGTAACATTCCATGGCGTGACACAGGAGGCCTGAATGGTGCGCTATGAGCAACAAACTAGCTGGGCACATCTGTATGTTGTTAAGGGGTTAGCAAATAACAGGCTGGGGGCCTGTTCTCAAGTAACCTATCAAGAGAGGTTTCTCTATGAATGGCTAGAATGTTAGGCTCTATTATTGGATATTTGTGCATAAACCCCACATGGGGTAGCAGTCAAGTAGGTAGAGAGACTTTCTTACGCTCTAACCAATCATAGTGAAGCCACTCTTGGTTACTTGTAAATTGGCCATCGGCCGGTCATTCACTGCTAGGATCATCATCTATGATTTTTTTTAACCATTTGATTGCCATAGAAAATAGACAAAAAGAGAGAAAAGAAGAAGGGAGAAGAAAACTCCTAATGATTTAAGCATACACTGGGTGAGTGTTGAAAATTAAGGACATTGAATATAGTGTGTGTTTATTTCTGCAAACTTTACTAAGTTTTTTTTTAGTACTTTACCAATGATCTCTGGATGCCAGGGTATACTGGTTCTTGTAGTTCTAAAGGCACCTGCATACTCAGGCTCCACATGACTGCCAGGGCCAGTATTGCCATTAAAATACTACCATCACTCAAGGGTGTTAATATTAGCCCCAGTGTTTTTAGCACGGGGCTGGGTTTTCCTGAGGAGGGAGAGTATTTTTTGCACGCTCAATTTTTATAAGGAACACAGCCCTTTGAATGACGACATACACACATGCTGAATGTGGCTACCTTCCAACCAAATTTACATAATAATTCTCAGTACAATTGAAGAAGTTAATGGTCTGTGCGCTTGGACATTTTTCATCTCTAGAAAGAAGTATAAAAAGGCATAGGAAGAGGGGGAAATATGAATAGAAAAATATATCAATTTCTAATCCCTCTTTAAATATTTGTAAAGGTGCAGTTGCACATATCTGAGAATTAATCATGTTTTTATTGTTCATTCTTGGCAGCAATTCAGAAATTGCTATAATTGTATCTATAATTGCCAAATAGGTTATACTGTAAAAAGGTTAACCACCAGAATCTTGAAAACCAAGCTTAATAACCATTGAAAATATTATTTACCGACTACAAAAATTCACATTATTTATGTAATTCCAAAAAATATATATACAAGATTTGCATCTGAAGGAAAAAGGTGTCCAGGGACTGAGAATAGGAGGTTTATAGCCCTGTTTCGGTCCAAAGCCATTATCTTGTGAAAGTTACAGTAGTGCTGTCAAAGGTTGTCATATTTATTGTTCTCAATATTATTTTCTGGTCTTATACTTTCTTTGTGTGGCCTGCACTGCAGGATTCCCATCTCTCCCCTGCTCTTC
This sequence comes from Taudactylus pleione, assembly GCA_031769625.1. Classification (NCBI taxonomy): domain Eukaryota; kingdom Metazoa; phylum Chordata; class Amphibia; order Anura; family Myobatrachidae; genus Taudactylus; species Taudactylus pleione. The sequence continues at coordinate 1,178,302 of JAUIMM010001601.1, forward strand.
TTTGTTCACTTCAGTCGTCTAGGAAGGTGGAGCCATTTGGAAGGTGGAGATCAAAAAGATTTATTGTATAGATGTCTACTTCCATAAATATACTCTGCAAACCTATGCTTTTTCGTTTTTTTGGCACTGCACATGCACAGTGGCCATCTTCAAACAGGGAATGAAGCCTCCCTGGAGGAACAAAATTGAGTCAGCACAGTAGCACACTCCACTATCAACAATAAGTACCCAGGTTGTAAAATGACCTTTGTGACCAGTAGCTTGTTTGGTCAGACATTATCATTACAAACATACACATGAGAAACCTTTTTGGTGTTCAATGTGTGAGAATGTTGATGTAAGCAACCTAAAGGTACACATCAATTCAATTACTAAAAATGTGGCTTAATTTCATGGTCTCAATGTGAGAAGGAGTTATTTTGGGCTTAATCTTGTTAGAGTGGTGGTACTCAGGCATTCCCAGTACCAGTACCTTTTTTATTTTTAATTCTCATAACTACTGTATTTCCAGAAACAGGAAGAGATCAGAATTAATTTCAGAAATGAATAAAATAAGTATCTGCACACTTGTCCAGCACATGGAAGTTAAAGTAAATCTTGTATCATCTTGTAACTTTAGCTCAATGCTGGCACCTTTTTTCATTGAAATGAATAGCAGAGTATAGCAACAGCTGAAGGCTGAGGGGTAATTTGGTAGCTTTTCCAAGCTGTCACTTCTCGGTGTGTTTAAGCCTGAAACTTAAAACAGAAATGGTATTAACTAGAAAACATGCTGTATTATGCTCTTAATATCATTGCCATTTTAGATACAGTACCACTCAGAGTTTCTTGAAGCTACTGTTTACTAGCACTGTTTTATATGTTATTACAATGTAGTTGTTATGCTGTAAAAGTGCACTTTCTCATACCTTTTTACTAGTAATACTGTACTCCATGCTATGTTATGAAGGGGTTGGGTATGGGATGCCGGCAGTCAGGATACCGGCTGTCAGAATCCCGACACCGGCATCCCGACAGGGCTAGCATACCGACACTTGTTGTTTGTTATGCTAACCCTCCCCCTCTCCCTACCCTAACCCTCCCTCTTTGGAGCCTAACACTAACCTCTCCCCCTAGTGCCTGAACCTATACTCCCCCTTCCCGCACCCTAAACCTAACTCCTCCACCTTAGTGCCCAAACCTAACCCTCCCACTAGTGCCTAACCCCTAAACCTAACCCTCCCCTCCAACCCCGCTACTTACCTTCGGCATCCCAGCAGTCGGGATGCCGGCGTCGGTATTGTGAGAGACACCAGTAATATCAGGACCGGCATCGCGGCCGCAGGGATACTGACTGTATCCCATTATTAAGTTTTTGGTTACAGTAAAGTCATACTTGCCTACTCTCCCAGAATGGCTGCAAACACACCCCTACAGCAGGGGAGAAGGCAATGATGCGATTCACGCTGAATAGCGTCATCGGGGCAGCCAGGATGTTGGCAAGTATGAGCAATCTTCACTTTATGCTTCATATTTCAACAAAAAGCAATTTCTGCAAATCTAAGGGAGAGGGATTCATATATTGGGCAATGTAGGAATTGTAGCTATTTTGGTAATGTCTTTCATTAGTGCTGTGCCCTGTCAAGACAACTTGCACTTCATCCATAACCCGCGGCACGTGACTTGGTTTCTGCTAGGGAGAGGAATACTGTATGTGGCATTTCTTACTAAATTATATGAAAATAAAGTCCATTAAAAACAGTAACATGAAAACAGGTGTAAAAATCAGTATAAATTCAAACGGGATACAGTTTATAGACCAGCGGACTAAATGCAGCAAGTCTATATCCCGACGCCAGAATGCCGAAGGACAACAGCCCGAATGAGGTAAGTCCGAGGTGTCCTTAGCGTTAGCCTCGGGGGAAGGGTTAGGTTTAAGGAGTGTAGCGGGGTTAAGGTTAGGTTTTTTTGAGGAAGGTTAGGGATAGGCACCCCTAGGGGGAAGGGTTAGGGTAATGCAACCCCGTGGGTAGGTTAGGGTTAGGTACCCCCCTCGTAGGGTTAGGTTTAGGGAGCGGGAAGGGGATGTTAGGTTTAGGCACCCCCGGTGGGAACTTAGGGTTAGGCACAACCCCGGGAGTTCTAGGGTTAGGCACCCCTAAGGGAGGGTTAGGGGTGGGAGAGGGGAGGGTTAGGGTACTTACTAGCCGGCGTTGGGATCTCCTGCTGTCGGGCATCTCGTGTTGGGATTTGAACCGTTGGCTAAATAGCTGCCGGTATTACATAATGATTCCATTCAAACAACAGGGAATGTGCCAATCAACATTGCAATCAAACTTGAAGCAAAATTTCACAGAATGTACAGTCATTTAACAAGTGCATTAATGCTAGCTCCGCTGAAAGTTCTCGATCTGAGGTGTAATCTTTCAGCACCTTTATAAATAGACATAGTTATAGTTAGTAAGGTTGAAAAAATACATGAACCAAGCTCAACCTTTTATTATATTTTACATTAAATTTCATGTATCTTCTCTGTGAAAATAAAGAGGAATGTATAGCAAGTTAAATGTACTACTTCAAAGTATATTGTACATAAATATGCAATCAGGAAAAAATTAAAACATTGGAAAACAACATTATAGGTTGATAAATATGCTCTTTAAATGTTATATTGTTACTCTATATCATTTATTTTTATTTAATAAATGGTTTGATACAATTTTAGCAAAACATTACAAAGTTTTGATAACACTGGGGAACAGTCAATCTGTTGCCAGGGATTTAAGAATCAATTTCGATTAATTTTGTGCTCCTGATCATGCTTATTTTTCAATTGGCTCTAGTTTTTGAGATATGCATATGTCTTTGTTTAATTTTCATTTTTCATATATATTAATGTTAAAAATAGATAAAAAGATATTTTTTTAATTCTGATTAAATTTGATTCGTAAAATGTTATAAAAAGACACAGGATAATTACATAGATAAGTTTTAGGAAGCTATGATAACCGTTTTTTGTAGGATTTTCTGCAGACTCCAACAGTAATCGGCCATCCTGTGATGATCCTACATTCCTATATATCTTTCTTCCGTTACCTGAATATCCTGGTGGAACCGTTCACCCTGTTCTTCGCTTAAATCTCCTAGATTGGATTAGAAGCGATCTAAAATGCTGTACAAAAAATTTACTTTAATACTCATGTTGGCACCTAGTATCTCAAAACATTTTAGCATGTTGTGGACTAATTCATGATAGTTGTCTGCCTTGTGATAGCCTAAAATTTTTTGAATGACAGACACATAACTCAGCCATGCTTCTGATTTGGTTTCAGTCATAGATGTGGTAAATACAGTGTCTGTATCTGTGGGCCATCAAAAATTCCTGCCTTTACTTTTTCAATACTAAGAGATGGAAATGTTTGACAAATATACATGAGACAATCGCCTGACTTGTCCAATGATTTTACAAATTGTTTCATTAAACCCAGATTGATATGGAGAGGCAGTAGTATGATTTTTTTCCTGTCAATTAAGGGCTCATGAATGATGTTGGCTTCTCCTACAGTTATAACTTCTCTTGGAGGCCATACGGTTTGCTGCCAGTGCTTTTGTTTTGCATGACTATCCCATAAGCATATGTGACAAGGATACTTAGTATATCCACTTTGCTGCCCAAGAAGAAAGTTTACCATTTTTAAATCAACACAAACAGTCCACTGATGCTGAGAATAAGCATTTTTTTCTAAGTCTACCTTGATATTTCCATATTGTTCTTTAAGTTTTGTTGAATGACTGATAGGAATCGAAGCAAATTTATTCCCATTGTGCAGTAATAAGCATTTTAAGCTGCTTTTAGAACTATACAAAAAGAGCCGCCAATCTTCTGCTCAATATTCTGGAGAAGTTCTGGAATATTGTTGCAATACACAAGATTGTTATCTTGGCTAAAGAACGGCAGTATGGCTGCTCTCTATTTCGATACAACGTTATATTAACATCCGGCTCAAGACAGTGCTTTTCTTGAAGTCTGGATGCTTAAAACTCAGCTCCTTTTTTTGATGAATTCAAGTCACAAATTAAATCGTTTAGTTCCTTTTGAGAAAATTTGGAGTAGAGGAACTTTCTTCAAACTCACTTTCATCTGTGTTGTCACTTGCAGTGGATGAAACTAACATTTCCACATCTTCGCATTCAACTTCGCACAAAGAACTGAATGATGGTACAGGTAAATTCTTAAATCGATTCATACCCTTCACATTTACAGCACAAAAATAGCAGTCACTCAAGTGATCTTTTGGCTCACACCACATCATAGATATGCCGAAATTAAGTCCTTTTCAAACACCTTTAGTCGAAATATGGAGTGATTCCACACAGGTTTTTACAAACTTTGTGAGGCACCCAAATCTTGTCTTGCTGGCTTATGTGACGTCCAAAATAAGCCTCATATGCTTCTTTTGCAACACTATATTTGCCACAAATATATAAGAAAAAAACATCAGGGTTGTTAGTACACCATCTCCGAGAATAACTAATTTTTGCGTCGAAAACGTTTTGTTTCACACATTAGGTGCTAACTCCCAACAAAAGCCAAGGACTGACTGAACAAAACAAGCCCAAATGGCGGGAAATTTGGTTGTGGTGGGACAGAGAGATCACCGAACAAAGGAACAGGCGGTGTGTCAACTGCATCACTCTGTCCTTTCCGTTGCTCCTCTCTGTATGCTGGGAGCAGGTGTGGCTGTGGCCTGAGGATGTCCAAGCAGGCTCAGCAGTGCACTGCAACGCCTCCTTCCAGCGTTAGTGAGATTTGAATGTGTTGTGTCTCAAACGTGACTACCAGCTATGTTATCACAAATAAAACAAATTCTTGTTATTGTTGAATGAGGGTAGTTGTTAATAAAGCAAAACTAAGTTGATTCTATTAGGTAAAGCAGGTCTAGACTAGTAAGGTACTTCAAATGGAGAAAATAATTGAATTTTATAATTTTTCATTAATTTGAAAACTGGAGCCAATTCAGCTATAGCGAAGATCTAATGCGAAAATAGGACCTGCGAGTACTCTCAAACTGATCTTAAATCCTTGGCAAGAAAAAAAAAATTTTTTTTTGTTCCCCAGTGTAATTATTAATGCATTTCTTGTGTAGCCATAAAAAAGACTAATATAACCTTTTTGTGAACAGCATGTATTCTATTTTAAAAATAATCATGTAAAAAACTGAGACATTAATTTATCACTGCATCAAAGGACATCATGCTATATATGTATTGAAATAAATAAACTTTTGCTACTGCCATTGATATAGTTGTTATGCTTGATTTATCCTTTTTTTGGTCTACATGTATAAACTCCATCAAACTTAATAAATCATTGAATGGGCCATCAAATGAAAATCACTTAAGATGGTCTGATTTAATTTCCAGTCCATTAAGTCTCCTGTCATTCTGCGCAGGCCCCCCGGAGCGCAGTTGCCCCCTCATTATGAATATTAATTTCTATTTCCTATGGATGACAGTAGAAGATCTTTACTTGGATTATAGCAATACAGTTTAATATATATTAGAGTTAGAAAATTAACATATTTTTATTATTTTAGCATAATGTAATGGGGTTTTAGGTACCCCTTACCATTATACAGGGGCTGTAGTGGTCTGAATATCGATCTTTATTCCAGTCTCCCCATTTCTAGAAACTCCAGTTCTGAGCTAAGATAGCAGAAACAAGGATACAATGCCCTTCTGGTCTTTCTGATAGTATTGAGAACCATCAAAGGTTAACTAGCCTGAGGTTGGTTTCCCTTCTAGTAAAAGGACCCCATGCTATTTTTATTTTGGGGCTGGTTAAGGAATCTGGGCAGGCATACAAGGTTTGATTTCTATTATTTATTAACAGATCTTAACAAATGACAATCGACCATTTGGTCACAAACACTGGAAAATGGATAAAGACAAAAATGGTCAATGGTAAATAATTTGTCCAAACAACCATTTTTTTTTCCATTTGATGGCATTTTTGAGCAAATGGTCGATTGTCATTTGCTCCCATACATTACTAGATTTTAGTTCCCAGCCAGATTGGACAGATAATCTTATAGTGTGTGTACCTAACTTAAGTTTAAAGAACAAGATCCTTCCCCCAGTTGAGCAGTACATTTATTTACTCTAGTAAACTGTAGTTTCCTGGTCACTTCTTCATGCTGCAGTGGAAACACCACAAGGAGAGTGGATATTAATGAAGCACTTGCTGCTTAAACTGACTGTTGAGCACATTGATATTTGCCATGTATAAATCAGCTGCAGGTGTCTCCATTCAATTAGGATGACATGAAATAGCCAACCCTGGTCCTCGTGAGCTACCAACAGTGCACGTTTTCCAGGTCTCCTCACATAATCACAAGTGAAATAATTAGCTCCACCTGTGGAACTTTTCACAAGGTGTTAGTGAGTAATGAATACACCTGTGCACCCTCTAGGTGATCTTGAAAATGTGAAAAATTAGTAGCTTTCGATGTTGGCTACTCCTGGTGTAGACTACTCAGAGATTATTTAGTCCTTCCCTGCTTTCAGTAGAAGTAGGTGTCTAACACATGTTCACCTTTACCCAAACCATATAATATCTATGAACCTTAACCCCAAAAATCCTATATCACCTATAAACCCTGAAGACCAAAATGCTGATCTCCTTTCACTCCTTAAATACACATACATAGGAAAAAAGGGGGGATGGGCTGCACTACCTAATTACAACATTCTCAGAGGTGCTACCATGCTGAGACCTGTAGTTCTATTGCAGAAATAAGGGGGGAAACTATCAATTAACGTGGTGTTATATAGAGGTTCTTAGTACATGTTTGGCCAAAGATGTTTGTCCACCTACTACTTCATGGTGACCTCATCAGGTTGGTCCTTAACATCCCTAATACTGACACATTGTATAAATGTATCTAGGAATTACATGTAATAGTGCCCATTACATGTGTGTACTGCAATGCAAGGACCAATACTAATTAAAATATCCTTTCACTCCTACAATCAAACAACACACTCACACTTTAAACCAATTTAAATTCCACTTCAGTCTCTTTATAATGGCCATAACTATATTGGTACACTTTGGAAATGTTGGACCCAGATCTGATTACTTAGTTGATGATACCTAGGATTTCTTTGATATTTAGTTTTTGTTCCCAACAATAAAGTTCTACAACTCACACTTTATTTACTTCCAGAATCATATGAAGGCAATCAGCTGACTTTGTTGCTTTTGGAAGTGATTACTCACTTGATTACAACACTATGGGGTTTGTGTATCAAGCAAGGAAAAGAGTAAATGGGGTAAATTTACTTAGAATCGAGTTTGGTCGAGTTTTTTTAGTTTTTAAACTCACTTTGCTTCACCAAAACTAGGGTGAGTTTTACCTTTAACAACTCACAAATTTACTAAGAAGTGAGTTTAGGTGAAAGTGAGTTTTTCAATGGTGAAGCAGACCGAGTTTTTTCCTCCAAATTGCGAGTTTAGAGGAGAGTTTAGAGGAGAGTTTAAGGAGAGTTTAAGGAGAGTTTAGATGAGATTAATTACCCAAGTGTTTTCTCTCTTCAAAACTCACCCAAGCAAGCAGCCTGCACATATTAGTGAGTCATGTGTAAGCTGCTTGTGTGTTAAGACCTGTAAAAAACGGGTTAAATAATATAAAAATAAATGACATAGGGACCCCCCCTAAAGCTTAACCAGACCTAGACTTGTCAGCCTGTCCTGGTACCTACAAATACGGGGAACAAAATGAGTAGGGTTCCACCGTAAATAAGGTGTCAGGTATAGGGATAAAAAATTTGCGTAGGGGTACCCCTATAATTAAAACCAGCACTGGACTCTTTCTAGCGGGGGGCTGATGCCACAGCCAGGGGAGCCCTTTCACCGGGCCCACCAGCCAAAGCATCAGCCCTGACCGCTAGTCAGCCCAGGCAAGGGATCCCTGGGGAGTTGGGGACCCCTCCAATAAAGGGGTCCCCCTCTCTAGGGCACCCCTGGCCTGGGCTGACTAACTTTACATGCCAATCACATGTCCTGCTGTTAACCCTTTTCACTGCTGGTGCCAAGTCACGCATGCACTAATGAGTCCACGACTGTCCGGAAATGCAGTATGTTACAGTAGTTCCTGGTTACTGCTCCCAGCCAGTATTATCAGGAAACTGAGCATTGCTCATCTGCCCTGGGGACTTTTTTTTCTTAAATAAGCTTGAAAAAACTATTTAATGATAGAAGTTACAAAACCATTCTAATATTATGGCCCCCATCTACTAACGAGTTTTATCACCAAAACGAGTGATAAATTTCACTGTGTATGATAAATGGTGCTCCAGCCAATCAGCTCCCAACTGTCATTTTATCAGTTGACAGTTGGGAGCTGATTGACTGGTGCAAAATTTATCATACACAGTGAAATGTATCACTCATTTTGATGATAAAACTCGTTAATAAATGAGGCCCTATAATTCCCTGTAAATTACATCTAGATGCAGATAGGATGGGTAGCAGGGGTAGCTTAATTTATTTATACATGTTCCTTTTCCAGTCTAACACAGGAGATATCAGAGATTTCTCCTGCAAAAGATGAATTACAGCAGCAGACCCCAGTCCACATCATTCCAAAAAGCGTAGGGCATCTTCAGATGGCGTTAGCTGCTTTGTGCCTGTGGTCCCTCTTCTCAGGAACAGCAATCCACGGGAGCTGCAATCCCTGCAAGATCATTTTACTAAACAGCTTCGAATAATAATTCCTTATAGTAATCACATGCTATAAATAGACCCCTTAGACCTTTACCTTCAGTGGGTCAAGAACTGATGTGAAAGATTAAATATTCTCTGTACAGTGGCCCTCATTCAGAGGAGGTTGCAAGAAGCGATCGCTCTCTCTGAATGAGGGCGGCCGCTTGTTTTTTTAAGTGCGGCCACCTGGTCGCTAGCTAAGCTAGCAACCACCCACAGCTTTAGCGACCAACCAGGGTTATGGTCGCGATGGTCAAGACCATAGCGACCATCGGGGCTTGCGATGAGACCCTCTAAGGTTGGGTCTCTTGGCAACCGCAAGCCCCAGGGAGCTTCCTGCTCTGATCGAGCAGGAAGCTCCCTACTGACATCACTGCTGATGTCAGTGCAGCCTCACCACAAAATGGCAGGCGTTCTGTCAGGAATGCCTTTGTTTGTGTAGCCACCCCCCTGCCCCGCCTACAAAATGGGGTGAGCTGTCGATCAATATTGACAGCCGCTCCTTTTGTAGTGAGCTCCGTGGCTTGCGCACGCACAGTGCGGCCGCTGTGCATGCGCAGGGCCTTAACATCGACTCGGTTGCGAGCACTCAGTGCTTGCGACCGGGTCTGAATGAGACTCAGTGTTGCATAATATGAATATATTATCAGTTATTAATATAGTGCATACATATTATGCAGCACTTTACAAAGAGTATTTTAGTCATTCATGTTGGCAGAGTATGCAGTGGTGCTGGTCCAGCACACCATCACCCCCATGCATCATCTTTCAGCACATCATCATCTCCACCCCACAACGTCTCTTAGCATACCATCACCCCCATGTGTCGTCTCTCAATCCCCCCTAGTTATGCCACTGTAGAGGGAGGTAAGGTAATGTCCTACTACTGGGGGCACTACTACTGAGGGCACTATTACAGGGGGCACTACTCCATGGGCATTACTACTGGGGACACTACTACTGGGGGCATTACTACTGGTAGCACTATTATAGGGGGCATTACTACTGGGGTCACTACAAGGTTAGTCCACACAGCCAGAGAGAGATTATGCACAAGGTGACACAGATAGCAGCCTAGGGCCCGGTAGGATGAAGGGGCCCACCTGCCGTGAAGCAGGGTGGGTACTAGTGCAAGTGGGGGAGGGGCTCTAGCTTTGAGCGGGGGTCCAGCTGTGAACAGGGGAGGGGAGGTGGTCCATGAGCGTGGGCGGTAGGCCTGTCCACAAGTAGGGGAGGGGTTGACCATGAGATGGGAGAGGGCATCTGTGACATCTTGGCTCCGGGGGCAGGGACACAGTGGGAGAGGTGTTGCACTATTGGGTAAATCCTTTGAGAATCTGCAGAGGGGTCAGAAAAGCATGTGATGATCTCTGATTGAAGAAGCTCTTCACATGCTCTTCTAACCCGTGGAGATTAGCAGCAGCCTTATGGGAGATTTATAGTAAGAACAGATCAGCAACAGGTAAGTGGAGCTGGGGTGATTTGGTGTCGTTGGGGACAGTTTATAAATAAGTTGTGCATGGGTTTTATTATGAGGGTAAGTTCAGATGAAAAGGTTCATGCTTTTTGGGGATTAATTAACATGAAGGTTTTTTTTATTAGACAGAGGGACAGTGGCATAACTAGGGTCTTCAGAGCCCAGGGCAAGATGAAGAACGATGCCCTCTTCCCTCCCACACACACATAGGAGACTATATTTGCGTGCAGAAGGTGTGTGGCAAAATGGGCGTGACCACATACCGGAAGAGGCATGGTCAGTGAAACTGGGGTGTGCCAACATGACACACGACCCATTTCTCGTCACTCTTTCCATTCCATATGCACCTTACCTATATGGTGGAACCTCTGAAGAAATGTATCCTCCCTGGAAGATGGCATCTTCAGTCAGTATTCACTATTCGTATAGATTACATCATCCAGAAGATGCCTGTTTGTGTAGGAATATTAACAAGGTCATCATCATACATCAGCAGTTCAACCAGACTCATGCCCCCTGTGTAACTTACTTCTCCCTGCGTTTCTCAACGACACGAACTCCCCCTGCGTCATCTCTCTCAGCACACCATCACCTCTCTACCACATTGTCTTAGCACACAATCACCTTCCCTCCTGCGTCATATCTCTGCACACCATCATCTTCCCGCTGTGTCATCTTCCAGCACACCATCACCCCCATGCATCATCTTTCAGCACATCATCATCTCCACCCCACAACGTCTCTTAGCATACCATCACCCCCATGTGTCATCTTCCAGCACACCATCATCTCCACCCCACAACATCTCAGCACACCATCACCCCCATGCATCGTCTCTCAGCACACCATCTTCTCCACCCCACAACGTCTCTCAGCACACCATCACCCCATGCGTCGTCTTTCAGCCACACCATCACCTCTCCCCCTGTGTCATCTCTCAGCACACCATCAACCCCCCATGCATCGTCTATCAGCACACATCTTCTCCACTGCTGCGTCATCTCTCAGCACACCGTCTCCCCCCTGCATCGTCTCTCAGCCACACCATCATCATATATCCACATGTTGATTTGATGGACACAGACATACACACAGACACAAACTGACACATATACAGACAGACACACACACTGACACAGATACACACACACTGACAAAGATTACACAGACACACTGACAAACCTACACAAAGACACACACACCTCTATCACACAAATGCAGCCAGCCAAATAAATACAATGCTGGCATTTATTATTAAAAGTCATCCCTTTGGTCTCCCCACCCCCCTGGCAGCACCACACACTGTGATTGCAGAGTGCGATGTGGCTCCGGAGTGGAGAGAGTGGTGGGGAAGGAAAAATCAATAACTGTCACCCGGCACCAGGGACAGCTCTCGGAATGCAGAATAATAAGAAGACTGCCTGGGAGGTGCTGTGCGCTTCCACTGCAGCTCCACCTTCAGTCAGCCCAGCCAGCATTAGCAGTCACAGTAATCGGTCAGGGCATAATGGCAGCAGGCGGGTATGGTGCCCTGTCTGGTGGTGCCCCCCTCTCCTGGGCCTGCCACGGCGCTCAGGGCATGTGCCCTGCTCAATCCCCCCTAGTTACGCCACTGTAGGGGGAGGTAAGGTTACCTACTACTGGGGGCACTACTACTGAGGGCACTATTATAGGGACCACTACTCCATGGGCATTACTACTGGGGGCATTACTACTGGTGGCACTATTATAGGGGGCATTACTACTGGGGTCACTACAACTGGGGGCACTACTAATTGGGGCATTACCACTGGGGGCACTACTAATGGGGGCATTGCATAGGGGGCACTGCACAAGGTTTACCACATTTGGGGGCTCTGCATAAGGGGCACCACTACCAGGGGTCCTGCATAAGGGGCACCACTACAGTGGGCATTGCATAAGGGGCACTACTGCTGTGGGAATTATGTGTAATGGGCACTACTGCTGTGGGCATTGTATAAGGGGCACTACTGCTGTGGGTATTATGTGTATTAGTGTATTAATCATACTACAGTATGTAGTCTAATGTGAATCAGAGGCACTATGTGCAGTGTAATGTGAATAAGATTGTGCTACTATGTGGTGTAATTTGAATTGGGGATACTATTATGTGACCACGCCCCTTTCTTTTGAGACCACGCCCTTTTTGCGTCAACACGCGCTGTTCCTTTCTTAAATAATTGCCAAGGATGGGTGAGGGGTGAGTTCCACCACTTCTCTAGGACCACTTTAAGCACTGGTGAATCCTTCAGAATTTTCTATATTTCTCCTGAAAGTTGGCCTAAAACTACCTCACATTTTCACACATGTCCTAAAAGTATATAAAGAGAACCAAATCAAACAAATGAGATAAAAAAATTAGACATGCTCATTTTTTTTAGGAAAATTATCCAATATCACATATTTGTTAGTGGCAAAAGTATTTGAACCTTTGCTTTCAGTATCTGATATGACCCACATGTTTCCGGTAATTGCTGATTAGTTCTGAACATCGACTTGGAGGATTTTACCCCATTCCTCCGTACAAAACAGCTTCAACTCTGTTATGTTGGTGGGTTTCCGCCCATGAACTCATTGCTTCAGGTCCTTCTACAACATTTCGATTGGGCTAAGGTCAGGACTTTGACTTGGGATTCCAAAACTTTAAATTTATTCTTCTTTAACCATTCTTTGATTGAATGACTTGTGTGCTTTGGGTTGTTTTCTTGCTGCATGACACACGTTCTCTTGAGATGCAGTTCATGGACAGATGTCCTGATATTTTCATTCACAATATTCTGGTATAAGTCATCCTGGGCCAGATGCAGCAAAACAGGCACAAACCATGATACCACCATTGTGTTTCACAGATGGTATGAGGTTTTTATGCTGGAATGCAGTGTTCTCCTTTCTCCAAACATAAAGCTTCTCATTTAAACCAAAAAGCTCTATTTTGGACTGTCCACAAAACATTGTTCCAATAGTCTTCTGGCTTGTCCAGGTGATCTTTAGCAAACTGCAGATGGCAGCAACATTCTTTTTACAGAGCAGTGGCTTTCTCCTTGCAATCCTGCCATGCACACCATTGTTGTTCAGTGTCCTTCTGATGGTGGACTCATGAACATTAGCTAATGTGAGAAAGGTCTTCAGTTGCTTAGAGGTTACCTTGGGTTCCTTTGTGACCTTGCTCTTGTCATTATCTTTATTGGTCGACCACTCCTGGGGAGGCTAACAATGGTCTGGAATTTACTCCATTTGTACACAATATGTCTGTTGATTAGTGGAGCCCAAACTCTTTAGAGATGGTTTTGTAACTTTTTCCAGCCCGATGAACATCAACAACTTTTCTGAGGTCCTCAGAAATCTCCTTTGTTTGTGGCATGATATATATTATATGGCAGTCATTTACATGCTGTCTGTATTATATGGTAGTCACAACATGCTCTCTGTAGAGTATTCTATAGAGTATGGCAGGGCAGTCACATAAGTCCTCTCTGCAGTGTAATGTCACAGAAATGCTCTCTGTAGTGCATAGTGGTGAAAAAATGCTCTCTGTAGAGTATGGCAGTCACAAAAATGCTCTCTGTAGTGCATATCGGTAACAAAAATGCTCTCTGTATTGTATGGTGGTCACAAAAATACTCTCTGTAGTAAATGATAATCACAAAAATGCTGTCTGTAGTATATGGTATTCATAAATATGCTCTCATGATTGTATGGCAGCCACAAATATGCTCTCAGGATTGCATGGTGGTCACAAAAATTGGAAGGTGGTGGTGCGTACCCTATCAGAATCATATGTATCTATGTCCTATCCAGGGGCACCACATCGGTTTTAGGTTGGGGGGTTTAAGATATCAATTCATTTTGGTGCTCCAAAATCATGAAATGTCGCCCCCTCAGGGGCACCTGGAGTAAGCCGCAGATGGAACATTGCAGTACAGCTGCAGAAGCCACATCTCAGTCACTGTATATACACCATAGAGGCAGCAGTATAGGGGTGAGTTGAGCTGCTGGGCACCAGGTGTGTGTGCAGTATCAGATCCCCACACATGTACTTTCACACTGAGCCTGGCACTAATATAGTGTGCTGCAACATCTCTATCCCACAGTCAGTAACAGATCACTGTGCAACACATAGTGCCGGCCATCCCTGCCCCCTATTGCTCAGAGATGAATGATGGGCCCCCGCTGCTGCTGAGAAGCACTTCCACTGCATCTCAGCTGACTACACACATCAGCTGATCGGGGCACAGAGAGGAGATCATCGATCAGCCATCTGGTGCAGGTAAGTTTTCTTTTATTTCTTTATACACCAGGGTTAGGGGGCATAGGGTAGAGACATTGTGAGCCAGGAAGGGGGCGGGGGATGGAGCAGCGGGGACAGGAGAGGAGGCAGGGTTTGTAGTAAATATACTCCATAGAATCCATCGACATGCTAAAGAGACTACACATGCAACTGAAACAGAAATTCCACAAATAATGAGTAATCGTAAAATCAGAATTTTGCACTTTTTATTCTTCTTTTTTGTACATTGTTTTTAACCTTTGTTTGTGGCTTGTGTTATATGTATTTAATTTAATTATAATTGCATAAATTCTTATGATTTTAATATAAATAATGATACATCAGGGATATATACTATATGAATGCAATTATTGTAGCAGGGCATTTTAATCTGCTGTGTCATCCCTTCACCACTTAACTGAAAACATTTATTTTTCCAAAAACCGCTCAGAAATTGTCGGGTTTTTTTTATGACTGAATTAGGTCAAGAACATCTTTTTAAAACTTATCTAATACGATTTTATTAAAAAATATATATTTTTTAAACACCTTATACCAGTGGTTGCCAAACTTTTTTGAATCACGGCACCCTAGAGTATCAGCATTGTTTTCACAGCACCCCTAAGCCAAAAGTTTGTTATTCAGAAATTAAAAAAAAAATGTAGAAAGTGAAGTAGATTGTGCTTACCTTTCATCCGTAGGTTCAGTTATGTGGTGGTGGGCAGGTTTGTGCCTCTGTTTGTCCATATATTTACATTACATTGACCGAGAAGAAGTTGATTTGGTGCTGGACCACCAACCTGAGGCACCCCTGCAAGTGTCCTGTGGCACCCCAGGGTGCCGCGGTGGACAGTTTGGGAACCACTGCCTTATACCATATAAATAGCAATTCTTATAGTATACTGTAATGATGGCCGTTGACAGCTGTACCATCGATGCCCGATGGGTTCAACCATCAATAGAAACCATTGATGACCATTGATGTCTCCTTAACATCGGTTGGGGGAAAACCATCGATGGTCAGTGGCTATCCCTAATATACTGTATATAGTATAGTATACTATACTGTATATATATATATATATATATATATATATATACTGTATCCAGTGACTGCCAGCGTGGGACTGGCTCTGCAGCCATTCTCTCACCGGCTACTTCTCCACAGTGCCAGAGCCCCTTGCAGACACCGCCAGACCACCTGCACCCTGCCATGGACACTGCTGGACCCCCGCAGCCTGCCATGGACACCACTTTATTCCTGCAACACAAGTCGGATCCCCCGCAGACAACGCCAGACCTGCACGCACCCCCGCCTATGCCGCCAGACCCGCAGGTATTCTAAATACAAAAAAATCCCATATCCGAAATGCTGCTGCATTTTGGATATGGGAAACTCTCTACCTTGTCGAAGCCGGATGGTTGGCTGAGACCTAAATTGTAAAATTAATATCTGAAGATGCCATGTTTGCGTTGTCTGTATGATGCCATCAGGCGTAGTCGGTATAATACATGTCTTGTGGACATGTTTGTGACAAATAATTAAGAATAAACAAAGATACTGTGAGTGGTTACTTTGCATATAGAAACAGTATGTCTGTGGCAATTGAAGTATAACACAGACACTGATATGCTCAGAGAGAGTGGATTTAGAAACAATTGTCAGACGTTTAGCTATCGTTAGAAATTGTAGGCGTTGTGTCCCATGCTGATGCAGTTAAGAGGGAATGACAATTGTATTCTAAATAAACATAGGAAAGCCTTTTGTTAAAATTATCAGACTGTTTTCCAAAGCTTGCTCAACCTGTGAACAGGACTAACTCCATTGTCTGTCATTAATTTAGACAGAAGTAATATTACTGTTTGGAATTATGTATGTTTGTATATATATATATATATTTATATATATATATATATTGGTATATATATATATATACACTTAAACGATCACATGGGTATCCACAATGCGTGCACACATATATATACAGTTGCAATTATAAATAGAAACACACACAGCACATGTACTGCGCTGTAACACAAACCCTGTACACAGCGCATCTATTACGCTGCATGTAGACACACAACGCATACTTACATATAATCATAAATATACACGCACTCATAAAAGGTTCCTGCACATTATGGTTTATATTAAAGTTATTAATTATGATGTAAAATGTATGTATTTGATATTAATGGTATACAACATGATAAACATGGCATGTTTGGTACTAAACTGACACATTGTTTATTTCCAGATATCTGAATCTATCTGCGAGGGAGTCGCATCTTGCGTTCGATGGTTATGAAATATAGGAAATTATTGGTAAGAATGTATACACTGTAATGTAGTGTCTCTATCTAGTTTAAATCAATTAAAGAAAAACAATGTAATCTGGAGAATTGGAACATACCCTTAGTGAATTGTCCTATGAACTACAGCGTACTACAAAGACCAAGAGTGTCACGATCAGAGTTTCTCGGCATGGAGGACGACGGGTATTACCTGTGAGGTCACTATGGCGGGGGGCATCTGGCAGTGGCGCTGGCGAGGGGCATTGTCTGTGCGTGGTTCTGGGCAGGCATGTTGTCACTTTCGGCTGGTGAGGCCTGGTGGTGCTTCCGTTCCAGTCCGGCATGGGCACCGCCATCTTGCCTCCGGTCATGTGACCTAATCGCCCAATCCTGGTTTGTCACATGCTCTCTCTGGCCAGTCACGGCACAGCACTTGGTATTTAGGGAGGTTCAGAGCCTCACTTCATTGCCAGTGCAACATGTTTCTCAGCTTAGCTGAGAGAGAGTTCCCTGTGCTCACCACCTGTGTTCCTGTGATACGCTACCTGCCTGCCTGCTTGTCTGCTCCAACCCCGCTGGGCTACCCTGCATCCTCCATTACCTTCCCCTTGCCTGAGTACCTGTGTCAGCTGTACCCTGCATCCTGCCTCCTCTCACATTTCCTCTGAACAATTCACCTCAGCCTGCAATTACCTCAGCCTGCAATTCATCTCAGCCTGTAATCCATTTCAGCCTCACCACACCTGCATACTGGACTGTTCCTGCCTGTCACTATCTGGACATTCTCCCATTTGCTTCACTACAGTTCCCAAGTGCACTTCAGTGCTATACCTGGACTCTTTCTTTTGCCATTTCCACGTCTACTAAACCACTCATTAAAACTTCCACATTTTTATTTAAATCTGCTTCTGTGCCTGCTCCTATCACCACCCCGGGTCCACAACAAAACCAGAACCTCACAATGAGCAAGAACCAATGGAATTAAGTTTGTCTGTCTACATTGTTGTTATCATGATCTGTTAGGGTATATAGTCTGTGTCCCGGTCCCAGTTAGTAGCCATTCTCATGGATTACCACAGACCTCAGGATTGATGACTGTAACTGGGACCGGTGCGCTTGCGTATGTATCGACTGTACCTTATGTATTGTAATCCTTTGCGCTCATTGTTTAGATCAAAGCACGTAATACTCTTTTATTGTAATAGTAACTTTTTGTGCTTTGGAACCACACTCAAAGTCTGGAAAGCAATTATTTCTTGTGCAACTTGCAACGCTAATTAGCGATATTTGGGTATAAAGGTTATTAGGTATTCATAGTTGGGGGATCATAGAGTGAGATCATGCTACCAGAATTCACATGGTAACACGTTTATCGGTCTCTCACCAAAGGGTGGAGGCGCGATATGCAGGAAAGAACGCACTGCCTTCGAAAACCTGCTACCACTTGATGCTGAGAGACCGCAATCCGTTATTGTGTGAGTTAAAGGAGCGCTGACTAGGACCTAGGGACAAGGAAGGAAGAGTTGTTTTCTTTCATTGTTAAAATTTTGTGTTAGAGGGTAATTTGCACAATAGCGTATGCATATTTCCTGCATTGCTGCCACGTGTTCAAACGGTCATTGTATGCATAGCGTGATTGTTTGTTGAAACCTCTGAATTATACTGCTATATTAAGGGAAAAGATTTTATTTATTTTCTCCGCAGAAAAGGTGTATGTAATTGAAACGTGTGATTGTAAAGTGAAGGCTACTGTCTATTAAGCCTAAAAAGTGGAGGTTACTGTCTGTTAAACCTCAGTGGAAACTTGGTAGGTGCCGACGGGGTGTACAAACTACTGGGCCAGTGTACAAAGCAGGTACTGTACATTGTACTAAGGGGTTTCTCGGTCCGGCACCCATTAATCGCAAAGTCCATTGATCAGTTAGGTTCTTTGGGCAATGCGATCAAACGACATAGTTATATAAACTGTGATTGTGAAGTGGGTTGTTGAGGGAGTGAAACTGCTGGCAAGGTTAGGAGTTATTGGAACTCCTAGATGCTGGGAGTAAACTCAAAGTAGGAAGCGAGTGGTGAAGCTTGGAGTTAAATTCATCAAAAGTAAAATAATTAACTAGGTGGTTATTTTACTCCTAGTTTATGCACACGGACCATACCGCCTAGTGGGAAAGTGGTGCATAGCGGGAAGAAGCGAGCGGCTGAAGCTTGGTTTGAATTCGCCGCAGGTAGAACAATTTACAATAGGTGGTTATTCTGCTCCTCATTGTACAAGCCGACTGTAACGCCCAGTGGGCCGACTGTGCATAACGGGAGGGAGTGCATGAACATAGCTCTCTGAAAATCGTTCACCAATCAAAATTCTCTAGAAATTGCTAAGCGTTTTCTCAGATGGGTGCGAGGCAATCTCTAGTAATGGTCGATGATGTGCTGCTGATGAAAGGGAAGCTTGGGTCGGCCAGGTATGTTATGTTTAAAAAGTATGGTGCGTACGCTACAGTGTACTGTGACATATGGGTCAAGATGACCAAGAAATGTTGAACACCTTTTCCTAAGATTGGTAGCTTTGATTTGGAGGTTGTGAATAATGTCAGTATATGTTTAGTAAGTAGTAAGTAGTTAGTAAGTCTCTGAAGAAAAGGATAACATTTAATGATTGCTTAAAGTTGTGGCAACATGAGGGGAGTATGTGGCTTAGGGGTGTGCACACGACGCAACCTAGCGGCGAGCTCACATCGCAAGGGAGCGAGCATGCACAGCAAAGTAGCATTGTGGAAGGTACTGTTAGTAGCGCATGCACACCACCTCCGCCCTATGCGGATGGGGGTGAATGTACAGTCGATATAAAAAATCATAAAAATGTAACATGTAACTTGTATCCTCTCCTAAGCAACTATAAGGAACATGTTTTTGATGCAGATGATGAACCTGTTGTAATGTCAGCTCTTTCCCATGTTGCCCAAATGTTAAATGTACCATCACTACAAGGACAGGTAGCTGCCCCGCTAGTACCAGAAATGGAGGTAGCCCCACCAGTGCAGGAAGTATTTACACCGGCTGTAACAGTAGCAGAGGTTGTTAATACCATAATACCACATGTAGTAGTAGTAGGCTGAACCCTCAACCAGGTAATCAGGCCAAAGGTAGCAGTGTGGCAGGCATCCATTCCTTTCGGACAATAACTGTTCCCAATGGGAATCCGGACACACATGGTGTAGAGGCCACAAGGGATGTAGCGATGCATTGTCCATGGACAAGAGCAGAACTACATTCCATAATGACAGATTTCCCTGACCATAGGAAAGAACTAGCAAAGTGCCAGAGATTTGTAAAAGATTTAGGTAATGCTCATTAGCCAACCAACAAAGATTGGCGAGTGGTATTGAGGGCCTGTCTTTCACACAATACTGACGTGAAAAAGTTTATCACGGCCTGTGTATTGGATGGAGATAGTCCCATAACTGATTAAGGTAATCAGGACAACATAGCCCGCATTGTCACCCAGTTGGCCGTATATTTCCCAGTAGTAGTTAACTGGAGTAAGATTTTTACAATTAAACAGAAAGAGAGTGAGTCTTCAGCAGATTATTTCTCCAGAGAGCTGCAGACTATTACCCATTACACAGGTATAGAAGATATCAAAGACAACACCCACCACAGGGAAATGACAATCACAGTGCTTATGGATGGTCTTAAAGACACTCTAAAGGCCAAGGTTCAGACCTCACTTCCTGGTTGGAGGGGAGTTATGGTAGACACACTCAGGGAATATGCAATTGAACATGATAAAAACATCTTAAGAAGAGAGAAATGCAGAGCGAGAACCTAATGGCTGTTAGTACTCAAGCTCTGGAAGGAATGCAAATAACACCGCAGCACTCTTATCACACACAGCCACAATACACTCACCCCATACAACCTCCAAACCTTTATCCCCATACACAACCACAATCCTTCCACACTCCCCAACCCTCACAACAACAACTTTTCAATACACATCAACCACGAAGGTGTTATAGATGTAACAAGGAGGGGCACATAAGTAGGTTTTGTAAAGCTAGACAGTGGGAACCACCAAACCAGGGAACACCAAGATACCCACAGAAGGGACACCCACCACAGTCAGGACAATTCCAGCCATCACCTGCTCACATTGTAGCAGTGAATGCTTTGCTGGAAGAATATAGTCAACTCTAGTGGTCAGGTCACACCTGTAGTCTACAGCCAGTCAGGTTAACTGGGGATACTAGGGAAGAACCTGTAATGATAGTTGATGTAGCTGGTACCAAACATTCTTTTCTTGTAGACAAAGGGGTGACCAGAACAGTGTTAAATTCTTCATCCTGACTGTCAGTACCTATTCGCCTTCACATACAGGGGTGGTACAATACACATGGACATGATTTCCCCAGGGTTTCATAGACAGCCCCAGCATCTTCTCCCAGGCCTTACATGGCTGTTTACAATCTTTTCAACCTGTCAATGGATCTGTTCTAATACAATATGTGGATGATTTTTTGTTCTCATGTTTACTTTAAATGATACTAAACTTTTATTGCTTCATCTCTCGCAAACAGGGCACAAGGTTGCAAAGGACTATTGACAGCTATCAAAATGCCTAAGGCAGTGGCCGTCATTAAGTGTAAAGCCCATACATGTGAAGATGATCTGGTGTCACTGGGCAATAACAGGGCAGACGAAGCTGCCAAATGGGCAGCAGGGTTGAAAATTAATATACCAATTGATCAGATGATGATGCTTTCATACTATTGATATGCAGAAATAAATTGAGATGCAAAATTTGTGTTCCATTCAGGAAAAGGCAGTCTGGAGATCCAAGGGATGTGGGCCAGAGTCCTCTGGACTCTGGAGAGATGGACAAGGTAAGCCGGTGGCACCCAAGGCATTTTACACAAGCTTGGCTGAGGCAGTGCAGGTCTGACTCACCTGGGAAAGCATGGTATGTGCAAGTTGGTCAGGGCGTATTGGTGTACACCAGGTTTCTCTTCCCAAGCCAAAAAGAGGGCAATGTCCTGCTTGACATGCTTGAGGAAAAACATTGGAAAAACAATACCAACCGAGCCATCCCACATCCCTCTGACAGACGGACCTTTTCAGGTAATACAAATTGATTTCATCCAATTACCTCCCTGCAGGAATCTCAAGTATGTATTAGTTTGTACAGATGTATTTTCTAATTGAGTAGAAGCATATCCAGCTGCCACTAATACTGCTGTGTTCACTGCTAAAAAGATTGTACAGGAGTTTGTATGCACATATGGTATCCCTAGAATGATTGAAAGTGATAGGGGTACTCATTTCACAGGTGATGTCTTCCAGAGTATGTGTAAGTTGATGGGTATTAATAGTAAACTTCACACCAACTACCGACCCCAGGCCAGTGCCAAGGTGGAGAGGGTAAACGGTACTATTAAGAATTAATTGAGTAGGATCATGGCAAAAACTGGACTGGGCTGGCCAGAAGCCTTATCGCTAGTCCTTCATAGCATCAGGGCAACTCCTAGACCCCCTCTCAATCTGTCCCCCTTTGAAGTACTGTTTGGTAGACAACCTCATTTGATTATAAGTCCGCAGGAAGATTTGAATAGTAACAACGAGGTCACTGTAAAGTATCTTATAACAATGAGTAAGCAGTTGAAGCAGCAGCAACAGAAATTGAAATTGTTGTCACCTGATATGCTTGAAACAAACTGTCATGATGTTGAACCTGGAGAATTTGTTATGATCAGAAATTTCTTACGTTCAGGTTGTCTGACAGATCGGCGGGAAGGCCCGTATCAAGTGTTGCTGATGAGTACAACTTCCTTGAAAGTAGCAGAGAGAGATACCTGGGTCCATTCCACTCACTGCAAAAAGGTCAACCAACTGGTGGAGATACAAGGCGGAGTCGAGACAGATAACGTAGACCTGTCAATTGCGAGCTTGTTCCGGGAGAGTTAAAAGTTGCAGTGAGACACCTGAGCTAAAAAGAAATTTGTAGATCACTGTTCCAGCAATGGAGTGGTGTGTTGGGGTTATGTCTGTGTCTTCTTCCAGAGTTTTTATCATCCTAGTTTGTTTTGGGATTTCTGATTTCTGTGATGTAGATCAGATGACAGAGAGAGGAGCTGATGGTGATATCGATGGAGTGGAGTCGGAAAAAGGAGTGCTAAACCAATCGGTGGAGTATCTGACCCATCTCAGTACAGTAATTGCTAAGAGATCTGTTATTTTGGAAACTCGGAGACAGTGTGAAGGACTATTGTCTGAGGACTATTGTATTTGTGAGTTTTCTGGGTCCCTAGCTGATGAGAAATGCATCCAACGGTACCAGCCTAAGTATAACCCGTATTGGGGTGTGTATCCTTTAGAGGATTATCTTAACATGGTGGGCAAACTGACTGTTGGGTGTGCTCTCACATGCCTCAGGGACAGCATAATGTAGGGTTTTTGCCATTCCCATTGCATGTCTCTGAGGTTTTAGAATTCCATAGAGGGGATGCACTGGATGGAAAAATTTCTTACGTCCAAATCATCCCATTTTATGCTCTACCAGTACCAAGTAGATAGATCACTTTTATGTTTACACATCACCAACTCCAACAAAGCAGGAAGTTGGGAGGTGACTGGGAATAACCAGATGATGACATTCTCACTAAGAGCTGATAATGAACCTATCAATTTTGAACTTTTATGCTCCATTAGAGTAGGTGGGAGACACTTCCGG
Source organism: Taudactylus pleione (assembly GCA_031769625.1). NCBI lineage: Eukaryota > Metazoa > Chordata > Amphibia > Anura > Myobatrachidae > Taudactylus > Taudactylus pleione. Next base: position 1,201,829 of record JAUIMM010001601.1, read on the forward strand.
TATAGATATACACTTCGTTCCACCAAGGAAATGGTTGGTAGGGTACCAGAAGGGTACTGTGCCATGGATGATGTATTCTATCCCTTATGTACTCCCAGATTACGTGTATTTTATATGTGGAAGGAAAGCGAATAAGTGGCTCTCTCTGAGTTCCGAAGGTTTATGTTATCTGGGAAGAATACCTCCAGAGGTTATGACCCTTACACATGGTAAAATGCTTGGTATCCATAAAAACACACCATCTCCATATCTTCATATGCATTATGAACACCGTGACAAGAGAAACATGATACCTGGTGATGTACATAAAGCCACACAGTTGATTACTGAAACAACTGGCTTTCAAGTTTTAGTAGCATTGGATCCAACCAGGATCGCTCGGGGTACTCTAAATTTCAGATATATCCAAGGCCTTGCTAAATTAATAGATATTAATAGTTAGATGTATGATGACACATTCAGGTATACCAGTAGGGAGTTACAAGCTTATAAGAAAGAACTTGTGCAACATAGGCTAGTGTTAAATTATTTAACAGCTGTCACTGGAGAGTACTGTGTAACTTTGGCCACCCAATTTGGAGTAAAGTGTTGCACATATATTACAAATAACACTAGTGACCCCAGGGAGGTGATAGACCGGAAGATGGATGAAATTCTGCAGTTAAAATGGGAATTTCGGAAGAACCATAATGCTTCATTGATTGAAGTTGAGGAAAAGGTAGAAGAGTGGTTCACTTGGTTGAACCCTATGAAATGGTTCTCCGGTCTAGGAGAATGGGTCCAGGAACTGGTTGCTACTATGGGTAAGCTCCTGATCCTTATACTGATTGTCATCTTAGTAATTGGCTTATGTGATGTGTCAGGTGTATTCCTAATGTATTGAAGTGTGGAAAATGTGCAAGGGTGAACAGAGAAACCAAGATGATGGTGGTGAGCAATGATATTATGGATACCAAGGTCAAGGAAGAACTGTATTACAACCCTGAATTAGAGTGTACCATCAGATGATGTATAGATTTAGCCATGCATGAAATGTATTATTAAATGTTATTTTAAACATCCTAAATAATGTAAGTCCCTCTCCCCTTCAAGACTTCCTTTATAGGATAGATGCATCCCCACATTTTTCCCATGATCTTCCAAGATCTGCGGTGTGCGTATAAGGGTAGTTTTATGTCCCTCCCAGGGACAGATTATTGATGGCTCAATGACCACATTGTGCCATCCCATAATATAACATTAAATAATATTCCATAGTGTAAGACTAAAAATAAAACGTAAGACCAGAGTGTAATAGCGTATTGTTTGCTATCAAAGGGTGGACTGTCAAAGCCAGATGGTTGGCTGAGACCTAAATTGTAAAATTTATTATCTGAAGACACCATGTTTGCATTGTCTGCACAATGCCATCAGGCGTAGTTGGTATAATACATTGTGCACGGCGCTATTTTAGCGTTGTGTACATCTGCCGTGTTACTGCACACTGTTAAAAATATATAATAAATGTGCACGGATACAAATATATAAATATATTTTTAAAGACTTCATATATTCAGTGATGAAAGACATGTCTTGTGGACATGTTTGTGACAAATAATTAAGAATACACAAAGATACTGTGAGTGTACTTTGCATACAGAAACAGTATGTCTATGGCAATTGAAGTATAACACAGACACTGAGATGCTCAGAGAGAGTGGATTTAGAAACAATTGTCAGACGTTTAGCTATCGTTAGAAATTGTAGGCCTTGTGTCCCATGCTGATGTGGTTAAGAGGGACTGACAATTGTATTCTGAATAAACATAGGAAAGCCTTTTGTTAAAATTATCAGACTGTTTTCCAAAGCTTGCTCAACCTGTGAACAGGACAAACTCCATTGTCTGTTATTGTTTTAGTTCCGATAGAAGTAATATTACTGTTTGGAGTTATGTATATATATATATATATATATTAATATATTGGTATATATATGTATATATACACTTAAACGATCACATGGGTATCCACAATGCGTGCACACATATATATACAGTTGCAATTATAAATAGAAACACACTCAGTGCATAATTTGCGCTGTAACACAAACCCTGCACGCAGCGCACCTTTTACGCTGCATGTAGACACACAACGCATACTTACATATAATCATAAATATACACGCACTCATAAAAGGTTCCTGCACATTATGGTTTATATTAAAGTTATTAATTATGATGTAAGATGTATGTATTTGATATTAATGGTATACAACATTATAAACATGGCATGTTTGGTACTAAACTGACACATTGTTTATTTCCAGATATCTGAATCTATCAGTGAGGGAGACGCATCTTGCGTTCAATGGTTATGGAATATAGAAAATTATTGGATAGAATGTATACTGTATACTGTAATGTAGTGTCTCTATCTAGTTTAAATCAATTAGAGGAAGACAATGTAATCTGGAGAATTGGGACATAGCCCTAGTGAACTGTCCTATGAACAACTGTCCTATGAACTACAGCGTACTACAAAGACCAAGAGCAAGAACCAATGGAATTATGTTTGTCTGTCTACATTGTTGTTATCTTGATCTGTTAGGGTATATAGTCTGTGTCCCGGTACCAGTTAGTAGCCATTCTCATGGATGACCACAGACCTCAGGATTGATGACTGTAACTGGGACCGGCGCGCTTGCGTATGTATCGTCTGTACCTTATGTATTTAATAATCCTTTGTGCTCATTGTTTAGATCAAGCGCATAATACTCTTTTATTGTAATAGTAACTTTTTGTGCTTTGGAACTACACTCAAATAGGGGTATTCAATATGAAACGTTAACTTCACTGTCGAAGTTAACGTTTCATATTGGAGTTTTTTTCTACGTTAAGGTATGGTGCGCGCTCCCGCTTCTCCCCGTATTCAATATAAAATTAACGAAAACGGGAAACTCCGGAGTTGGATTTGCGTAAAGTTACAAATTTTTCCTTAAAATAATTGTAAGACCCCCTAAAGTTGTAAAAACATGGGGGAACACTATGGATACCCCCGTTTTAGCCTTTAATTGAAAGTCGGGGATTTAAATAGCCGCAGCAGGTACTTTTTTCCTGACATTGAAGAAGTGATGCAGGAGAGCACTTAGGTTATTTTTTTCGTTTTTTTAAGTGGTCCCATCAAATTTGGGGTACATGAAAATGGGTACTAGCATATTTTTATGTCCCTAAAGTAAGTTTTTAAAAAATATGCATTTGTGCACCTGCCGCTATAATTCTATTCTAGAAAACGTCTGCCGCATACTTGCAGAATAGCCCTGAACCTATTTCCCTATTGTTAAACAATTTTTTCCCATTTTTTTTTTTTACCCCAATTTTGAAATTAATTTTTTGGGGTATCCCTATTTTTTTAAAAACTTTTTTTGACACAGTTCTTTTTTAAATGTCATTCCCAGGGGTGCAGGCTATTTTTTTTAAGCCTGCACCCTTAAACCCCAATTCTGCACTTTTTTTCGACACCTATTCAATGGTGAAAAGTTATCCCTGTTTTTATCAAAGACTTTTCAAAACTGCGATAAGTCTTTGAAATTGAATACGGTGTAAAAGTAAAACCTGCGATAATGACGTCATACCTCTGATATTAACGCAAAAACGATGTTATCGCACCCATATTGAATACCCCTAAAAGTCTGGAAAGCAATTATTTCTTGTGCAACTTGCAACGCTAATTAGCTATATTTGGGTATAAAGGTTATTAGGTATTCATAACCTGTATATATATATATATATATATATATATATATATATATGTATATATATATATATACAGTATATATACTGTATATATATATACTGTATATATATACATACATATCTATCTATATATATATATATATATATATATATAAAAAGGGGGGGTGGATACGGCGCCAGTGAATATTAGTGACAAGTGTGAACAATTTAAAATGTTCGTATAAAATAATGCGGATAAGCCCAAATAGATATACCTAAAAGGGTATCAGCTCCATATCAATAAAATGTAGTATTGGTGAAAATACTACTAAAAAATTTAAGAAGAAGGGTGGATTGACTTAGGACGACAATACCGCTATTAGCATATATTTGAAAACAACAAGACTTATAGTCTAAATAAAGTGCATATTAGTGACAAAATAGAATATAAAAATAAATAAATAACTACAGTTTAAAACCAAACACTAATTTCAAAGCATAAAAACTGCCATTAATGTACATAGGCTAAATAACCTTATATCATACAATTCAATGGCTAGTAAAGTGCTGATTATCTAAAGTGCATAAGTGAAAATAAATAAAGTATGTATACCAATACATAAAATAGAGATAATTTATTCTAAACACAAAGAGTTCATGACAGGTGGTTCCCCCATGCACATTGGGGCAAACTTGATTGCATAAATACAATAAAAACACATACAATAAATTACTAAAAAATGAGGAGAAAATTGCATATCTGATTAAAAGATATAGAAAATCTGCATATAGTCCTTAGGGAAAGAGCTAGGTCCCAACGCGTTTTGTCCGCTGACTTCTTCCTGAGGATGGAGGTAGGGTTGTGATGATCCTCTATTTATACCCCTTTACTCCTCCAATTAGGGACTAATTACCTCCGGGTCACCAAATAGGCTGTGACCCTAACATTAACTATGTAAGGTATTTTAGTTACAAATAATTATAGGAGTAAACACTATAGACATTTATCAGGTATTATCAAATTCGGGTTTAGTTATTGTCAACAAGCCAGTAAAAACATCCTTCGTTTTGGTGTACTTCCGCCTCGCAATTTGGAGAGATCCGTCACTTCCGCCCTCACGTGAAGACACTGCCGCCAGGCTTCCGCGTCATCCCGCATCATGTAATCCACTATTGGTCCCTCTCAGGTCCCGTGCTCTGTCCGTCTTCTCCGGTCACGTGCCCTCGAGCACGTGACCACCAGACTCCGTTCTAATGTGACGCCGCTTGGCCAAACCACGTGACTCCAGGAATTCTCTCTGTGGCACCACACCTCTTAGGTCGACTTCCGCCCTTAGTTATCTGTATGGATTGGACTACCGCCCTTCTTTTGATTTATGTAGATATAGGACGTCCTCCGTTTTAAAGTTGTAAAAATTTTCTAAAGAGCCTCCCCTGCATGCTGCTACTTTGAGAACCACAAGTACCAGCATGCGGGGATTACGGGCGTGCTGGTAGCTGTATTTCCACAGTTGTGTCCTGACGAAAGGGTGACTGACCACGAAACGTTGATCCCTAATAAACGTTTTTTCACAAGTCTCGGAGTGCCTCCTCATTTGGTTGGATGCAGTGGGGGTATATTATCCCGGAGGAAGGCACCCAAGCCGGTCTTTGAAAGGTTACAGCTGCCTTCAGAGTGCCAGGTTTTTGGATTATATATATATATATATATATATATATATATATTAGGGGTGAGCGGGTTCGGATTTCTGAAATTCGAACCCCCTCCAGCCCCCCCAATCCGAGGCCGATTCGAATCAGGCTCGACTTTTCCCGCCTGACTCGGATCTGAAATCGAGGCAAAACGTCATCATCCCGCCTTCCGGGTCTCGCGGGTTTTGGATCCTATATAAGGTACCCGCGTCGGCACCATTTTCTCACTCGGCTGTGGACAGTGAAGAGGGAGGGTGGGAGTTAGGGCTGGCTGTGTAGTGTAGTGTAGTGCAGTGTAGTGTAGTGTTGTGCTGTGCTGTGCTGCGCTGTGCTGCTGTTGTCCATAGGGGCTGTGTCCACTCCTCCAAAGTCCATAGCAGCTGGCTGTGTTGTGCTGTGCTGCTGTTGTCCATAGGGGCTGTGTCCACTCCTCCAAAGTCCATAGGGGCTGGCTGTGTTGTGCTGTGCTGCTGTTGTCCATAGGGGCCGTGTCCACTCCTCCAAAGTCCATAGGGGCTGGCTGGACTGTGTTGTGCAGTCAGTTGTCCATAGGGGCTATGTCCACTCCAAAGTCCTGTGTAGAGTCCCAGTCCTAAAGGGGTGCTATTGTGTTGTCAAGGGGGTGCTCTGTCCATCAGGGGTGCTCCCCCCAAGTGCAAAAAAATTATATATTTTTTCTGTGTTTGTGAATTGTGTGTGCAGTAGCCGCACGTGCATCAACAAAGTAGTGCCAAGCGTGCGCCTGTGTCATAAGTAAAGGGCCGGCTGGCTTGACCGTTAAAGGGTGCATCAACAAAGGAGCAGCACCAAGCGTGCGCCTGTGTCCCATACATAAAGGGCCGGCTGGCTTGTCTGTTAAAGGGTGCTGTAACCCCCAAAGTACACTCCAAACAAAATAAAAAAATATTTTCTGTGTTTGTGAATTGTGTGCGCAGTAGCCGCACGTGCATCAACAAAGTAGTGCCAAGCGTGCGCCTGTGTCATAAGTAAAGGGCCGGCTGGCTTGTCCGTTAAAGGGTGCTGTAACCCCAAAGTACACTCCAAACAAAATAAAAAAATATTTTCTGTGTTTGTGAATTGTGTGCGCAGTAGCCGCACGTGCTTCAACAAAGTAGTGCCAAGCGTGCGCCTGTGCCATAAGTAAAGAGCTGGCTGGCTTGACCGTTAAAGGGTGCTGTAACCCCCAAAGTACACTCCAAACAAAATAAAAAATATTTTTTGTGTTTGTGAATTGTGTGCACTGTGGATGCACGTGCATCAACAAAGGAGCAGCACCAAGCGTGTGCCTGTGTCCCATACGTAAAGGGCTGGCTGGCTTGTCCGTTAAAGGGTGCCTTAACCCCCAAAGTACACTCCAAACAAAATAAAAAAATATTTTCTGTGTTTGTGAAATGTGTGCGCAGTAGCCGCATGTGCTTCAACAAAGTAGTGCCAAGCGTGTGCCTGTGTCATAAGTAAAGGGCCGGCTGGCTTGTCCGTTAAAGGGTGCTGTAACCCCCAAAGTGCACTCCAAACAAAATAAAAAATATTTTCTGTGTTTGTGAATTGTGTGCACTGTGGCTGCACGTGCATCAACAAAGGAGCAGCGCCAAGCGTGCGCCTGTGTCCCATAAGTAAAGAGCCGGCTGGCTCATTTCTTAAAGGGTGGTGTAACCCACAAAGTGCACTACTCTCCAGCAAAAATAAAAAAATATTTTCTGTGTTTGTGTGCGACTTAGCCGCACGTATATATCAATATAACATAAATGGAGGACCAAACTTTCTCTGAAAAAAATAAAATAGGGAAAGATCAAGAACCACTTCCTCCTAGTGCTGTTGCTGCTGCTGGGAGTTGTTCATCATCCCAGAGAGGAAGTAGGAACACCACTACTTTTACTAAACAATTGACCCTCCAACAGTCCCTAGCGAGGAGGATGAAGAACGACAGCAGTCATCCCAAAGCAAAACATATAACTGAGGCCTTGACTGCTATGTTGGTGTTAGACGTGCGTCCGGTATCCGCCATTAGTGCAGTGGGATTTAGACAATTGATGGAGGTAGTGTGTCCGGTTCCAAATCCCATCTAGATTCCACCTGCATCCTCAAAGCAGCAGTGACAAGCGTGCGTCTGTCTGTTTAAGAGTGGTGTAACCCTCAAAGTGCGCTCCACAAACAATAAACAAATTTGTCTTTTTTTTTCTCTTTGTGAAATGTGTGGGCTGTAGCCGCACCTGCATCCTTAAAGCAGCAGCGACAAGCGTGCGTCTGTCTGTTAAAGGGTGGTGTAACCCTCAAAGTGCGCTCCTCAAACAATAAAAAAATTCTTATTTTTTTTTCTGTCTTTGTGAATTGTGTGGGCTGTAGCCGCATCTGCATCCTTAAAGCAGCAGCGACAAGCGTGCGTCTGTCTGTTAAAGAGTGGTGTAACCCTCAAAGTGCGCTCCACAAACAATAAACAAATTTGTCTTTTTGTTTCTGTCTTTGTGAAATGTGTGGGCTGTAGCCGCACCTGCATCCTTAAAGCAGCAGCGACAAGAGTGCGTCTGTCTGTTAAAGGGTGGTGTAACCCTCAAAGTGCGCTCCACAAAAAATAAAAAAAATCTTCTTTTTGTTTCTGTCTTTGTGAAATGTGTGGGCTGTAGCCGCACCTACAGCCTTAAAGCAGCAGCGACAAGCGTGCGTCTGTCTGTTAAAGGGTGGTGTAACCCTCAAAGTGCGCTCCACAAAAAATAAAAAAAATCTTCTTTTTTTTTCTGTCTTTGTGAATTGTGTGGGCTGTAGCCGCACCTGCATCCTTAATGCAGCAGCGACAAGCGTGCGTCTGTCTGTTAAAGGGTGGTGTAACCCTCAAAGTGCGCTCCACAAACAATAAAAATATTCTTTTTTTTTCTGTCTTTGTGAAATGTGTGGGCTGTAGCCGCACCTGCATCCTTAAAGCAGCAGCGACAAGCGTGCGTCTGTCTGTTAAAGGGTGGTGTAACCCTCAAAGTGCGCTCCACAAACAATAAAAAAATTCTTCTTTTTTGTTCTGTCTTTGTAAAATGTGTGGGCTGTAGCCGCACCTGCATCCTTAAAGCAGCAGCGACAAGCGTGCGTCTGTCTGTTAAAGGGTGGTGTAACCCTCAATGTGCGCTCCACAAACAATAAAAATATTCTTTTTTTTTCTGTCTTTGTGAAATGTGTGGGCTGTAGCCGCACCTGCATCCTTAAAGCAGCAGCGACAAGCGTGCGTCTGTCTGTTAAAGGGTGGTGTAACCCTCAAAGTGCGCTCCACAAACAATAAAAAAATTCTTCTTTTTTTTTCTTTCTTTGTGAATTGTGTGGGCTGTAGCCGCACCTGCATCCTCAAAGCAGCAGCGACAAGCGTGCGTCTGTCTGTTAAAGGGTGGTGTAACCCTCAAAGTGCGCTCCACAAACAATAAAAAAATTCTTTTTTTTTCTGTCTTTGTGAATTGTGTGGGCTGTAGCCGCACCTGCATCCTCAAAGCAGCAGCGACAAGCATGCGTCTGTCTGTTAAAGGGTGGTATAACCCTCAAAGTGCACTCCACAAAAAATAAAAAATTCTTTTTTTTCCTGTCTTTGTGAATTGTGTGGGCTGTAGCTGCACCTGCATCCTCAAAGCGGCAGCGACAAGCGTGCATCTGTCTGTTAAAGGATTACATCTTTGACAGCATCCAAGTAGGCATGTCAGACAGTCCGTACATGTACTGGTAGGAAAAAGAGGCAATTTGGAGGCCCCTGTACAAACTGGCTCTATTTTACCTGAGTTGCCCCCCCTCCAGTGTGCACTCCGAAAGAGTGTTTAGTGCAGCCGGGAACCTTGTCAGCAAAAGGCGTAGGAGGTTGCTTCCACAAAATGTGGAGAAGATGATGTTCATAAAAATGAATTATCAACTCTTCCAGGGAGACCAGCCTCCAGAACGTACAGAGGGACCTGTGGTGGTGGATTCCAGTGGGGACGAATTAATACTCTGTGAGGATGAGGATGTACACAACACTGAAGAGGGTGAGGAATCGGTGAATTAGGAGGATGAGGACGACATCTTGACTCCGTAGACCTAGTTTGTGCAGGGCCAGATTAATTGCCAACTTGTTTTGTGGGGGCCCAAATGAACCAATCATTTCAGCCACAGTCGTGTGGCAGACCCTGGCGCTGAAATGATTGGGTTGTAAAAGTGTGCATGTCCTGTTTATACAACATAAGGGTGGGTGGGAGGGCCCAAGGACAATTCCATCTTGCACCTCTTTTTTTTCTTTGCATTATGTACTGTTTGGGACCTAGTTTTTCAAACTGCCATCCTGTCTGCCACTGCAGTGTCACTCCTAGATGGGCCACGTGCTTGTGCCGCCAACTCGTGTCGCTTAGCATAGTCATCCATCTACCTCGGTGCAATCTTTTGGACATAAAAACACTGGTGTGAGGTGTGAGGTATTCAGAATAGACTGGAAATGAGTGGAAATTAAGGTTTTTGAGGTTAATAAAAGCATAGGAGCAGAAAAATCAACACATTCTGTGATTTTAGCTGTTTTTATGCTTTTTAAAAAAAAAAAAAAAAATACAGATCCAAAACACAAAACCTAGAACCCAAAACACCGAAGGATGGTTTTGGCAAAACCAATCCAGATCCGAAACACGAAGAAAGATCCAGATCCAAAACCAAAACACGAAAAGTGGCCCCTAATATATATATATATATATATATATATATATATATATATGTAAATGTGTATCTGCATATATATATATATATATATATATATATATGTGTATATATATATAAGTTTATATATGTGTATGTATATATATATATATATATATATATATATACATAGTATATGAGATTGATAAAGGGTGTAGCAGTTCATGAGGTATATTTACTAATGGTCAATTTTAATCGATTTTAAATCGATTAAAATCGACCTTTAGTAAATATACTCCCAGGTCTCTGTCTTCTGTGAAGTCTTGTAGATTGTACTGCAAAATAAATGTCAAGGACCTTGTCTGGCCACCAAAATTGTCGATTGATGAGATGTATAGTAATCTTGTTTATTTGCTCTTCAAACATCATAATGCTCCAAAGACTCTCTTAACAAAGGATAATAAACAAACATTTCAACATTAACATTAAAATTCCAGTTAATCTTCCTGGTGAAATTGGGAATTGAGAATAAGAAGAAAGAAATAGTTACTGGATCAGATGGGTTAGTAGAATAATCATCTTTCTTATTTGTAGAACCTGGGTGGTAAGATATACCAATTAAAATTCAGCATAATAAGACCACCAATTCTGTCAAGGACAAGTTCTTTAGATGTCTTCAAATTCCTTCTTGCTACTGATGGTCCCTGAGAACCAGAAGTAGGATGGGCTTCTCATTGCAAAAAAAGGTCTCAGCTTGTTTTATGGTTAATACTGTAGCTCTTTATTGCAATGTCATAATTATTTTGAGCAGGAGACATCTTTTGAGAAAAGGAACAATAGTGTTGAATAGGAGACTGGATTGTTGTCAGCTAACAGAGAGCCGAGGAGAATATCTGTCAGGGTCAAATGTTGGCAGCTTGAGAGAGACTGTGGAATGACTGAGAAATAGTACTCTGTAATATGGCTAGATGTGATCAGCTAATCAGTCGTGAGATCCTAGACAATAAAGGCACATGGGATAAACACAGGCATTGTGACATGAAGCAGTCGGGAAGCTGACGGACGGAATCCCGACCGTCGGCTTCCCGACTGTCTAATCCCGGCAAGGGGTTAAATGACAGGCATCGAAATCCTGACGCCTGTCATTTTACCTACGCCAGGAGCCCGACACCCAGCTTACCGATCAAAGGTAAACCGGGCACCGGGCGCGGACAGTTAGGTTTAGGGTTCCTGGGGGGGACTTAGGGTTAGGTACGCCCCCAGGAGTTTAGGGTTAGGCTAGGGGAAGGGAGGGTTAGGGTTAGGTACCCCCGGGGGGAGGTTAGAGTTAGGCAGCCCCCCCGGGGGACTTAGGTTTAGGCGGTGGGGAAGGGGGGGGTTAGGTTTAGGCATTTAGAGGAGGGATTAGGATTAGACACTTGGGGGGGAGGTTAGGGTTAGGCACCCCTAAGGGAGGGTTAGGGATAGGGGGTAGATTAGGGTAGGAAATACTTATCTTGGGACGATCAGGATTTTCACTGCTGCCGGGATGCTGCTGTCGGGATTTGAATCATACTGAATCCCTAGTGACAAACACTGCTGCACTCCTAGTGAGTTTAACAAGTGACTGATAGAAATTAGCTACAGAAAGTATGGAGTCAATGGTGATAAATACAGCAATCACCATTGCTGTGGTATCGTATGATAGGGTATAGGGGTTCTGCAGAATGATTCAAAAATAAACTTACAGTCCTGAATACTAATGATTAATAGGTTAGCTGCCAGATTCTGATGGTGTAATGAAGACAAAGGCAATTATGTGGGAAGATACAGCATTAGAGTATATCTATAAAGTCAGCAGCAACAGTCAATTCTCAGACATAGGAAAAACATATTGCTGCAGATGAACATAATAAAGCTAACTCTACCACTATACTTAATTTGATAATTGTATTATCTACTAAGATCAGAGAAGGAATCTAAGTCCAAATATGAATAAAGGATAATAGCAGATAAGAATGATCTCATTTTGTACAAGTGTTTTATATTTTCTACATAAAAGGACCAATTAGCATGATATTTTTACAGGTCAATGTTCACTGACACACATTTAATCAAATATTATTTCACAAACCTGTGGTTATATTAGAGGCTTTAATATGAATTAATAATTATTTAATTTGAATGACTCATTGACTTAAATGAGGGCTCTACAAACAGAATACTTATTTTTTCTTCTCTATTAGAATATATTTATTATAGGGAGGTAATTCATTTTGTAACATTCACAATGTTGACATTACGCTTGTCAGCAGCATGATGTTGTGCATACATACTACTACTCTTAGTTAAAGCATTGTAACCGTGTATGCAGAATAAGTTTAAACATGTTGCTTTACCATCACACGTAAACGTATACTGCAGACACGGTTACAATGCTTTCACTAACATAGTACAGTGTCGGCATAGTATGCTTCACATCCTGCTGCCAACAAATTTATTGACAAAATTGTGGCTTTCTGCATGGTGGCATGGTTACAATGCTTTAACTAACCTTAGTACCGTGTTGACATAGTATGCTCGACATCACACAGTCAACAAACTTATTGTCAACATTGTGACTGTCGGCAAAGCATCACAATCCCACTATTATACATACTTGCCGACATTCTGACATCCCCCTCTGGGAGGGGGAACCAGGTTGGCACAGGGGAAAGGACATGGCGTGGCATAGGGGGGTGTAGCGGTGACGTTATGCTTCATTGGGGGTTATCGCGTCATTGTGGCCCCGCCCCCTCTACAGGGATACTCGGGAAACTTGCCCACTTTTCTGGCCAACCGGGAGCCACGCAGCCATTCCGGGAGGGTAGGCAAATATGTTGTTATATATATTCTGGGAAGACTATACTAGGGTACAATTGCTATTGCAGATTGCAGAAGTGCAGCATTTCCACATTCTCATGACTCACGGTTTGGTATAATTAAGAATATCTAATGAATAACTAAGGGTTACATGAGTGCAGGTTTTTTTGGACAGCCCCTTACCATTACAGTCTATTCCAGATGCTTACACCTAGCACAAAATGCAGTTCCCCACTCATTTCCTTCCTGTAAGTTGCAGACAGTTGGTGTACCAGGCAGTGGCGTAACTAGGGTCTTCGGACCCCAGGACCCCAGCATCTGAGAACACCTGGAGATGTAATACGGAACAGCTATGAAAGTCCCTCTCCTAAGACGGAGCTTAAGACGGAGTCTCTGCTACCTTGTATTTATCCGTATTACATCTCCAGGTGTTCTCAGATGCTCTTTACCCACGTTTTTTCTGTTATTGTGATTTGATACTTATCACTTATTGTATCCTGTGTGCACGTTCTCATTTTTTATAAGAGTCTTAATAAATACAATTTACACATCGTGGTCACCTGATCCTCACTAGCGCTCCATACACACCTTTTTTCACATTCCATATGCACCTTGCCTTTGTGGTAGTTTCTCACAATGTGTAACCTCTGAAGAAATGTATCCTCCCTGGAACGATGGCATCTTCAGTCGGTAGTCACTATTCATGTAAGTCACCTCGTCTGGAAAATGCCTGTTTGTGTGTTAAAAAAGTAATCATAAAACAGCGGTTCAACCAGACTCGTTCCCCCTGTGTAACTTCCTTCCCCTGTGTCTCTCAGCCACACCATCATCTCACTGCATCCTCTCTTAGCCACACCATCATCTCACTGCATCCTCTCTTAGCCACACCATCATCTCACTGCATCCTCTCTTAGCCACACCATCATCTCCCTCCCTGTGTCATCTCTTCTTAGCTACACCATCCCCTCCTCCTGCGTCGTCTCTCAGCACACCATCACCGCCCTCCCTGCATTGTCTCTCAGTCAGGCGATCAGCTCCCCCCTGCATCGTCTCTGTCACACCATCATCTTCCCCTGCATTGTCTCTCGACACAGATACACACACACACACACTGACATATATATATATATATATACACACACACAGACATATATATACACACTGACATATACACACACTGACATATACAGTATACACACTGACATATATATATATATATATATATATATATATATGTATATACACACTAACACATACACACACTGACACATACACACTGACACATACACATACACACACTGACATATACACATACACACACTGACACATACACACACTGACATATACACATACACACACTGACACATATAGACATGCACAGTGACATATACAGTTCACTGACACATATATACATACACACACTGACATATACAGTACACTGACACATATATACATACACACACTGACATATACGGTACACTGACACATATACAGTACACTGACATATACAGTACACTGACATATATATACATGCACACACTGACATATACAGTACACTGACATATATATACATGCACACACTGACATATACAGTACACTGACACATATATACATGCACACACTGACATATACAGTACACTGACACATATATACATGCACACACTGACATATACAGTACACTGACATATATATATACATGCACACACTGACATATACAGTACACTGACATATATACATGCACACACTGACAGCCTACACAGACACACTTATCTCTTTCACACAAATGCAGCCAGCAGCCCCCACCCCACACATAACACACACCAACCTCTACACCCCCCCCTGCCCCCCACACACATAACACACACCAACCTCCCCCCCCCCCATTACCCACCTGCAGTCAGCAGAGAGGGCTGGGGATGGAAGAATCACTCCTCTCCTGGTACCCGGAGTCAGACGGCAGCTCGTTTCAGGCAGGTCAGGGAACAGGAAGAGCTCTCTCAGTGTCTCATCAACAAGACTGCCTGTGAGGGGCTGCGCGCTTCCACTGCAGCTCCCCCTAGAGGCAGCCCAATTAGCAGCAGGCACAGCACACTGACCTGCTCGTTAGTCGGGATACAATGATGGCGGGAGGGGGAAGGGTGGGTGTGCGTGCGGGTATGATGCCCTGCCTGCGCCCCCTCTGCTGGGCTTGCCAGGGCGCCCAGGGCACGTGCCCCGCTCGACCCCCCCTAGTTACGCCACTAGGCTATCCTGCCCAACTGATTAGGCAGGTCACAAATAAGACGCAGAGGAGATACTTTCTTCATAGCAATCAGATTTAGGTCTTGGTAATGCACACAAGGCCGTAATGAAGCATCTTTCTTTTCCACACAAAAGTGGGAGATGAAGTGGTTCGAATGAACCCTCTCTGGAGCTTTTCATTGATATATAGAACTAAGGTAAGTGGTCACAAAGGTCAGTGTATGGCTTCCAGCTAGTTTTCTTAGGAGTCTGCACTGACTGTGCTTATTTCCTGCTGTTCATATTTCCACATGCATTTCAGTCTGTGCCCTCAGAGCCCTTCTAGACAGAGAATGCAATATATAATGCTCTGCTTTATTAAGGATGGGAGTCTCTTTGTGTCTCTATTTGTCCAGAAAACAAATGACAAGAGGTACTACAACTAATTATACAAGTATTGTTAAAAATGATTGTGCTGGTAAGAAAAGTTATTTTCCATGAAAATGTGGGCTATTATCATACACATTATGTATGCTGATTTACATACATAAATTTATGTTTTAACTAAATGATTTACCTATAAAAGTACAAACATTTGTTCCCTGATTGTTAAGATTTATTGCACAAAATACAGTAATATGAGTACAAGTGCTTAGCCATTCAGTAGCTACTTCACTGTGCTGTGCACAACTGTTACCATACCCCATGCTGTGACAAAGTCAAAATATTAATGCAATCACGGCTCAGTGCTTAATCTCAGCTAGTTTTGCTTGGAAAGAAGCTTCATTGGGAAAACCAGGTGTCAGGTGATAGTGTCTGTAGTGTTTTTGTAGTCGGTAGTAAGCAATATACTCATAGCAAACACACAAATAATTCACTAGAAATGTGTAATGCTATAAACTTTAATTGCTGCTTTACAGTATTGTGTATTTGGCAAACATTGATTGATTCAAGCATTTATGTTTCATTATTTTAATTTTAAACATTAATTACATATAATCTGTTATGCTTATACATGCCATTATTTTTTTTCCACTCAAGCTTTTTTAAACAAGTTTCAATTAATTTGTTACTTCTTCAATTTAAAATTACCAACAGACCTCACTTAGAAGGTGCAGAATGCCTAAAGCACTGTACAAAATCAGAGATATACGTTCAATGTGCATTTACTTATACCCCTTTTACACCGGAGCTAAAACCCGGGTTTTTGAAGGGTTAACCCGGGCAGCTCCCTGGTGTAAAAGGGCAGAGGGTTGGATCGCCGGGTCGAGTGACCCGGCAATCCAACCCAGGTAACTAGCAGGGTTTAACACGGGTGTAGCCCGTGAAACCCTGCTATGGGAACAGGGCACTCTGGGTCACGAAGACCTGGAGTGCGCTGCTAGCCGGCCGATTGGTCCGGCTTCAGTGGCGCTTGGAGATGACGTCATCTCCAAGCGTCCACTTTCACTCCGCAAAAGCCGGGTCTATGCAGACCCGACTGCGGTGTGAGCGGCGCTGACTCGGGAATATCCCGAGTCAGCGCCGGCAAAATTCCGTGTCTGATCCGGATAGGAACTTTGTTCCAACTCCGGGTCAGACCCGGAATTTAGGTGGAAAAGGGGTATAAGGGAGTACACTGGGGGCTGAGCAGAGGAGTTGGTTGGAGTGAGAGTGTCCCAGCTACGTACAGAGAGGTGAAACAGTTCATCTACTGTCACAGGCATGAGCAAAAAGGAGACTTTGGCCCGTATTCAATTTGGACTTTTCATCTCCTTCGCCTGTTTTCCAGGCGGAAAAGTATCGCACGCGTGCCCGCTATTCCCCTTATTCAATTCCAAAATAGGCGAAAACGGGAACCGGCGAAACTTGGATTGGCGAAAAAAAATGGAATTTTCGGGAAATAATTGTAGGACCCACCTAAAGATGTCCAGACATGAGGGACCCCCGTTTTTGCTGCAGAAGCAGTTGGGTTTTTAAATAGCCGCGGCAGGTGCATAACTGCGGCTTTGAAGAAGGTGATGCAAAAGAGCATTTAGAAGTTTTTTTGGGGAAAAATAACTATGGCCATCAAATTTGGGGTACTTGAAAATGAGTGCAAGCATATTTTTAAGTTCCTTAAATGATTTGTAAAAATTCTGCAAAAATACGCCTGCCGCTATTCCCGCAATGAAGAAAACACCTGCTGCATATAAGGGAACCCCTCTGGACTCCATTCCGCTAATTTATGAGTGTGTTCCCCCTTTTTTTTTTAAAAACCCAAAATTCCCTATTTTTTTTAAACTTTTTTTTAACACAGATTATTTTTAGGGACCATTCCCAGGGATGCAGGCTCTTTTTTATAAGCTTGCACGCCTAAACCCCAATTCTGCACTTTTTTTCGCCTGCTAAAGGCAAGTAAAAAATGATCCCCGTTTTTTACATTGACTTTTCGTACAGGCAAAATGTCAATGTAATTGAATACGGGGATAATTGAAATAGGCGAAAATGACGTCATCAGCGATAATTTATCGCTGATTCTGACATTTTGCCTCAAATTGAATATGGACCTTAACTGGAGAACAAGATTATTGAAACAAAATAAAATAGAGGAGAGGATGCATTTTTAGGAATGTTCCTTGCTGGGCTGAGGGGCAGAGGGTCATTTTCATTATTCAAATTGGATTTTAACCCTATACAAATATTGGTTCCTGTTTTGGACTTCAGTGAAGAAACATATTTCTAGTACTAAAAGAATAACAAAAAGCTTCACAAACACAAACAATTGAAATGTTTTAAAAGACAAAAACAGCCCTAAGGCTATAATTACAATTTGGGTGGTTTAAAACCACTACACATCGCCAGTGATTATTCCATCTAAGTGTATGGATTTATTATCCAGAGGTCTTGTTGGTATAAATGAAACCACCACCATTAAAAATGTGTGGCGGTTCATAAATGCATCAATGGCATGCAGTTTATCACAAACATGTAAATTCAACCAAAAGGGACTGATTAATTACATTTATATATACAAGAGCACTGTTAAGTGTTATTAGATACCCTGTTAGAAATTAGATACCCTGTAGTTAATAATAATATTACATGGACACTAACAATACTAATATTGAAACAGGGGTACCATTAATTAGTAATAAAGATATGGGGCCACATGTTTATTAATAAAAAGATAGGACACTGGTTTGTTTAACTTTATTTCCCTGGTACCCACCACCCCGGGGTACAATTTTTTTTAAATGAACAGTTCCTTATATAGCGCCAGCATATTCTGTTGTGCTTCATAATTGGGAACAGACAGTAATAAAACAAGACTGGGTAATAACAGACAGGCATAGAGGTAAGAGGGCCCTGCTCACAAGCATACGAACTATACGGAGAGGCCCAATGCTACTGTATATTAGGTAGGGCGTCCCTAGGTGCAGTGGCCTAAGATTTGTTCAGACCCCTCAGAGGATGGGGTCTGATGCTCAGTAGTACCATCTCTTATTAAAGGTGAGGGTTTTTTTTTACATTCTGGTTCTTTTAACACATGCTGTAGGCTAGATTGCTCAAATTGCTTCAGAACAGTTACAGAAATTCTACAGTAACATACAGTTGTACAGTTGCATAGCAAATATCCTACTATAGTACAGAGAAGAAGAAATGGCAATGATAAATGCATCCAATTAACATAACAAGAAATGTTTTACAGTAGAGTTGTCAATAAACACATAACAAAAACAGATGCTGAGGATTGCACAGCAAACGCGAGAGCAGGAGAAAACAATTACGCTTACAATACTAACACATTATCATCTTCCCAGTCTAAGCACTGGCATGTCTCAATACATTATCTTGAATGGCTATGCACTATATTTATGCATACTCCAAAACTGTATGCATGCAATTAGGAGCGACTAAGTCATGCCCACGAGTATAGCCGAACTTACAGTATCAACTAGACTCCAAGGGATGAGATAGGTCTGCAAAGGGGGTGAATTGTGGGACCATTGGTGGGATTTCCATGCGGTCGCAATGGCAACTTGCTTCCTCGCTCCTAATTGAATTAACCCCTGTAAGTGTAAAGTGTTAATCCAATTTTCAATGGCTTTTCCAGGAGAAGTTGTGCATTATATGCATATGTTTTTGACGGCTTTTTGCTTTGGTGGCAGAACGTATTCCTGGCATGAAGTTCAAAGTAAGAGAATTAAATCAGTCATGGCGCTAAGCATATAAAATATGCAACTGGACTCACCTGACTGTGTGCTCCGTGGTCTGGAAAAATTAAGCTGCAATCCCACATTGATTTTTCTTTTAAACAGTATATTTTGTATATTTGGAACATGAAGTGATTGTTTTTTGAGAAATATGAAATATCTGTCACTGCAAGAAAGTATATTTGAGCTAGAATAATATGATTACAGTTCTTAAAGCTACTACATAGTCATGACAATTGATTTTTTATTTTAAAGATCAATCTTCATATCCAGTACATCACAGTTGTTTTTTTTTGGGGGGGGGGAGGGGGTATCTATCTTGGAGGCATGATGTATAAATGGGATCAATCCAAATATATTGATGCTGGCAGTGATGATCTCTTATATGTTCCCCAACATATTCATTGTTATTGGGCAGACAAGACCTTTTCTTTTTTTTTAACTGCACATGTGCAAGCTGTCTTTAACATCCGAACTGTGCATGAGTAAAAAGTCATATCAATTGACTGTTATTGACTTGTTGCAGAGTGACATATGAACAGAACACACATTGCTTTTGCATGAGAATGCATCTTGGGGCCTACTTATGAAATCAGCCAATGAAAATATTTTTCTGGCTGAATTATTAAAAACTAGCGACCCTTCCCGGCTTTGCATGGGAGCAATTTCATCTCACCAAAGCCCCCTGCATCTCATAACATCCTGTGCCATGTCACCACAGCCCCCTGCATCGCACCACAGCCCCCTGCTTCTCACTCCTGCCCCCTATATCTCAACAGTGTCACCAAAACCTCCACTTTCACTGCCCTGCAGCTGGCTGGGGCCAGGCAACTGGGATGTGCTGGGAAGGGCAGGAGCATCATGGATGAGAGATTTGTATTGCAGCATTATCAGCAGCATGTCCCTAGGGCTGGGACATCAATGCATATTTCTGCAGTCTCCATTTGCAGCCCTCCCCAGCTGCCAAACATGGCGATGAGCAATGTCCTCTCAGCACATCGTACCCTGTATTTCTTGGGCTTCTTGTCGAGCTTCCTCCCAATGGTGTCCCTGTCCAAGAACAGCGCTGACTTCCATGGGAGGTGCCTCCTGTTCACCGAGAGTGTGTGACTGAACGGGAACATCACGCTGGAGCAGAGGTGTTTCTAGAGAGGAGGGGGCCTGTGTGCAGTCTCCGACACGGGTCCCCTCTTCTCTGTCCGGGTGCCGGCAGCACCTTGAGCTGTGCGGCCAGCACCTGAGTTATAGACTCTGGGCACTAGAGTGCACCCAGAGTCTATAGAGTATGTGCAGGTCACCAGGAAAATGGCCGCGGCAGCCATTTTCCAGTCGTTTTTACAGCGCCGGACTCCCGCTCTGACGTGGGACTCCGGAAAGGTAAGTAATACTATGGGTGCAGGGTGTGTGGTGCGGGACCCCCTTGGACCCAGGGGCCCGTGTGCCCAGCACATCCTGCACCCATTATAGATACACCCCTGCGCTGGAGAAGGAGCACTTCACACTGAAGGAGTGGTGGCTGGAGTCTGCCTCCAAGTTCAGCATAGGGTTAGATGAAGAATCCAATGGTTACTAACCATCAATGTTTTTGTTTTGATGGTAGTGTTTTTACCATTTGATGGTGGTGGTCCGATGTTTGTCACCATCGAATGGAAAAAATGTGATCATTCCAATGGGGTTTTTTAATTCATGATAGCTATGCCTCCCTTGACTCCTTTCTGGCTACTATGTCAGCATCAGGGCATCTTCATGGGTTTGTTGGATGCTGTCTCTCACTCTCTGTCTGCCTCAGACATGAACCTGCTCAGTCCCTGACTCCCTTACTTCTCTAGGTTGCTGCTAAGCAACAGAGCACATTGTTATCTCTTAACAGTCTCTTGCTGTTTCAGGACCCTGGCCAACTCCTATACAGAAGCTTAGTGCAAACTATTTTTCTGTAACTTTGTTTCACTAAAATCGTCTTCTGATATGCTGGGTTTCACTGAAGGCAACAGTCCAGAGCTGCACTCCATAAGCTGATTAGAAGTTGATCTCCTCCATCAGCTGATGATCAAAACCTCCAATCTCCTAGTCTCATGCTAAAAGAAACCACAGGGACACAGTATTTGGTGGAAGAAAGGTCACATAATTAATTAGTATTAAGCAATCGGCTCCAGCCTAACATAACAAATAAGCAAATAGGGTCAGCCATACACTCCCAGCTCTACCAGGTCAAGGAGAAACCAGCACCCGTCCTTTGGCACAGTACTGATCCTCCCGCACGGGGGTTGTGACACCACAGCCACATTACATAGGGTAGTTCTCTTGATCATACATTGGGCCATATACATTGACTGCCATGCTTTCCTGCCTGCTGTGCCCTGCTTGCAGGGATGAAAAAGGTATGGCAAGAATATAATCTCAATTTGGTAAATTATGGCAGAGTGGTTATTATAAATTGGCTGGAAATGTTATATGATCCAAAATACTTTTTAATCTTTATCAAATAAAATTAAACAATGCAAATGAGTATGCTGTAATTCAGAATCAAACACTATTGGTCATCACCATGGAACATGACTAGATTCAATATAATTAGGAACTCTATGAAATTAGCTTTGCTATACAATTAAGAGCACTTAGGGGTCGATTCAGACCCGGATGCTAAGCTGCGCTCTCATGCAGCCAAAAGGGGCCGGGTATACATATGCCGCGATCGCACTGTCTGGTTGAAGGACACCCTCTATGCATTAGAGAGCGACGGCAGAGTGAACGCACGCCAGTATAAAGACGCCCAGCTTTCTCTCTTAGCACACGTCATCTCCAGGAAGTGTGTGATTAATCGGATACATTGAGAGCCATCGGAGCTGCACGCAGCGCTTGAGGAAGACCCTACCCACCGCAAGCACTGAGATCAGTGCTGTCTAAAATACAACCAAGTGACAATTACAATGCTTCTTTGCTAATTATGCACACCCATATAACGCCGTTTAGTCACCCAGACACGCCTGCTTTCGCACACTAAGCTGTTCACAAGCACCTTCCCCTGTTACCACCCACAAACAGCACTATCTGTCACTCAAATTAGTGTCCATTCTTTGTACAATGAGCGCATAATTCCCGGATGCAGTGACTCGTTCGTGCATGCGTATTTTGATGCATGCACAAACGTGCGATAATCGCCCATAGCGTGCATCCGCTGCTTAGCGTTCGGGTCTGAAATCAGGCCCTTAGTCCCCATTGTAATGTGTATGTGTATGAGTCCTCTAAGCAGTTTATACATCCGGTAGGCAGGTGGATAAAGGCAGCTGTCATATTTTAATCCTGACTCTAATAAGAGTATTTGATGTTAATGAGCTAAGACTCAATTACCTTGCTGTGGCCACCATTCAGAGCAATATTAAATCAACCAGCTGTGCATGCAAAGTCTTAGAGATCATCCAAACTCTGTCCAGAGAATGCCAAAAGTTGTGCAAGGCGAAGCATTTTCATTTTTGCCACCAATCAAAAAGCTGATTATATTTATATTAGGGATGTGCACCGGCCACTTTTCGTGTTTTGGTTTTGCCTGGATCTTTCTTCGTGTTTTGGATCTGGATTGGTTTTGCCAAAACCATCCTTCGGTGTTTTGGGTTCTGGGTTTTGTGTTTTGGATCTGTATTTTTTTTTTTAAAAAGCATAAAAACAGCTAAAATCACAGAATGTGTTGATTTTTCTGCTCCTATGCTATTATTAACCTCAAAAACCTTAATTTCCACTCATTTCCAGTTTATTCTGAACACCTCACACCTCACAATAGTGTTTTTATGTCCAAAAGGTTGCACCGAGGTAGATGGATGACTATGCTAAGCGACACGAGTGGGCGGCACAAACACGTGGCCCATCTAGGAGTGACACTGCAGTGGCAGACAGGATGGCAGTTAGAAAAACTAGGCCCCAAACAGTACATAATGCAAAGAAAAAAAAGAGGTGCAAGATGGAATTGTCCTTGGGCCCTCCCACCCACCCTTATGTTGTATAAACAGGACATGCACACTTTAACAAACCAATCATTTCATCGCCAGGGTCTGCTGAAATGATTGGTTCGTTTGGGCCCCCACAAAACAAGCTGGCAATTAATCTGTCCCTGCACAAACTGGCTCTACGGAGGCAAGATGTCGTCCTCATCCTCCTCATTCACCGATTCCTCACCCTCTTCAGTGTTGTGTACATCCTCATCCTCACAGAGTATTAATTCGTCCCCACTGGAATCCACCACCACAGGTCCCTCTGTACGTTCTGGAGGCTGGTCTCCCTGGAAAAGTTGATAATTCATTTTTATGAACATCATCTTCTCCACATTTTGTGGAAGCAACCTCCTACGCCTTTTGCTGACAAGGTTCCCGGCTGCACTAAACACTCTTTCGGAGTGCACACTGGAGGGGGGGCAACTCAGGTAAAATAGAGCCAGTTTGTACAGGGGCCTCCAAATTGCCTCTTTTTCCTGCCAGTACATGTACGGACTGTCTGACATGCCTACTTGGATGCTGTCACCGATGTAATCCTTTAACAGACAGACGCACGCTTGTCACTGCTGCTTTAAGGATGCAGGTGCAGCTACAGCCCACACATTTCACAAAGACAGAAAAAAAAAGAAGAATTTTTTTATTGTCTGTGGAGCACACTTTGAGGGTTACACCACCCTTTAACAGACAGACGCACGCTTGTCGCTGCTGCTTTAAGGATGCAGGTGCGGCTACAGCCCACACATTTCAGAAAGACAGAAAAAAAAAGAAGAATTTTTTTATTGTTTGTGGAGCACACTTTGAGGGTGTCACCACCCTTTAACAGACAGACGCACGCTTGTCGCTGCTGCTTTAAGGATGCAGGTGCGGCTACAGCCCACACATTTCACAAAGAGAAAAAAAAAGAAGAATTTTTTTATTGTTTGTGGAGCGCACTTTGAGGGTTACATCACCCTTTAACAGACAGACGCACGCTTGTCGCTGCTGCTTTAAGGATGCAGGTGCGGCTACAGCCCACACATTTCAGAAAGACAGAAAAAAAAGATGAATTTTTTTATTGTTTGTGGAGTGCACTTTGAGGGTTACACCACCCTTTAACAAACAGATGCATGCTTGTCGCTGCTGCTTTAAGGATGCAGGTGTGGCTACAGCCCACACATTTCACAAAGAGAAAAAAAAAGAAGAATTTTTTTATTGTTTGTGGAGCGCACTTTGAGGGTTACACCACCCTTTAACAAACAGACGTACGCTTGTCGCTGTTGCTTTAAGGATGCAGGTGCGGCTACAGCCCACACATTTCACAAAGAGAAACAAAAAGAAGGATTTTCTTTATTGTTTGTGGAGCACACTTTGAGGGTTACATCACCCTTGAACAGACAGAAGCACGCTTGTTGCTGCTGCTTTGAGGATGTAGGTGGAATCTAGACGGGATTTTGAACCGGGGACACACTACTTCCATCAATTGTCTAAATCCCACTGCACTAATAGCGGATACGGGACGCACGTCTAACACCAACATAGCAGTCAAGGCCTCAGTTATACGTTTTCCTTCAGGATGACTGCTGTCGTACTTCATCCTCCTCGCTAGGGACTGTTGGAGGGTCAATTGTTTAGTAAAAGTAGTGGTGTTCCTACTTCCTCTCTGGGATGATGAACAACTCCCAGCAGCAGCAACTGCACTAGGAGGAAGTGGTTCTTGATCTTTCCCTATTTTATTTTTATCGGAGAAAGTTTGGTCCTCCATTTATGTTATATTGATATACGTGCGGCTAAGGCGCACACAAACACAGAAAATATTTTTTTATTTTTGCTGGAGAGTAGTGCACTTTGTGGGTTACACCACCCTTTAAGAAATGAGCCAGCCGGCTCTTTACTTATGGGACACAGGCGCACGCTTGGCGCTGCTCCTTTGTTGATACACGTGCAGCCACAGTGCACACAATTCACAAACACAGAAAATATTTTTTAATTTTGTTTGGAGTGTACTTTGGGGGTTACAGCACCCTTAACGGTCAAGCCAGCCGGCCCTTTACTTATGACACAGGCGCACGCTTGGCACTACTTTGTTGATGCACGTGCGGCTACTGCACACACAATTCACAAACACAGAAATTGTTTTTTTATTTGGTTTGGAGTGTACTTTGGGGGTTACAGCACCCTTTAACGGTCAGGCCAGCTGGCCCTTTACTTATGACACAGGCGCACGTTTGGCACTACTTTGTTGTTGCACGTGCGGCTACTGCGCACACAATTCACAAACACAGAAAATATTTTTTTATTTGGTTTGGAGTGTACTTTGGGGGTTACAGCACCCATTAACGGTCAAGCCAGCTGGCCCTTTACTTATGACACAGGCGCACGCTTGGCACTACTTTGTTGATGCACGTGCGGCTACTGCACACACAATTCACAAACACAGAAATTGTTTTTTTATTTGGTTTGGAGTGTACTTTGGGGGTTACAGCACCCTTTAACGGTCAGGCCAGCCGGCCCTTTACTTATGACACAGGCGCACGTTTGGCACTACTTTGTTGTTGCACGTGCGGCTACTGCGCACACAATTCACAAACAGAAAATATTTTTTTATTTGGTTTGGAGTGTACTTTGGGGGTTACAGCACCCATTAACGGTCAAGCCAGCTGGCCCTTTACTTATGACTAGGGGTGAGCGGGTTCGGATTTCTGAAATCCAAACCCC
Source organism: Taudactylus pleione (assembly GCA_031769625.1). Taxonomy (NCBI): domain Eukaryota; kingdom Metazoa; phylum Chordata; class Amphibia; order Anura; family Myobatrachidae; genus Taudactylus; species Taudactylus pleione. The sequence goes on from JAUIMM010001601.1 coordinate 1,227,763, forward strand.
CCCGAGCCCCCCCGATCCGAGTCCGATCCGAGTCAGGCTCGACTTTTCCCGCCTGACTCGGATCTGAAATCGAGGCAAAACGTCATCATCCCGCCTTCCGAGTCTCGCGGGTTTTGGATCCTATATAAGGTACCCGCGTCGGCGCCATTTTCTCACTCGGCTGTGGACAGTGAAGAGGGAGGGTGGGAGTTAGGGCTGTGTAGTGTAGTGTAGTGTAGTGCTGCTGTTGTCCACTACTTCAAAGTCCATACAGGCTGGCTGTGTTGTGCTGTGCTGCTGTTGTTAATAGGGGCTGTGTCCACTACTTCAAAGTCCATAGGGGCTGGCTGGACTGTGTTGTGCAGTCAGTTCTCCATAGGGGCTGTGTCCACTCCAAAGTCCTGTGCAGTGTCCCAGTCCTAAAGGAGTGCTGTAGTGTTGTCCAGGGGGTGCTCTGTCCATCAGGGGTGCTCCCCCCAAGTGCTAAAAAAAAAATTATTTTCTGTGTTTGTGAATTGTGTGCGCAGTAGCCGCACGTGCATCAACAAAGTAGTGCCAAGCATGCGCCTGTGTCATAAGTAAAGGGCCGGCTGGCTTGACCGTTAAGGGTGCTGTAACCCCCGAAAGTACACTCCAGTCCAAACCAAAAAAAAAATTATTTTCTGTGTTTGTGAATTGTGTGCGCAGTAGCCGCACGTGCATCAACAAAGTAGTGCCAAGCGTGCGCCTGTGTCATAAGTAAAGGGCCGGCTGGCTTGACCGTTAAAGGGTGCTGTAACCCCCAAAGTACACTCCAGTCCAAACCAAAATAAAAATTATTTTCTGTGTTTGTGAATTGTGTGCGCAGTAGCCGCACGTGCATCAACAAAGTAGTGCCAAACGTGCGCCTGTGTCATAAGTAAAGGGCCGGCTGGCTTGACCGTTAAGGGTGCTGTAACCCCCGAAAGTACACTCCAGTCCAAACCAAAAAAAAATTTTTTTTCTGTGTTTGTGAATTGTGTGCGCAGTAGCCGCACGTGCATCAACAAAGTAGTGCCAAGCATGCGCCTGTGTCATAAGTAAAGGGCCGGCTGGCTTGACCGTTAAGGGTGCTGTAACCCCCGAAAGTACACTCCAGTCCAAACCTAAAAAAAAATTATTTTCTGTGTTTGTGAATTGTGTGCGCAGTAGCCGCACGTGCATCAACAAAGTAGTGCCAAGCGTGCGCCTGTGTCATAAGTAAAGGGCCGGCTGGCTTGACCGTTAAAGGGTGCTGTAACCCCCGAAAGTACACTCCAGTCCAAACCAAAAAAAAAATTATTTTCTGTGTTTGTGAATTGTGTGCGCAGTAGCCGCACGTGCATCAACAAAGTAGTGCCAAGTGTGCGCCTGTGTCATAAGTAAAGGGCCGGCTGGCTTGACCGTTAAGGGTGCTGTAACCCCCGAAAGTACACTCCAGTCCAAACCAAAAAAAAAATTATTTTCTGTGTTTGTGAATTGTGTGCGCAGTAGCCGCACGTGCATCAACAAAGTAGTGCCAAGCGTGCGCCTGTGTCATAAGTAAAGGGCCGGCTGGCTTGACCGTTAAGGGTGCTGTAACCCCCGAAAGTACACTCCAGTCCAAACCAAAAAAAAAATTATTTTCTGTGTTTGTGAATTGTGTGCGCAGTAGCCGCACGTGCATCAACAAAGTAGTGCCAAACGTGCGCCTGTGTCATAAGTAAAGGGCCGGCTGGCTTGACCGTTAAGGGTGCTGTAACCCCCGAAAGTACACTCCAGTCCAAACCAAAAAAAAAATTATTTTCTGTGTTTGTGAATTGTGTGCGCAGTAGCCGCACGTGCATCAACAAAGTAGTGCCAAGCGTGCGCCTGTGTCATAAGTAAAGGGCCGGCTGGCTTGACCGTTAAAGGGTGCTGTAACCCCCGAAAGTACACTCCAGTCCAAACCAAAAAAAAAATTATTTTCTGTGTTTGTGAATTGTGTGCGCAGTAGCCGCACGTGCATCAACAAAGTAGTGCCAAGCGTGCGCCTGTGTCATAAGTAAAGGGCCGGCTGGCTTGACCGTTAAAGGGTGCTGTAACCCCCGAAAGTACACTCCAGTCCAAACCAAAAAAAAATTATTTTCTGTGTTTGTGAATTGTGTGCGCAGTAGCCGCACGTGCATCAACAAAGTAGTGCCAAGCGTGCGCCTGTGTCATAAGTAAAGGGCCGGCTGGCTTGACCGTTAAGGGTGCTGTAACCCCCGAAAGTACACTCCAGTCCAAACCAAAAAAAAAATTATTTTCTGTGTTTGTGAATTGTGTGCACTGTGGCTGCACGTGCATCAACAAAGGAGCAGCGCCAAGCGTGCGCCTGTGTCCCATAAGTAAAGAGCCAGCTGGCTCATTTCTTAAAGGGTGGTGTAACCCACAAAGTGCACTACTCTCCAGCAAAAATAAAATAATATTTTCTGTGTTTGTGTGCGCTTTAGCCGCACGTATATATATCAATATAACATAAATGGAGGACCAAACTTTCTCCGATAAAAATAAAATAGGGAAAGATCAAGAACCTCTTCCTCCTAGTGCTGTTGCTGCTGCTGGGAGTTGTTCATTATCCCAGAGAGGAAGTAGGAACATCACTACTTTTACTAAACAATTGACCCTCCAACAGTCCCTAGCGATGAGGATGAAGTACGACAGCAGTCATCCTGAAGCAAAACGTATAACTGAGGCCTTGACTGCTATGTTGGTGTTAGACGTGCGTCCGGTATCCGACATTAGTGCAGTGGGATTTAGACAATTGATGGAGGTAGTGTGTCCTCGGTTCCAAATCCCGTCTAGATTCCACCTGCATCCTCAAAGCAGCAGCGACAAGCGTGCGTCTGTCTGTTAAAGGGTGGTGACACCCTCAAAGTGTGCTACACAAACAATTAAAATATTGTTCTTTTTTTTCTGTCTTTGTGAATTGTGTGGGCTGTAACCGCACCTGCATCCTTAAAGCAGCAGCGACAAGCGTGCGTCTGTCTGTTAAAGGGTGGTGACACCCTCAAAGTGTGCTACACAAACAATTAAAATGTTGTTCTTTTTTCTGTCTTTGTGAATTGTGTGGGCTGTAGCCGCACCTGCATCCTTAAAGCAGCAGCGACAAGCGTGCGTCTGTCTGTTAAAGGGTGGTGACACCCTCAAAGTGTGCTACACAAACAATTAAAATATTGTTCTTTTTTTTTTGGTCTTTGTGAAATGTGTGGGCTGTAGCCGCACCTGCATCCTTAAAGCAGCAGCGACAAGCGTGCGTCTGTCTGTTAAAGGGTGGTGACACCCTCAAAGTGTGCTACACAAACAATTAAAATATTGTTCTTTTTTTTTTGGTCTTTGTGAAATGTGTGGGCTGTAGCCGCACCTGCATCCTTAAAGCAGCAGCGACAAGCGTGCGTCTGTCTGTTAAAGGGTGGTGTAACTCTCAAAGTGCTCCAAAAAATAAAAAACTATATTTTTAATGTGTTTGTGACTTGTGTGCGATGTAGCCGCACCTGCATCCTTAAAGCAGCAGTGACAAGCGTGCGTCTGTCTGTTAAAGGGTGGTGACACCCTCAAAGTGTGCTACACAAACAATAAAAATATTCTTCTTCTTTTTTCTGTCTATGTGAATTGTGTGGGCTGTAGCCGCACCTGCATCCTTAAAGCAGCAGCGACAAGCGTGCGTCTGTCTGTTAAAGGGTGGTGACACCCTCAAAGTGTTCTACACAAACAATTAAAATATTGTTCTTTTTTTTCGGTCTTTGTGAAATGTGTGGGCTGTAGCCGCACCTGCATCCTTAAAGCAGCAGCGAAAAGCGTGCGTCTGTCTGTTAAAGTGTGGTGTAACTCTCAAAGTGTTCCAAAAAATAAAAAACTATTTTTTTAATGTGTTTGTGACTTGTGTGCGATGTAGCCACACTTGCATCCTCAAAGCAGCAGCGACAAGCGTGCGTCTGTCTGTTAAAGGGTGGTGACACCCTTAAAGTGTGCTACAGAAACAATTAAAATATTGTTCTTTTTTTTTCTGTCTATGTGAATTGTGTGGGCTGTAGCCGCACCTGCATCCTTAAAGCAGCAGCGACAAGCGTGCGTCTGTCTGTTAAAGGGTGGTGACACCTCAAAGTGTTCTACACAAACAATTAAAATATTGTTCTTTTTTTTTCGGTCTTTGTGAAATGTGTGGGCTGTAGCCGCACCTGCATCCTTAAAGCAGCAGCGACAAGCGTGCGTCTGTCTGTTAAAGGGTGGTGACACCTCAAAGTGTTCTACACAAACAATTAAAATATTCTTCTTCTTTTTTCTGTCTTTGTGAATTGTGTGGGCTGTAGCCGCACTTGCATCCTCAAAGCAGCAGCGACAAGCGTGCGTCTGTCTGTTAAAGGATTACATCGGTGACAGCATCCAAGTAGGCATGTCAGACAGTCCGTACCTGTACTGGCAGGAAAAAGAAGCAATTTGGAGGTCCCTGTACAAACTGGCTCTATTTTACCTGAGTTGCCCCCCCTCCAGTGTGTACTCCGAAAGAGTTTTTAGTGCAGCCGGGAACCTTGTCAGCGAAAGGCGTAGGAGGTTGCTTCCACAAAATGTGGAGAAGATGATGTTCATACAACTTCAACAATTCAACTCTTCCAGGGAGACCAGCCTCCAGAACGTACAGAGGGACCTGTGGTTCCAGCAGGGACGAATTAATACTCTGTGAGGATGAGGATGTACACACTGAAGAGGGTGAGGAATCGGTGGATGAGGAGGATGAGGATGACATCTTGCCTCCGTAGAGCCAGTTTGTGCAGGGACAGATTAATTGCCAGCTTGTTTTGTGGGGGCCCAAACGAACCAATCATTTCAGCCACAGTTGTGTGGCAGACCCTGGCGCTGAAATGATTGGTTTGTTAAAGTGTGCATGTCCTGTTTATACAACATAAGGGTGGGTGGGAGGGCCCAAGGACAATTCCATCTTGCACCTCTTTTTTTTCTTTGCATTATGTACAGTTTGGGGCCTAGTTTTTCAAACTGCCATCCTGTCCGCCACTGCAGTTTCACGCCTAGATGGGTCACGTGTTTGTGCCGCCCACTCGTGTCGCTTAGCATAGTCATCCAGCTACCTCGGTGCAACCTTTTGGACATAAAAACACTATTGTGAGGTGTGAGGTGTTCAGAATAGACTGGAAATGAGTGGAAATTAAGGTTATTGAGGTTAATAATAGCATAGGAGCAGAAAAACCTACAAATTCTGTGATTTTAGCTGTTTTTATGCTTTTTTTCAAAAAAATACAGATCCAAAACACAAAACCCAGAACCCAAAACACGGAAGGGTGGTTTTGGCAAAACCAATCCAGATCCAAAACACGAAGAAAGATCCAGATCCAAAACCAAAACACAAAACACGAAAAGTGGCCGGTGCACACCCCTACTTATGACACAGGCGCACGTTTGGCACTACTTTGTTGATGCACGTGTGGCTACTGCGCACACAATTCACAAACACAGAAAATATTTTTTTATTTGGTTTGGAGTGTACTTTGGGGGTTACAGCACCCTTTAACGGTCAAGCCAGCCGGCCCTTTACTTATGACACAGGCGCACGCTTGGCACTACTTTGTTGATGCACGTGCGGCTACTGCGCACACAATTCACAAACACAGAAAATATATATATTTTTTGTTTGGAGTGTACTTTGGGGGTTACAGCACCCTTTAACGGACAAGCCAGCCGGCCCTTTATTAATGGGACACAGGCGCACGCTTGCGCTGCTCCTTTGTTGATGCACGTGCGGCTACTGCGCACACAATTCACAAACACAGAAAAAATATATATTTTTTAGCACTTGGGGGGGAGCACCCCTGACGGACAGAGCACCCCCTGGACAACACTACAGCACCCCTTTAGGACTGGGACACTGCACAGGACTTTGGAGTGGACACAGCCCCTATGGACAACTGACTACACAACACAGTCCAGCCAGCCCCTATGGACTTTGAAGTAGTGGACACAGCCACTATGGACAACAGCAGCACAGCGCAGCACAGCACAGCACAGCACAACACTCCACTCCACTACACTACACTACACAGCCCAGCCAGCCCTATCTCCCACCCTCCCTCTTCACTGTCCACAGCCGAGTGAGAAAATGGCGCCGACGCGGGTACCTTATATAGGATCCAAAACCCGCGAGACCCGGAAGGCGGGATGATGACGTTTTGCCTCGATTTCAGAGGCGGGAAAAGTCGAGCCTGACTCGGATCGGCCTCGGATCGGGGGGGCTCAGGGCGGGTTCGGATTTCAGAAATCCGAACCCGCTCACCCCTAATTTATATATATATATATATATATAAAGTGCGAGAGAATAAGACGATAGAGTGTGAGTAAACTTATTGAACCCTTATTGTAAGGTTCTGTGCAAAAAAAGCAAACAGAGCATAAGATATGCATAAAACACTTCTCAATTCGTGAGTGGCAGGTCTCTACAATAAAATGTATATAGGTGAAACATATGCACAAAATTAAATAAATGAAGATAAAAGAGCACCTACTAGTGTAAAAACAATTATAAAGTGGCTAAATAAAGTGCATAAGAATATGAGAGGATCCAGGAACTTATCTTAGAGACGAATGATCTTCAGTCACCTGACCATCATGTAAATTCAGTATACAGTATATGTAAAGGAAAAGCATAACAATCACACATAGGCCCTGATTCAGAGGCGCTCGCAAAAAGCTTGCTCTGAATAAGGGCGGGCACTTCTTTTTGTAGTTGCGACCTCCTGGCCACTCGCATTGCTGTGGGTTACCACCCACAGCTTATGCGAGCGGCCAGGTGATGGTCGCGATGGTCTTGATCGGGCTTGCGACGAGACCCTTGCGGTAGGGTATCATGGCTGCAAGCCCCAGTGGACTTCCTGCTGTAATAGAGCAGGAAGTCAACCTACTGACATCACTCGTGATGTCAGTAGGGCCGCCCACAAATGGCAGGAATGCCTCCATTTGCCCAGCCTTCCAAACGGGGCGAGCTGTCGATCAACATCAACAGCCGCCCCTTTTGGATGTGAGTGCCGGAGCAAGTGCTTTATGTGTTTGCTCCGCGGCTCGCGCACGCGCAGTGCGTACGCCGCACGTGCGCACTGCCTAACAATCGACTTGCTTGCGAGCGCATAGCGCTTGCGAGCGGTCCTGAATCAGGCCCATAGTGTGTACCGCACAAATGTGTCCGGTGGAGCAAATAAAATTCACATGTGAAACTAATATTTTAAACAATTAGGAACACTTAGGTCCCAAAAACATAAAGACTCCACATTAGCTTAAAACATAATATATTTGTTAGATCCGGACAATGAGCGAATGGTAGGTAGCACACGTACAGGAATAAAAATAAAAATTAGCTTGTCTGTCCAGCCACTGTGATTGGGACTACACAGACCCATCGCAGAGTGATTGACAGGAAGTGCCATTTGTGGGTGGTGACTGGGGGGGGGGGTCGGCGAAATGCAGACGTGCCACTGCATTTTAATGCTGTTGCATGGGCGTGCATAAATTAGCCGCTGTGATGCCCTACGCGGCCCTGAGGCCTCATAGTGTGTGATGAAGTGAGCAATTCCTGAGTAAGGTCAGAGCTTGTGCAAGTGTGTGTGAGGCTGCGATGGTACTCGATTGTACCGATGGTTTCGCAGTCTTGCTAAACATTACGGATGTGTGTAAGGTAACGTGGGCGTCCTCATGTAGTGCTGTGATGGCATAGCGATTGCAATGGATTAGCATACTATCACAGTTGAACTGCGTGCGTAATCGCAGCTGCGATCGCAATAGCAATCCGTAGTGAATCAGGCCCTTTGTCATGAAGGAGAGCAGTAATATATTCCATGGAGGCAATGTACCAAATTCTACTGATTAGTACAGGAATAGGGGGAGCAGTGCAATTAGTGGCAATCAAGAGTTTAGCAGCATTAAACACATGACCACATAGGCAATTATAAGGTTTAGAAGTATGAGGAAATGGTTTACATAACAAGACATGCAATGGATCTTTATTGGGTGCAGAGCTGAAGATACTGCCTATCAATGACAAAACATTGCAATACAGTATGTAGAAATCAGTGGACAGTCCCACCAAATGTTGAAATAGAAGCCTTTATATCCACACTGATGCTAGCAAAGGTCTGATGTCAAACCATCTGGTATAAAGTTTGTAAGCAGTTTCCTTAGTATTAATTTCCTTGGTATTAATGGATGTCTTAGAGACCAAAGGCCAAAGGTAATAGGGTGTGAGTTTTTTCGCACATATGGATTCGCATCTCCTCGCGCCTCTAAAAGTTGCGAGCATGACTCTAAATTTGTGTATGCAATAGGTAGCGATATTTCAGCAACCTACGCAGTTTGCATGCAACATCTCGCGATGAAACTCACTGGAAAATTTACAAATTTTAGACCAACCGGAATGCGATTTGCATTTCTCCAGGAATACTGATACAAACAGATTCACCCATTGGCAGGGCAAAGTCCCATGACTTAACCATCATACACACTATATAAGCCCCTGAGGCACCATTTTGTGCTTTGATAGGGAGTAAGGAGCTGGATGCATGACAGGAGACAGGAGGATTTTTGCAATATTGTATGCAACATGGTAGGCAGAAGAGCTGGGGAAACACAGCAGAGGCTGGAGGAGGAGGAGGATCACAAGGTGATTGTCAGGCAGAGTCACAGTCAGGTGGAGACATCTTTGTCTGACCAGGAAGCACAGGAGGATGATAATGACACAGAGGTGGAGGAGGAAAATGAAGATGAGGGGGAGGATGAAGAGGAGGAGGTGGAGGAGACTGAGTCTGCTGGTCCTTTGCCTGGGAAGACGCGCTGTGGGCGCAATATGCGCTTCACCTATGAAGACAATTCTGCACTGGTACATGCTATGGTACCAGTATTCACACGTCTCCTGAGAGATCGTGCACACTGTACCCCCCTGGCCAGAAAGAAACAAATGTGGCTTGGCATCACAGATGCTGTTAATGCTGCCAGTAGCTGCAAACGTGACATTTACAACACGAAGAAGCATTTCAATTATATAAAATGTTTGTTAAAGGGCTAAATGGCGGTTGAAGTGAAGCAGTCCCGCAAGACCGGTGGTGGGCGTCACATCCCCGTACACTACACATCTTATGTACAAGAGCCCAAACAAATCATTCCCCCAGAGATCCTACCCAGGACTCATATTGAGGATACAGACAGACCTCCAAGCCCGGCCCTTATTGGTGAGTAACATAACAATACTCATATTACATACTTGTACATGCAGATTTTTCTTTGCTCTGTGTAATGCTCTATTCCTGTACAATCATCTGCTGCTGTACAACAGCACATACATAGATGCTGTGACGTAGATTGCACTGAGTACAATTGTTGGAATGTTTGGCCATGCTGGGATGTGTTGTGCTACAGCACTTTTTTAAAACATAAAAATATAATAACATTATTTACATTTTAAACAATAATGTTAGTAAGTGTAAATAGTTTAGAACTTATATGTTTGTGAGATTAGTTAGCTCAGAAGGGCCATTGTACTGTATCATTCCAAAACAGAGTATTTTTAATGGTGCATTTTTATTTTAATGTCCTTCCCTTTTTTTGGTTTCACTGTTGTAAAACTTTAAGATGAATACTTACTTGTCCAAACAATAATTGTTCCGCAGCTGCTCCAGGGAGGAAGCATTCTTCTTCAAAAAGGCCTCGTGCACGCGTGGAATAACATGCTGCAGGCATGTGTTGAAATAGAAATGCAGGAAACCCAACACATTAGTATGTACCCTAGCATGTATAGAGGAATTAGCCCCTAAGCAAACACGCTTTCAATAGGCGACTAGAATAAGATGTAAATCATCTAATCTTTACACATGTATCTCATGTTGCCACAATCACAATCAGAACTTAATTCTGGAGCAAAAAAACTGTGAAGCCCCCCCCCAACATTTCAAACAGTGTAATAATAATCCTTACCTTTTTTTTTAGGTCCATCACGTCCACATCCACCAACTCCTCAACAACAGCATCTATATGGTTCCGGTTGCCTGGAAACCCCCCTCCCCAGCCCACACCATGACCACATTAGAAATAGTAATATAATACCACTTTTACACCTAAATCCCGGTCTGACCCGGAGTTGGAGCAGGGTTCCAATCCGGATCAGACCCGGAATTTAGCCGCGCCGACCCAGAATATTCCCTAGTCTGCATAGACACGTCTTTTCCAGCTTGGACGCTTGGAGATGACGTCATCTGAAGCCGGACCAATCAGCCAGCATGCGGCACGCTGCAGGTCATCGTGACCCAGAGCACGCCGTTCACACTGCAGGGTTTCACGGGTTACTTACATGTTAAACCCTGCAAGTTACCTGGGTTGGATTGCCGGGTCACTTGACCCGGCGATCCAACCCTCTCCCCTTTTACACCAAGGAGCTACCCGGGTTAACCCTGCAATAACTTGGGTGTCATGATCCGATGCAAATGTTCCTCTGTGGAGGACGGTAAGCCGGGGGGTACGGGTGACCTGGGAAGTGACTGGACTAGGTCTCCTAGTTGCGGCCAAACACAGGTTTGGCTAGACCTGCCCAGAGGCGCGGAGTCTAACTCACTTGGTGATTTTCTCCAGTGACCCCTCCAATTGGATTTGGTTTTCCGCTGCACCAAGTGAGCAGCTCGCGGCCCTCTGGACAGGTACCTGGGAATGGCAGAAGACCGGAAACTATATTTAACAAAGCAAATGCTAGAGCACAGGAGGTAAACTGGATGCTTAGATATTGAAACGCTGTTTAGGGATCCTAATCACAGGCTAGCATAGGAATACTGGAAAGTGTACTGAGAATCACTAAGAAATCCAAGTGCTGATTGCACAGAAAAACAGAGGCATATATTGGGAATAGCTAGATATGTTTAGAGCTGAGTAGCAGAGACAAGACACAGAGCAAAGAACACCAACATGCACTGGAAAGCTATAAATGTAGGTGTTGACTGCACAAATAAGACACAGAGAGAAGTGGACACAGGCACATGTAGTAATACCAGTCGCAGGCTAGTTTGGAAACTCAGGAAAATGTACAGGAACTGCAACAGATTCTGGAGCTGATAAACACAGTAAAACACAGAGATAAGGCAGGAATAAACTGGGGAAGCTAGTAATGCTGGTACTGGACAAAGGCAATTACTAGGAGAGTGCTGGAGGTCCACCTGTGAGCTAATTAGTACTAGCAGGTAATCTGACACCTCAGTGACACAGGGTAATAGCCACAGGAAAGCTGCAATAGAATTAGCAGCACATATACAAAGACACACAGGGAAGGGACATGAAACACTGAAGTACTGTGAGAAAGCTAAAGTCTCAGAGTAAGGGTTAGCATGGAAGCTAATACAGGAAACTGGAAAACTGTGAGCAGGCTGAAGCAACACGCTGAAGGATTTAGCACAGAGCAACAGTGAGAGTAACACAGGCACTTGGAATAACGAAGTTGAACAGCATCTTCCTGAAGTTCTGGGGGCGGATTTATACCCAGGGGTAGCAGATTATTGGAGCACAGCATCAGTTGACTGAGATCATGCTACCATTTGTTTAGGAGGACTGTCACATGAGAGGAACTGTCATGGCGGCACCCATGATGGGAACTCCTATCCCCAAAACACACAGCCGACCATGGAAGTCCGCAAAAGCACCTACGGTAGAATACTCAGCATCTCACCCCTCACTGCACCAGGCGCCTGACCACAAGGAAGTCAGGGGAAGCCGGCACGGAGGTAAGAGATAGCCGATCCTAGGCTGAACCCTGACATTGAGTTTTAGCTCAGTGTAAAAGGGGTTTAACCGCAGGGTAAACTTTAATAACCTTGCGGCTCCCACCATTGACTACAATGGAAGGAGCCGTTCATTGGCTGAGAGACGGGACATGACCTCTCTCAGCCAATGAACGCTTAGCAGCGGGGTTTCCATGGTGATACCCCGCCGGTAAGCTCTCATTCGGGAAGTACCGTTCTATAGAACGGTACTAAGTTCGTGGATCGGGGTTTCGTTTTTTTTTTTGACAAGTCCAGGGATGCCTACTTTGGAACGAAGAGGACAGAACCTCGCATAGGAGATGGTGAGTATGTTTTTTTTCACAGGTCCCCTATGGATACTTTACCGGACAAGTGGACCGATGCTACAGGGTTACATAGGTGAGTATGTGTACGTGTGTGTGTGAGTGTGTGTATGTATGTTTAATAAACCTATACTGTCACGGTGTGTGTGTCCTGTGTTTTTTTTTAAACATTTTTTTTACAGGTGAACTACAGGTACTAGTGGGTCCTTAATGCCCTGCATGCTGGTACTTGTGTTTCTCCAGGTACCAGCATGCGGGGCAGGCTTGCTGGGACTTGCAGTTCTACTTCTAAAGACAATGTTTGATATTATTTATTTACACCGCACCACACTATCAACCCGCCACCCACCGCCACCAGGGGTGGCGGGGATAGCCCCGGGCTATCAGCCTGAGCCTGGGGTGCCCTGGAGAGGGTGACCACTTTATTGGGGGCGTCTCCAGCTCTCCAGGGATCCCCAGCCTGGGCTGACTAGTGGTCAGGGCTGATGCTGCGGCTGGGGAGCCTGGTGAAAGGGCTCCCCTGGCTGTGGCATCAGCCCCCCGCTAGAAAAAGTCCACTGCTGGTTCTGGAACATACAGGGGAACCCTACTCATTTTTTTCCCCTGTATTTCCAGAACCAGGACCGGATCAGAGCCCAGAGCTGGTTCCGCAGAATACAGGGGACCCCTACGTCGTTTGTCCCCCGTATTTTGGCAACCAGCGCTGGTTCTGACTAGCCCGGTGCTGGTTGTGCTAAAGTACAGGGGACCCCTATGTCGTTTGTCCCCTGTATTTAAGCACACCCAGCACTGGGTCACTAATGCCCGGGGCTGGTTGCTCTTTTATGGGGGGGGCACGCCATTTTTTTCTTTTTTTACACAGGTTTTTTTTTTTTACCACAGCAGCACAGACGGGTCTCACGGACCTGTCATTGCTCTGTGCCAATCACACAGATGCATGTAGCACGGATCTCCTGGGTCTGTGCTACATGGAAATGGGCACCATAACGCTGATTGGCTTCCTGTCTGCCACTGCAGTGCCACTCCTAGATGGGCCACGTGTTTGTGCCGCCCACTTGTGTCGCTTAGCATAGTCATCCAGCTACCTCGGTGCAACCTTTTGGCCTAAAAACAGTATTGTGAGGTGTTCAGAATAGAGTGGAAATGAGTGGAAATTAATGTTATCGGGGTTATTAATAGCGTAGGAACAAAAAAAGGCCCATTTTATGTGATTTTAGCATTTTTTATTTTTTTAAGAAAAAATCCAGATCCAAAACACAAAACCCAGAACCCAAAACACGGAAGGGTGGTTTTGGCAAAACCAATCCAGATCCAAAACAAGGAGAAAGATCCAGATCCAAAACCAAAACACAAAACACGAAAAGTGGCTGGTGCACACCCCTACTTTTAACATGTTTCAGCCAGTAATAACTACACCTGTACACCATTTGGGGGAAAAAGAGAAAATTATGATAAAGCCTGTTCTCACACTCTATTACATTTGCAATTAGCCAAAACATGCGAGTTTACTGTCAAACTCGCAAACAAAACTAAATCGTGACCTATTACATTTGGAGAGTTGTAAATTTAGAATGGGAAAACGTCTGGATCCGATTTGGCAATCTGCAATTTGGGGGAAGAAGAGCAAATTGCAAAAAAGCCTGTTCTCACACTCTACTACATTTGCGATTAGCCAAAATATGTAAATTTACTGTCAAACTCGCAAATAAAACAAAATCGCGACCTTTTACATTTGGCCCCAAATGTTGAATATCTGACCACTCTTGGGAGTATAGCAGATTAACCTAAGGCTTTAGATAATTCATGTCATTAGTAAATTTGTAAAATAATTAACCCTCTGACCACTTAATGTCCATTAATGCTGAAAGAGCAGAAATATATACTTCAATGTGTTTAAGCTCAAATACAGTCAGGTGCATTAATATTGGGACATTAACAGAATTTTCATATTTTGGCCTCTATTCTCCACCACAATGGCTTTGAAATTAAACAAACAAGATGTGCTTTAACTGCAGACTTTCAGAATTAATTTGAGGGTAATTACATCCAAATCAGGTGAACGGTGTAGGAATTACAACGGTTTCTATATGTGCCTCCCACTTTTTAAGGGGCCAAAAGTAATGGGACAAACTAAACAATGCTAAATCTAACATTCACTTTTTAATACTTTGTTGCAAATCCTTTGCAGGCAATTACAGCCTGAAGTCTGGAACGCATAGACATCACCAGACGCTGGGTTTCATCCCTGGTGATGCTCTGCCTGGCCTCTACTGCAAATGTCTTCAGTTCCTGCTTGTTCTTGGGGCATTTTCCCCTCAGTTTTGTCTTCATCAAGTGAAATGCATGCTCAATCGGATTCAGGTCAGGGGATTGACTTGGCCATTGCATAACATTCCACTTTTTAGCCTTAAAAAACTCTTTGGTTGCTTTTGCAGGATGCTTCGGGTCATTGTCCATCTGCACTGTGAAGCGCCGTCCAATAAGTTCTGAAGCATTTGACTGAATATGAGCATATAATATTGCCCGAAACACTTCAGAATTCATTCTGCTGCTTTTGTCAGCAGTCACATCATCAATAAATACAAGGGAACCAGTTCCATTGGCAGCCATACATGCCCACGCCATGACACTACCACCACCATGCTTCACTGATGAGGTGGTATGTTTTGGATCATGAACAGTTCCTTTCCTTCTCCATACTCTTCTCTTCCCATCACTCTGGTACAAGTTGATCTTTGTCTCATCTGTCCAGAACTGTAATGGCTATTTTAGATGTTGTTTGGCAAACTCTAATCTGGTCTTCTTGGTTTTGAGGCTCACCAATGGTTTACATCTTGTGGTGAACCCTCTATATTCACTCTTGTGAAGTCTTCTCTTGATTGTTGACTTTGACACATATACACCTACCTCCTGGAGAGTGTTCTTGATTTGGCCAACTGTTGTGAAGGGGTTTTTCTTCACCAGGGAAATAATTCTTCTGTCATCCACCACAGTTGTTTTCCGTGGTCTTCCGGGTCTTTTGGTGTTGCTGAGCTCTCTGGTGCGTTCTTTCTTTTTAAGAATGTTCCAAACAGTTGATTTGGTGACACCTAATGTTTTTGCTATCTCTCTGATGGGTTTGTTTTGATTTTTCAGCCTAATGATGGCTTGCTACACTGATAGTGACAGCTCTTTGGATCTCATATTGAGAGTCGACAGCAACTGATTCCAAATGCAAATGTCACACCTAGAATTGTCTCCAGACCTTTTACCTGCTTAATTGATAATGAAATAATGAGGGAATAGCCCACACCTGGCCATGAAATAGCTTTTGAGTTGATAGTCCCATTACTTTTGGCCCCTTAAAAAGTGGGAGGCACATATAGAAACCGTTGTAATTCCTACACCGTTCACCTGATTTGGATGTAATTACACTCAAATTAAATCTGAAAGTCTGCAGTTAAAGCACATCTTGTTTGTTTAATTTCAAAGCCATTGTGGTGGAGAATAGAGGCCAAAATATGAAAATTCTGTCAATGTCCCAATATATATGCACCTGACTGTACATTATCTATACTTTGTTGCAGAAACTTCACAACGTTTCATAGGATGTCCTAATCAGGGGTGTATCTAGGAATCTGAGCACCCCTGGCAAACTAATGGACTGGCGCCCCCCTCCCCCCATAATTTCTGAATAATTACACTATACATTAAAATAAGTACTTAAAATTATTCCCCAGTTACCCCCCTATGCAGTGCCCCCAGTAGTAGTCCCCCCTATGCAGTGCCCCCAGTAGCGGTCACTCCCCGCTACAGTGCTCTCAGTTGTAATCCCCCCTATGCAGTGCTCCAGTAGTAGTTCCTCCTATACAGTGCCCCCAGTAGTAGTCCCCCCTATGCTGCATTTCTCCCAGTAGTAGTTCCCCCTATACAGTGCCCCCAGTAGTAGTCCACCCAATCCAGTGCCCCAGTAGTAGTCCCCCCTATACAGTGCCCCCAGTACTAGTCCCCCTTATGCTGCATTGCCCCTAGTAGTAGTTCCCCTTATACAGTGCCCCCAGTAGCGGCCACCCCCCCATAAAGTGCCCCCAGTAGCGGCCACCAGCTATACAGTGCCCCCTACTGTAGTAGCCCCCCCCTGTGCCTGGCTTACACAGAAGGAAACAAAAATCAACTTACCTGAATTCCGGCTCCTGACGCAACCGCTGCTGTCCACTCCTCCCGGCCCGCTCTGCAGTGCACTATGGGAGAGACGTCATTACATCTCTCCCATCACCCGCTGTGGGGGGAACCAGAAGGCAGAGCTTATGAGTGAGCTCCAGCCAGCTCCCTCCATGGATGCAGCAGCCAATGAGAGTCTGTCTGACTTTCATTGGCTGGCTGCTATTACAAACACACAGCCGCCGCTATCACTGCAGTCTGCCCTACACTTGTGGGGCCCGGGGGACATGCGGTGGGTGCAGCGGCGGCTATGGGCCCCTGCACCACAGTGCTCCGCCGCTAGTTCCACCCCTGGGGTAGTCCACCCCTTGGCTGCTGGTGGCACTGCCGGACAGTGCCCCTCTTTGGCCGGCGCCCCTGGCGAGTGCCATCCTGGCCAATGGGTAGATACGCCCCTGGTCCTGATTACTTACAGTATATCAAGCATTTATATTATTTGGTATTTTTTTTTGTATTTTATTGAAGTGGATAATTACCTATCTGTTACTGTACTGTTTGCAAATCCAACCACAGAACAGGAAGTTCATTTGCAATACAACGACAAGTGTATTATGGAGATCTTAATGCAGAGAATGAAATAACAGTGCTCATACTGTATATTAGCTAGCAACAAATTAGGAAAGTAATTCTGGATATTCAGAGCAGTAGTAGCATAGAGCAGAATGCACTGTAAATAGCAGCAACATAAGTACATACCTCCCAACTATCCGGGTTTTGGTGGTACAGTCCCATTTTGTGGGCACTGTCCCACCGTACCACCCACAGACCGCAGTGTCCCTCCGTGGGGAGGGGAGGTAGGGAGGTCCCCTATCACCCGCCTCTCTACTTAGCAGAAGCAAGCAGTGAATAGATGTGATGCGCATGCGGACAGCATCTATACACAGAACAGAGACACCGGGGGGCTTGCCCAGCAGCATTCGCAGAGCTGGGCATGTCCCCAGCATGACAAAAATGAGGGTGTGGCATATGGATCTGCCATTACACAAGCCCCTAAATTAGGCCTTGTGCAAAGGTCCCGAATTTGACCTGAAGGAAGTTTGTAGGTATGTAATTATAATATAGTCTCTGAAAGTTCAAGATATCACAGAAACCTCCAAACCGAGTACTTAAAATGGCAAGATAAATTTGGAACGTAGAACAGTATCTGAAAATCTGCTAAAAGCAGGCGACACAGAAGCTGCAGTGCAAACAGTACCTGAAAAAGAAAGGTAATGAGACCCCAAGGTGTAAAACAGAAAACAGCCTCCATAAAGATCACAAAAAGAGCCACTGAACTTTACACACAGGGGCCTATTCAATGCACATTTCACCTGCAATTGTAAAAATGAAGTTATCAGGCCATTCATCACGCAGGTAAAGCAAGAGGTATCACAGATATCTCCTGCTTACCTTCCTCTTGCGGAATGGCCTGCTGTCCCCATACCCTAGTGTGGGGACAGAATTCTTCAAGCTCCGAAAATATTATATTTTCAGAGCTTGACTGCAGGAGCATTCGCCATCTTCAGATCCCTATAGGAAGGAGGTCCAGGTAGCAATGAGGGATCCTTTTGGATCCCTCTGCCCTTGACCGGCTCCTTCCGCTGGACTTCGGGGCTCTTGTGCGCATGCGTGAGCGGTAGGTCGCGCATGCGCAGTCCCGTCACTGCTCCGACAGGAGCATTGAAAAGACTCACTGCTCCTAATTTTGCATCAGCTGTCACAGTGCCGGAGCAATGATGAATTGCTCCTGTAGCTGCGGCAAGTTAGAATGTTAATTATTGGGGCCCCATAGTATCAAACACTAAAGAACAGATAAATGGGTATGTGCTCACAAGTAATCCAACATAATATAACAAATGTTCACAGATGATTAAAATGTTCAGAGTCTGGTAACAATCACTCAACTAAAATGAAGCTTAGATGTGAATATTCTTCCGGCAATGCACAGAACATGAAGGAAATAAAAACAATAGTGTAAAACCTACAGGCAACAAACCACCATGAGTAATAAGAGAGTGAAGTGTGAATCTGTCGGTGTAGTTATACTGTAGGTACTGTGTACTGCTTACTAGAAAAAATAACTTGTGAGCCTGATTCAGAGACGGATGGTAATGTAATCACAACTGCATTCTCTCATGGATCGCAGTTGCTAAAATATGTTAATGCCTAACAAAACATAGCTGAGCATAGGGACACCTACTTCTCATATGCATTTGATGATGTGCAATAGTATAAAACATTGGTACGATGGACGCACAGCACGCTGTCACACAGCATGTAAGGCAAGCCTGACCAGCCACAAACACTGCAGCTCTCCTGACACGCAGAGAGGTCTTATGCTGTGCTGGAGAACGCATTGGCACCCTCCTGTTACTACCCCCAAATGCTGACTACCTGTCACTCACTTTGTAAATGGTTCCTGAGTAGAGCGTAATCGTGATGCAATTGCTGCGCTTGCTCAGTACTATGCGTATGCGCAATAGCAAACAATCGCTCTTTCTGCGAAAATATCGACATTGCGTCCTTCTCTGAATCAGGCCCTGTGACTTTCTTAAAATAAGGGCATTTTCTAGTCAGCCCGAATCCTCTTTAAGTAATGTCACACAGGTGGCTTTCCTCAGTCGTACAGAACCACAAAGGATATGTAATAGAAAGGAATCCCAATCATGTATAATGGTTTAAAACAAATATATTTCACATACATAAGGTTATAATAAGCACTTTATCCATGCCTTCCCACCAGATAGATACTAAAATCACACACATCTGCGAGATAAGCTGGAGAACGATGGAACCCTGGTAAATGATCCAACGCTGTATCTAAAGGCTGTCATGGCAGAATGGTATAAAGGAATGCAGTACACAGTGAAGTAGACAATGGCAGGAAAGGGTAAGAGTAAGACAAAGAAAAGTCCAATAGCCGTGGTCTGTTTGTAAAATGGAAATATCTCTGATTTATGGTTTTTTCGGATTCTCTTTCATCTTGGTCTTCCCTTGCACTATTTTATTACCTTTTGTTTTCAGAATGTTTCTTATGTACTAATCTTGTTATATGATGTGTCGGAGGGTTTTACATTGCATTCAGGTTAGTTAGCATCCCTTTTTAGAATGCCTTCATAGTATCTTTGTTTCTTGTTACCCTCCAATGTAATTTATGTTTCTGAATGTCTTTGTGTTCATGCTATCTTTGTTGAAATGACAATAACAAGATTTATTTTTTTTAATGTAAATGCTGCGGCAATTACATAACGAGAGTGCTAACAAAACTAACTACAGTAAATAAAAAAAAAATGAAAAACAGAAAAGCAAATCTGACCAGGTAAAAAAATCCAAAGGTGGAAACACTATGCTTTGCCAGATTTACATGTAAAAAGGCTGCTGCAAACCAGAAAAACTGTTCTAAACCAGGAACAACTCTGGTGTGGACTACCTCATGACGGGAAGCAGTCGGGAAGCCGACGGACGTAATCCCGACCGCTAAAATCCCGGCAAGGCACTAATGGCAGGTGTCGAAATCCCAACGCCTGTCATTAGATCTACGCAGGGATCCCGATCTTAGGTAAGCCGGGCGCTGGGTGCGTACAGCCGAGTGGGGGAGAGGGTTAGGTTAGGGGCTCCCGGGGGGGATTTAGGGCTAGGCACCCCTCCGGGAGGTTAGGTTTAGGCTAGGGGAAGGGGGGTTACAGTTAGGCACCCCCAGGGGGAGGTTAGGGTTAGGCACCCCTAAGGGAGGGTTAGGGTTAGGGGGCAGAATTAGGTTAGTGAATATTTACCTTTTGACGATCGGGATTTTCACCCCTGTCGGGCTGTCGCTGTTGGGTACATCATACTGAATCCCTCATGACAGTGGCAGTGATGTCATACAGCCTACAGCCTCTCTGCGCTACAGTATATTCAGCAGGAGCTAGTCAGGGCAGCCATATCTGGTGACTACAGAGCTATTGGCTATCACAACCAGCATTCCTCAGCAGTTTAGTTTCTTTATTATCTTTATTTGTTATTTACTTATTTCTTATTCTTATTTACTTATTTCTTATTCGTATTTACTTACTTTCTTATTTACTTACATTTCTTTTAATTCTTATTTACATTTGTAACTTATTTAATGTATTTATATTTATTTATTTATTTATATTTTTTATATTTATATTTTCATATTGAGCTGTTTACACTCTTTATTTTATTTGCATTTTATATTTAAAAAAAAAAAAAAACTAAATACCTTCACTGCTGCTTTAGCTGCTGTAGGGACGATGAGGAAGAACTGGCAGTGCAACAGCCAAGAACAGCTGCAGTTATCCCACAGGTAAGTGCGCAGGTGCTGTTCTCCCAAAGGAGAGGAGGGCGAGAAATGCTTATTTTTATTTTTATTTTAAATCATCATTGCTATTTATTAAGCAGGAAGAAATTGTGCAAAGCTCTTTCCAGATAGAGAAAACATTAGAAACAGCAGTGGAGAAAAAAAGCCATTGATCTCTTCATATAGTACACATCTCTCTCTCTCTCTCTCTCTATATATATATATGTATATATATATATATACAGTAGGGGTGAGCGGGTTCGGATTTCTGAAATCCGAACCCCCCCGAGTCCCCCCGATCTGAGGCCGATCCGAGTCAGGCTCGACTTTTCCCGCCTGACTCGGATCTGAAATCGAGGCAAAACGTCATCATCCCGCCTTCCGGGTCTCGCGGGTTTTGGATTCTATATAAGGTACCCGTGACGGAGCCATTTTCTCACTCAGCTGTGGACAGTGAAGAGGGAGGGTGGGAGTTAGGGCTGGCTGGGCTGTGTAGTGTAGTGTAGTGTAGTGTTGTGCTGTGCTGTGCTGCTGTTGTCCATAGGGGCTGTGTACACTCCTCCAAAGTCCATAGGGGCTGGCTGTGTTGTGCTGTGCTGCTGTTGTCCATAGGGGCTGTGTCCACTGATCCAAAGTCCATAGGGGCTGGCTGTGTTGTGCTGTGCAGCTGTTGTCCATAGGGGCTGTGTCCACTCCACCAAAGTCCATAGGGGCTGGTTGTGTTGTGCTGTGCTGCTGTTGTCCATAGGGCTTGTGTCCACTCCTCCAAAGTCAATAGGAGCTGGCTGGACTGTGTTGTGCAGTCAGTTCTCCATAGGGGCTGTGTCCACTCCAAAGTCCTGAGCAGTGTCCCAGTCCTAAAGGGGTGCTGTAGTGTTGTACAGGGGGTGCTCTATCCATCAGGGGTGCTCCCCCAAGTACAAAAAAAAAAATATTTTTTTTCTGTGTTTGAGAATTGTGTGTGCAGTAGCCGCACGTGCATCAACAAAGTAGCGCCAAGTGTGCGCCTGGGTCATAAGTAAAGGGCCGGCTGCCTCATCTGTTAAAGGGTGCTGTAACCCCCAAAGTGCACTCCAAATAATTATAATATATATTTTTTTCTGTGTTTGTGAATTGTGTACGCAGTAGCCGCACGTGCATCAACAAAGTAGCGCCAAGCGTGCGCCTGGGTCATAAGTAAAGGGCTGGCTGGCTTGACCATTAAAAGGTGCTGTAACCCCCAAAGTGCACTCCAAACAAAATAAAAAAATATTTTCTGTGTTTGTGAATTGTGTGCACTGTGGCTGTACGTGCATCAACAAAGGAGCAGCGCCAAGTGTGCGCCTGTGTCCCATAAGTAAAGGGCCGGCTGGCTTGTCCATTAAAGTGTGCTGTAACCCCCAAAGTGCACTCCAAAAAAGATTAAAAAAAATATTTTTTGTGTTTGTGAATTGTGTATGCAGTAGCCGCATGTGCATCAACAAAGTAGCGCCAAGCGTGCGTCTGTGTCATAAGTAAAGGGCCGGCTGGCTTGACTGTTAAAAGGTCAACCGTTAACCCCCAAAGTGCACTCCAAACAAAATAAAAAAATATTTTCTGTGTGTGTGAATTGTGTGCACTGTGGCTGCACGTGCATCAACAAGGGAGCAGCGCCAAGCGTGCGCCTGTGTCCCATAAGTAAAGGGCCGGCTGGCTTGTCCGTTAAAGGGTACTGTAACCCCCAAAGTGTACTCCAAAAAACATACAAAAATATATTTTCAGTGTTTGTGAATTGTGTGCACTGTACGTGCATCCTCAAAGCAGCAGCGCCAAGCGTGCGTCTGTGTGTTAAAGGGTGGTGTAACTGCACAAAAAATAAAAAATTCTTTTTTTTCTGTCTTTGTGAATTGTGTGCCTGTAGCTGCATGTGCATCAACAAAGGAGCAGTGCCAAGTGTGCGCCTGTGTCCCATAAGTAAAGAGCCGGCTGGCTCATTTCTTAAAGGGTGGTGTAACCCACAAAGTGCACTAGTCTCCAACAAAAATAAAAAATTATTTTCTGCATTTGTGTGCGCCTTAGCCGCACGTATATATCAATATAACATAAATGGAGGACCAAACTTTCTCTGATAAAAATAAAATAGGGAAAGATCAAGAACCACTTCCTCCTAGTGCTGAAGCTGCTGCCACTAGTCATGACATACATGATAACATGCCATCAACGTCGACTGCCAAGCCTGATGCCCAATGTCATAGTAGAGGGCACATGCAATCCCAAATGACAAAGTTCAGAAAAATGACCTTAAAATTTTTTTTAAATCATCTGAGGAGAAACGTAAACTTGCCAATATGCCATTTACGACACGGAGTGGCAAGGAACGGCTAAGGTCTTTCCCTATGTTCATGACTAGTGCTTCAGCTTCACATGACGATGGAAGCCCTCCTCCCGCTAAAAAAAATCAAATGAGTTAAGCTGGCAAAAGCACAGTGAAGAACTGTGCGTTCTAAGAAGATATCACAAATCCCCAAGGAGAGGCCAAGTGTGGTGGCGGTTGCGATGCCTGACCTTCCCAGCACTGGACGGGAAGAGGTGGCTCTTTCCACCATTTGCACGCCCCCTGCAAGTGCTGAAAGGAGCACCCACAGTCCACTTGCTGATATGCAAATTGAAGATGTCACTGTTGATGTACAACAGGATGAGGATACTGGTGTAGCTGGCGCTGAGGAGGAAGTTGGCGAGGAGGATTCTGATGGTGATGTGGTTTGTTTAAATCAGTCTCTGGGGGAGACAGTTGTTGTCCGTGGGATGAAAAAGCCCATCACGGTCATGCCTGGGCAGAAGACCAAACATTCCACCTCTTTGGTCTGGCAATATGTCTATCCAAATCCGGACAACAACTGTCTTGCCATATGTAGCATATGTAAATGTGAAATAAGTAGGGGTAGGGACATTAACCACCTAGGAACATCCTCCCTTATACGGCACCTGCAGTGCGTTCATAAAGAGTTACTGTCAAGTTCAGAAACTTTGGCTAAGACTGTAAGCAGTCCAGGGACACCTAAAATCCCGTTGTCCTGTTGTATCCAAGTGCCTGCAAACCACACCGGCAACTGCCTCCTCGTCAATTTCCTCCTTAGTCAGGATCTGAAGTAGTCCTGCAGGCCATGTCACTGGCATTGGGAATAGGGGGGTTCTGGATGCGCTATTTATATTTGAAGTGGGATAAAAAAAAAGGGGGTTATAAAATGAACAAAACAGTTGTGTACAGATGTATCAAAGGTTGTAAATCTATGAGACCGGCAATTGCTGAGTTAGCAGAGGGCTAAAAACGACACATAGAAGCAAAAGTATGTTAATAGCTCTTTCATTGACAAATGTGTGTGTTGGAAGAGTAGTAAGTATGTTGCGGTAGTCCCGTGTCTTGCACGCTGTGAGTGCAAGACATGGGACTACCACAAAATACTTACTACTCTTCCAACACACACATTTTTAGCCCTCTGCTAACTCAGCAATTGCCGGTCTCATAGATTTACAACCTTTGATACATCTGTACACAACTGTTTTGTTTATTTTATAACCCCCTTTTTTTTATCCCACTTCAAATATAAATAGCGAGTCCAGAACCCCCCTATTCCCAATAATAGAGTGTCAATCAGTTGTCAGATTACCATCAGGTGTCTGATTACACTCAATAGGACAGCTGCTACTTAATTGATTAAGCGCGCAAGATCATTTTGATCAATCATGTCACTGGCATGACTGACTCTCGTATTTGGGATTCCTCTGGAGGATCCTGCATTGCTAAGCCTACTGCTGCTGCTGTTGCTGCTGGGAGTTGTTCATCATCCCAGAGAGGAAGTAGGAACAACACTACTTTTAGTAAACAATTGACCCTCCAACAGTCCTTAGCGAGGAGGATGAAGTATGACAGCAGTCATCCTGAAGCAAAACGTATAACTGAGGCCTTGACTGCTATGTTGGTGTTTGACGTGCGTCCGGTATCCGCCATTAGTGCAGTGGGAATTAGACAATTGATGGAGATAGTGTGTCCCCGATTCCAAATCCTGTCTAGATTCCACTTCACTAGGCAGGCGATACCGAGACTGTACAGAAACGTCAGAAAAAGTGTCCTCAGTGTCCTGAAAAATGCGGTTGTACCCAATGTCCACTTAACCACGGACATGTGGACAAGTGGAACAGGGCAGACTAAGGACTATATGACTGTGACAGCCCACTGGGCAGATGTATCACCTTACGCAGCAACAACAGCAGCATCACCAGTAGCAGCATCTCAGAAACGCCAGCCCGTTCCAAGGCAGGCTACTCTGTGTATCACCGGTTTCAGTAAGAGGCACACCGTCGACAACCCCTTAGAGAAACTGAGGGAAATCATCGCCCAGTGGCTTACCCCACTTAGACTCTCCTGGGGATTTGTGATATCTGACAACGCCACCAATATTGTGCGGGCATTACATCTGGGCAAATTCCAGCACGTCCCATGTTTTGCTCACACAATAAACTTGGTGGTGCAGAATTTTCTGAAAAGCGACAGGGGCATGCAGGAGACACTTTGGGTGGCCCAAAATATTGCTGGCCACTTTTGCAATTTAGCGACTGCGTGCGCCTGTGTCATAAGTAAAGGGCCGGCTGGCTTGTCCGTTAAAGTGT
This sequence comes from Taudactylus pleione, assembly GCA_031769625.1. NCBI lineage: Eukaryota > Metazoa > Chordata > Amphibia > Anura > Myobatrachidae > Taudactylus > Taudactylus pleione. Next base: position 1,252,935 of record JAUIMM010001601.1, read on the forward strand.
GCTGTAACCCCCAAAGTGCACTCCAAACAAAATAAAACATTCTTCTTTTTTTTCTGTCTTTGTGAAATGTGTGGGCTGTAGCCGCACCTGCATCATTAAAGCAGCAGCAACAAGCGTGCGTCTGTCTGTTAAAGTGTGGTGTATCCCTCAAAGTGCGCTCCACAAAATATAAGAAATTCTTCTTTTTATTTCTGTCTTTGTGAAATGTGTGGGCTGTAGCCGCACCTGCATCCTCAAAGCAGCAGCGACAAGCGTGCGTCTGTCTGTTAAAGGGTTGTGTAACCCTCAAAGTGCGCTCCACAAACAATAAAAATTATTTTTTTTTTCTGTCTTTGTGAATTGTGTGGGCTGTAGCCGCACCTGCATCCTCAAATCAGCAGCGACAAGCATGCGTCTGTCTGTTAAAGGGTGGTGTAAATCTTAAAGTGCGCTCCACAAAAAATAAAAAAATTCTTCTTTTTTTTTTCTGTCTTTGTGAATTGTGTGGGCTGTAGCCACCCCTGCATCCTCAAAGCAGCAGCGACAAGCTTGCGTCTGTCTGTTAAAGGATTACATCGGTGACAGCATCCAAGTAGGCATGTCAGACAGTCCGTACATGTACTGGCAGGAAAAAGAGGCAATTTGGAGGCCCCTGTACAAACTGGCTCTATTTTACCTAGGTTGCCCCCCCTCCAGTGTGTACTCCAAAAGAGTGTTTAGTGCAGCCGGGAACCTTGTCAGCGAAAGGCGTAGGAGGTTGCTTCCACAAAATGTAGAGAAGATGATGTTCATAAAAATGAATTATCAACTCTTCCTGGGAGACCAGCCTCCAGAACGTACAGAGGGACCTGTGGTGGTGGATTCCAGCGGAAAAATAATTAATGCTCTGTGAGGATGAGGATGTACACAACACTGAAGAGGGTGAGGAATCGGTGGATGAGGAGGATGAGGATGACATCTTGCCTCCGTAGAGCCAGTTTGTGCAGGGACAGATTAATTGCCAGCTTGATTTGTGGGGGCCCAAACGAACCAATCATTTCAGCCACAGTCATGTGGCAGACCCTGGCGCTGAAATGATTGGTTTGTTAAAGTGTGCATGTCCTGTTTATACAACATAAGGGAGGTTGGGAGGGCCCAAGGACAATTCCATCTTGCACATCTTTTTTTCTTTGCATTATGTACTGTTTGGGGCCTAGTTTTTCAAACTGCCATCCTGTCTGTCACTGCAGTGTCACTCCTAGATGGGCCACGTGTTTGTGCCGCCCACTCGTGTCGCTTAGCGTAGTCATCCATCTACCTCGGTGCAACCTTTTGGACATAAAAACACTATTGTGAGGTGGTCAGAATAGACTGGAAATGAGTGGAAATTAAGGTTATTGAGGTTAATAATAGCATAGTAGCAGAAAAACCCACAAATTCTGTGATTTTAGCTGTTTTTATGCTTTTTTTCAAAAAAATACAGATCCAAAACACAAAAGCCAGAACCCAAAACACGGAAAGGTGGTTTTGGCAAAACCAATCCAGATCCAAAACACGAAGAAAGATCCAGATCCAAAACCAAAACACAAAACACGAAAAGTGGCCGGTACACACCCCTAATATAAAGTATATATAAAATAAAGTTCACGGTTCAGGGGTCTGTGTGTTAGTTCGGGGCTAATCGCTTGAACCACTGGATGATGGGGTTTTCACTATTCTATACAGCATTGGTGGAGGAAAGTTTAGGTGTGTGAATCATTCATCTGTGACAAAAGGGAGCCGAGCAGTGACAATTTTAGTGAATTAGTCACATAAATAAATAAAGCAGCACTGGCAATAAGAAAGGTGAGCATTCAGGTGGAAGGTGTATGCAGATCTGGCTCTGTGCGAGAATTTATACAGCGCCCCCACTCAGTTAATATTTTTCCACAGTAGTGCCCTAGAGCACTTGTTAATAATATGTCCCTACAGTATTGTCCCTGATTATAATATGCTCCCACAGTAGTGTCCGAGTTAATAATATGCCCACACAGTAGTGTCCCAGTTTATAATATGCCCCACAGTATTTCCCCAGTTAATAATATGCCCCCACAGTAGTGCTTCAGTTAATAATATGCCCAAGCATTTGTGCCAGTTAATAATATGCCCCCAAAGTATTTGCCCCAGTTAATGCAATGCCCAGGCAGTAGTGCCGCAGTTAATAATATGCCCCAACACCACAGTAGTGCCCCCCTTAATGATATGCCCCGACAGTAGAGTGCCAGTTAATGCTATGCACTCACGGTAATGCCTTAGATAATTATATGCCCCAACAGTAGAGCTCCTGTTTATATTTTGCCACCACAGTAGATCCACAGTTAATGACATGCCCCCATAGTAGAGCCCCAGTTAATAATATGCCCCCAAAGTAGAGCCACAGTTAAAATATGCCCCCACAGTAGAGCCCCAGTTAATGACATGCCCTCAAAGTAGAGCCCCAGTTAATGATATGCCCCACAGTAGTGCTCCAGATAATGATATGACCCTACAGTAGCACTCCAGTTAATGATATGTCCCCACAGTAGTGCCCCTGTTAATGATAAGCACCCCACAGTAGTACCCTAGTTAATGATATGCCACCACAGTAGTGCCCTGCTTAATGAAATGCCCCCAGAGGTGCCCCAGTTCATTAAATTCCTCCTCAGTAGTGCCCCAGTTAATGATATGCCCCCCCAGTAGTGCCCCAGTTAATGACATGCCCTCAAAGTAGAGCCCCAGTTAATGATATGCCCCACAGTAGTGCTCCAGATAATGATATGACCCTACAGTAGCACTCCAGTTAATGATATGTACCCACAGTAGTGCCCCTGTTAATGATATGCACCCCACAGTAGTACCCTAGTTAATGATATGCCACCACAGTAGTGCCCTGCTTAATGAAATGCCCCCAGAGGTGCCCCAGTTCATTAAATTCCTCCACAGTAGTGCGCCAGTTAATGATATGCCCCCCCAGTAGTGCCCCAGTTAATGATATGCCCCCACAATAGTGCCCCAGTTAATGATATGCCCCCACAGTAGTGCCAGTTATTGATATGCCCCCATAGTAGAGCCCCATTTAATGACATGCCCTCACAATAGAGCATCAGTTAATTATATGCCCCCACAGTAGTGCCCCAGTTAATTATATGCCCCCACAGTAGAGCTCCAGCTAATGATATGCCCCCATAGTAGAGCCCCAGTTAATGATATGCCCTCACATTACTGCAGAGTTAATAATTAGGGGTGTGCACTGGCCACTTTTCGTGTTTTGTGTTTTGGTTTGGTTCTGGATCTTTCTTCGTGTTTTGGATCTGGATTGGTTTTGCCAAAACCACCCTTCCATGTTTTAGGTTTTGGGTTTTGGATCTGTATTTTTTTGGAAAAAGCATAAAAATAGCTAAAATCAGAGAATTAGTTTTTTTGTTTCTACACTATTATTAACCTCAATAACATTAATTTCCACTAATTTGCAGTCTGTTCTGAACACCTCACAATATTGTTTTTAGGCCAAAAGGTTGCACTGAGGTAGCTGGATGACTATGCTAAGCGACACAAGTGGGCGGCACACACGTGGCCCATCTAGGAGTGGCACTGCAGTGGCAGACAGGATAGCGGTTTGAAAAACTAGGCCCCAAAGAGTACATATTGCCCCAAAAAAAAGATGTGCAAGATGGAATTGTCATTGGGCCCTCCTACCCACCCTTGTGTTGTATAAACAGGTCATGCACACTTTAACAAACCAATCATTTTAGCAACAGGGTCTGCCACACGACTTTGGCTGAAATTATTGGTTCGTTTGGGCCCCCACAAAACAAGCTGGCAATTAATCTGTCCCTGCACAAACTGGCAATACAGAGGCAAGATGTCGTCCCTATCCTCCTCATCCACCGATTCCTCACCCTCTTCAGTGTTGTGTACATCCTCATCCTCACAGAGTATTAATTCATCCCCGCTGGAATCCACCACCACAGGTCCCTCTGTACTTTCTTGAGGCTGGTCTTCCTGGAAGAATTGATAATTCATTTTGATAAACATCATCTTCAATACATTTTGTGGAAGCAACCTCCTACGCCTTTCATTGACAAGGTTCCCGGCTGCACTAAAACCTCTTTCAGAGTACACACTAGGGGGGGGGCAACTTAGGTAAAATAGAACCAGTTTGTACAGGGGCCTCCAAATTGCCTCTTTTTCCTGCCAGTACAGGTACGGACTGTCTGACATGCCTACTTGGATGCTGTCACCTATGTGATCCTCCACCATTCTGTCTAGGGTGACAGTATCATATGCAGTGACAGTAGACATGTCAGAAATTGTTGGCAGGTCCTTCAGTCCGGACCAGATGGTTGAGTAGGATATCTAAGTTGTTTCCTGGCAGGCCCAGTTGCGGGAGAAAATGAAGAAGGAGCTATTGATGTGTCACATTCCACTTCAGCTGACAGTGTTTTTACCAGCAGGTCTTTGCACCTCTGCAGGCTTGTGTCCGCTGGAAAGAGGGACACCACGTAGGCTTTAAACCTAGGATCGAGCAAGGTGGCCAAAATGTAGTGGTCTGATTTCAACAGATTGACTACCCTCGAATCCTGGCAAAGTGAATGAAGGGCCTCATCCACAAGTCCCACATACCAAGCGGAATTGCTCTGTCTTAGCTCCTCCTTCACTTACTCCAGCTGTTTCTGCAAAAGCCTGATGAGGGGAATGACCTGAAGCTGGCAGTGTCTGAACTGACTTCACGTGTGGCAAGTTCGAAGGGCTGTAGAACCTTGCACAACACAAAAATCATTCTCCACTGCATTTGAGTAAGGTGCATACCCCCTCCTTTGCCTATGTCATAGGTGGATGTATAGGCTTGAATGGCCTTTTGCTGCTCCTCCATCCTCTGAAGCATATACAGTAGAGGGTTGAGTTCCACCGTGTCACAACCTCTTGCTTCAGGTGATTGCAGGGCAGGTTCAAGAGTGTTTGCTGGTGCTCTAGTCTTCTGCACGCAGTCGCTGAATGGCAAAATTGTCCAGAAATTTTTCAGGCCACCCAAAGCGTCTCCTGCACGCCCTTGTAATTTTTTTCAGAAAATTGTGCACCACCAAATATAGTGTGAGCAAAACATGTCCCAGAAGTAATGACCGCACAATATTGGTGGCGTTGTCAGATATCACAAATCCCCAGGAGAGTCTAAGTGGGATAAGCCATTGGGCGATGATTTCCCTCAGTTTCTCTAAGAGGTTGTCGGCGGTGTGCATCTTACTGAAACCGGTGATACACAGTGTAGCCTGCCTTGGAACAAGCTGGAGTTCTGAGATGCTGCTACTGGTGATGCTGCTGTTGTTGCTGCGTAAGGCGATACATCTACCCAGTGGGCTGTCACAGTCATATAGTCCTTAGTCTGCCCTGTTCCACTTGTCCACATGTCTGTGGTTAAGTGGACATTGGGTACAACCACATTTTTTAGGACACTGAGGACACTTTTTCTGATGTTTCTGTACATTCTCGTATCGCCTGCCTAGTGAAGTGGTCTCTAGACGGGCACACACTACCTCCATCAATTTTCTAAATCCCACTGCACCATGGTGGATACCGGACGCACGTCTAACACCAACATAGCTGTCAAGGCCTCAGTTATCCACTTTGCAACAGGATTACTGCTGTCGTACTTCATCCTCCTCGCAAAGGACTGTTGGACGGTCAATTGCTTAGTAAAAGAAGTAGTGGTGTTCCAACTTCCTCTCTCGGATGATGAACGACTCCCAGCAGCAACAGCAGCAGTGGCAGCAGTAGGCGTAGCAATGCAGGATCCTCTGGAGGAATCCCGGATAGGAGAGGAGTCAGTCATGCCAGTGACATGGCCTGCAGGACTACTTCTGATCCTGACTGAGGAGGAAATTGACGAAGGAGGGAGTTGACGGAGTGGTTTGCAGGCTCTTGGATACAACAGGACAAATGGATTTAGGTGTCCCTGGACTGTTTATGGTCTTAGCCACAGTTTCTGAACTTGGCAGTAACTTTTTATGAACGCGCTGCAGGTATCGTATAAGGGAAGATGTTCCTAGGTGGTTAACGTCTTTACCCCTACTTATTAAACCTTTACATACGCAACATATGGGAAGATAGTAGTTGTCCGGATTTGGACTGAAATATTTCCAGACGGAAGAGGTAGAATGTTTGGTCTTGTGCCCAGGCATGACCATGATGGGTTTTTCATCCCACGGACATCAACTGTCTCCCCCGATGCATAATTTAAACAAACCACCTCACCATCAGAATCCTCCTCGTCAACTTCCTCCTCAGCGCCAGCTACACCAATATCCTCATTCTGTTGTACTTCAACAGTGACATCTTCAATTTGAAAATCAGCAAGTGGACTGTGGGTGCTCCTTCCAGCACTTGCAGAGGGCGTGCAAATGGTGGAAGGAGCCACCTCTTCCTGTCCAGTGTTGGGAAGGTCAGGCATCGCAACCACCGCCACACTTGGACTCTCCTTGGGGATTTGTGATATCTTCTTAGAATTAGAACACACAGGGCCTGATTCAGAGCCGGACACTATTTGCGCTCGCTCGTTCAGAAAAAGGGGCCGGATATTTAAATAGAGCGCTCGCTCTTTGCGGTCTGTTGACGCCTCTATGTCTGAACGAGCGAACGAAACATGCGCTCGCTATTTTTTGAAAAACACCCCCTGGCTGCTCGCATCCTACGTCATCTCCGCTATTTATTAGATTAATCGAGTACATCGAAAGGCGTATGAACTGCTCGCAGTGCTTGTGGTAGGATTTTCCTACTGCAATCATGCGAGCAGTTCAGGCTAAAAGACAACCAAGTGACGTGGTCGATGACGCTGCTTTGTTAATTATGCACACCCTTAAAACGCTCGTTTTGACCGTTTGGCACGCCTGCGTTCGGATCTCCACTCCCCGTTTTCAAGCACCTTCCCCTGTTACCACCCACAAACGCCTCATCCTGTCACTCAAAATAGCAGGCATTCGCTATTTTGCGAGCACACAATTTCTGACCGCAATGACTGGTTCGCGCATGCGTATTACAACCCATACGCATGCGCAGTTGTGCGAACATCGCTTGGAGCGAACGAGCGGCCGCTTATGAGCTGCTCTGAATTAGGGCCTGTGGGACGGATGCTCTGACAGAGCGCTCGCTCTGAAATTGGGCCACCCCTCTTACTTTTTGGAGCAGCCTCCTGGCCGCTCGTATAGCTCGTACAGCTATAGCAAGCGGCCAAAAAGATGGTCGTGATGGTCAAGACCATCGCGACCATCAGGCTTGCGATGAGAACCTTGAGGTAGGGTCTCGTTGCCGCAAGCCCTGGAGTGCTTTTAGCTCTATCACCTCCATCTATCACCTCCGTCTGGGCAGCCATGCCCCCGGCACGCCCACCAAAGGGGGCGTGCTGTCACTCACCATCGACAGCAAGCCCCCTTTGGTGCGAGACCCATAGCGACGGCTTGGCCGTTGTTATTCGGGTCTCGCACATGCGCATGATGGAGCCACCTCCATCGTGCGCATGCGCACTTGGCCAACATCGACCTCGCGAGCACGTCTGAATTAGGCCAACAGTTCTTTGCTGTGCTTTTGCCAGCTTAACACATTTAATTTTTCTAGTGGGAGGAGGAGGGCTTCCATCGTTGTGTGAAGCTGAACCATTAGTCAACATAGGGAAGGACCTTAGACGTTTCTTGCCTCTCCGTGTTGTAAATGGCATACTGGCAAGTCTACGTTTCTCCTCAGATGATTTAAATTTATTCTTTAAGGTAATTTTACTGAACTTGGCTTTTTGGACTTTACATGCCCTCTACTATGACATTGGGCATCGGCCTTGGCAGATGACGTTGATGGCATTTTATCGTCTGTGTAATAACTAGTAGCAGCAACTTCAGCACTAGGATGCAGTGGTTCTTGATCTCTCCCTATTTTATCATCCATTATTTTAATGGAGTGAATAACCCATGTAAAAGTTTTTTTATTTTTATAAAGGTCTACACCACAACACACAGAACAACACCAGTAATGTAAGAATAAGAAGGGCAGTGGCCTACACCACAACACACAGGACAGCAAATGTAATGTAAGAATAAGAAGGGCAGTGGCCTACACCACAACACACAGGACAGCACCTGTAATGTAAGAATAAGAAGGGCAGTGGCCTACACCACAACACACAGGACAGCAAATGTAATGTAAGAATAAGAAGGGCAGTGGCCTACACCACAACACACAGGACAGCGCCTGTAATGTAAGAATAAGAAGGGCAGTGGCCTACACCACAACACACAGGACAGCAAATGTAATGTAAGAAAAAGAAGGGCAGTGGCCTACACCACAACACACAGGACAGCACCTGTTATGTAAGAATAAGAAGGGCAGCGGCCTACACCACAACACACAGGACAGCGCCTGTAATGTAAGAATAAGAAGGGCAGCGGCCTACACCGCAACACACAGGACAGCACCTGTAAAGTAAGAATAAGAAGGGCAGCGGCCTACACCTCAACACTCAGAACAGCACCTGTAATGTAAGAATAAGAAGGGCAGTGGCCTACACCGCAACACACAGGACAGCACCTGTAATGTAAGAATAAGAAGGACAGCGGCCTACACCGCAACACACAGGACAGCACCTGTAATGCAAGAATAAGAAGGGCAGCGGCCTACACCACAACAGACAGGACAGCGCCTGTAATGAAAGAATTAGAAGGGCAGCGGCCTACACTGCAACACACAGGACAGCACCTGTAATGTAAGAATAAGAAGGGCAGCGGCCTACACCACAACACACAGGACAGCACATGTAATGTAAGAATAAGAAGGGCAGCAGCCTACATCACAACACACAGGATAGCACCTGTAATGTAAGAAAAAGAAGGGCAGCGACCTACACCGCAACACACAGGACAGCACCTGTAATGTAAGAATAAGAAGGGCAGCGGCCTACACCACAACACACAGGATAGCAACTCTAATGTAAGAATAAGAAGGGCAGCGGCCTACACCACAACACACAGAACAGCACCTGTAATGTAAGAATAAGAAGGGCAGCGGTCTACACCACAACACACAGAACAGCACCTGTAATGTAAGAATAAGAAGGGCAGCGGCCTACACCACAACACATAGGACAGCACATGTAATGTAAGAATAAGAAGGGCAGCGGCCTACACAACAACACACAGGACAGCACCTGTAATGTAAGAATAAGATGGGCAGCGGCATACACCACAACACACAGGACAGCACCTGTAATGTAAGAATAAGAAGGGCAGCGGTCTACACCACAACACACAGGACAGCAACTGTAATGTAAGAATAAGAAGGGCAGAGGCCTACACCGCAACACACAAGACAGCACCTGTAATGTAAGAATAAGAAGGGCAGCGGCCTACACCGCAACACACAGGACAGCACCTGTAATATAAGAATAAGAAGGGCAGCGGCCTACACCGCAACACTCAGGACAGCACCTGTAATGTAAGAATAAGAAACCAGCGGCCTACACCGCAACACACAGGACAGCACCTGTAATGTAAGAATAAGAAGGGCAGCGCCCTACACCGCAACACAGAGGTCAGCGCCTGTAATGAAAGAATAAGAAGGGCAGCGGCCTACACTGCAACACACAGGACAGCACCTGTAATGTAAGAATAAGAAGGGCAGCGGCCTACACCACAACACACAGGACAGCACCTGTAATGTAAGAATAAGAAGGGCAACGGCCTACATCACAACACACATTATAGCACCTGTAATGTAAGAAAAAGAAGGGCAGCGACCTACACCGCAATACACAGGACAGCACCTGTAATGTAAGAATAAGAAGGGCAGCGGCCTACACCACAACACACAGGATAGCAACTGTAATGTAAGAATAAGAAGGGCAGCGGCCTACATCACAACACACAGGACGGCGTATATCACAACACACAGGACAGCACCTGTAATGTAAGAATAAGAAGGGCAGCTGCCTACACCACAACACACAGGACAGCACCTGTAATGTAAGAATAAGAAGGACAGCGGCCTACATCACAACACACAGGACAGCACCTGTAATGTAAGAATAAGAAGGGCAGCGGCCTACTTCGCAACACACAGGACAGCACCTGTAATGTAAGAATAAGAAGGGCAGCGGTCTACACCGCAACACACAGGACAGCACCTGTAATGTGAGAATAAGAAGGGCAGCGGCCTACACTGCAACACACAGGACAGCACCTGTAATGTAAGAATAAGAAGGGCCGCGGCCTACACCACAACACACAGGACAGCACCTGTAATGTAAGAATAAGAAGAGCAGCGGCCTACACCGCAACACACAGGACAGCACCTGTAATTTAAGAATAAGAAGGGGGCGGCCTACACCACAACACACAGGACAGCACCTGTAATGTAAGAATAAGAAGGGCAGCGGACTACATCACAACACACAGGATAGCACCTGTAATGTAAGAATAAGAAGGGCAGCGGCCTACACCACAACACACAGGACAGCACCTGTAATGTAAGAATAAGAAGGACAGCGGCCTACATCACAACACACAGGATAGCGCCTGTAATGTAAGAATAAGAAGGACAGCGGCCTACACCACAACACACAGGACAGCACCTGTAATGTAAGAATAAGAAGGGCAGCGGCCTACATCGCAACACACAGGACAGCACCTGTAAAGTAAGAATAAGAAGGGCAGCGGTGTACACCGCAACACACAGGACAGCGCCTGTAATGTAAGAATAAGAAGGACAGCGGCCTACATCACAACACACAGGACAGCACCTGTAATGTAAGAATAAGAAGGGCAGTGGCCTACATCACAACACACAGGACAGCGCCTGTAATGTAAGAATAAGAAGGGCAGCGGCCTACATCACAAGACACAGGATAGAAGCTGCAAAGTAAGAATAAGAAGGGCAGCGGCCTACATCACAACACACAGGATTGAAACTGTAATGTAAGAATAAGAAGGGCAGTTGCCTACATCACAACACACAGGACAGCACCTGTAATGTAAGAATAAGAAGGGTAGCGGCCTACACCACAACACACAGGACAGCACCTGTAATGTAAGCATAAGAAGGGCAACGGCCTACATTACAACACACAGGATAGCATCTGAAATGTAACAAAAAGAAGGGCAGCGACCTACACCACAATACAAAGGACAGCACCTGTAATGTAAGAATAAGAAGGGCAGCGGCCTACATCACAACACACAGGACAGCAGCTGTAATGCAAGAATAAGAAGGGCAGCGGCCTACACCACAACACACAGGACAGCACCTGTAATGTAAGAATAAGAAGGGCAGCGGCCTATATCACAACACACAGGATAGCAACTGTAATGAAAGAATAAGAAGGGCAGCGGCCTACATCGCAACACACAGGACAGCACCTGTAATGAAAGAATAAGAAGGACAGTGGTCTACACCGCAACACACAGGACAGCACCTGTAATGTTTGAATAAGAAGGGCAGCGGCCTACACCACAACACACAGGACAGCACCTGTAATGTAAGAATAAGAAGGGCAGCGACCTACACCGCAACACACAGGACAGCACCTGTAATGTAAGAATAAGAAGGGCAGTGGCCTACACCCCAACACACAGGATAGCAACTGTAATGTAAGAATAAGAAGGGCAGCAGCCAACACCACAACACACAGAACAGCACCTGTAATGTAAGAACAAGAAGGGCAGCGGCCTACACCACAACACACAGGACAGCACCTGTAATGTAAGAATAAGAAGGGCAGCGGCCAACACCACAACACACAGAACAGCACCTGTAATGCAAGAATAAGAAGGGCAGCGGCCTACACCACAACACACAGGACAGCAAATGTAATGTAAGAATAAGAAGGGCAGTGGCCTACACCACAACACACAGGACAGCACCTCTTATGTAAGAATAAGAAGGGCAGCGGCCTACACCACTACACACAGGACAGCGCCTGTAATGTAAGAATAAGAAGTGCAGCCGCCTACACCGCAACACACAGGACAGCACCTGTAATGTAAGATTAAGAAGGGCAGCGGCCTACACCACAACACTCAGAACAGCACCTGTAATGTAAGAATAAGAAGGGCAGTGGCCTACACCGCAACACACAGGACAGCACCTGTAATGTAAGAATAAGAAGGGCAGCGGCCTACTCCACAACACACAGGACAGCACCTGTAATGTAAGAATAAGAAGGGCAGCGGCCAACACCACAACACACAGAACAGCACCGGTAATATAAGAATAAGAAGGGCAGCGGCCTACACCACAACACACAGGACAGCACCTGTAATGTAAGAATAAGAAGGGCAGCGGCCAACACCACAACACACAGAACAGCACCTGTAAGAAGGGCAGCGGCCTACACCACAACACACAGGACAGCACCTGTAATGTAAGAATAAGAAGGGCAGCGGCCTACTTCACAACACTCAGGATAGCACCTGTAATGTAAGAAAATGAAGGACAGCGACCTACACCGCAACACACAGGACAGCACCTGTAATGTAAGAATAAGAAGGGCAGCAACCTACACAACAACACACAGGATAGCAACTCTAATGTAAGAATAAGAAGGGCAGCGGCCTACACCACAACACACAGAACAGCACCTGTAATGTAAGAATAAGAAGGGCAGCGGTCTACACCACAACACACAGAACAGCACCTTTAATGTAAGAATAAGAAGGGCAGCGGCCTACACCACAACACACAGGACAGCACATGTAATGTAAGAATAAGAAGGGCAGCGGCCTACACAACAACACACAGGACAGCACCTGTAATGTAAGAATAAGATGGGCAGCAGCATACACCACAACACACAGGACAGCACCTGTAATGTAAGAATAAGAAGGGCAGCGGTCTACACCACAGCACGCACCTGTAATGTAAGAATAAGAATGGCAGCGGCCTACACCGCAACACACAGGACAGCACCTGTAATATAAGAATAAGAAGGGCAGCGGCCTACACCGCAACACACAGGACAGCACCTGTAATGTAAGAATAAGAAGCCAGCGGCCTACACCGCAACACACAGGACAGCACCTGTAATGTAAGAATAAGAAGGGCAGCGGCCTACACCGCAACACACAGGTCAGCACCTGTAATGAAAGAATAAGAAGGGCAGCGGCCTACACTGCAACACACAGGACAGCACCTGTAATGTAAGAATAAGAAGGGCAGCGGCCTACACCACAACACACAGGACAGCACCTGTAATATAAGAATAAGAAGGGCAGCGGTCTACACAGCAACACACAGGACAGCGCCTGTAATGTAAGAATACGAAGGACAGCGGCCTACATCACAACACACAGGACAGCACCTGTAATGTAACAATACGAAGGGCAGCGGCCTACTTCGCAACACACAGGACAGCACCTGTAATTTAAGAATAAGAAGGGCAGCGGTCTACACCGCAACACACAGGACAGCACCTGTAATGTGAGAATAAGAAGGGCAGCGGCCTACACCGCAACACACAGGACAGCACATGTAATGTAAGAATAAGAAGGGCCGCGGCCTACACCGCAAAACACAGGACAGCACCTGTAATTTAAGAATAAGAAGAGGGCGGCCTACACCACAACACACAGGACAGCACCTGTAATGTAAGAATAAGAAGGGCAGCGGCCTACATCACAACACACAGGATAGCACCTGTAATGTAAGAATAAGAAGGGCAGCAGCCTATACCACAACACACAGGACAGCACCTGTAATGTAAGAATAAGAAGGACAGCGGCCTACATCACAACACACAGGACAGCGCCTGTAATGTAAGAATAAGAAGGGCAGCGGCCTACATCACAACACACAGGACAGCACCTGTAATGTAAGGATAAGAAGGGCAGCGGCCTACATCACAACACACAGGATAGCAACTGTAATGTAAGAATAAGAAGGGCAGCGGCCTACACCACAACAGACTGGACAGCACCTGTAAAATAAGAATAAGAAGGGCAGCGGTCTACACCGCAACACACAGGACAGCGCCTGTAATGTAAGAATAAGAAGGACAGCGGCCTACACCACAACAGACAGGACAGCGCCTGTAATGAAAGAATTAGAAGGGCAGCGGCCTACACTGCAACACACAGGACAGCACCTGTAATGTAAGAATAAGAAGGGCAGCGGCCTACACCACAACACACAGGACAGCACCTGTAATGTAAGAATAAGAAGGACAGCGGCCTACATCACAACACACAGGATAGCACCTGTAATGTAAGAAAAAGAAGGGCAGCGACCTACACCGCAACACACAGGACAGCACCTGTAATGTAAGAATAAGAAGGGCAGCGGCCTACACCACAACACACAGGATAGCAACTCTAATGTAAGAATAAGAAGGGCAGCGGCCTACACCACAACACACAGAACAGCACCTGTAATGAAAGAATAAGAAGGACAGTGGTCTACACCGCAACACACAGGACAGCACCTGTAATGTTTGAATAAGAAGGGCAGCGGCCTACACCACAACACACAGGACAGCACCTGTAATGTAAGAATAAGAAGGGTAGCGACCTACACCGCAACACACAGGACAGCACCTGTAATGTAAGAATAAGAAGGGCAGTGGCCTACACCCCAACACACAGGATAGCAACTGTAATGTAAGAATAAGAAGGGCAGCAGCCAACACCACAACACACAGAACAGCACCTGTAATGTAAGAACAAGAAGGGCAGCGGCCTACACCACAACACACAGGACAGCACCTGTAATGTAAGAATAAGAAGGGCAGCGGCCAACACCACAACACACAGAACAGCACCTGTAATGCAAGAATAAGAAGGGCAGCGGCCTACACCACAACACACAGGACAGCAAATGTAATGTAAGAATAAGAAGGGCAGTGGCCTACACCACAACACACAGGACAGCACCTCTTATGTAAGAATAAGAAGGGCAGCGGCCTACACCACTACACACAGGACAGCGCCTGTAATGTAAGAATAAGAAGTGCAGCGGCCTACACCGCAACACACAGGACAGCACCTGTAATGTAAGATTAAGAAGGGCAGCGGCCTACACCACAACACTCAGAACAGCACCTGTAATGTAAGAATAAGAAGGGCAGTGGCCTACACCGCAACACACAGGACAGCACCTGTAATGTAAGAATAAGAAGGGCAGCGGCCTACTCCACAACACACAGGACAGAACCTGTAATGTAAGAATAAGAAGGGCAGCGGCCAACACCACAACACACAGAACAGCACCGGTAATATAAGAATAAGAAGGGCAGCGGCCTACACCACAACACACAGGACAGCACCTGTAATGTAAGAATAAGAAGGGCAGCGGCCATCACCACAACACACAGAACAGCACCTGTAAGAAGGGCAGCGGCCTACACCACAACACACAGGACAGCACCTGTAATGTAAGAATAAGAAGGGCAGCGGCCTACTTCACAACACACAGGATAGCACCTGTAATGTAAGAAAATGAAGGACAGCGACCTACACCGCAACACACAGGACAGCACCTGTAATGTAAGAATAAGAAGGGCAGCAACCTACACCACAACACACAGGATAGCAACTCTAATGTAAGAATAAGAAGGGCAGCGGCCTACACCACAACACACAGAACAGCACCTGTAATGTAAGAATAAGAAGGGCAGCGGTCTACACCACAACACACAGAACAGCACCTTTAATGTAAGAATAAGAAGGGCAGCGGCCTACACCACAACACACAGGACAGGACATGTAATGTAAGAATAAGAAGGGCAGCGGCCTACACAACAACACACAGGACAGCACCTGTAATGTAAGAATAAGATGGGCAGCAGCATACACCACAACACACAGGACAGCACCTGTAATGTAAGAATAAGAAGGGCAGCGGTCTACACCACAGCACACAGGACAGCACCTGTAATGTAAGAATAAGAATGGCAGCGGCCTACACCGCAACACACAGGACAGCACCTGTAATATAAGAATAAGAAGGGCAGCGGCCTACACCGCAACACACAGGACAGCACCTGTAATGTAAGAATAAGAAGCCAGCGGCCTACACCGCAACACACAGGACAGCACCTGTAATGTAAGAATAAGAAGGGCAGCGGCCTACACCGCAACACACAGGTCAGCACCTGTAATGAAAGAATAAGAAGGGCAGCGGCCTACACTGCAACACACAGGACAGCACCTGTAATGTAAGAATAAGAAGGGCAGCGGCCTACACCACAACACACAGGACAGCACCTGTAATATAAGAATTAGAAGGGCAGCGGTCTACACCGCAACACACAGGACAGCGCCTGTAATGTAAGAATACGAAGGACAGCGGCCTACATCACAACACACAGGACAGCACCTGTAATGTAAGAATAAGAAGGGCAGCGGCCTACTTCGCAACACACAGGACAGCACCTGTAATTTAAGAATAAGAAGGGCAGCGGTCTACACCGCAACACACAGGACAGCACCTGTAATGTGAGAATAAGAAGGGCAGCGGCCTACACCGCAACACACAGGACAGCACATGTAATGTAAAAATAAGAAGGGCCGCGGCCTACACCGCAAAACACAGGACAGCACCTGTAATTTAAGAATAAGAAGAGGGCGGCCTACACCACAACACACAGGACAGCACCTGTAATGTAAGAATAAGAAGGGCAGCGGCCTACATCACAACACACAGGACAGCACCTGTAATGTAAGAATAAGAAGGGCAGCGGCCTACTTAGCAACACACAGGACAGCACCTGTAATGTAAGAATAAGAAGGGCAGCGGTCTACACCGCAACACACAGGACAACATCTGTAATGTGAAAATAAGAAGGGCAGCGGCCTACACCGCAACACACAGGACAGCACCTGTAATGTAAGAATAAGAAGGGCAGCGGCCTACTTCGCAACACACAGGACAGCACCAGTAATTTAAGAATAAGAAGGGCAGCGGTCTACACCGCAACACACAGGACAGCACCTGTAATGTGAGAATAAGAAGGACAGCGGCCAACATCACAACACACAGGACAGCGCCTGTAATGTAAGAATAAGAAGGGCAGTGGCCTACATCACAACACACAGGACAGCACCTGTAATGTAAGGATAAGAAGGGCAGCGGCCTACATCACAACACACAGGACAGCACCTGTAATTTAAGAATAAGAAGAGGGCGGCCTACACCACAACACACAGGACAGCACCTGTAATGTAAGAATAAGAAGGGCAGCGGCCTACATCACAACACACAGGATAGCACCGGTAATGTAAGAATAAGAAGGGCAGCAGCCTATACCACAACACACAGGACAGCACCTGTAATGTAAGAATAAGAAGGACAGCGGCCAACATCACAACACACAGGACAGCGACTGTAATGTAAGAATAAGAAGGGCAGCGGCCTACATCACAACACACAGGACAGCACCTGTAATGTAAGGATAAGAAGGGCAGCGGCCTACATCACAACACACAGGATAGCAACTGTAATGTAAGAATAAGAAGGGCAGCGGCCTACACCACAACAGACTGGACAGCACCTGTAAAATAAGAATAAGAAGGGCAGCGGTCTACACCGCAACACACAGGACAGCGCCTGTAATGTAAGAATAAGAAGGACAGCGGCCTACACCACAACAGACAGGACAGCGCCTGTAATGAAAAAATTAGAAGGGCAGCGGCCTACACTGCAACACACAGGACAGCACCTGTAATGTAAGAATAAGAAGGGCAGCGGCCTACACCACAACACACAGGAAAGCACCTGTAATGTAAGAATAAGAAGGGCAGCGGCCTACATCACAACACACAGGATAGCACCTGTAATGTAAGAAAAAGAAGGGCAGCGACCTACACCGCAACACACAGGACAGCACCTGTAATGTAAGAATAAGAAGGGCAGCGGCCTACACCACAACACACAGGATAGCAACTCTAATGTAAGAATAAGAAGGGCAGCGGCCTACACCACAACACACAGAACAGCACCTGGAATGTAAGAATAAGAAGGGCAGCGGTCTACACCACAACACACAGAACAGCACCTCTAATGTAAGAATAAGAAGGGCAGTGGCCTACACCACAACACACAGGACAGCACATGTAATGTAAGAATAAGAAGGGCAGCGGCCTACACAACAACACACAGGACAGCACTTGTAATGTAAGAATAAGATGGGCAGCGGCATACACCACAACACACAGGACAGCACCTGTAATGTAAGAATAAGAAGGGCAGCGGTCTACACCACAAGACACAGGACAGCACCTGTAATGTAAGAATAAGAAGGGCAGAGGCCTACACCGCAACACGCAAGACAGCACCTGTAATGTAAGAATAAGAAGGGCAGCGGCCTACACCGCAACACACAGGACAGCACCTGTAATGTAAGAATAAGAAGGGCAGCGGCCTACTTAGCAACACACAGGACAGCACCTGTAATGTAAGAATAAGAAGGGCAGCGGTCTACACCGCAACACACAGGACAACATCTGTAATGTGAAAATAAGAAGGGCAGCGGCCTACACCGCAACACACAGGACAGCACCTGTAATGTAAGAATAAGAAGGGCAGCGGCCTACTTCGCAACACACAGGACAGCACCAGTAATTTAAGAATAAGAAGGGCAGCGGTCTACACCGCAACACACAGGACAGCACCTGTAATGTGAGAATAAGAAGGACAGCGGCCAACATCACAACACACAGGACAGCGCCTGTAATGTAAGAATAAGAAGGGCAGTGGCCTACATCACAACACACAGGACAGCACCTGTAATGTAAGGATAAGAAGGGCAGCGGCCTACATCACAACACACAGGACAGCACCTGTAATTTAAGAATAAGAAGAGGGCGGCCTACACCACAACACACAGGACAGCACCTGTAATGTAAGAATAAGAAGGGCAGCGGCCTACATCACAACACACAGGATAGCACCGGTAATGTAAGAATAAGAAGGGCAGCAGCCTATACCACAACACACAGGACAGCACCTGTAATGTAAGAATAAGAAGGACAGCGGCCAACATCACAACACACAGGACAGCGACTGTAATGTAAGAATAAGAAGGGCAGCGGCCTACATCACAACACACAGGACAGCACCTGTAATGTAAGGATAAGAAGGGCAGCGGCCTACATCACAACACACAGGATAGCAACTGTAATGTAAGAATAAGAAGGGCAGCGGCCTACACCACAACAGACTGGACAGCACCTGTAAAATAAGAATAAGAAGGGCAGCGGTCTACACCGCAACACACAGGACAGCGCCTGTAATGTAAGAATAAGAAGGACAGCGGCCTACACCACAACAGACAGGACAGCGCCTGTAATGAAAAAATTAGAAGGGCAGCGGCCTACACTGCAACACACAGGACAGCACCTGTAATGTAAGAATAAGAAGGGCAGCGGCCTACACCACAACACACAGGAAAGCACCTGTAATGTAAGAATAAGAAGGGCAGCGGCCTACATCACAACACACAGGATAGCACCTGTAATGTAAGAAAAAGAAGGGCAGCGACCTACACCGCAACACACAGGACAGCACCTGTAATGTAAGAATAAGAAGGGCAGCGGCCTACACCACAACACACAGGATAGCAACTCTAATGTAAGAATAAGAAGGGCAGCGGCCTACACCACAACACACAGAACAGCACCTGGAATGTAAGAATAAGAAGGGCAGCGGTCTACACCACAACACACAGAACAGCACCTCTAATGTAAGAATAAGAAGGGCAGTGGCCTACACCACAACACACAGGACAGCACATGTAATGTAAGAATAAGAAGGGCAGCGGCCTACACAACAACACACAGGACAGCACTTGTAATGTAAGAATAAGATGGGCAGCGGCATACACCACAACACACAGGACAGCACCTGTAATGTAAGAATAAGAAGGGCAGCGGTCTACACCACAAGACACAGGACAGCACCTGTAATGTAAGAATAAGAAGGGCAGAGGCCTACACCGCAACACGCAAGACAGCACCTGTAATGTAAGAATAAGAAGGGCAGCGGCCTACACCGCAACACACAGGACAGCACCTGTAATATAAGAATAAGAAGGGCAGCGACCTACACCGCAACACACAGGACAGCACCTGTAATGTAAGAATAAGAAGCCAGCGGCCTACACCGCAACACACAGGACAGCACCTGTAATGTAAGAATAAGAAGGGCAGCGGCCTACACCGCAACACACAGGTCAGCGTCTGTAATGAAAGAATAAGAAGGGCAGCGGCCTACACTGCAACACACAGGACAGCACCTGTAATGTAAGAATAAGAAGGGCAGCGGCCTACACCACAACACACAGGACAGCACCTGTAATGTAAGAATAAGAAGGGCAACGGCCTACATCACAACACACAGGATAGCACCTGTAATGTAAGAAAAAGAAGGGCAGCGACCTACACCGCAATACACAGGACAGCACCTGTAATGTAAGAATAAGAAGGGCTGCGGCCTACACCACAACACACAGGATAGCAACTGTAATGTAAGAATAAGAAGGGCAGCGGCCTACACCACAACACACAGAACAGCACCTGTAATTTAAGAATAAGAAGGGCAGCGGTGTACACCACAACACACAGGACAGCACCTGTAATGTAAGAATAAGAAGGGCAGCGGCCTACATCACAACACACAGGACGTCGTATACCACAACACACAGGACAGCACCTGTAATGTAAGAATAAGAAGGGCAGCTGCCTACACCACAACACACAGGACAGCACCTGTAATGTAAGAATAAGAAAGGCAGCGGTCTACACCGCAACACACAGGACAGCGTCTGTAATGTAAGAATAAGAAGGACAGCGGCCTACATCACAACACACAGGACAGCACCTGTAATGTAAGAATAAGAAGGGCAGCGGCCTACTTAGCAACACACAGGACAGCACCTGTAATGTAAGAATAAGAAGGGCAGCGGTCTACAACGCAACACACAGGACAACACCTGTAATGTGAGAATAAGAAGGGCAGCGGCCTACACCGCAACACACAGGACAGCACCTGTAATGTAAGAATAAGAAGGGCAGCGGCCTACACCACAACACACAGGACAGCACCTGTAATGTAAGAATAAGAAGGGCAGCGGCCTACACCGCAACACACAGGACAGCACCTGTAATTTAAGAATAAGAAGGGGGCGGCCTACACCACAACACACAGGACAGCACCTGTAATGTAAGAATAAGAAGGGCAGCGGCCGACTTCACAACACACAGGATAGCACCTGTAATGTAAGAATAAGAAGGGCAGCGGCCTACACCACAACACACAGGACAGCACCTGTAATGTAAGAATAAGAAGGGCAGAGGCCTACACCGCAACACACAAGTCAGCACCTGTAATGTAAGAATAAGAAGGGCATCGGCCTACACCGCAACACACAGGACAGCACCTGTAATATAAGAATAAGAAGGGCAGCGGCCTACACCGCAACACACAGGACAGCACCTGTAATGTAAGAATAAGAAGCCAGCGGCCTACACCGCAACACACAGGACAGCACCTGTAATGTAAGAATAAGAAGGGCAGCGCCCTACACCGCAACACACAGGTCAGCACCTGTAATGAAAGAATAAGAAGGGCAGCGGCCTATACTGCAACACACAGGACAGCACCTGTAATGTAAGAATAAGAAGGGCAGCGGCCTACACCACAACACACAGGACAGGACAGCACCTGTAATGTAAGAATAAGAAGGGCAACGGCCTACATCACAACACACAGGATAGCACCTGTAATGTAAGAAAAAGAAGGGCAGCGACCTACACCGCAATACACAGGACAGCACCTGTAATGTAAGAATAAGAAGGGCAGTGGCCTACACCACAACACACAGGATAGCAACTGTAATGTAAGAATAAGAAGGGCAGCGGCCTACACCACAACACACAGAACAGCACCTGTAATTTAAGAATAAGAAGGGCAGCGGTCTACACCACAACACACAGGACAGCACCTGTAATGTAAGAATAAGAAGGGCAGCGGCCTACATCACAACACACAGGACGGCGTATATCACAACACACAGGACAGCACCTGTAATGTAAGAATAAGAAGGGCAGCTGCCTACACCACAACACACAGGACAGCACCTGTAATGTAAGAATAAGAAGGACAGCGGCCTACATCACAACACACAGGACAGCACCTGTAATGTAAGAATAAGAAGGGCAGCGGCCTACTTCGCAACACACAGGACAGCACCTGTAATGTAAGAATAAGAAGGGCAGCGGTCTACACCGCAACACACAGGACAGCACCTGTAATGTAAGAATAAGAAGGGCAGCGGTCTACAACGCAACACACAGGACAACACCTGTAATGTGAGAATAAGAAGGGCAGCGGCCTACACCGCAACACACAGGACAGCACCTGTAATGTAAGAATAAGAAGGGCAGCGGCCTACACCACAACACACAGGACAGCACCTGTAATGTAAGAATAAGAAGGGCAGCGGCCTACACCGCAACACACAGGACAGCACCTGTAATTTAAGAATAAGAAGGGGGCGGCCTACACCACAACACACAGGACAGCACCTGTAATGTAAGAATAAGAAGGGCAGCGGCCGACTTCACAACACACAGGATAGCACCTGTAATGTAAGAATAAGAAGGGCAGCGGCCTACACCACAACACACAGGACAGCACCTGTAATGTAAGAATAAGAAGGGCAGAGGCCTACACCGCAACACACAAGTCAGCACCTGTAATGTAAGAATAAGAAGGGCATCGGCCTACACCGCAACACACAGGACAGCACCTGTAATATAAGAATAAGAAGGGCAGCGGCCTACACCGCAACACACAGGACAGCACCTGTAATGTAAGAATAAGAAGCCAGCGGCCTACACCGCAACACACAGGACAGCACCTGTAATGTAAGAATAAGAAGGGCAGCGCCCTACACCGCAACACACAGGTCAGCACCTGTAATGAAAGAATAAGAAGGGCAGCGGCCTATACTGCAACACACAGGACAGCACCTGTAATGTAAGAATAAGAAGGGCAGCGGCCTACACCACAACACACAGGACAGGACAGCACCTGTAATGTAAGAATAAGAAGGGCAACGGCCTACATCACAACACACAGGATAGCACCTGTAATGTAAGAAAAAGAAGGGCAGCGACCTACACCGCAATACACAGGACAGCACCTGTAATGTAAGAATAAGAAGGGCAGTGGCCTACACCACAACACACAGGATAGCAACTGTAATGTAAGAATAAGAAGGGCAGCGGCCTACACCACAACACACAGAACAGCACCTGTAATTTAAGAATAAGAAGGGCAGCGGCCTACACCGCAACACACAGGACAGCACCTGTAATGTAAGAATAAGAAGGGCAGCGGCCTACACCACAACACACAGGACAGCACCTGTAATGTAAGAATAAGAAGGGCAGCGGCCTACACCGCAACACACAGGACAGCACCTGTAATTTAAGAATAAGAAGGGGGCGGCCTACACCACAACACACAGGACAGCACCTGTAATGTAAGAATAAGAAGGGCAGCGGCCGACTTCACAACACACAGGATAGCACCTGTAATGTAAGAATAAGAAGGGCAGCGGCCTACACCACAACACACAGGACAGCACCTGTAATGTAAGAATAAGAAGGGCAGAGGCCTACACCGCAACACACAAGTCAGCACCTGTAATGTAAGAATAAGAAGGGCATCGGCCTACACCGCAACACACAGGACAGCACCTGTAATATAAGAATAAGAAGGGCAGCGGCCTACACCGCAACACACAGGACAGCACCTGTAATGTAAGAATAAGAAGCCAGCGGCCTACACCGCAACACACAGGACAGCACCTGTAATGTAAGAATAAGAAGGGCAGCGCCCTACACCGCAACACACAGGTCAGCACCTGTAATGAAAGAATAAGAAGGGCAGCGGCCTATACTGCAACACACAGGACAGCACCTGTAATGTAAGAATAAGAAGGGCAGCGGCCTACACCACAACACACAGGACAGGACAGCACCTGTAATGTAAGAATAAGAAGGGCAACGGCCTACATCACAACACACAGGATAGCACCTGTAATGTAAGAAAAAGAAGGGCAGCGACCTACACCGCAATACACAGGACAGCACCTGTAATGTAAGAATAAGAAGGGCAGTGGCCTACACCACAACACACAGGATAGCAACTGTAATGTAAGAATAAGAAGGGCAGCGGCCTACACCACAACACACAGAACAGCACCTGTAATTTAAGAATAAGAAGGGCAGCGGTCTACACCACAACACACAGGACAGCACCTGTAATGTAAGAATAAGAAGGGCAGCGGCCTACATCACAACACACAGGACGGCGTATATCACAACACACAGGACAGCACCTGTAATGTAAGAATAAGAAGGGCAGCTGCCTACACCACAACACACAGGACAGCACCTGTAATGTAAGAATAAGAAGGACAGCGGCCTACATCACAACACACAGGACAGCACCTGTAATGTAAGAATAAGAAGGGCAGCGGCCTACTTCGCAACACACAGGACAGCACCTGTAATGTAAGAATAAGAAGGGCAGCGGTCTACACCGCAACACACAGGACAGCACCTGTAAAGTGAGAATAAGAAGGGCAGCGGCCTACACCGCAACACACAGGACAGCAGCTGTAATGTAAGAATAAGAAGGGCCGCGGCCTACACCACAACACACAGGACAGCACCTGTAATGTAAGAATAAGAAGGGCAGCGGCCTACACCGCAACACACAGGACAGCACCTGTAATTTAAGAATAAGAAGGGGGCGGCCTACACCACAACACACAGGACAGCACCTGTAATGTAAGAATAAGAAGGGCAGCGGCCTACATCACAACACACAGGATAGCACCTGTAATGTAAGAATAAGAAGGGCAGCGGCCTACACCACAACACACAGGACAGCACCTGTAATGTAAGAATAAGAAGGACAGCGGCCTACATCACAACACACAGGATAGCGCCTGTAATGTAAGAATAAGAAGGACAGCGGCCTACACCACAACACACAGGACAGCACCTGTAATGTAAGAATAAGAAGGGCAGCGGCCTACATCGCAACACACAGGACAGCACCTGTAAAGTAAGAATAAGAAGGGCAGCGGTGTACACCGCAACACACAGGGCAGCGCCTGTAATGTAAGAATAAGAAGGACAGCGGCCTACATCACAACACACAGGACAGCACCTGTAATGTAAGAATAAGAAGGGCAGTGGCCTACATCACAACACACAGGACAGCGCCTGTAATGTAAGAATAAGAAGGGCAGCGGCCTACATCACAACACACAGGATAGAAGCTGCAATGTAAGAATAAGAAGGGCAGCGGCCTACATCACAACACACAGGATTGAAACTGTAATGTAAGAATAAGAAGGGCAGTTGCCTACATCACAACACACAGGACAGCACCTGTAATGTAAGAATAAGAAGGGTAGCGGCCTACACCACAACACACAGGACAGCACCTGTAATGTAAGAATAAGAAGGGCAACGGCCTACATCACAACACACAGGATAGCATCTGAAATGTAACAAAAAGAAGGACAGCGACCTACACCACAATACAAAGGACAGCACCTGTAATGTAAGAATATGAAGGGCAGCGGCCTACATCACAACACACAGGACAGCACCTGTAATGCAAGAATAAGAAGGGCAGCGGCCTAAACCACAACACACAGGACAGCACCTGTAATGTAAGAATAAGAAGGGCAGCGGCCTATATCACAACACACAGGATAGCAACTGTAATGAAAGAATAAGAAGGGCAGCGGCCTACATCGCAACACACAGGACAGCACCTGTAATGAAAGAATAAGAAGGACAGTGGTCTACACCGCAACACACAGGACAGCACCTGTAATGTTTGAATAAGAAGGGCAGCGGCCTACACCACAACACACAGGACAGCACCTGTAATGTAAGAATAAGAAGGGCAGCGACCTACACCGCAACACACAGGACAGCACCTGTAATGTAAGAATAAGAAGGGCAGTGGCCTACACCCCAACACACAGGATAGCAACTGTAATGTAAGAATAAGAAGGGCAGCAGCCAACACCACAACACACAGAACAGCACCTGTAATGTAAGAACAAGAAGGGCAGCGGCCTACACCACAACACACAGGACAGCACCTGTAATGTAAGAATAAGAAGGGCAGCGACCAACACCACAACACACAGAACAGCACCTGTATTGCAAGAATAAGAAGGGCAGCGGCCTACACCACAACACACAGGACAGCGCCTGTAATGTAAGAATAAGAAGGGCAGCGGCCTACACCGCAACACACAGGACAGCACCTGTAATGTAAGAATAAGAAGGGCAGCGGCCTACAACACAACACTCAGAACAGCACCTGTAATGTAAGAATAAGAAGGGCAGTGGCCTACACCGCAACACACAGGACAGCACCTGTAATGTAAGAATAAGAAGGGCAGCGGCCTACTCCACAACACACAGGACAGCACCTGTAATGTAAGAATAAGAAGGGCAGCGGCCAACACCACAACACACAGAACAGCACCTGTAATGTAAGAATAAGAAGGGCAGCGGCCTACACCACAACACACAGGACAGCACCTGTAATGTAAGAATAAGAAGGGCAGCGGCCAACACCACAACACACAGAACAGCACCTGTAATGCAAGAATAAGAAGGGCAGCGGCCTACACCACAACACAGAGGACAGCGCCTGTAATGAAAGAATTAGAAGGGCAGCGGCCTACACCACAACACACAGGACAGCACCTGTAATGTAAGAATAAGACGGGCAGAGGCCTACACCACAACACACAGGACAGCACCTGTAATGTAAGAATAAGAAGGGCAGCGGCCTACATCACAACACAAAGGATAGCACCTGTAATGTAAGAAAAAGAAGGGCAGCGACCTACACCCCAACACACAGGATAGCACCTGTAATGTAAGAATAAGAAGGGCAGCAACCTACACCACAACACACAGGATAGCAACTCTAATGTAAGAATAAGAAGGGCAGCGGCCTACTCCACAACACACAGGACAGCACCTGTAATGTAAGAATAAGAAGGGCAGC
Source organism: Taudactylus pleione (assembly GCA_031769625.1). Classification (NCBI taxonomy): domain Eukaryota; kingdom Metazoa; phylum Chordata; class Amphibia; order Anura; family Myobatrachidae; genus Taudactylus; species Taudactylus pleione. The sequence goes on from JAUIMM010001601.1 coordinate 1,279,992, forward strand.
GGCCTACACCACAACACACAGAACAGCACCGGTAATATAAGAATAAGAAGGGCAGCGGCCTACACCACAACACACAGGACAGCACCTGTAATGTAAGAATAAGAAGGGCAGCGGCCAACACCACAACACACAGAACAGCACCTGTAAGAAGGGCAGCGGCCTACACCACAACACACAGGACAGCACCTGTAATGTAAGAATAAGAAGGGCAGCGGCCTACTTCACAACACACAGGATAGCACCTGTAATGTAAGAAAATGAAGGACAGCGACCTACACCGCAACACACAGGACAGCACCTGTAATGTAAGAATAAGAAGGGCAGCAACCTACACCACAACACACAGGATAGCAACTCTAATGTAAGAATAAGAAGGGCAGCGGCCTACACCACAACACACAGAACAGCACCTGTAATGTAAGAATAAGAAGGGCAGCGGTCTACACCACAACACACAGAACAGCACATTTAATGTAAGAATAAGAAGGGCAGCGGCCTACACCACAACACACAGGACAGCACATGTAATGTAAGAATAAGAAGGGCAGCGGCCTACACAACAACACACAGGACAGCACCTGTAATGTAAGAATAAGATGGGCAGCAGCATACACCACAACACACAGGACAGCACCTGTAATGTAAGAATAAGAAGGGCAGCGGTCTACACCACAGCACACAGGACAGCACCTGTAATGTAAGAATAAGAATGGCAGCGGCCTACACCGCAACACACAGGACAGCACCTGTAATATAAGAATAAGAAGGGCAGCGGCCTACACCGCAACACACAGGACAGCACCTGTAATGTAAGAATAAGAAGCCAGCGGCCTACACCGCAACACACAGGACAGCACCTGTAATGTAAGAATAAGAAGGGCAGCGGCCTACACCGCAACACACAGGTCAGCACCTGTAATGAAAGAATAAGAAGGGCAGCGGCCTACACTGCAACACACAGGACAGCACCTGTAATGTAAGAATAAGAAGGGCAGCGGCCTACACCACAACACACAGGACAGCACCTGTAATATAAGAATAAGAAGGGCAGCGGTCTACACCGCAACACACAGGACAGCGCCTGTAATGTAAGAATACGAAGGACAGCTGCCTACATCACAACACACAGGACAGCACCTGTAATGTAAGAATAAGAAGGGCAGCGGCCTACTTCGCAACACACAGGACAGCACCTGTAATTTAAGAATAAGAAGGGCAGCGGTCTACACCGCAACACACAGGACAGCACCTGTAATGTGAGAATAAGAAGGGCAGCGGCCTACACCGCAACACACAGGACAGCACATGTAATGTAAGAATAAGAAGGGCCGCGGCCTACACCGCAAAACACAGGACAGCACCTGTAATTTAAGAATAAGAAGAGGGCGGCCTACACCACAACACACAGGACAGCACCTGTAATGTAAGAATAAGAAGGGCAGCGGCCTACATCACAACACACAGGATAGCACCTGTAATGTAAGAATAAGAAGGGCAGCAGCCTATACCACAACACACAGGACAGCACCTGTAATGTAAGAATAAGAAGGACAGCGGCCTACATCACAACACACAGGACAGCGCCTGTAATGTAAGAATAAGAAGGGCAGCGGCCTACATCACAACACACAGGACAGTACCTGTAATGTAAGGATAAGAAGGGCAGCGGCCTACATCACAACACACAGGATAGCAACTGTAATGTAAGAATAAGAAGGGCAGCGGCCTACACCACAACAGACTGGACAGCACCTGTAAAATAAGAATAAGAAGGGCAGCGGTCTACACCGCAACACACAGGACAGCGCCTGTAATGTAAGAATAAGAAGGACAGCGGCCTACACCACAACAGACAGGACAGCGCCTGTAATGAAAGAATTAGAAGGGCAGCGGCCTACACTGCAACACACAGGACAGCACCTGTAATGTAAGAATAAGAAGGGCAGCGGCCTACACCACAACACACAGGACAGCACCTGTAATGTAACAATAAGAAGGGCAGCGGCCTACATCACAACACACAGGATAGCACCTGTAATGTAAGAAAAAGAAGGGCAGCGACCTACACCGCAACACACAGGACAGCACCTGTAATGTAAGAATAAGAAGGGCAGCGGCCTACACCACAACACACAGGATAGCAACTCTAATGTAAGAATAAGAAGGGCAGCGGCCTACACCACAACACACAGAACAGCACCTGGAATGTAAGAATAAGAAGGGCAGCGGTCTACACCACAACACACAGAACAGCACCTCTAATGTAAGAATAAGAAGGGCAGTGGCCTACACCACAACACACAGGACAGCACATGTAATGTAAGAATAAGAAGGGCAGCGGCCTACACAACAACACACAGGACAGCACTTGTAATGTAAGAATAAGATGGGCAGCGGCATACACCACAACACACAGGACAGCACCTGTAATGTAAGAATAAGAAGGGCAGCGGTCTACACCACAACACACAGGACAGCACCTGTAATGTAAGAATAAGAAAGGCAGAGGCCTACACCGCAACACGCAAGACAGCACCTGTAATGTAAGAATAAGAAGGGCAGCGGCCTACACCGCAACACACAGGACAGCACCTGTAATATAAGAATAAGAAGGGAAGCGACCTACACCGCAACACACAGGACAGCACCTGTAATGTAAGAATAAGAAGCCAGCGGCCTACACCGCAACACACAGGACAGCACCTGTAATGTAAGAATAAGAAGGGCAGCGGCCTACACCGCAACACACAGGTCAGCGTCTGTAATGAAAGAATAAGAAGGGCAGCGGCCTACACTGCAACACACAGGACAGCAGCTGTAATGTAAGAATAAGAAGGGCAGCGGCCTACACCACAACACACAGGACAGCACCTGTAATGTAAGAATAAGAAGGGCAACGGCCTACATCACAACACACAGGATAGCACCTGTAATGTAAGAAAAAGAAGGGCAGCGACCTACACCGCAATACACAGGACAGCACCTGTAATGTAAGAATAAGAAGGGCTGTGGCCTACACCACAACACACAGGATAGCAACTGTAATGTAAGAATAAGAAGGGCAGCGGCCTACACCACAACACACAGAACAGCACCTGTAATTTAAGAATAAGAAGGGCAGCGGTGTACACCACAACACACAGGACAGCACCTGTAATGTAAGAATAAGAAGGGCAGCGGCCTACATCACAACACACAGGACGTCGTATACCACAACACACAGGACAGCACCTGTAATGTAAGAATAAGAAGGGCAGCTGCCTACACCACAACACACAGGACAGCACCTGTAATGTAAGAATAAGAAGGGCAGCGGTCTACACCGCAACACACAGGACAGCGTCTGTAATGTAAGAATAAGAAGGACAGCGGCCTACATCACAACACACAGGACAGCACCTGTAATGTAAGAATAAGAAGGGCTGCGGCCTACTTAGCAACACACAGGACAGCACCTGTAATGTAAGAATAAGAAGGGCAGCGGTCTACACCGCAACACACAGGACAACACCTGTAATGTGAGAATAAGAAGGGCAGCGGCCTACACCGCAACACACAGGACAGCACCTGTAATGTAAGAATAAGAAGGGCAGCGGCCTACACCACAACACACAGGACAGCACCTGTAATGTAAGAATAAGAAGGGCAGCGGCCTACACCGCAACACACAGGACAGCACCTGTAATTTAAGAATAAGAAGGGGGCGGCCTACACCACAACACACAGGACAGCACCTGTAATGTAAGAATAAGAAGGGCAGCGGCCGACTTCACAACACACAGGATAGCACCTGTAATGTAAGAATAAGAAGGGCAGCGGCCTACACCACAACACACAGGACAGCACCTGTAATGTAAGAATAAGAAGGGCAGAGGCCTACACCGCAACACACAAGACAGCACCTATAATGTAAGAATAAGAAGGGCAGCGGCCTACACCGCAACACACAGGACAGCACCTGTAATATAAGAATAAGAAGGGCAGCGGCCTACACCGCAACACACAGGACAGCACCTGTAATGTAAGAATAAGAAGCCAGCGGCCTACACCGCAACACACAGGACAGCACCTGTAATGTAAGAATAAGAAGGGCAGCACCCTACACCGCAACACACAGGTCAGCACCTGTAATGAAAGAATAAGAAGGGCAGCGGCCTATACTGCAACACACAGGACAGCACCTGTAATGTAAGAATAAGAAGGGCAGCGGCCTACACCACAACACACAGGACAGGACAGCACCTGTAATGTAAGAATAAGAAGGGCAACGGCCTACATCACAACACACAGGATCGCACCTGTAATGTAAGAAAAAGAAGGGCAGCGACCTGCACCGCAATACACAGGACAGCACCTGTAATGTAAGAATAAGAAGGGCAGTGGCCTACACCACAACACACAGGATAGCAACTGTAATGTAAGAATAAGAAGGGCAGCGGCCTACACCACAACACACAGAACAGCACCTGTAATTTAAGAATAAGAAGGGCAGCGGTCTACACCACAACACACAGGACAGCACCTGTAATGTAATAATAAGAAGGGCAGCGGCCTACATCACAACACACAGGACGGCGTATATCACAACACACAGGACAGCACCTGTAATGTAAGAATAAGAAGGGCAGCTGCCTACACCACAACACACAGGACAGCACCTGTAATGTAAGAATAAGAAGGACAGCGGCCTACATCACAACACACAGGACAGCACCTGTAATGTAAGAACAAGAAGGGCAGAGGCCTACTTCGCAACACACAGGACAGCACCTGTAATGTAAGAATAAGAAGGGCAGCGGTCTACACCGCAACACACAGGACAGCACCTGTAAAGTGAGAATAAGAAGGGCAGCGGCCTACACCGCAACACACAGGACAGCAGCTGTAATGTAAGAATAAGAAGGGCCGCGGCCTACACCACAACACACAGGACAGCACCTGTAATGTAAGAATAAGAAGGGCAGCGGCCTACACCGCAACACACAGGACAGCACCTGTAATTTAAGAATAAGAAGGGGGCGGCCTACACCACAACACACAGGACAGCACCTGTAATGTAAGAATAAGAAGGGCAGCGGCCTACATCACAACACACAGGATAGCACCTGTAATGTAAGAATAAGAAGGGCAGCGGCCTACACCACAACACACAGGACAGCACCTGTAATGTAAGAATAAGAAGGACAGCGGCCTACATCACAACACACAGGATAGCGCCTGTAATGTAAGAATAAGAAGGACAGCGGCCTACACCACAACACACAGGACAGCACCTGTAATGTAAGAATAAGAAGGGCAGCGGCCTACATCGCAACACACAGGACAGCACCTGTAAAGTAAGAATAAAAAGGGCAGCGGTGTACACCGCAACACACAGGGCAGCGCCTGTAATGTAAGAATAAGAAGGACAGCGGCCTACAGCACAACACACAGGACAGCACCTGTAATGTAAGAATAAGAAGGGCAGTGGCCTACATCACAACACACAGGACAGCGCCTGTAATGTAAGAATAAGAAGGGCAGCGGCCTACATCACAACACACAGGATAGAAGCTGCAATGTAAGAATAAGAAGGGCAGCGGCCTACATCACAACACACAGGATTGAAACTGTAATGTAAGAATAAGAAGGGCAGTTGCCTACATCACAACACACAGGACAGCACCTGTAATGTAAGAATAAGAAGGGTAGCGGCCTACACCACAACACACAGGACAGCACCTGTAATGTAAGAATAAGAAGGGCAACGGCCTACATCACAACACACAGGATAGCATCTGAAATGTAACAAAAAGAAGGGCAGCGACCTACACCACAATACAAAGGACAGCACCTGTAATGTAAGAATATGAAGGGCAGCGGCCTACATCACAACACACAGGACAGCACCTGTAATGCAAGAATAAGAAGGGCAGCGGCCTACACCACAACACACAGGACAGCACCTGTAATGTAAGAATAAGAAGGGCAGCGGCCTATATCAAAACACACAGGATAGCAACTGTAATGAAAGAATAAGAAGGGCAGCGGCCTACATCGCAACACACAGGACAGCACCTGTAATGAAAGAATAAGAAGGACAGTGGTCTACACCGCAACACACAGGACAGCACCTGTAATGTTTGAATAAGAAGGGCAGCGGCCTACACCACAACACACAGGACAGCACCTGTAATGTAAGAATAAGAAGGGCAGCGACCTACACCGCAACACACAGGACAGCACCTGTAATGTAAGAATAAGAAGGGCAGTGGCCTACACCCCAACACACAGGATAGCAACTGTAATGTAAGAATAAGAAGGGCAGCAGCCAACACCACAACACACAGAACAGCACCTGTAATGTAAGAACAAGAAGGGCAGCGGCCTACACCACAACACACAGGACAGCACCTGTAATGTAAGAATAAGAAGGGCAGCGACCAACACCACAACACACAGAACAGCACCTGTAATGCAAGAATAAGAAGGGCAGCGGCCTACACCACAACACACAGGACAGCAAATGTAATGTAAGAATAAGAAGGGCAGTGGCCTACACCACAACACACAGGACAGCACCTGTTATGTAAGAATAAGAAGGGCAGCGGCCTACACCACAACACACAGGACAGCGCCTGTAATGTAAGAATAAGAAGTGCAGCGGCCTACACCGCAACACACAGGACAGCACCTGTAATGTAAGAATAAGAAGGGCAGCGGCCTACAACACAACACTCAGAACAGCACCTGTAATGTAAGAATAAGAAGGGCAGTGGCCTACACCGCAACACACAGGACAGCACCTGTAATGTAAGAATAAGAAGGGCAGCGGCCTACTCCACAACACACAGGACAGCACCTGTAATGTAAGAATAAGAAGGGCAGCGGCCAACACCACAACACACAGAACAGCACCTGTAATGTAAGAATAAGAAGGGCAGCGGCCTACACCACAACACACAGGACAGCACCTGTAATGTAAGAATAAGAAGGGCAGCGGCCAACACCACAACACACAGAACAGCACCTGTAATGCAAGAATAAGAAGGGCAGCGGCCTACACCACAACACAGAGGACAGCGCCTGTAATGAAAGAATTAGAAGGGCAGCGGCCTACACCACAACACACAGGACAGCACCTGTAATGTAAGAATAAGACGGGCAGAGGCCTACACCACAACACACAGGACAGCACCTGTAATGTAAGAATAAGAAGGGCAGCGGCCTACATCACAACACAAAGGATAGCACCTGTAATGTAAGAAAAAGAAGGGCAGCGACCTACACCCCAACACACAGGATAGCACCTGTAATGTAAGAATAAGAAGGGCAGCAACCTACACCACAACACACAGGATAGCAACTCTAATGTAAGAATAAGAAGGGCAGCGGCCTACACCACAACACACAGAACAGCACCTGTAATGTAAGAATAAGAAGGGCAGCGGTCTACACCACAACACACAGAACAGCACCTGTAATGTAAGAATAAGAAGGGCAGCGGCCTACACCACAACACACAGGACAGCACATGTAATTTAAGAATAAGAAGGGCAGCGGCCTACACAACAACACACAGGACAGCACCTGTAATGTAAGAATAAGATGGGCAGCAGCATAAACCACAACACACAGGACAGCACCTGTAATGTAAGAATAAGAAGGGCAGCGGTCTACACCACAACACACAGGACAGCACCTGTAATGTAAGAATAAGAAGGGCAGCGGCCTACACCGCAAAACACAGGACAGCACCTGTAATATAAGAATAAGAAGGGCAGCGGCCTACACCGCAACACACAGGACAGCACCTGTAATGTAAGAATAAGAAGCCAGCGGCCTACACCGCAACACACAGGACAGCACCTGTAATGTAAGAATAAGAAGGGCAGCGGCCTACACCGCAACACACAGGTCAGCACCTGTAATGAAAGAATAAGAAGGGCAGCGGCCTACACTACAACACACAGGACAGCACCTGTAATGTAAGAATAAGAAGGGCAGCGGCCTACACCACAACACACAGGACAGCACCTGTAATGTAAGAATAAGAACGGCAGCGGTCTACACCGCAACACACAGGACAGCGCCTGTAATGTAAGAATAAGAAGGACAGCGGCCTACATCACAACACACAGGACAGCGCCTGTAATGTAAGAATAAGAAGGGCAGCGGCCTACTTCGCAACACACAGGACAGCACCTGTAATTTAAGAATAAGAAGGGCAGCGGTCTACACCGCAACACACAGGACAGCACCTGTAATGTGAAAATAAGAAGGGCAGCGGCCTACACTGCAACACACAGGACAGCACATGTAATGTAAGAATAAGAAGGGCCGCTGCCTACACAGCAACACACAGGACAGCACCTGTAATTTAAGAATAAGAAGGGGGCGGCCTACACCACAACACACAGGACAGCACCTGTAATGTAAGAATAAGAAGGGCAGCGGCCTACATCACAACACACAGGATAGCACCTGTAATGTAAGAATAAGAAGGGCAGCGGCCTACACCACAACACACAGGACAGCACCTGTAATGTAAGAATAAGAAGGACAGCGGCCTACATCACAACACACAGGACAGCGCCTGTAATGTAAGAATAAGAAGGGCAGCGGCCTACATCACAACATACAGGACAGCACCTGTAATGTAAGAATAAGAAGGGCAGCGGCCTACATCACAACACACAGGATAGCAACTGTAATGTAAGAATAAGAAGGGCAGCGGCCTACACCACAACAGACAGGACAGCACCTGTAAAGTAAGAATAAGAAGGGCAGCGGCCTACACCACAACAGACAGGACAGCACCTGTAAAGTAAGAATAAGAAGGGCAGCGGTCTACACCGCAACACACAGGACAGCGCCTGTAATGTAAGAATAAGAAGGACAGCGGCCTACACCACAACAGACAGGACAGCGCCTGTAATGAAAGAATTAGAAGGGCAGCGGCCTACACTGCAACACACAGGACAGCACCTGTAATGTAAGAATAAGAAGGGCAGCGGCCTACACCACAACACACAGGACAGCACCTGTAATGTAAGAATAAGAAGAGCAGCGGCCTACATCACAACACACAGGATAGCACCTGTAATGTAAGAAAAAGAAGGGCAGTGACCTACACCGCAACACACAGGACAGCACCTGTAATGTAAGAATAAGAAGGGCAGCGGCCTACACCACAACACACAGGAAAGCAACTCTAATGTAAGAATAAGAAGGGCAGCGGCCTACACCACAACACACAGAACAGCACCTGTAATGTAAGAATAAGAAGGGCAGCGGTCTACACCACAACACACAGAACAGCACCTGTAATGTAAGAATAAGAAGGGCAGCGGCCTACACCACAACACACAGGACAGCACATGTAATGTAAGAATAAGATGGGCAGCGGCCTACACAACAACACACAGGACAGCACTTGTAATGTAAGAATAAGATGGGCAGCGGCATACACCACAACACACAGGACAGCACCTGTAATGTAAGAATAAGAAGGGCAGCGGTCTACACCACAACACATAGGACAGCACCTGTAATGTAAGAATAAGAAGGGCAGAGGCCTACACCGCAACACACAAGACAGCACCTGTAATGTAAGAATAAGAAGGGCAGCGGCCTACACCGCAACACACAGGACAGCACCTGTAATATAAGAATAAGAAGGGCAGCGACCTACACCGCAACACACAGGACAGCACCTGTAATGTAAGAATAAGAAGCCAGCGGCCTACACCGCAACACACAGGACAGCACCTGTAATGTAAGAATAAGAAGGGCAGCGGCCTACACCGCAACACACAGGTCAGCGCCTGTAATGAAAGAATAAGAAGGGCAGCGGCCTACACTGCAACACACAGGACAGCACCTGTAATGTAAGAATAAGAAGGGCAGCGGCCTACACCACAACACACAGGACAGCACCTGTAATGTAAGAATAAGAAGGGCAACGGCCTATATCACAACACACAGGATAGCACCTGTAATGTAAGAATAAGAAGGGCAGCGGCCTACACCACAACACACAGGATAGCAACTGTAATGTAAGAATAAGAAGGGCAGCGGCCTACACCACAACACACAGAACAGCACCTGTAATTAAGAATAAGAAGGGCAGCGGTCTACACCACAACACACAGGACAGCACCTGTAATGTAAGAATAAGAAGGGCAGCGGCCTACATCACAACACACAGGACGTCGTATATCACAACACACAGGACAGCACCTGTAATGTAAGAATAAGAAGGGCAGCTGCCTACACCACAACACACAGGACAGCACCTGTAATGTAAGAATAAGAAGGTCACCGGTCTACACTGCAACACACAGGACAGCGCCTGTAATGTAAGAATAAGAAGGACAGCGGCCTACATCACAACACACAGGACAGCACCTGTAATGTAAGAATAAGAAGGGCAGCGGCCTACTTCGCAACACACAGGACAGCACCTGTAATGGAAGAATAAGAAGGGCAGCGGTCTACACCGCAACACACAGGACAGCACCTGTAATGTGAGAATAAGAAGGGCAGCGGCCTACACCGCGACACACAGGACAGCACCTGTAATGTAAGAATAAGAAGGGCAGCGGCCTACACCACAACACACAGGATAGCACCTGTAATGTAAGAATAAGAAGGGCAGCGGCCTACACCGCAACACACAGGACAGCACCTGTAATTTAAGAATAAGAAGGGTGCGGCCTACACCACAACACACAGGACAGCACCTGTAATGTAAGAATAAGAAGGGCAGCGGCCTACATCACAACACACAGGATAGCACCTGTAATGTAAGAATAAGAAGGGCAGCGGCCTACACCACAACACACAGGACAGCACCTGTAATGTAAGAATAAGAAGGACAGCGGCCTACATCACAACACACAGGACAGTGCCTGTAATGTAAGAATAAGAAGGGCAGCGGCCTACATCACAACATACAGGACAGCACCTGTAATGTAAGAATAAGAAGGGCAGCGGCCTACATCACAACACACAGGATAGCAACTGTAAAGTAAGAATAAGAAGGGCAGCGGCCTACACCACAACAGACAGGACAGCACCTGTAAAGTAAGAATAAGAAGGGCAGCGGCCTACACCACAACAGACAGGACAGCACCTGTAAAGTAAGAATAAGAAGGGCAGCGGTCTACACCGCAACACACAGGACAGCGCCTGTAATGTAAGAATAAGATGGACAGCGGCCTACACCACAACAGACAGGACAGCGCCTGTAATGAAAGAATTAGAAGGGCAGCGGCCTACACTGCAACACACAGGACAGCACCTGTAATGTAAGAATAAGAAGGGCAGCGGCCTACACCACAACACACAGGACAGCACCTGTAATGTAAGAATAAGAAGAGCAGCGGCCTACATCACAACACACAGGATAGCACCTGTAATGTAAGAAAAAGAAGGGCAGTGACCTACACCGCAACACACAGGACAGCACCTGTAATGTAAGAATAAGAAGGGCAGCGGCCTACACCACAACACACAGGAAAGCAACTCTAATGTAAGAATAAGAAGGGCAGCGGCCTACACCACAAAAAACAGAACAGCACCTGTAATGTAAGAATAAGAAGGGCAGCGGTCTACACCACAACACACAGAACAGCACCTGTAATGTAAGAATAAGAAGGGCAGCGGCCTACACCACAACACACAGGACAGCACATGTAATGTAAGAATAAGATGGGCAGCGGCCTACACAACAACACACAGGACAGCACTTGTAATGTAAGAATAAGATGGGCAGCGGCATACACCACAACACACAGGACAGCACCTGTAATGTAAGAATAAGAAGGGCAGCGGTCTACACCACAACACACAGGACAGCACCTGTAATGTAAGAATAAGAAGGGCAGAGGCCTACACCGCAACACACAAGACAGCACCTGTAATGTAAGAATAAGAATGGCAGCGGCCTACACCGCAACACACAGGACAGCACCTGTAATATAAGAATAAGAAGGGCAGCGACCTACACCGCAACACACAGGACAGCACCTGTAATGTAAGAATAAGAAGCCAGCGGCCTACACCGCAACACACAGGACAGCACCTGTAATGTAAGAATAAGAAGGGCAGCGGCCTACACTGCAACACACAGGACAGCACCTGTAATGTAAGAATAAGAAGGGCAGCGGCCTACACCACAACACACAGGACACCACCTGTAATGTAAGAATAAGAAGGGCAACGGCCTATATCACAACACACAGGATAGCACCTGTAATGTAAGAATAAGAAGGGCAGCAGCCTACACCACAACACACAGTATAGCAACTGTAATGTAAGAATAAGAAGGGCAGCGGCCTACACCACAACACACAGAACAGCACCTGTAATTAAGAATAAGAAGGGCAGCGGTCTACACCACAACACACAGGACAGCACCTGTAATGTAAGAATAAGAAGGGCAGCGGCCAACATCACAACACACAGGACGTCGTATATCACAACACACAGGACAGCACCTGTAATGTAAGAATAAGAAGGGCAGCTGCCTACACCACAACACACAGGACAGCACCTGTAATGTAAGAATAAGAAGGTCACCGGTCTACACAGCAACACACAGGACAGCGCCTGTAATGTAAGAATAAGAAGGACAGCGGCCTACATCACAACACACAGGACAGCACCTGTAATGTAAGAATAAGAAGGGCAGCGGCCTACTTCGCAACACACAGGACAGCACCTGTAATGTAAGAATAAGAAGGGCAGCGGTCTACACCGCAACACACAGGACAGCACCTGTAATGTGAGAATAAGAAGGGCAGCGGCCTACACCGCGACACACAGGACAGCACCTGTAATGTAAGAATTAGAAGGGCAGCGGCCTACACCACAACACACAGGACAGCACCTGTAATGTAAGAATAAGAAGGGCAGCGGCCTACACCGCAACACACAGGACAGCACCTGTAATTTAAGAATAAGAAGGGTGCGGCCTACACCACAACACACAGGACAGCACCTGTAATGTAAGAATAAGAAGGGCAGCGGCCAACATCACAACACACAGGATAGCACCTGTAATGTAAGAATAAGAAGGGCAGCGGCCTACACCACAACACACAGGACAGCACCTGTAATGTAAGAATAAGAAGGACAGCGGCCTACATCACAACAAACAGGATAGCGCCTGTAATGTAAGAATAAGAAGGGCAGCGGCCTACATCACAACACACAGGACAGCACCTGTAATTTAAGAATAAGAAGGGCAGCGGCCTACATCACAACACACAGGATAGCAACTGTAATGTAAGAATAAGAATGGCAGCGGCCTACACCACAACAGACAGGACAGCACCTGTAATGTAAGAATAAGAAGGGCAGCTGTCTACACCGCAACACACAGGACAGCGCCTGTAATGTAAGAATAAGAAGGACAGCGGCCTACACCACAACACACAGGACAGCACCTGTAATGTAAGAATAAGAAGGGCAGCGGCCTACATCGCAACACACAGGACAGCACCTGTAAAGTAAGAATAAGAAGGGCAGCGGTGTACACCGCAACACACAGGACAGCGCCTGTAATGTAAGAATAAGAAGGACAGCGGCCTACATCAAAACACACAGGATAGCACCTGTAATGTAAGAATAAGAAGGGCAGTGGCCTACATCACAACACACCGGACAGCGCCGGTAATGTAAGAATAAGAAGGGCAGCGGCCTACATCACAACACACAGGATAGAAGCTGCAATGTAAGAATAAGAAGGGCAGCGGCCTACATCACAACACACAGGATAGAAACTGTAATGTAAGAATAAGAAGGGCAGTTGCCTACATCACAACACACAGGACAGCACCTGTAATGTAAGAATAAGAAGGGTAGCGGCCTACACCACAACACAAAGGACAGCACCTGTAATGTAAGAATAAGAAGGGCCACGGCCTACATCACAACAAACAGGATAGCATCTGAAATGTAAGAAAAAGAAGGGCAGCGACCTACACCACAATACAAAGGACAGCACCTGTAATGTAAGAATAAGAAGGGCAGCGGCCTACATCACAACACACAGGACAGCACCTGTAATGCAAGAATAAGAAGGGCAGCGGCCTACACCACAACACACATGACAGCACCTGTAATGTAAGAATAAGAAGGGCAGCGGCCTATATCACAACACACAGGATAGCAACTGTAATGAAAGAATAAGTAGGGCAGCGGCCTACATCGCAACACACAGGACAGCACCTGTAATGAAAGAATAAGAAGGACAGCGGTCTACACCGCAACACACAGGACAGCACCTGTAATGTTTGAATAAGAAGGGCAGCGGCCTACACCACAACACACAAGACAGCACCTGTAATGTAAGAATAAGAAGGGCAGCGACCTACACCGCAACACACAGGACAGCACCTGTAATGTAAGAATAAGAAGGGCAGCGGCCTACACCACAACACACAGAACAGCACCTGTAATGTAAGAGCAAGAAGGGCAGCGGCCTACACCACAACACACAGGACAGCACCTGTAATGTAAGAATAAGAAGGGCAGCGGCCAACACCACAACACACAGAACAGCACCTGTAATGCAAGAATAAGAAGGGCAGCGGCCTACACCACAACACACAGGACAGCAAAATGTAATGTAAGAATAAGAAGGGCAGTGGCCTACACCACAACACACAGGACAGCACCTGTTATGTAAGAATAAGAAGGGCAGCGGCCTACACCACAACACACAGGATAGCGCCTGTAATGTAAGAATAAGAAGGGCAGCGGCCTACACCGCAACACACAGGACAGCACCTGTAATGTAAGAATAAGAAGGGCAGCGGCCTACACCCCAACACTCAGAACAGCACCTGTAATGTAAGAATAAGAAGGGCAGTGGCCTACACTGCAACACACAGGACAGCACCTGTAATGTAAGAATAAGAAGGGCAGCGGCCTACTCCACAACACACAGGACAGCACCTGTAATGTAAGAATAAGAAGGGCAGCGGCCAACACCACAACACACAGAACAGCACCTGTAATGTAAGAATAAGAAGGGCAGCGGCCTACACCACAACACACAGGACAGCACCTGTAATGTAAGAAAAAGAAGGGCAGCGGCAAACACCACAACACACAGAACAGCACCTGTAATGCAAGAATAAGAAGGGCAGGGGCCTACACCACAACACACAGGACAGCGCCTGTAATGAATATATTAGAAGGGCAGCGGCCTACACTGCAACACACAGGACAGCACCTGTAATGTAAGAATAAGAAGGGCAGCGGCCTACACCACAACACACAGGACAGCACCTGTAATGTAAGAATAAGAAGGGCAGCTGCCTACATCACAACACACAGGATAGCACCTGTAATGTAAGAAAAAGAAGGGCAGCGTCATACACCGCAACACACAGGACAGCACCTGTAATGTAAGAATAAGAAGGGCAGCGGCCTACACCACAACACACAGGATAGCAACTCTAAAGTAAGAATAAGAAGGGCAGCGGCCTACACCACAACACACAGAACAGCACCTGTAATGTAAGAATAAGAAGGGCAGCGGTCTACACCACAATACACAGAACAGCACCTGTAATGTAAGTTTAAGAAGGGCAGCGGCCTACACCGCAACACACAAGACAGCACCTGTAATGTAAGAATAAGAAGGGCAGCGGCCTACAAAGCAACACACAGGACAGCACCTGTAATATAAGAATAAGAAGGGCAGCGGCCTACACCGCAACACACAGGACAGCACCTGTAATGTAAGAATAAGAAGCCAGCGGCCTACACCGAAACACACAGGACAGCACCTGTAATGTAAGAATAAGAAGGGCAGCGGCCTACACCGCAACACACAGGTCAGCGCCTGTAATGAAAGAATAAGAAGGGCAGCGGCCTACACTGCAACACACAGGACAGCACCTGTAATGTAAGAATAAGAAGGGCAACGGCCTACATCACAACAAACAGGATAGCATCTGAAATGTAAGAAATAGAAGGGCAGCGACCTACACCACAATACAAAGGACAGCACCTGTAATGTAAGAATAAGAAGGGCAGCGGCCTACATCACAACACACAGGACAGCACCTGTAATGCAAGAATAAGAAGGGCAGCGGCCTACACCACAACACACAGGACAGCACCTGTAATGTAAGAATAAGAAGGGCAGCGGCCTATATCACAACACACAGGATAGCAACTGTAATGAAAGAATAAGAAGGGCAGCGGCCTACATCGCAACACACAGGACAGCACCTGTAATGAAAGAATAAGAAGGACAGCGGTCTACACCGCAACACACAGGACAGCACCTGTAATGTTTGAATAAGAAGGGCAGCGGCCTACACCACAACACACAAGACAGCACCTGTAATGTAAGAATAAGAAGGGCAGCGACCTACACCGCAACACACAGGACAGCACCTGTAATGTAAGAATAAGAAGGGCAGCGGCCTACACGACAACACACAGAACAGCACCTGTAATGTAAGAACAAGAAGGGCAGCGGCCTACACCACAACACACAGGACAGCACCTGTAATGTAAGAATAAGAAGGGCAGCGGCCAACACCACAACACACAGAACAGCACCTGTAATGCAAGAATAAGAAGGGCAGAGGCCTACACCACAACACACAGGACAGCAAATGTAATGTAAGAATAAGAAGGGCAGTGGCCTACACCACAACACACAGGACAGCACCTGTTATGTAAGAATAAGAAGGGCAGCGGCCTACACCACAACACACAGGACAGCGCCTGTAATGTAAGAATAAGAAGGGCAGCGGCCTACACCGCAACACACAGGACAGCACCTGTAATGTAAGAATAAGAAGGGCAGTGGCCTACACCACAACACTCAGAACAGCACCTGTAACGTAAGAATAAGAAGGGCAGTGGCCTACACCGCAACACACAGGACAGCACCTGTAATGTAAGAATAAGAAGGGCAGCGGCCTACTCCACAACACACAGGACAGCACCTGTAATGTAACAATAAGAAGGGCAGCGGCCAACACCACAACACACAGAACAGCACCTGTAATGTAAGAATAAGAAGGGCAGCGGCCTACACCACAACACACTGGACAGCACCTGTAATGTAAGAATAAGAAGGGCAGCGGCAAACACCACAACACACAGAACAGCACCTGTAATGCAAGAATAAGAAGGGCAGCGGCCTACACCACAACACACAGGACAGCACCTGTAATGTAAGAATAAGAAGGGCAGCGGTCTACACCACAACACACAGAACAGCACCTGTAATGTAAGAATAAGAAGGGCAGCGGCCTACACCACAACACACAGGACAGCACATGTAATGTAAGAATAAGAAGGGCAGCGGCCTACACAACAACACACAGGACAGCACCTGTAATGTAAGAATAAGATGGGCAGCGGCATACACCACAACACACAGGACAGCACCTGTAATGTAAGAATAAGAAGGGCAGCGGTCTACACCACAACACACAGGACAGCACCTGTAATGTAAGAATAAGAAGGGCAGAGGCCTACACTGCAACACCCAAGACAGCACCTGTAATGTAAGAATAAGAAGGGCAGCGGCCTACAAAGCAACACACAGGACAGCACCTGTAATATAAGAATAAGAAGGGCAGCGGCCTACACCGCAACAGACAGGACAGCGCCTGTAATGAAAGAATTAGAAGGGCAGCTGCCTACACCACAACACACAGGACAGCACCTGTAATGTAAGAATAAGAAGGTCACCGGTCTACACTGCAACACACAGGACAGCGCCTGTAATGTAAGAATAAGAAGGACAGCGGCCTACGTCACAACACACAGGACAGCACCTGTAATGTAAGAATAAGAAGGGCAGCGGCCTACTTCGCAACACACAGGACAGCACCTGTAATGTAAGAATAAGAAGGGCAGCGGTCTACACCGCAACACACAGGACAGCACCTGTAATGTGAGAATAAGAAGGGCAGCGGCCTACACCGCGACACACAGGACAGCACCTGTAATGTAAGAATAAGAAGGGCAGCGGCCTACACCACAACACACAGGACAGCACCTGTAATGTAAGAATAAGAAGGGCAGCGGCCTACACCGCAACACACAGGACAGCACCTGTAATTTAAGAATAAGAAGGGTGCGGCCTACACCACAACACACAGGACAGCACCTGTAATGTAAGAATAAGAAGGGCAGCGGCCTACATCACAACACACAGGATAGCACCTGTAATGTAAGAATAAGAAGGGCAGCGGCCTACACCACAACACACAGGACAGCACCTGTAATGTAAGAATAAGAAGGACAGCGGCCTACATCACAACACACAGGACAGCGCCTGTAATGTAAGAATAAGAAGGGCAGCGGCCTACATCACAACATACAGGACAGCACCTGTAATGTAAGAATAAGAAGGGCAGCGGCCTACACCACAACACACAGAACAGCACCTGTAATTAAGAATAAGAAGGGCAGCGGTCTACACCACAACACACAGAACAGCACCTGTAATGCAAGAATAAGAAGGGCAGCGGCCTACACCACAACACACAGGACAGCAAATGTAATGTAAGAATAAGAAGGGCAGTGGCCTACACCACAACACTCAGAACAGCACCTGTAACGTAAGAATAAGAAGGGCAGTGGCCTACACCGCAACACACAGGACAGCACCTGTAATGTAAGAATAAGAAGGGCAGCGGCCTACTCCACAACACACAGGACAGCACCTGTAATGTAAGAATAAGAAGGGCAGCGGCCAACACCACAACACACAGAACAGCACCTGTAATGTAAGAATAAGAAGGGCAGCGGCCTACACCACAACACACTGGACAGCACCTGTAATGTAAGAATAAGAAGGGCAGCGGCAAACACCACAACACACAGAACAGCACCTGTAATGCAAGAATAAGAAGGGCAGCGGCCTACACCACAACACACAGGACAGCGCCTGTAATGAAAGAATTAGAAGGGCAGCGGCCTACACTGCAACACACAGGACAGCACCTGTAATGTAAGAATAAGAAGGGCAGCGGCCTACACCACAACACACAGGACAGCACCTGTAATGTAAGAATAAGAAGGGCAGCTGCCTACATCACAACACACAGGATAGCACCTGTAATGTAAGAAAAAGAAGGGCAGCGACCTACACCGCAACACACAGGACAGCACCTGTAATGTAAGAATAAGAAGGGCAGCGGCCTACACCACAACACACAGGATAGCAACTCTAATGTAAGAATAAGAAGGGCAGAGGTCTACACCACAACACACAGAACAGCACCTGTAATGTAAGAATAAGAAGGGCAGCGGTCTACACCACAACACACAGAACAGCACCTGTAATGTAAGAATAAGAAGGGCAGCGGCCTACACCACAACACACAGGACAGCACATGTAATGTAAGAATAAGAAGGGCAGCGGCCTACACAACAACACACAGGACAGCACCTGTAATGTAAGAATAAGATGGGCAGCGGCATACACCACAACACACAGGACAGCACCTGTAATGTAAGAATAAGAAGGGCAGCGGTCTACACCACAACACACAGGACAGCACCTGTAATGTAAGAATAAGAAGGGCAGAGGCCTACACTGCAACACACAAGACAGCACCTGTAATGTAAGAATAAGAAGGGCAGCGGCCTACAAAGCAACACACAGGACAGCACCTGTAATATAAGAATAAGAAGGGCAGCGGCCTACACCGCAACACACAGGACAGCACCTGTAATGTAAGAATAAGAAGCCAGCAGCCTACACCGCAACACACAGGACAGCACCTGTAATGTAAGAATAAGAATGGCAGCGGCCTACACCGCAACACACAGGACAGCACCTGCAATGAAAGAATAAGAAGGGCAGCGGCCTACACCGCAACACACAGGACAGCACCTGTAATGTAAGAATAAGAAGGGCAGCGGCCTAAACCACAACACACAGGACAGCACCTGTAATGTAAGAATAAGAAGGGCAGCGGTCTACACCGCAACACACAGGACAGCGCCTGTAATGTAAGAATAAGAAGGACAGCGGCCTACATCACAACACACAGGACAGCACCTGTAATGTAAGAATAAGAAGGGCAGCGGCCTACTTCGCAACACAAAGGACAGCACCTGTAATGTAAGAATAAGAAGGGCAGCGGTCTACACCACAACACACAGGACAGCACCTGTAATGTGAGAATAAGAAGGGCAGCGGCCTACACCGCAACACACAGGACAGCACATGTAATGTAAGAATAAGAAGGGCCGCGGCCTACACCACAACACACAGGACAGCACCTGAAATTTAAGAATAAGAAGGGGGCGGCCAACACCACAACACACAGGACAGCACCTGTAATGTAAGAATAAGAAGGGCAGCGGCCTACATCACAACACACATGATAGCACCTGTAATGTAAGAATAAGAAGGGCAGCGGCCTACACCACAACACACAGGACAGCACCTGTAATGTAAGAATAAGAAGGGCAGTGGCCTACATCACAACACACAGGATAGCACCTGTAATGTAAGAAAAAGAAGGGCAGCGACCTACACCGCAACACACAGGACAGCACCTGTAATGTAAGAATAAGAAGGGCAGCGGCCTACATCACAACACACAGTATAGCAACTGTAATGTAAGAATAAGAAGGGCAGCGGCCTACACCACAACAGACAGGACAGCACCTGTAATGTAAGAATAAGAAGGGCAGCGGTCTACACCGCAACACACAGGACAGCGCCTGTAATGTAAGAATAAGAAGGACAGCGGCCTACACCACAACAAACAGGACAGCACCTGTAATGTAAGAATAAGAAGGGCAGCGGCCTACATCACAACACACAGGACAGCACCTGTAAAGTAAGAATAAGAAGGGCAGCGGTGTACACCGCAACACACAGGACAGCGCCTGTAATGTAAGAATAAGAAGGACAGCGGCCTCCATCACAACACACAGGATAGCACCTGTAATGTTAGAATAAGAAGGGCAGTGGCCTACATCACAACACACAGGACTGCGCCTGTAATGTAAGAATAAGAAGGGCAGCGACCTACATCACAGCACACAGGATAGAAACTGTAATGTAAGAATAAGAAGGGCAGTTGCCTACATCACAACACACAGGACAGCACCTGTAATGTAAGAATAAGAAGGGTAGCGGCCTACACCACAACACACAGGACAGCACCTGTAATGTAAGAATAAGAAGGGCAACGGCCTACATCACAACAAACAGGATAGCATCTGAAATGTAAGAAAAAGAAGGGCAGCGACCTACACCACAATACAAAGGACAGCACCTGTAATGTAAGAATAAGAAGGGCAGCGGCCTACATCACAACACACAGGACAGCACCTGTAATGCAAGAATAAGAAGGGCAGCGGCCTACACCACAACACACAGGACAGCACCTGTAATGTAAGAATAAGAAGGGCAGCGGCCTATATCACAACACACAGGATAGCAACTGTAATGAAAGAATAAGAAGGGCAGCGGCCTACATCGCAACACACAGGACAGCACCTGTAATGAAAGTATAAGAAGGACAGCGGTCTACACCGCAACACACAGGACAGCACCTGTAATGTTTGAATAAGAAGGGCTGCGGCCTACACCACAGCACACAAGACAGCACCTGTAATGTAAGAATAAGAAGGGCAGCGACCTACACCGCAACACACAGGACAGCACCTGTAATGTAAGAATAAGAAGGGCAGTGGCCTACACCACAACACACAGGATAGCAACTGTAGTGTAAGAATAAGAAGGGCAGCGGCCAACACCACAACACACAGAACAGCACCTGTAATGTAAGAACAAGAAGGGCAGCGGCCTACACCACAACACACAGGACAGCACCTGTAATGTAAGAATAAGAAGGGCAGCGGCCAACACCACAACACACAGAACAGCACCTGTAATGCAAGAATAAGAAGGGCAGCGGCCTACACCACAACACACAGGACAGCAAATGTAATGTAAGAATAAGAAGGGCAGTGGCCTACACCACAACACACAGGACAGCACCTGTTATGTAAGAATAAGAAGGGCAGCGGCCTACACCACAACACACAGGACAGCGCCTGTAATGTAAGAATAAGAAGGGCAGCGGCCTACACCGCAACACACAGGACAGCACCTGTAATGTAAGAATAAGAAGGGCAGCGGCCTACACCACAACACTCAGAATAGCACCTGTAATGTAAGAATAAGAAGGGCAGTGGCCTACACCGCAACACACAGGACAGCACCTGTAATGTAAGAATAAGAAGGGCAGCGGCCTACTCCACAACACACAGGACAGCACCTGTAATGTAAGAATAAGAAGGGCAGCGGCCAACACCACAACACACAGAACAGCACCTGTAATGTAAGAATAAGAAGGGCAGCGGCCTACACCACAACACACAGGACAGCACCTGTAATGTAAGAATAAGAAGGGCAGCGGCAAACACCACAACACACAGAACAGCACCTGTAATGCAAGAATAAGAAGGGCAGCGGCCTACACCACAACACACAGGACAGCGCCTGTAATGAAAGAATTAGATGGGCAGCGGCCTACACTGCAACACACAGGACAGCACCTGTAATGTAAGAATAAGAAGGGCAGCGGCCTACACCACAACACACAGGACAGCACCTGTAATGTAAGAATAAGAAGGGCAGCTGCCTACATCACAACACACAGGATAGCACCTGTAATGTAAGAAAAAGAAGGGCAGCGACCTACACCGCAACACACAGGACAGCACCTGTAATGTAAGAATAAGAAGGGCAGCGGCCTACACCACAACACACAGGATAGCAACTCTAATGTAAGAATAAGAAGGGCAGCGGCCTACACCACAACACTGAACAGCACCTGTAATGTAAGAATAAGAAGGGCAGCGGTCTACACCACAACACACAGAACAGCACCTGTAATGTAAGAATAAGAAGGGCAGCGGCCTACACCACAACACACAGGACAGCACATGTAATGTAAGAATAAGAAGGGCAGCGGCCTACACAACAACACACAGGACAGCACCTGTAATGTAAGAATAAGATGGGCAGCGGCATATACCACAACACACAGGACAGCACCTGTAATGTAAGAATAAGAAGGGCAGCGGTCTACACCACAACACACAGGACAGCACCTGTAATGTAAGAATAAGAAGGGCAGAGGCCTACACCGCAACACACAAGACAGCACCTGTAATGTAAGAATAAGAAGGGCAGCGGCCTACAAAGCAACACACAGGACAGCACCTGTAATATAAGAATAAGAAGGGCAGCGGCCTACACCGCAACACACAGGACAGCATCTGTAATGTAAGAATAAGAAGCCAGCGGCCTACACCGCAACACACAGGACAGCACCTGTAATGTAAGAATAAGAAGGGCAGCGGCCTACACCGCAACACACAGGTCAGCGCCTGTAATGAAAGAATAAGAAGGGCAGCGGCCTACACTGCAACACACAGGACAGCACCTGGATTGTAAGAATAAGTAGGGCAGCGGCCTACACCACAACACACAGGACAGCACCTGTAATGTAAGAATAAGAAGGGCAGCGGTCTACACCGCAACACACAGGACAGTGCCTGTAATGTAAGAATAAGAAGGACAGCGGCCTACATCACAACACACAGGACAGCACCTGTAATGTAAGAATAAGAAGGGCAGCGGTCTACACCACAACACACAGGACAGCACCTGTAATGTGAGAATAAGAAGGGCAGCGGCCTACACTGCAACACACAGGACAGCACATGTAATGTAAGAATAAGAAGGGCCGCGGCCTACACCGCAACACACAGGACAGCACCTGAAATTTAAGAATAAGAAGGGGGCGGCCTACACCACAACACACAGGACAGCACCTGTAATGTAAGAATAAGAAGGGCAGCGGCCTACATCACAACACACATGATAGCACCTGTAATGTAAGAATAAGAAGGGCAGCGGCCTACACCACAACACACAGGACAGCACCTGTAATGTAAGAATAAGAAGGGCAGTGGCCTACATCACAACACACAGGATAGCACCTGTAATGTAAGAAAAAGAAGGGCAGCGACCTACACCGCAACACACAGGACAGCACCTGTAATGTAAGAATAAGAAGGGCAGCGGCCTACACCACAACACACAGGATATCAACTCTAATGTAAGAATAAGAAGGGCAGCGGCCTACACCACAACACACAGAACAGCACCTGTAATGTAAGAATAAGAAGGGCAGCGGTCTACACCACAACACACAGAACAGCACCTGTAATGTAAGAATAAGAAGGGCAGCGGCCTACACCACAACACACAGGACAGCACATGTAATGTAAGAATAAGAAGGGCAGCGGCCTACACAACAACACACAGGACAGCACCTGTAATGTAAGAATAAGAAGGGCAGCGGCCTACACCGCAACACACAGGACAGCACCTGTAATGTAAGAATAAGAAGGGCAGCGGTCTACACCACAACACACAGGACAGCACCTGTAATGTAAGAATATGAAGGGCAGAGGCCTACACCGCAACACACAAGACAGCACCTGTAATGTAAGAATAAGAAGGGCAGCGGCCTACACCGCAACACACAGGACAGCACCTGTAATGTAAGAATAAGAAGCCAGCGGCCTACACCGCAACACACAGGACAGCACCTGTAATGTAAGAATAAGAAGGGCAGCGGCCTACACCGCAACACACAGGTCAGCGCCTGTAATGAAAGAATAAGAAGGGCAGCGGCCTACACTGCAACACACAGGACAGCACCTGTAATGTAAGAATAAGAAGGGCAGCGGCCTACACCACAACACACAGGACAGCACCTGTAATGTAAGAATAAGAAGGGCAGCGGTCTACACCGCAACACACAGGACAGCGCCTGTAATGTAAGAATAAGAAGGACAGCGGCCTACATCACAACACACAGGATAGCACCTGTAATGTAAGAATAAGAAGGGCAGTGGCCTACATCACAACACATAGGACAGCGCCTGTAATGTAAGAATATGAAGGGCAGCGGCCTACATCACAACACACAGGATAGAAGCTGCAATGTAAGAATAAGAAGGGCACCGGCCTACATCACAACACACAGGATAGAAACTGTAATGTAAGAATAAGAAGGGCAGTTGCCTACATCACAACACACAGGACAGCACCTGTAATGTAAGAATAAGAAGGGTGGAGGCCTACACCACAACACACAGGACAGCACCTGTAATGTAGGAATAAGAAGGGCAACGGCCTACATCACAACACTCAGGATAGCATCTGAAATGTAAGAAAAAGAAGGGCAGCGACCTACACCACAATACAAAGGACAGCACCTGTAATGTAAGAATAAGAAGGGCAGCGGCCTACATCACAACACACAGGACAGCACCTGTAATGCAAGAATAAGAAGGGCAGCGGCCTACACCACAACACACAGGACAGCACCTGTAATGTAAGAATAAGAAGGGCAGCGGCCTATATCACAACACACAGGATAGCAACTGTAATGAAAGAATAAGAAGGACAGCGGCCTACACCACAACACACAGGACAGCACCTGTAATGTAAGAATAAGAAGGGCAGCGACCTACACCGCAACACACAGGACAGCACCTGTAATGTAAGAATAAGAAGGGCAGCGGCCACCACCACAACACACAGAACAGCACCTGGAATGCAAGAATAAGAAGGGCAGCAGCCTACACCACAACACACAGGACAGCGCCTGTAATGTAAGAATAAGAAGGGCAGTGGCCTACACCACAACACACAGGAAAGCACCTGTTATGTAAGAATAAGAAGGGCAGCGGCCTACACCACAACACACAGGACAGCGCCTGTAATGTAAGAATAAGAAGGGCAGCAGCCTACACCGCAACACACAGGACAGCACCTGTAATGTAAGAATAAGAAGGGCAGCGGCCTACACCACAACACTCAGAACAGCACCTGTAATGTAAGAATAAGAAGGGCAGCGGCCTACACCACAACACTCAGAACAGCACCTGTAATGTAAGAATAAGAAGGGCAGTGGCCTACACCACAACACACAGGAAAGCACCTGTTATGTAAGAATAAGAAGGGCAGCGGCCTACACCACAACACACAGGACAGCGCCTGTAATGTAAGAATAAGAAGGGCAGCAGCCTACACCGCAACACACAGGACAGCACCTGTAATGTAAGAATAAGAAGGGCAGCGGCCTACACCACAACACTCAGAACAGCGCCTGTAATGTAAGAATAAGAAGGGCAGCAGCCTACATCACAACACACAGGATAGCAACTGTAATGTAAGAATAAGAAGGGCAGCGGCCTGCACCACAATAGACAGGATAGCACCTGTAATGTAAGAATAAGAAGGGCAGCGGCCTACACCACAACACACAGGACAGCACCTGTAATGTAAGAATAAGAAGGGCAGCGGCCTACATCGCAACACACAGGACAGCACCTGTAATGTAAGAATAAGAAGGGCAGCGGTCTACATCACAACACACAGGACAGCGCCTGTAATGTAAGAATAAGAAGGACAGTGGCCTACATCACAACACACAGGATAGCACCTGTAATGTATGAATAATAAGGACAGCGGCCTACATCACCACACACAGGACAGCGCCTGTAATGTAAGAATAAGAAGGGCAGCGGCCTACATCACAACACACAGGACAGCACCTGTAATGTAAGAATAAGAAGGGCAGCGGCCTACATCACAAAACACAAGATAGCAACTGTAATGTAAGAATAAGAAGGGCAGCGGCCTACATCACAACACACAGGATAGCAACTGTAATGTAAGAATAAGAAGGGCAGCGGCCTACATCACAACACACAGGACAGCACCTGTAATGTAAGAATAAGAAGGGCAGCGGCCTATATCACAACACACAGGATAGCAACTGTAATGTAAGAATAAGAAGGGCAGCGGCCTACATCGCAACACACAGGACAGCAGCTGTAATGAAAGAATAAGAAGGACAGCGGTAAACACGGCAACACACAGGACAGCACCAGTAATGTTTGAATAAGAAGGGCAGCGGCCTACACCACAACACACAGGACAGCACCTGTAATGTAAGAATAAGAAGGGCAGCGGCCTACACCACAACACACAGGACAGCACCTGTATTGTAAGAATAAGAAGGGCAGCGGCCTACATCACAACACACAGGATAGCACCTGTAATGTAAGAATAAGAAGGGCAGCGACCTACACCGCAACACACAGGACAGCACCTGTAATGTAAGAATAAGAAGGGCAGTGGCTACACCACAACACACAGGATAGCAACTGTAATGTAAGAATAAGAAGGGCAGCGGCCTACACCACAACACACAGAACAGCACCTGTAATGTAAGAATAAGAAGGGCAGCGGCCTACACCACAACACACACGACAGCACCTGTAATGTAAGAATAAGAAGGGCAGCGGCCTACATCACAACACACAGGACGGCCTATATCACAACACACAGGATAGCACCTGTAATGTAAGAATAAGAAGGGCAGTGGCCTACACCACAACACACAGAACAGCACCTGTAATGTAAGAAGAAGAAGGGCAGCGGCCTACACCACAACACACAGGACAGCACATGTAATGTAAGAATAAGAAGGGCAGCGGCCTACATCACAACACACAGGACAGCACCTGTAATGTAAGAATAAGAAGGGCAGCGGCCTATATCACAACACACAGGATA
The DNA here is from genome assembly GCA_031769625.1 of Taudactylus pleione. NCBI lineage: Eukaryota > Metazoa > Chordata > Amphibia > Anura > Myobatrachidae > Taudactylus > Taudactylus pleione. The sequence goes on from JAUIMM010001601.1 coordinate 1,307,659, forward strand.
GCAACTGTAATGTAAGAATAAGAAGGGCAGCGGCCTACACCGCAACACACAGGACAGCACCTGTAATGTAAGAATAAGAAGGACAGCGGCCTACATCACAACACACAGGACAGCGCCTGTAATGTAAGAATAAGAAGGGAAGCGGCCTACATCACAACACACAGGACAGCACCTGTAATGTAAGAATAAGAAGGGCAGCGGCCTACATCACAACACACAGGACATCATCTGTAATGTAAGAATAAGCAGGGCAGCGGCCTACATCACAACACACAGGATAGCAACTGTAATGTAAGAATAAGAAGGGCAGCGGCCTACACCACAACACAAAGGACAGCACCTGTAATGTAAGAATAAGAAGGACAGCGGATAACATCACAACACACAGGACAGCGCCTGTAATGTAAGAATAAGAAGGGCAGAGGCCTACATCACAACACACAGGACAGCACCTGTAATGTAAGAATAAGAAGGGCAGCGGCCTACATCACAACACACAGGATAGCAACTGTAATGTAAGAATAAGAAGGGCAGCGGCCAACACCACAATAGACAGGACAGCACCTGTAATGTAAGAATAAGAAGGGCAGCGGTCTACACCACAACACACAGGACAGCGCCTGTAAAGTAAGAATAAGAAGGGCAGCGGCCTACATCGCAACACACAGGACAGCACCTGTAATGTAAGAATAAGAAGGGCAGCGGTCTACACCGCAACACACAGGACAGCACCTGTAATGTAAGAATAAGAAGGACAGCGGCCTACATCACAGCACACAGGATAGCACCTGTAATGTAAGAATAAGAAGGACAGTGGCCTACATCACAACACACTGGACAGCGCCTGTAATGTAAGAATAAGAAGGGCAGCGGCCTACACCACAACACACAGGATAGCACCTGTAATGTAAGAATAAGAAGGGCAGCGGCCTACACCGCAACACACAAGACAGCACCTGTAATGTAAGAATAAGAAGGGCAGCAGCCTACACCGCAACACACAGGACAGCACCTGTAATGTAAGAATAAGAAGGGCAGCGGCCTTCACCGCAGCACACAGGCAGCACCTGTAATGTAAAAATAAGAAGGGCAGCGGCCTACACCACAACACACAAGACAGCACCTGTAATGTAAGAATAAGAAGGGCAGCGGCCTACACCACAACACACAGGACAGCACCTGTAATGTAAGAATAAGAAGGGAAGCGGCCTACACTGCAACACAAAGGACAGCACCTGTAATGTAAGAATAAGAAGGGCAGCGGCCTACACCACAACACACAGGACAGCACCTGTAATGTAAGAATAAGAAGGGCAGCGGTCTACACCGCAACACACAGGACAGCGCCTGTAATGTAAGAATAAGAAGGACAGCGGCCTACATCACAACACACAGGATAGCACCTGTAATGTAAGAATAAGAAGGGCAGTGGCCTACATCACAACACACAGGACAGCGCCTGTAATGTAAGAATAAGAAGGGCAGCGGCCTACATCACAACACACAGGATAGAAGCTGCAATGTAAGAATAAGAAGGGCACCGGCCTACATCACAACACACAGGATAGAAACTGTAATGTAAGAATAAGAAGGGCAGTTGCCTACATCACAACACACAGGACAGCACCTGTAATGTAAGAATAAGAAGGGTGGAGGCCTACACCACAACACACAGGACAGCACCTGTAATGTAGGAATAAGAAGGGCAACGGCCTACATCACAACACTCAGGATAGCATCTGAAATGTAAGAAAAAGAAGGGCAGCGACCTACACCACAATACAAAGGACAGCACCTGTAATGTAAGAATAAGAAGGGCAGCGGCCTACATCACAACACACAGGACAGCACCTGTAATGCAAGAATAAGAAGGGCAGCGGCCTACACCACAACACACAGGACAGCACCTGTAATGTAAGAATAAGAAGGGCAGCGGCCTATATCACAACACACAGGATAGCAACTGTAATGAATGAATAAGAAGGACAGCGGCCTACACCACAACACACAGGACAGCACCTGTAATGTAAGAATAAGAAGGGCAGCGACCTACACCGCAACACACAGGACAGCACCTGTAATGTAAGAATAAGAAGGGCAGCGGCCACCACCACAACACACAGAACAGCACCTGGAATGCAAGAATAAGAAGGGCAGCAGCCTACACCACAACACACAGGACAGCGCCTGTAATGTAAGAATAAGAAGGGCAGTGGCCTACACCACAACACACAGGAAAGCACCTGTAATGTAAGAATAAGAAGGGCAGTGGCCTACATCACAACACACAGGACAGCGCCTGTAATGTAAGAATAAGAAGGGCAGCGGCCTACATCACAACACACAGGATAGAAGCTGCAATGTAAGAATAAGAAGGGCACCGGCCTACATCACAACACACAGGATAGAAACTGTAATGTAAGAATAAGAAGGGCAGTTGCCTACATCACAACACACAGGACAGCACCTGTAATGTAAGAATAAGAAGGGTGGAGGCCTACACCACAACACACAGGACAGCACCTGTAATGTAGGAATAAGAAGGGCAACGGCCTACATCACAACACTCAGGATAGCATCTGAAATGTAAGAAAAAGAAGGGCAGCGACCTACACCACAATACAAAGGACAGCACCTGTAATATAAGAATAAGAAGGGCAGCGGCCTACATCACAACACACAGGACAGCACCTGTAATGCAAGAATAAGAAGGGCAGCGGCCTACACCACAACACACAGGACAGCACCTGTAATGTAAGAATAAGAAGGGCAGCGGCCTATATCACAACACACAGGATAGCAACTGTAATGAAAGAATAAGAAGGACAGCGGCCTACACCACAACACACAGGACAGCACCTGTAATGTAAGAATAAGAAGGGCAGCGACCTACACCGCAACACACAGGACAGCACCTGTAATGTAAGAATAAGAAGGGCAGCGGCCACCACCACAACACACAGAACAGCACCTGGAATGCAAGAATAAGAAGGGCAGCAGCCTACACCACAACACACAGGACAGCGCCTGTAATGTAAGAATAAGAAGGGCAGTGGCCTACACCACAACACACAGGAAAGCACCTGTTATGTAAGAATAAGAAGGGCAGCGGCCTACACCACAACACACAGGACAGCGCCTGTAATGTAAGAATAAGAAGGGCAGCAGCCTACACCGCAACACACAGGACAGCACCTGTAATGTAAGAATAAGAAGGGCAGCGGCCTACACCACAACACTCAGAACAGCACCTGTAATGTAAGAATAAGAAGGGCAGCGGCCTACACCACAACACTCAGAACAGCACCTGTAATGTAAGAATAAGAAGGGCAGTGGCCTACACCACAACACACAGGAAAGCACCTGTTATGTAAAAATAAGAAAGGCAGCGGCCTACACCACAACACACAGGACAGCGCCTGTAATGTAAGAATAAGAAGGGCAGCAGCCTACACCGCAACACACAGGACAGCACCTGTAATGTAAGAATAAGAAGGGCAGCGGCCTACACCACAACACTCAGAACAGCGCCTGTAATGTAAGAATAAGAAGGGCAGCAGCCTACATCACAACACACAGGATAGCAACTGTAATGTAAGAATAAGAAGGGCAGCGGCCTGCACCACAATAGACAGGATAGCACCTGTAATGTAAGAATAAGAAGGGCAGCGGCCTACACCACAACACACAGGACAGCACCTGTAATGTAAGAATAAGAAGGGCAGCGGCCTACATCGCAACACACAGGACAGCACCTGTAATGTAAGAATAAGAAGGGCAGCGGTCTACATCACAACACACAGGACAGCGCCTGTAATGTAAGAATAAGAAGGACAGTGGCCTACATCACAACACACAGGATAGCACCTGTAATGTATGAATAATAAGGACAGCTGCCTACATCACCACACACAGGACAGCGCCTGTAATGTAAGAATAAGAAGGGCAGCGGCCTACATCACAACACACAGGACAGCACCTGTAATGTAAGAATAAGAAGGGCAGCGGCCTACATCACAAAACACAGGATAGCAACTGTAATGTAAGAATAAGAAGGGCAGCGGCCTACATCACAACACACAGGATAGCAACTGTAATGTAAGAATAAGAAGGGCAGCGGCCTACATCACAACACACAGGACAGCACCTGTAATGTAAGAATAAGAAGGGCAGCGGCCTATATCACAACACACAGGATAGCAACTGTAATGTAAGAATAAGAAGGGCAGCGGCCTACATCGCAACACACAGGACAGCAGCTGTAATGAAAGAATAAGAAGGACAGCGGTAAACACGGCAACACACAGGACAGCACCAGTAATGTTTGAATAAGAAGGGCAGCGGCCTACACCACAACACACAGGACAGCACCTGTAATGTAAGAATAAGAAGGGCAGCGGCCTACACCACAACACACAGGACAGCACCTGTATTGTAAGAATAAGAAGGGCAGCGGCCTACATCACAACACACAGGATAGCACCTGTAATGTAAGAATAAGAAGGGCAGCGACCTACACCGCAACACACAGGACAGCACCTGTAATGTAAGAATAAGAAGGGCAGTGGCTACACCACAACACACAGGATAGCAACTGTAATGTAAGAATAAGAAGGGCAGCGGCCTACACCACAACACACAGAACAGCACCTGTAATGTAAGAATAAGAAGGGCAGCGGCCTACACCACAACACACACGACAGCACCTGTAATGTAAGAATAAGAAGGGCAGCGGCCTACATCACAACACACAGGACGGCCTATATCACAACACACAGGATAGCACCTGTAATGTAAGAATAAGAAGGGCAGTGGCCTACACCACAACACACAGAACAGCACCTGTAATGTAAGAAGAAGAAGGGCAGCGGCCTACACCACAACACACAGGACAGCACATGTAATGTAAGAATAAGAAGGGCAGCGGCCTACATCACAACACACAGGACAGCACCTGTAATGTAAGAATAAGAAGGGCAGCGGCCTATATCACAACACACAGGATAGCAACTGTAATGTAAGAATAAGAAGGGCAGCGGCCTACACCGCAACACACAGGACAGCACCTGTAATGTAAGAATAAGAAGGACAGCGGCCTACATCACAACACACAGGACAGCGCCTGTAATGTAAGAATAAGAGGGGAAGCGGCCTACATCACAACACACAGGACAGCACCTGTAATGTAAGAATAAGAAGGGCAGCGGCCTACATCACAACACACAGGACATCATCTGTAATGTAAGAATAAGCAGGGCAGCGGCCTACATCACAACACACAGGATAGCAACTGTAATGTAAGAATAAGAAGGGCAGCGGCCTACACCACAACACAAAGGACAGCACCTGTAATGTAAGAATAAGAAGGACAGCGGATAACATCACAACACACAGGACAGCGCCTGTAATGTAAGAATAAGAAGGGCAGAGGCCTACATCACAACACACAGGACAGCACCTGTAATGTAAGAAGAAGAAGGGCAGCGGCCTACATCACAACACACAGGATAGCAACTGTAATGTAAGAATAAGAAGGGCAGCGGCCAACACCACAATAGACAGGACAGCACCTGTAATGTAAGAATAAGAAGGGCAGCGGTCTACACCACAGCACACAGGACAGCGCCTTTAAAGTAAGAATAAGAAGGGCAGCGGCCTACATCGCAACACACAGGACAGCACCTGTAATGTAAGAATAAGAAGGGCAGCGGTCTACACCGCAACACACAGGACAGCACCTGTAATGTAAGAATAAGAAGGACAGCGGCCTACATCACAGCACACAGGATAGCACCTGTAATGTAAGAATAAGAAGGACAGTGGCCTACATCACAACACACTGGACAGCGCCTGTAATGTAAGAATAAGAAGGGCAGCGGCTACACCACAACACACAGGATAGCACCTGTAATGTAAGAATAAGAAGGGCAGCGGCCTACACCGCAACACACAAGACAGCACCTGTAATGTAAGAATAAGAAGGGCAGCAGCCTACACCGCAACACACAGGACAGCACCTGTAATGTAAGAATAAGAAGGGCAGCGGCCTTCACCGCAGCACACAGGACAGCACCTGTAATGTAAAAATAAGAAGGGCAGCGGCCTACACCACAACACACAAGACAGCACCTGTAATGTAAGAATAAGAAGGGCAGCGGCCTACACCACAACACACAGGACAGCACCTGTAATGTAAGAATAAGAAGGGCAGCGGCCTACATCACAACACACAGGATAGCGAATGTAATGTAAGAATAAGTAGGGCAGCGGCCTACATCACAACACACAGGACAGCACCTGTAATGTAAGAATAAGAAGGGCAGCGGTCTACACCGCAACACACAGGACAGCGCCTGTAATGTAAGAATAAGAAGGACAGCAGCCTACATCACAACACACAGGACAGCACCTGTAATGTAAGAATAAGAAGGGCAGCGGCCTACATCACAACACACAGGAAAGCACCTGTAATGTAAGAATAAGAAGGGCAGCGGTCTACACCGCAACACACAGGACAGCGCTTCTAATGTAAGAATAAGAAGGACAGCGGCCTACATCACAACACTCAGGACAGCACCTGTAATGTAAGAATAAGAAGGGCAGCGGCCTACATCACAACACACAGGAAAGCACCTGTAATGTAAGAATAAGAAGGGCAGCAGTCTACACCGCAACACACAGGACAGCGCTTCTAATGTAAGAATAAGAAGGACAGCGGCCTACATCACAACACACAGGACAGCGCCTGTAATGTAAGAATAAGAAGGGCAGCGGCCTACATCACAACACACAGGAGAGCACCTGTAATGTAAGAATGAGAAGGCCAGCGGCCTACATCACAACACACAGGATAGCAACTGTAATGTAAGAATAAGAAGGGCAGCGGTCTACATCACAACACACAGGACAGCGCCTGTAATGTAAGAATAAGAAGGACAGCGGCCTACACCACAACACACAGGACAGCACCTGTAATGTAAGAATAAGAAGGGCAGCGGCCTACATCGCAACACACAGGACAACACCTGTAATGTAAGAATAAGAAGGGTAGCGGTCTACATCACAACACACAGGACAGCGCCTGTAATGTAAGAATAAGAAGGACAGTGGCCTACATCACAACACACAGGATAGCACCTGTAATGTATGAATAATAAGGACAGCGGCCTACATCACCACACACAGGACAGCGCCTGTAATGTAAGAAAAAGAAGGGCAGCGGCCTACATCACAACACACAGGACAGCACCTGTAATGTAAGAATAAGAAGGGCAGCGGCCTACATCACAACACACAGGATAGCAACTGTAATGTAAGAATAAGAAGGGCAGCGGCCTACATCACCACACACCGGACAGCGCCTGTAATGTAAGAATAAGAAGGGCAGCGGCCTACATCGCAACACACAGGACAGCACCTGTAATGTAAGAATAAGAAGGGCAGCGGTCTACACCGCAACACACAGGACAGCACCTGTAATGTAAGAATAAGAAGGACAGCAGCCTACATCACAGCACACAGGATAGCACCTGTAATGTAAGAATAAGAAGGACAGTGGCCTGCATCACAACACACTGGACAGCTCCTGTAATGTAAGAATAAGAAGGGCAGCGGCCTACATCACAACACACAGGATAGCACCTGTAATGTAAGAATAAGAAGGGCAGCGGCCTACACCGCAACACACAGGACAGCACCTGTAATGTAAGAATAAGAAGGGCAGCAGCCTACACCGCAACACACAGGACAGCACCTGTAATGTAAGAACAAGAAGGGCAGCGGCCTTCACCGCAGCACACAGGACAGCACCTGTAATGTAAAAATAAGAAGGGCAGCGGCCTACACCACAACACACAAGACAGCACCTGTAATGTAAGAATAAGAAGGGCAGTGGCCTACACCACAACACACAGGACAGCACCTGTAATGTAAGAATAAGAAGGGCGGCGGCCTACACCACAACACAGAGGACAGCACCTGTAATGTAAGAATAAGAAGGGGGGCGGCCTACACCACAACACACAGGACAGCACCTGTAATGTAAGAATAAGAAGGGCAGCGGCCTACATCACAACACACAGGATAGCAAATGTAATGTAAGAATAAGAAGGGCAGCGGCCTACATCACAACACACAGGACAGCACCTGTAATGTAAGAATAAGAAGGGCAGCGGTCTACACCGCAACACACAGGACAGCGCCTGTAATGCAAGAATAAGAAGGACAGCGGCCTACACCACAACACACAGGACAGCACCTGTAATGTAAGAATAAGAAGGGCAGCGGCCTACATCGCAACACACAGGACAGCACCTGTAATGTAAGAATAAGAAGGGCAGCGGTCTACATCACAACACACAGGACAGCGCCTGTAATGTAAGAATAAGAAGGACAGTGGCCTACATCACAACACACAGGATAACACCTGTAATGTAAGAATAATAAGGACAGCGGCCTACATCACCACACACAGGACAGCGCCTGTAATGTAAGAATAAGAAAGGCAGCGGCCTACATCACAACACACAGGACAGCACCTGTAATGTAAGAATAAGAAGGGCAGCGGCCTACATCACAACACACAGGATAGCAACTGTAATGTAAGAATAAGAAGGGCAGCGGCCTACATCACAACACACAGGATAGCAACTGTAATGTAAGAATAAGAAGGGCAGCGGCCTACATCACAACACACAGGACAGCACCTGTAATGTAAGAAAAGAAGGGCAGCGGCCTATATCACAACACACAGGATAGCAACTGTAATGTAAGAATAAGAAGGGCAGCGGCCTACATCGCAACACACAGGACAGCACCTGTAATGAAAGAATAAGAAGGACAGCGGTAAACACCGCAACACACAGGACAGCACCTGTAATGTTTGAATAAGAAGTGCAGCGGCCTACACCACAACACACAGGACAGCACCTGTAATGTAAGAATAAGAAGGGCAGCGGCCTACACCACAACACACAGGACAGCACCTGGATTGTAAGAATAAGAAGGGCAGCGGCCTACATCACAACACACAGGACAGCACCTGTAATGTAAGAATAAGAAGAGCAGCGACCTACACCGCAACACACAGGACAGCACCTGTAATGTAAGAATAAGAAGGGCAGTGGCTACACCACAACACACAGGATAGCAACTGTAATGTAAGAATAAGAAGGGCAGCGGCCTACATCACAACACACAGAACAGCACCTGTAATGTAAGAATAAGAAGGGCAGCGGCCTACACCACAACACACAGGACAGCACCTGTAATGTAAGAATAAGAAGGGCAGCGGCCTACATCACAACACACAGGACGGCCTATATCACAACACACAGGATAGCACCTGTAATGTAAGAATAAGAAGGGCAGTGGCCTACACCACAACACACAGAACAGCACCTGTAATGTAAGAATAAGAAGGGCAGCGGCCTACACCACAACACACAGGACAGCACATGTAATGTAAGAATAAGAAGGGCAGCGGCCTACATCACAACACACAGGACAGCACCTGTAATGTAAGAATAAGAAGGGCAGCGGCCTACATCACAACACACAGGACATCAACTGTAATGTAAGAATAAGCAGGGCAGCGGCCTACATCACAACACATAGGATAGCAACTGTAATGTAAGAATAAGAAGGGCAGCGGCCAACACCACAATAGACAGGACAGCACCTGTAATGTAAGAATAAGAAGGGCAGCGGTCTACACCACAACACACAGTACAGCGCCTGTAATGTAAGAATAAGAAGGGCAGCGGCCTACATCGCAACACACAGGACAGCACCTGTAATGTAAGAATAAGAAGGGCAGCGGTCTACACCGCAACACACAGGACAGCACCTGTAATGTAAGAATAAGAAGGACAGCGGCCTACATCACAGCACACAGGATAGCACCTGTAATGTAAGAATAAGAAGGACAGTGGCCTACATCACAACACACAGGACAGCGCCTGTAATGTAAGAATAAGAAGGGCAGCGGCCTACATCACAACACACAGGATAGCACCTGTAATGTAAGAATAAGAAGGGCAGCGGCCTACACCGCAACACACAGGACAGCACCTTTAATGTAAGAATAAGAAGGGCAGCAGCCTACACCGCAACACACAGGACAGCACCTGTAATGTAAGAATAAGAAGGGCAGCGGCCTTCACCGCAGCACACAGGACAGCACCTGTAATGTAAAAATAAGAAGGGCAGCGGCCTACACCTCAACACACAAGACAGCACCTGTAATGTAAGAATAAGAAGGGCAGCGGCCTACACCACAACACACAGGACAGCAACTGTAATGTAAGAATAAGAAGGGCGGCGGCCTACACCACAACACAGAGGACAGCACCTGTAATGTAAGAATAAGAAGGGGGCCGGCCTACACCACAACACACAGGACAGCACCTGTAATGTAAGAATAAGAAGGGGGGCGGCCTACACAACAACACACAGGACAGCACCTGTAATGTAAGAATAAGAAGGGCAGCGGCATACACCACAATACACAGGACAGCAACTGTAATGTAAGAATAAGAAGGGCAGCGGCCTACATCACAACACACAGGACAGCACCTGTAATGTAAGAATAAGAAGGCCAGCGGCCTACATCACAACACACAGGATAGCAACTGTAATGTAAGAATAAGAAGGGCAGCGGCCTACACCACAATAGACAGGACAGCACCTGTAATGTAAGAATAAGAAGGGCAGCGGTCTACACCGCAACACACAGGACAGCGCCTGTAATGTAAGAATAAGAAGGACAGCGGCCTACACCACAACACACAGGACAGCACCTGTAATGTAAGAATAAGAAGGGCAGCGGCCTACATCGCAACACACAGGACAGCACCTGTAATGTAAGAATAAGAAGGGCAGCGGTCTACATCACAACACACAGGACAGCGCCTGTAATGTAAGAATAAGAAGGACAGTGGCCTACATCACAACATACAGGATAGCACCTGTAATGTATGAATAATAAGGACAGCGGCCTACATCACCACACACAGGACAGCGCCTGTAATGTAAAAATAAGAAGGGCAGCGGCCTACATCACAACACACAGGACAGCACCTGTAATGTAAGAATAAGAAGGGCAGCGGCCTACATCACAACACACAGGATAGCAACTGTAATGTAAGAATAAGAAGGGCAGCGGCCTACATCACAACACACAGGATAGCAACTGTAATGTAAGAATAAGAAGGGCAGCGGCCTACATCACAACACACAGGACAGCACCTGTAATGTTAGAAAAAGAAGGGCAGCGGCCTATATCACAACACACAGGATAGCAACTGTAATGTAAGAATAAGAAGGGCAGCGGCCTACATCGCAACACACAGGACAGCTCCTGTAATGAAAGAATAAGAAGGACAGCGGTAAACACCGCAACACACAGGACAGCACCTGTAATGTTTGAATAAGAAGGGCAGCGGCCTACACCACAACACACAGGACAGCACCTGTAATGTAAGAATAAGAAGGGAAGCGGCCTACACCACAACACACAGGACAGCACCTGTATTGTAAGAATAAGAAGGGCAGCGGCCTACATCACAACACACAGGATAGCACCTGTAATGTAAGAATAAGAAGGTCAGCGACCTACACCGCAACACACAGGACAGCACCTGTAATGTAAGAATAAGAAGGGCAGCGGCCGACATCGCAACACACAGGACAGCACCTGTAATGTAAGAATAAGAAGGGCAGCGGTCTACACCGCAACACACAGGACAGCACCTGTAATGTAAGAATAAGAAGGACAGCGGCCTACATCACAGCACACAGGATAGCACCTGTAATGTAAGAATAAGAAGGACAGTGGCCTACATCACAACACACAGGACAGCGCCTGTAATGTAAGAATAAGAAGGGCAGCTGCCTACATCACAACACACAGGATAGCACCTGTAATGTAAGAATAAGAAGGGCAGCGGCCTACACCGCAACACACAGGACAGCACCTTTATTGTAAGAATAAGAAGGGCAGCAGCCTACACCGCAACACACAGGACAGCACCTGTAATGTAAGAATAAGAAGGGCAGCGGCCTTCACCGCAGCACACAGGACAGCACCTGTAATGTAAAAATAAGAAGGGCAGCGGCCTACACCACAACACACAAGACAGCACCTGTAATGTAAGAATAAGAAGGGCAGCGGCCTACACCACAACACACAGGACAGCACTTGTAATGTAAGAATAAGAAGGGCGGCGGCCTACACCACAACACAGATGACAGCACCTGTAATGTAAGAATAAGAAGGGGGGCGGCCTACACCACAACACACTGGACAGCACCTGTAATGTAAGAATAAGAAGGGGGGCAGCCTACACAACAACACACAGACAGCACCTGTAATGTAAGAATAAGAAGGGCAGCGGCATACTCCACAATACACAGGATAGCAACTGTAATGTAAGAATAAGAAGGGCAGCGGCCTACATCACAACACACAGGATAGCAAATGTAATGTAAGAATAAGAAGGGCAGCGGCCTACATCACAACAGACAGGACAGCACCTGTAATGTAAGAATAAGAAGGGCAGCGGTCTACACCGCAACACTCAGGACAGTGCCTGTAATGTAAGAATAAGAAGGACAGCAGCCTACATCACAACACACAGGACAGCACCTGTAATGTAAGAATAAGAAGGGCAGCGGCCTACATCACAACACACAGGAAAGCACCTGTAATGTAAGAATAAGAAGGGCAGCGGTCTACACCGCAACACACAGGACAGCGCTTCTAATGTAAGAATAAGAAGGACAACGGTGTACATCACAACACACAGGACAGCACCTGTAATGTAAGAATAAGAAGGACAGCGGCCTACATCACAACACACAGGACAGCGCCTGTAATGTAAGAATAAGAAGGGCAGCGGCCTACATCACAACACACAGGACAGCACCTGTAATGTAAGAATAAGAAGGCCAGCGGCCTACATCACAACACACAGGATAGCAACTGTATTGTAAGAATAAGAAGGGCAGCGGCCTACACCACAATAGACAGGACAGCACCTGTAATGTAAGAATAAGAAGGGCAGCGGTCTACACCGCAACACACAGGACAGCGCCTGTAATGTAAGAATAAGAAGGACAGCGGCCTACACCACAACACACAGGACAGCACCTGTAATGTAAGAATAAGAAGGGCAGCGGCCTACATCGCAACACACAGGACAGCACCTGTAATGTAAGAATAAGAAGGGCAGCGGTCTACATCACAACACACAGGACAGCGCCTGTAATGTAAGAATAAGAAGGAAAGCGGCCTACATCACAGCACACTGGATAGCACCTGTAATGTAAGAATAAGAAGGACAGTGGCCTACATTACAACACACAGGACAGCGCCTGTAATGTAAGAATAAGAAGGGCAGCGGCCTACATCACAACACACAGGATAGCACCTGTAATGTAAGAATAAGAAGGGCAGCGGCCTACACCGCAACACACAGGACAGCACCTTTAATGTTTGAATAAGAAGGGCAGCAGCCTACTCCGCAACACACAGGACAGCACCTGTAATGTAAGAATAAGAAGGGCAGCGGCCTTCACCGCAGCACACAGGACAGCACCTGTAATGTAAAAATAAGAAGGGCAGCGGCCTACACCACAACACACAAGACAGCACCTGTAATGTAAGAATAAGAAGGGCAGCGGCCTACACCACAACACACAGGACAGCACCTGTAATGTAAGAATAAGAAGGGCGGCGGCCTACACCACAACACAGAGGACAGCACCTGTAATGTAAGAATAAGAAGGGGGGCGGCCTACACCACAACACACAGGACAGCACCTGTAATGTAAGAATAAGAAGGGGGGCGGCCTACACAACAACACACAGGACAGCACCTGTAATGTAAGAATAAGAAGGGCAGCGGCATACACCACAATACACAGGATAGCAACTGTAATGTAAGAATAAGAAGGGCAGCGGCCTACATCACAACACCCAGGATAGCAAATGTAATGTAAGAATAAGAAGGGCAGCGGCCTACATCACAACACACAGGACAGCACCTGTATTGTAAGAATAAGAAGGGCAGCGGTCTACACCGCAACACTCAGGACAGTGCTTGTAATGTAAGAATAAGAAGGACAGCAGCCTACATCACAACACACAGGACAGCACCTGTAATGTAAGAATAAGAAGGGCAGCGGCCTACATCACAACACACAGGAAAGCACCTGTAATGTAAGAATAAGAAGGGCAGCGGTCTACACCGCAACACACAGGACAGCGCTTCTAATGTAAGAATAAGAAGGACAACGGTGTACATCACAACACACAGGACAGCACCTGTAATGTAAGAATAAGAAGGACAGCGGCCTACATCACAACACACAGGACAGCGCCTGTAATGTAAGAATAAGAAGGGCAGCGGCCTACATCACAACACACAGGACCGCACCTGTAATGTAAGAATAAGAAGGCCAGCGGCCTACATCACAACACACAGGATAGCAACTGTAATGTAAGAATAAGAAGGGCAGCGGCCTACACCACAATAGACAGGACAGCACCTGTAATGTAAGAATAAGAAGGGCAGCGGTCTACACCGCAACACACAGGACAGCGCCTGTAATGTAAGAATAAGAAGGACATCGGCCTACACCACAACACAAAGGACAGCACCTGTAATGTAAGAATAAGAAGGGCAGCGGCCTACATCGCAACACACAGGACAGCACCTGTAATGTAAGAATAAGAAGGGCAGCGGTCTACATCACAACACACAGGACAGCGCCTGTAATGTAAGAATAAGGACAGTGGCCTACATCACAACACACAGGAAAACACCTGTAATGTATGAATAATAAGGACAGCGGCCTACATCACCACACACAGGACAGCGCCTGTAATGTAAAAATAAGAAGGGCAGCGGCCTACATCACAACACACAGGACAGCACCTGTAATGTAAGAATAAGAAGGGCAGCGGCCTACATCACAACACACAGGATAGCAACTGTAATGTAAGAATAAGAAGGGCAGCGGCCTACATCACAACACACAGGATAGCAACTGTAATGTAAGAATAAGAAGGGCAGCGGCCTACATCACAACACACAGGACAGCACCTGTAATGTTAGAAAAAGAAGGGCAGCGGCCTACATCACAACACACAGGATAGCAACTGTAATGTAAGAATAAGAAGGGCAGCGGCCTACATCGCAACACACAGGACAGCTCCTGTAATGAAAGAATAAGAAGGACAGCGGTCTACACCGCAACACACAGGACAGCACCTGTAATGTAAGAATAAGAAGGACAGCGGCCTACATCACAGCACACAGGATAGCACCTGTAATGTAAGAATAAGAAGGACAGTGGCCTACATCACAACACACAGGACAGCGCCTGTAATGTAAGAATAAGAAGGGCAGCGGCCTACATCACAACACACAGGATAGCACCTGTAATGTAAGAATAAGAAGGGCAGCGGCCTACACCGCAACACACAGGACAGCACCTTTAATGTAAGAATAAGAAGGGCAGCAGCCTACACCGCAACACACAGGACAGCACCTGTAATGTAAGAATAAGAAGGGTAGCGGCCTTCACCGCAGCACACAGGACAGCACCTGTATTGTAAAAATAAGAAGGGCAGCCGCCTACACCACAACACACAAGACAGCACCTGTAATGTAAGAATAAGAAGGGCAGCGGCCTACACCACAACACACAGGACAGCACCTGTAATGTAAGAATAAGAAGGGCGGCGGCCTACACCTCAACACAGAGGACAGCACCTGTCATGTAAGAATAAGAAGGGGGGCGGCCTACACCACAACACACAGGACAGCACCTGTAATGTAAGAATAAGAAGGGGGGCGGCCTACACAACAACACACAGGACAGCACCTGTAATGTAAGAATAAGAAGGGCAGCGGCATACACCACAATACACAGGATAGCAACTGTAATGTAAGAATAAGAAGGGCAGCGGCCTACATCACAACACACAGGATAGCAAATGTAATGTAAGAATAAGAAGGGCAGCGGCCTACATCACAACACACAGGACAGCACCTGTAATGTAAAAATAAGAAGGGCAGCGGTCTACACCGCAACACTCAGGACAGTGCCTGTAATGTAAGAATAAGAAGGACAGCAGCCTACATCACAACACACAGGACAGCACCTGTAATGTAAGAATAAGAAGGGCAGCGGCCTACATCACAACACACTGGAAAGCACCTGTAATGTAAGAATAAGAAGGGCAGCGGTCTACACCGCAACACACAGGACAGCGCTTCTAATGTAAGAATAAGAAGGACAACGGTGTACATCACAACACACAGGACAGCACCTGTAATGTAAGAATAAGAAGGGCAGCGGCCTACACCACAATAGACAGGACAGCACCTGTAATGTAAGAATAAGAAGGGCAGCGGTCTACACCGCAACACACAGGACAGCGCCTGTAATGTAAGAATAAGAAGGACAGCGGCCTACACCACAACACACAGGACAGCACCTGTAATGTAAGAATAAGAAGGGCAGCGGCCTACATCGCAACACACAGGACAGCACCTTTAATGTAAGAATAAGAAGGGCAGCGGTCTACATCACAACACACAGGACAGCGCCTGTAATGTAAGAATAAGAAGGACAGTGGCCTACATCACAACACACAGGATAGCACCTGTAATGTATGAATAATAGGGACAGCGGCCTACATCACCACACACAGGACAGCGCCTGTAATGTAAAAATAAGAAGGGCAGCGGCCTACATCACAACACACAGGACAGCACCTGTAATGTAAGAATAAGAAGGGCAGCTGCCTACATCACTACACACAGGATAGCAACTGTAATGTAAGAATAAGAAGGGCTGCGGCCTACATCACAACACACAGGATAGCAACTGTAATGTAAGAATAAGAAGGGCAGCGGCCTACATCACAACACACAGGACAGCACCTGTAATGTTAGAAAAAGAAGGGCAGCGGCCTATATCACAACACACAGGATAGCAACTGTAATGTAAGAATAAGAAGGGCAGCGGCCTACATCGCAACACACAGGACAGCTCCTGTAATGAAAGAATAAGAAGGACAGCGGTAAACACCGCAACACACAGGACAGCACCTGTAATGTTTGAATAAGAAGGGCAGCGGCCTACACCAAAACACACAGGACAGCACCTGTAATGTAAGAATAAGAAGGGCAGCGGCCTACACCACAACACACAGGACAGCACCTGTATTGTAAGAATAAGAAGGGCAGCGGCCTACATCACAACACACAGGACAGCACCTGTAATGTAAGAATAAGAAGGTCAGCGACCTACACCGCAACACACAGGACAGCACCTGTAATGTAAGAATAAGAAGGGCAGTGGCTACACCACAACACACAGGATAGCAACTGTAATGTAAGAATAAGAAGGGCAGCGGCCTACACCACAACACACAGAACAGCACCTGTAATGTAAGAATAAGAAGGGCAGCGGCCTACACCACAACACACAGGACAGCACCTGTAATGTAAGAATAAGAAGGGCAGCGGCCTACATCACAACACACAGGACATCAACTGTAATGTAAGAATAAGCAGGGCAGCGGCCTACATCACAACACACAGGATAGCAACTGTAATGTTAGAATAAGAAGGGCAGCGGCCTACACCACAACACATAGGACAGCACCTGTAATGTAAGAATAAGAAGGACAGCGGATAACATCACAACACACAGGACAGCGCCTGTAATGTAAGAATAAGAAGGGCAGAGGCCTACATCACAACACACAGGACAGCACCTGTAATGTAAGAACAAGAAGGGCAGCGGCCTACATCACAACACACAGGATAGCAACTGTAATGTAAGAATAAGAAGGGCAGCGGCCAACACCACAATAGACAGGACAGCACCTGTAATGTAAGAATAAGAAGGGCAGCTGTCTACACCACAACACACAGGACAGCACCTGTAATGTAAGAATAAGAAGGACAGCGGCCTACATCACAGCACACAGGATAGCACCTGTAATGTAAGAATAAGAAGGACAGTGGCCTACATCACAACACACTGGACAGCGCCTGTAATGTAAGAATAAGAAAGGCAGCGGCCTACATCACAACACACAGGATAGCACCTGTAATGTAAGTATAAGAAGGGCAGCGGCCTACACCGCAACACACAGGACAGCAACTGTATTGTAAGAATAAGAAGGGCAGCGGCCTACACCACAATAGACAGGACAGCACCTGTAATGTAAGAATAAGAAGGGCAGCGGTCTATACCGCAACACACAGGACAGCGCCTGTAATGTAAGAATAAGAAGGACAGCGGCCTACACCACAACACACAGGACAGCACCTGTAATGTAAGAATAAGAAGGGCAGCGGACTACATCGCAACACACAGGACAGCGCCTGTAATGTAATAATAAGAAGGGCAGCGGTCTACATCACAACACACAGGACAGCGCCTGTAATGTAAGAATAAGAAGGACAGTGGCCTACATCACAACACACAGGATAGGACAGCGCCTGTAATGTAAGAATAAGAAGGGCAGCGGCCTACATCACAACACACAGGACAGCACCTGTAATGTAAGAATAAGAAGGGCAGCGGCCTACATCACAACACACAGGATAGCAACTGTAATGTAAGAATAAGAAGGGCAGCGGCCTACATCACAACACACAGGATAGCAACTGTAATGTAAGAATAAGAAGGGCAGCGGCCTACATCACAACACACAGGACAGCACCTGTAATGTAAGAATAAGAAGGGCAGCGGCCTATATCACAACACACATGATAGCAACTGTAATGTAAGAATAAGAAGGGCAGCGGCCTACATCGCAACACACAGGACAGCACCTGTAATGAAAGAATAAGAAGGACAGCGGTAAACACCGCAACACACAGGACAGCACCTGTAATGTTTGAATAAGAAGGGCAGCGGCCTACACCACAACACACAGGACAGCACCTGTAATGTAAGAATAAGAAGGGCAGCGGCCTACACCACAACACACAGGACAGCACCTGTATTGTAAGAATAAGAAGGGCAGCGGCCTACATCACAACACACAGGATAGCACCTGTAATGTAAGAATAAGAAGGGCAGCGACCTACACCGCAACACACAGGACAGCACCTGTAATGTAAGAATAAGAAGGGCAGTGGCTACACCACAACACACAGGATAGCAACTGTAATGTAAGAATAAGAAGGGCAGCGGCCTACACCACAACACACAGAACAGCACCTGTAATGTAAGAATAAGAAGGGCAGCGGCGTACACCACAACACACAGGACAGCACCTGTAATGTAAGAATAAGAAGGGCAGCGGCCTACATCACAACACACAGGACGGCCTATATCACAACACACAGGATAGCACCTGTAATGTAAGAATAAGAACGGCAGTGGCCTACACCACAACACACAGAACAGCACCTGTAATGTAAGAATAAGAAGGGCAGCGGCCTACACCACAACACACAGGACAGCACATGTAATGTAAGAATAAGAAGGGCAGCGGCCAACATCACAACACACAGGACAGCACCTGTAATGTAAGAATAAGAAGGGCAGCGGCCTACATCACAACACACAGGACAGCACCTGTAATGTAAGAATAAGAAGGGCAGCGGCCTACACCACAACACACTGGACAGCACCTGTAATGTAAGAATAAGAAGGGCAGCGGCCTACACCACAACACACAGGACAGCACCTGTAATGTAAGAATAAGAAGGGCAGCGACCTACACTGCAACACACAGGACAGCACCTGTAATGTAAGCATAAGAAGGGCAGCGGCCTACACCGCAACACACAGGACAGCACCTGTAATGTAAGAATAAGAAGCGCAGCGGCCTACACCACAACACACAGGACAGCACCTGTAATGTAAGAATAAGAAGGACAGCGGCCTACATCACAACACACAGGACAGCACCTGTAATGTAAGAATAAGAAGGGCAACGGTCTATACCACAACACACAGGACAGCACCTGTAATATAAGAATAAGAAGGGCAGCGGCCTACACCACAACACACAGGACAGCACCTGTAATGTTAGAATAAGAAGGGCAGCGGCCTACACCACAACACACAGGACAGCACCTGTAATGTAAGAATAAGAAGGGCAGCGGCCTACACCACAACACCCAGGACAGCACCTGTAATGTAAGAATATAAAGTGCAGCGGCCTTCACCACAACACACAGGACAGCACCTGTAATGTAAGAATAAGAAGGACAGCGGACTACACCACAACATACAGGACAGCACCTGTAATATAACAATAAGAAGGGCAGCGGCATACACCACAACACACAGGACAGCACCTGTAATGTAAGAATAAGAAGGACAGCGGCCTACATCACAACACACAGGATAGCACCTGTAATGTAAGAATAAGAAGAACAGCAGCCTACATCACAACACACAGGACAGCACCTGTAATGTAAGAATAAGAAGGGCAGTAGCCTACATCACAACACACAGGACAGCACCTGTAATGTAAGAATAAGAAGGGCAGTAGCCTACACCACAACCCACAGGACTGCACCTGTAATGTAAGAATAAGAAGGGCAGCGGTCTACACCACAACACACTGGACAGCACCTGTGAAAAGGAATTTAAGAAGGGCAGCGCCCTACTTCACAACACACAGGACAGCACCTGTAAAAAAATATATTTTTTTGGGCAGCAGCCCCTTGACAGACAGGAGCACAGCACCCTTGTGCACCTATGCCAATAACAGGTGTGGCTAACACGCACACAAAATTTTTTTTTTCATTTTTTATGAACACTGGGGTTGAACCCCCAAAAGAAACAGCTACACAGCACCCCTTTGCACCTACACTGATGACAGGTGTGGCTAACACGCACACGGAAATTATTATTTTTTTTTTTGGGAGCACTGGGGGTAAACCCCTGAAAGAGGCAGCAACACAACACCCCTTCGCACCTACACTGATGACAGGTGTGGCTAACAGGCACACAGAAATTTTTTTATTTATTTTTTTCTCACTGGGGGTGGGTGAAGAGCACCCCTGAAGGACAGAGCACCCCCTGGATAACACAGCACTACAGCCAGCATCAGGAACAGCTCCCAGCTCCCAGCTCCCTCCCTCTTCACAGTAGCCAGCTCCTATGTATTGTATATGGACTGAAGTGGACTTGGATTAGACAACAGTAGCCTGCCAGCCAGCCCCTATGGTCAGCGTTAGCAACAGCTCCCAGCTCCCTCCCTCTTAACAGTAGCCAGCCAGCCACTCCAGTATGTAATGTATATATTATACAGTGACACAACGTTCAAGTACTAAACAACAGATCCCAGCTCCCTCCCTCTGTACGCTCCACAGCCAGAATGAAAAATGGCGGCAATCGCAGGACCTTTTATAGAATCCAAACCCCGCAAGAATCCGACAGTGGGATGATGACGTTTTGCTTCAATTTCAGTTCCGAGCCAGGTGGGAAAATCCGAGCCTAACTCGGTTCTTGGCTCGGATCGGGGTGGTTTGGGGGGTTCGGATTTCGGAAATCCAAACCCGCTCATCCCTATTAATAAAATGTCCCCACAGTAGAGCCTCAGCCTTCACTTTATTGCCCCAGTTAATAATATGGCCCATAGTAAAGCTTCAGTTGCCCCACAGTAGTGCATCAGTTAATGATATGCCCCCACAGTAGAGCCCCAGTTAATGATATACCCCCACAGTAGAGCCTCAGTTAATGATATACCCTCACAGTAGTGCCCCAGTTAAATAAATGTCCCCACAGTAGCGCTCCAGTTAATTTTATGCTCCCACAGTAGTGCCCAAAATAATGACATGCCTCCACAGTAGTGCATCAGTAGATCCCTAGTTAATGACATGCCCTCACAATAGAGCATCCGTTAATTATATGCCCCCACAGTAGTGCCCCAGTTAATTATATGCCCCCACAGTAGAGCTCCAGCTAATGATATGCCCCCACAGTAGAGCCCCACTTAATGATATCTCCTCACAGTAGTGCCCAGTTAATAATATGTCCACACAGTAGAGCCTCAGTTAATGATAAGCCTTCACAGTAGTGGCCCAGTTAAACATATGCCCCCACAGTAGTGCCCCAGTTAATGATATGACCCCACATTAGAGCCCCAGTTAATTTTATGTCTCCACAGTAGTGACACAGTTAACAATTTTGCCCATGCAGTATTGTCCCAGTTATTTACATGTCCCCAGAGTAGTGCACCAGTTAATAACATGCCCCACAGTAGTGCCTTAGTTAATAATATGCCCACGTAGTAGTACCCCAGTTAATTATATGTATCCACAGTAGGGCTACAGTTAATAATATGCCCATGCATTAGTGCCACAGTTATTTATATGTCCTCACATTAGTGCCTATTATTAATATGTCCTCACAGTAGTGCCACAGTTAATTATATGCCCACATACCGTAGAAGTGCCCCAGTTAATGAAATTTCCACACAGTAGTGCCCCAGTTAATAATATTCCCCCACAGTAGTGTCACAGTTAATAAAATATCTCCACAGTTTTTTGCCCTAGTTATTATACCCCCACAATATTTGCCCCAGTTAATGACATGCCCCCTGAGTAGAGCCCCAGTTAATGATATGCCTTCACAGTAGAGTCCCAGTTAATGATATGCCCCCACAGTAGTGCCATACGTAATAATATGCCCCCACAGTAGAGCCTCAGTTAATGATATGCTCCCACAGTAGAGCCTCAGTTAATGACATGCCTAAACAGTAGAGCCCCAGTTAATGATATGGCCCAACAATAGTGCCCCAGATAATGATATGCCCCCACAGTAGTGCCCCAGTTAATGATATGCCCCCACAGTAGTGCCCCATTTCATTATATACCCCCACAGTAGACCCCTAAGTTAATTTTATGACACACACAGTGGTACCACATTTAAAGATATGCCCCCACAGTAGTTCCCCAGTTAATGATATGCCCCACAGTAGTTCCCCAGTTAATTATATGACCCAACAGTGCTGCTATAGTTAGTGATATGCCCCCACAGTAGAGCCTCAGTTAATGATATGCCCCCACAGTAGTCCTCCAGTTAATTATATGCCCCCACAGTAGAGCTCCAGTTAGTATTATACTTCCACAGTAGTACCCATGTTAATGACATGCCTCCACAGTAGTGCATCAGTTAATTATATGCCTCCGCAGTAGATCCCTAGTTAATGACATGCCCCCACAGTAGTGCCCCAGTTAGTTATATTCCATCACAGTAGAGTCCCCAGTTAATGATATGCCCCTACAGTAGTGCCAAAGTTAATAATATGCCCATGCAGTAATGCCCCAGTTAATGATATGTCCCCACATTAGTGCCACAGTTAATAATATGCCCACATAGTATTGCCCCAGTTATTTTTTTGTCCCCACAGTAGTGCCACAGTTAACAATATGCCAATGTAGTAGAGCCCCAGTTAATTACATGTCCCCACAGTAGTGCTTCAGTTAATAACATCTCCCCACAGTAGTGCCTTAGTTAATAATATGCCCACATAGTAGTGCCCCAGTTACTTAAATGTACCCACAGTAGTGCCACAGTTAATAATATGCCCATGCATTAGTACCCTAGTTATTAGTATGTCCTCACAGTTGTGCCACAGCTAATAATATGCCCATGTACAGTAGTAGTGCCCCAGTTATGGATATGCCTCCATGGTAGTGCCCCAGTTAATGATATGCCCCCACAGTAGAGTCCCAGTTAATGATATGCCCCCATAGTAGAGTCCCAGTTATCTTTATGCCCTCACAGTAGTGCCTTAGTTAATTATATGCCCTATAGTAGAGCTCCTGTTTATATTTTGCCTCCACAGTAGATCCACAGTTAATGACATGCCCCCACAGTTGTGCCCCAGTTAATAATATGTCTCCACAGTATTTTCCCCAGTTAATAATATACCCCCACAGATTTTCCCCAGTTATTGAAATGACCATGCTGTAGTGCCCCAGTTAATGATATGTTTTTTTTTTTTTATTAGCCTCTAATCGAATTTATATTTATTTTAAGACAGGTATTGCTAGATGAAAGGACTCAGTTGGCTGGAGTGAAGAGTTTTATAAGAAAATATTTTATTACCCATAGTGAAATTTATATTTATATTGTAATTTAATTTTATTTATTTTATTTTTTATATTTTTTATTTTTAGAAAAAAAATCTTTATTTGTTTTATTTTTTTTATAAAATTTATTTTTATAGAAAAAAATCTATTTATTTATATAGTTTATTTTTATACAAAAAAATTCCATAAATATGATAACAAGCACACAAGACCTGCTAGCTTGATATCTAGAGAGGCAGACAAATCCTTCAAACTATGGGGCCAAATGTAATAGGATGATAGTTTAGAAAATGTGAGAGTTTAGCAGTAAAGACTTTTTATCTTCAAACAAGTTTTATCTTCAAAATGGGAAAACATCTGGAGTTTAAATCATGAGTTTTTTTAGTCTAAAAACATGCAAGTTTGCATGTTCAGGTGCTGATTGTAAGACCCTGGGGGAAGCGGTTACAGGTGAAAGTGGTAGGAGCATGGGAGAAGCAGTTACAGGTGCTGATTGGCAAGAACCTGGGAGAAGCAGTTACAGGTGCTGATGGTAGGAACATGGGAGAAGCAATTATACTGTAGGTGCTAATGGTAGGAGCATGGGATAAGCAGTTACAGGTCCTGATGGCAGTAGCATGAGAGAAGCGGTTACAGGTGCCGGTGGTAGGAGCATGGAAAAAGTGATTATAGGTGCTGATGGTGGGACCTTGGGAGAAGCGGTTACAGGTGTTGATGGTAAGAGCCTGGAAGAAGCGGTTACAGATGCTGATGGAAGGAGCATTGGAGAAGCAATTACAGGTGCTGATGGTTGAAGCCTTGGAGAACCAGTTACAGCTGCTGATGGTAGGAACATGTGAGAAGCGGTTATAGGTGCTAATGGTAGGAGCATGGAAGAAGCAGTTACAAGTGCTAATGGTTGAAGCCTTGGAGAAGCAGTTACAGGTGCTGATGGTAGGAACATGGGAGAAGCAGTTAAACTATAGGTGCTAATGGTAGGAGCATGGGAGAATTAGTTACAGGTGCTGATGGCAGTAGCATGGGAGAAGCGGATACAGGTGCGGTGGTAGGAGCATGGGAGAAGTGGTTACAGGTGCCGGTGGTAGGAGCATGGGAGAAGTGACTATAGGTGCTGATGGTGGGACCATGGGAGAAGCGGTTATAGGTGCTGATGGTAGGAGCCTGGGAGAAGTGGTTACAGGTGCTGATGGTAGGAACTGAAAATGTTCTATTGTACTTAAAAGAGGAATCATCAAATGTCAAATTAATGTTTAATTATGCATGTATATGAGAGAAGTGATGATGATAGAAGTTCGAGTGTTCCTAGTATGGAGATTGTCCCTCAAGATAATATACAAGATTATTCTTCTTGTTTACGTATACTCATATCTACTGGACCCGGTATAGTTATCCTCAATGGTAATTTAGAAATATGCCAAGGTTCCGATTCCCTCTATATAGAATTTCTATAGATCAGATCCATTCACAGCATCATTCTTAAGTATGTTAATGAATGGTTAGGAGTCTCTAATGAAAAATGATATCAGTTCATGATGTAAATTCACACAATTATATATTTTCTTAAAATGCAGCTTCTCATTCTTCCTTCATATTCTTATTAAAGGCTGATGTTCCTTCATGGGAGGTAATTACTATATACTGCACCCAGTGTTCTCTGGAGGTCTCCCATACAGGTACTGACCAGGCCCAACTCTGCTTAGCTTCCAAGATCAGCCGAGATTGGGCATAACCAGTGAGGAATGACAGCATATTTAAATTTCTCCATGTCACCCACATCTTATTCGTCCGTCTTGTTAGCTGATGGAATTTCTTTTTTGGTGAATGATGTTCAAATGATGAGAGAAACTCTGAGTATTCCTAATATGGAGATTGTCCTTCAGGATAGTATTCAAGATGATTCTTCTTGCTTATGTGTAATCATATCCACTGAACCCGGTATTCCCCGGAGGTCCCCCTCCCAAGTACTAGTCGGGCCCAACTATGTAGGAATTCCAAAGTTACATTTGGGCTTCTACATAGTGGTATAGCAGTGGACTTAAGCTTATAACTCTTCTTCTTGTCCAAAAGTATTAAAGGAACGGGGCTATTTCATAGCTTACATTAAAACCTGACGGAGATAAAGTGTTCAGTTCAAAGATCCAGTACATCTCTCTACTGGATAGTAAATTACTGAGGTCACCTCCTCTTTGACCCAACGTGAGATGTTCAATGGCTTTATAAGTCAATCTTCTGGGTTTGAGTTATGTTTGGTGGAAAAGTATTTTGATACTATATGTCCTTCTACTTTATTTTTGATATTTCTAATATGTTTTTTAATTCTATTCTTTAACGTTCTTTTGTTTTTTCCTACATATTTGTACCCACATGTGCATTCTAAAAGGTAGATGATTGAAGTAGAGTTGCAATTCATAAATTATTTCATCTTATACTCCTTCATTCTTTTGGAATTCCAAAAGAGCGAAGGAGTATAAGATGAAAGACGGGAACTGGATATTGAGACCAATTGCTTCTTATTGAGTTCCTTGCAGGGGGTATAAAAGTACAGACCCCTTAATCAAACACTACTCCCTTGATGAAGTCTTGAAAGGACGAAACGCGTTGGTGCCTGTTGTTTTATGCCTGCCACATCAACTATTAAGTCTCTACCTCAGATAAGCTGCTTTTCCTATAATTCCTTTATTTTGTTTTTAAAATTCCTTTCCAATGTTATATGTATGTATTATCTTGCCTTTATTAGGCAAGTGATGTTTTTATTTATTTTTAGACTGCTTTATTAAATTTTGTCTATATTTTATTTTAAAGTCTATTTATTGCACGTAACTTTAGCTGAATTTACACGCCTTCACACTTTAACAAAATAAGTGAAGTATTTTTTGTATGTATACACTCTATTAGTGATTGCACTTTATTCATGTATATACTAGGGGTGAGCGGGTTCGGATTTCTGAAATCCGAACCCCCCCGAGCCCCCCCAATCCGAGTCCGATCCGAGTCAGGCTCGACTTTTCCCGCCTGACTCGGATCTGAAATCGAGGCAAAACGTCATCATCCCATCTTCCGAGTCTCGCGGGTTTTGGATCCTATATAAGGTACCAGCGTCGGCGCCATTTTCTCACTCGGCTGTGGACAGTGAAGAGGGAGGGTGGGAGTTAGGGCTGTGTAGTGTACTGTAGTGTAGTGCTGCTGTTGTCCACTACTTCAAAGTCCATAGGGGCTGGCTGTGTTGTGCTGTACTGCTGTTGTTAATAGGGGCTGTGTCCACTACTTCAAAGTCCATAGGGGCTGGCTGGACTGTGTTGTGCAGTCAGTTCTCCATAGGGGCTGTGTCCACTCCAAAGTCCTGTGCAGTGTCCCAGTCCTAAAGGGGTGCTGTAGTGTTGTCCAGGGGGTGCTCTGTCCATCAGGGGTGCTCCCCCCAAGTGCTAAAAAAATTATATATTTTCTGTGTTTGTGAATTGTGTGCGCAGTAGCCGCACGTGCATCAACAAAGTAGTGCCAAGCGTGCGCCTGTGTCATAAGTAAAGGGCCGGCTGGCTTGACCGTTAAAGGGTGCTGTAACCCCCAAAGTACACTCCAGTCCAAACCAAAAAAAAAATTATTTTCTGTGTTTGTGAATTGTGTGCGCAGTAGCCGCACGTGCATCAACAAAGTAGTGCCAAGCGTGCGCCTGTGTCATAAGTAAAGGGCCGGCTGGCTTGACCGTTAAAGGGTGCTGTAACCCCCGAAAGTACACTCCAGTCCAAACCAAAAAAAAAATTATTTTCTGTGTTTGTGAATTGTGTGCGCAGTAGCCGCATGTGCATCAACAAAGTAGTGCCAAGCGTGCGCCTGTGTCATAAGTAAAGGGCCGGCTGGCTTGACCATTAAAGGGTGCTGGAACCCCCAAAGTACACTCCTGTCCAAACCAAAAAAAAAATTATTTTCTGTGTTTGTGAATTGTGTGCGCAGTAGCCGCACGTGCATCAACAAAGTAGTGCCAAGCGTGCGTCTGTGTCATAAGTAAAGGGCCGGCTGGCTTGACCGTTAAAGGGTGCTGTAACCCCCAAAGTACACTCCAGTCCAAACCAAAAAAAAAATTATTTTCTGTGTTTGTGAATTGTGTGCGCAGTAGCCGCTCGTGCATCAACAAAGTAGTGCCAAGCGTGCGCCTGTGTCATAAGTAAAGGGCCGGCTGGCTTGACCATTAAAGGGTGCTGTAACCCCCGAAAGTACACTCCAGTCCAAACCAAAAAAAAAATTATTTTCTGTGTTTATGAATTGTGTGCGCAGTAGCCGCACGTGCATCAACAAAGTAGTGCCAAGCGTACGCCTGTGTCATAAGTAAAGGGCTGGCTGGCTTGACCGTTAAAGGGTGCTGTAACCCCCAAAGTACACTCCAGTCCAAACCAAAAAAATAAATTTTTTCTGTGTTTGTGAATTGTGTGCGCAGTAGCCGCACATGCATCAACAAAGTAGTGCCAAGCGTGCGCCTGTGTCATAAGTAAAGGGCCGGCTGGCTTGACCGTTAAAGGGTGCTGAAACCCCCAAAGTACACTCCAGTCCAAACGAAAAAAAAAAATTATTTTCTGTGTTTGTGAATTGTGTGCGCAGTAGCCGCACGTGCATCAACAAAGGAGCAGCGCCAAGCGTGCGCCTGTGTCCCATAAGTAAAGAGCCGGCTGGCTCATTTCTTAAGGCTGGTGTAACCCACAAAGTGCAATACTCTCCAGCAAAAATAAAAAAATATTTTCTGTGTTTAGCCGCACGTATATATCAAATCGATATAACATAAATGGAGGACCAAACTTTCTCAGATAAAAATAAAATAGAGAAAGATCAAGAACCACTTCCTCCTAGTGCTGAAGCTGCTGCCACTAGACGATAACATGCCATCAACGTCGTCTGCCAAGGCCGATGCCCAATGTCATAGTAGAGGGCACATACAATCCCAAATGACAAAGTTCAGGAAAATGACCTTGAAAAAAACATTTAAATCAGCTGAAGAGAAATGTAAACTTGCCAATATGCCATTTACGACACGGAGTGGCAAGGAACGGCTAAGGTCGATCCCTAGTATGTTCATGACTAGTGGTTCAGCTTCACATGACGATGGAAGCCCTCCTCCCACTAAAAAAATCAAAAGAGTTAAGCTGGCAAAAGCACAGCGAAGAACTGTGCTTTCTAAGAAGATATCACAAATCCCCAAGGAGAGTCCAAGTGTGGTGGTGGTTGCGATGCCTGACCTTCCCAGCACTGGACGGGAAGAGGTGGCTCTTTCCACCATTTGCACGCCCCCTGCAAGTGCTGAAAGGAGAACCCACAGTCCACTTGCTGATATGCAAATTGAAGATGTCACTGTTGAAGTACAACAGGATGAGGATACTGGTGTAGCTGGCGCTGAGGAGGAAGTTGGCGAGGAGGATTCTGATGGTGATGTGGTTTGTTTAAATCAGGCTCCGGGGGAGACAGTTGTTGTCCGTGGGATGAAAAAGCCCATCACGGTCATGCCTGGGCAGAAGACCAAACATTCCACCTCTTTGGTCTGGCAATATTTCTATCCAAATCTGGACAACAACTGTCTTGCCATATGTACCATATGTAAAGGTGAAATAAGTAGGGGTAGGGACGTCAACCACCTAGGAACATCCTCCCTTATACGGCACCTGCAGCGCGTTCATAAAAAGTTACTGTCAAGTTCAGAAACTTTGGCTAAGACCGTAAGCAGTCCAGGGACACCTAAATCCCGTTGTCCTGTTGTATCCAAGCGCCTGCAAACCACACCGTCAACTCCCTCCTCGTCAATTTCCTCCTTAGTCAGGATCAGAAGTAGTCCTGCAGGCCATGTCACTAGCATGACTGACTCTCCTATCCGGGATTCCTCCGAAGGATCCTGCATTGCTACGCCTACTGCTGCCGCTGCTGCTGTTGCTACTGCTGGGAGTCGTTCATCATCCCAGAGAGGAAGTAGGAACACCACTACTTTTACTAAACAATTGACCCTCCAACAGTCCTTAGCGAGGAGGATGAAGTGCGACAGCAGTCATCCTGAAGCAAAACGTATAACTGAGGCCTTGACTGCTATGTTGGTGTTAGACGTGCGTCCGGTATCCGCCATTAGTGCAGTGGGATTTAGACAATTGATGGAGGTAGTGTGTCCCCGGTTCCAAATCCCGTCTAGATTCCACTTCACTAGGCAGGCGATACCGAGACTGTACAGAAACGTCAGAAAAAGTGTCCTCAGTGTCCTGAAAAATGCCATTGTACACAATGTCCACTTAACCACGGACATGTGGACAAGTGGAACAGGGCAGACTAAGGACTATATGACTGTGACAGCCCACTGGGTAGATGTATCACCTTACGCAGCAACAGCAGCAGCGTCACCAGTAGCAGCATCTCAGAAACGCCAGCTCGTTACAAGGCAGGCTACGCTGTGTATCACCGGTTTCAGTAAGAGACACACCGCCGACAACCTCTTAGAGAAACTGAGGGAAATCATCGCCCAGTGGCTTACCCCACTTAGACTCTCCTGGGGATTTGTGATATCTGACAATGCCACCAATATTGTGCGGGCATTACATCTGGGCAAATTCCAGCACGTCCCATGTTTTGCTCACACAATAAACTTGGTGGTGCAGAATTTTCTGAAAAGCGACAGGGACGTGCAGGAGACGCTTTGGGTGGCCCGAAAAATTTCTGGCCACTTTCGCCATTCAGCGACTGCGTGCCGAAGACTGGAGCGCCAGCAAACACTCTTGAACCTGCCCCGCCATCACCTGAAGCAAGAGGTTGTGACGCGGTGGAACTCAACCCTCTATATGCTTCAGAGGATGGAGGAGCAGCAAAAGGCCATACAAGCCTATACATCCACCTATGACATAGGCAAAGGAGGGGGTATGCACCTGACTCAAGCACAGTGGAGAATGATTTCCGTGTTGTGCAAGGTTCTCCAGCCCTTCGAACTTGCCACACGTGAAGTCAGTTCAGACACTGCCAGCTTGAGTCAGGTCATTCCCCTCATCAGGCTTTTGCAGAAGCAGCTGGAGAAAGTGAAGGAGGAGCTAAGACGGAGCGATTCTGCTCGGCATGTGGGACTTGTGGATGAAGCCCTTCATTCGCTTTGCCAGGATTCCAGGGTGGTCAATCTGTAGAAATCAGACCACTACATTTTGGCTACCATGCTCGATCCTAGGTTTAAAGCCTATGTGGTGCCTCTCTTTCCGGCCGACACAAGCCTGCAGAGGTGCAAAGACCTGCTGGTGAACACACTGTCAGCTGAAGCGGAACGTGACACGTCAACGGCTCCTTCTTCATTTTCTCCCGCAACTGGGGCTGCCAGGAAAAAACTTAGGTATCCTAAGCAACCCGCTGGCTGTGATGCAGGGCAGGCAGGACCATGTTTGGACATCTGGTCCGGACTGAAGGACCTGGCAACAATTTCTGACATGTCTACTGTCACTGCATATGATACTGTCACCATTGACAGAATGGTGGAGGATTACATCGGTGACAGCATCCAAGTAGGCATGTCAGACAGTCCACACCTGTACTGGCAGGAAAGAGAGGCAATTTGGAGGCCCCTGTACAAACTGGCTCTATTTTACCTGAGTTGCCCCCCCTCCAGTGTGTACTCCGAAAGAGTGTTTAGTGCAGCCGGGAACCTTGTCAGCGAAAGGCGTAGGAGGTTGCTTCCACAGAATGTGGAGAAGATGATGTTCATCAAAATTAATTATCAGCTCTTCCAGGGAGACCAGCCTCCAGAAGGTACAGAGGGACCTGTGGTGGTGGATTCAAGTGGGGACGAGTTAATACTTTGTGAGGATGAGGATGTACACACTGAAGAGGGTGAGGAATCGGTGGATGAGGAGGATGAGGATGACATCTTGCCTCCGTAGAGCCAGTTTGTGCAGGGACACATTAATTGCCAGCTTGTTTTGTGGGGGCCCAAACGAACCAATCATTTCAGCCACAGTTGTGTGGCAGACCCTGGCGCTGAAATGATTAGTTTGTTAAAGTGTGCATGTCCTGTTTATACAACATAAGGGTGGGTGGGAGGGCCCAAGGACAATTCTATCTTGCACCTCTTTTTTTTCTTTGCATTATGTACAGTTTGGGGCCTAGTTTTTCTAACTGCCATCCTGTCTGCCACTGCAGTATCACGCCTAGATGGGTCACGTGTTTGTGCCACCCACTCGTGTCGCTTAGCATAGTCATCCAGCTACCTCGGTGCAACCTTTTGGACATTAAAACACTATTGTGAGGTGTGAGGTGTTCAGAATAGACTGGAAATGAGTGGAAATTAAGGTTATTGAGGTTAATAATAGCATAGGAGCAGAAAAACCTACAAATTCTGTGATTTTAGCTGTTTTTATGCTTTTTTTAAAAAAAATACAGATCCAAAACCCAGAACCCAAAACACGGAAGGGTGGTTTTGGCAAAACCAATCCAGATCCAAAACACGAAGAAAGATCCAGATCCAAAACCAAAACACAAAACACGAAAAGTGGCCGGTGCACACCCCTAGTATATACACACAAGAACTGATATTGCACAGTTCTGCATTTAATTTTGCACATTTAGCACTTGCACTTTAGTTGTAAATACTCTATATCTATACACACACATGTGTATAGTGATTGTTTTTTCAAAAAGACATTATTTATAATCTGCTAGCCAGTCGCTCCAAAGTCAACATCTATGTACAACTATATATATATATATATATATATATATATATATATATACAGTATATTTATGTATATATATATATATATATATATATATACTAATACAAAGAAAACTGCTGCACTCCACGTTTAGATCAGCAAAAACATCTAGTATTGGAAATCACAGCTGATGTTTCAGAGCACACTGCTCTTTTTTCAAGGCAGCTAAATACATAGAGTAGATAAGCAAACAATGTGATACAAACAAGTCTTACCTTATAAAGGCAGGTTGGATCACTGAACTGTAGTAGGCCAGGGTAGCGCGGGTGCACGACAGAGCCGGGGTGTGACCGCATTACTATGGCAACTGGTCCGATAATAAACACGTCTCCCCTGTGTGCAAAACAGACCAAAGTGATAGAAGATTACGAAACAGCATATATATGTACATACTCTTCACTAGAGTATATATAAGCTACAGTATAAGGGAGCAGAAAACAATCCTTCTGTATATGGGATGGATTGTGTCACCGGAGGCAATATATCAGAATAGATATGACTGGCACTGTGCGGATCTACCCACAGCCAGTCCTTGCATCCATTTTATATACTGTAAAAACATTTCAATGACAGGTCTAAAAACGTACAGTAGGGCTAGGTACCTGATCAATTCTGTTAGTTCTACAGAGGAGCCTGGAAAACATGGTCTGCGCACTGGTAGCTCAGAGTGAAAAAAAAGGTCAATTAATAATAGAATTCCAATTAATTTTTTCATCAAGTCCGTGTGGAAAATTTAACTGGAAGATCCATCTAGTATCCAATCTTAACAATTTGTTATATCTGTCCCCACCATGCATATGTTTAAGGGACGCAAGGGTATGTCCTTGTTCCAAAAAGTGGATCTGATCTGAAATCTTCCAACAAAGAGCCAATTCAATCTCTGATCGGTGCAACGCCATTCTCTTCCTTATGGTGTGAGTGGTTTTGCCCACGTAATAGTATCCACAGGGGCAGAAGATGATGTATATGACATGTGTGGACAGACAGTTCAAAACAAACTGGATGTTATAGAATTTATCTTTGCACAATGTTTAAACAAGCTGCCCGTGATCGTGTATTGACACGTTGTGCAATGGAGGTATTTAGAGTTAGATTTTTTAGATTCCGCGAAATTGGTAATGTCCGTATGGATGGTCATGTCCCTAATATTGCATCCCCTGGTGAAACATGCCATCGGTTTCTTACTATGGGGGCTAGCTAAATTTTTTTCAGAGGCTAAAATTAGCCATAAAGCCTTACTGGCTCGTTGCACCACTAGACTTGACGATTGAAGCTGTAATTTCCACGTGATGACCTTCATCTTCTTCTGGGCCACCGGATTTAACAGATGTACCCTAAGAGTTTGGAGAACTTCATCTTTCTGGAGGCTTAATAAGGATAAGTCATAACCCCAGACTACAAATTTGTCTATCATTTTCCTTGCAAGTTTGTAATGGATCACTGGATATTCTAGCCACGCTGAACATCTGCAACTTCAGAAGGCCTGTTTTCAATGGCTTGGGGTGGTGGCTACAAGCCAGTAGCAATGTATTCCTATCTGGTGCTTTACTGTAGACTCCCGTATGAATTTTCCCCTCATTAAAACTTGGACGTCAAGATAATTCATAGTAGATGTACTATGCTGGTATGTCAGTCTGATGAGTCGGAAGTGTTGATTTTAGACATCAAGTCAACAAAAAGATGTTCACAAAACTTATTGATTTTCTGCCACTCAAACTTCAAAAAGCAGTGAAATTATGATCATTAAGGCTGACGCCTTAATGGACATGTTCCTTGCGCAATAGAGATATGGTATGCCATCACACCCTGTGGTTAACTGCAGATTCAACACTCTCACAGAATGAGATTGCTGTCACTCAAAAAATGGTGGAGTTGCTAATTCACAGAATTGTGTGCTCATTGGAATGCACAAATGCAGCCTTAATGGGACATGTGAAAATGTAACGTTTTTTGTCTATGGAATTTCATAGCTTTTTAAAAATTTGTTAACTATCAGGGCTTGGATGAGCAAACCGGGTCACCTGCAGGGGAGAAGCGCAACAAAATGGTACACTAATGCAGGTGGAAGAGGGGACAGCACACAGGAGGTTGGTTTGGGAGGTGCAGAGTGCGAGATGGCTGTAGGCATGTGGGG
Source organism: Taudactylus pleione (assembly GCA_031769625.1). Classification (NCBI taxonomy): domain Eukaryota; kingdom Metazoa; phylum Chordata; class Amphibia; order Anura; family Myobatrachidae; genus Taudactylus; species Taudactylus pleione. The sequence goes on from JAUIMM010001601.1 coordinate 1,342,590, forward strand.
TAGCGGCAGCAGTGGTGGTGCAGAGCAGTGGCAGCGGTGCAGTGCAAAAAGGGCATCAGTGGATGACAGAGGGCTCACTGGTAGTGTGTATGCACCTGAGAAAATCAAATCAATAAGTCACAGATGCACGAATGCAGCAGTGAGATCCGTCTGCGCATCTGTTAAAAATTGAATGTAAGAAAAAAAAAGGCCTAGCCCCGCCCCCTAGAAGACAACTAGCACCAGGCTTTGGAGCCCCAGTACTGGTTGTGCTAAATACAGGGGACAAACGATGTAGAGGTCCCCCGTATTAAGCAGAACCAGGGTTTTCAGAACCAGTCCTGGTTGCCAAAATACTGAGGACAAATGACGTAGGGGTCCCCCGTATTTAGTGCAACCAGCACAGGGCTCTGAGCCGGTCCTGGTTTTGGAAATACAGGGGGGAAAAATGCGTAGGGCCCCCCTGTATTTACCAGAACCAGCACTGGACTCCTTCTAGCGGGGGGGGGGGTGATGCCACAGCCAGGGGAGCCCTTTTACCGGGTCCCCCAGCTGCAGCATCATCCCTGACCGCTAGTCAGCCTAGCAGGCCGAGGATCCCTGGGGAGCTGGGGGCCCCCCAATAAGCCCACCCCAGGCCCAGGCTGATAGCCTGGGGCTATCCCCAGCACACCTGGGTGGTGGGTGCTGGGTTGATTGTGTTGTGTGGTGCATATAAAAATATAAATATTGTCTTTTGCAGTAGTAGTACAGGCCCCTGCAGGCATCCCCGCATACTGGTACTTGGAGAACCACAAGTACCAGCAGGCGGGGCATTAAGGGCCTGTTGGCACCTATAGTACCCCTGCAAAAAAAATTAAAAAATAAAACAAGACACCGTTTTTGAAAGTATTTTATTATGCCGCACCTTCACCTGTGGGGCGGCAGCCTTTAAGCTCTTTTACATGGGTGCCGCTCCCCCAGGACTTCTACGGCATCTTCACCTGGAGCACGGCGGCCATTAAGTTCTTTTGCGTGGCCGCCGCCCATCCAGGGCTTCTGCTGCGTCTTCATGCTTCAGCTGGTCTCTCCAGCTCCCCGGCTGATGACTGAATGGATGAGCCTCGCACTGGCTATAGTTAGGCCAGCCAAGGGTTCGGGGTGATGATGTCGCAAGCCATGATTGGCTCATGGTGGCCATCTTTGAATTTCAAAAATGGAGCTGAGGCGCCATTTTTGAAAAGGGCACACTCGGTTCTCACCATTGAAGTCAATGGTGAGAACAGCTCATTGGCTGAGAGGCGGAAGGCTCGCCTCTCTCAGCCAATGAGTGCTTCGCACTGGTATTCCTGTACTGAAATCCCGGTCGGAGCTGTATTCGGGAAAGTAGTGTTCTTAGAGAACACTACTAATGTGCGAGGGTCCGTGTATCTCGTTTTTTTTTTGCCAAGGCCCTGGATTGTGTGAAGAGAACCTGATCCACACATAGGAGGAGGTAAGTATGGAATTTTTATTACAGGTACTCCCCATTGGATTACCTACTGGAGACGAGGACAGATTGGCTTTAGGGATACTAGGTGAGTATGTGAGATAGTGTGAGCATGTGTGAGTACATGTGTGTGTGCATGTATGTTTTAATAAAATTGTACTTTTCTACGGTGTGTTGTGTGTTTTTTTTAATATTGCTTTTGCTGTTAAACGAAAGGTACCAGCAAGCAGGGGAGGCTTGCTGGGAAGTGTAGTTCCACAGCATAAGACAATATTTATATTTTCATATGCACCACACTTACATAATCAACCCAGCACCCACCGCCCAAGGGTGCTGGGGATAGCCCTGGGCTGTCAGCCTGGGCCTGGGGTGCCCTGAGAAGGGTGAACCCTTTATTGGGGGGGTCCCCAACTCCCCAGGGATCCCCAGGCTGGGCTGACTAGCGGTCAGGGGTGACGCTGTGGCTGGGGGCCCCGGTGAAAGGGCTCCCCTGTCTGTGGCATCACCCCGCGCTAGAAGTTGTCCGGTGCTGGTTCAGGTAAATTCAGGGGGATCCTACGCATTTTTTCCCCCTGTATTTCCAGAACCAGGACCGGCTCAGAGACCTGTGCTGGTTGCGCTAAATACGGGGGACCCCTACGTCATTTGTCCCCCATATTTTGGAAATCAGGACTGGTTCTGAAAAACCTGGTGTTGGTTATGCTTAATATGGGGGACCCCTAAGTCATTTGTCCAGTATTGGCAAGCCCAAAGAAAGCTGATTAATTTTGCATAACTTACAAAATCTGGAGAGTGCATTCCTTTCATCATTTGATGGTACGACAACTATAATTCGGGACAAGCACCCTTGGAAAGCACCCCAGCAAAAAAACATATATGAGTGCGAGTGCTGGACCCCTGCTAATATATATATATATATATATATATATATAAAGCAAATATTATTTGACCCTGAGATTCCAGTTCATTACACTTGTGTATATATATTTTTTCTTTATATATATATATATATATATATATATATATATATGTATATATATATATATATATATATATATATACAGTATATACACAAATGTAATTAACTGGGATTTCAAGTTGAAATATATATGTATAGCTACTTTACACATATACTGTGTATATATATATATATATATATATATATATACATACACAATACAACACACATTATATATATATCTATATATACATAACGTTATTATACATTGGGACAAGACGGGAGGAGCACAGTGAAAAGAAGCCTTGGCGGGTGCCCACTCTCCGGCAGCTCTATTCTCTGCATCACCTCTGGATGATACCATCAAATCTTGTGAGACTGCACAGTTACTCTCTACAGTGAGTGAAGCTCCTCGGCGGCTGCTGTAACAGGGAAGGGAACAGCTGAGCAGTCGAGGAGGGGACTGCGGACCAGAGAGGATACAGCTAAATGCTGTGCTCTGGTTCTGGTTAGTTAATGTGGAGAAAAATATTTGGGGGCCACCTATGTGTGGGGCCCCATGACTGACGCCCCTGTCGCTCCGCCTATAATACGGGCCTGCACCTGCCAAATCTTTATCTACTGTACATACAGTATCCTTCCAATTCAAGTTTACCTTCTGCTGACAAGATCAGGTTCTGCATGTGTTTAAGGTCTCACTCTCCTAATTGAATTACAATCTAATTGACGAGATTTACTCAGACATCTACAAAAATTAGATAGTTCAGGCAATATGCTTGTAGTAGTTGCCACATATAAAATTGCTCCCACTGCTTGTCTGTACTGGTAAGAGATCATTTTCTCTTTCTAATGTTAGATATGATGCATCTATTGGTGATATCACACCTTTTGCTTCTGACATTGCAGACTGAGAATTGTACCAATTTTAGTAGGATGATTACTTCCATCTAGACCAGGGGTCTTCAAACTTGGCCATCCAGATAATATAATGTAACCAGCGCTATTCAAATATTATGTGAAAAATATACTATTAATATACAAACGAATGTGTCAGAAAATTACCATTTTATTCAACCTTAAAAAGACATTTGTATAAAAGCTAATAAAAGTAAATATTCAATCAAATCCAAACATCCTGTGGGTAATTAATGTCTCTCCTATATATAGATGGTATAGGACTGGCTCCCAAACTGACTGAATATCTGAACACAGCGATAATTACCAATTGATGGATTGAGTATAATCATGGTCTCCACATGACTACGGAGCTCTGATCACATGATTTCGCTAGTCACGTGACTGTAGATCTCCGATCATGTGATTGCACTAGTCCCGTAGTATGTGACGTGGTCCATCATTATAGGTTGCTTTGTTACCTGGCAACCACGGTGTTTATACGTGACGTGGTCCATCATCATGAGTTGCTTCGTTACCTGGCAACCACGATCTTTGTACAACATATCAATAACCGCTACTTTTTAGGGGATCATATTAGTTTTTATTATTCCCTATTAGTTAGAAACATTAGACATTTTATATATGGGCTATTTATATCCTGGATGTGGAGATTCCATAGCCACAACCTTTATATATGGATCGATCTCAATGTAATTTTCCTCATATCCTTTCAAGAAACAATCCATAACTTATATAGCATAGATCATTGTATATTATTTTTGTTTTTACATACACAATGTTCTGATTGGATATCTAGAATTCAGACAATAATAATCTCTTTATTTTATCTATTAGGTAAACTATTCATCATTCTCCGCATATATAAATATTTTAGTATATGACAAACATATATGTATACATATCAATACACATGTATACATATACATATATGTGTCTCTATTATCTCAGATAACATTTTTCCTCACTATATTTTAAGTGGATATATTGCTTCATTGTTCCAATAACTGAGATAGAGGGATAATCTGGATACATAAATAAAACAGATATGAGGTATATCGCCCTATATAACAGTTTGGTGGCAATTCTTTGAACCTTAAGGTTTATAGATATATGTATAAACACATGTAACATGATTATATATCATACTCAATATGGTGTACATAATGTACATTCGGTATTTATAAAATTCATTATAAGTCAAATTATATTGACCATTCTATTATTGTGCATCATAATAATTGCAACCCATACACTAAACCCTTAATGGTTAAAACCATATTGATTACATGCTTGATTTATCTACATACATTATCTAAATGGAGTATCTTTGATGGTAGACTTATATACTTCACCCAGAACATAAATAATTAGAAAACATATAAATTATCATGATCATACTGATCCTATATTATGGTATTCAGTTCAATGGTCTCATTTAAACCAACAGGATACAAGGAGTCAAACTGTAAAATCCAATAAGCTTCTTGGCGACAAAGATTAATATATCTATCTCCCCCTCTTTGTGTATGGGGGATCGATTCCAAACCTATGATTGAAAGGCATGTAGGATCACTTGCATGTACCTTAGTGTAGTGTCTAGGAATACTATGGTTAGTACATTGTTTTAAAATGTTTCTTCTATGCTCCATAAAGCGTGTACGTAAAGGTCTTGTAGTTCGGCCCACATATTGTAGGCCACATCCACATCTAAGTAAATAAACAATGTATTTCGTATCACAATTCATGAAGCTTTTTAAAACATACTGATCTTTTTGTGTTGGTATAGATATGGTAATGGTTTTCCTATTCATATGAGAACACATGTGACATCTATTTTTACCGCATTGGCCCTCCAGATGCTGTGGAACTACACATCCCAGCATGCACTGCACATAGTTTTAGCATGCTGTTATATCAAAAAGGTGGCAGTGCATGCTGGGATGTGTAGTTCCACAGCAGCTGGATAGCCAAGTTTGAAGACCCCTGATCTAGACCATAGAGCAATTTTTGTAATTTTCAAACAAGGTGTTCTTGGCCATTTTTTACATACCCTTCAGGCTGTGTCATGTACAATTCTTCTATATCACCATTGCAGATTTGATGTCATAATATCTAACTTGCATATTTCTTAAGGCAACTATGGCGATCAAGGTTCTGAAAGTACTCCGTTTAGCAACTGGTGCAAAAGTGGTATCATAATCTTCACCATATTTCTGAGAATAGCCCTTTGCCACTAATCTCCCTTTCAATATGTAAACTTTACTTTCAGACTCACATTTGGGGGTCTATGTTTTAATAATCGCTCAACTGCCGCGATTATTAAGGATCAATTTTTAAATTACATTTCTTTAATGAAAATATCCCTGATATGTATTAAGAGAAACTCGTATGGATAGCGGTTGTGGTAACCTAGTCACTGGTACTCCCAGCAGTCAGGCCCCCATTAAAGGTAGGCTGTTTCGCATCATTGCATTTGCATATTACTATTCTACTCTCTTTTATTATATTGTGTTGTATTGATGTTAATATACTGTAGGATTGCTAGTTGTCGAAGGTATACACACATAGCCTATACTCTGTGTTTCACACTAAGGACCAGTGAAGGGCCTTTGTGTTGTTAGTTAGGCTAGTGTGGGTTGGATAGGCTTTCCTGTATGTTAGGTTAGTGCTGCAGTAAGAGTGGGCTGTTCTGTGTGGCTGCAGTAGATGGGACAGTGACACATCCATAAAGATGACAAGTGTGATCCTGGTGAGCAGGGCTGCCATCAGAAATTCTGGGGCCCGGTACCAACAAAATAGGCAGGACCCCTGAATATGGGGAGGGGGCACAGGGAAGACAGGCTGGCTGAACAGTGGGGGGCACAGGGAAGGCAGGCTGGCTGAACTAGGGGGAGTGCAGGAAAGGCTGGCTGGATATGGGTAGGGGGCACAGGGAAGGCAGGCTGGCTGGACCGGGGGGGGGGCACAGGAAAGGCTGGCTGAACATGGGGAGGGGGCACAGGGTAGACAGGCTGGTTGGCTGGACTAGGAGGGGGGGCGCAGGAAAGACTAGCTGGACTGGGGGAGGAGCAAGGCAGGGAAGGCTGGCTGGCTGGCTGAACGGGGGGCTGGGCGCAGGAAAGACTGGCTGGCTGGCTGGACTGAGGGGAACAGCGCTGGCTGGACTAGAGAAGGGGGGGGGGCACAGGGCAGGGTCAACATACCTGCGTTCTCCTGAGAGAGATTGTGCCCGGCTAGCTGCGGCGAGGAATGCACAGGGCGGCTGGCAGGTGCCAGGGAGAAAGCATCAGCGCTGTGAAATTCAACGATGGAGTCGGACTGGAGCCGTCCACCAGCATCCGCGCCACTGCAGCATGTGAACTACGCAGCCGGCCGCGAGCCAATCACAGCTCGCGGAACGGCAGCCAATCAGGAGTGGCCGCTCCTGATTGGCGGATAAGGAGCTGCTGCTCCTGATTGGCTGCCATTCTGCGAACCAATCACAGCTCACGGACGGCTCCAGTGGGTACTGCATAGTTGAAATTCCACAGCCGTCAGCGCTGATGCTTTCTCCTGCCCCCTGCCAGCCGCTCTGTGCATTCTTTGCCGCTGTCAGCCGGGCCCCCTCTGTCTCCGGGCCCGGTACTAGAGTCCCTGTAGTCCCCCCCTGATGGCGGCCCTGCGTGAGTGTCATTGTTGTGTATGTCTCAGAGGGGCTGCGTGATGCATGTGGGTACAAGGACAGATTGATGGCATCCCAGAAGCCAACTGGCTTGCCATATAGGTGCTACTGTCAAGGTTTCACCTTAGCGTGCAGGCATGTGTGTGACATTCCAGAGATGGACGCAGATGTCACCACTGCTGCATCTTTGTAGACAGTGCAACAATATGCAAATATCGCAGCCACCGGGACCTGTATTGAAACGCCCACCTGTGTGATGTCCACTGCTTGCGTAGAAAGAGCAACCATCATTCCCACATTGTCCGATCATCAAACTTCAGAGTTATCCTATGGTTACTAAGAATGGCCGTCCGAACTTAGATGGAAAAACCTTTGCAACTGCATACGGTATTGCAGTCGCAGGCTGAGACATGCCCACAAAACGGTCACGACATGCCTGTGTAAGAGTCATCACCACCCTGTTACATCCCACAAATGGTCCCTATCTGTCAATCACTTTACGAATAAATCCTCACTGTGACCCCGATCACCAGACCATCGCAGCACATGCACAGTGAGACTTATACGTATGCGGAGTACAAGGACATGTCACCCAACAGTGTAAACATCGCCATTGCATCTGTCTCTGAATCAGGCAGATAGTATGCTCATGGTTTTTCTTTTTAGTCTCTGGTCTTTTGAATGGTACAAGTGACCCTGAAGGCTCTAAGTCTATTTATCAACAAATGGCCTGATTCAGAGCCGGGCGCAATTCAGAGCCGCTCGCTCATCCTGAAAATAGGGGTGGCTATTCAAATGAACCGTTCGCTGTTTGCGGTCTGTTCACGCCTCTAGGTCTGAACGAGCGAACAAAACTTGCGGTCGTTTTTTGGCAAACTACGCCCCCTGGCCGCTCGCATCCTATGTCATGTCCGCTATTTATTAGATTAATCGAGTACATCGACCAGGGTATGAACTGCTCGCTATTCTTGTGGTTGGTTTTTGCTACCACAATTTTGCGAGCAGTTCTGGCTTAAAAAAAACCCAGTGACGTGGTCAATGCCGCTGCTGTATTAATTATGCACACCCATAAAACGCCCGTTTTGAACTTTAAGCACGCCTGCATTCTGATCTCCACTCCCCATTTTCAAGCACCTTCCCCTGTTACCACCCACATATGCCTCATCCTGTCACTCAAATTAGCAGGCATTCGCTATTTTGCGAGCACATGAATTTCGGCCGCACTGACTGGTTCGCGCATGCGTATAACGATCCGTACGCATGCGCAGTTGGGCAAACATTGCTCGGAGCGAACGAGCTGCCCCTTACGAGTGGCTCTGAATCAGGCCCAAAGTCTCATCTTTCTCACTTTTCTTATTGGTTTAGCCAGAATAGGGATTCTACTATTTTTGCAACAAAATGTTATGGAAATGCCTCTAAAGGGGCCTATCCATTAGGCGACCTGAAAGACTGAAGTCTAGCGTTCAGACATTCAGGTCGCCGAGGTGCGGTGCCCGCACTGATCGGCGTTCACTGAACGTAATTCAGTGCAGGAGTCCGACCTCCTATCTCTGAACATGCCGAACCTGATGAGTGTCGTCAGGTTAACGGGCATGTTGAGTAGATAGTCGGGGTCGGCAAGGACCAGCGTGCACGCGCATCGCTGGTCCTTACCGGCTATCCATTACCTCCTGGTTTTGGTCGCATCGTTCTATAAGTCGTGTAATGGATAGGCCCCTTAACTCTAACAGTGTTGGTCATTTCTCTCTGAAGTAAAGTGTTTGCATTCTGAGTTTTTCTGGAAACAATTTTACTACTAAGGAAATAGACATACAGTATCTAATAGTTTTCCTATCGCTATGGCAATATAGCCTCCCAGATTGTACTGGTTCAGATGCTATCTTGTTGGTTATTTCAGAAATAATCTCATTTGCTCTCTGAGATTTTTGATTGGAACTGAGGGATTATTAGTAAGGTCTCATTTGGTTGCCGCTTGGGTCCTCTAGAAGTCAAATGTACAATAGAATGATAGAATGATAATACCATGATTTTGATTGAAATGCAGCCTGTAACAACAGCATCTCTGTGGGGGCTAGGGCAAATGTCTTATCACATAAGTGTCTGATAAATGTCTCTTATTAAGGCCTTTTGAATGGGAATGAGTGAATGAGGGCCTGATTGTGCGGTAGATGGAGTTGCAGTAACGGCTGCGACTTTTGCACTTTGGGCAGAATCTGTGGGTTAGCAGGCATTATTTAACCCATGGTTTACGGTGCGGGGAAAATGCTGATTAGTTGAATACTGTAGCTCCAAGTGTAAAACGCAGAGCTTTTCCCCGCACGGCAGACCCTGTGCCTAATTGAATTAGCCCCTTAGGGCCTTTCTAAATACAAACCAAGAACTTGTTTTGTAGATCAGTGTAAGCATTAGACACTTTGCTGCTGTTCATATTCTTCCTTTTTGCTTTGCATATTGCTCTGGCTGGTGTCTGCTGAATTACCTCGTCAACGAATGTATTTCATAGACTTATAATTGGAAGGGAGATGTGGCGACAACAGGGACAGAGCAGCAAGCTGCAGTAATCATTAGTGACCTGTTTCTGTCATTCAGATATGTTACAGTACATGTGCATGTGATGAATATCAAAAACATTATCATGCAAGCGTACAGCTACAGTAATTCATTGGAAAAGGCAATTACAGAAGTGAAAAACATTCTAAGGTACTACAAACTGTTCAGCATACAGTATATGGGACCGTAAGATCTATGCCCGTCCTTCTGTCCAACTGTATTTAAAAATGGCCTTCCCAGCCATTTCTTTGACCATTCAGCTTCTGTTTGAGTTTCCAAAATTGTACAAGAATGATCAGTTTTTGTGGACAAAAAATGAATCATAAAAAGGGACAGTGAGAAGGAATAGCAGATACGCAACTGAAATAGCTAGGAACCATAAAAGATTGACAATTGGTTAAGTAACAGGTTTATTTAATTATAACACATATAAATGTTTGTCAGTAACATGTGACAGTGAACATAACACATTTTCACAGGGCAAAATAGTGCTCTGAACTACAGAATGGCCAGGCGAAGAATGATTATGTAAATTAAATACATCATTTCAGTCAGTGTGTGTCTGCTGGGGGAGGGATTGTTGACTCAGCTGGATCTCCCCCCTCACATTTTCCCTTTCTATCTTAGGGCACAGAGATATGTTGCTGTTGTAATTAACACTATTCAGAATGACACAAATTACACAGCTGAAGAACAAAGTGAAGGGGAGAGAGCGAAAGAGAAGGTGGATAGGAGGGGATGGAGAGATAGACGTTGAATACTGGTAACAGTGAGAGAAGGATCAGGATCAGTGAGAGAAGATTCAGGAAAACAATGAATGGAAAAAAATGTTAGTGACATATTGGATGAGAGAGATGAAAAATGAAAAAGTAACTGAACAATGGAGAGGGCAAATAGAGATTACAGAGAAGAATAATACTGAATATGTACATATAATATATGCATTATGCTAGCTTTAACAAAGAACAGGGGCATATTTATCACAATTTGTATCTCAGATGCAGATAGGATGAGATAAATTCGCCCAAATTCACATTGCAATATTTGAACACATTGCAAGGGAATACGGTTAATATCCCAACTATCAGGATGACGGTTGCCGATCACCAAGAAAAGACCGGCAACAGAGGCCCTGATTCAGACCCGCTCGCGAGCGCTGAGCGCTCGCAAGCGGGTCGATGTTGGCCCACTGCGCATGCGCACGACGGAGGCGGTTCCGTCGTGCGCATGCGCGAGACCCGGATAGCGGCGGGCAAGCCGTCGCTCCGCGTCTCGCTACAAAGGGGGCGTGCTGTCGATGTTGAGTGACGACACGCCCCCTTTGGTGGGGGGCTGGGGGCGTGGCTGCCCAGATGGAGGCGTTCCCATGGGAACGCCTACCGTCTAGGGCCGGCCCCACTGACATCACAAGTGATGTCAGTGGGAGTGCTTTTGGCTCTGTCAGAGCGTCCGGCCCTGAATCAGGGCCAGAATCCCAACAGCACAGTGGATGCCGATGCCAAAAGTTAGGTTTAGGCACCCCCGGGGGGAACATAGGGTTAGGTACCCCTCCGGGAGTGTTAGGGTTAGACTGTTGGGAAGGGGGTTCAGGTTCAGGCACCACCGGTGGGACATAGGGTTAGGCACCCCCCCCGACGGCGTTAGGGTTAGGCTGTGGGGAGAGGGGGTTAGGTTTAGGCACCCCCTGAGGGACTTAGGGTTGGGCACCTCCCCGGGAGTGTTAGGGATAGGCTGTTGGGAGGGGAGTTTAGGTTTAGGCACCCCCATGGGACTTAGGGTTAGGCACCCCCCTGGGAGTGTTACGGTTAGGCACCACCAAGAGAGGGTTAGGGTTAGGCTGTTGGGAGGAGGGTTTAGGTTTAAGCACCCCTGGGGGACTTAGGGTTAGGCACCCCCCTGGGAGTGTTAAGGTTAGGCACCACCAAGGGAGGGTTAGGGTTGGGGGGGACAGGAGTAGGGTTAGACTACTTACCTTCTCCTGTCAAGATTTCTCCTCATCGGAAATCCGCTGTCTGTATTTCAGCTGCCGGGATATCATACAAACCCATTTCAAGGATATATGAAATATTACATGCAGGGACAGAGCTTGCGAAAGAGCTTGTCCGTGGAAATCTCTCCCACACTTCTCAGGGTGTTTTTCACATAAAACACTCTAAGAGTGTGACGACACATGCACCGCCTACTACCTGACCCCCCTCGGCGATCTTCCCCGTGACCTTCCCTACCGCACGATCCTCCCTCCGAACCCCCCCCCATTATGTTAACACTTACCTGCACCTAGGTATTGGTGATCAGTGCGGGCTCCTTCTCTCTATGACCCCAGTCAGCTGATTAGTGCTTTAAACTGAGATGCTGGCTGAGAATTTCACAGCATCAGCTGACAGGAGCCAGACACTGATCCCAGGCTGCAGGGATAAGACCTCTGTCTTTGCACTATTATTGCACTATACTTTACTGTACTGTAAGCTGTCAGAGGGTACAAGTCTCATGAAAACATTTCATTTTATTAAAGACTGCATGTGCGACATATTAGCATACTGTACTATTATTATTCTTCAATAGCCCTGTCCTCAATAGACCATTGGATATTTTACACTTGCGCAATGACATTTATCAAATGTGAGATCTGGTGGACGCAAACCAGTATTACACTCTGCCGCGTCTCAGTACACTATACTGCTACTGAATATGTTATGCTATGATTGAATATGTTACAATGTGTCTTGTTGCGTGCATATGAGATGTGTCGTGCTACATGTGTTGTTGTCGTGCATATGAGACGTGTCATGCTACTGTGTTGTCGTGCATATGAGACGTGTCGTGCTACATGTGTTGTTGTCGTGCATATGAGACGTGTCGTGCTACATGTGTTGTTGTCGTGCATATGAGATGTAATCATGCTACATGTGTTGTTGTCGTGCATATGAGATGTAGTCGTGCTACATGTGTTGATGTGGTGCATATGAGATGTAGTCGTGCTACATATGTTGTTGTCGTGCATATGGATGTAGTCATGCTACATGTGTTGTTGTCGTGCATATGAGATGTAGTCGTGCTACATGTCTTGTTGTCGTGCATATGAGATGTAGTCGTGCTAAATGTGTTATTGTCGTGCATATGAGACGTGTTGTGCTACATGTATGGATGCTAGACGAATGAGGACACATCTTTATTAGTAGCAATAGGTTGCACATAGCTGAGGTCTAGTGAAAATAAAGATATATTATTTGATTTTGCGGTTATATTTCAAATTTATTTTTATTGCTACATTCATTTCGATAATGAATAAATTGTTGTATTATAGATTGTTTTTCATTTAAATTAAACTGAATAATTATTGTGTGCATTTTAGTTGTAATAAATAACAATCAGTGTATAAAATATATCTACATGTACTGTAGTTACAGCAGTGGTGGGCTACAGCCTTTCTGCAGATTGCCAGCAGTGTAGTCAGCCCACAGTTGGCTGCTCCTGATCCCCAGTTTTGATGGGCAACTGGAGCTATCTGGTGGAAAAATGGAGAGTTCTACTAGGCATATGGAGAGATCTGATTGGCATGTGGGGAAATATGAAGGGTATTTGGGGAGGTTTGATGGTGATGTGAGTGACATATAGGTGGTGTAGTATGTTGGTGGATGTTCAGGAGTTTTGGAGTACATGTGGGATATAAGGGCTTGTGGTTGTCTGAGTTCATGTGAGTGCACTTTGTGGGGAACTGATGGCATGCGGGGCTATCTTGGAGTAAGTGAGAAGCAGAAGGAGGTGGAATTCTGGAGCAAGTGATTAGCACATAGGCAAATGCAGGGGGCGGGGGGGGGGGGCTTCAGGTTGCCTGGAAACCCCCTCTCCAGCCCACACCATAACCACAATAGAAATAGTAATATAATAGAATTTTGCTAGTGCTGCATGTTCTTCTCAGTATCACAAATGAAATAATTAGCACCACCTGTTGATCTTTTAACATGTGTCAGCCAGTATTAAATACACCTGTGCACCAATTAGGAAATCTGGAAACATGCACTGTTAGGGGTGTATTGCTATAGAACATCTATAGGTTTAATTATTAATACTGCATAATAATACACTATCCAGTGCATAACAAGACCACTATGTACATATATGCCCAGGGCAGTGCTAGGTTCTTCTGCTGCACCCCCAGGCTCCCGAACTTACTCCATTGTTCTGGAGTGGTGCCCACATTTTAAATAAAAACATTCAGCTCAGGCAAGATGGCGCTACTGCCGCATTTAATGGTTTACTGTGATCGCTGGTCCTGGATACACTGTGTATGACGCATATTAAAGATGGTTAAGTGCTAATTATGTCCTCTTCATGGACTGGCCACACTCACTCTAAAATCAGGCATTTGGAAACCCCCCTCTAAAAATCCTGCATTTGAGACTGATGTGGGGCATTTTGGGAAGAATAATGTGGACGTGACTTTGTCGCTTTTGTACTGTTTGTCATTGGTATTAATGGTAACATATGGCCATTTTGAAGTTTGGTAGACTAACAGTGAGTTAAAGAATGTATACTGATTGTGCAATTGATAGAATGGATGTCTACACTGCCACATAGACTGAGTCAGTTTACAGTGAATTTAATGTGGCATTTTTGCAGATATACAGATGATCCATGCATTCATAATCCTCTAGTGAATAACATTTGCTACTTACCTGCAGGTCACACCAGAGATGCATACAAAGGCATCTCTGGTGTGGCATGCAACAACAAATAAGTTTACACCCATACAGTATACTAAGGTGCACACATCAGGATGTATCTTATACTGCATCAAAAACATATGAGCTAGGTATGAATTTGGCTTGTTTACACTTTATTATTTATTTATTTATTATTATATGTTATTTATTTGTTTACAGCAGAGCTAATATTCTTTATTGTGTACAAATGAAAGTAGTAAAAACATTTATTTTTTAAATTTGACCACAGAATCAATTACTATATGGTATGCATGATTAATAAAGAATGTATCTGAGGTAAATTCACAATTAGTCAATCAGAAGCAGCTAGCTAGTGCTGGTGACTAACATGTGCATCAACCCTCACGCCATTATTATTGCTACTGCGACCTCCTCATTTCATTCCGACGGGGGATGCCTGACAAGGGACTTAAGATAGGTATTGAAATACCGACGCCATTCTTAATCCCAACACCAGGATCCAGAAGGATGCCAGCCAGAACAAGGTAATTCCGGGGTGCCTTTAGCTGTTAGCCACTGGGGGAGGGTTAGGATTAGGTAGCATAGCGGGGTTAGCGTTATGTTTGGGGGAGGGGTTCTTGTTAGGCACCCTAAGGGGGAGGGTTAGGTCTAGGCTCCACTGGGGGGGTTTTGGGTTAGGCACTAAGGGGGGAGAGTTAGGTTTAGGCATGAAGAGGGGAGACATTTTTAAGCACTAACTGGGAGGGTTAGGGTGCAGGGTGGGGAAGGTTAGGCTACAAGAAGGGAGGGTTAGGGGGAGAAAGGGGGAGGGTAAGTATACTTACTCGGCCCCTATCGGGATACTAACTGTCTGGATGCCTCTGTTGCTATTTTGACAGGAGGCATCCTGAGAGCCGGCATTACATAACGATTCCGATGTGGGCATAATACAAATGTGCAACAGTATATAGTGCTGAAAATTTGGCAGTGCCTCACCTGCTATACACTTTTTACTATGGATTTTATCTCTTCCTGCTCCTCCCGTGTCCAGCATAAATCATCACGACAAGCTCCAGCTGGGGAATTGCTTCCACTACCGACTCCATCACGTCCATGGACACATCTCTCCATGGACTTCATCACAGATCTGCCAGTCTCTCAAAGCTTCACTACTATCTGGGTTGTAATAGACCGATTCTCTAAGATGGTCCACTATATACCTTTGAAGAAGTTACCTTCTGCTCCTGACCTGGCACAGTTGTTCGATCAACACATATTTCGTCTTCATGGCCTTCCTGCTGAAAATGTCTCTGACCATGGTGTGCAGTTTACTGCAAAATTCTGGAGGGCTTTGTGTTCTGTTCTTCAAGTGAAGTTAAACTTTTCCACGGCCTACCATCCGCAATGCAACGGCTCCACCGAGAGAGTTAATCAAGATCTAGAGACTTTCTTAAGAATTTTTATGACATCTTCCCAGGACAATTGGGCTGCCTTGCTGCCGTGGGCCAAGTTTGCACATAATGCTTCCTACCTCTCGTCAATTCAGGTTGTTTATGGCCTTCATCCTTGTGTTCCCGAATTCCGAAGCCTGCCTGTTTTTGATGTTCCGGCCGTGGAGGACACGGTGCAGAATTTTGCTGCCATCTGGACTCAAGTACGGTCTGATTTGCTGAAGGCATCTTGTCACTATAAGACCCAGGCCGATAAGAAGCGTAGAATAGTTCCACGCATGCAAGTTTGAAGCCAGGTCTGGTTGTCCACCCGGAATCTTCATCTGAGAGTTCCTTCAATGAAATTTGTACCACGCTTCATTGGTCACTTCACCATAACAGAAGTCATTAATCCAGTGGCCTATCATCTACAGTTACCCCCATACCTAAAAATCCCTAATTCCTTCCATGTATCCTTATTAAAGTCCCTAGTTCTGAATAGGTTCCACAGTGCTCTACCTGCTTCTCCTCGTGTCCAGACGGAGAGAGGAGTTGAGTTTGAGGTCGCCCAGGTCTTGGACTCTCGTCTACGCAGAGGTCATATACAGTATTTGCTAGACTGTAAAGGTTACGGTCCAGAGGAACGTTGCTGGACCGATGCTCGTGATGTCCACGCTCCCACGCTCATCAGGAGATTTCATTCTGCCCATCCGGAGAAGCCTGGTGAGTGTCCTGAGGCCACCCCAAAAGGGGGGGGTACTGTCACAGCCAGGGTATTTCAGCATGGTGCTAGGTGGGTGTTACCTGTGAGGTCGTTGTGGCGAGGGCTGTCTGGTGGTGGAGCTGGTGTCTGGCGGGGGGCTTTGGCTGCGTGCGTTGTTGTGCGGGCCTGTTGTCACTCTGCGCTGGTAAGGCCTGGTGGCGTCTCCGTTCCATTTGGCATGGGCGCCGCCATTTTGCCTTCTGGCCATGTGATGAGGCTGGCCAATCCTGGTGAGTCACATGTTCCCTCCGGCCAGTAACAGCACGGCATGGGGTATTTAGGAAGGTTCAGTGCCTTCCTTCTTTGCCAGTGCAACGTGTATCTCAGCCTAGCTGAGAGGGAGTTCTCTGTGCTTATCCTGTTCCTGTGAAATTCGCTGTCTGCCAGTCTGCCTGTCAGCTCCTAGCTTCCACTGGACTACCCCGCTTCCTCCACCACCCTTGCCCATACCTGAGTGCCTGAGCCTGCTGACATCCTGCTCATTTGCCTTAGTTCACTACCTGCATACCTGGCTTATTATTTTCCTGCATCACTACCTGCATACCTGGTTGATTATTCCAGTCTCACTACCTGCACACCTGGACAGTTCTAATTGTTTCTGCTTGGACATTAACCCATTACTCCCACCACAGAACTCTAGTGCACGTTTATATATACCTGGACTTTTATTTACTGCCATATTTTATGTCTACTCAAGCACCTATTAAAAAACCTAGATTTATTTTCAAACCCGCTTCTGTGATCGCTCCTGCTACCACCCCGGGTCCACAAACAACCCAGAACATAACAATTTTTTAAAAATGTTTCTTTTAATTTTTATAGTCAAAACTCTGGAGTATACCTAAGTATACCAGGAAAGGCTCTGCCTCACCTGCCTCACCTCACCGCACATCACTGCTTTAGACATCTCCTTCTCTCCCCCTCATCCCTATAGTGGCGGGTAATAGCTATTCAGGTAGGGGTCACCGACAACAGGAGAAGCTGGAACAAAGTGAAAAAATATTGAGAGGTCTTAAGGTATGAGTAGCTGTGATGGCTGGCAATGATATCAATACATTTACTGACAAATAGAAGAATTGGAAGCAGCATTATGACAGCTGGCAGTTGGCAGTGGCACATTTGTGCAGCACTAGGGCCGCTGCTGCACTACTGTTGCGTGTGGGGGATAGGGGTTTTCCGGTCCAGTCATCGGACGAGTACCGATGACTGGACTGTAGTATGTTCTTTGCTCCTCTTCCACACAGCCACTGCTGGCGCCGCTGCGGAAGAGCTACTGTGGTGTCGCGAGATGATGACATCATCATCTTGCGACTCGAGTCTCTCTCTTCCTCAAGCGAGTGGACTGGGAAGGGATAGCAGCACTGGACCTACCTGGGTGGGCTGCCTGAGACAGAGTGACATGGCCTCCCCGTGTGTTTGAGAGACTAAAGCCCTGCATGCCACCGTGGGGCTGACAGGTAAGTAGCAGCTCTCAGCACAGTGCTTCACCAGGCTGGCACTCATATTATACAGTGTAAATATATATATATATATATATATATATATACACATATTATACAGTGTTAGTGTGTATGTATATATATATATATATTATACAGTGTATATGTATATATATATATATATATATATATTATACAGTGTAAGTGTGTATGTATATATTATACAGTGTAAGTATGTGTGTATATATATATATATATATATATATATATATGTACATAAAATACAGTGTATGGATATATATAATATACAGCGTAAGTATATATATTATACAGTATATATTATATATATATATATATATATATATATATATATATTTATACTGTGAGCGTATGTTTGTGTGTGTATATATATATTAGGGGTGAGCGGGTTCGGATTTCTGAAATCCGAACCCCCACGAGCCCCCCCGTTCCGAGGCCAATCCGTGTCAGGCCTGACTTTTCCCGCCTGACTCGGATCTGAAATCGAGGCAAAACGTCATCATCCCGCCTTCCGGGTCTCACGGGTTTTGGATCCTATTTAAGGTACCCGCGTCGGCGCCATTTTCTCACTCGGCTGTGGACAGTGAAGAGGGAGGGTGGGAGTTAGGGCTGGCTGGGCTGTGTAGTGTAGTGTAGTGCAGAGTAGTGTTGTGCTGTGCTGTGTTGTGCTGTGCTGCTGTTGTCCATAGGGGCTGTGTCCACTACTTCAAAGTCTATAGGGGCTGGCTGGACTGTGTTGTGCAGTCAGTTGTCCATAGGGGCTGTGTCCACTCCAAAGTCCTGTGCAGTGTCCCAGTCCTAAAGGGGTGCTGTAGTGTTGTCCAGGGGGTGCTCTGTCCGTCAGGGGTGCTCCCCCCAAGTGCTAAATTTTTTTATTTTTTCTGTGTTCGTGAATTGTGTGCACTGTGGCTGCACGTACATCAACAAAGGAGAAGCGCCAAGCGTGCGCCTGTGTCCCATTAGTAAAGGGCCGGCTGGCTTGTCCGTTAAAGGGTGCTGTAACCCCCCAAAAAAAATATTTTCTGTGTTTGTGAATTGTGTGCGCAGTAGCCGCACGTGCATTAACAAAGTAGTGCCAAGCGTGCGCCTGTGTCATAAGTAAAGGGCCGGCTGGCTTGTCCGTTAAAGGGTGCTGTAACCCCCAAAGTACACTCCAAACCAAATAAAAATATTTTTTCTGTGTTTGTGAATTGTGTGCGCAGTAACTGCACGTGCATCAACAAAGTAGTGCCAAGCGTGCGCCTGTGTCCCATAAATAAAGGGCCGGCTGGATTGACCGCTAAAGGGTGCTGTAACCCCGAAAGTTCACTCCAAACAAAATAATTTTTTTTTTCTGTGTTTGTGAATTGTGTGCACTGTGGCTGCACGTGCATCAACGAAGGAGCAGCGCCAAGTGTGCGCCTGTGTCCCATGAGTAAAGGGCCGGCTGGCTCATTTCTTAAAGGGTGGTGTAACCCACAAAGTGCACTAGTCTCCAACAAAAATAAAAAATTATTTTCTGTGTTTGTGTGCGCCTTAGCCGCACGTATATATCAATATAACATAAATGGAGGACCAAACTTTCTCCGATAAAAACATACAATCCCAAATGACAAAGTTCAGGAAAATGACCTTGAAAAAAACATTTAAATCATCTGAAGAGAAACGTAAACTTGCCAATATGCCATTTACGACACGGAGTGGAAAGGAACGGCTAAGGTCTTTCCCTATGTTCATGACTAGTGGTTCAGCTTCACATGACGATGGAAGCCCTCCTCCCGCTAAAAAAATCAAACGAGTTAAGCTGGCAAAAGCACAGCGAAGAACTATGCGTTCTAAGAAGATATCACAAATCCCCAAGGAGAGTCCAAGTGTGGTGGCGGTTGTGATGCCTGACCTTCCCAGCACTGGACGGGAAGAGGTGGCTCTTTCCACCATTTGCACGCCCCCTGCAAGTGCTGAAAGGAGCACCCACAGTCCACTTGCTGATATGCAAATTGAAAATGTCACTGTTGAAGTACAACAGGATGAGGATACTGGTGTAGCTGGCACTGAGGAGGAAGTTGGCGAGGAGGATTCTGATGGTGATGTGGTTTGTTTAAATCAGGCACCGGGGGAGACAGTTGTTGTCCGTGGGATGAAAAAGCCCATCACAGTCATGCCTGGGCAGAAGACCAAACATTCCACCTCTTTGGTCTGGCAATATTTCTATCCAAATCCGGACAACAACTGTCTTGCCATATGTACCATATGTAAAGGTGAAATAAGTAGGGGTAGGGACGTTAACCACCTAGGAACATCCTCCCTTATACGGCACCTGCAGCGCGTTCATAAAAAGTTACTGTCAAGATCAGAAACTTTGGCTAAGACTGTAAGCAGTCCAGGGACACCTAAATCCCTTTTTCCTGTTTTATCCAAGGAATCGGTGGATGAGGACGACATCTTGCCTCCGTAGAGCCAGTTTCTGCAGGGACACATTAATTGCCAGCTTGTTTTGTGGGGGCCCAAACGAACCAATCATTTCAGCCACAGTCATGTGGCAGACCCTGGCACTGAAATTATTGGTTTGTTAAAGTGTGCATGTCCTATTTATACAACATAAGGGTGGGTGGGAGGGCCCAAGGACAATTCCATCTTGCACCTCTTTTTTTTCTTTGCAGTATGTACTGTTTGGGGCCTAGTTTTTCAAACTGCCATCCTGTCTGCCACTGCAGTGTCACTCCTAGATGGGCCACGTGTTTGTGCCGCCCACTCGTGTCGCTTAGCATAGTCATCCAGCTACCTCGGTGCAATCTTTTGGCCATAAAAACAATATTGTGAGGTGTGAGGTGTTCAGAATAGACTGGAAATGAGTGGAAATGAAGGTTATTAAGGTTAATAATTGCATAGGAGCAGAAAAACCCATAAATTCTGTGATTTAAGCTGTTTTTATGTTTTTTTTCCAAAAAATACAGATCCAAAACACAAAACCCAGAACCCAAAACACGGAAGGGTGGTTTTGGCAAAACCAATCCAGATCCAAAACACGAAGAAAGATCCAGATCCAAAACCAAAACACAAAACACGAAAAGTGGCCGGTGCACACCCTTAATATATATATATTAATATATATATATCTATATATATTAGTCCAGTCCCACTTTATGCTGGCCAATGCTCTGGTGCCAAGTCATATGACTAAAATACACAAGCACACAAAGAAGGCAGCATTCAGAGACTATCATAAAATAAATCCAATGTATTGAGGTCAAAGTGAGGCGACGTTTCGGGGTGCAACCTCCTTTCTCAAGTCAACACCAAAGATATCTATTGGCTTGAGAAAGGGTGTTGCACCCCAAAACGTCACCTCACTTTGACCTTAATACATTGGATATTTTGATAGTCTCTGACAGTTGTCTTTTTTATGCGAATATATATATTTTGCAGTGCTTAGTATATGTGAGCCTGTTGGCTGGGTTACTTTTTATTTTTTAAGATGTAGACTAGAGCGAGATGTACATACTGTACATACACCAACCTCTATATCCCCCTTTGCTGCTGCTGCAGCTAGTGGCAGGAACACTTACATTGTTTTTCTGACAGCTACCCCATTCTGCCCTGTACTCTCTCCCACTGGTCCCTTAACCCCTGTAGCCTCTCCCCCTTCTCCCCTGCACTCTCTTCCACTGTCCCTTTCTCCCCTGCATTCTCTCCCACTGGCCCCTTAACTCCTGCAGTCTCTCCCACTGTCCCCATTTTCTCATCTGTACCTGTGCCCCCTCGTCCTCTGTGACTATACCCCGTACCAGCATGATTGCCTCTGCCCCCTTACCGCATGGCTGCGATCAGATTTGGCATGTATGGGCGGTTCACATTCACATTCAACAACACAAAATTGAACCTAAGGATGGCAGGCAACACAATTTTCTGTTACTAAGGGGCATATTTATCACAATACGCATTTTTAATGTGGATGCGATAAATATTTTACACCAAAAGCTCAATGTGTAAATTAATATTTTCATTCAAATTTACTAAAATCCTCTTGCCTGGAGACAGGCTCTGATAAGAGCCTGCCTGGTGAAGAGCTGGAAGCTTTCTGGTTTGGTCTGTGCATATATCACCAGGGGCCAACGGAGAGGGATCCAGAGCACCCCTCTCCAGAAGAATTGTAGCCCACGGGCTACTATAGGGTATCGCCTACTATAGGGTAACGCCATCTGGACATGACGTTAACCTAATGGGGCCATGCTCGGGAGTGTTTCACAATGTACTAGTAGAAAAGCTGGGGCCACTTGCTTGTGTTTGCCCCCCAGGCTGAAAGTTGCCAGCCAGCTCCTGACGGCTGGAGATGTAAATTATAGATTGCAATAGGTGAAATATTTGTGATGATGATGCAGATGATTGTACATGTGAGATGGTTTTATCTTAGAAATCTAGGAATGGAAGCTTTGGTTAAAAGTGCAGGTATGTAGTTGAGGTAGATAAGTAAGTAGAGTAGTATACACAAAAGACAATAAGGACATCAAATACAGCAACAATAAACTAAATATACTAAAATAAAACCTAATAAAATAAATTAAGAGAGTGAACTGTGTCGATCTAGGGGTCCAGGGATCTTAGGGGTCTTAGGGCTCTATTTACTACAATCCGCATATTGAATGCAGATTGTAGTGTGATATTAACGACTGAATTTGCATTGCGAATTCAGGCAATATCACAGGGATTTACTACAAATCCCTTGCAGGGACAGAGCTTGCGAGAAAGCTCGGTCCCTGCGAATCCCCTCCGCACTCTAGTCACGATATTTTCGCAAAAAAATACCATGACTAGTGCCCCGCGCATGCGCCAACTGGTGCTAAGCCCTGCCCCCCATGATCGCGGACCCCCCACGACCCCCCCTCCCCCCAACGACCCCCCTCCCTTAATTACACTTACCTGCATGACTCGGGCCTCCGGTGATGTCCTCCATGCCTCCGGTCAGGTGATATCCCATACTGCACTGGGACCCGATCACCTGATGACCGGGTCCCAACTGTAAGTACATTATAGTTGGTCGTGCAGAGTCTTTTGCGTTGCAATAATGGATCAACCTGTGAACTGTCCTGTTATCTAATATAAGCATTAAGGGGGTGTCATTATTTTTTGAAATTTAGTACTGTCTCAGACCATGGGCCAAATGTAATAGGGTGCGAGTTTTTTGTGCAAGTCAAATTCTCACATTCTTGCACATTTAGAATGTGCGAGTTTGTCCCACAAATATAATAGGGTGCGAGTAATTGGGTCCCATTTTGACTCATATGCGAGTTAAAACTGCGTGAAAATTTGCACCTTGCAATGCGACTTTCATTACAAGGTGCGAGTTACACAGAGGCATGCACAGATCAGTAAAATCCGTGTATGCTTCTTTGTTAAAAAAGCTATTAAAATTTTAAAATTAAAAAAAATGAAGTGGGGTCATCTAAGGACGGTACATCGCGAATGACAGTTCAGCCGCTGCATTTCCCATAGAAATGCATTGGCTGAGCAGCCTGCAGGTAATTTTGTCAATGCTGAGTGACAGCACGCCCCCTTTGGTGGGCGGGCCGGGGGCATGGCTGCCCAGACGGAGGTGTTCCCATGTGAACGCCTACCATCAGGGGCCGGCCCCACTGACATCACAAGTGATGTCAGTGGGAGTGCTTTCGGCTCTGTTTGAGCCGAAAGCACTCTAGGGCTTGCGGCCACGAGACCCTACCACAAGGGTCTCGTCGCATGCCCGATGGACGCGATGGTTTTGACCATCGCAACCATCTTCCTGGCCGCTCGCTATAGCTGTGGGTGGACACCCACAGCTATGCGAGCGACCAGGATGCCGCTCTTAAAAACAAGAGGGCTTGCCCTGATTCAGAGCGAGCGCTCTGTCAGAGTGTCCGGCTCTGAATCAGGCCCAGAAAGCGATCTTGTGTTCCTACACTGAGACAAGCGAAGGTGCTTTATGCAACTGTTTAGCTCAACCCAATCTGTACCTGGAAGATAGCACCTACAAGTACCCATAGAAGATACAGGAGCTGCATGGATATGAACTGTGTGCATGATTCAGTAATGTACGCTATGGTGTCAGCAGCTGCGTCTTTATATGCAGCAGCTGTGCAACAATATGTAAATGTTGCAGGAGGCATCTTGTGCAAAACAAAATTCCTCTTGCTGGCTTCTCTGATCTATTGCTGCACCCGAAGATGCAGCAATGGATCAACTGTATGAACATCGGACAACTGAGTAATGCTCAGGTTGCTCTGGAAGTCCGGGTAAATCATGCTGACGGGGCCAGTGAAGATGCGTCCAAGAAAGCAGCTACTGGCTTCAGCACGCCAAGAAAATGGGGCTGTTTTCTGGAACGCTCAACACCGCCACCCCAAAACACCCCATCGTCACCCCAAAACACCCCATCAGTGACATGCTGCTGGCTTTTGGGGCACTGCGAGCAACATCGCAGATACAGATTTGAATATGTGTAGTGCGGCTCTTGCGCTGGAGCCATACTTGCCTACTTTTGAAAAGGCATTTCAGTGAAATTGTGAAAGCAACATCTATGTGCGCGACGGTAATGTGGGCGTGTACTGCTACATCTGAGAGGTGCATCATAACATTACCTTACATCCAAATGTAAATGAGCGCCAAACCAGTTAGTAAGATCTACTTGTTGATGAAATACTTTTCAGAAAATGCATGTAGCCATAGGGATCATTGTGCGATATATAACCAATGCAGGGAACTGATACTAATGATCCCATTTGAATGTTTTTCTTTATATAACAGCTACATAATGGGGGATAGGTGCAGGGAGATTGCTGCTATTTTTGGGAGTCTCCCTGACAATCAATTTACATGAATTTTCTTTCCTGAATTAGACCCTGTATCTTACATTAGTAATGAGTTACGTCTTACCTATAACACTCAGATTTAATGAGTACAAAAGCTAAATAATGTAATATGGGCAATATACTGTAGTAGCAGGGAGTGCATCTGCTTTGATGCCCATAGCTGAAGGAGTCTGTGTCCTTTGTGAAAGTATCTGCATGTTTTTGTCACCTTTCAAGCACTACAAGGGGGCACTTGCAAAATTTGCTATGGAGCCCATAAATGCCTAGTTTCACCATTTCATACAAGCTGACATTAACCATCTTACTAGAGTGCACTGTATTCAGTTACTTGCCAGCATATACTCATGCAGCCCTGTGATGCAGCACACAATAAAATACAACTATGTAACATGTCATATTCTGACATTTTGTGGGGGATTTTTTCAAAATGCATTCCTATAGGAATCCTATAGTTATTTTACACATAAAAATAGTATGCGCTTGCTTATTCATAATGCCGCAGGGCAGGTGCTTGTTAAGAGAAAGAGAAACAATTCTATTTAAAGGATGCTTATATATTAAATGAGGAACTTGAGTTGAGTTGGTTAATATTTCACACTGTGCAGGATTTTTTATCCAAGTTCCCATTATTAGGAAGTCATTTGATTGATCTGTCATGAGATACAAAGAAATAATTCCCATGCTAAAGGGTGCTCCCAGACACAGAGAGCACACCAGATCTACAGATATAGAAAAAGTTAACTTGACAACCAGCACATCATGTTGTCATTACTGCATTACATAAAAGAAAGGGGTGACAAGTTTGTGGTTTGAAATACGCAGTTGAAACTGGAAATTCAACCTTTCCTTCCCTTGAAATTTTTATAGAAATGGGTACTTCCGCGAAACAGAAGTCTAAATAATAAGCAAGAAAGCCTATCTGTCTGTCTCTCTGTCTGTTTGTCATTCATGCATGGCCAGAGTTTTGGACCTAGCTCCACTAAATTTGGCACGGTGGTGTAGTTTGACCAGGGTTAGGTTTTTGCCTAGGTTTGAACTTCGTCAGGGCCACAAACTGCCACACAATCCCTAAAAATGGGGACACTTAAATCACACAAGTTCCGGGGCTGGCTCCAGTGGAAATTGGCAGTCTGCCAAAAACCTATAAGAAAGCTACAAAAGTATCCTTTTAACCTCAGTCTAAGCAAATTTGATGACTCATGCAAGTTTATATTACATCCAGAGCATCTGTGTTTGCATGCAAGTACATAACTAGAATTTTGTGGGCCACATAACAAGATCTTAGCACCCCAGAGGTAAAAAAACCCCAAACATTTGCCCCCACACAGAGCCCATTCACGTTATTCCACACAGACCCCATTCAGGTTATGCCACACAGCCCATACTGGGGTGGCATTAAGGCATAATAGTAATATGGGGGCTCTGTGTGGCACGCTAGGGTGCAATCTGTGACATACTGGTGTGGGTTGTTTTCAATTCAGTACAGTGGCATTATGTATATGATAGGGGCACTTTGTGGCATAATGCAATTTTATTGGTAGAAGCTCCCACAAATGAGTTGCTTTGGGGCCCCCACAAGCCTTTACCCGGCACTGACAGGGAACATTCTCATGACTGATCTACAATGCAGGGACCATTCTAGTGACTGATATACAATGCAGGGACAATTCTAGTGATTGATATACAATGCAGGGACAATTCTAGCCACTTACAGTATATGCAATATAGAGGACAGTCTAGTGACTGGTATAGAATGCAAGGACTATTTTAGCAACGAATATAAAATGGAGGGAACTTTTCAGTGGCTGATATATAATACAGGCACAATTCTAGTAACAGGTATATAATACACAGACTATTCTAGTGACTGGTATACAATACGGAGGACCATTCTAGTTATCAGCATACAGTATAGGGACCATTCTAGTAAATATGATAATTTATAAAAAGTATGGTTAAAAAATATAGTAAATAAAGTAACATTCTATATGTAAAAAATAAATAAAAACATTACAAATGTGGCATAAAACAATGTATTCTACTACTGGTTAGTGAACAATAAGCTAACATCCCAGTTAGTGAGGAAATCTGCATTATACTCATAGGCTATGAAGCTGCAGCACAGACAGTGTTTTCATTAATAAGTGATGGTACTGGAAATATCAATTAATTAAAAACCTCATATGAGAAATGATAGGCCACAATAAGTTAATAAGCGGCTTCAGCACATCTAACAATGGCAGCAGCAGTGAAAGTTTTCTACTCATTCACTGATTTAAAATGGTTTAGTAATAAACTTTTAAAATACACTGCCTACTCGAGGTCCTGGAATTGGGTCTGGCTCTTTAACAGGGCAATGGGCCTGATTCATCACAGTGGTGCCTTTGTGCATGCGCAGTAGACAAAAGTGATTGGACTCCCCCGCCCAAGCAAAATGATGTGCTCCTGCAGCAGACACATGTGTGAAGGTATAAAACGAGAAGTATAGAGATTATCTCTTTAGAAGTCTCTGACCTAAATATAAACCCAGTCACGTGGTCAGACCACCACTCAATTCACTTCTCAGTCGCAACCCATCAAAATAGAACTTTACCAATGGAGTTGACAAGGTATCATCCAAGGAGGGGCATGACCCCCCCAGTGCTCTTGCAGCAAACCTGGACCTTTCTGTGGTAATGGGGGCCTGTGAAGATCTTGTTCTCTAGTCCACTACTATAACAGAGATGTGACAGCTGCAATGGATATTATCACCTCTGTGCGTATACGACCCCGCATACCACACCGTCAAGCCCCTTGGTTTGACAATAGTGTTAGTGAACTCAAGAAAAGGGGGCGTAGACTTGAAAGACAATGGAGGAAGACGAACCTGGTAAAGGATAAGTTAACAGTAATCAAACATATTGGAGAATATCAATCAACAATCACACGTAAGAAAACAGAGTTCCTTTCAAATTAGATCAAGGTAGCAAACAATAGGCCAGCTCAGCTTTTCCGTACAGTGGAAATGCTTTGCAAACCAGCATGCCTGCAGCTTGATGAAACCCTCTCCCAGTCAAGATGCAATGAGTTTGCAAAATTCTTTGCAGATAAAGTATCCTCCATCTGGGCTGGAATCCCCACAGTGCCATCAAAAGATTGCCAAACTACCAAGCCTGCCAAGATAAGCCACCTGTCTCCCTGGAACAGCTTTGACATAATGGATGTAAAAGACATTGCCAAAATTATCAGAATGTTGCGACCCACCACCTGTGATCTGGACCCTGCCTCAACCAAGTTTCTCATAGGGTGTATGGACATGATTGGCCCTGTAATTGCAAAGATGTTTCAATGCTCTTTGCAAACAGGCATTTTTCTCAAACCACTAAAGGAAGTAATTATTAGACCACTTCTTAAAAACCTAACTTAGGCCCAACTGCATGACCAACTAAAGACCAGTATCAAACCTTCCTTTTCTAGGAAAGGTCATTGAGAAAGTGGTGGCAATGCAACCGGAAACCCGCCTCTCTACCTATGATATTTATGATCCATTCCAGTCAGGATTCAGGAGAAGACACAGCACTGAAACAGCTCTGGTATGTGTGCTTAATGATCTTCTGATGGCAAGAGACAGAGGTGATCGTTCAATCTTAATTTGATACTGTGGACCACAGGATTCTAATTGAGCACCTGAAAAATTTCTATGGACTGGATGGCACAGTCCTTACATGGTTCAAATCATTTCTGACCGGCAGGTCACAGAGAGTTTGTTCTGGAGTAAACTCTTCATCACCAGTGCCACTTCCATGCGGTGTCCCACAGGGCTCTATACTATCTCCCATGCTTTTTGCATTATACATGCTACCATTGGGTGAAATAATCAGACGTCATGGCCTGGTCTACCACTGCTATGCAGATGATACACAACTGTACCTGTCCTTTGCTCCAGGTACAAAGGATCCCATAACAACCCTAAATGCCAGCCTAGCTGAGCTTCAGGAGTGGATGAGTGGCAGTTGGCTGCGAATGAACCCTGATAAACCAGAGGTCCTTATGATAGGTCACAAGTCAGGGCTACAGTATAGCCAACCAACAGGACTTACGCTTGGGGGATCAGAATTACAAAACACTGAACATGTGCGGAATCATCTGAGGAACATAGCCAGAATCAAGCACTTAATTCCCTTAGAAGATCTGCCTAAAGTCATACATGCATTTATATTATCACGCCTAGACTACTGCAATATCCTCTACCTTGGACTCCCAGCAAAAGAATTGCACCACTTGCAGATGGTACAAAACGCAGCTGCCAGGCTATTAACCAACCAGCCCAGTTCCAGCCACATAACACCCACTCTCTACTTGCTTCACTGGCTGCCTGTCAGATGGCGAATTGTTTTCAAGATTGGATTACTAACTTACAAAGCCCTACATGACCATGGCCCAAGGTATCTAAAGCAGCTTATGATTCCTTACCGTCCCACATGAGTACTGCGATCCGTTGACGAAGGGCTAACAGTACCCGGAATCTCCCGGAATTGGTTTGGGGGTCAAGCTTTCAGTTTTGGGGCTCCAATATTATGGAACTCACTTCCCCGCACAGTTCGAGAGACCTCCACTCTAGAATCCTTCAAAAATAGACTCAAGACTTACCTCTTCACCCAAGCATTTCACTAATGTCCCTTGTTTAAGCTTATTTTGTGTTTTGTACTGTAAAGGCAAATGTAAAGCACTTTGAGTCCTTTAGGAGAAAAGCGCTATATAAATAAAATTATTATTATCTCAATAACTCTGTGCTCCCTACATTGTGGCAGTTCTACGGAAACAATAAATGTTTTTTTTTATCAGGATGACAATGCCACCTGTCATGTTTCCAGGACTGGTATATAGAAACTACGGTAACCCGGATGGACTGGCCAGCACAGAGTCCAGATCCACTGAGAACATCTAGGACAAATTGGAGCGACGGCTGCATCCTACTGTAGGCTGACTTGACTTTCTTCAGTGTCACAGTTGGTCACTGTACTTAGGGGCTGATTCAGACCCACTCGCAAGTGCTATGAGGCAGCAAGTGGGTTGATGTTTACCCCCTGCGCATGCGCCGCCTCCGGCGTGCGCATGTGCAAGACCCGGCCAGCGACGGGTGCTCCGTTGCTACGGGTCTCGCACCAAAATGGGGCGGCTGTCGATTGTGATTGACAGCTCTCCCCGTTTTGGAGGAGGGCAGGGGGGTGGCTTGTCAAACGGAGGCATTCCCGAGGGAACACCTTCCGTTTGTGGGCGGCCCTACTGACATCACTAGTGATGTCAGTAGGTGGACTTCCTGCTCTATTACGGGCTTGCGATGGACGAGACCCTACCACAAGGGTCTCGTCGCAAGCCCAATAGTCGCGACCATTGCGACCATCACCTGGCAGCTCGCAAAAGTTGTGGTAAACCACAGCTTAGCGAGCGGCCAGGAGGCTGGCTCAAAAAAAAAAATGCCGCCCTGATTCAGAGCGGGTGCTATAAATGAGCGTCTGGCTCTGAATCAGGGCCTTAATGCGGAATGGCAAAACTTACCTCCTGCTGTTGTCCAGGAACTTGTGCACAGTTTGGCAAGAAGGGTGTCTGCAGTAATCACTGCATGTGGTGGACCCACAAAGTACTGACGCTAATAAAATCTCGTTGATCTATTTGCTGTTAGTGTCCAATCACTGTCATACACAAAGCCATATAGAGACATTTTTGCATCCTGGGCATCCTGTCTTTCATTTTACCTAACATATTTTTTTTCTAGCATAACGCAGGGGAGACTTTAAGTGATTCATACAGTGGCCCTGGGTAGAGAACATTTACAAGAACTGCAGTGGAGCTAACCTGTGATTCTTCAAATAGTGGTCAGTAGCATTGTCACCTGGGCGGCGTGGAACATGATTTCATTATGAGGTCAATTCAACTGTGTGTGGAGAAAGATGGTTCCTAGAACAGCTGATGATAGGGTCCACTGAAAGACAATGATGAGAGTCGGGGCAAGAAGAATATAATAGTGGCTATCAGGGGTGTTTCTAGTGAGGAGGGGAGCCATGTGCAGTCTCTATCATGGGCCTCTCCTCTCCGTTCGGCAGCCAGCAGCGCCCTGAGCTGTGCAGGCCAGCGCTGGAGTTATAGACTCTGGGCACTAGAGTGTTCTTAGAGTCTATAGCGCATGCACAGGTCACCGAGAAAATGGCCGTGGTGGCCATTTTCCCTGTACTGCACAAACGACGGGAAAATGGACACTGCGGACCCCTGCACCGACGTGGGACTCCAGAGAGGGAAATCAGTGTGATTTACTGGCAGCGGCAGCCCGACACAGGGGGAAAACCCGAATGTCTGAAGGTAAGTATAAACTAACCTATTCTACCCCCTAACCATACCCCTCCTTTAGGGGTGCCTAACCCTAACCTCCCAAGTGCCTAACCATAATCCCCCCTCTAAGTGCCTAAACCTAACCCCCCCTTCCCCGCCACCTAAACCTAAGTCATCCGGGGGGTGCCTAACCCTAACCACCCCCCGGGGGTGCCTAATCCTAACCCCCCTTCCCCTAGCCTGACCCTAACCTCCCAGGGGGATGCCTAACCCTAAGTCCCCCCCAGGAGCCCTAAACCTAACCCTCCTCCACCCCTTTGGCTGTCTCCCATTGTAGGTAAAATGACAGGCATCGAGATTTCTATGCCTGTCTTTTAACCCTTGCCGGGATTCAGCAGTCGGGAAGCCGGCAGTTGGCATTGCATCCGCTGGCTTCCTGACTGTTTACCCAAAGAGGTAAGTATATTATGGGTACAGGGTGTGCAGTGCGGGGCCCCCCTGGGCCCAGAGGCTGTGTGCCCCACACACCCTGCACCCATTATAGATACGCCCTTGGTGGCTATCTAAGCAAAGGTGCAGAGTCTGAAGAAGGTTTTCAAATGTAGTGGCCCTATGAGGAGCAGGGGAACTGTGTAAGGTAATCCAGTGTAGGAAATGAAAAAAGACACACCAGCAAGTCAAAATGGTGTCCATCCATGAGGAGGGAAAGAACACCACATGGGACTCATGGTGGCCTATGGAAGCAGGGACAGCAGTGGAGGAAGCCCTCATATGCCAGGAAAGCAAAGTCACCTGGGCCTAGGCAAAGTGCACTTTGGGTCAAAGGGAGGAGTCAACAGAAGTCACCCAAGTCCGACAGCCAGCAAATCCTCTCACTGTAGTAGGTAGCAGGGAGTGGAGTAGATACTAAGGCCCAGGAAAAGCTAGTCTTTCTTTCACCCAGGGCACTCTCCCTGTAGACAGCAGACATCCATGGCTAGCTTGGAGGCAGCTGTCAAGGACCAAAATGTATGTCGGGTGAGAGAAAACCCCATTTTAGTCCCATTACATTAAGGTGCCAGATCGGGTTCTGATGTTATTGCCACTCATTCCATTAATAGGGTATACACTTTGTTTCTAAATGAGGCATTATTATAGGTGTCTACCATTTGCAAAGGATTTAGGACAAAAAAAACACATAGTACCATATATTTGCATATTTAAATAACTAATTGTGATAGATTTTTAGTAGTTGTCTCCCCTTAATAAATTAAGGGTGGCTATAAGTTATAATTGGTATTTCATATAATCTTATGAAAATAGGAAAGAGCGCTGTGTAAAAAGCATAATAAACATATAAAACATAAACATATTGTGATATCTGTATTCTTTTGAGACTAATTGGGAGGAAGGCCAGAGCCCGGTCCATATGGTGGTCCGCCTGTGCCCGATCTAACTGTCCCTACCTTACCGCCGATCTTCTCAGGAATTGCCTCCATCAGGGGTTTACATCTTCTTCTTTGGTGGGGACTCATTGCGGGCAGTCAGCTTGGCTATGGCGTGGGTGGATGACGTCAGACGCCCGGCGCTGAATGTTGTCCTCGGACGCTATTGGAATTGGCTTGGCTACTTCCTCCTTGACTTCTATGCGTTTCGGACCATCTAGGTCCTTTCTCAAGAATGGGAGAATCAGCTCCCACAGCTCTTTAAATAGGCAAATCTTTATTGATAATTGATTAAAAAAACGGATGTTGTTACCGGATGTGCCTCAGGTTTTGGCACCAAGCATATGTTCCTGGGCAGAATAAATAAATAAATGTTTATTATGCTTTTAAAATTAATAAAAATTTATAAAAATTAATGTAAATAGTAAGTAATAAATGTTTGTTTGTATAAATATGTAATGAGTGTTCTATAGAAAGGACTTACGTTCTATGTCTATATTTAGACCATTCGGTTCCAATGTGTTTAAAAGAAAGATCCATTTTGTTTCTATTCTCTTCAGGAGCTTTACCATGTCGTCTTCTCTCCAATGGGGTAATATTTTCTGTATTGCCAAAAATTTCAACCCTTTAGGGTCTTTATTATGATGATTGAGAATGTGGGCTGATAAACTATGAGTAGTAAGGCCCCTCTTTATATTGTAAATGTGTTCTGATATCCTTACTTTAATTTTCCGTTTTGTCTGTCCTACGTACTGAATTCCGCAGGGGCACTGGAGTAAATAGATGACTCCTTCACTTTTGCATGATATTGTTTCTTTTATATGGTACTCTTTTTTGGTTGTTGAGGATGTGAAATCGTGTATTGGTTTTGTACTTGAGTTTTGATTTTGCATCCCATGCATTTGGTACAAAAATAAAAACCTTTTTTCTCTGTATTTCTTGCTGTTTCGGATTTGGGTAAAAAACTTTGTGTCAGGTGTTGTTTTAAATTCTTTGCTTTTTTGTATATCACTCGTGGTTTCTCTGTTATTATTGTTTTGATATCATTGTCCAGGAACAATATGTTCCAGTGTTTCTGGAGGATGTTTTCTATTGTGGCATGGTTTCCATTGAACTGAGTAATAAAGGAAATTGGTCCATAATCTTCTTTATTTTTCTTTGTATATGTAATTAGATCTCTTCTTTCTAATTTAGATATTTTTTCTATATCCTGTTGGAGAAAACTCTCTTTGTATCCTTTTTGTAGCAATCTTTTTTTCATCTCTGTGGTCTGGTGTTGATAGAAAGAATTTTCAGTACAATTCCTTTTTATGCATCTGAACTGTCCTCCTGGAATGTTATTGATCCATTTCCTGTGATGGTTACTTTGAATCGGTAGGATGTTATTACCATTAACTTCTTTTATATGATTATGAGAGTGAATTTGTTTGTCTGTGTCTTTGGTGAAAATTTCCAGATCCAAATAAATGACCAAATCTTTACTTTGTGTAGTTGTAAAATCCAGGTTGTATTTATTGTTTCCCATGTGCAAAATAAATTGTTGTAGTTCCTCATTTGAGCCATTTCAGATGAAGAAAAGGTCATCTATGTACCTACGCCAACAGATCAATTTGTCTAAAAAAGGGTTATTTGTCCGTACATTGTTATCTTCCCAGTACGCTACAAACAAGTTGGCGTAACTGGGTGCAAAAGAAGCTCCCATTGTGGTCACCTTGGTTTGTAAAAAGAATTAATCGTTGTACGAAAAATAGTTGTGCGTAAGGATAAAATTGATGTTTTCCATAACAAAATTGATTTGTCTGTTTGGGATTTCTGTCTGTGTGGAGAGGTAAAATCTCATTGCTTCACATCCATCTTGATGGTTGATTACCGTATATAAGGATTTTATATCGCTTGTGCAGAGTAGGTATGTATCTTTCCATACAGTTGTTTCCAGTACTTGAAGAATGTTCATCATGTCTTTTAAGAAGCTCCTTTGTGTGCATACTAATTCTTATAAGTAGGAGTCTACATATCTTGACATGTTTGCCATCAGGGACCCTATACCTGACACGATGGGTCTTCCTGGTGGGTACTCTAATCTCTTGTGGATTTTAGGTAGGTGGTAAAAGGTTGGGATATGTGGATGTTCTACATAGATATATTCATATTCTTTCTTCATTAAAATTCCCATTTTCAAACCTTCCTCAAGATGATCTTGCAATTGTCTGTTGAATTGTTTGGTTGGATCATTTTTTAATTTACTGTATGTATTCATTTTTATTAATTTTTATTAATTTTAAAAGCATAATAAACATTTATTCATTTATTCAGCCCAGGAACATGTGCTTGGTGCCAAAACCTGAGGCACATCCGGTAACAACATCCGTTTTTTTAATCAATTATCAATAAAGATTTGCCTATTTAAAGAGCTGTGGGAGCTGATTCTCCCATTCTTGAGAAAGGACTTAGATGGTCCGAAATGCGTAGAAGTCAAGGAGGAAGAAGCCAAGCCAATTCCAATAGCGTCCGAGGACAACATTCGGCGCCGGGCATCTGACATCATCCACCCATGCTGCGGCCAAGCTGACTGCCTGCAATGAGTCCCTGCCAAAGAAGAAGATGGAAACTCCTGATGGAGGCAATTCCTGAGAAGATCGGCGGTAAGGTAGGGACAGTTAGATCGGGCACAGGCAGACCACCATACGGACCAGGCTCTGGCCTTCCTCCCAATTAGTCTCAAAAGACTATAAACATCACAATATGTTTATGTTTTATATGTTTATTATGCTTTTTACATAGCGCTCTTTCCTATTTTTATAAGTACCCACAATTATTGAGCTGCTTATATTACAAACGCATTGCCCTTATCTATCACATAATTAACTGCCAATGACGTGCATTGCTGCTATGTCACATCAATCTCACATATCACATAATAGGAGAAGAAATACATCAGATATATTCTCCACAGTAAAAACTTATGTAGAACCAGAAGTAGAAGAGGAACGCTTCTGTAGCCAGTTTCTAAGACTGGAAAAATTCTACACACAGGAAAGAAAATAATGGTGGGAAGTGACTACCCTCTCCAAATACCTAGAACAAGACCTCTTTCCAAAAGGCCAAAGAATTTTCAAAAATCCCACCTTTGAACCAAATACCATTGATTTTGAAAAAAATGGAACTACATTTTAGATATATGTTTAATCAATTTAATCAACCTCATTATTGAAGACAAAAAATCCTCATTAAGAACCATCAATGAGAAAATAGAACAACTATAAAAAAAGTTTGAACCACTACAAAGAATGGACAACTACCAAAACTTGCTGAGTATGACAAATGAAAAATTTGACAACTGGAAGAAAATATAATAACAAAAAAAGAGAAAATTCTTGAGAGATTGAGGAGAAAAAGATAAATTTACCAAAACAGAGAACGAAAAAAGATACCAAAAAATGAATGTAACACAACCATGACCTTATTGGGAAGGAAATAAAAGGTATCAATAGAAACAACATAGCAACTATAAAAGAGAACCACTCCTCAAACAAAACCCGAAAACCACAGGAGAACAGAGAAACTACAAACCCTACAATCAAAGGAATTTTTCATACAATTATCCCAACCCATAAAAATTAATCAAACAATCGTATGAAAAAGGAATGGAAACAGCAAAGAAAGAGGAACGTGCAAATTACAAAACATCACTACAAACCACAGAAAAAAAAGAGAGAAGACTACACATCAAGAAAAAACCCACAAAAAAGAAATCACGCAGAAAACTTTGGAAGTGATTATGATACAGATGAGGATTTTTTAGATGAAATTTGGGGCCCAGAAAACCCCCCGGACTACAGAAAACATACACAGACAAAAAGACACAATATTTCGACACAAGAGGAACAAGAGAAGGTAAGAGAAAAAAGAAATCAGAAAGAATAGAAAATGAAAATCAAAAAGAAACAGTATACAATTTAAGCCTGAAAGAACTTACAACAAATCAATTTGGCTTATTAAGAAAAGGACTAAAATTCGCTCCCGAATCCAGTTTAAATAAATTTGATCTTTGTATCGACACCCAAAAATGAATTTGCAAATTGTGCATCAAAAAATATTTCCATAAGAATCAAAACACGAATGAAACAACTCCCTCCTATCAAGAATATAAACATATGAATTATAAACCTATGTCTACATTTTATCCCAATCACATTAAGGGACCACATATAACAACATTTCAGCGTCTGATTGAAGATGAAATATCCAAACTCCCTGAAAAATTGAAAATCCCATTCAATCTAACAATAAAAGAAAAACAAAGTTTGAAAGAACTAAAAGATGATAATTCCATAGTAATCAAAGCCGCAGATAAAGGCGGAGGTATTGTAATAATGAATGTGGAAGATTATACAAGAGAAGTGGACAATCTTCTCTCAGATACAGATACATATAGTAAATTAAAAAATGATCCAACCAAACAATTCAACAGACAATTGCAAGATCATCTTGAGGAAGGTTTGAAAATTGGAATTTTAACGAAGAAAGAATACGAATATATCTATGTAGAATATCCATGTATCCCAACCTTTTTACCACCTACCTAAAATCCACAAGAGATTAGAGAACCCACCAGGAAGACCCATCGTGTCAGGTATAGGGCCCCTGACAGCAAACATGTCAAAATATGTAGACTCCTACTTACAAGAATTAGTATGCACACAAAGGAGCTTCTTAAAAGACATGACAAACATTCTTCAAGTACTGGAAACAATTGAATGGAAAGATACATACCTCCTCTGCACAAGCGATATAAAATCCTTTTATACGGTAATCAACCATCAAGATGGATGTGAAGCAACAAGATTTTACCTCTCCACACAGACAGAAATCCCAAACAGACAAATCAATTTTATTATGGAAAACATCGATTTTATCCTTATGCACAACTATTTTTGGTACAACGATTAATTCTTTTTACAAACCAAGGGGACTGCAATGGGAATTTTTATTCCTATTTTTATAATTACCCACAATTATTGAGCTGCTTATATTACAAACGCATTGCACTTATCTATCACTTAATTAACTGCCAATCACGTGCATTGCTGCTATGTCACATCAATCTCACATATCACATAATAGGAGAAGAAATACATCAGATATATTCTCCACAGTAAAAACTTATGTAGAACCAGAAGTAGAAGAGGAACGCTTCTGTAGCCAGTTTCTAAGACTGGAAAAATTATACACACAGGAAAGAAAATAATGGTGGGAAGTGACTACCCTCTCCAAATACCTAGAACAAGACCTCTTTCCAAAAGGCCAAAGAATTTTCAAAAATCCCACCTTTGAACCAAATACCATTGATTTTGAAAAAAATGGAACTACATTTTAGATATGTGTTCCAGGAATTTAATCAACCTCATTATTGAAGACAGAAAATCCTCATTAAGAAATTAAAGTAAGGATATCAGAACACATTTACAATATCCCTGACGGAGGCAATTCCTGAGAAGATCGGCGGTAAGGTAGGGACAGTTAGATCGGGCACAGGCGGACCACCATACGAACCGGGCTCTGGCCTTCCTCCCAATTAATCTCAAAAGACTATAAACATCACAATATGTTTATGTTTTATATGTTTATTATGCTTTTTACATAGCGCTCTTTCCTATTTTCATAAGTACCCACAATTATTGAGCTGCTTATATTACAAGCACATTGCACTTATCTATCACTTAATTTCATATGATCTATTTGAAAAACAATTATATGTTCATTTTAAGGGGCCTTTTCATCGTACGAAAAATTTACCATGCGGCAATGCTAGTTTCTGCATATTTAACTTACCTGTCCATTCATCATCAGGGGTCTGAATATGACCACCTGATATTCAGCAAACTCTGAAAACTGAAAGTTTTTCGGAGTTTGCCTGCGAAAACAAGTGTCATCTCTAGATGGCGCTTGCTCTCGTAGCCCTGCTACTTCCTATGGGAAGGAGGCCCGGGGATGATAAGAGGGATCCATGTGGATCCCTCCACCGCCTCCTCGCTGACTCCCCGGCAGCTTAGTGCATGCGTGACCTCAGCCAGCCAAGGGCACAGGTATGTAATGCAGCTACTTCTGTAGCTGCACTACTAATCGCGGGAACAGCTGCTTTTTGGAGCAACTGCCCCCTCCCCGGTGTAAAGTTTTCCTTGCTTTGGTGTTAAGTATTCCTTACTGCGAGGTGAATACTTCATCAAAGGGGGCCGTACGGGCCATATGAATAGCCGTTAAGTGTTAGATCTTTACCTTAGTTTGTACCACATTGTATTTGGCAATATATATAAGGATCTAAAATATTATATTTGTTGATAGTATTAGGCTCTTTAAAGGACTTATCTATGCAGCAAAATAATCCTCATGGACTAATGCTTTGCATACAGATGGCCTGATTCAGCAGTGATCTCAATTGCAACAACGTCCACAGATTGAGCAATTGTTAGCTATTGGGCATCCATATGCACCGCACTGTGCATGCGCGGCGATCGCACTGTGATTACGCATGCAGATATAAATCCATCGCAGAGTGAGTGACAGGCCGTGAGTGTTTGGGGGAGGTGACGGGGGAGTGGTTGCAGAAACACAGGTGTGCCTGTCCGTTTGAAGGTGTGCCTGTCCTTTTGAATGCTGTTGCATGGGCATGCATAAATTAGCCACTGCGATTGCATGCTCAGATTGTGAACCCTCTGCGTGCGTCGAGACTTGCAATTTCTGCGACGGGTCAGACGTGCTGTAATATTGCGTGAGGGGCCGGTGTGCTATGATGTTACTGATGTATGCGCAGGACTGTGAGGTATTACGGATGTGAGAAAGCAGCAGTGGGAGTGTCTATGCTGGATGAGATGTGGCAGGCATTAGCATATTTTCGCAGCGGCATTGCATCTGATTACGCAGCTGCGATCGCAATTGCGATCTGTGCTGAATCAGGCGCAGTGTTGTTACATTTTTCTGCATTTATAATCCTGATTAGTGTCCAGAAGTAAAGTTCATATAGAAACGAACCTGTGAAATTACAATAACCCTAAATCTACTTAAAATAAAGAGTTTACTGAGGAGTGAGGACCAGGTTACTTTTATAAGCCTAATATGGATGTATACAGGGATGTATACAGTCAAACAGACTAATTATAGTGTATTCTTTATTCACATATAGTAATAATGTCTCTGAATAGTATAAATATAATAATAATAAAGCTCTTCTGTGAGGGTTGTCCTAAAATGCCTGTTATTTTGTATGGAGATAGTATATTAATGGTTTAACCAATTCAGTTTAAAAAGGGAGTGATCTTAATATCTATGTTCAAACCTTTTGGATTGTATTTACTCATCCATGTAGCGCAGC
Source organism: Taudactylus pleione (assembly GCA_031769625.1). Lineage (NCBI taxonomy): Eukaryota > Metazoa > Chordata > Amphibia > Anura > Myobatrachidae > Taudactylus > Taudactylus pleione. The sequence continues at coordinate 1,382,379 of JAUIMM010001601.1, forward strand.
CTATATAACATTTATTTTAGAATACTATACTATCTTACATATTACAGAGCATTGCACAGAGCATTGCAGTAACCACCATACTATACAGAGAGCATAGCAGTAACCACTATATACTGCAGAGATCATCAATGACCACCATATAATGCCGAACATATTACGTTGACTGCCATATAATGCAGAGAACATCACAGTGACTGCCATTTAATACAGAAACATTGCAGTGACTGACATATAATACATATGACATTGCAGTGACAGCCATATAATACAGAGAATATTACGATTACCAGAGATCATAACAATATCCACAAAATAATGCAGAGAGCATTGCACTGACCTCCATGTAATGCAGAGAACATCACAGCGACTGCCTGATAATGCAGGGAGCTTTGCACTGACCTCCATATAATACAGAGAGCATCGCAATGACCACCAAATAATGCAGAGAACATGCATTCACTGCCATATAATGCAGAGAGCATCGCAGTGACCAACATATAATGGAAGCATCGCAGTGACCACCATATAATGGAAGCATCACAGTGAACATCATATAATACAGAGACCATCAGTGACTGCCGTATAATGCAGAGATCATCAGTGACCCACATATAACACATATAATATGAATACACTGTAGACACACAAACGCACACACAATAATAATACCCCCCCCCCCCACACACACACACACACATATTAATACACCCCCCCAACACATACAGGGTATACATGATGCATAGCAATTTGCATGTGATGCATCTCGCCACTCATCGCATGCATGCCGGCATTAATTGCGCCAGTATGCATGAAGAAACATGCAATATACAGCTCTGTCGGAAAGACCCAGAAGTTCCTCTGATGCATGCGCAGAAGGACCCACGTGCCATGGGGGGTGCTGGGGGGTATCCTGGTTGGGACAGCAGCCCTGCTGTCCTTGCTTTGGCCCTGGCCCAGATGCAATAATCCAGACACTAAACCATGCATGCCGACATTTAGCCCCCTCCTTCCGGGAGGGAGCTGTCGGACTTACAGGGCTGGGGGCGTGACGTGGCCAAAGGGGGCGGGGCCCGGCACATGATGCGGCGTTGGGGGCGGAGCATGGGGGCGTGACCACGTCATCGTGGCTCCGCCCCCTCTTCACAATGCCGTGATTAATGGCATTGTGCAGCCGGGGGCGGAGCCACGATAACGCGATTCAGCGCGAATCGCGTCACCGGCCCCCCTGCTGCCGGGGTTTCTATTTAAAAGCGTGGGGGGGTCCGTACACATCGCCGGGGCCGGGAGGATTGCCTGCCTTCCCGGGAGGTCGGGAGCGGCACCCGATTTTCGGGAGGCTCCCGACCAAATTGGGAGGGTAGGCAAGTATGAACTAAACTCTCAATAAATTTGATTTGAAATCACCCGGGCTGCCTGTGTATCAGACTCCACCTACAATGGATCGTTCAAATGAGGTAACCCAGCCAGTATCAGTGCAGCAGAGCGGACTCAGAAGAAGTGCTCAGTGCAGCCACAAGTTGCATGGATGTGACTGGCAGCCAGGCTACAGGCAGGGAATGCTGTCCAGCTGTTATGATGGTGCTATAAACACAATCAGAGAGACTGCAGAGCACTTACCACCTGTTGTCCAGCTGTCAGTCATGTTCAGTAGCATCTGTGCCCTTCACTGAAGCAAAATTGTAATGACCCGGGGGGCATATGGCACCCTGCACCCCAGGGCCGGCTCTAGGGGTGTTCGACCAGTGTGGTCACATAGGGGTGCCACCTGTAGAGGGGCAGCATCCCCCCCAGCATCCCGATTTCAGCGGGACAATACTGTCCTGCTGTTCAACCTACGGGCAGAAGTGGCCCGCGGGTGGTCAAATCGTGAGTTTGGGGACCTCCACGGCCGCAACTGTGCGGCGGTGCCGGACCCCCGAGTGCTCCCGGAGTGTGAATGGATGCTACGTGCATGCGCACGGCAACCATCCACTGACGGGAGAGGGCTGGGGGAAGCCCAGCCAGTGACAGAGTGCTGGGCTTTACCGCTAGCCTGACATTATTTGGAGGTGTGCCATGTGGGCACGCCTCCAAATAACGTCACACAGGGGTGTGGCCTATGGTAATTAGGCCACACCCCCAAATTCGGTCGCACGCAGCGAAGCCGCGCTCGATGTTAGGGTGTCTTCTTGAGGGCCAGCACAGGTTGCTCCGAACCCTGGAGCCGGCCCTGCTGCACTCCATCCCAACCTCGCCCTGATAGGCTTTATAACTCACATCTTGGGAATGTGCAGTGCCTATATAAAATCATTATATACTGTCAAAATCCATACCTTTTGTCACATAACACCCTGGAAAATAAAATAAATGAAATCAAACTTTTGTCAGTTTTATTTAATCACTAGCTGGGATACCTGGAGTTGCCCGGGTAGAAGACTGACCCTGAAATACACTTGCAGCCTTCATTTTTACATTGTCCTTGTATATAACCAGGATAACTATGCACATTAGGAGTAAATGACAGTGCAGGCAGCATATTCTCTTGGAATGGGATATATCAGGAGCAGACTGACTTACAGAACAGATATCAGTATAGCTTCCAAATTCACTTGAGTTTAGAAATCACTGCAGAAAAGAGGGGGTGATTCAGCTGCGGACGGATATGCTATTGCAGCAGCTAACATGTTAGCAGCTGTGATAGCTGTAATATGGCAATGCAGCACGAGTCCCATTTCTGAGTGCTGAGCTGCTCATGAGCCTGCCAGGCTGAGATGAGAGTGTGATAGTATGTATATGAACCTAGCCTCTCAGCCCCAGAACCCATGTAATTTAAGAGTGTCCCAGTTTATGGGATTGTGTGACAGTGTGTGGCCATGACGTAGTTCAAGCCTAGGCATAAACCTAATACTTGTCAAACTTCACCACCATGCCAAATTTGGTGGAGTTAGGTACAAAATTCTGGCTGTGCATAAAGGACATACAGACACATACACTTTACAGATAATGATCCTCAACATATGAAAGTGAAAATAACCTTACCACAAATTCTTAACAATTAATATAATTTAATTACTGAAATATCTGGTTTGAATAAGTGATCATACCCTTACAGTAACCATAATAAACTTGCTCAGGTACAGCCAATGACCTTCCAGTTCACACAAAAGGCTAATTGGCCACCAAGTGACATCCAGTGGTTTGGATTACTTCAGAATAAAATCAGCTGTTCCTTGGTTTCAAAGGTGTTTTCTTAAGAGCTCCATGATAAAGTTGTAGAAAGGTACAAGTCTGAAGGATACAAAAAGATTTCAAATGTTTTTACTCTTCTTCTTAGTACCTTTCAAAGCATTATTAAGAAATGGAAAGCTATGGCACACCAACACCTTGCCTAGATGGATCATCCATCCAAACTGAATGATAAAGCCAGCAGGATATTCAGCAGGGATCAGTATGATTTCGCCGACCTCCCGGGGGGGCGGTGCCTAACCCTAAGTCCCCCCTGGGAGCCCCTAACCTAACCCTCCCCCCCACGCACGGCTGTCCACACCCAGCGCCCGGCTTCGATCAGTAAGCCGGGTATCGGGCTCCCGGCGTAGGTCTAATGACTGGTGTCGGGATTTCGATGATGGGTCATTAGACACTTGCTGGGATTAAACAGTCGGGATGCCGACGGTTGGCATTTAGACCGTCGGCATCCCGACTGCATCTCATTCAGCAGGGAAGCTAACAAAATACCAATGGCAACTTTGAAAGACATACAAGTGTTTATGGCTGGCAACTATCTCACAAGCTTTACAAAAAGCTGGCTTGTATGGCAGAATGGCAACAAAGAAGTCTCTTCTAAAAAAGTGTGACACTCAGCAAAAAAACACTTTGAAGACTCTGATGTGGTAAAAGAGTATTGGTCAGATCAGATGAGACCAAGATATAACTTTTTGGACTGAACTTCAAAACCTACAGTATGTTTGTCAAAAAACAAACACAGCACACAACACCACCCAAATCCCACTGGGTGGGATGTACTAACTATGCATGAAAATGCAGCCAAAACTCTGAAAATGCAGTTTTCTGAATTTTGGGTGCATTTCCATTAGAGATGAGCACTCACCTGAACATAGGGGATCCAAGTAGGATCTGAGTCCGGCTCGGGTTTTCCCGCGTAACTCGGGATCCAAAACGAGGCAAAACGTCATCATCCCACTGTCGGATTCTCATGGGTTTTGGATTCTATAAAGGTCTCAGTGATCAACGCCATTTTCACTCCAACTGTGGAGAGTGTACAGAACAGACGTGCTCTGTGCTGCTCTGTCTGTGCACATGTTCTCATCTTCTCAAAGGTGCAGTGTTGTTGGGCTGCGGCTGCTGTCCTGTCAATCAAGGGGCTGGGGCTGCAGTACATAAAGGGCAGCTGCTGTCCTGTCCATCAAGGGTCTGGGGCTGCAGTACCATAAAGGGGCTGGGTCTGATTTAACATAAAGGGCTGCTGCTGTGTTGTCCATAAAGGGGCTGGGGCTGCAGTACATAAAGGGGTGCTGCTGTGTTGTCCTGTCCATCAAGGGGCTGTGGCTGCAGTATTATCAAGGGGCTAGGGCTGCAGTACATAAAGGGGTGCTGCTGTGTTGGTGCTGTGTCATCTAGGGGTGCTCTGTCAATCCAGTGGTGCTCTTCCCCAGTACATAAAGGGGTGCTGCTGTGTTTTCCTGTCCATCAAGGGGCTGGGGCTGCAGTACCATCAAGGAGCTGGGGCTGCAGTACTTAAAGGGGTGCTGCTGTGTTGGTGCTGTGTCATCTAGGGGTGCTCTGTAAATCCAGGGGTGCTCTTCCCCAGTACATAAAGGAGTGCTGCTGTGTTTTCCTGTCTATCAAGGGGCTGGGGCTGCAGTACCATCAAGGGGCTGGAGCTACAGTTCATAAAGGGGTGCTGCTGTGTTGTCCATAAAGGGGTTGGGGCTGCAATACATAAAGGGGGGCAGCTGTGTTGCCCATAAAGGGCCTGGGGCTGCAGTACATAAAGGAGTGCTGCTATGTTGTCCTGTCCATCAAGGGGCTAGGGCTGCAGTACATAAAGGGCTGCTGTGTCATCCAGGTTCACTCAGTCAATCCAGGGATGCTCTTCCCCAGTGTAAAAAAAATAAAAGTAAAAAAAAATTATAATTCCACATGGTGACACTGCCGGCTAGACCATAGTTTATCATCCACATATTGTGACACTTTAAGTCATAGCACAGTGTGTTATTCTTATTCATAAAAAATATTGTGACACTGTAGGTGATTGATACCACAGTGTAATATTTAAAACTGGTACAAATTAATGTGTGTGTGCTGTACTCCACTTCATTCATTTTTGTTGATATGGAGAACAATCAGTTGAGAAGAGAGCAGGAACCACATACTAGGGCTGGAGCTGCCACGGTCATGACGATACTAGTCCATCTACATCAACTACTAAAGCCGATGCCCAAGGGCATACAGGACTTAAGTCAGGGCATCTAAAATCAAAGAACCAATCTTTTACAGTGGTAAAGAAAAAAACATCAAAGGGAAAGTTAGCTGCAGAAAGACATAAAATGGCAAATATGCCTTTCACCACATGAAGTGGCAAGGAAAGGCTAAGACCTTGGCCTATATTTATGACTGGTGGTTCAGCCTCTTATGATGATGTAAGCCCTTCTCCCTGTAGATGTTTAAAAAAATTTCAATCGTTAAGGTAGAGGAACCAACTGTGAGCTCAGAAATGTCACAAATCCCTGAGGAGAGTCTAAGTGTGTTGGTGGGTGCCATGTGTGAGCCTGACCTTTCCAATACTGTACTCGAAGAGGATCCTCCTTCCAACACTTGCGCATCCTCTGCAAATGTGGTGATGAGCAGCACAAGTCAACATGCTGACATAGAAATTAAGGATGCTTCTATGGAAGCGCACCAGGATGAGGATGATATTTGTGTAGCTGAGGCTAATAAGGATGTTGATGATGAGGATGCTGATGATGAGGATGTTGTTGATGAGGATGTTGTTTGTGTAAATCAGGCCCCAGTGGAAACAGTTGTTGCCCATGATAAGGAAAAGCCCATTGTCATGCCTGGGCATAAATCAAAAAAATCCACTTCTTATGTGTGGAATAATTTCTACCCAAATCCGGACAACAATGATCAAGCCATCTGTACCTGTTGTCATGCTAGAGAAAGAAGAGGTAGGGACCCTAACCATCTAAGAACCTCCTCCCTGTTACATCATCTACAGTGCATCCATCAAAAGTGTTTTCAAAATTCATAAACTTTGGCTAAAAAAGTAGCAACTAGCAGTCCAGCTTCAGCTAGCTCTCTTCTCTCTGCTAGATCAAAGCACCTGGCATCTTCACCACCAACACCTTCATCAACAATATCCTCAATCATGATCGGAAGCAGTCCTGCATCCAATTTGATAAGGCTAACTCAGACCTCCCCTATCCTGGATTCTTCAGAAGAATCCTTGAGAACTACACATGCTGCTGCTGCTGGGAGTGGATCTTCATCCCAGAAGGGGACCAGGAATACTACTAGTAGTAGTTCTAAAAAAACAATTGACTGTTAAACAATCCTTTGCAAGGAGGAGCAAGTATGACAGCACCCAGTTGCACAGTGGATAACTGACACCATCACATTTATGCTGGTATTAGATGTGCGTCTCATATATGCCATTAGTGCAGTGGGTTTTAGACAGTTAATTGAGGTCCTCTGTCCCCACTACCAAATCCCATCTAGGTTCCATTTCACTAGAAAAGCAATTCCCAGCCTGTACAGGGACGTTACAAAAAACTTAATTAGTGTCCTCCTCTTAACCACAGATATGTGGACAAGTGGAACAGGGCAAACACAAGATTACATGACTGATACAGCCCACTGGGTGGGTGTAGTGCCTTCAGTGGCTCCAACAGCAGCAGCATCTAAGAAATAGCAGCTTATTCAGAGGCAGGCTACTCTGTGTATAACTGGTTTCATTAAGAGGCATTTTGCTGACAACCTCTTAGAAGAACTCAGGGTAGTCATTGCAAAAGGCCTTACCCTGCTTGGACTCTCCTCAGGATTTGTGATTTCTGACAAAGCCACCAATATTGTGAGAGCATTACACCTGGGTTAATTCCAACATCAAGCCAAGTTTTTCTCACACTATTGACTTGGTGGTGCAACATTTTTTTTAAAAATGACAGGGCCATGCAGGAGATGCTGTCCGTGGCCTGCAAAATTTCTGGGCATTTTCACCATATAGCAGGTGCATGTAGAATATTGCAGCACCTGCAAGAAATGTTGAATTTGCCCTGTCACCAGCTAAAGCAAGAGGTAGTTACAAGGTGGAACTCCACCCTTTATATGCTTGAGTGGATGGAGGAACAGCAAAAAGCAATCCAAAGCTACACAACAAAGTATGAGATAGGAAGAGAAGGGTGGATGTACCTTACTCAAGCTCAGTGAAAAATACTTTCCGTGTTGTGCAGAATGCTGAAATCCTTTGAAGTAGTCACCTATGAAGTGAGTTCAGACATTGCCAGCTTCAGTCAAGTAATTCCCCTCATTAGACTGTTGAAAAAGCAGCTTGAGAAACTGAAGGGGGTGCTGAAATGGTTCCGCTAAGTATGTTGGACTTGTAGATCAAGTCCTTTTTTCACTTCGCCAGGATCCAAGGGTTGTCAGGATCTTCCAATCAGAGCAATACATTTTGGCGACCGTGCTCGATCCTAGGTTTAAGTCATACACAGATCTGAAGAGATGCAAAGAGCTGTTGACAAGCAAATTGTTAACTCAAGTGGCATGTGATGCAGTGATTGGCTCCTCCTTCAGTTTCTCCAGCAAGTGCATCTGCCAGGAAAAAACTAAACTTTCCCAGAAAAAAGACCCACTGGTGATGCAGATGAGTCAACACAACCATGTTTTGACATCTGGTCGGGTCTAAAAGAATTGCCTACAATTAATGGGGGCTATTCAATTCAATTCAACATGAATTAAATAGCACTGGGAGCCAGCTCCGGGAGCTATTCAATTCAGTGCGCTGTTTGGGTGGGCTAAGGATTTTTTCTTTTTCCGACCAAAGTGCCGGGCTGCTGTTTTTCTGCTTAGTGTGGCGCTAACATTTTGGTCAGAGAATGCCAGTTAACGCGCCTTAACACCTTTGTTAATGCGTGATAACCGGCATAATTTGACCTCACAGTGCACTGAATTGAATAGCTCTGGGAGCTCGCTCCCTGCGCTATTCAATTTGCGTTGAATTGAATTGCCCCCAATAAGACCTCTACCGTGACTCCATCTGATACGGTCACCATTCAAAGAATGGTTGAGGACTATTTCAATTATAGTGTCCAAATAGGCATATCAGACAGTCCGTTTCACTACTGGCAGGAAAAAGAGGCAATTTGGAGACCCTTGCACAAACTGGCATTGCTTTACTTGAGCTGCCCACTCTCCAGTGTGTACTCAGAAAGAGTTTTCAGCACAGCCAGGAACCTTGTCAGCAATCGGCATAGGAGAGTACTTCCTCAAAATTGGAAAAGATGATGTTCATCAAAATGAACTACCAATTTCATGACTTTTACTGCCAATTACGTTCTAAAATTACAGAGGCACCTGAAGCTGTAATGGTGGATTCCAGCCGGGACGAATTAATATTGTGTGAAGATGATGTACACACTGATGAGGGTAAGGCATCGGATGATGATGGCAACAACATCTTGCCTCTGTAAAGCCAGTTTGTGCATGGAGAGGTCATTGCCTGCAATGTCAGCTGCCCGTTGGTAGCTTGTTTTGTGGGGGCCCAAACAAACCAATCGCTTCAGCCACAATTGGCAGTCCCTGTTGCTAAAGTGATTGGTTTGTTAAACTGTGCATGTCCTATATACAACATAATAGTGGGTGGAAGGGCCCAAGGACAATTCCATCTTGCACCTCTTTTCTTTGCATTATATGCTGTTTGGGGCATTGCTGCCTGACGTTTTTAATTTTATAGTTTATGAAACCTCCATCCTGTCTGCCACTGCTGTGTTGCAAAAGTTTAATAGATGTCCTATATTTTTTTAAACTGCCGTGCTTTTTTGCCATGCTCTGATGGTTACTTTTTTATATATAGTTTCATAATGTAGTTATTTCAACTTAAATCACAAATAGCCATACTTGCAAAATACTCTTATGCCATTATTCAACCTTGATTTGTAGATACCAACCTGGTGGGGTTTTCCTTGATCATAACAGCCATGTTTGATCAGGTGCAACTCAAACACCAAATGGAAAGGCTATTTTGTGATGGTATCTGGATATGCTCTCTCTCCTCCCCTCCCAGTCTCCCATCCATAATCCCAGAAGCACAATGATAAGGGATGTTTAGTACCAGATGTTAAAAATCCCTCTGCCCCCTTCCTGTTCAGAGATTTCATTTTGTGTGCTGCCACAAACAGCATCTCCTGCATGTACCTTTCATTTAAAAAATGCTAGACCACCACAAGAGCTCAACTGGGGTAAGGACTGATGTGAATGAGTCAAATATTCTTTGAAAATGACTCCCCACCTCACTCCCTCATAGATTTGCTTTAGAATCCAAAACTTAAATTAAATTTACTGTGAATCAACAATTCCTTTCCCTGCCTTTAACTACATACAGTACATACTCCATCTCCCTCAGGCCTCTTGACTAATTAAAACATATTTTTTCTTATGTGCCATGTTGGAAGTTGAACTGCACGTGTTTGTGCCGCCCACTGATGCCACTTAGCTTAGTCAGCCAGCTATCTTGGTGCAAATTATGGGCCTAATCTGGATGAAAACAATATTGTTTGCTGTGAGGTGGTCAAAATTGACTGGAAATGAGTGGAAATTAATGTTATTGAGGTTAATAATACTGTAGGAACAAAAACAGGCCCAAAATATGTGATTTTAGCTGTTTTTATGATTTTTCCAAAAAAATACAGATCCAAAACCAAAACACACAAGGGTGGTTTTGCCAAATCCAGATCTGAAACAGGAAGGAGATACAGATCCAAAACCAAAACCCTGGGGTCGGTGCACATTCTTAATTTCCATATGTACCAAGCTTGGTTAATGCCATCTTTAGACAAAGACAAAGGACAACTCTTATTAGGACAGCTGTGCTCTGCAATTTTAATTGCATTTCCAAGTACACACCAGTGTAACTGGTACCTACTTGATAAATGGCAGGATGTACCGCACCATGGATGCGATGCTTAGTGCATTCCGCCCACCATACCTTCTGTGAAGCATGGTGGTGGCAGAATTATGCTGTGAGGGTATTTCTCTTTATCAGGAAATGGGCAATTGGTCAAGATTGAAGGGAAGATGGATGCTGCCTCACACACTCAAATTCTTGAGGAAAACCTGTGGCCCTCTGCTAGACAGCTGAAGATTGGCAGGTAACAATGACAGTAAACATACCTCCAAGAAAACAAAGCAGTGTCTTAAGGATAGGAAGGCAAAGGAGAAAACTCCAATTGAAAATCTGTTGATTGACTTGAAGTTTGTTGTCAATCACCAATAAATTTGACCTGAACTTCTACAATTCTGCAGGGAAGAATCTGCAAATATTACCCATCTGGGTGCTTAAATCTAGTAGAGACATCGACAAACAGAATGATTTTATGATATGTACGATGATTGTGTTTTGTTTCTGCACTAATTCCATATTCTGTTGTAGATTAGGTGGTGCTTGGTAGAAAAGCATTGTTCTTTAGTGGCCGCAGGGGATGCAAGGTGATTGTGTTTTGATGGGGGTTAGTTGTCACTGGCCAGTAGTATTTTTCAAGTTAAGGTGAGATGGTGCTCCACAACTCAGGTTGCATTGAGGGTATTTATCCATCCCCCTTTTGTTCAATAATGTTGGGCCTTTAGCTGATTGTCTGCAATGCTTTTGTGGTCACCTATCTTATTTATTTATTAAATTGAATAAAAGCTTATACTATTAGTAGAACCTATATGGTTTCTGTAGGTGTCAACGGAATGTGATATGAATGTTTTTTTCATACAGATGTCCTTAGCCAATATGATAGCAACAGTGGTATACATGGGGTGATATTTGTAGGTAGTAATAACAAGTCTCTCATGGGAGCGATGTGCTGTATGTCTGTACAGTACTGTGACACTGACATTATAATGCAAATGGAGTTTGTGCATGCTCATAAAGGCATGGTTATGTCACCCCAGCAGTGTGTTGATACCTGGGAGAAGACAGAAAGGGAGCCTTCCCCTCTCCAACACCCTCCCTTACTCAAGGCTGTCTCCGCTTACACATAAATATTACATTTACCTATACAGTTAGGCTTCGTAAGGTTAAAATGTAATTAAAGGCCCTTAATGTCCAGGCATACTGGCCACAGTCATTTTGTGTAAATACTAAGCTGAATGAAAGAGCACTTTGGAGTTATTGCTACTGTGCAGTGCTGAAGATAATTGAGATATATTGCAAGTGGAACTGTGCTTGTTGTGCCTTATTATTGGAAAGACAAAGCTGTTGCTCTCTGGAATCAGAAAATAACAGAGTTACTGTAGGTGCAAAGCTTCTCAGCTGGTCAGTGATCATCCAGCAACAGAGTACTCGAACTACAGAACATGTGCACACTTAAATATTGAACAGTTTTGAGGTTTTTGCTAAATCTGCTGAGTAATACTTAGTTTTTCACTAAAGCTCACTGTTGTTCATTGTATTTATTCTTTGTTTTATGTCTACTTCTTGTACGGCAATGCATACATCTAGTGGCACCTAACAAATAAAAGATAATAGTAATAATAATTGTCAAACAAAGGTAATGCCTGTTTTTTTCCTCTCTGAGTACAGTTGCCCCCTGTTTATTCTCTACTAATGCTGATACAGCTAACGACCATGTACAGGTAGACATAAATGATTAAACTAGTAGTATACTGGACCCAGGGTTGAAAGGTCTCTTCTCTCCCTTCCTTGTCCCTATAATAACCCAGGGCACCACTCTCCTCTTTCTCGGAGCTAATAGCTGTGGTGCACACAGGGCCGCGGAGAGCTGCATGGGACCTGGCTACTGAGGGTCATGAACAAATCTGGGAGACGTGGCCATGTCCCCTCTCGTTTGATAAAATACTATGTGCAGGCGCATCACAGTGAAACACCCAGCAAAGGGCACCTCAGCAGCTGACCCGGGCTCCCACAGGGATCCTCAAACAAGGAGAGGGCTGAGAAATCAGTGATCCTGCTCCTTTTGAACGCTCATGACAATCTTAGGACATGCCATCTTCGATTATGAAGTATATAAAACTGTCAAAGAAAATATTTGGCTAACACATTTTTCAAATAAGAATTTATTTATTTATTAACAATTTCTTATATAGCACAGCATACGATTTCCATTGGCTTATTGCTAATTAAATACCTTAAACATCCTTACTTAACTTTAGCACTTAACTTATCTATTAAATAAAGAGACGGACACCATAACAGCTTGGATAAAAGGTCACAGCTCTTATTTCCGAACTAATTAACGAATTCACCTAACCAAGGTGGCCAGGAGATCCTGCATACTCAGTTCTAGCTTTCAAGCTGGAGACACACACAGGGAACGACTGAAACGCTCTCCCTAAAGACGCACTTACATTGCGAAGGTCCCGCCTCCCTCCTGGGCCAGTTAACTCCGAGTGCTTCCGAACAAAAGTGTTCGGGTCCCCTCGTATGAGAAGGACAGACTCATCATGTTACATCGAGGTCCAGTGCCCTCACAATGCTCTCTTGCGCCACAATAAAGCCACTGAGATGCAGCATTCTCCCACCATACTGTGCCTTCCCTGAATAAGGAAAAATAAACACAACAAAATACAAACAGCAAAGCTTTGGGCGGGAGGGTGGGCTCCAGAATCAGCAAAGAGGCAGATCACATGCACACCAACTCTTTTATACCCCTAATCACAGGCACACCCACAATTCACAGCATTGGTCAGCTAACAACCACCTGACCCCTTAACCCACTTAATCTGCCTAGTAACAAGGCTGTCAAGACAGCCAATCAGCAAAAACCCCAGGATTCTTATTTCACTCATGTTTAGGCAACCTTTGTTTTCTATATTCCGTTGTGCTTTACAATTCGAAACATTAATAGAACAAAACTGGGTAGTAACAGACAGATAGGAACAAATGATACACAGGTGAACCCTGCGCAAAACCTTCAATGGAGGCAATAACCTTTAAAGTGGTGATATATTAATAACCACTATACAAGTCAAAACAGTAGAGTCCAAAAAGAATATTGCTATGTGAAATTGTCTAAATAAAATAGGTTCATGCTTCTGAATCCTCTTCTTAAAATTAAACCAGTCTACCCAAAACATGCAAAACGTCACTTCACACACACTGTAGTGCCTCTTTGTTCCTCAAAGATATAAAGGGAGACAAAGAAAGGCCGCAATAGTGTGATACAGTTTTATTACCTGACAAAGTGTTAAAAAATAATGAGGATGAGTACCAGACTCCAAGGTGTATAATAACACCATCAAGTACATTGAGTTTGTAACAACAGGGTACCTCCTGGGCTCAAGAATCCACCCCTTTTCAGCCTTGGTCTGGAACAGCTACTCCTTAAAATGATCACCAATGCGTTTCAGCTAACATAGAGCCTTTGTCAAGGTGTGTTTGGGCTAGACCATAGATTCTCTTTATATTCCCTCCCAAATGTGTGAGGTTATGTGAGGACTGTGAAAGGGGATGTAATTAGACATGGAAGTTATGAAAGTTATGTGGGCGGTTCTGGAATCTGATAAGCTTGCCTGAAGAGGAGAGTTTTCAGGGAACGCTTGAAGGATTGGAGACTAGAGGTAAGTCTTATTGTGTGTGGTAAGGCATTCCATAGAGTGGGTGCAGCCCACAGAAAGTCCTGTAACCATGAATGGGAGCAAGTAATGCGTGGGGATGAGAGATGCAGATCTTGTGCTGAGCGCAGAGGTCGGGTTGGGAGATATTTTGAGATGAGTGAAGAGATGTATGTTGGTGTGGTTTGGTTAATGGCCGTATGTGTAATTAAAGTATTTTGTATTGAATACGGTAGAAAAACGGCAACCAATGGAGGGACTGACAGAGCGGGGCAGTAGACGATGAACGTTTGGCAAGGAAGATAAGCCTCGCAGCTGCATTCATAATGGATTATAATGGTGATAGCCTGTTTTTGGGAATACCAGTAAGGAGACTATTGCAATAGTCAATGCGGGAAATAATGAGTGCATGGATTACAGTTTTTGCAGTGTCTTGTGTGAGATGTGGTTGAATTTTGTATATATATATTTTTTTAAATGTATGTAGCATGATTTTGAGACAGATTGAATGTGGGAAACAAAGGACAATTCAGAGTCAAGGATGACACCAAGGCAGCGAGCTTGTGGGGCAGGGTGGATTATCAAGTTATCAACAGTGATAGAGGGATCAGGTTGGTAACTGTTATTGGCTGATGGAAATATAATTAATTCTGTTTTAAGATATAGAAATCATATTTAAGAAATAAGAATTCTGAAAGAGTTTGTCCACGTTTGGACAACCACCCTTCCCATTTAGTATAACATGACTATTGTTTAATTATCATTTAATGGATAATTAACTGCTGAATAGGGAAATCTCCTTTTTAGTAATGTAGGTATGACAACAAAATGAATAGTAGGAATTGTATAAATGTAGGTAGGGCTTGGATTGAGGTGGTGCATCTGAGAAGAGGGTTTAAATGAAAGATTATGTCTGTTTTTTTTTTCATGTATTTCTTGATATACAAAACTTCTGTTAATTAAATCCTTTTTTATACTACAATTAATCACTAATTATTTTTAATCTCTAAGAGTTTCACAATTATCATTGGTAATCATTAATCAAACATATGAAAATTAATACTTTTTTTAATAAGTCTTTTTCTGTTAGGTCATGGCATGCAGGGAGGTGTAGTTCCACAGCATCTGGAGTGCCTAGTTTTAATAAGTCTTTTTCTGTTAGGTCATGGCATGCAGGGAGGTGTAGTTCCACAGCATCTGGAGTGCCTAGTTGCCCAGCCCTGAAATATAGCATATAGAAATTATATACATTTTTTGTCTCCAAACATCTTTCAGGCATTTGTCAAGTTTCTGTTGCTGTTAAGAATTGGGATAAAGTACCAAATAAACACTACCCTAAGGGGCCTATTTGTTCAAATGTAGATTCAAGCCCTGAAAATTAGCATTCTTTTTTTATACATATCTTGCAATATTAAATGATTTTTCAGGATTAATTACCAAGGGGAAGGAGCCAAGACATGATCTCTGCAAAGACCCTTTCCTGGTAAAGGCTAAAAAGCAAATTGAATGATTACATGATCACTTTATATCCAGGTTTGGACCCAGCTAATGTAATGCACATGTGCGACCATCGGATCCCTTTAAAAAAATGCATTACTGTATTACTGTAGCTCATAGGCTACGATTGCTAATGTCACCGAAAGATAAAGTAAGCTAAAGGGAAAATTAAAGCTTTTCTGAGATTGGTTAATGGGTCATTATCGCACTCCCCCCATATACAGCTATGGGGTTTGCTGCTGCTATCGGTTAGAAGAGGGATTCAGCAGATATCTCTGAAACCTGCTGTGTTGCCCCATTCTTAAATTCCCCATATACTGTAAATTGTGGCAAGTCTCCATAAACATCAGTTTTCGGAGGATTCACCTAATTTTTGCATTTGATAAAAAAGCCCCTTAAGGTAAAATATTTTTCTATACTGTACACAGTCGCCAAAAATGTGAACTTGCACATCCATATACAGATTTTGGAGTATTTTTCTTCTCTCTTTGGGCTCTATTTACTACAATTCGCATATTGAATGCAGATTGTAGTGTGATATTCAGGGCTGCCATCAGAAATTGTGGGGCCCGGGACTGATAAAATATGCAGGGCCCCCAAGCCCCCATTATACAGTGCACATCTGGAAAATGGAGGCATATTAAAAATAGCTGAAGCCAGTGGAGCTGACCATCTTACAGTAATCACCTCACAGCTTCCCCCTATAGTAATAACGTCACAGAACCCCTTTCTTCAGTAATTTCTGCAGCAAGTCCCCCCCTTAAATAATCCCTTACTCATTCAATAATCACCAGGCTCAACCTCCCTTCCCCTTCCCCAGCAAAACTTACCTTCTTAACTTTGGTGACGATCTCTGGTCTCCCGTTCTGTCCTGAGCCAGCAGCTTTCTCCTCTGCAGTTGCCGGTGCGCAGCAGCCTGCACTGATGTGACATTATGTCACGATTGCGCATGGGCACCTGACAGTAATACCAAGAGGAGCTCAGGCAAGCGGAGCTGCCTGGGTAGCATCCTCTCTGCCTGCCTCCCACAGCTATCCACGAACATGGCGACGGCAGCGAGAAGAGAGCTGGGTGGCCGCACCGCAGTGCACTGGTAGGCGGCAGGGCCCCAGCCGCGTCTGTCTGTGACAGACAGTAAATATTGTTATTGTGGCAGGGGGAAGAAGCTAGCAGGCGGTAGCACCAGGCGGGCCCCCCGTGTGTCCGGGCCCGGGACTAATGAGCCGGCAGCCCCCGCCTGATCTCAGCCCTGGTGATATTAACGACTGAATTCGCTAAGCCATGCCCACCGCGATCACGGACCCCCCTCGACCCTCTCCACCCTCCGCGAACCCCCCTCCCTTAATAGCACTTACCTGCATGATGCGGACCTCCGTTGATGTCCTACATGCGTCCGGTCAGGAGATATCCCATACTGCACTGGGACCCGATCACCTGATGACCGGGCCACAGTGCACTATGGGAGTCCAGCTGACAGAGGGGAGACATCACTGAAGGCCCGATCACCGGTCCCTGGAGTCAGGTAAGAAAAAAATAAAATTTACAATTTTTTTTCTTTTTTTTACAGTTATCAGCTTGCGGTCTGTTTACTGGGACCGACTCCCGGCTCTGCTCTCCCCGTTAGAGCAGAGCAGGAGTCCGCTAACCGGGGGAGACCCTGGATAACGCCACCTCCAGGTGGCGTTATTATCACAGGGCCTCCCTAGGTATTTTTTTCACAATTTATTTTTATTAACTTTGGCCTGATCACATTTCCCATTACAATTATGGGAAATGCGATCTGATTACTAATAATAAGTGATACTTAGGGGTTGGAGTAGAATTTTACGAATTCTACTCCAATTGCCCTGTAATAACTATAGGTGATACTAAAATAATGTGAAAAGGGTGCGAAAACACCCTTTTTCACTTTGAGTAAAAATAATGTTAATAAATAGAGCCCTTTATGACTATAGAGGTTAAGTGAGGGTAAGAGTAGGCCAAGCATAATAAGGGGGTGTTAAAAATTAGAGCTGCACATTTATAAAGAAATCAATCAGCATATGCTGAGATATTGAGCATATGCTGCAAGTTGTGTTCTTATGACTTTGAATAAAGATGAATACATCTGCACCTTAATGATCAATTGCATCTTTCTCTGATGATTGATTGATTAATAGCCACCACATAACTTCAACTGATGTAGACCAGGAAGTTGAAAAATCTCTTGAGGATTGGTGCAACAAGACAGAATGGTGATGACGATGATCACCAGTACTAGCTAGCTGTTTCTGAATGGCTGATTTCATATAGTAGTTCATTTAGGCAGTGACAGGAAAGAAGATTCTAATTTTTTTTCAAAGGAGAAAACAACAGACATCTGTATGTAATTGAATTGAAAATAATTTGCATTTGTATTTTGCATTTGTGATTTTTTTTAAGTATGTTTTCTGAGATAAATGGGACCTTCACACTAAATAATTACTTACACTATTCTCTGTTGTGTATATGGCACATATTTTCATATTTACTACTAACCAGCGGCAGCTCCTTACCTGTCTGGCCAGGGGGTCTACAGGTCATAGGCTGCAGTCTATGCAGCCCTCTCCTCCCTGCCATCCCGGAGATTTACAGGTGGTCACCAGGAGGTGGGCTTAAGTCAGATGGCAGAGGGGCGGAGCCTAAAAAAGGGGCTTGGCTTAAGTCTGGCGCTACTTGGCTGACTTGAAGGGACTGCATCAGCTGTTGCCCATAGAAGCCAGATAGGGCTTCCGTAATAACAGGAGAGGGGCTAGGTAAAATACGCCACTGCTACTAACACATCTCTGCGCTTCCTCCACACACTTGTTACTATCATAAACTTGGCACATATGCATAGGCAAACGCAGGGGGGGTTTCCATCTGCCTGGAAACCCCCCCTCCCTAGCCCACACCATGACCACAATAGAAATAGTAATATAATAGAATATTACTAATGCTGCATGTTGTTCTGAGTATCACAAATGAGACAATTAGCACCACCTGTGGATCTTTAACATGTGTCTCCTGTGCATCAACTAGGAGATCTAGAGAACATGCACTGTTAGGGGTGCACTGCTATAGACCATTTATATGGTTAATTATTAATACCATATAATAATATACTATCCAGTGCATAATGAGACTAATATATACATATATGTCCAGGGCAGTGCTAGGCTCTTCTGCTGCTCCCCCAGACTCCCGGACTTCCTCCCGTACTCTGGAATAGTGGCCACATCTGGAAAAAAATATTCAGCTCAGGCAGGATGGCCCTACTGCCGCATTTAATGGTTTAGTGTGATCACTGATCCTGCTAATTATGCCCTCTTCATGGACTGGCTACACTTGTAAAGTCAAGCATTTGGAAACCCCCCTTGAAAAATCCTGCATTTGCCACTGATATGCTAGTATACAGCTGGACGTATCTTGAGATATGGCCGACTGCACATATGTACTGTACACACTGTAAATAGGCTTTTAAATGTATGCGCCATTTCCTACTTACGCTTTGGATGCAATATATGAATTCCATTGATGTATTCAGCATTATTAGTGTGTTTATTTTAGCACTGCTTTTATGTCAGTTGGCGGGAGGAGTTATCTTAATGACCAATCGTTTCAAAGACAACAATCTCCTTTGTAAAAAGCCCATTCAGAATGAGCGACCATACTTTTAATCAGTCTTGACACCACAGTTCCCCTAACACCACCACTTTGCTGACCACACCTTTTCACCATTTTCCCATAAGCCTTCAATCCACTTCTGGCTGTACCATCCCCTTAGAACTTCACCCCACTCATATGTGTTGCTATACTCCCCCCCCTTTTTGTTAGGTTGACTTGTGTCTCTTTCTAAAATGCCTGTCAGCCTTTCCTGATAGTTCTGCCCTGTTTTAACACTCCTTGCCTCACTTTACAATAGATATGATAATATATGAATTAGAGATGTGCGAGGTCCCTCTTGTTTTTGTTTTGGATCTAGGTTCTGATAAAAATCAATAAAAACAACTAAAATGCCTGAATTCCGATTTCCGAAACGGCAACAGATCCAAATCGGCATTCGGTTGTAACCGGGTCACATATTCTACAGCAAAATAAAAAAAGTCTGATTCCACATTTAAAATATACCCCCCTCCCTGCATTGTAACTTGGTTGCTAAGGTGCGTAAGTGCTGAAATTATTCATAAATCTAAATTAGACTAACGATGAATAAGGTTAAAAAAATATACACTTTTTTGATTGATAATGAATAGTTCCCAAAGTGTTGAGAGAGAGACTTAGCTTTTTTTTTACATTTCAGCACTGTCTGCAGCAAGTATATTATCATGTAAATCCTTACTGCATTTGTGACAGTTTTCAGAAATACTGCGCTGATTACAGGAGCTGCTTTTGAAGTTCTGCTTACCAAGGGGAAGCCTGGAATATTAAATAGACTGTGAAAATACTAGAGATGTGCGCCGACCCCCGTGTTTTGGTTTTGGATCTGGATTGGTTTTGCCAAAACCTCACCTCCATGTTTTGTTTTCGTGTTTTGGTTTTGGATCTGGAGTTTTTCTTAAAAAATAAAAAAAACAGCTAAAATCACATAAAATGGGCCTTTTTTTGTTCCTACAGTATTAATAACCTCAATAACATTTATTTCCACTCATTTCCAGTCAATTTTGACCACCTCACAGCTCAAAATATTGATTTCTTCATCTAGTTTAGGCCCAAAATTTGCACCAAGATAGCTGGCTGACTAAACTAAGCTGCAGCAGTGGGCGGCACAAACATATGGCAGTTCAACTTCGAGAGTTGGAGTATGTATGTAGTTGAAGGTAGGGCAGGGGACAGGAAGGGTTGATTGGTAGTAAATTTTATTTAGTTTTTTTATTCCAAAGAAAATGTATGAGGGATAACGGGAGAAGAGGAGGCATTTACAAAAAATGTGATACAGTACATTTACATCAGCAGTCCTTGCCACAGAAGAATCCTTGAGCATGGCTGCTTCTGCTGGGAGTTGATTTTTTTCATCCCAGAAGAGGACCAGGAAGCGTGCTTTCCAAAAATAAATAAACAATTGACTTAAATAATGCTTTGCAAATTTCCCAACCTGTACAGGGACATAAAAAAAAAACAGAATTAGTTAGTGGCCTTTAAATTGCCATTGTTCCCACTGTCCACTTAAGTTCTTAGATATGTGAATGTTAGAATGTAGAAGGCCAAAAATTGGGTGGACCTTACTTGGCTGATTGATCAACCATGGTGACTGGATTAGTGTCATAAGGAAGAGGAGGCTGCAAACTGGGTATCATGCTATGAGTTGGCCATATGGGGTATGTTGCTGTTAAAGGATCAGGCTGGTTATCATCAGCACATTATTATAGTTGTTGTTATTTTGGGTTGCCATCTCCTGAAGGGTGTTTACCAACAGACAGAGACTACCTACCTATCAGCTCAGCCATAGACACTTCCTGAGAAACAGAACTCTGTTCTCTGGAGGGAAGCCAAATAGGTGGGAGCCCCTGTTCGAACATTTGAAGCTCTTATCTCTCCCCATCATCTATTATAGATGAAAAAAAATGTCATCGGGGACATCTAGCTCCTCTTTCTGTTCCCTGCTCACCCTTTTTGGACAGGAAGTCCAGGATGGATGGTTTGGAAGAAGCCTAGCAACAGATGGGGATGGTCATTATCAAGAGCTGGTCCCCCCAGTGGGTGTAGTCTGGGAGGTATTGGTTGGCATGCAGGCAGTGGAATAACGAAGGCCTCCATGTTGTCTGTGTTTACTATTCCGTATTTCAGTTTGCGATTCAGGTAGGAATAAAGTTGGCTACAGAATAGTGCATTCAGGCCAAATACCATCCATGAATTCCCAGACAGATTCCAGATAGATGAATCATTTGCTTGTAATAATCTTTGGTAATTCCTGGCAAAGGTGGGTGTTATAGCCAGACACTTTGAAGGCTGTAACTTTGAACTGCTTTATAGAAAACATGTGAATGAAACTTTTCCACACTGCAGAACATGATGGAGAAATCCCTTGAAGTTCAGCACCTCAAGCATCTTTTTTCATGTTCTCTGAGGCCTCTCCTGACTTTTGTTGAAGTTTTTGAATAGAACAGTTTTAGAGTTTAGGATGTCTACTCTATATAGGTTTGTAAATAAATATAGGCTTTAGTTTTTTAGAGCAAATAACTTTATAAGCTGTTAGGATAACATTTCTGCTATGTTTAAGATAAAAGAAAACAAAACAACTTTTTGTAACCCAATAATTTAAAAAAGAAAGTTTTCTTTGCAATATTCATGCAGCACCCTGACAGACAGCAGCACAGCACCCCTGCGCACCTACGCCGATGACAGTGACAGCCAGGTGTGGCTGACAAGCGCACAAAAAAATTTGACCAAAAAAAGACAATTTTTTTTTTCTGCTCCAGAACTTTGGGCCAAGAGCACAGGTTGATGCGACTGGAGTCGGGCAGCACTTCTAGCTTGCGTTGCCAACTTGATAGATCTTGTGCAGCTAAGTCTAACACACACAGACAATTATTAGAAAAAAAGACAAGTTTATTTGATTTTTTCTACTCCGGAACTTTGGACTGGAGTCGGGCAGCACTAGGTTGCTTGCAACAAGTTACATTGCTGGCTGGATCTTGTGTGGTACTGCTGTTAAGCCTAACATGCATGCACACACACACACACACACACAGAAAAATATAAAAGACACTTGTGTTGATGGTTTATTTTTATTTTTGCACGCCTGGACTCGGGCAGCACTAGGTTGTGCAACAAGTTGCGTTGCTGGCTGGATCTTGTGCGGTACTGCATTTAAGCCTAACACGCATGCACACACACACACACACACACAAAAATATAAAAGACACTTGTGTTGATGGTTTATTTTTTTTTTTGCATGCCTGGACTCGGGCAGCACTAGGTTGTGCAACAAGTTACGTTGCTGGCTGGATCTTGTGCGGTACTACGGTTAAGCCTAACACGCATGCACACACACACACACACAGAAAAATATAAAAGACACTTGTGTTGATGTTTTTTTTTTTTTTTGCATGCCTGGACTCGGGCAGCACTAGCTTGCAACAAGTTGCATTGCTGGCTGGATCTTGTGCGGTACTGCGGTTAAGCCTAACACGCATGCACGCATACACAGAAAAATATTACACTAAAACTTTTAAAGACACTTTTTTTTTTTACAATTACAATATATATTTTTTTTTTGGGAGTCCAGAACTTGGGCCCAGATGGACGCAGCACCAGCCCAGATGTATTCTGCACAGTCCAGATGGACACAGCAGACAGCAAAGCATCAGCCCAGAATGGATCAGCACTCAGCACTCAGCAGCATGTTTCAGCAGTCACCAGCCCAGGACACAGGACACAGCAGACAGCACAGGACCACTCTCCCAGCCCTACACTACCCACCCTCCCTATTCAGTCTCCACAGCCGGAGTGAAATGGAGTCCGCCGTGTGGTCCCTTATGTACTACATTGATCATAGAGACATAAGCGCGCGAACTGCGAGATTTCATACTCCGACTCGTATCTGCAAATTCGGGTGAGGTCAGTTCTCTTAGATCCGAACCCGCTCATCTCTAGAAAATACCATTGTTTCTCTTTATGGCCCATATTCAATTTGAAGCGTTAAGTCCGGATCCGCGTTAAGTTACCGCCGATGATGCCATTATCGCCTGTTTTGGTTTTACCCCATATTCAATTTGAAAGACTTTCCACCTAGGTCAAGTCAATGCAATGTAATAGGCGGTAAAGTATCGCCTATGAATGGCAGGTGGAAAAAAGTGCATAATTGGGGTTTTGGGGTGAAACATTTCGGGAACCCCCGTGTAGCCTTCAGACAGTCCCCCAAAGGTAATCAGTGTCAAAAAAAATGTCAAAAAACTGAAGGACACCCCAAAAATTGATTTTGAAAAAGGGGGCAAAAAAAAATGTTGGGGTACAAAGTTAAAAACTAGCGAACTTGACTCTGGGGGGTCCCCAAGTATGCCCCAGGTGTTTTTTTGATTGCAGGTGTTTGCAGAAGGTGGATTTGTCATGATTTTTTCAACTTCACTTTTTCAACTTTAAATATGCTGACCCCCATTTTCCAGTACCCCAAATTTTCTGGCATAAGTTATTTTCTGGAAAAAATACTCCTAAATTCTATTCTGCATCAGGTATAGAAAAACGCTATTTAGCAGCTTTTGAGCCCATTTAAAAACACCAAATACCTTCAGCAAGCCAAATCGGGGGGTACCATAGTGAACCCCCATGTCATAGCATCATTTGGGGGGTGATAGGCTGATTTCCCCAAAAATGACAGTACTTTCCGCTTGTTACAGTATCGCTGGGTGCCGTTTACGCATACTTTCAAATTGAATACGGGATAAAGCGTGCACGCGCGCGATACTTTAACACCTACAAAACAGGTGAAGTCGGCTCAAATAACTGAGATTCCACTATCATGGAGTTTCAAGCAGGTTGTAATGGGATGTAGTCAGTTTACCGGTGGACGGGATGGCAGCTGTTGAAATCCCTGCATCGGAAGCCTGACTCAGGACTAGACATAGGCATCGAAATCCCAACGCCAGTTTATATCCAGACGCTGGAATCCCAACAGCGGCCATTCCGAACGTAATTATAGCGGTGTGCTTTCAGTTGTTTACCGCTGTTAGGCTTTAGGGGGAGGTTAGGAATAGGCACCACTGGGGGGGGTTAGGGTTAGGCACTAAGGGGGGGTGGTTAGGTTTAGGCACCAAGGGTGGAGGGTTAGGTTTAGGCACTAATGGGGAGGTTTAGGGTGTGGGGTGGGGAGGGTTAGGGGGAGAAGGTGGGAGGGTTAGTATACTTACTCGACACCTGTCCGGATACCAAGCATCGGGATACCGCAGTCGGCATTTTGACAACAGGCATTTCATACCCAACCCGGTTGTAACCAGGGATCTACTAGCAAATTTAGGAAAATCTAAATAGATATATTTGTGAACTGTAATTGCATCTGGTATGTTCATGTTGATGTTTCATTTCAATTACTAGAGTAGATAGTTACATTAGAGGTTTTGTTATTTAACTTTTATAATTTATAAATGATTTCAGGCATTATTTTGTACTTTGTTTTTCAGATTATGCCTGGTGGACATGTGTGCAGCGACAACCCCCCATTCCTCCTTTATGAAGCACACCCCTCAATCCCAATACCAGCTGCCTGAGACATACAGTGGCGTCTATTCAGGGTGACCCAGCAGCCCATGTGCACCACACACCCTGCAACCGTCATAGTTACACCACTGATTTTATCACTCACAAACTCAGATATCAAATTATAAAATTAACCCCATAAAATAGTTACTCTTTATTTCCCTTAATTAATATTGATTGCACTATGGGGGGTATCCATTTGCAGGTGGGAAATTTAAGAAACCCTGGGGCGCTGGGTTTTTACAGCAGCCGCAGGGTTTGCTATTCATTCAGGGGACTGAAAATGGGACACAGTGATTTCTACGTCTTTTTTCTCGCACCTCCAGAGCAGGTCTGATATTTCCTAAAATTGTTAATTATAGGAAAAATCAGCAGGACTTGCTCTGGACCCTGGCGGCACCAAGAGGGCTAATTACGCAATTGAAAGTTTTCCATCAGCTTAACTACTCCTTAATTACTCACCTTCCGAAGTGGTGTCTTCTACAACGTCGGGACCAGGGGCATTTCTAGAGAGGAGGGGGCCCATGTGCAGTCTCCAACATGGGCCCCCTCCTCTCCGCCCGGCAGCTCACTGAGCTGTGCGCGGCCAGCGCCGGTGTTATAGACTCTGGGCACTAGAGTGTGCCCAGAGTCTTTAGTGTATGCACAGGTCACCGAG
Organism: Taudactylus pleione; assembly: GCA_031769625.1. Lineage (NCBI taxonomy): Eukaryota > Metazoa > Chordata > Amphibia > Anura > Myobatrachidae > Taudactylus > Taudactylus pleione. The sequence continues at coordinate 1,407,496 of JAUIMM010001601.1, forward strand.
AAAATGGCCACGGTGGCCATTTTCCCTGTACTGCGCATGCGCAAAGGATGGGAAAATGACCGCTGCGGCCATTTTCCAGTCGTTTTACAGTGCCGGACCCCTGCGCCGGCGTGGGACTCTGGAGAGGTAAGTAATATTATTGGTGCAGGGTGTGCACACCCTGCACCCATTATAGATACGAGCCTGGTTAGGACTCGGGAGCTGGGTCTACTGCAGCAGGGTGAGTATGTGAGTGTGTATGAGTGAGTCTGTGTGTGCATAAGTGACCCCTCGGCGTGTGTGATTCCTCTAACCCATGTGAGTGTTTTCTCCTTTGTAGCCAGCGCTGGGAGAACGACATCTCCCAGCAGCCCTAGCGTAACCTACCAGCCCTTCGGAGCCTCTGAGCAGCCCCTGGGACTCCCAGCAGTCCCCTCACCAGTGACAAGATAGAGGGGAGGATACTGGGAGCTGCGGAGACCACTGGAGACCGCCGGACAGGTGAGTATCATTTTTGTTATTATATTTTTTTGAAACCCCGCAACCACTCTTTTAAAAATTGGATACTGCGAGTATTGGGAGCGCGCATACCCACGGTAATATAACATTTTGACCACCTATGCCCTTATATATAATGCAGCTCGAAGAAGCCAAAATATTGTTTACGCACAGAATAGAAATTGTTTGAACTTTTAATTAATGTCAGTGAAAAGTTCAGAGATAACAAAGAGAGTCAATTAAATAGATAATAGCTGCTCACTAGTCTCAATTAATTAGGTAAAGCAATGTCAATGGATGTGGTAATCTACCCAATTATGACTTAATTGAGACATCAATTTGCATCACACTTGCCAACTTTTGAAAAAGCATTTCAGGGAGATTGTGAAAACAACAGCTATAAGTACGGCGGTAAAATGGGCGTATACTGCTACTTCTGAGAGGCGTGTCATAAAATTGACTTGCATACATTTGTAAATGGGTCCCAAAGTAGTTAGTAAGATCTACATGTTGAGGAAAACCCACTGATACTTTTCTGGGACTGCTTATATATTGAGGTAAATTTACTAAGATTCGTGTTGCTCCCGATTTGCATTCTCGGGTGAAAATATCACTTTTTTCCAAATCGGGAATTTACTATCATCAAGTCGGGTGATTTGTGTTAGTTTTGAGCTAGAAATCAGGTGGTTTAATGCCGCTAATTCGTCCATTTTTTTACAATAGAAATTATATCACTATCGGCTCTATTGGGAAGTACTTTTCACTCTTTCATGCCTAAATCGTGAATTTACCATTCTTCATTTTGCTCAATGCGGCCGTTTTACATTCAAATCGGAGACTCAATAGAAGTTTTAAATGCACCATCTCCAGAGCAGTGGGTTCGGGGGTTATGGGGGGGGGCCAAATAAAGTGTGACTATTGTATTTTACCATGGAACTACAGGTGCCAGCATGCCTGCCATTTGGCACTTGTGGAACTACAAGTGCCAGCTGATGTGTGGCACCTGTATCTCCATTGTAAAATAAAAACCACATCACTCACACACTGTAGAAAGTAGAAGTTTAATGCACACCTACCACACTCTCACATACTTACCTGCTGCCCAATGTTCATGTCCCCTTGTCAATGTAAAGTATCCATGGATGTACCTGCAAAAAAGTTCCAATACTCACCTTTTGTCCCACAATGTTTTCTACAGAAATCCATTATGGACCACGGACTCACTGTAAGCACATGCTGAAGCATGTAGTTACAGTATGCGAATGACAGTTCACTCACAACAATGTGGGTCCCAGCCAATGAGGGTCACTAACGTAAAGCCGCCGCTCATTGGCTCATGGCTGAGGAGTAATGACAGCTCATACACATGAGCTGATATTCGCATACTGTAACTACATGCTTCAGCATGTACTGTACTTACAGTGAGTCCGTGGTCCATAATGGATTTCTGCAGAGAACATCGTGGGACCAGCTTGGGTTGAGAATGCTTTTGCCAAGGAGCCCTGGTGAAAGGGTCTCCGGGCTGTGACATTACAGTCGGTCGGTTTGGGTCGGAGTTGGTTTTAAATATAGGGGGAACCGTACGCATTATTTTTCCTCCTATATTTAAAAGAAGGACTCGCCCTAAAGCCTGGTGCTGGTACCTAAATTATGGTGGAACCCTTCTCATTTGTTCCCTGTAATTTTAGGTACCAGGACAGGCTGACAAGTCCGGGGCTGGTGGGGGGACGTCATTGTTTTTTTAAGAATTTTAAAAAAATAAACAAGCAGTCTGCACATATTTCACTGATATGTGCAGCCTGCTTGTTCGGGAGAGAAATTCAAGTGGTTAAATCGGGACTTCAAAACAGACAGGATCAACCAAATAAACCATCAAAGAAAACGATCCTGTCAAAAACGGGAGCTTGGTAAATTCCGATTATTTAAATGAAAAAAATGGCCGTGTTTAATCTATCCTATCCAAGTCGAAAAATGGGACAAATTGGGACCAAATCGAATCTCAGTAAATTTACCCCATTGTGTTTTACAAGGGGCTTCATATATAATGCCAAGAGAAACCTTATATGAAAATGCATGTAGCCACAGGGATCATTGTGCCTTTTAACCATTGCAGGTAATGATACTGACTTTGAACCTCTATACACTCCTGCCTATACCTTCTAATATCCTGCCTATAAACCTCTAAAATTGACGCTATTTGCATATGCAGTCATACAGTAAATAAAGACTTTAGACCTTGAACCTGTGTTTCCAAAGCACAAAGTATTATTCAAGTAAAAGTACAGTCAGTTACACGCTATGATCTAAGTACAATTTAGCGCAAAGAAATTATACAGACCCAAGTACAGTTATACATACGCATGTGCTCTGGACCAGATCCTGGTATCAGCAAGAAACCTCCATCAATCAGCATTCAGCAAGAAGACTCCCGACTGAGGTCACAACACACACGTTTATACCCTCACAGAAACAGACAACCTAAAAGAGAGGCTTGTTGCTGATGCCATTGGTTCCCAAGGTGGATGCATCTGTTACAGAGCATTTAACAGGTTGATTCAAATAGACACAGTCCAGCCTCCAACAGCTAGTTGCTTCTGTTTCCCACCTCATGCAAATCCTAACAGTTGGTCATATAATGTACATTTCGGTGCTTTAAGTCTCTGCGGTCCATAAGTTGCGAATGCTTGTTGTGATCTTCCCACCGATGATACCGGGAAGCTGTGGAGAGGGTGCGGATCAGTATAATACCAAGCATGGCATACTTATCATGTATTAAACCTGAGCTACTAAATAACCTTTATTTCACAGCAATTATAATAAATGAACAAACTTGAATATTATACTTTAAAGCTTATTGAACTTTGTATGTAAATATGTAATGTGTAAGTATTTGGGGTTTGATAGAAAGACGCTAGTTAACTTGGGCCAGATGCGTGCGCATGAGGCTAATAAATAGCATTTTCATACAGGATCTTATGCATTCACTAATGTGCGACTAGTTAACAGCTCAATTGTGCGTATTTATGTGTGTATGAGAAATGGTGTAAGATGCAGTCGCATGATGCTAATAGCAATATCACCATATGTACTTAAGTGTGAGTTTAGCTAAAATGGCGCTGGGCGTCCATTCGCAAAATGGCATCTTGCGATCTCATTTTCAAGATGGCGTCTTGCGGCCAGTCGCAAGATGGCGTCGTTACGATCTAATTTTAAGCTGATCTTGTCTCAGCCAATTATCCAGCTTCGACACAGGGAAATGGTACTGATCATATCATATGAATGTATTTCTCTTTGATTTCTTCTTTTTCCAAGTTTATAACAGCTACATAATAGGGGTAAGGTACAATCAGGGAGATTCCTAGACTTACAAAGAAGAAAGAGAGAATATGTCTATCGTACGGCACATGAGAATACTTAATCTTAATTAAAAGTTGTCAATCTTTATTAGGTATACATTAAAATGTCCCATTATGGGTCATAACCAGCAAAATAGAGGTTAAAAATTAAGTCAGTAGTGTGATGGAAGATGATCAGAAATGTGAAATAAAATAATAGAGTACCCACACTGTGTGACCTCCTCCTTATTCAAATAAACCTGTTTATGAACATCTCAGTTACATTATCATTCTCATTGCTTATCATTAAGTTGGCAACATGCAGTTGTATATAGTAGTGTCTTATTACATGGGATCCCTGCTTGTAGAATGCTAAATTAATAACCACAAAGCTTAGGCAGTGAGTTCCTTAGTATTAGTTATCACTGATATATTTAATTATTGTGGCTTATTGCTTGTCACATTTATGTCCACACATAAAGTAGTTATAGTATTACATTCTAATAGGATCTTTGTCTTATTATTGTAAGACTTTAATATTCAAGGATATTATTATCCCTATGGTATTGTTACCCTTGTATAGTCACAACCTGTGTGTAGTTAATGCACATATCTAGGGATTTACAGGGTTAAGTCCAATATCTCAGGAAATTCCCCTAGAATAGCTATGAAGATGTTTATAAAGTCCACAAATGTGGTTGGGTTCTAAAGCCTCCAGATATTGTATTAGCTTAATTGCACACAAATCCAGTTTGTAAATAAACAACTATTTGCAGTGTGACCAATGCAGCTCTGCTCTCAGTCAGAGTACTGCCTAGATACAATGTTGCATGGTAATGAGATTCGGTAACATTGGAGTTCCATTGAAATTACATTCCTCCTGCGTAGCAGGGTTAGTACAATCTAATCACATTCAACATTTCAAATTGATATTATTTAATTATTTAATTTTAACGATTGGGCATGTGAGAGGTACACACAGTGGGCGTGTCAACGCGCGTTTTGCTGTTTTGTTAACTTTTTCAAGGCACCAGTGAAAATCCCAGCTATGCTAAAGGTAAGTATAAACTAACCTAACCCCCCCTAACCCTCCCTTAGGGGTGCCTAACCCTAACCTCCCCCCAACTGCCTAACCCTAACCGCTCTGTAAGTGCCTAAACCTAACCCCCCCTTCCCCGCTGCCTACACCTAACCTCCTCCCGCGGGTGCCTAACCCCCCCTTCCCCTAGCCTAATCCTAGCCCTGCCAGGGGGGTGCCTAACCCTAAGTCCCCCCGGGAGCCCCTAACCTAACCCCAACCACCGCGCCTGGCGCCTGGCTTACCTTCAATCGGGATGCTGGGCGTCGGGCTCCCGGCGTAGGTCAAATGACAGGCATCGGGATTGCAACACCTGTCATTAGAATTAGACAGTCGGGATGTTGACGGTCGGCATTTAGGCCATCGGCATCCCGACTGCGTACCATCTTATGACCACAATAGTGCCCAAAATAATTTACCATTTAAGAAAAGTGCAAATTAGTATCCAAAATGCATTAGTATTCCAATAATGCACATTAATCATAAAGGAACACTCCAATAATGCTCAATTGGAATCAGGAATCAGCATTCCAATACAGCATATACATTTTTCTAGTTTTGGTGATACTGTGCCCACTGTAGAATCAGATTCCTATTCTTAGCTGTCAGGAGTGGAAACTGGCATGGTCTTCTGCTGCTGTAACCCATCCATTTCATATGCTGTACACTCAGGGATGCCCATCTGCATATTACTGTTGTATCATTATTTGAGTTACTGTCACATTCCTATCAACTAGTTTGGCCATTCTCCTCTGGTGTCTCATTAAACAATGCCCATTTCACACACAGAAACACATCGTTTTGTTTTGCACACCAATCTTTGCAAACTTTAGAGACTATTGAGTGTGAAGTCTCAGGAGATTAACAGGTACCCGAGCGCTCAAACAACCCTGTTTTACACCAACAGCCAAACCATCTGGCACCAACAATCAAAGTAACTTTTCTTCCTTTTTCTGGTGATTGCTCTGAACAACAACTGTCCCTCTTGACCATGTCTGAATGTTTTTATGCATTGAGTTGTTGCCACACAATTGACTAATTAGATACATGCATTACCAAGCTATCTGCTGCTATCGACTATCTGTTTCTTTTATATATATGTATTTCACTTTTTTATTTTTATTCTTTATATGCGGCCAACGGCTGCTCTTAACACTTCACTTTTCTTATTAGAGCGGTGCCTTGGGGTGGTTTAGCTGGGCTAGTTTGGCGGTGTCCTGCGCTCTGGATTTGAGCCCTAGTATGTTAGGGACCTGCCCGACAAGAGGTTACCCGGATATGGTGGGCAGGCCCATAACCTTGGCCAAGATTATGCCAAAAACCTCTACTGTATTTACTGCAAAATGTATTTATTTATATATAATCAGTTAATTTGGCGTTGTGCACCTGTATTTCTTCTTTGTGTATATATCAATGGTCTCCACAGGTAGCACCTCCAATTATATATATATATATATATATATATATATATATATGTCCAGAGTGTGCAGTCTGAGATCCATTTTCTTTCTTTACACAGAGGTAAGGAGGTAAGCACACTGCACTTTTGTAAACTGTGTTGATAGGTTTGTTTAAGGTTATTGCAAATATCATTTACTGTAAATCTTCCTTTACATTTACTTTTACAATACACATAACATCAAATCACATTACAATAACATTTGTATTTTTATTTTACAGGAACTCAGCAGCTCATGGAATCACTGGATGCATCTGGATCCCTGTGGAATCTCGAAGGTTAGTATATTTGGCAATTCCTCCAATCACTTCAAACATAACATTTACTCAATGTAATATTACTATTCTATATTCTGACTTAGCCATTAACGTTGTACTCTAACTTAGTATTACACTGCACTAATAACAATCAGGTAAGTAAAGTTCCCCCAATAAAAGTCTATTTATTGCCAGAAAGGTCGGGTTGGTGTACGTTGGTGATCACTTACTCTTACTCCTTTCTGTATTTGTTCACTAACTACTGTAGAAACTCCCAATAAGTTTAAGTCTGAATTACACTGCCAGTGACTTTTACTGTTGCTTAGTTTGGTTTGTGTCAGCTATTAGGTTATGATAAACAAATAAGTTAAAGTAGTAATTCGGGAGAGCTGTAAAAGATTAAAGTTGTTTCAATGTTGCAGCTCCAGGGAGTAGCTACAATTTTAACAGAGATTAACAGTCTAATAATGAGGGAGATGTATGAAGCCCAGAAGTGGTATCAGCGCACGTTATGTGCGCTGATACCACTTCTCCCCTATGTATGATCGGGGGTCTGGGCGGTAAATGACAGGGGCGTTATGCGCCCCTGTCATTATCGGCGCTGCTATCTACAAGATAGCAGAGCCGAGCGGCAGGGGCATGTTCGAACAGTCATACCGCATGACCGTTCGGCCGGCTGTAGCTGTCGTTATCGACAGCTACAGCCTGGCACTAGCCTATCCCCACAGCAGGGTCAGTGCTGTCCCTGCTGTGGCTGCTGCCGGCTCCAGGCTGCACACGGGGATCTTGCGATACTTGCAAGATCCCGCGCATGCTCAGTGGAGCCGGCCGGGAAAGAGACGCAGCGCATCAGCACTAGGCTGATGCATTGTGGTCTCTAACGGGTAGCGCCGGAGGGGGGAGTTAACGCTCCCGGAAGCAGAAAGCGTTATAGCGGCACTTAACGTGCCACTTTCATACATCTACCCCAATGTGTTATGGAGCATACACACAGTCAGATTTGTCAGATGTGTCAGATGAACGATTGAACGATCTGAACGATATGATGATGAACGATTTGACCAACGATTTGAACGATTTGAACTATGAACAATTTTTGACTGCATTAAAATTAATGGAATCGTCCAAATCTGGCAGCAAACACATCAGATGTCAGATATCGTTATCTGACCATCGGGAACGCACATCGTTCATGTCAGATATGTCAGATTTTTCTTCAGATATGAACGATTTTTTAAATCATTATTGTTCAGATCTGAAGAAAAATCTGACCGTGTGTATGCACCATTAGGCTGAACTCCCTTGCAAATGTAATCCTGTTGTCTATTTATACAGCCTTTTGAAACAGTGTAACAGTGTTATGCGGAGAGACTAATTCTACTTCTGGAATCAATCTTATCTCCCCCGGATCTGATCAGGTTACTGATTCAGGGGAATAGCCGGTCTAGTTGGATTCCCTGGATTTATATCAGTCACTCTCTCTCTGGGTCTAGGGCACACTAAACTATTAACCTGTTTTACTGCTTGCCGTAGGCTGCGTGTTATTAATCTGTTCTCTCTGGCAGCTCGGGGGAGCAATGACTGTTGGGGGTCTGAAGTGCGACTTTAGTGTGGTATCTCACCACCGGGGCTGGTTTCAGTACTCTACCCACCAGTTTAGAGTCTCTCTGTCTTAATCTGCCTTCCTCCAGATCCGCTCCGCCCAGCTCTCACTCCAGCCAATGAACCCCAAAGTTCCACCTATGCCGCACCTGTTCCGGTGGTTCCGCCTCTCAATTTTAATCAGTCGCAGTTGGAAAGGATACAGCGTTGACTCTCCAGTTCCAGCAATGTCCTCGGCACTATGTGTCCAGCTTTCTACCAGCTCCTGACTGTCCACGGCTTTTTGGACCTTCTTTCAGGTAACAGCGAGGTGAGGAGTCTCTCTCCCTGTCAAGCTCACCTCCAGAACTGCACAGTAGCCTCGCGTACAGGTCCTTGAAACTGCCTCCCTTCACTGTTGTCCAGAAGGCAGCAGGTCTCACTGGGCAGCCTCTGCCAGCAGGGGTGTATCTAGGGGTCTGAGAGCCCCTTGCAGAGTAAGGGACTGGCACCCCCCTCCCCCTGCTAGCAGTTAGTAAACCGACACCTCCTCACCCCTCCTTCATCGTCCGGCAGTGATGCACAGACTTTTGACAGACAGAACAGTGTGCTGTAAATAAAAATACACCTTACCTATATGGTGGTTTCTCTGCGATGTGGAACCTCTGAAGAAATTGGTCCTCCTTGGGCAGACAGTCTGTATTCACTATTCATGTAGGAAATCTCATTTATTTACCGGAAGATGCCTGTTTGTGTAGGAATATAACCAATGTCATCATCATACAACAGAGGTTCAATGAAACTCATTTCTCATGTCCCCTCCAGCCTCCTACCTGTGTCACTGCAGTCTCCTCCTCCGTGTCCAATTCATCCATGTGTCTTTCAAGCTATATGCCCCGTGTCTCTCAAGTCTTGTGCCCTGTGTCGCCTCCAGCCTCCTGCTCCATGTGTTACCTCCTCCAAGTCCCCACCAACGTTCTGCGTCTCCCCAACGTCCTGCCCAATGTCGTCTCCAGCTCTGTCACCTCCTGCCCCATGTCCCTTCTAGCTTTCTGTGTCATCTCCAGCCTGCTGCTTTCTGTATCACGTCCTGCCCCATGAATCCCCCATCCTCCTACTCCATTTTGCCTCCAGCTCACTGTGATATTCCAGTCTCCTGCCCCATTTCACTTGAGCTTCCTGGTCTTCTCCCCCCTCTGTATTTCCAGCCTCATGCCCCCACTTTATTTCCAGCCTCCTGCCCCCTCTGTATTTCCAGCCTCCTGCCCCCACTTTATTTCCAGCCTCCTGCCCCCTCTGTATTTCCAGCCTCCTGCCCCCTCTGTATTTCCAGCCTCCTGTCCCCTTGGTATTTCCAGCCTCCTGCCCCTTCTGTATTTCCAGCCTCCTGCCCCCTCTATATTTCCTGCCTCCAACCCTCTCTGTATTTCCAGCCTCTTGCACCCTCTGTATTTCCAGCCTCCTGCACCCACTTTATTTCCAGCCTCCTGCCCCCTCTGTATTTCCAGCCTCCTGCCCCTCTGTATTTCCAGCCTCTTTCCCCGCTCTGTCAATCTTGCCTCCACCACCTCCTGCCCCCTCTGTAATTTCAAGACTGCCCCGCCCCGCACAGTCTTACCAGCTTCCTTTCTGTCTCCAGTGCAGCCTGCATGGTCCTCTCTGTAGCCTGTGTGGGGCGTGACGTGCAATCTGGCTCCTGGCAGTCCCAGAGGTAGGAGGTGCTGTGACTGTCATGCCGCCGAGCACCATGGTCCTGCTCGGCGGTGCAGGGCACTCTGGGGCTGGAATGGAAGGGAGAGACAGGAAACGAGCCTGGGAGGGGGCGGAGCACATGGGGCAGACAGCGCAGCACTGCCCAGTCAGTGCCGCCACTGTAATTGTAAAGTGTATTAGTAGCGGTGTGCCCGTCAGGAACCGGGCACACCGCTGCCTGTAAACATGTAAAAAAACTAGTGCCCGTGATCGGGGGTTGTGGTGACCGGTTTCGCCCGCAGGACATGAGCGTTTATGGTGGCCACACCAGTTATGGCCCTGGACTGGCAATGTCGGGTGGCACCCCCCCACCGGCCGGTGCCCCTGGTGAAAGCCATCCCGGCCAATACAAAGCTACGCCCTTGTCTCCCAGCTCTGCTACCAGCAATTCAGAGCCGACCATTGTTGTTCCACTAAGTCACCCAGTGCAGCTTTCACCAGGCCAAATACTGTCTCAGCACTGTTCAATGGCCGGTGAGTCTCTATCCGAGTCCTGGATGCTTTCTGCTGGGACAGTGAGCTCGAACAGCCAACTGTCATTTTCAGTCAACTGTCCGTTCTGCCCGTGCACCCGCTTCTGCAGTTGTCCTCAATGTCCACTGTCACCAATGCCAAACAGTGCGGAGCCGCATGCACAGTGGCGGGCTGGGACGGGGGGCAGGGTGCCATCTGCCCCCCCGAGCCGGTGCAATTGTGCAGCACTAAGGCCGCCGCTGCGCTCTATGAGCATATACCAGTGACAGCCTGGGAAGTTCCTGTGCCTGCCTCCCGGCTGTCACTGTCAGGCTGCGCTGCAGCAGTGCAACTAGATCGAGAAGAGGCCAGCCCAGCAGATACAGACAGGCACTAGGGAAACTTAAAATGTGGTCCCCCGGAGGTATGTGCTGACCACATGTGTCAGCAGATACACTAATAGCTCAGATTCTGCAGGAAAAAGGGAGACACGGGAGGGTGGGCGGAGTCTTAGGGGACCACCTGCTGAGCCTGAGACGTTGAGAGATCAGTGCTTTCAAACAGGGGGGCGTGGTGTGGGTGGAGCTACTCCTGCCACGCCCACACCACACCCCTAGTATGGAGACACTGATGATCTCTCAATGTAATGCAGGCTCAGCAGGTGATCTCTCCCCCTGTGTGTTCTGTGTTAGGGGAGGGGGGGATCTATGTGTGGGTCAAGCACTGTGTCAGCATGGTGGGGGGAGAGCTGTGTGGGGGGTCCAGAGTGAGTGGGGAGAGTGTTTGTGTGAGGGGGATCTAAGTAAGGGGGAAGATCTTTGTGAGGTGGGGGTTCTGAGTGAGAGGGATCTGTATGGGTGCAGCACTGTATGTATGTGAGGAGGTGATCTCAGTGATTGGGGAGAGGTTTGTGGGGGGGTTCCTAGTCCCGATAATTATAATTTCTTGTCGCCAATATTGCACGTGTGTGTGTGTGTGTATACAGAATATAAATGGATATAATATGCACCATGCCAAACTCTAACTTGTCTCCGGGTGAATTGGATGAACTTACGCCGCTGGGTGCAGTGGTTGGATGTTGTATGACGCAATCAGTCAGTGTGAAGAGGAGCCGGTAAAGAAGCTGAGGAGCTGCAACCAGCGACACACAGCGCACGAGGCAGATGCTGGCAGTAATACTGTTGGCAGGACAGCTGGAAGAGAGGCAAGTGTGTTGTTGCTGGATGCTATAGGGGCGGGCTGCGCATGTGAGGCCATGGCATATACTAAGTCCTGACAGTGACAGTCGCACTGGCAGCCGTAGTCATCTCTCTCATGTCTGTGTGTGTCTTCCCTCCCTCCTGGCTCTCTAACATTTGTACTTTGTGAGGCGCTGCGGAACCCTTGTGGTGCCATATAAATTAAGGATAATAATAATATCCCCCTTCTGTCTCTATCAGCTGATATTATATTGTATATATAAAAAATAAAATATTGGTATGTATCCACAGTCTTTATACCCCCGAAATGTTTTACCTGCTCCATTTTTTCCTTTCCTTCCTCTATGTCAGTGGTTCTCAAACTTGGCCCTCGGGACCCCACACAGATCACGTTTTCCAGATCACCCAGCAGTTGCACAGGTGTATTCAGTACTCACTGACATATTTTAAAAGATCCACAAGTGGAGCTAATTATTTAAATTGAGATTCTGTGAGGAGACCTGGAAAACATGCACTGTTTGGGGTCCTGAGGACCGAGTTTGAGAACCTGTGCTCTATGTGCTCCCCAGATCCTATTTTCCTATTTGGAGTTGTTGCCTTTGTTTGCCAATTGGGTGCAGCCAAACAGAGGAAGCAAGGTTGAAATAAATGTAGTGTAGGGATATACATGTGCGCTGTGTGCCGTTAACTAAACTGAGGGCCTGAATCAGACCCGCTCGCAAGCGCATTACGCTTGCAAGCAGGTCGATTGTGGGCCAGTGTGCATGCGTGGCGTGCGTGAGCCCCAGAGCGAGCACAAAAAGCACTCGCTCCAGTGCTCGCATCCAAAAGGGGCGGCTGTCGATGTTGGGCAAATGGAGGCATTCCTGCAGGAACACCTGCCATTTGTGGGCGGCCCTACTGACATCACTCGTGATGTCAGTAGGTGGACTTCCTGCTCTATTAGAGCAGGAAGTCCACTGGGGTTTGCGGCAACGAGACCCTACCGCAAGGGTCTCGTCGCAATTCCAATGGTCGCGATGGTCTTGACCATCGCGACCATTACCTGACTGCCCGCTAAAGCTGTGGGTGGTCACCCACAGCTTAGCGAGCGGCCCGGAGGCTGGCTCAGAAAAAACAAGCGGCAGCCCTGATTCAGAGCGAGCGCTCGCATTTTGCGAGCTCCTCTGAATCAGGTCCTGAATTCCTTAACCACATACAGTCCCGCTGCTAAAGGAGCAGTTTAAAGAAAAAAAAATCTACATTCAGGAGTGCTTTAATGCACAGGCAGTGTGACTGCATACTGGCCTAATAAGAACAACTGAGAGAGGGGGTCAGAGGAATGTGACTCTCCCCTTACTTTGGCTGTCCTGGTGCTGATGATCCGTTTCATCAGCGCCGCTTTGTCAACAACGCCATAAGTCATTGCTGATGCCCATGTCTTGCTTAGCACACGGACATAATGCTTTTTTACAGAGGAAACCACCTTAGCAGGTGGGTATGGTTGTCCCCCGTGTAAGATATGGGCGGAAAGGCATAAAGCTATTACACTGCTTTCTGGTTTGGGTCCTCGGTGCACGTTGTGCATGCACAGCTGTTGGTCGGTGCATATGTCACTAGGGGCTACTGGAGAGGGATCCAGAGTACCCCTCTCTGGAAGAATTTGCTAAATAATAACCCATAGGCTACTATAAGATAATGGGCCTGATTCAGAAAGGAACACAGTTGCAAAGACGCATGCAATTGGTCGATTGTTGCGTTCTGCGCATGCATATGCATGAACTAGCAATTGTGTGGGAAACTGCATTTGCAGAGGCTATGCAGACCCAGAGCAGAGTGATTGACAGGAAGTGCCATTTGTGGGTGGTGACAGTGGTGGTCGGGCGAATGCAGGCGTGCTGGTGCGTTTCAACGCAGTTACATGGGCATGCATAAATTAGCTACTGCGATACCTGATGCCTCCTGAGGTCTCATAGCATGTGCAGTCTGGAGATGGCATTACCCTATCAGGGCCAAGCTCCTAAATGCTTCACAATATGCTAGTAGAAAACCCGGGGCCACTTACTTGTGTTTACCCCCCAGGCTGAAAGTTGCCAGCCAGCCCCTGCGCATGCATATACATTACATTATACTGTATTTAGACACTAGGGCATACTAGCATAAGTGGTAATCCCAGTTTCTGGGGTACCACCCAAGTGTCACATATCATCAATCAGCACAGTTTTCTGGAGCATCCTAGTACTGTACATCACATCACGACTAATACACATTTTCAGCAAATGCAAAAAAGACGCCTAGCACTATAAGATTAGTATGGGACCTGGCATGCCGAGAGGAGTTGTTTGGAGCGACTGCAGCAATGATATATGAGGACACATCTATATATTGTACAAGCTATATTTCGCCCCATTAGTAGGGGATTTCACCTTTGATACTCGCCTTATTTTAACAAAATTATTTTCCCAAATCTGTATCTTGCACCTCTATCAAATCCTGTGCTCTCCCTACTAGGGAAAGAATCATCATTTGGGACTATAGGACCCATATATATTTCTATACATTTTTCTCGTGTTTTCTATATATCTGTATTGAGTCAACATATTTTAGAAGCAAATTAATAAATGTTATGTCTTATATTTATCACCTTACTTATTCTGGAAATTAGAATTTGTGTCTTACCTATTCCGCTTGTTGTATAAAGATTACATAGACATAAGATGGAAGTAGAATCATAGAGGTAATAGAGGGCTTTGTACTGTTTATTTTAATTAAAAGGTTTTGTAAGCCTGTGTCCATAGGAAATTCCACCCTGTGCAGATCGGGCTGTGGGCCTGATTCAGACCCGGACGCAAGTGGCCGTTCGCTCGTTCGGCGTACGAGCGAAAAAATGTAAATTCAAGCGCACGCTCGTATGTTCGCTCACAGCTAATCTTCCGCCCCATAGTCTCCCAACCCCTCCACTAGCTAGCGAACGTTCGAAATAGCGACCGTCCATCTCCTCTTTGGTTGCAGGGAATGCTCGCACAAGTCACATCCGGAAGTGGCCCTGTCAGTTTTCGATTGCCTGCTATTTCATTCAGGAAACATACTTGAATCGATTAATAGCAATCACTATATTAATTAGCTTAATTGTTATTCACATGTTTGCAATCCTTTTTTTTTTTCAATGTCAATAAACTTTATTTATTATTGTTAGTGTGTGTCATTGCTTCCGCAGAATACGTACGGTTGGACCAAGGGGATGGTTTTTCAAAATTAAAAGTTTGTTTGAATGCTACTCTTGTTTAGCGTTTTTTTTCTAGCCCGATTTTTCATCTTTTTTATTAATATTTAAATTAGCTTACGCATGTCACTGCATCAAGCCTATCATAACTCACATTATATTTGTGAGGGTGTAGGTCACATGACTCATACAATAACCAATAGAATGCTTTTTGTTAATTTACAAAGTACATTAGCCAATCAAAATTTTTCTAGGCCCTTTATTAAAACTGTTTTGTGTAAAAAAAATCATTGCCATCATGAGAGCCGCAGCTTTTTGTAGATGTGAGCTCCTGGTCCTCACTGATGTGATGGACCGGAGAATCACACACCAGCCGCACCCCATCACTAACCTCCGCAAGCGGCTGGCCTACGCGGAGGTGCAGCGCCACCTGCGTAGGATTGGCTACCGCAGGAATATCGGCCAACTGGAGAGGAGGTGGTCCGATCTGGGGCGCAGATCCCCATGCCTGTTGGCCAATTTGCGTCAGCAAATCGAGGAAAGTAAGTGTTTTTTTAAATTATATTTAAAATGTAAGCATACCTGCATGTGCATGTTTCCCGTATAGCCCTGTTTCTTTATTTTGGACATACCTGCATGTGCATGTTTCCCGTATAGCCCTGTTTCTTTATTTTGGACATACCTGCATGTGCATGTTTCCTGTATAGCCCTGTTTCTTTATTTTGGACATACCTGCGTGTGCATGTTTCCCGTATAGCCCTGTTTCTTTATTTTGGACATACCTGCGTGTGCATGTTTACCGTATAGCCCTGTTTTTTTTTTTTTTTTTTTGGTGTGTAAATTTTGGAATAAAAATATTAAATATGTAATAATATAAATTTTTCGACATCATTTAGGGGCTGAGCGCAGACTACGACGTCTCCAACGTCACCAACGTCGGGCTCGTCCCCTATCCCCCACTCCCACCCAAACATCCTCTCCCCACTCTTCCCCAAATTCCACCTCCACCCCAGACCTGGCAGACCGTGAGGCCCCTCCCTCTCCTCACATTCCCAACCCTCCAACTTCACCCTCCCCTCCACCCTCCCTCTCTTTTCCTCACCCTCCCCTCCACCCCCCCTCTCTTTTCCTCACCCTCAACTTCCTCACAAATCACCCCTCCTCCATCCGTGCAGCACTGGCCCACCTCTGAGGAGGACGATTTCGGGGCTCCTGGCCCAGTCAGCATTATTCCCGGTATGTTTCCCTTTTAAACTATGGTTGCTTTTGCATTTTTTTGTTTTTTGGTGATGTTGTCCTTTGCCTGTGCAGTTCAAAATTGTAAAGTAGTTCTAATATTTTGGATATATATCTTTGTGAAACAATGTCTAGGATGTTTTCCCCTTACACATATGACACATGTCCAAACACTCATACTTGTGTCTTTCTTGTTTACGGTACCAACAAATGTAGTATTTTTGCGTAGTTGTCCCTATTTTTTGTGGATTTTTGATGTAAAATTTTTTTTTTTCTTAACAACAATCTTTGCGTTTGGCATTATTTTTGTTTTGTAGATTTTTTTTCACGTTTTTTTGTATAGTCTGATTTTTAAGTTGTTTGTTAACATATAAATTAAGGTGTCATTTTAGTAATCCCCACATTTTTTTAAACCCACAGAGGACCAGAGGCGTAACGAACAAATGTATGCAGGCTTGCAGAGCTTGAGGGGCCATGTAGTTGGCATGCTAGTGGTCTTGGATCATCTGTTGGCGCTCCTGCACCACTAATTTTTGTTTTTTCACTGAAATTTAAAAAAAATAAATAAAAGATATTTGGATTTATTTAAGTCTCATTCCTTGTCTGTAAATCTTAGATTGTTGAACCTTACATAAGTCAACTATTTTACCATGAGGTTTTAAGTAATGTAAATTGGAATGTAGAAAGCTCAAGTAAATATGTAAGCTGGCACATTAAACACCTAACAATACCAATAGGTTTGTTGAATTAACGGCAACAATAGTTTGTTCTTTTTTGGGGGTAACGTAAAAATTAAACCAAACCTGCTTAGGCCTACATTGGCAAACAGACTGATTCACCATAATACCTTTGGTGTTTGTTTTTAGCCACAAAGCAGGGTCAAAAACATTACAATTTAACACATTAAGCAAGTTTGCCTTTTTTGGACCAGGTTACACTTGCTTGTAATTTACCCAGGAAATGTTTGTTTAATGGTAAAAAAAGTTTAATGCACGCAAATAATAAACACCAAGTGATTTGTCACAATCAATTCACACAATGAAAACACACACAAAAATCCCAAACACACCCAAAACAACAAAAGTAAAACAACAATCAGGAATTGTTTGAAGAAGTAGCATGCCAACATGATTCCACAAATGAGACAAAGAAATCATTGTTCCCAAAGTTATATCCAATGTGTCCACATGAAGTCATTTTTGGGATCAGGTAGTAGGCATCGTTTTTTATGGTAATTCTATGGAATAAAAGAAAACAAACAAAAAAACAAAATTAAAATTGTACATTAAAATCTTACATATCTACATTGTGTCAATTAACTTAATTTTGGAAAATAATTACCTAAAAAATTTGGCCACAATGTCATCACGTATAGCCCCCCCACATACTGACCCCCGACCAACCTCAGGGGGGCCATCCTCAGACAAGGCATCCTCTGGCTGCATTGGGACACCACTCCTTATGGCGATGTTGTGAAATATCCCACACAGGACCACAAATTTCGAAACCATAGCCGGCAAATACATGAGCTCGCCACCAGAGCGGTGGAGGCATCTGAATCGGCCTTTTAAAAGGCCGATACAGCGCTCCACCACCTGCCTGGTGGCTGTAAGTGCGGAATTATACTCACTTTGTGGGCCTGGTGTGGGAACCAAATAAGGAGTGAGCAGCCAGGGCGTGCAAGGGTAACCACTGTCTACTGTGAAAATATAAAAACAAACATCAGAACCATTGTGTAACAAGCTTTGCATTGGTTTCAACAGAAGGTTTCAACTTACCCAGAAGCCACGCATCACCAGCTTGTAGGTTGTTTCATTTGTGCCAAATCCCTGATTGCCGGATGACGAAGGAATCATGTGCACTGCCGGGGAATTTGGCATTCAGGGACAGGATCTGGAGGGAGGCATCACATACCACCATTACATTCAGTGAATTAAAGTGCTTTCGGTTCCCTCAGGATCCTTGAAAAGGAGGATTGGGATATTCCCGCAACTATTCCCACAGTGGTTTGAAAGGATCCTGAGGCACAAAAATGTAACACCGATATTAATTGAGTAAGTGGTGGTATTGCTGTAGGACTGTCAATTTGCCGTTCAAGATCTCTCTCTATTAATGAGAGAGTGTCTATGATGATTTGTGGCGGCAGACGGTATCGCCTTAACACCTCATCATCTGGCATTCCAAAAAGGATGACACATGTTCTATATATCTGGGGCCTTGCACGCCTACGAGGCCTACTTCTGGGACGAAGTTGAGGTTGGTCGGGTTCCGGAACCATGGCCAATATAATATGATAATACGACCAACATCAACCTGAAATGGTAAGCCAGGTAGCTATTGTTTTAGACAAATGTGTAAAGAAAAATATACTTATCTTTTCTAAGAAATCCAAAGATGCTTACAGGCCTGGGACGTGTCATGTGCAGAACAACCTACATTTCAAAAGTAGAAAATATGTTTACGATTAATTAAATAAAATATGATTGGAAACAAATTTTTTTTTGTGAAAAAATAGAGAAGGGAGCACACATTAGTTCAGAAAATAGTACGCTACATTTAGTGGTAAGATGATTTTACATTGAAAAATTCTAAAAACATAATAGTACGCTACTTTTACAGTTAAATCAAGACACATTAGTTCGCAAAATAGTACGCTACTTATGCAGTTAAATCAAGACACATTAGTTCGCAAAATAGTACGCTCCTTTTACAGTTAAATCAAGACACATTAGTTCGCAAAATAGTACGCTACTTTTACAGTTAAATCAAGACACATTAGTTCGCAAAATAGTACGTAAATTTTACAGTTAAAACCACTCAAACATTAGTTTGCAAAATAGCACGCTACATTTAGTGGTAAGACATGATTGTTCCCAGAAAATAAACAACATTACTTAGCGAAACATATGCTAAGACCAACACATCGAATTTGTAAATTCATGAAACCAAAAACACTTACCAAAAACAGACAAATATCCCAAAGTTCAAAAACGTCACTGAGGCAATGCCAAAATAACTGTAAAACAACAAAAAAAAATTATTACAAACATTTTTAAACTATTTACTATTATTTTTTACGGTGGTTTTTTAAATTACTTACTCAAAAATTCAAATAAAAATAGCCAAACAATAAAAAAAAAAGCGAACGGAAAAGAAAGAAGTTAGAAAATAACCAAAATATCGCACAACAAAAGTCCTCCTTCTACTCAATAAGCCAACAATCCACTCCAGCGCAAAACCTCCAACAATCAACATGCCACATTGACTTGAGTCACACCAAGCCATAAATAGTCTTTATTTTCCCGCTCAAATTAAGGACAGACAATAGGAGCGCACAGTCAATGATGCGGCCGAATAATGCTGACGCATGTATAAAAACGTCACTGAAAACCCAAATCGGTCTGCTGTAGTGAGACCTGAAAGTCCAAAATGACTACAGAGCAGCAAAGCACTGGCCAAGAGGCGCCAGGTAAGCATTTCTCTTTTTTGGGCTAAAGGATTATGTTTAACAATAATTTTGGGAACATTTTACATTAAAAATTTTAATACCATTTTAAAAAAAGGTGTTGAGGATGCCATGGAAGAGGCTGCTTGGCCTAGTAGGCCAACTAAACAAAAAAAAAAAGGCAGCAACAATTCACAAGAAAGGAGATGGAGGGTTTGGTGCAAATGTGCATTGACAACCTGCCACAGGCAGCAAGGAATATGGGTGCAAGCCAGAAATGGAAAATGTGGGATGACATAGCCAGTGGTGTCAATAGGGTGGGTGATTTTGAACGTTCAACCCGGGAGGTCAAACGCCGGTACGTAAAAACTACATTTTAGTAAAAAGTGTTTACAGGTCCAAATACTGCAGGAATAATGCCAACTTTTTACCCCACAGATGGAGTGACTTCAAATATCGGCTTAAGCAAAAACTGGCTGATAGGGCTAGGCATGCAGGGGGGACAGGTGGGGGTCCCACTCCTGTGTCACTGGAGCTCACAGATTTGGAGGAGATGGCCCAGGGGTGTGTGCAGGAGGAGGAGGTGTTTGGCGTGTCGAACATGGATACCAAAATGCCAGACTTTGCGGCTCCTCATGTTGCCCCAGGTAAATGTTGTAATGTTAACAACTGTGTTTGGGACAATATCTAGACTATAATGTTACTCTTTTCTCTTTTTTCTCACAGAGACACAGGCGTATGAGTCTGCTCCAGAGGGGAGCTTTGGCCGCAGAATTTCTGCTGGCTCTGCAGGGGAGGAAGTAGTAGATCCAGCTGGGGACCCTGTGGCAGACAGTCCAGGGCATTCCCCCTCACAGGCAGTGGGCCTCCTCACTGATCTCAATATTAAAACGGATCAGCAGACCGAGATTCTGCAGAGGCTGGACGCCAGTCTGCTACGGGTGGCGGACGCCCTGGAGCAAAGTGCTGCGGCCAACGTGACCATAGCTAAGGCCCTGGCGGAAAATACTGGGGCCAACATGCGAATAGCAAATGCCCTGGAGCAGCTCGTTCGCCAGCACATGTTGGAGCCGGCCTCCCTTCCTGCCGGAACATCAGGACCCTCCACCTCTGGCACAACAACAGCCATCCCACCTAATGTGCCTAGCCCTATGCCTAGTCCAGAGCCCACAACATCTGCCTCTGGCCAGGCCAGCAGAAGGACATCCCGGACCTGTTCAGGCTCCTTCCCTAACCCGGCCAAACGGGCCAAAAGGCGATGACAGCACTGGCTAATTTTCCCACAATCCTTCTCTGTGTTTGCCCCATATTCCTTAATGCCCAAAACCTCCCTCTCCTTTCTTGTGAAATTTTTTATAATTTAGTTTGTTTGTGGATTTGAAATGCCACTTATTTTGTTTGTGTGTTTCTAAAATCATTTGTTATTTGTTTTTACGTTATCAAGTTTTTATTATTTCCCAAAAATTATGAAAAAAACAACAACAAAAAATAAAATACTGTTGAAAATCTGCACAATTCTATTGTTAATTTATTCAAAAACTGGTTAAAAGGTAATCCCGCAAACAAAATTACAAACAATACAACGGAAATCTAAACATTATTTTTGAATCAAAAAACCAAGGGTTAAAAACAATTTATGAGTTTTAATTAACACTTAGCAAAAAACAAAAGGACGATTGTTTTCTTGGCCCCTAAAAAATGATGAAAAAAAACCAAACATGCGTACAATATTGCTGCCCTAAAAAAAGAAAAAAAAAAAATTTGAAAAAACACGCAAATTTAAAATACATTTGTAAGCTAATTGATTGTCTAACCCAGAAATTAGCAGCTGAGTAGTTCACCTGCGTACGTTTTTTTGCTACTAAAAGAAGGCTATTTGCTAAACACCTTACAAGCATTTTTGCAATTCAAAACTGATTGTTTTTAAGGCCTCAATTGATAAATCGGAATACCATCGATGTGCCTCGGGAAGGACGAAGAGACCATCGTCATTGCGGTAGAGTATACCAGACCACAAGCTGAGCGAGCAGTTTTAATGGAAAGTGGATCAGACAGTGACGTAACACTTGTTCCATTCACATTGGCTGTTCGAATCAGATAATTTATGTACGCCCAAAAAACGCCTTGACACGCCTGCGTTTTAACATCTCCACCCCCGTCACCGCCCCAAAATGGACAGTTCTGTCAATCACATCTGACATGTCACTTCCTGTTAGCTATTTGACGAACGACTGAAAAAATGATCGCAATCAGCCGTACGTACATGCGCACTGTTACACCGATGCATGCATGGTTTTACAACATCGGATGACTACGAGCGTACGGCCGCTAACGAGCGGCTCTGAATGAGGGCCAGTGGCTGTTACCATATTATGAGAGGGAAAGCAACACTCTGGGTCTCAGTATCAGTCTGGCATAGCCTGATACTGGCTGCCACCATTGCACAGGGCTCATGCTCTTTTTCCCTCTACTTCAGTGTAAACCTCCCAGGGTATAACACTTTTGTTGATTACTTATTTAAAGGAAACAGCAGAAATCGCTTATTTATCTATTTTATTTATTTGCCTCTAAATACTAAAAATATAGCAGAAATTTACATTTATGTTAATGACTACAATTCCCTTTTCATTACAGTGGCACAAAGCGCACCTATACGCTCTATTTTGAATTGTATATATTTTAACATAACTGAAGGACGCAGTTCTGATGCAACAGGTTTCCTCCTATTGTTCATGACAACAAACTGCAGCCTATTCTAATTCAGGGCCTTAATGTTCAATGTGTGCAATGGATGCTGTAAAAGTGTCAACATGATCATGAGTAAACATTGAATGAAACATCATTTACACAAATGTGACCTCCCTCCTACCCTTTAGTTTGTATGGTCGTTTGACTATTTACTGTTTGCAGGAAAGAATGGCCGATTATTCAGTTCAGCCACAATTTATATGTTTTTTTGGTGCTCTCATCTTGACTGAAAGTCTGAACCACCCCATGGTTCAGCAATACACCTTACTGGGTGACTTGTTGAGTTGGATACCCTTTCATTTGTGATGTAAGCACCTATAAGGCGGACTCCATCCACACTGCATGTTGTGTGTTTGTTTTGGTGTATCCTTTCTTGCCACCATACAGTCTTTACAGGGGCGTATCTATAATGGGTGCAGGGTGTGAGGGGAACACAGGCCCCTGGGTCCAGGGAGGGCCCGCACCGCACACCCTGCACCCATAATATTACTTACCTCTCCGGAGTCCCGCGTCGGTGCAGGGGTCCGGCACTGTAGAACAACTGGAAAATGGCTGCGGCGGCCATTTTCCCTGTGACCTGTACATACATTATAGACTCTGGACACACTCTAGTGCCCAGAGTCTACAACTCCGGCGCTGGCCGCGCACAGCTCAGTGCGCTGCCAGCAGCCGGGCGGAGAGGAGGGGGCCCATGTCGGAGACTGCACACGGGCCCCTCCTCTCTAGAAATGCCCCTGAGTCTTTAATATGTTGTTTTTTCAATAAATCACTAACCTTTTTTAATGCCATTTCCTATTTCTGTCATTATGCACAAGACATACATTACCCATTTGGAGGTTTATAGTTCCTGGATCATATCTTATATTTCAATACATGACATACTGTATCTGCATTATCGTCGAGTGCTCCTGGACCCAGAAGAAAGATAATTTGAGTACTATTTAATTGGAGCTCTGATATTATTGGTGGTAACGCTAGTAATTCTTGTTCTTGTTCTTGTGTTTATACCTGATGAAAAATCTTCTATGTTCTGAAATGCGTTGCATCGGTTATATAACATTGATCTCCATGAGCCACTGAGTCTCCATAAATACACTTTTTCTCCTCAATCAGTTCTCACTTCTGAACAGTTGTCTCTGGTTCCTGACTGTTTTTAAAAATGTAAGATTATTTTCCTGCTTCATCTTGATTCGTCTTTACAGTGTTTCTTCCATTCCCACTATGGGCCTGATTCAGAGCCGCTCGTAAGCGGCCGCTCGTTCCGACCGATGTTCGCACAACTGGGCATGCATACGGATTTTAATATGCATGCGCGAATCAGTCAGTGTGGCCGAAAATCGTGTGCTCACTAAATAGCGAATGCCTGCTATTTTGAGTGACAGAATGAGGCGTTTGTGGGTGGTAACAGGGGAAGGTGCTTGAAAACGGGGAGTGAAGATCAGAACGCAGGCGTGCCTAAAGGTCAAAACGGGCGTTTTAAGGGTGCGCATAATTACTAAAGCAGCGTCATCGATCACGTCACTTGGTTGTTTTATAGTTAGAACTGCTCGCATGATTGTGGTAGGAAAAACCAACCACAAGAATAGTGAGCAGTTTATACGCCGTCCGATTTACTCGATTAATCTAATAAATAGCGGACATGACGTATGATGCGTGCGGCCAGGGGGCGTTTTCTTCAAAATTACGTTCGCATGTTTTGTTCGCTCGTTCAGACATAGAGGCGTCAACAGACCGCAAAGAGCGAATGGTTAATTTAAATAGCCACCCCCTTTTTCTGGACGAGCGAGCGCAAATAGCGTCCGGCTCTGAATCAGGCCCTATGCCCCCAAATTTTGATGGATTGTCAGGTGGATACAGCGGTACACGCAATTGTTTGTGATTCCATAAGGGGTTACTGACTTTGCAATTTGCAGTAAACAAAGCAAAATACACAAAAATCTTAACTGAAATGTACGTACAGTACAAACTAATTTTCTATGTATTTAAAATTATCATTGCCTTTTAAGGAGCAAAACAGTTCCAATTATATGGAGAAGAATTACAATGAAGAATGATGTTAATGACCCTCACAACATCAAATTCAAGGCACTGTCTGGTGCACACAATTATGCACAAAGAATAGTTTCTGATTTAGATTGGGGGATTTAAACAATTGGGGGATTAAAGCACAATCATTGGTTTTACAGTATCTTATATAATACATTTAAAAAAAAAATTGAACATTAAAAAACAATTCTAAAAACAATATCTCTATATAGTCCTTAATGTTCCCAGCTTTGGAACTACAATCTATTATTCTATAGCAGGGGTGGGGAACATTTTTTCTGCTGAGGGCCATTTTGATATATATAACATTATTTGTGGGCTTGATGCAGGCCACGCCCCCTCCATGTGACATCACACAGGGGCAGGGTGATTACAGCAACGCCCGGAGCATCCTGATTACAGCAACGCCCGGAGCAACCTCTAGGAGCTGTAAGGGCAGCAGTGTGACCATCTGCAGCATCCTAAGGATGCCCCAGGCGGCACTGCTGCATAGATTTTGACTGCAGGGGGCCATTCTAAGCAAATGAGGCTAGCAGAAAAAAGCTCAGAGGGCCAAACCAAATGATTCCAGGGGCCTTATATGGCCCCCGGGCCTGAGGTTCCCCATCCCTGTTCTATAGGTAGGTACAAGCAAAACAGATTGATGAAAGTTAATTATGATGTCACTGGGACAAAGTAATTGGTTTCAGTTTTTCTGACCCTGAGTATGAATTACTTATTAATATACTAGGTACATTTGTGCTAGCTCTTCATAGGCCTAGGGGAAAAAAATATTCTGAATGATACTAGCAGCAATTATAAACCATTAATTTCCCTCTCCTCAAAAATAAAGTCATTTCAATGTACTTTTCTGCAAAAAAAAGTAAAATATAATTTTCATATTTGAAGGGAGGGGGAATTCCTTTATCAACTGTCATGGTCACTTGCTAAAAAAACATTATTATAAAAAGCATGCTCAGCTATATTCACTGGGATCACTTCAATCCCTGCCTAATAGTTATTAATTGAATTGTGTCACATGCTAATGCCTTCTATACTTGAAATTACATGCTTTCATCTTTTAATTGACATGTTTGAGAAGTTTCTGAGCAAAGGCAAATTGTTTATGTGTAGAAACTTGGAATAATTACCATAGATGTATGTCAGTATGTAACAAGGGACTTTTAGTACTGTGGAGTATGCTAGCGTTCTATGGCCCTGATTCAGAGCAGGACGCTCTGACAGAGCGCTTGCTCTGAATCAGGGCCGTCCTTCTTGATTTTTAGAGTGGCCTCCTGGCCGCTCGTATAGCTGTGGGTGACCACCCACAGCTATAGCGAGCGTCCAGGAAGATGGCCGCGATGGTCTTGACAATTGGGCTTGCGGCGAGACCCTTGTGGTAGGGTCTCGTTGCCGCAAGCCCAAGAGTGCTTTCGGTTCTAACAGAGCCGAAAGCACTCCCACTGACATCACTTGTGATGTCAGTGGGGCTGGCCCAAGACGGTAGGCGTTCCCATGGGAACGCCTCCATCTGGGCAGCCACGCCCCCAGCACACCCACCAAAGGGGGTGTGCTGTCACTCAACATCAACAGCACGCACCCTTTGGTACGAGAGCCGGAGCCACGGTTTGCCCGTCGCTATCAGGGTCTCGCACTTGCGCACGACGGAGCCGCCTCCGTAGTGCGCATGTGCACTGGGCCACCATCGACCCGCTTGCAAGCGCTCAGCACTCGCGAGCGGGTCTGAATCAGGCCCTATGTATCGTCATAGGAGAACAAACTCAATTAGCAGTGATGGTGGTCAGTAGAGTATTTGGGTGGCATTTAAGGGTCTCCAGCCAGCACACTTTCTAACATAAAAGTGCTTTAATTTACAAAAAGCAATACAATTAAACATAATAAATGCTTGGCTCCTAATTAGGGGACTGCCTCACTTATTTAACCCTCTCAAAAATGTGTGACGCTTATCCACTTACCAGCCTGTCTCTGAATTCTGCTGCCTTTCTATCTCTCTCAGGCCTGGCTGATCCTCTTCTCTGGCCTCAATCTGGATTTTATTACACTAATAAAGGAAAACAATTGGGAAATTAATTTATTATTTTAATAATATACAGTGGTCACTATTTTACTGTAAATGTGTTGGTTCATATGTAGTAGATTGTTTATATTTAGGTTGTAAATATATTATTCATGATAAATTAATACCATTATGTATGATACCATATTAATGGAAAATATTTGCCACCTAAACTGCAAGAATGCTGTCTTTATTTTATATTGTTCATTAAAATGTTTTATGCACTGTAGTATACAGGTACCTATAATGCTCTTTGAATTGTACAGTATGTTGATTACTAAAATGTGCTCTGCTTTGTATATCCATCACTAGCATGATCTCTGTATTGTATATCAGTCACTAGAATTCTGCCTGTATTGTATATAGGTTACCAGAATGCACTTTATATTGTATATATATATTATATATAATGCTCCGTGTATTGTGTATATATCAGTACAATGACCCCTGCATTGTATATTGATGACTACAATGCTCCCTGTATTGTATAAAATGCACTGTATATTTAATATAAATCATTACAATGCTACCTATATTGTAAATCAGTCACTAGTATGCTGTTGTATTGATCTATTGTATATATTGGTTTATAAAACGGTGTGGTATAATGACAGAAATCCCACCAACATGATTGGAAACACTAACTGTGCATTATTTCCCAATGATCGCACACCGCCCAACATAACCGCATGCCTTATCTACTTGCCACACTCATCAAAACCTCATCATAAAGCCACAGCTGTATCACTACACAAGTGTAAACAATAACTTCTCTTACAGAGACACTGCTCAGAGAAAAGTAGCACATCACTGCCTCACTGACAAAAATAAAAATTTCAAAAAGACTACATAACTCAAAGGACCTGACATCACCAAAGATTGACTGGAACAATAATGATGACTTACCTAAGATGCCACTTCAGAATCCAACACAGCAAACAGTGAGTAGACATGCCAGCCTTGACAGTGAAGAGCATTAAGCACTTCCTGTCAGTACAATGTGCTGTTCAGCACTTGCTTTCTTTCCAAAATTAACCACTCTTAAAATGACAGTAATCATTAATGTTAAACTGTTTAAAGAGCCTATTCTCATTGACTGTTTTGTTAACATACACTGTTAACAGCAGTGGTACACAGTATATACAGTAAGCGGTATGCACAGGTTTAACAGCGGTGGTCACAGTGACTATAACAACGGTAATAGCAGTGGTCACTTGAGATGATCATGTGCTGGGTCACACATGTGCAGTGACCTCATCCCTCCGGGGTCACTACTCAGAGAGGAGGAGACAGTGCAGGAGCACACTGCCCTCTAACATCCCCCTTGTTTAAGGCTGTCTCTGGTTACACAAACATTACACCTTACTCAAATATTTTGGAAAGGTCCATCTGTAATCAAAGACATGGGGTTATACAACACAATAATGGACAGTGAAACATATCAGCATGTCAGATATATCTCAGTCCTCATATTTCAGGAACACATTTAGGAATTGTGAAGACAGTCCCTTTGTTAACATATCAGCAGCATTATCTTCACTTGCTAAAAAGGGTATGCCAACAGGTTTTCTCTCCACTAACTCACGGATGAACTGGTATCTAATTTCAATGTGCTAAGACCATCCATGGTACTTGGTGTTAAAGGACAAGTTAATTTCACCTTTGTCATCACATTCAATTATTATAGTCTCATCCGTACGCAAAATATTTATTTTGCACAAAGTCTCTTTTAAGCATAGGGCTTCCTTGGCAGTTTCTGTAAGTACTATGTATTCCGTCAGTGGTGGATAGAGTAACAGTGGGTTGCTTTCTGCTTGCTGAGCTGATGGCTGTGCCAGCCAGTACAAACAGGTTTCCTTTGTATGGGGATAGGTATGAAATGCCGGTGGCTAAAGAGCCTAACTCTAAAAGTCCTGGGGTGGTGCCTAACCCTAAGTCCCCCTAGGGGGTGCCTAACCCCCCTGCCCCCCATGGCTAACACTTACCTGGCTCTGGTGTCTTAAAATCGGGGTGCTGGCTGTTGAGATTCCGACGCTGGTATCCTGATCGCAAAGGGGATAGCAGCATCTGCATTTTAGTCTAGTATCACAGGATTCTCCTAACTGCAGTCTAGTGTTATTTCCTAGGGTTAATGGCAAATTGACTCATTCGGCTCACTGCATGTGTGATGTCTGGACAAGTTCCAATACTTGCATACACTAAACTTCCAACAATGCTCTGATAAGGAACTTTCCTCATTTCCTTTATATCTAACTTCCTTGTTTGTAACATTACTTTTTTAATTATTGTGCCTTTGTCAATAGGAGTACTGACTTCTGTCATTGTATACTTAGTAAGTATTGCCTCAATATATCCCTGTTGATTGATTGTAACAGTTCCTGCAATCAAATTTGGAAGATCCTAAAATGTAACAGGACCCTAGGGCCCTCATTCAGAGGCGGTCGGAGGATGCAAGCAGTCGCTCAGAAACTGGGCGGCCGCATGCATCCTGACCGGCCGCCTCTGTTTCGATCGTTAGGCTGTGGGTTTACACCCACAGCACTAATGACCGCTAGGGTGATGGTTGCGATGGTCATAGACCATCGCGACCATCGGGGCTTATGACGAGACCCTAGGGTAGGGTCTCACTTGGAGTTAACCCCGGAGAGCTTCTGGCTCTGTCAGAGCTGGAAGCTCTCCACTGACATCACTAGTGATGTCAGTGGGGCCTCCACCAAACAGCAGGCCCATGGGAATGCCTCCATTTGGGCTGCCACCCCCCAGGCCCGCCTTCCAAACGGGGCGAGCTGTCAATCAACATCGACAGCTCGCCCCCTTTGGAAAGAGACCCGCACTGTCGGTCATAGCGGGTCTCACACATGCGCACGAAGGAGCCGGCTCCCTCGTGCGCATGAGCACTGGACAAACATCGAGGCGGCCGTGTGGTCGTAGACTGTACGACTGCCTCTGAATGAAGCCCTAGGTCTTTTAACTTGAATTTTTCTTCTAACACAGTGGTTCCCAAACTTTTTTGAATCATGGCACCCTAGTGCATCAGCATTGTTTTCATGGCACCCCTAAGCCAAAAGTTTGTTATTGAGAAAAAAGTGTAGTGAAGTAGTACAGTGAAGTAAATTGTGCTTACCTGTCATCCTTAGATTTGGTTATATAGTGGTGGACAGGTTTGTGCTTCTTTTTGTGCACATATTTAAATTACATTGACCATAAAGAATTTGATTTGGTGCTGGACAACCAACCTGAGGCACCCCTGCAAGTGTCCCAAGGTACCCCAGGGTGCCGTGGCACACAGTTTGGGAACCACTGTTCTAACAGATGCTGACTATGTATTACTCTTGACCTACTGGTAACAGATCATCTACATACACAACTATAATGAACAACTTTTGCTCCATTCTCTTGTGGTATAGAGAGTATAAAACAGTACATGAACGTATAAAGGGGGTCATTCAGACCCACTTGTGAGCGGCAGTACGCTCGCAAGTGGGTCGATGTTCCCCACTGCGCATGCGTACGACGGACGGAGCTCCGTCCTGCGCATGCGCGAGACCAGGCCAGCAACGGGCTTCCCATCGCTCCGGGTCTCGCACCAAAGGGGGCGTGCTGTCGATGTTGATTGACAGCACGCCCCCTTTGGTGGGCGTGCCGGGGGCATGCCTGCCAGACGGAGGCGTTCCCATGGGAACACCTACCGTCTGAAGCCGGCCCCACTGACATCACTAGTGATGTCAGTGGGAGTGATTTTGGCTCTGATAGAGCCAAAATCACTCCAGGGCTTGTGGCTGGGAAACCCGACCGCAGGGTTTCCCTCGCAAGTCCGATGGTCACGATGGTCAAGACCATCGCGACCATCTTTTTGGATGCTTGTATATGCTGTGGGTGGTGACCCACAGCTATACGAGCGTCCAGGAGGATGCTCCATTTTAATGGAGGAGGGCCCTGATTCAGAGCGAGCGCTCTGGTCAGAGCGTCCGGCTCTGAATCAGGCCTAAAGTCCATCTAAATAGTACAGCAACTAGCATAATAGATCAACAACAACCTTTCCTTCTCATGTCCTTATTATTAATGCTCAGGATGTTTCATATACATTTCTTTAACTAACTCTCCATTTAAGAAAGCTGAGTCAAAGTCTAATTGGTACAGCAATAAATCATGTATAGCATATTTGGCAATGACTAAATGTAATGTACTGTACATTGCAACATGAGAGATTAATCACTTAGAAATTCTCTTTCCATTGGACCACAAACATCTGTATGCACCAATGGTACTGGTGCCTCTGCACTGGTTGCTGACTTTGAAAAGGGACAAAGGGTTAGCTTTTCCTTTATACAGCTCTCACATACTGGTTTCTCTGGGTTGTTCATGGCTATTCATGTCACCATCCCTTCAAGGAGTTTTTGAACATTATCAGACCCCAGATGGCTTAAGCTATGCCACAGCTCTATAGACTGGCTCAAATCAAAGGAGATTATCGCATAATACTCCTCTATGTCTAGTACCGGGTTACTGTTGCTGTCGCAGCCCCTCTTTTATTTTGTTCAACAAACTTGCCCCCTGCAAACTTGACCTTGAATCTTTTTTCTTCTAGGACACTTATAGTAATAGGTTGGTCCACAAAGCTGGTACATATAACACATCCTGTATTTCTATAACTATGGTTTCACCTTTGATTTTCATGTGTACAGAAATTGTCCTGACTTTTGTAGCTGTAGGGACTTTGGGGGCGATTCAGAGCTGGATGCTAACCAGCTCACTTTCGCTGCCATCAGGGGCAGGGTATGCACATTCCACGATCGCACGGCCAGGCTTAAGGACTTCCTCTATATCTTAGAGAGTGACGGCAGAGCATACACACACCAGTCTAACGATGCCTACTTTTCTTTCTTAACACATGTAATCTCCAGGAAGTGTATGATTAATCAGAACCATCGAGAGCCATCTGAGCTACTCGCAGCCCTTGTGGTAGACCCTACCCCACCACAATCACTGTGATCACTGCAGGTTGAAATACAACCAAGTGATGTGTACAATGATGCTTCCATGCTAATTATGCACACCCATAAAATGCCATTTTAATGCCTGCGTTCGCAGCACCACTCCCCCGTTCACAAGCACCTTCCCCTGTTACCACCCACAAACGTCAGTATCTGTCACTCAAAGTAGTGTCCAGTCTGTGTACTATGAGCGCACAATTCCCGAGCGCAGTGAGTGTCTCATGCATGTGGATATTGACGCATACGCATGCACAGACAGCTGACTATCAACCATAGCATGCGTTCGTGGCTTAGCATCCGGGTCTGAATCAGGCCCTTTGTCTCCAATCCTTCTGTTATAGGCTGTGTTCAATGATCTAAACCAATCTTGATTGCAACTGAAATGCCTTGTGGAAGCCTAGTCTATGTACCAGCAATCTTTCCTGCAACTTTCTGTGACATTTAAGCTGATGTTTCTTTCATCACGCTTCTTCTGTTCACAACTTTGATATTTTTGTCTGTATTCAGAGACTTTATGCCCACTTTTTTACATATTAAACTCTCATACTTAGAAATGTTGCTCTTAGTGTCATTTGTGGGCAAAGCAGAACTCTCAGCATTTGTCTTAACCAGTATGCATTTTTGAAACTGCAGCAGCTTAGCCATCACAATCTCCATTGACAGCTAGCCAGCACTAAAGCTGGCCATACACCAGAACATCTTTCCTCCAACCATCCAACTGACCAACTGTCCAACTAAAACATAGGCCCTGATTCAGACCCGGACGCAAGTGGGCGTACGTACGTTCGGCGTACATAAAAAAATATTTAAATTCAAGCACTCGCTCGTATTTTCGTACGCAGCTAAAAATCCGCCCCAAACTCAACAGACCCCTCCTCTAACTAACGAGCGTGCCAAATAGCGAGTGTACATCCCCGAAATGGCTTGAAGGGAACGCACGCACAAGTACAAACCGGAAGTGGGCCTGTCAGATTCCGATTACCTGCTCGTTTATTCTGCCTACCTCCCTCAATCGTATCATGCCAATCAATGTATCAATTAGCTAAATTGTTTTTTTTTTTCAACACAATGCAATAAACTTTAATCTTGTCCGTGTTTGTGTTTACCCGCAGAATACGTACGTCTTAAACATTCGCTTTTATTGGTCAAAATACATGTTAGCCCCAATTAAACAATTGTTCTATTTGTTTGGATCCCCGCATATTTTCTGTGGTTCATTTCTTTATTTAAATTTGCTTACGCATGTCACTGCATCAAGCCTATCATAACTCTCAAGAGATTTCTGGCCCTGTCGAACACATGACTCATACACTAACCAATAGAATTGGTCCTGTTAATTTCCAAAATACATTAGCCAATCAAATTTTTTTTTGGTGCTTTATTAAAATAAATTTTTTAAAAATACACCATTGCCATCATGAGAGCCGCCGCATTCACCAGGCGCGAGCTGCTGGTGCTCACGGAGGTGATGGACAGGCGGATCACCAGGCAGCCTCCACACATCACAAATCGCAGAAAGCGTTCCGCATATGCGGAGGTACGTCGCCGCCTGTGCTCCTTCGGCTCACGCCGACATATCGGCCAGCTGGAGCGCAGGTGGTCGGACCTGCACCGGCGGACGCCCCGCTTGCTGGCATGCTTTCGCATGCAGATCGCGGAAAGTAAGTTTTATGGACTGTGGTTTTCATGTTTATCTTGTGGGCCCTAACTGCGTGTGCATGTTTTCATGTCTGTCCTATTTATTCATTGTACTCATATCTGCATGTGCATGTTTTCATGTCTGTCCTATTTATTCATTGTACTCATATCTGCATGTGCATGTTTTCATGTCTGTCCTATTTATTCATTGTACTCATATCTGCATGTGCATGTTTTCATGTCTGTCCTATTTATTCATTGTACTCATATCTGCATGTGCATGTTTTCATGTCTGTCCTATTTATTCATTGTACTCATATCTGCATGTGCATGTTTTCATGTCTGTCCTATTTATTCATTGTACTCATATCTGCATGTGCATGTTTTCATGTCTGTCCTATTTATTCATTGTACTCATATCTGCATGGCCATGTTTTCCTATTTGTGTTGTCTTAAAATTTATTATTTTTTGGATTCATGTTGAAACTAACCACAATTTTTGTAACATCTTTTAGGGGCACAGCAAAGACTACGGTGTCATCGGCAGACAAGACGCCAGTCACGGCCCCTCTCGCCAACCCCCAATTCCTCAATTACCCCCTCCTCCCCATACCCTGTGGCCGAGATTTCGGGGCTACTTCCCCTCCAGCCCAATTCCCCCTCTCCTCCAACTGCCCCTCCTCCAAATACCCCCTCCCAGGATTCAGCCAACACCCTGCCCCTAGGTTTGGGGAATGTAGCCACCTCTGAGGAGGTCGAGGGAGTGGCTTCTCGCTCTGGCGTTTTGCAGAACGGTATGTTTTTTTTTTTTTTTTTTTGGCACCACAAACTGTTTGTATGTAATCATGTGTCGTCCCCTTTTTTGTGGGCTTTTTGTCGCCTTTTTGGATTTTTTGGGGTTGTCTTTACCTGTTCCTGCTGATTTCACCATACACATATCACACCTGTGGGCATTTTTGTTTGGCCCTTGTATTTTTGGCCTACCACATTTTGGGGTGCTGGGTTTTATCCGTGTAATGATGGTTTTTATCACAAGATTTTAAGTTTTGGTTTGCTTGTTATGTGTTGTTTTTGAATGTGGCTTCATTATTGATGTATTAATCCCCAAACTTTTGTCACCCACAGAGGAACAGAGGCGTCGGGCTGAAATATGTCAGTGTGTGGCCCGTATGCGGGAGCAAGTCACCGGGCTGCTGCAGGGCCTTGACCATCTGGCGGTCCTCCTTAGGAATTAGATTTTTTTTTTTTTTTTTACAAATTGTTTAAAAATAAATCAGTTTTAATTAACGCTCTGTCTCATGCGTTTTTTGAAAATCAAAGATTCTTTACACTGACATAACTAGACTCTTCAAGCAAGGATTGCCAATTAATCTCACTACAGATTGTGTGTTGTATTTTGAAGGCAAACAGGCACAAGAAACACCTACCAGTACCAATGTCATTTTCCTTTTTTGTGGTGGGCAACATTGTAGTTGACAACATTTTACAGGTTCCTATTTGGTGGGCAAGCTGCTTAGGCCGATCTTACGAAGCCAACTGATTGTACAGGATTCCTTGGTGTGTTGGTTTGTACCCCGAAAACATATTACATTTTAGCTCAACTTGCTTCATTACTGGGTTACCCCTTAGGCAAATGTAACGTTTGTGAGCTTGGTTACACTTGCTTCTAACGGCCCAAAAAGGAAACAAATTACACTCTCAAAAAATTTATTCACAACAGAAATCAAAAAACAAAGTGGTCACTCACAAACAAAACACACAGTGATAATCAGAAATACACCACATACCAAAAACAGGAAACAAACACACAACAAATCAAGAACTGGTTGACGAAGGTCCATGCCCACATGATTCCACAAATATGGCGTTGCAATATGGGTAACATAATATATTCCACAAGTTTCCACATCAAGGTTTTTGAAGGGTAGCAGGAAGTAGTCATCGTGGGAGTGCCAAAGATTATGCAAACAAACAGAAGATGGGGAAAAAATTTATAAAAAAAAGATGAACGCAAACAAACCGTAACACATTGGGTATAAACACTGTTGTTTGGTCAATAATTACCTAAAATATCTGGCCACCACATCATCGCGTATGGCCCCCCCACATACTGACCTCCGACCAACCTTGGGGGGGCCATCCTCAGGTAAGGCATCCTCTGGCTGCATTGGGACACCACTCCTTATGGCGATGTTGTGAAATATCCCACACAGGACCACAATTTTCGAAACCATATCCGGCAAATACATGAGCTCGCCACCAGAGCGGTGGAGGCATCTGAATCGGCCTTTTAAAAGGCTGATACAGCACTCCACCACTTACCTGGTGGCTGTAAGTGCGGTATTAAACTCACTTTGTGGGCCTGGTGTGGGAGCCAAATAAGGAGTGAGCAGCCAGGGCATGCAAGGGTAGCCACTGTCTCCTGTGAAAAAGAATAGACAACATCAGGATCACTGTGTATCAAGCTTAACATTGTTATGTACTAAAGGTCTCCACTTACCCAGAAGCCACGCATCACCAGCTTGTAGGTTGGTTAATTTGTGCCATATCCCTGATTGCCGGATGATGAAGGAGTCATGTGCACTTCCTGGTAATTTTGCATTCAGGGACAGGATCTGGAGGGAGGCATCACATACCACCATTACATTCAGGGAGTGATAGTGTTTACGGTGGCGAAATATGGCCTCCAGCGTGCTGGAGGCTGAAGTGGTATGTGAGTACCATCCACAACCCCTATGATGTGTGGGAAGCCAGCTATTTGGTAAAAATTGGCCTTGGCCACAGTAAGGGCACCCATATCCAAAGGCATTTTAATAAAATGATGGAGGTGCTTGAATAGTGCCTCCATCACTGCCCTCAGGATCCTGGAAAAGGAGGATTGTGAGATGCCCGCCACTATTCCCACCGTTGTTTGAAATGATCCTGAGGCACAGAAATGTAACACCGCCATAAATTGCGTAAGTGGTGGTATTGCTGTAGGACTGTCAATTTGCCGCTCAAGATCACTCTCTATTAATGAGAGAGTGTCTATGATGATTTTGGGAGGAAGACGGTAGCGTCTTAAAACCTCATCATCGGGCATTCCAAAAAGGGTGACACGTGTTCTATATATCTGGGGCCTTGCACGCCTACGATACCTACGCCTGGGACGAGATTGAGGTTGGTCGGCTTCCGGGAGCATGGCCAGAACAATCCGCCCCAGATCAACCTGAAATGGCAAGATTTGAATGTAAGGCTTTTTACCCACCCCAAAATTAAAACAACTTAGCTTGATGATACCATCCATTGCTGCTTACATGCTGGGGTATTGTCATGATACGTCCAAACTGTAAATATTCCCAATATTAAAAAAAATCTGTTTAGTCTGTGCTTTTATGTTTGTAAATTTGGTGCAAGACAAAACATAAAATAGGCGAAACACACATTTGGCCAACGAGCAAAATGACATTGCACACAGTACGTCAAATTGGGGTCAAATGTAAGCAAAAAATGCTAAAGGGAAAACACAAACAATTTTACAGGATGAATAAGCATTTAAAAATGCGCTAATTAGTCCGCAAATACAAGTCACTATACAAACAGAGAAAAATGTGCTAATTAGTTCGCAAATACAAGTCACTATACAAACAGAGAAAAATGCGCTAATTAGTTCGCAAATACAAGTCACTATACAAACAGAGAAAAATGCGCTAATTATTTCGCAAATACAAGTAAAAAAATGGACTTACCAAGAGCTAATGTATAAGATTCCCGATCAAAAGGTCTTTGGGGCCGAAACAAATAAAAACCTAACAGAGATGAAATTAGGGAAAAAAAACTTTAGAAAAATAAGAAAAAGAAGGAGACACAAATTGAACCAAAGTTAGACTTCACAAAACTTACCAAATCAAGAAACGAGGCCCAAAAAAACACCAAAAAATAAGCGTCCGGAAAATAAAAACGCAACTATAGCAAACAAAATAAACTCCCAACAACGCCAACTCCTAAATCCGCAAACAAGAAACTCCGACCAAGGTAACCTCCAACAATCCAAAAACGCCACCTCGACTCGAGACACACCAAGCCATAAATAGTGTTTAGTTTCCCGCACAAATTAAGGAGGGATCACAGGAACGCACAATCAATGATGCGGCCGCAAAATAAGGACGCATGTATAAATACGTCACGAAACACAATTTAAATTCTGGTGTATTTCTTGTTTGGAGCTCAGACATGGCTACAGACCAGGGAAACAATGGTCAACAGTCAGGCGGTAAGTATTTCATGCATTTTGTCTCAATGATTAATTTGAAACATAATATTGTGCAAGTTGTGAAGTTGAGAATTCTGCATATTTACACAAATAGGTGAGGAGAATGACATGGAAGAGGCTGCTGGGCCCAGTATTCCGGGCAAAGCTGCCAAAAAGAAAAGGCAGCCACAATTCACAAAAAAGGAGATGGAGGTTTTGATTCAGAAGTGTGTGGACATCCTGCCACAGGCAGACAGGAATATGAGTACAAGCCAGAAGTGGAGAATGTGGGAAGAGGTAGCCGTTGCAGTCAATAGGGTGGGTGATTATGTCCGTCTAGCCCGGGATGTCAAACGGCGGTAAGTAAACACTTGCCCCCCCTATAAACAAACCCCATTTTAAACAAAAGGATAATGGTTCCAATTTTATCCCACAGATGGGGCGACTTCAAATATCGCCTAAAGCAAAAACTGTCGGACAGGGCTAGGCATGCAAGGGGGACAGGTGGGGGTCCCACCCCTGTGTCATTGGAGTTGACGGATTTAGAAGAGCTGGCACAGGGGTGTGTGCAGCCTGTGGAGGTGTTTGGCGTGTCCAACATGGATACGGACATGCCAGACTTTGCGGCTCCTCATGTTGTCCCAGGTAAATATTGTGATGTCACCAACTCTGAAATGTTATTGTGCCAATATGTAGATTCTAATGTGAGTGTTTTCTCATTTTTCCTACAGAGACACAGGCGGATGAGTCTGCTCCATAGGGGAGCCTTGGCCGCAGAATTTCTGCTGGCTCTGCAGGGGAGGAACCAGTACATCCGGCTGAGGACCCTGCAGAAGCCAGTCCAGGGCAATCCCCCTCGCAGGCAGTGGCCCTCCTCACAGAACTCAATTTCAAATCGGATTTCCATACGGAGATTCTGCAGAGGATGGACGCCAGTCTGATACGGGTGGCTGAGGCCCTGGAGCAAAATGCGGCTGCCAACGTGACCATTGGTCAGGCCCTGGCGGAAAATACCAGGGCCAACATCCGCATCACCAATGCCCTGGAGCAGCTCGTTCGCCAGCACATGGTGGAGCCGACCTTCCTTCCTGCCGGAACATCAGGATCCTCCACCTCTGGCACAACATCAGCCAATCCTCCAAATGTGCCTAGCCCTGTGCCTAGTCCAGAGGCCACAACATCTGCCTCTGGACAGGCCAGCCCGATGACATCCCGGACACGGTCTGGCGCCCTCCCTCCCCCAGCCAAACGGGTTAAAAAACGGTGACAGCAATGGCTACTTTTCCCACACTCCTTCTGTGCTTGGCTCATATTCCTCTCTGGACAAAACTTCCCTCTCCTTTCTTGTGAATTGTTTTTAATTT
Organism: Taudactylus pleione; assembly: GCA_031769625.1. Classification (NCBI taxonomy): domain Eukaryota; kingdom Metazoa; phylum Chordata; class Amphibia; order Anura; family Myobatrachidae; genus Taudactylus; species Taudactylus pleione. The sequence goes on from JAUIMM010001601.1 coordinate 1,446,047, forward strand.
TGTGTTTTACTTTTCATAAATCTTTTATGTTGGCCCAATTATTGTAACTTTGGGAATGAACCCTGCAAAAAAACTTTTTCTACAATCTGTTTTTTATTTTAGTTTTTGTTTGAGCAATACAATTCACAAAAAAGTCTGAAATTGTATTCTCACATTATTGTCAAAATGGGTTACATTTAATCCTGGGCCAAAAGGCAAAAACGGGCAAAAACCACATTTTACATGAATTAAAAAAAAGGGCTCTTTAAGGAACGTTTAAAAATTTACATAACGATGCAAATTTAACAGGCCAAAAGAAAAAGGTAAAAACAAAAAAAACATGATGACATTATTGTTACAATAGGCCAAAACCAACAAATTGAGGCCAAAAGAAACCCCCACAAATGTACGCAAATTGATTGTGTAATCCTGACATTAGCAGCTATGATTTCCACCTGCGTACGCTTTTGTGCTAACCCAAAAAACTGATTTCAAAACACATACCAAGCCGGTTTTCAATCCAACACTAATTGCTGTTCGGACCACCCGCGATTAATCGCTGCAACATCGTGGAGTGCCGGGACGGAGGAGAAGGCCATCGCCAATGTGGTCGAGTAATCCAGACCCTAAGCTGTGCGAGCATTTTGAAGGGAAAGAGGATCATCCAGTGACGTATGAGTCGGTCCGAACACATTTTACGTTCACATCTGCTAATGTATGTACGCCCCAAAAACGCCTCGCCACGCCTGCGTTTTTCCATCTCCACCCCCGTCAACACCCAAAAACGCCCTGTTCTGTCAATCACATTGGACATGTCACTTCCTGTACGCTATTTTACGAACGAGTCAAAATAAGCTCGCAATCTGCCGTACGCACATGCGCAGTGTTACACCGACGCATGCGCGGTTAGTCAACATCGGAACGCGACGAGCGTTCTGCTGTTAGCGAGCGGCTCTGAATGAGGGCCATAGCTCTACACACCTAACCAACTTTTTAATCAGACCAGCCAACTTCTCTACCACTTTTGATGTCACAGACATGTTTCCTATTTCTGCATGTTTTGAATAAATATTTGTTTCTTAAAAATTCAAACGTCAGTATGTGTAGTTATTTATTACTTTTACACTAAGGGCCTTATTATAAAACTAAATAAATAAATAATAATAATAATAATAATAATAAAAATGTGTCTGGGTTCCACCATATTTGCAACCAGCTCTGGTGCTTTCAGACTGTTTTGGTTACCCAAAAATCATAGAGGGAAATGAATTAGAATCCCGCCTGATTTTGATGAAGCCAGCACTGGACATTGCCAGCCTAGACTTCTGAAACTATAGAGGTGGTCTCTGCAGCATGGGGGTCCCCAAACATGATTTCATGCAGCCCCAGGCTGGTTGGCACCAGGGCTGGCTTTCCCAAGGGAGCAGGGCCCTTATGTATACCTAGCCATGGTGCAATTGTACTAGGGCTCTTCCTGCTCCCCAGGGAAGTGGGTGTAGGGGTAATTGAAATAGTAAAATATTGTATACAATTTGTTTTTGGTGAACTACAGGTTCCAGCATGGCCTGTCACGGCTTACTGGCATGTGTAAAACCACAAGTGCCAGCTTATCCTGGCACCAGAGCCAGATGGCATCTGTAGCTCGTCAAAGACAAATAAAGACACACACACACTTTAATGTGAAAACATTTTAGTAAGCAATGACAAAACATAGTTTCATTTCAGACTACTTTTATTTTATACTGACCTGGTCTTGTTTTCCTGAAGCAGTCCTCGTCACCTTCACTAGAGCACCTGTAATGAAAAAAATTACATACAAACTGGCGAAAATAGAAAAAATAGTTCCTTCCGCGAAAGTCAAGAATTATTTTCCTATAACATCGCCTATACTTTACAATGCCGGTTCCCCCTGGGTTTGACCTGTCATAACTCTGAAACCAGCATTGTAAAGAATAGGGCCTATTCATTATTGCGAGCCCCACTCCTCTGGAAAGCCAGTCCTGGTGACAACTAGCCTGGGGCTAGAAAGATTCAAGGTGTGCTGTGAACCCACACACTGCGGGGACTCCCTCTATGGTTCCAGCAATCCAGGTTGACAATTCCCAGTGCTGGTTACCGCAAAATCAGGGAGAACCACATTGTTTTCAGCTTTTGGGAGCAAACAAACTATTATCATTTGCTCCCACACACTCATCGATTATCATTAAAACCAACAAATTAGTGATTAGAACAAAATAATTATGGTGTTTGGCCAGCTTTAGACTCCTACTGATGTCAATTGCTGAGACATGGACAACAGCTTGACAGTGTATTCGTTCATGTCTCTGCATGCACTCTTTTTGGTACTGTACAGTTTATTGAAGATAAAGGTCTAGACCTTTATCTTCGATACATTGGCTGCAGCGCTATCAACAAGTCATCTGCTTCCATGAATTATGGAATACATGTGCTTTTCCACAGATAGGCCAATCAGAGGTATAACTAGGGTGGTGTGACACGTGCCACGGCACAGGGCACCAAAGGGCAGGGGGCTCTGTTTGGCGGCGCATGACAATTTTCTGTTTATAATCATTCTCACTTGTAGCTTCCTTTTATTTTGTTATAGCATCCCCTGGCCACCCCAATCTCCTCCCTGGCAGACTTAACCTCCAATTGGCCACCTCCCCAAGCACCTTCAGTCACATCCTCCTTTATTTAAAACACACATTTCAAAATTATGTCATACCAGGGACTTGAACCCATCACCTTTGAATAATTATTGTGTATCATCACTGCAGCCATTGGATTCACACAGTGTTTGGCAGTGACACCTGGATAACAGTAAGAATGTGCGCCGCCGATCCTCGTGTTTTGGTTTTGGATCTGTATCTCCTTGTGTTTTGGATCTGGATTTGGGTTTTCAAAACTGCCCCTTGCATTGTTTGGTTTTGGATCTGTATTTTTTTTTTTTTAAATGATAAAAACTTCTAAAAACACATTATTTGATTTTTTTTTGTTCCTACAGTATTAACCTCAATAACATTAATTTCCACTCATTTCCAGTCAATTTTGACTGCCTCACAGCTCTCAATATTGTTTTAGTCGGGTTTAGGCCCAAAATTTGCACCAAGCTAGCTCACTGACTAAGCTAAGCGGCAGCAGTGGGCGGCACAAACACGTGGCAGTTCAACTTCCAACATGGCACATAAGGACACATATGTTTTCATTAATCAAGAGGCCTGAGGGAGTTGGAGTATGTATGTAGTTGAAGGCAGGGACAAAAAGGGTTGCTTGGTAGTAAATTTAGTTTAATTTTTTTATTCCAAAGCAAATTTATGAGGGAGGAGGGGAGAGCATGGGTGAACAATATTTCCCATTTTTTGCCCATAAAATCAGCTTGGTGTTCAGAATATTTTTTTTTAAATGAAAGGGGCATGCAGGAGATGCTGTCTGGACATTTTTGGCATTCAGCAACTACATATCAAAGATTGCAGCAGCAGTGGCAGTTCAACTTCCAACATGGCACATCAGGAAACAAATATTTTTATTATTCAAGAGGCCTGAGGGAGTTGGAGTATGTATGCAGTTGAAGGCAGGGAAAGGAAGATTTGATTAGTAGTACATTTTATTTCATTCTTTGATTCCAAAGCAAATTTATGAGGGAGGAGGGGAGGGGAGAAGGGAAGGCATTTACAAAAAATATTGAAATCATTCACATCAGTCCTTGCCCCAGAAGAATCCTTGAGTGCTATGCCTGCTGCTGGGAGTGGATTTTCATCCCAGAAGGGGACCAGGAAGACTACTAGTAGTACTTAAAAAAACAATTGACTGTTAAACAATCCTTTGCAAGGGAGAGCAAGTATGACAGCAGTCACCCAGTTGCATAGTGGATCACTGATGCCATAACATCTATGCTGGTATTAGATGTGTGTCCAATATCCACCAATAATGCAGTGGGTTTTAGACAGTTAATTGATATCCCGCTACCAAATTCCATCAAGATTCCATTTAACTAGAAAAGTAACCTTTAACTAAAAAGTAACAGGAACATTAAAAAAAACTTAATTAGTGGCCTCCAAAATGCCATTGTACCCACTGTCCACTTAACCACACATATGTGGACAAGCTGAACAGAGCAAATGCTTTGTGTCATTCTTCCCAATGGACACAGATCTGAAGAGATGCAAAGAGCTGTTGGTAAGCAAATTGTCAGCTCAAGTGGCACATGAAGCAGCGAAGGCTTTTCCTTCAGTTTCTCCAGCAAGTGCATCTGCCGAGAAAAAAATAAACTTTCCCAAAAGACCCATGGGTGATGCAGATGAGTAAACACAAAACACAAAAACTTTTTGGATGGATGTGATGCAGATGGTGTTTAAGTCAGGAGATTCCTAGATGGTTAAGGTTTCTACCTCTACTTACTCTGGCTTTACAAAGGGTATAGATGACTTGACAATTGTTGTTCGGATTTGGGTAGAAATAATTCCACACATAAGAAGTGGATGTTTTTGTCTTGTGCCCAGGCATGACAATGGGCTTTTCCTTATCATGGGCAATTCCTGCTTCTTCCACTGGTGCCTGATTTACACAAACAACATCCTCATCAACAACATCCTTATTAGCATCAGCTACACAAATATCCTCCTCATCCTGATGCACTTCCACAGAAGCATCCTCGATTTCTATGTCAGCATGTTCACTTGTGCTTACATCATCATAAGAGGCTGAACCACCAGTCATAAATAAAGGCCAAGGCCTTAGCCTTTCCTTGCCACTTCATGCGGTGAAAGGCATATTGCCAATGTTATTTCTTTTTGCAGCTAACTTTCCCTTTGATATTTTTTTCTTTTCCACTGTAAAAGATTGGTTCTTGATTTCAGATGACCTGACTTAAGCCCAGTATGCCCTTGGGCATCGGCTTTAGTATATTATGTAGATGGACTAGTATCGTCATGACTGTTGGCAGCAGCTCCAGCACTAGTATGTGGTTCCTGCTCTCCTCTCAACTGATCGTTCTCCATATCAACAAACATGAAAGTGGGGTACAGCACACACATCAATTTGTACCAATTTTAAATATTACACTGTGGTATCAATGACCTACAGTGTCACAGGATTTATGAATAAGAAAAGAATAACACACTGCGCTGAAACTTAGTGTTAAAAGATTATTTATGAATAAGAATAACACCCTGTGCTACCACTTAGAGTGTCACAAGATTTTTTATGAATAAAAAAAGAATAACACACTGCGCTGCCACTTACAGTGATATCAGTATGTTTTATATATAACGCATGTTATTTAACACTTTGTTGTGGTCTTGTAGTCGGCATGTAGAGAAATCATTTATTCACGATTGAGGAAAGAAGTGAAAAGCTGAATATTAGACTGCACTACCACTTACAGTGTCACAAGATTTTTTATGAATAAGAATAACACACTGCACTACGACTTATAGTGTCACAATACGTGGACAATAAATTGCAGTCTGGCCGGCAGTGTCACCAAACAATAATAGTGCAGCTAAGTTGCTAACGCACACACACAAAAAAAACGTTTTTTTTTATTACTTTGGGGAAAAGCACCCTTGAATGAGGCAGCAGCCCCTTGATGAACAACACAAACAGCACCCCTTTTTCTGGACAACAAAGCACCCCTGCCAGCTGCTGAGTGCAGACAGACCACCTGCAGAGTCACAAATATGTGGACGATAAACTGCAGCAGTGTCACCAAACAATAATAGCGCAGCTAAGTTGCTAACGCACACACACACAAATAAAAAAAGAAAGAAAAAAAGTACTTTTTTTTTTCTTTTTTACACTGGGGAAGAGCACCCCTAATTGACAGAGAACCCCCTTGACAACACAGCACCTCTTTATGGACTGCAACCCTAGCCTGATGGGTTGCAGTCCATAAAGAACAGGAACTGGACCCGCTCATCTCTAGATAACGGTGGTGCAAAGAGATTGGTACCCCTTTATCATCGTATGGGACAAATCAGATTGGTCATGGCCCTTCCCCATGAGGCCACACCCCTTTTTCAGAAACGCATCTTATGTACCTGTTTAAAAAAGGGGGGGGGGCACCAATGCTCTTTCTGGCCCAGGGCACCAAAAACTCTAGTTATGGCTCTAAAGCCAATGTCTCCTGTGTATCTATGCATTTCATCAGGATTTTAGATTGTCACATGAATCTTTTCTGATTTTCCACAACCTCTCGTGCTTTATCTGCATTTCCACAGCAAATTTCCACATTTCGTAATTCTTAATTTTATAAAGCTCATGCTTGCTACTGCACTGCTCTATACTGATACAAATACATAACTTTTATTTTTATTATGCAAGATATATCGTTTGGTTGTTTGTTAGATTGCACAGTGTTTATGCACTAGATCATTTGTCCGGGAGTTCAAGGGAAATTGCTGACGACATCGCATCCTCTGCAAGTCATCTAGTGTGTACCTATTTTAAGCCAATCCCTCTGATTATGATTGTGATTTTTCTTCCAATAGACAGTGAATTTAATCTGTAAATGTCTGGCATGCTTTAAAGCCCCAAAAGTTATAATTGATATAAAAGATAATGAAAAAATTAATTCAATGTGCATATTAAACAGGATTACAGAGGAAAAAAAAACTACTGACACAAAAGATTTATGGATGAGAGAAGTAATGGACATGGATGTATCAGATACTCATTATTCATTATGTCAAGGTTTCCCAACCCCGGCCCACTAAGCACCCTAACAGTCCAGGTTTTAAAAATATAGGGCCTGATATAGAGTTGTAACACAGTACACACAGCAGCTGCATCTTTGGAAAAGATATTGTGATTTGTTACATTGTACAAGTCATTCAGCTTTATACTGTATGTTGATCATGTCATTTATCATGACATTGATAGTTATCATGATGCCAGCTGAACTGCATGTGCTTAAATATTTTAATTTATTCTGCACCAAATGTAGGGCATGGGGAGACTGGGTGCTGAGAAAAACTGGTATAGACAACAGAACCCTTATTGAACTGTACTATGCGCAAGACCTGTACTGCGCGCGTGCAGAATGGGTTCTGCATATTTGCATGCAGAGCGGCAGCAGACTGTCAGTGATTGACAGTTTGCTGATGTTTTTGGGCAGGGGGGGGCAGCGGCGGCCTCCATTTCCCCAAACAGAAGCGTGTTGCTGCCGTTGGGGGAGGAAGGAAGAGGCCAGGATCGGCTGACTGAGGGCCTGATTCAGACCCGCTCGCGAGCACTATGTGCTCGCAAGCAGGTCAATGGTGGCCCAATGCGCATGTGCGAGACCCGGATAGCAATGGGCAAACCGTCGCTCCGGGTCTCGTACCAATGGGGGCGTGCTGTCGATGTTGAGTGACAGCATGCCCCCTTTGGTGGGCGGGCCGGGGGCGTGGCTGCCCAGACGGAGGCGTTCCCATGGGAACGCCTACCGTCTGGTGCCGGCCCCACTGACATCACTTGTTAGATCCAAAAGCACTCTTGGGCTTGCGGCAATGAGACCCTACCACAAGGGTCTCATCGCAAGCCGAATGGTCAAGACCATCGCGACCATCATCATGGCCGCTCGTTATAGCTGTGGGTAGTCACCCACAGCTATGCGAGCCGCCAGGAGGCAGTTCTGACAAACCAGAGGGCCAGCCCTGATTCAGAGCGTCTGGCTCTGAATCAGGCCCTGAGATTCCATGGCCTCTTTTGAGCAACTGCGTTCGCCGGCTCGAGTGACCCCAAGGCGAGTTTGTCCTCATTCAGCTTCCTATCCTATGTTACACACTCTGGGCCTGATTCAGAGTTGGGAATAGAGAGAGATATCTCTCTCAACTGATCATATTGGGGAAACCATGCTGCACTGCACTGGGGCAGATGTTAAATGTGCAGAGAGATTTAGATTTGGGAGGAGTGTTTCCAAACTGACATCTAAGTTGTAGAGTAATAATAAAGCTGTGCAGTATTTGTGGACTACATGCAAAATCAGCAAGTATTTACCCCAAATGTAAAAAAATGTATGTATTTACACCCCTTACATTGCAATATGGTTTGTTCAGGTTCACAGTTGAGAGAGATGTCTCACTCTATTCCCAACTCTGAATCAGGCCCTCTGTGCACAGCAAGAGAGCTGAACTTACTGTATTCTGGGCTGATTTTTTTCTTACGGTGCCTCTGTAATATACAACTTAGCAATTATATCAAGTCGATGTAGAGAGTAATGCAACAGAAAACTTCCCCCTACCGCCAGCCCCATATACGATGTGTTTTCAAAAGTTTCAAAACTTATACACGTATAGATGTCTATGTTGGTAAGATATATTTGTTATTGACTGCAACTTCCACTCTACCTTCAATTGTTATTTAAATTATCCATCATTTTCATGTACTGTGATTTAGACTAATCGGTACAGAACATGCTACATTAGCATTTTGTTCTGTTGATTTTCTGTCATATTCTTGATCTGTATTATACTTATCTTCTTTTAAGTGGTATTATATTTAGTTATTAACTTTTCATAATAGCAGATGTTGAGGCGAGACAGCAGAAAAATAATAGAAGTAAATACGGCAACCATATGTAATTTTGTATAAATGAAATAGAATATATTCTTTTACATGTGGGCAGATCATCTACAGAATTTGGGAAAAACCAATTTACCATAATTTTATAATATCTATTCAGAGTCTATAAAATCAGCTAATGCAAAAGTACTGTGGGGTGGAATGGCATTCTGTACAATGGGGCAACACTCCTAGTCACAGACTCAAGTATGCCTGTGACTCCCTCCTCTCATCCAGTATAGTTCTAACTCCACCAAAAGTGAGGCAGGGAGGAGGTGGGCCTAGTAGATCATACATGCCTACCCTCCCGATTTTCTCGGGAGGCTTACGATTTTTGGGTAAACCCCCACACCCCCGGAAGGGTAGGTATTTCTCCCGCATTATGCCCACTTCCTAGTGAAGTGGGCAGAATGGGGAGAATTTCCGCTGCAATCGCAGGTCCCTGAGTAGGGGGTGGGGCTTAGTGACGCAATTCTCCGTGAGTCGTGTCATTTAGCCCCGCTCCCTATTTAAATTTAGGCCAATCACAGCAATTTGCCATGAAGGGGGGCGGGGCTTAATGATGTGACAGCCCATCTGCTTGTCCTCCCCAGCCTTCTCCCGGGGACGACAATGAAAAGGTAGGCAACTATGTAGTAGATGCTGTGGGCCCCATAACAACCGCACTCCCTGCACCCTCAGTAGCCACGCCCCTGTGTTCAGTGATAAATTACATTGGAAAATAATTTTTTATCAATATGATATGTGGTGATAAGAAAGTATACTTAACTAGGATAAAGTTAGTTATTAGTTAAATAGGCCAAAATAGCAACCGGAAGAGGAATGAGGTTCAAATTATTATTATTATTATCCTTTATTTATATGGTGCCACAAGTATTCCGCAGAGCCTTACAAAGTACATAAACAAATAATTTGACAACTGACTTACAGTACAATACAGGACAAGGACATGGATAATATACATTGCTACATTAGTGACCATAACACCCACATAAGCAACAGAGCGTAAGCAACCAAGTGTTAGGTGCCCTGGTGGGGGGTAAGAAGTAAGTGAAAGTAAAGTAAGGAGAAGCACAAGAGGGTAGAGGCCCTGCTCGTAAGAGCTTACATTCTAAAGACAGTTATGGCTTGCCGCAGCTGATTTCAAATACATATTTTAACAATAACTAGAACCAGTGTCATGTCTCCACCTTGCTACCAGTAGCTGCACAGAAATGGCAGACGCTGGTGATTGCTTTACTGATGGTGGCTGTTAACGCTGCAGCCTTACAATAGCCACATGTGATGAAATAAGAAGAAACAACTAAGCGCTCACTACCTATATATATATATATATATACTTGCTTCCTTGCTGCAGCTATATCAAAGAGTAGTCTCGGTCTCTTAAAACAGTAAATGATTAAGGGCTCTATTTATTAAGGAAGGTGGGTAGTGTAGGGCTGGGAGGTACTTACCTGTGCTGGTGCTGTGCTGGTGCTGGTTCTGTGTTGGTGCTGTGCTATGCTGTCACTGTGTTGTCTGGTGTGTCCTGGGCTGGTGCACTGCTGATCCATCTGGTGCTGTCACTGCTGTGCTGCCTGCTGTGCTGCCTGCTGTGTCCATCTGGGCTGGTGCTGTTACTGATCCATCTGGGCTGGTGCTGTGCTGTCTGCTGTGTCCAGCTGGGTTGGTGCTGATCTATCTGGGCTGGTGCTGTGCTGTCTGTTGTGTCCATCTGGGCTGGTGCTGTTGCTTATCTATCTGGGCTGGTGCTGTGCAGTCTGCTATGTCCATCTGGGCTGGGGCTGATCCATCTGGTCTGGTGCTGTGCTGTCTGCTGTGTCCATCTGGGCCGAAGTTCTGGACCCGAAAAAAAAGTTGTCTTTTTATTTTATTTCTGAGGGTGCGTGTTAGGCTTAGCCACACAAGATACAGCAATGCAACCTAGTGCTGCCCGACTCCAGTCATCATCAATCTGTGCTCTGGGCCCAAGTTCTGGACCCGAAAAAAAAAAAAAAAAATAGTGTCTTTTTTTGTCTAATATTTTTCTGTGTGTGTGTGTGTGTTAGGCTTAGCCGCACAAGATACACCAACGCAACCTAGTGCTGCCCAACTCCAGTCATCATCAATTTGTGCTCTGGGCCCAAGTTCTGGACCCGAAAAAAAAAACAAATAGTGTCTTTTTTTATTTAATATTTTTCTGTGTTTGTGTGCGTGTTAGGCTTAGCCACACAAGAACAAGATACAGCCAGCAATGCAAGTTGCAACCTAGTGCTGCCTGACTCCAGTCTCGTGCTCTGGCCCAAGTTCTGGACCCAAAAGAAAACAAAATCAAATAGTATCTTTTTTTTTTTCTAATATTTTTCTTTGTAAGCACGACTGCACGTGTGGGAATTTTGTAACTGCTACACTATTGGTGCTTGTGACACTGCTTCAAGACCGCAGAAAATATGGAGGGTTGTCACATGACAGGAGAGCAAGGCCAAGAACCACATGTTGTAGCTGCCGCCAGCAGTCATCATGATAATGCATTCTCTATGAAGGCCCATGCCCCAGGGCTTAAGTCATGCCATGGATATGGTAAAGCTACTTTTACTGTAGTAAAGAAAAAAAAATCAAAAGGCAAGTTGCCTTTAGATAAACAAAAACTTGGCAATATGCCATTCACTACACGAAGTGACAAGGAAAGGATAAGGCCTTGGCTTATGTTGACTGCTGGTTCTGATAACCCTTCTGCTTGTAGTAGTAGTGGTGGTTTTACCATTAAAAAATTGAAAGTTGTTAAGAAGAGTAAGACAGCTCTGGAAAAACCAACTGTGTGCCCTGACAAATCGAAATCACAAATCCCAGTGGAGAGTGCAAGTGTGTCCGCAGTTGCCATGTGTGAGCCAGACCTAAATACTAGTGTACTGGAGGATCCTCCAAGTTCCAACATTTGTGTGCCCTCTGTAAATGTGGGGAAGACCAGTCAACATCTTGCAGACATAGTCATCGAGTATGCTTCTGTGGAATTGCACATGGAGGAGGAGGATATTTTGGTAGTTGAAGGTGATGAGGATGTTGATGCAACCTTTTGACCCTTTAACTAGATGAAAAAATCAATATTGTGAGCTGAGAGGTGGTCAAAATTGACTGGAAATGAGTGGAAAGAAATGTTATTGAGGTTATTAACACTGTAGGAACAAAAAGGCCCATTTTATGGGATTTTAGCTATTTTTTTATTTTTTAAGAAAAAAATCCAGATCCAAAACCAAAACCTGAAAACTAGAGATGAGCGGGTTCTGTTCCCAGAGAACCGAACCCACCCGAATTTAGCATATCTGAGTCGGTTCCAAGCAAGCTCGGAGGTTCCCGCCTTACTCGGATCTCGAAACCGAGGCAAAACGATAGAGTCTGAAATCTCGCGGTTTGCGAGCTTTTGTCTCTATGATAAATGTAGTATATAAGGGACCACGCGACGGATGCCATTTCCACTCCGGCTGTGGAGACCGAACAGGGAAGGTGGGTAGTGTAGGGCTGGGAGAGGTGCTGGTTCTATCTGCTGTGTCCTGGGCTGGTGCTGATCCATTCTGGCCTCTGGTCAGGGTGCTGTCACTGTGCTGTTTCCTGATCCATTCTGGTTCTGGTCATGGTGCTGTCACTATCACTGTGCTGTCTGCTGATCCATTCTGGTCTCTGGTCATGGTGCTGTCACTGTCACTCACTGTGCTGTCTGCTGATCCATCTGGGCTGTCTGATGTGTCCATCTCTGGGCCCAAGTTCTGGACTCCAAAAAAAAAAAGTGTATTATACTATTTTAGATTTTTCTGTATGTGCTCGTGGGTGTTAGGCTTAACCGCAGTAGTGCACAATATCCAGCCAGCAATGCTAGTTGCAACAACCTTGTGCTGTCCGACTACTGTTGTGCTTCAAAAAAAAACAAATAAAAGTGTCTTATATTTTTTTCTTCTGTGTGTGCTCGTGGGTGTTAGGCATAACTGCAGTAGCGCACAAGAGCCAGCCAGCAACGTACGTTGCAAGAACCTTGTGCTGTCCAACTACAGTCTTACTCCAAAGAAAAAACAATAAAAGTGTCCTATATTTTTTTCTTCTGTGTGTTCTTGTGACTGTTAGGCTTAACCGCAGTAGTGCACAAGAGCCAGCCAGCAACGCACGCAACCTTGTGCTGTCCAACTACAGTCGTGCTCCAAAAAAAACCTCATAAAAGTGTCTTATATTTTTTTCTTCTGTGTGTGCTCGTGGGTGTTCAACTTAACTGCAGTAGTGCACAAGAGCCAGCCAGCAACGGATGTTGCAACAACATTGTGCTGTCCGACTATAGTCGTGCTCCAAAAAAACCCCAATAAATTTGCCCTTTCATCACCTGAAGCAAGAGGTAGTAACTCGGTGGAATTCTACCCTGTATATGCTTCAGCGGATTGAGGAACAGCAAGAGGCCATTCAGCCTATACAACGGACTATGACATAGGCCTTGGAGGGGGAATGCACCTTACTCCGTGTTGTGCAAGGTTCTCAAACCCTTTGAACTTGCCACATGTGAAGTTAGTTCAGACACTGCCAGCTTGAGTCAGGTCATTCCCCTCATCAGACTTTTTCAAAAACAGCTGGAGAAACTGAAGGAGGAGCTGAAACAGAGCAATTGCGCAAAGTATGTCGGACTGGTGGATCAAGCCCTTGATTCACTTCACCAGGATCCAAGAGTCATCAATCTATTGAAATCTGAAAAGTATATTTTGGCCACCATTCTGGATCCTAGGTTTAAGTCCTACCTTGTGAGTTTTTTTCCAACAGACCAAAATATAAAACTATGCAAAGAGCTGTTGGTCAAAAAATTGTCATCTGCAGCTGCATGTGAAAAGCCATCATCTCCTCCTTCAGTTTCAACAGCTGCCAGGAAAAAACTAAATTTTGCTTACAGAATCCCTGCTGGTCATGCAGATCGTTCGCCAAAAAATGACATCTGGTCGGGCCTGAGAGAACTGCCTACTAGTGACATGTCTTCTACCGTGACTATGTGTGATACGGTTTCAGAGATAATATCCTATTAGACATGTCAGACAGTCCCTTTCAGTACTGGCAGGAAAAAAAGGCAATTGGAGTCCCATACACAAACTTGCTTTGCATTACTTAAGTTGCCCACCCTCCAGTGTGTACTCCAAAAGAGTTTTCAGTGCAGCTGGCAACCTTGTCAATGATTGGCGTAGGCGGTTACTTCCTCAAAATGTGGTAAAGACACATCTCCACATAATATGGAGGAACCTTTTCTTTTTTTGTTTCCAGCGCTGCTGCAGGGGTTGCTGGCTGAAATGGTGGTATGGCATACTGCCGTATACCGGCTCACTTATATAGTACTGGAAACTAGTGCTATATATATATATATATATATACCCCATCCCCATCAGTGTGTACATCCTCTCCTTCACACAATATTAATTCATCCCTGCTGGAATCCACCATAGGTGCCTGATGTAATTGTTGGTAGAGGTCTTCCTCGTGGAATTTGTAATTCATTTTAATGAACAAAATGGGAGCGCTCGCTCTGAATCCGGGGGGCCACTTCTGTATAATGAGCCAGCTACCTGGCCGCTCGCTAAGCTGTGGGTGACCATCGCGACCATCAAGACCATCGTGACCATTGGGGCTTGCGAGGAGACCCTTGTGGTAGGGTTTCATCTGCTGCAAGCCCCAGTGAGCTTTCGGCTCTAATAGAGCCGGAACCTCACCACTGACATCACTCATGATGTCAGTGGGGCCGCCCCCAAATGGCAGATGTGCCTTCGGGAACGCCTCCATTTGGCCAGCCACCCTCCCACCCCACCTATAAAATGGCGTGAGCTGTCAATCACCATCGACAGCTGCCCCTTTTGTAGTGAGCCCTGAAGTGAGAGAATTTCTCTCTTTCTCCAGGGCTTGTGCATGTGCAGTGCGGCCGCTGCGTGTGCGCAGGGCCTCAACATCAACCCACTTGCGAGCGCTCAGCGCTTGCGAGTGGGTCTGAATGAAACCCTTAGTCATGGTAGACATGTCACTATTGACAATTATTTTACCAACAGCTCTTTGCATCTTTTCAGATTTATGTCCGTTGGAAAAAAAGACACAAGGTAGGACTTAAACCTAGTATCAAGTATGGTCGCCAAAATATATTGATCTGATTTCAAGAGATTGACGACCCTTGGATCCTTGTGAAGCAAATCAAGGTCTTGATCCACCAGTCCGACATACTTAGTGGAATCGCTCTGTTTCAGCTCCTTCTTCAGTTTCTCCAGCTGTTTTTGCAAAAGTCTGATGAGGGGAATGACCTGACTCAAGCTGGCAGTGTCTGAACTAACTTCACATGTGGCAGGGTCAAAGGGTTTGAGAACCTTGCAGAACATGGAAATTATTCTCCACTGCGCTTGTGTAAGGTGCATTCCTGCTCCATGACTTATGTCATAGGCCATTGTGTAGCACTGGATGGCCTTTTGCTGCTCCTCCATCCACTGAAGCATATAGAGGGTAGAATTCCACCTGTAGTCATACAGGGAAAGACAAAGGAGAGATGTAATGCAATAATCACTTCTCCGGTGGGAGACATCAGGCAACAGTACTTTGTGTTGCCAGTGGTAACCACTCAAGCTGGACGTGAATGCAGTAGAGGGAGGTAAATTCTCCATCAGGAGTATCAGGGGCCGTGACTACCTTGTAATTATAAAGAGTCCTGTAGATCGCGTCTGCATCCCCGCCTCAACCTCAGTGTTGTAAGAGCGTCCAATTCAGCTGTGCAGTGTGAGCCTCTCCGGGTCTCCTGAAGTAAAAGCAGGTATCTGAAGGTAACACATCGGGTCCAGTGTCCCAGCTCTGACGCGTTTTGCACCGCTATTTGGGGGGTTTTGCAAAAAACGCACATGCACACACAGAAAAAAATACACTTTTTATTATATATATATATTTTTTTTTGTCCAGAACTTGGGGCCTGGAGCACCCCTGACCGAGGCAGCAGCGATTGACGACACAGGCAGCACTAAGTTGCTGTCTGATAGCAAGTGTGGCTAATGCACACGCACACACAGAAAAAAAAGACACTTTTTATTATATTTTTTTTTGTCCAGAACTTGGGGCCCGGAGCACCCCTGAGCGAGGCAGCAGCGATTGACGACACAGGCAGCACTAGGTTGCTGCTGTCTGATAATAAGTGTCCCACACACACACACACAGAAAAAAAATACACTTTTTATTATATATATTTTTTTTTTGTCCAGAACTTGGGGCTCAGAGCACCCCTGAACGATGCAACAGCGATTGATGACACAGGTAGCACACTACCAGCCCAGATGGACACAGCAAAGCAGCCCAGATGGACACAGCAGACAGCACCAGCCCAGATGGACACAGCAGACAGCACCAGTCCAGACAGCACCAGCCCAGAAGGACACAGCAGACAGCACCAGTCCAGACAGCACCAGCCCAGATGGACACAGAAGACAGCACCAGTCCAGACAGCAACAGCCCAGATGGACACAGCAGACAGCACCAGCCCAGATGGACACAGCAGACACCACCAGCCCTACACTACCCACCCTCCTTATTCACTCTCCACAGCCGGAGTGAGGTGGCGCCGCTGCGGGGACTCCTTATATAGCAGAGACAGAAGCTTGTGAGCCGCGAGATTTAGTCTCTGAGGATTTGCCTCGGTTTGAGATCCGGGGCCTTGGGGGAACCCAATGCACATTCGGTTCTCTCCCCGGATCTCTAAATTCGGGTGGGTTTGGATCTCTGAGATCCGAACTTGCTCATCTCTAGTTCTAAGCAGCCTGCTAGCCAGATACAGGGGTCGTGGTTGGTCAGCTATGCCGCCCACTGAGTGCTGCGCTAGCTAGTTACGGCCCTGGTTCAAAGCATAGGTTTAAGTGTATGTGACACAAGCCTAATGCTGGGTACACACTGGCAGATATATTAGCCGATCAATTGATTGGCCAATATATCTTGTGTGCGTCAGCCAGTTTGTACCAGCGATATCTCTGTGAATGATGTCGTTCACAGGCATATCACGTCGGCTGTGCTGCACAGCCAATACCCAGTATATCTGCAGACATATTGGGGCATTGTGTTCTGTGTACACACTTGGTGCAGAGGCTGCGAGGAGGGCGGCGCAACACGCCCCCCGGTCAGCAAGAACCGCGGCCAGGTGACAGATGATGGTTGTCAGGGCCGTAGCTAGGGTAGTGCAGCCGGTGTCATCGCACAGGGCACCATAGGTCAGGGGGCGCTGTTTGGGCCTGTAAAATTTCTGTTTATTATCATTCTTGCTTGTAGCTTCCTCTTATTTCATCCCCAGCATCTCCTGGCCTCTCCTATCTCTTCCCTGGCCCTTCCCCATGATGCCATGGCACTTTTGTGGGTGCATTATGTCCCTTTGAAAAATGAAGGGGGCACCAATGCTCTTTCTGGCACAGGGCACCAAAAAGTCTAGTTACAGCTCTGATGGTTGTTCAGTGTGTATGAACAGCCATCATCTGCAGATATATCTGTTAGGTGTGTAGCCAGCCTTATGTAAGCTTGAGACATACATTTGCTTCTGCTGCAGACCTACAATTTTTTGCAACTTTGTCTATGCACACAATTCATTTTTTTTACTCAACACATTTTGGGCTCTATTTATTAACATTATTTTTACTAAAATAAAGTGAAAAAGGGTGTTTTCACACCCTTTTCACATTATTTTAGTTTCACCTGTAGTTATTACAGGGCAATTGGAGTAGAATTAGTAAAATTCTACTCCAACCCCCAGTATCACTTATTTTTAGTAAAGCAGATCGCATTTCCCATAATTGTAATGGGAAATGTGATCCGAAAAAATAAATTGTAAAAAAATACCGGGGGAAGCCCTGTGATAATAACGCCACCTGGAGGTGGCGTTATCCAGGGTCTCCCCCAGTTACCGGGCTCCAACTCTGCTCTAACAGGGAGAGCAAAGCCGGGAGCCAGTACCAGTAATCAGCTATGTGGTCTAAGCAGACCGCAAGCTGATTGCTGTAAAAAAAAGAAAAAAAAAATTAAACATTTTCTTTTTTACTTACCTGACTCCAGGGACCGGTGATCGGGCCTCCGGTGATGGCTCCTCTCCGGTCAGCTGGTCTCCCACAGTGCACTGGGGCCCGGTCATCAGGTGATCGGGCCCCAGTGCAGTATGGGAGATCACCTGATCGGGAAGCCCGGAGAAGATCACCGGAGGCCAGGAGGATGCAGGTAAGTGTAATGAAGGGAGGGGGGGTCACGGGGGGGTCGCGGGGGTCCGCAATCGCGGGGGGAGGGGCTTAGCACCGGGGGCGGGGCTTAGCGTCGGTGGGGGGGTAGTAGGGGTGGTCGGTCGGCGCATGCGCGGGCTCTTAGTCGCGGTATTTTTTCCGAAAATACCGCGACTAGAGTGCGGATGGGATCCGCAGGGACAGAGCTTAATCGCAAGCTCTGTCCCTGCAAGGGATTTATAGTAAATCCCTGTGATATTGCCTGAATTCGCAATGCGAATTCACTCGGTAATATCACACTACAATCCGCATTCAATATGCGGATTGTAGTAAATAGAGCCCTTTGCACCTGAAAAAATGTCTAGAAAAGTACAGATGCCAGAGTACAGTATTGTTAGTAAGGAAAGGATGCAATGTTTTGAATCACTGTAATTCTTTTTCAAGATCAACGGTTCAAGACATATTTCTGCAGGATGTAGAGATTATTTTTTTCCCTTTCAATCTTGCTTGTTCTTTCATACAATTATTTTATGTGTTACCTATTTGAACACCAATACTTTTAATGTTTAATTCATACAGATTTTTTTATAGTACTGTTAACTTCCTGGATTTCACATTCATGACAAGGGAAGGGAGGATCATCTTATCTAATTTATTAAAGCTGCACATTCAAGTTTATATTTACATTTTAAAAGTAATCATTTCAAACCTTGGATAACTAACATCCCAAAAGGGTAGATTGCCAGATTGAGACAATTGTACTTTAGACATTTACAAGTTGACAAAATGCATGAAAGTAAGTAATAGCAAAAGGCCCTGCACTTAAAAAGGATAGAAATTCACTCTTCATTTCTAAGAAAGGCAACGTTACAGAGAATAAAAAGGATAAGGAGCATATAGATGTTACATCATTGTTATTTGTCTCTAGATATATTTGGAAATATTTTAAAATTAAAATGATTGTTTTCAATAAATATTAGAGATGAGCGGGTTCGGATTTCAGAGATCCGAACCCACCCGAATTTAGCAGATCCAAGCAGGCTCGGGTTTCCCGCCTCACTCGGATCTCAAAACCGAGAAAAACCATAGATTCGGAAATCTCATGGTTCGCGAGCTTATGTCTCTATGATCAATGTAGTATATAAGGACCACGCGGCGGACGCCATTTCACTCCGCCTGTGGAAACTGAACAGGGAGGGTGGGTAGTCTAGGGTTGGGAGAGTTCCTGGTGTTGTTTGGTGTTGTGGTGTTTGCTGTCTTCTGTGTCCTGGGCTGGTGCACTGCTGATCCATTCTGGGCTGGTGCTGTCTGCTGTGTCCTGGGGTGGTGGTGCTGTGCTGTCTGCTGTGTCCTCGGCTGGTGCTGCTGATCCATTCTGGGCTGGTACTATCTGCTGTGTCCTGGGCTGGTGGTGCTGTGCTGTCTGCTGTGTCCTGGGCTGGTGTTGCTGATCCATTCTGGGCTGTGCTGTCTGCTGTGTCCATCTGGGCTGGTGCAGAATACATCTGGGCTCTGCTGCGTCCATCTGGGCCCAAGTTCTGGTCTCAAAAAAAATAGTCAAAAAAACAAAACAATAAAAGTGTCTTTTTGTGTAATATTTTTCTGTGTGTGTGCGTGTTAGGCTTAACCGCACAAGTTCCAACCAGCAACGCAAGGTGCAACCTAGTGCTGCCCAACTCCAGTCGTGACCAATCGGTGCTCTGGGCCCAAGTTCTGGAGCTGAAAAAAATAAAAATCAATTGTCTTTTTTTTTTGATCTTTTACTGTCTGTGTATGTGTGTGCGTGTTAGGCTTAACTGCACAAGATCCAGCCAGCAACGCAAGTTGCAACCTAGTGCTGCCCGACTCCAGTCGTCATCAATCAGTGCTCTGGGCCCAAGGTCTGGAGCTGAAAAATAATTGTCTGTGTGTCTGTGCAGTTAGGCTTAGCCGCACATGATCCAGCAAGTCCACAATGCAACGTAACTGCTTCAAGAACGCAGAAAATATGGAGGGCTGTCACATGACAGGAGAGCAAGGCCAAGAACCACATGTTGTAGCTGCCGCCAGCAGTGCAAGGCCGTCAACTTCCTCGTCCTCTATGAAGGCCCATGCCCCAGGGCTTAAGTCACACCATCGATATGGTAAAGCTACTTTTACCAAAGTAAAGAAAAAAAAATTGAAAGGAAATTTGCCTTTAGATAAACAAAATATTGGCAATATGTCATTCACTACACAAAGTAGCAAGGAAAGGAAGACTGCTGGTTCTGATTCTGATAGCCCTTTGGAAAAACCAACTGTGTACCCTGAGAAATCGAAATCACAAATCCCTGAGGAGAGTGCAAGTGTGTCCGCAGTTGCCATGTGTGAGCCAGACCTAAATACTAGTGTACTGGAGGATCCTCCAAGTTCCAACATTTGTGTGCCCTCTGTAAATGTGGGGAAGAGCAGTCAACATCTTGCAGACATAGTCATCGAGGATGCTTCTGTGGAATTTCACATGGTGGAGGAGGATATTTTGGTAGTTGAAGGTGCTAAGGATGATGAGGATGTTGATGATGAAGATGTTTGTGATGAGGATGTTGATGCCAAGGATATCCTTTGTGTAAGTAAGGTAACAGCTGTCGCCCATGGTTTGAAAAAGCCAAAGCCCATTGTTGTCATGCCGGGACAAAAGAGAAAAAAATCTACTTCTCACGTGTGGAATTATTTCTACCCCGATCCGGACAACAGTTGTCAAGCCACATGTGACTGTTGCCATGCAAGAGTGAGTAGAGGGAGGGACCTAAACCACCTAGGAACTTCTTCCTTGTTACGTCACTTGGAGCGCATTCATCAAATATCAAAGTGTACGTAGCCAAGTTCCAAAACTCAAAATGTAACAAGTGCAGTGTCACCTACCTGCTCCCTCTCTGTGAGATCCAAGCGCCTTCGATCTCCAACACTAACACCTGCATCATCAACATCCTCATTCATCATCAGGAGTAGTCCTGCTGCATCCAATGTTGGTATTCGAAGCATGATTGACTCCTCTCCTATCCATTATTCCTCAGAAGGATCCTTGATGACTATGCCTGTTGCTGCTGCTGTTGCTGTGAGTGTATCTTCATCCCAGAAGGGGACCAGGAGGAAGACTACTTGTATGCTGGTATTAGATGTGCAACCAGTATCCGCCATTACTGCAGTGGGTTTTCAACAGTTAATTAAGGTCCTACCAGATCCCTTCTAGATCCACTTCACTAGAACAGCAATTCCAAGTCTGTACAAGGACATTATAAAAAACCTTAGAAATGCCGTTGTACCCACTGTCCACTTGACCATTGATATGTGGACAAGTGGGACAGGGCAAACTAAGGATTACATGACTGGGACAGCCCACTCGGTAGGTGTATTGCCTACAACAGCAATAGCAGCAGCAACATCTACCAAAAGACAGCTGATACAGAGGCGGGCCACTCTTTGTATAACTGGTTTCACTAAGAGGCATACCGCTGAGAACCTCTTAGAAAAACTCAGGGAAATCATTGCTAAATGGCTTACCCCACTTGGATTCTCCTCGGGATTTGTGATTTTGGACAATGCCACCAATATTGTGAGAGCATTACATGTGGGCGAATTCCAACACGTCTCATGTTTTGTTCACACAATCAATTTGGTAGCGCAACGTATTTTAAAAACTGACACGGTCGTGCAGGAGATGCTCTCGGTGGGCTGCAAAATATCCAGACATTTTAGACATTCGGCAACCACTTGTCGAAGATTGCATTACCAGAAGGTACTGTTAAATTTGCACTTCCATCAGCTGAAGCAAGAGGTAGTAACTCGGTGGAGTTCTACCCTCTATTTGCTTCAGCGGATGGAGGAACAACAAAAGGCCGTCCAGGGCTATACAATGGACTATGACATAGGCCGTGGAGGTGGAATGCACTTTACTCAAGTGCATTGGAGAATAATTTCCGTGTTGTGCAAGGTTCTCAAACCCTTTGAACTTGCCACACGTGAAGCTAGTTAAAACACTGCCAGCTTGAGTCAGGTCATTCCCCTCATCAGACTTTTGCAAAAACAGCTGAAGAAACTGAAGGAGGTGGTGAAACAGAGTGATTGTGCAAAGCATGTCAGACTGGTGGATTAAGCCCTTGATTCACTTCACCAGGATCCAAGAGTCGTCAATCTATTGAAATCTGAAAAATATATTTTGGGGACCATTCTGGATCCTAGTTTTAAGTCCTACCTTGTGAGTTTTTTCCAACATACCCAAATATAAAACTGTGCAAAGAGCTGTTGGTAAAAAAAAATTGTCAGCTGCAGCCGCACGTGAAACGCCATCATCTCCTCCTTCAGTTTCTGCAGCTGTCAGGAAAAAACTAAATTTTCCATACAGAATGCCTGCTGGTCATGCAGATTGTTCACCAAAAAATTACATCTGGTCAGGCCTGAGAGAACTGCCTACTAAAGACATGTTTTCTACTGTGACTATGTGTGATACTGTCTCCATTTACAGAATGATGGAGAACTATTTCAGAGATAACATCCTAATAGGCATATCAGACAGTCTCTTTCAGTACTGGCAGGAAAAAGAGGCAATATGGAGGCCCATACACAAACTAGCTTTGCATTACTTAAGTTGCCCACCCTCCAGTGTGTACTTCGAAAGAGTCTTCAGTGCAGCTGGCAACCTTGTCAGTGATTGGCTTAGGAGGTTACTTCCTCAAAATGTGGAAAAGATGATGTTCATTAAAATGAATTACAAATTCCACGAGGAAGACCTCTACCAACAATTACATCAAAAAAATACAGAGGCGCCTATGGTGGATTCCAGCGGGGACGAATTAATATTGTGTGAAGAAGAGGATGTATACACTGATGGGGATGATGAGGATGAGGATGACGACAACTTGTAATGTAAAGCCAGTTTGTGTATGGGATCATTTTCATTTCCATGTGCAATGCACATTGGCAGCTTGTTTTATGGGGGTCCAAACAAACCAATAATTTCAGCCACAATTGGCAGTCCTTGTTGCTGAAATGATTGGTTTGTTAAACTGTCTTGTTTCGTATACAACATAAGGGTGGGTGGGAGGTCTCAAGGACTATTCCATCTTGCACCTTTTTCCTTTCCATTATGTGCTGGTTGGGGCATTGCTGCCTGACATTTTAAATTAATGTTATGGTTGGTTTAGGAACCAACGATTCATTTTTAAATTAATTTATTATCAATTTTACAGCCAGGGGCTGTACCAATGAATTTGTTTTTGTTAATTATTCAGCCAGGGGCTGTACCCAATTACTTGTTTTTTAATTAATTTATTATCAATTTGACAGCAAGGGGCTGCACCCAATGAATTGTTTTTTAATTAATTTATTGTCAATTTATCAGCCGGGGGCTGTACCAATGAATTGCTTTTTATTAATTATTCAGCCAGGGGCTGCACCCAGTGAATTGTTTTTAAATTAATTTATTATAAATTTTATAGCCTGGTGCTGCACAAATGAATTGTTTTTTAATTAATTTATTATCAATTTTACAGCCAGGGGCTGCACCAACTATCACCTATCAATGGGTATCCCAACCATCATCTTTGCCCAGTCCTCAACTCTATTAATAATTATATCAATCAGTTTTGAGCCAGCAAGCTGGATGCAACCTTTTGGCCCTATAACTAGATGAAAAAAAATCAATATTGTCAAAATTGACTGGAAACGAGTGGAAATAAATGTTATTGAGGTTATTAATATTGTAGGAACAAAAAAGGCCCATGTTATGTGATTTTAGCTGTTTTTTTGATTTTTTAAGAAAAAATCCAGATCTAAAACCAAAACATGAAAACAAAACACGGAGGTAAGGTTTTGGCAAAACCTATCCAGATCCAAAACCAGGGGAGGTCCAGATACAAAACCAAAACACGGGGGTCGGCGCACATCTCTAATAAATATATGATTTTAAACAAGATCTTATTTTGGAAGTTCTGAAAGAAAAGCCACAATTAGTATTTAAAAGAATAGGACCCTAAAGAGTTTTCTTTTTTGCTCCTTGTATGATAAAGTAACTAATTCTGTTATGGCCCTCTGAGCAACCAGCTGGATGTTAAACATTGTAATAAAAGGATTTGGCCAACATTTGATTTTATAGGGAATACGATTTGTACAGTTGGTTCAAATGCAAATTAATGTAATTTTTGTGTCAAATACAAATAAATCTGATTTTTAGAATTCATCAAGTCAAACATGTTTTGTGGATTATGGTGCCTATTCATGATGTTAATTATCGGGGTCCATTCAGACAAAGATAATTAACATTCTAACTTGCCGCAGATTCCGGAGGAATTCATCATTGCTCCGGCGCGGTGACAGCTGATCCGAAAATCAGCTGTCCCACAAGCGGCTTCACTGCTCCTTTTTTGGAGCAGTGAATCTTTTCACTGCTCCATCCAGGGCAGTGACGGGAGTGCGCATGCATGACCTACAGGTCACGCATGCGCACAAGAGCCCCAGAAGGAGCCAGACAGGGGCAGAGGGATCCAAACGGATCCCTCTTCTTGACCCGGGACTCCTTCCCATTCCCGTTTGCTGGGCAGGCCAGGGGCGTGTCCACCCAAACGGAGGCGTTCCTGTCAGAGCGCTTGCCGTTTGGGGTCGGCCCCACTGACATCATCAGTGATGTCAGTGGGGAGCTTCCTGCTCAGAGCAGGAAGCTCCCTGGGGCTTAAGGTTGACGAGACCCTACCTTAGTGACCATCATCTTTAGCGGTCGTTAGAGCTGTGGGTGTTAACCCACAGCTTAACGACCAACATGGAGGCGGCCGTTCAGGATGCAAGCGGCCGCCCTGTTTCAGAACGACCGCTTGCATCCTTCGACCGCCTCTGAATGAGGCCCTCTGTCCCCATACTAGTGTAAGGGGAACAGCAGGCCATTCCAACAGAGGAAGGTAAGCAGGAGATAACTGTGATATCACTTGCTTTACCTTCGTGATGAATGGCCTGATAACTTAATTTTTATAATTGCAGGTGAAAATGTGCATTTTCACCTGCTTTTGTAAAATATAAGTGATGATGAATAGGCCGCTTTGTCTTTCAGTGCCTCTGTGGGTTGCAGTATATTGGGTGAACAACTGACTCCCTTGAGATAGTACAGATGTAACATCTTTATAGGATTACAAATATATAGGGGGGTGATTCAATTAGCAGCGAGTCACATCGCAGCATGAGTAAGTGCGGCTGTATGCTGGACTTATGGTACTGTAGCTCTGGACTCACCTCCTTTTGTTTGCAGAAGAGATTTGGTTTTGGATGTGGATTTATCTTTGTGTTTTGGTGTTTGTTTACAAAACCACCCTCAAGTCAGAGGCAAATTTATAATGGGTGCAGGGTGTGCGGGGCACACGGGCCCCTGGGTCCTGGGGGGGCCCGCACCGCACACCCTGCACCCATATTATACTTACCTCTCCGGACAGCCACATCGGTGCCGGTGTCTGCGCTGATGACAGGGGAAATGGTTACCGTGGCCATTTTCCCGGTGGCCTGCGCATACGCTAAAGACTCTGAGCACACTCTAGTGCCCAGAGTCTATAAGTGCGGCGCTGGCCGCTCACCACTCGAGACTCGTGCAACGGTAAGGTAAGTCTTTCTCAGATATTCCACAATCAACAGAAAATTCCTGTCTGTGGTTGTCGGCACATTCGTTCCACCTGATGCAGTGGGTAATGGCCAGCAGATCGTCTTCTCACTGATGTGTTTTGTTTCATTTAACTGAAGTTTTTTAAAGTGTATTGGGCACATTTTCCCTCTCAAATATATCTATACCCAAGTAAGGTTAATTGGCACACCCACAATCAATTATTACTTATTTAGTTTGTGTGTGAAGCACATAATATTAAAACAAAAAAATCATAGTAGAAAAAATAGGAGTCAGTTAAAAATAACACCATGCAGAACAAGTTATTATATAATAGTAAACAATACAAAAAGTATTTAATTATATTTATATTTGTTTTTATTGTAATAAACTAGTCAATGCATTTGTTACACATTTGTTTCACATTCTTAATAAGACTTCTTTTGGAGGATAAATATTTCTTACCAGCATTTGCCCGCGTGGATGTCTGTTTTTGCACAGCGGAACTCATTGTACTAGTACAAAGACAGTAGTGGCATCTAATATTGTTCTGTATATTTTATATTGTAGACAACTAGACATTGATCACAAAATGTGATACACTAAACAATAAGAATCCACAGTTTTCTATTTTTTGATGTTAACCACAAAAACCTATTCAATGGGGCAATCAATCTCGCAGTCCAGTCTATAGCTAGGTACACACTAGACTACTTGCAAATGATGTGATGTCATCAATGATTTCTCTTGAACTCCTGGACAAACAATCTAGTGCATACACACTGTGCAATCTTAAAAACTACCAAACGATATACAGATGCACCTAGTTACATTTTTGCTGACTGCGCCACAAACGTGCGCATGCATCGCGCCATGTAATTCGCAGCACCTGCATACACTATGGTACCGTATGGCACACACTGCAAACGCACAATGCATTCCTATGGAAGCCTGGGTGCAATCGCAGTGCGCATATCTACACGCGGGCGCGATTTGCCGGCCCAGTGCCAAGGAAATAGATGGGCATATCTGTATCTTGTATCATTTGGTGTTTAGATCATTAACTATATAATGTAACTGTCACGATCCGGCACAAGGAATTCCTTAGTTGAAGGACTGGGAGCCAGGGGGTTAGGGTGACAAGGAAGCAAGTGATGGGGTGACAGTAATAATGTCCTCCTCAATGGTCAAACCCAGGTGTTGGCTAGGCCTAAACAGAGGCACGGAGTCTAACCCACTTGGTGGTCTTCACCAGTGACCCCTTTTAATTGGGATTTGGGTTTCGCTGCACCAAGTGAGCAGGTCGCGGCCCTCTGGTCAGGTACCTGGGAGTGACAATGAGATGAGTATTCAGAATAATAAATGCAAAGAATACTGTGAGTACGTGCACTGGTTTTACATTGAAGGAAACTTGTAACGTGAGAACATTGGGGATCCCAGCAAGGGCTGCACTAGGCAGTATCTCTGATGATCCAGACACAGGACTGGTACAGGAGAATGGCACTAGGAGTCAGTACACGTATACCATACTGAAAACACATGCTGGTGATCCAGACACAGGATTGATACAGGAGAATGGCACTAGGAGCCAGTACACAGATGCTGTACTGAGTACACACGCTGGTGAATAGTGTTGCAGAATAACACTGAAGGATATCGCTGATGAATGGTGCTGCAGAATAACAATGAAGTATATCACTGGTAAATGGTACTACAGAGGATATCAGCTGAGACTGATGAGAGCACACTGGTGAAATACAGCTAGGTCTAAAAAGAGTACTAGAGATAGATACACAAAGTAGCAAACTGATAGTGCTGAAGTTACAATGGAGTTCAGCATGCAGACTGTGCTAAAGTGATTACAGAAGATCCAGATGCTGATAGTAGTCACTGAAAGTGAATAACAAAGTGAAGCCTGGAGCGATGTTACAGAACCACAGTCACTGGAGAAGTGAAGTTGAACAGCAGCTTCCTATTCCTGGAGTCAGTCTAAATAACCTTAGGTAGTTGGTAACTGGAACAGAAGATCAGCTGAGTGACTGCAGGACTACCATTGGGAGAGACTAGTCAGGTGATACGGACCAACATGGCTGCGCCCATGACAGCCACCATTGGAACCAAGACGCACGCATGGGAGCCCTAGCAGACCTCAGGGTGAATACTCAACCAACCACTTACCTCCACCCCCGGCGACTGAACACCTAAGCTCAATGACACCAGTGCAGCAGTGAGTAACAGCCAATCCCACGCTGCATCCTGACAGTAACCACATCGCCTGGTCATAGTGCGTACACACAGAACGAGGGGAATCGAGATAGACAGATCTTCCTGCATGTAGAGAAGATCTGAAGTTGCGACGGATGACGCCGCAGGCTCTTGCATAGTGCGCACACACTTGACGATTTGAACAGTTTGTCTTTCCAATGTGTCGGAATTGGCCATATCATTCAAAATATTGTCTAGTGTGTAGGGGCCTTAAGTTCACTTTAGTCAAACAAATCTTATCTTGTAGATTCCAAATCCATTGCTATTTAACCTACAGTAACACACAGTCCCAAAAAGTTTATTTGTCCCCGAAAAAAATTATTTATCTACATACATCTAGTAATTTTTTCTTAAGGACCCTGCACACTGCACGCGCTGAGTGTCAAGCGTCTGTTTTTTCCTTTATTGCTTCTCTCCCTGATGTCACATTGAGATACTGCAATACATATCTCAGTTTCTTTCTAGGTACAGGTTGAGTCTCCCATATCCAAAATGCTTGGGACCAGGGGTATTTTAGATTTCAGAATATTCCGTATTTTGGAATATTTGCATTCCATATTGAAATGTCTTAAGAATAGGGCCCAAATCTAAACACAGAAGGTATTTATGTATTATATACACCTTATACACACAGCCTGAAGGTTATTTTATACTTTATTTTTAATAATTTTGTCCTTAAACACCAGTCATGCTAAAAATATTCCGTATTTCGGAATATTTGGATATGGGAGACTCAACTTGTAATACATACCTCAGTTTCTGTTTAGGTGACCAAGCTAAACATTATTGAAAACGCAATCCAAATTCATCCCGTAGTTTTTGCGTGATGCAGGAACGA
Source organism: Taudactylus pleione (assembly GCA_031769625.1). NCBI lineage: Eukaryota > Metazoa > Chordata > Amphibia > Anura > Myobatrachidae > Taudactylus > Taudactylus pleione. The sequence goes on from JAUIMM010001601.1 coordinate 1,474,464, forward strand.
ACAGGGTCCAAAGTCTCAAAAAAAATTATATGTTCAGACACACCAATTACAATTTTATTATGAGTATAGATTCTGTAGCTGTTACAACATATCTAGATTATACCAAGTAAATATTTCTTTAAACATTAAATTTATTTATTAATCCTACTACCAGAAAATTTACAATAAGAGGAAAATAATTTGTAAAGGTTTCATATTTAATACTAAAAAAAAAACAAGTTCAGAATATAATCTAAATCCTGGACATAATTTTTAAATGTAATGTTAAATTTAAAATATATCTGATATTCAAAGGAAAACGAAGCAGGAAGCAAGGAATAAAGGGAAGGGAAAGGAAAATGAATGTGAATGAATGTGAAGAAGAGATGATAACCTATTGGAAGTTAGTCTATGTAATTAAACTCCAAATATAATTTAAGTGTTCCGGTACCATAGCACAGTATGCAGTTTATAGATCCACTTGACTTCAGCAATATCGTTTTTTGAAACTATCCCAGTGCTCGAAGTTGGGAGTTATACGACAGTATTACATAGCGCCACTTCATTTTTACTGCAATAGCGAATGTACCAGCACTGGGATCAGGTATGGGATCCCAGCGCTGGAACAGCAGCGGCATTGTGTGGAGATGTGTTCCACCAGATTCAAAAAGCCGCCACTTCTATTGATTGGCAGTCGATCCGCAAGCCAGGATTGGCTGGCAGCCGGTGCTAACTTTAAACTGCAGTGCAGCCGGCAAGGCGTTAGAGAGCTGGCCCAGGCCCAGGGGAATGGGGCGTCACCTAATAACGGGAGGCATGGCCATGCTGGGGAGTGGGGCGCTGTGTCCCTCTCAGCCCAGCGTAAATGCAGGGGGGGCATGATCAGTGTGATCGCTCCCCGGCACAGGTAGAGGAGACTACTGCTGTTGCTACTCACAGCAGTGAGCAGTCTCCCACTGCAGCCCAGCACACAGCAGCATGTGCTGGGCTGCTGACTGGTAAGAGGGAAGGGGTGCGGGTTTGGAAAGGGCAACCACCGGGCCCCTTCAGTTAGAGAAAGGGACAGGGGGTGAGAGTGGGAATCAGAGGGGAAGGGTTTGAGACAGGGACGCAGTAAGTGGTGCAGGGGGTGTGAGTGAAAGGGAATCAGAGGGACAGGGGGTCAGATAGGGAAGCAAGCAGTGAGAAGTGTGGGGGGTAAGAGGTGCAGGGTTTGAGATGGAAGTAGGGGCTGATAGGGTAGCAGAGATTGAGAGGTGTAGCGGGTAAGCAGATGAGAGAGATACGCAGGTTTCATATGATATTTGATGTGCTAACCTGTAACCACGTATGCATACAAACAGCACTGAAAGAACATATACTGTGTCTAAATGTATTCAGTTTCTGCAGACCATGATTAAGTGATGAGAGCTTAACGGTGCATTGCATTTCCGAACAAGAATACCAAATGTTCTGTTGTGTTGCATTCATGTGGCACTACATTGCCGTTTCATTGACGCTTGTTATGGAAGCCATTCCTAGCTGCTAATACCACCTGAATGATTCTGATTTCCCATACAGATCTGGTGGAGTGCTACTGTACGTACTTTCTTGTACCAATTGTTGTTTTTTTTAATTTGCAGAATATTTGTGCTGGAACCAACTTACTGTAGAAGCTATAGTGGTCCTGGTCTTTGTCAGCATCTTGGTCTTTCTACTGTTGCAGCTGAAATAAGTTGATCTTAGTAGCAAGGTCACACACTATGTCAGTGAGGAATCCTTTGTATGTTAGTATGCTTATTTTAGTTTATTGTCCATGTAAGTGATCGTCATGGAGAAATGCATAGATTGCTTAAATATTTTTTTTTTCTGAGAACAATAACTCTATAGCCTGGATTTCATTACTGTTTTTTTCCCAAAAAATTTGTTGAAGGCTTTAGTTTTTCATTTTTCTAAAGGTAGTACCATCATTAAGGACATCTGAGCCACAGCACACATACCCTCAATCCATGACCTCAGCTACAGAACGTGAATGGGCAGCAAGAGGAGAACCAACACACTGACACCTCACTTTGCTACATTTTGCTTTGTCTTGCAGTCTCCAGCAGACCTGTATGAGGGGAAGCAGACTTTTCTTGGACATTAAACTTTCTATCGTCAGATGATAGATGTGACCCATAAACTTAAACTAAACTTAACTAAAATAAACACAGGAGACCAAGTTATGCCGTTTAAATTAATTGGTCAGCTTTATTTGGTTACAAGGTAGACATGGTGGCAGGAGAAAGAACGGCAACTAACCAGCGTCCACTTGTCTTAGGCCGGAAGTAGATCACAACTTGTGAGGGCCAACTATCCCAGACAAGGGTAGGGTGATCTTAAAACTTGCAAGGGCCAACTATCCCTTTCAGAGCAAGTGATGCGGCCCCAACACCCATGCCAATGCACCATTCATCCTGCTCGGTCGAGAGGTGCCGCTGACCCCAATAGGGTGAAATCAGCCTATCAGTGCATTGAAGGGGTGCGCACCGCTATTACTGCTGCAAGATGGACACTTCAATATTGCCGGTCTTTCCCTGCTAATGAAATAAAGCCGACACAAGACACAAGAGGGTAGGGAGGGTGGGAGATCAATTCAAAGAGGCAGATTTTCCACAGTAGATTCACTACACCCTCTCACTCACCCCGCCCCTAACCTAACGTCCTATCACATCTGCCTACTACTGTCAACAAACATTTTTAACTTTATTAACCCCTCTATCCCTGACTTGAAGTTTATGTGCCGTCGGCTCTATTCCTAACCTCCGTTATATTAAACTTTCTATCGTCAGATGATAGATGTGACCCATAAACTTAAACTAAACTTAACTAAAATAAACACAGGAGACCAAGTTATGCCGTTTAAATTAATTGGTCAGCTTTATTTGGTTACAAGGTAGACATGGTGGCAGGAGAAAGAACGGCAACTAACCAGCATCCACTTGTCTTAGGCCGGAAGTAGATCACAACTTGTGAGGGCCAACTATCCCAGACAAGGGTAGGGTGATCTTAAAACTTGCAAGGGCCAACTATCCCTTTCAGAGCAAGTGATGCGGCCCCAACACCCATGCCAATGCACCATTCATCCTGCTCAGTCGAGAGGTGCCGCTGACCCCAATAGGGTGAAATCAGCCTATCAGTGCATTGAAGGGGTGCGCACCGCTATTACTGCTGCAAGATGGACACTTCAATATTGCCGGTCTTTCCCGCCACAGCGGCTCTCAGGAGAGAAGCAGCCCGCCACCATACTAACAAACCAAACCCTTAAAAACTGCAAAAATATCTTCTAGAAACAAAAAATTACCCTCCTCAGTAAGATGAACTCCATCCCTGCGGAAAAGGTGGACATCCTGAATCCGAATTAAAGGATGGTGCACCACTAGCCCTCCCAATTCCAGCACGTGCCTAGCCTCCCATTTGTTAACCTTCCTCCTGGACCTGTCCAAAGCCACACTATTGTAGCAATAGCGCCAGGAAAGCCTGGCGATGATAGGGGACCACACCAAAAGGCAGTTAGGCAATAACCGAACCACCTCTCTCAAGTCACGAACAATCGCATGGCGCAACTCTAAGGAAGTTTGTTGACCCAAATCGTTGCCCCCGAGATGGATAATTAACACTAAAGGGGGACCAAATTCAGCTACTGCCCCATGCAAGTTGCGCAACAAAGCTTCCCACAGCATGCCCCTCTGTCCCAACCACCTAACACTCTCCCAACGTGGGAACACGGAGGCATCTTCAGCAAAGCGCGACTGCCCGGCCCAAAAAATAAAAGAGTGACCAATCAACCAAATGGGCCTAGCGTCCTGGAAACCTGCAAATATACAGAAATATAATAGATAAGCATATATGCAACATGTAAATCACAAAGGAGGAGTGGGAGGGTGGGAGGGGGGGAGGAAGACTTGACCCGAGGTGAAAACCTACAAAAAACCTGCTGGATCTTTTTTATGTTTCTTTATTCATATTAATATTATTTTAAGCTAATCGATCAATGTCCAAAGCAGGGCAAAAAACAGGGCAAAATCTCTCGGGACCCCCACCGGAAAGGCAGCGAGTTGGCCAAGGCACTCAAGTCCAAACGAATAAAGTATAACAATTTATGGTTCCACACAAACATAACTTCTGTAGGCATTGGACTTCCATCTTCTGAGAGCCTGGATCTCCTGTGAAGAAAGACCCGATGAGGCCGCAAAAGTGGCGGCACCTATTCTAAAAGAATGGGTGCCGTAATCCGAAGGGGAAAGCCCGAGGTGCCGTATGCAGCGATGAAAGACCGATCTAAATTGGAATTTAGTCAGAGGAGATCCATCCTCATGCATAAGCCAAGCCCCCGGCTGCATTGGCCTGCAAAGAGTATATTGGGAGGCCAAGTGAACCGGACAAATCACGTCATCAGGACAGGACTTCAGGGACACCCAGCGACCTCTACCCATCTGATCGGTCTTGGAACGCCGAATACGGCACAACAGCGTATCACGCAGCAAAATGTGACAACAAAGCAGAGGGGGTTGAGCGCGGCGCGAAGACGCCACCAGCTCGCTGATGCGAAAAGCCCCATGAAAGGCCATCACAAAAGCGAGGCGGAATAACAGAACCTCGAATCGCGAAGAACAAATGCCTGTCAAACTTTCACCTAGACGCGCTAACAAATCAGGACCAATAGGACAACGCTGGTCATCCGTGGCAGGCCTGACTCGAGACCAACCCCTAAGGGCTCTTTGTATTAAAAAACCCTTAGTGATGTCTCTCTGCCCCGCTAGGCGCAAAAAGAATGAAATCCCAGCAAGCCTCTGGGCAACATAAGCCCGTGACCTGCCGGAATCGAACAAGAAACAAACAAAAGCAACCATATTAGTATAACGAGAGCTACCTGTCGAACTCCGTCCTTGCAAAAATTTCTTCCACTGTTGCCAAGATGTTTGGTAGGCCGTCAACGTCCGTGGGGCCACGGACCGACGTGTGAGATCTTCCATTCTGGTTTGATGATCTGCCAACAATGAAATGGACAAGGCTCACCTTTTAATGCCGCGTACGGGGCCAATTCGCGGAACCTCCGCCAATCCTGTCTGGAGAGCGCATCTGCAATGGAATTATCAGTACCCGGCACATGACGAGCTGTGAACAATATGTTAAACTGCAATGCGCGCAGAACCAGCCAAGCAAGAAGCCGCAACACTGGTAGCGATGACGATCTTTGGTTATTGATCGCATGTACTACCCCCAGGTTATCGCACCAAAAAACTATGGAACGGTCGCGCAACCGCTGACACCATAGCTCTAATGCCACCGCTATGGGAAACAGCTCCAGTAGCAGCAAGTTCTTGGTCAATCCTGCCTGCACCCATTCCGCCGGCCAAACTGAAAAACACCAATCTCCTCCCAAAAAAGATCCAAAACCTGATGATCCAGCAGCATCCGTGAAGAGCTGCAGGCAAGCATTAGGCTGAGGATCCACAGGCCAGACGCGCACTCCATTAAAATTGCCCAAAAATGTCTCCCAAACCGCCAGGTCCAGCTTTAGTTCAGACGACAGCCACAGAAAATGGTGTGGCTGACGTAGCCCTACCAAGGCCCTCTGTAGCTTCCGACAAAAAATCTTCCCCATCGGGATAACTCGACACGCAAAGTTAAACAGCCCGAGCAGGGACTGACCTTGACGAAGTGTTACCTTTCCTCCTGCCAGCGCTAGGAGGATAGTATCCTGCAAACGACGAATCTTGTCCGGCGGCAGTCGGCAAAGACCCTCCAAGGTATCAATTTCAATACCCAAGAAAACCAGCTTAGTGGCTGGGCCCTCAGTTTTATCGTGCGCAATAGGTACTCCAAATTCCGAGAAGAGTGCTTGCAATGAAAAAAGGAGACGATTGCAGCGATGCGAACCGGCTGGACCCACGCACAAGAAGTCGTCCAAGTAATGCGCTATGCTCGTCTCCCCAGACCCCACCGTGACACACCAATGGAGAAAGGAACTGAAACGCTCGAAGAACGCGCAGGAAATCGAACAACCCATCGGGAGACATTTGTCCAGGTAATAACCATCTGGCAACCGAAACCCCATAAAGCGGGAAAGGTCCAATCATGCGACCCAGTCCGACCTCCTTCATAACCTTGTCCTTAAGCACGTGAGGCAAATCGCAGGCCGAGCGTAAATTCCTAGGGGACCCGGAACCGACAGGCCGTATTATTGGAAGCGAAAACCCCTCTGCAAAACCCTTACTCAAAAAGGCGGCGGCGTCCCGCACAGGATACCAGTCTAACCATTTTGCCATGGCATCCAGACGGATGGGAGTTGTAGCTTTACTTCAAAGTCCCGGCCCCTGACCGTTTGCCAGAGGGTGTCGCAGCGGAGGCCTGAGCTCCTCCTGGACTACGGGAGCAGTCCTTACTGGGGTGTGTCGCGCCGCAGCGGAGGCACTGGTGTCGAAAGCGACACCTGTTACCGAGGGTACAATTCCCATTATTGTACGCGTAACATTTATGCTTGTTTTGCCCTCCACTGGCTGTCCTTGATGCCGAGGGGGACGAGGGTTGAACTGGCCGCCCAGGGAACTGATCAGCAAGGACGCGTGTAGGCTGTGTCACCTCCATCCACACCTCAACGTCTTTACAACCCAATTCCATGACCTTGACCCGATCTTGCTTTCGACGAAACTCTTCGTCGTATTGACGCCACGCCGTACTGCGTGAGGCCTTGAATAGGCCATGTATCAGGTGTAAGTATCGTATTACATTAAGGTACTCGGAAGGCCTGGTTTTAAGATAGCAAGTTGAGAACACGCAGAACCCAGATAGCCAATTCGTGTAGGACTTAAAGGCCTCCAGACCAATACCCCCTTTTGCCTTTGCGGTCGCAGCCGCTTTTTTCGCCGTAGCTGTAAGGGTGAACATATCTACGTAGCGCCCTTTTTTGATCCGCTGCTTAACCCTGGTACGCATACCTCGAGTGACAGTGGTATTAGCGCAGTGTACAACATCCTCCGGACCCGCTCCGCGATCTACACTGGTACTACTGCCGGAGGACCGTTCGCTAGAATGCCTATGGCGACGTGAGCGGCGTCTACGAGACCTCCTTGCCCTTTTACGTCTAGCCTTATGCAAACTATCGCTTGAAGAGGAGGAGGAAATGGAAGTAGACCCGCAGTAAGATGTACTGTCACACTCACTAGAAGCACTGGCAAAGGCATTGCTGCCTCCAATCCCTGCGCTAGCTGTGACTTCAGCCGCCACACTTCTGGTCAGAGCTACGACCACTAACTCCTCCAGACTGTCGTCTGTAAAAGAAGAAACTGAAGCAGCATCGTGCGCATTTTCAGTGCCCGCAGCCTGATTAGGCTGAGGAAGGGAGATGGCAGAGGGAGAGAAAGAAACAGAAGGAGTTGCTGGCATGGGAGCGAGGGAGAGACCGCAAATCCTACCTAACTGCTGCACCAGAGGGCCAAGCTGCGTCTGGACGGCGGACGCCGCTGACGCCGAAGGACCCCTCGTGTCAGCGTTTCCGGACTGCTGATGCAAAAGCGGCGTCAATGCACCCACCACAGAGACCAGCAGTCCGGCAATGGCACCAGCGTCAAACGAGGGAACACTCCCTGACGACGCAGGCCCTGCAGATGTAGAGACCGCCTGTGCCGCTGCCACACCTGCAGGTCTGGAAGAACTGGCAGCTACAAACATGGGGGAACCCATGTCTGAGTCACCATTATTATTATACACAGAAGGGGAGCAGAATAGGAGGAGGACCAACCTGCCTGTCACTGTGCAGGTGCTGGCTCCTCCCCCTTCATCTCCGCCCCCCGCCTGAGCTTGTACTATCATGCATGCAGGCCGGCGCCATGACAGGCACCCGGCCTGCACGCTTATGCCTCCTTTTACGCCGCCCCTCCGCCTGCACAGTGGCCGACCCAATCTGGGCGGCCACCGGGGGAGAAGAGACAGGCGGTGTTACTGCCCGCTGCCGCCCGCGGGAACGACCAGAGTGCACGCCCGCGACTCCCGCGGGCGCTGTAGCACGCTCGGCCTCTCCCAATCCCCGCCTGCCCCGGTCCCCGGCCGCGCTAGTACTGGCGACCGGAGGGGAACCAGAGGCAGGCGGAGGCAGAGCAGCTGATTTCTCGCGGCACCGCCGCGGCCACGCGCCCGCGACCGCCCCGCTCCCTGACTGCAAGGAGGGCACGCCTGACCCTCCCGAACGCCGGGAGGGCAGGCCATGGGAGAGGGGGGGATAAAGCGCGCCGGACCCGACACCGTCTGACAGACGGGCGGGTACCGAGCGCACACGTTGGGCACGGCTCATGCTGCCCCAAACAGTTTATATAGCAAGGGAAAGAAGAAAAAATTAGAAGATAAGAAAAGAGAGTGTAGGTATAGGGAAAGTATGGAGAAGAGAGTAGGTGAAGATATAAAGTAGGGAAAGATATAAAGTAGGGATGAATAAAGAACGTTTATTCACAACAGGCAGATCTGCAAAGGAAGAACTGTACTTTCCTGGTCGCAGATCAATTCAGAGAGGCAGATTTTCCACAGTAGATTCACTACACCCTCTCACTCACCCCGCCCCTAACCTAACGCCCTATCACATCTGCCTACTACTGTCAACAAACATTTTTAACTTTATTAACCCCTCTATCCCTGACTAGAAGTTTATGTGCCGTCGGCTCTATTCCTAACCTCCGTTATATTTGTGGGAGAAAAGTATTTAATGGAATTAGGTGAAAAAAAATTACCGTGTCAACTTGCAGGAAATGCTCATGAGGTGTAAAAATGCTTTTTGTGACTAACTGAATTGGCCACAATTTATCATAGCTTGAGAGAAATAAAATGAAGAGAGATAAAGTGCTAACCAATCAGCTCCTAACTGTCATTTTTCAAACACAGCCTGTTAAATCTAAGTTAGAAGTTGATTGGTTAGTACTTTATTTCACTCTCTTCAAGCATCCATGAGTGAAATTTGGAGAAACCAAACTCATGAGTGGAACTGTGAGTGAATCGATAAGGTTGAAGAATATAGGAACTAGAATATCATTACATGAGATGGATGAAGTTGTGGCTAAATCATTGCCTGCATGAAATGCTGTGACAGGGTAGGCTGTTTTATAGCGCTGCAAAGTTTCTCCCATTTTTGGGCATGTCTGTTACACAGTGTATTTGTCAGTTCTGCAGGATTTGTAGCTTCTGAATAAACAAGGAACAAGAGTCGCCTTAATTGTTCTGTTCTGTGGTGTGGTTTGCACAGAATTCGGCAAATTCGTATGAGATTAATATCTTTGGAATGGCTTTAAACATTTTTTTACCCATCTAAAATTAGTACTTTTCAACAAATGGTATTCAAAGAAGCCCACAGCTTTCTGAGCTAAATGATCCTGCAATACTTCACTGTATGAAGCATTAATTGCAGTATTCTATCAAGTTTACAAGAAAATTAAATATTTGACTTAACTTCTTGTACTAAATAATAATTTCTACCTTTCCTTAAATGCATAAACATTAAACAGGTAGACTACTAAATATGTATTTCTTTTTAGAGTTTTAAGGTCGAAAAGCTCCACCATCGAGAATCTAGCAGTAATTCTATTACTCTATTAACTACTTAACTGGTGCGGTTGCATGTGATCTGACAGCAGCCAAGAAGTGCTTCTGCTGACAAGATCCCATCACATGTGACCACACTGCCCCTTCTCTGACTCACTGGACTCTTCCACAGTGATGTGACATCACTGTCGGGAATCATGCCCCAGAATGCAGTGTGAACAGCATTCTGGAGTGCCTGCACCAGGGATCAAAGTGTAAGGGGGGAACTTAGGGTGCGATACAGACCCGGGCGCTAAGCTGCGCTCTCTCGCTGCCAAAAGGGGCCGGGTATGCAAATTCCACGATCGCACTGTCTGGTGTAAGGATGCCCTCTATGTCTTAGAGAGCGACGACAGAGCGAACGCACGCTGGCCTAAAGACGCCACATCATCTCCAGGAAGTGTATGATTCTGATGAATCACAACCATCGAGAGCCATCGGAGCAGCACGCAGAGCTTGAGGTAGACCCTACCCCACCGCAAGCACTGCAAATACTGCAGGCTGAAATACAACCAAGTGACGTGTACAATGACTCTTCCATGCTAATTATACACACCCATAAAACTCAGTTTTGACATGTCTGCACTCGCAGCACCACTCCCTCACTCACAAGCACCTTCCCCTGTTACCACCCACAAACGGAGCATTCTGTTACTCAAAGTAGCGTCCAGTCTGTGTACTATGAGTGCACGATTCCCAGATGCAGTGACTGGTTCGCGCTTGCGTATTTTGCCACATGCGCAGACGGGTGACGATCACCCATAGCAGACGGAGTTCGGTCAGCGCTACACTGACAAACACACAGCCGCCGGCTCTGGCAGCTGTGTGTTTGTTTAGATCAGCAGCCAATGAGAGTCTGTCAGACTCTCATTAGCTGCTGCTGCGCCCACTCGAGGAGCCACTCCATCTTCCGGCTCCCGCAGTGGGCAAGGGGAGAGGCGTCATGACGTCATATGACGTCTCTCCCATAATGCAAAGCGGCCCGGGAGGACAGATGGAGGAGCAGATGGCGATGGCGGGAGCGGGGATTCAGGTAAGTGTTTTTTTATTTTGTTTTTTATATTACGTGTGTCTACTGGGGGGGGTGTCTGGCACTACTGGGGGCACTATAAAGGTGAGGACTACTACTACTGGGGGCACTACAAGGGGGGTGGGGGACTACAACTACTGGGGGCACTACAAGGGGGGGACTACTACTACTGGGGGTACTACAAGGGGGAGGGGACTACTACTACTGGGGACTACTACTACTGGGGGCACTATAAGGGGACTACTAATACTACTACTGGGGACACTACAAGGGGGGGACTACTACTACTGGGGACACTACAAGGGGACTACTACTACTACTGGGGACACTACAAGGGGGGGACTACTACTGGGGGCACTACAGGGGGACTACTACTACTGGGGGCACTACAAGGGGGGGACTACTACTACTGGTGGCACTACAAAGGGGGGAATACTACTGGGGGCACTACAAAGGGGGGGACTACTACTACTGGGGGCACTACAAGGGGGGACTCCTACTGGGAGGACTACTACTGGGGACACTACAAGGGGGGGACTACTACTACTGGGGGCACTACAAGGGGGGCTACTACTACTGGGGGCACTACAAGGGGGGTTACTACTACTGGGGGCACTACAAGGGGGGGACTACTAATACTGGGGGCACTACAAGGGGGGCTACTACTACTGGGGGCACTACAAGGGGGGTACTACTACTACTGGGGGCACTACAAAGGGGGGGGACTACTACTACTGGGGGCACTACAAGGGGAGGGGACTACTACTAGGGGCACTGCATAGGGGGGAGGGGACTACTACTAGGGGCACTACATAGGGGTGGGGACTACTACTACTGGGGACTACTACTACAGGGGGCACTATAAGGGGACTACTAATACTACTACTGGGGACACTACAAGGGGGGGACTACTACTACTGGGGACACTACAAGGGGGGGACTACTACTACTGGGGACACTACAAGGGGGGACTACTACTACTGGGGACACTACAAGGGGGGACTACTACTACTGGGGACACTACAAGGGGGGGGACTACTACTACTGGGGACACTACAAGGGGGGACTACTACTGGGGGCACTACAGGGGGGGACTACTACTACTGGGGGCACTACAAGGGGAAGACTACTACTACTGGGGGCACTACAAAGGGGGGAATACTACTGGGGGCACTACAAAGGGGAGGACTACTACTACTGGGGGCACTACAAGGGGGGGACTACTACTGGGGGGACTACTACTGGGGACACTACAAGGGGGGGACTACTACTACTGGGGGCACTACAAGGGGGGCTACTACTGGGGGCACTACAAGGGGGGCTACTACTACTGGGGGCACTACAAGGGGGGTACTACTACTGGGGGCACTACAAAGGGGGGACTACTACTACTGGGGGCACAACAAGGGGAGGGGACTACTACTAGGGGCACTGCATAGGGGGGAGGGGACTACTACTAGGGGCACTACATAGGGGGAGGGGACTACCACTGGGGGCACTGCATCGAGGGACCACTGCTAGGGGCTCTATGTAAAGGGCAATACTGGGGGTACTGCATAGGGGGGAGACTACAACTGGGGCAACTATTTAAGGGGCATTGCATAAGGGTTACCACTATTGGGGGCACTGCATGGGGGGTGGACTGTTACTGGGGGCACTGCATAGAGGGTACCACTATTAGGGGCACTAATAGTGCCCCTGGGGGCACAAGGGGCACTGCACAGGGGGACCACTACTGGGGGCACTATATAAGGGGCTTACTACTGGGGCACAAGGGGCACTGCATAGGGGGGATCACTACTGGGGGCACTACTGGAGGCCTGCATAAGGGTGTTCTCTCCTGGGGCACACGGGGGCACTGCATATGGGCACTATGACAGGGGGCTGCCCTAATTTTTATTTTTACCTTACATTAATCCCATATGGACCACCTCCTCCATGGAACACTTGAGGGGGGCAGAGGGGCGCCGTAGCATGCATATTCTTCGGGCACCCTGGCTACACACTACTCCTCTGCCAGGGCCACCTGCATGCATTTGCCCCCCAGGCTAAAAGTTGCCAGCCAGCCCCTGTCCATGAGGGTGGGATAAGGGGCATCTTAAGAGAGGAGGGGGCCTGTGTGCAATCCCTCTCCAGGTTCCCCTCCTGTCTCCCTGCAGCTGGCCACTGCAGCATCAGTAGACTCTGGGCACTAGGCTGTGCCCAGAGTCTACAGCAAGATTTCCTCACTGCGCATGCGCAAAACACCGGAAAAATGGCAGTGGCAGCTATTTTCCGGCATTGTGTGCAGTGCTAAGACAACCCGACACGGGGCCTCTGAGAGGTAAGTTTTAGATAATATGGGAGTGAGCGCCCCCTGGACCCAGCCCAGGGGCCCATGTGCACCGCACACCCTGCACCCATTATAGATACTCCCCTGGGTGGGAATGTAACAGCAGGAGGGATCTGCTGTCAGTGGGGGGTGGGGTGGGTAGGGCAATAAGTAACATAACACTGGAAGGGAAGGGGGGTAAATAATAATAAATGACAGTCACAGGGATGGAGGAGGGGGGTGCAAAAAACGGGGGCTTTTTAAAGGGGAGAGGGGTTGGTTTTTAAAACAGGGGTTCTTTCACTACTACTGGGGGGGTTACTGTTTTTAGGATTTATGACCACTGGGGGACTATTGCCAATGGGGAGTGGAAAGTAATTTTATATTAGGGGCCTATGGACACGGGGTGCTGCGAGCCACCCCTTAGGCACATTTAAAAAAAATATATAATATATATATTTCAATATATTTTAACTATACCTTTTAAACTATATTAAATTTAAAAAAAACCAACAACACCATTTCTGACTGGTTTTGCCAGGGAAAAAATGTAAGTTAAGTGGTTAAGTAACTTGGACTTTCATAGACTGAGCATATCATGGGTTAGAAAGCTGTAGTTTCCTGGTAAACATTGATACCCATCTGATACTGTCCTGTCAGCAGACAGTCAGTGGGAAAATATAAAGAAGCGCATCAGTGATACTGATTGCACAGGCATATCCTGAGGGGGGCATGGTAAGTGTGTTTTGCAGGGCCTTTGTGTTTTTATAATGTGTAACTGAAGGTGTGAGACAGTCAAGGTCACAGTTACCAGATCTTTATCAAATAGAACGTCTAATATATTCAAAGAAAGAAATTTTTAGGAGCCCTGAATGCACCCATAATGCTCCCCCATACCAGTTCCTGGTGGCATTATCCTTCCGGTGATACACAGCAACATGATGCCTGTGCAAAAAAAAGTAAAGACTCTGGCATAGTGCCAGAGTATTTGCTAGCTCCTGTGCGGTGACATCTTTCTAAAGATATCTTCAGAAACATGGTGCTGCCGGGTGCAAGTATAGGGGTGGGCTGTAGAGGCACAGCCACAGTGAGGAATAGAGTGGGAGTAGAGATGTGCGGTTTGGTTTTCCTGAAATACACACATACCCAAACTTCGGGGTTACCTATCGAATCGAGTCCCAGTTCGGAATCACTTTGGGGTTCTGAGTCGAGCAGAGTCCCGGTTCGGTCCTGTAGACAGTACGGAACTCGGATTTAAAATCCAAACTAAGGTTTTGGATTACATTTAAACAGGTGAAAATTACATGATTTTAGTTGTTTTATCGATTTTTTTTAATCGATTTTTAAGATATCCAAAACTGAATCTGAACCAAAACACTTGAGGGTGGTTCTGCCGAAACACGATGATGAGCTAGAAACCAAAACACAGGGGTCCGCACACAACTCTAGTGTAAAGTGTGTGCGCCGGTACTCCCTGGAGCAATGGGCCTGTGTGCACTACTCTGCACCCATGGGAGATATGCCACTGATTCACCGCATGAATGTGCAGCTGACAAATCTGCATGATGATATCATGTCAACATGGACCAGAATCTCTAGAGATTATTAATCAAGGAAGTCCTAGAGCTAAATGGGGTCTCCTCACTACTACAGAGGAGTATCACTGAGGGTACATAAATATACTGACCGGCGCTGACCAGGTGTCCTATATATATAAAATAATAGAAATTTATAGACCAACATTGGCGGCGCTCAAAGGATCTGCAACCATATAAGCTGGACTAAAATTGGCAGTGTGTTTACTACTCAGCTCCATGGGACTCCATGCACTTACCTGCATTTTGTCCTTTGATCCTGCCTACATACTTGACCATCGGGTCCTCTGTATGCTATGCACACATCTGTTGTATGTTCTGCTCCATCACCACTATCTGTATAGAGAACTGTGAGTATGGCTGTACTATCACTAACAACTGCAATAAACACTAGTTCCTGCTTAAGTCTATCTGCCTGCCATATCTACCAAACTATTATCCGCTGGTGTCTACTAATAACATTTAGTATACACATATCAACAGGGGCATATGTAGCACCACTGTAAACATAGACAGATCTGGATTAAGGCTTGTGGGGGCCCCACGGCAACTTAGTTGTGGTGGCCCTTACCAATAAAATTGCCATGGCTCCCCGCAGCCATCTTACCTTATCTCTGGACTTTCCACTGACTGGCAAAGTAGCAGCATACTATATGATGTCTGCAACACTAGTGGGAACCGACTCCCGGCAGCATTTGGGAAATGGTTTAGTATACTGCCGGGGGCAAATGCAGGATTTTAAAAGTGGGGTGAGAGAGGGAGGGAGAGAGAGACGAAAGAGATAGGGATGGGGCTAGAGGAAAAGAGGAAGAGAGGGAAAGCGAGAGAGTAGAAGATAGGGAAGGAGAGAGAGGAGGAAGAAAGAGGGAAAGAGAGGGAAAGAGAGAGGGGGAAAGAGAGAGAGGGAAAGAAGGAGAGAGAGAGAGGAAGAGACAGGGAGGGAAGGAGGAGGGGGAGAGAGTGGGGAAAGAGAGAGAGAGAGTGGGAGAGACAGAGAGAGCGTGAGCACACACACTACATGTTTCAGCATCAGATTTGTGATGGGGACCGGCATGTCACTTCATTAGGCCCCGATTGTGAGCCTTGGCTGGGCCATCCATTGTAGAGGTGGAAACAAAGATGCTTTGTCTCAAGTCAAAAGCCAAAAGGGTCCAGAGTGGTCCACTTGAGGGCAATGTTAGCTGCATTGTGGGGACCAGTGTGTCCCACCTATAAACCAGCCCTGGATATGAAACACTACCCTGGGGGCATACTGTGCGCTATTGTGGACGCTTATGGAGCTCAACTCCCCCCTCCCTTTCAGCTGAGTAGCCCAGTTGTCAGGTTGCAGCCTAGGATCGGCTGTTACTCACCACAGCACTGGCTTTCCCTGATCCCTCAGATGGTCAGACATCAGGTGCTGCTGCAAGTGATATGCTGAGCATTATACTTAGAACCATGTGGACATCCATGAGCTGCACTGTGGTTTGGTTGCTGCAGTTGCCATCATGGACACAGCCATGACAGTTCACATCACCTGACTACCCTTTACCCAATGGTAGCATGGTGGTGGTCAGCTAACGCTGTCCACCAATGATCTGCTACCTTAGGATATAAAGCCAGTCTCCAGACAGAAGGAAGTTGCCTGTGCAACGTTGTCGCTACCTTGAGTATACTTGCGAGTCTCTAGTACCAACTCCTTGTGCAAAGAGTACATCCGAACATCTTGCAAGTGTGCGATACAAGTGCCAACTCCTTGTGCAATAGTGCGTCCGAACATTTTGCCTGTGTGCGATACAAGTGCCAAATCCTTATTAGGGATGTGCGCCGATCACCGTGTTGTGTTTTTGTTTTCAGTTTTGGATCTGGATCTGGTTTTGCAAAACCACCCTTGCGTGTTTTGGTTTTGTGTCTGGATCTTTTTTCAAAAAATTATAAAAACAGGTAAAACCACATAATTTGGACCTGTTTTTGTTCCTACAGTATTATTAACCTTAATAACATTTATTCCTAGTCATTTGAAGTCAATTTTGACCACCTCACATCTCACAATATTGATTTTCCCATCTAGGTTAGGCCTAGGCCCAAAATGTTGCATCCAGCTAGCTGGCTGACTAAACTAAGCGACAGCAGTGGGCAGCACTAACATGTGGCCATTTTAAAAAAATGAAAGTGGCATACAGGAGATGCTGAGTGTGGCCATTACAATTTCTGGACATTCATAAACAATCAAATTCAAAATGTCAGTCAGCAATGCCCCAAACAGCACATAATGCAGAGAAAAGAGGTGCAAGATGGAATAGTCCTCCCACCCTCATGTTGTATATGAAACAGGACATTCACAGTTTAACAAATCATTTCAGCAACAGGGACTGCCAATTGTGGCTAAAATTATTGGTTTGTTTGGACCCACATAAAATAAGCTGCCAATGTGCATTGGACATGGAAATTATCCCATACACAAACTGGCTTTACATTACAACAACAGATGTCGTCATCATCGTCATTATCATCATCCCCATCAGTGTATACATCCTCTTCTTCACACAATATTAATTCGTCCCCGCTGGAATCCACCATAGGCGCCTCTGTATTTTTTTTATGTAATTGTTGGTAGAGGTCTTCCTCGTCGAATTTGTAATTCATTTTAATGAACATAATCTTTTCCACATTTTGAGGAAGCAACCTCCTACGCCAATCACTGACAAGGTTGCCAGCTGCACTGAAAACTCTTTCAGAGTACACACTGGAGGGTGGGCAACTTAAGTAATGCAAAGCAAGTTTGTTTATGGGCCTCCAAACTGCCTCTTTTTCCTGCCAGTACTGAAAGGGTCTGTCTGACATGCCTATTTGGATGTTATCCGTAAAATAGTCATCCACCATTCTGTAAATGGTGACCGTATCAGACTTAGTCACGGTAGACATGTCACTATTAGTAGGAAGTTCTCTCAGGCCTGACCAGATGGCATTTTTTGGTGACTGTTCTGCATTACCAGCCGGGATTCTATAGGGAAAATTTAGCTTTTTCCTGGCTGCTGCAGAAACTGAAGGAGGAGATGATGGCATGTCACATGTCACTTCAGCTGACAATTTTTTTACCAACAGCTCTTTTCATCTTTTCAGATTTATGTCCGTTGTAAAAAAAGATGCAAGGTATGACTTAAACCTAGGATCAAGTATGGTCGCCAAAATATATTGATCTGATTTCAAGAGATTGACGACCCTTGGATCCTTGCAAAGCGAATCAAGGTCTTGATCCACCAGTCCGACATACTTAGCGGACTCGCTCTGTTTCAGCTCCTCCTTCAGTTTCTCCAGCTGTTTTTGCAAAAGTCTAATGAGGGGAATGACCTGACTCAAGCTGGTAGTGTCTGAACTAACTTCACGTGTGGCAAGTTCAAAGGGTTTGAGAACCTTGCACAACACAGAAATTATTCTCCACTGCACTTGAGTAAGGTGCCTTCCCGCTCCTTTCCCTCAGCGGTATGCCTCTTAGTGAAATCAGTTATACAAAGAGTAGCCTGCCTCTGAATCACCTGGCATTTGGTAGATGCTGCTGCTGTTGCTGTTGTAGGCAATACACCTACCCAGTGGGCTCTCACAGTCATGTAATCTTTAGTTTGCCCTGTCCCACTTGTCCACATATCAGTGGTCAAGTGGACAATGGGTACAACAGCATTTTGGAGGACATTAATAAGGTTTTTTTTAATGTCCATGTACAGATTGGGAATTGCTGTTCTAGCGAAGTGGAATCTAGAAAGAATCTGGTAGCTGGGAGACAGGACCTCAATTAACTCTATAAAATCCACTGCATTAATGGGGGATACTGGACATACATCTAATACCAGCAGAGCTGTTATGTTGTCAGTAATCCACTGTGCAACTGGGTGACTGCTTTCATACTTGTTTGCCCTTGCAAAGGATTGTTTGACAGTTAATTGTTTGGTTACAGTACTACAAGTAGTCTTCCTCCTGGTCCCTTTCTGGGATGAAGATCCACTCACAGCAACAGCAGCCGCAATAGGCGTAGTCATCAAGGATCCTTCTGAGGAATCACGGATAGGTGAGAAGTCAAAAGGGGTGTGGCTCTAAAAATAAAGGGGCATGGTCATAAAATAAATGGGCGTGGTCACACAATTGTATTCCCAATTCAAATTACACCACTCAGCAGCACAAGCTTATCTTGATTCACCTGATTCACATTACACCATGTAGTAGTATCCCTTATTCATGTATGACACACAGCAGTGCCCTTTTTACACAATGCCCACATTTGTGCCCCTTATACACAATGCCCACAGTATTAGTGCCCCTTATACAATGCCCACAGCAGTAGTGCCCCTTATGCAAATACAATGCCAATACAATAAAACCCCAGTACTTATTAAAAATATATATTATATATATCTGTGTATGATATATATCTATATAGAGATTAGTAAAAAGGACCAAGCAAATGCAGGGTCAGTGGGAGCAGAGTGAACACATACAGTGTACGGTGGGGGGTGGAGGACAAGAGGGATCAGGGTGAACACAGTGGGAAGGGGGGCAGTGGGATCAGGGTGACACACAGTGGAGACACAGGAGGGAGGAGGGGCAGTGGGAGAATAGAGTACACAGTGGAGAGGGAGGGCAGTGGGGGAAGGGTGAACACACTGTGTGGAGGGGGGCAGTGGGAAAATAGAGAACACAGTGGGGAGGGGGCCAGTGGGGGCAGGGTGAACACACAGTATGGAGGGGAGCAGTTGGAGAATGGAGAAGAACACACAGTGGGGAGGGGGGCAGTGAGAATACACAGTGGGGAGGGGCCAGCGGGAATACACAGTGGAGTGGGGGCCAGTGGGAATACACAGTGGAGTGGGGGCCAGTGGGAATACACAGTGGAGAGGGGGCCAGTGGGAATACACAGTGGAGTGGGGGGCAGTGGGAAAATTGAGAACATGCAGTGGGGAGGGAGGGGCCGTGGGAGCAGGGAGAACGCACAGTGTTATCCTACTCACCAGTGTCATGTGTCACCATTACACACACACAGCATGAGTAGCATCCGCACGGAATGTGTCATCTCAGGGCGGCTCCTCTATACGGGGAGAGACAGGCGCACGATGAGATAATCGCGCTGTCTGCCAGAGGGGAGGAGGGAGGTCGGCCGGCAGGCCAAATGTCAATCATCATAAGATGATTGACTCTAGTAGTACTAGCACCACCCACCCGCCACCACAGATATTAATTATATGGGCGGGCAGCGCTGGTGTGCAGCACAGAGACGCGGAAACCAGCCCGGACAAGCCCGCAGCTCTTTTAAGCGCGCAACACGCCACCAGCAGTACTGTATGCCTGACCTGTGTGTGCTGTGTTCTTCATTCTCTCCATCAGATCCCGAGCAAGGACAGTGGGCGTGCCGGCCGGACAGGCTTATCTAATGAAAGCAGACCCAATCACCCCACAAATTCAGACTGACAGCCGCAGGCCTGCAGCCTGCAGCTGACAGTTTCTAAAGCCAGTCTAAGTGGGCGGAGAGAGGCGGAACTGGTTCTGCCTCCCATTTGAAGTGACGGAATGCAGTTCCACCCCGTTCTGTCCCACTTTAACCCCTGAGTACCACCCCTACTACAACAATCAGGAGGGCTATCATCACTAGAACCACCAGTCATAAATAAAAGCCAAGGCCTTATCCTTTCCTTGCCACTTCGTGTAGTGAAAGGCATATTGCCAAATTTTTTTTTATCTAAAGTCAACTTGGCTTTATATTTTTTTTTCTTTAATAAAGTAAAAGAAGTTGCTTTTCCATGTCCATATCCTGACTTAAGCCTTGGGGCATCGGCCTTCATAGAGGACGAGGACGTTGACAGCCTTGCATCGTCATGACTGCTGCTGGCAGCCACAACATGTGGTTCTTGCTCTCCTGTCATGTGACTGCCCTCCATATGCACTGCGGTCTTGCAGCAAAGTCACCAAGCAAGCAGCAATAGTGTTGCCAAGTTGCGGCTAACACACACGCACAGAAAAAAAATACACTTTTATTATATATATATATATTTTTTTGTCCAGAACTTGGGGCCCGGAGCACCCCTGACCGAGGCAACATCAATTGATGACACAGGCAGTACTAGGTTGCTGCTGTATGATAATAATAAGTGCGGCTAACGCACATGCACACACAGAAAAAAAAATACACTTTTTGTTATAAATATATATTTTTTTGTCCAGAGCTTAGGGCCTGGAGCACCCCTGACCGAGGCAACATCAATTGATGACACAGGCAACACTAGGTTGCTGCTGCCTGATGACAATAGGTGTGGCTAATGCACATGCACACACAGGAAGAAAATACACTTTTTATTTTATATATAGATATACACATACAGTATATATATATATATATATATATATATTTTTTTTTTTGTCCACAACTTGGGGCCCAGAGTACCCCCGACTGAGGGAGCAGTGATTGACAACACAGGCAGCACTAGGTTGCTGCTGTCTGATGATAATAAGTTTGGCTAACGCACACACACAAACAAAACAAAATACACTTTTTATTATATAGATTTTTATTCTTTTGCCCTCAACTTGGGGCCCGGAGTACACCTGACCGAGGCAGAAGCGATTGACAACACAGGCAGCACTAGGTTGCTGTCTGAATAAGTGTGGCTAACGCACACACAAAAAAAATACACATTTTATTATATAGATTTAAAAAAAAATTTTGCCCACAACTTGGGGCCCGGAGACCCCCTGACCGAGGCAGCAGCGATTGACGACACAGGCAGCACTAGGTTGCACACGCACACGCACACACACAAAAAAATACACTTTTTATTACATAGATTTATTTATTTTTTGCCCACAACTTGGGACCCAGAGCACCCCTGACCGAGGCAGCAGCGATTGACGACATAGGCAGCGCGCTACCAGCCCAGAAGTGGAGTGAAATGGCGCAGACGCGGCTCTTCCTTATAAAGCAGAAACGAAAGCTCGCAAGCCGCAAGATTTCATCTCGTGCGGTTCTCGCCCCGGATCTCTAAGTTCGGGTGGATTCGGATCTCTGAGATCCGAACCCGCTCATCTCTACTCCTTGTGCAACAGTGCGTCCGAACATCTTGCCTGTGTGCGATACAAGTGCCAACTCCTTGTGCAACAGTGCGTCTGAACATCTTGCCTGTGTGCAGTACAAGTACCACCTGCTCACGCAACTTCGTGTCAAACACCCCTTTCCAGTTTACAGTTACGAGTGCCTCTCCTTGGCACAACAGTGCCTCAAGCACTTGCCTTCATATCTACACGAGTCCCAGTTCTCAGTGCAAAAGGTACTTCTTGTAGAAGTATATCTCATGGGCCATTGTCTATTTGTCTATTTGCCTCTATTCTCACGTTATCAGACACCTGGCCAAAGGGCCGCGACCTGCCTGCTGGGTGCAGCTTAAACCCATATCCCACTTGGAGGGGTCACTGGTGAACACCTCCCAGCTGGTTAGACTCCATGCCTTTGGACAGGTTTCATCAACGTTTGATGATTGTGGATGAGGAGATCATATATACATATATACAGGCCCCACACCTCTGGCTTCTCTCTCGTCCAGGGACCTCAGCTTCCATCCCCTCATTAGGGGATTCCTTTAAGCCAAATGTGACACCAGCACATGCACTGTGTGATGGGCTGCAAAGGGAGACTGCTTGCTGCTACAGCAGCAGCCTCCTCTGCCTGTGGGTGGGAGCGATCATCCTGATCGCCCCCCCCTGGATATACGCTGGGCTGAGGGGCTCACAGCACCCCCCTCCCCACGGCCACGCCTCCCACGGATAGGCCACACACCCTTCACATGGATCTGGCCCGACTCTTGGCAGCCCTGGCTCTACTATGGGGGCATATGGAGCACTTCTGTGGGGCCATATATAAGGCACTACTATGGGGGCATATGGAGCACTACTGTGTGGGGCATACTGTTTTTGATATACTACTATGGGGGCATAAGAAGCACTACTGTGTGGGGCATGCTGTTTATGACGTACTACTGTGGGAGCATATGGACCACAGTTATGGGACATATAAGCCACTCTATGAGCATGTATTATTAACTCGGGGGCACTAATTTTAGGGCATATTATTAACCAATACACTACTGTGGGGGTGGTGGCATATGTACTTTAGGACTACTGTGGCCAAATGGAGCACTTCTGTGGGGGCATATAGGGCACTAATGCCTTCATATTTCTATGTTTCTCTTTTGCAAAATTATTATTTTTATTTAAAAATAAGCAATTATTTTTTTCTGTTAATAATAAAAGTATAAAGTAAATTCTCACATAGGAGTAGACACAAGACCAGCCCTCACCACAATGTTTCTGCAGTGCCGTGCAAGGAATATACATAGAAACAATGGAACTTGACATACCATGAATACAATATAGCGTACATTGACATACTCACTATCTTACATGGAGCAACTCGCTATCATGTAGGGGAAGCTGTGGTAAGGTGCAGGGAGAGGGAACAGTCTGACACTTTACAAGCCTGTATATTAGATAAGGGTAAGCGTACAGTTGTAGAGTAGCTAAACAAATTGGGAGACAAAAGGTCAAGGAACACAGGCAGCATGGATAGTGAAACAAGAGGAAAGAGGGCCCTGTGAAAGCTTTCCACAAATGAAGTGGCAGAATGATTACTGCTGTTATGAGTTGTGATGAGACAACATGCAGTGATATGTAAGTGATTATAATATGCAAAATAACAGTGATTTCTGCTGGTGATGGGAAAAATAAGAGTTTGTAGATAAATAAGGCTACCTCACTTATGTATTCAATCATAAGAAGACTGTGGCCATTCATTTCTTCAGAGTTAACTGTGAAACATAGCAATTACTGCATCTGCAGTACACAAGTTTATTGTTATGTAAGGGACATCTATCTGCTATCTTTGATGTGCAGGAACTTAATGTAGGAGAGACAGAGCTATAGTAGTGGAGGAGCGTGGTCAGCACTCGTAGTGGTGTCCGTATAATTAGTAGGGGTGTGCACCGGCCACTTTTCGTGTTTTGGTTTTGGATCTGGATTTTTCTTCATGTTTTGGATCTGGATTGGTTTTGCCAAAACCACCCTTCCGTTTTTTGGATTCTGGGTTTTGTGTTTTGTATTTGTATTTTTTTTTAAAAAAAAGCATAAAAACAGCTAAAATCACAGAATTTGTGGGTTTTTCTGCTCCTATGCTATTATTAACCTCAATAACGTTAATTTACACTCATTTCCAGTCTATTCTGAACACCTCACACCTCACAATAGTGTTTTTATGTCCAAAAGGTTGCACCGAGGTAGCTGGATGACTATGCTAAGCGATACGAGTGGGCGGCACAAACACGTGGCCCATCCAGGAGTGGCACTGCAGTGGCAGACAGGATAGCAGTTTGAAAAACTAGGCCCCAAACTGTACATAATGCAAATGCAAAGAAAAAAAAGAGGTGCAAGATGGAATTGTTCTTGGGCCCTCCCACCCACCCTTATGTTGTATAAACAGGACATGCACACTTTAACAAACCAATCATTTCAGCGCCAGGGTCTGCCACACGACTGTGGCTGAAATGATTGGTTCGTTTGGGCCCCCACAAAACAAGCTGGCAATTAATCTGTCCCTGCACAAACTGGCTCTACGGAGGCAAGATGTCGTCCTCATCCTCCTCATCCACCGATTCCTCACCTTCTTCAGTTTTGTGTACATCCTTATCCTCACAGAGTATTAATTTGTCCCCGCTGGAATCCACCACCACAGGTCTCTCTGTACGTTCATTTTTATGAACATCATCTTCTCCACATTTTGTGGAAGCAACCTCCTACGCCTTTCGCTGACAAGGTTCCCGGCTGCACTAAACACTCTTTCGGAGTACACACTGGAGGGGGGGCAACTCAGGTAAAATAGAGCCAGTTTTTACAGGGGCCTCCAAATTGCCTCTTTTTCCTGCCAGTACAGGTACGGACTGTCTGACATGCCTACTTGGATGCTGTCACCGATGTAATCCTCCACCATTCTGTCAATGGTGACAGTATCATATGCAGTGACAGTAGACATGACAGAAATTGTTGCCAGGTCCTTCAGTCCAGACCAGATGTCCAAACTTGGTCCTGCCTGCCCTGCATCACCGCCAGCGGGTTGCTTAATATACCTAAGTTTTTTCCTGGCAGCCACAGTTGCGGGAGAAAATGAAGAAGGAGCTGTTGACGTGTCATGTTCCGCTTCAGCTGACAGTGTTTTCACCAGCAGGTCTTTGCACCTCTGCAGGCTTGTGTCCGCCGGAAAGAGAGACACCACATAGGCTTTAAACCTAGGATCGAGCACAGTGGCCAAACTGTAGTGGTCTGATTTCAACAGACTGACCACCCTGGAATCCTGGCAAAGCGAATGAAGGGCTTCATCCACAAGTCCCAAATGCCGAGCGGAATCGCTCCGTCTTAGCTCCTCCTTCACTTTCTCCAGCTGCTTCTGCAAAAGCCTGATGAGGGGAATGACCTGACTCAAGCTGGCAGTGTCTGAACTGACTTCACATGTGGCAAGTTCGAAGGGCTGGAGAACCTTGCACAACACGGAAATCATTCTCCACTGCGCTTGAGTCAGGTGCATACCCCCTCCTTTGCCTATGTCATAGGTGGATGTATAGGCTTGAATGGCCTTTTGCTGCTCCTCCATCCTCTGAAGCATATAGAGGGGTTGAGTTCCACCGCGTCACAACCTCTTGCTTCAGGTGATGGCGGGGCAGGTTCAAGAGTGTTTGCTGGCGCTCCAGTCTTCGGCACGCAGTCGCTGAATGGCGAAAGTGGGCAGAAATTTTTCAGGCCACCCAAAGCGTCTCCTGCATGCCCGTCGCTTTTAAGAAAATTCTGCACCACCAAGTTTATTGTTTGAGCAAAACATGGGACGTGCTGGAATTTGCCCAGATGTAATGCCCGCACAATATTGGTGGCATTGTCAGATATCACAAATACCATGGGAGAGTCTAAGTGGGGTAAGCCACTGGGCGATGATTTCCCTCAGTTTCTCTAAGAGGTTGTCGGTGGTGTGCCTCTTACTGAAACCGGTGATACACAGCGTAGCCTGCCTTGGAACGAGCTGGCGTTTCTGAGATGCTGCTACTGGTGACGCTGCTACTGTTGCTGCGTAAGATGATACATCTACCCAGTGGGCTGTCACAGTCATATAGTCCTTAGTCTGCACTGTTCCACTTGTCCACATGTCTGTGGTTAAGTGGACATTGGGTACAATGGCATTTTTCAGGACACTGAGGACACTTTTTCTGATGTTTCTGTACAGTCTCGGTATCGCCTGCCTAGTGAAGTGGAATCTAGACGGGATTTGGAACCCGGGATACACTACCTCCATCAATTGTCTAAATCCCACTGCATTAATGGTGGATACTGGACGCACGTCTAACACCAACATAGCAGTCAAGGCCTCAGTTATACGTTTTGCTTCAGGATGACTGCTGTCGTACTTCATCCTCCTCGCTAAGGACTGTTGGAGGGTCAATTGTTTAGTAAAAGTAGTGGTGTTTCTACTTCCTCTCTGGGATGATGAATGACTCCCAGCAGCAGCAGCAACAGCAGCAGCGGCAGCAGGAGGCATAGCAATGCAGGATCCTCCGGAGGAATCCCGGATAGGAGAGTCAGTCATGCCAGTGACATGGCCTGCAGGACTACTTCCGATCCTGACTAAGGAGGAAATTGATGAGGAGGGAGTTGACGGTGTGGTTTGCAGGCGCTTGGATACAACAGGACAACGGGATTTAGGTGTCCCTGGACTGCTTACGGTCTTAGCCAAAGTTTCTGAACTTGACAGTAACTTTTTATGAATGCGCTGCAGGTGCCGTATAAGGGAGGATGTTCCTAGGTGGTTAACGTCCCTACCCCTACTTATTTCATCTTCACATATGCTACATATGGCAAGACAGTTGTTGTCCGGATTTGGATAGACATATTGCCAGTCCAAAGAGGTGGAATGATTGGGCTTCTGCCCAGGCATGACCGTGATGGGCTTTTTCATCCCACGGACAACAACTGTCTCCCCCGGAGCCTGATTTAAACAAACCACATCACCATCAGAATCCTCCTCGCCAACTTCCTCCTCAGCACCAGCTACACCAGTATCCTCATCCTGTTGTACTTCAACAGTGACATCTTCAATTTGCATATCAGCAAGTGGACTGTGGGTGCTCCTTTCAGCACTTGCAGGGGGCGTGCAAATGGTGGAAAGAGCCACCTCTTCCTGTCCAGTGCTGGGAAGGTCAGGCATCGCAACCACCACCACACTTGGACTCTCCTTGGGGATTTGTGATATCTTCTTAGAATGCACAGTTCTTTGCTGTGCTTTTGCCAGCTTAACTCGTTTGATTTTTTTAGTGGGAAGAGGGCTTCCATCGTCATGTGAAGCTGAACCACTAGTCATGAACATAGGGAAAGACCTTAGCCATTCCTTGCCACTCCGTGTCGTAAATGGCATATTGGCAAGTTTACATTTCTCTACAGATGATTTAAATGTTTTTTTCAAGGTCATTTTCCTGAACTTTGTCATTTGGGATTGTATGTGCCCTCAACTATGACATTGGGCATCGGCCTTGGCAGACGACGTTGATGACATGTTATCGTCTATGTCATGACTAGTGGCAGCAGCTTCAGCACTAGGAGGAAGTGGTTCTTGATCTTTCCCTATTTTATTTTTATCGAAGAAAGTTTGGTCCTCCATTTATGTTATATTGATATATACGTGCGGCTAAGGCGCACACAAACACAGAAATTTTTTTTTTATTTTTGTTGGAGACTAGTGCACTTTGTGGATTACACCACCCTTTAAGAAATGAGCCAGCCAGCCCTTTACTTATAGGACACAGGCGCACGCTTGGCGCAGCTCCTTTGTTGATGCACGTGCAGCCACAGTGCACACAATTCACAAACACAAAAAAATATATATTTTTATTTTGTTTGGAGTGCCCTTTGGGGGTTACAGCACCCTTTAACGGACAAGCCAGCTGGCCTTTTACTTATGGGACACAGGCGCACGCTTGGCGCTGATCCTTTGTTGATGCACGTGCAGCCACAGTGCACACAATTCACAATCACAGAAAAAATGTTTTTATTTTGTTTGGAGTGCCCTTTGGGGGTTACAGCACCCTTTAACGGTCAATCCAGCCGGCCCTTTATTTATGGGACACAGGCGCACGCTTGGCACTACTTTGTTGATGCACGTGCGGCTACTGCGCACACAATTCACAAACACAAAAAAATATATTTTTTTATTTTGTTTGGAGTGCCCTTTGGGTGTTACAGCACCCTTTAACGGACAAGCCAGCTGGCCTTTTACTTATGGGACACAGGCGCACGCTTGGCGCTGCTCCTTTGTTGATGCACGTGCAGCCACAGTGCACACATTTCACAAACACAGAATTTTTATTTTCATTTTGTTTGGAGTGCCCTTTGGGGGTTACAGCACCCTTTAGCGGTCAATCCAGCCGGCCCTTTATTTATGGGACACAGGCGCACGCTTGGCACTACTTTGTTGATGCACGTGCGGCTACTGCGCACACAATTCACAAACACAAAAAAATATATTTTTTTATTTTGTTTGTTTGGAGTGCCCTTTGGGGGTTACAGCACCCTTTAGCGGTCAATCCAGCCGGCCCTTTATTTATGGGACACAGGCGCACGCTTGGCACTACTTTGTTGATGCACGTGCGGCTACTGCGCACACAATTCACAAACACAAAAAAATATATTTTTTTATTTTATTTGGAGTGCCCTTTGGGTGTTACAGCACCCTTTAACGGACAAGCCAGCTGGCCTTTTACTTATGGGACACAGGCGCACGCTTGGCGCTGCTCCTTTGTTGATGCACGTGCAGCCACAGTGCACACATTTCACAAACACAGAATTTTTTTTTTCATTTTGTTTGGAGTGCCCTTTGGGGGTTACAGCACCCTTTAGCGGTCAATCCAGCCGGCCCTTTATTTATGGGACACAGGCGCACGCTTGGCACTACTTTGTTGATGCACGTGCGGCTACTGCGCACACAATTCACAAACACACAAAAATATATTTTTTTATTTTGTTTGTTTGGAGTGCCCTTTGGGGGTTACAGCACCCTTTAGCGGTCAAGCCAACCGGCCCTTTACCTATGGGACACAGGCGCACGCTTGGCACTGCTCCTTTGTTGATGCACGTGCAGCCACATTGCACACAATTCACAAACACAGAAAAAATATATTTTTTTTTGCACTTGGGGGGAGCACCCCTGATGGACAGAGCACCCCCTAGACAACACTACAGCACCCCTTTAGGACTGGGACACTGCACAGGACTTTGGAGTGGACACAGCCCCTATGGACAACTAACAGCACAACACAGTCCAGCCAGCCCCTATGGACTTTGAAGGAGTTGACACAGCCCCTATGGACAACAGAAGCACAGCACAGCACACTACTACACTACACTACACTACACTACACAGCCCAGCCAGCCCTAACTCCCACCCTCCCTCTTCACTGTCCACAGCCGAGTGAGAAAATGGCGCCTACGCGGGTACCTTATATAGGATCCAAAACCCGCGAGACCCGGAAGGCAGGATGATGACGTTTTGCCTCGATTTCAGATCCGAGTCAGGCGGGAAAAGTCGAGCCTGACTGGGATCGGCCTCGGATCGGGAGGGCTCGGGGGAGTTTGGATTTCAGAAATCTGAACCCGCTTACCCCTAATAATTAGCAGCTAACATAAGAAAAAAAATAGACTTTATTTTATTTGAATAAGCAAAAATATGTTTTGCACCTATTTTTAATTAAAAAAATTGAATTTAATAAACAAAAATATCCAGAAGTCAGAATTGCCAGATGGTCAGTCCGCCCCTGAAGAGTAGGGTAGTGCGATCACATAGTTGTGTATGGCTTAGAGATGTGTGCCAACCCCTGTCTTTTGGTTTTGGATCTGTATCTCGTCGTGTTTTGGATCGGGATTGGTTAAGCCAAAACAGCCCCTTGCGTGTTTTGTTTTTGGTTTTGGATCTGTATTTTTTATCAAAAAATTATAAAAACAGCTAAAATCCCATAATTTGTGCTTTTGTTTGTTCATACAGTATTATTACCTCAAAAACATTAATTTCCACTCGTTTCCAGTCAATTTTGACCACCTCACAGCTCACAATATTGTTTTCATCCAGTTTAGGCCCAAAATTTGCACCAAGCTAGCTGGCTGACTAAGCAGCAGCAGTGGGAAGCACAAACACATGGCAGTTCAACTTCCAACGTGGCACATCAGGAAACAAATGTTTTTATTATTCAAGAGGCCTGAGGTAGTTGGAGTATGTATGTAGTTGAAAGCAGGGACAGGAAGGGTTGATTGGCAGTAAATTTTATTTCATTTTTTGATTCCATAGTAAATTTATGAGGGAGGAGGGGAGGCATTTACAAAAAATATTTTAATCATTCACATCAGTCCTTGCCCCATAAGAATCCTTGAGCGCCATGCCTGCTGCTGCTACTGAGAGTGGATTTTCATCCCAGAAGGGGACCAGGAAGACTACTAGTAGTGCTTTCCAAAACAATTGACTGTTAAATAAACCTTTGCAAAAGCATTTTCCAACCTGTACAGGAACATTAAAAAAAAACATAGTTAGTGCCCTCCAAACTGCCATTGTACACACTGTCCACTTAACCAGCACAAATATGTTGATAAGCAGAACAGAGCAAATGCAAGATTTAAAATGTAAGGTTTAAGTCTTACGTTGTGTCTTTTTTGAGAATCCTTGAGCACATGCCTGCTCCTACTGCTGGGAGTGGATATTCATCCCAGAAGGGATGAAGACATTGTTTCTCTCTTCCCAATGGACACAAGTCTGAATAGATGTAAAGAGCTGTTGGTAAGCAAATTGTCAGTTCAAGTGGCACATGATACAGCGATGGCTTCTCCTTTAGTTTCTCCAGCAAGTGCATCTGCCAAGAAAAAAAATTTACTTTCAAAACACCCACTGGTGATGCCTACAATTAATGATGCCTCCACCATGACTCCATCTGATACGGTCACCATTCATAGAAACATAACATAGAAACATAGAATTTGATGGCAGATAAGAACCACTTGGCCCATCTAGTCTGCCCTTTTTTTACCTTTTGGTAACCTCAACCCTATGTGATCCTCAGTTCTTTGTAAGGATATTCTTATGTCTGTCCCAAGCATGTTTAAATTGTTCTACTGTCTTAGCCTACCACCTCTGATGGGAGGCTATTCCACTTATCTACTGTCCTTTCTATGAAGTAAGTTTTCCTCAAATTTCCTTTGGATCTACCTCCCTCCAGTTTCATTGCAAGTTCTCGTGTTTTAGTACTTCTCTTCTTTTGAAGAATGTCTCCCTCCTGCACCTTGTTAAAACCCATGATATATTTAAAAGTTTCTATCATGTCCCCCCTTTCCCTTCTCTGTTCCAGACTATACATATTGAGATATCTTAGTCTTTCCTGATATGTTTTGTGATGTAGGCTAAGCACCATTTTAGTTGCCCTTCTATGAACAGTCTCTAATGTATTTATATATTTCTGGAGATGTGGCCTCCAGAACTGAACACAGTATTCTAGATGAGTCCGTACCAATGATCTATACAGTGGCATTATTACTCCTTTCTTCCTGCTACTGATTCCTCTCCTTGTGCAACCAAGCATCTGACTTGCCTTTCTCATTGCTTTGTTACAATGCTTATCTGCCTTTAAATAAGCCTGAAATAGTGACTCCTAGATCCCTTTCCTCCTCTGTAATTTCCATTAGAGTACCCTCAATACTATATTTAGCTTTTGGATTCTTGAGACCCAAGTGCATAACTTAGTATTTTTTAGCATTAAACTATAGTTGCCATGTTCTTGACCATTCCTCTAGTCTAGCTAGATCCTCCATCATTTGTCTTATCCCTCCAGATGTGTCTACCCTGTTGCATATTTTTGTTTCATCTGCAAAAAGGCATACTTTCCCTTTAATACCATTTGCAATGTCACCAACAAATATATTAAAAAGCACTGGTCCAAAACAAGAACCTTGGGGTATACCACTTGCCACAATTCCTTCCTGAGACTGCACTCCATTTACTACAACTCTCTGTTTTCTATTCTGCAACCAAGTTCTTATCCATTTAACCATCTCAGAATCCAGTCCCTAGTTTTCAAGTTTATTTATCAGTCTGCAATGTGGGACCGTGTCAAAAGCCATTTACAAAAAAAAAAGACTTTTTAAAATGTCAAGATAAGCTACATCTGCGAACCCCCTTGATCTATTACTTTAGCCACTCAGTCAAAAAAAATCAATAACATTTGTTTGGCATGATCTCCCCCTAGTAAACCCATGCTGTTTGGGATCCTGTAAATTGTTGGATTTGAGATGTTCCACAAGTCTTTCTTTTAATAGTGATTCCATTACTTTCCCTACTACTCATGTCTCACTGGTCGGTAGTTGCTTGCCTTTTCCTTGCTTCCACTTTTGTGCAGTGGGATTACATTTGCTCTTTTCCAGTCCTCTGGAATTACTCCTATTGCTAGAGACTGGTTAAATAAGTCAGTTTATGGTGTTACCAGCACCACTTTAAGCTCTTTTAGTATCCTTGGTTTTATCCAATCTGGCCCCATTGATTTGACCACTTTCAGTTTTGTCAGTTCTGTTAGGACCTTTTCCTCTGTAAATATACTTGTATCTACCTCATGTATTTCCTAGCAACTTAACTGTGGCCCCTTTCCCTCTCCTTCTGTAGTGAATACAGAGCAAAAATAATCATTTAGATGATCTGCTATGGCATTGTCTCCCTCCACAAGACTCTCACTGTCTGTCTTCATTCTTTTTATTCCACCATTTGATTCTCTTCTTTTATTTATATACTTTAAAGTTTTGGCCCCTTTACTTACTGACTGGGCCATTTACTCTTCAGCCTTTGGACAACTGATCACCTTCTTGGTCTCCTTCCTTCTGGCCCACAGCTTTTGCGAACGGCCAGGTGATGGTCGCGATTATCGCGACCATCGGACTTGCGACGAGACCCTTGTGGTAGGGTCTCATCTGCCACAAGCCCCAGTGAGCTACCTGCTCAAATAGAGCAGGAAGCTCACTACTCACGAGTGATGTCACTACTCACTACTCACGAGTGATGTCAGTAGGGCTGCCCACAAATGGCTGGAAAGCCTCCGTTTGTCCAGCCAACCCCTTCCCGCCTACAAAACGGGTCGAGCTGTCGATCAATATCGACAGCCACCCGTTTGTAGCGAGCCCTGGTGTGAGTGAATTTCTCACTCGCTGTGGGGCTCGCGCATGCACAGTGCGCACGTCGTGCAAGCACACTGCCCGGCCATCGTCCCACTTGCGAGCTCTATGCACTTGCGAGTGGGTCTGAATCAGGCCCATAGTCTTATCCACATTTTGGGGAAGTAGCCTAATAGGCCGATCACTGATAAGGTTCCCGGCTGTGCTGAAAACTCTTTCTGAGTACACACTGGAGGGTGGGCAGCTCAAGTAAAGCAAAGCCACTTTGTGCAAGGGCCTCCAAATTACCTTTTTTTGAGTATTCCACTTACAGTGTCACAATATTTTTTACAAATACACTGCGTTTTCCACTTACAGTGTCACAATATTTATTATACACTGCGCTACCACTTACAGTGTCACAAACAATATGTGTATGAATATTACACTGTGGTCTGACAGGCAGCATCAGAGTGAAAAAAAAATAATATAGTACACTGGGGTACAGCACAAAAAAAATATATATTAATTTTGTATTAATTATATTATTATTAGCTTTTATTTTTTTATACACTGGGTAACCTTGGATGGACTGAGCACCCCTGGTTGTACACAACAGCCCCTGCCCCTGGATGGACACAGAAACCCCTGGATGGACACAGCAGCCCCTGCCCTAGATGGATACAACAACCCCTGGATGGACACAGCAGCCCCTCTTGGATGAAGCACAGCCCTGACTCAGCAAGCACATGGCACCGATCACCGTGGGGAGGGATTTTTATACAATTAAAAACTCACTAGAATCCAACAGCGGGATGATGACACTTTGCCTCGCTTTGAGATCTGAGTCAGGTGGGAAAACCAGAGCCGGACTCTGTTCTCATCTCGGAACTGTAAGTTTGGGTGGGTCCGGTTCTCAGGGAACCGGGCCCGCTCATCTCTAGTATGACTCAGTCGAATTAGCATTCTGTTTGTAATCCGTTTGCTGCAGTCATTCATAATTGTGGCCCTGATTCAGAGCCGGACGCTCTGAAAGAACGCTTGCTCTGAATCAGGGCCGGGTTGTTGTTTTTTTTAGAACGGCCTCAGGGCCGCTCGCATAGCTGTGGGTGACCACCCACAGCTACAGTGAGCGGCCATGATGATGGTCGCGATGGTCAAGACCATCGCGACCATCGGGCTTACGATGAGACCCTTGTGGTAGGGTCTCGTGGCCGCAAGCCCCAGGGAGATTTCGGCTCTAACAGAGCCAGAATCTCTCCACTGACATCACTCGTGATGTCCACTGACATAACTCATGATGTCAGTGGGGCTGCCCCCAAACGACAGGCATTTTCATGGGAACGCCTCAGTTTGGGCAGCCACCCCCCCGGCCCACCAAACAAAGGGGGCGAGCTGTCACTCAACATCGACAGCTCGTCCCCTTGGTGCGGAGCCAGTTCTGTCGTTTGCATGCGCTCTGGGCCACCATCGACCCGGTTGTGAGCGCTCAGTGCTTGCGACCGGGTCTGAATCAGGCCCTGTGTTCACATTATATTTGACTCAGAATAAGGCCCTATGGGGCCTATTCATGATGTTAATTATCGGGGTCCGAACGGACCCCGATAATTAACATTCTGACTTGCCGCTGCTACCGGAGCAATTTATCATTGCTCCAGTGCAGTGACAGCTGTTGTGAAATCAGCTGTCCCTGTGAGCTGCTTCACTGCTCCTTTTCGGAGCAGTGAATCTTTTCACTGCTCCTATTGGAGCAGTGATGGGAGTGTGCATGCTTGACCTACAGGCCACACCAGGGCCGGCTCTAGGGGTGTTCGACCAGTGCGGTAGGGGGGCGGCACCCCTTCCCAGCATCCCGATTTCAGCGGGACAGTACTGTCCCACTGTTCCACCCTCGGGCCGAAGTGGCCCGCGGGTGGTCAAATCGGGAGGTTGGGGACCCCCACCGCCGCAAGTCAGAATGCTGTGCGGCGGTGCCGGACCCCCGGAGTGTGAATGGATGCCGCGCGCATGCGCGCAGCAAGCATTCACTGACGGGAGAGGGCTGGGGGAAGCCCAGCCAGTGACAGAGTGCTGGGCTTTACCCCCAGCCTGAAGTTATTTGGAGGCGTGCCATGCGGACACGCCTCAGAATAACGTCACACAGGGGGCGTGGACTATGGTAATTAGGCCACGCCCCCAAATTCAGAACCCGTGGGTGATTTTAGGGCGCCTTCTCAAGGGCCGTCACAGGGTATTCCGAATCCTGGAGCCGGCCCTGGGTCATGCATGTGCCCAGGAGCCCAGACATCTGGTGGAAGGAGCTGGACAGGGGCAGAGGGATCCAATAGGATCCATCATTACAACCCGGACCTCCTTCCCATAGGGATGGAGCGGGTTGCGATGCCGGAGCAGGAGCATTCGCCATCTGAAGATGGTGAATGCTCCCGCAGTCAAGCTCCGAAAATATAACATTTTCAGAGCTTGATGAATTCTGTCCCCATACTAGTGTGTGGGGACAGCATGCCATTCTGCTAGAGGAAGGTAAGTAGGAGATATCTGTGATATCTCCTGCTTTACCCTCTTGATGGCCCGGTAACTTTATTTTTACAATTGCAGGTAAAAATGTGCATTTTCACCTGCTTTTGTGAAAATTAAGTGATGATGAATAGGCCCCTAAGTGTTCAGTCTAGCTCCAATCAAGAAGAATAAACTTCCTGAGTCTAAGGGGTAAATTTGTTAGAGAGCAGTGCGCTTCTACATTGTCTCCTCTCTTTACCATATATGCTGGGCACTAGGACCCAGAGTCAGAGAGGAGGTGCAACTTCCGACCTGAGACTGTGCTGCACATGTACAGACTGCAGTAGGGATGGACATCGTAAGCCCGGCACTGAATGGCTGGCATGCTTCTGACGTCAATTCCAGTGATGTGATGGCAACTAGCCTTCGCATCGCAACCGTTAGACGATGCGATGGTTATACTTGCGTCCGAAAAGGGGCAAGTCATTGTGGGGGTGTGCCTAGCCCTCTCTGCAATGCTAGGCTGCCCCCAGGCTCCCCCTACACTGAGAATACATGCCGTGCGCATGCGCACGGCATGTATTCTCCTGCTGATTGCAATGCATAGCATCAGTGTGTGCTCCCCTACACTGGAAGCCATCGGATGGGCATCAGAAAGCTGCATCCAATGTCTGGCAACCATTGAATTCCAGATATTCGATGAATAAAGTACTTCCATCGAATCAGAAACATCGATGGTTGCTAACCATCAGATTTTGATGTCCATCCCTAGACTGCAGCCATTTTACTGTACAGAGGGGGTCATTCAGACCCGCTCATGAGCGCAGGACGCTCGCAAGCGGGTCGATGTTCCCCCAATGCGCATGCGCACGACAGAGGGAGCTCCGTCGTGCGCATGCGCGAGACCCGAATAACGACGGCCAAGCTGTCGTTATGGGTCTCGCACTAAAGGGGGCGTGCTGTCGATGGTGACTGACAGCACGCCCCCTTTAGTGGGCGTGTCGGGGGCATGGTTGCCAGATGGAGGTGTTCCCATGGGAATGCCTACCGTCTGAGTCCGGCCCCACTGACATCACTAGTGATGTCAGTGGGAGTGATTTTGGCTCTGATAGAGCCAAAATCACTCCAGGGCTTGCGGCAACGAGACCCTACCACAAGGGTCTCGTCGAAAGCCCGATGGTCGTGATGGTCTTGACCATTGCGACCATCTTTTTGGCCGCTCGCATATGCTGTGGGTGGTCACCCACAGCTATGCGAGCGGCCAGGGGGCCGCTCCATTTTAAGGTAGGAGGGCACTGATTCAGAGCGAGCGCTCTGGTCAGAGCGTCCGGGCTCTGAATCAGGCCCAGAGTTATAGAGTGCTTTGCAGATTCACAGCACTTAGATCCTGCTAGTGAGACACCTATTATCTGCAATACCACTTTTTGATACTAGTTACCGCTGTTAACTCCTGCATTACCACAGTGTTCCTGTTTTAGCGTTGTTACTTTGTTACTGCTGATTGTCAATAAACCCAGCATCCTGATTAAGAAGTCTCGGTGTAGCCTAATAGTCACTTTCACCTCCACTGCCACCCTATTGGGATCACCTCAAAGTTCCACCAACAGGCTACATATCAATAAGATTTACCAAGCGACAACTTTTTAAAGCTGACAATTGTTGGCAGCTCTGGCCGCTGGATTTAAAAATGACAATAATATTAAACGTAAAGCCATTTGTCTTTTGCAGATTACATTATTGCTGCTTTAAATCCTGTGGCTAGAATTGTCGGCATTTAGAGACTTTGAAAGGCCGTTGCTTAGAAAATATACCCCTTAAGGGTTAAACCAATAGTGTTGCCATGTATCGATCTTTCTAGAGAAAAGCAAATTTTGCAACAGATTCTTATGTCAATGAAATTCGCAAAGTTCAGACTTTGAGACGTCACTTTTACTTTCCTATTCTGTTCTGTTTTTGTAAACTCCGAATTCCACTGAAGGAGAAACATGCCAAATGCCATGCCAAATGCCATGCCCAAATGCCATGCCCAAATGCAGAGTGTGAATGTTGCTATATAGTTTAGAAAATGTGTTATAGGTATGTCACTGTCCCCTGCTAGCAATGAGCAGGAAATCTCAGTAGCCAGATCATTATAGTGCTATCTATTATTGAAATAGATTAGTAGAGAAGGAAACACTGATAGGAAGAGAGACAGATGCAGCATGGACAGATATTGACTAAACAACAAACAGGAGACATATGTGGGGTCATCTGCAATGCAAACAAAATAAAGCAGCACATAAGCTGTATTCTTCATGATGCATCCATATAATGGCGATGTGGTATATTTATATATATTATACAAAGAATTTTGCAGGAGCTTCCCTGAAAACAGATGTTACCCACAGAAATCAGATCGCCCCATGATGTAGGAGGGTAACGCAAGATATATTAGAGATATCTGCTGTACTCCTTTCATTTTTGTTTGCAAAAGCAGCCCCCATAGGTTATTATGGGGACTGCTAAATTGTGAAATGCACCAAGCTCTGGAGATTGACCCCAATAGCTAGATGGGTACATTAATTTTCCTGAGAGGGATCCTTAGGATACTGCTGTCTGCTTGCACATTCACAGATGCTGATGTATTCGATATGATAAAATACACACATATACAGATGTGTCCACATATACTTATCCTCAAATTATGCCAAAGAGCCCCATGAAAAATGCAATGCATCTATTTTGCTCAATAATATACTCGATTTGCTTATTTTCCACACTGCTAATGCGATAATAAAATTACAAGCTACGAGTAAAGCACTAGTGTACTCTGGAAACTATTGAAGAGTAAAGGGATCTAGGAGTCACTATTTCAGGTGACTTAAAGGCAAGCAAACATTGTAACAAAGCAATGAGGAAGGCAAGTCATGCTGGCCATACACTATACAATTATCGGGGCGATCCTGCCGATATCCGCGGATCTCCCCGATAATTGTACTGTGTGCGGGGGCGACCAAGAGCAAAATATCGATCGGTCCGTCATGCCGAATCGACCAGCATGTCGGACTGATGCGATATTTGCATGTTTGTAGTCGGCCGCATCGGGCAGTGTATGCGGTCACTGCCCGAGCGACCAACTTTTCCCCCTGTTTTGTGCCGGCGCATGGACTCACCTCCGACTGCAGAGCTGCGCGCTGAGCGGGAGGAACTTCCGGGCAGCCGCTACACACTTCCGGCGTGATAGGTTAGTTGCAGTCTAACACGTTAGTTGCAGTCTAACACGCTGTTCTATAAATGGAAACAGCGCTAATATTAGGGATAAGTAGGGCTTGTAGCTGTAATATTAGTTCAGTAAATGTTGAGCATGCACATTTAATTATTATAATTAAATGTGCATGCTCATCATTTACTGAACTAATATTACAGCTACAAGCCCTACTTATCCCTATTATTAAAGCACATAACCACTTCTTTTTTACACTAATAATAGAACTAATATTTGCACATTATGACTAAAGAAATTAGGTAATATAGCACAATGGGGTAGATGTACGAAGCCCAGAAGCGGTATCAGCACATGTTATGTGCGCTGATACCGCTTCTCCCCGATGTATGATCGGGGGTCTGGGCGGTAAATGACAGGGGCGCTATGTGCCCCTGTCATTATCGGCGCTGCTATCTACAAGATAGCAGTGCCGATAGCCTGGGCTTTGTATGAACGGTCAGATCGTCTGACCGTTCGGCCGGCTGTAGCTGTCGTTATCGAAAGCTACAGCCTGGCGCTAGCCTATCCCCACAGCAGGGACAGCGCTGTTCCTGCTGCGGCGGCTACCGGCTCCAGGGCTTCACACGGGGATCTCGCGATACTTGCGAGATCCCGCGCATGCTCACTGGAGCCGGCCAGGACAGAGACACAGCGCATCAGCACTAGGCTGATGCGCTGCTGTCTCTAGCGGGTAGCGCCGGAGGGGGGAGTTAACGCTCCCCCTCTGCGGCCGATGAGATGTTTATACATCTCATCGGTAGTGCTTCCTGCTTCGTCTCGGTAAAGAGGCGAAGCAGGAAGAGTTATAGCGGCACGTTAAGTGCCGCTATAATACATCTACCCCACTGTGCTTTATTATCTTATTTTTAATAATCAATGTGCAGAGTTTAGTGTTGTAACAAATAGTGCTAGAGATGTAAGAAGCGCTGAAGCGTGATCAGCGCACGTTATGTGCGCTGATACCGTTTCTCCCCGATGTATGATCGGGGGGTTGCGCAGTAAATGACGGGCGCTATGCACCCCTGTCATTATCGGCACTGATATCTACAAGGTAGCATCGCCGATCGGCAGGGGCATGTATGAATGGTCAGTTTGCCTGACCATTCCTGTCGCTATTGCCAGCTACAGCCTGGCGATGCCCTATCCCAACAGCAGGGACAGTGCTGTTCCTGCATGCGGGATCTCGCAATTCTTGAAAAATCCCACGCATGCACAGTGGTGCCGGCCAGGACGAGACACAGCACTAGGCTGATGCGCTATGTCCTCAGGCGGGGTTCGCCGGAGGGGGGAGTTAACGCTCCCCCGCTTTGCCAGATGAGATGTTCTTACATCTTATCGTTGGTGCTTCCTGCTTTACCTTGGCAATGAGCCGAACCAGGAAGCGATATAGCGGAACGTTAGGTGCCGCTATAATACATCTCCCCTAATGTGTTTTATTACCTTATAAAATAATAAGGTTAAAAATGAAGTGCTGTAACAAATGTGTTATATTACCTTTTATTTCTAAAGCTAGTTACACTTTTAACGATGCGTACCCAGCCGACCAATCGTGCAACGGGACCCAGCTGGGATCCTTGCATCGACAAGTGCACACACACTTGCCAATGTCAAGAGCAAAGGTGCGGCAGTGGGTGCCATGCTGCATTTGGCAGCATGTTCCTCGCTGACGATGACACCCGTCGGACCAGCATGTAGGTCCGTCAGCCAATGTTGTTGATGATGTGTGGGAGCATGCATCGTCAGCGACATAGAAGGTACACATTAGACGATGTTCCCGATATGTTATCCGATCTGCCAACATCAGACTACTTATCATCTAGTGTGTACTCAGCGTTATAGATATATTTGCAGATCGAGTGATCTGCAGATGATGGTTGTTCATAAACAATGAACAACCATCATTTGTCCTCTGCTTGCATTACTTATCCAATGCTGTGTCCAAGGACGCAGCATTGGATAATCTGCAATCCCATTGGCCTGCTGAGTGACACATAGGCTCCCGCAAGCCGGCCCCTGAAGATACAGCCATGAGGTCTGGAAATCTCCCTTAGCCAACGGAGATCCTTGACTCTTCCCTCCCCCGAATGGTGATGACACGTCTCCGTTTTGGGAAATGGAGGCTGCTAACGCCCCATCCCCACCCACATATGACAGAAAACTAGGCTCCAGGTGGCTTTGAAAAGCTGACCGCATTTGGAGCCCCCATTCAAACATAAGGAGCCATCAGCTGCTGACTTAAAAGGAGTGTCCGTAGCAGATATCTGCTCCAGAGCCTTCAAACATTTGGGTTATACTTGTATTTGCGGGTATCCCCTGTTAAATTTAAGGTAATAGGTGGTAAATATTTAATGTAAAATAGGCCCTTCTTAACCATTTATCCAAATAAGGTCGTGATTCAATACGGATTGCAATTGCAACTGCTATCAGCTGATGTAGCATGTGAGCATGTGCGAGTTAGCATAGTGATTGTACTGCGATCACATATGCAGATACAAAGCCTTCGCAGATCAAGGGATGGGACGTCAGGGTTTGGGGGTGGTGAAGGGGGAGTGGTTGAACCACCATCAGCATACACAGCTTGTCTATTTGTTGCGTGCAACGAGCTTAGCAATTTCAGAAACATGTCTGGCCTGCAGTAAATCTGCATGATGGGCCGATGTTACCGATGTATAGGAAGCTCTGTCAGGTTTTACGGATGTGAAATACGAGTAGTGGCCGTCTCTATGCTGGCTTTGCAATTGCAACCATTAGCATATTTTCCCAGCAGGACTGTGGGCCTGATTCAGATCCCGACGCTATTTGCGCTCGCTTGTTCAGAAAAAGGGGCTGGCTATTTAAATTGAGCGTTCGCTCTTTGCGGTCTGTTGACACCTCTATGTCTGAGCGATCGAACGAAACATGCGCTCGCTATTTTGTAAAGACAACCCTTGGCCGCTCGCATCATACGTCATCTCCGCTATTTATTAGATTAATCGAGTACATCGAAAGGCGTATGAACTGCTCGCTGTTCTTGTGGTAGCATTTTCCTACCGCAATCATGTGAGCAGTTCAGGCAAGAGACAACCAAGTGACGTGGTCGATGACGCTGCTTTGTTAATTATGCATACCCTTAAAACGCCCGTTTTGACCATTTGGCACGCCTGCGTTCGGATCTCCACTCCCCGTTTTCAAGCACCTTCCCCTGTTACCACCCACAAACGCCTCATCCTGTCACTCAAAATAGCAGGCATTCGCTATTTTGCTAGCACACGATTTCCGATCGCACTGACTGATTGGCACATGCACATTACAACCCATACGCATGCGCAGATGTGCGAACATCGCTTGGAGCGAACGAGCGGCCGCTTACGAGCGGCTCTGAATCAGGCCCTGTGTGCGTAATCTTAGCTGTGATCGCAATAGTGATCCGTAATGAATCAGGCCCTAAGTCTTACAATGCAGGCCCCATACTGCACATTTGCAGTAGGGGTTTGGTGCATTCACAATGTACCAAACATGGGATCATTGCTTTTAATTTAGCCTTCTTTCCGGACATCTAGACCCACATTATTTGTTAACCAAACATGGTTCCAATTACACTCTGTTAGAGCCGAAATCTCTCTGGGGCTTGCGGTAACGAGACCCTACCACAAGGGTCTCGTCGCAAGCCCGATGGTCGCGATGGTCTTGACCATCGCGACCATCATCATGGCCGCTCACTATAGCTGTGGGTGGTCACCCACAGCTATGCGAGCGGACAGGAGGCCGTTCTAATAAAAAAAGAAAGACCATCCCTGATTCAGAGCGAGTGCTCTGTCAGAGCAACCAGTTCTGAATCAGGGACAGAGTTATTAAGTCATGCAAACTATTTACAGTGAAAGTGTTGTACAACAGCTAAAATTTTTTATTTTTTTAACAGAGATCATGGCTACTGAAAATTCCCAAAAATGAATAACAGAATTTATAGCTGTATGTCGTGCACATCCATGCCTATGGAAGTGCAAGGACGACTGTTATATTAACCGGGAAAAAAGGGCATTGGCATATAATGCCCTCATTGAGGTTGCCAAGTCCAAAATACCTAATGCCAATCTGACATGGGTCAAAAACAAAATAGCTAATTTACGCACCGTGTTCAAGAAGGAACACAATAAATGGTTGGATTCACATAGATCTGGCGCATCCACTGACCAGATATACACACCACAGCTGTGGTATTATAACTTTTTGACATTCACTTTGGATCAAGAGCTGCCAAGGGAGTCATTTCATACCCTGGATGAAGAGGATGATGAAGCATCAGCGTCTCATTCCGCAGCGGCCACAGGCAACATGGTAAGTGTACTCTAAATAATGTTGTTGTAGCAATGCTTTCCAAACTTTGGCCAATCATGGCACCCTAGAGTATCAGTTTATATCCATGAGACCCCTGGGCTAAAATTTTTGGATTGTTAAAAATTGTAAAAACTAAATGCAGTAAATTGTGGTTATATGTCAACCTTAGGTTCAGTTAGGTAGTCGTTGACAGGGCTGCACTTTATTTGTTCCACATGTTTTTCATCTGGCAGCTGTTGGTACTGGTTCTGCCTCTAACACTTTTTTTTTTTTTTTTGGAACTTGACCATGAACCTAAGGCAACCTTGGAAGTGCCCTGAGGCACCCCAGGTTGCCACGCCACCCAATTTGTGAACCAGTGTGTTACAGCACAAGGTTACCTTATTGAGTTTATATGTGTCCCTTTCAAACCTAACTACAAACATCTCGAAAAACAGTCGAAGAAATGTGTTTAGGATTTTGGTAAAAAAATCTTTAAATATAAAATATATAAATATAAAAATATATACCTAAAAGAAAATTGATTTAACCAACACAATTTTTGTACATTTCCAACATTTTTTACACAAAAAAAACAAACACATGCCACACTATTATTACAAAAACAGGAGACAGAATCATTAATGATGTAATTTATTAACAAATAACCTAGTAGTGTAAAAATTTCTTAATTTAAAAAAAAACACACATGCGTAATGTCAACTTGCCCCTTAAACGCATCATTCAGAATTTACAGTAGTTAAAAATCAATGCAAGATATTATTTTGCCAAGCAACACCACCCACACCATTGAAATATGTTAGGTAATTATCCTTGTGAGTTTGGCCAGCTCACAAGCATTTTTGGGTGGTGCAGATTCAAGTGGCGTCCATCTTGCAGCTTCATCTGTGTAATCCACAGTGTCTGAAAAATCAGTTATATTTT
This sequence comes from Taudactylus pleione, assembly GCA_031769625.1. NCBI lineage: Eukaryota > Metazoa > Chordata > Amphibia > Anura > Myobatrachidae > Taudactylus > Taudactylus pleione. The sequence continues at coordinate 1,518,152 of JAUIMM010001601.1, forward strand.
GAAGGGAACATTGACCTGATTTAGTTTGTAAAAAATTATGCAAAAAACAACATGCCATAACCACTGTGTCTATTTTCTCAGGCTGGAGATTAATGGCAGAATGAAATATCTGGAACCTGTTGCTCAACATGCCAATAGCATTTTCAACTACACGTCTTGCTCTAGAGAGTCGGTAGTTGAAAATTCTTTTGTCCTGTGAAAGCCCTCTCTGTGGGAAAGGTTTCAGAACTTGACTATTTAGTGCAAAGGCATCATCTGCCACAAATACGAAATTCAGGCCACACTTTGGGCCTGATTCAGATCCGGACGCAAGTGGCCGGACGCACGTACGGCGTACGAGCCGAAAAATGCTAATTCAAGCGCTCGCTCGTAATTTCGTACGCAGCTAATCTTCCGCCCCATAGTCTACCAACCCCTCCTCTAGCTAACGAGCGAGCCAAATTGCGACCGTACATCTCCAATTTTGCATGAAGGGAACGCTCGCACCAGTCCAAACCGGAAGTGGGCCTGTCAGTTTTCGATTACCTGCTTGTTCATTCTGCATACATCCTTTAATCGTATAATGGCAATCAACAGATCAGTTAGCTTAATTGCTCTTCACATTTTTTTTTTTTTTCATTTGCAATAAACTTTACTCTTGTCCGTGTTTGTTTTTTCACGCAGAATACGTACGGATTAAACAATGGTTTCCTTTATCCAAAATACATGTTTGTGTCATTTTTCATATTGTTTTTCGTGTTTTGTCTGACGCATATTTTACTTGTTTCATTTTTTGATTTAAATTAGCTAACGCATGTCACTGCATTAAGCCAATCATAACTCACATTAGATTTTTAAGCCTGTCGAACACATGACTCATACACTAACCAATAGAATGGTTCCTGTTAATTTTCCAAATACATTAGCCAATCAAAATTTTTTTCTTGCCTTTATTAAAACTGTTTTGTCCCAAATCCACCATTGCCATCATGAGAGCCTCTGCGTTCACCAGACGGGAGATGATAGTCCTGATGGAGGTTATGGACAGGCGGATAACCAGCCAGCCTCCCCCCATCACCAACAGAGAGAAGCGATCCGCCTATGCGGAGGTTCGCCGCCGCCTGCGCTCCTTCAGCTCACGCCGACAGATTGGCCAGCTGGAGCGCAGGTGGTCGGATCTGCAGCGACGCACGCCACGCTTGCTGGCATGTTTCAGACAGCGGATAGCTGAAAGTAAGTTTTTTTTTTTTTTTTATATTTTGTGGCCCTATTTGCGTGTGCATGTTTTCCTTCTTGCCCCGTTTGTTTATTTAATACATATCTGCATGTGCATGTTTTCCTTCTTGCCCTGTTTGTTTATTTAATACATATCTGGATGTGCTTGTTTTCCTTCTTGCCCTGTTTGTTTATTTAATACATATCTGCATGTGCATGTTTTCCTTCTTGCCCTGTTTGTTTATTTAATACATATCTGCATGTGCATGTTTTTTTTTTTTAGCTTTTTTAGTCTCTAAATATTTTTTCTGTATGTTTGAAAGTTAAAAAATTAAGCCAACCTTAAATTGTTATCCATCATTTAGGGGCAGAGCGCAGAATACGCCGACATCGGCAGCGACGCCGTCGGCCACGTCCCCTATCCCCAACTCCCAGCCAATCCTCCTCTCCCCACCCTACCCCTAATTCACCCTCCAACCCAGCATGGCCAGACCCAGACTCCCCTCCCTCTAGGATACTTCCCATCCCTCAACATTCACCCTCCCCTCAACCCCCCTCTCTCTTTTCATCACCCTCCCCTCCAACCACCCCTCGCTTTTCCACCCCCTCCCCCCCTTCAGAAATCACCCCTCCTCCTACAGACCTGCATTGGCCCACCTCTGAGGAGGACGATGGTGATGCTTCAGGGCCAGGCGGCATTGTCAACGGTATGTTTCCCTTTTACCTTGTTTTTACAATATTTTGGGGGTGATGTTCTCCAGTGCCTGTGCATTTTTATTTGTTATATTTTTTGAAATGTTTGTTAGATATATCTGGTTTTAGAAAGGTCTATGATGTTTGGCCCTTACACATATCACACATGTCCAAACACTCATACTTGTATCTCTTGTTTACGGTACCCACCAAAGTAGTTTTTCGGTGTTTTTCTCTTTTTTTACAATTTCTTGTTTTTGTCGTGTTTATTTCGAATTTATTTGGGCAAAGAATGTTGGCTTTGAATTGTAATGTTTGTCCAATTTATTTTGGCTTTGAAAATTGCATTTCCTTTGGCAGTTGTTTCTCAAACAAAATTATGGATTTTTTGTTTAAGAACCTCAATTTTTAAACCCACAGAGGACTAGAGGCGGCTAATGGAGGCAGCAGCGTGTGTGGAGAGGCTGAGGGGCCATGTGATAGGCATGCTGGTGGTCCTTGATCACATGGCAGGGATCCTGCATCATTAATTTTTTACATTTCTCAAAATTTTGTTACTTTTTCCCTAAATAAAAAAAAATGGTTCGTTTGAAGTCTCATTCCTTCTCTGGAAATATTATATTGTTTACCCTTACCTAAGTCGACTATTGCAGCAAGTTTTTAAAACTAATGTAACTTAGATTCAAGAAAGCTGAATTCTGTCAGCTGGCACATTCAACACCTAACAATACCAATATGTTTTTTTTGGGTTTGTTAGAACTATTTTTTTTTTGGGGGGGGTAAGGTAAATATTTAATGAAACCTGTTTAGGCTGAGAATCCAAAACATACTGATTCACCATAATACCTTGGTGTGCTTGTTTTGAGACACTAAGCATGGTAAAATACTGCCCAATTTAAAACATTAATGGATTAGCCCTTAATTAAGTCTCCAATTTGGGAACCACGTTACACTTGCATGTAATTTCGAATGGAAATGTTTGTAAGAATGTCAAAAAAATTTATTAAGTAAAAAATTAGAAACACAAAGTGATTAAGGACAAACAATACACACAGTGAAAGCACTCGTCAAAAAACAGCCTACACAAAAAATATACAAAAACAAAACAATCAAGAACTGTTTGACGAAGTAGCATGCCAACATGATTCCACAAATGAGTTGATGACAATTTTGGGCCCGAAGTTAAATCCAATGTGTCCACATGAAGTAATTTTTTAAGAACAGGTAGTAGTCATGGTTTTCCAGATAAATATTATGGAATAAAACACACAAACAAAACAAAAATTAAAATTGTTAATTACATTATTACATGTCTACATTGTGTCATCTCACTTCATTTTGGACAATAATTACCTGAAAAAACGGGCCACAACATCATCACGTATGGCCCCCCACATACAGACCTCCGACCAACCTCGGGGGGACCTTCCTCAGGCAAGGCATCCTCTGGCTGCATTGGGACACCACTCCTTATGGTGATGTTGTGAAATATCCCACACAGGACCACAATTTTCGAAACCATATCCGGCAAATACATGAGCTCGCCACCAGAGCGGTGGAGGCATCTGAATCGGCCTTTTAAAAGGCCGATACAGTGCTCCACCACTTGCCTGGTGGCTGTAAGTGCGGAATTATACTCACTTTGTGGCCCTGGTGTGGGAGCCAAATAAGGAGTGAGCAGCCAGGGCGTGCAAGGGTAGCCACTGTCTCCTGTGAACAAGAAATTACAAAATCAGGATCACTGTGTATCAAGCTTTGCATTGCTTTCTTAAAAAGGTCTACAATTACCCAGAAGCCACGCATCACCAGCTTGTAGGTTGTTTAATTTATGCCAAATCCCTGATTGCCGGATGACGAATGAGTCATATGCACTCCCGGGTAATTTTGCATTCAGGGACAGGATCTGGAGGGAGGCATACCACCATTACATTCAGTGAGTGATAGTGTTTTCTGTTTCGAAAAATGGCCTCCAGCCGAGCTGGAGGCTGAAGTGGTATGTGAGTACCATCCACAACCCCTATGATGTGTGGGAAGCCAGCAATTTGGTAAAAATTGGCCTTCGCCACACTAAGGGAACCCATATCCAAAGGCATTTGATTAAAATGATGGAGGTGCTTGAAAAGGGCCTCCAACACTGCCCTCAGGATCCTTGAAAATGAGGATTGGGAGATTCCCACAACTATTCCCACCGTGGTTTGAAAGGATCCTGAGGCACAGAAATGTAACACTGCCATAAATTGCGTAAGTGGTGGTATTGCTGTAGGACTGTCAATTTGCCGCTCAAGATCACTCTCTATTAATGAGAGAGTGTCTATGATGATTTGGGGCGTAAGACGGTAGCGCCTTAACACCTCATCATCGGGCATTCCAAAAAGGGTGACACGTGTTCTATATGTCTGGGGCCGAGCACGTCTACGATGCCTACGCCTGGGATGAGATTGAGGTTGGTCGGCTTCCAGCAGCATGGCCACAATAATACGACCAACATCAACCTGAAATGGTAAGAATTGTAGTTAAGGTATGTTGCCCAAAAAATAAATAAAAAAAAATGCTTATCTTTACTATACAATCCAAAGATGCTTACATGCCGGGGTATTGTCATGATTTCAAAAAAATACATTTCAAAAGACCATAATAAGTTAAGATTTTGTGGTGGCCATTTTGTAATCTTGTTTTTGAAAATGCACAAAAATAAAGGGTTGAAACACACATTTTGAAAAATAGGAAACCGACAATGAGAGGACTTCCACAATTTGACAGAAACAAAAAAACCCAGAATTGGAACGCTAAATGTTTCGCATTTTTACCAGGGGAATCAAGCCTACAAAAGAGCGCTAAATGGTTCGCATTTTTACCAGGGGAATCAAGCCTACAAAAGTGCGCTAAATGGTTCACATTTTTACCAGGGGAATCAATCCTACAAAAGTGCGCTAAATGGTTCGCATTTTTCACATCCCAAAAAACACGGAAAAAATTTTTTAAGACCCCAAAATATGCAAAGACCAAGACATGAACATTTAACAAACAAGTTAAAATCAACACTTACCAATACACGAAAAAGAAGTCACAGAACAAAAACGTCTTTGGGGAACAGCCAAAATAAACCTACAAAAATAAAAAATAAATAAAATTAATATTTGGGCCAAACCAAAAAAAAGGAGAACCATATTTTACAAAAGGATGAGGGGAAAAAACTTACACAGAAAAACACCACAACTAAAAAAAACCATACCAAAAAATGCGAACGGAAAGTTAACCAAAAAAAAATGCCTCTAACACTATCCAAAAATCCGCCAAACACAACTCCCTCCAACAAACCACTCCGAACAACGTAAACTCCAACAAACAACAACCGCCACCTCGACTCAAGTCGCCAAAAGCCATAAATAGTGTTTCTTTTCCCGCTCAAATTAAGGACGCATCATAGGAACGCACAATCAATGATGCGGCCGAATAATAAGGATGCATGTATAAATACGTCACGGAAAAAAAAAACGGTCTGGTGTAGTTCTTGTTTTTGCTTAAAAAATGGCTACTGACCAGCCAAACAATGGCCAAGAGGTGGCCGGTAAGTATTTCTCACATTTCTAATCAAGGCTGATTTTGAAATAGAATATAGTGAAAGCTTGTCATCTAAATTCAAATTCATTTAATGTAAATAGGTGTTGAGGATGACATGGAAGAGGCTGCTGGGCCCAGTATTCCGGCCAAAGCTGCAAAAAAGAAAAGGCAGCCACAATTCACAAGAAAGGAGATGGAGGTTTTGGTTCAGAAGTGTGTGGACATCCTGCCACAGGCAGACAGGAATATGGGTGTAAGCCAGAAGTGGAGAATGTGGGAGGAGATAGCCAGTGCTGTCAATAGGGTGGGTGATTATGTCCGTCTAGCCCGGGATGTCAAACGCCGGTAAGTAAAAACTTAAATTAGAAAATAAAAACAGGGAAAAAAAATTCAGGAATAATGCCTACTTTTTCACCCACAGATGGCAAGACTTCAAATATCGCCTGAAGCAAAAACTGGCTGACAGGGCTAGGCATGCAAGGGGGACAGGTGGGGGTCCCACCCCTGTGTCATTGGAGCTGAATGATTTGGAAGCGCTGGCACAGGGGTGTGTGCAGGATGTGGAGGTGTTTGGCGTGTCCAACATGGATACGGACATGCCAGACTTTGCGGCTCCTCATGTTGTCCCAGGTAAATGTTGTGATGTAACCAACTCTGAAATGTTATTGTGACAATATGTAGATTCTAATGTGACTTTTTTCTCTTTTTTCACACAGAGACACAGGCGGATGAGTCTGCTCCAGAGGGGAGCCTTGGCCGCAGAATTTCTGCTGGCTCTGCAGGGGAGGAACCAGTACATCCGGCTGAGGACCCTGCAGAAGCCAGTCCAGGGCAATCTCCCTTGCAGGCAGTGTCCCTCCTCAGAGAACTCAATTTTAAATCGGATTACCATACGGAGATTCTGCAGAGGATGGACGCCAGTCTGCTACGGGTGGCTGAGGCCCTGGAGCAAAATGCTGCAGCCAACGTGACCATTGGTCAGGCCCTGGCTGAAAATACCAGGGCCAACATCCGAATAGCCAATGCCCTGGAGCAGCTCATTCGCCAGCACATGGTGGAGCTGACCTCCCTTCCTGCCGGAACATCAGGATCCTCCACCTCTGACACAACAACAGCCATTCCTCCAAATGTGCCTAGCCCTGTGCCTAGTCCAGAGGCCCCAACATCTGCCTCTGGACAGGCCAGCCAGAGGACATCTCGGACTCGGTCTGGCGCCCACCCTACCCCAGCCAAACGTGGAAAAAAACGATGACAGCACTGGCTACTTTTACCACACTCTTTCTGTGCTTGCCCCATATTCCTTTCGGGCCAAAACTTCCCTCTCCTTTCTTGTGAATTGTTTTTAATGTGTTTGTTTAAGTTGGCCAACACTGGTAATATGTTTTTCTGATTTTTTAACGTTATAATTGCCTAACACTGCCCAAAAAGTGTATTTGCAAAATAACCCCCAAAACTTGAAAAAATTGTCTCTGTAAATAAAAAATTGACAAATGATCTCCATTGTATTGTGACATTATTTAAAAATTGTTTGAGAGTTAATCCTGGCCCACAAGCCAAAAACGTCCTCCAAGTATAAAAAAAAATGTGTTTTTAAAAAAAGGGTTCTTTAAGGAACACTGTAAAATTAAAAAAAGGATGCAAAATCTCCTTTCCTAAGCAAAATGGTAAAATACACACAAACATGATGACATTATTGTTACAATAGCACAAAACCAAATTAAAAAAATAAAAACATTCAAACAAATGTACGCTAATTGATTATGTAATCCTGAAATTAGCAGCTGAGATTTTCACCTGTGTACGGTTTTGTGCTAACCCAAAAAACTCTTTTCAAAACACATTACAAGCTGGTTTGCAATTCAAAGTTGATTGTTTTTCTGACAATCCGTGATAAATCGATGAAACATCGAGGAGGCCCGGACTGGAGGACAAGGCCATCGCCATTGTGGTCGAGTAATCCACACCCCAAGCTGTGCGAGCAAGTTGAACGGAAAGAGGATCAGCCAGTGACGTATGACTTGGTACGAACACATTTGCCGTACGCATCTGAAACTTTATGTACGCCCCAAAAACGCCTCGCAACGCCTGCGTTTTTCCATCTCCATCCCCGTCAACGCCCAAAAACGGCCTTTTCTGTCAATCACATTTCACATGTCACTTCCTGTTCGCTATTTGACGAACGAGAGAAAAAAAGCTCGCAATATGCCGTACGCACATGCTCAGTGTAACACCGGCGCATGCGTGGTTTAACAACATCGGAACGCAACGAGCGTACTGATGCTAACGAACGGCTCTGAATGAGGGCCTTTGTTTGCTCCACAGAAGGCAAATGAAGTGTATCATTGGTGAGTCTGCGATGAAAGGCGGTCTGTTCAAAAACTCCACCATCTCTCACTCGCCCATTCTTACCAATATCCAGATACAGAAATTGATAATTAGCATCTACAATAGCCATTAAAATCACACTAAAAAAACCTTTATAATTAAAATAATAGGAACCAGAGTTGGCAGGTGGGATAATTCTGACATGTTTCCCATCTATCGCTCCTCCACAATTTGGGAAATTCCAAGGTTCTTCAAATTTCTGACCAATAGCCATCCAATCTTCTGGTGTAGATGGGAACTAGCAAAAAAAAAAAAAAATAGTTTAATTAAAATCCAAAAGTGAAAATTAACATTATTTAACATTTTAACTTTTTACCACTCTCACCACATTCAGATGGAGGATTCTGCAGGTTTACACCAAAGCAACATTGATGAACCAAGTACAAGCACTTACACAGGCAATCAAGATACAAACCCAACCATCCAACCTACGCAGACATCTCCAACTATTCCAAATGAACCAGCTAACACCAGCATCTCCAGTTCACAAGGTTACAGCAGCATCAGTTTCCAGAGAAGACTTCGGAAAAGAAATCATGATGGTGGACCAAGTGATCCTGTGGCGGAAAGTTTACTGGCCACCACAAAGAATTTAATGGCAACAACCATGGATGAGTATGATGCTATTGGAGTGAATGTAGCTGCAAAATTAAAGAAAATTGATCCAAGCTACAGGGAGGATGTTGAACGTCTGATTTATGAAATCCTGTTTATGGGACGGCGTGGGGAAGTGGGTCGTCACACTATCAGGGCCGCCATCAGGGGGGGACTGCCGATACTGGAGTCCCGGGCCCGAACACATGGGGGGCCTGCCCGGCACCTGCTACTGTCCGTTCACCTGCTAGCACCCCCTGACAGGCCCAATGGTAGTATGCTGCAGGCATGCAAGTGCCCACCGCTATTTCCCCGGCCGCCCCCCCCTGCGCAGTACAGTGAGTAAATGACTCCATGTGAGTCACTTCTCACCCAACCGCACCGCCATCGAGCTCCGCCTCCTGCATTGGCCTGCGTGGCCACTACCCTGCCTTCAGTAAAGTTTTTTTTTTTTACACTTAAGCAGGCGCGGCGGGACGTCATGACTTCACACCGCGCCGCTGAATGAGAGAGAATAGCAGCGGTGGGCGAATAGTGTGAGGAGCTGGCGTCCGGAGCATACAGGCTGACAGAAGAAGGAGCAAGATAGGTAAGTTAAATGTCTGTGTCCTTTGTCCCAGACCCGGCCAGGCCATTTTGTTGGAGTGTTTAGTCAATTTCAGACAGTGGAGACAGTTGATGGGACTGAGGGCCTGATTCAGAGCCGGACGCTCTGACAAGAGCGCTCGCTCTGAATCAGGGCCCACCTACCTCTTATTGGAGCGGCCTCCTGGCCGCTCGCATAGCTGTAGGTGACCACCCACAGCTTATGTGAGCGGCCAAAATGATGGTCGCGATGGTCAAGACCATCGTGACCATTGGGCTTGCGACGAGACCCTGTGGTAGGGTCTCGCTGCCACAAGCCCAGGAGTGCTTTCGGCTCTATCAGAACCAAAAGCACTCCCACTGACATCACTAGTGATGTCAGTGGGGCCGGCTCCAGATGGTAGGCGTTCCCATGGGAACGCCTCCGTCTGGGCATCCACGCCCCCGGCACGCCCACCAAAGGGGGTGTGTTGTCAATCAACATCAACACCACGCCCCCCTTGGTGCGAGACCCATAGCGACGGCTTGGCCATCGCTATTCGGGTCTCGCGCATGCGCATGACGGAGTGTGTCAGAATCAGGCTCAGGGCTTTATTCAGAGGCGGCCGTACGGTCTACGACCACACGGCTGCCTCGATGTTTGTCTAGTGCACATGCGCACGAGGGAGCCGGCTCCTTCGTGTGCATGCGTGAGACCCGCTACGACCATCAGCGCCGGTCGTAGTGGGTCTCTTTCCAAAGGGGGCGAGCTGTCGATGTTAATTGACAGCTCGCCCCGTTTGGAAGGCGGGCCAGGGGGTGGCAGTCCAAACGGAGGTGTTCCCATGGGAATGCCTGCCGTTTGGGGGAGGCCCCACTGACATCACTAGTGATGTCAGTGGAGAGCTTCCGGCTCTGACAGAGCCCGAAGCTCTCCGGGGCTTACGACAAGTGAGACCCTACCCTAGGGTCTCGTCGTAAGCCCTGATGGTCGCGATGGTCCTTGACCATCGCGACCATCACCCTAGCGGTCGTTAGAGCTGTGGGTGTTAACCCACAGCCTAACGACCGAAACAGAGGCGGCCGGTCAGGATGCAAGCGGCCGCCCAGTTTCTGAGCGACCGCTTGCATCCTCCGACCGCCTCTGAATGAGGGCCTCAGTCCTTGTGTTTAATGGAATTCTCCCCTCCCATGCTGCCCGGTATTACTGTAAGTCTCTGAATTGGGCCCTAATTGCACAGCATCAGACTGGACAGAGTACTTTAATAAAAGGTATAGGTGACCTCCTGCACATTATATCAAAATATAGTTGCTAATGACCAACATACAGGATACAGTAATTATTGGCAGATGTATAGTGGGGAAGGGGGGTGTAGAAGAGATGGGGGCCCTGCCTAGTTTGTCAGTCCCGGGCCCCATAATTTCTGATGGCAGCCCTGCACACTATCATATGTCCTGATCCATCAAGACACCAACACTAGCCTCCACCACAGTATTTTAACCCTCAGTTGGACGGACACAGCTTCCATGGTAACCATGTTTATAATCGATCATCTTCACTCGCATCGTATAGCCAAAGGCAGCAATATAGTGCTACCCCTTCCCCTTCAGAAAGTATTTCTCCTCAGCAATATGGCCATTATGCTGAATTATAATTTGGTTATCTTAATAATATTACATAACATTTTTTAGTTTTTAAAAGTTAAAATCACTATGTTCATTTTACAAATAACTATCCCAACGACCAACCCTTCCCCTCAAACCACAATTGTTTAGGTTTTTTTTTTAACATGTATCCCATTAAAAAGTCTAAAATTAAACATTGTTATTTGTAAAATGTGGTTGGTGTTTGGACCACTATTTTTGAAAGGTTAATAAAATTTAAAAAGTGGTGTGAAAAAAACATCTATAAATAAAGTAAAATTGATGATTACAAATGACTTTACTCATTTTTGAAAACTATATTACCTTAAAATATTCCCCTTTAAGAACTTTGATTATTGCCAGACAGGTCTCAGGTATAATACGACCCAACAATTGTGCCGAAATTACAGTTGTAAATTTCAAATCTTCCAAAGATCTACCAGTTGCCAAGAAGCGCAACGTTGCCACTAGTCTTTGCTCCACGGGAATGGCTTTTTGACATAGTGTATCTTGTTTTTTTATTAATGGTGTAACAAGATGCAGCAACTCCATGAAACTTTGCTCATTCATACGTAAGTAGTTACGATAATCATCAGGATTATTTTCACGTATTTCATGTAGTAGAGACATGTGAGAGAAATGTTCTCTTCTAAGTAGCCATTCCTTCGTCCAGCAACTCAGTTTTTTCGGAATCTTCTTGCACTTCAAGCTTTTATAACGACAAATACAAGCGGCAGCAATGAGAGCAATTGCTTGATTGTGACGTTTATCCATCTGATAAAAAAACACAGTAAAAAATAATTTAATTAAAGGTGAAAAATACAATACTCCTACCCTCAACCCACCACTGACATAAGTGTCTAAATCTTGTGGGTATTATCCTCATGGACATGACATGTACAGTGTGAAATAATAGCTTCAAAATGCAGTAGGGCGAATTATGATAAGTATATGTCCTGCCAACGTGGTATGGTGGTAGTTACCGGCACTTGGGGTTCTATTGCTTGTGGAGGAGAACAGGTAACCTAACAATGGCGGCCTAGATGGATGTTATACTGTGAGGTACCACTACTGTATTTCTAATTTGTTACTTCTCAATTTTTTATTTTCTATTTTTTTTTTTTTAGGGTGTCCCGATTTTTTTTTTTTTTATAACATTTCGTTTTAAGGGGACATTACCAAAAGTACAGGCTATTTGTTATAAGCCTACACCCCCAAACCCCTATTCTGCATTTTTTTCACTTGCTATAGTGATTTGTAAAAATTATACCTGTTTTTTTTAAAAATGACCATTGACCCCATTTAAGGAAGAAAACTGGAATTCATGGGAAATATGCCTGGGACCCCCCTAAAGATGTCCAGACATGGGGATCACTATGCCTAGCCCCGTTTTTGTCTGCAAAAGAAAGTTGGGTTTTTAAATTTGCCAGGTGTTTTTTCCAGCAGCATCTATTAGAAACCCCGACTTCCTTCAGTAGTTAAAAATGGGGGTACCCATAGTGATCCCCCATGTCTACACATCTTTAGGGGGGTCCCTAGAATATTTCCCGAAAATTCCCGTTGTTGTTGAACCTGTAAAAAAAATAAAAATAAAATTTAGAACAAAAATGACATAAGGGCCCCCCACCTCCAAAAGCCAAACCAGCCCCAGGCTTGCCAGCCAGTGGTGGTTTCTAAAAATACGGGGAACAAAATGTGTAGGCTTCCACCGTATTTTATAAACCAACACCAGGCTGCAGGGACTAGTACTGGTTTTAAATATAGGGGGCAAAAAATGACGTGGGGTTCCCCCTATATTTAAGACCAGCACCAGACCCAACCGACCGGGGTGTAATGCCACAGCCCAGAGACCCAATCACCGGGGCTCCAGGTCCAAAGCATTACACCCCAAGTCGGTCTGCGCAAGCCGGTGATCTCGGGGGAGTCTGTAGCCCCCCAAAAAAGGGTCCCCCCTCTCCCGAGCACCACAGGCTTACGCTGAAGCCTGGGGCTCATCCCCATACCCCTGGAGCGGTGGTTATGGGGGTAATAGGGGGGCCAAATAATGTAACACTATTGTATTTTACAGTGGAACTACAAGTGCCAGCATGGCTGCCATTTTGCACTTGTGGAACTACAAGTGCCAGCAGACATGTGGCACCTGTAATTTCATTATAAAATAAATAGTTAAAAAAAGACAAAACACACACACCGTGACAGTATAACTTTATTACACACACCTACCCATTCACACATACTTACCTATACCAGATGTTCGGTCCCCTTCTCCACGAAGAATATCCAAAAAACATGGCCGTGCAAAGAAAAATTTCATACTCACCTACATCCAGCGCTGGTCTCTGCAGTAATCCATGGCAGTTTAAAAACAAAAAAAACAGTTACCCGATCCACGCAACACAGCTATCTGTATATGTAGATAGCTACCGAATGGCAGCTATCGTCACTTCACGGAGCTGGCAGTCCCGAGAGCCAATCAGCGGCCACTCTGACTGTAGAGCCGCCGCTGATTGGCTCTGGCTACTGACAGTTCCCACGTGGGCTGACTTGGGGTAAATACGTTGGCCTGTGAAATTTGAGGTACCTGAAAATGGGTGCTAGCATCTTTTAATGTTTGTAACGTGATGTTTTAATAAAAGTTTAAAGCCACCCCCATAAAAGCAACCCCAACAACACTTGACCCCTTCTTAGTGCACCCCCAGAAGCTTTTTTTCACTAGTTTGGAATGGAACCACTAGAGAGAGGGGGCTGGCATTGAGTCTGCACACAGGCCTCCACCTCTCCTAAAACGTCCCTGGTTTTATGAAATATTAAATACTGAACTTACATTGTGTGTGTGGTCATAAATAAGGTAAGTAAAATTATGTGTTGTATTTGTGACATTACTAGTCTCTGGCTTGCCCTTACACAATACATTTTAAAAGGCTTTCTAGCACTTGTAGTGCCTACACTTTTAACATTGGAGTCCATTATCTCGGAGGAGGGAGGAAACACCTTAATCTTAGGTTAAATTTAATGTTCTCTGATTGGAAAATGACACGTCAGCAGCATGCTGACTCTCACCTTGTCCACGTCTGCAGAGCACTTCTTCTGTAGTCATTTGGAGTCTGTTCACGCCTCTATGTCTGAACGAGCGAACAAAAATTGCGGTCGTTTTTTTGGAAACTACGCCCCCTGGCCGCTCGCATCCTACGTCATGTCCGCTATTTATTAGATTAATCGAGTACATCGACCAGCGTATGAACTGCTCGCTATTCTTGTGGTTGGTTTTTCCTACCGCAATCTTGCGAGCAGTTCTGACTATAAAATAACCCAGTGACGTGGTCAATGACGCTGCTGTATTAATTATGCACACCCATAAAACGCCCGTTTTGACCTTTAAGCACACCTGCGTTCTGATCTCCACTCCCCGTTTTCAAGCACCTTCCCCTGTTACCACCCACATACGCCTCCTCCTGTCACTCAAAATAGCAGGCATTCGCTATTTAGTGAACAAACAATTTTCGGCCGCACTGACTGGTTCGCGCATGCATATTACGATCCGTACGCATGCGCAATTGGGCAAACATCGCTCGGAACGAACGAGCGGCCCTGAATCAGGCCCAGAGAACGGATAGAGGGGACATGATAGAAACATTCAAATATATAAAGGGTTTAACTAGGGGTGAGCGGGTTCGGATTTCTGAAATCCGAACCCCCCCGAGCCCCCCGATCCGAGGCCGATCCGAGTCAGGCTCGACTTTTCCCGCCTGACTCGGATCTGAAATCGAGGCAAAACGTCATCAACCCGCCTTCCGGGTCTCGCGGGTTTAGGATCCTATATAAGGTACCCGCGTCGGCGCCATTTTCTCACTCGGCTGTGGACAGTGAAGAGGGAGGGTGGGAGTTAGGGCTGGCTGGGCTGTGTAGTGTAGTGTAGTGTAGTGCAGAGTAGTGTTGTGCTGTGCTGTGCTGCGCTGTGCTGCTGTTGTCCACTACTTCAAAGTCCATAGGGGCTGGCTGTGTTGTGCTGTGCTGCTGTTGTTAATAGGGGCTGTGTCCACTACTTCAAAGTCCATAGGGGCTGGCTGGACTGTGTTGTGCAGTCAGTTCTCCATAGGGGCTGTGTCCACTCCAAAGTCCTGTGCAGTGTCCCAGTCCTAAAGGGGTGCTGTAGTGTTGTCCAGGGGGTGCTCTGTCCATCAGGGGTGCTCCCCCCAAGTGCTAAAAAAATAATATTTTTTGTGTGTTTGTGAATTGTGTGCGCAGTAGCCGCACGTGCATCAACAAAGTAGTGCCAAGCGTGCGCCTGTGTCATAAGTAAAGGGCCAGCTGGCTTGACCGTTAAAGGGTGCTGTAACCCCCAAAGTACACTCCAGTCCAAACCAAAAAAAAAATTATTTTCTGTGTTTGTGAATTGTGTGCGCAGTAGCCGCACGTGCATCAACAAAGTAGTGCCAAGCGTGCGCCTGTGTCATAAGTAAAGGGCCGGTTGGCTTGACGGTTAAAGGGTACTGTAACCCCCAAAGTACACTCCAAACCAAATAACAAAATATTTTTTCTGTGTTTGTGAATTGTGTGCGCAGTAGCCGCACGTGCATCAACAAAGTAGTGCCAAGCGTGCGCCTGTGTCATAAGCAAAGGGCCGGCTGGCTTGACCGTTAAAGGGTGCTGTAACCCCCAAAGTACACTCCAAACCAAAAAAATATATATTTTCTGTGTTTGTGAATTGTGTGCGCTGTAGCCGCACGTGCATCAACAAAGGAGCAGCGCCAAGCGTGCGCCTGTGTCCCATAAGTAAAGAGCCGGCTGGCTCATTTCTTAAAGGCTGGTATAACCCACAAAGTGCACTACTCTCCAGCAAAAATAAAAAAATATTTTCTGTGCTTAGCCGCACGTATATATCAAATCGATATAACATAAATGGAGGACCAAACTTTCTCCGATAAAAATAAAATAGAGAAAGATCAAGAACCACTTCCTCCTAGTGCTGAAGCTGCTGCCACTAGTCATGACATAGACGATAACATGCCATCAACGTCGTCTGCCAAGGCCGATGCCCAATGTCATAATAGAGGGCACATACAATCCCAAATGACAAAGTTCAGGAAAATGACCTTGAAAAAAACATTTAAATCAGCTGAAGAGAAACGTAAACTTGCCAATATGCCATTTATGACACGGAGTGGCAAGGAACGGCTAAGGTCGATCCCTAGTATGTTCATGACTAGTGGTTCAGCTTCACATGACGATGGAAGCCCTCCTCCCACTAAAAAAATCAAAAGAGTTAAGCTGGCAAAAGCACAGCGAAGAACTGTGCTTTCTAAGAAGATATCACAAATCCCCAAGGAGAGTCCAAGTGTGGTGGTGGTTGCGATGCCTGACCTTCCCAGCACTGGACAGGAAGAGGTGGCTCTTTCCACCATTTGCACGCCCCCTGCAAGTGCTGAAAGGAGCACCCACAGTCCACTTGCTGATATGCAAATTGAAGATGTCACTGTTGAAGTACAACAGGATGAGGATACTGGTGTAGCTGGCGCTGGTGAGGAAGTTGGCGAGGAGGATTCTGATGGTGATGTGGTTTGTTTAAATCAGGCTCCGGGGGAGACAGTTGTTGTCCGTGGGATAAAAAAGCCCATCACGGTCATGCCTGGGCAGAAGACCAAACATTCCACCTCTTTGGTCTGGCAATATTTCTATCCAAATCCGGACAACAACTGTCTTGCCATATGTACCATATGTAATGGTGAAATAAGTAGGGGTAGGGAAGTCAACCACCTAGGAACTTCCTCCCTTATACGGTACCTGCAGCGCGTTCATAAAAAGTTACTGTCAAGTTCAGAAACTTTGGCTAAGACCGTAAGCAGTCCAGGGACACCTAAATCCTGTTGTCCAGTTGTATCCAAGCGCCTGCAAACCACACCGTCAACTCCCTCCTCGTCAATTTCCTCCTTAGTCAGGATCGGAAGTAGTCCTGCAGGCCATGTCACTGGCATGACTGACTCTCCTATCCGGGATTCCTCCGGAGGATCATGCATTGCTACGCCTACTGCTGCCGCTGCTGCTGTTGCTGCTGCTGGGAGTCATTCATCATCCCAGAGAGGAAGTAGGAACACCACTACTTTTACTAAACAATTGACCCTCCAACAGTCCTTAGCGAGGAGGATGAAGTACGACAGCAGTCATCCTGAAGCAAAACGTATAACTGAGGCCATGACTGCTATGTTGGTATTAGACGTGCGTCCGGTATCCGCCATTAGTGCAGTGGGATTTAGACAATTGATGGAGGTAGTGTGTCCCCGGTTCCAAATCCCGTCTAGATTCCACCTGCATCCTCAAAGCAGCAGCGACAAGCGTGCGTCTGTCTGTTAAAGGATGGTGTAACCCTCAAAGCGCTCCACAAACAATAAAAATATTCTTCTTCTTTTTTCTGTCTTTGTGAATTGTGTGGGCTGTAGCCGCACTTGCATCCTCAAAGCAGCAGCGACAAGCGTGCGTCTGTTTGTTAAAGGGTGGTGTAACCCTCAAAGTGCGCTCCACAAACAATAAAAATATTCTTCTTTTTTTTCTGTCTTTGTGAAATGTGTGGGCTGTAGCCACACCTGCATCCTTAAAGCAGCAGCGACAAGCGTGCGTCTGTCTGTTAAAGGGTGGTGACACCCTCAAAGTGTGCTACACAAACAATAAAAATATTGTTCTTTTTTTTTCTGTCTTTGTGAATTGTGTGGGCTGTAGCCGCACTTGCATCCTCAAAGCAGCAGCGACAACCGTGCGTTTGTCTGTTAAAGGGTGGTGACACCCTCAAAGTGTGCTACACAAACAATAAAAATACTCTTTTTTTTTCTGTCTTTGTGAATTGTGTGGGCTGTAGCCGCACTTGCATCCTCAAAGCAGCAGCAACAAGCGTGCGTCTGTCTGTTAAAGGGTGGTGTAACCCTCAAAGTGTGCTCCACAAACAATAAAAATATTCTTCTTTTTTTTTCTGTCTTTGTGAATTGTGTGGGCTGTAGCCGCACTTGCATCCTCAAAGCAGCAGCGACAAGCGTGCGTCTGTCTGTTAAAGGATTACATCGGTGACAGCATCCAAGTAGGCATGTCAGACAGTCCGTACCTGTACTGGCAGGAAAAAGAAGCAATTTGGAGGTCCCTGTACAAACTGGCTCTATTTTACCTGAGTTGCCCCCCCTCCAGTGTGTACTCCGAAAGAGTGTTTAGTGCAGCCGGGAACCTTGTCAGCGAAAGGCGTAGGAGGTTGCTTCCACAAAATGTTGAGAAGATGATGTTCATAAATTGAATTATCAACTCTTCCAGGGAGACCAGCCTCCAGAACGTACAGAGGGACCTGTGGTTGTGGATTCCAGCGGGGACGAATTAATACTCTGTGAGGATGAGGATGTACACAACACTGAAGAGGGTGAGGAATCAGTGGATGAGGAGGATGAGGACGACATCTTGCCTCCGTAGAGCCAGTTTGTGCAGGGACAGATTAATTGCCAGCTTGTTTTGTGGGGGCCCAAACGAACCAATCATTTCAGCCACAGTCGTGTGGCAGACCCTGGCGCTGAAATGTTTGGTTTGTTAAAGTGTGCATGTCCTGTTTATACAACATAATGGTGGGTGGGAGGGCCCAAGGACAATTCCATCTTGCACCTCTTTTTTTTCTTTGCATTATGTATAGTTTGGGGCCTAGTTTTTCAAACTGCCATCCTGTCTGCCACTGCAGTGTCACTCCTAGATGGGCCACATGTTTGTGCCGCCCACTCGTATCTCTTAGCATAGTCATCCAGCTACCTCGGTGCAACCTTTTGGACATAAAAACACTATTGTGAGGTGTGAGGTGTTCTGAATAGACTGGAAATGAGTGGAAATTAAGGTTATTGAGGTTAATAATAGCATAGGAGCAGAAAAACCCACAAATTCTGTGATTTTAGCTGTTTTTATGCTTTTTTTCAAAAAAATACAGATCCAAAACACAAGACCCAGAACCCAAAACACGGAAGGGTGGTTTTGGCAAAACCAATCCAGATCCAAAACACGAAGAAAGATCCAGATCCAAAACCAAAACACAAAACACGAAAAGTGGCCGGTGCACACCCCTAGTTTTAACAAGGTAAAGGAAGGAGACATTCTTCAAAGAAAGAGAAGTATTAGAACAAGAGGACATGTTCTAAAACTGGAGGGTGGTAGGTTCAGGGGAAATTTGAGGAAAAATTACTTCACAGAAAGGGTAGTGGAGGGGAATAGCCTCCCATCAGAGGTGGTAGAGGCTAAGACAGAAGAGCAATTTAAACATGCATGGGATAGACAGAATGATATCCTGCAGAAGAGGATTAATAAGGGTTGAGGTAATAATATGTTTAAAAATGGGGCAGACTAGATGGGCCAAGTGGTTCTTATCTGCCGTCAAATTCTATGTATCTATGTTTCTATGTTTTAGTGGATTGGCAAGATATAGTGAAAAAGACACTAATCTGAGAAAAAAAGCAGAAGCTCAGGGACCGAAATGACTGAGCCTTACCATGCATCCTGTGCAAATTTACACTGCCACAATTGCAAGAAAAGTGCAAATCATAAGACCCCAGTACACCACAACTCTGTTGGTATATTATGGTTGCAGTGCGAAAAAGACGTCATGTGGCCCAAAAAAAGAAGCAAAAGTGTCAAAGTATCAAATTGGATATCTATAGTGCTGTGTCACATACCTCTTTTGCACTAATGTCTCAGGCTTACCCCATATTTTGGAACATGGTTCAGATCTGGGACAGACCCTGTTCCCACTATGGCGACGACCTGGGCTGTTCCCGGGTCGGCTCTGTAAACACTGCACTCGGGTGCAGTGGAACATTTATTTCTAGTGCTTGGAAATTACATAATCTCTAAGTGCAGAGAAACCATGAAGTCTCCATGCTATAAACAGGACTCGGGTTGGACGACTTGGGTTACCCATTTACACTGCAGGGTTACACTGGTCGTTCCCGTGTTAAAGCTTGGTTGGATTGCCGGGTCACTCAACCTGGGAATCCAACCCTTGCCCCTTTTACACCTAGCAGCAACCCCAGTTAACCCTGCACTAACTCAGGATTTTGCTGCTAGTTTGAAAGGGATATAAGTCTCACCAAACATCTTGCTCCACATGTTGCAGAACACTTGGTAAATGAGGATACATATGTACGTATCACATAAAAACAGCCTCAACATCCCCCTTGCTATCATGAATTAAATACAGTATAAACAAGGGTCAAACAAGTCATAGTTGAAAGCAGGGCCGGACTGGCCATCGGGCACTTCTAGGAAATGCCAGAAGGGCCGCTTTGACAAAGTGCTGGCGTGCCCGGTAGAACTACCTCCCGGGCGGCGCCATGCTCTGAAACCGTGGCTGCGTCATTGCTTAATAACGTCATGACGCAGGCGCGTCATGACGTTATGACGTGGCCAGCGGTCAAACTCCACCGAGGCAGCATCCACCCCCGGGCAGGTGAATTGGTCAGTCGGGTCCTGCGAGCCATCAATGTGCAGGGCTGCCTACAGTGCCTAGCAGCCCTGCTTCGGCAGCTACTATGTGTGGCCACGTAATGGCCGAATTTTAGGCAGGGCAGTCGTCCTGGGGCCTCTGGCTGGCTCCCACGTTGCGGCAGCATCACCCTTTTAACTTTATGAAATAATGCCGTGAGTAGGGGGCGTGGCTTTTGCCGCAAAGTGCCCGCCCCCTTTAGGAAAGCTGGTACCTAAGTGCTATTGAGAGAGTGTATAGTGCACACACACGCCTTTCCTACCTCTCAATCTCTCTCTCTTCCTCACTCCACTTCTCTCTCTCTCTGTCCCCTACTCCTGTCCCCCCTCCCTCTTCCTTTATTTTACTCTCTGTCTTTCTCCATCTCTCTCACTTCCCCCCCCTCTCTTACACTGTCTCCCTCCCTGTCCCTTTCTCCCTCTCTCTCTCTCTCTCTCTCTCCCCCATTTCCCTCTCTTAGGGGTCTATTTGATGTTAATAATCAAGGTCCGAACGGACCCTGATAATTAACGTTCTAATGCTACGCGAGAGCCGGAGCAATTCATCATTGCTCCAGCGTTGGGACAGCTGATCCAAAAATCAGCTGTCTCCCCAAAGTGTTTCACTGTTCCTTTCAGAGGAGACAAGTGCGCATGTGTGACCTATGGGTCACGCATGCGCACAAGAGCATATGGGGACATGGGCCATTCTGCAAGAGGAAGGTAAGCAGGAGATATCTGTTATATCTCCTGCTTTACCTTCTTGATGAATGGCCCAAAAACCTAATTTCTACAATTGCAGGTGAAAATGTTCATTTTCCTCTGCTTTTGTAAACATTAAGTGACGATGAAAAGGCCCCTATATATCTCACTCCCTGTCCCTCCCTCTTTCTCTCTCCCTCCCTCCACTTCTCTCTCTCTCTATTACTCTCTCCCCCCCCTTTCTCTCTGTCTCTGTCTCTTCCCTCTCTCTCCCTTCCCCCTGGCAATTTTATTGATGGGGCCCCCACAAGTCTTAATACAGCCCTGGGCCACATCATTACTTAGTGATGCGGCCTGGTATGTGATGCATGGCGGGGGCCGGGCCCAGGAATAATCTGGGAGGACTGGCTGGACGGCATTTTGACAGCTCCTGTGAGCTGCCAGCAGGATTGCCTGGTGGCACCATGCTGAGGACATGGTGGAGTAACTGGAGTGTCACGTGCGGCCGCAGTGATGTCATGACTCGGCCGGCCGATGGATGAAAAGCGTGGCAAGGGCGGGCGAGAAGCTGACTGGATGCCATCTTAGGACACCTCATGATCTGGTGACAGACATCATCTGCAGATGCCAGGGTATTACTGTGAGTGGCATAATGTGTTTTAAGGGGCATTATTGTGTGTGTCATAATGTATAAGGGGCATTACTGGGTAGCATAATGTATAGGGTGCACTACTACTGCATAGCATAATGTATAAGGGGCACTACTACTGTGTGGCATAATGTGAATGGGCTCTGGGTGGCATAACTGAATGGTCTCTACTGTGTGGTATAATGTGAATAAGGGACACTACCGTGTGACGTAACGTGAAAAAGGGTCACTGACATAACATGATAAAGGGACACTACTGTGTGACGTAACATGAAAAAGGGACACTATTGTGTGATGTAACATGAATAAGGGACACTACTGTGCAGTGTAGTGTGACGAAAGAACACTACCGTGTGGTGTAATGTGACTAAAAGACACCACTGTGTGACATAACGTGACTATGGGGCACTACTGTGTGACGTAATGTGAATAAGGGACACTACTTTGCAGTGCAGTGTGGCGAAGGGACACTACCGTGTGGTGTAATGTGACTAAGGGACATTACTATATGACATAACATGACTATGGGGCACTACTATGTGACGCAACGTGATTGTTGACTCCCTGCTGCTTATTTTGAATGTTATGATCGCTAATGCAGCATATACTTGTTCTGTATTCTATTGTACTGTAAGTCACTGGTTTCTTGTTCACTTATTTGTTTATGTACTGTACTTTGTAAGGTGCTGCTAAACACTTATGGTGCCATAGAAATAGAGGATAATAATAATGTGACTAAGAGGCACTACTGTGTGGCATAAATTGATTTGGGGTACTATTATGTGCTTACGCATCTTCTCAGCGAGACCACACCTGGATTTTTTTGCACGTGCTCTCCCTGCTTCACCTGTGGTTTGCAGCACAAATGCTCTTTTGTCAAAATTTGTAGCTATAGCTCTGTTTTGGTGTGCACAGATGTGTCTTCTGCGTTCAGCACCCCTGCCCTAAATAATTTCTGCAGTGACCACTATCTAATCCTGTACAACTGCTAAGCTAGGGATTGGTCATTTGGGAAATTGCGTTCCCTTTTCTTTGCATGTGACTTACACCAGTAATGTCTGACTATGGCACATGTTTGAATGCCCTGCAGGATGAGCTCTGTTGTAGGTATTACATTTTTAATACAGAGAATGATGTGTACTTGTACAGTATGTTGTTCTAATGTCAATTATATTTGTAAGAGAATAGACTAAGAAGTGGGAGGGGCCAGGAATAGTAAGGGGAGGAGTCTATGCCAGGAGCCAGATGCTGACACGAGGTGGGCCTGTGTGCTCTTTAGATGCCAGGGCCTATTTTTAGTCCCAGTCTGGCCCTGGTTGAAAGCAAAAGACACAAGGTGCAGTGGGTGTGAAAAGTTTGAACAAATAGGTACCTGTATTGCTCACTGAAACAAATCCAGATGCATTAGTGCTAAACAGGACATATATTTCCACTACGCTGCTCGTCCATAAACGTATTCCACTGACACATAAAAAGGAGGAGAGTGGCCCAGGGATATTGTAGTAGAGAGATAAAGATGTAAAAACAGTGAGAAGCAGAAACAGGTGCATCAGGATGTGATGAATCAGACCAGAGCTCTGTGTAATGGTGGTTACAGATACACACAACTCATTGATTGCTGGCACCTGCAGTGAGTAACTGATCAGCATCCAGCTCATTCATCATGGCCAAAGCTGTAAATTGTGCATATTAACAGGAACACGTACAACACTTATTACCACACACTGAACATGGTGCCTGTTTTAACCACTGCCTTGACAGAAGGATTTTTAGAACACTGTGTGACAATGTGTCAAGGCCTTACTAAAAGGTATGTTTGGTCCCCCTTTTTTTGGGTTGCCGTGCTGCCGCAGATTTTTTGTTTGTGAGTCACGTGACTGGTGTTGGCTATTCGACACATGGTAGAGTGATCACGTGATGTTTTTGACCCCAGTCACTGTGAACCAGCGTGACATCCAGTGACGATATAGGTTTTAAGCCAATAGGTGGCTCGTGTGTAACCGGATCCTCTATACTCCATGGGATTTGTAGTTTTTTAATAAAAAAGCGAGCGTGTGATACCACGCGGCCGGCGTCATAGGAGTATGCGCGGCATGTTGTGATGACGTCATCTATTAGGCCTACAAGCGGTCATGTGACTATTATGTCCAATGAATTACTTGGACACCATCTGTATGGTATATATACCAGGAGTGACTTATGGGAGATGTAGTCCTCTAATCAAGATGGCGGCCGCATGATTACACATGCTTCATTTTTCTGGTGAGTTATACTACATTTTCCTTTAGAATTTTTATCATTTTTATATTGCATATAAAAATCTTAATTGGAACTTTTGTTTATACAGACACTTAAGTTGATAAAGACACCGCAGAGCGTCGAAACGCATCCCAGTGTCTGTTTTTTACCTTGTGTGTTTCACTATACTTACCCAGCGTTATTCCCGGGATCCATCTTTCGCTGTAGGGCTGTGTGTTGCACATAGGGTATGTCTATCATGTGTTTTTAATATTTTCTCAATAAACCTATGGAATATTAGTTACTCTTTGTGACTGTCTGGTCCCATTATTATTTTTTTCTGGGCCCTGTGGACTCGATCCATGTGAGAAACCTGTGGATTTGTGATTGCGAAATAGGACCCTAAAAAGAAACTGCTACGTACCTGTATCCTACACTATTCATGTAAGCTTACATGTAAGCACCATTTGGTCTTATCACGGTGGGGGTGCATCTGAATGGACTGTTTGGATACTTTCTCAAGATCTACTTCTGTCCTGGGTTGGGACTAATATCACCTCTCCATCTGTTTCTGACACCTGAGGTGTACAACATTTATGACATTTACTGTATGACAAAAGAACGTTTTTTTTCTCTCTTTTTCAATTTTTTTTTCATATGGACTCATTGAAATACGTTTGGAATCTGTGAAAAAGGTTCATTATCCAGAACATCTCAATAGCGCGGATTTGTAAGGTCATTTTTTATATGTTTATAATATAGAGAACGATCAGTTGAGAGGAGAGCAGGAACCACATACTAGCGGTAAAGCTGCAGCCAGTGCCACCAGTCATGACGATACTAGTCCAAAAGCCAATGCCCAAGGGCATACAGGGCTTAAGTCAGGGCATCTAACATCAAGCAAGCAATGTTTTACAGTGTTAAAGAAAAAAAAATGAAAAGCTAAGTTAACTCCAGAGAAACAAAAAATAGGCAATATGCCATTTACTACATGAAGTGGCAAGGAAAGGATAAGACCCTGGCCTTTATTTATGACTGGTGGTTCTGCATCTTATGATGATGTAAGCCCTTCTCCCTGTAGAAGTGTCAAAAAAATTCAAATCGCTAAGGCACATGTACCAACTGTGTGCTCAAAAAAGTCACAGATCACCGAGAAGAGGATCCTCCTTCCACCATTTGTGTGCCCTCTGCAAATGAGGGGATGAGCAGCACAAGTCAACATGCTGATGTAGAAATCGAGGATGCATCTATTCAATTGCACCAGGATGAGGAGGATATTTCTGTAGTTGTTGCTAACAAGGATGATGAGGATGTTGATACCAAGGATGTTGTTCAGGCAATAGTTGTTGCCCATAGTAGAAACAAGCCTATTGCTGTCATGCCAGGGCAAAAGACAAGCCATCTGTAATGTTTGCCAAGCAAGAGTGAGTAGAGGTAAGGACCTTAACCATCTTAGAACCTCCTCCCTCTTATGTTACTTGCAGCACATTCATCAAATTGAAAAATGTTTTTCAAATTCAGAAACCTTGGCTAAAAATTTTTTAACAATCCGTCCAGTGTCACCTAGCTGCTGCCTTCTCTCTGTCAGATCCAAGCACATGCAATCTCCACCACCAACACCTACATCATCATCAACATCCTGAATCATGATTGGAAGTAGTCCTGCATCCAATTTCATAAGAATGACTAACTCCTCTCCTATCTGTGATTCCTTAGAAGGATCCTTGAGTGCTATGCCTGCTACTGCTGCTGTTGTAACTGGATCTTCATCCTAGAAGGAGACCAGGAAAAAGACTACTTTTAGTAGTTTAAAAAAACAATTGACTGTCAAACAATCCTTTGCAATGGTGAACAAGAATGATAGCAGACACCCAGTTGCACAGCGGATTACTGACGCTGTGAAGAATTATAGATGTTCTATGATTAGGTTTGTTCCATAATAATTTGTTGTTGAGCACTGGCCCATCACTGATCAATAAGATGCTAATGCCATGACCCACAATATTCTTTGAAGTTTCCAGGTCAGGAAACCTTTTTGTTAGAGTCTTGCCCAGGTAATGAAATTAACAGATACAGGCCAAGTTCCCACTAGCCTGTTAATGAAATTAGGAAATATAACACAGATTTGTCTATCTTAGAGCCTATCTGTGTTTCCTTTCAATTATGGTAACATTGTCACCAGGACATGTGGATTGCTCATCCCTTTGTGTTTGTGGCTATACGAAGCAAGCACCATAGGGGGTGTACAACAAAAGATTAACAGGCTGACATTCAGGTGTGATGAGATATATCAAATCAAACAAAGTCATATTTGGATGGTTTATGTGACAAAATTGATGTATCAGTGATAGCTGGAAGCTTGGAAAATTATATACATATAACTGGACTCAATATCCAGGTTGTGTGCGATTTCCAGATCACTGAGACATAGAGATTTGAAGATATGAGATATCTCAGGAATGCACTAGACAACCACATCATATTTACACTTTTATAACATATAAAATATGGACCAGTATGATGAACACCCCATATTGTAGGTAGTCCATCCACAGGAGAAGTTATTAGGTTTATTCTGTTATAAGTTTAAAGGTATTTAAACTTAGCTGGGAGGTTCTGACCTCCAATTATCTAATCCACCAATCCGAGCGGATGGGTACGACATCACCCCAGGTGTTAGGTTCTTCTGATAAAAAGGATTGAAGTCCAGTGTTCGGTGTTCAAACTGGGGGATCAATTTGTCGCATTGAAGTTTAACCTGCATTCCATCCCTCCTTGGCAGAACGCTGCATGTTTCTAACACTGCGTGTTTCTGTAAGACTACCTCTACCATTTTTATTTTATATTGCTGTATGTACCTTTGTAACCATTCTTTTCTCTGTAACATTCTTTTTTAAGCATTGTACTACCTTTTGTGTAAATACAGTATTCTTTATTAGTTTATTACATATATACTCCGAAACCCTAGTCTTTGAAGAGGTTATTAGTGACGCAACACATATTGTTAAGTACGGGAAGCAGAGGGTTGGTCTCAGCGAACTGTGTGGTCATCTGGGACGCTGAGTCTGTGCAATTGTGGAGAGGTTAAGCAACAGATTATCTGCATGGGAATCTTGTTGCTGAGCCTGTGCAATTATTGGGATAACAGAGGACCGGTGGCCTCTTTAAATTGTTTCCATCAGTGGTGGCAGTTTTGTAAGTACAGTATTTGTATTATGGTGCTCTATCTATCTATCTATCTATCTATCTATCTATCTATCTATATCAGAGGTGCACTCCCCACGTCAGGGATACTGGGTACGGGTCCCTGACAGACACTATAACAGCTATGCTGGTATTAGATGTGCATCCAGTATCCACCATTAATGCAGTGGGTTATAGACAGTTAATTGAGGTACTGTGTCCCCGCTACCATGTCCCTTCTAGATTCCACTTCTCTGTAATAGCAATTCCCAGTCTGTACAAGGACATTAAAAAAAAACGTATTAATGTCCTCCAAAATGCCGGTGTGCCCACTGTCCACTTAACCACAGATAAAGATTACATGACTGTGACAGCCCACTGGGTAGGTGTATTGCCTACAACAGTGCAAACAGCAGCAGCATCATCTAACAAATGCCAGCTCATTTAGAAGCAGGCTGCTCTGTGTATCACTGGTTTCACTAAGAGGCATACCGCTGAGAACCTCTTAGAAAAACTCAGGGAAATCATTGCAAAGTGGCTTACCCCACTTGGACTCTCCTCGGAATTTGTGATTTCTGACAATGCCTGCAATATTGTGCGAGCATTACATATGGGCAAATTCGAACACATCCCATGTTTTGCTCACACAATTCATTTGGTGGTGCAAAATTTTTTAAAAAATGACAGGGGTGTGCAGAAGATGCTCTCAATGGCCCGAAAGATTTTGGGACATTTTCGACATTCAGCAACTGCGTGTCGAAGATTACAGCACCAGCAAGTACTGTTGAATTTTCCCTGCCATCAGCTAAACCAAGAGGTAGTAACTAGGTGGAATTCTATCCTCTATATGCTTCAGAGGATGGGGCAGTAGCAAAAGGCCATCCAAGACTACACAATGGCCTATGACATAGGGAAAGGAGTGGGAATGCACCTTAGTCAAGTGCAGTGGAGAATAAGTCCTGTGTTGTGCAAGATTTTCAAACCCTTTGAATGTGACACGAATGAAGTTAGTTCAGACACTGCCAGCTTAAGTCAGGTTATTCCCCTAATCAGACTTTTGTAAAAGCAGCTGGAGAAACTGAAGGAGGAGCTGAAACGGAGTGATTCAGCTAAGTATGTCAGACTTGTAGATCAAGCCCTTCATTCGCTTCACCAGGATCCGGGAGTTGTCAAGCTCTTGAAATCAGATCACTATATTTTGGTGACCATGACAGATATATCTGCAGATCGCGTGATCTGCAGATGATGGTCATTCATACATACTGAACGGCCATTATCTGCTTGTGCCCTTGGATCCAGGTGGCTGGGGGCAGGACCCGGCGGCTGGTGGGTGGGTCAGAGATGTGTCCCGCCCCCTCCTCGTGGATGCTGCTGTGTGTGTATGGGCAGTCTGCAGACCACCCATACATACTTGCCTTTGGACAGATATGTCTGCAGACATATCTGTGTACTCTGTGTCAGTATTGTCAGTTTGTTTTTTCTTTTTTGCATTTGCTTTTTCACCAGCAGGGGTCACCAGATCTTTCAGAAATGTTCTGCAGTTCTGGTCCTGACCAGAGGTGCTGCTCTCTGGTGAATCATTGATTAATTGTATCATGAGTTACACCTGTCTGCCAGCCTTACAGGCTGCTTGCAACCAGCGTGAGTGCTGGTCATTGTTTGTTACCCTTGCATTTTGTTTGGTCTGTGTTCCAGTTCTGTCTGTCTAAATCTATGGAGTCTTCCTGTCTGCAAAACTAAGTTCTCTGTGTTCCCAGCCAATGGATGTTTCTTGAATTTTGCAAATCTGAACCACTATTTCAGTCACAATTTAGAAACCTGTATATACTGTCCATTATTCATGGAAGCTTTGTGTTTCCAGACTATGGATGTTTCTGGACTTTTAAAAATCTGAACCATATAAATTGTCAAGATTTTGGAACTCCTATCTACTGATTTGTCTGCCAGTTATTTCTCTGTATATTTCTGAGCTAGTATACCTGCTAACCAGCCACGGTAAGTTTGTTTCTGTTCCAGCATTATTCCTGTGTATCTTGCTTAGCCATTGTGTATTTCACATTCATCTGCATTACCTTTACATCATTTCCAACCCTTAATAAATATTTTTGTGTTTACTATTCTACTTCATGACCTTGTGATTCTGCAGTACCCCAGGGGTTTTTCATAACACTCTGAGTTTTCAGCACAGCCGGGAACCTTGTCAGTGATCAGCATAGGCAGTTACTTCCCCATAATGTGGAAAAGATGATGTTCATCCAAATGAATTACAAATTCCACGAGGAAGGCCTTTACTGGCAATTAAGTAAAAAAAATACAGAGGCGCCTGTAATGGTGGATTCCAGCAGGGAAGAATTAATATTGTGTAAAGCAGAGGATATACACACTGATGGGAATGATGATGATTATGATGACATCTGATCTTTCCTATGTTGTAAAGTCAGTTGTGTTTGGGATCATTGCCACCAATGCCCACTATGCATTGGCAGCTTGTTTTGTGGGGGGGTCCAAACAAACCAATCCTTTCAGCCACAAGTGGCAGTCCCTGTCGCTGAAGTGATTGGATTGTTAAACTGTGAATGTCCTGTTTCATATATACAACATAAGGGTGGGATGGAGGGCCCAAGGACAATTCCATCTTGCACCTCTTTTCTTTGCATTACGTGCTGTTTGGGGCATTGCTGCCTGACATTTTTAATTTTATGGTTTATGAATGTCCAGAAATTGTAATGGCCACAGACAGCATCTCCTGCATGCCCCTTTTATTTATTTTTTTTTAAATTCTGCACCACCAAATTGATGGGGTTGGCAAATATGAGCAGCAGCACAGAGCATCTTCCTGCCAGGATGTGTGCAATAAAGTGCACTGCAAATAATACAAAAATTTGTTGTGTATATTGGCTACATACAAATATATTTACATGGTATATACAGTGCGTAAAGCAGGCTGAGGTAACCTGAAGCATGCTACCTGTTGTTGACAAATAACTTCCAGTAGGCCCAGCAAACATCACAGATGCTGGGAGTTCTAATTCAGCCGGAGAACTACAGGTTGCTTTCCTCTGATGTAAACAGCAAGTCTTGGTCTCATTATCCCTAACAACCTTCCTGAGTACAAACTAGTAAATGTCTGTTTACGGTATGTTCTAGCGGCACCTCCACAAGCAAGGCCACCTCATTTTTTTGTAATTAGATCATGATATATAAAAAATTAAAAAACCTCCTCCATCTCAAAGATGTCTTTTAGGAAATGAAGAACTTGATCCTAGATTGATCTTCCCTCATAATTTTTTTAAAGAAACAAAACATTAAATTAAAAACGAATCAATCCTTCCATCCTTTCTCTGTCTTCAGTCCATAAACATATTCCAACTCCATCAGGCCTCTGACCTAGTTAAGGAAAACATTCTTGGTTTTTTCGAAGCTGAACTGCCACATGTTAGTGCCACCCACTTCTGTCACTTAGCTTGTTATAGAAGTAATAAATCTCTATGGCAGGGGTATTCAACATGCAGCCCTCCATCTACTGTGAGACTACACATCCCTGCATGGAATGGGTATGTAATGATGACTAATGGGATGCCTCCTGTCAGAATACTGACAGTGGCATCCTGATGGTTGGTATCCCAACAGGGGTCGGGTAAGTATACTTACCTTCCCCCTTCCCTCCCAACCCCCCACCCTTACCCTCCCTGTTGGTGCCTAAACCTAAGTCTCCCCCCTTCGTGCCTAACCATAATCCCCCCTAGGGGTGCCCAACCCTAACCCACCCACCTAGGAGTGTCTAACCATAACCTCCCCCCCAGAACCTAACCCTAACCCAGCTACGCTCCCTAAACCTAACCCTCCCCCTCCACAGCTAATGCTGAGGGCGCCCCGGACTTACCTTGTTCGGATTGTCATCCTTCAGTGTTCCAGCATTGGGATTAAGATAGGCGTCAGTATTTCGACACCTATCTTAAGTCCCTTGTCAACTACATCCCCCCTGCATGCCCTGACACAGATTTAGCATGCCGTAATAGCAAAACTGTGACAGGGCATGCTGAGAGATGCAGTTCCACAGCAGCTGTAGGGTCGCTTTTTGAATACCCCTGGCCTATGGCAACTGCAGAAGTTCCTCCTGAAATGATGCAGTGTTCCACTGATCGATGGTGGTAGATGTTGAAGCTCATTGCTTCACTTTGAAAGGTGCAATTAACTTATTTAGATTAGAGATGAGTGGGTTCGGATTTCAGAGATCCAAGCCCACCCGAATTTAGCAGATCCGAGTCGGATCCAAGCAGACTCGATTTTTCCCGCCTGACTCGGATCTCAAACCGATGCAAAACTATAGAGTCTGAAATCTTGCGATTTGCAAGCTTTCATCTCTATCATCAATGTAGTATATAAGGGACCACGTAATGGATGCCATTTCACTCTGGCTGTGGAGACTGAATGGGGAGGGTGGGTAATGTAGGTCTGGGAGAGGTGCTGGGCTGGTGCTCATCCATTCTGACTGGGCTGGTGCTGTCACTGTGCTGTCTGCTGGGTCCTGGGCTGGTGCAGAACTGCAGATACATCTGGGCTGGTGCTGTGTCCATCTGGGCCCAAGTTCTGGACTCAAAAAAAAAAATATATAGTCAAAAAAAAAAATCAATCAAAGGGTCTTATATTTTTGTGTATGTGCGTGCGTGTTAGGCTTAACCGCAGTACGGCACAAGATCCAGCCAGCAATGCAATTTGCAACCAAGTGCTGCCCGACTCAAGTCACGATCAATCTGTGCTCTGGGCCCAAGTTCTGGAGCATAAAAAAAATCTAAATCAATTGTCTTTTTTTTTATCTTTTACTGTCTGTGTATCCAGCCAGCAACGCAAGTTGCAACCTAGTGCTGCCCCATTCCTGTCATGATCAATCTGCTCTGGGCCCAAGTTCTGGAGCTGAAAAAAAAAAAATCAATTGTCTTTTTTTCTATTAATTGTCTGTGTGTCTGTGCATGTTAGGCTTAGCCGCACAAGATCTAGCAAGTCGGCAACACAAGCTAGTGCTGCCCGACTCCAGTAGTGATCAATCTGTGCTCTGGGCCCAAGTTCTGGAGCATAAATTTTTTTAAAATCAATTGTCTTTTTTTTGATCTTTTACTGTCTGTGTGTGTGCGTGTTAGGCTTACTGTACAAGATCCAGCCAGCAATGCAAGTTGCAACCTAGTGCTGCCCCACTCCAGTCGTGATCAATCACTGATCTGGGCCCAAGTTCTTGAGCATAAAAAAAATGTAAATCAATTGTCTATTTTTTGTCTAATATTTTTGTGTGTGTGTGCGATTGCACATGTGTGAATTTTGTAACCGCACATTGGCTACACTATTGGTGCTTGTGACACTGCTTCAAGACTGCAGAAAATATGGAGGGCTGTCACATGACAGGAGAGCAATGCCAAGAACCACATGTTGTAGCTGCCGCCAGCAGTGCAAGGCCGTCAACTTCCTCATCCTCTATGAAGGCCCATGCCCCAGGGCTTAAGTCATGCCATCTATATGGTAAAGCTACTTGTACTGAAGTTAAGAAAAAAATTGAAAGGAAATTTGGTAGTTGAAGGCACTGAGGAAGATGAGGATGTTGATGATGAAGATGTTGGTGATGAGGATGTTGATGCCAAGGATGTCCTTTGTGTAAGTAAGGCAACAGCTGTTGCCCATGGATTGAAAAAGCTAAAGCCCATTGTTGTCATGCCGGGACAAAAGACAAAAAAATCTACTTCTCACGTGTGGAATTATTTTAATCCCGATCCGAACAACAGTTGTCTAGCCATATGTGACCATTGCCATGCAAGAGTGAGTAGAGTGAGGGACCTAAATCACCTAGGAACCTCCTCCTTGTTACGTCACTTGGAGCACATTCATCAAATATCAAAGTGTACGTTGCCAAGTTCCAAAACTCAAAATGTAACAAGTCCAGTGTCACCTACCTGCTCCCTCTCTGTGAGATCCAAGCCCCTTCGATCTCCAACACCAACACCTGCATCATCAACATCCTCATTCGTCATCGGGAGTAGTCCTGCTGCATCCAATGTTGGTATTCGAAGCACGATTGACTGCTCTCCTATCCGTGATTCCTCAGAAGGATCCTTGATGACTACGCCTGTTGCTGCTGCTGTTGCTGTCAGTGGAACTTCATCCCAGAAGGGGACCAGGAGGAAGATTACTTGTAGCATATCCTACAAAAAACAATGAACTGTTAAACAATCGTTTGCAAGAGCAAACAAGTATGACAGCAATCACCCATTTACACAGCAGATTACTGATGCCATAACAGCTATGCTGGTATTAGATATGCATCCAGTATCCGCCATTACTGCAGTGGGCTTTCAACAGTTAATTAAGGTCTTGTGTCCTTGCTACCAGATCCCTTCTAGATTCCACTTCGCTAGAACAGCAATTCCAAGTCTGTACAAGGACATTAAAAAAAACGTATTAATGTCCTCAGAAATGCAGTTGTACCCGCTGTCCACTTGACCACTGATATGTGGACAAGTGGGACAAGGCAAACTAAGGATTACATGACTGTGACAGCCCACTGGGTAGGTGTATTGCCTACAACAGCAACAGCAACATCTACCAAAAGACAGCTGATACAGAGGCAGGCTACTCTGTTTATAACTGGTTTCACTATAAGGCATACTGCTGAGAACCTCTTAGAAAAACTCAAGGAAACGGCTTACCCCACAAGGAAATGGCTTACCCCACTTGGACTCTCCTCGGGATTTGTGATTTTGGACAATGCCACCAATATTGTGCGAGTATTACATCTGGGCGAATTCCAACACGTCCCATGTTTTGCTCACACAATTAATTTGGTGGCGCAACGTTTTTTAAAAACTGACATGATTGTACAGGAAATGCTCTTGGTGGCCCGCAAAATATTCAATCATTTTCATTTCCATGTCTAATGCACATTGGCAGCTTGTTTTATGGGGGTCGAAACAAACCACTCATTTCAGCCACAATTGGCAGTCCTTGTTGCTGAAATGATTGGTTTGTTAAACTGACCTGTTGCATATACAACATAAGGGTGGGTGGGAGGGCCCAAGGAATATTCCATCTTGCACCATTTTCCATTCCATTATGTGCTGATTGGGGCATTGCTGCCTGACATTTTAAATTAATGTTATGGTTGGTTTAGGAACCAATGATTTATTTGTAAATTAATTTATTATCAATTTTACAGCCAGGGGCTGCACAAATGAATTTATTTTTATTAATTATTCAACCAGGGACTGCACCCAATGAATTCTTTTTTACTTTTTTAATTAAATTATTAATTATTCAGCCCAGGGCTGCACCAATGAATTGTTTTTTAATTAATTTATTATCAATTTTACAGCCAGGGGCTGCACCTACTATCAACTGTCAATTCTTCAATCCTCAAGGGTATCCCAACCAACATTTTTGCACAGTCCTCAACTCTATTAATATATATATATATATATATATATATATATATATATATCAATCAGTCTTGAGCCAGCAAGCTGCATGCAACCTTTTGGGCCTAAACTAGATGAACAAATCAATATTGTGAGCTGTGAGGTGGTCAAAATTGACTGGAAATGAGTGGAAATAAATGTTATTGAGGTTATTAATACTGTAGGAACAAAAAAAGGCCCATTTTATGTGATTTTAGCTGTTTTTTTTATTTTTTAAGAAAAAGTACAGATCCAAAACCAAAACACGAAAACAAAACACGGAGGTGAGGTTTTGGCAAAACCAATCCAGATCCAAAACCAGGGGAGATCCAGATCCAAAACCAAAACCAAAACATGGGGGTCGGTGCACATCTCTAATTTAGATTCACATATTCTTCTTGCTGTAACTTCCTCAATTACACATTACTTCATATATATTCTGCTACAGATTTGGGAATAGAGTAAGAATGAGGCAATAACTGTGCACCTTGGTAAAACCATTTGGGTGTGTCCAAGCTGACATCTAAATTGCAGTGTAAAAATAAAGCTGTCCAGCTACATGCAAAAGCAGCCAGTATTTACCCTGCATGCAAAAAAAATAGAAAAATATATGTATTTGCACCCCATGCACTGCAACGTGGTTTGTCCAGGTATAGAGTTACTTGCTCTTTCTTGCTTTATTCCCAATCCCAACTCAGAATCAAGCCCTAAAATGTGGCCCATTTTATTTTTTCGAAATCTGCATAGCCAATATGGCTGACTTGTCTTCCTCACATCTTGCCTCTGTGATACAAGTCAGATGTTACCTTCTCATACTTCCCAACGTGAGCCATTGCATGAGGAATAAAATGCTTTGTTCCCTCTTAATTTATGATTGCCGTCACCTGTGTTGAACTAGTTAAACGATAAGAAAGGCGTTTCACCACAGGTGACTGCAATCATAAATTAAGAGTGAAGTCCAGGAACAGAGCATTTTGTCCCTACTGGAATGGGTCATGTTGGGAGGTATGCCTTCTTGTAGTGCATCAGCAGTTAGCAGGGATCAGCTCTTGGCCATTTCTCCTTTCACACCACATCAGAAAGGCAAGGATATTTCCCCCAAATGCATACATATGGGGGGGGGGAGATAATCAGACCAGACATATACAACAAGACCTTTTTAGTAAATATTTAAAGCTCAACCAGAAGTGTGAAGCTGGGGCACATTACTTAAGTGGTCAACTGGTATAGGATTTTGTGAATATGGCAAAAAAACAAAGATTTAAATAACAAATCTGTCATAATCACAAATATAATATACTTTAAGTTCGGTTGGCAGATTGTAGTAATGAATCTCTCAAATTTATATATATATATATATATATATATATATATATATATATATTATGATGCAAGCATATCTATCATGAATGGCTTGTTTTATGTCAAATAAACTATTTTGAATAGTATTTAACAATCAGCCTTTTGGCCTGTTTCTTTGGGTGTGTTCTTCTAGTGTGAGGTTTATTTATAGGAGCCCTATGGATCATTGTGTTCTACAATTAACCATCTTCTGGACTATAGGCATCAATTAATATCTAGTAAAGATTCGAAAAGGTCTTCGTAAGGACTTGTCTTCAGATCTACCACCAATTCTTTTTATAAGTGTAAACAAGTTATCATTACTCAGCATATGCAAAGTGCAATTTAAAATTGTATAATTTTAGCACCCTTTCTCTTTTTTCTTGTGTGTGTGTATAAATATATATATATATATATATATATATAAATATATATATATATATATATATATAATTAAAGATGGAATCCAAACATGCACGAACATCAGGAATCCCAGTAGATACGAGCGGCGGCTCGGATCTTTCCGCCTGAAACGTCATCCTCTCAGCATCGGATTCTCTCTGGTTTTGAATTCTATGTAAGGTGCCGTGGACAGGACTCTGCGCCATTTCATTGTTTATCACGCTGCTATATTCTGCTCTTAACTCTGCTGTATAGGCTGTGCTGTTATAGTTAGTTAATGTGTATAACTATATATAGGGTTGCTCACTGCTGTGCAGTATAGGCTGTGCTGCTTAGTAAATGTGCATATAGGGGGATCCATGCTGCTGTGCTGTACTCTGCTATATAGGCCAGACTCCAGACTCACAAGTCAAAAGTGGCTGTGCTGCTTAGTCAATGTGTAGTGTATAGGGATTGCACACTGCTGTATGCTGTGCTGTACTCTGCTGTATAGGCTGTGTCCAGTGTCCACATTCACAAGTGGCTGTGCTGCTTACTCAATATGTATAGGGGGTGCCCGCTGCTGTATGCTGTGCTGTACTCTGCTGTATTGGCTGTGCAGGTTCCAGACTCCACCAGTAAGACATTCACATGCATATATAAGCCCTGTGATTCCACTTAGTTTGAATAGAGCTGCACCTGCGACATCAAAAAATAAAAATTAAATAATTGTATTGTTTGTACTGTTTGGAGCAATTTATTTTGATCATGTGCATATATAAGCCCTGTGGCTCAAGTCCACGTAGGAATAGAGCAGCCCCATAAAAAAAACTAATAATTGTATTCTTTGTACTGTTTTGTGCGCTTTGCTCATGTACATAAATAAGCCATGTGGCTCCAGTATTCCAGGCAGGAATACAGCTGCGCCATCAACCAAATAAATTATTGTATTGTTTGAACTTTGTACAGTTTTGTGTGCTTTATTCACAGGCATATATAAGCCCTGTTTCTCCAGTCCACGCAGTAGGGCAGCGTAAGGCAGTTAATATCTGCTTGAGCCAGGTGAAAGCCCAGGGGTGTAGTACATAGTAGGGTACCTTTAAGAATTATTGTGGTAGTTAGTGACAGGCACTTAGAGTTAACCTATAGGGTTCTTGGGGGGTGTGTTTTTGTCAGTGGTCATGTGTCCCGCAGCGTCTCTGGGTCACGACGTGGGACACAGGCTATGAGTAAGCCACAGGGGATGGAGGCAGCTTCGGCTACCCCAGCACCCACCGGTAATGAGTAGTGGCAGTGGGCCCCAATGAGTAGTGGCAGTGGGCCCCATCTCAGTACCTGCTGCTGATAGACGCGGCCCTCTCAGCTGCTGCTTCTCTCCAGAGTGATAATATGGCAGAGGCCCAGGACATGGCTGTGGCAGGGTCAGCGGAGCCTCCGCTAACCTCTGCTGCTAGTAAGGGTGCAAGGGTGCAAGTTATGTGGACACGGCTGTTGTTGCCATTGCCCCCGGCCAGGGTCATCGTTGATCTGGGTGGGGGGAGGGGCTTAAGTGGCCAGCTAGCTGGGAGGTCAGCTGTAGTGAGGGGCCATGGCCCTCTCACTCTGCTTCTGCTGCCAGAAGAGGGTAGCCAGGTGGTGAGTGGTCATGTGTCCCGCAGTGCCTCCGGTTGGTGTTTTGGGACACGGGCTGCGAACAGGCAGGGGGGCTGGCATTGTTGGCGAATGCACCTGCCCCTCCTTTGGCACAACGTGTTAGGTGTGCATGTTTGCATCAATCATGCATTTTTCCCCGGCGGCTTATACTAGGTGCTATTACACCTGTAGCGCAGCAGGTCCCTTTGACTCCCATGGTCTCACCTAGCCCAAATCCGGCGGTGTCTTCTATGCTGATATCTCAATCACATTTGGGGACTCCTACCCTTTACTCGTTGGCAGCTACTAATGCTTTGGTGGCTTTGGCAGGTGCTTTAACACCATTATTGATGGCACAGTCATCTAATGCGACTGGGCCCCCAGTGTTTCCGCAGTCCTCTGCACAGTTGTAGGAGACTTTAACCCCTTTGACAGGACAGCATTTATGCACTTTAGGTGTGCAGGATTTTTCAGGTCCCTCCATTGTGCCGATAACTTCCACCCCTACGTCTTTAAATGTAGTAGTGGATTCTGTGCCTGATATCCCTCTTCCATCCTCTACAGGGGTGGCTGTTGGCGTGACATCTGGTGACCAGGTTGCTGGCGCAGTGGCTCAAGCGGGAAGTGATTTACCTGGTACTTTAAGTAAGTCTGCAAGCATAAAGAAACAAATGCATGTGCACACTCTAACCATGCTGAACCGCGTCTAGGTGACCTCTATCAGACAGGTCCCTAACACTCCTATGGAACAAATATAGGGCATGGGATCCCCCAGGCCAACCCAGCAGAACCGCCCCATGGCATCACACAAGTGTGAGATTTAAAGTGAGGGTTAAAGAATAATAAAGAAAGCCTATGTGTTAAGTCCTACATAAGTAGGAGGTTATAATAATAAAAAGTGTATAAAGTGCTACATATATAAAAAACAGACTAAAGAAGTGAAAAAGTGTACATTATGATGCCATGAAGCAGTCCAGCCACACAAGCCCAGAGAGCCCGCACCCCAATACCAGTCCCAAAACTGACACAGCATTTATATAATAGGTCTTACCCTCAGTGTGCCTCATTAGATGTGCAGTCTTGGAGTGCAAGGACTCCTTGCTATTTAAAAACACCCAGGAACATGTGGGAGGGGTGCTAATCAAGGTGGAAGGAGTCTCGTCCTTCCAGTGTACATACATACATACAGTACAAAATTCATAGGGGGAGGGGCCCTAGATTACACACCTCAGGGTGTGCAATCTAGGGCCCCTTCCCCTATGTACTTTAAGTAAGTCGACAGTAGGGGCAGCTCCAGCTAAAGCAGTTAGTTCTTCCTCCTCCACATCTTCTGACAATGTGTCCTCTCAACTGATGTTGCGGCTAGACGGACTGAGCGAGCGAGATGCAAATCCTGGTGCAGGTCGCGTAAGTCCAGTTCAGACTCATCTAGCAAATCAGAGGCTGATCCTCAGCATAAGGGTGGTTGGTGTTGTGCAATTTGACACGAAGGCCATATTGTGCGGCTTGCGCCAGTGTGTTTGGGAATGTAATATGTAGATATCTCGCACTTATGTCAAAACCCAAAAAACAATTTGCAGCTGCTAAACGGTTGGCTAACGGGGATGAATATGTTTTTTGCTTGCTATTTGAAAACTAGGCCGGCGGAACACCCTAATGTACTAAAATACCTGCACATGATTCATGGGATGTCCCGTCTCAATAAAGTGCCCATGTGGCGTATATATGACAAAGAATTCCAAAAGAAGCAATTGGGATTTGGGTGTAAGGATGTTGAGGTTTGGCTGGAAGTTACTCAGACATCATCGGGATCCGCTCCCTTGGCAGCGGCTCGTAAGGCTCCAATGAGCACTTGCTTCCCAATCGGGGGGAGGGGGCAGGGTCGCTGTTATGCTTTTAATGGGTCTTTCTGCAAGTTTGACACACGGTGTCACTTTTGGCATGTTTACTTTCATTGCGGAGGACCGCATCCAGCAAAATATAGTGCCAGGGCTAGTGAGGTAACCCCTTCTGGAACTGGAGGGGTTGGCACTAAGTAAGGCCCCATCCCCTATACGCATTGCAATCTTATTGAAATGGCTGGCCATGTACCCAGATTGAAGCGATGCAGAATTTTTGCGCATGGACTTCTTGGAAGGATTCCGTCTTCCTATTAGGTCAGGTATCATCTGGTACCTCTCGTAATTTGCAGTCTACGTTTGAGTTGCCTCAGGTTTTTTGAAAAAAACTTTTAAACAAGTTGAGTTAGGGCAGATGGCCGCCCTTTTACTTTTCCTCCTTTGGCGGAACTTGTTCTTTCTCCAGTCGGTGTGGTTCCGAAGAAGGCGCATGGTATATACATCACCACCACATTACATTGCTGTGAATCATGGCAGGGCCGCAACTAGGGGGGGGCTGAGGGGTCATGTGCACAGGGCGCCATCCTCCAGCAGCACCGGCCACACACTTCTCTGTGCCAGAGGTCTGCAGATAGAGACCTCCGGCAGTGGTACGTGCCGGACAGTGAATATCGGCGGAAGATCTCGCCCTCCCTCCTCTCATCGGAAGTTAGGGTAAGCGCTCAGGGGGGAGGAGGGAAGCGGAGAGGGAGTGAGGGGGCGGCAGTGCTGCACAGGGCGCACTGCCATCTAGCTACGGCGCTGATCATGGGCCCGATTCAGAACCACTCACTAGGATGCGTTCGCATGCAGCCAGCTGATTGTTTGCATTCTGTGCATGCATGCGCACCGGAAATGCGCGTGCGTGACCAGTGTAAGCGATCGGGAAGCGTACACTCGCGGCGCATAGACTGCCCGGCTGACTGAGTGACTGTAGAAGCCGTTTGTAGGTGGTGACAGGGGCTCGCCACTAGAAACGGGGAACTGCAAGTGTGAACGCAGGCATGCCTGAGCGTCTTAACGCCATTTCAGAGGCATGCATAATTAAGAGGCAGCGTCATAGTACACATTACTTGGTTGTATTTCACACTGAAGCACTCGCAGTGCTTGCAGCAGGGTAAGGTCAGCCACAAGTGCTGCGTTCCCTTCCGATGGTACTCAATGTACCGATGGTGGCATACACTTCCTGGGAGTTGACGTGCATAAATGGATATCTTAAGACAGACTGGTGGGCATCTGCATACACAATGCGATCGCACACTGAGCCTTGCTGGGCGTGCTTATGCCTTGCCGTGCCAAAATTTGCATACGCATCTATTGTGAAACCGGGTCTGAATCAGGCCCCTGGTTTATTCTTTCGGTAGCGCAGCTTTGCTTGCAAAGATAGATGTTGAGTCCAGGGGCGCCAAGAGGGGGGGGGAGTGGGTACAGATTTCCCGGGCTTCCAGAGGGGCCCGGCTAGGGTCCGGGCCTGGTGCCGCCCCCCCCTCCCTCACAGCAGCCCAGCACGCAGTACTTCATAGATAAATGTTTGCCTATGGGGTGTTCCACCTCCTGTTCTATTTTCAAGCGTTTCAGCATATTTCTCCATTGGTGCTTTTCAGCCGGTACTGGGAAGGTGGGCCTGGTTCACTACTTCCTCTGTAACAGCCCAGCAGAGTCTCCTC
Organism: Taudactylus pleione; assembly: GCA_031769625.1. NCBI lineage: Eukaryota > Metazoa > Chordata > Amphibia > Anura > Myobatrachidae > Taudactylus > Taudactylus pleione. Next base: position 1,559,358 of record JAUIMM010001601.1, read on the forward strand.
AGTGTGGGTGGTTGCTTTTTTTAGTACAGGCGTTGTTTGCAGTACTCGGTGTTCCCCTTGTGCTTTGACTGTTGCATCAGGGATGCAGGCTGAGAAGGTGACTTTGCGCCAAGCGCAATCTCATTGGGGCTTTTTAACTTTACTTGTAGAGTTTTCTGTTGCAAATTGGGATGGGCCACATCCGATAGCATTTGTAAAACCATGCTAAGCAGAGGTAGGGAGATTAACCATCTAGGAACCTCCTCCCTGTTACATAATTTGCAGCAAACTCATGAAAAACTTTAGAAACTGGTACTAAAAAAATAATAAGCAGTCCAGCGTCAGCTAGCTCCTTTCTCTCAACTAGATCCCAGCACCTGCCATCTCTACTGCCAACACCTTCATCCTCAATATCCACAGTAATGATCGGAGGTAGTCCTGCATCCAGGTTGTTAAGGCTAGGTGACTCCTCCCCTATCCAGGATTCCTCAGAACTAGGCCTGCTTCATCCCAGAAGGGGACCAAGAAGACTAGTATTTAAAAAAAACAACTGACTGTGAAACAATCCTTTGCAAGGGGAAGCAAGTATGACAGCTCTCTCACAGCAGATCATCACAGCTATGCTAGTATTAGATCTGCGTTCCATTAATGCAGTGTGTTTCACACAGTTAATTGAGGTCCTGTGTACCCTATATCAAATTCCATCTCGGTTCCATTTTAACCGAAAAGCCATTACTCGGCTGTACCATGACGTTAAAAAAACCTAATCATTGGCCTATAAAATACCAACGTACCCACTGTGCACCTAACCACAGATATGCGGATAAGGAGTAGTGGGCAAACTAAATACTACATGACTGTGACAGCCTACTGGGTGGGGTGAGTGATTCGTCTTTAGCAGCAGTATCTAACAAACAAACAATGCCAACTCATTTAAAGGCAGGCATTCTGTGTATCACCGGCTTCACTAAGAGGCATACTGCTGACAACATTTAGAAAAACTAAGGTATGTCATAGGAAAATGGCTTACCCCACTTGGACTCTCCTCTGGATTTGTGACTTCTGACAATGCCACCAATATTTTGAGAGCATTACAGCTAGGTGAATTCCAACATGTCCCATGTTTTGTTCACACAATCAACTTGGTGCTACAGGGTTTGTGGCCTGAAAAATTTGGGGGCATTTTCGGCATTCAGCCACAGCATCCAGGACATTGCAGTAGCTGCTAGAACAGTTGAATTTGCCCTGCCACCCACTGAAACAAAGGTGGAAACCAGGTGGAATTCCACCCTTCATATAATTCAGTGGGTTGGATGAACAGCTAAATCCATCCACAGCTATACAACAAGCCATGACATTGGGAGAGGAGAGAAAGTGTTCCTTAGTCCAATGCAGAGGAGAATGCATTCCATCTTGTGCAAGGTGCTCAAACCCTTTGAAGTAGCCACCTGTGAAGTGAGTTTGCACACTGCTAGCTTGAGTCAGTTGATTCCCCTAATTAGATTTTTGGAAAATCAGCTCAAGAAATTGAAGGAGGAGATTAAACAAAGCAATTCTGGTAAGTATGTCAGACTCAAGTCCTTTGTTCAAAATTTTCATTAAACTTTCTACGAATCAACCCTTCCTTTCCCTGCCTTCAATTACATACATACTCCATCCCCGTCAGGCCTCTTGATAAATGAAAAGAGAGAGAGAGAGAGAAAAAAGAAAAAACAAACACATCAATATCCGGGTGCCTTCCAATGGTCCCCTGATATAGCAACACAATATAGGCAGCACTCCAAGACTTCCTCCCTGTGAAAATATACAGTGTTTATTTGATCCACGTTTTGGGGTCTGATACCCCTTCATCAGGGCACATGAAGGGGTATCGGACCCCGAAACATTGATTGAATGAACACCGTATATTTTCACTGGGAGGAAGTCTTGGAGTGCCGCCTATATTGTGGTGATATAATATATATATATATTTATATATTTATATATATTATATAGGATTGGCAATCAGTATAAGCAGAATAAGAACAAGGATACATAAAAGTGAGCCACCTTTATGTAAGTGGGGATCGCGCTGTGCTGAGGACTATATATATGTGAGAGAACCCCAGTAATATATAAAGGACCCAAATTATGTTTGAAACCGTGCTAACTGCAAATAATAGGGCAAGTACCATGTGAAGTTCAGGTAACAGAAGGGGGGAAGGGGGGAATGGAATAATGGGGTGTGTAGCTGGGGGAATGGTCCTGAACAAGTCAGTGGTGTGGATAAATGGATGTAGAGGGAGGGTGTCCCACACCTGCTGCACTGCCTGTACTGGTGTTCAGAGTCAATGGGGACAGAACCTGGGGGAGGGGTAAATAGTCAATGTCCGCAAAGTCTTGGTGAGGCCTCACCTTGTCTTCTTCTTTTAGTCTCCATTTCTGGTCGCTTTTTCCGGCGGTCTTCGGCCACTCCGGCCGCTGTCGATGACCAGACCACTATTCAGCAGACCGCTGGCTGGGTCTCCGCAGTGTGCCAGTGTCGAAATCTCTTCCGGTCCCGCGATCTCGCTGGAAGGGAAAATAGACACGGACATGCGTAGGAGATCACCACACATCATTAACCTCCACTGTGCCCCCCCGCTTGCCACAAGTCTCCTCCCCGCGAGAGTTGAGTGCGCCGGAGTCCGTGTCTATTTTCCCTTCCGGCCCGCGAGATCTCGCGAGATTGCGGGACCAGATGAGATTTCGACACTGGCACACTGCGGAGACCCAGCCAGCGGTCTGCTGAATCGTGGAGTCTTAGTGGAACATAACCAAAATACCATCAATACACAAGCATGGGGGACACATTTTTTAGAGTTGGAAGCAGGCATCCTAGCCTGCAAGAAGATACAAATGTCACAAACAAAAAGGAAATTAAATGAGTTAGAAGGGGATGCAGAGGAGGGTCCAGCAAAACATCCCAAAAGCCAGGAACATCAAATAAGCCCAACAGTGCAAACATAAGAACAGGTATTTTCAATTTAAGTAGTATGAAACTTGAAAAGGAGCATATTACTCTGTTAGATAAAGGTCTCAAGTTTGCACCTACAACAGGTCTCAATAAATTTGAAACTTACTTGGACCTACACCGTTTCACCAGGAAATTAACACTGGCAAAATATTATAGCAAAAACCCCTGTCTACGTACAGATCCTCAACAGTCAAACAATAACTTTATACATACAGGTTTCAACCCACCATCCACCTTTTATCCATTACACCTAAAGGGATCGATGGTTGAAACATTTGAGAAATTGGTAATCAAAGATATCAATAAACTAAACACGAAACCTGCACCCACAAGTATGAATATCAGCAGGAAAGAAAGACAGGCGCTGAAGGACTTAAGCACCAATAATGATTTAGTCATAAAGCCAGCTGATAAGGGAGGAGGTCTAGTTCTATTAAACAAACAAGATTACATTTCAGAATGCACTAGACTAGTAAGCGACACCCAGACCTATATTAAACTGACTACAGACCCGACCAACCAATACCAAACAAAACTCCGTCATTTACTTCAAGAAGGTCGAGACTTAGGGATTTTGACAGACAAGGAGTACAAATATCTAGATAATCCTCACCCGGTAATTCCAGTCATATACTATTTACCCAAAATTCATAAAAACATCAATAACCCACCAGGACGTCCAATAATATCAGGTATAGATTCATTGACTAGTAACTTATCACAATACATAGATCATTTTCTGCAAATCCATGTTCAAAGTCAGAAATCCCACATCTGAGATACTACTGATATTTTAAGATCTTTGGAAAATTTCAAATGGTCTACAGATTATTGGCTCTGTACAAGTGACATTACATCTCTCTATACGGTCATAGACCACCAACAGGGTACGGATGCTATTAAATATTTTTTGGAACAAGACTGCGATATGGACCCCAAACAGGTTAATTTTTTAACTGCTTGCATACTTCTTATATTAAAACACAATTACTTCTGGTATGAGGATGCCTTTTACAGGCAAGACACCGGGACAGCAATGGGGACTTGGTTTGCCCCAAGTTATGCCAACCTATTTCTCAGTAGGTGGGAGGACCTTAACATCTGGTCAGGACATGAATTCAGGGCAAACCTGGTCCTCTGGCACCAGTACATAGACGATGTGCTTTTCATATGGCAGGGGGAAGAAACTGAGTTGAAACGCTTTCTCAAGTACATCAATCTCAACGATAGTAATTTATCATTTACGACCAATTACAGTAAGGCAGAGGTTAACTTTCTAGACATCACCCTATACATCGAACAAGAAAAAATTAGGACTAAAATTTATCAAAAGAAGGTAGACATAAATAGTTATATTCTCCCCACCAGTTCCACCACCCTAACTGGTTAGGCAATATACCCCTTGGTCAATTCAAACAGGTCAGGAGGAATTGCAGTAGCACATCTGACTACCGGATACAAGGGCAATTGATGAAACAACAGTTCATAGATAAAGGCTACAAACCAGAAACGGTTCAGGCAGCATTTGAACAAGTAGAAAGAGTAGAGAGAGAACCCCTTTTGACATATACAGCTAGAGGTACCACACAAAACAAGGCAAATACTTCATTTATCACTCAATATACAGACAACTTAATCAAATTATACAACGACACTGGCATATCCTCCTTGAGGATGAGATTTTGAATGATTTCCTGCCACCCCAACCAAAGCTGATTTTTAGAAGGGCACCCATTTTGAAACAAAAACTTGTATGGAATAATCTAAAGACCAATATGTTAACACAGAGGACACTTTTAGGTACAAAACTGACCACAGGTTTCTACCAATGTGGGACATGTCAAGCATGTAAATTAAACCCTATTTCCACCAAAAAAGGTGTTCTTTCAGTTCTAACCAAAACAAGAAAACATATAATCAAAGATCACCTCACATGCAACAGTATGGGAGTGATTTATCTCCTCACCTGCCATTGCAGGCAGCAGTATGTGGGGAGAACTAAGAGAAAACTGAAGGTGAGACTATCAGAACATATTAGGAATATCAGAAAAGGGCTGGAGACCCACAGTCTGTCCAAACACTTTAAGGATAAGCATAAACAGGATCCAACAGGCCTTAACTGTCTAGGTATTGTACAAGTACAAAAGAACTGGAGAGGGGGGAACTTTGACAGAAAGATAAATAAAGAGGAGCTCAAATAGAACTAGGAACCCTTGCCCCAAATGGATGAATTTAGAAAATGAAGAAAAGGCAGTCATTACAGGTTAATTGTGTCAACACGCAACACATATAAATTGTTACCCATTGCAACCTTTTTATTTACCCACCCATCATATATGACTTATAAGCTGTCCTAACACTTACCTGTTCATTTCCGTGGTCAGGTGTTGCAAACCAACAAGAACTTATGTAGTTCCAGTTTATTAATTCTTTATTACTGAATCTATCAGGAAGCTAACATTTACTAGCACTATATGAGAATTTTGACATCATGTTATACCTGGGTACATTAGTATACACAAACATTATGTAATAAAATCCTGATACTTATACCGTTAGTGTTGTCCTGACAAACCAGGCAACCAATCTGCCCCGTACAAGCAACATTTCTGATAACCTTTCTTGTCATTAGCACCATCTGCTTAGTTTCTACAACAACCACTTGCTACTTAGTGACATGGATTTGTTTGAGACAAGACTCATCAAATCACCATGGCAACTCCCTGACAGAGGTGACGTGGATAAGTCATCACAGATTCCCCGCCCACAAGACTATATAATCCCACTCCATGTTGGAGTTACTCATTACTCCTTGAGGAAGGCCATTTGAGAGCAGACACGTGTAGGAGATCACTACACATCATTAACCTCCACTGTGCCCCCCCGCTTGCCACAAGTCTCCTCCCCAAGAGAGTTGAGCGCGCAGGAGTCCGTGTCTATTTTCCCTTCCGGCCCGCGAGATTTCGCGAGATCGCGGGACCGGACGAGATTTCGACACCGGCACACTGCGGAGACCCAGCCAGCGGTCTGCTGAATCGTGGTCTGGATATCGGCAGCGGTCGGAGTGGCCGAAGACCGCCAGAAGAAGCGACCAGGAACGGAGACTAAAAGAAGAAGACAAGATGAGGACTCACCAAGACTTTGCGGACATTGACTATTTACCCCTCCCCAGGTTCTGTCCACATTGACTCTGAACACCAGTACAGGCAGTGCAGCGGGTGCATCCATTTATCCACATCACTGACTTGTTCAGGACCATTCCCCCAGCTACACACCCCATTACTCCTTTCCCCTTTCCCCCCTTCTGTTGCCTGCTCTTAAACCCATCTAGTTTATATTGCACATGTAATATTTGTACCCTCTAGGTCTACCCATTTAGTAATCATTAACAGTACATTTTCCAATTAAATTAGAGTTTATTTTACTTACACTGGTCTTTGGAATCATTAATTGTTCATATTTCAAGGGAGTGTCTTGAACTTCACATGGTACTTGCCCTATTGTTTGCAGTTAGCACGGTTTCAAACATAATTTATACATTACTGGGGTTCTCTCACATATATATAGTCCTCAGCAAAGCGCGATCCCCACTTACATAAAGGTGGCTCACTTTTATGTATCCTTGTTCTTATTGTGTTTGTAGATTTGGGGAATCTATATATAGGGATCAGCAGCACTAGTAACTACCCCATTATATTATTATTAGTGAGCACGGAGGCACGGATCCACGAGTTCCTTCTCTTTCTGCTCAGTATAAGCAGTCCAGCAACCGGGGTGCAACTTCCATAGACCTGGCTCTCTGCCAAGCCCCTGTAACAACAAAATAGAGTAGGCAGAACTGCACAGATTTAAACTTTGAAAAATATACTTGCTTAGCCCAAGCTTTTTGTGCAATGCTTTAGATGTTTATTCATCTTTCATCAAGGCATAAAATACAATGTGTGAATCTTACCTTTTTTTATAAAGAAACACCCACTTGAAAAAGCCACCAGGCAGACATCTCTTTACAAATGGTTAGCTTGAGCATGTCATGATTGGTGTCTCAGCGTTACCTGATTCAGGTGTTGAACTGGATTCAGTGGAGACCGGTTTGACTGGAACCATGGGTAATGTAAATAACTCTGTTTGCATAAGAATTGTATAGCAGTGAGAACTGCTTTTGGTGATAAATGACAGGAACAGGAAACTTGTAACGTTGGAATGGAACCAGTTGAAGACTTGGAGGAACCGGACCGGGACCGGCAGGAAGACTTGCTGAACTGGACAGGATATCAGTAGGTGACTTGGAGGAACCAGACTGGGACCGGCAGGAAGATTAGCTGAATAGACTGAAGGAAAGAGTCTTCCAATAATCGCTGAACCTGGAAAAGAAACTGTAGACTTGACACTTAAGTGAACTGGTACTGTATCTCTGGACAAGAGTAACGAGGTTTTTACTTAAAGGATTTGGAACTTGACTCTGGACTGGAATAATGTGGATCGGACTGAAGAACTTGGACTTGGACTCCGGACTGGAGTAACGTGGAATGAGCTTGAAGCTTGGAGTTGGCTCCGGACTGGAGCAATATGGAATGAACATGGAACTTGGAGTTGGCTTCGGACTGGAGCAATATGGAATGAACTTGGAACTTGGAGTTGGATCTGACTCCGGACTCGAGTAGAGTGAAATGGATAACTTGGAACTTGTATCTGACTCCGGACTGGAGTAGAGCGGAATGGGTAACTTGTAACTTGTAACTTGGAACTGACTCCGCACTGGAGTAGCATGGAATGGACTTGTAACTTGGAACTGACTCTGCACTGGAGTAGCGTGGAGTGAACTTGGAATATCACTCCGGACTGGAGTATCGTTCGCTGTGCTGGGAAGCACTGGTAACACACAGGGATCATAAGTCATGCAACTGCAATGGATATTATGCACTGGCCTGGGAACTAGTAGGATTTGTGGATGCTCCTGGTATATTCGGGTAGCAGGATTACTGATAGAACTAGTCTGGGAACCAGCAGGATTTCCGGACGCGCCAGATATAGCTATCGGACGGTTTGCCGAATGAATTGATCATGAAACAGCATGATTTCCAGATGCTCCAGGTATAGCAATCAGCAGGAGCCTGGAATACACTTGTACATGGACGAAGCACAAACAATACACCACGAGAAGTAACAAGATGTTCAGGCCCAGAATGCTATCAGAGGAGGATGTATATACCCTGGGTCTGGCAGGAATTGGTGGATATGATCAGGTGGTCTGGTAGTAGCACTCTGAGTGGTGGAAGGCACAAAATGCAGGGAGAACAATCATCTCTGCAGGACTGAGAGTCAAATCTACACCTGCGATTCCAATCAAGGCTAGCAGTGTTCAAAGACAGGAAAGGATCCAGGTGAATAATCAATGTGGAAACTAGAGCTCAGTGCAAATGCATACACAGAAGTGTTGCAGCCAGCATGATCAGGAGAGATCTCCCAGGCAAAGCACACATACAGATCCACGGACCGCCGACTGGGGTAAATCTCAAGGCAAAAGGAGAAAAACTAGCCAGTGTTGTGACAGAGCAATGATGTCACATGCCTCCCCGTGAGGACATGCACAGGGTGTACAACAGCAATGTGTATCCTGTCACCATGGATACCCACTAAATAACTATCACTAGTGGACAAAATGAACAAAAGGCTCACATCAGGGTCTCTACGGCTGTTAATAACTGGCTAACATGATACTAGAGATACCAGTATATTTTAGAATGTTGGAGGAATATGTGACCTCTACACAGTTAGGACTGTAGTGGGTATCAAACCCTTTAGCATAGTGCTGTGAGGCAGTAATGCTAACTATTACACTGTGTGTGCTTCCCAATTAACTTTCCTGACTTTTCCTTAGAACTGAACTTTTCCAGAGAAATAAACTCTGAGTAGACCTGGAAAGAAATGCGTAGGTGGAGTTTCCTACTAAAGACCTGCTTTGGACTCACCAAAAGTCACATACATCCATTACCTAAGCATTGTCGTCTAGTGATTTCTGATGCCATTTGAGTGTGGGATGTTAATCTTTTACTGGGGTTTTAATTGGTGCAACCCTCCCAAAATCTACCTCTTATTAGTACTTAGTTAACTTATTATGACCTAAACATATGGATAGAAAGGGATTTATCCACCCTAATTGATATTCTCTCTGCACATATTATTGTCTGCTTTTCTTAGTTTCAAACAACTTATGGTCTCCTTCTACTGACCACTATAAATACCTTCAAATTGCTTATTGGGTGTGGGAAATGTGTAAGCTGCCTAACACTTTCCATATGCCACTAGCCCTGCTTCTGAACCAGCTAACCACTGTTTCCTTTTAGGGGCAAACTATCTTTTGGTACATACTGTACAACCAGAGATTTCTGATAAATCTACTGTACAGCTGTGCTGGGAATATAATCTCAATCGCACCTTCACACCTCAGCAATGGGAACATACTTTACACAGTAATATTTATTTTTGCATCTCTACGTGCATGAACCATGTTGAAATTGCTCCATAGGCTATACCTTACGCTGGTCAAATTGCATAAAATGTGACCATCCTGCTCAAAATATTGCTGGTGTCATTGCTCTAGTCCCTTTTTCACCCATTCTCATGGTAAATGTTTGATTTATTGCGAAAGGCTCTTAATGTGGCCATGGCCCCAGATCCCACTTTCTATCCCCCTGCCTAAATGTTTATTTAGTGGGTTACGTTTGGCAGCTAGGGCTGTTTTAGCCCTACTCCATCTTCTTTACTTAAAGTCATCTTAAAAATTCAAACTCATTTCAAGATGGAAGCTTTTGAAATCCCTTGTCATACTTCACCTTCCTACAGATGGCGAAGAAGCTACTACTTTTAAGCACCTCCATGTTTCTACTATTTCTGATGCAAACCTAATTGTATCACCACAAAGAGACGCTTGATCTGGAGCCTGACGTTTGACTGTTTTATTCTTCTAGTTACCGGCTCCTTTAATCAGTTGTTTGCACTTTAATTGTACATTTGCTAGCAACTGAATATTGTACCCTTTTATTTGTAATTACCTCCCCTTTTTTCTCTGTACTTTTTCTATTTTATGCAAAATCATCAAAACAAATGTTGATGTTATAAAAAAGATGGCAGCTTTCAGTTAAGATTATGTTTTTTTTAATAATGCTAGTGTTTTAGCTCCTTCTAGGGGGGTCCAAGTAGGGCACGTGCCCTGGACACCATCAGACCGGCAGCGTGGGGGGGGGAATGCCGCTGGCCGTGGTCCAGGACACTGGTCGGTGTAGTGTAGACCTCACAGAGTGCAGTATGCACTACACAGTAACAAACACCACCGCCGGTGCCAGGTAGTACACTCGTACGACCCGGCGGCAGTGTGTTTGTTTTGGCACATTGGTTGCTGCGCCCACTGCGGAGCTCCACCCTCTGGCTTCCACAGTGGGTGATGGGAGAGATGTCATGACATCTCTCCTATAGTGCAGAGTGGGCTGGGAGGACGGAGGAGTGGTCTGCGGCGGGTGCAGTAACAGGAGCCGGGATTTAGGTAAGTGGGTTTTTTTGTGTCTTTGACCTTATCTATGTAAGGGGCACTGGCACTGCATAAGGGGGTCACTACTGGGGGGACTACTACTGGGGCCACAATATAAGGGCACTACTGGGGGAACTACATAGGGGGCACTGCATAGGGGGGACTACTACTGGGAGCACAATATAAGGGTCACTACTGGGGGCACTGCATAGGGGGGACTACTACTGGGGGAACTATATAAGGGGTCCTGCATATGGGGGGACTACTGTTGGGGGCACAATATAAGGAGCATTGCAAAGGGGGGACCACTATTGGGGACACTGCATAGGGGGGACTACTACTGGGGACACTGCATAGGGGGGACCACTACTGTGGGCACTGTATAAGAGGCACTGCATACAGGGTACCACTACTGGGGGTGCACTGCATAGGGGAACCACTACTAGTTGCACTGTATAACGGGCATTACTGGGGGCACTGTACAAGGGTGCACTACTGGGGTTACTTTATAAGGGTGCACTATTGAGGACACTGCATTGGGGCGACTACTACTGGGGCACTGTATATAATGGGCACTGCATAGGGGGGACCACTACTGGGTGCACTGCATAAGGGGACCACTACTAGTGGCACTGTATAATGGGCATTACTGAGGGCACTGTATAAGTGGTACTACTGGGGGCACTGTAGGAGGGGCATTATATAAGGGTCACTGCATAAGGGGCACTGTATAAATGGCATTACTGGGGGCACTCCATAAGGAGCACTGTATAAGGATTCATTACTGGGGGCACTGTATAAGGGGCACTACTGGGGGCACTGTATAGGGGGCACTACTACAGGGGGCACTGCTACTGGGGACATTGAATAAGGGGCACTACTACTTGGGGCATTAAGGTGCATATGGAATGGAAAGGAATGTTCACGAGAAACGGTGGTGTGTCATGTTGACACGCCCCCATTTTCCAGTGGCCACACCCAATGTGGCATGTGACCATGCCCAGTGTTTCAGCGTGCGCCTTTGGCGCGCATACATACTTGGGAGGGGGGCTCCATTTTTTAACTTGCCTTGGGCTCCAAATACTCTAGTTACACCACTGTTTAGCTCATTATATAAGTCTTGTATAATAAGGTAATGATTTTTGTACAAATGATACTAACATGAACCCATCACATGATGCTTTTTGGGTCCCTCCAATGGTATTGTGATGTGGTGTGATGTTTAATGTATTCATGCATCATTTTTTTAAAATCTGTAATGGTGCGTACACACTGGGCAATATTACTGAGCGATTGCACGATTACGACATCGTCATCATGTAATTGCTCCGTAATCATGCACAAATCGTGCACCATAATGATGGAAACGACTAGCGATGCGCGCTCCCGCTGGTCGTTTCCGACATTGTCCATCACCTGAATATACAGCACAATCTGTTGATAATGACAAATTGTTCATGTTCAGTGATGAGGGAGGGAGCCTACACTGAACGACTGATCGTTCAGTGTAGGCACTACAGGGGATCAGGAACGACTGTACGATTATGGTGTTTCCACACCTTAACAGTAACTGAGAGTTAGGGGTATATTACTAAAGGTAAATTTTAATCTATTTTGATACATCACAGGTTCTCCAAACAGTGCATGTCTTCCAGGTCTCCTCACAGAATCACAGGTGAAATTATTAGCTCCATGTGTGGAACTTTTAAAATGTATCACTGAGTAACCTATGCACCTGTCAGGAGACCTGGAAAACGTGACACCTGTGCACCTGTCAGGAGACCTGAAAAACGTGACCTTTGTGGGGTCCTGAGGGCCGAGTTTGAGAATCTCTGATCTAAATCAATGTTGTGTTTCTGGGGCAACGGCGTATTTATAATGGGTTGCAGAGTGTGTGGTCCAGCGCGGGCCTGCACCGCACACTCTGCACCCATACTATACTTACCACTCCGGAGTCCCAGGACGGTGCCCCTGTCAGCGCTGTAAAAAATACCTGGAAAATGGCCACCGTGGCTATTTTCCCAGCATTTTGCACATACGCAGTATGGAAAATGGCCACCGTGGCCATTTTCCCGGTAACCTGCGCATGCGCTGTAGACTCTAGGGCACACTCTAGTACCAAGAGTCTATCAGTGAAGTGTGCTGCTGGCCACCGGACTTAAAAGAGGGGGCCCGGGACGGAGACTCCTCTCTTGAAACGCCCCTGTTATGGAGCTATACTGTAAATCACATTTAATAACAGACAGTTTTTGATTGGTTTTTTTTTTTAAGTGTTAATATATGTGTGATTTAGCCCCAGAAACACATCGATTTAGATCTATTTAAAATCAATCAAAATCAAACTTTAGTAAATATACCCTTAACTGTCTATATACGCTTTGTGTGTTTGATTTCCTGCTCAGTTCTGACTGCACTTTGGGCCTGATTCACTATGGATCTCTATTGCATTCACAGATGTGATTACGCACACAGCCCCGCTGCGAAAATCTGCTAATAACTGCTATTGCAATTCCGTCGCACAGCCAGCATAGAGAAACCCACTACTGCTATCTCACATCCGTAATACCTTGCAGTCCTGCGTACACATCGGGAACATCGAGTAACATTGGTCCCTCACGCACAATTACAGCAGGTCTGACCTTACTCAGAAATTGCTAACCTCGTTGTACACAGTGAGTACTCAAGATGCGTATGCCGTCGCAGTGAATAATTTAAGCATGCAAATGCAACGGCGTTCAAACGGCCAGGCATGCCTGCATTTTGCCGACCACCCCCTCCCTGTCACAACCCCCAAACACTCACTGTCTGTCAATCACTCTGTGATGGCTCTTCGTGATCTGCGTGATCGCAGTGATGCCTTCGCGCACGTGCACTGCTATGCATTTGCAGTACTCAACAATTGGCCATCTGCGTACACTTTAGCAGTTGCGATCCATACTGAATCAGGCCCTATGTTTGCTGAAAAGTCAGAACTACATGCTATTGTACTGAAATAAACTTATGTCTTGGACACAACTCTTGGACAATCTAGTTTGTTCTTGCCACTTTATAAATAATAACTTTAACATTTTTCACTCACCAAAAACAGTTCCATAATTTTTACACTTAAACTCGACACTTTAGCTTTAACAACCATAACACAAAGAGAGGTGACTGAATGCAATCCTAACAGGTCAGAGTCAGGTTTAGATAGTTTTTATATAATTTGAGAATAAAAGTAAATTAAAAATGTTGGGATCATTCTTTGAAAAAATATTATCCAGTTAAGTGGATAAAGTTTAGTACTTTTACTACATATGAGATATAGAAAAGGTAGACCACTGTGTGAAATACTGTAGCTGAATTGGATGACTCTCCAAAATTTACTGTAATGGTGCGTATCCACTTACAGACTGTGAAACAAGAGCACGATTATGACATTGTAATCGTGCAGTCATTTCAAGGTCTGTGATGCGCATACACTGAACGTTCAGTCATTCAGTGTATGCACATCAATCATCCCCGAACATGGGCAACCTGACTCAGGTTGACCAGCATGTTCGGACGATGATAGATGTTAAAAACAACCAGCAGGCGTGTGCATCGCTGGTCGTTTTTTACTTTAAACTGCCAGATTTGTGGATGATTACTGAGCGATTGCACGATTATGATGTCGTAATCGTGCAATCGCTCAGTAATGTCGTGTAGTGGATACGCAGCATAACAATCATCTCTGTGATATCATCTCTCTGTAATACTTTGGTAATTTCAACACAACAATAATTCATGGTTGTGAAATATTCATATTATTGCAGTCATCAAGGGGCTTATTTATTAATGATTGCATTTGCAATACGATCTGGGCATGACATTTACATTGCGGTCATAGCGCCGGGAAGTATCAGCTGGCACATGCAGGGACAGAGGCTCCGAAAGGAGCACGCCCCTGCGATGTGCACGGAGAGCTGCCGGGGCTGCTGTGCATGCGTAGCCCTGCTGACTGCACATGAACACTGCCATTGCTGGGGAGGGTTTCGGAGGAACCCTCTTCTGGCTAATTATGAGCGGTGTAGTATATACGCTACAGTGGCTAACGCCATCTTCAGATGGCATTAGCTGCTGGGGCCAATATCCAGAATGCATCTCATTCCAAATGTTGGTAAATTTAGCAGCATCGCATCCCCCATAGATAACTATAGGGGATGGAAACTTATTGTAAACAAATCCCGCACCAGTGTCCAAAGGACTAGGTATGTACTATATTATATTACCTTAGGTTCAAACCTCATAAATTCCATTCATCTTTTTTAAAGAAAGGTATTCAATTGCCTCAACTCTAAATTTCCATATATTTCTTTTCAAAGTTTTTTTAATGAGGGTGCTACCGTACCATGATGCTATAAACCATGGACAATTTTATTCAACAAGAAAGAAAGCATCCTATTCGGTGCACGGTGCACTCTAAACCAGCTAATTCTAAAACTTATACTTTTATTGGTATGTAATAAAATATCATATGAGAATCGGTGAAATATTAAAATTCAATAGGTGAAAAGAAAAGAAAAAAGTGTATATAAAATATAACGGCTGCTATTTAATATGTAAATCTACCTTATCTTTATTCTAGGCTCAAGTGCTCTTTTAATTGTACTAATAGTTGAATATTAGGTTGTACTGATGGTGGAAATGTTGAGTTGTAACATTACAGTACTGTGTTTATATAACAAACATGTTTCAAAATAAACTGATACAATACTTAACACATTTTATTGAGTCCTTATTGTCTACCACATTTTATTGTATCCTTATTGTCTACATCAAGGATGTGTCATTATTATATTAGACAGTTAATTTAATTAATAATGGGTTTTTATTATCAAACCAATAATAATTTCTGCCCATATAAAGTTCAGGGAGTTCAATATTCAGCGCTTATTCCTTGATTCCAATCATTAATCAGCAGAACACCAGATTGTAATATGTAATGGGGAAGCAGGATTTATGTCCCGCTTACTATTTCTGATATAATACAACGCCGCTGCTCACTAGATGATCTCCTATTGTGACTAATAGTTATCACGGCTGTATGCACCAAGTTATAACACGTATCTGGACGGCAAGGTAAGGTATCCCGCTCACTGCCTGTGTTATACTAATATAAAATCACGCTGCTTGGCGGTTCTCTTATATTAACTATTCCCCATCACAGCCACGTATTCAGACGGCAGGGTAGGGTATCCCGCTTGCTGCCTGTGTTCTGCTAACATGCAATCACACTGTTCGGCGGTTCTCTTATATTAACTGTTCCCTGTCACAGTCATGAACACCAAGTTGTTACAATACTTTCAATAATACACACTTCAACACTTTCAGTATTAGATGCAATATTATGCGGTAGACGATCACATTATTTATAGCAGCCGTTAAGACGCCAACGGCCGTTTCACCATAGGCTTTCTCAAGGCTCTAACCCGAACCTATACTTCCGCTACCTTTTATTCCCTGCAGTTTATTCTTATTGGATAAGGGTTCTGTCAATCATGTATATTGACAGTTATGTCTCAAAAACATGGCTTCACTATTAAATAAAATAGTGATTAGATTTCTGTTCATCTCCATTAATTAATGTTATTATTAGTTTCATTCTATATTATTTTATATTATCAGATACTCCATTTTATAAGCCTCATTAATTTATCTTATTTCATTATTTATTTATCACATTCAAATTTATATATATATATGCATCTTATATTTATTCAATAGCGAAACAACTATAACACATAAATATAAATCATAATATTATTCAACTATACGTATATTTGAATAGAATATTTACTTTATTAGTAATATAGCTGTGTCTCTCATAATATATCAATAAATTATAATACCACGTGTATAAGATAAACAATGTGAAAAAAAGGTGAAAATTATTGGAACTGTAGTGAAAAATATTTGTGAAAAATATTAATTAGTGTTATCACTTAATATTGTGTATCAGTGCATCAATAATGTGTGACTTGTAATATAATAATATTAGTATAAATATTTAATTAAATTGTGTAATGTTATATAAAATAAAATAAATGAAATAAAATAAAATAATAAAAATAAATTAAAAATAATAATAATAAAAACTGAAAATAAAAATAGGAATAAAAATAAAATAAAAAATTTTGATTATAAAAAACTATAGGGGATGGGGCTGCCAGCTGTAATGGAAGGATCACAGCAGGTATCCGCTGTGGTCCCTCCTTCATACTTCCGGGGGAAACTTAATATTTGCGGTTAACTCCTGAAAACGAGTATTTCCGGGGATATAGCTGCAAATATAGACTGATATATGGGCCCTCAAGTGTGTTGTGATAAAAATAAAAAAATAAAACTAACTAAAGTTATAATGTTGATTTTGTTTCCTCACGTTACTACTTAAAATAAATTTGTCTGAAGCCATTTCAAATAGTGTTGTTTTCCCTGTTGCTTGCATTGCACGACTGCTGGCTCTACTGTGCGTGTGTTAGAAAAATGGCTTCATCTGGTAGAATCTGCTAAAGAAGGCATTGGCACACACAAAAGAAAGCTTATGTATATTTTCCAAAATCAGTAATTAAGACACCCTAGCTGCCCAGTTTTAAAGGATATTTAGAACAGGTGACTTAATTAGTACCTCAGTCATTTTAATTTAACCATCTGTGCACAATTATGCATATCCTTAACATCTGGATTGTTAGGCTGGGTACACACTAGACAATGTGTACCCAGCCCGACATCTGCAGCGATAGTACCCACAGGGGAGCCATCATCGGCAAGTACATTTATACTTTTCCAATGCAGGCAGCGACGGAGCGACGGCGGGGGCATTGCTGCATTCGCAGCGTGGCCATCGCTAACAACATCCTCCATCGGTTCTGCATGTAGGGCCGACGGAGGATATCGCTGATGACCCACAGGAGAGCGCATCTTCAGTGACATAGTGGGTACACACTAGACGATGTGCCCAATAAGCCGGACACATCGTCTAGCAAAGTTCACAATATAGACACAAGGATCTAATTGACAGCAAAACTGACATTACTTCATGTACAAAACAAAAACAGAGGAGGCTACTGTAGAATTTCTTGGATGTTTGTGAGGTTTCACATTGGGTTCCTCCTAGTTGTGTGGCCATGCACACTGCTACTCTGAGTTGCTGTAAGACATGCTTCTTCCATTAGGCTGTTTACTGTCTCTACGACAATCTCTGCCCTCTAATGGAAATGCTTGATGATGTTCATGAAATATTAATGTACATGTCAGAGATAGAAGACACTGGAAGAGAGGGACATAATTAAATTAGATAAAAGACTAACAATAGAAAAGGAAATGTTTTAAACAAGGTGTTTTGTTGAAGGATAGTAGATGCTTGGAAGCAAATAAAAAGAGAGAGATGTTAATACACAATAATTAATTTAGATAATGGCATTGGACAGGGCAGCAGGTTGACATATGCCAGGGACAAGAGATCACAGAAAATCTTCTGCTGATTAATTGATTTCTAATTAAATGATTTATCTATTGAATTTCCAACACTCGTTCTTCAATCTCCTTCACCTGCCATTCCAGCTTGTCTTCTCCTAATTATTTCACCCTCTCCAATTATTTTTTTTTCACCTGCATTTGAAATAACCAATAAGGCAAAAGAAAGGGGATCCCACATAGAATAGATTTTCCAAAACAGCAGTTGTCTAAAGTACTATCCTGAAAACCGTCCCTGCAACACAGTTCTCATTTTACTGTATTTTAGTATTAGGCCAGTGGTTCCCAAACCATGTGCCTGGAGTGCTGGGGTGGCCCAGTGCTGTTTTTGTGTCCATTTTTTTTTATGGTGGATGGGAGAGGGGTTAGCTACGTGAAGTAGAGTGGAGCGGCAGGATGAGGGATTGCGATGAGCGGGGGGAGCGCTGTCACTGTATACCAACAGGCAGTGAATCCTGAGGCTTTCTGTTGCTATTTGGGGCCCTACTGAATATCACAGTGTGTTGTGGGAGATCAGATAGGAAGCGTCATGGAGAGAGCATGGAGGGATAAAATGGAGAGACATGGAGGTGGCAAATGGATATACATGGATGTAGAAAAAGGTGAGACATGGAGGGGGCAAAGGGAGAGACATGGAAGGGCAAAGGGAGAGACATGGAGGTGGCAAATGGAAAGACATGGCTGGGGAAAAGGGAGAGACATGGAGGTGGCAAATGGAAAGACATGGCTGGGGCAAAGGGAGAGACATGGAGGTGGCAAATGAAAAGACATTGCTGGGGCAAAGGAAGAGACATGGAGGTGGCAAATGGAAAGACATGGCTGGGGCAAAGAGAGAAAAATGGAGGTGCCAAATGGAAACATATTGCTGGGGCAAAGGAAGAGACATGGAGGTGGCAAATGGAGAGACATGGAAGGGCAAAGGGAGAGACATGGAGGTGGCAAACGGAAAAACGTGGCTGGGGCAAAGGTAGAGACATGGAGGTGGCAAATGGAAAGGCATGGATGGGGCAAAGAGAGAAAAATGGAGGTGCCAAATGGAAACATATTGCTGGGGCAAAGGAAGAGACATGGAGGTGGCAAATGGAGAGACATGGAAGGGCAAAGGGAGAGACATGGAGGTGGCAAATGGAAAAACGTGGCTGGGGCAAAGGTAGAGACATGGAGGTGGCAAATGGTAAGGCATGGCTGGGGCAAAGGGAGAAAAATGGAGGTGGCAAATGGAAAGGAATGGCTGGGGCAAAGGGAGAGAAATGGAGGTGGCAAATGGAAAGACATGGCTGGGGGAAAAGGGAGAGACATGGAGGTGGCAAATGGAAAGACATGGCTTGGGCAAAGGGAGAGACATGGAGGTGGCGAATGGAAAGACATGGCTGGGGCAAAGGGAGAGACATGGAGGTGGCAAATGGAAAGACATGGCTGGGGCAAAAGGAGAGACATGGAGGTGGCAAAGGGAGAGACATGGAGGTGGCAAAGGGAGAGACATGGCTGGGGCAATGGGAGAGATATGGAGGGGGCAAAAACAAAATTATGGAGGTTCAAAGAAAAACATGGAGGGGGCAAAGGAAAAGACATGGAGGGGTCAATTCAAATACATGGAGGAGTCAAAGGGAGAGACATGGAGGGGGAAAATGGAGAGATATTGAGGGGCAAAGAGTGAATAGGGGGGTCAAATGGGGGGTCAAATGGGGAGACATGGAGAGGCAAAAGGAGTGAAACAGAGGGGGCAATGGGACAGAGACAGAAGGGGCATTGAGAGAAAGATGGAGGGGCATTGAGAGAAAGATGGAGGGGCAATAGGATAGAGATGGAGTGGGCTATGGGTAAGAATAGTACAGTTTTTCTCTTTATTTATTTTTTTTTTTTTTTAAGATACTTATTACATTATTTTGACCCAACTAATTAAAAAATGGGATTGTTCTGTAATTATTTGGCTATGGGGTGCCTTGAAGAAATGATGGAGTTCCAAAGGGTTCCTGGAGCTGATAAAGTTTGGGAACCACTGTATTAGGCTATATTGGATCACTGGGGGACACTATGTAGTCTGATTAACTGGTGACCTTACACTCACCAATATCATTATCAGTTGACCCAGCTTCATTTATACTGCATAATGCAAATTTATAAATACAGTGTAGAAAAAGTAAAACAGGTCTATATGTATTTGATATAGTTGCCTATTCATCATCGTTGCCTGACACAGTAGCAGTTTTACTTACCCTTCCGAGCAGAAGATGAAATATAGATTTGCCCACTTTACTTTATTTAAAACAGAAGTAGAAAAGGTAATTTGTTTATTTTATCCCCAAAACACAAGTAGTAGTAGTACACCAGTCCAAGGCCTAGTTCTATTAGCAGCACAAAAATAAACAAGACATAAAAGTATCCTGACCTGTCCAACTGTAACTAAACAAAACTATTTTGCCTTAGGGCACTTGGCATGAACTTATGCCCCTGTTTCTCTCCAGGAGCAAATGTGCATAATTGGACATTACGATTGTACACTTTGTTATGCCTGTTCCAAGTATCTCACTATCAGCACCACTACAGCTATTCATTCCTGAATCTGAGAAACATGCTCAACAACTGTTTTATAAGGACTGGGTTGCCCCTCTTATGTCTGTTTTGCAATATCCAGCAATCTCCTTGGGCATCTCCCATACAGCATATCAAAAGACAAGAACCACATGAAAGATTGTGGAACCTCTTTAATGGTCAGCAAAAAATAGGGTAACATATAATCCCAAATTTTCCCATCTTTAGCCACCACTTTCTTTAGCATATTCTCTAAAGTTTTGTTAAACCTCTCCACTAAACCATCAGTCTGAGTGTGATACATGTAGATCCTTAGCTGAGTAACCTTAAACAGGTGGCACAACTCTGTCATGATTGTTGACATAAATGCGATACCCTAAACAGTTAGGATATCCTTATGTATTTCCACTCTGTACCAGTTCCCAAGCAATTATCTTTGGTGACATATGTATTGCTTCCAGGTATCTGGTAGCATAATCCATTACCACAAAAATATACTGATTACCCAAACAGACTTTATAGAGGTCCAATCAAATTCATAGATATTCTCTCAAACGGGACCTCAAAAATGGGCCATGGCACACATAGACTTCTATCATGTGGCCTGGGAGCATGGTAATACAGTATGTAGTCAGATACATCTCTAGGGACCCCTGACCAGAAAAACCAAAATTCCCTCAGAGGTTTCTTCTAGATGTCCCACAGTTATGTAATCATGAGCCATGTCCAATACCGTTCTTCTATATGCCTTAGGAAATATCAATTGTTCCACAATATCTTCTCCCTTTTTAAACATTTGATACAACAACCTGTACTGCTACAGTATGTGAGGGTATGACAACCTATTATCAGGCTCTACTGGGTATCCATCAACTACTTTTACATTCTCTTTAGCCTTTACCAGAGGAGGGTCTTTTAACTGTTCTGAGGCAACATTCTCTACTTTACATCAGGTACATAATTCTGCGCTCTACTGCTGCTCTCATCATTGTCTGACTCCCCATTTATGCTTGGAAAAGGGAACACTTCAGTCTCAATGAACATTCCCACTACCACTATATGTGTAACATATCTGGTCTGAGTTATTTACTTCTGTAATAATTGAGTTTCCCACAGCTTCCAGAAGTGGAAAAAATCTCTCCCCAATATAGCATCATACAGTACATCAAAGAGAAATCTAATCCCACAGTGACTAAAGTGGGAAACACTGGTTTCAATGTTCACTTCAGCAGTAATTTAGTACAGTGTATCTCTGTGTATACAGGTTACATTTCTCTGACGTTTTGAGGGATTCACCGACTTGGATTTTATAAGAGTGACCAGGCTACCTGAATCTAACAGAGCCTATACCTGCTTGCCTTCTACTGTGATTATACACATTTGTTTCTCTGGCCAGCCAGTGCAGTGCAGTGCAGTGAGGTGCAGGCTAGCTGAGCAAAGAAAGATACTCTGCAATGGACATAAGCTGTATCACAGTGCTTAGGTTCAGAGGTAAGTGGACAATTAGCAGGAACATTCTAAAACATCTGACCATATTTTTATCAAGTCTTTTACGAGGCAGGAACATACCACCTCTGGATTTTTAAGTTCATTCTACCGTCCAGCACCATTTTCCACTGGAACAGTATTACTAGAATTAACTGGAGATTGCAGTTGTGGGACTAGGGCTGTTGCCTGGTCGCCACATACCTCTCCACCATTTTCACCAGCTGGTCTGATGTTTTAGGGTCCCTGTGGCTCACCTACTTGCACAAAACTGCAGGCAGTGAACATAGGTATTGGACCATAACAACCCTTTCCACAATCTGGGGCCCTGTTAAAGTCTCTTGTTGTAGCCACTTCTTGGCAAGATGTACTGGTCAGCCCAGGGCTGGAATTTCATGGAAAGTTGGGAGCCAAAAAGTAAAATGGGGTCCCCCTCCCAAGAAACTATCAGCCCTGGTATGGATTTATTGGTAAAAAAAAAGTAATATTGTTCATGAATCATTATAGGTGGACTATAAGTACCAGCAAGCCTGCACTTAGGCAACAAATAGAACAGCAAGTGCCAGCTAGCCCAGACATTAAGGGCCCATTGGCACCTGTAGTCCACCTGTAAAGAAAATATAAAAATAAACACAGTATTCACACACCAACTGTTTTATCCTTTTTTTAATATAAATCAATAACAATTTCATACATACTAAACCCTTAGGTGGTATCCTCTTTATTCCATGTAGGCAGTCGCCAAGTAGTAGCCCACTAGTCTGGAGCCTTGGTACAAGTACCTGTAGCTAACTTTATTAGCAGCATAAAAGTAAACAAAACATAAAAGTAAATCCTGGCCGCTCCAGCTCTAACTAAACAAAATGATTCCCTCTCAGAGTAGAGAGACCTAACATCTCTCTCACAAAACAGAAGTCTTTAGCACATCACTTACATTCAGTAATCACAGTATCTCTCAACAGGTTTATGACCTGTTCACCAGACAGTGAGAGACTGACTACAGAGACTGACACATCCTTTCTCAGCCTCTCAAATGTGGTCTGGACATCAAGGCTACTACTCAGCTTCTGTCTACAATGCAGAAGATAAAAACCCAGGGCATATAGAGTATATATCCCCTTGACAACCTTTCCAGTGTTTTTTGTCACAATACATATACAGTGTAATTATATTAATATGGTTATTTGCAATTTGGGATGGGCACGGGATGCCGGTGCTCAGGATCCCGAAGGTCAAAATCCAGATGCCGGCATCCCAACAGGGTCAGGATACCTACACCTGTCGGTAGGTATCCTAGCCCTCCTCCTCTCCTTACAGTAACCCTAACCCCCTTCCTGGTGCCTGAACCTAACCTCCCTTCTAGTGCCTAAACAGAAACTCCCCCTCTGCGCACATTAGATCTAACCCTCCCTCCCTAGTGTCTAACCCTAACCCTCCCACCAACCCTGCTACTTACCTTTGGAATGCTGGCACCGGATTCTGACAGGTGTCGGGATGCCAGCGCCGGTATTCTAAGCGCCGGCATCCCCTGTGTCGGGATACTGATTGTATCTCTGCAATTTTTATGTCTGCTAAAGGCAAGTTGTTATGTAATGACTCACAGCCCCAAAAGCTGACCTTAGCATACTATATATCTCTCAATATCTTATTATTAATTTATTTCTGTTTTGTGAATTGTAAAGCAAGGTCAAATCAATTAAAAGGTGATTTGCAAATATAATCTCCATACAGTCCAAATTGTCTTAGATTGGTTGAGAGTTCACATTAATTTCCCAATTATTTTGGTGGATAATACATTTCAATAGGTACTGTATAAAAATCTCATAGAAATGTGTTGCCAATCAAGATAAATGGGAAAATGCTCTGCCAAATAAATAAATATTTTTTATTTTATTTTTGCATTAAATACTTTTGTGTAACTATATCTAAATTCAAGAAGCAGACAGAAGTTGTCCTATGTTCGTGCACTAGTATAAATAAAAATATAACTTATTTTTTCTTCATAAAAATGTGGATACTTACAGATACAGTAAGTATTTAAAAACTTGGTTACGTACATAAATTAGGGATGAGCAGGTTCAGATTTCCGAAATCCGAACCCCCCCCCCGAACACCCTCGATCCGAGCCGGGAACTGAGTCCGGCTCAGGTTTTCCTGCCAGACTCCGTTCCCTAAAGGAGGCAAAACGTCATCATCCCGCTGTTGGATTCTTGCGGGTTTGGGATTCTATAAAGGTCCCGTGATCGCCACAATATTTCATTCCGGCTGTGGAGTGTGCAGAGTTAGGGAGCTGGGAGCTCAGTTTTGTGTGTTAGTTATAAAAAAAAAACACAATAAAGTACTGCTGGCTGACTACTGTGAAGAGGGAGGGAGCTGGGAGCTGTTGCTGACTCTGACCATAGGGGCTGGCTGGCTACTGTTATCCATACATATAGGGGTAGGCTTCAGAGGTGCTCTCTTCACCCACCCCCAGTGTGAAAAGCTGGGCTGGCTGGCTGGCTACTGTTGTCCATATACATAGGGGCTGGCTGGCTACTGTTGTCCTTGTCCATATATTGGCTGGCTGTTGTCCTGTCTATAGGGGCTGGCTGGCTATAGTGCTGTGTTGTCCAGGGGCTGCCCTATCTGCTGTAGGGGTACGCTCATGCAAATAATTTTTACAGGGGCTGCCCTGTCTGCTGTAGGGGTACGCTCATGCAAATAATTTTTACAGGGGCTGCCCTGTCTGCTGTAGGGGTACGCTCATGCAAATAATTTTTACAGGGGCTGTCCTTTCTGCTGTAGGGGTACACTCATACAAATAATTTTTACAGGGGCTGTCCTGTGGGTTGTACGCTACCCTTCATCGAAGTAATTTTTACTGGGGCTATCCTGTGGGTTGTACGCTGCCCTTCATCAAAGTAATTTTTTACAGGGGTTGTACACTGCCCTTCATCAAAGTAATTTTTTACAGGGGTTGTACACTGCCCTTCATCAAAGTAATTTTTTACAAGGGTTGTACACTGCCCTTCATCAAAGTAATTTTTACTGGGGCTGTCCTGTGGTTTGTTCGCTGCCCTTAATCAAAGTAATTTTTACAGGGGCTGTCCTGTTGGTTGTACGCTGCCCTTCATCAAAGTCATTTTTACAGGGGCTGTCCTGTGGGTTGTACGCTGCCTTTCATGAAAATAATTTTTACAGGGGCTGTCCTGTGGGTTGTATGCTGCCCTTCATCAAAATAATTTTTATTTTATGTATGTGCCTTTATCATGAGGCCTTATAATAGGTATATTTTACATTTGGGGTGAGCGTTTGGGCATAGTATTCCTGGGGCTGGTCTGGCTGGGCCTCCTCAGGGCATCACCACTTAATACACATAGTTGCTTTTCACATCACCTTTTATGTTTGTTTGTTATTCATGTATTTTTTCACATATATTTTAACTGAAAAGGGGGCGTGGTCTAACCGTAAAGGGGGCATGGTGAGATGACATGCCCCCGTTTACATCACTAATGGGGCGTGCCCAGCATCTCTGAGATGCTGGGCAGCCCCCGGGCTTCCCCCCATACTATCAATAGATGCTGTGCGCATACGCACAGCATCTATTCTACCTCTGCATACACGCTGCTCGGCATAGCAGAGCAGGATGTATGCTTCCCCCTACTTCCCCCCCCACCTCGGGACACTGCGGCCCGCGGGCGGGACAGTCCCAGAAAAACGGGACTGTCCTGCTAAATGCGGGACAGTTGGGAGGTATGTATATATATATATATATATATATATATACAGTAAATATATATAATATTTATATATATATATATATATATATATATATAAAACAAGCATATGGCGGCATTCCTTGCAAGAAAGGATGAGCCTGGTTATATATAGATATATATATATATATATATATAATGTTAAAATATATACATACTTGCTCACAAAATCAGAAAAGTATTCTTACTCCCAGTCAGCTTAAGGTGAAAACACATAGAAATATGAATCCTTGGGAAAACCTAAGAAAAGGTTTATTTAAATGTGGTTACTGTATTATCTGTAAATATATTAATCCTAACAATAAGTCCTTTACGAATTTTGATGACTGAAAAAAAATTCTGATTTATGAGTTTATGAATTGTATAACAACCTAGGTGATTTAAATGTTGGAATGCCCATGCGGATTAAAATATATTGGAAAAACGAAGCGACCATTAAAAATTCGGATCCAGGAACTTGTGCGGAGTATAAAGAATAAACTAGATAACCATAATGTCCCTAGGCATTTTAAACAATTTCATAATTCTGAACTGAATGGTTTTAAATTTAAGGCCATTGAGCACGTAACTATTGGGGAACGAGGAGGTAATTTATATAATAAATTATCCAGACGTGAGATATAGTGGATATATTCATTAAACACCATGGTCCCCAATGGTCTTAATGACAATTACGAGATCGCTCCATTTTTAGACAAAGTTATTGGCCTGTTTTAGAATATTATTGTTTATGTGGGTTTTATGGTTTCCTAAAGGTTTTTTTTATGGTCATAATGTTTTATCTTTTACTATTTGTCTTTAAAACAGATTTCATCCTTCATAATTTATATCTTTTAATATTTTATCCTTGTAACATGTATATGGCTCTTCCTTATGGACTTTTATATTATACCTCATTACTGCTCTTATATGTAAGTTCGTTTTATATATTTATACATATTCTTATTAGTTTCCTGTATTGATTATTTTTTATGATCCCATAAGATTTTTAACATGCTCATTGCTGTATGTATTATCACTTACACATGCCCTCAATTATATACTTAAATATCCGTAGTAGTTAGATGTTTAGTAAGGTGCTTGGTCACCTTGGGTTTCATTCCCTAACTATTTAAATGATTATAGTAGGATTAGACCATGGCAATATGGCGATAGCTAACGCTAGAGCAATTGCTAGAGGGCAATCCACAACAAAATTGCCGCCGTCTCTCACAAACGAAGCCCTTCTGAGTTACACGCTGCTGCTTGAGCTGAGGGCACTGTGACCTATTCAACTTATCCAGCACGCCGGTGGACTCCGAGCGGGCAAACTGCTTGTGTTAGAGACATTTATTAGGCCTTTTGTTGAATACAAAAACGGACATTGGGGACACAACATTCCGGGATTGTGGAACGCATTTCCAGTTGATATCCGGGTTATGGTGGTGCTGCTGCTGAGAGATCATTGAGTGGGTGGGGTGGGGGAATTGGGATTGAATGAACAGTGTGGCAGAGGTGGTAATAATAACTAAGCAAGGACTGGAGAGAGAAGTATGTAATATAAGTTGCAGCAGGTGCTGAGTCTGAGGTGGGTAGGGGGGCTAGCTAAGGAGCCGTGCGTGCCTCTGACAGAGATATTGACTTAAGTGCATGTGCATTTGCTGAGCTGCAAGGGGGAGGGGGGCTGAGTTCTGGCTGAGGAGGAGCACTGTGTAAAAGTAACTTCGCACTTCAGTGGTCATCTTGGCAGGATGCTGAAAGCTAAAATCTCGATGGCAGAATCCCTATTGCTGGCAAGTTAAGTATTGGGCAATAGGGGTAGGGTTAGGCATTTGGGGGCGGGGGTTAGGTTTAGGGTGCGAGGAGGGGGATGTTAGGTTTAGAAACTTGGGGGGGGCGCTCCAACATGTCTCGCACAGGGCGCTGGAGCACCTGGAGCCGGCCCTGACCCTGAGTTTACAGTAACCCACTAGCAAATGGACAGAAAACATATATCAAGGTCCAAGATACTGTTACCCCATTACAGTGATAGTTCCTCTCGAGAGTGGCTCATCATATTGGTGCTGTAGATATGGACACCACAAGTATTAAGCCGCTGGGGGTTAGTTTATCTCATGAAAGGGGGGTTACCAAATAATTGGTTACAGAGCCAATGACAAAAAAGTCTAAACAGAAAGAGGCTGCAACATACACTTTTAGGGGTATTCAATATGGGAGCAATAACATCGTTTTTGCGTTAATATCGCACTTATGACGTCATTATCACAGGTTTTAGTTTTACACCGTATTAAATTTCAAAGACTTATCGCAGTTTTGAAAAGTCTTTGATAAAAAATGGTGATAACTTTTCACCATTGAATAGGTGTCGAAAAAAAGTGCAGAATTGGGGTTTAGGGGTGCAGGCTTAAAAAAAATAGCCTGCACCCCTGGGAATGACATTTAAAAAGAACTGTCAAAAAAAGTTTTTAAAAAAATAGGGACACCCCAAAAAATTAATTTCAAAATTGGGGTTAAAAAAAAAAATAGGAAAAAATTGTTTAACAATAGGGAAATAGGTTCAGGGCTAAGTATGCAGCAGATGTTTTCTAGAATAGATTTATAGCGGCAGGTGTACAAATGCAGAATTTTTAAAAACTTACTTTAGGGACTTAAAAATATGCTAGTACCCATTTTCATGTACCCCAAATTTGATGGGCCACTTAAAAAAAGAAAAAAATAACCTAAGTGCTCTTCTGCATCACTTCTTCAATGTCGGGAAAAAACACCTGCTGTGGCTATTTAAATCCCCGACTTTAATTTAAAGGCTAAAACGGGGGTACCCATAGTGATCCCCCATGTTTTTACAACTTTAGGGGGGTCTTACAAATTTTTTAAGGAAAAATTCGTAACTTTACGCAAATCCAACTTCGGAGTCTCCCGTTTTCGTTAATTTTATATTGAATACGGGGATAAGCGGGCGCGCGCCCGATACTTTAACGCAGGTAAAAACTCCGATATGAAACGTTAACTTCGACAGTGAAGTTAACGTTTCATATTGAATACCCCTCTTTGTTGTGTACTTCAAGTGTTTTAATATAAATAACAATAAATAATATAAATAATAAGGCATCTGGGCATAAAACTTGTACAATGTGATTTTCTGCAACTGCGCATGCACGAGAACTTCAGAAAGCCAGTACGGCAAATGTGTTACCCTGAGTGTACACACAATGATGCTGTTGCGGTCGGATCAGATGGTATTGAAAATGGAGCGGCAGAGTGATGGGCAATCCTGCGCGGTGACCTGAAGTGATGGGCATGTTATGGGAGTGTTGTGGGGTCATTCCTAAAAGCTGCTGTGTTCTCAGATTCAGAGCTGCAGCTACAGAGGTCATGTTTAGATGGAGAGACCATGCCTAACTAGCCAAAGTCGGAACGCAGCCGCGCAGTGGCGTAACTATACATTTTGCTCGCCACCTGCCAAAAAAAGTTTTTGCCACCCTCCCCCCCATGGTATTTTGCTAATATTACAACAGGGCCATTTCCAGGTAATTTGGCTCCCAGTGCGAAAAGTTAAAAATGCGCCTCCACCCCCATAGACAATTTACATGATAATTTTTCCTCTTTATAGTAATACCCATTACACATTATGCTACACACTGTAATGCCCATTATACATTATGCCACATATAGTTATGCCCCTAACACCATTTTATTCCCCATACTAAGGCTTCAAATTACTTTTCAATTACCTGATCATTGCCAGGGGTCTCATGCTCATTGCCAGGGGTTTCATGCTCATTGTCAGGGGTCTCATGCTCATTGCCAGGGGATTCATGCTCGTTGCTGGGGGTCTCATGCTCGTTGTCAGGGGTTTTATGATCGTTGGTAAGGGTTTTATGCCATAGATTTACATGTTCGTTGCCAGGGGTTTCATACTCATTGTCAGGGGTCTCATGCTCGTTGTCAGGGGGCTCACGCTCGTTGTCAGGGGTCTCACGCTTGTTGTCAGGGGTCATACTGGAGAAGATGCAGCTTTCTGCATCTTCTCCCGGCGGCACCAGCGTTCCCGGCACTTCCGATTAATGCTATGCACTCTATGTTCCCTGACAGACACTAGAGGTCAAGTAGCACCTCTAGCATCTGTCTTCTCCTTGGCGGCGGCCATTTTTGGAGGGCATTTTCAGCAGATTCCATGCGGACGACTAGTCCGCTCGGAATCTGCAGCGCAGGGTCCCTGACCTGTCTGAGGAAGTGGCGGCTCGCCAATTGAGCAGCCCGGGGGCACAAGGCACCCCGCCCCCCGCCCCAGCCTGCCACTGGGCCAGGGTGGGTTTCCAGGTATTCGGAACCCCCCCCGCGTGTGCGCCTAATATGGACAATATGTGTATATCGAGGTCTGAAACTAAGACTTCCCCTTATAATGCTTGTGTAATTGTCAGATGTCTCATCTTATTGGTATTACAGTCCATTACTTTAACTTGCACCTTACATTCTCTCTATTTCAGATGGAAAACAAATTAAGATGTTAAGTGCATTCATAAAACTGCAATGCTTTGAATGATTATGTTTATTCACTCTTTCCTTCCTCCACCCAAAGGTGTGTAGTATGCGTAGTATTTGGTACAAAATATTTTTTACAGACAGATCATATATGTTTGCTCCTAGCCTTTTGTTAAAACAGATTCAAAGCATTGCAGTTTTATGAATGCACTTAACATCGCAATTTGTTTTCAGCCTGAAATAGAGAGAATGTAATCTGCAAGTTAAAGTAATGGACTTAGGACCTCATTCCGAGCCGCTCGCAAAAAGTGAGCGCTCGCTCTGAATGAGGGCGGCTGCTTTTTATTTTTCAGCCAGCCTCTTTGCCGCTCGCTAAGCTGTGGGTGATGTTCGCGATGGTCTCATTCAGAGCGAGCGCTCGCTTTTCTCCCCATTCTGCCTACTTCACTAGGAAGTGGGCAGAATGCAGGAGAAGTGCCTACCCTTCCTGGGGTACAGGGGGTTACCCGAAAAATCGGGAGCCTCCCGCGAATTCCGGGAGTGTAGGCATGTATGGACCATTACCTGCTCTGCTACTCACAAGTGGCCTGTATGAAAACATTACTTGTAATTGACTTTTCCCCAATAATTTCTATGGGCAATGTATTTCACTCCCTCTTTTAAGCAACTCGGTTTATTAAGCACAATCACTAATAAACTCAGAAACATAGATATATACAATAGGGGTGTGCAACGGCCACTTTTCGTGTTTTGTGTTTTGGTTTTGGATCTGGATCTTTCTTCGTGTTTTGGATCTGGATTGGTTTTGCCAAAACCACCCTTCCGTGTTTTGGGTTCTGGGTTTTGTGTTTTGGATCTGTATTTTTTTTAAAAAAAGCATAAAAACAGCTTAAATCACAGAATTTGTGGGTTTTTCTGCTCCTATGCAATTATTAACCTCAATAACCTTCATTTCCACTCATTTCCAGTCTATTCTGAACACCTCACACCTCACAATATTGTTTTTATGGCCAAAAGATTGCACCGAGGTAGCTGGATGACTATGCTAAGCGACACGAGTGGGCGGCACAAACACGTGGCCCATCTAGGAGTGACACTGCAGTGGCAGACAGGATGGCAGTTTGAAAAACTAGGCCCCAAACAGTACATACTGCAAAGAAAAAAAGAGGTGCAAGATGGAATTGTCCTTGGGCCCTCCCACCCACCCTTATGTTGTATAAATAGGACATGCACACTTTAACAAACCAATCATTTCAGTGCCAGGGGCTGCCACATGACTGTGGCTGAAATGATTGGTTCGTTTGGGCCCCCACAAAACAAGCTGGCAATTAATGTGTCCCTGCACAAACTGGCTCTACGGAGGCAAGATGTCGTCCTCATCCTCCTCATCCACCGATTCCTTGGATAAAACAGGAAAAAGGAATTTAGGAGTCCCTGGACTGCTTACGGTCTCAGCCAAAGTTTCTGAACTTGACAGTAACTTTTTATGAACGCGCTGCAGGTGCCGTATAAGGGAGGATGCTCCTAGGTGGTTAACGTCCCTACCCCTACTTATTTCACCTTTACATATGGTACATATGGCAAAACAGTTGTTGTCCGGATTTGGATAGAAATATTGCCAGACCAAAGAGGTGGAATGTTTGGTCTTCTGCCCAGGCATGACCGTGATGGGCTTTTTCATCCCACGGACAACAACTGTCTCCCCCGGAGCCTGATTTAAACAAACCACATCACCATCAGAAACCTCCTCGCCAACTTCCTCCTCAGTGCCAGCTACACCAGTATCCTCATCCTGTTGTACTTCAACAGTGACATCTTCAATTTGCATATCAGCATGTGGACTGTGGGTGCTCCTTTCAGCACTTGCAGGGGGCGTGCAAATGGTGGAAAGAGCCACCTCTTCCCGTCCAGTGCTGGGAAGGTCAGGCATCGCAACCGCCACCACACTTGGACTCTCCTTGGGGATTTGTGATATCTTCTTAGAACGCACAGTTCTTAGCTGTGCTTTTGCCAGCTTAACTCGTTTGATTTTTTTAGCGGGAGGAGGGCTTCCATCGTCATGTGAAGCTGAACCACTAGTCATGAACATAGGGAAAGACCTTAGCCGTTCCTTGCCAGTCCGTGTCGTAAATGGCATATTGGCAAGTTTACGTTTCTCATAAATGTTTTTTTCAAGGTCATTTTCCTGAACTTTGTCATTTGGGATTGTATGTGCCCTCTACTATGACATTGGGCATCGGCCTTGGCAGACGACGTTGATGGCATGTTATCGTCTATGTCATGACTAGTGGCAGCAGCTTCAGCACTAGGAGGAAGTGGTTCTTGATCTTTCCCTATTTTATTTTTATCGGAGAAAGTTTGGTCCTCCATTTATGTTATATTGATATATACGTGCGGCTAAGGCGCACACAAACACAGAAAATAATTTTTTATTTTTGTTGGGGACTAGTGTACTTTGTGGGTTACACCACCCTTTAAAAAATGAGCCAGCCGGCCCTTTACTTATGGGACACAGGTGCACGCTTGCCGCTGCTCCTTTGTTGATGCACGTGCAGCCACAGTGCACACAATTCACAAACACAGAAATTTTTTTTTTATTTTGTTTGGAGTGCCCTTTGGGGGTTACAGCACCCTTTAGCGGTCAATCAAGCTGGCCCTTTATTTATGGGACACAGGCGCACGCTTGGCACTACTTTGTTGATGCACGTGCGGCTACTGCGCACACAATTCACAATCACAAAAAAATATATTTTTTTATTTTGTTTGGAGAGCCCTTTGGGGGTTACAGCACCCTTTAATGGACAAGCCAGCCGGCCCTTTACTTATGACACAGGTGCACGCTTGCCACTACTTTGTTGATGCACGTGCGGCTAATGCGCACACAATTCACAATCACAGAAATTTTTTTTTATTTTGTTTGGAGTGTACTTTGGGGGTTACAGCACCCTTTAACAGTCAAGCCAGCCGGACCGTTACTTATGACACAGGCGCACGCTTGGCACTACTTTGTTGATGCACGTGCAGCTACTGCGCACACAATTCACAAACACAAAAAAATATATTTTTTTATTTTGTTTGGAGTGCCCTTTGGGGGTTACAGCACCCTTTAACGGACAAGCCAGCCGGCCTTTTACTTATGGGACACAGGCGCACGCTTGGCGCTGCTCCTTTGTTGATGCACGTGCAGCCACAGTGCACACAATTCACAAACACAGGAAAAAAAATTTTTTTTTAGCACTTGGGGGGAGCACCCCTGATGGACAGAGCACCCCCTGGACAACATTACAGCACCCCTTTAGGACTGGGACACTGCACAGGACTTTGGAGTGGACACAGCCCCTATGGACAACTGACTGCACAACACAGTCCAGCCAGCCCCTATGGACTTTGAAGTAGTGGACACAGCCCCTATGGACAACAGCAGCACAGTGCAGCACAGCACAGCACAACACTACACTGCACTACACTACACTACACTACACTACAAAACTACACTACACTACACAGCCCAGTCAGCCCTAACTCCCACCCTCCCTCCTCACTGTCCACAGCCGAGTGAGAAAATGGCGCCGACGCGGGTACCTTATATAGGATCCAAAACCCGCGAGACCCGGAAGGCGGGATGATGACATTTTGCCTCGATTTCAGATCCGAGTCATGCGGGAAAAGTCGAGCCTGACTCAGATCGGCCTCAGATCGGGGGGGCTCGGATTTCAGAAATCCGAACCCGCTCACCCCTAATATACAATAATCAGTCTGTATGCTACACATCTTGTACTATGTGTTCTCAATAGACATAGTATACAAAAATGCTGTATGTAATTAAATACAGCTGTATTTGTTGCTATATATTATTTTCTGTTGTTCTATTTGTACCAGAAAATTATAAACAAGAATTTTATAATATCTTGACTTTAGTACAATTATTAATAAATAATGACTAATAAATGAATTTATTTTAACAAAATCTTACTAAGGCACATACATACATACATGTCATCATAACACTATTTTGCAGAAACACATAGGGGCATATTCAATTGGGGGCATGGTTTAGCGAGATAAAAAAAACTTTTTTTGGATTACTTCTGGTATGCACACTCCCGATACCCGCGGTATCCAGTAAAAAAAAATGGTTGGAGGGTGTTCAGAGCTAAAAACCCAGTGGCGCATAAAAAAAACATTTTTTTTTACTAACCTGTCCGATGGTCTCCACAGCTCCCGGTGACCTCCCCTTCATCTTGTCACTGGGTAGGGGGCTGCTGGGAGTCATGGGGGTAGCTGTGAGGCTGTGGGGGTTGCTGGGTGGTGCAAGGGCTGCTGAGAGATGTAGTTCTTTCAGCGCCGGCTATACTGGGAATAGACTCACTTCTCCACTTGTCCACTCTTTAGCAGCTTTGATACCTCTCCCTTAATTTGAAGTACTGCAATTAATGTGATAGCATAGGTTACAGAAATGCTGTCCTTGTTTTAGAACATAGTGGGAGACAATTTATCAAAGCTTGGAGAAAGTTAAAGTATCAATAAATCAGCTCCTAATTGTTATTTTTCAAAAAACAGCCTTCAAAATGACAATTAGCTAATTGGTTTGTACTTTATCTCTCTCCAAGCTTTGATTCATCTCCCCCACTGTATGGAAAAAACTAGTTTGGTAATATATTTTATCTACAGTATGTGCAGTATGATCTATTTTCACACTAAAAGCCATGAAAATGTGTGGTGTTTGAGGATTTCATAAACAAAATGTTCTTCATAGACAAATGATAAACAGGGAACTGGTGTCATAGATCAGAAAACATTCTTCCTCTAGGCACAGAATATTACATAACAAAGATGCCAAGCAGTCAGCAGTTCCCTAACAAAGTGAAGCCTAAAATAAGGAACAACTTATTTTTAGTATAGAAGAATACTAAGGTAAAGTGTTATCTTTTCTATTTTTTAACAAGTGCATTGATCCCTGCTGTGTGCTTTACCCATGGTGGTGTAAAGCCATAGGCTTGTAAAATAGTCTAGTGTTCTTATTAAATAAAGCTGCAATGCAATATTGTTCACTGTGTTCTATGCTTGTGTATGAGGATTCGGGGTTCTCTCAATCACCCAGACACCGAGCAGATTGAACCAACATGATGGTTTATTTTTCCACAGCACACAGCATCAGATAATATGTACGGACAAGTGGTGAATACAGTGAACAGACAATTCGCAGGTAGCAGTCCAGATTGGGTCAGTCTTAGCAGCCTATAATGTCCCCGAGAAATTCCACAAAATAGCTAGAGATGCACAGTCCCACAGAAGAAACTATCACTGATCCCATAGCAGTGAATAGCGTATAGGTCCTGGCAGAATTTTCAAAGTACAAATCCACACAAAACTGGTGATGCGTTCCACTAGCACCTTGGCAGAGCGAAACCTCTTAGCCAAATTCAGCGACTAACATGTGGAGTTGCCTTCCATGACCTCTTTTGAAACCTTCCAATTTCCCACGATATTGTGACCACCCAGGGGGGTTGCACCATTTCCTGATTGGTGCGCGTCCCTTATCTCCTACCTCCCCCAGATATTACATCCCTGATGAACACCTGCTGGGTTGGTTCCATTCAGTCTACCAGATTCAAGTGAGGCACAAAACAAGCAAAGGGAAGGAGGAGTAAATCCTGAGTGTCCCCTGGGGAGGTGGGAATTAACTTAAGGGTTCTTTTGTTCTGAGAAATGTTATCTTGCTCTAGTGGTTATGAATAACACATACATATGGACCAGGCTAACATCAAGGGCTAGACAGTACTAAACATTACATTTCCTGCCATTCTTACAGTAAATAATATACCTGCTAATGGAAATGTGTGTCCTGAGAATGATCACGCATACACTAGGAGATGGGTAGGGGAACAAAAAAGGACTAAAAAGTTAATTAATCGCTGCAAGGACTGAGATGCAAATACATTTCTAACACACATCCCATTTCATTACATTGTGTGTTGCAGCATACTTAGACCATGCTACAATATCTAACAAATACCATAAAGAAACAAGAGTGCATCAGGATGCTTCAGAATGCCATGACTTAATTTTTAATTGACCACTTGCAAGCCTGTGCTAGGAAAATGGCATCTTATCTCTGTGTCAGCATAGTAAGTATACATCACGTTATTATTGTCTGTCACATGCAGGACTGCACACCATCCTCTTTCACCCAAGTCTATCACTGACAACCCAAATTGATAGCTGTCATCTGTAAGGGAATACCAACCAAACTGGTGATAAAATAATCGACAAATGACTGGGGCTACACACATTATACAGATGGTCACAGATTACATTCTATATGCTCATGCAAGCTACTGATTTCCACACCAGTATGTTCTGTACACAGCCAAGGCTGTACACTATGATGTACTACCAAAGTAAGCTGATCATGGCAATGTCACTGGGAATGACGTGTGGTGTGAACCCCGATACCATAGTAGGAAAGAAGATACAGTGTTACCGAGTATTATTAATAACTTGGATTTGCGCTGCTTTTAGTTCTTACATAACAGTAAGTTGTAATAATGTTAGTATAAGGTTGAGATCTGTCAGAACCACTCTTTGCTGTAGGACATAAACAAAATATATAAAGTATATATACTTATACATATACTCCGTTACCACTCTGTGAAGTTTTCAGCTAAATCCATCCAGTGGAGGGTTCAGAACAGTCTCCCCTGGTCAAAGGTCTGCACAGCGTACACCAGCGAGAGGTCTGGACAGACAAACAAACAAACAAACAGATCAATGCATTCTATAGATATGATATATATTATATATATATATATATATATATATATATATAGACAGTATTCAGGCGGCTCTCAGAGACTGGTGAAAACAGTACCCTCAATGGAGGGAATTTATTGGTGAGTCGACGTTTCGGGGTATGGCTCCCCTTCCTCAGTACAACATGGTCTATGTACCCTGAAACATCGACCCACCAATAAATTCCCTCCGTTGAGGGTACTTGTTTTCACCAGTCTCCAAGTGCCGCCTGAATACTGTCTGCATATTGCGTTGGGGGTGCTGTCCTCCTGGAGGGCACCGGAGCATGCTGGGGCTATATGCCCATTTACATTGAGTGAAGGAGTGATGGAGAGCTGCATTGTATATACTGTATATATATATATATATATATATTCAACCCCTGCAGACTAGTACTTGGTAGAACCACATTTTGCTGCAATAATAGCTCATACCGCACACCCTGCGCCCATATTATCTAATACTTACCTCTCCGAGGTCCAGCATCGGGTATCTCAGTTTTGAACAAAACGCTGGAAAATTACCCATGCGCAGTGATGAAATCGCTGGTAAATGGCGACTGTGCAGTTGACTCTGGGCACAGACTAGTACCCAGAATCTACAGATGCTGCGGCCGGCGGCGGTCAGCTTTCAGTCTGCTGCCGGCCGGCGGGCAGAGAGGAGGGAGCCTCGGATGGGGAATGCACACGGGCCCCTTCCTCTTTTAATATGCCCTTGGAGGGTTAGGTTTAGGCAGCGGGGTCCTGTCGGGATGCTGGCATCAGGATTTTGACCGCTGGAATCTCGTACCCAACCTGGGTGGATGACACTTGTGGACTGCAATTTTTAATTATTGCCACAGACTCTTTATTGAAATGAGATCGGAACTCTGACCTGGCCAGTCTAAAATATTCACCTTTTTGTTGTTCAACCATGGCAGGATGCTATGGCCCTCCTGGCCCCTCTGCACCTTCAGATCCTTCACTCAAGCCGGTCCCCCCACCCGGCGGCTGCTCCTCTGCCTCCACTTCATTGATCTTACATCTCATCCACGTGCATTACTCGCTCCTATTCACGGTTACACCCACTCTGTGGAATGCCCTCCCATGCACAATAAAACTTTCCACTAGTCTCCAATCTTCAGGTATTCCCAGAAAACTCATCTCTTCAGACAAGCTTATTAATATACTGTCCACACATATATTAATAAGCTACATATTTTTTATTTAATCACTTTCACATCCTCTGTGTGACTGGGTTATACATCCCAAAAAGAACCTCTGCAATCTGGCTGCACCATTATGCAATAGGTAGCACCTATTCTTGTTTATCAATGCCTATAGATTGTAAATTTGCGAGTAGGTCACTCTTACCTCTACATCTGTCTGTTATTACCCAGTCTTGTTTTATTACTGGTTGTTCAGCAGAATATGCTGTGCTATATAAATAACTGTTAATAAATTAATTAATAGTAGTACATGTATCTCTAAGGAGGTTTGACATTCAAAGAGCTCAGCTTTTTTTTGTATCTGGTTCAAATATTTCTCCAGCTGCTGGTATTATCCAGTGACACATGCTTGCTCTGTGTTTCAAATTCTAGCTTTTCTTTAATTTGTGCTGTCTCTTAAATATGACATCTCTTGACATGGCAAGCTTTTTGGTTCTTGGAATCCAGAGTCTGTACCCTTTACTTTCATGGCAATAGCAAAGCATTATACACTTCATGGACTTTGAATCCAGCTTGCATCTTCTTTCTTTTGGTTTGTGTACATAGAACCTGATTCAGGAGGGCTCACTATTGCGATTGAGGCTGTGTAATTGCATGCAGTTCTGCTGCGAAAATATGCTTACGTTTGCAATGCCCAGCCTGCATAGAGATGCCCACTACCACTTTCTCACATCCATAATAAGTTCCAGTCCTTCGTACACATTGGTAACATTGAGTAACATCTGACCCTCACACACAATTACAGCAGCCCTGACCCATCTCAGAAATTGCAAGTATTTTCACACGCAGTGAGTACTCAAGCTGCGTATGCCATCGCAGTGGCTAATTTGTGCATGCCAATGCAATGGTGTTCAGACTAATGCATTTCTCTAACCACTCCTCTGTCACCACCCCCAAATGCTGACATCCCGACACTCACTCTGCATGCACAGTATGCGCCATCAGCCGATCATCCAAAAGTACTGAAATGCTTTATATTTGGTTTTCTTTTTGAGCATGCTTCAATTGATGTTTTGTCTTTTAAGGCAACTGTGGGAGAACTATTTTTCAAAATAAAATCTGTGGACCAAAATCTTCTGCCCAAAATTGCTTGTTTAGGCCTGCATCCTTCTGCATACATCTGGCTCTCTCCACTAATTTGCAGTTTCCTCACTCACCCACACCATTTTGTTCAGGAGTGTATGCAATGGTCAATTGATTTTCAACTCCATATTTCTTAAGGAAATATTCCACATCTTTGTTTAATATTCTCCACCATTGTCAGATCTCAAAATCTTTAGTCTGTTACCTGTTTAATTTGCTACAAGTCTCTTGTAATTTGCATTTTTCAGTAAATGTGTGTCATTCTTGTGAAGTCATTAATGAATGTTATGTGCATAGTTCTTACTGACATGATTATGGTTTGGTTAGTTTCTTTGTGTTAACACACTGCTCTGTGCTGTCTTCACTCTGCATTTGCAGGTGTCTAACAGCATCTTTATCCTACTGGGCATTCTGAAAGCTTGAGGCCTGTGTGCCTGGAGCTTGAGTACTTGGGCCCATAACCTGTTGGAATGTGTGTGTGCTATTGCCAGTGGCATTGCAGAGTACAGCAGTTGTACACACCAGCAGATGTCCTAAGTCAGTAAACAGCCCACTACTTAACCAATGGGGTGGTTCATACAGCAGTAATGTGATTAGTACAGCCATACTCATAGTTATGCATATAATAACACTCAGCATGGAGTGGAGATTGAGAGGATTATACAGGTCACCAACACGTGACTGTATGTGTGTTGTGGTGCAGGATGCAAATGGTATCAGCAGTTATAGCAGGATGAATCATGCAATTATAATGTAGTAGGTTATCTGTGGTGCTAAATGGGACATGTCCATGTCACACAGTGGCACTCTAACAAAGTGATAAGTTGGCGCTGCACATATCCAGAAGCACAGATGGTGGCCATCATGGGTAGGGATTGAAGATTCCCCAAAGGAGCCAGTATGGAGAAAGGGCAGCAGAATTTGGCTTCAACAGGATCTAGCTGTGGTGCAGCCAGTGCATTGCAATGGGGCCCACTGCAATGAAGGGACCTGCAGCCAGCGGCATCACAGTATGCTGCCACTGCACTGTGGGCCATAACAAAGAAAAAATGTGGTCAATCTGGAGGAGAGGAGATGGAAGAGCCCCTCCCCTCTCCTCCTATCATCTCCCCCTGGCTCTTCTTCTCTTCACTGAGGTATTCATGCCCTTGAAACCGGCACCAGAGATCTAACTTCATGATCTCGTAACTGTCCCTGGCTCAAAAACTCAGGGAATAGATGAAAAGACATTGTCTATGAAGAGGAGATGCTTGTGTGAGGTGTGAGGCAGAGTCGGGCTTGTAGAGGAGTGGTGTGGTGCACACTTTCTGAGGTTCATGTGGCAGGTATGTATTGCAATTGGCCCTAGAGAGGTCCTGCCTAAAGCAAAGCCTCCTCATGGGGTAATGTGCTGCACTGAAATCTCATAGAGCTCTCCATTGTGGTAAACCTTGAAGACGAACTCGAACAGTTGCCCGACAGCTACCAGTTCGCATAAATCACCATAAGGGTTGGGACATGTAAAGGAGGTACTCAGCTGATCTGGTGTAGTTGTCACCTTTGCTATCATGGGACATGATGGAGAACTCCTCCCAGTTGTCCACCAAATGTCTCACAATTAGTTCACGCACCTTCCTAGGCTTTAGCTGAGTGTCATACATGAGATAGGAGAGGGAACAGACAGGTTTTGTCTCCTGTGATGGGGGCAATGATGTGGCACCATGTCCCCTTTAACATTTAAAAACGCAATTGTCATGTTCGAGAAAATGAAAACTCTGGATACAAAGCAAGTGAAGTATCAAAATGGAAAAGCCTAGTCAAAGTGTTAACTCCTTAGCAGTGGTGACTCTAGAGGTGGGGCTGCAGCTCAGTCCAATATTCAAATAGGGGAGCCACACTAATTGTCACTAGCAGTCAAACATCTCTTTGGTGTTGGTGTGGCTCCCCTATTTGAATATTGGACTGCACTGCAGCCCTATCTCTGAAGCTACCACCCTGACCCAGACAATGAGATTACAGTCCCACAGCACTTGGGACATGTTGCTGTGTCACCCAATCACCTTGGTAAAGAGGAAACACTTTACCACATCCCCTTAAGATGTTAAATTTCAAAAAATTCCTGTTTAGTGGGTGCCTACGTAATGGAAGAAATATACTCCCTGAATTTCATGTTTCTGGGTCAAGGGGTTTGGGCAGGGCATTGATGATTCAGTCAGTTAGGGCATTGCACAGGGGCAGGAAACATTTGTCCTTTTCACCCCTTAAGAGTCACATTTTAGTTTTGGGCTGGGTGATCATCAGTCAGTCAGGACATTTGTAAATATAATTATATATAATGGGAGTGTATTCAAGAAAGCAGTCATGATCTGGGGGCAATTACTTTAGGGGGGCATGACTAGAAAAAATCTATATGTAGCTCTCAGATTTACATTTCCGCTCATTAAATTCCATTGCAGGATTTCATTTGGACAATTTCCCCATTCCCATTTACTTTTTCCACCCTCATCACCATACACATTTGTACCATACTTGCCGACAATCAGTTCCCTCCGTCCGGGAGGGAGCTGATTGTTGGCTAACAGCAGGGGGTGTGCCTTGCCATTAAGTCACATTTGGGGGCGGAGCTGGGGTCAGGGCCACGTGATTGTGTCATCATGGCCCCGCCCCCTCTTCACAATGCTGTTATTTTTTGGCATTGTGAAGTAGGGGACGGGGCCATGATGACGCGTTTCAGCTCGAATTGCGTCACTGGCCCCCGTGCTGCAGGGTTTTTTAGTTTACTCTGAGGGGGAGGTACAGAGGGTAGCTGGCCTCTGGGTGGCTTGCCTGCCTTTCTGGGGGGCCGGGAGCGGCACCCGAAAAATCGGGAGGCTCCCGGCCAAATCGGGAGGGTAGGCAAGCCTGATTTGTACACGTCTTTTACACATACCCAAAACCCCCTCCACTGTGTAGTCTGATGTATCCCAGTCTGTCCTGTGTCTGTGGTGGTATACAATCTACATCAGTGGTAGCCAACCCTGGTCATGGAGAGCTACCAACAGTGCCTGTTTTACAAGTCTCCTCACAGAATCACAAGAGTAATAATTAGCTCCACCTGTGGACCTTTTCAAATGTTTTAGTGAGTAATGAATACACCTGTGCACCAGCTAGGTGGTCTGGAAAAAGTGAACTGTTAGTAGCTCTTGAGGACCCAGGTTGGCTACCCCTGATCTACATCATGATAGCCGGCTGTTTTTCAAGTATCATTGTATTTGATACTTATGAAATCACTGAGTCTGACATTGTATTATAAATGTTAAGAACTAGACCATTTATTACTGCAACATATACAATTTTAGATAATTAAAATAAACAGTTTTTTACATTAATACCAAGTCTAGTGCTCTCCGTCATTTTTACCTGGTCCCATGCACGGTACACACATAGATTATCACAATCACACATGCTGGGTATTCTTAATTTATGACACACACACACATACACACACACACATACATATATATATATATATATATATATATACAGTATATATGCAGCAATGGGCGGCAATTGTATCCTGAGGAAAGAACCCTTATTAGAGTTCTGAAACGTTGATTTAATATCACGAGCATTTGTGTGTTTTGTGAAGTCGCCGGGAGTGACTAGCCCAAACCTAACCTCCCGGGGGGTGTGTGCTAACCCTAAGGCCCCTCCCGGGAGCCGCTAACCTACCCCCCCCCGCACGGCTGTTCGCATCCGGCACCTGGCTTTCCTTCGAATGGTAAGCCGGGTGTTGGGCTCCCGGCATAGGTCTAATGATTTTGACGCCTGTCATTAGACACTTGCCGGGATTAGAAAGTCGGGGAGCTGGTGGTCGGGATTACGTCCGTCAGCTTCCCGACTGCTTCCCGTATACACTAACACATACACATATACAGAATACACACACTAACACAAATATACATACTAACACATACACATTTACAGTATACACATACTAACACATATACACAATAACACTGTACACTAGAACATTACAGCTACATAGTTACACTTTTGATTCAGCAGCTGCAGGTTGCCAATGGGGAAGGGTACCTTGCATCATTAGGCCCCACCCGCTCACGATGTAATGCCGTGTTTTGTGGGGAAATTGGGGACTGGACTTTCCATATTGGCTCCAGCCCCACTGTAGCCAGCCAGTGTAGGAGACAAT
Source organism: Taudactylus pleione (assembly GCA_031769625.1). Taxonomy (NCBI): domain Eukaryota; kingdom Metazoa; phylum Chordata; class Amphibia; order Anura; family Myobatrachidae; genus Taudactylus; species Taudactylus pleione. The sequence continues at coordinate 1,602,837 of JAUIMM010001601.1, forward strand.
ACAGAATAGGAGTGCCTTAGAGTAGTACTGAATAAAATACATGCACACAGCGCAAGATTTTAAAATTGCCAAGGCACACCATCCGGCGATGCAACGTTCACGACTGATGAAAAAACATTCACATTGGCTCCCACATAAAAAAACACACTACATTGGCCTTCACATGAATAAAACACACACATGGCCCCAGTGGAATAAAACACACATACATTGTCCCTCATAGGAATAAAACACACATATATTGGCCTCCGTAGGAATAAAACACACTACATTGGCCTCCGCAGGAATAAAACACACATACATTGGCCTCCACAGGAATAAAACACATACATTGCCCCCCACAGAAAAATATAACATTGGCTGGCCCCCTCAGAAAAAAAAATAATAATTGCCCCCACAGGAAAAATAATGACATTGGCTGGCCACACAGAATAATTATAAACCACATTGCAAAAAAACAGCAAGTCACATTGGCTCACACAAGAATAAATATAATATTTTTTGGCACCTACCTGTGCCTCATTAGCTGACAGTGCAGAGCTGTCAGCACAGCAGACTGCGGGCCGGTGGATGGAGCGGGCGGGATGACTGGCTGGCTGAGCGGGCAGGCCGGTGGGCAGGTGGGATGACTGGCTGGCTGAGCGGGCAGGCCTGACCTGTGATGTCACGCCATCATACCTACAGAGGTTATTGCCTGGGTACGCCTGAGCTTCCCAGAAGAGCTCTGCAGCAGCGCTGCCCGGGCCGAACTGATTGCACTGAAGCAATCTGATCGGCGGCTCTGAGGGCAGCGGCGGCACACTAAACAACCGCTGGTGGCACACTGGTGTGCCGCGGCACAGCGGTTGAAAAACGCTGCTTTAAATAATTCAGTGTACTTATAAACATAAATGGTTAAAAGCATGTACACTCTCCCAAATGGCAATACAGGAACAAAAGGGTCATCTCTGGTGGTTCCAAAATGAAGATGGTACTGGAACAGGTCAGAACCTCAGTACCGGATGCATTTCTGACCTCTCAGGGTCCTTCATCAGAAGCTTCTGATGAAGGACCCTGGGAGGTCAGGAATACGTTAAGCAAAGGCTCTAACTGGGACTCTCCGCTGCTGGCATTGGGTAACAGTGGGCTTTTGTGGGAGGCAGATGTATATACACAAAGGAGTTTTTAGGTGCGCTGTCAACAGCAGCTGGTGAGAGAGTAGTCAGTCCTCTATAATATAATTTAAATAAATAAACAAAAAACCTGCGCTGGCTAGAAAAAGGTTAATATTTCATATAGACGGTGTTGTTCTATAAATATTTTATTATATTGTTATCAATTAAAATCCAAAATGGTATTGTGCAAGAAAATAAATACTGTAAAAATTAATGATAAAAGATAAAAAGTTCCATGGTGTGCCAAAAAAAGGAAACATACACCACTAGCGTTCCTATTATGTCTTACTGGATATAGGAATTCCTCCAATTAATTAGCAGCAAAGTTAACAAGTGAATGTAGAATGATCCCCAAAGTCCATAAGCACTCAGTCTTTGTTGTTGTGTGCTCTAGGGGTGTCCATAGGTGATAAGCCGCAATCCGGTGATCCAGAGAAATGTAGGGCCAAATGATAATCCGTAGGTAAGAGTCAATATTCCATATAGGTCCAAAGTGGTGTGGTTTGAAGCTCAACACATTTCCTGAGAAAGCTGGGATTACACTTACCCAGGGAAACGTGTGATTGTGCAATATCCACAACCAACACCTGCATCATCATCAACATTCTCACTCGTGATCGGAAGTAGTCCTGCATCCAATATCATAAGGACTGACTCCTCTCCTATCCATTGTTCCTCAGAAGGATCTTTGAGTGTAACGCCTACTGCTGCTGCTGCTGCTGTTGCTATAAGTGGATCTTCATCCCAGAAGGGAACTAGGAAGAAGACTACTTTTAGTAGTTCAGGAAGTTCAACCAAACAATTGACTGTCACACAGTCCTTTGCATTGGCGAACAAGTATGACAGCAAACACTCAGCTGCACAGTGGATTTCTGATGCCATAACAGCTATGCTGGTATAAGATGTGCGTCCAGTGTCCGCCATTAATGCAGTGAGTTTTACCCAGTTAATGGAGGCCCTTTGTCCCTGCTACAATGTGCCTTCTAGATTCAACTTCTCTAGAATAGCAGTTCAATCTGTACAAGGGCATTAAAAAAAATTTATTAATATCCTCTGAATTGCTGTTGTGCCCACTGTCCACTTAACCACAGACATGTGGACAAGTGGGACAGATCAAACTAAAGATTACATGACTGTGACAGCCCACTGGGTAGATGTATTGCCTCCAAAAGTGCAAACAGCAGCAGCTAACAAATGCCAGCTCATTCAGAGGCAGGCTACTCTATGTATCACCGGTTTCAGTAAGAGGCATACCGCTGAGAACCTCTTAGAGAACCTCAGGGAAATCATTGCAAAATGGCTTACATTACTTAGACTCTCCTCTGGATTTATGATTTCTGACAATTCAATAATATTCTGCGAGCATTACATGTGGGCGAATTCAATCACATCCCATGTTTTGCTCACACAATTAATCTGGTGGTGCAACATTTAAAAAAAAATGACATTGGCATGCAGGAGATGCTCTCGGTAGCCCGAAAGATTTCTGGACATTTTTGACATTCAGCAACTGCATGTCGAAGATTGCGCACCAGCAAGAACTGTTGAATTTGCCCTGCCATCAGCTGAAGCAAGAGGTAGTAACTAGGTGGAATTCTACCCTCAATATGCTTCAGCGGATGGAGGAGCAGAAAAAAGGCCATCCAAGGCTACACTACTATGCACCTTAGTCAAGTGCAGAGGAGAGTAATTTCTATGTTGTGCAAGGTTCTCAAACCCTTTGAACTTGCCACACATGCAGTTAGTTCAGACACTGCCAGCTTGAGTCAGGTCATTCCCCTAATCAGACTTTTGTAAAAGCAGCTGAAGAAACTGAAGGAGGAGCTGAAACGTAGTGATTCCGCTAAATATGTGGGACTTGTAGATCAAGCCCTTCATTCATTTCAACAGAATCCAAGGGTCATCTATCTCTTGAAACCAGATCACTATATTTTGCCGACCATACTTGATCCAAGGTTTAAGTCATACCTTGTGTCTATTTTTCCAATGGATATAAATCTGAAAAGATACAAAGAGCTGGTTTTGAAAAAATTGTCAGCTCAAGTGGAATGTGACACAGCAGCATCTCCTCCTTCAGTTTCTACAGCTGCCAGGAAAAAAATAAATTTTCCTAAGAGACCCACTGCTGGTGGTGATGCAGATCAGTCAGCAAAATTGAATGACATCTAGTTGGGTCTGAAAGAACTGCCTACAATGAGTGACATGTCTACCGTGACTTTGTCTGATATGGTCACCATTCAGAGAATGGTGGATGACTATTTTAGGGATAGCATCCAAATAGGCATGTCAGACAGTCCGGTTCACTACTGTCAGGTAAAAGAGGCAATTTGGAGTCCCTTACATAAACTGGCTTTGCTGTACTTAAGTTGCCCACCCACCAGTGTGTACTCTGAAAGAGTTTTCAGCGCAGCCGGGAACCTTCTCAGTGATCATCGTAGGAGGTTACTTCCCCAAAATGTGGAAGAGATGATGTTCATCAAAATGAATTACAAATTCCACAAGGAAAACCTTTACCAGCACTTAAGTCCAAAAAATACAGAAGTGTCTGACTCTGTAATGGTGGATTCCAGCGGGGATGAATTCATATTGTGTGAAGAAGATGAAGATGCACACACTGATGGGGATGACGATGACAACATCTAAAAGACAATTTGTGTATGGGATCATTGCCACCAATGTCCACTGCGCATTGGCAGCTTATATTGTGGGGGGTCCAAACAAACCAATCATTTCAGCCACAATTGGCAGTCCCTAACGCTGAAGTGATTGGTTTGTTAAACTGTGAATGTCCTGTTTCATATATACAACATAAGGGTGGATTGGAGGGCCCAAGGACAATTCCATCTTGCATCTTTTTCCTTTCCATTATGTGCTGGTTGGGGCATTGCTGCCTGACATTTTTAATGTTATGGTTTATGAATATCCAGAAATTGTAATGGCCACAGACAGCATCTCGTGCATGCCCCTTTCATTTTTTTTAAAGAAATTCTGACCCAATTTCTGCTTGTTGTGTCAACCCGACGGCACAAGTCGCACAACAGTGACATTCAGCCAAGGGTTCTCAGCCCTTAAGGCTGCTACACGGCCCAAAGGCTGCATCCTGTTTCAAGGCCCAAAGGCCACCTGTCAACACTCCTCACCTGCCCTCAAGGTTGTAATGGCTGCAACTTGCCAAGAGTTCTAGGCCTCAAGGCTGTTGCAGTACTAATCATAGCTCTGTTTTTCACTACTACTCAGCCCGAAGGCTGCATCAACAATTGACTATCAACTATCAATTCTTCAGCCAGGTGCTGCACCAATTATCAATTCTTCAGCTAGGGGCTGCGACAATTACCAATTCTTCAGCCAGGGGCTGCACCAATTAATTTATAAATTCTTCAGCCAGGGGCTGCACCAATTAATTTAGCAATTCTTCGGCCAGGGGCTTCACCAATTATCAATTTTTCAGCCAGGGGTTGCACCAATTATCAATTCTTAAGCCAGGAGCTGCACCAACTATCAATTCTTCAGCCAGGGACTGCACCAATTAATTTAACAATTCTTCAGCCAGGGGCTGCATCAATTATCAATTCTTTAGCCAGGAGCTGCACCAACTATCAATTCTTCAGCCAGGGACTGCACCAATTAATTTATCAATTCTTCAGCCAGTGTCTGCATCAATTATCAATTCTTCAGCCAGGGGCTGCACCAATTATCAATTATTTAGCCAGGTGCTGCACCAACTATCAATTCTTCAGCCAGGGGCTGCACCAATTAATTTATCAATTCTTCAGCCAGGGTCTGCACCAATTATCAATTCTTCAGCCAGGGATTGCACCAATTATCAAGTATCAACTCATCTTACTTCAGCCAGTGGCTGCGCCAACTATCAACTATCAATTCTTCAGCCAGTGTCTGCACCAATTATCAATTCTTCAGCCAGGTGCTGCATCAATTATCAATGCTTCAGCCAGGGGCTGCACCAATTATCAATTATTCATCCAGGGGCTTCAACAACTATCAATTCTTCAGCCAGAGGCTGCACAAATTAATTAATCAATTGTTCAGCCAGGGGCTGCACCAATTATCAATTGTTCAGCCAGGGGCTACACCAATTATCAATTGTTCAGCCAGGGGCTGCACCAATTATCAATTCTTCAGCCAGGGGTTACATCAATTAATTTATCAATTCCTCAGCCAGGGGCTGCACCAATTATCAATTCTTCAGCCAGGGGCTGCACCACTTATCAAGTATCAACTCTTCTTACTTCAACCAGGGGCTACGCCAACTATCAACTATCAATTCTTCAGCCAGTGTCTGCACCAATTATCAATTCTTCAGCCAGGTGCTGCACCAATTATCAATGCTTCAGCCAGGGGCTGCACCAATTATCAATTATTCATCCAGGGGCTTCAACAACTATCAATTCTTCAGCCAGAGGCTGCACAAATTAATTAATCAATTGTTCAGCCAGGGGCTGCACCAATTATCAATTGTTCAGCCAGGGGCTACACCAATTATCAATTGTTCAGCCAGGGGCTGCACCAATTATCAATTCTTCAGCCATGGGCTGCACCAATTATCAATTCTTCAGCCAGGGGCTACACCAATTAATTTATCAATTCCTCAGCCAGGGGCTGCACCAATTATCAATTCTTCAGCCAGGGGCTGCACCAATTATCAAGTATCAACTCTTCTTACTTCAGCCAGGGGCTACGCCAACTATTAACTATCAATTCTTTAGCCAGTGGCTGCACCAATTATCAAGTATGAACTATTCTTACTTCAGCCAGTGGCTTTGCCAACTATCAACTATAAATTCTTACTTCAGCCAGTGATTGTATCAATTATCAACTATCAATTATTCAATGCTCAAGGGGTACCCCAGCCATAATAATGCACAGTCTTCAACCCTATTCATCACTCAGTTTTGAGCCAGCTAGCTGATGCAACCTTTTGGCCCTTAACTAGATGAACAAATCAATATTGTGAGCTGTGAGGTGGTTAAAATTGACTGGAAATGAGTGGAAATAAATGTTATTGAGGTTAATAATACTGTTGAAACAAAAAAAGGCAAATTGTATGTGATTTTAGATGTTTTTATGATTTTTTAAGAAAAAATCCAGATCCAAAACCAAAACCGAAAAACAAAACACAGAGGTGAGGTTTTGGCAAAACCAATCCAGATCCAAAACCAGGGGAGATCCAGATCCAAAACCAAAACACAGGGGGTCAGTGCACATCTCGTTTTCACCCATGTTTTACAGAGAGTTTATGATTTCTCACCCAAGGCTGCCTTTAGTAAATTTTCGAGTTGTAAAAAATAGCCAAACACACCCGTGATTGACATCTCAACCAGACACGATTCTTAGTAAATTTACCACCAATTCTTTCTTTTTATCATTTTTTATTAAAGTAGCACTAAAAATAAGTGTAAAACACACTAGGACTTGCACTTAATATTAGTGCCACTTTAAATTTTTGTTGTATTTCTGACATGTTTGTCTGATGATCGCAAAACACTATGGGGCCTATTTATTGAAACATTAATTATTGTGTCAATAATTGTAAGGTTTTTTATTGTAATGTATTGTGGCAATAAAGATATAGCACTAAAATAATCTAAAATATCTCACAAGCAGTTGAACATTGCTCCAGTGATACTGCCAAGAGAGAGTGCTACTACATGGATAGCTTTGCCTGCCATTCTGCATGTGCGTGTGTGTGCATGTGTGAGCTGTACATTTCTAATTTTCTTGTCAACTCTCTTCTTTACAGTATATAATGTGTAAAGTACACAGTAATTTGTCCTCACACATGTGTTTCTCTTTGCCCATTGCTCACAGATAAACTAGAAAATGTACTCGACATGTGAGACTTAATGGCTTTCTCTTAGTCCAATACTGTAATGTACTCATGAAATTAGTGTACCGGAGCTATTGTGGCCTAGAGATGTGCACTGGAAAGCAAATCAATTGACTTTGTGGTGGATGCTTATTTCCAGATGGATGAATGATCATATATGTGTCTCTAAAGTTATCACATTTCGCAGTAATTAAAAGGCATGTCACCCTTGTTATTTGCTGGCAAAAAGTTGGTGGTTGTCCCTTTAATAATTGATACAGGAGTAGAAAAACTTGTAGAAAACAATACACTTTATTACATCTCAGCTTTAATGCTAGTGATTCAATTAGTGAAATCCAGTGTTTATAGTGGTGTAACTACTAGACTAGGGGTTATTTCAGCTGGGGGCCACTTTACCAATTTTAGTAGACTTTGGGGGCAGGGGGGGCACACATACATTATTACAAAAAAAATTAAGACAATGCATTCTGCAATACACGGAAGATTGAACCTGTAATGTCCTTTACCCAGGAAGCAGGTTTTTCCCTTTTTCCAACGGCAATCACGTTAGCTGAAATAGCTTGTGCTCTGCTCTGGTAAAATGTAACTGAAAAAATATATCTATTAACACTGTATAATTAAGTCAGACTTGTTATCATAACTGGCAGTATAGAGCAGCCACAATGACATCAGCAACAACCAGACAGTATGTCCAAGGGCAATACACATTGGCATCCATTGCTCTGTTGCCATATAGGGCAAAAACTAGGCATGTGCGCCGCACCATTTTTGCTGGATTTGGATTTGGTTCTGATTCGTCATCCAGCTTTGGATTTGGATTTGCCAAACCTGCCATGACTGGTTTTGGATTTGGTTTTGGATTTTTTTTCAAAAATTTACAAAAAAAGCTAAAATCAGATAATTTGGGCTTTTTTTTGTTCCTAGAGTATTATTAGCCCAAACAACATTAATTTCAAGTCAGTTACAGTCAATTTAGACCACCTCAACTGTCGATCTAATGACCAGGTCGACATTTAGTACCTGTCGACCTTGTTACTAGTCGACCTTTAGTGTGTCGACCTTCAGACCCTGTCGACCTTCAGTCCTTGTAGACCTATTGCCTATCTTCCATTGTCTACCTGGACATTGTCTATCTAGACAACGTAGACCTAATGATCCACACCTGCGACAGACACCGCAGTTTAAAGCACATCTATGAAACATTGCCACTCACTGCCACTCACTACTGAGTCACAGGACTTGTGTGTTATGGCCACACAGAGGGCTAAGGCCCAAGGAGTCACGGTGCTTATACAGACAGTGGGCTATTACCCAAGGAGTCACAGTGCTTAAACACACAGAGGGCTATTGCTCAATTGAGTCAAGGTGCTTGTATACACAGTGGGGTACAGCACCAAAAAATACGTTTTTTTTTTCTTTTTAAACTTTTAACTTTCTTGAAAGTTTATTTTGACTTTTTTAAACTTTTTTTTGTACACAGCCACTTGTGAGACACTTTAATCAACAGAGTATAGTGCAGCATAAATCAGTGTGCAGTGTGCCCCCTATACAAGGTCACTTTGCCAGCACAGCTACTTGTGAAGGTGCCTACACACTACACAATGTGCTCACGATACGATATTCTGAGCAATTTCCTATGAACTCTACCCGGCACTCCAGGACATGATGTGAGAGGCTGAGAGAGGTGGGGGCTGACCTCTCTCAGCCAATGAACGCTCAGATATGGCTCTACAAAGGCAGAAACTGCGTCTGAGCACTTCAGTTGGGAAGTAACAACCATCCTGGTTGTTACTTAGTGCGTGGCTCGGTTTTTTCATTTTTTTTATTTTAAGAAGACCATGGATGCCTACAGGGACAAGTGGACAAGTGCAGGTAATGTAGGTGAGTATGCATGAGTGTGTATGTATGTATTAAAACTTTATTTTTTATAAAGTTTTATTTTGCTGTGTGTGTCTTGTGTTTATTTAAACATTTCTTTAGAGATGAACTACAGATATCATCGGGTGAAAGGGCTCCCCTGGCTGTGGTATTAGCCCCCTGCTAGAGAAAGTCCGGTGCTGGTTCTGGACAATACAGGGGGACCCTATGCATTTTTTCCCTCTGTATTTCCACAACCAGGACCAGATCAGAGCCCAGTGCTGGTGGCTCAAAGTACGGGGGACCCCAACATTGTTTGTCCTCAGTATTTTGGCAACCAGGGCTGGTTCTGACTAGCCCAGTGTTGGTTGTGCTTAAGTACAGGGGACCCCTACGTCATTTGTTTCCAGTATTTTGTACAACCAGCACTGGGTCACTAAAGGCCGGGGCTGGTTGCTCTTATGGAGGAGCAACCATACACCACGCCGTATTTTAATTCTTTTATTATTACACAGGTTTATTCATTCTGTGCCGAACAAGAATCCGGCATCAGGAAGATTGATATTCGGCCTCGCAGGCGGGAACACCCGATGTTCGGGGAGGTTCGGATTCTCATCGCTAGCAAAAACTGTAGTGCTGTAACAGGACTCTATGCTGGCCTGTGCTAGTCTCACCCCCTAAAGCCGTTTTGTCATGATGTCAAGCCTAGGGAACGGGGACATGTACTCCACTAAGTAGAGCACTGACCACAGCATCCTAAGGGCAGTTCATCAGGCTCTGGGATGCCTGTCCAGAACATCCCTTGCAGGCGCCGTGCGGCAGTGATGGTGCTGCCGATAGGGTCCTGTGCTCTGTGTGGTGGCACCGCTCACACACCCCTAGCAGTGATATGCAGTGAGGTAAATGGCTGAGGAGGCACTGGCTAGTATCAGAGCCAGATTTACAGATACATATATGAACCTGGTAGCTCATGTGGGCATTATACAAAGGTGCAGCAAAATATATAGTGCTGGAAATTTGGTGTGTTTTGATCAGGGATGTGCGGAAAAGGTAGACAAGGGGAGGCAGTGCCTCACCTGCCATACACTTTTTACTCCAGTGTTTTAACTATAAAAATGATTAGAATAATACAAAGAAGATATGTATAATATTTTCTTTACATTTTTCTTATAATTTTTAAGTCAAAACTCTAGAGTATACCTAAGTATGACAGGAAAGGCTCTGCCTCACCTAACCGCACATCACTGACCCCTAGTTACAGTCCTGAGTCCTTGTCTTAAAAGTAAAATCAAGTTCTGAGGCCTATGTGAGTTTGGATTGAAGGAGGGACAGAATGACTTTTATTTGTGGAGCCTGTAATAATGTCAATCCTGGATATGATTTGTGACTCACCTGTCAGGCTCTGCGTCACTCTCCACAAGACTTCAGGATCTGCAGATCTTTCCTTACCAGTATTTTACATCTTTTGACACCAGATTTCTGCTGAGTTTCGCTTGCTGCCTCTCCCAGTATTTTCCCCCTCTAGCCTGTTTCTCTCTACATTCCTGGAATCTTTTAGGCCACGGATATCCTTTCCCTCTGCATAGGAAGCTAACCCATGGCGGATAGCTGGCAGCACCAGGCATTGCCAATGGCTTCATAAGCGGATACAGCAGCTCTAACTATACCTGACTTTTTCAATACTGCAGTTAAATGGGTGGACGAAGTGATTGTGAGATGCTTGTCATACTGCTTAATAAAAATAAAAAATGAAAAATGAATACACTTAACCCTACCCTGCCATCCTTTCAGTAACCTGCTATTCAGCATTTGGCCCGGTCTTTTGGGGCACCCCATCTAAAGATGGTACTTCCTGATACCGTTGTCCTATGGAAACCAGTGTAGTTATAAACAAATAGTGCACTCTTTATAATATAATTAAATTTTGGTGTGCCCTTTTAAAAACTCTTAATAAACTTTTGCCCTTTTGTAAAATTCATAATAAAATATTGATCCCTTATAGAAGAAATTATAGAGTAGTGCTATCTTATATAAAAAAAAATGAACCATAGGATTGCTCAGAAGTATGATCATGTAGCCGATGTCCACTTGATGGTGCGCCTTTGTGCGGCATCTCAATAGAAAGCCCATCAGCTGGAGCATTCATTTTGCAGTAGTTACTACTGCTTTGTGTCCACCTCTTATCATTCACAACATGTGTAAGTTAAACTTATTAATGGCTGTATTTATTAACATAATTTTTACTAAAATAAAGTGAAAATGGGTGTATTCACACCCTTTTCACATTATGTTAGTTTCACCTAAATTTACTAAAGGGCAATTGGAGTAGAATTTGTAAAATTCTACTCCAAGCCCTAATATATCACATATTTTTAGTAAGCAGATCGCATTTCCCATAATTGTAATGGGAAATGCGACCTGCCTGAGATTTACTAAAAATAAATTGTGAAAAAATACCGGGGGAAGCCCTGTGATAATAACGCCACCTGGAGGTGGCGTTATACAAGATTTTTCCCCAGTTACCAGACTCCTGCTCTGCTCTAACAGAGCCTGGAGCCAGCCCCAGTGATCAGCTTTGTGGTTTTAACAGACCACAAGCTGATCACTGCTAAAACAAAACAAAAAAACTTACCTGAGTAAAGGCCCGGTGATTGGTGTTCCGGTGATGTCCTTCATGGCTCTAGTCAGCTGATCTCCCATCCTGCAGGATGGGAGACCAGCTGATTGGAGCCACAGAGGACATCACCGGAGCACCGATCACAGGAGGTAACTGAAATAAAGGCGGGGGGGTTGCGGCGGCCGGTCGGCGCATGCACGGGCACCTTTTCACTGTATTTTTTCTGAAAAATACAGTGATAAGGCTGCAGAGGGTATTCGCAGAGACAGAGCTTTATCGCAAGCTCTGTCCCTGCAAGGGATTTTTAATAAATCCCTGTGATATTGCCTGAATTCTGAATTTGAATGCGGATTGTAGTAAATAGAGCCCTAAGGGAGGTGACCCTACTGAAAGTGTATTAGAATATTGAGTCATTATAATACCTGCAAGAGACTGAACTAGAAATATATACATAATGACATTGTGCTGCATGTATAATAGGGTTTTTATGAAAGTGATATGTTACTGTATAAATGGTATATATAATGTGTTTAGAATAATGGAAAAGAGTATAACTGGAAATAAAGATAACTACTGTAACTAGAAACAAATGTAAATAAAAAAAAAATATATATATATTAAAATAAATAGCAATGAAAATTAAAAAATTATAATTCAAATAAAATAAAATAATGATTGCAATGAGCAAGAGGAGAGCTGTCACTGTAAGGAAACAGACAGTTAATTCTAAGGCTTCCTGTTGCTGAATGGGGTCCTACAATGCAGTGCATTGTGGAAGATCAGACAGTGTCTGATCTGATCTGAGGAGTGTCATGGGGAGGGCAAATGGAGAGACATGGAGGGAATAAAGGGAGAGACATGTAGGTGTCAAAGCGAAAGATATGGAGGTGGCAAAGGGAGAGACATGGAGGGGGCAAAGGGAGAGACATGGAGGGGGCAAAAGGAGAGACATGGAGGTGGCAAAGGGAAAGATATGGAGGTGGCAAAGGGAGAGACATGGAGGGGCAAATGGAAAGACGTGGAGGGGCAAAGGGAGATACATGGAGGTGGCAAAGGGAAAGATATGGATATGGCAAAGGGAGAGACATGGAGGGGCAAATGGAGAGACATGGAGGGGGCAAATGAAGAGATATGGAGGGGACAAAGGGAGAGACATGGAGGGGCAAATGGAAAGACGTGGAGGGGCAAAGGGAGATACATGGAGGTGGCAAAGGGAAATATATGGATGTGGCAAAGGGAGAGACATAGAGGGGCAAATGGAGAGACATGGAGGGGACAAATGGAGAGACATGGAGGGGACAAAGGGAGAGATATGGAGGACATGGAGGTGGCAAAGGGAAAGACATGGAGGGGGGCAAGCAGTGAGACATGGAGGGAAATGGGGAGAGATGGAAGGGGCAATGGGAGGGAGATGGAGTGGCAATGGGAGAGAGATAGTGGGGGCAATAGGAGAGAGATGGAGGGGGCAATTGGGTATGAACTGCACAGTTTTTCTTTATTTCTTTAAAAGTTATATATTTTTTCTCTTTCTTCTTTATATACTTATTACATTCTGTTGACCCAACTATTTAAAAACAGGACTGCTTGGTAATTATTTTGGCTTAGGGGTGCCTTGAAAAAATTATGGAGTCTCTAAGGGTTCTTCGAACTGAGAAAGTTTGGGAATCACTGCTCTAGAGGTTCAGCTAACACATTGAGGCACTCATCAAGTCCTAAATCATGTACCTTGGAATCTGGAATTGGGGTGAACCCCAAGGTTTTGTGACACAGTAGGTGTGTGCGGCATTCATGTAGTAATAGTGTCTCTTTAGGTGTACAGCAGGCCGATGTGATGCATTGTGCTCTAGGATGTATGTGATGTACATCCTAGAGTTAAGGAGCCAATTAAAAAGGGGTGCTACATGAACATGTTTACCTTGATTTGTAAGACAAGCAAGGCATTATCTTCTGTTAAGAAAAGGGGGGCATGGGTGAGGGCTCATACAAGTCATATTCTAAGTGGCAGAGCAGCATGTATGTGTTCTCATCTTGTTATCTGGAAACTTGCCTGGCTGAACGCATAAATGTGATTAACTACTTGCATTTGATGCATGAGCTGTTTCACTCTGTGCAAGGCACTGCATAGCATCCCTATGATAAGGAATTTCATAGAAAGCAGTATGACATTGCCAATATGGACTTCAGCTGTAAGGACATTGAGGTCTGGTTGGATGTGACTTAACCCCAGAAGATGTCTCAGGAATTCTGTGTGGAGAAGTGTCCTCCCCAGGTGTGGCAAATGTTTTGCCTTCAACAACAGGCAATGTGCACTTTGCACAAGGTGTCATTTTTGGCACTTTTTCATCCATTGTAAAGGGCCCTATCTAATAAAGGACTGTAAACTCCCAATTCCCTCTCTCTATCATCTATCTCCACCTTTGCTTCTTAAGGCTACCATCACTAAGCACAACCTTGAGGCAAATGACACTGAATCCTTATACTCCATAATCAAGTCACGTGTCTCCCCCATGGTCTCTCTCTATCCTGCCCTCCCCAAACGGTTTCCCTATACAATGTCTCTCTTACTTCTGCTCTTGACTCTGTTGCTCCTGCAGTCACTGCTCACCCTCGCAAATCCAAAGCTCAACCTTGGCATTCTAAATGCTCCAGATACCTGCAAAAGTGTTCACGTAGCAGAGAGCATCAGTGGAGGAAATCACGCTCCAATGCTGACTTCCTCCATTTCAAATGTATGCTCTCAACCTACAGTGCTGCTCTTTCCTTTTCTAAGCAGTCTTTTTTCAAGACCCTTATCTCTTCCCAGTCCTCCAACCCCTGTTTTCTCTTCACCCCTTTCAACTCCCTCCTCTGCCTACCCCCTCCTCGCTCCCCTCTTTACTATCAGCCCTTGACTATGCCACTCACTTCACATCTAAAATGTAAACAAGTCAGGACATCACATCTCACCAGACTCTTAGCACCCCTTTCCATTTATCCCACCCTGCATCTCCCCATTCCCCCCTTCCACTTTACCAACATTGACTTCTTTCATCCAGTATCTGGAGATGAAGTGATGACCCTAACCCGGTCCTCCCCTCCGTCCACCACCAACCTTCATCCTATCCCTTCTCACCTCCTCCGTTCCCTCTCTCCTGCTGCATGTTCTAATCTTGCCCATCGCTTCAATATCTCTCTGTCGCAGGCACTGTCCCCTCTGTATTTAAGTATGCCCTCATCTCACCCATTCTTAAAAAACCCACCCTTGATCCTGACACTCTCTCTAGCTACTGGCCCATCTCTCTCCTCCCCTTTGCCTCCAAACTCCTTGAGCATATTGTCTACAACCACCTCACTGCCTTTCTTTCCTTTCACTTCCAGCTTGACCCATTTCAGTCTGACTTTTATCATCTCCACTCCACTGAAACTGCCCTCACTAAAAACTATGCAATGACCTCCTTGCTGCCAAAACCAAGGGCCACTACTCTTTGCTCATTCTCCTTGACCTCTAAGCTGCTGTTGACCTTTCCCCCTCTCTTGTCAATTGCATATCCAACTGTTTCTCTGCTATTTCATCTTGAATGTCCTAGTGCTTTCTTACACTTAACATGTCTAAGACTGAGATTATAATCTTCTGACCTCCCGAATATCCTCACCTCCCACAATTTCTTTATCTATTGACACAACTATTATCTCCTCTAGCCCTGCAAGTTCGCAGCTTTGGAGTCATCCTTGATTCATCTCTCTCCCTCAAACCACACATCCAGCACCTCTCAGTCCTGCCATTTCCAACTCAAAAATATTGCTAGGCCTAGACCCTTTCCTACCTTTGATGCAACCTCATCCACCCACTGATCATCTCCAGACTGGACTACTGCAACCTCCTCTTATCTGGCCTCACTGACTCCCACCTGTCTGCACTACAATCTGTCCTTAATGCTTCTGGCCAGCAAATCTTTCTCTCTAAACGCACTACATCTGCCTCCCATCTACTTAAAACCCTTCACTTGCTCCCCTTCCCCTTCAGAACTCAATTCAAATTTCTCACATTAACTTACAAAGCTCTCATCAAATCCTCTCCTACTTACATTGACCTCATCTCCCTCCACACTCCCGCCCACCCACTTCGCTCCACCCATGAACCCACGCCTCTCCTCCCATCTGATTACTTTCTCCCACTCTCAACTACAAGATTTTTCCCATGCTGCTCCCCACCTCTGGAACACTCTCACTTCCTATTAGACTCTCCACCTCTCTACAAAATTTAAAATGGGCTCTCAAGACCCACTTCTTTATCAAAGCCTTCCGGCTCTCATCCTAACCCATCATGCTCACTGTCTCTCCACTATGTGTCACCTGTCTGTACCTGTCACATGTCCTACGAGTTTAGAACAAATAGTCTATGGATTTATGGTTGGGGTACCCCTTGTGGAACAATGCAGCCCCTGAGCCATATAGCAGCCTTGAGGCTGATAGAAGATGCAGCCACTGAGCTGTGTAGCAGCCTTGAGGGCTGGTAGCAGATGCAGATCCTGGAAAATGTAGCAGCCTTGAGGGCTGGTAGCAGATACAGATACTGGATAAATGTAGCAGCCTTGAGGGCTGGTAGAAGATGCAACTACTGGGCTGGGTAACAGCCTTGAGGGCTGGTAGCAGATGCTGATGCTGGATAATATAGCAGCCTTGGAGTCTAGTAGAAGATGCAACCACAGAGCTGGGTAGCAGCCTAGAGGGCTGTGTAGCAGCCTTGAGGGCTGGTAGAAGATGCAGATGCTGATTAATGTAGCAGCCTTGAGGGCTGGTAGAAGATACAGCCTCTGGCTGTGTAGTAATTGATGCCATGGTGCAGCTAGTGCCGCAGAGATGACACAAGCAGCAGAATGCTGGAGTGCAGATAATGTCGCCGGGTTGCTGGAGTGCGACCTGTGCTGCCAAGCTGACACAAGCATCAGGACGCTGAAGTGCGGCTATTGTCGCCGGGTTGACACTAGTGGTAGATGTTCCTGGAGTGCGACCTGTGCCGCCAGGTTGACATAAGTGGCAGGATGCTGGAGACAGACAGGCTGAGGTACTGGACACTCGACCAACACGATGCAGAAACCAGAATCGGAAACACGTGAAACACTATCACCAGCACCTGGGCAACACTCCAGCAGGGCAGAAAAAGAAGGAAGCACCAATCCCACTCCAGAAGGGCTTACGTACCGCCTAGTGAGAGGACTTCAAGAACTGACAGTGTGGCGTCTCTGTCTCCCAACAACCGGCCTGATAGAACCACCGTCTGAAGGAATGTAGCTGCGGCTTGTGACAGTGCCCTCCGTTGGACTGTAAGCTCTCACAGGCAGGACCCTCTTTCCCTCATATGCTTTTCTTCCCTTGCTTCTACCATCATATCCTCTCCACTGCCTACTACAGCAGCCAAAGTATTGGTTCTGTCATCCTGCTGCCTATTTGATTTTTATGACTGCTGGTGCAGCAATGTTTATAAACAATGTCCATGTTCTGCAATGTTCTGTACTGTATGTGACATTCGTTCCTGTGTTATCTGTTTATGTTTTTGTATTTTGTAAGGCACTGCAGACCCACTGTGGTGCCATATAAATAAAGAATAATAATAATAATAATAATAATAATTAAAAAAAAAAAAATAATAATAATAATAATAATAATAAAATGTTCTCCCAAGGGGTAGGCACACCTCTAGCTGGTCACATGACCACTGACCACATGGCCTGCCACCTGATATCCATCTTGGAATGCAGGGAAACACCATTAAACTATTATTACAAAGCAGACATTTTTTTATGTTTCTTCAATCCAAGTTGTTATTAACTCAACTCTCATAAGATTACAATCTTCTTAGATCACACACATGTGATGGCAGACCTATTTGAACTACAGTCAGATCCATCCCTAAAACACTTATACTAGTGTAATTACCCAGACTATGATTACATCTACTGTATGATAATCTACTCCATTATACAGTACAAACTTATTTAGAAATCATCACAATGCTATCATAATGCAGCCAGTATTCACAATTCTAAGTCTAACACAGACTTGGCTACCCTCCCGATTTCCGCGGGAGCCTCCCCTTTTAAGATGGGAGCTCCCACTACCCCGGAAAGTGAAGAAAACCTCTGGATGGGGCAGAGATGGGGCTTGAGTGAGGCGGATGTAACAACTAGGGGTGTGCACCGGCCACTTTTCGTGTTTTGTGTTTTGGTTTTGGATCTGGATCTATCTTCGTGTTTTGGATCTGGATTGGTTTTGCCAAAACCACCCTTCGGTGTTTTGTGATCTGGGTTTTTTGTTTTAGATTTGTATTTTTTTTTTTAAAAAGCATAAAACAGCTAAAATCACAGAATGTGTTGATTTTTCTGCTCCTATGCTATTATTAACCTCAAAAACCTTAATTTCCACTCATTTCCAGTTTATTCTGAACACCTCACACCTCACAATAGTGTTTTTATGTCCAAAAGGTTGCACCAAGGTAGATGGATGACTATGCTAAGCGACACGAGTGGGTGGCACAAACACGTGGCCCATCTAGGACACTGCAGTGGCAGACAGGATGGCAGTTTGAAAAACTAGGCCACAAACAGTGCATAATGCAAAGAAAAAAAAGAGGTGCAAGATGGAATTGTTCTTGGGCCCTCCCACCCACCCTTATGTTGTATAAACAGGACATGCACACTTTAACAAACCAATCATTTCAGCACCAGGGTCTGCCACACGACTGTGGCTAAAATTATTGGTTCATTTGGGCCCCCACAAAACAAGCTGGCAATTAATGTGTCCCTGCACAAACTGGCTCTACGGAGGCAAGATGTCGTCCTTATCCTTCTCATTCACCGATTCCTCACCCTCTTCAGTGTTGTGTACATCCTCATCCTCACAGAGTATTAATTCGTCCCTGCTGGAATCCACCACCACAGGTCCCTCTGTACGTTCTGGAGGTTGGTCTCTCTGGAAGAGTTGATAATTCATTTTAATGAACATCATCTTCTCCACATTTTGTGAATGCAACCTCCTACGCCTTTCACTGACAAGGTTCCCGGCTGCACTAAACACTCTTTCAGAGTACACACTGGAGGGGGGGCAACTCAGGTAAAATAGAGCCAGTTTGTACAGGGGCCTCCAAATTGCCTCTTTTTCCTGCCAGTACAGGTACAGACTGTCTGACATGCCTACTTGGATGCTGTCACCGATGTAATCCTTTAACAGAGAGATGCACGCTTGTCACTGCTGCTTTGAAGATGCAGGTGTGGCTACAGCCCACACATTTCACAAAGACAGAAGAAAAAAGAAGAATTTTTTATTTTTTGTGGAGCGCACTTTGAGGGTTACATCACCCTTTAACAGACAGACGCACGCTTGGCGCTGCTACTTTGAGGATGCACGTACAGTGCAGACAATTCACAAACACAGAAGAAAATATTTTATTTTTGTTGGAGTGCACTTTGGGGGTTACACCACCCTTTAACAGACAGATGCATGCTTGGCGCTGCTGCTTTGAGGATGCAGGTGCAGCTACAGCCCACACAATTCACAAAGACAGAAAAAAAGGAGAATTTTTTATTTTTTGTGGAGTGCACTTTGAGGGTTACACCACCCTTTAATGGACAAGCCAGCCGGCCCTTTACTTATGGGACACAGGAGCAAAAGCTTGGCGCTGCTCCTTTGTTGATGCACGAGCAGCCACAGTGCACACAATTCACAAACACAGAAAATATTTTTTTATTTGGTTTGGAGAGCACTTTGGGGGTTACAGAACCCTTTAACGGTCAAGCCAGCTGGCCCTTTACCTATGACACAGGCGCATGCTTGGCGCTACTTTGTTGATGCACGTGCGGCTACTGCGCACACAATTCAAAAACACAAAAAAATACATTTTTTTATTTTTTTTGGAGTGCACTTTGGGGGTTACAGCACCCTTTAACAGACAAGCCAGCCGGCCCTTTACTTATGGGACACAGGCGCACGCTTGGTGCTGCTCCTTTGTTGATGCACGTGCAGCCACAGTGCACACAATTCACAAACACAGAAAATATTTTTTTATTTTGTTTAGAGTGCACTTTGGGGGTTACAGCACCTTTTAATGGTCAAGCCAGCCGGCCCTTTACTTATGACACAGGCGCACGCTTGGCGCTACTTTGTTGATGCACGTGCGGCTACTGCGCACACAATTCACAAACACAGAAAAAAAAAATCTTTTTGCACTTGGGGGGATCACCCCTGAATGACAGAGCACCCCCTGGACAACACTACAGCACCCCTTTAGGACTGGGACCATGCTCAGGACTTTGGAGTGGACACAGCCCCTATGGACAACTGACTGCACAACACAGTCCAGCCAGCCCCTATGGACTTTGGAGGAGTGGACACAGCCCCTATGGACAACAGCAGCACAGCACAACACAGCCAGCCCCTATGGACTTTGGAGTAGTGGACACAGCCCCTATGGACAATAGCAGCACAGCACAACACAGCCAGCCCCTATGGACTTTGGAGGAGTAGACAAAGCCCCTATGGACAACAGCAGCACAGCACAACACAGCTAGCCCCTATGGACTTTGGAGGAGTGGACACAGCCCCTATGGACAACAGCAGCACAGTGCAGCACAGCACAACACTACATTGCACTCCACTACACTACACAGCCCAGCCAGCCATCCCTAACTCCCACCCTCCCTCTTCACTGTCCACAGCCAAGTGACAAAATGGCGCCGATGCGGGTACCTTATATAGCATCCAAAACCCGCAAGACCCGGAAGGCGGGATGATGACGTTTTGCCTCGATTTCAGATCCGAGTCTGGCGGGAAAAGTCGAGCCTGACTCGGATCGGCCTCGGATCGGGGGGCTCGGGGGGGTTCAGATTTCAGAAATCCAAACCCGCTCACCCCTAGTAACAACGTGACTTTGCTACTGCAGTGCTAGAGGCTGGCCACTGCAGGGTTGTGAGCAATGGTGGCTGACTAGCACATAATCACACAGACTTCCTGCAATGCCTTCCCACCAGTATTCACATGGCAGTGACTGGAGGAAGCAGAGTCCTTCCCCTGATGGCTCTAAACCAATCCCCTAGAATTAAAGTAAATGTAAGTAGCAGATACTCGGGGACTTTTGTTTATTGTATGACATAGCTTCCAAAGTAACAGTAAACTAAGCAGCTTTGTTTTCTGTTGCTGTGCTTGGCGCATATGATTTCCTGTGGATGAAGGATCGAGAGTTAAGGCTGGGATTACCTTTAACTTGCAGGGTTGTGATCTCTGTGGACAGTTCTCTGGAATTTTTTGTATAGAAGTATTCCAGCGCTCCCAAGGATCTGTGTTATTTTGGGTAAAAGAAGAGAATGGAAAAAAATATAGTGTAAATCTGTGATAAAAAACAAAAAAGAAAGTATATAGACATACAGTATACTCACCCTTTATAGGTGAGATCAGTATAATGGACACAAACCAACACCGTGGTCCTACGGTGGTTGCAATAGCAATGATGAATCGATCTGGATGGCTCTCAAATCCTGACAGTAGTCGTTATGTGAAGAAAATAAAACATGGGATTTAAAATGAATGTCTAAGGCGCTTATGCAATTGGAATAAGGTGAGCAGGATATTATTTACGGTTATTCTGACTTGATGACAACCGATTTGCACTATGGAGGCATGTTTTATTTTCTTCACATAACGACTACTGTCAGGATTTGAGAGCCATCCAGATCAATTCATCATTGCTACTGCAACCACCATAGGACCACAGTGTTGATTTGTGTCCATTGTACTGATCTCACCAATAAAGGGTGAGTATATGTCTATATACTTTCTTTTTTGATTTTTTTCACAGATTTACACTATATTTTTTTCCATTCTCTTTTTTCCCCAAAATAACACTCATCCTTGGGAGCGCCAGAATACTTCTATACAAAAAACTATCTTCATCCGGATCTCTGTTGAAAGTTAAAATTATTCCAGGCTGCAACTTCTTTTGGTTCATTTATAAGACCACATAAGGACAGTAGCGCCAATCATCCAAACCTATTTTTATCAGTTCTCTGGAATGACAGCCAGTCTGCACTCTGCAGGTCTCCACTGGGAGGGCAGACTGCCTGTCATTCCAGAGAGCTGTCTAATGCAGGTGCAGAACTATGGAAGACAATGGAGGCTCCTGCCGCCGGGCTCCAGCTCTGAAGGGGCACATCCTCCATTGTCCACTACATATTCGCCCCACTTAGGGCTGTAACTATGTACCCGGAGAGTACCATCACGGCGGACCAATACTTGGCACCCCTACCCGGAACCTCAGAAGCCACCATACACTAGTGGAGACCTCCATGTCAGACCATCATCTGCTGCCTTCATCTATCTATTGCCTGTCTGCATGCAAATTGCTACATTACAGTGTCAGCTGCTGTGATGGGGGGGCACCAAATTATAACTTGCCTCCGGGCATCTGGGATGAATTTACGCCACTGGTCCAATGAGATCATAACCTTGCAAGATAAGGCAATCCAGTTAGTCCAGACAGCCCCAGCTTCACTCTGAACCCGCTCATATTCTCTAATGTGAAAGCCCACCCTTTTACAATAGACTACCATACTCCCACCTGTACTGACACTGGTGCACCCTTGTTACTGTCCCCATAGTTCTGTCTGTTTCCAATTAGATTGTGAGCTCTCTCACCAGCAAGGCTCACACTACCCTTTGCTCTCAAATCTGCATTTACTTTGTCTAACTTTAATGTCCCTTCTTTATGCATACTGCATTGTCTTGGAACAGTGCTACTGTAGCTGTGAAATAATTTACAACAATAAACATTTAGCCATATTTTAGAAAAGTGTATGCTTTTTTTATTATTCCAATGCATTATTTTAGTTTATGCATTTTACATAAGGTTTCACCTGCCTCTGCAAGACGAAGATAGATATGCCCTTTGGTCAGAGCTGGCCCGCCCCCTCTGTGGCGTCCATGCTGCGGATTCTACTACAGCCTATAATCTACCGGAAACTAGTTTTCAGAATTAGGCAAGTATGGTCTAACATCTAAGTCTATAGCATTGTTTCAAGCAAATGGTTTGGAGGGGGGAGTGGGAAACAACTTGGCAACGATTTTACAAAATTGTTATATAATTCAGCCAAAGTTTTACCTATAATATACACTGCAGCAAGATCTACTGTATAAAGATTACCATCTTATTTTTTAACCTGATGTATTTCAGGCAAAGACTCCATTATATAGTGTTCCCGAAGGTATAGACTACAAAACACTGTATAATGCATAAGCTGACAACATGATAAATCCTTTATCTTCTTTGCATGCAACTGTTCCATCTCCATAAAATATATCTAGTTAAACAAGAATACATAAATCTATGACTATTAACCAAAATGAGCATCCCAAACACCAATACTGTTACAGCCTTTTGGGGGCTGATTCAGAGATGTACGCTGTTCCATTGTTGAGTGATTATCGGCCATCTGCGCATGTGTCTGAGTCGCACTGCGCATGCTTCATGGTATATTACTGCAGTTGCTCTAAACAACCTTTCATTCACAAAGTAATTGACAGTTATGGGCTATTTTGGGCTAAATTGGGGGAGGTAATGGGGATTGGTGGCAAAAAATGCAGGCATGTCCCGGCTGTTTTCAGGTCATGTCATAGCCTTCGTCTGCAGTTCCATATGCAGATGAAGTGGTTTCAATGTCTAATTCAGATGGCCATTCTGCACAACTATAAGGCTATTCAGAATGAATGATCTGCGACGGCAGCTGCATATTTGTACGCAGTTGCTTCTATCTGCGATGGCACCAGTAGGGGTCTAAATACATATCCCGGCATCTGTGGCATTTGCATATTTTCATATATGCATATATGGCCAGCTTAAGGAAAGCATAGCGAGTTGGTACAAGGGGCTCCAAATAGCATTTTTTTCCTCCCAGTATTTAAAAGGATGGTGTGAGATTCTAATTTGCACATTATTATGTAATCCTCAACTATTCTATTGATGATTATTGTATCAGACAGTCATGATAGAGGTGTCAATATATGTGGGCAGTTTTTTTAAGCCTGACCAGATATCATAATGTTTCACTCTGGTGCACTGAGTTGACTCATCATCATCAATAGACAATAGCATTTGCAGGAGAAATTGAAACAAGAGACATTTTGTCATGTGCTGCTTGAGATGACAACTTGCTTGCAAGAAGCTCTTTGCATCTGTTAAGATCTGTGTCAGTTGGAAAAATTAATTACATATGACCTAAACCTAGGATCAATCATGATTGCCAAAAGGTACTGATCCAGCTGCAAGATGTTGCAAACCTTTTGGTCCTGACAAAGTGAAATAAAAACTTGATCTACCAATTGAACATACTTAGTGGAGTAACTTAGTTTCATCACCTCCTTCATCTTTTCTTGCTGCTTTTCCAGTAGTTTAATTAAGGGTATGAGCTGACTCAGGCTGGCAGTGTCTGAACTCACTTCACAGGTTACAATTTCAAATGGTTCAGTTGCTTGCATAAAACTGAGATTATTATCCAGTGTGCTGCAGTAAGATGGTAACATGTCCCCCCTATCCCTATCTTATGGCTTGATGTATACACCATGATGGCTTGTTGCTGTTCTTTCAGTTGCTGAAGCACATAAAGGGAGGAATTCCACCAAGTTACAACCTTTTACTTCAGTTGTTGACAGACAAATGGTGGAGATGCTGCAATCTTCTACATGTGGTTACTGAATGCCGAAAATACCCAGAAATTTACTAGCCACAGCCTTCACAAACCTGTAAATTTTTAAGAGATTCTGAACCACCATGTTTAATGTGTGGATAAAACTTGGTATGTGTTGAAACTCACCAAATTGTAATGCTCTTACAATGTTACTTGCTTTATCGGAAAAGCCATTTTGCTGGAATATCCCTGAGTTTTTCTAACAGATTGTATCACTGCTTCTTAATAGAGCCAATAATACAGAAAGTAGCCTGCCTGTGAAAGAGCTGATGTTGTGTTTTAGGTAATGCTGCTGCTGAAGATGATACACCTACCCAATGAGCTGTCATAGACATGTAATCTTTAATTTGACAAGTACCGCTTGTCTGCATTTAAGTGGATAGTCAGTACAATGACATTTTCTAGGCAAAGAATAACTTATTGTTTAATGTCACAAGATATGTGAGCAATTCCTATCCTAGTAAAACATAATTGAGCTGGAATGTGATAGCGTGGACAAATTACCTCAAACCAGATACATTGATGGCAGATATTGGACTTAGATCTAATACTAACATAGACATCATGGGTTTAGTGTTGCGCTGTGCAGCAGGATGGCGGCTCTTGCAAAGAATTATTGGTCTTCTTGGTCTTCTTGGTCCCCTTCTGTGATTAAGATTCACCCCCAGCAGCAGCCCTAGTGCACAAGAATTCTTCTTGGGAATTCTGGATTGCATTGGGAGTCAGTTTGCCATTTCAAATTGAATGCAGGAGTACCTCAGAGGAGGTTGTGTCAGGATTATGGCTTGACCTTAGGGCTGGCTTATTTTTCTAGAGAGTGGATGAAGCTGGCTGGATTTAGTAGACTACTCCTCATACAGACCTGCTACTGCTGTGTGGATGTGAAGGAAAGCTGACCAAAGAGGACATCTGGAGGCAGATGGCACCTGTGGAGACTGCAGCGAACAACTGGAGACAGATGGCACCTTTGCATACTCAGTTGGACAACTGGAGACTGATGGCACCTTTGCAGACTGTAGTGGACAATTGGAGACAAACACTGTAGGAGCAGCAAGTTGAACCTGAAGCCTGGTAGACAGTCTCTGGGTAGAGATGTTGTTCTGGCACTGGCTAGTGAGCAAGTCCAGGTTTAAGTAGGGCATCCTAAGTCCTGAGTGGCCATGTGATAGGAACAGCTGATATCCGGCTGGTTGGAGACTGTCAGGTGACTTGCACCAAGATGGTGGCATTCATGCACCACAGATGCCGGAACAGCCAGGAAGGAGATGCTGACTCAACCAGGACAGACCCAGATGGCACTTAGGAGACAGTACGAAATCAATTAATGAGGGCTAAGTCCGCAATGTGTGACAGGTTGATGATGAAGGTGTTGGCGATGGAGATTGTATGTGCTGGCATCTATCCATGCTGCTGATACTGTAGCTGATGCTGGACTGCTTGTTATTAGGTATGATTTTCCAGATTTTGATAGAACTTGCTGTAAATGATGTAATAAGGAGGAGCTGCCTAGATGGTCCATTTACCTACCTTTACTTATTTTGGCATTACAAATAGTACAAATGCCTTGACTAATGTGTCAGTATATAGGTAAAACATTTTCCACACCACATAGGAGGTGGCTTTTTTGGCTTCTTATCATTGACATGAAGTGCTGCCACTGATGGCTGGTTTACTTTGGCACAAACAATATCATTTGCCTGAATTTTATCAGCTTGTTCATCATCATCAACATTCATAATCATCACCACCCACACTAGTGTCAAACACAATTATCCCCCTCATGCTGTTGCCCTCTCAAAGTACCATCTCAATTTCTATGTCTACCCCATCATCATCATTACTTTTACTACTATTCGTCCTCACATTTGCAGAGTGTTCAGGAGATGGTGGAAGGAGCTTTTATAGGATTACAGTGTCAGAATCAGAAATGTCAGATTAATACATAGTATTTGTGGACACTCTTAGATTCTCCTCAGGAATTTGTGCAGTTTGTGAACAAACTTCTTATTCTTCAGCCTTAGGGGTATATTTATTAAAGTGTGGGTTTATAGAAGTGTAGGTGTAGTCCATAGCAACCAATCAGATTCTAGCTATTATCTTCTGGAAGGTGCTAGATAAATGATAAGTAGAATCTGATTGGTTGCTATGGGCAAAATCTTCACTTCTATAAACCAATTTAGTGAACATACCCCTTAGAGTTCTTTTTGCACACTGATATGCCAGTTTTAGAAGTGACATATATAGACTCAGAGCAACAAGGTGGTGCATGTGAGGTGACAGAGGATGCCTGACTGTTTCGCCCTTGATTTCACAATAGTCGTTCTAGTGCATGAAAGAGCAAGAGCAGGACCACAACTTGCAAAGAAAGACCATGGTCTGGGGCTAGCCTTCCCTTGCCACTGTGTGTGGTGTATGGCATTTTGGCAATTTCACATTTTGCAGCATTAACTTTTCCCTTAATAGTTAGAGGTGATGTTTTCTTTAAGATTGTGAAACATTGTTTAGATTTGAAGTGTCCTTTTTACACCTTCTTACCCTTTGACCTTCTTTAAAAGTAGATGTTGAAATTGTACTACGAGTACCAGCACTAGTACTGGACTGCTCCAGTTTGTTTATAGACTCATTGATTTACAACAGGACATGAGTAAAGCTACTGTACTTGAACTTGTAACACCACACCAGGTGAACATACAATGAGATAGGGGAATGAGGGACTGTTAACTTTACAATGCAGTTTTATTAAAAGACTTGAGATGCCTCTTACAAAGTCTTCTGTTTAAATATCTAAATTGAGTTATAAAAGACTTGAGATGTAAATAAAAACCTTTTTTCAACTTTTGTAATTATGGGGTGCAGCTGATGAGCCCACAACACTACTAAGTAAAGTAATATATGTTTCCACTCAAAAACACACAAACTTCCCTTGAATAATAAGACTTCTTTGTAAAACATGAAAAGATGTCTTCTTTGGGGTGCAGCTTACTCAGATGCAGCACAGTATTTTTTTGGTCAGTTAAGCTTGGCATCACACAATACATATTGCAGTGTACTGTAGATAGATATCTTTGTGAAAAACAATTGTAAGTAAGTGCAGCTCACTTGCAGTTCAGTTCAGTTACTTCTAGTGTCTGACACAGTGACAATAGCTTGTTTACAGATTACAGTTGCTAGCTACTGTAGTGTGTGTCTGACCCTAACACACAGACTAAAGATGCCTGCAGTCTTTTACACCCATCCCACCTACTCCATCTGCCTAAAGTTATCTCTAATGGCAAATAGTATAATAGTATTGCAGCACAACCAGGCCCGCCAAGAGACACGCTGGGCCCATGTAAAAGGGTGTGTGGTCTAATGGAGGCAGCGTGGCCATGCTCCCTTAGGTAAAAAGAAAAGAAACAAAAGATTTTCAGTGCTGCATGCCACTCCAGTGGGGGGCGCGATTGTTCCCCCTACAGACATAGGAGACTGCTGTGGCTGCTTCTTAGCAGCTGTGAGCAATCTCCCAGTGCAGCCCAGCACACAGCAGCATGTGCTGGGCTGCTGTAATGTTGTAAGAGGGGGGGGGCAGTGGAAGACCTGGGCCCCCGCTGGGCCCCTCCAGCATGCCCGGGCCCAGGTAATTAGAACCCAATCTCCACCCTCTCTGTGCCCCTGAGCATGACCACAACCCACACCCTATCCATGCAGTCTCTGGTGTGAAAGGGAGCTTAATCATGAGGGAGAGACACTGATATGCAATCCAAAATATGTAAGAACCGTAATTTCTAGGAAAATTACTTTTTTCTTTTTATGAGAACTGAACTTCCGAGATTCAGTTATACTCAGTTATAATATATATACATATATATATATATATATATATATATATATATATATATATATATATATATATATATATATATATATATATAACATGCACAAAGATGGGCACTCTCAATGCTGAAAAAGTGAAAACATTTTTATTAAAGCTCACATATTCTTCAATCGATAATCAAGTCGATGTTTCGGTCCTCCTGGACCTTTGTCAAGACACAGAATATCCAAACTGCACAAACACCACCAAAGACAGATAACTTCACAGTCACCCCAGACCAGCCTATATACCCCTCCCAAATAACAATAGTTGACACCTGTGTGACAACCAATCATCAATAATTAATGCAGCAAAAAAAGAACACATACAGAGTATGCTATGTCCATCACAACCAATAAAGTGTCCACCTCACCCAATTAAATCAATCCAAGAATGGGCTAAAAATATGAAGCTCATCTATACATATTACCTTAATTAGTAGGGCACTACCACGCTGCGTTCCAGAGCTTGGAATGCACTAGGGCCGGAAATAGCACAAAACATCCAGCACAGCGCCGGAACTCACCACTGCAGTATACATCAGCTGCGTCATAGTGTGTCACCCGGGTCACGAGATCAGGTCACGAACCATGTGACCTGCAGAGGCCCGTGTAGAACACATATGAAAAAAGGCTTGCGTTGCACCAGCCTGGAATGCAAGCAGTAGCTTGCGCATCCGGCACTAGGCAGTAACCCACCACCGCAGTGACTGTGGGCAGCATCATTGCATGTCATGCGGGACCCGAACATGGGTCGCGCCACATGTGACCGAACGTAGCATCAAGAGACAAAACAAGCCTGCGCTCCACCAACCTGGAACACAAGCTGGAGGAGGGCACAGACAGGTTGATTGGGGGTGACTGTGCAACTATATGAGACCACAAACATGAATACATCAATTAAAATGCATAGCACATCAAACATATCTAGTATCCAAGACTTTAAAGAATCATATGAATTACTGACCCATAGAGGGGGACAATAAATACTCAAGCCCCTATTACAAGAATACATGGCAGTACTTATGTCTAATAGCAATCCTCTTGCCACTATGTGGGTGTGGGAAGAGCGTACCCACCATCATTGATCTGCTAGTTATACAATTTGGGCACTTAAAACACCCCAATTTATTGCCTTGTAGCCACTGCTGCTGGTGTCCACTTGGTTGCCTGGTTGGGCATAACAGTAACTGATGAAGGCTTGGCCCCCTACGATAGGCCATCATGGGTGGTTTACTCCTAATGCCCTTAAATGCTGTGTCGGATGCTATAATGCCCGAGTGCTTACGGACAGACTTCGCACTATAATGTGACGCCAAATCAAATGTGCTTGGATAAATCATACGTGAAGAATCCAATGGATGCTTTTTGGTGGTTTGTGCATGTCTGGATCTAGCCTTCTCGAGACATCTATTAATAGTATTCAATGAGTTACCTCTTTCCACAAAACGATCACTCATTTCTCTTAGCTGTATTTCCATGACTGCGTGGTATTGTTCCGTAATACTCTCATAAACTGAGAGATAGGTAGACTCTCCTTGAGACCACTGGAGTGGTGGCTAGAGGAATGCAATAGCGTATTACGGTCCGTGGTTTTGCGAAAAAGGGTAGATTGCAACTGGTTTTCCTTCCAAAAAATGGTTACATCCAAAAAATTAATTGCATCTTTGTTGATCTGGGCCGTGAATCTAATAGGACTGTTGAGTGCGTTAAGGCTGTCAACCATTGCATGAAACTCAGACTCAGTACCACACCAGATAAAGAAAGGTCATCAATGTAGCGTTTATAATGGCAAATCTTATCGCCATACACAGGCAATATGTATTCCTGTTCATAAAGACTCATGTACAGATTCGCGTACGATGGCGCGAGATTAGATCCCCTCGCCGTCCCCGCTATCTGCACATAGTGTTTACTGCCATAAGTAAAAATATTTTTAGTAAGAACAATCTCGGCCAGTTCAAGAAGAAATTCTATAGGGGGACCTACATGGTTGCCCCTACTCAATACAGTTTTAAGTGACTCCAAACCCTCCTTGTGTGGAATCACAGTATATAAAGATGCTACGTCCATAGTGGCAAGCCAGTATTGATCACTAAGGTTAGTCACTGTAAGAGTTTTATCAAGAAAATCAGGTGTGTCTCTGATATAACTTTTCATGGAAATCACATGAGGTTGTAAGAAACTGTCTAAAAACATCGCCAGTGGCTAAAGAACCGATCCGCGAGCAGATATAATGGGACGGCCGGCCAGGCGGGTCGGTTAAAGATTTGTGCACTTTAGGCAATAAATACAATATAGGACATAGAGGATGTTCAACCTTCAAAAAAGTAGCTATGCTCACGCCAAACCAACGGTGTTCTACCGCCCGGTCTACCACTTGATCAACAAGTTTCTTAACATCATACATAGGATTACATGATACTCGTCGGTAGGTGCTGTCATCATCAAGTTGACGGCGCACTTCAACATCATGCGCACTCCAATCCTGAATGACCACAGCACCCCCCTTGTCAGCCTGTCTAATAACATTTTCGTCATTGCGTTTTAACGAAGCCCTTCGCTGTTCACTATTAAGATTGTCATATTTTCTATGTTCAACAAAAGACTTCATGTCGTGTTCCACCATTCTTAGGAAAGATTTAATACTAGAATTAGTAGTCTGTGGATCAAAGGTACTAGGGCGCGGAACTGCGTCATTGTCACCTCTGAGTTACCACCTGAAAAAAATTCATGCAACCTAAGTTTGCGGCCAAATTTGAAATGGTCAACCGACCAATTAAAATGATTATGATGTGCCGTAGGTACAAATGACAGGCCAAAAGATAAAACTTCACTCTCTGCTTTTGTCAAAGGTTTACTGGATAAATTATAAATGGGAGCTAGTTCTTCTTGCGGCCTCGCCCTCGCCGTCTTACACTTGCCGCCTCGTCTAATTGGGTATCGGGTCCTTGGCCTACCCCTGTGATCACAGGTTCTATGTGGCCCCTCCCTAAAAAAGGAGCACCACTAGGGGGTCTCTGCTTCCCTATTTCACCCTCTGAATTAGACTGTGAAGAGGAGGTATCAAAATGAGCCAGTGACCTATAACGTGTGTGAGGGAATTTCCTCTGAGGATTATTGTCACCACGTAACCAACGGTATACATGATGATTAGTATAGTCTGTATTAACAGTTGCCAATTTCTTTCTTTTGAATGTGATCAGATCTCTATGATAAGTATTAATGTTAACTTGAAGCTTAGCAAGCCAATCGTTAGATAAATCAGCATTCAACGTCGATAAATCGGTATTATTAAATGTGCAGATGTCCTCACGCACTTTAACCAGTTCACTGCTAACCTCCTCAATCACTAACAGAATGAGATCCAGTGAACACTTATTAAGGACCCCACACCATTTTGTACAAAACGTCAGACTATTCCTGCCAATAGGAGGCACATTAGTGATTCGAAACCCCCGAGGGATTTTTTTATTCCTATAATAATCTGAGAGAAACTGACCATGTAATACAAGGTCAGTTTCTCTCTTCCTGAGTCTTAGTAGTTTATGGTATAAGTCAGAACAAGATTCATCAGGTAACCTGGCAAACTCAGACTGATCAAACAGCACTTTATCTGCGTCATCATCAGTTAATGAGACCAAGTTGCTTTGAGCCAAATCTAAGGCCGCATCATCCGGCATATGTGCAAAATCTGTCGACATAGCAGCCAAAATTGTAACAATACCCTAACTGATTAACCAATAACCACTGTACCTTATATTAAATGTTAAATGTACATTTATATACAGTAATCAATCAAACCCAATGGTTGACAACCCCCCGCACTGTTAAAAAGATTAAAAAAGACTGTGCTAATGCAATACATAAAAATAAAACATCCAACAAAAAACTAAAGAAGATAAAAATCAAACGTGGTGAAGTCCAGTTTTGGCCATAACAGAGTGTTCATCCAATCATAAAAATATCAAAGAAAGGACAACCAACTGAGAAACTGCACATCCAGCGTATTATATATTAATGAGGTGCTCCATTAAAGACCAACTGAGTGGACCAAAATATAAAACATGCACGAAGATGGGCACTCTCAATGCTGAAAAAGTGAAAACATTTTTATTAAAGCTCACATATTCTTCAATCGATAATTCAAGTCGACGTTTCGGTCCTCCTGGACCTTTGTCGAGACACAGAATATCCAAACTGCACAAACACCACCAAAGACAGATGACTTCACAGTCACCCCAGACCAGCCTATATACCCCTCCCAAATAACAATAGTTGACACCTGTGTGACAACCAATCATCAATAATTAACGCAGCAAAAAAAGAACACAGAGTATGCTATGTCCGTCACAACCAATAAGGTGTTCACCTCACCCAATTAAATCAATCCAAGAATGGGCTAAAAATATGAAGCCCATCTATACATATTACCTTAATTAGTAGGGCACTACCATGTTGCGTTCCAGAGCTTGGAACTCACTAGGGCCGGAAAGAGCACAAAACATCCAGCACAGCGCCGGAACTCACCACCGCAGCATACATCAGCTGCGTCATAGCATGTCACCTGGGTCACGAGATCAGGTCACGAACTACGTGACCTGCAGAGGCCCATGTAGAACACATACGAAAAAAGGCTTGCATTCCACCACCGCAGTGACTGTGGGTGGCATCATTGCATGTCACGTGGGACCCGAACATGGGTCGCGGCACACGTGACCGAACTTATATATATATATAATACGCTGGATGTGCAGTTTCTCAGTTGGATTATATATATATATATATACAGTCAGGTCCATAAATATTGGGACATTGACAGAATTTTCATATTTTGGCCTCTATTCACCACCACAATGGCTTTGAAATGAAACAAACAAGATGTGATTTAACTGCAGACTTTCAGATTTAATTTGAGGGTAATTACATCCAAATCAGGTGAATGGTGTAGGAATTACAATGGTTTCTCTATGTGCCTCCCATTTTTTAAGGGGCCAAAAGTAATGGGACAAACTAAACAATCCTAAATCTAACTTTCACTTTTTAATACTTTGTTGCACACCCTTTGCAGGCAATTACAGCCTGAAGTCTGGAACGCATAGACATCACCAGACGCTGGGTTTCATCCCTGGTGATGGTCTGCCAGGCCTCTACTGCAAATGTCTACAGTTCCTGCTTGTTCTTGGGGCATTTTCCCTTCAGTTTTGTCTTCATCAAGTGAAATGCATGCTCAATCGGATTCAGGTAAGGGGATTGACTTGGCCATTGCATAACATTCCACTTTTTAGCCTTAAAAAACTATTTGGTTGCTTTTGCAGTATGCTTTGGGTCATTGTCCATCTGCACTGTGAAGCGCCAACCAATGATTTCTGAAGCATTTGACTGAATATGAGCATATAATATTGCCCAAAACATTTCAGAATTCATTCTGCTGCTTTTGTCAGCAGTCACATCATCAATAAATACAAGGGAACCAGTTCCATTGGCAGCCATACATGCCCACGCCATGACACTACCACCACCATGCTTCAATGATGAGGTGTTATGTTTTGGATCATGAGCAGTTCCTTTCCTTCTGCATACTCTTCTCTTCTCATCACTCTGGTACAAGTTGATCTTTGTCTCATCTGTCCATAGGATGTTGTTCCAGAACTGTAATGGCTTTTTTAGATGTTGTTTGGCAAACTCTAATCTGATCTTCCTGTTTTTGTGGCTCACCAATGGTTTGCATCTTGTGTTGAACCCTCTATATTCACTCTTGTGAAGTCTTCTCTCCTGGAGAGTGTTCTTGATTTGGCCAACTGTTGTGAAGGGGTTTTTCTTCACCAGGGAAATAATTCTTTTGTCATCCACCACAGTTGTTTTCTGTGGTCTTCCAGGTCTTTTGGTGTTGCTGAGCTCTCCGGTGCGTTCTTTCTTTTTAAGAATGTTCCAAGCAGTTGATTTGGCCACCTAATGTTTTTGCTATCTCTCTCATGGTTTTGTTTTGATTTTTCAGCCTAATGATGGCTTGCTTCCTTCACTGATAGTGACAGCTCTTTGGATCTCATATTGAGAGTTGACAGCAACTGATTCCAAATGCAAATGTCATACCTAGAATCAACTCCAGACCTTTTACCTGCTTAATTGATAATGAAATAACGAGGGAATAGCCCACACCTGTCCATGAAATAGCTTTTGAGTTGATAGTCCCATTACTTTTGGCCCCTTAAAAAGTGGGAGGCACATATTGAAACTGTTGTAATTCCTACACCTTCACCCGATTTGGATGTAATTACCCTCAAATTAAATCTGAAAGTTAAAGCACATCTTGTTTGTTTAATTTCATTGTGGTGGTGAATAGAGGCCAAAATCTGAAAATTCTGTCAATGTCCCAATATTTATGGACCTGACTGTATATATATAAGCTATTAGAGGTACGGATCTGAAATTTGGCAGGGGCACGCTCGGTTCTCACCATTGAATTCAATGGTGAGAACCGCTCATTGGCTGAGAGGCGGAAAGCTCACCTCTCTCAGCCAATGAGCGCTCTGCATCAGGAGTTCTGTACTGATATCCCGGGTGGAGCTGTCATTCGAGTAGTAGTATTCTTAGAGAACACTACTAAAGTTTGTGGGTACGGGTATCTCATTTTTTTTTTTTGCCAAGACCCTGGTTTGTCTGAAGAGGACAGACCCACGCATAGGAGGAGGTGAGTATGGAATTTTTATTACAGGTACACCATTGGATTACCTACTGGAGAAGAGGACAGATTGGCTTCAGGGATACATAGATGAGTATGTGAGATAGTGTGTATGCATGTGTGAGTAAATGTGTGTGTGCATGTATGTTTTAATAAAATTATACTTTTCTACGGTATGTTGTGTGTTTGTGGTTCTCCAAGTACCAGTATGCAGGGATGCCTGCTGGGACCTGTAGTACTACTGCAAAAGACAATATTTATATTTTGTTATGCACCACACAACACAATCAACCCTGCACCCACCAGCCAGGGGTGCTGGGAATAGCCCCGGGCTATCAGCCTTGACCTGGGGTGCCTGGAGTGGGGGCCCCAACTCCCCAGGGATCCCTGGCCTGGACTGACTAGCAGTCAGGGGTGATGCTGCGGCTGGGGGGCCCGGTGAAAGGGCTCCCCTGGCTGTGGCATCACTCCCCGCTAGAAGGAGTCTGGTGCTGGTTGCGATAAATAAGGGGGACCCCTACGTCATTTGTCCCCCATATTTTGGCAACCAGGACAGGTTCTGAAAAGCCTGGTGCTGGTTGGGCTTAATACGTGGGACCCCTACATCGTTTGGCCCCTGTATTTAGCACAACCAGTACTGGGGCTCCAAAGCCCAGAGCTGGTTGTTTTCTTGGGGGGCAGGGCTACATTTTTTTTTTTACACATTCAATTTTTAACATAGATCCGTAGATGTCACTGTTGCATTCGTCCATTTGTGACTTATTGATTTGATTTTCTCAGGTGCATACGCACTACCAGTGAGCCCTCTGTCACCCACTGATGCCCTCTTTGCACTGCACCACTGCCACTGCTCTGCACCACTGCTGCTGCCGCTACCCCACACGCCTGCATCCATCTTGCACTCTGCACCTCCCAAAACAGCCTCCTGTGTGCTGTCCCCTCTTCTACCAGCATTAGAGTACCATTTTGTTGACCTTCTCCCCTGCAGGTAGCCCGGTTTTCTAATCCAAACCCTGAGAGTTAATACATTTTTAAAAAGCTATGAAATTCCATAGACAAAAAACCTTACGGTTTCATATGTCCCATTAAGGCTGCTTAGACATGATCTGAAAATTCACAAAACCTATTGATTTTCTTCCACTCAAACTTCAAAAAGCAATGAAATTACGATCATTAAGGCTGACGCCTTAATGGACGTGTTCCTTGCGCAATACAGATATGGTATGCCATCACACCCTGTGATTTACAGCAGATTCAGCACTCTGGGCCTAATTTAGACCCGCTCGCGAATGCTGAGCACTCGCAAGCGGGTTGATGTTTGCCCAGTGCACATGCGCACGACGGAGGCGGCTCCGTCGTGCACATGCGTGAGACCCGGATAGCGACGGGCAAGCCGTCGCTATGGGTCTCACTACAAAGGGGACATGCTGTCAATGGTGAGTGACAGCATGCCCCTTTTGGTGGGAGCATGCTGGGGGTGTGGCTGCCCAGAAGGAGACGTTCCCATGGGAACACCTACCGCCTGGGGCTGGCCCCACTGACATCACTTGTGACAGAGCCAAAAGCACTCCAGGGCTTGCAGCAATGAGACCCTACCACAACGGTCTTGTTGCAAGCCCAATGGTCGTGATGGTCTTGACCATCGCACGCGACCATCTTCCTGGCCACTCGCTATAGCTGTGGGTGGTCACCCACAGCTATACGAGTGGCCAGGAGGCCGCTCTAAAAATTCAGAGGGACGGCCCTGATTCAGAGTGAGCGCTCTGTCAGAGCGTCCGGCTCTGAGTCAGAGCCCCTGGCAGAATGAGATTGCTGTCACTTACAAAATGGTGGAGCTGCAACTTGCAACCTAGTGCTGCCCGACTCTAGTCGTGAACAATCGCTGCTCTGGGCCCAAGTTCTGGAGCATAAAAAAAATAAAATTAAATTAACTTTTTTTTAATCTTTTACTGTCTGTGTGTGTGCCTGTATCCAGCCAGCAATACAACT
Source organism: Taudactylus pleione (assembly GCA_031769625.1). Taxonomy (NCBI): domain Eukaryota; kingdom Metazoa; phylum Chordata; class Amphibia; order Anura; family Myobatrachidae; genus Taudactylus; species Taudactylus pleione. Next base: position 1,639,540 of record JAUIMM010001601.1, read on the forward strand.
TGCAACCTAGTGCTGCCCAACTCCAGTCATGATCAATCGCTGCTCTGGGCCGAAGTTCTGGAGCATAAAAAAATAAAATGTATTTTTTTGATCTTTAACTGTCTGCGTGTGTGCATGTATCTAGCCAGCAATGCAACTTGCAACCTAGTGGTGCCCGGCTCTAGTCGTGATCAATTGCTGCTCTGGGCCCAAGTTCTGTAGCATAAAAAAATTAAAATAAATTGTCATTTTTTTATCTTTTACTGTCTGTGTGTGTGCGTGTATCCAGCCAGCAATGCAACTTGCAACCTAGTGGTGCCCGACTCTAGTAGTGATCAATCGCTGCTCTGGGCCCAAGTTATGGAGCATAAAAAAAATTTAATTGTCTTCTTTTTGATCTTTTACTGTCTGTGTGTGTGCGTGTATCCAGCCAGCAATGCACTTTGCAACCTAGTGCTGCCTGGCTCCAGTCGTAATCAATTGCTGCTCTGGGACCAAATTCTGGAGCATAAAAAAATTTAAATAAATTGTCTTTTTTTTATCTTTTACTGTCTGTGTGTGTGGATGTATCCAGCCAGCAACGCAACTTGCAACCTAGTGCTGCCCGACTCCAGTCATGATCAATTGCTGCACCGGGCTCAAGTTCTGGAGCATAAAATAAATTAAAATCAATTGTCTTTTTTTGATCTTTTACTGTCTGTGTGTGTGCGTGTTAGGCTTAACCGCACAAGATCCAGCCAGCAATGCAAGTTGCAACCTAGTGCTGCCCGACTCCAGTCGTGATCAATCTGTGCTCTGGGCTCAAGTTCTGGAGCTGAAAAAATATATATATATATTGTCCTTTTCTTTGTCAAATTTTTTCTGTGTGCATGTCAGCCACACCTGGCTGTCACTGTCATTGGCGTAGGTGCACAATGATGCTGTGCTCCTGTGTGTCAAGGGGCTGCATGAATATTACAATGTAAACTTTTTTTTAAGTTATTGGGTTACAACATTTTTTTTTAAAACTTAAACATACCAGAAATGTTATCCTAACAGCTTGTAAAGTTACATGCTCTAAAAAACTAAAGCCTATATTTATTTACAAACCTATATAGAGTAGACAACCTAAATTCTAAAACTGTTCTATTTAATAACGTAAACAAAAGCAAAGATTATAAGTCTAGTGTGTTATAGTGTGTTATTAGAACAAGCGGAACATAGCATTAAATGCAACATTTCATTTTAAGGTTTAAGTTTTATATTGTGTCTGGAGATCATTTAGAAAGCAGAAAAAGAGCTCCACCACAAGCGGCAGATGACTAAACTCACACACAAAGGTTTAATACAAATAGATACAACACCAGATCAGATGTTTACCCTGAAGGATGTCTGATTCATCATGGTGCCCCCAAGACCAAGATTGTGCAAATTCTGCCAAAAGAGAGACTGACACCACGGCTAAACATAAGAGTCACATTCTGGATGTGAATTGTCTCATTTGCTTGGGGAAAACCCAACCCTCAGATGAGATGGATCTCAGCCAGTGGACAACAATGAAATCATCATTAAAAAGTCACAATGGAAGAGTACAGTGTGGAGAATCTTTCTTCACAGTCAGGAGAAGCCTCAGAGAACATGAAAAAAGATGCTCTAGGTGCTGAACTTCAAGGGATTTCTCCATCATGTTCTGCAGTGTGGAAAGGTTTCATTCACATGTTTTCTATAAAGCAGTTCAAAGTTACAGCCTTCAAAGTGTCTGGCTATAACACCCACCTTTGCCAAGAATTACCAAAGATTATTACAAGCAAAGGATTCATCTGTCCGGAATCTGTCTGGGAATTCACGGATCATATTTGGCCTGAATGCACTAAGACAGCCAGTGATTCTGTCACTATGTTCTGTAGCCGACTTTATTCCTACCTGAATCGCAAACTGAAATATGGAATAGTAAGCACAGACAACATGGAGGCCTTTGTTATCCTGCTGCCTGCATGCCAACCAATACCTCCTAGACTACACCCACTGGGGGGACCAGGTCTTGATAATGACTATCCCCATCTGTCACTAGTCCTTCTTCTTCCAAACCATCCATCCTGGACTTCCTGTCCAAAAAGGGTGAGCAGGGCAAAGAAAGAGGAGCTAGATGTCACCAATGACATTTTTGTTTCATCTATAATAGACGATGTGGAGAGATAAGAGCTTCAAATGTTGGAACAGGGGCTCCCCTCCAGAGAACAGAGCTCTATTCCTCAGGAAGTGTCTATGCCTGAGCAGATAGGTAGGTAGTCTCTGTCTGTTGGTAAACCCCCTTCAGGAGATGGCAACCCAAAATAACAACTATTATAATAACAATAATAATAATGTGTCCACTGATAAATTATAATGATAACCAGCCTGATCCCTTAACAGCAACATACCCCATATGGCTAACTCATAACATGACACCCAGTTTGCAGCCTCCTCTTCCTTATGACACTAATCCAATTGCCATGGTTGATTACTCAACCATGTGTGGTCCACCCAATTTTTGGCCTTCTACATTCTAACATCATATTCTCGTATCTAAGAAGTGGACAATTTGAAGGCCGCTAACTCACTCTGTTTTTTTTAATGTCCCTGTACAGGTTGGGAAATTCCTTTACAGAACAGAAGGTTTGCAAAGGATTATTTAAGTCAATTGATTATTTATTTTTGAAAAGCATGCTTCCTGGTCCCCTTCTGGGATGAAAAAAATCCACTCCCAGCAAGCAGGCATGGCGCTCAACAAAGAATTCCCAAGAAAGATACAACGTAAGACTTACACCTTAAATCTGAAATGTTGCATTTAATGCTCTGTTCCGCTTGTTCACATATCTCATATGGTTAAGTGGACAGTGGGAACAATGGCAGTTTGAAGGCCACTAACTAAATCTGTTTTTTTTAATGTCCCTGGACAGGTTGGAGAAATGCCTTTACAGAAGGTTTGCAAATGATTATTTAAGTCAGTTGTTTTTTGGAAGCACTCTTCATGGTCCCCTTCTGGGATGAAAATCCACTCCTAGCCACAGAAGCAGGCACAGGATTCTCAAGAAAGACACAACTAAGGCCTTAAACTTTTAGAAAGATCCACAGGTGGAATTATAGTTTTGATTCTGTGAGGAGACCTGGAAAACATGTACTGTTGGTAGCTCTCGAGGAACAGGGTTGGCTACTCCTGCTCTTAAATCATAGATCTTATGCTTGTCCACATATCTGTGCTGGTTAAGTGGCACTTTGAGGCCACTGTACAGTTTGGGAAATGCCTTTATAGAACGTTTGCAAAGCATTATTTAAGTCAATTGTTTAGTTTTTTTTTGGAAAGCACTCTTCCTAGTCCCCTTCTGGGATGAGAAAATCAACTCCCAGCAGCAGCAGCCATGCTCAAGGATTCTTCTATGGCAAGGACTAATGTAAATGTACTGTATCACATTTTTTTTTGCAAATGCCTCCTCCCCTCCCCTTCTCCCTCATAAATTTTCTTTGGAATCAAAAAACAAAATTAAATTTACTACCAATAAACCCTTCCTGTCCCTGCCCTACCTTCAACTACATACATACACCAACTCCTTCAGGCCTCTCTTGAATAATAAAAGTGTTTCCTAATGTGCCATGTTTGAAGTTGAACTGCCATGTGTTTGTGCCACCCACTGCTGCAGCTTAGCTTAGTCGGCCAGCTATCTTGATGCAAATTTTGGGCCTAAACTAGATGAACTAATAAATATTGTGAGCTGTGAGGTGGTTAAAATTGACTGGAAACGAGTGAAAATAAATGTTATTGAGGTTATTAATACTGTAGGAACAAAAAAAGGCCCATTTTATGTAATTTTAGCTGTTTTTTTTATTTTTTAAGAAAAAATCCAGATCCAAAACCAAAACACAAAAACAAAATACGGAGGTGAGGTATTGGCAAAACCAATCCAGATCCAAAACCAGGGGAGATCCAAAACAAAACACGGGCGTCAGCGCACATCTCTAATATATGTATGTTATGCATTGTATCTCTTTAACAGTCTTGATAAAAGAGCATTGAGCTCTGAAACGTTGAGTTTACTACTTTAGCTTGTCGTTACTTTTTTGATTACTGAGACCTGGAGTGCCATCCACCACTGTTTGCTGTATATACAGTATATATATATATATATATATATATATTGAATTTATGTTATATGCATCATGTACTAAAGTATAAATAAATGACAGTATTCACGATGGGAGAATCCTGATTGTGATTTTTTGATGTGCTGTCTGACACTGGGGTGTATACAAGTGTGTTGAAAAAAACTTTTTCTTGGAAGAATTACATATTGGGAATTCATTTCACCTAAAGAAGTTTTTGGATCTGATCAGGAAGATTGGACTTATTTTATGTGACTATTACATATGCCTCAGAGGAGGAGCGCTCGATTCTGTATATATATATATTTATATATATATATATATATATATATATATATATCTCCAAAAATTAGCAAATGCTTGTGTGAGTTTATTTGTGTCATTGTAAATAAACATGTAATTGCGTATACACACAGGGCACATTAATGCCTGAGGGGGCCCATGTGCAGGGGCCAAGCCCCACAGCTTAATTTGTGATGGCAAGCAGGTCCCTCCTCCTCCACGGCATCATTTTCCCAAATGTCACTGGATAGTTGCCACTTTAAGAGGAGGAGGGACCCGCTTGCCAGCACAAAGTAAGATGGCGCGCTCTGCTGCTCAGAGTAGGGGGTTGCTGTACATGGGCCCCCTCAGGCATTAATATGCCCCTGTGTATATATGCAATTATATATTTATGTACAATGATACAAATAAACTCACACAAGCATTTGCTAATTTTTTCACAATCATAAATGCATACAGTAATCACACACTGATCTGCTGCTCTCAGAGCCATTACCCCGTAATCACACAGTTTTAATCCTAAACACATTACACTGCAATGTTTGTTGAACACAGTCCTAATTAATCCGTTTATTAGGCGATTAACATGCTCCTTTGAGAAGCCTGAACACATCTCCAGACGAGGAATATTTATCCAAGAGGCAGCGACAGGAGAGAAAAGTAGACCAGCTTTGCCCTTTATACTTAACCCATTCCGCAGAAGTCCTTGCATTTTTCTTTTATCTGCTCCCACTATACAGTATAATGTATAAAACTGACTGTGACTTGCAATAATAGTAGTATATACTTTACAAATTACAATTCATTGAAGGTTTGTAAATAAAATACAATAACTTGGTTAAGGATTCTGGATTTGAACCTCTATACACTCCTGCTTATACCTTCTAATCTCCTTCCTATAAACCTCTAAGGATTACGCTATTTTGCGTACGCAGTCATACAGTAAATAAAGATTCCAGAACTTGAACCTGTGGTTCCAAAGCACAAAGTATTATTCAAGTAAAAGTACAGTCAGTTACACGCTATGATCTAAGTACAATTTAGCGCAAAGAAATTATACAGACCCAAGTACAGTTATACATACACATGTGCTCTGGACCAGATCCCGGCATCAACAAGAAACCTCTGTCAATCAGCATTCAGCAAGAAAGACTAGAAACCCAGGGTCAGAGCACACATATTTATACCCCCCCAGAAATAGACAACACAATAGAGGAGTTTGTTGCTGATCCCATTGGTTCCCAGTGCGGGTGCATTTGTTACATGGCATTTAACAGGTTGGTTCAAATGGACACAGAACAGCCTCTAACAGCTTGTTGCCTCCTCTATTTCCCCTGCATGCAAATCTAGGCTGTTGGTTTCACAAAAATACATTTTGGTTCTTTATGTCTTTACGGTCCATAAGTTGCGAACGCATGTTCCGATCTTCACACCGTTGATACCGGAAATCTGTGGATAAAGTGCGGATCAGTATAATATCAAACACGGCTTACTTATCATGTATTAAATCTTAGATACCAAAATAGTTTTTATTTCACAGCATTTGTAATAAATGAATAAAACTTGGATCTTTTACTTTATATCTATGGAACCTTTTGTGTAAGTGTGCATTATGTAAGTATTAGGGATATGGGAAAAGACGCTAGTTAGGTTTATCTGATTTGGGACAGATGTGCACGCATGCAGCTAATAAACAGCGTTCGCATGCAGGATATTGTGCATTCGCTACTGAGCGTCATGTTAGCAGCGCAACTGTGTGTAATGTGCGGTGTTTATGCATGAGATTCTATCTATGATGGACTTAACATATACATATATATCTAGATGTGGTACTAATAATGGTGCCATACCCCCTCGTTGATTTCAGGGATCCGGATATTATATGTAAAATGTTCTTTTTACAATACACCTCCTGTTGTAGCAGTGGCAGCCTTCAACTCTCCAATAGACCGTTGCTCAAAAAGTCGTTGATAAGTATGAAAGACAAAAAGGTGAGAGAACAAGCGCCTTATGGTGTAGTAATTTGTGGGAACTTATTATATAGAAAATAAGGTAATCCAATATGCGTACCCCAAACGGTGTATAAACAATCACGTAGTCAGTATCTTTATGTCTCCATTCAGTAGACTCTTTGGGCATGGAGCTCAACAATATAAAATCAGAAAAAGAGAGAGATAGACACTCTCATAGTGTAGTAATTTTTCAAATTTAATATAAAACAGATGACATACAAACAATATAATTACATTTAAAAGATTTTTGAAAAGCTTATCTGAGGTGTCCAATCAACCGGATTGGGACATCAGCAGTGTTACCACCCTCTAGAGGGTGGTAACACTGCTGATGTCCCACTGCTGATGTCCCAATCCGGTTGTTTGGACACATTTTATATTGTTGAGCTCCATGCCCAAAGAGTCTACTGAATAGAGACATAAAGATACTGACTACGTGATTATTTATACACCGTTTGGGGTACGCATATTGGATTACCTTATTTTCTATATAATAAGTTCCCACAATTAATTATTACACCATAAGGCGCTTGTTCTCTCAGCTTTTTGTCTTTCATATACATATATATATATACATGTATATACATGGAGTCTAGCTGCCATTCGCAAGATGGCGTCGTGCAAGCTAATTTTTACGCTGATTCTGTCTCAGCCACTAATCCAGCTTTGACATGGTATATGTGGTTATTAATCTGCATCGTGTTAAGTGCCCAAAATATTACCTGATACGTGAACAGTACAATGTATTAAAATGCACACAATGTTACACACCTTGCTAGTAGTTGTGTGTGGTTAAGACAGTTAAATGTAACTTATGTACTATTAGATAACAGCAATTGGACCAAAAGTATTTAATATAGCAGAAGGGGATGCAGTAATGTAGAGTGTGGCTTGTCATTGGCAACACATGGTTCTAGGCCCAGTGAGCTGCTGCAGGACCTACTGCTAGCCAATGACAAGAGACAGCTCACAATATGGAAAAGTACATCTTGTACGCAGCATGATAGCATTGAATAGGCATATTTTGTTAATATAATAAGAAGAATCTGTGCTAATATAAACAGCTAACTCATACCCAAGAGTAAAGTAACCTTTACTGAAAACTATAGGGGACAAAATGCTGAAGACCACAGATCCCAATCTGTTACCTGTCTTTCGCTGATTTCTTACAGCTTCTCAGGATTGCAGCGCTGCTGGCTCTGAACCCTGATTTCTAGGACTAAACTACTTATGTCAGAAGCCGGCTTGTACCTCATATCAAAAACACCCTTTTTAACCATTATAACAACTAACTTAACTCTAATAAATAAAGACACAACAACGGCAAACAGCATTAAAACCCGTACATCTCTAACATTAAGAGAAGATAATGTTGGCAAGGAAAAAGGGGACAGGCAGATGTATATATATTCAGGTACTATAAGGCTCTAGAACCATACTCGCCTTGATATATAAAATAGGGTGTATTCATCTAACCCCATATAATCAGGTTATAGGCTCTGCAACTACAGTAGCCTTAAGAAGTCAAAAAGTAGTGTAATTATCCAGCCACAAGGTGGACAACCAGAAGACAACATCTCCACTATATCCACGCCAATAAGGTGAGACACATCTGGTAAGATGGAGTCGCTGGCCTCCAGAATAGAGACTAACAGCCACCACGCCACTGTGAGAGTACGAGAGTGTACCTGCTGTGCACCACAAATTATTTGATCTGCCAGACCCCTCTGCTACGACACTGAAACAAAAAGGAAAAAGGGGTGGCAGGGCGGGTGACCAGCAAACAAAGAGGCACATAAAGGGGCCTAGTAATAGGGGGGTAAGGCGCGCTCTTCTGTGGGAAGTAGGAGTGTGTGCTGCGTGTGGGTGTGTACGGGATGTCTAAAAGAGAGACTGAGTCGGTAATGTTGGGTCAAAAGCTTTATTTGAGTAGGCACAGTGCTGCTTGAGAAACAAATGCCCCTGGGGTGTAAGGGGGTGTAGATAGTTGCGTGCACGGGGGGGAAGGTGGGTGGACCCTTTTAGGGGGCTCCTTGCCGTGCGGTTCTTGACCAGCACGTAATCCCTGCTGGACCTTTGGTCAACAGTCGTATCGCCCGGCAATGTGGTATTGGAGGGTGTGGTGGCGGCGTCCCGCACAATGTGCAACTTACCTTCCGGTAGGTGCCTTAGTAGGCGTTGCGATATGGAGATGGTGATCGGCAGTCTCTGGTTGTTGTGCAGCGTTGTGGCTGTAGACTGTTCTTTCTGTGTTGTGTCTCTTGGAGCGGTGTTGCCACGTGCTGATGGTGATGGTGGTGGCGTTCTTGATGGCAGACTGGAGATGTCTGCGTCAGCTCGGTGTCTGTACCCGGTAAGGGTGGGCGGACTGTGGCAGGCTGGCGGCACCTGGGATCGGTATTCACGCTTGTGCCGAAGTGGAGGTTCCGCGTGTGCCGGCGGGACGACCGGGGGTGGGAGTTAGGTAAGGTGCTGCTGGATGCCGGGTGTGCCATAAAGGGGCCTATTTATCTGTTGTGCGAATGCGCGAGACCCGGATAGTGATGGGAAATCGGTCGCTCCGGGTCTCGTACCAAAGGGGGTGTGCTGTCGATGTTGAGTGACAGCACGCCCCCTTTGGTGGGCGGGCTGGGGGAGTGGCTGCCCAAACGGAGGCGTTCCCATGTGAACGCCTCCATTTGGGGCCGGCCCCACTGACATCACGAGTGATGTCAGTGGGAGAGATTTCGGCTCTGTTTGAGCCGAAATCTCTATGGGGCTTGCGGCAACAAGACCCTACCACAAGGGTCGCATCGCAAGCCAGATGGTCGCGATGGTCTCGCTATAGCTATGCAAGCGGCCAGGAAGCCGTTCTAAAAAAAAATAGCCTGGCCCTGATTCAGAGCGAGCGCTCTGTCAGAGTGTCCGGCTCTGAATCAGGGCCAGAGGTCTGAAGTACTGTAGTGGGTTCTGAGTCCGGAGTGCTGGAGGGTACACAAAGCGTGGGGTGAGTAACGGGGTATAGCAGGGTAGATGCTGGTATCCAGGAACAGCTAAAGAGCACAGACAACTCTCACACAGCTTGCGCTGTGTATACGTTGCACTGGCAACTAGAGGGCGTGCTGAACACCCTTAAGTACCATGGGAAAGAGCATGAAAGGCTGCTGAGAGTAAACACAAGATGCTCCAACCTGATTGGCCCATTCAGGTCACATGCCCAAAACCAAGATGGTGGCACCCAGCAATCCCCAGCGTGGCAGCGCTGCCAGTCTTACATGTCACCACATGGCTTGTACCCCTCAGCCATCCACGAGCACCTCACGCCAACCTCCAGGCACTAGCACCCCCACCGGTAGGACTGCGCCAAAGCACCCACACAGTCAGAGACAGCGACTCACCAGGTACAGCAACTCCTGTCGTGACACTTAGGATATTACACTTACAAGAGCAAAGAGTGAGTCAGGCTCTCGCTTACGGCTCTATTCATTATGTTAATTATCGTGGTCCGAATGGAGTCCCAGTGATTAACATTTTAACTCGATGTGAGTGCCAGAGCAATTCATCATTGCTTCGGCGCAGAGACAGCTGATCCAAAAATCAGCTGTCTCCCCGAGACTTTTCACTGCTCCTTTTAAAGCATTGAATCTTTTCATTACTTCTTTCGGAGCCGTGAAACTAGTGCGCATGCGTAACCTACAGGTCACGCAGGCACACAAAAGCCCCGGTGTCCAGTCGAAGGAGCCGGACAGGGGCACAGTGATATGAAAGCATCCCTCTTTGCAACCTGGGACTGGCGAATGCTCCCGCAGTCAAGTTTTGTACTTCAAGTCAAATGTATTTTTTGGAGCTTGATGAATTCCTAGTGTATGGAGACAGCAGGTCATTCCGCGAGAGAAAGGTAAGCATTACCTTTTTGATGAATGCATAGGGGGAGGGGCCCTAGATTGCACATCCTAAGCACAATGTGAGGTGCTACCTGCTGAAATTTGTAGTGAAGCAATCAGAAAATCAGAAACAAATGCAAGTGTACACTCTAACTATGCTGAACCTAATAATAATACTGCTAAATTGTATCCCAGAGGTTCTTAGCATAATGATGGCCATAATTATGGGCCTGCCCACCATATCCAGGTGACCTCCATTGGGCAGATCCATAAATCATCCCATGGAACAAATAAGGGCACAGGACCCCGAAGGCCAACCCAGCAGAACCGCCCCATGACATCACAATAGTGTGAGATTTAAAGTGAGGGTTAAAGAAAAATAAAGAAATGCCTATGTGTTAGGTCCTACATAAGTAGGAGGTTATAATTAAAAGTGTATAAAGTGCTACATATATAAAAAACAAACTAAAGAAGGGGACACTACTATACAGTGCATCCGGAAAGTATTCACAGCGCTTCACTTTTTCCACATTTTGTTATGTTACAGCCTTATTCCAAAAAGGAATAAATTAATTTTTGTTCTCAAAATTCTACACACAATACCCCATAATGACAATGTGTAAAAAAGTTTATTTGAGATTTTTGCAAATTTAATATAAAAAAACCACTAAGAAATCACATGTACATTTTTGCCATGAAGCTCAAAATTGAGCTCAGGTGCACCCTGTTTCCACTGATCATCCTTGAGATGTTCCTACAGCTTAATTGGAGTCTACCTGTGGTAAATTCAGTTGTTTGGACATGATTTTGAAAGGCATACACCTGTCTATATAAGGTCCCACACTTGACAGTGCATGTCAGAGCACAAACCAAGCATGAAGTCCAAAGGAATTGTCTGTAGACCTCCGAGACAGGATTGTCTCGAGGCACAAATCTGGGGAAGGGTACAGAAAAATATCTGCTGCTTTGAAGGTCCCAATGAGCACAGTGGCCGCCATCATCCATAAATGGAAGAAGTTCGGAACCACCAGGTCTCTTCCTAGAGTTGGCCGGCCATCTAAACTGATCGATCATGGGAGAAGGGTCCTAGTCAGGGAGGTGAACCCGGTCACTCTGTCAGAGCTACAGCATTCCTCTTTGGAGAGAGAAGAACCTTCAAGAAGGACAACCATCTCTGAAGAAATCCACCAATCAGGCCTGTATGGGAGAGTGGCCAGACGGAAGCCACTCATTAGTAAATAGCACACGGCAGCCCGCCTGGAGTTTGCCAAAATGCACCTGAAGGACTCTCAGACCATGAGAAACAAAAGATTGAACTCTTTGGCGTCAATGCCAGGCCGTTATGTTTAGAGGAAACCAGGCACCGCTCATCACCAGGCCAATACCATCCCTACAGTGAAGCATGATGGTGGCAGCATCATACTGTGGGGATATTTTTCAGCAGCAGGAACTGGGAGACTAGTCAGGATAGAGGGAAAGATCAATGCAGCAATGTACAGAGACATCCTGGATGAAAACCTTCTCCAGAGCACTCTTGACCTCAGAATGGGGCGACGGTTCATCTTTCAGCGAGACAACGACCCTAAGCACACAGCCAAGATATCAAAGGAGTGGCTTCAGGACAACTCTGTGAATGTCCTTGAGTGACCCAGCCAGAGCCCAGACTTGAATCCAATTGAACATCTCTGGAGAGATCAGTAAATGGCTTTGCTTCCCATCCAACCTGATGGAGCTTGAGAGGTGCTGCAACGAGGAATGGGCGAAACTGCCCAAAGATAGGTGTGCCAAGCTTGTGGCATCATATTCAAAAAGACTTGAAGCTGTAATTGCTGCCAAAGGTGCATCAACAAAGTATTGAGCAAAGGCTGTGAATACTTATGTACATGTGATTTCTTAGTGTTTTTTTTTATTAAATTTGCAAAAATCTCAAAAAAACTTTTTACACATTGTCATTATGGGGTATTGTGTGTAGAATTTTGAGGACAAAAATTAATTTATGCAGTTTTGGAATAAGGCTGTAACATAACAAAATGTGGAAAGAGTGAAGCGCTGTGAATACTTTCCAGATGCACTGTACATATGCTGTGAGTCAGTTTTGGGACTGGTATTGGGATGCGGGGCTCTCTGGGCAGGTGTGGCTGGACTGTTTAATGGCATCATAATGTACACTTTTTCCCCTTCTTTAGTTTTTGGAGTCCGGGGCCGTCAGTCAACACTGGCCTCCAGCCCCTCCATGGCTAACATCCAGCCTCTAGTGACAGGCACACACAGGCAGCAGAGCAAATACAGCACAGTTCGAGCTGCCATACAAGGGGAGCCGGTGTCGGCTGAGAAATATAACTGATGTCATACACTGACTGACAGTCATGCTTAAGGCAGAAGCTGAGGCGAGGGCCGGAGATGTCAGTCTGGTCAATATGACAGTGACTGACGGCACTGGCGCAGTGCAGCCTCTATAGCCACCGCATATGGTTCCCTTTCTCACTGGTGGTGGCTTGCAGTGGAAGTACTGCTCTTTCTCCGTGGCGGCCATGTGCGTGTGAGCCTGTACTGCTCACAAACTTAAACAAATGACCAAGCCAGCACAGGGCACCGCTTATATTGGGGCTGAACGTACCAGGCCCTCTTCTTCCTAATGACCTGCTCCTCGTCTGAGTCACTGCCTTCTCTACATGAGGGAAGAAAAAAAAACAGGTAACATGGGGGTACTGTGTGTAATGGGGTTAATATGGAGGTATGTTTAGGGCAATATGGTGGTAATATGGATGTGTTGTCTTTACTAGGGGTAAAATGGGGGTGCTGTGTGTACTATGGCATAGGGGTAATAAGGTGCTGTGTGTACTGGGGATAGTATGAGGGTGCCATGTATACTGGGGGTAATATGATAATATGAGGGTGCTTTGTGCACTGAGGACTAGTATGGTGGAGGACACTGTTTATACTGAAAGGTATTATGGGGTGCTGTGTGTACTATGATATTATGGGAGACACATATTGAGGAGTATTAGAAATGTTTTGGGAGATCCTGGGTGATTACAGGGGGTTTGGCTGATCAGACACAGATGTCACGTAGTATGGGCGTGATATTGGAGCGACACGGACATGTTGCTGAAAGTGGTTGCTTACAAAGATGCTGAATTGCTCACATTGGAGGCCATATGGATGATCTGTACTTAGCATATGGCTGGTGCAAGTTTCAATGGTATGATTGATGGTGAGTATACAGAAGCACAAAGCATGATTGCAGCTTCTCTAGAAACTTAAAGAGGGCATCTCAGTGCTTGCACATTTGGGCGAATGGATGTACACCAGGGAAGGGCTTTGTAGTGGCATTAGCATAAAGTCGCAGACGCAACTGCAGCAAAAGACATAAGGAAGACCGCAACTGCCTCCGTCTCAGAATCAGGCCCTATGAGGACGGAGTAGCCCGCCCCTCCACAGATCCCAACCCTTCTCCAAACCCACCCCAATAGGGCTGCTTCCAGAAAGTTCCCAGGCTGGTTTCCAATCCCTATCCACACCTATGTTGTGGGGACGCTGTTCCCTGTAAAAGAGGGCATCGGAGCAAGCATCATTTGATTAACTCTGTGAGTGCCGGATCATTGCTGTAGTTCTAGATATATATATATATATATATGTATATATATATATATATATATATATATACACACACACACACATATATATCTATATTTATTCCATAGACAAAAAAACCTTATGGTTTCACATTTCCCATTAAGGCTGCTTAGATGTGATCTGAAAATTCACAAAACCTATTGATTTTCTGCCACTCAAACTTCAAAAAGCTATGAAATTACGATCATTAAGGCTAACACCTAAATGGACGTGTTCCTTGCGCAAAACAGATATGGCATGCCAACTGCAGATTCAGCACTCTCACAGAATTAGATTGCTGTCACTAACAAAATGGTGGAGTTGCTAATTCACAGAATTGTGTGCTCATTGGAATACACATATGTGAAACCGTAAAGTTTTTTGTCTATGCAATTTCATAGCTTTTTTAAAATGTATTAACTATCAGGGTTTGGATGAGCAAACCGAGCCACCTGCAGGGGAGAAGGGCAACAAAATTGTACACTAACGCAGGTGGAAGAGGGGACAGCACACAGGAAGTTGGTTTGGGAGGTGCAGAGTGCGAGACGGCTGTAGGCATGTGGTTTAGCAGCAGCAGCGGTGGTGCAGAGCAGTGGCAGCGGTGCAGTGCAAAGAATTCATCAGTGGGCGACAGAGGGCACACTGGTAGTGTGTATGCACCTGAGAAAATCAAATCAATAAGTCACAGATGCACGAATGCAGCAGTGAGATCCATCTACGCATCTGCTAAAAATTTAATGTGTAAAAAAAAAAAAGTGTAGCCCTGCCCCCCTAGAAGACAACCAGCATCGGGCTTTGGAGCCCCAGTACTGGTTGTGCTAAATACAGGGGACAACCAGCACCAGGTTTTTCAGAACCAGTTCTGGTTGCCAAAATATGGGGGACAAATGACGTAGAGGCCCCCCGTATTAAGTGCAACCAACACAGGGCTCTGATCCAGTCCTGGTTCTGAAAATACAGGGGAGAAAAATGCATAGGGTCCCCCTGTATTTACCAGAACCAGCACCGGACTCCTTCTAGCTGGGGGGTGATGCTACAACCAGGAGGGTCCCCCAGCTGCAGCATCACCCCCTGACTGCTAGTCAGCCCAGGCTGGGGATCCCTGGGGAGTTGGGGGCTAAACACAGAAGCAGGTATTATGGATCTACCAGATCTGAGCCTGCATTCTGTGTGCTGCTACCTCCCCTGGGTCCTAATGCCTGCCGCACTGCTGTCCGCACTGCCGCCCACACCGCAGCCGCTAAAACCTGTCCCTGGGTTCTGGCCACAGAACACCTGCTGCCCCCTCGTGCATTTCCACCAGCTCCCGCTGCAGCTAACACCAGCTTCTTTCCCCCGAGCCCACCTCCGCTAAAGCACGCAAACGACAGCCATCTTTGTGCACCCAAGTGAAGCCACAGTTATTACACCTGCCGGATGCTTCTACTGCGGCTGCGCAACAAGCTGAAAAGTCCTGTCTCTACAATGGCGCATTCTTTAGGTAATAATTTAAAATCTGTAACTTTCTAATTTACCTGAACCCCAAAAGCATGTACCCTGGCACAATAGCTACCTAATAAACAAACCCCGAATCTAAATTCCACCCCTACCCTGAGTTTTGGCTAAAAGGCAGCCATCTTGCGTGTAGCAAGATGGCTGCCTTTTAGCCTGCATCCCATCAACAGCACTGTAGCCATTAATGAAAAAGCACTGTTGTGTAGAGGGTGGTACTAATCACTCCCATGCCAGCGCTGGGATCTAATGTCAGATCCCAGCGGAGCCAGACATCAGTATTTATTCTACAGTGGATGTAGCGGCGGTGCATTGCTCCGAGGCCGGCGGCTATGTAATGTCAACCTGACACATCTTTGTGTGCCAGTATGCTGCAGCACTGCCACTCCATGATAAAGGATGCGGTCCAGCTGGAGGAGCTGGAGCAAGTGCATGGAGAGGTCTCCCCTCCTCCTCTCTGCTTCCTGTGTGGCTATCCCAGGGGTGCCATCACAGCAGCCCAGCACACGCTACTGTGTGCTGGGCTGCACTGGGAGACTGCTGGTTGCTACTAAGCAGCAGCCACAGCAGTCTCCTATGCCTGTGGGGGGAGCGATCACACTGATTGCTCACCCCACTGGCTATGCACCGGGCTGAGGGGGCTCACAGCGCCCCCCTCCCCAGCGTTTTGCGGCGGTGCAAAAAAAGGTGTTTTCTTTCTTAAGGGGGCGTGGCCACGCCTGCCACGAGTAGGCCACACCCCCTTAACACGGCCCGGCTTCGCTGTTGGAGTCCTAGTCTAGCAGGCCTGGCTGCTCTGCTGTAGGCCCATCCCTCCGAGCCAACTGTAAGTACATTTATGTTTGCCTCACAGCTGTCATATACTGCCTCCCCAGTCACATACAATCTCTCCTTCTCCCACTATCTTGCCCTGTCATCCACTACATCTACCCTGCGTTACTACCTCCATCACCCTCTCTCTTCTGTCACTCACTGCCTCTACCCTGCATTACTACCTCTCCATCACCCTCTCTCTTCTGTCACTCACTGCCTCTACCCTGCGTTACTACCTCTCTATCACCCTCTCTCTTCTGTCACTCACTGCCTCTACCCTGCATTACTACCTCTCCATCACCCTCTCTCTTCTGTCACTCACTGCCTCTACCCTGCATTACTACCTCTCCATCACCCTCTCTCTTCTGTCACTCACTGCCTCTACCCTGCATTACTACCTCTCCATCACCCTCTCTCTTCTGTCACTCACTGCCTCTACCCTGCATTACTACCTCTCCATTACCATCTTTCTTCTGTCACTCACTGCCTATACTCTGCGTTACTACCTCTCTATCACCCTCTACCCTGCATTACTACCTCCATCACCCTCTCTCTTCTGTCACCCACTGCCTCTACCCTGCGTTACTACCTCTCCATCACCCTCTCTCTTCTGTCACCCACTGCCTCTACCCTGCGTTACTACCTCTGCATCACCCTCTCTCTTCTGTCACCCACTGCCTCTACCCTCCGTTACTACATCTCCATCACCCTCTCTCTTCTGTCACCCACTGCCTCTACCCTCCATTACTACATCTCCATCACCCTCTCTCTTCTGTCACCAACTGCCCTTACCCTGCGTTACTACCTCTCCATCACCCTCTCTCTTCTGTCACCAACTTCCTCTACCCTGCGTAACTACCTCTCCATCAACCTCTCTCTTCTGTCACCCACTGCCTCTACCCTGTGTTACTACCTCTCCATCACCCTCTCTTTTCTGTCACCAACTGCCCCTACCCTCCGGAATTCTCTATGGGAGAATTCCGTTGTTTTTTTAGGGGACCCGTACGTCATTTGTCCCCTGTATTTTGGTAGCCAGGACTGGCTCTGATTAGCCTGGTGCTGGTTGTGCTTTATATGGGGAACCCCTGCATCGTTTGTCCCCTGTGTTTAGCACAACCAGCACTGGGGCTCCAAAGCTTGATGCTGGTTGTGCTGTGGGGGCACCTCATTTTTTTTTTATTACACATTCATTTTTTAAAACAATGCATGGATAGATCTCACTGATACGTCCATGCATCTGTGTCTTAGTGATTTGATTTTATCAGGTGCATGCCCAGCACCAGTGAGTCCCTCTGTGGCCCGCTGATGCTTCTGTGTATAGCCCTGTTGCTGCCACTACTCCATACCTCTGCTGCTGCCACTGTCCCACACACTTGAAGACTGCCCCCACAGCCATCTCTCCCTCTGCACCCTTAAAACACCTCATGTGTGCTGTCTGCTCCTCCACCTGTGTTAGTGTACCTATTTCATGACCTTCTGCCCTGCAGGAGGCCCGGTTTGCTCGTCAAAGCCGTGATGGTTAATACATTTTAAAAAAGCAATAAAATTCCATAGCCAAAATCCTTACAGTTTCACATGTCCCATTAAGGCTGCTTAGACATGATCTAAAAATTCACAAAATCTATGGAATTTCTGCCACTCAAACTTCAAAAAGCAATGAAATTACGATCATTATGGCTGACGCCTTTATGGACGTGTTCCTTGCGTAATACAGATATATATATACACATACATATTTATATACACACATATATATACATATATGTATACACATATACTGTATATATATTCCATAGACAAAAAACCTTACGGTTTCACATGTCCAGGGGCGGATTGGGCCACCGGAATGCCGGGCCGTTTCCCAGTGGGCTGGTCCCATATTATATGTCTTTAGGGGCTGGCGGCGGCCCTTCCCTCACCCATTCCTCTGCTGGCCCTGCTGCAAGCTGCCGTGATCGGAGCTCAGCTCCGATCAGGCAGCATTGTCTCTGAACCTAAAGAAAAATGGCAGATGGGAGAGTTGCTGCGCATGCCCAGCCGCTGCAGCTCTCCCCTAAGCCTTTGCGGAGCCTGTCAGTCATTACTGACGGCTCCGGCTCCAGGCTGTTAGCGGCCCACCTCGGCGCCTCCAGGATGATTTAGTACACGTGTACACGCACAGAACAGCAGCAGCCAGCACACAGGTATCGACAGCCTACAAATACTGACTGTGTCACAGTGTGACAGTCAGTAAGTAAACTATATTATTTGTATCTAATATATGTCTGCCTGCCTGAATATATATATATATATACATACACACACTATGTATATGTGTATATATATATATATATATACACATATGTGTATGTATGTATATATATATATATATACTTGTATATACATACTATATATATATATATATATATATATATATGTATTTATATATATATGTATATACTAATATATAACAAGTAGAATGTGTTGGCACTCAATGCAATATAAATGTCATCTAGCCTGGGTGCCTCAGAAAAAATCCAATCAGTCAACTCCAATGTAGTGGCACTCTCAGGGCTTGTGATCCATTATATTGGTGCTGTATTGACAACTAACACAAAACCAATACCTCCGTATGGTCTAATATATATATATATATGTACACACAATATACCGCCCATCTACTTGCTATATACTGTGTATGTGTGTGCATGTATGGTTGCGTACAGAGATACTGAATCGATCACGTTGGAGGCCATATTCTGATGAAATGAACTTGCATATGGCTGGTGCAAGTGTTGATGGCGTAACCAATGGTGGTGTCTAAAGGTGCACCAAGCGGTATTGCAGCATTTGTAGCACTAATGCTGGGTACACATTTGTACCCAGCACAATCTCGTTAGTGATGGGACCAGCGGTGGTGTCGGGAGCGACATTGCAATGGCAGGGGGCCATGCTGCATTTGGCAGCATGGTCGTCGCTAATGATGTCACATGTCAGACCTGCATGCAATTCCGAAGGGCGATGGTGCTGACGAAGTGCTGAAGCGTGCATCGTCAGCAACATTGAGGATACACACTAGACGATGTGCCCAATATATCGTGCGATCCGTCTGGGTCAGACAACATATCGTTTAGTGTGTACCGGCCATAAGAGTAGATGTCTCAGTCCTTGCACATTCGGACGCACATCTGTGACCATGCAAGGGATTAGTAGTAGCCACAACTGCGTCCAATTTAGAATCAGTATCCCATTCCCTCAGCAGACCCCGCTCCCATCAGGGCTGTTTCCAAAAATTTCCCGGACTGGTTTTCCATCCCAATCCGCCCCTGCACATGTCCCATTAAGGCTGCTTAGACATAATCTGAAATTTCACAAAACCTATGGAATTTCTGCCACTCAAACTTCAAAAAGCAGTGAAATTACGATCATTAAGGCTGACCAAAGGTTACTCACAGTGATATTTAATTCTATGTTCCTTTTCCATCTCTAAATAATAACTAAGAACACAATCTGCACTGTTTTGATTATGATTTTATTTGATTCTCAGCGACATGGATTAGGTGTGGGCAGAGAATGGATTATTGGAGTGGGGTGTGGGCGGAGCAGTGATTGAAGTTTGGTAATGCTCTAGGGTGTGTAGTCAGGATCAGTGGAGGCTCCAGAGGTGAGGCCAAAATTCAAATAAGGGAACATTACCAACTATCACCCCAAACGCTGCCAAACATTGCCGGCCAGGACTCTCTGGCAGTTGGTGTAGCTCCCATATTTGAATTTTAGACTGCGCTGCATCCCCACCTCTGGAGGCGCCACTGGTCAGGGTCCCGATGGTCAGGATGCTGAAGGTCAGAAGACAGGCAGTGGCATCCAGACAGTCCGAATCCTGATACATTCCAGCTGTAAGTATTAGGGTTGGGGGAGGCTTAGGGTTAGGTTTAGGGGGAGGGTTAGGGTTAGGCTGCGGGACAGGAGGGTAATAGATAGGTTGCAGAAGGGGTGGGTTAAGCGAAGTGTTAGAATACTTATCTAAATCTGTCAGGATTTTGACAGTCGAGATGCCGCTGTCTGTATTCTGACCATAAGGATCCCGTACCCAACCCGGCTCTGACTTCTTAGGACTTGTGTTTGGTTTCCTTCTGTGACCCACATGGCCCGCTGGTCCCAATGTTCATGGGCGTAAACTACTTCTGACTCACAGTGGGCGATTCAATTCACCGCACTGATTGGTCGGACTTAAGGATTTAATCTCGCACCCCCGTTGAGGGTGCAAGGAGAAATCTGACTAAAGTGCTGTCCACGCAGCTGATTTACGACTTAGCGCGGTGATGACAGACGCGCGGTCGGCACTTTAATTAGAGAATGCCGGTTCTCACGACTAAACACCAAGGTTAAGTTGCGAGAACCGGCATTCTCTGACCTCTTTCCGACTATGCAAACAGCGCGGAGAATTGAATAGCTCCGGGAGCTCCCATCCAGAGCTATTCAGCATCGCGCTGTATTGAATTGCCGACACAGACACACAGTTTGTGGCTAGCATCATCAACGCCAACAGGCCCCCATGTCAGCCAGGCCCATTACAATTAAACCTGTCATACCTCAGTAATGGAGACCCTGTCTATGGAAACTGGCTCCACCACCCCCCCAGTCACCAAAAGTTCCACACCAAGCATTCATCAATCATAGCAACTATTGGGGCTCTACATATAGGGAAGAATTTTAAACTAATAAAATTACATTGAAATGGAACTTTGCAGTGTCCGAATAATAATTTAAACCCACTTATTAGTATCTGGGTGAAAAGAGGTGCTGACCCCTACCTTTCCTCAAACTTGTTAACAACTCTAGGGTCAGGGGATCATGTTAACTGAAGTATCTCTTGTATTCTTCATGATATTAGAATGTTATGATAGAACTAAATTGAATATCGCATTAACTAACCGGATTATTTTTTACAAAATTATACTGGTGCATAGCAACGAATTACAACTATTTGTACCTCTATCTTCTATTCTAGATGTCACACTCTGTGATGAACATCCCAAAAAATGTAACTCCAACTTTTATATTATACAGTATGTAGATTAAGACATGTTTAGTGTTAAACCTAGGAATCCATCTTCTAAAGAAAATAAATGTATAGGCCTGGTCGATATATTAGATTTTTTTCTGTAAGCAATAAGCAGGCGATATATTACAGTATTAAACTACAGGCATTCTCCACAGAGACAAAACTAATTTACGAAGTGTTCACTGACGGCCTGATTCAGAGATGTATGCTAACCCGATGGTGGGAGGACTGCTCCGATGGTGGGAGGACTGCGCATGCACAGGAGGTGTACAGCACATATGCTGCCCTCCATCTGCGAGTTCATTCACAGAGCCTCCCAGCCACAGCCTGATTGGCAGGCTGCAGCATTTGGGAGACGGAGTGGGTGCATTCCTGGGCATGATGCCCCCATTTTCCGGGAGAGACTAGGCCAGGGTCTGCATTGGTGGACGCAGACTTCCTGGCCTCGTAAGTTGCCAGGACCCGGTCAGGTTGCGGTAAGCTTCAGCTGCCGCAGTCTGGCCGAAGGGGCAACAATCGTAACCGATGGTCGCGATTGTTCCACAGGTGATCACAGGCTGCGACCTTGGGCTGGGATCACGCAGATGCAGCAAGGAGGTATCTGACACCTCCTTCTGTATTTGCATTTTAAATGGATGGCATTGCACAGCCGCTTGTGTGCAGCTGCGCAATTTCGTCCATCTCTGAATCAGGTCCTGAGTGTGGTGCATTATGGGAGCCAAAGAGCAAACGCTAAATGCCTGAATGAAGATTATACTTTGTTTGGCTTGTCTGGGATCCCTGCTGCTACCACATTTCTTATTAATAAACTAGTTGTGTAATTTATAGAAGACAGATGTTCTATTTTAAATCGTGTTAGAGAAAAAAAACACACTAATCAATTCAGTGAGATCTGTGTGCTCAGGCTACAGCACTGTGCATATTTGTGTACCTATTTATATATAGCGATGTACGCACTCATACAGAGGTGGGTGCAGGCTGCCCTACATTTATCAAGCTTACAAATTCTACAACTGTTGATATTTTATAGAGCCTAATTATGAATCTGATCTTTTCAATTCTTTGTCACAATGTG
This sequence comes from Taudactylus pleione, assembly GCA_031769625.1. Classification (NCBI taxonomy): domain Eukaryota; kingdom Metazoa; phylum Chordata; class Amphibia; order Anura; family Myobatrachidae; genus Taudactylus; species Taudactylus pleione. The sequence goes on from JAUIMM010001601.1 coordinate 1,661,830, forward strand.
CCTTAAAGTGGCAGAGCGCCGAAGCTTCCAAGATTTTTATTTGACTGGCTTTAAAATTGAGTTTACTTCTCTATTAATGTATACCATATTTACAGTAAGTCAATGTTTCTGATCCTTCTTCCTGATTTTAGGTTACTTTACTGTACAGGTACCAAATACAGATTTGTATCCATTATTCCATATTTATAATAATTATATTCCATTTTTCATGAAATAATTCACAGGGTTAAATGAAAATTAAATAAAGGAAAATGTTAAAAATATCTTCCAACATGTTTTTATTAAATAAGGTGATGCAATGTTATTATGTAAAGTATTCAAATCTATTTCAAATATGCCTTCACAATTCAGCTTTTAAATGTATAAATTGTTCCCTTCTAATTTTTTAATTCTACAGCACAGCTCAGAATTCCTCCATATAAAAGCTGATTCAGCATCACCCAGAATGTAATTCCTGGTCAGTTTGGCTGTGCACATTCCCGAAAGCTATGGTACAGCAGAATTGCACTTCCAGGAAACAATATGGGATGCGAGGGAAAATGGATAATGTTGGTGTCCGAGGTGCCGGTGTTCAGACTGTCCCCATCACCGAAAATCTAATTGCCCTCTGTTATTTCAAGAAGAAATTTAAGAAAAAAAAAGTATAATTCCTATAAGTGTAACTTTGGGGACTGGACTGTCAGGCTAAATGCCAAACTATTTTTGTTTGCTTTAGGAAAATCTGCTTTTTGAAATATTAACAAATTGAGACGCAATTTACATGTACTATTTACAGTGAGGACATGTCATGAAAAAAATGGTACAGTTGAGATACTATAAAATTAAAATTTGTATGCATCAGCCTATATTCGTCTGTGTCTGCTCATACATTTGTTCCTTTTCTATGTCTTATCTCAGTGTCATCATGTCATAGCTTTCCTCTGTTTATTGCATCAAATTGCCTTTGGAATCCTTTTTCAGTTGACTTTTGCTTTCGGATATTTGTTTGCTGTACATTTATTATTTTCATTATGTTTGTTTCCTGCTTTTTTCATCTTTTATGTGACTGATAGTTTATTCCACTTCTTCCATCACATTGTGTGCAGTACGTAGAGGGTTAATTAGGATAAGTAGGAGAGTGTGGCCTACATACAGTGTATGCTGAATTTGATTAATGGATGATGCAAGGAGAGTGACGCTGGTGTGACAGAATCACGAGTTCCCTGTCCCTTATCTGCCATAAAAAACATACCATCCTAAAATAGTACCTCATTTATCACACCCGCAGGGGACGGGAGGACACTAGCAGTGCCAGCCTCCACCTCTTTACCAGTACTCTGATATACTATATATATATATATATATATATATACTATATATATTGTATACTCAGAGAGTACAGAAATAGCACAGGAACTTCCGATCTCCACTTGCGCTCTTCTATACCATTACGATATTGATAGAGAGTTTTCATGTGCTGTGAAAGGCTCCCACTATATTCAGATCTTCATAGTCAGCTGAGATGATCATAAGACACTTACTTGCTCCAACATGCTATTAAATTATTCAACTGGCTCAGCTGTATATATAGAGATCTGGATATATATTGAATATTTAAATTAGTGGGAAATATACAACAAGTTGAATACAAAAATTGGCTAAATCTAAAAGAGCTCATGCTATTCTAACATACTGCTTCCGTGATGTTCCAGTATTCAGTTTTTACTCTCTGGGATCCGTTAGTAGTGATGAAGCCGACTGAAGCCGTGGTCTTGCCAGAGGTGTGTCTCAGACAGTTAGTTTTTAGAGACAGCAATATAAATTCAATTTGAATTAAAAGTATTTATTATATTGAAAGATGTACGATGTTTCACCAATGTTTCCGCCAGCCCCGCAATCTTACAACTGCTGTTGGGACAGTATGACTGATATACAGGGCCATAGCTAGGGTAGTGCGGCCGGTGCCATCGCACAGGGCACCACAGGTCAGGGGGCGCTGTTTGGGCCTGTCTAATTTCTGTTTATTATCATTCTTGCTTGTAGCTTCTGTGATAGGATCATTGGTAAAGTGGTCGGTGGCAGGTACATTTGTCCCAGATTCCTGTCTTATGTGTTTTAAACCCCCAGGAGAAAGTCTGCAGTGTAGCAGGCTTGAGTTTCGGCTTTTTGAAAAGCCGGTTTGGGACCTGGGGGTTGTGGGTGAGAGGAGAGGGAGGGCTCCACCCACGGCCACTCCAGGTTTTGGTTCTCGCAGCCTGGTAACAGGCTTGTTAGGGTTTCCACCTGAGAGTGGCCAATATAAGCCTAGTGTGTTGAGGGCTGATGGTCTCACCTGGGAGAGCAGACAGGGAGTTTGCTCAGAGACACTTGAAAACCTAACTGTAAGTGTTGTGCTGTGCCCTTGTTGCTGGTGAGGGCATTAGGCCCTGCCAGGTTCTGGTAGTGAGGGAACTACCTGTGAAGTTAGTGCCCCGACAGGGCTAGGATTTTTGTTTATGTTTTCTTTATGTTGTTTCTGACATTGTACAATAAAGACTGGTGCCGACCAGCTTGTACTTGCATCCAGTCTGGCGTACTGTTTCCCAGCTGCTGTGTGTGAAAGGAAGGAGTCCTCTACCCAGGAGAGGGACCCCCTAACCTAACTGTGTCACAATATGGTGGAGAATGTGGGCAACCACACACACTGAAGTTGCAGCAAGAGGAAAACTTTCCGTTTAAAAATTAAAGGGACAGACACCCAATTTGTGAGTGTGGAAATAACACTGTGTCCTTGGAGTCCCATAGAGGAGGCGTCAGCCAATGCTCAGAGAGGCAAGGTTCAGCTTCCAACCTACACCCCAGGACAAAATGGAGGACATTATTAAGGCCTTGCTCCAAGCTACAGCAGCTCAGCAGGAGACAAACAAACTTCAGCAGGAGACGAACAAACTTCAGCAGGAATCTACCTGGGCTCAGCAGAAATCCACCAGGGTGCAACTGTTGGCCTTGGAGACAGCCCAGAGGCAACAACAGGTCGCCATCGAGGAAACCCGCCAGGCCTTAGCGGAAAACAGCCAGGCCATAAAAGATGTGGTACAGCACCTAGTCCCCCGGCCTAGAGATGCTGCTACTGGTCCTCCCACCACCACTCACTCCGTACGAGCCAGTCACTTCCTCCAAAAGATGACTTTGGGCGATGATGTGGAGGCCTATCTCGCCGCATTTGAAAGAACGGCCGAAAGGGAGAGTTGGCCCAAGGAGCAGTGGGCAAGTCTGGTGGCCCCTTTTTTGTCTGGGGAGCCACAAAAGGCCTATTTCGACTTATGCCTGGCTGATGCCAAGGACTATAGAAAACTAAAACAGGAGATCCTAACTTGCTTGGGAGTCACCACCTTTGTTCGTGCCCAACGGGTCCACCGCTGGGAGTTCCATATGGACAAGCCTCCACGTTCGCAGATGCATGACCTCGTCCATCTGTCCTCAAAATGGCTACAGCCCGAGACGCTGACGGGACCACAGATCGTGGAAAGGGTCGTGATGGACCGGTACCTGCGATCGTTACCTGCGACTCTGCGCAAGTGGGTGAGCCATGCAGACCCTAAGTCCGCGGACCAGTTGGTCGAGCAGGTGGAGAGGTACGTGGCGGCTGAGGAGCTGATGAGTATGCCCCACCGAGCCCCGATGGCGCACCGGCGAACTGGTAAGACTGTTCCAGGGGAGAAGGGTGCTGGGTGGTGGAATGTACCTAAGACTGAGGGTGTAGAACCTGGAGACAGGCCTGCCAGGCCAGGAAGGTTCTTGCCCCGTAAACGACTAGACATTAATATGACTCTGTGTTTCCGATGTGGTGGCTTCGGCCATATTGCCGCTAATTGTTCACTTACAACTGAACCTATCATGATTGGTGTCTGTGAGTTACCTGTCTCAGGTGGTGATCGGGTTTCAACGGAGACCGGCATGACTGGAATCACAGAGAATGTAAATAGCTCTATTTACAAGACTTGGGTAGCAGTAAAAACTGCCTTTGATGATAAATGACAGGAACTGGAGGGACCGGACTGGGACCGGCAGGAAGACTTGTTGAATTGAACTGATGAACTGAGAACTTGACTCTGGACTGGAACAACGTGGACTGAACTGATGAGCTTGGAACTTGACTCTGGACTGGAACAACGTGGACTGAACTGATGAGCTTGGAACTTGACTCAGGACTGGAATGTAACAATGGCTGAAGGGAAGTCAGGTAATGCTGAGACGAGGCTAAACAGGGTAATCTGGAATTACTATGACAAAGGCTAGAACTCAGGTGCAGGCTGGATTGGATAATAGGGAATAACAGGTTTCAGGAAGGAATGGGTAGGTTTACGGATTTGCAGGCTGGACAGGATAATTGGAAATAATAGGTTTCAGGAAGGATTGGGTAGGTTTGGGAATTTGCAGGCTGGACAGGATAATTGGAAATAACAGGTTTCAGGAAGGATTGGGTAGGTTTGGGAATTTGCAGGCTGGACAGGATAATTGGAAATAACAGGTTTCAGGAAGGATCAGGTAGGTTTGGGAATTTTAGGTTCAGGGAGGGGAGTAGGTAGGTAAAAGGGGCAGGAGTTGATCCACAGCAGGAAGCAAGGCAGGGTGACACGATGCAGGTTTACAGAGTGCCAGGGACCAACCAGGAGTAGGACTAACAGCAGAGCACAGGCCAGGTATGCTGTAACAGGTATTACTGTAGCAGGTTTTCGGGATGCACCAGAGGTTGCTGTCAGCAGGCTTACTGGATTGCCAGGTTTGGCTGTAACAGGTTTTCAGGAAGCACCGAGGGTTGCTGCCAGCAGATTTACTGGATTGCCAGGTACAGCTGAAACAGGTTTTCTGGATAGCACCAGGGATTGCTGTAGCAGGTTCCAGGGACAAACTTGAATGCATGAACCATACACCACGGGAAGACGAGATGTTCAGGCCCAGAATGCTATCAGGAGAGGATATGTATACCATGGGTCTGGCAGCAATTGGTGGATACGGACAGGTGGTCTGGTAGTAGCATTCTGAGTGGTGGAAGGCACAACATGCAGAGGGAGTATTCATCTCTGCAGCTCTGAGAATGAGAACCACACCTGTGATTCCAATCAGGGCTAGCAGTGCTCACAGACAGAGGAGAGACCAGGTGCAATAATCAGAGCAAATCCTCCAGGCAAATTACACACACAGATCCATGGGGAAGCTGACAGGGGTAAGTCTCAAGGCAAAAAGGTGACAACTAGACAGGGTCGTGACAGAACCTATGCAATGTGATACTGCTCATGTCTACCGCAGGGGGTCTTTCTTTGCACAGACAGCCTGTACAGCTGACCGGCAGGCTGAGACTGATAAGCACATGTGTGTACTCACTGTAGATGGCAACCATGTAGAGGCACTGTTAGACTCTGGTAGCTTGGTGACACTTATAAAAGCTGAGCTGGTGAACCCCTTGAGGCATACAGGGAAAACTGTTGGTGTGACCTGCATACATGGGGATACTCGATATTATGTTACGGCCGAGGTGAACATCGAGACACCATGTGGCTCTGCTATAGTTTCTGTGGGTTTGGTGCATGGTCTGGTGTACGATGCAATATTGGGGAGAGACTTTGCTCACTTCTGGAAGTTGTGGGAAAGCCGTTTTGTTCCAGAGGTGAACAACCCTGATCCATTTGAGAAGGTTGTCGATGTAGTGGAGGAGGGAGTTTCTTCTGAGTCAGAGTTATTCCCCTTTTCTACTATGGTTGGCGAACTAGAGAATGCGGAACGTGACGGTGGCCCGCCAACTGATGTGCCTCCCATTGAGGTGGGAAGTGTTGTTGGGCCAGGTGATCGTCTGCCTGATTTAGAGGTCAGAAGAGAGGTCTTTGCCGTGGAGCAGTTGAATGACCCTACTTTGGTAAAAGCCAGGGAGAATGTAAAAGTAGTTGATGGTAAACCTGTAGACCCTGATAGTCCTTTGTCCTATCCCCACATGGCAATGTGTCAGGATTTGTTATATCAGGTGACTAAGAAGGGGGAAGATATTGTGGAACAACTAATAGTTCCCAAAGCCTACAGAAGAAAAGTGTTGGATCTGGCCCATGGTCATATAACGACAGGCCATCTAGGGGTAGAGAAAACCACTGAGCGAATAATGCAGAGGTTTTTCTGGCCCGGGCTTCATAAAGAGGTGTCTGACTTTTGCGCATCCTGCCCTGAGTGTCAGTATCATGCTCCCAGGCCACATTTTAAGGGTCCACTAGTTCCATTGCCTATTATAGAGGTGCCGTTTGAAAGAATAGCGATGGATTTGGTTGGACCCTTAATGAAGTCTGCCAGGGGACACCAGTATATTCTGGTCATAATGGATTACGCAACCAGGTACCCGGAAGCGATCCCGTTGCGCAATACGTCAACCAAGACCATTGCCAGAGAGCTAGTTCATGTCTTTAGCAGGCTGGGTATACCCAAGGAGATACTAACTGACCAGGGTACACCGTTTATGTCAAAAGTCATGAAAGAGTTATGTCGCCTGTTCAAAATCGAACAGTTAAGAACTTCGGTTTATCACCCCCAAACCGATGGGCTGGTCGAGAGGTTTAACAAGACGTTAAAACACATGCTTAGGAAAGTGGTCGACAAGGATGGTAGGGATTGGGATTACTTATTGCCGTATTTATTGTTGGCCATAAGAGAAGTTCCCCAGTCCTCCACCGGGTTTTCACCCTTCGACTTGTTGTATGGGAGACACCCAAGGGGGCTACTAGACATTGCCAAAGAGACATGGGAGGGGCAGTCTAGTCCTTACAAAACCGTGATTGAGTATGTTTCTCAAATGCAGGAGAGAATTGCTGCGGTAGTCCCGATAGTGAGAGAGCACCTGGAACAGGCACAGCAGAGGGTATACAACCGCAATGCTCGGTTACGCAGCTTTGCTCCTGGGGACAGAGTGTTAGTGTTGGTTCCCACTGTGGAAAATAAACTTTTGGCTAAATGGCAAGGGCCCTTTGAAATCTTAGAAAGAGTGGGGCAGGTCAATTACAAAGTTTACCAGCTGGGGAAAAGAAAGCCGGAACAGATATACCATATAAATCTGTTAAAGCCCTGGAAAGATAGAACGGCACTGTCGGCCGTCCGAGCCCCTCCAGTAAATCCATGGCCCTTAGTTCCCGAAGTGACAGTGGCAAAAACCCTGTCGGCAATTCAACAACAAGAAGTCAAGGAGTTTCTGATCAGAAATAGGGTGCTGTTCTCTGACATACCTGGGAAAACCTCGGTCATTAAACATGACATCATCACTGACCCAGGGGTTAAAGTTAATCTAAAGCCCTATAGGTTGCCAGAAGCACAAAGAGAATCGGTGTCGAAAGAAATTAAAAATATGATAGAGTTAGGAGTTATTGAAGAATCACATAGTGAATGGTCAAGTCCCATTGTGTTGATTCCAAAGCCCGACGGGAGTGTGCGTTTCTACAATGACTTCCAAAAGTTGAACAGTGTTTCAAAATTCGATGCCTACCCAATGCCAAGAGTGGATGAATTGATTGAGAGACTAGGGCCGGCAAGGTATTTAACCACTCTTGACCTAACCAAAGGGTATTGGCAAGTACCGTTAACCGAGAGCGCCAAACAAAAGACAGCTTTTTCAGCGCCAGAGGGCTTGTTTCAGTACAAGATGTTGCCCTTCGGGCTACATGGGGCACCTGCTACCTTCCAAAGAATGATGGACAGGATTCTAAGGCCCCATAGACGGTATGCGGCTGCTTATCTGGATGACGTGGTCATTCATAGTCTTGAATGGCAGTCTCACTTACCCAGGGTACAAGCAGTTTTGGACTCCATCTATAAGGCAGGTTTGACAGCCAACCCAAAAAAGTGTTGTCTAGGCATGGAGGAAGTAAAATATCTGGGATACACCATTGGCAGAGGCCTGATAAAGCCTCAGCTCAATAAAGTTGATGCCATACAAAACTGGCCACGGCCTCTGAATAAGAAGCAGGTGAGAGCCTTCTTGGGAATTACGGGGTACTACAGGAGGTTTATACCCAACTTTGCCACCATGGCAGTCCCACTGACTGACCTGACCAAAGGCAAACAAAAAGTCATGGTAGAATGGAGTCCTGAGGCGGAGAAAGCTTTTCAGGAGTTGAAAGTAGTGTTGTGTTCCCAACCAGTCCTGATGACTCCTAATTTTCACAGGGAATTCATAGTACAAACCGATGCATCAGAAGTAGGTATAGGAGCGGTCCTGTCCCAGAACAAGGAGGGTGAGGAACACCCTATTTTCTATCTAAGCAGAAAGTTGAATGTACATGAGAGAAACTATGCCACAGTGGAGAAGGAGGCGTTGGCCATAAAGTGGGCGTTAGAGGCTCTCAGGTACTACTTGGTTGGAAGAAAGTTCAAAATGATCACTGACCATGCCCCTTTGAAGTGGGTGTCCGAAAATAAAGACAGTAATGCGAGAATTACGAGATGGTTCTTGGCGTTAAAATCTTTTAAATTTTCAGTGGAACACAGGCCAGGAAGCCAGCTGGCCAATGCTGACGCGTTGTCACGCGTTCATTGTTTGGGGGCTTCAATTGTTCCGCCCCACAGGTCGAAACAAAGGGGGGGATATGTGATAGGATCATTGGTAAAGTGGTCGGTGGCAGGTACATTTGTCCCAGATTCCTGTCTTATGTGTTTTAAACCCCCAGGAGAAAGTCTGCAGTGTAGCAGGCTTGAGTTTTGGCTTTTTGAAAAGCCGGTTTGGGACCTGGGGGTTGTGGGTGAGAGGAGAGGGAGGGCTCCACCCACGTCCCTCCAGGTTTTGGTTCTCACAGCCTGGTAACAGGCTTGTTAGGATTTCCACCTGAGAGTGGCCAATATAAGCCTAGTGTGTTGAGGGCTGATGGTCTCACCTGTAAGAGCAGACAGGGAGTTTGCTCAGAGACACTTGAAAACCTAACTGTAAGTGTTGTGCTGTGCCCTTGTTGCTGGTGAGGGCAATAGGCCCTGCCAGGTTCTGGTAGTGAGGGAACTACCTGTGAAGTTAGTGCCCCGACAGGGCTAGGATTTTTGTTTATGTTTTCTTTATGTTGTTTCTGACATTGTACAATAAAGACTGGTGCCGACCAGCTTGTACTTGCATCCAGTCTGGCGTACTGTTTCCCAGCTGCTGTGTGTGAATGGAAGAAGTCCTCTACCCAGGAGAGGGACCCCCTAACCTAACTGTGTCACACTTCCTCTTATTTCATCCCCAGCATCTCCTGTCCTCTCCTATTTCTTCCATGGCCCTTTCCCATGAAGCCATGGCCCTTTTTTGGTTGCATTATGTCCCTTTGAAAAATGAGGGGGTGCCAATGCTCTTTCTGGTACAGGACACCAAAAAGTCTAGTTACGGCTCTGCTGATATAAGGCGCAGTCTAATGACCGTTAGTAGAAGTAGTAGTTACCTGCTCTGGCCTGGCGGGAAATTATCATGACATAGAGAACATCACATACATGAGAGGTCTTGTTACCTCACTTATTGAACCACCCTTGTATAAAGCTTAAAAAATAAGATATGTGCAAAGAAGTGGTGTGCACCGGCCACTTTTCGTGTTTTGTGTTTTGGTTTTGGATCTGGATCTTTTTTCGTGTTTTGGATCTGGATTGGTTTTGCCAAAACCACCCTTCCATGTTTTGTGTTTTGGATCTGTATTTTTTTGGAAAAAAGCATAAAAACAGATAAAATCACAGAATTAGGTTTTTTTTTGTTCCTACACTATTATTAACCTCAATAACATTCATTTCCACTCATTTCCAGTCTATTCTGAACACCTCACACATCACAATATTGTTTTTAGGTCAAAAGGTTGCACCGAGGTAGCTGGATGACTATGCTAAGCGACACAAGTGGGCGGCACAAACACATGGCCCATCTAGGAATGGCACTGCAGTGGCAGACAGGTTAGCAGTTTGTAAAACTAGGCCCCAAAGAGTACATACTGCAAAGAAAAAAAGAGGTGCAAGATGGAATTGTCCTTGGGCACGCCCACCCACCCTTATGTTGTATAAACAGGACATGCACACAGGACTACACTGTACTAGTGTAGTTACCCAGACTATGATTACATCTACTGTATGATAATCTACTCCATTATACAGTACAAACTTATTTAGAAATCATGACAATGCTATCATAATGCAGCCAGTATTCACAATTCTAAGTCTAACACAGACTTGCCTACCCTCCCGATTTCCGCAGGAGCCTCCCCTTTTAAGATGGGAGTTCCCACTACCCCGGAAAGTGAAGAAAACCTCTCGATGGGGCAGAGATGGGGCTTGAGTGAGGAGGATGTAACAACTAGGGGTGTGCACCGGCCACTTTTCGTGTTTTGTGTTTTGGTTTTGGATCTGGATCTTTCTTCGTGTTTTGGATCTGGATTGATTTTGCCAAAACCACCCTTTGGTGTTTTGGGTTCTGGGTTTTGTGTTTTGGATCTGTATTTTTTTTAAAAAAGCATAAAAACAGCTAAAATCATAGAATGTGTTGATTTTTCTGCTCCTATGCTATTATTAACCTCAAAAACCTTAATTTCCACTCATTTCCAGTCTATTCTGAACACCTCACACTAGTGTTTTAATGTCCAAAAGGTTGCACGAGGTAGATGGATGACTATGCTAAGCAACACGAGTGGGCGGCACAAACACGTGGCCCATCTAGGAGTGACACTGCAGTAGCAGACAGGATGGCAGTTTGAAAAACTAGGCCGCAAACAGTACATAATGCAAAGAAAAAAAAGAGGTGCAAGATGAAATTGTCCTTGGGCTCTCCCACCCACCCTTATGTTGTATAAACAGGACCTGCACACTTTAACAAACCAATCATTTCAGCGCCAGGGTCTGCCACACGACTGTGGCTGAAATGATTGGTTCGTTTGGGCCCCCACAAAACAAGCTGGCAATTAATCTGTCCCTGCACAAACTGGCTCTACGGTGGCAAGATGTCATCCTCACCCTCCTCATTCACCGATTCCTCACCCTCTTCAGTGTTGTGTACATCCTCATCCTCACAGAGTATTAATTCGTCCCTGCTGGAATCCACCACCACAGGTCCCTCTGTTAGTTCTGGAGGCTGGTCTCCCTGGAAGAGTTGATAATTCATTTTTATGAACATCATCTTCTCCACATTTTGTGGAAGCAACCTCCTACGCCTTTCGCTGACAAGGTTCCCAGCTGCACTAAACACTCTTTCGGAGTACACACTGGAGGGGGAAAAATTAGGTAAAATAGAGCCAGTTTGTACAGGGGCTTCCAAATTGCCTTTTTCCTGCCAGTACAGGTACAGACTGTCTGACATGCCTACTTGGATGCTGCCACAGATGTAATCCTCCACGGTTCTGTCAATGGTGACAGTATTATATGCAGTGACAGTAGACATGTCAGAAATTGTTGGCAGATCCTTCAGTCTGGACCAGATGTCCAAACTTGGTCCTGCCTGCCCTGCATCACCGCCAGCAGGTTGCTTAGGATATCTAAGTTGTTTCCTGGCAGCCCCAGTTGAGGGAGAAAATGAAGAAGGAGCTGTTGACATGTCACGTTCCGCTTCAGCTGACAGTGTTTTCACCAGCAGGTCTTTGCACCTCTGCAGGCTTGTGTCTGCCGGAAAGATAGACACCACAAAGCCTAGGATCGAGCACGGTGGCCAAAATGCAGTGGTCTGATTTCAACAGATTGACCACCCTCAAATCCTGACAAAGTGAATGAAGGGCTTCATCCACAAGTCCCACATACCGAGTAGAATTGTTCCATTTTAGCTCCTCCTTCACTTTCACCAGCTGCTTCTGCAAAAGCCTGATGAGGGGAGTGACTTGACTCAGGCTGGCAGTGTCTGAACTGACTTCACGTGTGGCAAGTTCGAAGGGCTGGAGAACCTTGCACAACACGGAAATCATTCTCCACTGCACTTGAGTCAGGTGCATATCCCTCCTTTGCCTATGTCATAGGCTTGAATGGCCTTTTGTTGCTCCTCCATCCCCTGAAGCATATAGAGAGTTGAGTTCCACCGTGTCACAACCTCTTGCTTCAGGTGATGGCAGGACAGGTTCAAGAGTGTTTGCTGGTGCTCCAGTCTTCGGCACAAAGTCACTGAATTGCGAAAGTGGCCAGAAATATTTTGGGCCCCCCAAAGCGTCTCCTGCATGCCCCTGTCGTTTTTCAGAAAATTCTGCACCACCAAATTTATTGTGTGAGCAAAAGATGGGATGTAAAGAATTAAATACACAGTTCCCTTCGGCGCTGAAGAGAGAATATTACAATAATCAATGGGTTAAAATAGCCAGCAGCTGTTATTAGAGGGTTGCCACCATCTATTACCAGAGAAAGCACAAAGAAAAAACATATACAACAGAGCTTAGCTTACAATTGCATATAAACTCTGATACCACAAATTCATAAATCAAAACTCAATCACAATTTATTACATACACATAGACAAACATATATATATAAAAATAGTTTTACATAAAAAATATATAATTGTACAATGGTACCTGTTAATTGTATCTTAGTTCAAATAGTGTGCATATATAATTTGCTTCAATTGCAAAGGGAAAGATGTCAATCTTTGGTTGAGTTGCTATACAAACTTCAAGTGTCCTGAATAGTTACAAATGATTTGAGCTCAATTAATCCCAAAAAGGAAACCAATTAGGCAGACTTAGTGGAGTTTTGTGACACTGGCAGTCTTACATATCAATTAATATAGAATTGATAGCATTGCTCTCACCTGCTATATTATTTTATCTTAGGCACCTAATGGTGATTACCCTTGATGGTTATATTGTATCCAAAAGTTCACAGCCGCTATATGTAGGCAGTGTCCGGACAACAAATGCACATGATACACACCGGCCGGCTGTGTTCACGGCAAACTGAACTGCCGCATCGATTCCCAGTAGGTATCCACAGAAGTCAAATTCTGGAGGGAGAATTAGAAATTGCTCTCAGCAGCAGGGATTATATACACTTGCCTCCACGTGAAGCTTAGGATCGCTGGAAGCCGTTACCAGAGTGCGGCAGCTGGAAGGTAAATGAGCTCAAGGACAAATGTTCGTAGCCAAACTCAGACCTTAGCACAAGGTGCCACTGCAATTTTAAAAGACACTTACTAACGCGTTTCTCCACTCCCGGCGGTTTCGTCAGAGGTATGTCTGGATGGTTCTCCCCTGGGATGTGTCTTATATCCCTGTAAGCATGGATTGTTGAAAGGATAATGACCCTCAGCTGGTTATGGTAATTGGTTTGTAATCCAATATTAAAGGGAAAGAGCTCCTTTTGCTCTAATATGGGAAAAATAATTGTTCTCCATAGTGGCACATAGAGCACATATTCCAATGCAAAACACATATTCATTTTATAAACATATACCTATAAGAATAAACTCTTTTATATAAAAAATCCTTTTAGTAATCAATACACACATGTATCCATATACTCATACACACATCTATATACATATATACATGCATATGTGCCATTCTCACACACATACACATACATATACATATACAGGAAAAATAATAAAATAAATAAATGAATAAATAGAAAATAAATAATACATTTTTAAGAAAATAAAAAAACAGCATTAAACATTACATTAAAAAAGGGGGGGAAGGGCAAAACTACATATCTCTTCAGTTGTCAATGTATTATAATACTAATGACACTGCAACAGTCTCACAAGATATGTCTGTATATACAGACATAACCCGTCTATATATCTATATGTATCCATAAATAGGTAAACATATTACATTTAGATCTAAATGTCTATCCAGATGTGTAATTGAATATTACCGCAGTCCAAACTAAACCCACTAGATCAGTACACATATATCAGAAATATTATGCATTATTAGAATAATATACTGATTTCTCCGGAAATGAAACTAAAGCTAAAACTCTCCTAAATAAGTGAATGTTCAGCCTTATTCGCATCTTCGTTGTTATTGACCTATACCTTGGGCCCCACTTTCCCTCTTTCTAGGCATACCTGTCACAATCCGTTGAAAGTGATCCTCTGTGGGTTCAGGTGACTATCGGAGTGACTGTGGCTAGGTCTCCAATTCACTGCCGAACCCAGGTTTGGCTAGACTGCCCAGAGGCGCGGAGTCTAACTCACTTGGTGGTTTTCTCCAGTGACCCCTCCAATTGGGATTTGGTTTTCCGCTGCACCAAGTGAGCAGGTCGCGGCCCTCTGGACAGGTACCTGGGAATGGCAGAAGACCGGAACTATATTACGTTAAGTTATTGCTAGAACACTGGAGATACACTGGAACACAATTAGAAATCCTGATCACCGGCTTGCATGAGATTACTGAGAATGTACTAAGAATCACTAAGAAATCCAGGAGCTGACTAGCTCAGCAGCTCAGGGAGATGTGGACACAGGCAGGTACTGGAGTTTGCTAAATATGCAGGAAAACACAACATATACTAGGGATTGCACATACAAGAGTAGAGTGGACTCAAGGAATATATTGGGAATGCTAGAAATGTGGTACTGGACAAAGGCCAAATACTGGGAGAGCTAGAAATGCTGGTACTGGGCAAAGGCAAAATACTGGGAATAATTACATATGCAGGTGCAGACAAGACATATAGAGAAGATAGGCATACACTGGGAGAGTGCTAACTGCAAGTGCAGATTTGCACTGACTAGACACAGAGCAGATTGACACAGACATGTGCTGGGGGGTCCAGCTGTGAGCTAATTAATACCAGTAGGTAATCTGACACTTCAGTGATACAGGGTAATAGCCACAGGAAAGCTGCAATAGAATAGCAGCACATATACAAAGACACACAGGGAAGGGACATGAAACACTGAAGTACTGTGAGAAAGCTAAAGTCTCAGAGTAAGGTTTAGCATGGAAGCTAATACATGAAATTGGGAAACTGTGAGCAGGCTGAAGCAACACGCTGAAGGATTTAGCATAAAGCAACAGTGGGAGTAACACAGGCACTTGGAATAACAAAGTTGAACAGCATCTTCCTGGAGTTCTGGAGGCGGATTTATACCCAGGGGTAGCAGATTACTGGAGCACAGTATCAGTTGACTGAAATCGTGCTACCATAGGTTAGGAGTACTGTCACATGAGAGGAACTGTCATGGCAGCACCCATGATGGGAACTCCGATCCCCAGCACACACAGCCGAGCATGGAAGCTCGCAAAAAGCACCTAAGGCAGAATACTCAGCCCCACATCCATCACTGCACCAGACGTCTGTCCGCAAGGGAGTCAGGGGAAGCCAGCAAGGAGGTGAGAGAGGCTGATCCTAGGCTGAACCCTGACAGTACCCCCCCCTTTTAGGGTGGGCACCGAACACCCATAAAGGCTCAACTGGAGCTCCTCAGAAAGACACAAAAAAAATATATATATTTGAAAAACACAGGAAACTCGAAAATCTTGATTGAAGATACAATAAGAACTGGAAAATTTAGAAGAACAAGGTTCCCAATACCAGATGGATTCTGAGACTTATAATTGGAAGAAATAGTCAACTTGGTCCAAGAAAGGTTGGTCACCAGGAAGTCATCGATTCTTCTTCTTTTTCCAAGACTTTTTCAAACCACTTGAAGAATAAGAAGACTTAAGTTGCAAAGTGTCTTTCATGGGAATTACCGAAATTGTTTTTTCATCGTACTCAGGATCATAGTCAGAATCTGTGTTATAATTCATCATCCTTATGCCTCCTTGAATCTTATCCTTCTGGACAGGTTGTTTTTGTACTGGATCTTTTTGAGAAGGACTCAAAGAAATGCATCTGAGCTTAATAGCAGAGGGTGGTACCCCAGAACTAGAGACTTTGTTGAGATGAGGATCCTCAAGAGAACTGTAAGGATAAGTTGGACCAAATTTGTTAATGACTGCCGCAGAAAAGGCTACTAAATCTGACAGCATCGGATCCTTTGAATCATAAATAGGCTCAACCCAGTCCCAAGCTTTACCTCGGAAAGATGAAATTATAAATTTTACTACATTAGTAGGCTTGATTTCAGACCATGGAGAGGATTTCATAATAGCGATGAAATGATCCACCAAAGTATAATACTGAGTTATATCTCCATCAAAAAAATGGACATAGAAACATCAGATGGATCCTGAGGTATACCTTTAAATGTAATGGTAGCATCATCTTGTGAACCTCTTAACGGATTGGGCACTAAAGCATTTGACTTTGACACAACACTAGAAGATTCTTCCTTGAGTAAAGAACCGGAGATCTTTCCTTGGGATACAGATTTTGAAATCCCTTTTTTGAGATGTAAAACTTGAGACTTTCTCCTGGACTATGAGACTTGATACCCCCTGCCAGGGTACATAACTAGAAACCTCCTCTGGATGTATGATGCTTGAACCCCCATCTTGGGGAGTAACACTTGGAAACCCTTGTTCTTGGGGTACAAGACTTGAGACCCCCTCCTGGGGTAAGACACTTGAACTCTTCTTCGGAAATGTAATACTCAAAATCCCCCCCTGGGAGATGGCACTAGGAATCCCATCCTGGGGTGAGACACTTGAAGTCCCCTCCAGGGGAATAACACCACGAACCCCATCTTGGGGCATTACACTGGGAACCCCATCCTGGGGTAAGACACTTGAATTCCCCTCCCGGGGTATAACACTGGGAACCCCATCTTGGGATGAGGCACGAATTCCCCTCCTGGGGTATAACACTGGGAACCCCATCTTGGGATGAGGCACTTGAAATCCCCTCCTGTGGTATAACATTGGGAATCCCATCTTGAGGTATAACACTTGAAACCCCATCCTGGGGTGAGACACTTGAGGTCCCATCTTGGAGAATAACACTTGAAATTCCCCCTTGGGGCAAAACACTGGGAACCCCATCCTGGGGTGAGACACTTGAAATCCCCTCCTGGGTTGAGGAAACTGAAACCCCCTCTTGGGGTGCGAAGCTTGAAACCCCCTCCTGGGGTAAAGAACTTGAAATAAGGGCTTTCTCTTGAAATGTAACACTTGAAATCCCCTCCTGGGGTATAACACTGGAAACCCCATCCTGGGGTAGGATACTTGGACCCTTGTCCTGGGGTGAAGAACTTGAAACAAGAACTTTCTCTTGAAACGTAACACTGGAAATCCCCTCCTGGGGTATTACACTGGGAACCCCATCCTGGGGTGAGACACTTGAAGTCCCCTCTAGGGGAAGGACACTAGGAACCCTCTCTCTGGGTAAGAGGCTTGAAACTCCCTCCTGGGGTAAAGAACTTGAAATGAGGATTTCTTCTTGGGGCGTGACACTTGAAATCCCTTCTTGGGGTATAACACTAGAAACACCCTCCTGGGGGATAGCATTTGAGGCCCCTTCCTGGGAAACAAGATTTGAAACCTTCTTTTGGGGTGAGAGACTCAGGGCCCCCTCCAGAAGAACAGAACTTGACACTCCCTGTTGGAGTATGGGACCTAAAACCCCCTTCTGGGGAAGCTGACTTAGCTTTTCCTTTCGGGGTACACAATATGAAACCCCCTTTTGGGATGCAAGAACACAGACTTCCTCCTGGGGTGAGTGGCTCAGAACCCCCTCTTGAGGTATGGAACTTGAGACCCTTTTTTGGGGAGTAACACTTGAAATTAAGGTCCGCTCCTGGGGCATAACACTCGAAATGAAGGCCTCCCCTTGAGGCATGAAACTCGAAATGAACGCCCTCTCCTGGGGCATGAAACTCGAAACGAAGACCCCTCCCTGGGGCGTGAAACTTGAAATGAAAGCCCCCTCTTGGGGTACAATACTTGTAACCCCCTTCTGGGGTGAGAGATTTGAAACCCCCTCCTGGGGCATGAAACTTGAAACGAAGGCCCCCTTCTGGGGCGTGGAACTTGAGACCCCCTCTTGGGGTGCGAGACTTGAGACCCCCTGCTGGGGTGCGAGACTTGAGACCTCCTGCTGGGGTGCGAGACTTGGGACCCCCTGCTGGGGTAAGGAAGTTGAGACCCCTCCTGGGGCTACTGACTGGAGTCCCGTAATTGGGAAAAGCAGAATCCGGACTGGGACCGGAACAGGCAGAATCCGGGCTGGGACTGATGGAAATGGAATCCGGGCCATGACCAGTAGAAGTGGAATGAGTAGTGTCCCTGACTTTAGAAGGTTTAAATATCCTCCCAATATTTCTTAGACGAGGGTTGAAGCATCTTGTAGCAGGGCCCCAATCGAAAACTTGAACTTTCTTTTGCTTAGTGGACATCACCTCCTTATCTGTAACTGAAGAAACGGGAATCACTGATAGATGATGGGGAGAACTGAAAATGCAGACATTACAAGTCACACACTTGTCACCACTTCTCAGTGGGTGCAGAGTACAGTCCTTAAGAAAGTGATCGTCATAACCGCAATATAAACACAGATGCAGTTCCCGGCGTCGCTGACGTTCAACCTCAGTAAGTTTAAGGCGCAGGTAACTTTGATGCTTTACTTTAGTTTGCTTGGAAAAGCTGTTAGTCAAGTCAGGAGTAGCACTAGAAAGCTTGGAAATAACTTGAAAAATTTTGGGACGGAGATTTTGTAGTTGTTCAAGAAGCCAGTAGAAACTCTTGAAAGGTTCAGGGTCATGAATATCAGGAAATTGGGGAACCAGAGGACACTTGAGAGGTTCACTAGCTTGCACAGAAAATGTTTAATCTGTAGGGGTAACTGAAACTTCGGAACGAAACTGTGGAGAATTCACTGGCGGAACTTGTGGTGTGTCTGGGGACAAAGCAGCTAGAACTGAATGAATAACCGTCATTTGACTAGAGAGTTCTTGCAGCTGCTGTCTGACTTATTGCAAAGCTGTCTCCTGTGCAGACACACGAGAGAGTAAATCCTGAAAACCTGCTTCAACCTGGAAACCGGCGGCTTGCATATTAGGCTGTTCAAACTGTCACAATCCGTTGAAAGTGATCCTCTGTGGAGGACGGTGAGCCGGGGGGTTCAGGTGACTATTGGAGTGACTGTGGCTAGGTCTCCTATTTGCGGCCGAACCCAGGTTTGGCTAGACCTGCCCAGAGGCGCGGAGTCTAACTCACTTGGTGGTTTTCTCCAGTGACCCCTCCAATTGGGATTTGGTTTTCTGCTGCACCTAGTGAGCAGGTCGCGGCCCTCTGGACAGGTACCTGGGAATGGCAGAAGAACTATATTACGTTAAGTTATTGCTAGAACACTGGAGATACACTGGAACACAATTAGAAATCCTGATCACCGGCTTGCATGAGATTACTGAGAATGTACTAAGAATCACTAAGAAATCCAGGAGCTGACTAGCTCAGCAGCTCAGGGAGATGTGGACACAGGCTGGTACTGGAGTTTGCTAAATATGCAGGAAAACACAACATGTACTAGGGATTGCACATACAAGAGTAGAGTGGACTCAAGGAATATATTGGGAATGCTAGAAATGTGGTACTGGACAAAGGGCAAATACTGGGAGAGCTAGAAATGCTGGTACTGGGCAAAGGCAAAATACTGGGAATAATTATATATGCAGGTGCAGACAAGACATATAGAGAAGATAGGCATACACTGGGAGAGTGCTAACTGCAAGTGCAGATTTGCACTGACTAGACACAGAGCAGATTGACACAGACATGTGCTGGGGGGTCCAGCTGTGAGCTAATTAATACCAGTAGGTAATCTGACACTTCAGTGATACAGGGTAATAGACACTGGAAAGCTGCAATAGAATAGCAGCACATATACAAAGACACACAGGGAAGGGACATGAAACACTGAAGTTCTGTGAGAAAGCTAAAGTCTCAGAGTAAGGTTTAGCATGGAAGCTAATACAGGAAACTGGGAAACTGTGAGCTAGCTGAAGCAACACACTGAAGGATTTAGCACAAAGCAACAGTGGGAGTAACACAGGCACTTGGGATAACAAAGTTGAACAGCATCTTCCTGGAGTTCTGGAGGCGGATTTATACCCAGGGGTAGCAGATTACTGGAGCACAGCATCAGCTGACTGAA
The DNA here is from genome assembly GCA_031769625.1 of Taudactylus pleione. NCBI lineage: Eukaryota > Metazoa > Chordata > Amphibia > Anura > Myobatrachidae > Taudactylus > Taudactylus pleione. The sequence goes on from JAUIMM010001601.1 coordinate 1,681,777, forward strand.
ATCATGGTACCATAGGTTAGGAGTACTGTCACATGAGAGGAGCTGTCATGGCGGCGCCCATGATGGGAACTCCGATCCCCAGCACACATAGCCGACCATGGAAGCTCGCAAAAAGCACCTAAGGCACAATACTCAGCCCCACATCCATCACTGCACCAGACATCTGACCGCAAGGGAGTCAGGGGAAGCCGGCAAGGAGGTTAGAGAGGCCGATCCTAGGCTGAACCCTGACAATACCCTAATATGTTTATTTATCAACCAAATTGATGGTTAGTTCCTATTAATTTTAGGATTAATTCAATATCATATTGTTTCCAATAGTTTGGCAATTCATCTATATATGGATTAGGAGCATTTGTAGTGGAAACACTCAATAACAACGAAGATGCGAATAAGGCTGAACATTCACTTATTTAGGAGAGTTTTAGCTTTAGTTTCATTTCTGGAGAAATCAGTATATTATTCTAATAATGCATAATATTTCTGATATATGTACTGATCTAGTGGGTTTAGTTTGGACTGCGGTAATATTCAATTACACATCTGGGTAGACATTTAGATCTAAATGTAATATGTTTACCTATTTATGGATACATATAGATATATAGACGGGTTATATCTTTATATACAGACATAGCTTGTGAGACTGTTGCAGTGTCATTAGTATTATAATACATTGACAACTGAAGAGATATGTAGTTTTGCCCTTCCCCCCCTTCCTCCCCCCCCTTTTTAACATAATGTTTAATGATGTTTTTTTAAAAATGTATTATTTGTTTTCTATTTATTCATTTATTTATTTATTTTATTATTTTTCCTGTATATGTATATGTATGTGTGTGAGAATGGCACATATGCATGTATATGTGTATATAGATGTGTGTATGAGTATATGGATACATGTGTGTATTGATTACTAAAATGATTTTTTATATAAAAGAGTTTATTCTTATAGGTATATGTTTATAAAATGAATATGTGTTTTGCGTTGGAATATGTGCACTATGTGCCACTATGGAGAACAATTATTTTTCTCATATTAGAGCAAAAGGAGCTCTTTCCCTTTAATATTGCATTACAAACCAATTACCATAACCAGCTGAGGGTCATTATCCTTTCAATAATCCATGCTTACAGGGATATAAGACACATCCCAGGGGAGAACCATCCAGACATACCTCTGACGAAACCGCCGGGAGTGGAGAAACGCGTTAGTAAGTGTCTTTTAAAATTGCAGTGGCACCTTGTGTTAAGGTCTGAGTTTGGCTACGAACATTTGTCCTTGAGCTCATTTACCTTCCAGCTGCCGCACTCTGGGAACGGCTTCCAGCGATCCTAAGCTTCACGTGGAGGCAAGTGTATATAATCCCTGCTGCTGAAAGCAATTTCTAATTCTCCTTCCAGAATTTGACTTCTGTGGATACCTACTGGGAATCGATGCGGCAGTTCAGTTTGCCGTGAACACAGCCGGCCGGTGTGTATCATGTGCATTTGTTGTCCGGACACTGCCTACATATAGTGGCTGTGAACTTTTGGATACAATATAACCATCAAGGGTAATCACCATTAGGTGCCTAAAATAAAATAATATAGCAGGTGAGTGCAATGCTATCAATTCTATATTAATTGATATCTAAGACTGCCAGTGTCACTACACTCCGCTAAGTCTGCCTAATTGGTTTCCTTTTTGGGATTAATTGAGCTCAAATAATTTGTAACTATTCGGGACACTTGAAGTTTGTATAGCTACTCAACCAAAGATTGACATCTTTCCTTTTGCAATTGAAGCAAATTATATATGCACACTATTTGCACTAAGATACAATTAACAGGTACCATTGTACAATTATATATTTTTTATGTAAAACTATTTTTATATATATATGTTTGTCTATGTGTATGTAATAAATTGTGATTGATTTTTGATTTATGAATTTGTGGTATCACAGTTTATATGCAATTGTAAGCTAAGCGCTGTTGTATATGTTTTTTCTTTGTGCTTTCTCTGGTAAAAGATGGGATGTGCTGGAATTTGCCCAGATATAATGCCCGCACAATTTTGGTAGTGGTGTCAGATATCACAAATCCCCTGGAGAGTCTAAGTGGGGTAAGCCATTGGGCGATGATTTCCCTCAGTTTCTCTAAGAGGTTGTCGACAGTGTGCCTCTTATTGAAAATGGTGATACAGAACGTATCCTACTTTTTAACGAGCTGGCGTTTCTGAGATGGTGCTACTGGTGACACTGCTGTTGTTGCTGCATAAGGCCATACATCTACCCAGTGGGCTGTCGCAGTCATATAGTCTGCCCTGTTCCACTTGTCCACATGTCCGTGGTTAAGTGGACATTGGGTACGACCGCATTTTTTAGGACACTGAGGACACTTTTTCTGACGTCTCTGTACATTATCGGTATCGCCTGTCTTGTGAAGTGGAATCTAGACGGGATTTGGTACCCGGGATACACTACCTCCATCAATTATCTAAATTCCACTGCACTAATGGTGGATACCGGATGCACGTCTAACACCAACATAGCTGTCAAGGCCTCAGTTATCCGCTTTGCAACAGGATGACTGCTGTCATACTTCATTCTCCTCGCTAAGGACTGTTGGAGGGTCAATTGCTTAGTAAAAGAAGTTGTGGTGTTCCAACTTCCTCTCTGGATGATAAATGACTCCCAGCAATAACAGCAGCAGTGGCAGCAGTAGGCGTAGCAATGCAGGATCTTCCGAAGGATCCCGGATAGGAGAGGAGTCAGTCATGCCAGTGACATGGCCTGCAGAACTACTTCCGATCCTGACTGAGGAGAAAATTGACGAGGAGGGAGTTGACGGTGTGGTTTTCAAGCGCTTGGATACAACAGGATACAGGGATTTACATGTCCATGGACTGCTTACGGTCTAAACCACAGGGCCTGATTTAGAGCCGCTCGCAAAAAGCGAGCACTCGCTCTGAATCAGGGTGGTCGCTTTTGTTTTTATAACCGTCCTCCTGGCCGCTCACATGGCTATGGGTGACCACCCACAGCTTTTGCCAGCAGCCAGGTGATGGTCAGGCTTGCGACAAGACCCTTTTAAGTAGGGTCTTGTTCCCGCAAGCCCCAGTGAGCTTCCGGCTCTAATAGAGCCGGAAGCTCACCACTGACATCACTCGTGATGTCAGTGGGGCCGCCCCCAAACGGCAGGCACTCCTTTGTGAATGCCTCTGTTTGGCCAGCCACCCCCTCCGACCTGCCTACCAAATGGGGTGAGCTGTCAATCATTGATAGCTGCCTCTTTTGGATGCGAGCGCCAGAGCGAGTGATTTCTCACTCGCTCCAGGGCTCGCACACGCTCCGCGGCCATTGACCCACTTGTGAGCACATAGCGCTTGTGAGCGGGTCTGAATCAGGCCCACAGTTTCTGAACTTGGCAGTGACTTTTTATGAATGCACTGCTGGTGACATATAAGGTGACGTATTTGGTTAACGTCCTTACTCTACTTATTTCACCTTTACATATGGTACATATGGCAAGACAGTTGTTGTCAGGATTTGGATAAAAATATTGCCAGACCAAAGAGGTGGAATGTTTGGTCTTCTGCCCAGGCGTGATGGACTTTTTTATACCACGGACAACAACTCTTTCCCTTTTTGCCTGATTTAAACAAACCACATCACCATCAGATTCCTCCTCGTCAACTTCCTCCTCAGCGCTAGCTACACCAGTAACTGGACTGTGGGTGCTCCTTCCAGCACTTGCAGAGGGTGTGCAAATGGTGGGAGGAGCCACCTCTTCCCGTTCAGTGCTGGGAAGGTCAGGCATCGCAACCACCGGCGCCAACACACTTGGACTCTCCTTGGGGATTTGTGATATCTTCTTAGAACGCACAGTTCTTTGCTGTGCTTTTGCCAGCTTAACTCATTTCATTTTTCTAGTGGGAGGAGGGCTTCCATTGTCATATGAAGCTGAACCACAAGTCATGAACATAGGGAAGGACCTTAGCCATTTCTTGCCACTCCGTGTCGTAAATGGCATATTGGCAAGTTTACGTTTCTCCTCTGACAATTTAAATTTATTTTTTAAGGTAATTTTACTGAACTTTGGCTTTTTGGATTTTACATGCCCTCTACTATGATATTGGGCATCGGCCTTGGCAGATGACGTTGATGGCATGTCATCGTCTATGTCATGACTAGTGGCAGCAGCTTCAGCACTAGGAGGAAGTGGTTCTTGATCTTTCCCTATTTATCCTCCAAATTTTTGTCCTCTATTACATTTATGGAGTGAATCACCCCTGTAAAAATATTTTTTTTTCGGGGCAGCAGCCCTCCTTGACAGACAGCAGCACAGGACCCCTGCGCAGCTACGCCGATGACAGTGACAGCTACACCAGTGACAGGTGTTTTTTTTATGAAAGTGACAGTGACAGCGACAGCTACACCGATGACAGTGACAGGTGTTTTTTTATGATAGTGACAGCTACACCAGTGACAGTGACAGCTACACCGTTGATAGTGACAGTGACAGTTACACTGATGACAATGACAGGTGTTTTTTTATGACAGTGACAGCGACAACTACACCGATGACAGTGACAGCTACACCGATGACAGTGACAGGTGTTTTTTTATGATAGTGACAGTGACAGCGACAGCTACACCGATGACAGTGACAGCTACACCAATGACAGTGACAGGTGTTTTTTTATGATAGTGACAGCTACACCAATGACAGCAACAGCTACACCAGTGACAGTGACAGCTACACCGTTGATAGTGACAGTGACAGTTACACTGATGACAATGACAGGTGTTTTTTTATGACAGTGACAGCGACAACTACACCGATGACAGTGACAGCTACACCGATGACAGTGACAGGTGTTTTTTTATGATAGTGACAGTGACAGCGACAGCTACACCGATGACAGTGACAGCTACACCAATGACAGTGACAGGAGTTTTTTTTTATGATAGTGACAGCTACACCAATGACAGCAACAGCTACACCAGTGACAGTGACAGCTACACCGTTGATAGTGACAGTGACAGTTACACTGATGACAATGACAGGTGTTTTTTTATGACAGTGACAGCGACAACTACACCGATGACAGTGACAGCTACACCGATGACAGTGACAGGTGTTTTTTTATGATAGTGACAGTGACAGCGACAGCTACACCAATGACAGTGACAGGAGTTTTTTTTTATGATAGTGACAGCTACACCAATGACAGCAACAGCTACACCAGTGACAGTGACAGCTACACCGTTGATAGTGACAGCGACAGTTACACTGTTGACAATGACAGGTGTTTTTTTATGACAGTGACAGCGACAGCTACACTGATGACAGTGACAGGTTTTTTTTATGACAGTGACAGCTACACCGATGACAGTGACAGACACCGATGACAGTGCCAGGAGTTTTTTTTTATGATAGTGACAGCTACACCAATGACAGCAACAGCTACACCAGTGACAGTGACAGCTACACCGTTGATAGTGACAGCGACAGTTACACTGTTGACAATGACAGGTGTTTTTTTATGACAGTGACAGCGACAGCTACACTGATGACAGTGACAGGTTTTTTTTATGACAGTGACAGCTACGCCGATGACAGTGACAGACACCGATGACAGTGCCAGGTGTTTCTTTTATGACAGTGACAGCAACAGCTAACTAGTGACAGTGACAGCTACGCCGATGACAGTGACATGTGTTTTTTTTTCTCTGCAGCTATGACGATGACAGTTATACCCCTTCCACATCGCCAAAATAACCCGGGTTATTCTCAGGTTGTTGCCGTGTCGACCCGGGTCGACATGATTTTAAAATGCACCAAAATTAATAACCCGGGTCGATCGACCCGGTATTTCAACCCGGGTTAAAAGAAGGGTTAAACACGGGTCGGACCCGGGTTATTTGACTCTTAAATGGTACAGACCCGGGATATTCGACCCGGGTCTGAGAAAATAGTGCTGACAGGTGTTTTTTTTTTCTGTGCAGCTACGTCGATGACAATGACAGCTACGACGATTACAGTGACAGTCACAGCGACAGCTACACCGATGACAGTGACAGCTACGCCGATGACAGTGATAGGTATTATTTTTCTTTTCTGCGCAGCTACATTTACGCCAGTGACAGTGACAGCTACGCCGATGACAGTGACAGCTATGCCAATGACATTGACAGCTCGCTGATGACAGTGACAGCGACAGCTACATTGATGACAGTGACAGCTATGCCGATGACAGTGACAGCTATGCCGATGACAATGACAGCTACGCCGATGACAGTGACAGCTATGCCAATTACAGTGACAGCTACGCTGATGACAGTGACAGCTATGCCGATGACAGTGACAGCTATGCCAATGACAATGACAGCTACGCCGATGAAAGTGACAGCTACGCCGATGACAGTGACAGCTATGCCAATGACAGTGACAGATCGCTGATGACAGTGACAGCGACAGCTACATTGATGACAGTGACAGCGACAGCTATGCCGATGACAGTGACAGCTATGCCGATGACAATGACAGCTACGCCGATGACAGTGACAGCTATGCCAATTACAGTGACAGCTACACTGATGACAGTGACAGCTATGCCGATGACAGTGATAGCTATGCCGATGACACTGACAATGATTGCTATGCCGATTACAGTGACAGGTATGCCAATGACAATGACAGCTACGCCGATGACAGTGACAGCTACGCCGATGACAGTGACAGCTATGCCAATGACAGTGACAGCTCGCTGATGACACTGACAGCGACAGCTACATTGATGACAGTGACAGCTATGCCGATGACAGTGACAGCTATGCCGATGACAATGACAGCTACGCCGATGACAGTGACAGCTATGCCAATTACAGTGACAGCTACGCTGATGACAGTGACAGCTATGCCGATGACAGTGATAGCTATGCCGATGACACTGACAATGACAGCTATGCCGATGACAATGACAGCTACGCCGATGACAGTGACAGCTATGCCAATTACAGTGACAGCTACGCTGATGACAGTGACAGCTATGCCAATGACAGTGACAGCTATGCCAATGACAGTGACAGCTCGCTGATGACAGTGACAGCGACAGCTACATTGATGACAGTGACAGCGACAGCTATGCCGATGACAGTGACAGCTATGCCGATGACAATGACAGCTACGCTGATGACAGTGACAGCTATGGCAATTACAGTGACAGCTACGCTGATGACAGTGACAGCTATGCCGATGACACTGACAATGGCCCTCATTCAGACCCACTCGCAAGCGAGCGCACGTACGTTAGGCGTACGTACAAAAATATTTAAATTCAATGGCTCGCTCGTATTTTCGTTCGCATCTAAAATTCCTCCCTAAACTCTGACGACCCCTCCTCTAACTAACGAGCGTACGAAATAGCGAGCGTACATCCCCGAAATGGCTTGAAAGGAACGCACGCACAAGTATAAACAGGAAGTGGCCTTGTCAGATGTCGACTACCTGCTCCTTTATTCTGCCTACCTCCCTCAATCGTATCATGCCAATCAATGTATCAATTAGCTTAATTGTTTTTTTTTTTTCAACACAATGCAAGAAACTTTACTCTTGTCCGTGTTTGTGTTTACCCGCAGAATACGTACGGATGAAACATTCCCTTTTATTGTTCAAAAAACATGTGAACCACAATTAAACAATTGTTCTATTGCTGTGGATCCCCGCATATTTCCCTGGGTTCATTTCTTTATTTAAATTTGCTTACGCATGTCACTGCATCAAGCCTATCATATCTCTCCAGAGATTTCTGGCCCTGTCGAACACATGACTCATACACTAACCAATAAAATTGCTCCTGTTAATTTCCAAAATACATTAGCCAATCAGAAATTTTTTAAACACTTTATCAAAAATGATTTTTAAGAAAAACACCATTGCCATCATGAGAGCCTCCGCATTCACCAGGCGCGAGCTGCTGGTGCTTACGGAGGTCATGGATCGCCGGATCACCAGCCAACCTCAACCCATGACCAACCGGCAGAAGCGCTCCGCGTATGCGGAGGCACGGTCCCGCCTGCGGTCCTTCGGCTCACGCCGCAACATCGGGCAGCTGGAGCGCAGGTGGTCCGACCTGCAACGGCGAACGCCCCGCTTGCTGGCATGCTTTCGCATGGAGATCCTGGAAAGTAAGTGTTATGTATTGTGGTTTTAATGTTTGTGTTTGTGGGGCAAACTGCGTGTGCATGTTTTCATGTCTGTCCTATTTATTATTTGTACTCATATCTGCGTGTGTATGTTTTCCTGTCTGTCCTATGTATTATTTGTACTCATATCTGCGTGTGCAGGTTTTCCTGTCTGTCCTATTTATTATTTGTACTCATATCTGCGTGTGCATGTTTTCCTGTCTGTCCTATGTATTATTTGTACTCATATCTGCGTGTGCATGTTTTCCCTCTATTTCTGATTTATTCATTCTACTCCTATTTGGCTTATTTTTTGGGTTTTTTTTTTTTTTTAGTTTTGGTCCCCGGATTTGTCCAGAAACTAACCGCAATTTCTTTGTCATATTTTAGGGGGACAGCCAAGACTCCGCCGTCACCGTCCGTCCAGACGGCGTTCCCGGCCACTATCCCCAACCCCCAGCCAACACTCCACCCCAAATCTTTCCCCTATTCCCCACTCCTCCCCATCCTTCCCAGACCCTCTCCCGGAAATGTCGGGCCTCCTTCCCCTCCGTCCCACTTCCCCCTCTCCTCCACCCACCCCTCTTCCAATTACCCCCTCCCCGGAGTCCATCATAACTCCTCCCCATTCTTTGGGGAATGACAGATCCTCCGAGGAGGATCATGGAGGCATTTCCGGAGCTCCCGTTTTGGCTCCCGGTATGTTTTTATTTTTTATTCTTTTAAAGCACAAACTGTTTGTATGTAATCATGTGTCGTGCCTTTCTTCGTGTTTTTGTGGCTTGACTTTTGGTGATTTTGCAGTTTGCCTTTACCTCTTCCTGGTGATTTCAACATACACATATCACACCTGTGGGAATTTGTACATAGGCCTTGTATTTTTGGCAGCACCCCCTTTTTTTTTTTTTTTTTAGGTTTAGGAGTGATTTCGTTGTGTTTTTTTTTTTTTTATGTGGATTCCCTATTGTTGTATTAACCCACACACTTTTCTCACCCACAGAGAAACAGAGGCGTCGGCAAGAGGTGGCGGATTGTGTTGGCCAGATGCGGCAACATGTAATCGGCATTCTGGTGGCCCTCGACCGGCTGTCTGGCCTCCTTCGCCAGTAGTTTTTTTATTTTTGTTATCGTTTCTAAATAAATTTATTCTGACAAATATACGTTCTGGCTCATTTTTTAAATCCAAAACCAAGATAGTTTAGCATGACATAAGTAGACTGTTCCTGCAAGGATTTCCCTTTTTTAAAAGTTAGATTGTGTTTTGTCTTTGTATGTCAAACAGACACAAGAAACACATAACAGTAACAATGTCATTTCCCTTTTTGGGTGTAGTGTCAATTACATATTTCGACATTTTACAGGTTCCTAGTTGGTGCGCAAGCTGCTTAGGCCAATCTTACAAATCCCAAGGTTGGGCCAGGCTTCCTTTGGGTGTGGGTTGGGAAGCTGAAAACATATTTCAGTTTAGCTCAACTGGCGTCAGTACTGGATTACCCCTTAGTCAAATGTAACTTGTGTTAACCTGGTTACACTTGCTGTTAACGTCCCAAAAAAGGAAGACCATTTCACTCTCCAAACATTTATTCACAACATAACAGAGAAAACAAAGTGGTCACTCCCAAAAAAAGAACACAGTGATAAATTCAAATACAACACATACCAAGAAATAATTAAATAAAAACAAAAAATCAAGAACTGGTTGACGAAGGACCATGCCAACATGATTCCACAAACATGGCGTTGCAATATGGGTTCCAGAATATATGCCCAAAAGGACCAGATCCAGGTTTGGTAAGGATAGCAGGAAGTAGTGAGCGTTGGAGTGCCAAAGATTATGTGAACAAACAGAAGATGGTGAGAAAAAAAACACAAAATTAGATGTTCGCAAACAAACACAAACACATTAGGTATAAACACTGTAGTTTTGTTACAACTTACCTAAAAAATCTGGCCACCACATCATCGCATATGGCCCCCCCACATACTGACCTACGACCAACCTCGGGGGGGCCATCCTCATGTAAGGCATCCTCTGGCTGCATTGGGACACCACTCCTTATGGCAATGTTGTGAAATATCCCACACAGGACCACAATTTTAGACACCATATCCGGCACATACATGAGCTCGCCACCAGAGCGGTGGAGGCATCTGAATCGGCCTTTTAAAAGGCCGATACAGCGCTCCACCACTTGCCTGGTGGCTGTAAGTGCGGAATTATACGCACTTTGTGGCCCTGGTGTGGGAGCCAAATAAGGAGTGAGCAGCCAGGACATGCAAGGGTATCCACTGTGTCCTGTGAAAAAAATTAGCCAACATCAGGACCACTGTGTATCAAGCTTAACATTGTTATGTACTAAAGGTCTCCACTTACCCAGAAGCCACGCATCACCAGCTTGTAGGTTGGTTAATTTCTGCCATATCCCTGATTGCCGGATGACGAAGGAGTCATGAGCACTTCCTGGTAATTTAGCATTCAGGGACAGGATCTGGAGGGAGGCATCACATACCACCATTACATTCAGGGAGTGATAGTGTTTACGGTTTCTAAATATTGCCTCCAGCCGTGCTGGAGGCTGAAGTGGTATGTGAGTACCATCCACAACCCCTATGATGTGTGGGAAGCCAGCTATTTGGTAAAAATTGGCCTTGGCCACACTAAGGGCACCCATATCCAAAGGCATTTTAATAAAATGATGGAGGTGCTTGAAAAGTGCCTCCATCACTGCCCTCAGGATCCGGGAAAAGGAGGATTGGGAGATGCCCGCCACTATGCCCACCGTTGTTTGGAACGATCCTGAGGCACAGAAATGTAACACCGCCATAAATTGCGTCAGTGGTGGTATTGCTGTTGGACTGTCAATTTGCCGCTCAAGATCACTTTCTATTAATGAGAGAGTGTCTATGATGATTTTGGGAGGTAGACGGTAGCGTCTTAAAACCTCATCATCGGGCATTCCAAAAAGGGTGACACGTGTTCGAAATATCTGGGGCCTTGCATGCCTACGATGCCTACGCCTGGGACGAGTTTGAGGTTGGTCGTCTTCCGGGAGCAGGGCCAGAACAATTCGCCCCAGATCTACCTGAAATTCAAAGTTTACAATGTAAGGCTTTTGAGTCACCCCAAAAATAACATAAAACAACTTAGCTTTATGATACCATCCATAGCTGCTTACATGCCGGGGTATTGTCATGATACGTATAAACTGTAAAAAAGCCAAAAATGAGACATCAAAAATTTAGAGGGTGATTTTTTGTTTGTCAAATTGGTGCAAGCCAACACATAAAATAGTCGAAACACACATTTGGCCATCGATGAAAATGACATTGCACACCGTACGTCAAATAGGGGTCAAATGGACCCCAAAAATGGAAAAGGGCAAAGCAAAACTGGTTTACATGATGAATAAGCCTCGAAAAATGCGTTAATTAGTTCGCAAATGCAAGTCACTACACCAACTGTCCAAAATGCGTTAATTAGTTCGCAAATGCAAGTCACTACACCAACTGTCCAAAATGCGTTAATTAGTTCGCAAATGCAAGTCACTACACCAACTGTCCAAAATGCGTTAATTAGTTCGCAAATGCAAGTCACTACATCAACTGTCAAAAATGCGTTAATTAGTTCGCAAATGCAAGTCACTACACCAACTGTCAAAAATGCGTTAATTAGTTCGCAAATGCAAGAAAAAAAATGGACTTACCCAACTCGAATATATAAGATTTCCCACAAAAAGGTCTTTGGGTCCGAAAGCCAAAACAAACTAAAATAGATGAAATTAGTGTAAAAAAAAATATATAAAACCAAAAACCAGAAGTAGACACCAATTGCCCACAAAATAGACTGCACAAAACTTACCAAATCAGGAAACGATGGAAAAAAATCAACCCAAAAAATGCGAACGGAAAACCAAAACAACTGTAGCAAAACCAAAAATAAACAAACTCCGCCAAATCCTCCAACCGCAAACAACCAAATCCAACCACCTTAACCGCCAACAAACCAACAACGCAACCTCGACTCCACACACACCAAGCCATAAATAGTGTTTATTTTCCCGCACAAATTAAGGATGAATCATAGGGACGCACAATCAATGATGCGGCCGCAAACTAAGGACGCATGTATAAATACGTCACGAAATCACATTTAATTTCTGGTTGATTTCATTCTGGAAGCAGAGACATGGCTTCAGACCAGGGAAACAATGGCCAAAAATCCGGCGGTAAGGCCTTCATGCATTTTGTCTCAATGATTCTTTTAAAACATAATATTGTGCAAGTTGTGAAGTGGCTAAATCTGCATATTTACCCAAATAGGTGAGGAGGATGACATGGAAGAGACTGCTGGCCCCAGTCAACCCGCCAAAGCTGCCAAAAAAAAAAGGCAGCCACATTTCACAAGCAAGGAGATGGAGGTTTTGATCCAGAAGTGCGTTGACATCCTGCCCCAGGCAGCCAGGAATATGAGCCAAAGCCAGAAGTGGAGAATGTGGGAGGAGGTCGCCGTTGCTGTCAATAGGGTGGGTGATTATGTCCGTCTAGCCCGGGATGTCAAACGGCGGTAAGTAAACACTTTCCCATCCTATAAACAAACCCCATTGTAAAACAAAGGATAATGGTTCCAATTTCATTCCACAGATGGGCAGACTTCAAATATCGTCTCAAGCAAAAACTTGCCGACAGGGCTAGGCATGCAAGGGGGACAGGTGGGGGTCCCACCCCTGTGTCATTGGAGTTGACAGACTTAGAAGAGCTGGCACAGGGGTGTGTGCAGGCTGTGGAGGTGTTTGGCGTGTCCAACATGGATACGGACATGCCAGACTTTGCGGCTCCTCATGTTGGCCAAGGTAAGTCTTGTGATGTCACCAACTCTGAAATGCTATTGTGCCAATATGTAGATTCTAATGTGAGTCTTTTCGCATTTTTCCTAACAGAGACAGAGGCGGATGAGTCTGCTCCAGAGGGGAGCCTTGGCCGCAGAATTTCTGCTGGCTCTGCAGGGGAGGAACCAGTACATCCGGCTGAGGACCCTGCAGAAGCCAGTCCAGGGCGTGCCCCCTCGCAGGCAGTGGGCCTCCTCACAGAACTCAATTTTAAATCGGATTTCCATACGGAGATTCTGCAGAGGATGGACGCCAGTCTGATACGGGTGGCTGAGGCCCTGGAGCAAAATGCTGCGGCCAACGTGACCATTGCTCAGGCCCTGGCGGAAAATACCAGGGCCAACATCCGCATCGCCGATGCCCTGGAGCAGCTCGTTCGCCAGCACATGGTGGAGCCGACCTCCCTTCCTGCCAGAAAATCCGGATCCTCCACCTCTGGCACAACATCAGCCAATCCTCCAAATGTGCCTAGCCCTGTGCCTAGTCCAGAGGCCACAACATCTGCCTCTTGACAGGCCAGCCCGATGGCATCCCGGACCCGGTCTGGCGCCCACCCTCACCCAGCCAAACGGGCGAGAAAACGGTGACAGCAATGGCGACTTTGCCCACACTCCTTCTGTGCTTGGCTCATATTCCTTTCTGGTCAAAACTTCCCTCTCCTTTCTTGTGAAATTTTTATAAATTTGGTATTTACGTTTATGTTACCAGTTATGGCATTTTTTTTTATTTTAACAAATATCTTTGCCACAAAAAAAAGGCCAAAAAATATTAGGCCAATTTGTTGGTGTTTATACAATAAATTAAAAACAAAAAACTGACATTGTATTGTGACATTATTGTACAAATGGGTTACATTTAATCCTGGCCCTAAAGGCAAAAACTGACCCTCTTAAAAAAAAAAAAAGGCCTCTTCAAGGAACGCTTCAAAAATCACATAGCGATGCAAATTCCACAGTAAACCAAAAAAAAGGGGAGCTAATTAAAACATGATGACATTATTGTTACAATAGGCCATAACCAACAAATTGTGGCCAAAATAAAACACCCAAAATGTACGCTAATTGATTGTGTAATCATGACATTAGCAGCTCTGATTTCCACCTGCGTACGCTTTTGTGCTATCCCAATAAACTGCTTTCCAAACACATACCAAGCTGGTTTTCAATCCAACACTAATTACTTTACTGACCAGCCGCGATTAATCGCAGCACCATCGTTGAGTCCTGGGACGGAGGAGAAGGCCATCGCCAATGTGGTCGAGTAATCCTGACCCTAAGCTGTGCGAGCATTTTGAAGGGAAAGCGGATGTTCCAGTGACGTATGAGACGGTCCGAACACATTTGACGTTCGCATCTGCTAATGTATGTACGCCCCAAAAACGCCTCGCCACGCCTGCGTTTTTTCATCTCCACCCCCGTCAACACCCAAAAACGCCCTGTTCTGTCAATCACATTTGACATGTCACTTCCTGTACGCTATTTTAGGAACGAGAGAAAAAAAGCTCGCAATCTGCCGTACGCACATGCGCAGTGTAACACCGACGCATGCGCGGTTAGTCAACATCGGAACGCAAAGAGCGTACTGCTGTTAACGTGCGGCTCTGAATGAGGGCCAATGACAGCTATGCCGATGACAGTGACAGGTGTGTTTTTTTGTTTTTTTTCGGGGCAGCAGCCCTTGACAGACAGCAGCACAGTACTGGACAACAGTAGCCAGCTAGCCCCTATGGTCAGCATCAGCAGCAACAAATCCCAGCTCCCTCCCTGTGCACACACCACAGAAGCCCTTGACAGACAGCAGCACAGCACTGGACAACAGTAGCCAGCCAGCCCCTATGGTCAGCGTCAGCAGCAACCAACACACAAATCCCAGCTCCCTCCCTGTGCACACTCCACAGAAGCCGTTGACAGACAGCAGCACAGCACTGGACAACAGTAGCCAACCAGTCCATATGGTCAGCATCAGCGACAACCAACACACAAATCCCAGCTCCCTCCCTGCGCACACTCCACAGCCAGAATGAAAAATGGCAGTGATTGCGGGTCCTTTTATAGAATCAGAACCTGCTCATCCCTAGTGCAAAGTGTTAGAGTCTGTGTTTGTTGTCAACCTGGGGTGGTATCAGGAGTAAACACCAGAACAGGTTTAAATTATTAACAAACTAAAAAAATGTAGCAGGAGGAAACTGTAGTAAACAAATGTCCAGATCAATAAGGTGAATCCAGACAGACTGTAAAGGTGAAATGGATATCCGGGTATACAGAGTAATGGCCATCCGGAAAAGCTGTGATGATGGCTGAAAGGAAAATTCGGTAATGCTGTGATGATGGCTGAAAGGAGAATGTGGTAATGCTGTGATGATGGCTGAAAGGAGAATGTGGTAATGCTGTGATTATGGCTGAAAGGAGAATCCAGTAATGCTGTGATGATGACGAAAAGGAGAATCCGGTAATGCTATGATGACGACTGGAAGGAGAATCCGGTAATGCTGTGATGATGGCTATACAGGAATGGGTTAACTGCGGAGACAGGTTCAGGCAGGAGTGGGTCTGGTGGAAGGTGCAGGGTGATCTCTAGCAGAGTGCAAGGCAAGGCAGAGTGGTGCAGTCTGCAGGGAGCCGAAGGCAGACAAGGAGCTAGGGCAAGCACCGGAGCACAGGTCTCAGGTACAGGAGCGCAGGAACTCTCTCTTACAGCTGACGCTGTGAAACACATTGCACTAGCAACTACAGGGCACTCCAAACACCCTTAAGTACCCAGCAACAGAACGTGATAGGCCAGAGAGAGCAGGTGACCCACGGACGATTGGCCAAAGATAACATGGTGGTGCCCAGGTCAGCCGTGACACGGAGACTGCACTAGTCTTACCCCTGTCAGGACGGCCCAACGCTGGCAGACCTCTGCGCACATGCAATACCAAATTCCACATGCCAACTCCCCCGCCAGCAGGGGTATAGCGAGGGTGGTTTCAGTGTAGATTGAGCTCCAGATGCCAAAATAGACAGAGTCATCCAAGGTTCCGGAGTTCATGGTGCGGTGCACAGTATGACGGCCGCCTGTTAGTTTTATCTCGCTTTGTTTGCTCTATATCCTAAATAAGTTACAGATCTGAGATCCGTTTCTACATTTCATGCTCCCTTCCCTCCGGCCCTCCCTTCTCAGTGATCATCTTCTGTCACCTCCCCTTTCCTGTCAGATTGATTACATTCACTTCTCACCTCTTTAATTCCCTCCCCTCTCTACCCTGTGATCGGCTCTTTACCCCTGTCCGTTCCTTTCATATTGGCTTCTGTCACCACCCCTCTCCTCCCCTTTTCTTATTGGCTTCTGTGACCACCCCTCTCCTCTCCTTTTTTATTGGCTTCTGTCACCACCCCTCTCCTCTCCTTTTTTTATTGGCTTCTGTCACTGTTCCTCTCTGATAGGCTCTCCTATCCTTTTCTTATTGGCTTCTGTCACTGGCCCTCTCTTATTGGCTTTGACCCTCTCCTCTCCTTTTCTTATTTGCTTCTGTCACTGACCCTCTCTGATTGGCTTTGCCCTTCCCCTCTCCTTTCATATTGGCTTATCAGCACTTTCTTCACCCCTCTCCTCTTTGATCCCCTCCCTCCTTCATTCATTGTGCTTCAATGGACTTAATAGTTATACATCTGAGGTAAAATCCTAAACTTCAATTATATAGTATGAGTTTAAAAAAAGTCACTGCTTTGCTATTTAAAGCACTGGAGGGGTTCCCAGGCATTTAAAAAATATTAGGAGACCTGAAATAATAATAATAATGGTGGTAGACAGAACATGATTAGTAGTACTCACATTAATATAGGTGCAATGTAAATTTGCTAAGTAGGAACATAGCTGAGAAGAGAGCTTCCTATAGGTGTCCCCACTCCAGTGAAAGCTGCTTGTGGCAGTAATAAGCTGTGCACCCTGTGATATCTCACTCTAGCACCTGTATTCTATCAATTTAAGTTAAATGATCAGAATATATAATACAATCTCCTCTATTGACTAATAACAATGATTCAAAGGAGATAACAGTCAGGGATCGATTCAGACCTGCTCACTAGAGGCATACGCTCATTCTCAGCGTATGCAAATTCGGCTAAGTGACGACAAGACAGGCGAACGCACGGCAAGGCATAAGCACGCCCACTATGCCTTGGCATGTGATAGCTTTGTGTATGCAAATGCCCACCTGCCTGCCTTAAGATGCCCACTTGCGCACATCATCTCCAGGAAGTGTATGTAACCATCGGTACATCGGGTACCATCTGGAGCATTCGCAGCGCTTGAGGTTGACTATACCCTACCGCAAGCACTGCGAGCACTTCGGTGTAAAAACCAGCCAGGTGACGTGTACTATGACGCTGCCTGTTAATTATGTATGCCTCTGAAATGGCCTTGAGATGCTCAGGCACGCCTGCGTTCGCACTCCACTCCCTCGTTTTTAGTAGCCTGCCCCTATCACCACCCACAAACGGCTTCTCCTGTCACTCACTCTTCTGGGCTGTCTATACTTGGCGAGTGAACGCTTCCCGCTCTTTCGCAGTGGTTCGCGCATGCGCACTGTTATGCATATGTATGCGCACAATGCGAACTATCGGCAGCTATGAGCAAATGCTTCTTAGCATCCGGGTCTGAATCAGTTCCTCAGATCCTAGGTGCTATACATAAATAAAGCAGTGCCAAAGGAGCTATTTCTTAATGTCAGATCACCGAAGCCTTCTATTCCCCCAAATGGATCTCAACACCCAACGTGATACTGCCATTGTTTGCTGTTTTTCTCTTCTGTTCAGTATTCCCCTACAGGCTTGCTATACCCCACTGGCACAGTTCATTACAGGGGGAGGCCCTATGACATGCACTTTCTCCGGGCACCATGGTTTCAAACTACTCCTCTGCCCACCAGAAGGACCATGCCACAGCACCCTCACCAGTAAGGACTGCAAACCTCCATGCCGCAAAACCTGGGTCGTGACACAAAGAACTTTTATGCAAATGTTCAGGGTAGTTTTTATAAAAGATGATAAAGACAAAAATTAATTTGCTGCCCTAGATGGTAGAATGGATATGCTGAGCCCTGGGTATGCACAGAAACAGAAACAGAGATGTTTGATTCAGGGTGGTCATTATGCGTGGCTATGTACAGTATTTCCATTGAAATGTTCAGTCAAGTAAATCAGATCATGTACATCTATGAATAATCAAAAGTTTCCAGGCAAAATTTAAGGTACATTTTATTAGTCTCTGAGAACCTTAAACTTTCAATCGTCAGAGGGGTGCCTTGTGTAACACCATGTGATAAAACACCTTCTTAATAAATTATATGAAATAAAGACTCGGAGACATAAGATTTGGCAGAATAATTAGTTGGTAATTTATTAAAATTATCTAATTAGTATTAAATTAAATTAATCTAAACTGATTGGAGATATGGTGGCAAAGAAAGGACGGCAACATACAGCTTACACCAGCCATGCAGCACACAGACATGCATACCAAGCGGACACCGCCTAATGTGCAGAGCAACTGGTAACTAAACAAACTTGTCAACAAAAAGGTATCCACTCAACCCTCTAACATGACTACCCACCCGGAAGGGTGATGTCGCTATCCCCGGCAGGGTGATGCAGCGAACTTACAAGTCAAAGAGGGTGAGCGCACCAAAAGAATATAATACCACAAACTGAAAGAGACTTGTACCCTAAGTGGCGACCTGCCGTTCTTTCCCGCCAATGGGAAGGTCTGGTTACAGAACCAACGCACCGCCACCATACCGCAACTAAAACACTGAAGAAACAACCTGGAACAGATCCTCAACAAAAATCAAAACCCCCTCTTCAGTCAAATGAATGCCATCTCTCCTATACAGATATGCATGCCAGAAATGTTTCCTGTCATGCACAATGCCACTACCACCAGAGGCTAACACATGCTTCACAACTGCTGCATTCGCCTTCTTTCTGGCTTCATCCATTGCCCTACCATACTGCACACCATGCCAGACCAGCCTAGGCACAATAAACGACCATATGATCTTGCCGGAAGGCCATGCTGACGCCTGCCACAGCATCCCTCTCACACCAATCGACCGCACACAAACAGAGCAGGAACGGAAGGAGCACCGCAAGCATCTATAAACTTAGCAGCCCAGAAAACACTTGCGTGGCCAACAACCATACTTTGAGAGAGTCAAGCTTAACGCCTGAAGGGGGAGAAAAAGAATGCAAAATTAAATTAATTTGCAATTATAATTAATTAGCGGAGGATCTGCCAAAAAGAAAAATATTGGTGTAACCAGCTGCCAGGCTGAATTTTAGACAATCTTCAGTAACAAATTCGAAGCAAACATAAAGACACATGATGGTAAATGGGGTAGGGGAGGGGGGGGGAGCAGGGAAACACGGATAACTCGGCTGGAGGAAAAACCGAAAACCTGCTGAGGGACGTATGAATTGTAATTAGTGATGCCAATAAGCCAAATTAGGTCCGTCAGTTCAGGCAAAATAAAAGGCCAAATGCCTCTAGACTTCCGCTGCTACAGCGACAAGTAGCTAATCCCCGAGTCGGGTAGACAAGGACAAACAAGAACATACAAGGTAAACAAACAAATACATGTAACAAACAAATAAACATAACATTAAAAATGCAAATGCTATCAACGCAGGGGCTGAAGGTAGCGCTTATAACTGGAGGATTTCCAATGGCCTAAAGCCTTAATTTCAGATACAGAAAATCCTGCCGTAGCAGCGGAAGTTGCTGCCCCGATACAAAAAGAATGCGTACCAAAATCCCGGGGGGAGAAGCCAACACATGAGACACAGCGCTCCAAAACCCCTCCAGTCTGATACTTTGTCAAAGGAGAGCCAACCGCATGCAAAAGCCAGGAGCCCGCAGCAGCAGGCCTGACTTCAGGATATCGTGTGGCCAGTGCAATAGGGCAAATTCGCAGGTCCTCGGCACTAGCAAAATCGAATGGCCCCTACCCAGCTGATCAGCTCTGGAGCGCCTAACCCCATAAAGCAACGACCTCTCCCCCACCAGGACATGCGTCTGGAGCAGAGCAGCATCAATCCTTTTAGAGGCTGCAACCAACTCCGAATCCGAAAAGCTCCATGAAAGGCCATAGAGAAGACTAATTTAAACAAAATAGTTTCAAATACCGAATCCGCAATGTCTGCTACGGCCGCGAGGAGTAAAGGAAGGGGTCTTTTTGTTGGGTGCTACCGGAACTGAACCAGCCCAATCTTTCAAGGCCTTCTGAATCAGAAAGCTCTTGGCAAAGTCTGGAAGGCTTTTTAATTTACAGAAACAAGATACCAGCTAAACAACGAGATACCACTGCTCCAGATCTGCCAGAGAGATAGAGATGCCAACTAAAAGAAAGCATCAACTGATGCCTGCTCTTACCTCCATGTCTGTGGCAACGGGAATACTCCTCCCACTATTCCCAAGCATGGCGGTAAACTCCCAGAGCACCCAGGGCGAGAGACCTACAGTATCTGCTAAGCCCTCCATGCCGGCTTGATGACCCGCCACACATAAGAGGGGCAATGCACACCCGTAGCATCAGCACCAGGGGCCAAGGATCGAAACCTAGGCCACTGAAACCGAGACAATGCATCAGCTATGTCATTTTCTGCCCCGGGAACATGCTGCGCCCTAAATGAAATGTTGCAGCGCAAGCAATTTAAGACAAACTGCGCCAAAACTCGCAACACTAGCGCTGATTTAGTGTGCTGATGGCTAATCGCATGAACAACGCCAAGGTTGTCACATCTGAGCACTGTACTGCGACCAGACAAACGCTCGCCCCACACTTCCAATGCAACCATGATTGGAAAGAGTTTGAGAAGCAAAAGATCCCTTGTGAGCCCCAAACGTACCCATTCCTCAGGCTAAGGTGCCGCACACCAGGAGCCAGCAAGGAAGCAACCAAAACCAGCTGAACCTGCCGCATCGGTGAAAAGCTGTAACTGAAAACTGTCGACAGCTGGGGCCATCCAAATCAGCACACCATTAAATTTCTCGAGAAAAGATGCCCAAACGGACACATCCCTCTTGATATCAGATGACAAATGAACCAAATGGTGCGGTCAGGACGCCCCAGCCGTGGCTCGCTCCAGCTTCCGGCGAAAAACCCTACCCATCGGGATAACCCTACAGGCAAAGTTCAACAGACCTAAGAGCGATTGCGCTTGTCACAAAGCAATGCTATGAGCAGCCAAATACGCAGCAATAGTGTCATGCAACTTCGCCTCCTTGTCCTTAGGAATCCTGCAAATCCCTACCCAGGTATCGATCTCGATACCCAGGAATGATAAGAAAGCGAGAGGTCAATCTGTCTTCTCTTTGGCAACTGGCACCCCAAAATGGAAAAAGAAAGCTTGCAATGAAAACAAAAGGAACGCACAACGCTCCAAATCGGCCGGACCCACACACAAGAAATCATCGAGATAGTGAGCCATCCCGTGACTTCCACAAGAAGTCTCCACGTACTAGTGAAGAAAGGTGCTAAACTTTTCAAAAAAGGCACAGAAACAGAGCATCCCATAGGCAATCATTTGTCTATAAAATACCCATTCCTAATGCAAAAAACCCATGTACCTGAAGGACTCAGGACGCAGGGGCAGTAGACGAAATGCCAATTCCACATCTATCTTAGCCATGAGAGCTCCGGGGCCATATGATCTAACCAACTCCAAGGCCTAGTCAAAAGGCTGATACACTACCGAACAAAATTCTGGAGGTATAGCATCATTCACTGAGGATCCTGATAGGTAGGACAGATGATGAATGAGCCTAAATTTACCAGGAGACTTCTTAGGAACCACTCCCATGGGAGAAAGGAACAAATTCGACAGTGGAGGTCGATCAAATGGGCCGCCATTCGCCCGAGGCTCACTTCCGTTTGGATTTTAGCTTTAAGGACAGCAGGCAAATCTCGCGCTAACCACAGATTCCTTGAGGAACCAACACTAACCTCGCCCCTAATGGGCAACTGAAAACCAACAGTGAAATCTGAAAACAAAAATTGTGCATCCTCAAGGTTTGGATACCAACCCAACCATTCGGCCATAGCATCCAAACACACTGGGGATGATGCCTTACTTAGCACCGGTATTCCCTGTTGGCTTAGGAGACTGCTGTCCAGCCAACCGGGAACAATTGGAAATGGGATGGTCTCTGCCGCAACGCAAACAGAGGTGTCGAAAACGACACTGTTGCCCCTGTGTACAATTGGCATTGTTAAAAGCAAAACATTTGCCTTTATTCTGAGACTGAGCTGAAAGATGGCCCGGGCCTGGCAGATGACAAACAGAAGGAGCGTCAATTGGAAGACGGGGAGGCTGTGTAACTTCTAGCCACACCTCCACGTCCTTACCTCCAAACTCAATAATGGGCCTCCCATCCTGCTTCTGATGAAATTTGTCATTGTAAGCCCGCCATGCAAACCCCCGGGAACTGTGCTGCATGCTATTAATAAGGTGCAGGTACCTGATCACATTTAAATGCTCCTGAGGACGAGTTACCAAAATGGCATGATGCAAACATGCAGAACCCCGCAATCCAATTACTAAAGGACTTGAAAGCGTCCAGGCCAACTCCTCCCTTACTCTTGGCCGCCTTAAAGCCCTTTTTTTTTTCTTTTATCCATGAGCACAAAAATGTCCATATATAAACCCTTATTAATCTTGCGCTTATAACGCAAGCCGTGCAAGACTGCCGTATTATCACAGCAAACCCCTAGTGACCATTTAGAACATTTGCGAGAAGCACTTAGATGACTCATCACGTCGGTCGGCCTCGCGTCTAGCATATTTAGCAGCCTGCTTGATGCCCTGGCAGAGCTGCTGGCATCTGACACCAGTAATGAAGAGGAACAACAGCTGCTACTGTCATCAACATCCACGCAAGACCCACCTGACATACTCGGCTGCTCGCCACACAAAGTATCGGCCAAAGTTGCTTCCTTGTCCACAGCTGCCTCCTCATGACTGTCGCTGGCATCGCTGTCTGAAAAAGAAGGTTACACAGCATCTGGCGGCATAGCCGCCGATGCAGTCAAATGTGGAGAAGAAAGCATAGCTGAAATGGCTGATACAGGGGAGGGACCGCTCCTGGGGTAGCTTGCACTTCTAATGACCCGAATGCGCGCACTGCTGCCAACAATTGTTCGGGCATGGTCGCTGGTAACTGCAAGGTAGGAACTGCTAGGTAGGAACCGCAGAGGCGCACCAGCTGAAGACCCAGGGCCAGGTAGTGGTGAGATAGCAGCTACAAAAAGGGGCAAATAAGGTGGCCATGGATGGCATGTTTATAACCCCTGCAGCATCCCCAGAGCCTGTGGGCATAGTAATGGCAGTTAAGCTGGGAGGCCCCATGTTGTAACGAGCCCCTTTGAGACCCTAAACCCTGACCAGCCCCTGACCAGCCCCTTGAGCCTGATTATTCAGCACAGAACTGCTGGCAGAGCCCACCTGCAGCAAGCTCTGATGCTGATCCACAAAATGGCGGATAAGCCCTGCCCCCCGAGCAGGCTCAGGGAGCTGAGCAAATCCGCCATTTGCATTTTGGGCCTGTGCGCCTCTGCGCCTCATGTTGGCCCTGGAGGTACGAGCCGGGGCTCGAGACTGGACTGGTCTTGAACCCACGGCCACCCCTACACTGCCCAAGGGTGTCCCAGCCGGGATCCCCGCGGGGACACGTGCCTGAGTGTGTCCGCGGCTAGCAGCACTGCCACGAGCCGGGACATGCGGGCGGGCAGGCACAGCAGTCAGAGTGCGCTGACCCACCTGCCGCCGAGAGCCAGAAGCCGCGGCCTCCTGAGCAGTAACACCTCGTGACCTCCTGGTGACAGACGCCGTGGCAGGCACGCGCGCCCACTGTCCACGGCCTCCCGGGTGTTTCAGGACACTCGATGAGGCAGCAGGGGGCCTAACAGGGGAACCGGCTACATGAAGGTACTGCCGGGGGGTGTTTTGTGAGCTGCACGGGCGCTGGACATGAGGCCAGGGAAAGGTAGAGTTAGAAGCAGAGAAAGAGAGGACACAGAAGGGAAGTAAAGAAAAGGAATGTACATAAAAACCTGAGCAGAAGAAGAGAGGGAGAATAAAACTGAAAGAGAACTGTAAAATGAAATGCAGGGAGAAAAAACAATAACACTCAAATATATTGCACAATAATGCAATGAACAGTACAGCACTTATCTCTGTCAGAAGACAGGCACAAAAGAGGCTTTGTCTCAGCCCACACAGCCTCACATACCAAGCTAAGACACACACACCTATCCTAACAAGGCAAACTAAGGCCCTCATTCAGAGCCGCTCGTAAGCGGCCATACGCTCGTAGTCATCCGATGTTGTAAAACCACGCATGCGTCGGTGTAACAGTGCGCATGTGCGTACGGCTGATTGCGATAATTTTTTCAGTCGTTCGTCGAATAGCGAACAGGAAGTGACATTTCAAATGTGATTGACAGAACTGTCCGTCTGGTATTCTCTACCACAATGATGATGGTCTCTTCGTTCCACCCGTGGCTCATCGATGGTTTCCCAATTTATCAATTGAGGCCTCATAAACAATCAGTTTTGAATTGCAAAATGCTTGTAAGGTGTTTAGCCAATAGGCTTTTTTTAGTAGCACAAAACCGTACGCAGGTGAACTACTCAGCTGCTAATTTCTGGGTTAGACAATCAATTAGCTTACAAATGTATTTAAAATTTGAGTGTTTTTCCAAATTTTCTTTTTTACTTTTTTCGGCCAACAATATTGTAGGCATGTTTGTTATTTTTCTGCTTTTTTTAGGGACCAAGAAAACAATCGTGCCTTTTGTTTTTTGCTAAGTGTTAATTTAAACTCTTGAATGGTTTTTAACCCTTGGTTTTTATTTGGTGAAATAATGTTTACATTTCCATTGTTTTTTTTGTAATTGTGTTTGTGGGATTACCTTTTTACCAGTTTTTAAATAAATTAACAATAGAATAGTGCAGTTTTTCATTTTTTATTATTTGTTTACACATTTTTTTTTTGTGTTTTTTAAAAATTAAAATATGGATAACATAAAAAAAAATAAGATTTGCTTTTAGAAACGCACAAACTAAAAAAGTGGCATTTTAAACCACAAACAAACAAAATTTAAAAACAATTCACAAGAAAGGAGAGGGAGGTTTTGGCCATTAAGGGATATGGGGCAAACACAGATAAGGATTGTGGTAAAATTAGCCAGTGCTGTCATCGCCTTTTGGCCCGTTTGGCCGGGGTAGGGAGGGAGCCTGAACGGGTCTGGGAGGTCCTTCTGCTGGCCTGGCCAGGGGCAGATGTTGGGGCCTCTGGACTAGGCACAGGTCTAGGCACATTTGGAGGGATGGCTGTTGTTGTGCCAGAGGTGGAGGGTCCTGATGTTCCGCCAGGAAGGGAGGCCGGCTCCAACATCTGCTGGCGAACGAGCTGCTCCAGGGCATTTGCTATACGGACGTTGGCCCCAGTATTTTCTGCCAGGGCCTTAGCAATGGTCACGTTGGCCGCAGCACTTTTCTCCAGGGCCTCCGCCACCCGTATCAGACTGGCGTCCAGCCTCACCAGAATCTCAGTGTGCTGATCTGTTTCAATATTGAGATCAGTGAGGAGGGCCACTGCCTGCGAGGGGGATTGCCCTGGACTGTCTGCCACAGGGTCCCCAGCTGGATCTACTGCTTCCTCCCCTTCAGAGCCAGCAGAAGTTCTGCGGCCAAAGCTCCCCTCTGGAGCAGACTCATTCGCCTGTGTCTCTGTGAGAAAAAAGAGAAAAGAGTAACATTATAATCTAGATATTGCCCCAAACACATTTCTGAGTTATTAACATTACTATATTTACCTGAGGCAACATGAGGAGCCGCAAAGTCTGGCATGTCGGTATCTTTGTTCGACACGCCAAACACCTCCTCATCCTGCACACACCCCTGGGCCATCTCCTCCAAATCGTTGAGCTCCAGCGACACAGGGGTGGGACCCCCACCTGTCCCCCTGCATGCCTAGCCCTATCTGCCAGTTTTTGCTTCAGCCGATATTTGAAGTCGCTCCATCTGTGGGTTACAAAGTTTACATTATTCCTACAGTATTTGGACCTGTAAACACTTTTTAATAAAATGTAGTTTGTACGTACTGGCGTTTGACCTCCCGGGTTGAACGTTCAAATTCACCTACCCTATTGACAGCACTGGCTATGTCATCCCACATTTTCCATTTCTGGCTTGCACCCATATTCCTTGCTGCCTGTGGCAGGTTGTCATTGCACATTTGGACCATCTCCTTTCTTGTTAATTGTGGCTGTCTTTTTTTTTTTTATTTGTTTAGTTGGCCTACTAGGCCCAGCAGCCTCTTCCATGACATCCTCAACACCTTTTTTTAATTTGGAAATACAATTTATAATGTAAAATTTTCCTAAAATTTTGGTTCAACATAATCCTTTAGCCCAAAAAAGAAAAATACTTACCTGGCGCCTCTTGGCCAGTGCTTTGCTGCTCTGTAGCCATTTTTGACTTTCAGGTCTCACTGCAGCAGACCGATTTGGATTTTCAGTGATGTTTTTATACATGTGTCAGCATTATTCGGCCGCATCATTGTTTGTGCGCTCCTATTGTCCGTCCTTAATTTGAGCGGCAAAATAAAGACTATTTATGGCTTGGTGTGACTGGAGTCAATGTGGCATGTTGTTTGTTGGAGGTTTGGCGTTGAAGTGGTTTTGTGGATTTGCGTTTTACTGAGTAGAAGGAGGACATTTTCTGAATTTTTTTTTTTTTCTAGCTCATTTATTTTCCGTTGGTTATTTTTTTTATTGTTTGCCTATTTTTTTCTGATTTTTTGAGTAAGTATTTTAAAAACCCACAATAAAAAATATGAGTAAATAGTTTTAAAATGTTTCAAATTTTTTTTTTTGGCTTTACAGAAACTTCGATATTGGATTGGTGTAAAGTTACGCTTTTTTCCGATTTTAAAATGTAAGAGCCCCCCTAAAGTTGAAAAAACATGGTTGAACACTATGGGTACCCCCGTTTTAGGCTTTAATTGAAAATGGGGGATTTAAAGAGCTGCAGCAGGTGTTTTGTTGCCAACATTGAAGAAGTGATGCAGAAGAGCACTTAGGTTATTTTTTCACATTTTTTAAGTGCTCCCATCAAATTTGGTGAACCTAAAAATGGGGACTACCATATTTTGATGTCCCTAAAGTAATTTGTTTTTAAATCACCATTTGGGTACCTGCCGTTATAATTCTATTCTTCAAAACACCTGCCGCATACTTGCAGAATAGCCCTGAACCTATTTCCATATTGTGTAAGAATTTATCCCCTTTTTTATTGTTTTCACCCCAAATTTTTCGAAATATTTTTTGGGTGTCCCTATTTTGGTTGTTAAACTTTTTTGGACACATTTTTGGTTTAAATGTCAGTCCCAGGGGTGCAGGCTTTTTTTTTTAAGCCTGCACCCCTAAACACCAATTCTGCACTTTTTTACGACACCTATTCAATGGTGAAAACTTATCACCGTTTTTTAACAAAGACTTTTCAAAACTGCGATAAGTCTTTGATATTGAATAGGGTGTAAAAGTAAAAATGGTCATAATGACGTCTTACTTCCGAAATTAACGCAAAAAAGATGTTAACGCTCCCATATTGAATACCCCTGGAAATGTGGCGTAATATTTTCCAAACTAATGTGTCCTCCCTTCTCTATTTTTCACCCCAGAAATGTGATTACAATCATAGTTTATTAAATTAATCTAAAATATATTTTCTACTTTTTAAATGTAGGTGGTTCAGCACATGACCCGTCCCAGGCCTGTAAGCATCTTTGGGTTTCTTAGAAAAGATAAGTATATTTTTCTTTACACATTTGTCTAAAACAATAACTACCTGACTTACCATTTCAGGTTGATGTTGGTCGAAATTATATTGGCCATGGTTCCAGAACCCGACCAACCTCAACTTCATCCCAGGCATAGGCCTCGTAGGCGTGCAAAGCCCCAGATATATAGAACACGTGTCTCCCTTTTTGGAATGCCAGATGATTAGGTAATAAGATGATACCGTCTTCCTCCCCAAATCATCCTAGACACTCTCTCATTAATAGAGAGTGATCTTGAATGGCAAATTGTCAGTCCTACAGCAATACCACCACTTACGCAATTAATGTCGGTGTTACATTTCTGTGCCTCAGGATCCTTTCAAACCACTGTGGGAATAGTTGCCGGAATCTCCCAATCCTCTTTTTAAAGGATCCTGAGGGCAGTGATGGAGGCCAGTTTTAAACTCCTCCATCATTTTATTACAATGCCATTGGATATGGGTTCCCTTAGTGTGGCGAAGGCCAATTTTTACCAAATAGCTGGCTTCCCACATATCATAGGGGTTGTGGATGGCACTCACATACCACTTCAGCCTCCAGCAAGGCTGGAGGCTATTTTTAGGAACCGCAAACACTTTCATTCACTGAATGTAATGGTGGTATGTGATGCCTCCCTCCAGATCCTGTCCCTGAATGCCAAATTCCCCGGGAGTGCACATGATTTCTTCATCATCCGGCAATCAGGGATTTGGCACAAATTAGACAACCTACAAGCTGGTGATGCATGGCTTCTGGGTAAGTTGACACCTTCTGTGGCAACCAATGCAAATCTTGTTACACAATGGTCCTGATGTTTGTTTTTTCACAGGAGACAGTGGTTACCCTTGCACGCCCTGGTTGCTCACTCCTTATTTGGCTCCCACACCAGGGCCACAAAGTGAGTATAATTCTGCACTTACAGCCACCAGGCAGGTGGTGGAGCACTGTATCGGCCTTTTAAAAGGCAGATTCAGATGCCTCCACCGCTCTGGTGGCGAGCTCATGTATTTGCCGGCTATGGTTTTCGAAAATTGTGGTCCTGTGTGGGATATTTCACAACATTGCCATAAGGAGTGGTGTCCCAATGCAGCCAGAGGATGCCTTGCCTGAGGATGGCCCCCCGAGGTTGGTCGTAGGTCAGTATGTGGGGGGGCCATACGCGATGATGTAGTGGCCAGATTTTTTAGGTAATTATTGTTAAAAATGTAGTTAATGGACACAATGTAGACATGTAAGATTTTAATGGCTAATTTTAATTTGTGTTTTATTTTTTGTCTTTTATTCCATAAAAATAATCGAAAAAACTATGCCTACTACCTGATCCTAAAAATTTACTTCATGTGGCCACATTGGATATAACTTCTTGAACAATTATTTCTTCGCCTCATTTGTGGAATCATGTTGGCATGCTACTTCTTCAAACAGTTCTTGATTGTTGTTGTTATTTTGTAATTTTTGGTGTTGGCTGTATTTTTAAGAGTGTTTTCACTGTGTGTATTGATTGTGACAATTCACTTTGTGTTTATTATTTGTGTGGAATAAATTTTTGGTTAACGTTAAAAAAACATTTCCTTGGTAAATTACAAGCAAGTGTAGCCTGGTCCAAAAAAGGCAAACTTGCTTAATGGCTAATCCTGTAATGTGTTAAATTGTAAAGTATTTTACCATGCTTTGTGGCTAAAAACAAACACCAAAGGTATTATGGTGAATCAGTATGTTTTCTAATCTAGGCCTAAGCAGGTTTGATTTAATATTTACATTACCCACCAAAAATATAAAAAACAAAATTGCCGGTAATTCTACAAACCTATTGGTATTGTTAGGTGTTTAATGTGCCAGCTTACATACTTACTTGAGCTTTCTACAATCTAATTTACATTACTTAAAAAACATGCTCCAATATTTTATTTACAGACAAGGAATGAGACTTTAATAAAACAATTTTTTTTTTATTTTTGAAAAAATTTTCAGGGTAGCCCCAAAAAAAAATTAGTGGCACAGGAGCGCCGACATCTGATCCAGGTCCACGAGCATGCCTATGACATGGCCCCTCAGCCTCTGCAAGCCATTTGCAAATTCTTGCATCCGCCTCTGATCCTCTGTGGGTTAAAAAAATGTGTGGATTACTAAAATGACACCTTAATTTATATGTTACCAAACAACTTAAAAAGCAGAATATACTAATAAAAAAAGAGAATCAAATAAAAAAAAAAAAAGTAATGGCAAACGCAAATATTGTCTAAATAAAAATTTAAAAAATTACACATAAAAATACAACAAAAAAAGGGAGAAGTACGCCCAAAAACTACATTTGTTGGTACCGTAAACAAGAAAGACACAAGTATGAGTGTTTGGACATGTGTGATATGTCTAAGGGGAAAACATCCTAGACATTGTAGGGCAAAGATATATATCCAAAACATTAGAAATACTTAACAAATTGGAATTGCACAGGCAAAAGGATAACATCACCCAAAAACCAAAAAATGCAAAAGCAACCATAGTTTAAAAGGGAAACAAACCGGTCAGAATGACAACTGGTCCTGTAGCCCCGACATCGTCCCCCTCTGAGGTGGGCCAGTGCTGGTCTGATGGTGGAGGGGTGATTTGACTTGGTGTGGAGGGGGAGGAAAAGAGAGGGATGGGTGGAGGGGAGGGCGATGAAAAGAGAGGGGGGGTGGAGGGGAGGGTGAATTTTGAGGGATGGGAATATTAGGAGAGGGAGGGGCATCATGCTCTGGCCGGTCTGGGGTGGAGGGGGAATTTGGGGAAGGTTGGGGAGAGGAGGTTTGGCTGGGAGTGGGGGATAGGGACGAGGCCGACGTTGTTGACGTAGTAGACGTCGTAGTCTGCGCTCAGCCCCTAAATGATGGATAAAAATTTTTAAGTTTCTGATTTTTTTTGGTTGTGTAAAAAATTTACACAAAAACAAAACAAAAAAAACCCCGCTATACAGAAAACATGCACACGCAGGAATGTCCTAAATAAAGAAACAGGGCTAGACGGAAAACATGCACACGTAGGTATGTCCTAAATAAAGAAACAGGGCTAGATGGAAAACATGCACATGCAGGTATGTCCTAAATAAAGAAACAGGGCTAGACGGAAAACGTGCACACGCAGGTATGCTTACGTTTAAAATGTAAAAAAAATACACTTACTTTCGCTAATTTGCTGACGCAAATTGGCCAAAAGGCGTGGGGACCTGCGGTGGAGATCGGACCAGCGCCTTTCGAGCTGGCCGATATTGCGGCAGAAGCCCAAATTACGCAGCCGGCGCCGCACCTCCGCATAGGCGAGCCGCTTGCGGAGGTTTGTGATGGGGGCCGGATGATCTATGATTCTCCGGTCCATCACATCTGTGAGGACCAGGAGTTCTCTGCGAGTAAATGCTGCGGCTCTCATGATGGCAATGATTTTTTCAACAAAAAACAGTTTTAATAAAGGTCCCAGAAAAAATTTGATTGGCTAATGTACTTTGAAAAATAGCAGAATGCATTGTATTGGTTATTGTATGAGTCATGTGACCTACACCCTCACAAATATAATGTGAATTATGATAGGCTTGATGCAGTGACATGCGTAAGCTAATTTAAATATTATTAATAATGATGAAAAATCTGCATATAAACTAACGCAAAACAATAGTAGCATTCAAACAAACTTTAAAATTTGAAAAACCATCCCCTTGGTACAAACGTACGTATTCTGCGGAAGGAATGACACACACAAACAATAATAAAGTTTATTGACATTGTAAAAAAAAACGTATTGCAAAGATGTGAATACCAATTAAGCTAATGAATATGCTGATTGCTATTAATCGATTCAAGTATGTGGGCAGAATGAAATAGCAGGCAATCGAAAACTGACAAGGCCACTTCCGGAATTGACTTGTGCGAGCGTTCCCTGCAACCAAAGAGGAGACGGACGGTCGCTATTTAGAACGTTCGCTAGCTAGAGGAGGGGTTGGGAGACTATGGGGCGGAAGATTAGCTGCGAACGAAAATACGAGCGAGCGGTTTAATTTACATTTTCCCGCTCGTATGCCGTACGTGCGAACGGCCACTTGCGTCCGGGTCTGAATCAGGCCCTAAGTCACATGGTGTTACCTAAGCCATCCCCCAGACTTGAAGTTTAACCCATGCCGTTCTCATGCAATCACTCTGTCTATTTAATTAAGTATTGTAGTCTCAAACTACATGAGATTAATTTTAAAGATCCAACCTTTTTATATTTACTCTGA
This sequence comes from Taudactylus pleione, assembly GCA_031769625.1. NCBI lineage: Eukaryota > Metazoa > Chordata > Amphibia > Anura > Myobatrachidae > Taudactylus > Taudactylus pleione. Next base: position 1,713,945 of record JAUIMM010001601.1, read on the forward strand.
ATGTTTTGGTTAGTTTCCTCTATTGAACACTGCAGAACTTAATCATTACTACTAGTCATATTCAATTGGGGGCGAGAATAGCAAAAATCCCGCACCTGCAAGCTTTTCCTTTCTATTCATTGCTGGGTTTTTTAGATTTTGAGCTCTGGGAAGTTTATTTTCTTGCATCTTCAGTGCAAGTCTGATTTTTCCTAAAATCGTTACTTTTAGGAAAAATTTAGCGGGACTTGCTCTGGTACTCTGGTTGCACCCCCCTGAGGACTAATTAAGCAATTGGTAGTTTTCAATTAGCTTAATTAGTCCTTAATTACTTACCTTCCGCAGTGCTATCTTCTTCGTCCAGTGTCACCTGCAGTAGCCGTGAGTAATGTCAGTGTGTGTGACTGTTTGTGAGTGTGTGCGTGTGAGTGACACTCGGTGTGTGTGACCCCCTGTGTGTGTTTCCCGCACCCTGTAATGGGCACTGGGAGAACTACATCTCCCAGCAGTCCTTGCTCCTCTCACCAGCCCCTGGAGCCTCCTAGCTGCCCCCGGGACTCCCAGCAGACCCCTCCCCAGTGACAAGATGGAGGAGAGACCACCGGTAGCCACGGAGACCACCAGAGACCACGGGCAGGTAAGTGTGTTTTTTTTAGCTGAAAACCCCGCAACCACTTTTTTTAATTGGATACCGTGGTTGTTGGGAACGCGCATACCCATAATAATCCAAAATTAGGTGCGATGGGTTTTTACCCCTATCATTATCATCTATCATCCTATCATTATCATCTGCATGGATCCCACATACATTAGGCATCTAATTGAGCATTGGCAGACACCAACGCACCTGAGCAATTCAGTACTCCAGTGCTGGGACAGCTGCTCCAAATAGCAGCTGTCCACAAGACCTACCATTCTACGTTTGCCCCAGTTAGTAGTGTTACTACGCATGCAAGGCCATGATGTCACACAAGACAGACCATGGGTGTTGACGGCCAGTGTCTCCAAAAATGGGAAAGTGTCGCCCACATTTTTTGTACTGAGGTCAGCGTCTGCATTTATTAACACAGATCTGCTGGCCTCCGCTACAGAGCTGCAACGGCCATTCTGAGTAGCCTCAGGCTCAGATTGCCGATGCTGTAACCGATGGTTGCAATGGTGTTCCAATTTTGCATCTTTGAACTCAGCACTCGGATCTGCTATGCCATCAGGGAGGGTCTTTTGTCCTGCAGAATTATCATATTTTAGCATTGCTACTGTGTCCAGAGACACAGCAACAATGCTAACAGCATACAACTCTAAATCAGGCCCATTGTGCATTACACATCAGTGGATTGCACCAAAGCTACTGTATTTGTTAATTCGGAACTGGGTTGTAATGGAGCAGACGTAGGCAAATTTTAAAGAGTGTTTATGCAAAATGTGAGCTATGCAGAGCTGAACGTACACATATTACTTTCAACTCTGCTTAAGACCTTTAAGGTGGGTACACACCTGAAATCTGAATGCAGATCGAGTGATATATCTATGATGGTCGTTCATACACACTGAATGGCCATCATCTATCCTGCAGCCCTGGGTCCCGTTGGCATGTAGGCAGGTCGGGGCCGCCCCCCTCCCCGCTGCTGCCGCTTTGTGTGTACAGGCAGTCTGCAGACCGCTCGTACATACTTGCCAATGGACAGATATGTCTGCAGACTGCTCGTACATACTTGCCGATGGACAGATATGTCTGCAGACATATCTGTCCATCGGCTGTGCTGCACAGACAATGCGAAATGTCTTTGAACGAACATATCGCCTGTACACACTGGCCGACGGGCAGCAGGTACACCACCCACAAATGGCACTTCCTGTCAATCACTCTGCAATGTGTCTGTGTAGTCACTGCGATCGCTGTCCCAATTGCAATGGCTAGTTCCCACATGCGTACTGCAATGCATACGCATGCGCAGTACGCAATAATCAGCTGATTGCGTGCATAATCTTAGTTTCGTACAGTAGTGAATCAGGCCCACTGTCATATACAAGGTGACTTTACCTTATGTGCCAGAGTTCCATAGACTGTAGGTCAGATGTCATCATTGCATAACACTGTTGTGTGTCAAGGACATATAACTGATGGCACCAGGTATCTGTAGCTATCACAGTCCCTCTTTTGTTCCGTACAATGCACTTTCATTTTGCCAACTGGACTCTGGGCCTGATTAAGACGCGCTCGCGAGCACTGAGCACTCGCAAGCGGGTCGATGTTGCCCAAGTGCGCATGCGCACGACATAGCCGTCGTTATGGGTCTCGCACCAAAGGGGGCGTGCTGTCGATGGTGATTGACAGCACGCCCCCTTTGGTGGGCGTACCGGGGGCGTGGCTGCCCAGACGGAGGCGTTCCCATGGGAACGCCTACCATCTGGGGCTGGCCCCACTGACATCACTAGTGATGTCAGTGGGAGTGCTTTTGGCTCTGATAGAGTCAAAAGCACTCCAGGGCTTGCGGCAGCGAGACCCTACCGCAAGGGTCTCGTCACAAGCCCGATGGTCACGATGGTCTTGACCATCGCGACCATCATTTTGGCCACTCACTATAGCTGTGGGTGGTTACCCACAACTATGTAAGAGGGACGGCCCTGATTCAGAGCGAGCGCTCTGTCAGAGCGTCCGGCTCTGAATCAGGGCCTCTGTTTCCTGGCCCGCCAAGAGCTGCAGCGAGGCCGGGTAACAGGAGGCGAGGCCTAATTGTGGTAAGCATGGCCATGCCCCCTTCCCGGAAAATAAAACTTTTGCAGCACCGTGCGCTGGGGAGGGGGGGGGTGCTCTGAGCCCCCTCAGCCCTGCTCAAGGCCAGGGGGGCACGATCAGGATGATTGCTCCCCCCCACAGGCGTAGGAGACTGCTGTGGCTGCTGCTCAGCAGCCATGTGCAGTCTCTCACTGCAGCTCAGCACATGCTAGGAGAGGGGGCGGTGCCGGACCCGGGCCGCAGCCGGGCCCCTCAGGAAGGCCGAGCCCGGGTAATCTGTACCCGCTCCCCCCCTTTCGGTGCCCCTGTCTGTATCCTCTTTGTTTCAGAACACTTAAACCTCTTTTGTCAGATGATGGATGTAACCATAAGCTCTTCAAACCACACTATTTCCAAAATAAAGACACAGACCAAGTTAATGCCATTCGAAAATAAAAGGTCAGCTTTATTTATTACAATAATGAGTATGGTGGCAGAGGAAAGAACGGCAAACCACCGGCGCCAGCTTGACTTAGGCAAAAGGCAAAAGATGTCACACAATGGTAAGTGAGCTACTTCAAAGGGCCAACTCTCCCTTTCTAAGCAAGTAAGACACCCATGTCAATATAATACTTGCAAGGGCCAACTCTCCCTTTCTAGCAAGTGAGACGGTATCCAACACCCATACCGATGCATGATTTTAGCCCTCCCAGATGAGAGGTGCCGCTGACCCCAGAAGGGTGAAATCAGCCTAACCCGTGCATTGAACGGGTGTGCACCACCCTTACTGCAGCAATATGGACGCTTTACAGACAGCCGGTCTTTCCCCGCCATGAAACAAAGCCGACACAAGACACAATAGGGAAGAGAGGGTGGGAGATCAGAAACAAAGAGGCTGACTAACCTACAAACATTACCCATAAGCCCAGTAACCACTCCCCCCTTAACGACAAACAACCTATCCCTGTAACTTAGCAACTGTCAATCCTAAATTACCACTCCTTTCACATTATTAACCCCATCTATCTCTGTCAAGAGTTTTATATGCCCTCTGTTCTATTCAAACCTCGGTTATTTTAAACCTCTATTGTCAGATGATGGATGTAACCATAAGCCCTTCAAACCACACTATTTCCAAAATAAAGACACAGACCAAGTTAATGCCATTCGAAAATAAAAGGTCAGCTTTATTTATTACAATAATGAGTATGGTGGCAAAGGAAAGAATGGCAAAACACCGGCGCCAGCTTGACTTAGGCAAAAGACAAAAGATGTGCACAACTTACCAGGGCCAACTATCCCACAATGGTAAGTGAGCTACTTCAAAGGGCCAACTCTCCCTTTCTAAGCAAGTAAGACACCCATGCCAATATAATACTTGCAAGGGCCAACTCTCCCTTTCTAGCAAGTGACACAGTATCCAACACCCATACCGATGCATGATTTTAGCCCTCCCGGATGAGAGGCGCTGCTGACCCCAGTAGGGTGAAATCAGCCTAACCCATGCATTGAACGGCTGTGCACCACCCTTACTGCAGCAATATGGACGCTTTACAGACTGCCAGTCTTTCCCCGCCACACATGGCTCCCATTAAGGAACCAGGCCCGCCACCATACTACCTATCTCACTAAACTCCCAACACTGAAAAATGCTCCTCAAGGAACAAACAATTCCCTTCATCCATGAAATTATCCCCATCACATCGAAAAAATGGGCGACCTAGACTCTGAGTAGTTGATGATGCATTGCATTCCCGCAATACCCCAAAAAGTGTCCGGCCACCCATTTGTCCACTATTTCCTAGGCCCTGTCAATCTCAACCCCGCTTACCATGCGCAAAGTAAGCCTGGCACAGATCACTAACACACAATGGCACCCAAAGGAATCTGCTGCTGTCTGTAGACCAGGCAACAAAACATCCCACGAAATAGAGAAATCGGATGAAAAACTGGACTGTGCAGCCCAAAAATAAAAGTGACCAACCAGTTAGACGGACCTAGAAACTAGGTAATCACCCGTAGTGCACACAAACAAATAGATGAGGAACATGTAGCTATAGTAAACATCACCAAAGGAGTAGGGGGGAGGGAAAGGGGGAGGAGGAGGACTTGACCTGATGTAAAAACCTACAAAAAACCTGGTGGATCTTTTTATTTTGTTAGAAATGTCATTCTCATATTCTTATTGTTTATTAGTTTCCATTCAGTTTAACTATTAGTATTAGCCAAACGTTGTCCTAAGCAGGGCAAAAAATAGGGCAAAATCCCTCGAGATCCCCACCGGAAAGGTGGCAAGTTGGCCGGACCACTGAAGTCCACAAACAAACATTACACATCATTAGACCACCTGAAATAGTCGTTGGACTTCCATCATCATAAAGCCTGTATCCCCTGCCGAGCTGAGACTGCAAGAAAGTCTCTCACTGCTGCCACAAAGTCTGATAGGCAATCAAGGGACTGAGGAGCCAAGGAGCAACATGCAAAAACTCTCCATGGCGGCTTGAGGATTGTACGGGGTATCATCTGTGCTGACGACTCCATCCCTGACAACAGAAGTGACAAATCGATCCCTGGAGTGGTGGTAGGAGTGGATCCGGCCACATCGATGTCTGAAATAAAAGAAAAACAGGGGCAGTATCGAACTCTAGGGTCCCTTGCATTCAGGCAATGCACCGTATGCGCAGGCGCAGCAGTGTAAAGAGCAAACGGGACACCAATAAAACCTAACTGCTGCATGAGTGGACCCAGCATGCCGACATGGTGGATGCTTGGGAGCAAACCATGCCAACCCTTGTTATAAACAGAGACCCCCGACTGTTTACAACAACAGTCCCTTTGTCTAACAGCAGGGGCCTCAAAGCACCCCCACTGACACAAGCAGCGCAGCGATGGCTCCTGAATCGAGGAATGTAGTATTCCCCGATATTGGCAAACCCGTATAAACACTGACCGCGCATCACCAAGCCATTAGGAGACCACAACCCACGGCCCGGGGAAACCCAAGCCGTGGCATGTTCCGAAATTACAGAGGGCTGTGTATAAGACACGGTGTGCCTTGAAGAGCGTTGTATGTGGGGGTGGTGGACTCGGGTCAAACTTGTTTCCCTATGTAAGCTATATATAACTATGACTAGGTATATATGAATGGGGTTGAGAAAGCAGTGTAAGTTGTGGAGCTCCCTAAATTCTATGAACATATATTTGTAAAATAAAAGGTGGGGTGCGTATGAGATATGTTGTATTTTGATGAGCGTTGCATGTGGGGGTGGACTCGTGTCAAACCTGTACCTGTATGAAAGATAAATATATATCTGATTAGGTCTCCATTGGAATAGGGATGAGACTACAATGCAAAATGTGTAGCTCGCCTACCTCCTATGCACAATATTTGGAATATAAAAATTTTTCACACCAAAATGTAAAATATAGAACAAATATTCCCAAAGGCAAGATCCCACGTTTGAGTAGGAACTGGACCACTGAGGGGATACCTGCAATCATGCCAGCAGCTATCGCATGAATGTACCTTATGTATGACCACACCATGTATTAGACAGAGCCCTCAAATTAAACCGGTATGGAAAAAACACCCGTTCATGGGTAAGGAAAAAACCACGAGCGCCGGCTATAGGGAAAGGGCCAGAATAAACCAAACGGAATAAATGCAATACAACTACCGAAAGTACCAGGAAAAAATTATATAGACAAAAGAAAATAACCCCAGTCACTAAGTGGTCCAGTATGCACGAGCAGGTGAAGAGCATAAATTACTCTACGGGGATCAATACAATTCAGCTACAGAAAGCATAAGGGGAAATCATATGGCCGAAAGAAAAATTACGCCCCGAAATGTAGAGTTCCTATGCATGCACGCTTATGACAAAAACTTATAACAGAGAAAGTGAGTAAACAAGTGAAGAATAACAGAAGAGGAGGTGATAGGGGACCAATGCTTGATTTTTGCTATGAGCCCATGATACCATTCACAAACTGACTCCAACTTGGGCACATGGTGAAAGAGGGAGCGGCACACGCTTCATGTCCCTATGTGGTCATAGGGTCTCAAAACATTCCCCAACTTAATTAAAACTCATGGAAACCCATGTAATGTAAATTAGTACATTTAGGACATAGAATGTATATATTAGCGTGATATTAGTGACATTACGCAAGAACACATTTGTGATAGATTAACTTATGAATACTCCATGATCAGGGCCGGATTACTAATGGGGCGGGTGGAGCTACAGCTCCAGGCCCACCTTGAAAATAGGCCCACAGGATCCATTGCAGTGCAGGCAGTTTTGAAAGGGAATTTAAAAAAAAAATCCCTGTCACCGCTGTCTGCACTGCAGTGGAGGGAAGCCTCAGGCCCCGGCCAGTCACCCCCTCTCTACCCCCGGCCAGTCACCCCCTCTCTACCCCCGGCCAGTCGCCCCCTCTCTACCCACCCCACATCGGCAATCCGAAGCTCCGTCATTCGAGGCTCCACCCCCAGACTGTCTGAAGCCCCGCCCCTGTGTTATCCGAGTATCCTCTCCTTGCAGGGTCTCCTTGCAGTGTTAAGCTCCGCCCCCATACCAGCCGAAGCTCCGCCCCCATACTGGCCGAAGCTCCGCCCCCAATTCGTGCTAGGGGTCCCATCTGCATCTGCAGTTATGTCCCCTTTCATCTGAAGCACGGTCCATTCATCCCCACCCACCTCCATTGATTGAGCTGACTGCTGGCATAGAAATTATGAGATGTCAGCCCTGCACAGGAGGGAGGGAGCTGTCACCAGCCATTGGGAGCAAGCAACCCACAGGTAGGTATACTGGCTGGCACCTATGTATGTGTGTATATATAATTATGTGTATATATAATTATATATATATATATATATATAATATTTTTTTATTTTTTTCCCATTGTCTGGCACTACCAACAATAAAGAACCTAGCACTGATTCAGAGCCGGACGCTCTGACCAGAGCGCTCGCTCTGAATCAGGGCCCTCCTCCATTAAAATGGAGCATCCTCCTGGACGCTCGTATAGCTGTGGGTCACCGCCCACAGCATATACGAGTGTTCAAAAAGATGGTCGTGATGGTCTTGACCATCGCGACCATCGGACTTGCGACGGAAACCCTGCGGTAGGGTTTCCCAGCCACAAGCCCTGGAGTGATTTTGGCTCTATCAGAGCCAAAATCACTCCCACTGACATCACTAGTGATGTCAGTGGGGCCGGCTTCAGACTGTAGGCGTTCCCATGGGAACGCCTCCGTCTGGCAGGCATGCCCACCAAAGGGGGCGTGCTGTCAGTCACCATCGACAGCACGCCCCCTTTGGTGCGAGACCCGGCAGCTTGGCTGTCGCAGTCCGGGTCTCGCGCATGCGCACGACGGAGCTCCCTCCGTCGTGCGCATGTGCAGTGGGGAACATCGACCCACTTGCGAGCGTACTGCCGCTTGCGAGTGGGTCTGAATGACCCCCCTAGTCCTCACAGTCAGAAAAATCTACATAGCAGAGTTGGGGCACTCTAATGCCGGGTGCACACTAGACGATATTTTGCCCGATCCGGCGGATCGGGCCAACATATCGTCCGCATCAACCAGCGTGTACCAGCTATGTCGATGATGACGTGCGCTCCCGTGCGTTGTCAGCGACATTGCTTGTCGGACCTGCATGCAGGTCCGACAGGCTATATTGTTAGCGGGGCCCATGCTGTCGAATGCTCCTGGCATCGTCTAGTGTGTACCAGCCTTTAGCTTAAATAAACATTTTCTGAGACTGAATGCATTATCAACATTTCAGTCATTGAGTCACACTGATATGTGCATCCAGTCTCAGAAAATGTTTAAGCTAAAGGCCCCCATAAACGGTGCAATATGCACCTTGCGATGCGATGGGGGATCCGACGTCCGACATATTGGATGGTCCCCACACACGCTGTGATCGGGTTGCTGACCGCCCCATATGCCGGCACCCCCCTCCCCCACAGCGCTGTGTGGGATCGTACATCGCATCTCCAGATCAATTGAACTTGCAGTAAGATCTGGGGGTGCGATGTACGACCCCACGAGAGCGCGCTCTGGCCGATATCATACCCACACATGGTACGATATAGCAGCGATATCAAACCAATCATTCGGGTCGGCTGCTATATCGCACCGTGTATGGGCACCTTAAGAGTGCCACACCTCTGCTCTGTATAGAGAGAGAAAGAGAGATAATGTGTATATATAGAGTAATTATATGCCTCTCTCTCTCTCTGTATATATATATATATATATATATATATAATATATATTCGGTTAGTATGCAGAGCCACGGTATGTGGCAGAACACAGTGCGTCACTCCAGGATTTGGTACAAAGTAATATTTCTGTTTCAATGTTTCAAGGCCCCTGCGGCCCCTTCGTCAGGATAACAAAAGTGTGAGCACCCATGTCATTGTCACAATTGAGAAGTATTGAGTGCTGGTCCGAGTGGTTTGTGTGTGTGTTTATATAGATACATATATTTATATATATATTCTCTCGGGGCCGTAACTAGGGTAGTACAACACAGGGTACAGGGCACTGCAGGGCAGGGGGCGCTGTTTGGGCCTGTCAATTTTCCTGTTTATTATAATTCTTACTTTTAGCCTCCTCTTCTTTTACCCCCAGCATCTGCTGGCCTCCCCTATCTCTTCCCTGGCCTTTCCCCATGAGGCCATGGCCCTTTTTCAGGGACATTATCTTACGTCCCTATTTGAAAAATTAGGGGGTGTGGGCGGCACTGCTCCTTTTGACACAGGGCTCCAAAATGTCTAGTTACGGCTCTGATATATATATATATATATATATATATATATATATAATATATATATGTGTGTTTGTATGTGTATCTATGTCGGCCTCCTGCCTTGGCTCTGCTTTACTACAGCACAGCCGCAGGCTCAGTGTGTCTGTGTTGACACACTAGCTGCGGTGCACACAGTATAGAGGGCGGCAGTAGTGACGGATGGAGGCGTTAGGCAGCTGTGGGGCTGTGCTGTATTATAGACCTCTATCTGCCAACAACTTGTTATCTGGTTTATCCCATATTTCAGGGGCCATAGTCTGTGGCTGTGGTGTCCTCTGTATTTTGTGGTGGCCGTTGGAGTTCTCTGTATTATATGGCACTCACTGCAATGGTTTTTTTTGTAAAGTGTATGGCGGTCACTTATGCTTAGTGTAGTATATCTATCATGATGCCCTGTATTGGAACAAGTATGTATGACCGCCGGACGTGAGCCCGGCGGTTCAAATCCCGACACCGGCAGCCCGATGGGTGAAGATCCCAACAGCGCAGGTAAGTATACTATCTCTACCCCTCTCCCTCCCCTAACCCTCCCTTAGGGGTGCCTAACCCTAACCTCCCTCCCAGTGCCTAAACCTAGCCCCCCTCCCTGCACCCTAATCCTAACCCTCACTTGGGGGTGTCTAACCCTAACCTTCCCCCAGTGCCTAAACCTGACCCTCCCTTCCCCTGGCCCCTAACCCTAGCCTTCCCCGGGGGGGGTGCCTAGCCCTAAGTTCCCCCGGGAGTCCCTAAACCTAACCCCCCCATCCCCGGCTACGTGTATACTTACCCCCGGCAGAGAACAATCGGTCCAGCGTCCTCTCGGCGTTCCGGCATTGGGACTAACATAGGCATTGGTAATTTGACGCCCTATGTTAAATCCCTTACCGGGATTACAGTGTTAGGGTTGAGACATCCCCCTGTATTATATGGCACTTACTGCAGTGCTCTCTGTATAATATGACGTCACTGTAATGATCTCTGTATTATCTGTTGGTCACTAAGACGCTCTCTGTTTCATATGGCACTCATTGCAATGTTCTCTGTATTATATGGCACTCACTGCAATGTTCTCTGTATTATATGGCACTCACTGCAATGTTCTCTGTATTATATGGCACTCACTGCAATGTTCGCTGTATTATATGGCACTCACTGCAATGCTCTTTATGTTATATTGTGGTCACTGCTATGTTCTTTGTAGTGGTCACTTGAATGCTTGGTGTATTATGGCAGGCACCGATGCTCTGTATTGTATGGCAGTCACGATCTTATATGTCAGTCACTGCAATGCTCTATGTATTATATGGCAGTCACGACAATGTTTTCTACATATTATGTTGGCCACTGCAATGCTTTCTATATTATATGGCAGTCACTGTGATGTTCTCTGCATTATATGGAGGTCACTGTGATGTTCTCTGTACTCTATGAGAGTCACTGTCGTGTCCTCTGCATTATATGGAGGTCAATGTGATGTCCTCTGTACTATATGGCACTCTGCAATGTTCTCTGTATTATATGTCAGTAACTGAGATGTTCTCATTATTATCTGTGACCACTGCAATGCTCTCTATATTATATGGCAGTCACTGCACTGTTATTTGCATTATCTATCTAACTATATATATATATATATATATATATATATTCTGTGTATATTTACACACACCGATGTAGAGGAATCCTTTTGGATAGCTAATAAAATAGATCATGTAACTACTACTGCAGATAAGGATGTAATTGATTTAAGTTTCTTGCCAGAGTGGGGATGCACCAAATCGTCCTCTGTCAAAGTTAACCCTTACTGTCCTGGTCCAGTATTGCCATTGTTTTTTTTTATTAAAAGGCAACACCTAAGAAGGCAGTTCACTAATTATTTTACTACAGTGGTTACGAATGTGGGATGAAAACGTACATAAATATGGCAATTTGCAGTGAACAATTTTAAGATTTTTTTGTTCTTTTCTTATTAATCTAAATCAGTCCCCTCAAAAAAAATTACAGGAGTGAGGAGCACAGCTCTGTGTGCTATGCAATTGTTATACACACTATACTAGTCCACAAAATGGTCACAGTTGAATGGATGCAGTAAAATGGAGGCCCCCTCATTGCTCTGCACAGCTCCCCTGCTCCACCACCCCCCCACCCTCCAGTAATAACACACCACATTTCACATAAAATAATGGTGCCAGAAAGTACAACAAAACCCCCTTCCCATCGTGGTCACACCGTAGACCCTACTACCGGAGAGCTCTATGCAGCCGGAGAAAGGAGACAGTAGACAGCCGGGACGTACAGGAAGATCAGCATAGACTGGGACAGGCAGCAGGGATCAGAGCAGGCCAAGATGGAGAGGAGTCATCAGCGCAGGCCGGGACGGACAGAGGCACAGCAGTCACCGCAGGCGACACTCAGCACATGCACTCCTGTGCATGATATGAACACCGCAATACTATAGGCACGAATCTCCGCCAGAGTTGATGAGGATCTGCTTTCTCCCTCACTGCAAAATCTAGTAGCCAGGCAGCAAAATCTGGCAGCCATGGCGACCTGGCCCCCGGGATTTGTCGAGCCCTGATCTAAACTATTCTAGGGGGTTAAGAAAAAGCATACCATACAGTTTTCACCATTTTACAAAAAAACCTCCATCAATTTATTTAGGAGCTCCACTATAAAGTGGTTCAAGACAGTTGCCAATGCTGGTCATACCTGCAGCGGCACACAATAGGCCCTTCATGAAGTTCAGCTCCAGGCCCATGCAGACCTTAATCTGGCACTGTCCATGATACATATCTCTCTTATCCACGTTTCTCTGCCGCACTTATTTTCTTATCTATGGGCATCACTAAACATGAATGGTATTTGTAATAAATGAGATTGATGGACAATACGGTCTTATTCAGATTGAAATAATTAATTTGCTTGTTTTAATATTAAATCAATATATCTTATTGTGCATACTGACTTATAATTTTCGAAATATCAACACTGTGCAAGAGTATAACATGAATGTTTGCTGTAATAAATGAATGTCATATGACACAATCTATAACACAATAAATCTAATAATGAACCCTGCAGAAGAACCGCAAAACAAAGGGCCAAACGCACCACGGTATCTGACAAGCTGGCTTATGATAACGTGTGCTACAATGCATGTTACGTATATAAAATCACTGCATTCATTTATGAAATGAGTGCTCTAACAATATTATTGATTAATAAAACTGTTTTCATGACTAGATTAATTAAAACTGGTTTGTTGACAATGACCAGCCGACTGTGAGTAGACCAAATAAAGGATGTGCAGAGGTGGGCTGGTAAGCTTCTGAGGTAAATGGCACATGGCCGAGAAATGAGATATGCCATGTCCTTGTAGTCGTGGGTTACGTATGAGATGAGCCCTCACAACAAGCGAGTATAAGACCGCTGACTCCTGACACAGAGCAGCGAGGAAACCTCCCAGCACTGTAATTACAGATTCCTAACAGTCCAGCCCAGGAACTGCGGCTGACATGAGCGCTGGAGAATGGTTCTTAGACTGCAACCAGATATGAAGACCACCGCCTCCCTAACATTATTTTTTAATATATTATATTGTTGGCTTACTGATCCATAACTTACTACAGGCGTAACCATATACCTAATTAATACCAGAAAGGATGTACTAATAAATACACAGTAATTACCAATTGACACAAGGCGTATAGACAGCGCTCACCTATGCTTAATAGCAGGACACAGCCGGGTGAAAGGGAGAGGGCACCGCCGGAGTCTGCAGCTGACACCTGTGCCGCAGGGCTGGCTCTAGGGGTGTTTGACCAGTGCGGTCGCACAAGGGCACCACCCATAGAGGGCGGCACCCCTCCCCAGCATCCCGAATTCAGCGGGATAGTACGGTCCCGTTGTTCCACCCGTGGGCCGAAGTGGCCCGTGGGTGGTTAAATCAGGAGGCTGGGGACCCCCACCGCCGCAGCTGTGTGGCGGTCCCAGACCCCTGGAGAGTGAATGGATGCCGCACGCATGCGCGCGGCAACCATTCACTGACAGGAGATGGCTGGGGGAAGCCTTTACACCCAGCCTGACGTTATTTGAAGGCGTGCCATGCAGGCACACCTCCAAATAACGTCACACATGGGGTGTGGCCTATGGTAATTAGGCCATGCCCCCAAATTCGATCTTAGGGTGCTCTCTCAGGGTCCAGCACAGGGTGCTCAGAACCCTGGAGCCAGCCCTGCCGTGCCAATAGCAGCAGTGTGCACACAGCATACGCTGAGGGGACATAGGAGAAACCGCACACGCCCCACCGGATCAGCGGGGGGACAGGCGGGGCCACCCATAAGGAACAGAAAGGGCCATAAGTAAGGGTGGTGGGGGGGAAGGGCAAGGCAGACACCACCCCAAATCTGGCTGCATTAGACAGGCGGAGATGACGTTGGGAAATATTCTCAGATTCCCATACTGTGATTCAAACCCCAGTCACTCTATATAATAAAGCAGTGTAATGTACACTGCACCACCAGAATATTGCAGTGAGATATAGGAAGAGAGGAAGATGTCTAATGGACCCAACAATCCAGGAGCCCCTGAAACCACAGAGGGAGGAGACAGCAATTCTGCTGGCTTGCTAATATATAATAACCACTATTTTTATCATCTTTAGCCTTTTAACACAGCTATGGGAAGGGGAGCTGATTAGCCAAGATCTTGCTCATGTAGAACAGAGAGAAATAAGTGAAGTTAGCATGAGACATAGGAAGGCTCAGAGAGGAAGATGAGAGACAAGAGGAGCTATGAGGGAGGAAGGGAAAATACTGTCCTGACCTGTACATGAACCTGTGCCCTATTATATGTTAGCAAAGACCTTACTCATGGAGCTATTTATTCCTGATCACACAGAGAGAAATAAGTAAAGTTAGGACACAGAAAGAAAAAGAGAGAGAGATTAGGGACAGAGGACCTCATTCAGAGTCGGTCGAGAGCACCTATGCGCTCGTAACCGACTCGATGGTATGGCCTGCTCACGCGCAGCGGCCGCACTGCGCATGCGCAAGCCCCATCGCAAGCCCCGTCTGTCGCTCCGAAGCTCATTACCAAAGGGGCGGTTGTCGATGTTGATTGACAGCTGCCCCCGTTTGGTAGGCGGGCCAGGGGGGGTGGTTTCCAAAATGGAGGCGTTGCTTTACGAATGCTTACTGTTTTGTGGGCAGCCGCACTGACATCATCAGTGATGTCAGTGGGGAGCTTCCTGCTCCATCAGAGCAGAAAGCTCCCTGGGGCTTATGAGTACCCAGACCCAACCTTGGGGTCTGGTCGTAAGCCCCAATGATCACGATGTTGATCACCATCGCTACCATCAACCTGGTCGGTCATTAAGCTGTGGGTGGTAACAAGGAGGTGGCCGTTCAGGATGCAAGCGGCCGCCCTGATCAGAGCGACTGCTTGCAACTAACGACCGCCTCTGAATGAGGTCCAGAGTGTCACAAGCCGTGGCAGTGGCTTGTTTCCCACCGGCTCCGGACCTACACTGACTCAGAATCCGGTTCACCTGATTACCAAGCACCGGGGATGCTGCAGAGAGTGACTCATACTCCATATGCTGCTGATTGGCTGCTCCTCTTATTTGTAGCTTCCAGATTCACTCCCCCTCGCCGGTTAAAGAGTTTCCTCCTACAGCTTGGTCTGGTTGTTCCAGCTATCCTCCGTGATTGTCTACACTTCAGCCGCTGCTTCTATTTACCACTCTCCATCTCCCTCCATGCTGCCTTCCAGGCTTCACAGGTAGCTCAATTATTCAAGACTGTTGTTCCACTCTGCTCTGATTGCTGTTAGCTTGTTGTCTGTTTTCACCATCCACATGCTGTGCTCAGTGTATGCAGGCCCAATCCTTTGGGTCCGTGCTTCCTCTGTATAATCAGCAGCTACAGCTTTCTCATCCCTACTGTGTGCAATCAAACTGTACATTTACACCTGAACTATTCACCATCCACATGCTGTGCTCAGTGTATGCAGGCCCAAGCCTTTGGGTCCGTTCTCACTCTGTATAATCAGCAGCTACAGTTTTCTCAGCCCTACTGTGTGTAATCAAACTGTACATTTACACCTGAACTATTTTCAGCCGGTGTAATCCTGCCCTCCTGGCAGGCAACTCATCTAGCCAAGAAATTCTTCCCTCCTGGCAGGCAACTCATCTAGCCAAGAAATCCTTCCCTCCTGGCAGGCAACTCATCTAGCCAAGAACTCCTGCCCTCCTGGCAGGCAACTCATTGTTGAAGCTGGATAATTGGCTGAGACAAGATCAGTTTAAAATTGGATCGCAGCAACGCCATCTTGCGATTGGCCGCAAGACGCCATCTTGGAAATGAGATCGCAAGATGCCATTTTGCGAATGGCCACCCAAGCGCCATTTTAGATACACTCACACTTTAGTACATGTGGTGATATTACTATTAGCATCATGCGATTGCATCTTACACCATTTCTCATACACACATTAATACGCACAATTGCGCAGTTACCTAGTCGCATATTAGCGAATGCATAAGATCCTGTATGAAAAATGCCGAATATTAGCTTCCTGCACATGCATCTGCCCCAAGTTAACTAGCGTCTTTACATCAAACCCCACATACGCACACATTACATATTCACATACAAGGTTCCATAAGCTTTATGGTATAAGATTCAAGTATGCACATTTACTATAATTGCTATAAAATAAAGATTATTTTGAAACTAAGGTTTTAAACATGATAAATAAGCCATGTTTGATATTGTACTGATGCGTACGCTCTCAACAGTATTCCGTAGGGATGAGCGGGTTCGGTTCCCTGAGAACCGAACCCACCCGAACTTCGGGGATCCGGGGCGATCCGAGCCCAAGCTCGGATCTCCCTGTCTGCCCCGGATCCCTCTCCCGAGGCAAAACCTCGAGATCTGCTGTCGGATCTCGAGGTTTTGCCTCGAGCGGCCATTTAAAAAAAAATGCCTTTGCCTTTAATGGGCAAAGTGCTGATTGGCTGACAGAGCCGTCTGTCACGGCTCTCAGCCAATCAGCATTATGGTGCTCATTTGCATGTAGCACGGACTCGTGAGATCCGTGCTACATGCATCTGTGTGATTGACAGTGACACAGAGCACAGATGGGTCAGTGAGACCCGTCTGTGCTGCTGTGTATTTCAATGACACAGATGCACGCACGGACCAGGAGATCCGTGCTACTTGCATCTGTGTCATTGACACAGAGCACTAACGGGTCCGTGAGACCCGTCTGTGCTGCTGTGGTAAATAAAAAAAAAAAAACCTGTGTAAAAAGAGAAAAAAATGGCGTCCTCCCCCCCAAAAAAAGAGCAACCAGCCCCGGGCATTAGTGACCCAGTGCTGGGTGTGCTTAAATACAGGGGACAAACGACATAGGGGTCCCCTGTACTTAAACACAACCAGCACCGGGCTAGTCAGAACCAGAGCTGGTTGCCAAAATACGGGGGACAAACGACGTAGGGGTCCCCCGTATTCTGCGCAACCAGCTCTGGGCTCTGATCCGGTCCTGGTTCTGGAAATACAGGGGAAAAAAATGAGTAGGGTTCCCCTGTATGTTCCAGAACCAGCACTGGACTTTTTCTAGCGGGGGGCTGATGCCACAGCCAGGGGAGCCCTTTCACCGGGCCCCCCAGCCGCAGCATCAGCCCTGACCGCTAGTCAGCCCAGGCCGGGGATCCCTGGAGAGCTGGGGACCCCCCCAATAAAGGGGTCACCCTCTCCAGGGCACCCCAGGCCCAGGCTGATAGCCCGGGGCTATCCCCGCCACCCCTGGTGGCGGTGGGTGGCGGGTTGATTGTGTGGTGTGGTGTAAATAAAGAATATCAAACATTGTCTTTACAAGTAGAACTGCAAGTCCCAGCAAGCCTGCCCCGCATGCTGGTACTTGGAGAACCACAAGTACCAGCATGCAGGGCATTAAGGGCCCACTAGTACCTGTAGTTCACCTGTAAAAAAATGTTTAAAAAAAACACAGGACACACACACCGTGACAGTATAAGTTTATTAAACATACATACACACACACACACACATGTACACATACTCACCTATGTAACCTGTAGCATCGGTCCACTTGTCCGGTAAAGTATCCATAGGGGACCTGTGAAAAAAAACATACTCACCATCTCCTATGCGAGGTTCTGTCCTCTTCGTTCCAAAGTAGGCATCCCCGGACTTGGCAAAAAAAAAAACGAAAACGCGATCCACGAACTTAGTACCGTTCTATAGAACGGTACTTCCCGAATGAGAGCTTAGCGGCGGGGTATCACCATGGAAACCCCGCTGCTAAGCGTTCATTGGCTGAGAGAGGCCATCTCCCGTCTCTCTCAGCCAATGAACGGCTCCCTCCATTGTAGTCAATGCTGGGAGCCGCAAGGTTATTAAAGTTTACCCTGCGGTTCCCACCATTGACTACAATGGAGGGAGCCGTTCATTGGCTGAGAGACGGGAGATGACCTCTCTCAGCCAATGAACGCTTAGCAGCGGGGTTTCCATGGTGATACCCCGCCGCTAAGCTCTCATTCGGGAAGTACCGTTCTATAGAACGGTACTAAGTTCGTGGATCGCGTTTTCGTTTTGTTTTTTTGCCAAGTCCGGGGATGCCTACTTTGGAACGAAGAGGACAGAACCTCGCATAGGAGATGGTGAGTATGTTTTTTTTCACAGGTCCCCTAGGGATACTTTACCGGACAAGTGGACCGATGCTACAGGGTTACATAGGTGAGTATGTGTACATGTGTGTGTGTGTATGTATGTTTAATAAACTTATACTGTCACGGTGTGTGTGTCCTGTGTTTTTTTAAACATTTTTTTTACAGGTGAACTACAGGTACTAGTGGGCCCTTAATGCCCTGCATGCTGGTACTTGTGGTTCTCCAAGTACCAGCATGCGGGGCAGGCTAGCTGGGACTTGCAGTTCTACTTGTAAAGACAATGTTTGATATTCTTTATTTACACCACACCACACAATCAACCCGCCACCCACCGCCACCAGGGGTGGCGGGGATAGCCCCGGGCTATCAGCCTGGGCCTGGGGTGCCCTGGAGAGGGTGACCCCTTTATTGGGGGGGTCCCCAGCTCTCCAGGGATCCCCGGCCTGGGCTGACTAGCGGTCAGGGTTGATGCTGCGGCTGGGGGGCCCGGTGAAAGGGCTCCCCTGGCTGTGGCATCAGCCCCCCGCTAGAAAAAGTCCAGTGCTGGTTCTGGAACATACAGGGGAACCCTACTCATTTTTTGTCCCCTATATTTCCAGAACCAGGACCGGATCAGAGCCCAGAGCTGGTTGCGCAGAATACAGGGGACCCCTACGTCGTTTGTCCCCCGTATTTTGGCAACCAGCGCTGGTTCTGACTAGCCCGGTGCTGGTTGTGCTTAAGTACAGGGGACCCCTACGTCGTTTGTCCCCTGTATTTAAGCACACCCAGCACTGGGTTACTAATGCCCGGGGCTGGTTGCTCTTTTTTGGGGGGGTGCACGCCATTTTTTTCTTTTTTTACACAGGTTTTTTTTTTTTTTATTACCACAGCAGCACAGACGGGTCTCACGGACCTGTCATTGCTCTGTGCCAATCACACAGATGCATGTAGCACGGATCTCCCGGGTTCGTGCTACATGCAAATGGGCACCATAACGCTGATTGGCTTCCTGTCTGCCACTGCAGTGCCACTCCTAGATGGGCCACGTGTTTGTGCCGCCCCCTTGTGTCGCTTAGCATAGTCATCCAGCTTCCTCGGTACAACCTTTTGGCCTAAAAACAATATTGTGAGGTGTGAGGTGTTCAGAATAGAGTGGAAATGAGTGGAAATTAATGTTATTGGGGTTATTAATAGCGTAGGAACAAAAAAAGGCCCATTTATGTGATTTTAGCGGTTTTTTTTTATTTTTTAAGAAAAAATCCAGATCCAAAACACAAAACCCAGAACCCAAAACACGGAAGGGTGGTTTTGGCAAAACCAATCCAGATCCAAAACACGAAGAAAGATCCAGATCCAAAACCAAAACACAAAACACGAAAAGTGTCCGGTGCACACCCCTAGTATTCCGGTAACATCGATGTAGAGATCGCAACATGCATTCTCAACTTATGGACCGCAGAGACTTCAAGCAACAAAATGTACATTATATGACCAACTGTTTGCATGAGGTGGGAAACCAGAGACCACCAGTTGTTAGAGGCTGGACTGTGTCTGTTTGAACCAACTTGTTAGATGCCTTGTTACATATGCCCTCTCCTTTAGGACCAATGGTATTAGCAACAAACTTCTCTATTGTGTTGTCTATCTCTGGGGGGTATAAATTAGGGGTGTGCACCAGCCACTTTTCGTGTTTTGTGTTTTGGTTTTGGATCTGGATCTTTCTTCGTGTTTTGGATCTGGATTGGTTTTGCCAAAACCACCCTTCCGTGTTTTGGGTTCTGGGTTTTGTGTTTTGGATCTGTATTTTTTTGAAAAAAAAGCATAAAAACAGCTAAAATCACAGAATTTGTAGGTTTTTCTGCTCCTATGCTATTATTAACCTCAATAACCTTAATTTCCACTCATTTCCAGTCTATTCTGAACACCTCACAATAGTGTTTTTATGTCCAAAAGGTTGCACCGAGGTAGCTGGATGACTATGCTAAGCGACACGAGTGGGCGGCACAAACACGTGACCCATCTAGGCGTGAAACTGCAGTGGCAGACAGGATGGCAGTTTGAAAAACTAGGCCCCAAACAGTACATAATGCAAAGAAAAAAAAGAGGTGCAAGATGGAATTGTCCTTGGGCCCTCCCACCCACCCTTATGTTGTATAAACAGGACATGCACACTTTAACAAACCAATCATTTCAGCCCCAGGGTCTGCCACACAACTGTGGCTGAAATGATTGGTTCGTTTGGGCCCCCACAAAACAAGCTGGCAATTAATCTGTCCCTGCACAAACTGGCTCTACGGAGGCAAGATGTCATCCTCATCCTCCTCATCCACCGATTCCTCACCCTCTTCAGTGTGTACATCCTCATCCTCACAGAGTATTAATTCGTCCCTGCTGGAACCACAGGTCCCTCTGTACGTTCTGGAGGCTGGTCTCCCTGGAAGAGTTGATAATTCATTTTATGAACATCATCTTCTCCACATTTTGTGGAAGCAACCTCCTACGCCTTTCGCTGACAAGGTTCCCGGCTGCACTAAACACTCTTTCGGAGTACACACTGGAGGGGGGGCAACTCAGGTAAAATAGAGCCAGTTTGTACAGGGACCTCCAAATTGCTTCTTTTTCCTGCCAGTACAGGTACGGACTGTCTGACATGCCTACTTGGATGCTGTCACCGATGTAATCCTTTAACAGACAGATGCACGCTTGTCGCTGCTGCTTTGAGGATGCAAGTGCGGCTACAGCCCACACAATTCACAAAGACAGAAAAAAAAAAATTATATTTTTATTGTTTGTGGAGCGCACTTTGAGGGTTACACCACCCTTTAACAGACAGACGCACGCTTGTCGCTGCTGCTTTGAGGATGCAAGTGCGGCTACATCGCACACAAGTCACAAACACATTAAAAAAATAGTTTTTTATTTTTTGGAGCACTTTGAGAGTTACAACACCCTTTAACAGACAGACGCACGCTTGTCGCTGCTGCTTTGAGGATGCAAGTGCGGCTACAGCCCACACAATTCACAAAGACAGAAAAAAAAAGAACAATATTTTAATTGTTTGTGTAGCACACTTTGAGGGTGTCACCACCCTTTAACAGACAGACGCACGCTTGTCTCTGCTGCTTTAAGGATGCAGGTGCGGCTACAGCCCACACATTTCGCAAAGACCGAAAAAAAAATAACAATATTTTAATTGTTTGTGTAGCACACTTTGAGGGTGTCACCACCCTTTAACAGACAGATGCACGCTTGTCGCTGCTGCTTTGACGATGCAAGTGCAGCTACAGCCCACACAATTCACAAAGACAGAAAAAAAATAATAATATTTTTATTGTTTGTGGAGCGCACTTTGAGGGTTACACCACCCTTTAACAGACAGACGCACGCTTGTCGCTGCTGCTTTGAGGATGCAAGTGCGGCTACATCGCACACAAGTCACAAACACATTAAAAAAATAGTTTTTTATTTTTTGGAGCACTTTGAGAGTTACAACACCCTTTAACAGACAGACGCACGCTTGTCGCTGCTGCTTTGAGGATGCAAGTGCGGCTACAGCCCACACAATTCACAAAGACAGAAAAAAAAAGAACAATATTTTAATTGTTTGTGTAGCACACTTTGAGGGTGTCACCACCCTTTAACAGACAGACGCACGCTTGTCGCTGCTGCTTTGAGGATGCAGGTGGAATCTAGACGGGATTTGGAACCGAGGACACACTACCTCCATCAATTGTCTAAATCCCACTGCACTAATGGCGGATACCGGACGCACGTCTAACACCAACATAGCAGTCAAGGCCTCAGTTATACGTTTTGCTTCAGGATGACTGCTGTCGTACTTCATCCTCATCGCTAGGGACTGTTGGAGGGTCAATTGTTTAGTAAAAGTAGTGATGTTCCTACTTCCTCTCTCCCAGCAGCAGCAACAGCAATAGGAGGAAGTGGTTCTTGATCTTTCCCTATTTTATTTTTATCGGAGAAAGTTTGGTCCTCCATTTATGTTATATTGATATATACGTGCGGCTAAAGCGCACACAAACACAGAAAATATTTTTTTATTTTTGCTGGAGAGTAGTGCACTTTGTGGGTTACACCACCCTTTAAGAAATGAGCCAGCCGGCTCTTTACTTATGGGACACAGGCGCACGCTTGGCGCTGCTCCTTTGTTGATGCACGTGCAGCCACAGTGCACACAAGTCACAAACACAGAAAATATATATTTTTTTGGTTTGGACTGGAGTGTACTTTTGGGAGTTACAGCACCCTTTAACGGTCAAGCCAGCCGGCCCTTTACTTATGACACAGGCGCACGCTTGGCACTACATTGTTGATGCACGTGCGGCTACTGCGCACACAATTCTCAAACACAGAAAATAAATTTTTTTTTGGTTTGGACTGGAGGGTACTTTCGGGGGTTACAGCACCCTTAACGGTCAAGCCAGCTGGCCCTTTACTTATGACACAGGCGCACGCTTGGCACTACTTTGTTGATGCACGTGCGGCTACTGCGCACACAATTCACAAACACAGAAAATAATTTTTTTTTTGGTTTGGACTGGAGTGTACTTTCGGGGGTTACAGCACCCTTAACGGTCAAGCCAGCCGGCCCTTTACTTATGACACAGGCGCACGCTTGGCACTACTTTGTTGATGCACGTGCGGCTACTGCGCACACAATTCACAAACACAGAAAATTATTTTTTTTTGGTTTGGACTGGAGTGTACTTTCGGGGGTTACAGCACCCTTTAACGGTCAAGCCAGCCGGCCCTTTACTTATGACACAGGCGCACGCTTGGCACTACTTTGTTGATGCACGTGCGGCTACTGCGCACACAATTCACAAACACAGAAAATAATTTTTTTTTTGGTTTGGACTGGAGTGTACTTTCGGGGGTTACAGCACCCTTAACGGTCAAGCCAGCCGGCCCTTTACTTATGACACAGGCGCACGCTTGGCACTACTTTGTTGATGCACGTGCGGCTACTGCGCACACAATTCACAAACACAGAAAATAATTTTTTTTTTGGTTTGGACTGGAGTGTACTTTCGGGGGTTACAGCACCATTTAACGGTCAAGCCAGCCGGCCCTTTACTTATGACACAGGCGCATGCTTGGCACTACTTTGTTGATGCACGTGCGGCTACTGCGCACACAATTCACAAACACAGAAAATAATTTTTTTTTTGTTTGGACTGGAGTGTACTTTCGGGGGTTACAGCACCCTTTAACGGTCAAGCCAGCCGGCCCTTTACTTATGACACAGGCGCACGCTTGGCACTACTTTGTTGATGCACGTGCGGCTACTGCGCACACAATTCACAAACACAGAAAATAATTTTTTTTTTGGTTTGGACTGGAGTGTACTTTGGGGGTTACAGCACCCTTTAACGGTCAAGCCAGCCGGCCCTTTACTTATGACACAGGCGCACGCTTGGCACTACTTTGTTGATGCACGTGCGGCTACTGCGCACACAATTCACAAACACAGAAAATAATTTTATTTTTGGTTTGGACTGGAGTGTACTTTGGGGGTTACAGCACCCTTTAACGGTCAAGCCAGCCGGCCCTTTACTTATGACACAGGCGCACGCTTGGCACTACTTTGTTGATGCACGTGCGGCTACTGCGCACACAATTCCCAAACACAGAAAATAATTTTTTTTTTGGTTTGGACTGGAGTGTACTTTCGGGGGTTACAGCACCCTTAACGGTCAAGCCAGCTGGCCCTTTACTTATGACACAGGCGCACGCTTGGCACTACTTTGTTGATGCACGTGCGGCTACTGCGCACACAAAACACAAACACAGAAAATAATTTTTTTTTTGGTTTGGACTGGAGTGTACTTTCGGGGGTTACAGCACCCTTAACGGTCAAGCCAGCCGGCCCTTTACTTATGACACAGGCGCACGCTTGGCACTACTTTGTTGATGCACGTGCGGCTACTGCGCACACAATTCACAAACACAGAAAATAATTTTTTTTTTGGTTTGGACTGGAGTGTACTTTGGGGGTTACAGCACCCTTTAACGGTCAAGCCAGCCGGCCCTTTACTTATGACACAGGCGCACGCTTGGCACTACTTTGTTGATGCACGTGCGGCTACTGGGCACACAATTCACAAACACAGAAAATATATTATTTTTTTAGCACTTGGGGGGAGCACCCCTGATGGCCAGAGCACCCCCTGGACAACACTACAGCACCCCTTTAGGACTGGGACACTGCACAGGACTTTGGAGTGGACACAGCCCCTATGGAGAACTGACTGCACAACACAGTCCAGCCAGCCCCTATGGACTTTGAAGTAGTGGACACAGCCCCTATTAACAACAGCAGCACATCACAACACAGTCAGCCCCTATGGACTTTGAAGTAGTGGACAACAGCAGCACTACACTACACTACACAGCCCTAACTCCCACCCTCCCTCTTCACTGTCCACAGCCGAGTGAGAAAATGGCGCAGACATGGGTACCTTATATTGGATCCAAAACCCGCGAGACTCGGAAGGCGGGATGATGACGTTTTGCCTCGATTTCAGATCTGAGTCAGGCGGGAAAAGTCGAGCCTGACTCGGATCGGACTCGGATCGGGAGGGCTCGGGGGGGTTCGGATTTCAGAAATCCGAACCCGCTCACCCCTAGTATAAATATGTGTGCTCTGACCCTGGGTTTCTAGTCATCGTGCTGAATGCTGATTGACGGGGGTTTCTTGCTGATGCCTACATCTGGTCCAGAAAGCGCTGCGTATGTATAACTGTACTTGGGTCTGTATAATTTCTTTGCGCTAAGATTATATGAGGATCATAGCATGTAATTGCTGTACTTTTACTTGAATAATACTTTGTGCTTCAGAACCACAGGTTCTAGGTCTGGAGTCTTTATTTTCTGTATGACTGCGTACGCAAAATAGCGTCATCCTTAGAGGTTTATAGGTAGGATATTAGAAGGTATAGGCAGGGTTATATAGAGGTTCAAAGGCAGTATCCTTAGTTGGGGGCTCGTAGTGAAGTCACTTACCCACTCGCACGGCACATACGGTTATCGATATCTCACCAAAGGGTGGAGTGGCCACATGCAGGGTTTACCTGCAACCGATTGGTGCTGAGAAATCGCTACCCATTTTCATGTGAGCCAGGGACGCTGACTAGAATCCAGGGACAAGAGAGGAAAAAGTTTGTTTTCCTTTGTTGATAGAACCTAACATTTAAAGGGGTGCCGCAGTATAGAACACGCAGCTGAGTCGCAGTTTTACGCACAGTAAATACGCACTTTTGTGTACGCAGCTAAAGGTTGTCATACGGTTGTGTGGTAGTCGCATTATTGTGTATGCAACTGGTCGCACAATAGCGTATACGTACTTCCGGTTGTGCTGCCACGAGTTTAAACAAAGCCACTGAGTTTACATTATCCATTGTTGCTAAATATCTGGGTTAACGTGTATTTTTCTCTGCAGGAAAAAGTGTGTAACTGTGAGTGTTTGTTTAGGGTGTAACAAGGGACCTAAATGTTAAGGGTATCGTAGGACCCTTAAGTGCTAGGTGCAGGAGTTGGCCTAGTGACTCGGTAGCAGCTTACCGTTTACTTTACACAAAACAGGTGTATGGTTTGTTATTTTTGTTAGGGTTCGGCCCCCAGCATGATTATAGCGTTCAGTAATCAATGTGTGTGATCTGTTAGGCTTATTTGAACACTATAATTGAACCACACAATCTTGGCTAGATTGTGATTGTGAGCTGGTGAGAGAGTGGACGAAATCAACTGGAACAAAAAGGGTATTTTGCTGCCCCCTAGCAGTTGAGAAGTAGTCAAAAAGGGATTGCTGAGCGGAAGCGGCCTTTACTTCCGTAGGTGAGTGGAAGCGTCTAGAAGTCCTCTATAAGGTTTGCGAATACGCCTTTTTTCCAAGACGTTTGCAGGTAAGTGAAAGTATCTTGACTGTCTTTCACCAGTTTAAATCTTTATTTAAAACGTAGGCATTGTCTCAGAATGGGAGCCACGCAAACAATAGAGATGTTAGACAATGATGTGCTACTAATGGAAGCGCCACTTGGATCGGCCCATCGTATTATGGATACTAAGTATGGTACTTATGCAATAAGGTATTGCGATGTATGGTTTAAAATGAGAATGAAGAGTGTTAGACCGTTTTACCAGAATTGGTAGTTTTGATAAAGATGTATTAGATAATGTCCGGGATCATATCAGTCTGATGCGCTCCCGAGAGAAAAGGTCAAATATTATGAATGTTTAAAGTTGTGGCAGCATGAAGGGGATGCGTGGCTTAAAAATGCGCAAGCGACGCAAACTAGCGTTGCAAGCGCATTGCCAATCTGCTGCGCTGAATTGCAGTTTGGGCGAGCCGCAAAATGGCGTGCACGTGCAGCAAGGTAGCATTGCGAAAGGTATTGCCAGCAGTTCACGTGCACCACCCCCACCTTATGTGGATGGAGGTGCAAGTACGGTTATCAGAAATACCCATAAAAATGTAACAAGCAACTTGTACCCTCTCTTAAGCAACTATAAAGAAAATGTTCATGATGTGGATGATGAGCCTATTGTAATATCTGCCATTTCCCATGCTGTACAAATGATAGATGCAATGCCACGACAATCACGAGTGGTGCCGCCATCTCCATCGGTAACAGCAAGGGAAGTGCTAACACCCTCTGCACCCGTAGAGGAAGTTGTTAATACCATACGTAGCAGCAACAGATTAAACCCCCACCCAGGTAACAAGGTCAAAGGTAACAGCGCTACCGGTCTGCATCCCATTCAGACAATAACTGTTCCGAATGGAAATGCAGATGCGAACGGTGTAGTGCCCACAAGGGAAGTGGTAATGTATTGTCCTTGGACAAGAGCAGAACTAAATTCCATCATAAATGATTTCCCCGATCCCAAAAAGGAACTAGCCAAATGTCAGAGGTTTTTGAGGAATTTGGGTAGTTCTCATGAGCCAACTAATAAAGATTTGCGTGTGGTGTTAAGGGCCTGTCTACCACGCAATACCGACGTGACAAAATTTATCATGGATTGTGTATTGGATGGTGACGTTCCCTTAACAGACCAAGAAAACCAAGGTAACATTTCTCGCATTGTAACTCAATTGGGTATATATTTTCCAGTAGTAGTTATATGGAACAAAATTTTCACCATAAAGCAAAAGGAGAGTGAATCTGCAGAAGAGTATTGCGACCGGGCTCTGCAGGCTATCACCCAGTACACTGGGATAGAAGATATTAAAGATAGCACTCACCACAGGGGAATGATAGTCACGGCACTCATGGATGGTCTTAAGGAAAACTTAAAGACTCAGGTTCAGACCTCACAACCTGGCTGGAGGGGAGTCACAATAGATACACTCATAGAACCTGCCATAGAACATGATAAGAACATCTCAAAGAAGAGAGAGACCCAGAGCGAAAAACTAATGGCTGTCAGTATTCAAGCTCTGGAAGGAATGACGGTAACATCACAGCCAACAGACACACTTGCATCTACACACACACCTATACCTGAACAGTTATATCCCCTCACTAATCCCATGCAACAGCAAACACAGCTCTATTCTACTAACCCTACACAACCACAGGTCCCACACTACTCACAAACTTCATATCTCCCACAATACCCTTATCCTCCATATCCCTACCCATATCCACCACCTTTTCCCCCTGCTCAAACCTCACAACAACCTGTGTCTTCATCCGATCCACGAATATGTTTTAATTGTAACCAGCCAGGACATTTAATTAAAAACTGCAGAGTAAAAAGGGTAGGACCCCCAAACCAGAGAGTACCTGGATATCCCCATAAAGGATATGCACAGAGAACAGCAAATGTCCAGCAGGCACCAGCTCCAATTGTGGCCGTTAATGCTTTAGTGGAGAATGGTAGCCAATGCTAGGGGTCAGGTCATACCTGTAGTCTACAGATAGCCAGGTTACCGGGAAGTACTAGGGAAGAACCGGTCATGATGGTTGATGTAGCTGGTACTGAATATCCTTTTCTTGTAGACACAGGGGCGACCAGGTCAGTGATAAAATCTCCCGTTAATTTACAGGTGACCAACGAAACAGTACCAACAAAGGGTGTAACAGGTAAAGTGGAACATTATCCTTTTCCTTGTCCACAAAGGTTACTATTGGGCCGTTGCATACCAAACATTCTTTTCTTTTGGCTGCTGCGGCTCCTACTAACCTGCTGGGTAGAGACTTGTTATGTAAGATGGGATGTGTTATATATTGCACCCCTGATGGTGTATTTTTAGATATCCCCGAGGATAATGTATCACTCTACCAGTTTAAATGAAAATCCATCCCAGATAGATCAAATGTTGTCCCAAATTCCAGATTCCCTTTGGACTAAGGATGGACAGGACACTGGATTAATGGCAAACGTAAGCCCTGTAATGGTAAAATTAAAAAGCGGTAGGCAAGCTCCAAAAATTCCCCAGTACCCACTAAAACAGGAGGTAGAATTAGGGGTTTTTCCAATAATTGAACGATTATTGCAACAGGGAATTTTAGTCCGTACAGCTAGTGTAGCCAACAGTCCCATCTTTCCGGTGAAAAAGAGTGGTGGGAGGGGTTATAGGCTGGTACAAGACCTTAGAGGTGTTAATAAGGTCGTAGAGAGCCAAATCCCCATAGTGCCAAATCCAGCTGTCATCCAGATGCAGATCCCACCAAATGCAACCCAGGTTCTAGGTCTGGAGTCTTTATTTTCTGTATGACTGCGTACGCAAAATAGCGTCATCCTTAGAGGTTTATAGGCAGGATATTAGAAGGTATAGGCAGGGGTATATAGAGGTTCAAAGGCAATATCCTTATCATCTAGCCAAGAAATCCCGCCCTCCTGGCAGGCAACTCATCTAGCCAAGTAACCCTGCCCTCCCAGCAGGCAACTCATCTAGCCAAGAAATCCTGCCCTCCTGGCAGGCAACTCATCTAGCCAAGAAATCCTGCCCTCCTGGCAGGCAACTCATCTAACCAAGTTATCCTACCCTCCTCACAGGCTACTCTACAAACCAAGTTTTCGTACCTTATCTGGTGAGACACTTTTCCATAACATTATAACCGGCCAACTTTGTATTTAAGTCTGTGCGTTCCGTGTCCTTCATTATGGAGCAGGCTCAAAACCCTGCACAAATCCTTACCGTACAGATCCAAGTGCTTACCCAAAAAGTTCAGGAGCTCTCTATAAGATTTGAGGATGTTCGGGCATCCACTCCTGGAGCCGTTCCCAAGGAACCTAAAATGAATCTCCCTGATAGGGTTTCTGGAGACCGTACTCAGTTCCTGAACTTCCGTGAGAGTCGTAAACTCTATTTTCGTCTCCGACCTTTATCTTCTGGATCCAAGACTCAGCGGGTAGGATTAGTGATCTCGCTCTTACAAGGAGATCCACAGACTTGGGCATTTGGTCTCGCTTCAACACATTCTGCGCTTTTATCAGTAGATGCCTTTTTTAATGCTCTTGGATTATTATATGCAGATCCTAACTGTAGTTCTTTGGCCAAATCCAAGCTGCGGGCTCTTCAGCAGGGAAAGAATCCCGCAGAGGATTATTCCTCAGAGTTTCGGAGATGGGCAGTGGATTCAGGATGGAACGACCCGGCATTGCGTAGCTAATTCTGCTTGGGTCTTTTGGATGCCATCAAGGACATTTTGGTCCAACATCCATCACCTTTAGGCCTGGCATCTGTTTCTTCAAAAAATTTGTTGCTAGTTCCTGCGGTGGTACATCTGTCGCAATCCGTCTATTCCGTATCGGCGTTTGTGGACAGCGGTGCTGCTGAGAACTTCATGGACTTATCATTTTTTCATTCCTTAGGTTTAGCTGCAGTTCCTTTACCTCAAGAGGTTCCTATTTGTGGGTCAGATGGTGGTCTGGTGGCTAATGGTCTTATCAAATTCAAGACACCACCATTCGTCTCTCAGTTGGAATTTTGCATTCGGAGATGATTTCTTTTTTGCTACTCCAGTGTCCTTTTGCTCCTGTCATTTTGGGGTTTCCATGGTTAATGACCCATAATCCCCTCATTGATTGGATTACGGGGGATATTGTCAAATGGAGTCCAACATGTCAAAATTGCTGTTTATCTACACCCATCTGGACGGCTATCTCTGCTGTCTCAGAGTCTCTTCCAGGACTTCCTGCTCAATACCATCTTTTTGCAGATGTTTTTTCTAAATCAAAGGCCAATTCTCTACCACCTACCAGGAGCCAAGTTACCCAAGGGTCGTCTCTATTCTCTTTCTATACCTGAGAATAAGGCAATGGAGGAGTATATTGCGGATGCCTTGGCTAAAGGATTCATCCGTCCTTCTAAATCTCCGGTTGGGGCTGGTTACTTCTTCGTCCAGAAGAAGGATGGGTCATTACGTCCTTGCATTGACTTTAGGGCATTGCACGAAATCACCATCAAAAACTCGTACCCTTTGCCCTTGATCTCGTTACTTTTTGATCAGCTTCGGCAAGCTTCCATTTTTTCCAAGATTGATCTCCGTGGAGCTTATAATTTGATCCGGATCAAGACCGGAGATGAATGGAAAACGGCGTTCAATACGCATACGGTGCACTATGAAAATTTTGTTATGCCGTTTGGATTGGCTAATGCTCCAGCAGTCTTTCAAGACTTTATCAACGATGTACTGTGGGAGTTTCTTGGCATTTTTGTGGTTGTTTATCTCGATGACATCCTCATTTACTCTCACTCCATGCACTAGCATGTCAGTCAGGTCCTATCTAAATTGAGAGAGAATTTGTTATTTGCCAAGTTGGAGAAGTGTGAGTTTCATGTGGAGCAAGTATCTTTTCTTGGATATATTATTTCTCCTCATGGCTTCTCCATGGATCCTGGAAAGGTTAAAGCAGTATTTGAGTGGGTTCAGCCTACTACATTGAAAGGCATTCAACGTTTCCTTGGTTTTTCCAATTACTATCAGAGATTTATTGGCTCGTTTTCCTCCATTGTTGCCCCCATAGTAGAGTTAACCAAGAAAGGTGCAGATGCTTCTAACTGACCTAGTCAGGCAGTTCGGGCCTTTGAACATCTCAAACTTGCTTTCACCAGTGCCCCTGTTCTCAAACATCCGGATCCAGATCTGCCTATTGTGGTTGAGGTGGATGCCTCTGAGATTGGGGCAGGAGCTATTCTCTCTCAGAATAATCCGTTGGATGGCAAACTCCATCCATGTCCATTTTTTTCACGTAAATTTTCTTCAGCCGAGTGTAATTATGACGTTAGGAACAGGGAGCTGCTTGCCATTAAGTTAGCTTTTGAGGATTGGAGACATTGGCTTGAAGGAACCAAACACCAGATCTCTGGGTCTTATTCAGACCCGCTCGCGAGCGCAGGACGCTCGCAAGTGGGTTGATGGTACCCAAATGTGCATGACGGAGGCTGCTCCATCGTGCGCATGGCGAGACCCGGTGAGTGACGGGGAAGCCGTCGCTCGGGGTCTCGCATGAAAGGTGGCGTGCTGTCGATGGTGAGTGACACCATGCCCCCTTTGGTGGGTGTGATGGGGCATGGCTGCCCAGATGGAGGCGTTCCCATGGGAACGCCTACCATCTGGGTCCGGCCCCTCTGACATCACTAGTGATGTCAGTGGAGTGATTTTGGCTCTGATAGAGCCAAAATCACTCCAGGGCTTGTGGTCACCGAGACCCTACCGCAGGGTCTTGTCACAAGCCCGATGGTCGTGATGGTCTTGACCATCGCGACCATCTTTTTAGCCACTCGCATATGCTGTGGGTGGTCACCCACAGCTATGCGAGCGGCCAGGAGGCCGCTCCAAGTTTAGGTAGGAGGGCCCTGATTCAGAGCGAGTGCTCTGGTCAGTGCGTCCGGCTCTGAATTAAGCCCTCTGTCCTCGCCGACCACAAAAATTTGGCATACATTGAATCGGCCAAGAGGCTTAACTCCAGGCAAGCACGATGGGCACTATTTTTTACCAGATTTAATTTTCTAATTTCTTTTCAACCCGGATCTACTAATATCAAGGCTGATGCATTGTCCAGGAGTTTCACTCCTGTCCAACAGGATACTGTGATCAAAGAATCCATCATTCCCAGATCTTGTATCCATTTGGCTTTATCTCGAAATTTGGCTGAGGATCTGTCTGTGTTTCAAGAGGATTCGCCTCCTGGTAGACCGTCCAATCGCCTGTTTGTTCCTGTAAATTTGAGAAAAGCTGTCCTACAGGACTTCCATGTGAGACGGGCTTTCGGACATCCAGGCATCAATAAGACCATTGAATTAATGTCTCGTGCGGTTTGGTGGCCGTCTTTGGCTTTGGACGTTTGGGAGTTTGTTTTGGCATGTGAGGTTTGTGCTCATAACAAGACTCCTCGTACCCCACCATCAGGATTACTGCTTCCTCTTTCCACACCAAAAAGACCTTGGACACACATTGCGATGGACTTCATTATGGACCTTCCTCGCTCTGCTGGCTGTTCAGTTATTTGGACTATCGTGGACCACTTTAGCAAAATGACGCACTTTATTCCTCTGCCCAAATTGCCATCTGCCAAAGAACTTTCTGTCCTCTTCTTGGAACATATTTTTTGTTTGCATGATCTTCCCTGTGACATTGTTTCCGACCGTGGGATGCAATTTGTTGCATGGCTTTGGAGATGTTTCTGCACTGCACTGGGTATCAGTCTCAGCTTGTCTTCAGGATATCACCCACAGTCTAATGGGTAGACAGAACCTGCTAATCAAACCCTGGAGCAATATTTACGGTGTTACGTCTCAAAATTCCAGAATGATTGGGTGTCTCATCTTCCCATGGCTGAATTTGCTTTTAAAAATTCCTGTCACTCTGCATCTTCAGTTTCACCCTTCTATTGTGTGACGGGCCAACATCCTCGGGCCAATCCATTTGATTTATCATTCTCCAGATCCTCTGATGCAGGGACTGTTTCCAGACTCCGTGGTATTTGGACCAAGGTGCATCATAATCTCCTCAAGGCATGTCTCCATTCTAAGAAATTGGCAGATAAACATCGGAGGCCTTGCACGTTCAAAAGGGGGGGACTTAGGACCTTATTCAGAGTCGGTCACGAGCGCTGAGTGCTCGCAACCGACTCGATGTTGGTCCACAGGGCATGCGCACAACGGAGACTGCTCCGTCATGCGCATGCGCGAGCCGCCGCTAACAATGGATCACCCATCGTTAGCGGTCTCGAAGCAGATGGAGCGAGCTGTCGATGTTGATTGACAGCTCGCTCCGTTTGCTGGGCGGGCAGGGGGCGTGCCCAGCCAAACGGAGGCGTTCCTTTCGGAACGCTTGCCGTTTTGTGGGCGTCCCCACTGACATCATCAGGGATGTCAGTGGGGAGCTTCCTGCTCAAACAGAGCAGGAAGCTCCCAGGGGCTTAAGGTTGATGAGAGCAGGAAGCTCCCTGGGGCAGGAAGCTCCCTGGGGCTTAAGGTTGACCCTACCCTAGGGTCAACAGAGCAGGAAGCTCCCTGGGGCTTAAGGTTGACCCTACCCTAGGGTCTCATCGTATGCCCCGATGGTTGCGATGGTCTTGACCATTGCGACCAGCTCCCTTAGTGGTCATTAGAGCTGTGGGTGTTAACCCACAGCCTAACGACAGACATGGAGGCGGCCATTCAGGATGCAAGCGGCCGCCCTGTTTCTGAGCGACCGCTTGCATCCTATGACCACCTCTGAATGAGGCCCTTAGGGCTTCATTCAGAGGCAGCCATACGGTCTATGACCGCACTGCTGCCTCGATGTTTGTCTACTGCGCATGCGCATGAGGGAGCCAGCTCCTTCGTGCACATGCGTGAGACTCGCTACGACCGACAGCGCCGGTTGTAGAGGGTCTCTTTCCAAAGGGGGCGAGCTGTCGATGTTGATTGACAGCTCACCCCGTTTGGAAGGTGGGCTGGGGGGGTGGCAGTCCAGACGGAGGCGTTCCCATGAGAATGCCTGCCATTTGGGGGAGGCCCCACTGACATCACTAGTGATGTCAGTGGAGAGCTTCCGGCTCTGACAGAGCCAGAAGCTCTCCGGGGCTTACGACAAGTGAGACCCTACCCTAGGGTCTTGTCGTAAGCCCCGATGGGCGCGATGGTCAATGACCATCGCGACCATCACCATAGCGGTCGTTAGGGCTGTGGGTGTTAACCCACAGCCTAACGACCGAAACAGAGGTGGCCGGTCAGGATGCAAGCGGCCGCCCAGTGACCGCTTGCATCCTCCGACCGCCTCTGAATGAGGGCCTTAGTGTGGCTGTCCACTAGAAATATCAAACTCCAGCAACCCTCTCACAAATTGGGTCCTTGGGTTATTGGTCTTTTCTGGATCATTTCTCAAGTTGACCCAGTTGCTTTCAAACTCCAACTACCAAATTCATTAAAGATTAACAACACTTTTCATGCCTCTTTATTAAAGCCAGTCCATAACTCAGATAGATTTGGGAACTGGAGTTCTTTCAGGTCTGCTCCGGTGGTGGTCCACGGTCAACAGGAGTTTGTGGTTGAGAAACTGCTGGATTCTAGAGTATCTAGAGGTCGGTTGCAGTTTCTGGTCCATTGGAAGGGCTATGGCCAGGAAGAACGTTCCTGGATTCCAGAAGATGCCTTACATGCTCCCAGGTTGAAGAGGATGTTTTTTCAGGAATTTCCTTTTAAACCAGGCTCTGGGGGTTCTTCAACCCCGCGTCAAGGGGGGTACTGTCACAAACTGTGGCAGCGGCTTGTTTCCCACCGGCTCAGGTCCTACACTGACTCAGAATCCGGTTCACCTGATTACCAAGCACCGGGAATGCTGCAGAGAGTGACTCATACTCCATATGCTGCTGATTGGCTGCTCCTCCTATTTGTAGCTTCCAGATTCATTCCCCCTCGCCGGTTATAGAGTTTCCTCCTACAGCCCGGTCAGGTTGTTCCAGCTATCCTCCGTGATTGTCTACACTTCAGCAGCTGCTTCTATTTACCACTCTCCATCTCCCTCTACGCTGTCTTCCAGGCTTCAGCAGGTTGCTCAATTATTCAAGACTGTTGTTCCACTCTGCTCTGATTGCTGTTAGCTTGTTGTCTGTTTTCACCATCCACATGCTGTGCTCAGTGTATGCAGGCCCAAGCCTTTGGGTCCGTGCTTCCTCTGTATAATCAGCAGCTACAGTTTTCTCAGCCCTACTGTGTGTAATCAAACTATACATTTACACCTGAACTATTTTCAGCCTGTGTTATCCTGCCCTCCTGGCTGGCAACTCATCTAGCCAAGAAATCCTGCCCTCCTGGCAGGCAACTCATCTAGCCAAGTTATCCTGCCCTCCTGGCAGGCAACTCATTTAGCCAAGAAATCTTGCCCTCCTGGCAGGCAACTCATCTAGCCAAGATATCCTGCCCTCCCGGCAGGCAACTCATCTAGCCAAGAAATCCTGCCCTCCCGGCAGGCAACTCATCTAGCCAAGAAATCCTGCCCTCCTGGCAGGCAACTCATCTAGCCAAGAAATCCTGCTCTCCTCGCAGGCTATTCTACAAACCAAGTTTTCCTGCCTTATCTGGTGAGACACTTTTCCATAACACAGAGTTAGAAAGAAAAGAGTATATAGAAATCTAGAACTACAACCTGAGTGTGACCATGCAGCTTGCAGATCAGAATAAGGAAAAGAGAAAGATAGAGCAAAAAGAAAGATAATAAATTAGTGAATAAAAAGAAAGACAATATGCAATATCTGACAGCTCTGAATGTGACTTCCGTGCTTGCAGATCAGAAACAAAGAGGCTGACGAACCTACAAAAATTACCCATAAGCCCAGTAACCACTCCACCCTTAACGACAAACAACCTATCCCTGTAACTTAGCAACTGTCATTCCTAAATTACCACTCCTTTCACATTATTAACCCCATCCATTCCTGTCAAGAGTTTTATATGCCCTCTGTTCTATTCAAACCTCGGTTATTTTATGGCTATGAGGTTTGTTCCCATATCAGGTACATGTAGCACATCTTGGATCTCTGTGACTGTAGTTCCTATTTTCAAGTGGGTAGTAACTGTCCCAACTTTCGCAGCTGTAAGCACTTAAATTCTAATTCCTTTAATGTATTGAACCACTCTTTTAACAACTGAAATCTCTTGTAGCATCTGAGGCCCTGATTCAGCAAGGATCGCAACTGCGATTACGCACGCAATTGGCCGACTGTTGTGTTCTGCACATGCGTATGCATTGCAGTGCACATGCGCGAACCAGCCATTGCAATCGGGACTGCAATCGCAGTGACTGCGCAGACCCTTTGCAGAGTGATTGACAGGAACTACCATTTGGGGAGGTGACAGGGGAGTGGTCGACGAAACTCAGGCATGCCAGTGGATTTGAAGTAGGGGTGTACACCGGCCACTTTTCGTGTTTTGTGTTTTGGATCTGGATCTTTGTTCGTGTTTTGGATCTGTATTGGTTTTGCCAAAACCACCCTTCCGTGTTTTGGGTTCTGGGTTTTGTGTTTTGGATCTGTATTTTTTTGAAAAAAAAAAGCATAAAAACAGCTAAAATCACAGTATTTGTGTGTTTTTCTGCTCCTATGCTATTATTAACCTCAATAACATTAATTTACACTCATTTCCAGTCTATTCTGAACACCTCACAATATTGTTTTTAGTCCAAAAGGTTGCACCAAGGTAACTGGATGACTATGCTAAGCGACACGAGTGTGCGGCACAAACACATGGCCCATCTAGGAGTGACGCTGCAGTGGCAGACAGGATGGCAGTTTGAAAAACTAGGCCCCAAACATAATGCAAAGAAAAAAAGAGGTGCAAGATGGAATTGTCCTTGGGCACTCCCACCCACCCTTATGTTGTATAAACAGGACATGCACACTTTAACAAACCAATCATTTCAGCGCCAGGGTCTGCCACACGACTGTGGCTGAAATGATTGGTTCGTTTGGGCCCCCACAAAACAAGCTGGCAATTAATCTGTCCCTGCACAAACTGGCTCTACGGAGACAAGAAGTCGTCCTCATCCTCCTCATCCACCGATTCCTCACCCTCTTCAGTGTTGTGTACATCCTCATCCTCACAGAGTATTAATTTGTCCCACTGGAATCCACCACCACAGGTCCCTCTTTACGTTCTGGAGGCTGGTCTCCCTGGTAGAGTTGATAATTAATTTTTATGAACATCATCTTCTCCACATTTTGTGGAAGCAACCTCCTACGCCTTTCTCTAACAAGGTTCCAGGCTGCACTAAACACTCTTTTGGAATTTTTCCTACCAGTACAGGTATGGACTGTCTGACATGCCTACTTGGATGCTGTCACCGATGTAATCCTCCACCATTCTGTCAATGGTGACAATATCATATGCAGTGACAGTAGACATGTCAGAAATTGTTGCCAGGTCCTTCAGTCCAGACCAGATGTCCAAACTTGGTCCTGCCTGCCATGCATCACTGCCAGCGGGTTGCTTAGGATACCTAAGTTGTTTCCTGGAAGCCCCAGTTGCGGGAGAAAATGAAGAAGGAGCTGTTGACATGTCACGTTCTGCTTCAGCTGACAGTGTTTTCACCAGCAGGTCTTTGCACCTCTGCAGGCTTCTGTCGGCCGGTAAGAAAGACACCACATAGCCTTTAAACCTAGGATCGAGCACGGTGGCCAAAATGTAGTGGTCTGATTTCAGCATATTGACCACCCTGGAATCCTGGCAAAGCGAATGAAGGGCTTCATCCACAAGTCCCACATGCCAAGCGGAATCCCTCCATCTTAGCTCCTCCATCACTTTCTCCAGCTGCTTCAGCAAAAGCCTGATGAGGGGAATTACCTGATTTAAGCTGGCAGTGTCAGAACTGACTTCACGTGTGGCAAGTTCGAAGGGCTGGAGAACCTTGCACAACACGGAAATCATTCTCCACTGTGCTTGAGTCAGGTGCATACCCCCTCCTTTGCCTATGTCATAGGTGGATGTATAGGCTTGAATGGCCTTTTGCTGCTCCTCCATCCTCTGAAGCATATAGAGGGTTGAGTTCCACCATGTCACAACCTTTTGCTTCAGGTGATGGCGAGGCAGGTTCAAGAGTGTTTGCTGGTGCTCCAGTCTTCGGCACGCCGTCGCTGAATGGCAATAGTGGCCAGAAATTTTTTGGGCCACCCAAAGCTTTTCCTGCATGCCCCTGTCGTTTTTCAGAAAATTCTGCACCACCAAATTTATTGTGTGAGCAAAACATGGGACGTGCTGGAATTGGTGGCGTTGTCAGATATCACAAATCCCCAGGAGAGTCTAAGTGGGGTAAATCACTGGGCGATGATTTCCCTCAGTTTCTCTAAGAGGTTGTCGGTGGTGTGCCTCTTACTGAAACAGGTGATATACAGCGTAGCCTGCCTTGGAACGAGCTGGTGTTTCTGAGATGCTGCTACTGGTGACGCTGCTGTTGTTGCTGCGTAAGGTGATACATCTACCCAGTGGGCTATCACAGTCATATAGTCCTTAGTCTGCCCTGTTCCACTTGTCCACCTGTCCATGGTTAAGTGGACATTGGGTACAACCGCATTTTTTAGGACACTGAGGACACTTTTTCTGATGTTTCTGTACAGTCTCAGTATCGCCTGCCTAGTGAAATGGAATCTAGACGGGATTTGGAACCAGGGACACACTACCTCCATCAATTGTCTAAATCCCACTGTTCTAATGGTGGAAACCGGATGCACGTCTAACACCAACATAGCAGTCAAGGCCTCAGTTATACCTTTTGCTTCAGGATGACTGCTGTCGTACTTCATCCTCCTTGCTAAGGACTGTTGGAGGGTCAATTCTTTAGTAAAAGTAGTGGTGTTCCTACTTCCTCTCTGGGATGAAGAATGACTCCCAGCAGCAACAGCAGCAGGCGTAGCAATACAGGATAGAAAAGTCAGTCATGCCAGTGACATGGCCTGCAGGACTATTTCCGATCCTGACTAAGGAGGAAATTGACAAGGAGGGAGTTGACGGTGTGGTTTGCAGGTGCTTGGATACAACAGGACAAAGGGATTTAGGTGTCCCTGGACTGCTTACGGTCTTAGCCAAAGTTTCTGAACTTGAGAGTAACTTTTTATGATTGTGCTGCAGATGACGTATAAGGGAGGATGTTCCTGGGTGGTTAACATCCCTAACCCTACTTATTTCACCTTTACATATGGTACATATGGCAAGACAGTTGTTGTCCGGATTTGAATAGAAATATTGCCAGACCAAAGAGGTGGAATGTTTGGTCTTCTGCCCAGGCATGACCGTGATGGTCTTTTTCATCCCACGGACAACAACTGTCTCCCCGGAGCCTGATTTAAACAAACCACATCACCATCAGAATCCTCCTAGCCAACTTCCTCCTCAGTGCCAGCTACACCAGTATCCTCATCTTGTTGTACTTCAACAGTGACATTTTCAATTTGCATATCAGCAAGTGGCCTGTGGGTGCTCCTTTCAGCACTTGCAGAGGGTGTGCAAATGGTGGAAAGAGCCACCACTTCCCGTCCAGTGTTGGGAAGGTCAGGCATCGCAACCGCCACCACACTTGGACTCTCCTTGGGGATTGTAATATCTTCTTAGAACGCACAATTCTTCATTGTGCTTTTGCCAGCTTAACTCGTTTGATTTTTGTAGCGGGAGGAGAGCTTCCATCGTCATGTGAAGCTGAACCACTAGTCATGAACATAGGGAAAGACCTTAGCTGTTCCTTGCCACTCTGTGTCGTAAATGGCATATTGGCAAGTTTATGTTTCTCCTCAGATGATTTAAATGTTTTTTTTAAGGTAATTTTCCTGAACTTTGTCATTTGGGATTTTATATGCCCTCTACAAAGACATTAGGAATTGACCTTGGCAGACAACGTTGATGGCAGTTTATCGTCTATGTCATGACTAGTGGCTGCAGCTTCAGCACTAGGAGGAAGTGTTCTTGATCTTTCCCTATTTTATTTTTATCGGACAAAGTTTTGTCCTCCATTTATGTTATATTGATATGTACGTGCGGGTAAGGCACACACAAACACAGAAAAAAATAATTTTTTATTTTTTTTGGAGTGCATTTTGGGGGTTACACCACCCTTTAACAGACGAGCCAGCCAGCCCTTTACTTATGAGACAGGCGCACGTTTGGCGCTGCTCCTTTGTTGATGTACGTGCGGCTGCTGCGCATACATTTTGCACACAGAGAAAAAGAAGAATTGGTTTTTTTTTGTGGAGAGCTCTATGGGGGTTACACCACCCTTTAACAGACTTATGACCCAGGTGCACGCTTGACGCTGCTCCTTTGTTGATGGATGTGCGGCTACAGCGCACACAATTCACAACACAGAAAAGAATCATTTTTTTTTTTTTTTAATTGCACTTTGGGGGTTACACCACCCTTTAACAGAAGAGCCAGCCGGCCCTTTACTTATGACACAGGCGCACGCTTGGCGCTGCTCCTTTGTTGATGGATGTGCGGCTACAGCGCACACAATTCACAACACAGAAAATAATAATTTTTTTATTTTTTTTAAGTGCACTTTGGGGGTTACACCACCCTTTAACAGACTTATGACAAAGGCGCACGCATGGCGCTGCTCCTTTGTTGATGTACGTGCAGCTTCTGCGCATACATTTCGCACACAAACACAGAAAAAGAGAAGAATTTTTTATTTTTTGTGGAGCGCACTTTGGGGGTTACACCACCCTTTAAAAGACTTATGACACAGGCGCACGTTTCGCGTTGCTCCTTTGTTGATGGACGTGTGGCTACAATGCACACAATTCACAAACACAGAAAAAATAATTTTTTTATTTTGTTTGGAGTGCACTTTGGGGGTTACACCACCCTTTAGCAGATGAGCCAGATGGCCCTTTACTTATGACATAGGCGCACACTTGGCGCTACAGTACTTTGTTGATGCACGTGCAGCTACTGCGCAAACAATTCACAATACAGGAAAAAAAATTTTTTTTTGGAGTGCACTTTGGGGGAGCACCCCTGATGGTCAGATCACCCCCTGGACAACACTACAGCACCCCTTTAGGACTACAGCCTTTATGGGACACTGCACAACACAGTCCAGCCAGCCCCTATAGACTTTGGGGTGGACACAGGGCCTGATTCAGACCCGGTCGCAAGCGCTGAGCACTCGCAACTGGGTCGATGGTGGCCCAGAGCGCATGCGCATGACGGAGCCGGCTCCGTCGTGCGCATGCGTGAGACCCGGATAGCGACAGGCAATCCGTTGCTCCGGACCTCGTACCAAAGGGGGCGTGCAGTCAATGTTGAGTGACAGCACACCCCCTTTGGTGGGCGGGCCAGGGGAGTGGCTGGCCAAACGGAGGCATTCCCATGTGAACGCCTCCGTTTGGGGGCGGCCCCACTGACATCACGAGTGATATCGGTGGGAGAGATTTCGGCTCTGTTAGAGCCGAAATCTCTCTGGGGCTTGCGGCAACGAGACCCTACCACAAGGGTCTCATCGCAAGTCCGATGGTCACGGTGGTCTTGAGCATCGCGACCATCTTCCTGGCCGCTCGCTATAGCTGTGGGTGGTCACCCACAGCTATGCGAGCGGCCAGGAGGCCGTTCTAAAAAAAAATAGCCCGGCCCTGATTCAGAGCGAGCGCTCTGTCAGAGCAACCAGCTCTGAATCAGGGCCACAGCCCCAATGGACAACTGACTGCACAACACAGCCCAGCCAGCCCCTATGACAGCAGCACAACACAGCCCAGCCAGCCCCTACGGACAACAGCAGCACAACACAGCCCAGTCAGCCCCTATGG
This sequence comes from Taudactylus pleione, assembly GCA_031769625.1. Lineage (NCBI taxonomy): Eukaryota > Metazoa > Chordata > Amphibia > Anura > Myobatrachidae > Taudactylus > Taudactylus pleione. The sequence goes on from JAUIMM010001601.1 coordinate 1,755,866, forward strand.
ACTGAGTGGACACAGCCCCTATGGACAACAGCAGCACAACACAACCCAGCCAGCCCTAGCTCCCACCCTCCCTTTTCACTGACCACAGCAAGAGTGAAAAATGGCGTTGACACGGGGACCTTTTAAAAAATTCAAAACCCGCGAGACCCGGAAGGCGGGATGATGACATTTTGACTCGATTTAAGTTCCGAGTCAGGCGGGAAAACCCGTGGCCGGACTCGGATCAGGGGGGCTCGGGGGGGTTCTGATTTCAGAAATCCGAACCCGCTCATCCCTAATTTGACGTAACGCTGTTGCATGGGCGTGCATAAATCATCCACTGCAATGCAGTATGCAGCTTGTGTACTCACTGCGTGAAACGAGGTTAGCAATTTCTGAGTAAAGTCAGACTTTGTGCAAGTGTGCACAAGGCTGCGATGGTACTCGATGGTACCGATGGTTTCTCAGTCTTGTTAAACATTACGGATGTGTGTACGGTAAAGTGAGCATCCTTATGTAGTGCTGCGATGACATAGTGATCGCAGTGGATTAGTGTACTATGGAAGTGAGACTGTGTGCGTAATTGCTATTGCAATCGCATTTGCGATCCATAATGGATCAGGCCTTGAGTCAATGCACCAGCTTTTATCAGTGACTCATCTATCCGCTGCACATGTTTCTTTGTGTAACATTTGCATTTTTCAGTTTACATTCAGCTGCTTTGTGTCCAATCTTATGACATACATAACACGTGTATTTGAATTTTCTGGGCTTCTTGCTTGTAGTGTGTAATGCACTATTCTCAGCATTTGATTCAACTGACACATGTTCTTGGATCTGTAGCAGTTTTGTCCTGACAATTATTTGTAGTTAGCTTAGCTGTGTTAGTTTCTATTTTTACTACCAGGAATCAAATTCAGGTAATAAGTTCTGTAGCATTGCCACTTGAAGTCCTACAGATGATGACTACTGGGATATGGACATAATTTTGTCAATGTAGTTACTCATACGTGTACATTCACTCAACTTGGTATTATATAATACACATCTCAGACCAATTCTTCTCATCAGACTCCCATCCTCATATGCTGTCTGTATGGCCATCCACATGTCTTAGCTGACATTTTCCCATGTATAGTAGAATAGACGTGCTATTCAATAATTAAACCTTATGTTCCCATGGGTCTTTATATATCCTCTGGGCTTGGATTGTCACCTTTCTCGCTTCGGCTGCATTTCCATTGCAAATTTCCATGTGGTGTAATTTTCTGAATCTTTTAGTTTAATGAACCCCATGATAGATATAGCACCCATGTACATGCTGTGTACTGAATATAGGCCCTGACTCAGAGCCGGACGCTCTGACCAGAGCGCTCGCTCTGAATCAGGCCCCACCTCCATTAAAATGGAGCGTCCTCCTGGACGCTCGTATAGCTGTGGGTCACCACCCACAGCATATATGAGCGTCCAACAAGATGGTCGCGATGGTCTTGACCATCATGACCATCGGACTTGCGAGTGAAACCCTGTGGTCGGGTTTCTCAACCGCAAGGCCAGGAGTGATTTTGGCTCTATCAGAGCCAAAATCACTCCCACTGACATCACTAGTGATGTCAGTGGGGCCGGCTTCAGACGGTAGGCGTTCCCATAGGAACACCTCCGTCTGGCAGGCACGCCCCCGGCACGCCCACCAAAGGGGGCGTGCTGTCAATCAACATCGACAGCACGCCCCCTTTGATACGAGACTCTGAGCGAAGGAAAGTCCTTCGCTCGCCGGGTCTCGCGCATGCGCACGACGGAGCTCCCTCCGTCGTGCGCATGCGCAGTGGGGAACATCGACCCACTTGCGAGCATACTGCCGCTCGCGAGTGGGTCTGAATGACCCCCATAGTTATGCAGTCTCACTGATTTGCTTTAAGCAATACTCTGTGCTGACACTCTGTGTTGCACATCTTTTGGTGTTTATGGGCATTTTGTTTGTGTGCCTGGGCCCATAACCTGTTGATATGTGTGTGCTATATGGTGGTGGTATGCAGAGTTAATAGCAACAGAAGCAGAATTGCCGATATACCAAACAGTGCAGATACTTAACCCGGTGTCAAGTTTATTTTCAGTGTAGTAGTAGTTACTGGTACAGCCGTACTCACAGTTACACACTTGTTGATCTAGATGGAGCAGAGCTTGAGCAGGACATACAAAGCATCAGCTGGTGATGTATGGAGATAGCGGAGCAAGTGTAGGCAGAATGCACTGTACTTACAGGCCCATGTGTAGGATATTCTGGAAGGGTCCCTGGAGCTAAGTGGAAAACATCCATGACCAATTGTGGTGCTCATACACAATGACAAGATGGTGCCACGCATGCACAGAAGCCTAAATGGCGGCCATCTTGGTAAAGGAGAATGCTTCACCTAAGGAGCATTCATGGAGACAGCACAGTATCGCACTCCATATTTCAACAAGTTAAATATGACACTGTTCATCTGACAAATCCAGGTGTGCAGATATTATAATGATAACAGTACATTAAATACTGCACAATAACATGGCACAGAACATAAATAAAACCCTGTCTAGATGAGGTTACAATCTTAGAAGTTTGGGGAACATAAGATACATAAGGAATCAGAAAATCTATTGTAGCTTATATCAGCCACTAGTTATAAAGCAGTATGTAGTGGATGCCTTTTTTTGTAGCTACCAGTGGGTGCATCGTGGAAGAGATAAGGAAACACAGTAGAAGGTAGAGACACTAGACAACCAGTCACTGTAGAAAACATAGAATAGTCAGCTGCTATTAAAAATAGCTGTCCATAATATATACAATAAATAAACCTACTTCCTCCTCTGTTTGTGGAACTGCCAAATTAAAGTAGCTGTGAGGATCCTGGTGACTCTCTTTAGTATCATGCTCCCTATTGGACACAGCACTAATAGATATGTAACAGGGTGGCAGTACACCCTGTGCTGGCCCCGTCACCTGAATGCATGATGTTATGGCATCGTGCCGAGGGGACGCGGCTGTACAGGCTGCAGGGTGCATGCCTGGAGCATCCATATGATGCTATTGGAGGCACTGCAGCAGTGATACTGGCTGCAAGATGCCACTCCAAGCACCCTGCTAGACAGATGAAGGGGCCATGGAGCCCTGCGCTCTGTGAGACGACACCACTCACACACCCCTAGTTACGGCTATGGATATGTATCCTAAGTAACTGTCATCAAGGAGGAAATTAAGATAACCAAATGAGGAACAGAGATGGTGATAGCAATTACAGTTGAACTCACTGGGCGCAGAATTCAGATGATGTTCAGTAGATTTTCTAAACAAACCAGTCATTAATGTAATGTACCATTGTGTCATTTCCCACAGACTTCACAAACTTTAACTGGTTTATATTTGTGAGAAGATGAAAATGCAGGAGCTACAGTATAGCACTGAGCCATTTATGGACCTGATTCAGCGGTGGACGCAATGCCCGACGCTACTGCTATCCTATACTCAGCAGTTATGTGAAAATATGCAAATGTTGCAAGCACCAGGATTTGTGTTGAGTGACATCTCAAGTCCTCTGCTTGCGTACAAAGAAGCACCATCAGATGCACATTGATCGCACCATCGGACTTCTGAGAAACCATAGAGTCAATCAGAATATCAGTTGCAACTAATATCTCTGATTTATATGACCATATTGTCTTCATATATTGTTGCAGGTACTAGTCAGTGTGCTGAGGAACAATAGGGGGTTAGTATGACCCCTCCCTTTCATGCACCTGATTAGTGCTGCTAGATTGATTGAGCAGCTGCCATTTTTTGTTTGTTTGGTATGAGTGGCATGAAGGAGCCAGCATTATTAGGGCATGCTGGTTCTAGTAGTGCTAGTTGGAATTCCCAGGGGTGACTCCCAGGTAAGCTGGCTCTCAATGTGGATGCATTTATGTATGTGCCTTTATCAGGAGGCCTTACATTTGACAAAATTTATATGTGCCTTTATCATGAGGCCTTATAATTGGTATATTTTACATTTGGGGTGAGCGTCCGGGCGTAAGACCCCCGGGGCTGGTCTGACTGGGCCCCCTCATGGCATCACCACTTAATACACATAGTTGCTTTTTACATCACATATTATGTTTGTATTTTTTTCATGTAATAATTCACATATATTTTAACCCCTTTTTCCAACACTCATTAATTAGTCTTACACACCTATACTTTATACTGCACTGTCACTCTTTTTCCATTTTTCGTGTGATGCCCTGGGGGGGTCCCTGGGCTGGACGTTTTTCGGGGTGCACTGCGCCCCAGATGTGAACCCCTTTGTGTTAGGGACTGCTAGAGACAGAGAAGCCGAGACGTGGCCTAGCAGCCTCCCATGTATTTGCAAATGCATGCAACTAATATCTCTGATTTCTATGACCATATAGTCTTCATATATTGTAGCAGGTACTATTCAGTGTGCTGAGGAACAATAGGGGGTTAAAACCCCCTCCTTTTTCTACAGAATATCAGTTGCAAAAAGACGCCAGAGCCTTAACCAATACGTACGAATTTGCAGTCACTGGTTACGACACACCAGAAACAGTCGCGACACATCTGCATTTTAGTAGCCAGTCCCCATTACCTAACCCCAAACAGTCACTGCTTATCACCCACTCTACTCTACGTCCTAATACACACCATGAATGCCATCGCAAGACCATCACGGCACATGCGCAGTGCAACTAAAAATTTCTGCCACATGCGACTGAAATTGACATTGCATCCACCTCTGTATCAGGACCTATATCTGCCATCCACATGCCATGTATATACTGCCACTTATAGTTGTACAACTGCCAGTATACACAGGTATGGCTGCCAGATTTTACCAAGGAGTGCTCATATAAAAATCGTATTATTTTTACTAAAACCTTTTTTTCATCCCAACACAAACTGGCCAGAGGTGTCCTGAGGATCTCCAATGTTTTCAGCATTCATAGTTTTGTCCCAGGGAATCGTTTCTTGTGCTGTCCTGATTCCTTCCCACACCGTGGGTTTCTCTGCTAGTGGGAACCAGTACAGGTTATGAGTGCTGGTGTCTGGTTCTGTTTTGGGGTGGGGGAGGGTGCTTCTTTTTAATAGTGTTTTTTCTAATGCTGTAAAGATCTGTGTTGATGACCTTTGATCCAGGAGTTAAGCATCTACAACAGATGCAGCTCTTAAAAGACATATCTGCGGTTATAACCACCTCTAATTATATCGCAGTTACGCAAACATACACTTACTATAACGTACAACTACACTTGTCAGCACCTTTCCTCTGTAGTCCATGTGATGTGACCAGACCTACTGTACATACACAAGTATGGGAACACATCTATGGTACAGAAAAGTGTATTTTATACAGGTTGAGTCTCCCATATCCAAATATTCCGAAATACGGAATATTCCAAAATACAGAATAATTTTGGAATGACTGAGATAATGATACCTTTGATTTTTGATGGCTCAAAGTACACAAACTTTGTCTAAGGCATAAATTATTACAAATATTGTATAAAATTACCTGCAGGCTGTGTGTATAAGTTGTATATAACACATAAATGCATTCTGTGTGTATATCATGGTCCCATTCCCAAGATATTTCATTATGCTATGCAAATATTCCAAAATACGGAATATTCCATTATCCAAAATACCCCTGGTCCCAAGCATTTTGGATATGGGAGACTCAACCTGTACTATAAAATAGACACACATATAACTGCATAAAGTTGAAAATAGACATAAGTCCTCCAAGTTCAACCTTTCATAAAATCTAGATATACGATTCTAGAGGAAGAAAATTGACAAGGCTTTGTGGGACATACTTATTAGGAAAGTTGATGCTATTGCTTTTGGGTCATGTCATCAATATTTGCTGTAAGCTGCTTGGCATTGTGACTACAGCCTACTTTTAGGCCCCAGAATAGACATCAATATCTGCCATACACAACACAGAGAGGTGATTTAGTTTTGTCTTCTGTTTTATATGTTGGCTATTACTGCTGCCTAGTGTGATCTGTGATATACGCACAAGATGATTTCCCTTGTACCTACTCACTCACAGAAGTGGATTCCTGTCACAGATTTATATACACTACTTTAATTCACTAAGGTCATCCTTGTTATGGAAGCAAAACATCACTCTGGGGCTGGCTTCTTTTATGATACAGAGCATCAAAGACATGATGGTCACACGGGGTCACAGGCAACTCTGTGAGAAAGAAGTCTAATGTCACCTCATCTTCCGCTATTAAGTATCTAACCAGAAATGAAAGAAAATGTTCTTCACCATGTCTGGTATAGGGCAAATGCATGAGGCTGCATACATAATGGCCTAAGGTGTGTCCATGTGTAGTGGATTAGAGGTAAGGACATGACTTTTTATTGTATAGTGGAGATGGAGCTACATTGCATGGTGGACATCAAGCTGCATTATATAGTGGTCCTGGGGCTGGAATATTGTTTCTCATCTGATCCCCGGGGACATGTAACAGTACAAGTTTTCCAGGTATTCTCACAGAATCACAAGTCTTACATCATTTTGAATAATTTGGCCACTAATTACAACACCTGTGCCCCAGTATTGGGTTTCGAGGACCAAGATTGGGAAGAAATGGGTCATGGGACTATATATTTTGAACATGAATTATATAATGGATATGATATTCTTTTCAGCACTTAATATTTGGCTTTATTGTAATTGACTGTATTCTATACTGATTATATGCAAGGTATAATACGTAAATCATCTACTGGTTTTGATTTGTTGGTCATACAGTATATTGGGCATTTTATATTGCAGCACATATTGGTAGGTAAATTATGCTATATATTTGCTAGGCAAGATATACTGACATGAAATTTTCAGGGCCAGCTCTAGGGGTGTTCGACCAGTGCTGTCCCGCTGTTCCACCCATGGGCCGAAGTGGCCCGCGAGTGGTCAAATCGGGAGGTTGGGGACCCCCACCGCCGCAGCTGTGCGGCGGTGCCGGACCCCCGGAGTGTGAATGGATGCAATGCACGCAGCATCCATTCACTGATGGGAGAGGACTGGGGGAAGCCCATCCAGTAACAGAGGGCTGGGCTTTACCCCCAGCCTGACGTTATTTGGAGGCGTGTCATGAGGGCACACCCTCCTAATAATGTCACTTAGGGGTGTGGCCTATGGTAATGAGGCCACGCCCCCAATTTTGGTCGCAGGTGCACCATAACGGGCCGTCACAGGGTGCTCAGACACCTGGAGCCGGCCCTGGATATTTTGTAATGGCTACATCTGAGATTGTTTTTTATAATTTGCTGGTCATTGCTATATAAAATATACTGTGCACCCTTTTGTGTGCAATAAACATGGTGGACATTAAAATATTGTCAGGCCTCAAAATATGTGGTTGTGCAATATATTTTTATTATGCAAATTTGAACCTAATAAATAGTACACAACCATTCCAGATTTTGGCATATCCCTGTAAATATGCTCTGTGTGACCTCTTGCTGGACCACATGTACTGTAAGTGAAAATAGCAGAAAGAGTAAAATGTTAACCTGCTATCACAACCAGAGCCGTAACTAGACTTTTTGATGCCCTGAACCAGCAAGTGGATTTACCCCCCCTCCCCCTAAATTTCCAAATAGGGACATAAGAAGCGTGCAGCAGGATTTGTCCATACAAAAGTCTGGAGCTGGCAGTGTAAATCATCGACTGAAGGTCTAGAAAGAGCACAACTTGTATTGTATATGCAGCAAACATCAGCGGCGGGGAGGTCAGTGTACTGTTACAGCCCTGATCACAACCCCCTTCATTAAACGCATATTTTTTTTTAAAATGTATTTCGTTTACATATTAATTATATGAGTGAAGCGACAGTCTGAGTTCTATGCATCACTATTAGATGTTTCAATGTTTTCATCACCATGATTAAAAGGTGCCTAGAAACGACATAACCATATAGAGTGTGTCAGACAGATGCAAAATATGTCCCATTGTCATAGTTACCTACTTTTCTATCTATGCTGAGGGAGTTCCGGGGAGGACTAGGTGGGAATAGAGGGAAGTGGTGTCACGAATGGTAGTCCTATCCCCTGTGATGTATTCCACAATGCGCTGTATTACTTTGCGGATGCATGGCCATAATTGCACAATTCAGTGAATGAGGCTATCACAGCCAACACCTACCCACTTCAGAAAACAAGTACAATGGATGTGGGAGGGCTATCTACCCCAAATATGGCAGCCTCCAGGAAACTTTGGAAGAGTAGGCAAGTTTGCCCATTGTAAGAATAAGCCACCTTGTTTTTCATCACCTCCAAGAAAATATAAAAAAACTGTTGTCACACAAAACAAAACCATGCAGCTAGCCTGCACTCAGAAAGGAACACTCTGATCCACCAAGCTCCTCCCATGAGAAGATGTAAGTTACTGGCTCCGCCATCTTGGTCTTGTAATGCATGGTCTGCACCTAAAAATTGTGTATTCAATTTCTCACAAAATGGAATTTGTGCTACGAATCCATAGTGTATTGTGGTCCCCATTTTATTTGTGTAATTCTACCATGTCTATTTTATCTCCCCTATGCTTAAATGTGATTGTACACAATGCTGGAATGTAGAATATGATGTGTATATTTATTTACACAAAGATTTTACGCTCTTCTGAAGACTATACAGCAAATTACTGCCATTTTCTTTTATTTGGTGCTCTACTATAAAACCAACCATATTTCAGGTCATTATCCAGGAATGCCACCAATTTTGAAAATAGACCATCTTTTGTACTGTTGGTGCTCTGTTTGTAGCATTGGTGCCAAGTCCCATTCGTATTGGCTACCCTAATTTAGCTAATCCTCTTATACCATTTCTGATAGAGCCTCTCAGTGTATCCTCTTTATTTATCTCTTCCATCACTTTTTCCCATTTTCTTTACAGTTCTAATCCACCCTGCTCTTCGTATACAACTTTATAACACTGAAGAATAACTGTTTTCACAACCCCAGGTACAACCGTGATGGGAAAGCCATCAGACTCATAATACACAATTAATAAGGCATTAAAAAACAAAGTTTCAAGCATAAAACCTATAGTCCTTACCATCTCTTACACACGCGCTGCAAGACATCTGAGGACGAGTCACATCTGTTGTTTTCATATGCAAGAGAAAGAGTGTAATTTTACAGATTACTATCCAAGTAACCAATGATGTGATGAATGCTGTCATGCATGATGTATGTTTTAATATTTTATCTCTACAAAAGTATAAGTGCTTTCTTTTAAATAAAATATAAAACAACCAAAGTAAAAAATAAAGATAACTATAGGAAAGGTGGGATTTAGTTGAGTAACGAGAAAAGATAGGGAGCACTGGACAAAAAGGAGAAAGATAGGGAGAAAAATCTCTCTCTCTCTTTCTCTATCTCTATCTCTCTCTCACTCTTTCACCCTTTCTCTCTCTTTACAATAGGATCATTACACTCAGCATCTTTAGGGAACACTTTTGCATTTAATTACACCCCGTCCATCTCCGTCACTCCCCCTCACATCTCCCCCCAGTTTCTGTGACTGTGTTTCCATGGAAACAATATGCAGCTGCAGAAATCCTAAACCAGATGTTGTACCCACCGCAGGTAAAATGCTCTGCAGAACTACCGATCAGCAGGGAATAATGATCTGACATATGCATGGTGATCGTCTGCAGAGATCTGTTTGAATCTAGAGTAGTGTATTTTGTCAGTAAAGGGAATTACGTCCTTTGGAGTAAACGACGTATGTTTGATTCTATATGAAAGCAATGCTACTGCTCTGAGTGATGTTCTGCAGGTGACATCAAAAAGACTGATGTCATACAGGAGCCTTGTAAATATTGATGCTCTGCAGTATTCTATAAGTCAGTGAAGGTCTACAAAATGTCATTAAATAAACATTCTGCAGTTATTCCTAAGAGAGAATAGTTCTGCAGGATTATCTATGAAGCAGGAATGATAAGCAAAGATAACAAATGGATCAGTAGGGAAATCTGATGATTGAGCTGCACAGAACGATGCTCTTCAGGTTTTAGTAAGACAAAAAGGAGCAGTGGTCTTCAGGTCCCTAGGACAGAATCAGGACATGTGAGTGCAAAGATAATAAAGTATCACCCTGTTTCTCTTTTACTTTCAAACCTGGTAGAGAAAGGGTTACATTGCAGCTTACAGTCTGTGGTCTGGGATAATGAGTAGGATTTTAATTATGTATAATTATCATGAGTGGGATTTGGGGAGGTGATTCCTGCCAGAGACTAAAACCACAGGAGATTTCAAAGGGTTAATTTATCAGTGAGTGGCACAAGCATAGAACCATAATGAAGACATGAAGATGGAGAGACGCAGCAGGGAAAGAAAGAGGAAAGAGGAAAATAAAGAGAGGAAAGTAAAGACAGGATATAGAGAGAACAAAACTAGTAAAAGATGACAGGAGGGCAATATATTTATGACAAAAGGTATTGATAGACAATAACAAAGAATAGAATAAGGAATGAGCTTAAAAAATGTGAAAAAAGGATAAAGAGAGTGACAGGGGGAGGTGTGTGTGGGTGAAGGGGTGTAACCTTGTGAGTACTGAACAAGTGTTTCATTAATCACCCTGGTGACATTTCTGACTTAACGAAGCACTGTAATTATCTTCATTAGTGATCAGTGTACTAAAGTAATGTAGTGTATACAATGCAGTACACAAGTAGTTAGGTAGACAACTAAAGAGAGTGAATAAAAAATATGTTTTATCATTTCAATCATGCACAATCCTCTAGAAGAGCGGCAGATTGAACTCTCACAAAATCTTCAAATGAAGAAAGTAAAATATTCTGTTTATTGTACACATTTTTGTTGTTGACAATACATTGTATAAATAATACTAACAAGTAGTGACCGGAATGCTACTAATGTGCCAGGACATGAGGGGGCCCAGCACCGCCGGTTCGCCCCTCCTGTCTGAGTCCCCACCTCTGCTCCAGTCCCTTGCTCTAACACAAAAAAGTAAAATCAGAGCAGTCTCATCCAATTCCTGCTTAGGTCTGGTGCATGCTCTGTGAGGAGCAGGAGACTGGGAGGCAAGTCCACTGTTCCACCCCTGCTGACAGCATGACCAATGTTCTTGCTACATTTTACATGATACCCAGGAAATGGTAACCAACACAATAACCAACAGAGCCATTATGATTGTAGCCAACAAGCCATGCCTTTTAAAGCTTAGACATATAGCTATCTCAGCTGCTTCTAAATAATGTATGAAGAGAACACTGCCCATTGCCAGTCATATTAACAGCAATATAATGCACAGAGACACTACCTATTTACAACCAATGAAGATCAGGGGCAATGCAAGATTTCTAGAGGGCAGTTTCCATACCACTCAATAAGATAACAGTGGCCATGACTCTCATGGATTTTAGCTTACCAGCACATTCTTATCCACTTCAAACACATTGGCAATGCTGTCTGCACTACTATTAGGTGCAAACAATTTTGTTGTTAAAAGTCCAAGAATAGAGCATGTAGTTCCTCCTGCAATGGGTCATGTTGGGAGGTATGCTTATAGTGCATGGAGACAACCCATTTCAGTTGTCAGTTATAAATTACATGCTCACCTATGGAGAATAAACTGGATCGTGCCATGCTAACCCTAAAAATTGACAGTTACACTATGGAAGTGCAGGACTGTTGCCAAGTGACAGTCACTGTAGGTTGCAGAAATACCCCTACTGGAACCATGAATTGCAGATATACCATCATTGGCAGCCATACATTACAGTCTCAGTAATCAAAATATATTATTATGCAATCTTGAATGTCAATATTTGTATAGTTCCATACCATGACATACTGACATACTGTATGGCATTCTTTCATGTTCAAATGGCTGATTGTTAAATCCGGTCTGAGATCCTGTCCAATGGGAATCTCCTCTACAGTGTGGTCTTATGCATGGAAGCTGGTAGGTTTCTTCATGCAAACACCTCACTGTCCAACACACAGAGCTATTTTTCAGCAGAAACAAGCAGGAACTCAGTTCCTCTCATTAACTATGATGTAATGTCCTGAGCCAACATGTATTTTCCATAAGATAAGTTTTATTTTAAAGTCTCTTTTGAGTGCCATCTTTTCAAAATATTATATATATATATATATATATATGTATATATAATATACACAGATGTATATATAATATATATACAGTATTGTAACAGGGGGTATTGAAATGAGGAAGCCAGAAAGATGGGTACTCTTGGTAAAGCAGTGGCTTTTTAATAGCAGCAAATGCTGCACCTTAGCACAGTGGTTCCCAAACTGTGCACCACGGCACCCTGGGGTGCCTCGGGACACTTGGAGGAGTGCCTCAGGTTGGTGGTCTAGCACCAAATCAAATTCTTTATGGTCAATGTAATGTAAATATGTGCACAAAAAGAAGCACAAACCTGTCCACCACTATATAACCAAAACTAAGGATGACAGGTAAGCACAATTTACTTCACTGTACTATTATCCTACATTTTTTTTCTGAATTTCTCAATAACATACATTGTGAAAACAATTCTGAAGCACTAGGGTGCCGTGATTCAAAAAAGTTTGGGAACCACTGCTTTAGCATATGTGAATATAGGCCTACACACATACAGGAACATAACATAAAATAAACAAACATAAAAGTCCTCCTTGTGCTAATCAAGTCATCAGTGGCTTGCAGCCACAATTTGGGCATGCTCTCCCAGCATGGCCCTTGGACCCTCCAGGTCCTGGCACCCTAATGCTTACCACCACACCCAGCCTATTGCCTGGCCAGTTTGTCCAGCATCAGGAGCCATGAGCAACAGGTGTGTGAGAGTTTTAAACCCTTCCTGTGCTGCCAACTTCCTACTGGCTCTACTTGGAAAACCCGGATTTCTTTATTTCCAGTTTGAGCTGTGCAGCCCAGAAAACCGGGAATACCAAACTTCTATTGTAGATGCAGAATGTGCCAATCTTGTTTTCCTCTCTCTTGGAGGGAGCTGATCCCACCAGAATGTGGGCAATTCCTCTAATCACAATATATAATTGTTTTGCTATAGCTCCACCCCCAGTAGCTCCAACCCCAGCTCCTGAAACTATTTTTCCAGAAAAATAGCCCTGCTCACATATGAGTTGAAGTGTAGGCTGCAGCCCGATGTGTCACTGCGGGTTGCAAGGTGTGGCCATCACCTAGATAGTGACTGTTGCTTTGATGCAATTAAAGTTTTTAGCTTTTGTTTTGTAATCCTTTAATGCATTGCTTGGCTCTTAGATGACTTCTTCAGGGATGGCTTTGCTGTGTACAATTGGTTCCTTTTATCTTCTAATTACCGTAACTGATTGACTGAAGTGGAATTAAAGTTCAGGAGTCACAGGTCATAGTTTGCTGTATTCCCAATAATCTATTTAGATTCTATTTTTAATACTTTTGTGGCGCTCTTTTATAATAACCCTGTGTATGAATGTCCTCTGTTGCTCTCTGTGGTTTGGTTTGTTAATATCTGTGTCTTATTCTTACCGGCACATAAATGACTTATTGTACATGTTTTACATTCATGTTAATAGTTGTATTACTGCTGGGTATGCAATAATGGGTTTAAAGTGAATTTTCTAGATTGGTATAAATATTTGTCGCAGTATCATGTCCTCCGATGCCCCTGAGGAAAATCTACATGAATGAAACAGTCATTGGGCTTGCTGTACTGTATGTTTGCACATTTTCTAATAAATGTGATTTTTCACTTTGAAACTACAAAATGCGTGTTGATCCATCTTTCCTGCTTTATGGGACAGGTAAAGACTATTATTTATTTATGGATTTTGCACCATACATCAAGTTTTCATTCATTGCAAAATAAATAAGCAGACAGCAAGGTGGTATCACCAATGTTTTAATGTTATTTAGGTAACATTTTTGTCAGGGTGCAGCCTGACAGCAGGGAGCATGTGTTCCTAACTTCCTAGCAGGCCAGCACCCCCTGCTGGCTGGCGCTCTATGTGCCAGTGAAGTCAGAGTAAAGGGCCGGTCAGCCCTGACCGCAATACATATGGCTTGCCCTATGTACTAAGGCTCCGCAATATCCATTTATGATCTCCAGCACAGCAGTCCCCAAGAACGTTATGGGTCTACGAAGTGCTGGTATGCTACAATCTCTGGAAAGCAAAACTTTTCAGGCCCTCTGCACGATAGGCATGCCATCTATAGATGGCGTTGTCTATAGAAGCCTATGGGCTACTTCACACAGAATTCCCTGGATCCTGCGAATTAGTACCTAAAAAATTATACACCTAAAAAAATTGATACTTTGAAAATTGATTCATTCTGCCCATGGTGTGGTATGGAACTGCACAAATATTGACATCTAAGGTTGCATAATAACATAATTTCATTACTGAGACTAATCTCATTTGCACTCGGCTGTTACCAAGTGTCAAGCACAAGGAAGGACATTTGAAAATCAAGGTGCTGATAACAAACCTCAGGTTGAATGAATAACAGCACTACACTATCTTAGTGTAGCACTGGACATAAGACTTTTAGCAATTTTGAACCAGTATGATTCCAATAACTCTGGAATAACAAAAAAAAAAAGTTCAATATTTCATATTATTGATCGATTAGTCATAATATTCAGTTCTCACCTAAACCATACATACAGTACTCATCTGCATCACTCCACCACTGTGATGAGCAATAGGTACCCGATTTGAGTAACTTGATACTATCTTGAGCATTGTAAATTGTCTTATGGGACCCATACATCAGCAATTAATTGGGGCAATACTGCGTTTTGCAGATGATTGTGTAAAGAAAAAAATTACTGTTGGGATTTATCCTTAGACAATTCCAACCAAAAAGTGATTGGAATCAGTAAATTAGGTTGCCCAACATGTTAGATTTCACTTAGGTGCTAATTGCACAGTTTTAGAGGTTCCTCCATCTATAATCCCCACCCTACGGACCTCCTGATAATAATTAACAAAATCTTATAGGATTATGAGAAAGATTGAATCAACAGAGTAAAACAAACCTAAACATTAGACACAACCAGCAGAATATAAAGTGCAAAAAAAGAGAGAATGCAGTGTTCCCAAAATGTATCAGAGAACTGGCTTTAACGTAAGTGTGAAAATCTTATTTTCTCATCATCCAGTTTAGGGGACACTGCTAACAAGGGGATATTCCAAAGCAGCCTCTATCGTGGCTCTTAACAAAACTTCCCATCCAAAGTTAAGTATCTTTGCCATTAAAAAAGATTAAAAAAAAATCTTGTGAAAGTATGAACTGATGCCCAGGTGGCTATCTGACAAAGCTGCTCAACTGAAGCCCCATGCCATGCCACTCACCAATAGAGTTCTGATATTCTCAGGAACTGGCTTGTTGGATTTGTCACTGGCCATTCTCTCTTCTGTACTTTGTAGGACAGGATATATATTTTATGCAATGATGAGGTTCTATCCAGATAGATCTTTAAAGTTCTGACTACATCTCACAAATGAAGAAACTGGTCACTATTGGAAGATTAATTTTATAGAAAAGAATAGAAAACCAATGTCCAGATTCAAGTGAATCCTAAACACTACCTTGTGCTGGAACTATGGCCTGGCACATGGAAAACCTGAAAAGGTTACCTGCAAGACAGAGAAAACTATTCAGAAACTCTACTCGCCGAAGAGATAGCTAGTAGGAAAACAGTTTTCCGCAATAGCAAATTAAGCTTGAAAGACTCTAATGGTTCAACCAGAGGAATTTGCAATACAGTGAGCACCAATTTTAAGTCCAATGGACTTATCAAATGGATGCAAGGAGGTTGAACAAGAAGTACTTCCTGTAAGAACTGATTACTAAACATCTGATAAAGATTGTTAGATCAGAGATAGAGATCTCAAACTACTATCAAAACCATCTTGTAAAAAGGATAGAAGATGCACCAAATGAAAGGAATTAGTATGAAAGGCCTTCTCAATAAAAGTATTTTCACTAAAGAAATATTATGGTCTCAACCACTATGACATTAAAGACAGAGAAGGTTGTAGAGCAAAAGAACCTTGCATTAAAACAAATTTCCTCAGATGTAGTCTCCATGGTGGTTGTGTCACCATTTTTATAGTGTCATTTTGATTAATCTTGAGCTACTAGTATTATTGAATATCCTTCTCTTTGGCCTTTTTTTTAGTGCCTGGAGTAACTTGGCTATCAGCAGGAGCAAATATATCAAATGATAATTACAGGGTGCCAGCAGGGTGTCCTCAAGGAATGTTTTCAGTTATCTGGTTCTTGAACAAAATAAAGTCACTTTGTGGTTTAGTCATATCCTGGATTTAAAGTAGAGCTTTTTGACAGAGATTTTATCCCTCCCAGATCAGAACCTGTAGTTATGGAACTTTTATGTCCATGACAGCTAAAAATTAGTTCTGCTCCATGCCGCATATGACCGACCTTAAAGAGTCTTGTAACTTTCTACCCAAAACTGATTCTTTAGGGTTTTGTGGTTCAAGAGTCATCAATAGATCATATCTAGCTTTTAAACCAGATTGGAATAAAACAATGGAATACAAACCTAAGGCCTTTTGCCTTTCCATAACTGGGATGATAACTCTTCATAAAAGTAGGGACTGAATGGCTGCATAAGAGCCAATTTCTTTATGTCTTCCCTTGGGAGACCTGTAGAAAAAACATTTAGGTGGAAGCCCTGGAAGCTACATCAGATTCTCTGGATCTTAGCCAAATAGTTTTTCTTGCAGCAATCTGTAAAGATGAGATTCTAGAATCTAGAATGCTATGAAACCTAGAGCAGCCTTTCTCTGATGGGGATGGGTATTCCGACGCCAGCATTCCAACATGGTTAGAATACCGACACTTGTTGGTCAGTATTCTAACCCTCCCTCTCTCCCTACCCTAACACTAACCCTCCCTCCCCGGTGCCTGATCCTAACCTCCCTCCTAGTGCCTAAACCTAACCTCCCCTTCCCCACACTCTAAACCTAACCCTCCCCCTTAGTGCCTAACCCACCCCCTAGTGCCTAACCCTAACCCTCCCCCAAACCCCACTACTTACCTTCGGGATTCCGGCGGTGGGCATCCCGGCACTGGGATTCAGACAAGTGTCAGGATTCTGGCGCCGGAATTCTGAGCGCCGGAATCCCCGCTGTCGAGATATTGACTGCATCCCCTCTGATGTGTTCAATTAAAGATAGTAAAATTTAAGCCTTCTGCAATCTCTTCAGACCATTTTTTCAAGTACTGCATCTCTTGCTACATAGATGTACCTTACAGTTCCCTCACAATTTTGGCTTTCAAAGAAGTAGCATTGCATTTGGAATGGGAATTGTAATAGATTTAGCAAACCGTGCAATAGGTGGATCTACCTTAGATGGAAATTCTCACTCTCCTGTTTTCTCACTGGGATATGGATGATTTACTTGGAATCTATTGGAAACATGACCTTTTCATGGTAGTAACCAAGCTTCCCCCAAAAATGCTACCAGCTGGGGCAGGGGAGCAGCATGGTTTAAGAAGGGGAGCCAGAGCCACAATACATGAAAACTTGAGAGAGGGGAAGGAAGGTGGTCAGCACAGAGCTGGGAGTAGGGGGTCAGAGGAGGCATATGTGCAAACACCCCCACCCCCATATACTTGTGTAGGCAATGCAGTATACAGATGGGTGGCGGGTGGCATGCTTATAAATACCCCAAAAATCTCTCTATATCACTGGTATACTCATTTTAGTTTAATGAAATGTGTAAAATAACTGATTATTGCCACACTGCGTGCCTGGTCCTGCAATAGGTTTTCAGATGTTCTGCTAGTGATAAGCACTCTAATTACATGAATATTTCAAATGTCCTATTGGATTACTTCCTACCTGACTCTATAACTACTCACCTGTGGGTTGTTGGAGTATCAGGTCTCTTTCCTTGTCCTAGTCTGTTGGTTCGACTGACACTGGGGCCCTGATTCAGAGCTGGATGCTCTGAAAGAACGCTCGCTCTGAATCAGCCTCCGTTTGGCAAGCCACCCCCCTGCCCGCCTCCAAAACGGTGTGAGCTGTCGATCAAAATCGACAGCCGCCCCCTTTTGGTGCGAGGCCTAGAGTGACGGAGCGTCCGTCGCTAGCCGGGTCTCGTGCATGCGCACGTCGGAGCCGTCTCCGGTGTGCTCATGCGCAGTGGGCAAACATTGACCCGCTCACGAGCGCATAGCGCTTGTGAACGGGTCTGAATCAGGCCCTGGGCCTGATTTAGCAAGGATCGCAGTTGCTAATACGCATGCAATCGGCCAATTGTTCTGCGCATGGGTATGCATCGCAGTGCATGTGTGCAAACTAGTTATTGAGAACGAGACTGTGATCGCAGAGGCTATGCAGATCCCTAGCAGAGTGATTGACAGGAAGCACTGTTTGTTGGTGGTGATGTGGGGGTGGTCAGGGAAACGCAAGCTCGCCAGTGCGTTTGTACGCCGTTGCAGTGGTGTGCATAAATTAGCCGCTGCAATGCCATACGCAGTGTGAGGTCTCATACTGTGCGTGGTTGTTTCTGTGTAAGGTCAGGGCTTGTGCAAGAGTGTGAGGCTGCGATGGTACTTTATTGTACCGATGGTTCCATTACGGATGTGTGTAAAGGTAAAGTGGGCATTATGTTGTGCTGAATTTCCTTGCGATCGCAATGGATTAGCATGCTATCCAGTTGAACTGCGTGCATATGTAATATTGCGATCCATAGTGACACAACATTGCGATCTGTAGTGACACAATATTGCGATCCGTAGTGAATCAGGACCACTGTTCAGACTCCGTCTATGGTGATTTTCTGTGAATCTGGGTATGATCTCAGCTGCTTCTGACTCCATTCTGGTATTCAATCACTCTGATCCCATTATGTTTACTGATTCTGCCTCTGGTGATTGCCTGTAGCCTCAATCTCCCTTGTGCTAGTGTTTGCAGATGGCTGTGCACGTGTCTGCCTCTGCCAGCGTTCTAGTGGTATATTCTAGCACCTTCTCCAGTCTGTCATTTCACTTTGTCCTGCATATTTCTCTACCTGGAGTTTCTCTAGACTGCTGGACATTAAAACATTCCTGCGTGTACAGCTTGCCTGGGCTGCATTTCTCATTCCTTGTTTATATTGTGTTACTTCACTATTGCAGAAGCATCCTTTGATTTAGCACTTGTGATTATTGTTAGTGTTGTTTTGGTTATTCTCAGTTATTGCTCTATAGGTGTTGTGCATCTGCAGAGCCTCATACCTTGTTTGGGTACGGTCATTTGCTTAGCTCAGTTTAGTTTGGGAATATAAGTCTTAGATCAGTTTAGCTTTGGTTAAGCAATATAGATGAGGTAGATAAGGATGGATTAACACCCACAGCTCTAACGACCGCTCAGGTGATGGTCGCGATGGTCAGAGACCATCGTGACCATCGGGGCTTATGACGAGACCCTAGGGTAGGGTCTCACTTGTCGTAAGCCCCGGAGAGCTTCTGGCTCTGTCAGAGCCGGAAGCTCTCCACTGACATCACTAGTGATGTCAGTGGGGCCTCCCCCAAACGGCAGGCGTTCCCATGGGAACGCCTCCGTCTGAACTGCCACCCCCCTCGCCCCCTTTGGAAAGAGACCCGCTACGACCGGCGCTGTCGGTCGTAGCAGGTCTCACGTATGCGCACGAGGGAGCCGGCTCCCTCGTGCGCATCGAGGCAGCCGTGGGGTCGTAGACCGTACGGCCGCCTCTGAATAAGGTCCTAAGTGTGAGCGCTGGAATATATTTTTACTTTCAATCACACGATATTGCATGCAACCATGGGAGCGCGCAAATCGGACATACACACTGCACGATATGCCCGATTAGTCATTCCGATTTGGCCAAATCGAGACGATATCATGCAGGTGTGCAGCTGGCGTAAGTCTTGCTGTAGATTAGATGAGCTTTTGTTAGACAGTTTAGACAGGGTTTATTTTTTAGGTCCCTATTTACTATAACCTGCATTTCAAATGCGATTGTCGTGTTATATTTTCACCTAAATTCGCATTGTGAATTTAGGAACTATCACAGGGATGTAACAAAAATCATTTGCATGTACACAGCTTGCGATAAAGCTCTGTCCCTGCGAACCTGCTCAGCACACTTCTCACTGTATTTTTCGCAAAAGTGAGACGGTTTCTGGTGATGTGCCACCGACTCATCTGACCCACCCCCCACCAATTACCCTTTAATACATTTATATGATACTAAAATAATGTGAAAAGAGTGTGAAAACACCCCTTTTCACATTTTTTTTGTGAAAATAATATTTATAAATAGGGCAATGTGTGTGCACTGTGTGTACTTTTGAGTCTCATTTTTGCCATCTTGCACTTTGTCATTGTGTTACATTTAATATCTTGCATTGTCTATGTATGTTACTACTCGCCAATAACATATTACAATTTATAACATCAGGTGTTATCTAAAATCTATGTTCAGTTTTGTGATTATAAATAAAACAATTCAGTATATACTGTATATATTTATTTCTTTTTGACATAAGCGATGGAGGTTTTTAAATAGAAAACGTTATTTGTGACATTGGTAATTACCATTCATATCTTACAATAACATCTTTCTAAATATATTTTTATGTGGCATATTTTATTTCTATATGTTTTTGCATATTTATCAATTAACAGAATAATGACAAATGTCATAAATTTAATTATTGGTTGATGTTGGAGCTAATTAAAATTGGGGTTATGAAGATAATGAATGTAAAGGGGGTTAATTATATATAGTATGTTGGTCACTGTTACTCTGTATTATATGGTGGCTACTGATGCTATCTGCATTATACAGCAGTCACTGTAGCAGTCTGCATTATATAGCAGTTCTCTGCATTATAAGACAGTTCCTGCAGTGCTCTATGTATTGTATAGAGGTCAGTCTGATGTTACCTGTATTATATTGTGGTCACTAAGGCTTTCTGAATTATATAACAGTCACTGTGACGCTCCCTGTATTATATGGCAGTCACTGTGATACTCTTTAGTGTATGAGGTAGTGTAGTTCAGGCAGGGATTCTTACATTTGAGTCTTGAGACAGTGGAGCCTGATTGCTCAATTCAAATGAGAAGATACCCTAGAACCACAGAATAAATTCAGGCCCTGTCACCTTAATGTAACAGGACTAAGGGGTCTTTTTACTAAGCACTGGATGGAGATAAAGTGAACTGAGATAAGGTACCAGCCAATCTGCTCCTAACTGCCATGTCACAGGCTGTGTTTGAAAAATGACAGTTAGGAGCTGGTTGGCTAGTACCTTATCTCCATTCACTTTATCTCCATCCAAGGCTTAGTAAATAGACCCCTAAGAATGGGTTTTGCCCTTACCCTACAAACATTTCAGTCTGTAATCAAGCAGTCCAACAGTAACTACTATCTATGGGGAGTGCCAAGTTGAGTCTTTGCCCAGGGTGACAGAAAGCCTTTCTTCACCCCTGAGCTGGGACAAAGAAGTGAAAAAAAGTTTACATTTCCTCTTTCATGAGGAAATATCAGGAAATGCAGATTTATCAGGGACACCGCAATGACTGGGTCAACAAATCCCTGTCTTCTAATGGATTCTTCCTCAAATCCTGCAGATTTCTTTAAATCTGAAATTCTCCAGCCTGTCACCATCTTCCTAAAAAAAAATACCTCTAGTGTCACTTAACTGATGGAGGGAACCAAAGATTTTGCCTAGGCAGCCTCGACCAACTTGTTGTAATCATCCATACATATCTAGACATACACAGGCAATGGCTCTCCACCATGCCAGGTGCACATTGGACATCTGGTTTCTGTTATTAATTTGGCAGTTACGCCTGCTTGTAGAACAGGAAAAATACATGACTGATTTGCCCACTGTAGACTTTGTTTTGGAGCTGTTCCCTTTTTATGACATGACAGAAGGGAGACAAGGAAATAATACAGCTGTAGAGAACAGACTGATTTATAAGAAAGGTCTACTAAAGACAGTGACAGGATTTTTATGTAATGCGCTAATTAGAAGGAAAAAGTGTTAGAGACAGACAATCACTTTAAAATAAACTGTAGAGCGCAAATGACTTTGAGAGATTGTAACTACAGGATAATACACACACACTATATCAGAGGAAATTAGTGTAAATACTCAGCACACCAGTGTAATTAGAATTTCTGACAGGAAAATAAAGAATTCCTAATGAATTTCTCAAATAGGTACATAAGAGAGAAGAGCCTCTGTGTGATGTTATCTGACGCAATATATCTGTGTGATTTTAGGTGATCCCTCTCTAAGGCAAAGCCTGCCAAGGCAGAGGTGCCAGGAGATTGGGAAAAGCACCCCATTGGTCCAGTTTTAAGATGGCCACACTGTACAAGACAGCAGTATCGGACTCTGGCACCGAGGCCCCATAGGGGAATGCAATAGCAAGGGCTCACTTAAGGGGCGTGGCCACCCATTAGGTAGGTGTGGCCATCAAATGGAGGGGTGTGGTCATCTCACATTATTATTATTATTATTATTATTATTATTATTTAATTATATCAACAATTGGTGCTGCCTTTTTTTAAAATAGTAATAATATGAATAATTTTTATTAAAACAGTATTATTCTGGACGCCCTTTCATTAAAATATTAATTTGTTCCCTCTTTTATTAACATACAGTAATACAATAATGATAATCTGTGCAGTTTTTACATATAAAGGTCTTGATCCAATAAGGTGCGAGTTACAAACGCCCACGAGTAAGTGTGGCCATATGCAGCACTTATGGTGCCTCCGAACATTAGGGCTGCATACAAAAATTTGCAAGTCCAGGTGAGATCGGGCCATGAGGGGGGTGATTTTCCATGCCGATGTTTCTATGCCATTGCAATGGCAATTCGCTCCCTTCACACATAATTTGATCGAGCCCTTAGTGTGTTGCCAGAATAATAATAATAATAATAATAATACAAATAATACATGTAAGGTCTCCTTTAGTATATTTATCGATATAATCTTTGCTACCTTTATTTTATATTTTATTTGTCTATATTGCCACCTTTACTATAATAATTTTCCCCAATATCTTCTGTAACGTAATGATTTCCCCCTCCTGCCCGGACCCCTAGGGTACGTTACTTACCTTTCCAAAGTCCTGAGTCCGGCTTCTGCATGCTGTCGCTTGGTCCTGAGTCCTTTAGTCTGTCTTCAGTCATTACACTCTGCGTCCACATCTCCTACCAGGTTCCGGCAGACAGTGAGAACCACACATGTGTAGTACAGAAGTGCCATCATTTCAATCATTTTAGCGCAGCCATGGCACAAACTTCCAGGTGAAGTGGCTGATGCTGCACAGGGCAATCTGAGGAACCATTCTGCGGGCCTTGTCAATGACTAGACGGCCCCTCCTCCCCTGAAGTAGTGGGCCCCCTAGGGGATTCAACATACACCCCACCTGGCCATTCTGAACCTTGAGAATCTTTATGTTCTTATATCAAAATATGATACTTTAAAGTAAATAGAAAAAAAAGGAGCTTATTGTACTTAGCAGATGCAGAGGTACTGCTGCATGAACTGCAAGTTTCCTTCTTTCCAGGCACTGCTAAGCTCTACTGAGATCAGGTCCACATTGTCTGGTGGGGCAGAGCATATTGTCTGCATGACAGTCAGAGGGAAGGAAAGGAGCACTGCACAGAGGCTACTGCATGTACCCACCACCACCAGCAAAAGATATTATGGCACATACTGGGACTGTCATGTTCTGACAGTGGGCCGGTCAGAACATGAAGGTCACCCCCCCACACACACACCTCATTGTGGCCCATTAAGCTCCACCTCCACACAGAAAGGGGTGGGGCCTTGAGGCAGTGGGGCCCACCAGGGAATTAACCGACTCGCCAGCAGGCCAGTCCAACCCTGCAAGAGGGCAAATTACCCAAACCCACCTGTCCCTATTTGCGATTTGGCAGTTGCCACTTGACCTGCACCACCCACAAAAATATAGTAATAATTGTAAAGCAGAGCACTGGACTGCCGCTAAGTACCTCTGGAGCGCGGCAGCAGTTGTCTGATGGTACTTATAAGAGAAGCTCTGTTATTGCCTCTCATTGCAATGCAGCTTTTCCATTTCTCCAGGCCATTCCGGACACACATGGTGATGTGACGTACTGGCCACAGCTCCGACTCCTTCCCTGTCACTCAAAACAAGTTTTACAGAGGAGACCTTTGACAGTATAGCTGCAATGAAAGAAAACTACATAAATAAATTAAAGAAAGTATAAGTATCTGCCATAGACAGCCATTGCAGAATAACCCAACTCTTAGGGCAGTTAGTTTAAAGTGAAAGGGGGAGAAGTATCAAACCTTAGAGAGATGTGATTTGCAGTTGTTGCCCATAATAAGGAATCAACTTTTAACTGTCATTTTGTAGACTGCTAGATAAATGACAGAAGCTGCTTGGATGGTATGGGCAACTTCTCCATTTTATCTCTGTCGAAGATACTTCTCCCCCTGGGGGGTCTACTCATTATCATTTAATTTCTAAAAACAGGTGAAAATTAAAAATTTTTACTTTTGTAGAAATTAAGTTTTGGGGCTATTCATTATAAAGGTAACGCAGGAGATATCAAAGATATCTCCTGCTTACCTTTCACTTCCGATGTGGTCCGGACCTAAACTCATCAAGCTCCTAAAATACTTAGGGCTCTATTTACTACAATCCGCATTGGGAATGCAGATTGTAGTGTGATATTATCGACTGAGTTCGCATTGCGAATTCAGGCAATATCACAGGGGTTTACTAAAAATCCCTTGCAGGGACAGAGCTTGCGATAAAGAGGCCGGTTTGGGGGGTGGGGCCAAACTGATTACATAATTAGACCCTGCCCCTTTCCTAGAAAAGTCTGCAATTCATGGACCTGCGAGCAGTGGGTGGGGCTAAATTATGCAAATCGTGCAATTTAGCCCTGCCCCCTCCTCGTGGACCCACAAATTCCCCATTAAATCTCATCTCCCCATCCTGCCCACTTCGCTAGGAAGTGGGCAGGATGCAGGAGATCTGCCTACACTACCGGCTGTGCGGGGGGCTACCCAAAAAATCGTGAGCCTCCCACGATTTCCAGGAGTGTAGGCAAGTATGTACTATTGCAGTTAAATTGCATGTGTAATCGCAGCTTTGATCGCAATAGCGATTCTTGCTGAATCAGGCCCTCTATCCATCAGCATGTGTGACTTTTAACAAGGTGCATGGTTAGACAACTGTTCCAATTTATTCTATACTGTATTTTATCATTTACTGTAATGTCATTATGAACCTGCCGATTCATCATTATTCCTATTTATTCCTGTATAGTCAATGATTGCACATGATTATGCTTATTCAATGCCATTGTTCATTTCTATTTTTTCTGGCATTCATTTTATAGGAGTGTCATTTTATGGGATTCCATTTCTTCATTGATTTTTCAACCACTACAGTTTGTACATTCTCGTGAGTAGGACCATCACTACCTTATTACTTTGCTTGAGCCATATATGTATTATGCTGCAATTTTATTTAAATCAGTGTTATTCTACTATTATCAGTTTATAAATTCAGAATGGGTAGTTCTTTTGTGCTACTTTTTATTGTAACTGTGCAAGTTGTATTTGTACCAAATGCATACTTGCCTACATGACTTTATTAAAAGCATTTCAAGAAAATTGTGAAAGCAACACTTATGTGTGTCTGGCGCTGAAGGGGGCGTGTATTGCTCTGTCTGAGAGGTGAGTCATAAGATTGATTTTAGTCACAGGGGGTTACCAACTGCTTGATTTTAGAGTGAGTGTGGACAGAAGAGAGCATAATTAGAGTCAAGACCCAGGTTTCGCGGTGTGGAGGCACTGTGGCGCAGTCCTTCTGGCAGGGGAGCTGCCATGTGGAGATTGACAATGCATGTACACAGAGGTCTGCCAGCGTTGGACCGTCCTGACAGGGGTAAGACTAGTGGCGTCTCCGCGTCATGGCTGTCTGGGCGCCACCATGTTGTCTTTGGCCATGTGACATAGCAGGACAATCATCTGTGGGTCACCTGCTCTCTCTGGCCTATCACGTTCTGTTGCTGAGTACTTAAGAGTGTTTGGAGCACCCTGCAGTTGCCAGTGCAATGTGTTTTACAGCGGCAGCTGTGAGAGAGCATTCCTGCGCTCCTGTACCTGAGACCTGTGTTCCGGTGCTTGCCCTAGCTCCAAGTCTGCCTTCGGCTCCCTGCACCCTGCACCGCTCTGCCTTGCCTTGCACTCTGCTGGAGATCTCCCTGCACCTTCCACCAGACCCACTCCAGCCTGAACCTGTCTCCGCAGTTGACCCATTCCTGTACAGCCATCATCATAGCATTTCCGGATATCCCTCTTAAGCCATTGCTCTGCATTCCCGGATTACCATTTCACCTTTACAGCCTATCTGGATTCACCTTATTCATCTCTGTCACCGTGCTGGACATTTATTTATTCCCACTCACTACAGTTTCCTCCTGCTACAGTTATTAGTTTGTTATTACTGGACTTTAGTTATCTTTTTTGTTAATTTCTACCAAAAACCACATTAAACTACTTACTTTTCAGTTTAAACCTGTTCAGGTGTTTACTCCTGTTTCCACCCCGGGTCCACAACAAACACAGACTCTAACAGTTTGCACTGGCCCAATGGATTCCGTCACTGGACAGGAGTCCAGAACAGATTTAATTCACAGCATGGCTTCTCGCCTGGAAGTATTGGGAACCATGCAACAGCAATTAGCACAGTATGTAAACGAAATGGCACTCCGTCAGGATACCTTACAGGCTGCACTAACTGCTCCAAGTGTGCCTGCAGTTACTCCTCCCTTCACTTATGTGGTATGTGCCTCTGGAGTTTCTCCTGGTTTGTATTTACCTACACCTGGCAAGTTTGATGGCAATCCTAAACTGTGTTGTGGATTTCTTAACCAGTGTGATGTACATTTTACTTTACAGCCCTCCAATTTCCCTACTCCTAATATCAAAGTGGCCTATATTGTTTCTTTATTGTCCGGCTCAGCCTTAGATTGGGTTTCTCTGCTTTGGGAGCGATCAGACCTGCTACAGAATAATTTCCCAAAATTTTCAACATCATTCAGGAGGATTTTTGATGAGCTCAGGAAGAACCACTTCCGCTTCTTCCAGTATTATGAATCTGAAACAAGGTACCCATCCTGCCAGTCAGTACATCATTCAGTTCCAGCAGATGGAACGAAGAAGCCCTAACATCGGCTTTCTGGCATGGAATATCGGATCGTATAAAGGATGATCTAGCCACTCGTGATTTACCCTCTAGCCTTAATGATCTAATTTCTCTCTGCAACAAAGTAGATATACACTTTAGAGAGCGCCAAGCTGAGAAGCACAGAGCTGATCGTTTTAGGCCTCATCCTCTACCTGCTCCTACCCATGCAGGTTAATCATACCCATCTTTCTAAAAAAGAACAACAGAGACGCATTCAAAATAACCTTTGTCTATACTGTGGAGACACAGGTCACCTGGTGGCTTCCTGTACCCGCAAGCCGGGAAATGCCCTTTCCTAACTAGTCCCGGGGACACTCAGTTAGGAGTAATACTTCCGTCCCCAAAGCAAAATGACTCTGTCTTGTCCATAGCTCTAGACATTAAGTCTAGTCCTGCATTCGTATCTGCCCTCCTGGACTCAGGGGCAGCAAAAAATTTCATGTCCTCTCGTTTGGCAGATAAATTACAAATTCTTTGCATCACCTTGGATCTTGCTATCTCCTTGACCTCTATCAATGGTAGGCCTATTTCTAATGGAACTGTGTCTAAAAGAACCCAATCTATTCTAGCTTGTATTGGAGCCCTTCATGTTGAACATAGCTTCTTAATCATACCCAAGGCTTCCCATGAGATTATACTCGGATACCCATGGCTGTGTAAGCACAACCCCAGAATTGATTGGAAAACTATGCAGGTTCTGTCATGGAGTGAGGAATGCCAGGGATCTTGTCTTCCGAAGATTCGAACGGTGAGAAAAATTCAGACATCGGAGGCCCCATCTATACAGTACCTAAAGAATATCAATCATTTACCGATGTTTTCTCCGAAAAACAAGCTAACATCTTACCTCTTCATAGAGAATGGGATTGTCCTATTGACTTGTTGCCTGGGAAGACGCCTCCCCGTGGTCAGACCTATCCGTTGTCCCTACAAGAAACCGACGCCATGTCGAGAATACATCCAAGAGAACTTAAAAAAGGGATTCATCTGACCATCTACATCACCTGCTGTATCGGGATTCTTCTTTGTTTCTAAAAAAGATGGAGGCTTGAGACTATGTATAGATTATAGAGGCCTGAATGATATCACGGTGAAGAACAGATACCCACTACTATTAATCACCAAATTATTTGACAGAGTCAAGGGATCCACGATATTCTCCAAGTTAGATCTCCGAGGTGCATATATTGTAATCTGTATCCGAGCAGGTGACGAGTGGCAAAACAGCATTCAACACAAGGGATGGTCATTTTGAATATTTGGTCATGCCGTTCGGGCTGTGTAATGCACCTGCTGTTTTTCAAGGTTTTGTTAATGAGATCTTTAGGGACCTCTTATATGTCTCAGGTGTCGTCTATTTAGATGATAGATTAGCGTTTGGCCTTCCTGACAGGGTTGAGACTAGTGGCGTCTCCGTGTCATGGCTGTCTGGGCGCCACCATGTTGTCTTTGGCCATGTGACATAGCAGGACAATTGTCTGTGGGTCACCTGCTCTCTCTGGCCTATCACGTTCTGTTGCTGATTACTTAAGGGTGTTTGGAGCACCCTGTAGTTGCCAGTGCAATGTGTTTCACAGTGGCAGATGTGAGAGAGTTCCTGCGTTCCTGTACCTGAGACCTGTGCTCCAGTACTTGCCCTAGCTCCTTGTCTGCCTTTGGCTCCCTGCAGCCTGCACCGCTCTGCCTTGCCTTGCACTCTGCTGGAGATCGCCCTGCACCTCCCACCAAACCCACTCCAGCCTGAACCTGTCTCCTCAGTTGACCCATTCCTGTACAGCCATCATCATAGTATTTCCGGATATCCCTCTCAAGCTATTACTCTGCATACCCGGATTACCATTTCACCTTTACAACCTATCTGGATTCATCTTATTCATCTCTGTCACCATGCTGGACATTTATTTATTCCCGTTCACTACAGTTTCCTCCTGCTACAGTTTTTAGTTTGTTATTACTGGACTTTAGTTATCTTTTTGTTCATTTCTACCAAAAACCACATTAAACTACTTACTTTTCAGTTTAAACCTGTTCAGGTGTTTACTCCTGTTTCCTCCCCCAGGTCCTCCCCCGGGTCCACAACAAACACAGACTCTAACAATTAGCACTTAACTAGCTATAATAAGCATGATACAAAGTGCAGTGTATGTCATATTTCTGATATATACAGGGCCTGTGCACAATAAGCTTGAATGTTTATATTTCAGATAAGGCCACAATTCAAGAGCATTAGAGCAAGTCTAGCAGTCTGAGGGAGCGGCAGAAGAACCTAGCACCAGCTCTGGACATATATACACTGGTATCCTTATGCACTGGATAGTGTATGCTATATACAGGTCTCCCATATCCAAATATTCTGAAAATACGAAATAGTCCGAAATACGGAATAATTTTGGCATGACTGAGATAATGAAACCTTTTGATTTTTCATGGTTCAATGTACACAAACTTTGTCTAAGGCACAAATTATTAAAAATATTGTATAAAATTACCTTCAGGCTCTGTGTATAAGGTGTATATGAAACATAAATGAATTTAATTTCTGTACACAAACTTTGCTTGAGCCTCAAAATTATTGAAAATATTGTATAAAATTACCTGCAGGCTGTCTATATAAGGTGTATATAATCTATAAATGCATTGTGTGTGTATATTGGGGTCCTATTCCCAAGATATTTCATTATGGTATGCAATTATTCCAAAATACGGAATATTCTGTTATCCAAAATACCCCTGGTTCCAAGCATTTTGGATATGGGAGACTCAACCTGTAGTATTAATAATTAACCCTATAGTAACCCCCCTACATTTGCCCGTGAAACATATTGTAAATGAACCCCAAAGCAGTTACATAGTTCAGCACATGATTCAATCATATAATATGAAGGAATGTGAGTGCCTAGATTATTCTTGTTGACGTCAGTACTGTGGACAACAAGAATAATCCAGAATGTTAAATGCAAACATTATATATAACAAAAAATAGGCACTGTCAGGTATCACTCCAAGTGTCAGCAAAAATCTAAAAAGGTGCTTAAAACATCTTCTACCGTATATAAAGAGAAAAGATTGTGGCAAATATGTAACAGGTGATTAGATGTTACAACACCCCTTATGCAGCCATACAAACCTAGTAGTCACCTAGGTGAACACAAAAAATGTCAGTAGATAAGTAAATAAAGATGGAGCTCAGGAGTGTAATTGAATTAAAAAATGACCTTATGAAATGTTTTTGTACACAATTAGTTTATTCTAAAGAAAAAGAAAAATAATAAAACCAATAGTAAACAACTCTCTATAATATATGAGAATGCACATGATACAGTAAAAAATCTAAATCATAATAAATATAGATATACTCCGTTTCACCAGACTTAAGCTGTTAATTATATGGATTACTTTTGCCAATAAAAGTCAATATATGTTAATGGACCTATTTGCCGGTATCCAGAAAGTCCTAAAAGTGTAAGACTTTTATTGGCAACAGTAATCCATATAATTAACAGCATAAGTCTGGTGAAACAGAGTATATCTATATTTATTTTGATTTTTTACTATATCATGTGCATTCTCATATATTATAGAGAGTTTTTTACTATTGATTTTATTATTTTTATGTAGAATAAACTAATTGTGTACAAAAAAATTTCATTTGGTAATTTTACGCAAGCAGCTTTGCAATTCTGTACTTACAATTATGAAAGTGCAGAAGGAGGCATCACATCTCCTGCATGCATTACTTATCCAAGCTGCGTTGTACAATGCAGTATCGGATAATCTGCGGGAACATCGGCCGGCTTAGTGACCCATGGGGTCATGCAAGCTGGATGCCACAGATGAGAGAAAGAGGTTAGGAAATCTCTATCATCTTCCCTCCCCCCGCAACAGCGGCATCACGCCTCCATTTTCGGGAAATGGAGGCCATCGCCACCACCTCCTGCCCACAAACAGCAGCAGACTGTCAATCACTGACAGTCTGCTGCCACTCTGCGTGCGAACATGCAGGACTTGTACTGCACACTGCATCAGATGCCTGCGCAGATTCCCGAACATCGGAAATCTGCGTTCAGCAGTGCACTGCTGATTCAGGCCCTAGGGACATATTTGGGGGAAAATTTTTACTGTGTATATGATTTTAGCTGTTTTTAGCCATTTGAAAGAAATCCAAAAACAAAACCGAATCCGGGCTAAAACACTTCAGGGCAGGGTTGGCAAAATAAATCATGGGTCTGGTACACTAAATTTTTGGGGGCCTCCATCCCTGGGTCCCAGGGAGGTACAGGCCAGTCACTTGAGAGTCTGCCTTACCTGTATGTGGTTCTATGCAATGGGGAATCTCTGAAGAAATTGCTTCTTTATGGGCAGATGGTGACTTGATGTCATCATCATATAGCAGAGGTTGAACAAGAATACATAGTTACAGAAGTTTTGGTGCAGGACAAAATGTGACCCCTCCTGATCAAACAATTTTATATTAATAAACTATTATTAAACTGTATTTGCTAATTTGGTACCATTTGTATCAGTAATGTTTATTTAGCGTGAAGATTACTGTCCCCAATCCTTTTCCTTCTAATCCTGCAAATTGTGGATAATCTCAAAATCCTCCCCATCCAATTGTATTCATCTTCACCCCCTTGTGTCTCACTAGCTCCCCTGTGTCTCTTCAGCTCCCTTCTGTCTCTCTATCCCTAGCCCCCTTCTGTCTTTCCATCCCCAGCTCCCTTCTGTATATTCAGCCCACAATGTCTCTTCATACCCTACAGTCTCTCTCCAGACCCCAGTCTTTCTCCACACCTCACAGTCTCTAACCAGACCCCACAGTAACTCCCCAGATACCATTCTTTCTCCCTAGACTCCACAGTCTCTCCCCAGACCCCTTTGTTCTCTCCAGATCCCACAGTCTCTCTGCAGAACCCACTGTGTATCTCCAGACCCCACAGTTACTCTGCTGACCCTGCAGTGTACCTCTGGACCCCCCCCAGTATCCCTCTAGCACAGTGTCCCTCCAGACCCCACAGTGTCCCTTAAACCCCCAACAGTGTCTCTCAAGCCCCCATAGTGTCTCTCCAGCCCACACAGTGTCCATCCAGCCCCCACAGTGTCCACCCAGCCCAAGCCCAAAGTGTCCCTTAAGCCTCAGCCCATAGTGTCCCTGCAACCCCAGCCAAGTGTCCCTTCAGCCTCAGCCCACAGTGACTGTCCAACCCCAGCTCAGTGTCTTTCAAGGCAAGGGGTTAAGAGGTGTAAAAGATCAATTTAAGAGGTGAGTGGATGACAGTGTTATTTAACAATTTTCTTAAAATTTACTTTTTAATGGATAAAGGTGTTATGAACTAGGTATCATAGCAACAATGTTATTTTAAATGTTGGTAGTCTATTTACTGATATATTTTGTGCATAAAAGTGCTACTTTATGTCCAATTCATGTCAAATGTCAAATTTATCTTTAACTGTAACTCTCTCAGTTTCTTCTAATAGTAACAACACATTCATCCATTCACCTTTTCATTTGACACATAAGGTAACAGAGCATCAATTAAAGTGGTGGTATGAAAAGTGTTTTGGCCTGGAAGTCTTCCATAATAGTCAAACAAGGTGTTCATATAGCCCTAATTTATTTTCTATTTTTATCTGCTAAATCCCTTTATTATACATAATTCAATGTTTGTTACGTGACTGTGTACAAATTAAATTTCATATTTTCTATTGTGACTGCTATTTATATACATATTAATAAAGCATTTCACTGTTTTTGCAGGTCTCTAGTGGGTTGTATGACAGTAATGTCCAAGTATTGTCATCAGTGATATTAGTTTTGCACATATAACTTTGATTGCTATCAAATCTCATCCCATATGAATTAAGTTAGCAGTCCCTGGCCATTCTCTGGGGAAATCATATGTTTGTTCTAGATATATGTATTGCTTATTTTACTGGTGCCCAGGTTTTCACAGGATGTGTATTTGTTTTCTAAAAATGATATTCATTCATTGTTATTTTATTTTTTCTATAAATGGACAGATATTTGTTACCAACCTTTTTGATGTTAGTACTGAGATACTGATCTCCTGCCTTTTTCAATAAAGCCTAAGTTAATGGACTTTAAAAATACTCACAACAATTAGAGATATGCGCCGACCACCGTGTTTTGGTTTTGGATCTGTATCTCCTTCGTGTTTTGCATCTGGATTTGGTTTTGCAAAACCACCCCTTGCGTGTGTTGGTTTTGGATCTGTAATTGTTTCTAAAAAAAATCATAAAAACAGCTGAAATCACATAATTTTGAAATTTTTTTGTTCCTACAGTATTATTAACCTCAATTACATTTATTTCCAGTCATTTTCAGTCAATTTTGACCACCTCACAGCTCACAATATTGATTTCATAGTTAGTTTAGGCCAAAAGGTTGCATCCAGCTAGCTGGCTGACTAAGCTAAGCGACAGCAGTGGGTGGCACAAACATGTAGCAGTTCAGCTTCCAACATGGCAAGAGTGGCACTGCAGTGGTACAAAGTATGGCAGTTAAATAAACTATATGACCCTATAGGAAGTTTAAAAACCAAGAATGTTTTCATTAAACAAGAACTAGGTCAGAGGCCCGAGGGAGTTGGAATATGTTTATGGACTGAAAACAGAGAAAGGATGGAAATATTCGTTAGTTTATAAATTTATTTATTTTAATGTTTTGATTCTGAAGAAAATTTAAGAGGGAGGTTCAATGTAGGATCAAGTTATTCAGTTCCTGAAAGACATATTTGATCTGGAGGAGGTTTTTTATACATCTAACAGAAATGCGGTGCTCTTGCCACAGCACCTCCGTGGAGGTGCTGCTAAATAGTACACACTGTAAACAGATGTTACTTTGTGCTCAGGGAGGTTGTTAGGGATAATAGGATCAAGACTTGCTGTTTACATCAGAGAAAAGCAGCCTGTAGCTCTCCGGCTGAATTGCAACCCTCAGCATCCATTCTTTTTGCTGGGCCTGCTGGAAGTTGTCTGTCAACAACAGGTGGCATGCCTTAGGTTACCTCAGCCTGCTTTATAGATGGTATGTACCATGTACCATGTAAATATGTATGTATGCGACCAATATACACAACTCATTTTTTGTAGTAAATGTATTTGCACTTTATTGCACACATTCTGACAGGAAGATGCTCTGTGCTGCTGCTCATATTTCTGGTCTCTCGCATGACACCCACCATCTACATTATCCAATTGTTCTTAGAGTCACCTACATACAAAGGAGGCAGGCATTTATTGAGCCGAACCATTATTTATAACAGCCAATCAATTCACCAGGGTCCTGGGGCAACTGGTTGGGGTTGGGGGGGAGAAATGAAAAAAATTGGGTAAATTTGAAAATCTACCATGTTTTGCCAACCCAATCAACTTGGTGGTTCAGAATTTAATTTTTTTTAAATGAAAGGGGCATAAAGGGGATGCTGTCTCTGGCCATAACAATTTATGGACATTTTTGGGATTCATCAACTGCATGTAGAAGATATCAGCAGCTGTGGCAGTATGACTTCCAACATGGCACATCTAGAAAACAAGAGTGGCACTGCAGTGGCAGACAAGATGGCAGTTCAATAAACTATAAAAAAAATTGTTATCTATGCAAAACAACAGTCAGCAATGCTCTAAACAGCGCATAATGCAAAGAAAAGAGGTACAAGATGGAATTGTCCTTTATGTTGTATATATATTATACAGGACATTCACAGTTTGACAAACCAATCACTTTAGCGACAGGGACTGTGGCTGAAACGATTGGTTTGTTTGGGCCCCCACAAAACAAGCTACCAATGGGCCGCCGACATTTCTGGCAATGGACTCCACATGCGCAAACTGGCTTTACAGAGGCAACATGTTGTCGCCATCATCATCCGATTCCACACCCTCATCAGTGAGTACATCATCTCCACACAATATTAATTTGTCCCTGCTGGAATCCACCATTACAGGTATTTTTCTGTAATTTTTTGGTGTAATTGGCGGTAAGGTCTTCCTCATGGAATTTTCCACATTTTGAGGAAGTAGCCTTCTATACCGATCACTGACAAGGTTCCCGGCTGTGCTGAAAACTCTTTCTAATGAGTACACAAAGGAGGGTGGGCAGCTCAAGTAGAGCAAAGTCTGTTGGTGTAAGGGCCTCCAAATTGCCTATTTTTATCTGCCAGTAGTCAAACAGACTCTCTGACATGCATAACCAGTGAGTCTTTTGGGAAAGTTTAGTTTTTTCCTAAAATCCGCACTTGCTGGAGAAACTGAAGGAAACTTGCAGGATATTATGAGGGACAGTGGTGTCTCTCTTCTCTTGCATCCAAGGAGATTGCAGTTAGGGGAGTGCACCGGCCACTTTTCGTGTTTTGGTTTTGGATCTGGATCTTTCTTCATGTTTTGGATCTGGATTGGTTTTACCAAAACCACCCTTCCGTGTTTTGGGTTCTGGGTTTTGTGTTTTGGATCTGTATGTTTTTTTTTAAAAAAGCATAAAAACAGCTAAAATCACAGAATGTGTTGGTTTTTCTGCTCCTATGCTATTATTAACCTCAATAACCTTAATTTCCACTCATTTCCAGTCTATTCTGAACACCTCACAATAGTGTTTTTATGTCCAAAAGGTTGCACCGAGGTAGCTGGATGACTATGCTAAGCGACACGAGTGGGCGGCACAAACACGTGGCCCATCTAGGAGTGACACTGAAGTGGCAGACAGGATGGCAGTTTGAAAAACTAGGCCCCAAACAGTACATAATGCAAAGAAAAAAAAGAGGTGCAAGATGGAATTGTCCTTGGGCTCTCCCACCCACCCTTATGTTGTATAAACAGGACATGCACACTTTAGCAAACCAATCATTTCAGCGCCAGGGTCTGCCACACGACTGTGGGTGAAATGATTGGTTCGTTTGGGCCCCCACAAAACAAGCTGGCAATTAATCTGTCCCTGCACAAACTGGCTCTACGGAGGCAAGATGTCGTCCTCTTCCACCTCATCCACCGATTCCTCACCCTCTTCAGTGTTGTGTACATCCTCATCCTCACAGAGTATTAATTCGTCCCCACTGGAATCCACCACCACAGGTCCCTCTGTACGCTCTGGAGGCTGGTCTCCCTGGAAGAGTTGATAATTAATTTTTATGAACATAATCTTCTCCACATTTTGTGGAAGCAACCTCCTACGCCTTTCGCTGACAAGGTTCCCGGCTGCGCTAAACATTCTTTCGGAGTACACACTGGAAGGGGGGCAACTCAGGTAAAATAGAGCCAGTTTGTACAGGGGCCTCCAAATTGCCTCTTTTTCCTGCCAGTACAGGTATGGACTGTCTGACATGCCT
Organism: Taudactylus pleione; assembly: GCA_031769625.1. Classification (NCBI taxonomy): domain Eukaryota; kingdom Metazoa; phylum Chordata; class Amphibia; order Anura; family Myobatrachidae; genus Taudactylus; species Taudactylus pleione. The sequence continues at coordinate 1,792,478 of JAUIMM010001601.1, forward strand.
ACTTGGATGCTGTCACCGATGTAATCCTACACCATTCTGTCAATGGTGACAGTATCATATGCAGTGACAGTAGACATGTCAGAAATTGTTTCCAGGTCCTTCAGTCCGGACCAGATGTCCAAACATGGTCCTGCCTGCCCTGCATCACTGCCAGCGGGTTGCTTAGGATACCTAAGTTTTTTCCTGGCAGCCCCAGTTGCGGGAGAAAATGAAGAAGGAGCTGATGACGTGTCACGTTCTGCTTCAGCTGACAGTGTTTTCACCAGCAGATCTTTGCACCTCTGCAGGCTTGTGTCGGCCGGAAAGAGAGACACCACATAGGCTTTAAACCTAGGATCGAGCACGGTGGCCAAAATGTAGTGGTCTTATTTCAACAGATTTACCACCCTGGAATCCTGGCAAAGCGTATGAAGGGCTTCATCCACAAGTCCCACATGCCGAGCGGAATTGCTCCATCTTAGCTCCTCCTTCACTTTCTCCAGCTGCTTCTGCAAAAGCCTGATGAGGGGAATGACCTGACTCAAGCTGGCAGTGTCTGAACTGACTTCACATGTGGCAAGTTCGAAGGGCTGGAGAACCTTGCACTACACGGAAATCATTCTCCACTGCGCTTGAGTCAGGTGCATACCCCCTCATTTGTCTATGTCATAGGTGGATGTATAGACTTGAATGGCCTTTTGCTGCTCCTCCATCTTTTGAAGCTTATAGAGGGTTGAGTTCCACCGTGTCACAACCTCTTGCTTCAGGTGATGGCGGGGCAGGTTCAAGAGTGTTTGCTGGCGCTCCAGTCTTCGGCACGCAGTCGCTGAATGGAGAAAGTGGCCAGAAATTTTTTGGGCCACCCAAAGCGTCTCCTGCACGCCCCTGATGCTTTTCAGAAAATTCTGCACCACCAAGTTTATTGTGTGAGCAAAACATGGGACATGCTGGAATTTGCCTAGATGTAATGCCCGCACAATATTGGTGGCGTTGTCAGATATCACAAATCCCCAGGAGAGTCTAAGTGGGGTAAGCCACTGGGTGATGATTTCCCCAAGAGGTTGTTGTCAGTGTGCCTCTTACTGAAACCGGTGATACACAGCGTAGCCTGCCTTTGAACGAGCTGGCGTTTCTGAGATGCTGCTACTGGTGACACTGCTGTTGTTGCTGCGTAAGGTGATACATCTACCCAGTAGGCTGTCACAGTCATATAGTCCTTAGTTTGCCCTGTTCCACTTGTCCACATGTCCATGGTTAAGTGGACATTGGGTATAAACGCATTTTTCATGACACTGAGGACACTTTTTCTGACGTTCCTGTACAGTCTCGGTAGCGCCTGCCTAGTGAGGTGGAATCTAGATGGGATTTGGAACCGGGGATACACTACCTCCATCAATTGTCTAAATCCCACTGCACTAATGGTGGATACCGGACGCACGTCTAACACCAACATAGCAGTCAAGGCCTCAGTTATACGTTTTGCTTCAGGATGACTGCTGTCGTACTTCATCCTCCTCGCTAAGGACTGTTGGAGGGTCAATTGTTTAGTAAAAGTAGTGGTGTTTCTACTTCCTCTCTGGGATGATAAACGACTCCCAGCAGCAGCAACAGCAGCAGTGGCAGCAGTAGGCGTAGCAAAGCAGGATCCTCTGGAGGAAACCAGGATAGGAGAGTCGGTCATGCAAGTGACATGGCCTGCAGGACTACTTCCAATCCTGACTAAGGAGGAAATTGACGAGGAGGAGTTGATGGTGTGGTTTGCAGGTGCTTGGATACAACAGGACAACGGGATTTAGGTGTCCCTGGACTGCTTACGGTCTTAGCCAAAGTTTCTGAACTTGACAGTAACTTTTTATGAACGCTTGCAGGTGCCGTATAAGGGAGGATGTTCCTAGGTGGTTAACGTCCCTACCCCTACTTATTTTACCTTTACATATGGTACATATGGCAAGACAGTTGTTGTCCGGATTTGGATAGAAATATTGCCAGACCAAAGAGGTGGAATGTTTGGTCTTCTGCCCAGGCATGACCGTGATGGGCTTTTTCATCCCACAGACAGCAACTGTCTCCCCCGGAGCCTGATTTAAACAAACCACATCACCATCAGAATCCTACTTGCCAACTTTCTCCTCAGCGCCAACTACACCAGTATCCTCATCCTGTTGTACTTCAACAGTGACATCTTCAATTTGCATATCAGCAAGTGGACTGTGGGTGCTCCTTTCAGCACTTGCAGGGGGCGTGCAAATGGTGGAAAGAGCCACCTCTTCCCATCCAGTGCTGGGAAGCTCAGGCATCGCAACCGCCACCACACTTGGACTCTCCTTGGGGATTTGTGATATCTTCTTAGAACGCACAGTTCTTCGCTGTGCTTTTACCAGGTTAACTCATTTGATTTTTTTTAGTGGGAGGAGGGCTTCCATCGTCATGTGAAGCTGAACCACTAGTCATGAACACAGGGAAAAACCTTAGCCGTTCCTTGCCACTCCGTATCGTAAATGGCATATTGGCAAGTTTACATTTCTCCTCAGTTGATTTAAATGTTTTTTTAATGTCATTTTCCTGAACTTTGTCATTTGGGATTGTATGTACCCTCTACTATGACATTGGGGATCGGCCTTGGCAGACGACGTTGATGGCATGTTATCATCTATGTCATGACTAGTGTCAGCAGCTTCAGCACTAAGAGGAAGTGATTCTTGATCTTTCCCTATTTTATTTTTATCTGAGAAAGTTTGGTCCTCCATTTATGTTATATTGATATATACGTGCGGCTAAAGCGCACACAAACACAGAAAATAATTTTTTATTTTTGATGGAGACTAGTGCACTTTGTGGGTTACACCACCCTTTAAGAAATGAGCCAGCCGTCTCTTTACTTATGGAACACAGGCGCACGCTTGGCGCTGCTCCTTTGTTGATGCACGTGCAGCTACAGTGCACACAATTCACAAAGACAGAAAAAAAAATAATTTTTTATTTTTTGTGGAGCACTTTGAGGATTACACCACCCTTTAACAGACAGACGCACGCTTGTCGCTGCTGCTTTGAGGATGCAGGTGCGGCTATAGCCCACACAATTCACAAAGACAGAAAAAAAAAAAAGAAGAATTTTTTATTCTTTGTGGAGTGCACTTTGAGGGTTACACCACCCTTTAACAGACAGACGCACGATTGTCACTGCTGCTTTGAGGATGCAGGTGCGGCTACTGCGCATACATTTCACACACAAACACAGAAAATAATTTTTTATTTTTGTTGGAGACTAGTGCACTTTGTGGGTTACACCACCCTTTAAGAAATGAGCCAGCCGGCTCTTTACTTATGGGACACAGGCGCACGCTTGGCGCTGCTCCTTTGTTGATGCATGTGCAGCTACAGTGCACACAATTCACAAAGACAGAAAAAAAAAATTTTTTATTCTTTGTGGAGCTCACTTTGAGGGTTACACCACCATTTAACAGACAGACGCACGCTAGGCCCTGCTGCTTTGAGGATGCAGGTGCAGCTACAGCCCACACAATTCACAAAGACAGAAAAAAAGGAGAATTTTTTATTTTTTTGTGGAGCGCATTTTGAGGGTTACAGCACCCTTTAACGGACAAGCCAGCCGGCCCTTTACTTATGGGACACAGGCGCATGCTTGGCGCTGCTCCTTTGTTGATGCACGTGCAGCCACAGTGCACACAATTCACAAACACAGAAAATATTTTTTTATTTGGTTTGCAGTGCACTTTGGGAGTTACAGCACCCTTTAATGGTCAAGCCAGCTGGCCCTTTACTTATGACACAGGTGCACACTTGGCGCTACTTTGTTGATGCACGTGCGGCTACTGCGCACACAATTCACAAACACAGAAAAAATATTTATTTTTTTGCACTTGGGGGAGCACCCCTGATGGACAGAGCACCCCCTGGACAACTCTACAGCACCCCTTTAGGACTGGGACACTGCACAGGACTTTGGAGTGGGCACAGCCCCTATGGACAACTGACTGCACAACTCTGTCCAGCCAGCCCGTATGGACTTTGGAGGAGTGGACACAGCCCCTATGGACAACAGCAGCACAGCACAACACAGCCAGCCCCTATGGACTTTGGAGGAGTGGACACAGCCCCTATGGACAATAGCAGCACAGCACAACACAGCCAGGACCTATGGACTTTGGAGGAGTGGACACAGGGCCTGATTCAGAGCCTGACGCAATTAGCACTCGCTCGTCCAGAAAATAGGGGTGGCTATTCAAATCAACCGTTCGCTCTTTGCGGTCTGTTCATGCCTCTAGGTCTGAACGAACGTACAAAACATGCGGTCATTTTTTGGAAAACTACGCCCCCTGGCCGCTCGCATCCTACGTCATGTCCACTATTTATTAGATTAATCGAGTACATCGACCAGGGTATGAACTGCTCGCTATTCTTGAGGTTGGTTTTTGCTACTACAATTTTGCGAGCAGTTCTGGCTATAAAATAACCCAGTGACGTGGTCAATGACGCTGCTGTTTTAATTATGCACACCCATAAAACGCCCGTTTTGACCTTTAAGCATGCCTGCGTTCGGATCTCCACTCCCCGTTTTCAAGCAACTTCCCCCGTTACCACCCACATACGCCTACTCCTGTCACTCAAATTATCAGGCATTCGCTATTTTGCGAGCACATGAATTTCGACCGCACTGACTGGTTCGCGCATGCGTATAACGATCCGTACGCATACGCAGTTGGGCAAACATCGCTCGGAGCGAACGAGCGGCCACTTACGAGCGGCTCTGAATCAGGCCCACAGCCCCTATGGACAACAGCAGCACAGCGTAGCACAGCACAGCACGACACTGCACTACACTACACTACACAGCCCAGCCAGCCAGCCCTAACTCCCACCCTCCCTCTTCACTGTCCACAGCCGAGTGATAAAATGGCGCTGACGCGGGTACCTTATATAGGGTCCAAAACCCGTGAGACCCGGAAGGCGGGATGATGACGTTTTGCCTCGATTTCAGATCCGAGTCAGGCGGGAAAAGTCGAGCCTGACTCGGATCGGCCTCGGATCGGGGGGGCTCTGGGGGTTTCGGATTTCAGAAATCCATACCCGCTCACCCCTAATTGCAGTGTGAACTTTTAAACAGTGGCCGCTGTGGTGTGTATAGCACCTCCTTCCATCGGGTCTTCTCCTTTCATGCTACCTTGGAGCTGGCACTGATAGTCGGTATACTTAATAGGTAAGCTGAATCGGCAGGTTTCACTAGGACTCACAAAGGCAGCCTGTGGTTAAATGAGGAAAGGTGAGGTGGACGATGCAGGTTGGGGCAGCAGCAACGAGATATACAATGCTTACACCTCTCTATATTGAATATCAAAGGACAAAGTACTGTGGGCTCGATTCAGACCTGCTCGCTAGATGCGTTCGTACGCAGCGAAAGTATCCAAATTTGCGATCGCATGGCAAGGCAATACCACGCCCACTATGTCTTGTGGTGCGATCGCGCTGTGTATGCAGACGCCCACCAGCCTGTCTTAAGATGCCCAATTATGCATGTCATCTCCAGGATGTGTATGCAACCATTGGTAACATCGAGTACCATCGGAAGCGAACGCAGCACTTTTGGTTGAACATACCCTACCGCAAGCACTGCGAGAGCTTCAGTGTGTAAAACAGCCATGTGATGTGTGCTATGATGCTGCATCTTAATTATGCACGCTACTGAAATGGTGTTATGATGCTCAGGCACGCCTGCGTTCGCACCACCACTTCCCTGTTTCCAGCGAGCATCCCCTGTCACCACCCACAAACGGCTTCTCCTGTCACTCATTCTAGCGAGGTGGCTGTGTGCAGCAAGCGAGCACTTCGCAATCATATGGACTGGTTCGTGCACATACACTGCGATGCGCAGAATGCAAACATCAACAGGCTGCGTGAAAACGAATCCTAGCGAGCGGGTCTGAATTGGGCCCTGTGTTCCATCTTATAGGTGAGCATACTATACCTCAGGCATATTCTCAGATATATAGGAACTTTTTTACCTTAATATTCGTGATCACAAAGAATATCCTGGACTCAATTGGGGAATTCCCTATAAATAACTATTACAGCAGCAAAGGTGGGGAAAATATAATATCTTAAATACTTATATTATTATTTATCTAACTCCATGTATTTGTAATTTTTATTATATAATTTTGTTATGTGTGTTTGTACAATAAATGTTTTAACTAAGAGAAGCCTTGATTCGTTGGTTACGTTTCAATCAAGTACTACCAATATATGCAAAATTAATTCACCAAAAGCGCAGTCCATTTCCATGAAATTGTGTACAGTGGTTTTTTTGTGCCAGCTGGTTACTGGCTAATTTGGACTAGCAGCATATATACGGTGCAAAAAATACTAAATAAACAAATAAAGATAACCGACAGGGGCAAACGCAGGATTTGTAAGGGGGGGGGGGTTTCTGCATATGCACGTGTGTGTGTAAAATTTATATATATATATATATATATATATATACCACCCACATGCATCTCACACATGGATTTTTACAATGTATTGCGGAAGTATAGTTGTATTCCCAATTTGGACTGCCCCCTTCTCCCCTCCCAAACACAGACACTCAGAGCAGATTACACAGACACTTACACTGCACATTACACACACAGACACTTACACTGCACATTACACATAGACACTTACACTGCACATTACACACTGATACTTACACTGCAGATTACGCAGATATTTACACTGCACATTACACACTGCACACTACACAGACACTTACACTGCACATTACACACATACACACACTGCACATTACACAGAGACACTTACACTGCACATTTCACACAGCCACTCAGAGCAGATTACACACAGACACTCAGAGCGGATTACACACAGACACTTACACTACACTGCACATTACACACACAGGGCCTGATTCAGAGCCGGACGCTCTGACCAGAGCACTCACTCTGAATCAGGGCCCACCTCCATAATTATGGAGCGTCCTCCTGGACGCTCGTATAGCTGTGGGTCACCACCCACAGCCTATACGAGCGTGCAGGTTGATGGTCGCGATGGTCTTGACCATCGCGACCATCGCCACTGCGAGCCGGAGCCTGCGGTTGAGTTTCTCAACCGCAAGGCCAGGAGTGATTTTGGCTCTATCAGAGCCAAAATCACTCCCACTGACATCACTAGTGATGTCAGTGGGGCCGGCTTCAGACGGTAGGCGTTCCCTTGGGAACGCCCCCATCTGGGAGGCACGCCCACCAAAGGGGGAGTGCTGTCAATCAACATCGACAGCACTCCCCCTTTGATCAGACACAACGAGCGAAGGAAAGTCCTTCGCTCGTCGCGTCTCACGCATGCGCACGATGGAGCTCCCTCCGTCGTGCGCATGCGCAGTGCACACCATCGACCCACTTGCGAGTGGATAGCCGCTCGTGAGTGGGTCTGAATCAGGCCCACAGATACTTATACTGCACATTACACACAGACACTTACACTGCACATTACACACACAGGGCTCTTACTACAATCCGCATTTGTAATGCAGATTGTAGTGTGATATTAGCGACTGGATTCGCATTGCGAATTCAGGCAATATCACAGGGATTTACTACAAAACCCTTGCAGGGACAGAGCTTGCGATAAAACTCTCTCCCTGCGAATCCCATCTGCACACTTATTGCTGTATTTTCGTAAAAAATACTGTGACAAATGCCGACGCATGTGCCGACTGACCGTCACTAAGCTCCGCTCCTGGTGCTAAGCCCCACCCCCTGTGATCGCGGACCCACCTCCCCGGACATCACAGGAGCCCCGATCACCGGTCCCTGGACTCAGGTAAGTTTTTTTTTTTACTATTTTTATTTCCTTTTTTTTTAGCAGTGATCAGCGTGTGGTCTGTTTAGACCACACAGCTGATCACTGAGGCCGGCTCCGGGCTCTGCTTTGCCCGTTAGAGCAGAGCAGGAGTCCAGTAACCAGGGGAGACCCTGGATTATTATTATTATTACATTTTATTTATAGGGCGCTACAAGTGGTCTGCAGCGCCGTACATACAATAAAGCATACACAAAACATTACATTACAATACCGTAACCAAAATATAAACAGTACACAAGTAACAATTAGCAACACAATTCTCCATGCACATTACACACAGACACTCAGAGCAGATTACACACAGACACTTACACTGCACATTACACACAGACACTCAGAGCAGATTACACACAGACACTTACATTGCACATTACACAGACACTCAGAGCAGATTACACACAGACACTCAGAGCAGATTACACACAGACACTTACACTACACATTACGCACAAACACTTATACTGCACATTACACACAGACACTTACACTGCACATTACACACAGACACTTATACTGCACATTACACACAGTCACTTACACTGCACATTGCACACAGACACTTACACTGCACATTACACACAGGCACTTACACTGCACATTACACATAGACACTTACACTGCACATTACACACACACAGGCACTTACACTGCACATTACACACAGTCACTTACACTGCACATTACACACAGACACTCAGAGCAGATTATACACAGACACTTACACTGCACATTACACACAGACAATCAGAGTAGATTACACACAGACACCTTGCACTGCACATTACACACAGACACTTATACTGCACATTACACACAGACACTTACACTGCACATTACACACAGACATCTACACTGCACATTACACACAGTCACTTACACTGTACTTTACATACAGACACTTACACTGCACATTACACACATACACTTACACTGCACATTACACACAGACAATCAGAGTAGATTACACACAGACATTTACACTGCACATTACACACAGTCACTTACACTGCACTTTACACACAGACACTTACACTGCACATTACACACATACACTTACACTGCACATTACACATAGACACTTACACTGCACATTACACAGACACTCAGAGCAGATTACACACAGACACTTACACTGCACATTACACACAGACACTCAGAGCAGATTACACACAGACACTTACATTGCACATTACACAGACACTCAGAGCAGATTACACACAGACACTCAGAGCAGATTACACACAGACACTTACACTACACATTACGCACAAACACTTACACTGCACATTACACACAGACACTTACACTGCACATTACACACAGACACTTATACTGCACATTACACACAGTCACTTACACTGCACATTGCACACAGACACTTACACTGCACATTACACACAGGCACTTACACTGCACATTACACATAGACACTTGCACTGCACATTACACACACACAGGCACTTACACTGCACATTACACACAGTCACTTACACTGCACATTACACACAGACACTCAGAGCAGATTATACACAGACACTTACACTGCACATTACACACAGACAATCAGAGTAGATTACACACAGACACCTTGCACTGCACATTACACACAGACACTTATACTGCACATTACACACAGACACTTACACTGCACATTACACACAGACATCTACACTGCACATTACACACAGTCACTTACACTGTACTTTACATACAGACACTTACACTGCACATTACACACATACACTTACACTGCACATTACACACAGACAATCAGAGTAGATTACACACAGACATTTACACTGCACATTACACACAGTCACTTACACTGCACTTTACACACAGACACTTACACTGCACATTACACGCATACACTTACACTGCACATTACACATAGACACTTACACTGCACATTACACAGACACTTACACTGCACATTACACACACAGACACTTACACTGCACATTACATACAGCCATTTACACTGCACATTACACAGAGTCACTTACACTGCACATTACACACAGACAATCAGATTAGATTACATACAGACACTCAGAGCAGATTACACACATACATCTTGCACTGCACATTACACACAGACACTTACACTGCACATTACACACATACACTTAAACTGCACATTACACACATACACTCAGAGCAGATTACACACAGACACCTTGCACTGCACATTACACACACTCGGACTACAGACCATCTCCCCCCACACCCATGGTATAAAAAGAGCCTGCAGGTACCTGTGACGATGTTTGTGACAGTGCTAATTACATGCTATCTGGACTTCAGCAGTGAGTGAGTGACATCACTGGCACTCAATAGCACATGGGAGCTGTCAGGGAGAAGCTGCAGCTGCAGCAGCTCCCTTGTACTGCTGCTCAGCCATCTCCATAGCTACGCGGAAGCTGCCCATTCGGAGCTCACAGACCTCACTGGCCTGATGAGACAGAGACAAAGCTCTCTTTCTCACTTTAAAAACAAATAATACTTGTGCGCTGTGGGGATGGATTGGCCTGGCAGGGGGGGTTTCTTATGTACTCAGAAACCCCCCTGCATGCACCACTGACAGAGGTTCGGATACTTCAGAGGGCACATAAACCCCTAGGCAGGAATGTGTGGAGTTAATAGTTGGGGAGTGTTTTACTGTTGTGATTGGTATTGGTTCAGGGACTGGAGAGTGTTTTGTTAAGGGGAGTGGTTAGTAGGAGTGTTGGTAGGTCTGTAATGTTACACTGCCTCTTTGAATTTGATCTGCAAGCTGTACAGTTGCAGGTTGTAGAGCTCTGGTCTTTTGTATACTGTATTTTTATTGTCTTCTCCTGTCTCTCTCTATTCTAACTTAGGCCCGTATTCAATTAGTTTTGCGTACGAGATAAAGTTTCGCATGCCGGTCTTTTTGCCTACATTGCGTATTATCGCCGCGGAAACTTATCATGCGTGTACCCGCAATTCACTATATTCAATTCCAAAAGACACGAAAATGGAGACATGAGAAGTCAAAACAGGCAAAAAGTGGTGTCAGAGTCGGGGAAATCAGCCTGAACCCCCACAAAAGATGAAAAAACATTGGGGATCAATGTAGTAGTGATCGATTAGCCGTAATACAACTGTTTGGGGTACTTAAGTTTGCACAATTGCCACTAATTAGCATATTTGCACAAGTGGTGAAGAACAGCATAAAGCAGTATTTTTTGGAGAAAATAAGTAGTCCTGTCAAATTTGGGGTACTTGAAAATAGGTGCTAGCATATTTTAATGTCTCTAAAGTGCAGTTTTAATAATTGCGAAGATGAGAGAATTATTACTGCGCTCACCCCTATACCTGTGGGTGTTAGTAAAATACAGGTGACAATTGTATTATGGTAATGAATTGACCTTATACATATAAATGTGAAAACAATCTGAATACGCCAAATAAATACAAGACTATGGGCAAAATTTACTAAGCAGCGGATTCTAAACCCCGGCGGTTTGGTGGCAGTTTAATGACGGGTTCTATTCTGTTCTAAACCCCAGGGGTTTGATGGAAGTTTTGCAGTGGTTTCTAAATGACAGCCCTGTTCTATTCTATTCTAAAATGTGTTTTGACTGCAGTTTTGCAGCGGTTTTGGGCTTAATAAATCTGCAGATAGCAAAAACGCTGCCAAACCGCCGTCAAAACATAATTTAAAATAGAATAGAACAGTGCTGTCATTTAGAAAACGATGCAAAACCGCCACCAAACCCCCAGATTTAGAACAGAATAAAACATGCTGTCAAACTGCCGGGGTTTAGAACCCGCCGCTTAGTACATTTTGCCCTATATCTAAAAAAAAAAAGCTACTTTACTAATCCAATTAAAGCAGTGTAAAACAAAATTCAGGTCAATTGACTTCCATCAGCAAATAGTACCTCTGCTGAAACTAAATAGTCTTTTTTAGATATAGTCTGTTTATTTGGCGTATTCAGATTGTTTTCACATTTAGATGTATAAGGTCAATTCATTACCAAAATACAATTGTCACCTGTATTTTACTAACACCTACAGGTAGAGGCGTGAGCGCAGTAATAATTCTCTCCTCTTTTCTGATATACTATACCAGAGATTTAAGGCACCTCTGTTTTACATGCAGCACACCCGGCTATAGTTTATTTCTCTAGTGTGCAAAATCACAACCAAATCTGCTTTACATTAATAATTGTGAGTTTCCACCCTCATAAAAGCACCTGCAATCCCAAAAACACTTGACTCCTTCTTAGAGCACCCCCAGAACCTTATTTTGCTAGTTTGCAAACTTGTCCCCCCACTTTGTGCTTTATCGCCCGCAAATTCAAAGTACTTTTTTGGAGTGCTCTTAAGTTTTTTGGGGGATTTTTTTGACGCAGTTGTCCATTGGGGGGCTGTCTCAAGGGTTCATTTGCACCCCAAAGCAAAAATGTTGCGCTTCTTTGCTCCTGCTATTCAGAGGCGAATCTTTTTTGCCTTACATTTACTCTCCGTGTACTCGAAAAGCAGATGGAATTGATTATGGAGATTAGTTTCCGACAGGTGAAAAGACGCAATCAGTGATATTTTTTGTGGATATCGACTTTTCACTTCTAATTGAGTACGGCCCTTAATCTTCTTCCTCATCCTATTATTCTTTTGAACTATTCTTTATTTCCCTTCTCTTTAGATTCTTTCTCCTGTCTGTCCCGTTTACTGTGTTCTACACTTATGTCTCGCCCCCAGTGAGCCTGTTCTGTCCCCGCCCGGCTGGCTGATGCTGCTGGGCTGGGGCTCATCCCTCCCCCAGTTGTACTGCTGACCAAGGGCACCTAGAGGGGAGGAAACAGGTACAAATTACCCGGGACTGGGCTTCCTGAAGGGGCCCAGTGGGGGCCCGGGGCTGGTGCTGCACCCCTCCTTCATACAACAAAGCAGCCCAGAAGGAATGGGTATAATATACTGCCGGCCGCATGGCCAGCGGTTCGATTCCCGTCAGCGGCAGCCCAACAGGAGCAGAGTGCGACGCAGCGGAAGCCCGACAGCGCTGGAAATCCCGATCGTGGATAGGTAAGTATCCACTAACCTAACCCCCCTAACCCTCACCCTCCTTAGGGGTGCCTAACCCTAACTTCCCCCCCAAGTGCCTAACCCTAATCCCCCCTCTAAGTGCCTAACCCTAACCACCCCCTTCCCCGCTACCTAAACCTAAGTCCCCCGGGGGGGTGCCTAAACCTAAGTCCCCCCCGGGGGTGCCTAACCCTAACCCTCCCTCCCCCTAGCCTAACCCTCCCGGGGGGTGCCTAACCCTAAGTCCCCCCCGGGGGTGCCTAACCCTAACCCTCCCTCCCCCTAGCCTAACCCTAACCCTCCCGGGGGGGTGCCTAACCCTAAGTCCCCCCTGGGAGCCCTAAACCTAACCCGCCCCCCCGCGGCTGTCCGCTCGCGGCGCCCGGCAGCACTATGATTGTGATGCTGGGCGCCGGTTCCCGGCGTCGGGGAAATGCGGGTGTCTACATCTAGACACCCGGCATTTCACCCATGCCGGGATAAGACAGTCGGGAAGCCGGCTGCTGGTATATAGGCAGTCGGCTTCCCGATTGCTTCCCGCCCAGCATATGCTGCTGTGTGCTGGGTTGCACTGGGAGACTGCTTGCTGCTGCTAAGTAGCAGCCACAGCAGTTTCCTATGTCTGTGTGGGGAGCGATCACACTGATCGCATCCCCCACTGGCTATGCGCCAGGCTGAGGGGCTCACAGCGCCCCCTCCCCAGCACTGTGCGGCACTGCAAACATGTTTTTTTTTCTTCTTTTTTTCTAAGGGGGCATGGCTACACCTACCACGATTAGGCCACAGCCCCATCTTCCTCCGAGCCCTGCGCGGCTCCCCCACTCCCTCTGTCCCGGCAGTGCGGCCGTGCCTGTCCTCCTGGCACTCCAGTGAGGCAGGTGTGGCTTTTGTGTGCTCCTTGTTGAGTCAGGAAGGCACCGCATCCATGGGCATGCACGGAGCGGCCTCCCAGCCATGCCTGCTAATGTTGCCCTGGCGGCATCCCACACCGGGGCTACAAGCGGACGGGATCCCCAGGGGACTAGGTGGCAATATACTAGAGTGAGCCAGGAGCCTGTCATGGTGCCGGCTCATGCCATCACCCTGTCATGGTGCTGGCTCATGCCATAAAGGTGGGGGGCGGAGACAGCAACCATCTTCTCAGTCCAGGGGGAGGGGCCAGCAGCCATGTTCCCGGTCTGGGAAGGGGGAAAGGTGGACATCAATAGAAGTTCTGTCAGGCAGGGTCTGCATACTGCCATGGGTTCCCCCATGGCAGTCTCTGGTACCCTCCTGTGGTCTCAATAATGCTATTGCAGCTGGCCAAGCCAGCTGTGTTTCTAATATGCTAGCAACTGGAAGTGCTGCCGCCCTGGATACGGGGGCCATTGCTGGGCTGTTTGTGGCAGTGGTGGGTGCTCTTACACCCCTGCTGTCTCAGCAGTGTGGGGGTACAGGGTCATCTGAGGTGTCCTCATCTGTGCCCGCGGCATCAGCTGCGCGACCATAGTTGGGGCCCCTGTGCAGCAGTTGGGTAATATTTGCAGCCTCTCCCTCTCAGCTCCTGCTGTTCCTACTGTTTCCTTTGTTTCATCTGCCATCGCGCCTCCTCAAGCAGTTGGTACGGTTAATGTCATGACTGATGTTGATTTGCCTGATTCTGCCTCTGTGTCTTCCTTTTCAGGTGACAGAGTGGTTGAGCTTCCTTGGTCACCTTTCCAGCTCTCATTGCCACCCCTCTAGCTGCCCCAGGAACCCCCAGTGTCACCATCTTCGCAGATTCTGGTCTCATTAACATGGTCGGTGCGCCTTCTGGTGAGTGTAATAGTTCCTCTGATGTTAGGTCTTCTTACAGTTCCTCATCCTCCTCTGCCGATAGTTCTTGCAGGGCTCGATGCAAGCTATCTAGGTGGTCGAGGCATCATCATGCATGGAGACATCGTCATTCTAGTGATAGGTCCTTAGGGACTAGCGTGGAGGGTATGCCTGGTCCATCTGATGTAGTGCACTGCACCAATATGGAAGTCACATGAGGCTTATGCACGTGTGTTAGGGTTCGCATATGCATGGGTCGCTATGTGGACATGTTCACCCTCACTGCTAAAGCAAAAAAGGTGTTTGGAGCGGCAAAAACAAAAGGAGGCATTGGGGTGGAGGCTTATAAGTCCTACACCAATTGGTTATCTGGTTTTTGTGTTTTTTCTGCCTGCTACCTGAAGACTAGACCTGCCGAATATGTTAATGTTATTTGTTATCTCCACTTAATACACAGTCTTTTCCAGTCTGGAATCAATATGATGAAGAGTTTCGCAGAAAACAGGATAGGGTAGTAATTTTAGATCTAGGGTGTAAGGATGTCGAAGTTCGGATGGAAGTTTCCCAACCCACCCAGGTCTCGTCTGACCCAATACCATAGCATTAGGTGCAGTCCTCATCCCCATTGCCCATGAGAACAACTGGTCCTCCAGGGGAAGTGCTTCACCTTCAACAATGGCAACTGCGCAATGGCAGGCCGTTGATGTTTTCATCACCTCTGCATTAGATGCATCGCAGCTCACCCCAGTAAGGATTGCCCCAGAAGTAATGGTGGATCCCCAGCTACTGAATCAGTGCCTGCCTCCAAGTGCCTTAGCTCAGGGCCCTCTAAGTAAAGCGGTGTCTCTGGTACATTTGGATGCCATGTCCAAGTGGCTTGACTGGTATCCTTTACGAGGTGATGCAGAATTTTTCCGTGGGGGTTTTGCCAAGGGGTTTTAGCTTCCGGTTTCCAGCTCGGTGCGTTCAGGGTTCCCCAGGAACCTACGTTCTGCCTAAGATTTCCCTCAAGCTGTTAAGGATAAGGGAATGAAGGAGGTTGACTGGGGCGCTTGATTGGCCCTTTTGACGAACCTCCCATGCTGTGCCTGATTCTTTCTACTGTGGGGGTCGTGTCCAAGAAAACCCCGGGTAGTTACCAGCTTATACAACACTTGTCACACCCCTCGGGGGAATCTGTCAATGATGCTACTGCGAAGAGGTATGTTGCATGCGCTATCAGTCCTTCGACGCAACACTTGCTCTAGTTTGCAATTCTGGTACTGGTTACCTATTGAAAGAGGGGGGGATGGAAGGGAACCAGCACTTAATTGTGATGAATCGTGGTTCCTATAAGGGAGCTGCTTCAGAAAGCTAGAGATGTCCCATCTCCAGAAAGTAAATTGACTATATAATTATGAAAGTACTGAAGCGCTACACCATGTAATGTTGCTGTCTAATTGTGATCAAACTTATAAGTACTAAACACACACTGATGTATAAAAAATAGAAAAAAATGTTTTACTTAATCCAACAGTATTCAACAAGTACATAAACATATATAGTAGAAAACATGAAATCAGGGAAATATAAATGCAAAGTACTAGAATGATAAAATCAATGTAGACTCTGTATTAATCTCAATATATGCAAGCAATGCAATTGAAGGTGAGGGGTTATGGATGGGGGAAGAGGTGATAAATAGCTACGAACACTATGGTCACCAATCTCCTCTGTTGATAATGAGACAGACTGAAAATTCCGAATGATGTTAATGTGACAGATTTGCGGCGTCCCGCTATCTGACTGAATGAAGTGATAAAAGTTAATGGTGGTTCACGAGAGAATGAGGTCCTGGGGTGATCTTCCCAGAGCAGGAGTACGGCTCTGGTCTGGGTGTGCAGGTGGGAGGAAGGCCTTAGAGGTGATGTGTACAGGGGGGTACAGAGCAGTGCACCGGCACTTGGGCTAGGCGTCCCAGACCAGCACCAGTGAATGCGCTGGAGGCAGGCCACAACCACGTCCGGGGAGTGGATGTAACGGTGTGGGCTCTCACGGAGCTTGCTGCCGTTGATCCTCTCCTGTACAGCACTTACCTCCCCTTGCATGTCCCAGATGGCCGCTCCTGTCCCTTGCCGGCTAGCGGTGTCTTCAGTCTTCAGTCTCCGTCTTCCAGTCTCTGCCTCCGTCTTCTGTCTTCCGTATGCAGGCGCTGCCTGTAATCACGTGACCGCGATCCGGATGAGTGTGGTGAAAGGATAGAGGCTTGTGAGAATAAGTCAGAATAAGCCTGTGGGAATTCTTCTTTCTGTCTCGTGTAGATGCTGTGAGTCTCCAACGCGTTTCAGCTTCTGCCTTTTTCAAGGAGCATATCCTGTTGTTGCAGCTGGTGTTATAAATAATATTAGTTTCATTCTGATAGGTAGTTCATTGAAAATGGGTGTGTAATCCTTAAAGTGACTGATCCAAATTTCTGTAATTCAATCAAGCTAACTTAGGCCCTCATTCAGAGCCACTCGCAAACAGCAGTACGCTCGTTGCGTTCCGATGTTGAATAACCGCGCATGCGTCGGTGTAACAGTGCGCATGTGCGTACGGCAGATTGCGAGCTTTTTTGGTCTCGTTCGTCAAATAGCATACAGGAAGTGACCTGTCAAATGTGATTGACAGAACAGGGCGTTTTTGGGTGTTGACGGGGGTGGAGATGGAAAAACGCAGGCGTGGCGAGGCATTTTTGGGGCGTACATACATTAGCAAATGCGAGCGTAAAATGTGTTCGAACCGACTCATACGTCACTGGATGATCCTCTTTCCCTTCAAAATGCTCGCACAGCTTAGGGTCTGGATTACTCGACCACATTGGCGATGGCCTTCTCCTCCGTCCCGGGACTCCTCGATGTTGTTGCGATTAATCGCGGGAGGGCTGAAAAGCAATTAGTGTTGGATTGAAAACCGGCTTGGTATGTGTTTGGAAATCAGTTTTTTGGGATAGCACAAAACCGTACGCAGGTGGAAATCAGAGCTGCTAATGTCAGGATGACACAATCAATTTGCGTACATTTGTGAGGGTTTATTTTGCCCTCAATTTGGTGGTTAGGGCCTATTGTAACAATAATGTCATCATGTTTTAATTTTCGCACCATTTTATTTGTGCCTCTTGAATTTGCCTCGTTATATGATTTTTTAAACGTTCCTTAAAGAGCCCTTTTTTGTTTCTTTTTTTTGTTTTTTTTTCCAGTTTTTGCCTTTTGGTCCAGGATTCAATTTAACCCATTTGTACAATAATTTCACAATCCAATGTCAGATTTTTTGTTTCAATTTATTGCTCAAACAAAATTAAAAAAAATTAAAAATTTGGGATCATCTTTTTTTGCCAAAGATATGTCCCAAAATCAAACAAATTTGCCCAACATAACTGTTGACATAAACATACAAAAAAAATTTAAAAACATTTCACAAGAAAGGAGAGGGAAGTTTTGACCAGAAAGGAATATGAGCCAAGCACAGAAGGATTGTGGGAAAAGTCACCATTGCTGTCATCGTTTTTTCACCCGTTTGGATGGGGGAGGGAGGGCGCCAGACTGGGTCCGGGATGTCATCGGGCTGGCCTGTCCAGAGGCAGATGTTGTGGCCTCTGGACTAGGCACAGGGCTAGGCACATTTGGAGGATTGGCTGATGTTGTGCCAGAGGTGGAGGATCCTGATGTTCCGGCAGGAAGGGAGGTCGGCTCCACCATGTGCTGGCGAACGAGCTGCTCCAGGGCATTGGCGATGCGGATGTTGGCCCTGGTATTTTCCGCCAGGGCCTGACCAATGGTCACGTTGGCCGCAGCATTTTGCTCCAGGGCCTCAGCCACCCGTAGCAGACTGGCGTCCATCCTCTGCAGAATCTCCGTATGGAAATCCGATTTGAAATTGAGTTCTGTGAGGAGGGACACTGCCTGCAAGGGGGATTGCCCTGGACTGGCTTCTGCAGGGTCCTCAGCCGGATGTACTGGTTCCTCCCCTGCCGAGCCAGCAGAAATTCAGCGGCCAAGGCTCCCCTCTGGAACAGACTCATCCGCCTGTGTCTCTGTTAGGAAAAAACAGAAAAGCCTCACATTAGAATCTACATATTGGCACAATAACATTTCATAGTTGATAACATCCAAAGATTTACCTGGGACAACATGAGGAGCCGCAAAGTCTGGCATGTCCGTATCCATGTTGGACACGCCAAACACCTCCACAGGCTGCACACACCCCTGTGCCAGCTCTTCTAAATCGGTCAACTCCAATGACACAGGGGTGGGACCCCCACCTGTCCCCCTTGCATGCCTAGCCCTGTCCGCGATTTTTTGCTTTAGGCGATATTTGAAGTCGCCCCATCTGTGGGAAAAAATGGAAGCCATTATCCTTTTGTTTAAAATGGTGTTTGTTTTTAGGGGGGGCAAGTGTTTACTTACCGCCGTTTGACATCCCGGGCTAGACGGACATAATCACCCACCCTATTGACAGCAACGGCTACCTCTTCCCACATTCTCCCCTTCTGGCTTAGACTCATATTCCGGTCTGCCTGTGGCAGGATGTCCACACACTTCTGTATCAAAACCTCCATCTCCTTTCTTGTGAAATCTGGCTGCCTTTTTTTTTTGGCAGCTTTGGCCGGAATACTGGGCCCGGCAGCCTCTTCCATGTCATCCTCCTCACCTATTTGTGTAAATATTCAGATTTCTCAAAATCACAACTTGCCCAATCTTATGTTTCAAATAAATCATTGATACAAAATGCATGAAAGACTTACCGCCTGACTCTTGGGCATTGTTTCCCTGGTCTGTCGCCATGTCTGAGGTCCAATCCAGAAATACCCCAGAATTTTAATGTGTTTTCGTGATGTATTTATACATGCGTCCATATTTTGCGGCCGCATCATTGATTGTGCGTTCCTATGATCCCTCCTTAATTTGTGCGGGAAATGAAACACTATTTATGGCTTGGTGTGTCTCGAGTCGAGGTTGCGTTTTTGGATTTTTGGAGGATACCTTGGCTGGAGTTTATTGTTTGCGTATAAAGGAGTTGGCGGTTGGAGATTATTTTGTTTGGTAGATTTGCGTTTTTATTTTCCGTTCTCTTTTTTGTTTTTTATTTTTTTTACCTCGTTTCTTGATTTGGTAAGTTTTGTGAAGTCTAACTTTTGATCAATTGTTGTTTCATTGTGTTTCTTCATTTTTGTAAATTTTGGATCAATAATTTCATATATTTTAGCTTTTGATTAATTTCGGACCCAAAGACCTTTTGATTTGGACTCTTATATATTTGCTCTTGGTAAGTCCATTTTTTATCTTGTATTTGTGAACAAATTAGCGCATTTTTCACAGTTTGTATAGTGACTTGTATTTGCGAACTAATTAGCGCATTTTTACTACTTACTATTGTGACTTGTATTTGCGAACTAATTAGCGCATTTTTACTACTTACTATTGTGACTTGTATTTGCGAACTAATTAGCGCATTTTTACTACTTACTATTGTGACTTGTATTTGCGAACTAATTAGCGCATTTTGAATACTTACTATTGTGACTTGTATTTGCGAACTAATTAGCGCATTTTGAATACTTACTATTGTGACTTGTATTTGCGAACTAATTTGCGCATTTTGAATACTTACTATTGTGACTTGTATTTGCGAACTAATTTGCGCATTTTTAAATGCTTATTAATAATTATTTTTTTTTTGAGGTTGCCCTTTCGCTTTTTGGGCAAACATTTCAACCCATTTTGATGTACTGTGTGCAATGTCGTTTTGCTCTTTTGCCAAATGTGTGTTTCGCATATTTTAAGCTTGGTCTATCACAAAATTTAGAAACAAAAATGCACAGAGTGAAATTTTTCAAATAATTTTTGTGTTTAATTTCAGTTTGGACGTATCATGACAATACCCCGGCATGTAAGCAGCAATGGATGGTATCATCAAGCTAAGTTGTTTTGAATTTTCTTTTGGGGTGGGTCCAAAGCCTTACATTACAATCTTGCCATTTCAGGTTGATCTAGGGCGGATTGTTCTGGCCATGCTCCCGGAAGCCGACCAACCTCAATCTCGTCCCAGGCGTAGGCATCGTAGGCGTGCAAGGCCCCAGATATTTCGAACACGTGTCACCCTTTTTGGAATGCCCGATGATGAGGTTTTAAGACGCTACCGTCTTCCTCCCAAATCATCATAGACACTCTCTCATTAATAGAGAGTGATCTGGAGCGGCAAATTGACAGTCCTACAGCAATACCACCACTTACGCAATTTATGGCGGTGTTACATTTCTGTGCCTCAGGATCGTTTCAAACAACGGTGGGAATAGTGGCGGGCATCTCACAATCCTCCTTTTCCCAGATCCTGAGGGCAGTGATGGAGGCACTTTTCAAGCACCTCCATCATTTTATTCAAATGCCTTTGGATATGGGTGCCCTTAGTGTGGCCAAGGCCAATTTTTACCAAATAGCTGGCTTCCCACACATCATAGGGGTTGTGGATGGTACTCACATACCACTTCAGCCTCCAGCACGGCTGGAGGCCATATTTCGAAACAGGAAACACTATCACTCCCTGAATGTAATGGTGGTATGTGATGCCTCCCTCCAGATCCTGTCCCTGAATGCAAAATTACCAGGAAGTGCACATGACTCCTTCGTCATCTGGCAATCAGGGATATGGCACAAATTAAACAACCTACAAGCTGGTGATGCGTGGCTTTTGGGTAAGTGGAGACCTTTAGTACATAACAATGTTAAGCTTGATACACAGTGATCCTGATGTTGTCTATTCTTTTTCACAGGAGACAGTGGATACCCTTGCATGCCCTGGCTGCTCACTCCTTACTTGGCTCCCACACCAGGTCCACAAAGTGAGTTTAATACCGCACTTACAGCCACCAGGCAAGTGGTGGAGCACTGTATCGGCCTCTTAAAAGGCCGATTCAGATGCCTCCACCGCTCTGGTGGCGAGCTCATGTATTTGCCAGATATGGTTTCGAAAATTGTGGTCCTGTGTGGGATCTTTCACAACATCGCCATAAGGAGTGGTGTTCCAATGCAGCCAGAGGATGCCTTACCTGAGGATGGCCCCCCCGAGGTTGGTCGGAGGTCAGTATGTGGGGGGGCCATACGCGATGATGTGGTGGCCCGATATTTTAGGTAATTATTGATCAAACAACAGTGTGTATACCCAATGTGTTACGGTTTTTTAACGTTCATCTTTTTTTATATTAATTCTTGCACCATCTTCTGTTTGTTTGCATATTCTTTGGCACTCCCACAATGACTACTTCCTGCTACCCTTCAAAAACCTTTCTGTGGAAACTTCGGGAATATATTCTGACACCAATATTGCAACGCCATATTTGTGAAATCATGTGGGCATGGACCTTCGTCAACCAGTTCTTGATTTGTTGTGTGTTTGTTTATTGTTTTTGGTATGTGGAGTTTTTCTGATTATCACTGTGTGTTTTGTTTGTGAGTGACCACTTTGTATTTTGATTTCTGTTGTGAATAAATATTTGGAGAGTGTAATTTGTTTCCTTTTTGGGCACGTTAGAAGCAAGTGTAAACAAAATCCCAAACGTTAATTTTACCTAAGGGGTAACCCAGTAATGAAGCAAGTGGAGCTAAAATGTAATATGTTTTCGGGGTACTAACCAACACAACAAGGAATCGTGTACAATCAGTTGCCTTCGTAAGATTGTCCTAAGCAGTTTGGCCACCAAATAGGAACCTGAAAAATGGTGTAAACTATCATGTTGACCACCACAAAAATGGAAAATGACATTGGTACTGGGAGGTGTTTCTTGTGCCTGTTTGCATTCAAAATACAACACACAATCTGTAGTGAGTTTCTGGGGCAAACCTTGCTTGAAGAGTCTACTTATGTCAGTGTAAAGAATCTTGGATTTACTCCAAACGCATGAGACAGAGCTTGATTTTAAACATATTTATTAAGAAACAATTAAAAAAAAAATTTTTAAAAAAAATTAATTCCGAAGGAGGACCAACAGATGGTCAAGGGCCTGCATTAGCCCGGTGACCTGCTCCCGCATACGGCCCACACAATTCTCAATCTGTTCCCGACGCCTCTGTTCCTCTGTGGGTGACAAAAGTTTGGGGATTAATAAATCGATAATGAAGCAACATTGTCAAAAAACAAAAAACAAGCAAACACAAACTTACAAGCTTGTGGGCCAAAAATACATTACACGGATAAAACCCAGAAGCCCAAAATGTCGTATGCCAAAAATACAAGGGCCCTCAAAAAAGGCACACAGGTGTGATATGTGTATGGTGACATCAGCAGGAACAGGTAAAGACAACCCCCAAAAATACCCTAAGGCGAAAAAATTAAACAAAAAATGGGGACGACACATGATTACATACAAACAGTTTGTGGTGTCCAAAATAAACTTTAAAAACATACCGTTCTCCAAAACGAGAGAGTCAGAAGCCACTCCCTGGACCACCTCGGAGGTGGCTACATTCCCCAACCCGAGGGGCATGGTGTTTTTGCCATCCTGGGAGGGGGTATTTGGAGGAGGGACGGATGGAGGAGAGGGGGAATTGGGCTGGAGGGGAAGTAGGGCAGAAATTTCGGCCACAGGGTCTGGGGAGGAGGGGGGAATAGAGGAATTGGGGGTTGGAGAGAGGGGCCGGGACCGGCATCTTGTGTGGCGATGCCGCCGTAGTGTTTGCTGTGCCCCTAAAAAATGACCAAAAAATTGTTAGTTTCAACAGGAAACCAAAAAAAATAAAAAATATAGGACAGACATGAAAACATGCACATGCAGATATGACTACAATGACTCAATAGGACAGACATGAAAACATGCACATGCAGATATGACTACAATGACTCAATAGGACAGACATGAAAACATGCACATGCAGATATGACTACAATGACTCAATAGGACAGACATGAAAACATGCACATGCAGATATGACTACAATGACTCAATAGGACAGACATGAAAACATGCACATGCAGATATGACTACAATGACTCAATAGGACAGACATGAAAACATGCACATGCAGATATGACTACAATGACTCAATAGGACAGACATGAAAACATGCACATGCAGATATGACTACAATGACTCAATAGGACAGACATGAAAACATGCACATGCAGATATGACTACAATGACTCAATAGGACAGACATGAAAACATGCACACGCAGTTAGGGCCCACAAGATAAACTTGAAAACCACAGTCCAGAACACTTACTTTCCGCAATCTGCATGCGAAAGCATGCCAGCAAGCGGGGCGTCCGCCGGTGCTGGTCCGACCACCTGCGCTCCAGCTGGCCAATATGTCGGCGTGAGCCGAAGGAGCGCAGGCGTCGACGTACCTCCGCATATGCGGAACGCTTGCGCCTGTTGGAGATGGGTGGAGGCTGACTGGTGATCCTCCTGTCCATCACCTCCGTCAGCACCAGCAGTTCACGCCTGGTGAATGCGGCGGATCTCATGATGGCAATGGTGTTTTTTTTACAAAATATTTTTAATAAAGCACCCCAAAAAAATTTGATTGGCTAATGTATTTGGGAAATTAACAGGACAAATTCTATTGGTTAGTGTATGAGTCATGTGTTCGACAGGGCCACAAATCTCTGGAGAGTTATGATTGGCTTGATGCAGTGACATGCGTAAGCAAATTTAAATAAAGAAATGAACCACAGAAAAATTGTGGGGAGACAAACAAATAGAACAATTGTTTAATTGGGGCTAACATGTCTTTGGAACAATAAAAGCGAAGGTTTCAGCCGTACGTATTCTGCGAGCAAATACAAACACGGACAAGATTAAAGTTTATTGCATTGTGTTGAAAAAAAAAAACAATTACGCTAATTGATACATTGATTGGCATGATACGATTGAGGGAGGTAGGCCGAAAAAACGAGCAGGTAATCGGAATCTGACAGTCCCACTTCCGGTTTGTACTTGTGCGTGCGTTCCCTTCAAGCCATTTCGGGGATGTACGCTCGCTATTTGGCACGCTCGTTAGTCAGAGGAGGGGTCGCCTGAGTTTGGGGCGGATTTTTAGCTGCGTAGGAAAAAACGAGCGAGTGCTTGAATTTAAATATTTTTTTACATACGGCGAACGTGCGTACGCCCACTTGCGAGTGGGTCTGAATGAGGGCCTTAGTACTCTAAAGGAGATGTTCTGATATATAAGAGATATTCCTAATTGGAAATGGCATAACCAGAAAAATAAAATTGTTCAATTAATCGATTTATCAATAAATAAAGGAAAGAGAAAAGGAATTTGTTCCTATTTATTACAATCACATATTGTAATGTCCTAATTATAAATGGGTGAATATGAAATATAGAGTGAAACAGATTAGGGATATGGGGTTTAGTAAAGGGGGAGGGACATTTAATAAGAACTACATCTAGGGCATAATGAAGACATGGGACATGTACTGGCCTATTTCCAATAGTAGGTACCTCTATTACTATATACAAAGGGGATGTATATCGTAATGTCCAATGTTAGAAACCATCCTGAGGGCAGGCCACCATAGTTCTAACTCGGGTGGTTGCCAATGTGCCTAATATGTTCACTAAGTCGTTAAACTGGTTATGTTAAAATCAATATTCAGACCCTGAGGTTCCAATGTGTTCAGGGTGTAAATCCATTTTGCTTCTCTTTTGTTCAGCATTCTTAGAAAGTCCCCTCCCCTCCAGTTGTGTATTGGTTTTTCTAGTATTAGAAAATTGGTACCTAATGGGTTTGAGTCATGGTGTGTTTTATAGTGTCTCGAGACACTATGATCATCTTTCCCTATCTTTATGTTCAAAATGTGTTCATATAATCTTTGTTTCAGAGGTCAAATTGTTCTACCCACATACTCTAAACTGCAGGGGCATCTAATGAGATAAACCACCCCTTTGGTGTCACATGATGTGCGATTTTTGAGTCTGTGTGTCTCTCCTGTTGTGGATGAAATGAAGGTGTTAATTGCTTTAGTGCTTTGTTTGTTCAGAGTTCTACAAGCTATACACCTCCCACAATTGTAAAATCGTCCTATTTTCTCACTGTCGCCACCGTGTAGTGTGGTTTGGATTGTTTTACTTGGAGGAATGTGATTATGAACTAGACTCCTCTTTATATCAGGGGCTTTTGTATATACTATATCTGGATGTTCTCTCAGAATCTGTTTGAGATCTTGATCTTGTAAAAGTATATTCCAATGTTTATTTAATATTCTTTTAATATCATTGGCTGATTCATTTTATTGTGTAATGAAAAACGTACACTCTGATTTGGGGTTATTGTTAATATTGGAATTCTTGGGTCTCAATAGAGTATCTCTATCTAGAGTCTTAACTGTTTGATAGGCTTGCTATATGAGATTGGTCTCATATTTCTTCTCTAGAAACAACTCTATTAGTTGTGACGCTTGGGATTCATAGTCTTCTAATCTACTGCAGTTTCGTCTTAGTCTCGTATATTGTCCCTTGGGTATGTTTGTCAACCAGTTGTGGTGATGTCCACTCGTGGCTAGGATGTAGCTGTTAACATCCACACTTTTTCTAAAATTCTTTGTGTGTATTTGTCCATCTTCAATGAATATTTCTAAATCTAAGAATTCTACTCTGGTTTTGCTGACATTGCTGGTAAATGTTAAATTGTTTGAATTATGACCCATATACTTCATGAAATCCTGCAGCCTATCATGAGTGCCCTTCCAAATGAAGATGATATCGTCAATGTAACGTCGCCAGAGAACGAGGTTTGCTCCAAAGCCATGTCCTCTCCATATATAATCCTCCTCCCACTTGCTCATGAAGAGGTTAGCATAGCTCAGAGCAAACCTCATTCCCATGGCGGTCCCTGTGGTTTGTAAATAGAAAGTGTTATTAAACCAGGTGTAGTTATGATTCAAAATTAATTGAATGGTCTTAGTAATGAATTCAATTTGTTTTGGTGATAGGTTGGTGTCCTTTTCCAGAAAATATTTGGCACTATCTAATCCCTGCTGATGTTTAATGATAGTATACAGTGATGTCACATCGCTCGTGACAAGCCACAGATCTTCTCCCCATTTAATCTTACTGAGTGTTCTTATTATATCTGTAGTGTCTCTAATATATGACAGTTGTGTCTTTACTATTTCTTGCAAATATGAGTCTATGTATTGAGAGAGATTAGACGTAAGTGATCCAATCCCTGAAATTATGGGGCATCCTGGTGGGTACTCCCTGTCTTTATGAACATTAGGAAGGTAATAGAATACAGGTATCACAGGGTGTGGTGTATTGAGATAATCATACTCGGATTTCGTCAATATTCCTTCCTCCATCCCTGTCTTCAGTAATATAGTCATCTCTCTCTGATAGAGTCTTGTCGGATCTGATTTTAAAATTGTGTAGGTGTCTGTATCCCCTAGGATCCTCAGTGATTCTTGTATGTAATCATGTCTATCTAGAATTACAATCCCTCCTCCCTTGTCTGCCGGTTTTATCATTATGTCATTGTTTTCTACCAATTGTCTTAATGCTCGTTTTTCTTTATTAGTCATATTTTTCTTTTTCTTTTTCTTTTTATTTTGTTGTGTATTAAGTTTCTCTATATCATTATGTACCATAGTTTCAAACGTAGTGATGAAATTGCCCTTCATGTAAGTAGGATTAAATTGTGATGGGGGTTTGAAATTTGTATGTTTATAAATGGAATTTTCTGTTATTGTTTTTTGTATGTTTCTATTCTGTATGAAATACTTCTTTAGAGTAAGTTTTCTAGTAAACGCCTTGATGTTCAAATATGTCTCAAATTTATTTAATTTTTTGTCCGGTGCAAATTTTAACCCTTTTTGCAATACTGATGTCTGTATTTGATCAATGGGGGTAGCACTAAGGTTGAATACCCCTGTTTCTGTTAATGTGTCATGTTTTTCAGTGAGAAAGTGATTGATATCATGGTAGTTGTTATTTATTATTGCGTCAGTACATGTTTTGTCCTTTTGATATTTAAGATTGTGTCTCCCTCCTCTACATCCACATCTTGTTCTATGTTTTTTCTCTTTGAACTGTGTGGGTACTTTTGGGTTGGGGTGCAGGACTTTCTTCCTGCCTCCAGATCTAAAAAACCTTTTCCCATGTTATCTTTTGTTCTGGGGATGTAATGTTAACACTGCCTGTCTTATGTTCAGTATTGGAAGTGTCTTTGTTGTTCTTGGTGTTAATGATTCGTGATTGCCCTCTTGTTGTATTTATCCAACCTTCATCAAATTAAAGTTTGGCTAGCTCTTCAATATCTAATTCATCTTCCCAATCGTACACTGAGAAAGATGTGTCGTAACTGTTAGTGGATTCAATGGTGGTATTCAAATCCCTCTCTACAGTGCCTCTATCTGAGACTGATAGGACTGATAGGTGTCGTTTACGTTTTGTTTTTATTTTGTTCTGATGTATCTTGGTCATAAATTGTTGATAGGTGAGACCTATCCTCTTGTAAATCGGTGTCTTGATAATATGTTCAACTTTGTTTATCCTTCCATATGTTTGTCTGTTCCCTTTGGGAGATATAGGGGTTCCCTTGTGGCCCTTATGTGATTTTCTAGTCTTAGATATTTTTGTGTTCCGTTTCGTGATATTATGGTATTGATCACGTCTAATCTTATTAAGTTTGCATTTAATAATTGTTTGTTCTTTTGTGTGAATTCTTTTATTGATACTTAACTCTCTCTCTTTGAATCCTTCCTCTTTATTGTATCCATCTAATGATATGTAGATGTCATTAATCTGTGTCTCTAAGGTCGTAAGTTTGTGATCCTGTTGTTCAATAATTAATTTCATCAAACTGAGAGAACAAATATGTAAAATGCTATTCCAACTATTCATGAATGCGTCATCATTCTGATTATGAGTGGGTATTTTCTTAATTCTTAGACCCTTTGGAATAATATTATGTTGTGAGTACCACTGTAATGTGTGTCTATTCCACCATGTCTTGGTTTCTTTGTTAATAGTTTTCTCCAATTCTAGAAGTAAGTCGTTACAGCTTACTTGTGATTGTTTCTCTAATGTGGGTTCTACATTGGAAAAAATTGTATGCGCTCTATCTAATCTAGAGGCTCTAAATGAGTTCGTCATCCTGTATATACCTAGGATTCAAATCCTTCTTGCCGCTGGTTCTCTAGGGACAAATCTCTGATAATACAAAGACGGGGGATGGAAGGGAACCAGCGCTTAATTGTGATGAATCGTGGTTCCTATAAGGGAGCTGCTTCAGAAAGCTAGAGATGTCCCATCTCCAGAAAGTAAATTGGCTATATAATTATGAAAGTACTGAAGCGCTACACCATGTAATGTTACTGTCTAATTGTGATCAAACTTATAAGTACTAAACACACACTGATGTATAAAAAATAGAAAAAAATGTTTTACTTAATCCAACAGTATTCAACAAGTACATAAACATATATAGTAGAAAACATGAAATCAGGGAAATATAAATGCAAAGTACTAGAATGATAAAGTCAATGTAGACTCTGCATTAATCTCAATATATGCAAGCAATGCAATTGAAGGTGAGGGGTTATGGATGGGGGATGAGGTGATAAATAGCTACGAACACTATGGTCACCAATCTCCTCTGTTGATAATGAGACAGACTGAAAATTCCGATTGATGTTAATGTGACAGATTTGCTGCGTCCCACTATCTGACTGAATGAAGTGATAAAAGTTAATGGTGGTTCACGAGAGAATGAGGTCCTGGGGTGATCTTCCCAGGGCATGAGTACGGCTATGGTCTGGGTGTGCAGGTGGGAAGAAGGCCTTAGAGGTGATGTGTACCCCCCTGTACAGAGCAGTGCACCGGCACTTGGGCTAGGCGTCCCAGACCAGCACCAGTGAATGCGCTGGAGGCAGGCCACAACCACGTCCGGGGAGTGGATGTAACGGTGTGGGCTCTCACGGAGCTTGCTGCCATTGAACCTCTCCTGTACAGCACTTACCTCCCCTTGCATGTCCCAGATGGCCGCTCCTGTCCCTTGCCGGCTAGCGGTGTCTTCAGTCTTCAGTCTCCATCTTCCAGTCTCTGCCTCCGTCTTCTGTCTTCCGTATGCAGGCGCTGCCTGTAATCACGTGACCGCGATCCGGATGAGTGTGGTGAAAGGATAGAGGCTTGTGAGAATAAGTCAGAATAAGCCTGTGGGAATTCTTCTTTCTGTCTCGTGTAGATGCTGTGAGTCTCCAACGCGTTTCAGCTTCCGCCTTTTTCAAGGAGCATATCCTGTTGTTGCAGCTGGTGTTATAAATAATATTAGTTTCATTCTGATAGGTAGTTAATTGAAAATGGGTGTGTAATCCTTAAAGTGACTGATCCAAATTTCTGTAATTCAATCAAGCTAATTTAGTACTCTAAAGGAGATGTTCTGATATATAAGAGATATTCCTAATTGGAAATTGCATAACCAGAAAAATAAAATTGTTCAATTAATCGATTTATCAATAAATAAAGGAAAGAGAAAAGGAATTTGTTCCTATTTATTACAATCACATATTGTAATGTCCTAATTATAAATGGGTGAATATGAAATATAGAGTGAAACAGATTAGGGATATGGGGTTTAGTAAAGGGGGAGGGACATGTAATAAGAACTACATCTAGGGCATAATGAAGACATGGGACATGTACTGGCCTATTTCCAATAGTAGGTACCTCTATTACTATATACAAAGGGGATGTATATCGTAATGTCCAATGTTAGAAACCATCCTGAGGGCAGGCCACCATAGTTCTAGGAGATTGTTGACCATAGTGTTCGTAGCTATTTATCACCTCATCCCCCATCCATAACCCCTCACCTTCAATTGCATTGCTTGCATATATTGAGATTAACTGGTTACCTATTGGCCAAAGTGGATATCGAGTCTGCATTTTGTCTTTTACCCTTGCATCTGGATTCCTTCCATTTCAGGGGCTTTATGCTGACGGATGGATATTACTTAGACAAATGCCTCCCTATGGGTTGCTCGGTTTCTTGTGTCTTCTTTGAGTGCTTTAGTTCTTTCCTCGATTGGTATGTGGACACGGGCTCTGGCAAAATGGGTATAGCTCACTACTTGGATGACTTCTTATGTGTTGGGCCTTCCGGTTCTGATCGTTGTGCTCGCCTCCTTTTTTTGCTGCAAGCTCTCTTCACGGAATTTGGAGTTCCAATTGCACACAACAAGACAGAAGGCCCTACCACTTGCTTCGTTTTCTTGGGTATTGAGATCGATACATCCCTGGGCTGTTGTCGGCTGCCGTGGGACAAAGTGCGACGTTTGCAGGTTGCCATCCTGCTTGCGCTAGCATCAGGGAAGGTCACGCTGAGACAGGGTCATTCCTTGTTGGGTTTGCAGAACTTTGCCTATAAGGTTATTCCTATGGGGAGGGTCTTTTGCCATAAGTTGCAGTGATCGCTAGTTGGTTTGCGCTTGCTGCATCATTTTTTGTGTCTCTCTGCGGAGCTAAAGTTAGACCTGGCGGTTTGGAAGTCCTTTTTGTTGGATTTCAATGGAGTGTGCATTTTAGGAACTCTTTCCCATCATTGTGGCTCTTGAGCTGTGGGGTTCTCCTTCAGCTGCCTTGCTGGGTGACCCTTGTCCATCTCATTGTTGGCAGATTATCGCGCCTGCATGCTGGGTCTTGCACGTCAGTCCATGGCTCCTCGGACCTTGACTGCCTATCAAGCTTCATGGCAAGAGTGGGAATCTTTCCTGCAGGGTCGGAGATCAGCAGGTACCTTGCGGTGTGCACTTATGCTGGAGTTTGGAGTTTGCTTAGTGATGGCAAGTCACGGGCTTATGTGGCCGAGAGGTTTGCTGGCATTTCTTTCTTTTTGCAATTGGCAGGGTGTAAGGATTTCACTAAGGGCTTTTTGTTGCAAAAAGCCCTTAGAGGTTGGTCACACGTACGGCCAGCGGCAAATGATCGATGACGTCCTATTGGTCCTGACCTATTATTACATTTAATAGATGGTTTGCAAATTGTTTGTTCATTCCCCTTCGAAACATTGCTATTCCAGTTCGCTTTTGCACTGGCCTTCCAAGGGGTGTTTTGCATCAGCGAGATGGTTGTGCCTTCGCGTTCTGCCCTTCCCCGCTTCTACGCTCTCATATTGTCCTTCAGGACTCCATGCTCTGCCGGATTCAACACTCCAAGACCGATCAGATTGGTAGGGGTTGCTGGGTCTCCCTGGGATCCTGTTCGGAGAAGAGGATTTGTCCGGTACACCTAGCTTCCCTGTATATTAGATGCCACCCCCCACTTGAGGGGGCATGGCTTAGGCTTGTAGATTGTAGAAATTTCAATTTCAGTCAGTTTCAATCATTGCATCCGGCATATAGGGCTTTCCACCTCAGAGTTCGGCACCCATTCCTTTAGAATTGGCATAAATAGAAAGAAAAACTGCGCTAGTTTACAGAAATAAACATATAAAAGTATTAGTTTATTACAATATCGAATGGAAATGCCAATAAAAACATGTAACAATACCAAAGAAAAATAGTATAATGAATGGTGGATCGAGATGATAAAAAACAATATACAGTGAAATTGCCAGTATACCGATATAGCAATACACAAAAATAAAAATAGGAGAAAATGAATGAAATGGGTGTAGGCTAATGTACAATAGATGGATATAAACACAATAACGAAAAAAAAAATGCGCAGTGTAGAATGAATAAATAAATACATTTTAAATGACACTTGATATAATAGCCCTAATGTCTGAGAATCACTTGAAAGTCTTGTGGTTTATGCACAGTCAAGGTGCAACAGTTACAAAGTTAATATCCACTGGTGTGATTCAAGAATGCTTGTAAAGATATCATTTATACGCTTAATGTGTCAAGTCCGTAAAAATAATTGTTATAGGGCACAATGTAAAAGGAGCCACTGTATACGGAACCTGATCAATTCACCCTGGTAGCTGTTGTAACATCCAGCCGGCTTAATAGCGTGATAGTAGCCGGTATAGAAATCAAGGCAGATGGAACTGTTACGGTAATCGGTACTCACGTCTGTCGGCGAGAGCCGCCTGAATGAAAGGCCGGTTCTATAAGCTGCTCACATATGTGTGAGATGGAAGCCACCTAGATAGAGAATCTTAGGTCAGCGCTGTGTGGAGTTCGATAGGCAGAAGGCGCGGCCGCGACTTTTGAAGTGTAGAATCCACAGCACAGAAGAGGCGGCAAATACAGGGTGTATAGCAGCAATGATTGGCAGCAATAAAACAGCAGGACAAGTAGTAGGGCTGAAGGGCAGCTACGCATTTTGTCCCGATCTCTGGACTTTTTCAAGCTAAGTGCCCAAATCGGAAGTTTTTTAGAATTGGCGCCGCAACTTTTCCAGCTTCTTCAGGTTTTTCCTCATAGGAGATCTTGGGCTTTATTCAGAGGCGGCCGTACGGTCTACGACCGCACGGCCACCTCGATGTTTGTTTAGTGCGCATGTGCATGAGGGATT
This sequence comes from Taudactylus pleione, assembly GCA_031769625.1. Taxonomy (NCBI): domain Eukaryota; kingdom Metazoa; phylum Chordata; class Amphibia; order Anura; family Myobatrachidae; genus Taudactylus; species Taudactylus pleione. The sequence continues at coordinate 1,825,661 of JAUIMM010001601.1, forward strand.
CGGCTCCTTTGTGCGCATGTGTGAGACCCACTACGACCGACAGCGCCGGTCATAGCGGGTCTCTTTCCAAAGGGGGCGAGCTGTCGATGTTGATTGACAGCTCGCCCCAATTGGAAGGCGGGCCGGGGGGGTGGCAGCCCAAACGGAGGCATTCCCATGGGAACGCCTGCCGTTTGGGGGAGGCCCAACTGACATCACTAGTGATGTCAGTGGAGAGCTTCCGGCTCTGACAGAGCCAGAAGCTCTCCGGGGCTTACGACAAGTGAGACCCTACCCTAGCGGCCGTTAGAGCTGTGGGTGTTAACCCACAGCCTAACAACTGAAACAGAGGTGGGCGGTGAGGATGCAAGCGGCCGCCCAGTTTCTGAGCGACTGCTTGCATCCTCCGACCACCTCTGAATGAGGGCTCCAGTCCCTGGGAAGATGGAAGTCCAATGCCTTTTGGAGATACATACGTGTGGAATCTTGATGTGCTATTTATTTGTCTTCTTGAGTGCTTCGGCCAACTCGTCGCCTTTTAGGTTGGGGTCTTGAGGGATTTTGCCCTGTTTTTTCCCCTGCTTTGGACAATGATTGGCTAGTAAAAAAACAAAAATATGAAAAGATCCAGCAGGTTTTTCGTAGGTTTTTACCTTGGGTCAAGTCATCCTTTCCCCTCTCCCCCCACCCCTTCACCTCTCTCTGCAATAGCTATATAGTACTCATACTCATGTATTTTTTCTGTGTATTGCAGGTGGTTTCTTGGATTCTATGCCCATTTGGTTTGTCCGCCACTCTTTTATATTTTGGGCTAGACAATCCCACTTTGCTTCAAATGCCTCTGTTTTCCCATGTTGGGATACTGTTAGGTGGTTGGGTCATATAGGTATGTGTTGGGAGGCATTGTTGCCATGTCTACAGATGGTGGCGGAGACCTTTGGGTTTCCTATCATTTTGGTGATTCACCTAGGCGGGAATAAGTTGTGCCCACAGATGTCTCTCAAGTTGCGGCACACTATTGTACGTGATTTGGGGGAGTTGGGGAGGCTTTGGCCTAATTGTGTGATAGTGTGGTCCGACATTATTGCTAGACTTTACTGGAGGTGTAGGTATAGTGGTGTTGGAGTGGAAAAGGCCAGGAAGAAAGTGTATAAATGGGTGGCCAGGCAAGTTCTGAACATGGGAGGATTGATGGTCCATCACCCATTAATCAGGATTCAAGATGCCCATCTTTTTCGCGGGGATGGGGTTCACCTCATGGAGGAGGGACATTTTTTGTTTCTTGAGAGTATTTGGGAGGTTTAGTGATTTGGAAGGGTTAGTGAGTTAGGTAGTATGGCAGCAGGCCTGTTTCCGTTATCGGGAACATGTGTGGCGGGAAAGAACGGTAGTCTATAAAGCATCCATCTTGCTGCATTATGAGCGGTGACCCCCCCTTTGGTACACTGCTTAGTCTGATTTTACCCTACTGGGGTCAGCGGCACCTCTCGTCAGAGTGGGCCCAAATAGTGCATTGGTATGGGGGTTGGATACCACCTCACTTGCTAAATAGGGATAGTTGGCCCTTGCAAGTATTTATATCACTCTTATACTTGAATTGGGATAGCTGGCCCTTTCAGTGAGTGTTTTACATCTTTTGCCTAAGTCAAGTGGGCGTCAGGTCATTTGCTGTGCTTTCCTCTGCCACCATATTCATTATTGTAAAATAAATAAAGCTGAATCGCATATACTTGTTCTGTGTCTTTATTTCAGTTAAGTTTTAGTAATAAGTTTATGGGTTTCACACATTATCTGCCGATAGGGAGTTTATTAAAAATAAAATAAAAGGCGCAGGGATAATTAGCTGTTAGGTAACTGACAAGATATTCTTTAGCCCTGGGCTATCAGTCCAGGCCTGGGGTGTCCTGGAGAGTGGTATCCCTTTATTGGGCCAGTTCCCACCTCCCCAGGGATCCCTGGCATGGGCTGACTAGAGGTTAGGTGTAATGTGTTGGCCAGGGGACCCAGTCAAAGGGTACCCCAGGCTGTGGCATTACACCCCCGCTAGAAAGAGCCTGGTGCTGGGTATGGAAAATGCAGGAGACTCCTATTCATTTTGTCCTCTGTATTTCCAAAACAAGGATGGTCTAACTGAGGGCCTGATTTAGAGCCGAACGCTCTGACCAGAGCGCTTGCTCTGAATCAGGGCCCTCCTCCATGAAAATGGAGCATCCTCCTGGACGCTCGCATAGCTGTGGTTGACCACCCACAGCTTATGCGAGCGTCCATGATGATGGTCGCGATGGTCAAGACCATCGCGACCATCGGGCTTACGACGGAGACCCTGCAGTAGGGTCTCGCTGCCGCAAGCCCTGGAGTGATTTTGGCTCTATCAGTGCCAAAATCACTCCCACTGACATCACTAGTGATGACATCACTAGTGATGTCAGTGGGGCCGGCTTCAGACGGTAGGTGTTCCCATGGGCAGCCACGGTAGGCGTTCCCATCTGGCAGCCATGCCCCCAGCACGCCCACCAAAGGGGGCGTGCTGTCAATCAACATCGACAGCACGCCCCCTTTGGTGCGAGACCCGGAGCGACGGAGAGCCCGTCGCTATCCGGGTCTCACGCATGTGCACGACGGAGCTCCCTCCGTCATGCGCATGCGCAGTGGGGCAACATCGACCTGCTTGCGAGCGTCCTGCGAGCAGGTCTGAATGACCCCCTGAGCCCAGTGGTGGTTGTGCTAAATACAGGAGGCCTCCACATTTTTTGTCCCCCGTACTTACACAACCAGGTCCGGCTCTGAAAATTCCGGGGACTGGTTGTGCTTTTAGGGGGTGACTCCACATCATTTTTTTTAACATTTTTAATGCTGAACAAGCTTTTTACACAGAGACGCATGAACGGATCTCACTGATCTGTGCATGCATCTGTGTCATTCATACCTGCTCATGCTAAAATCGCAAGCACAAAGCAGGTCTACTATTTTGGGGATTTGAAGTTCGTTTTTAAGTTCAATTTGGTGTTCCTTTTCAAATGAAATCTTAGTAAATGTGGGATTGCATGTTGGTCTATGTAAAAGTACCAGTGTTTTTCCAATGTTCGATTTGAAGTGGGATTTGAGTGGGATTCAGTTTTATGTTGGATTTGACATTCAATTTTGCCTTTAGTAAATATCCATATGCAAAATTGAATGTAAATCGAATTAAAATCGAATGTCAAATAACTCAAAAATAGAAATCGAACATTAGTAAATATATCCCTTAGGGATTTGTGAGCACACAGTTTATTTCCTGTGCTTTTGTGGTTTTCATTTTTTGACACCTCTTCTAGAGTGAGAAGGGCTTACTTACATCATCATAACAAGAGGCAGAAGAACATGCCTCACTGACAGTTGCAGAACCACCACTCATAAATAAAGGCCAAGGCCTAAGTCTTTCCTTGCCACTTCAAGTGGTGAATGGCATATTGGCAGTTTTATGTTTTTCTGCAGCCAACTTTGATGTTTTTTTTTCTTTAACCCTGTAAAATATTGGTTCTTTGACTTTAGATGCCCGGCTTCCCGACTGTCATATCCCGGCGAGAGTGAAATGCCGGGCGTCTAGATGTAGACGCCTGACATTTTCCCAATGCCGGGAGACAGGCGCCCGGCAACCCGATCGAAGGGATGCTGGGCGCTGTGATCGGACAGCCGCAGGGGGGGAAGGTTAGGTTTAGGGCACCTGGGGGGGACTTAGGGTTAGGCTAGGGGGAGGGGGGGTTAGGCACCCCCAGGGGGACTTAGGGTTAGGCACCCCCCGGGGGACTTAGGCTTAGGCAGCGGGGAACGGGGGATAGGGTTAGGCACTTAGAGGGGGGATTAGGGTTAGGCACTTGGAGGGAAGTTAGGGTTAGGCACCCCTAAGGAGGGTTAGGGGGTTAGGTTAGGTTATACTTACCTTAGCGACGAACGGGATTTCCAGCGCTGTCAGGCTTCCTCTGCCGGGAACTCTGCTTTTGTCGGCCAGGCGCTGCTGGGAATCTAACCGATTCCAGATGCCCTGACTTAAACCCACTATTTCATTGGGCATAGGCTTTAGATGACGATGAAGGACTAGTATCGTCATGACTGGTGGAGGCACCTGCATCAAAAGTCTTTGGTTGTTGCTCCTGCTCTTCTCTTCTAAACTAATTGTTATCCATTTTTCAATCCACAGCTCTGCCCACACTGCAGGGATTACAAGTAACAATATATTTGTTTAAACTTTTTACTTTTTTTTTCAATTGACACTGCTTGGAGTCGCAGTACTTATGCAAAGTTAATGAACGCAGTGGGCTATGGCTTGTAGAGTCACTGCAGCACCAGTCTGTGACAGGACAGGGAGTGGTTGGACGCAGCCACTGGATGGACAATATAGCACAGCCACTGGATGGAACAGTACAACAACAAATATATATATTTTTTTTTTGTTCGCAAATAACACTGCAGTGTCTCACCACTTATGTGAACACAGTGGGATACAGCCTGCAGTGTCACAGTGCAACACTGCTTAAGTAACTAAGTAAAAAATAGAACAACTTGAGAGGAAAGATTTGATTAGCTACAAAAAGAAAGAAAAAAATGAAGAAAGAGAACTTTCATTTATAACACAGTTGTACAGTAATACCAATGCCATAGAAGATCTAGTAAGAAAACATTGGCATATTTTAAAGTTGGATGATGATCTGAACCCCTATTTCTTGGAAAATCCTCGCATGATTTACCAAAAAGCCAAGAATATGAAACAAGAGCTAGTAAAAAGTTTTATTAGCTTGGAAGATGAACCTTTTCATCAGAATAAAGGACACCATTATTGTCTCAAATGCAAAGCCTGTAAGTCTCAGAAAATAACAAGTACAAAACCAACACAAGAGTTTAAATCACACATTACTGGGAAGACGTACAAAATACAACAGTCTGTTCCTGTGAAAGTGAAGAATTGATCTACCTGCTGGAATGCCCATGTGGGCTCCAGTATGTAGGGCAAACCAAGAGAAAAATAAAGATAAGACTGGCGGAACACATTTACAATATAAAAAGAGGGCTACAGACCCATAGTGTTTCAAACCATTTCGCAAATGTATATCAAAAGAATCCAGTGGGATTGAAATTCATAATAATACAAAAATTCAATAGAAATTGGAGAGGTGGAAATATTGTAAATAGTTTAAAAAGAATAGAAACAAAATGGATCTATGTCCTAAAAACCCTACATCCATTAGGGCTAAACATAGATTTCGAACTAAATGCATTCTTCTAAAAAACTGTGCTACGTCAAATATTGCCAAAAATTATTTATATCTTAGAGTTATATATTTTTATATAATTATTACATATATTTACATTTTACAAAAATGTGGCACCTCTTTTAAAAACTATTTTAAGGAATTAAATCCCTTTTAATTTATAAATATGGAAGAAAGCACATGGATACCGCTCTTTTCCACCCACTTCCGGTGATAACTTCCGTTTTTATTGATATTAAATAAAGTTTTTTGAGTATTTAAATCATCCCAAGTGGGCAGATTGCAATCCTTGACAAAGTGCCTGCAAGGCATGAAACGCGTTGGAGGCAGAAGGTGACGTGCAAAACAGTTCTGGACCATTCTGGCTGCAAAGCCGATCACATTGCCGGCTCATCCTGCTGACATCATCACCTGCGGCCGCACTCAGCCAGACAACAGCGGCACACGTGGAACGGGAGCCAAGGCCAGGCTCAGCTCCACGCACCATCTCAGCCTGGACCTGGCCTGCAAGGAGAAGGCATCAGAGGCTTAAGGTAGGGACAGTTAGGGCTGTCAGCGCTACAACAATAGCAATCTTGAACTGGACTTCACCTCACACAAATTCTCCTATAATGAGCTATAAACATATGTTTTAATCTTTGATTTTTTCAGGTGCCACAAGTGTGTTTAATTAATATATATAGCTCTCATAATCCCCCCCTTTTTTATGTTACAATCTTAATGAGCAGCTCCATAATTTAGTGCAGTTGTATACATATACCTTATAAATTACCCTGATGGTCATGCCGACATATTTTACACTACAATCGCAGAATATGCAATAAATTACTCCTTTTCTGCAGTTGATGTAATCTTTAATCTTGATTATATTGCCAAATCTGTCCAAAACTTCCTTCTTCTTGGTCATGAATTGGCAACAGCAGCAGGATCCACATGGAAACGATCCCATAATCCGTGGGATCCCATAATCCGTGGTCTTGGTATAGTTCTTGTGTAGTGACTTCGTGTCAGTTGATCCCTTAAATTTGGGCTGTGTCTCCAACTCATAGAGACTTTGCCCCCCATAACCTGAGAAAGGTCTTCATCTAGGAGCAGTACATGCCAATGTTTCTGAATGATTTTCTGAATGGATCTCCATTCTTGGCAAAAGTTGCCTACAAACCTAATTGTTCCTGTATCTCTCTCCATTTTCTTCTTTGTATCCTGGAATACAAGTGATTCTCTTTGGGTCCTCATCCCAGCTGTTTTAGCTTTCTTAATCAAATTGTGACTGTAGCCTCATTTTCTTAATCTGTGCATCAGTTTTTCACACTGTAGTTTGAAAAGGATGTCCTCCGAGCAATTACGTCTCAAGCCTAAGAATTCATCTTTTGGAATATTCTCCACGGTAGGAGGAAAGTGCGAGCTAGTTTGATAAGGCAAGCTGTTTGTTGCTGTACTTTTACGGAATAGTTCAGTTTCCAGCCAAACTCTATTACCTTTGTAAATCCTTAGGTCAAGGAATGAGATGCTGTTGTCACTGATCTCCTTGGTGAGTCTTAAATTCAGTGTATTATCATTCAGTTGCTCAATTAATTTCGACAGGAGTTCTTTACTGCATTCCCAGATGATCAAGATTTCATCTATGTATCTGTACCATCCAATTATGTGTTTAGTGAATTCATCATTTTCTTCATAGAACACATACTCCCGCTCCTACCAGCCTAGATATAAATTGGCATAGGTGGGAGCGCAGGCTACTCCCATAGCAGTTCCCCTCACCAACAGATTATGGTTTAATATGAATTGTAGTAATTCCAGTAAAAAGTCCTGAAATTGGTTGTTATCCTCCATATTCAGAAAAGTACTCTACAGCTCTTAACCCCCTTTCATGGTCAATACTGGTGTATAGTGACTCTACATCAAGGCCAACTAGAAGTTGTCCTTCTTCAAGTTTGACATCATGCAGTTTCTTTAGTATATCTGTTGTGTCCCAAACAAAGGAGGGTAACTCCAGCACAAAATGTCTCAGATGTAAATCAATGAATGTGCTGGCCTTATCTGTTAGACTTCCTATCTCAGAGATTATTGGTCTCCCTGGGGGAGAGAGTGGGTTCTTGTTATCTTTAGTAGTAAGTAGAAAGTTGGGATCCTGGGATTTTCAGTCCATAGGTATTCCCACTCTTGCTTAGTAATAGTACCCTCAGATCTAGCTTGATCCAGAATCCTCTTGTAGATGCTTTTAAAGATATCTATGGGGTTAAGAAGGATCTATTGGTTACAATCTTCATTTAGCAATTGTCGATTAGCTTCATTGACATACATTGCCTTGGGCCAGATTACCACATTTCCCCCTTTGTCGGAGGATTTAATCACTACATCTTGCCAACTCCGTATGTTCTGGAGGGCTTTTCTTTCTTCTTTTGTCAAGTTGTAATTGATCTTATAGCTGTTTCTGTTCTCATGAAGTTTGTCCAGATCCTGTGATACTAAGTGTGTGAATACATTAATCTCCGGGCATATTTGTTCAGGTGGAAAGAAGGTTGACTTATTCTTCACCATGGGTCTCTTCCTTATAATTGTTGCAGGGTAGTTAGATTAATCTTGGAGTTCTTCCAAGGTAACTAATGCTAACTGTTCCTCACTAGATAGATTATTGATAGAATTGTTCTCCTTTGATTTGGCTGAAAATTTTAAAGGAGTAGTTTGCGTCCAAACAATTTAAGATCTTTCTCCCAATGAAATCTGTTGAATCTGGAGGATGGTGAGAATGAAAGTCCTCTTTTGAGTACATCCACTTCATTATTCATCAGATTGTGATCCGACAAATTAATAATTTGCAAACTGTCCACTAGTGTCCCCTCCGATTGCGGATTGGATATCGGTTCAGGAAGAGTGAGTCCCATCTTTTTCTTGCCCTTCTTGTTTGCCATCCTCGTCTTCCTTCTAAAAATCTGTGGAAACTTCTGATGGGCCTGGAATTCCCTAAAAAATTATGAGACTGGGAAGGTAAAGTTAGTTCATCACTGAACTGTCTACCAATACTTGAGTCCATGCTATCTTCACCAGATGATTAAAACTCTGAGGAAAGAAAGTTCTCTGATTGATATTTCCTATAATCCCCCTTATTCATAGATCTCCATTTAAACACCTGTCCTTCAGCAAAACCTTTCTTATCTCGTAAAAATTTACTTCTTTTCCATTCAATGATAGTTTTTTCGTAGTTATCAAGATCTTTTTTATGTTGTTCAAAATCACGTTGAAAATTTGAGTCCGACTCCCATTGCTCTAAATGCTTGCCCAAAGCTTCTATCTCTTTTCCGCACTCTTCCAGGATCAAATTATCATGTTTTAATAAAATGCCTATTAGTTCATTTGAGCATTTTAGAAGACTGATTTCCCACTCTTTTCTTAAGGCTTCTGTCACTAATGGGAAAGCTGGAAAAATATTAGGTCTAAGACCCCTAGGACAGATTTTTTTGTTTTTGATAGTTAATGTATTCAAATCCCACTCAACTTTTAGTTGTCTACGGAGTGTATATTTAAGTTGTCGAAAATCGGACTCCCACTTGAGATCGGTCACTGTCTGCATGAGCTCACTGGGAAATATTTGATTCAGATCTTCATTAACTTTTTTCCTAGCTGAAAGTTCATTTTTTAGACTGAAACTGGTCATTCTACTTCCAGAGTCAGTATTTTATATATACTGGTTTGTGTAAATGCTGAATCAGTCTGTGCTGGATTCAAGAAAACTAAGAGAGATCTTAGTATAACATATATATCACATAACAACAAGGAATTGAATCTGCACTAGAAAAAATATATTGGTCTATACAGATGAGCCTATAATTGGCACATAAATATTTGTTACACAAAAACCAACTCAAAGTATTCCATATACAGAAAACCTGTATTAAATTAAGTGTTGGTGGTGCTCCCTCTGAGTCAGAATACACAAAATCCGTAAAAAGAGAAGAGAAAGCAGACTCTATTTTATGGGGCACTCTTATTGATTTGTATGATTCAGCTAAAATATAGCATTTATTAATGTATTAGTTAAAATTAATGAGTCAAAAATTATTTAGACAAACTAAGTTAATAATTATGTTCGGGGTATACACAGCAAAACATTTTTTCAAAAAACATCAGATCCGCAAATATCACTTGACATGAGTTTAGTTTCTCTCATAAATAATGTGGCTACCCAATTCTGCCACTCTTACTAATCATCAAATATATACAGTAGGTAGGACATGCAAGCAACAGCAAATTCTGAGTTCCACATAAATGCACCCACATGTTATAAATTGCGTATTAATTGCAAAATAAAAAAAACTCAAAAGAAAAAAACCTTTAGTGCAAAACCCTTCAGTTCAGCACTAAATCATATAGGCCAACAGAGCAGGTCTGATTTATATCATATCACAAAACCATGTAATAGACACATAGTTCCAACCCGGTTTATCACACTCATTAAATATACCCTGTGACTTTTAATACTTGTGACATGTACCACTTTTGCTGGTAACTGAATAACTAGTGTTCTCAGTATATTATCATAGGATTAAATCCTGTTTATAGTAACACAATTACCACATCCATATATCCATTATAAACATGAGCTGCAGTGTTAGATCTCTGAGTACCGGTGTCCTATGTATGAATTTATACAGAAAAAGCATGTGTTTGTGCGTCACTGTTAAATCTTCCAACTACTGTCCGTATATCAATTGCCACAATATTATTAGTAAGTGAATAAAGGGAAAAGGAAATAACAACCTCCACTCTCATGACATCTGATCTAATCTCAGCATACCCGTAGATATAAACATAATGTCTGAAGATAACACATCAAACCACACATGCTAATGCGTGATCTAATTGAGCTAGGACTCTCAGAGTTCTCAGTTTCTGTATCACATGAGATTAATGCTCGTTTAGTGGCTGTAGGTATTGGAACAAATGCATATCACCATCTAATAAGTCGCAGTGTCTGCAGGGCTGGTTCCTGTGTCGGCTGGTCCCAGCTAAGGTAAATGGAAGACGATCGTTTCGCCTGAGCAGCTTGGTCACTTCCTCTCCAGTGAGTAGCCAAAGCAAAGTACCCTCCTAATATAAGGGAATCAATCAAACAGGAATCCGATTAGTAATTAGCATCAATTTTGGCACATAAGTGTGGCTATTCTTGATAATTATAGGGTCACTGTAACTTAGTCATATCATCCCATTGACTGTAAATATCTCAAATAGCCCAGCATCAGACCCATAATAGGTTACATATTGCTGAACATTAACCATATAACAACAAAAGAAGTTAGCTGCAAAAATCTAATAGCAGTCAATTACAGAATCAATCAATTACTCAGTACATAAGATAACATGGCCCTGCAAGGTCTAATAAAATGTGTGGGAGAGGGATACATATGTATCCTTATCGGTGAGTAGGCGCGCCTCCTGCTATGACGCAGCTCCCAACATCCATCCGGGGAGAGCCGCAGGTCCATCGCGGGCGCATGCGCCTGGCTCTCCTCCCGGTGGTAGATGGTGGTACAGCCAGTTTGGCTGCTGCCCAGCCTGGGACCTCCTCAGGCGGGCATCCGAGTGGCAGAAAGCGGGCACATAAGAGGGTTAGTCGGGAGCCTGTAATGACTCCCGCACCCGCGCCCATTTTGTCAGAAGGTGGGTGTGGCCAGCTCCCATCTTCACAGAGGCACAGTTATCAGGCAGCAGCAGCCCACAGCACTGCAGGTTTGCAGTCTATGCATGGCATGGGATCCCTCATGCTTGGGGCTACTGTCTCCTCCCTCTGTGGTTTCAGGGGCTCCTGGATTGTTAGGTCCATTAGACATCTTCATCTCTTCCTAAATCTCACTTTCAACATTCTGGTGGTGCAGTGTACCTTACACTGCCTTATTATATAGAGTGACTGGGTTTTTGAACCACAGTATGGGATTCTGAGAATATTTCCCAACATCATCTCCACCTGTCTGTCTAATGCAGCCAGATTTGGGGTGGTGCCTGCCTTGCTTCTCCCCCCCTCTCTCCCTCCCCACCCCTTTAATTATGGCCCCTTCTGTACCTTATGGGCAGCCTCGCCTGTCCCCCCCGGTGATCCAGTGTGGCGTGCACAGTTTCTCTTATGTCCCCTCGGCTTTCGTTGGGTGCGTGCCACTGTTCTCGGCACGGGTGCCAGCCACAGGCTCCGGCAGTGCCCTCCACCTTCCCCCTGGATGTGTCCTGCTATTTAGCATTGGTGAGCACTGACTATATGCCTATTGGCAATTGGTAATTACTGTGTATTTAGTAGTACATGCACTTTCAATAATACAAGGCTGAGGATGATACACATAGTGGTAAGTACTAATTAATTTGGTCCTTTCTATTATTAATTCCTAAATAAAGCAACGCAGCATAACTCCTTTCTCGGCTATATGCCATTTCCTCAGAAGGGAACAAACCCTCCTCTCTCACGTCCTTTATTGGACTATTCGCTGTCGGCCGGTCATTGCCACAATCCAGATTTATTAATCAGTACTATTGGTAGAGCACTTATTTCATAAAAGAATGCATAGACTATATCTACGTGTTGAATGCATTGTAGCATATGTTATCATAAACCAGCATTTCAGGAAACACCGCCTTTGCGCCTTTGTTCTTCGGTTTTTCTGGGGCATTCTCTTATTAGATTATTCCATATATAAATTTTAGCATATAGATACAAAAATTATGTTGGTACATACAATACCGATATTTGGATTCTAATATTGAAATAATCAATTAATGATTTCAATCTTATAAAGACCATATCGCCTTCAAACTCATTAATTACAACAATACATTCATGTGTATAGTCATGCACATAGATAAAAGTGAGTATGTGGAGTATTCAGCAGATAGTATATCACAAGGACATACTACCAACAATTAGTTAAAATATTATTTAGCTCTATACCGTCCATTGGTGGCCTGGGGTATTTAATCTAATATCCAAAGGCTTCTTTTTTGCAAAGTATGGTAAAACTAACCTCCGCTTCTAGTAACCTTAATTTGTTCACTTGCTTTCACAGTTAGAATTGCTTTTTAGACCACTTTTTCTATATAAAAGTGAATGCCAGGAACACTATGCACCCGTAGTCCTTGGTTTACACCTCATTTATGTCCTACTAACTGTATATTTAGTGTAGGAATAGGGCTACTCACATATTGTCATATTGTATGCCACAACCACAGTTGATGGCATGTATAATTTATGTCCTACTAGCTGTCTATTTAGTGTAGTGCTACCCACATATTGTCATATAGTATGCCACAACCACAGTTAATGGCATGCATAATTTATGTCCTACTAGCTGTCTGTCACAGTTGGTGTCTGCGAGTTACCTGTATCAGGTGATGAACTGGAATCACTGGAGGCCGGCTGGACTGGAACCATGGGTAACATTAATAGCTCTTTTATTAGAAGATGTGGGTAGCAGTGAGAACTGCCTTTGGTGATGAGTGACTGGAACTGGAAACTTGAGACGTTGGAATGAGACCAGAAGGAACTTGGAAGGACCGGACTGGGACCGGCAGGTAGGCTGACTGAGCTGGTCGGGTTACTAGTAGATGGGCTTGCAGATGGATGGTAGCGTAGAAGCTACTTGTTGTGGCTTGGGAGGCCATGGGTAGACATTGGTAGCTGGGTGGCTACTTGGAGTGGCTGGAGAGCCGTGGGTGAGAGATGGCAGCGTGGAAGCTACTTGGTGCGGCCTGGGAGACGTGTGGAGAAGCTGGTAGCGTGGAAGCTACTTGGAGCGGCCTGGGAGCCGTAGGTGAGAGATGGTAGTGTGGAAGCTACTTGGTGTGGCCTGGGAGCCATGGGTGAGAAATGGTAGTGTGGATAGCAGAGCACAGCAGGCTTATGGATAGCACTGGTCTAGGAACCAGCAGGAGCCTGGGACATACTGGTACACAGAGATACAGCTATAGCACAAGTAGTACACCATGGAACGTAACTAGATGTTCAAGCCCTGAGCCCTATTAGAGGAGGATCTATATACCTAGAGTCTGGCAGCGATTGGTGGATACAGACAGGTGGTCTGGCAATGGCATTCAGAGTGGAGCAAGGCACAACATGCAGAGGGAGTAATCATCTCTGCAGCCCTTGAGAATCAGGACCACACCTGTGATTCCAATTAAGACTAGCAATGCTCACAGACAGAGCAGAGTCCAGGTGTTTAATCAGTGTGGGGGGAGAGCAGCCTGCACACACAGAGATATTACAGCCAGCATGATTCAGCCAGAGCAGATGTCCCAGGAGAATTACAAACACAGATCCAAGGAGCAGCTGGCAGAGGTAAGTCACAAAAGGTAAAAACTAGCCAGTATCGTGACACTGTCTATTTAATGTAGGAATAGGGCTACCCACATATTGTCATATTGTATGCCGCAACCACAGCTAATGGCATGTATAATTTATGTCCTACTAGCTGTCTATTTAGTGAAGGAATAGTGCTACCCACATATTGTCATATTCTATGCCACAAGCACAGTTACTGGAATGTATAATTTATGTCCTACTGTCTATTTAGTGTAGGAATAGTGCTACCCACATATTGTCATATTGTATGCCACAACCACAGTTGATGGCATGTATAATTTATGTCCTTCTAGCTGTCTATTTAGTGGTGGAATAGTGCGGCCCACATATTGTCATATTGTATGCCACAACCACAGTTGATGGCAAGTATAAAAAATTTTCGGTGGCAGTCCAGGAAACCTTTTAGCTGTAATACAACTTTATTTTGTGCATAATATTATTGATGTGATTATATGGTTAATATGATCGCTTGTGGGGCAATTGGTTCATGTGCCCGTGGTAAACACGTGAAATTTTGAAGTTCTGATGTTATCAATTTCTGCTTTTCTTAGCACTCAGAGCAAAAGGTGTCAGTTTATTATACCTTCTGAATACCACTCTATATAAAACGGTCCATCTTTAGTAATGCCCTTAGTAGCCTGGGTCCCTGGATTGTTTTCTTACTCATGGGAGGGTGCATTTCTATAACACTATGATGAGAGATTTGTCTAACTCTAAAACATTACAGGGATATCAGTGTTACACATAGGACTGATACATCCGCTTGGTTTATTATTCAAAATCTCAATGGAACTTGGCCTCCTCAGTCGCAGTTAAAATATATGTATGTTTGAATTGTAGGGTCCTACAGAAGTTAAATTGAAGTCTCATCCCCATCCTTAATATAGGAAAGATTATATATATATATATCTTGCATACAGAACCAAGTTTGACCCGGGTTCCTCACCCCATATGTAACGCTCTTCAAAACACACCATATCTTTGATGCATCCCAGGTATACCCTGGCTTGGGCCTTTTACCTAATTTAAAAAAAAAAAAAAAAAAATGGTAGTTGCTCAGATCAGCTTAATTGCATAACACAGGTGCTTGTAAAGGGCGGGGTTTACTCTGAACACAGAAAAAAAAGAGATTTGCCCCCCAGCACACTGCAGCAAAAACAATACTTAAATCCTACATGATAATAGCGATTCAGAGGTATTAGTTACATACATTTGCAAATATATGAATAAGCGCCAGGCCAATCATCAAGGCTCCTCTATACTGGCGTCCCTAGCATTAAGGGGTTCACATCTGAGAAGCAAGGCACCCCAAAAAAATTCCAACCAAGGGCCATCCCCAGGGCATCACACAAAAACGGGAAAAAGGTGATAGTGAAGTATAAAGAATTATACTTTATACTTCACTATCACCTTTTTCCCTTTTTCATGTTTTTGCCTCTGTATTATTCTGTTTCAGACATCAGTATGGCCGAACACCCGTGGTCGCTCCTACCACCACCCCAGGGTCTATGGTGTCACTCCTGTTGCCAGGTCTGACGTCGTCAGCACAGTCGGTGCACCTTCCAATTATCGAACTGTCATGGAGAGTTTGGATGTCGGTATTTGGCCCCCTTAGACTTTGAGTGCCTATTAGGCTTTGTGGCAGCAATGAGAGACTTTCTTGCAGAGTCAAAGCTCGGCAGGAGATACAGGCTCTGTGTAGATGGTAGTCCAACGCCTTTCGGTTATATTTATGTGGACTCATGATGTGTAACATTGTTTGTGAACTTGAGTGCTTCGGCCAACTTGCCACTGTTCCGGTGGGGGTGTCGAGGGATTTTGCCCTATTTTTTGCCCTGCTTAGGACATAGAAACATAGAAACATAGAATTTGACGGCAGATAACAACTACTTGGCCCATCTAGTCTCCCCCTTTTCATGTATCCTTGGAGCAACTTCAACCCTATTTACTCCTTACGTCTCTCAAGGATATTCTTATGCCTATCCCAAGCGTGTTTAAATTGTTCCACTGTTTTAGCTCCAACCACCTCTGATGGGAGGCTATTCCACTTATCCACTACCCTTTCTGTGAAGTAATTTTTCCTCAAATTTCCTCTGAGCCTACCTCCCTCCAGTTTCAGTGCATGTCCTCGTGTTCTTGTACATCTCTTCCTTTGAAGAATGCTTCCCTCCTGTCCCTTGTTAAAACCCTTCATGTATTGAAAGTTTCTATCATGTCCCCCCTTTCCCTTCTCTGTTCCAAACTATACATATTAAGATCTTTTCGTTTTTCTAGGTAAGTTCTGTGCTGTAGGCCATGCACCATTTTAGTTGCCCGTCTTTGTACCGTCTCTAATGTGTCTATATTCTTCTGGAGATATGGCCTCCAGAACTGAACACAGTATTCTAGATGAGGCCGTACCAAGGACCTATACAGTGGCATTATCACTTCTTTTTTCCTGCTACTGATTCCTCTCCCTATGCAACCAAGCATCTGACTTGCCTTCCTCATTGCTTTGGTGCATTGCTTGCCTGCCTTCAAGTTTAGAGTCCTTGATACTATATTTAGCCTTTAGGTTATTGGGACCCAAGTGCATGATTTTGCATTTTTTGACATTAAACTGTAGTTGCCATGTTCTTGCCCATTCCTCTAGTCTACCCAGATTCTCAGTCATTTGTTTTACCCCTCCTGGTGTGTCTACCCTGTTGCATACTTTTGTGTCATCTGCAAAAAGGCATAATTTCCCTTTAATATTATTTGCAATATCACCAACATAGATATTAAAAAGCATTAGCCCAAGTACTGATCCCTGGGGTACTCCACTGGTTACCTTTCCCTCCAGTGAATATACTCCATTTACTATAACTCTCTGTTTCCTATCCTGCAACCAAAATCTTCATGTTTGAAAATAGTTAGTAATAGGGGTGAGCGGGTTCGGATTTCTGAAATCCGAACCCCCCCGAGACCCCCCAATTCGAGGCCAATCCGAGTCAGGCTCGACTTATCCCACCTGACTCGGATCTGAAATCGAGGCAAAATGTCATCATCCCGTCTTCCGGGTCTCGCGGGTTTTCTCACTCGGCTGTGGACAGTGAAGAGGGAGGGTGGGAGTTAGGGCTGGCTGGGCTGTGTAGTGTAGTGTAGTGCAGTGTAGTGTTGTGCTGTGCTGTGCTGCGCTGTGCTGCTGTTGTCCATAGGGGCTGTGTCCACTACTTCAAAGTCCATAGGGGCTGGCTGGACTGTGTTGTGCAGTCAGTTGTCCAAAGGGGCTGTGTCCACTCCAAAGTCCTGTGCAGTGTCCCAGTCCTAAAGGGGTGCTGTAGTGTTGTCCAGGGGGTCCTCTGTCCATCAGGGGTGCTCCCCCCAAGTGCAAAAAAAAATAATATTTTTTCTGTGTTTGTGAATTGTGTGCACTGTGGCTGCACGTGCATCAACAAAGGAGCAGCGCCAAGCGTGTGCCTGTGTCCCATAAGTAAAAGGCCGGCTGGCTTGTCCGTTAAAGGGTGCTGTAACCCCCAAAGGGCACTCCAAACAAAATAAAAAAAAATATTTTTTTGTGTTTGTGATTTGTGTGCGCAGTAGCCGCACGTGCATCAACAAAGTAGTGCCAAGCGTGCGCCAGTGTCCCATAAATAAAGGGCCGGCTGGATTGACCGCTAAAGGGTGCTGTAACCCCCAAAGGGCACTCCAAACAAAATACAAAAATATATTATTTTGTGTTTGTGAATTGTGTGCGCAGTAGCCGTACATGCATCAACAAAGTAGTGCCAAGGTGCGCCTGTGTCCCATAAATAAAGGGCCGGCTGGATTGACCGCTAAAGGGTGCTGTAACCCCCAAAGGGCACTCCAAACAAAATAAAAAAGTATATTTTTTTGTGTTTGTGAATTGTGTGCTCAGTAGCCGCACGTGCATCAACAAAGTAGTGCCAAGCGTGCGCCTGTGTCCCATAAATAAAGGGTCGGCTGGATTGACCGCTAAAGGGTGCTGTAACCCCCAAAGGGCACTCCAAACAAAATAAAAAAATACATTTTTTTGTGTTTGTGAATTGTGTGCACAGTAGCCACACGTGCATCAACAAAGTAGTGCCAAGCGTGCGCCTGTGTCCCATAAATAAAGGGCCGGCTGGATTGACCGCTAAAGGGTGCTGTAACCCCCAAAGGGCCCTCCAAACAAAATAAAAAAATATATATTTTTTGTGTTTGTGAATTGTGTGCGCAGTAGCCACACGTGCATCAACAAAGTAGTGCCAAGCGTGCGCCTGTGTCCCATAAATAAAGGGCCGGCTGGATTGACCACTAAAGGGTGCTGTAACCCCCAAAGGGCACTCCAAACAAAATAAAAAAAAATATTTTTTTTGTGTTTGTGAATTGTATGCGCAGTAGCCTCACGTGCATCAACAAAGTAGTGCCAAGCGTGCGCCTGTGTCCCATAAATAAAGGGACAGCTGGATTTACCACTACAGGGTGCTGTAACCCCCAAAGGGCACCCAAACAAAAATAAAAATAAAATTCTGTGTTTGTGTGCACTGTGGCTGCACGTGCATCAACAAAGTAGCAGCGCCACGCGTGCACCTGTGTCCCATATGTAAAAGGCCGGCTGGCTTGTCCATTAAAGGGTGCTGTAACCCCCAAAGGGCACTCTAAACAAAATAAAAAATATATTTTTTTTGTGTTTGTGAATTGTGTGCGCAGTAGCCGCACGTGCATCAACAAAGTAGTGCCAAGCGTGCGCCTGTGTCACATAAGTAAAGGGCCGGCTGGCTTGTCCATTAAAGGGTGCTGTAACCCCCAAAAGTACACTCCAAACAAAAAAAAAAATATTTTCTGTGTTTGTGAATTGTGTGCACTGTGGCTGCACGTGCATCAACAAAGGAGCAGCGCTAAGCGTACGCCTGTGTCCCATAAGTAAAGGGCCAGCTGGCTTGTCTGTTAAAGGGTGCTGTAACCCCCAATGTACACTCCAAACAAAATAAAAAAATATTTTCTGTGTTTGTGAATTGTTTGCACTGTGGCTGCACGTGCATCAACAAAGGAGCAGCTCCAAGCATGCGCCTGTGTCCCATAAGTAAAGGGCCGGCTGGCTTGTCCATTAAAGGGTGCTGTAACCCCCAAAGTACACTCCAAACAAAATAAAAAAATATTTTCTGTGTTTGTGAATTGTGTGCGCAGTAGCCGCACGTGCATCAACAAAGTAGTGCCAAGCGTGCGCCTGTGTCATAAGTAAAGGGCCGGCTGGCTTGACCATTAAAGGGTGCTGTATCCCTCAAAGTACACTCCAAACAAAATAAAAAAATATTTTCTGTGTTTGTGAATTGTGTGCACTGTGGCTGCACGTGCATCAACAAAGGAGCAGCGCCAAGCGTGCGCCTGTGTCCCATAAGTAAAGGGCCAGCTGGCTTGTCTGTTAAAGGGTGCTGTAACCCCCAATGTACACTCCAAACAAAATAAAAAAATATTTTCTGTGTTTGTGAATTGTTTGCACTGTGGCTGCACGTGCATCAACAAAGGAGCAGCTCCAAGCGTGCGCCTGTGTCCCATAAGTAAAGGGCCGGCTGGCTTGTCCGTTAAAGGGTGCTGTTACCCCCAAAGTACACTCCAAACAAAATAAAAAAATATTTTCTGTGTTTGTGAATTGTGTGCGCAGTAGCCGCACGTGCATCAACAAAGTAGTGCCAAGCGTGCGCCTGTGTCATAAGTAAAGGGCCGGCTGGCTTGACCGTTAAAGGGTGCTGTAACCCCCAAAGGGCACTCCAAACAAAATAAAATATTATTTTCTGTGTTTGTGAATTGAGTGCACTGTGGCCGCACGGTTATCAACAAAGTAGCGCCAAGTGTGCGTCTGTCTGTTAAAGGGTAGTGTTACCCCCAAAGTGCGCTCCAACCAAAATAAAATATTTTCTTCTGTGTTTGTGAATTGTCTGCACTGTACGTGCATCCTCAAAGCAGCAGCGCCAAGCGTGCATCTGTCTGTTAAAGGGTGGTGTAACCCTCAAAGTGCGCTCCACAAAAAATAAAAAATTCTTTTTTTTCTGTCTTTGTGAATTGTGTGCACTGTAGGTGCACCTGCATCAACAAAGGAGCAGCACCAAGCGTGCGCCTGTGTCCCATAAGTAAAGAGCTAGCTGGCTCATTTCTTAAAGGGTGGTGTAACCCACAAAGTGCACTAGTCTCCAACAATAATAAAAAATAATTTTCTGTGTTTGTGTGCGCCTTAGCCGCACGTATAGATCAATATAACATAAATGGAGGACCAAACTTTCTCCGATAAAAATAATATAGGGAAAGATGAAGAACCACTTCCTCCTAGTGCTGAAGCTGCTGCCACTAGTCATGACATAGATGATAAAATGCCATCAACGTTGTCTGCCAAGGCCGATGCCCAATGTGATAGTAGAGGGCATATACAATCCCAAATGACAAAGTTCAGGAAAATGACCTTAAAAAAAACATTTAAATCAACTGAGGAGAAACGTAAACTTGCCAATATGCCATTTATGACACGGAATGGCAAGGAACGGCCAAGGTCTTTCCCTATGTTCATGACTAGTGGTTCAGCTTCACATGATGATGGAAACCCTCATCCCACTAAAAAAATCAAATGAGTTAAGCTGGCAAAAGCACAGCAAAGAACTTTGCATTCTAAGAAGATATCACAAATCCCCAAGGAGAGTCCAAGTGTGGTGGCGGTTGCGATGCCTGACCTTCCCAGCACTGGACGGGAAGCGGTGGCTCTTTCCACCATTTGCACACCCTCTGCAACTGCTGAAAGGAGCACCCACAGTCCACTTGCTGATATGCAAATTGAAGATGTCACTGTTGAAGTACAACAGGATGAGGATAATGGTGTAGCTGGCGCTGAGGAGGCAGTTGGCGAGGTGGATTCTGATGGTGATGTGGTTTTTTAAAATCAGGCTCCGGGAGAGAAAGTTGCTGTCTGTGGGATGAAAAAGCCCATCACGGTCATGCCTGGGCAGAAGACCAAACATTCCACCTCTTTGGTCTGGCAATATTTCTATCCAAATCCGGACAACAACTGTCTTGCCATATGTACCATATGTAAACGTGAAATAAGTAGGGGTAGGGACGTTAACCACCTAGGAACATCCTCCCTTATACGTCACCTGCAGCGCATTCATAAAAAGTTACTGTCAAGTTCAGAAACTTTGGCTAAGACCGTAAGCAGTCCAGGGACACCTAAATCCCGTTGTCCTGTTGTATCCAAGCGCCTGCAAACCACACCGTCAACTCCCTCCTCTTCAAATTCCTCCTTAGTCAGGATCGGAAGTAGTCCTGCAGGCCATGTCACTGGCATGACTGACTCTCCTATCCGGGATTCCTCCGGAGGATCCTGCATTGCTACGCCTACTGCTGCCTTTGCTGCTGTTGCTGTTGGGAGTCATTCATCATCCCAGAGAGGAAGTAGGAACACCACTACTTTTACTAAACAATTGACCCTCCAACAGTCCTTAGTGAGGAGGATGAAGTACAACAGCAGTCATCCTGAAGCAAAACGTATAACTGAGGCCTTGACTGCTATGTTGGTGTTAGACGTGCATCCGGTATCCGCTATTAGTGCAGTGGGATTTAGAATTGATGGAGGTAGTGTGTCCCCGGTTCCAAATCCCATCTAGATTCCACTTCACTAGGCAGGCGATACCGAGACTGTACAGAAACATCAGAAAAAGTGTCCTCAGTGTCCTGAAAAATGCGGTTGTACCCAATGTCCACTTAACCACGGACATGTGGACAAGTGGAACAGGGCAGACTAAGGACTATGTGACTGTGCCTGCCCACTGGGTAGATGTATCACCTTTTACAGCATCAACAGCAGCGTCACCAGTAGCAGCATCTCAGAAACGCCAGCTCGTTCCAAGGCAGGCTACGCTGTGTATCACCGGTTTCAGTAAGAGGCACACCGCCGACAACCTCTTAGAGAAACTGAGGGAAATCATCGCCCAGTGGCTTACCCCACTTAGACTCTCCTGGGGATTTGTGATATCTGACAACGCCACCAATATTGTATGGGCATTACATCTGGGCAAATTCCAGCACGTCCCATGTTTTGCTCACACAATAAATTTGGTGGTGCAGAATTTTTTGAAAAGTGACAGGGGCGTGCAGGAGAAACTTTGGGTGGCCCGAAAAATTTCTGCCCACTTTCGCCATTCAGTGACTGCGTGCCGAAGACTGGAGCGCCAGCAAACACTCTTGAACCTGCCCCGCCATCACCTGAAGCAAGAGGTTGTGATGCGGTGGAACTCAACCCTCTATATGCTTCAGAGGATGGAGGAGCAGCAAAAGGCCATTCAAGCCTATACATCCACCTATGACATAGGCAAAGGAGGGGGTATGCAACTGACTCAAGCACAGTGGAGAATGATTTCTGTGTTGTGCAAGGTTCTCCAGCCCTTCGAACTTGCCACATGTGAAGTCAGTTCAGACACTGCCAGCTTGAGTCAGGTCATTCCCCTCATCAGGCTTTTGCAGAAGCAGCTGGAGAAAGTGAAGGAGGAGCTAAGACGGAGCGATTCCGCTCGGCATGTGGGACTTGTGGATGAAGCCCTTCATTTGCTTTGCCAGGATTCCAGGGTTGTCAATCTGTCCACTACATTTTGGCCACCGTGCTCGATCCTAGGTTTAAAGCCTATGTAGTGTCTCTCTTTCCGGCCAACACAAGCCTGCAGAGGTGCAAAGACCTGCTGGTGAAAACAGTGTCAGCTGAAGCGGAACGTGACACGTTAATAGCTCCTTCTTCATTTTCTCCCGCAACTGGGGCTGCCAGGAAAAAACTTAGGTATCCTAAGCAACCCGCTGGCGGTGATGCAGGGCAGGCAGGACCAAGTTTGGACCTGGCAAAAATTTCTGACATGTCTAATGTCAGTGCATATGATAGAATGGTGGAGGATTACATTGGTGACAGCATCCAAGTAGGCATGTCAGACAGTCCGTACCTGTACTGGCAGGAAAAAGAGGCAATTTGGAGGCCCCTGTACAAACTGGCTCTATTTTACCTGAGTTGCCCCCCCTCCAGTGTATACTCCGAAAGAGTGTTTAGTGCAGCCGGGAACCTTGTCAGCGAAAGGTGTAGGAGGTTGCTTCCACAAAATGTGGAGAAGATGATGTTCATAAAAATTAATTATCAACTCTTCCAGGGAGACCAGCCTCCAGAACGTACAGAGGGACCTGTGGTGGTGGATTCCAGTGGGGATGAATTAATACTCTGTGGGGATGAGGATGTACACAACACTGAAGAGGGTGAGGAATCGGTGGATGAGGAGGATGAGGACGACATCTTGCCTCCGTAGAGCCAGTTTGTGCAGGGACAGATTAATTGCCAGCTTGTTTTGTGGGGGCCCAAATGAACCAATCATTTCAGCCACAGTCATGTGGCAGACCCTGGCGCTGAAATGATTGGTTTGTTAAAGTGTGCATGTCCTGGGTGAGTGGGTGAGTGGGAGGGCCCAAGGACAATTCCATCTTGCACCTCTTATTTTTCTTTTCATTATGTATTGTTTGGGGCCTAGTTTTTCAAACTGCCATCCTGTCTGCCACTGTAGTGTCACTCCTAGATGGGCCACGTGTTTGTGCTGCCCACTTGTATCGCTTAGCATAGTCATCCAGCTACCTCGGTGCAACCTTTTGGACATACAATCACTATTGTGAGGTGTTCAGAATAGGCTGGAAATGAGTGGAAATTAAGGTAATTGAGGTTAATAATAGCATAGGAGCAGAAAAACCCACAAATTCTGTGATTTTAGCTGTTTTTATGCTTTTTTTCAAAAAAATACAGATCCAAAACACAAAACCCAGAACCCAAAACACGGAAGGGTGGTTTTGGCAAAACCAATCCAGATCCAAAACACGAAGATAGATCCAGATCCAAAACCAAAACACAAAACACGAAAAGTGGCCGGTGCACACCCCTAGTTAGTAATAATGTATGGAGACTAATAAACAGCAAAGCATAAGAAAATGTCTTTACAAACAGAATAAAAGATCCAGCAGGTTTTTTGTAGGTTTTTACCTCGGGTCAAGAATATTATATTAATAAAAAATAAATAAAATAGGCCTGGTGTTAATTATCTCAAAGATACATTATTATCTCGCAAACATTAAGCACATGTACTGGGACGGACACTGCCACCGCACAAAATACATGCCAGCAGGTAAGGCTGTTGATATATGAAAAACGATAAGCCACAAAAGTGCTCATTGTTTTCTAGCAACATCTGTATGATTTCCTTTGCCATATAATAGTATGGTGACGGCGAAATCATTAGATGTTTGCAGATATCATAGTGAAAAGTGATTTTCTCTACGTTACCTAACATACATATAGATGTTCAATGTAAGAATTAAAGCGCATTTGACACTTAGCACCTTGCACATATCCCCCAAATGTCAGTAGAGAGAGACATTACATACAGGAACTCCTTCCCACCATATGCATCTTTTTAATGGGTGCAGGGTGTGCGATGCACATGGGTCTCTGGGTCCAGGGGGGCCCACACCGCACACTCTGCACCCATAGTTAAAAGTATACTTGCCTCACCGCAGGTTCCAAAATGCTGCTCCGCAGCACCAGACCGGTGCTGCAGAGCAGCAAACACTCTCTGGGAAAATGGCGGTGGCCATTTTCCCAGTGATCTGCGCATGCGCAGAAAAGATGCCCAGGGAAAGTAGGCGAGGGCGCCATTTTCCCAGAGACTCGCACATACGCTGTCGATTCTGTCAGTGCTGAGCTGCTGACAGAGAGGAAGGGGGCCCAAACGGAGGCTGCACAAGGGCCCCCTCCTTTCTTAAAATGCCCCTGCCTCCCACCATATTTTGTTTTCAACATAAACAGAAAATAAGAGTATTAGGACTGAGTGCATTTCATATGCAAGGAGTTACAGTAAACACCTGAGCCTGTGGGTGTCGGCCTCTAGACAAGAAGGGGCTAGTTGTTTAGTGAGGTAGTGTTGTTGGGTTGGGTTAGGTTTGGTTAGCCTATAGGATTGGCAGAGGGTGGGTCAGTGCTATTTCAGAGTTGCTGCTTGTCAGCCATTTTATAGAAATTTCTCTGGTCGGCTGTTTGAGCAGGTGCTGTGCTAGTGACAGGATAACTGCACTTTATGTGACTTATACTTCTATTTATTATCTCTACCTACTTCTATTTCTTCTCTCTGTCTTTTCATCTCCTTCTCTCTGCCCCTCTGCATGTTTTCACTGTTCTTATACCCTGTATTCTGCCTTTTTCTTTTCCCATTTATTTATATATCTGCCTCCATTTGTGCCCTGTCTTCCTTCTTTCCATTTTATAAATATATTTAAGTATCCTCACTGAGGTGATCACTGATGATAAACACTCTGCCATGTATAATAGTACAGTATATACACAGTGTGTAGTGATAACATTGAGCTGTACACTCTGCCATTTATAGTAGTGTAGTACATACACAATGTGTAGTGATAATAACATTGAGGTGTACACACTGCTGTGTATATTGGTACAGAATATACACAATGTGTAGTGATAACATTGTGCTGTACACACTGCCATGTATAGTAGTGCAGTATATATATATACACAGTGCATAGTGATAATAACATTTAGCTGTACACTCTGCCATGTATAATAGTGCAGTATATACAGTGCGTAGTGATAATAACATTTAGCTGTACACACTACCATGTATAATAGTGCAGTATATGTACAGTGCGTAGTGATAATAACATTTAGCTGTACACACTACCATGTATAATAGTGCAGTATATACACAGTGCGTAGTGATAATAACATTTAGCTGTACACTCTGCAATGTATAATAGTACAGTATATATGCACAATGTGTAGTGATAATAACATTGAGGTGTACACACTGCTGTGTATAGTGCAGAATATACACAGTGTGTAGTGATAACATTGAGCTGTACACACTGCCATGTATAATAGTGCGGTATATACACAGTGTGTAGTGATAACATTGAGGTGTATACACTACTATGTATAATGGTACATAGTATACACAGTGTGTAGTCATTACATTGAGGTAATTATACTGCTGTGTATTATAGTAGAGTATACACATTATAAATACACACTTGTGCACTCACACTGAAGGAAGGCTGCTTAATACCTAAGTGATAAACACCAGATCACAAGATACAAATTCTTAAAAAATTAAAAGGTCCAAGCGCTCTACCATAAAAAGGTACACCACAACCCAGATGTAACGGGTAAGGATTAATACATATAGTTTCAAAGATACAAATATAAGATCTTTGATATATAGTCACGTTTTTCATAGGAAGATAATTTCCTCCGGATAGTGATGTCACCAATACTTCAATATGATCCAGAAAGTCATAAAGTAATCCAAACTTGAATCCTCCAAAAAGCAGTTTTCAATACTATGTGTCCCTTTGATATTCTATTGACGTCATAAAAAATATTAGGGGAACACATCCATAGTGTTAAGCAGTAAATAATTTATTGCAACATAAAATACACATGATAAATGGCTGCATACCATTTAAGTCCTTTTTGGAAAAGGTACAAATCAATACATATAGGGGAACTTTTCATTAGCTCCCCCTACTGAGCTGTACCAAAATACTCCACCAATGCGTTTCAACCTATAGGTCTTTTTCTAGGTGTGTTTGTATATCAGACCAGGATCAGGTCTTTATAGGGATTCAAGTCTCCACCCATTTCCTGTCTAGTGTGCGGACATAGGTATAAATAAAAATAAACCTCTACACCTCCAAAGTACTAATATATAAACTCACCGCTAATTAGGTCCCCTTTTGTTAGTGATAATCATCACTTCCTGTAACTCGAGGATGCTTCCTGCATGCCTAGTAATGGAACGCATACTGCCGGCCACGTGACCCACGGACATGAAGTGGTGGAGGGGGACTCGGTGTGTGTGCAACGCCATTTAGCACATGACGCAAACCACATGACCACTAGGTCTAACATTACGGCAAAGTACTGGACAAGTCAGGGTGTACGTCTGCGTTCCAGCACTTGTCCGTCCACCGGAAATAACTACCCTGGGGACATCATTGTATAACATGATAAAAATGCAAAATAGGTAATTCTCTACTATAATTAGTATATAGCAAACGGCTTTGGTATTCTAAACAGTAAATATAAAACTGCATATCAATTATAATAAAAGTGCATATATGTATGTAAACAGTAATAAGATCTATAAAATAACCAGCATAGAAACACAATATAAAAATAATTTAAAATCATGTTATTATATGAATCAAAACCATTTACCATTTAAAAATGTTAAAAACTATAAAAACCACTTTAGTTCGAAATCTGTATTTAAACCCCACGGCTGTAGTGTTTTAATTTCGTATATGGATTTCGTTTCTGCCTTCGCTAAAAATGTATCAGTACCTTTTGTACGCCAATTGCCTTCAATCTTTTTAATCCCTATAATGCTTTTGAAAGTTTTGAGGGAATGGTTGGCAACACCTTTTTTAATATTCCGCAGGTGTTCTGCCTATCTGTTTCGGAATCTCCTTGTGGTTTTTCAAATATATTGGAGGCCACAAACATTCGATTAAATAAATACAATTGGTACTGTTGCACGTAATAAAATCTTAAATTTTTAAACATTTGTGTAGTGGCATAAGATGTGATTTATTACATTTTTCTGGCTTGATTGCTAGGAGAAATATATACATTACAGGACCCTCAGCGGAATATCGAATACTGTGGTAAAATGTCTCATAAATGGGATCTTATAGAACATATTGCATATAGTTTTTTATATATAGTTATTTATATAGCTATCGGTATATTGATAACACTGAGGTGAGCGCTCTGTATAAGAGCACTGAGTATACACAGTGTATAGTTATAACACTGCTCTGTATAGTAGTACTGAGTTAACATGGTATATAGTTGTAACACTGAGGTGTGCACACTGCTCTGTATGATGGTACTGAGTATAAAAATGCACATTGTATAGTTACACCACTATGGTAAGATACACTGCTCTGTATAATAGTGCTGAGTATAGACAGGGTATAGTTATTACACTGATGATGAGCACACTGCTCTGTATGATATTACTGAGTATGCACAGTGTATAGTGATAACACTGATGATGAACACAACACTCTGTACACAGTGCACTCCATATAATGATACTCAGTATGCACGGTTTGTAGTTATAACACTGAGGTGAGAACTGATGGTGAGCACACCGCTCTGTATGGTAATACTAAGTATACACGGATAATGGTCACACACAGGGCTATGTGTATGTTTATAATTAATTTCTTTAGCTCCTCCCCCAGTAGCGCCACTCACAGTTCCTGAACCTACTTTTCTCGGATAATTGCACTGGTCACACCACACCGTATAATACACTTTGACCCCGTTGGCAGTAGCGGTAACCGTAGCCCCCCCCCTTTACGATATTCCATGAAGGGAGCCCTAATACTGCTACAAATGTGGGCAATATTCTTACACTCCTTTGTAGGATAGAGTAAGGTCTACAATGGCTGGTCCTGTTGTTCTTTGGTTTCTGGTTTCTGTTTCTCTTTCAGAGGCTGCGGTTCCAGAGAATGGTGCTCCTGCTCGGGATGGAGATATAACTGCAGTTTCTGGACATAGCGAACAGATGGTCAGCTCTGATGAGACAACTTTTGCACTTTATGCAGATTCATTGGCGTACTTGGTCAAAGCGACGGCGAAGGCATAAGCCTAGCAGCCATAGTTTTTCCGTATTGGAGGACCTGGATGAAGCCGTACATTGTTCTAATAGTCTATTTCGGGCCAGGCATACCCCTGGTGTTAGAACATGCTTGCCTATGCCTTGTCGCATTTTGATTAGTTGCATTTTTGCGATTTGGCCCTGCTAGCCTAGTTAGATCAGCGATTTTTGCCCTTCTGCTGTACAGCATATTATCAAGGCAGCATGGAGGGGCTAGCATATCAGTCCTTAGCTCCCAGGACCATGCAATTTATCAGGTTGCTTGGTGGGCATGGCGTTGCATTTTGGCCCATGAAGGGAGCCGAGGTAAGACCAGTTGAAAGCTTATTCTTGCTTTTGTGTAGAGCTTCTTTGCATTGGGACAGGTCCAGTGCTATAGTGGTAATGATATTAGCAGGCCTGTCCCAATTTTTTCTGTGTCTTGGGCCTGGAGGACCTTTCAAAGTGTTTCTTGGTCAAGAGAGCTTTGAAGGGGGTGGGACAAGGTGGTCCCTGCTCCTCCTGTTGGTCAGCGCCCACTCTATTTGCGTCTTCCTGCATGGTTATTACAAGTTTTTTCGGCAGTTTTTCGGTTTTAGAGTCCAGATGCAGCTGCATTGACTATTGCATCGGGTTTTTTCCGTTGATCACAGTTAGGCCATGAGCTGAGGAAAGTCTAGTGCTTAAAAACGTACCTTAGACTTCGGTAAAAATTTTGCTTTACATCCTAACTTGAGGACTAGCTACTCGTCATATTTGGGGGTCCTGAGGAATTTTGTTTTACCACTAGTTTATAACTTTGGCTGCATGCCGGCTGGTGGACGTTTTGTGTTTTGCCTCAGGTCAAGTTAGGATCACCCCTCCCCGCCCTCCCTCTCTCTCCCTGTATTTGGCTTCTGTCTTTACTATTTTCTTTCCTATTTGTGTTTTTGTTGTGTATTTATTTAATATACAGAATTTATTCCAGTTTTGGAGAGGGTTAGATGGTTTAGGGTTTTTGGAGTGTTCCATTTCAGCTCATTTGGGGATGATCATTGCCATGTGCCCCCTATTGCAGAGTTTTGTGGTTTTATATAATTCCACAGCAGGTCGGGAGAACTGGTTTTGTCTCCTGGGACCCTGTAGGTGGTCAGAAGATGGATAAACCTGGCTGTGAGTTGGAGAACTGGTTTTGTCTCCTGGGACCCTGTAGGTGGTCAGAAGATGGATAAACCTGGCTGTGAGTTGCAGTGACCAGGGTATTGGAGGAGTGGTCCTTTTACATGCTTTGATTAGGTCCACTGATTTCCTTTTTAAGGATGGATGGTGCATTGGAATGGAGTTATTGAGGAGTTAGTTAGAAGAAGTCAAGGTGTTGTAGATTAGGGTATGGTGGTGGTGCGGTTCTTAGCTGGGAACCGCTGTTGGCGGGAAAGAACGGTAGCAGTCGCCATCTGTCTTTGGAGCTTGAGGTGCTCTCCCTTCCAATACATGGCTTAGGCTGATTTTACCCTACTGGGGTCAGCGGCAACCACCTAACCAGGTGGGCCTCACGTCATGTCATTGGGGTGGGAGGTGGATACCTTGGGCGTGGTAATGGGCTGGCTGCTCGCCTCCCATTTAGACGATCGATGTGAGTATGCAGTTGGTGATCTTGCATTGTGGGGCCGTTCTTTCTGCGCCACCATACTTTGTCTGTCTTTCTTTCTTATTCTATTAGTTAGTTCAGTTATACATTAAATAGTTTAATTAGTTTAACATTAAATAAAGCTGACCTTCCTTTCCCCTTATATAAGTCTCTGTGTCATTATTTCATTATGACTATGGTTGATGATTTACCCTGCACTGTTAGGAGAGACCACTCATCAGGCGATGGAGAGTTTATTAGGACGGAGTGCATTTCATATGCAAGGAGTTACAGTAAACACCTGAGCCTGTGGGTGTCGGCCTCTAGACAAGAAGGGGCTAGTTGTTTAGTGAGGTAGTGTTGTTGGGTTGGGTTAGGTTTGGTTAGCCTATAGGATTGGCAGAGGGTGGGTCAGTGCTATTTCAGAGTTGCTGCTTGGCAGCCATTTTATAGAAATTTCTCTGGTCGGCTGTTTCCCGCCCTCCCTCCCTTATTCATGGAGTTGTTTGGTGTCAGCTTTTCTTGTGGCGGGAAAGAACGGTAGCAGTCGCCATCTGTCTTTGGAGCTTGAGGTGCTCTCCCTTCCAATACATGGCTTAGGCTGATTTTACCCTACTGGGGTCAGCGGCAACCACCTAACCAGGTGGGCCTCACGTCGTGTCATTGGGGTGGGAGGTGGATACCTTGGGCGTGGTAATGGGCTGGCTGCTCGCCTCCCATTTAGACGATCGATGTGAGTATGCAGTTGGTGATCTTGCATTGTGGGGCCGTTCTTTCTGCGCCACCATACTTTGTCTGTCTTTCTTTCTTATTCTATTAGTTAGTTCAGTTATACATTAAATAGTTTAATTAGTTTAAAATTAAATAAAGCTGACCTTCCTTTCCCCTTATATAAGTCTCTGTGTCATTATTTCATTATGACTATGGTTGATGATTTACCCTGCACTGTTAGGAGAGACCACTCATCAGGCGATGGGGAGTTTATAAATACAATACTAAACATACACTTACCTTGATTTCTTTTTTTACTCTTTTTCTCTTCTTTTCTCACTCTCTCCACTTTATTTTCCTTTAACTGGGTTCTTCTTTCCTTCAGCTCTCCCCATGCTTATTGTTCTCTCCACTTCCTTTCAGACTTCGGGGTGCAGCCAGGGGGGAACTTTCCATGGCCCTTCCTCTATGGGAGTTGCCTACTGACACAGGCTCCCACCATGGGTGGGCAATAATAAGCTGCCCATTAGCTGCTGTTGAACTACACATCCCAGCACGCCTAACACATTTCAGCAAACCCTGAGAGAAAAACTGGCAAGGCATGCTGGGATGTGTAGTCCCACATCTAAAGGACCATTTTATTTTAAAATGATTATGGGAGCCTTCCATTAAGAATGAGGCTCCCATCTTATTGTCTTTTTTTTGGGGAGGGGGTATTAATGGGCAGTAGGGGCACCAAATTAAATGGTGAAGGCATGGAGTCCTCGGTGACACGGCTGCTAGCAGCCCCTCCTCCCCCAGCGCATGCTGTGCACACAAGCAAGCTGGCAACAGGCATTCCATTCCAGTGTGATACGGCCGCCTATGCGCGGCAGGGTGGCTGTATCACAGATTTGCCTGGTTGTTAATTGTGGACTTACAGGGCTTCCGTAGCCCTGTAGGACACACAGTGAGGAGCCATGTGACCGTGGCTGCCACCGACAGTTGAAGTCGGAACGCAGCCGTGGGTGCAGCAGCGATGTGGGCTGCCTTTACCTACAGCACAGGGGCCCTGGTGGTCTAGTGTTAACACTAGACCACCAGGGCCCCTGTGCTGTAGGAGAAGGCGGCCCGCATTGCTCAGCAATAGAGCGGCCCGGGGGGCACATGGCACCCTGCCCCCCAGCCCAGCCCACCACTGTGTGCCTGGTTCCTTAATGGGAGCCATGTGTGGCGGGGAAGACCAGCAATCTGTAAAGCATCCATATTGCTGCAGTAGGAGCGGTGCACACCCGTTGAATGCACTGGTTACACTGGAGGGCTAAAACGGTGCATCGGTATGGGTGTTGGATACCGCTCACTTGCTAGAAAGGGAGAGTTGGCCCTTGCAAGTATTATATTGGCATGGGTATCTTACTTGCTTAGAAAGGGAGAGTTGGCCCTTGCAAGTATCTCACTTACCATTAAGGTATAGTTGGCCCTGGTAAGTTGTGTGGCATCTTTTGCCTTTTGCCTAAGTCAAGCTGGTGCCGGTGGTTTGCCGTTCTTTCCTCTGCCACCATATTCATTGTTATAAATAAATAAAGCTGACCTATTATTTTAAATGACATTAACTTGGTCTGTGTCTTTATTTTGAGAAAATATGGTTTGAAAGATTTTGTGGTTACATCCATCGGAACTGGTATGAAATAACGCCGGCCGCATGGTTCGATTCCCGTCAGCGGCTGCCCGACAGGAGCAGAGTGCGATGCAGCGGAAGCCCGACAGCGCTGGAAATCCTGATCGTGGATAGGTAAGTATCCACTAACCTAACCTAACCCTAACCCTCCTTAGGGGTGCCTAACCCTAACTTCCCCCCCCAAGTGCCTAACCCTAATCCCCCCTCTAAGTGCCTAACCCTAACCACCCCCTTCCCTGCTGCCTAAACCCAGTAGCGCACGCAGGGGGGGTTTCTGGGTACCCAGAAACCCCCCCAGACTGACCAAATAATTTTTTTTAGAGATGGAGACACCACTGTCTCCGTCTCTTCACTGACTGCAGGCTTGACGGAGCTGCCGCGGATCCACAGACAGAGAGCTCTGGCTAGCAGAGCTCTCTGCAAAGGAGATACAGGTGCAGCGGGCACCAGACAGGAAGCGCTGTAGTGTGAGACACTGCCAGTCCCTGCTGTGCTCTGAGGGGGCGTGTTGGTGCGGCAGCAGTAGGGGATGGAGCAGCCGCTTGTCTCCCGGTGTTTCCCATCATTCCGTGTGGGTGGTCAGGTGACGTGAAGGCCGCAGCTCTCATCGCTGTGGTCGTCGTCATCCTGATGCAGCTGCTCTGGGTCTGGCTCAGCTCCAAGTCTTCAGGAGGAGATCGCTGAGCAGCAGCAACTACGCTCACATGGGCTCCAGCGGTGACCCTCCTCCTCCTCTTTCCTCAGCCCTCAGTAAGTATACTGATATTTGTGTATGTATGTAAGTATGTTGTGCATATGTATGCGTGTGTGTGTATGTATGAATGTATGTATGTATGCTGTGTGTAACTATGCATATATGTAGGTATCCTGAGTGTATGTGTATGCATGTATGCTGTGTGTAAGTATGCTTATAAGTTGTGTGTATGAATGCTGTTTGTGTATATATATATATATAAATAATATGGAAACCCCCCCATTAAAAATCCTGTGTTTGCCACTGAAACCTTTAGTCCCCCCCGGGGGTGCCTAACCCTCCCTCCCTGTAGCCTAACCCTCCTGGGGGGGTGCCTAACCCTAAGTCCCCCCCGGGAGCCCTAAACCTAACCCTCCCCCCCCCGCGGCTGTCCGCTCGCGGCACCCGGCATCACTATGATCGTGATGCTGGGCGCCGGTCTCCCGGCGTCGGGGAAATGCGGGGGTCTACATCTAGATGCCCGGCATTTCACCCTTGCCGGGATAAGACAGTCGGGAAGCCGGCTGCCGGTATTTTGGCAGTCGGCTTCCCGATTGCATCCCCATCCAAAATCTGACAATAGAGAGTTTATAAGTGGGTGGAGCGGTGGTGTGCCAGCACGATCACGTCATTGCGTCCCCGCCCCCACTTTATCATTTCGATATTGCTGGCATTACAAAGCAGGGGATAGGGCTACGATGATGTGATTCAGTGCAAATCGCGTTATCACCCCCAGAACCCCCCACTTTCACGTGCATGCACAGGGTGTCGTGGGGGGCCGGTGGACAATCTTCAGGACTTGCCTACTCTCCCAATTTTCTGGAGGCTCCCGACAGTCCTGGGAGAGTAGGCAAGTATGGGGTATGGAAGCATACACTGGGGTACGGCCTGCAGCATCACAGTGCTTATAGGGATACATTGGGGTATGGCCTGCAGCGTTGCTGTGCTTATATGGATACACTGGGGAATGGAAGCATACACTGGGGTATGGCCTGCAGCATCACACTGCTTATACAGATATGCACAGCACTAGTAGTTGACCATAGCCTACTGCAAGCACTGCGAGCACTTCAGTGTAAAATTCAATCAAGTGACATGTACTATGATGCTGCCTCTTAATTATGTACGCCTCTGAAAAGGCGTTAAGACAGTAAGGAATGCCTGCATTCGCACCTCCACTTCCCCGTTTCCAGCGAGCATCCCCTGTGACCACCCACAAATGGCTTCTCCTGTCACTCATTCTGCCGGGCAGTCTATGCGAAGTGAGCGAACGCTTCCCAATCGCTCGGACTGCTTTGCGCATGTGCACTGTGATGCATGCGCAGAATGCAAAAATCGTCTGGCTGCATGCGGACGCTTCCTAGTGAGCAGGTCTGAATCGGGCCCTTAGTTCAAACATGTTGTATAGCTTTATTTTTACATTGCAGTTTAGATTTTAGTTTAGACACACCCCTCCCAAATCTAAATCTCATTTTAAAGCTATCCCACCTGCAGTGCAACATGGTTTCACACAGATGATCAGTTACTTGCTGATCATCCACACACGGTACAATTTTTTAAATGATATGGGCAATTTTGACTGACTAGAACAACATATTGTTTAAAAAGTGCTGTGTGTGGTCATGATAACGATGCCGATGTGCACGCCCGCTGTTGTTGATCGTGGTCACTGATCTCTTGAACATGCAGAAAGATCTTGAACTGTCTTTCATGATTTGCTACACATCGTTCTGTGTGTATGTACCATGAACGATGTCATGAACGATGATCGATTTATTGTCACTTTTCCTGGACACTCCCCTCCACCATTTTTGGCAGCTGACGGAGAGACAGAAGATGCATCGTGAGGTTGTTTGCTGCCAAACAATATACTGTTAACGTTTTGCAGTAATTAACGACCCATCTATATTGTTTGATCGTTTGTACAAACGTTCCATGTGTATGCACAATATTGTTTGTCTGGTAGTGTTCAAAGGAAATCGCTAACGAGATTGGATCGTTACCTACATCGTACCGTGTGTACCCAGCTTTTTTCCAAAATCTGAATCAGCCCCTGTGGGCCTGATTCAGACCCGGTTGCAAGGGCTGAGCACTCTCAACCGGGTCGATGGTGGCCCAGAGCGCATGCGCATGATGGAGCCGGCTGCGTTGTGTTCATGCGTGAGACCCGGATAGCGACGGGCATTCCGTCGCTCTGGGTCTCGTACCAAAGGGGGCGTGCTGACGATGTTGAGTGACAGCATGCCCCCTTTGGTGGGCGGGCCGGGGGGGTGGCTGCCCAAACAGAGGCATTCCTATTTCCTACCGTTTGGGGTCGGCCCCACTGACATCACAAGTGATGTCAGTGGAGAGATTCCGGCTCTGTTAGAGCCGAAATCTCTCTGGGGCTTATGGCAGTGAGACCCTACCACAAGTCTTGACCATCGCGACCATCTTCCTGGCCGCTCGCTATAGCTGTGGGTGGTCACCCACAGCTATGCGAGCGGCCAGGAGGCCGTTCTAAAAAAAAAAAAAGACCGGCCCTGATTCAGAGCAATCCTTTTATTAGCTTGTTTCAGCAGATGCAGATCTGAGATCTGCTGCAAAATAGAATGGGTGTGGAGGCATATATTG
This sequence comes from Taudactylus pleione, assembly GCA_031769625.1. Lineage (NCBI taxonomy): Eukaryota > Metazoa > Chordata > Amphibia > Anura > Myobatrachidae > Taudactylus > Taudactylus pleione. The sequence continues at coordinate 1,861,228 of JAUIMM010001601.1, forward strand.
GGTGTTTAATCTGCGTCCAGGTTTCCAGTATGATTGTGTCAACAGTGTGGTCTTGATTTGGATCCCCAGAGGATTGGACAAGTATTTACCCATCTTAAATCAAATCAGATTAATTATTTGCTTTATCCATTGTTTCTAAATTAAAAACTGCAGATAAAATGGAGGGAGGTGTTTTAAGAGGTGAGGGTGACAGGCCAACATTTGTTATAGTCCTTACCTGAAGATGTTATTAAGATTCTTTTTCTGAAGATGTTACTGTTCAGGACCTTATTGGAAGACGTGATCTCTGAAGATTTGGACAAATGTGTACCCTTCTTAAACTATGTAGTATTATATCTAGAGACAGGGCCGTAGCTAGGGTAGTGCGGCCGGTGCCGTCACACAGGGCACCACAGGTCAGGGGGCACTGTTGGGGCCTGTCAAATTTCTGTTTATTATCATTATTGCTTGTAGCTTCCTCCTATTTCATCCCCAGCATCTCCTGGCCTCTCCTATCTCTTCCCTGGCCCTTCCCCATGAAGCCATGGTCCTTTTTTGGGTGCATTATGTCCATTTGAAAAATGAGGGGGGTGCCAATGCTCTTTCTGGCACAGGGCACCAAAAAGTCTAGTTACGGCTCTGTCTAGAGATGTGTGGGTTCGGTTCCCAGAGAACCGACAACAACTGAATTTAGGGATTCCGAGTCGAACAGAGTTTGGAATCACTTTGGGGTACTGAGTCAAACCGTTTGGTTCTTCCAGTGGTTTGGAAATCTGATTTCAAAATGAATTTGGGATTTGGATTGCATGTAAACAGGTCAAAATTACATATTTTTGCTGTTTTTTTTTTTTTTAAATACAAATCCAAAACCAAGACCAAAACACGTGAGGGTAGTTTTGCAAAACCAGAACCAAAACATGAAGATGAATCTGGATACAAAACCAAAACACGGGGGTCAACGCACATAATTTGCTTTATCCATTGTCTCTAAATAAAAACCTGCAGATAAAATGGAGGGAGGTGTCTAAAGTAGTAAAGGTGACAGGCCAATTTATTTTAAAGTCCTTACTTAAAGATGTTCATATTCTTTCTCTGAAAATGTTGCTCTTGAGGACTCTATTGGAAGATGTAATCCAAAGTCCTTATCAGTAATAGTTATCCAATGTTGCTTAAATAAAGCAGGAACTACTCAGAGCTTATCAATATACTGTAGGACAAAATGTCACCACAAAATGGCTGCCAGTAGCTGGGCATCCTTTATATAGGGCTGTGACCTGCATTGTGACATCACACTGCATAACTGCATGCAGGCAGCAGCTAGATATGGCTGCTGCTTATATCAAGTTGGGCCCAGATGACTTGCATCAGCACTCTGGTGTAAATAGAAAAGCTGGAGTTTAGGAAATGGCAGTGCAACTCGGTATAGGGAAGCAGTCCCATTCTCTGCACTTACTGTACCTACGCTCTTGCCTTATGAGTGGCAGCTGGTCTGCCAAAGATAGGAAGAGTGTGTACGGTGACACAATCCTTTCAGTAGATTGTTTCAGCAGATGCAGATCTGAGATCTGCTGCAATATTGGACAGGTCTGAAGGCATATAATTGATGGTAAATCTGTCTGCATGTCTCCAGTAGGATTTTGCCAACAGCTTAATCTGGAGTTTGATACCTGGTTGATTGGACAAGTGTGTACCAATGTTTAGTCATGTAGCATTATATCTAGAGATGTGCAGGTTTGGTTCCCAGAGAAGCGACAACAACCAAATTTAGAGGTTCCAAGTCAAACTGGAGACTGGATTCACCAAGGATCGTAACTGCGATCGTCTCTGCGATTACGCACACAGTCTGGCTGCGAAGATATGCTAATCCATGGCGATTGCTATGCCGTCGCAGCACTACATAGGGACGCCCACCTTACCCTACACATATCCGTAATGTTTAGTAAGACTGCAAAACCATTGGTAATATTGAGTATCATCGCAGCCTCACACACACTTGCACAAGCTCTGAGCTTACTCAGGAATTGCTCATTTCATTGCACGCACTGAGCACTCAAGCTACATATGGTATTGCAGTGGATAATTTATGCAAGCCCCTGCAACGGTGTTCAAACGCACTGGTGCGCCTGCGTTTCGCTGACCATCCCCTGTCATACGCATGCACAGAACACAACAATCGACTGATTGCGTGTGTAATTGCAGTTGCGATCTGTAGTGAATCAAGCCCTGTGTCCGAGTTCGAAATCAATTAGGGGTACCGAGTCAAACCAAGTCCCGATTTGGTTCCTCCTGCGGTTTGGAAATCTGATTTTAAACCGAACTCGGCTTTTGGATTGCAAGTAAACATGTCAAAATTACCTTTTTGAGTTGTTTCAGAACCAAAACACATGAGGGTGGTTTTGCAAAACCTGAAGCAAAACATGGAGGTTGGCGCACATCTCTAGTTATATCAGATAAATAAACTGCAGATAAAATGGAGTGAGGTGTCACTCTAAAGTAGTGAGTGACAGGCCAAAATTTGTAATGGTCCTTACCTGAAGATGTTATTCAGATTCTTCTTCTGAAAATGTTGCTGTGAAGTATGTTATCTAGGGATGTGCGTCGCACCATTTTTGGTGGATTTGGATTTGGTACTGATTCATCGTCTGACTTTGGATTTGGATTTGCCAAACTTGCCATGGCTGGGTTTTGGATTTGGATTTTTTACAAAAATTGACAAAAAAAAATCGCATCATTTTGGCTTTTTTTGTTCCTAGAGTATTATTAACCTCAATAACATTAATTTCCAGTTACTTAGAGATTTAGACCACCTCACAGCTTATAATATTGTTTTCATCATTATTGGCCAAAGGTTGCAGTGAGCTGACTGGTTACTAAACGACAGAGCAGTGGCACAGACAATGCAGTTTAAAGCACATCTATGAAACATTGCCATAAAGCAGTGGCAGAAATGAAAGGTAGTGCAAGATGGAAATGTCCTTGGGCCCTCCCACCCACCCTTATGCTGGATATTAAAAAGGACATGCAGAGTAACAGTGCTATACACTGAGGGCTACTACCCAAAGAGTCACAGTGCTTTTAATTTATACACAGAGGGCTAAGGCCCAAGGAGTCATGGCGCTTTTATACACAGAGGGCTACTGCCCAAGGAGTCATGGTGCTTTTATACACAGAGGGCTAAGGGCCAAGAAGTTGCAGTGCTTTTATATACAGATGGCTAAGGCGACGGAGGGAGCTCCGTCGTGCGCATGCGCCAGACGCGACGAGCGAAGGAAAGTCCTTCGCTCATTGTGTCCGATCAAAGGGGGTGTGCTGTCAATGTTGATTGACAGCACGCCCCCTTTGGTGGGCGTGCCGGGGGCGTGCCTCCCGGACGGGGGCGTTTCCACAGGAACGCCTCCCGTCAAAAGCCGGCCCACTGACATCACTAGTGATGTCAGTGGGAGTGATTTTTGCTCTGATAGAGCCAAAATCACTCCGGAGCTTGCGGTTGAAAACCTCAACCGCAGGCTCCGGCTCGCAATTTCTATGGTCGCGATGGTCAAGACCATCGCGGCCATCACAATGCACGCTCGTATAGCCTGTGGGTGGTGACCCACAGCTATACGAGCGTCCAGAAGGACGCTCCATTTTCACGGAGGCCGGCCCTCATTCAGAGCGTGCGCTCTGCTCAGAGCGTATGGCTCTGAATGAGGGCCTAAGGCCCAAGAAGTCACAGTGCTTTTATACACAGAGGGCGACTGTCCAAGAAGTCACAGTGCTTTTATACACAGAGGGCGACTGTCCAAGGAGTCACTGTGCTTTTATGGACAGAGGGCTACAGCCCAAGAGTCACGGTATACTTGGTATACACGGTATACTGTGCTTGTATACACAGAGGGCTAAGGCCCAAGAAGTCACGGAGCTTTTAAATACAGAAGGCTACTGCCCAAGGAGTCACGGTGCTTTTCTACACAGAGGGCTAAGGTCCATGGAGTCACGGTGCTTGTATACACGAATAAATGTAAATGGTACTGGCGCTAAAAATTGGTGCTATAATTGAGTTGGATTAATAGCTGATGCATATATAGCTGAAATGGATGTATAAAACAATAACATATCTATTACATAAATTGACAATAAATACTGACAGTATGGGAATGAATAGATCCATAAAATATATTAAAATCCACAATAGCAGATAAGATCACTGCAACAGTCCACTACTAGGGGGATCCAAAATCCATATTTATAAATGGGCACTAGCTGAGAGGACCAAGTGAGCAGTTCCAACAAGTAGGCACAGCAAATATTTACCAAGTGGGTCAGATGTATACCACAGTCCTGTTAGCGATGATTGCAGAGGAATTGACTGAATTAGATCCACTTGAGGCTGTAGCTCTATATAGATGTTAGATGCAGGTTCCAAAACAGCAAAAGGTGGTGTCCAATGAGTTCCAATGTGTTGGTATGATGAAGGGTCTCCCCAAGATTTGTAGCGGTGTGCAGGAAGCTGGCTTAACGCATTTCCCGTTTTTAGCGCCAGTACCATTTACATTTATCTACTTATGCTTGAGGTCTGACTAACCCCCTCTGGCTGCTTTTTTTGCCTGCGCATTGGTGTTTTTTTTTTGGTTTTTCTATTCTTGTATACACAGATGTCTAAGTCCCAAGAAATCATGGTGCTTTTATATACAGAAGGCTACTGCCCAAGTAGTTATGGTGCTTTTATACACAGAGGGCTAAGGCCCAAGAAGTCACAGTGCTTGTATACACAGAGAGCTAAGGCCCAAGGAGTCATGCTGCTTTTATACACAGAGGACTACTGCCCAAGGAGTCACGGTGCTTTGTATACACTTTAATCAGCAGAGTATAGCACAGCACACATCAGTGTGCAGTGTGCCCCCTATACACAGTCACTTTGCCAGCACAGCCACTTTTAAGTCTGAACACAGTCACTTTAATCAGCCGAGTATAGCGCAGCATACATCAGCATGCAGTGTGCCCCCTTACACAATCACTTTGCCAGCACAGCCACTTGTGAGTCCCTGTACACAGCCAGTATCACTATCAGCAGAGCAGTGCACAGCATGTTGAGCGTGGGAGTGAAATGGCACCGAGTCCTGTCTCGGCACCTTATGTAGAGGCAAACTCTTGTGAGAATCTGATGTCAGGAGGATGACGTTCATCCTCACAGTGGGATCCAAGTCAGGCGGGAACACCTCGCTGTTCGGAGCAGTTCGGATTCCACAGAGTCATCCCTAATCTTATCTGAAGATGTAATCCAAAATCCATATCATTAGTTGTTATTTAGAGTCGCTTAAGTAACTGGGCTGCCTTTATTTAGGGTTGTAACCTGCATTGTGACATCAAAATACATTCAGGCAGCAGCTAAAGATGGCTGCTGCTGATATCAACTTTGGTCAAGGTGACTTGCAGCAGCACTCTGGTGATTATAGAGAAACTGAGGCTTAGGAGATGGCAGTGTAACTTGGTACAGTAACAGTTTCTGGCCCCAGGGGAAACCAAGGACCCATAGCAGCACCATTGTCTGTACCTACTGTAGATAAGCCTTTGCGTGGCAGCTGGTCTGCCAAAGATTGGAGGAGTAAGTACAGTGACACAGTCCTTTCAGTAGATTGTTTCAGCAGATGCAGATCTGAGATCTGCTGCAAAGTAGACAGGTGTGGAAGCATATATTGGGTGTTGAATCTGCATCCAGGTGTACAGGAGAATTAAACAAGTGTGTACCCATCTTAAGTCATTCAGCATCATATCAAATTAATAATTCGCTTTATCCATTGTTTCTAAATTAAAAACTGCAGCTGAAATGGATGGAGTAGTCTGAAGTTGTAAGGGTGATAGGCCAAAATTTGTTATATATTCGTTACCTAAAGATGTTATTCAGAATATTTTTTTAAGATGTTGCTGTCTAGGATCTTATTGGAAGATGGAATCCAAAGTCCATATTAGTATTCGTTATCCACAGTTGCCTAAATAAATCAGGAACTACCCAGAGAGTATCAATATAGGACAAAATGTCACCACAAAATGGCTGCCTGTAGCTGGGCATCCTTTATATAGGGCTATGACCTGCATTGTGACTAGAGATGAGTGGATCCGGTTCTTAGGGAACCAGACCTGCACAAACTTCGCTATTACGGTTCTCTTCGCTACTCCGAGTCGGATCCGAGTCCTGCTAGGGTTTTCACAGTTTACTCGGATCAGAAAATGAGGCAAAATGTCATAAATCATGCATCGCATACTCGCGGGTTCTGGATTCTATATAAGTGCTTTCCCGCGGTGATTGGCGCCATTTCGTTGCTGAGTCCCGGGATGCGCTGTGCTGTGCTCCATCCAGGGTGCTGTGTTGCCCATCCAAGGGTGTGCAAGGGTTTTCTGTGCTCCATCCAGAGGGCTGTGCTGTCCAATCCAGGGGCGCGCAGGTGTGTGCTGTGCTCCATCCAGGGGGCTGTGTTGCCCATCCAGGGGTGTGAAGGGGTGTGCTGTGCTCAGCCCAGAGTGCTGTCTTATCCAATCCAGCGGTGCGCAGGGGTGTGCTGTGCTCTGTCCAGGTGGCTATGTTGTCCAATCCAGGGGTGTGCAGGGGTGTGCTATGCTCCATCCAGGGGACTGTGTTGCTCGTCCAGTGGTGTGCAGGGGTGTTCTGTGCTCTGTCCAGGGGGATATGTTGTCCAATCCAGGGGTGTGTAGGGGTGTGCTGTGCTCCATTCAGGGGGCTGTGGTGCCCATCCGGGGGTGTGCATGGGTGTGCTATGCTCCATCCAGAGGGCTGTGTTGCCCATCCAGGGGTGTGAATTGGTGTTTTGTGCTCCATTTAGGGGGCTGTATTGTCCAATCTAGGGGTGTTAATGGGTGTGCTGTGCTCCGTCCAAGGGTCTATGTTGTCCATCCAGGCATGTGCTGGGGTGTGCTGTGCTTCATCCAGGGGGAAGTGTTGTCAATCCAGGGGTGTGCAGTGGTGTGCTGTGCTCCATCCATGGGGCTGTGTTGTCCAATCTAGGGGTGTGCAGGGGTGAGTTTTACTCCATCCAGGGGGCTATGTGTGCCATCCAGGGGTGTACTGTGCTCCATCCAGGGGTCTGGGGTGTCCATCCATGGGTGTGCTGTGCTCTGTCCATGGGGCTGTGATGCCCATCCAGTGGTGTTCAGGGTTGTGCTATGCTCCATCCAGGGGGCTGTGTTGTCCAATCCAGGGCTGTGCAGTGCTCCATCCAGGGCGCTGTGTTGTCCAGCCACGGGTGTGCAGGGGTGTGCTGTGCTCCGTCCAGGGCACTGTGTTATCCATCCACAGGTGTGCAGGAGTGTGGTGTGCTCCATTCAGGGGGCTGTGTTGCCCATTCAGGGGTGTACTGGGGTGTGCTGTGCTGCAATCAGGGGGCTGTGCTACCCATCCAGGGGTGTGCAGGGGTGTGCTGTGCTTTGTCCATGGAGCTGTGTTGCCCAATTCAGGGGTGTGCAGGGGTGTGTTTTGCTCCGTCCATGGGGCTATGTGTTCCATCAACGGGTGTGCAGGGGTGTGCTATGCTCTGTCCAGGGGGCTGTTTTGCCCATCCAGGGGTGTGCAGGGGTGTGCTGTGCTCCATCCAGGGGGCTGTGTTGTTTATCCAGGGGTGTGCAGAGGTGTGCTGTGCTCTCCATCAAGGGTTGAAGCTGCTGGCTGGATGACAGTACATGCCCTAGTACCCCAATGTATCCATATAAGCACTATGACCCTGCAGGCCGTACCCCAGTATAATATTCAATTTCATACAAGTATTGTGACGCTGTTGGTCGTACCGCAGTGTACTGTAATATTCATACAAGTATTGTTGTGACATTGTAGGTCATACCGCAGTGTTATTTTCAAACATGTATTGTTGTGCTGTAGGTCATACCGCAATTTAATATTCATGCAAGTACTCTGACGCTGCAGATTGTACCGCAGTGTAATATTCATACATGTATTGTGACGCTGTAGGTCATACCCCAGTGTAATATTAAATTTCATTCAAGTATATAGTCCTTACCTAAAGATTTTATTCAGATTAATTTTTCAAAAATGTTGTTGTTGAGGACCTTTTTGGACGATGTAATCCAAATTCCATATTAGTAGTTGTTATGCAAAGTTGCTTAGGTTAAGCAGATTATCAATATACTGTAGGACAAAATTCACCACAACATGGCTGCCAGTAGCTGGACATCCTTTATATATCCATCATTTAGGAATGCATCATATCAAATTAATCATTCGCATTATACATTGTTTCTAATTTAAAAACTGCAGCTTAAATGGTTGGAGTAGTCTGAAGTAGTAAGGGTGATAGGCCAAAATATGTTTTATATTCCTTACCTAAAGATGTTATTCAGAATCTTAAACTCCCAGTCACCTGATGGGTGCCCTCCCCTTGATAGTACAGGGTAAACCACAATGTAATACCTTGAAATAACGACACTGAGACTTGCGTAAGGGGAAAGGAAGGTCAGCTTTATTTTTTAAAATTTATTTAAAATTTATTTACATTTTAGCTAATAAGCCACTTTAACTATAAATTGAAATATCATTGAACTAAATAATAGGAGAAAAAAAAGAGACAGACACAGTATGGTGACGCAGAAAGAATGGCCCCAAAATTCAATATCACCAACTGCATACTACGACCTTCTTCCAAATGGGGGGCGATCCGCCAATCCATTATTTTGCCTAAGGTATCCACCTCCCACTCAATAACACAACGTGAGGCCCACTGAGATCGGTGGTGCTGCTGACCCCATTAGGTTATAATCATGCTAAATCATGTATTGAACGAGAGAGCACCTCAAGCTGCAAAGGCAGATGGCGACTGCAACTGTTCTTTCCCGCCAACCACAGACACCTCTTAAGGACCGCACCACCACCATACACTATTCTAGCTCCCTGGAAATCCCTCCAACTAAATCCTCAACAAACAAAAAACAACCCTCCTAATTCAAATGAACTCCATCCGGTCTAAAAAGATGAGCATCCCTGACCTTATTAGAGGATGAGGAATGACCCCCCCCTCCAAGACTGCACACCTGGCACCCCACCACTGAATTGATCTGTCTCCTAGCTACGTCTAGAGCCACAGGGGATATGCAAATCTCTCAACACCCACCTTGGAATGATATCTGACCACAGAATCACACAAAAAGGCCACATGCTCGCGATCACACCCAAATCAGCCGAAATGGAGAACTGCAAATCTAATGATGTCCGAGACGTCAAATCATTGCCTCCCAAGTGAGTGATCAACACCAATGGGAACCCAAAAGAACGGAGTGAACTAGCCAAAAATGTCATGAGGGAACTCCAACGCATGCCACAAACTCCCAACCATCTAACGTGACCTAAAACTGGGAAACAAATTTCATCCTGACTAAATTGGGACCTCCCAGCCCAAAAAAGAAATGAATGACCCACAATCCAAATGTTACATGAGTCCAATCGAGCACCTGTAAAAGAATGTAAAGTAACCGTGATATATATAAACACAGGAAAAGAAGAACAGAGAAGAAAAACCTACAACAGGGGGGCTATCCTAAAAGAAAAGGGGGGGAGGTAATCCTAACTTGGCCTGAGGCAAAACACAAAACATCCACCTGCTGGCTGAAGCCTAGGTTAAAAACTAGTGGTAAAACTAAATTCCTCAAGACCCCAAAATATGGTGAGTAGCTACTCCCCAAGTTAGGATGTAAAAAAACTACTGAAGTCTAATGTATTTTTTATAGGCACTAAACTTCCAGCGGCCCAGGGCCTTGATCTGCTCCACAGAAGAACCAGACACAGCAGCGGATGTAGTGGCGCCGATTCGGAATGAATGGGTTCCAAAGTCACGCGGGGACAACCCGGCCACTTCCAAACAGTGCTTTATCACCCAACCGAATTGAAAACGAGTCATTGGAGATCCATTTGCATGTATCAGCCATGCCCCCTCTACGAGGGGAAGAATATCTTGAGATTGCTTTGCCAGTCACAGGACACACCTCTGGATTATCGCATACATGCATGGATACCCAACTACCCCTTCTCAACTGGTCTGTCTTTGACCAACGTATCCGACAAAGAACCGCCGCATCTTCCACCAAAACATGGGACCCGAGCAAAGATGGAGGGCCCTGCTTACAAGGTGCTCCTAACTCTGAAACCCTAAAGGCTCTGTGAAAAGCTATCACGAAAGCCACTCCAAATAACCGGACTTCATAATCTGAAGAGCAAACTGACGGTAACGCAAGTAGCAAACGCACCAGAAGCCTCAAATCAGTGGGTAGCTGGAGCCAATCTGGCCAAACCTTTCAAAGCCTTCTAGACCAGAAAGCTTTTTGAAAGGTCCTCCAAACCCTTCACCTGTAAAAATGGGACATACCCACCAACAATTTGACCACCACTCCCCTGGAACTGCCTGACTCAAACAGACTCCAAACAAACTCGAGAATACATTTCTGGCCGGCCTTACCTCAATTCTCGCTACGGGACATAAACCTGCGCCATTCAGCCCAAGCCGCCTGATAGCTTCTCAGGGATCCAGGCACCAAGGATCGATGAGCTAGCCCCTCAATTCTGGCTCGATAACCTGACAGACATAAGAAGGGCACAACTCACCGACCTGACAAGCCAACAGAGACAAAGCACGGAACCATGGCCAATCAAAATGTGACAGGGAGTCCGCAATATCATTATCCACTCCAGGCACATGCTGCCCCAGAAACATGATATTGAACTGCAAGCAATGCAAAACAAATTGCACCAGCAATTGGGGTGCGGACAAAAAAAGCAGCATGATGCTGATTGATCGCGTACACCACTCCTAGGTTGTCGCACTAGAACATGATGCTGCGGTTACACAAAGAAGGACCCCAGAGTTCGAGAGAGACCATGATAGGGAAGAGCTCCAGAAAGAGCAGATCTCTCATCAAGCCTCTGGTCATCCACTCAGCAGGCCAAGGGGCAGCGCACCAACGATAATTAACATAAGCCCCGAAACCCGAAGTGCCCGCTGCATCCGTGAATAACTGAAGAACGCAACTGGGGTCCCCTCATGAAACTCAAATGCATGTTCCATTGAATGCAGAAACAAACTCCACTCAAACCCTGAGGTCCCTCCGGAGTTCAGCTGACAACCTGATAAAATGACTCCACACCCCCAATGTCGCACGTTCCAGCTTGCAGCTAAAAACACGGCCCACCAGGATAATCCAGCATGCAAAATTTAGAAGTCCCAAAAGAGATTGAGCCTGGCGAAGGGTGACTTTACCTGCCGCCAAAGCCATAGCCAGCGCATCGTGTAACTGAGTCACCTTCTCCAGGGGGAGATGGCAAACCCCTTCCAGGGTATCAATTTCTATCCCCAAAAAGGACAAAACCATCAAGGGGCCTACCATCTTATCATGGGCGACGGGAACGCCAAATTCTGTGAAAAATGAAAGAACCCCCTCGACCAAACTAGCACAATGTGAAGAGCCTGGGGGACCCACCAAAAGGAAATCATCCAAGAAGTGGGCCACCCCCCGCTCGCCCGACTGCCTGCAGATGCACCAATGCAAAAATGTGCTGAATTTCTCGAAAAATGCACAAGAAATTGAGCACGCCATGGGAAGGCATCTGTCCAAATAGAAATCAGCCTCCAACCAAAAGCCCTTGAATCGGAAAAATTCCAGATACAAAGGCAACAGCCGAAAAGCAGATTTCACATCTATCTTGGCCATGAGAGTCCCGGTGGGTGCCCTACTTTGCACCAGGACCTCCAGCCTGTCCCTCTGACGAGGGTTCCCCGCAACGAAGACATTGGTGATGAAAACTAAATTTTGACCCAAAGGAACAGAACAGCGCCCATTATTGTATTCAAAACACTTGCCCTTCGCCACTCCTGTTGACTAAGGCAGAACCCCTTTAAACACTGGCGCCCGTGTCTACTAAATGAAACATCAGCAACAGGACACTGAGGGTTAGTCGTGTCCAACCAAACCTCAACGTCCCGCGTGCCAAATTCCATAACAGCTAGCCCATGTTGCTTCCGATGGTATTCCTCGTCATAGGTACGCCAAACATTACCCTTCGCAGACCGATACAAGCTGTGTATCAGATGTAGATAACGCACCATATTCATGTGCTCATCAGGACATGTGCGCAAATAGCATGCCATGAAGACACAAAAACCACTCAGCCAATTCATTTAAGATCTATACAAATCAACCGACTTATTCTTTTGCGCCGCCACCAAAGCTCTGCGGGCCTTTGATGTCAGCGCGAATATGTCCACATACCGCCCTACACAAATTAGCTCCCTAACCCGTGGATGGATACCCCGTAGAACCACCATTTTCGAACAATGAACCACTGCCTCTGGGTCTTCTAGTCCTGAGGAGCTAAGGCTAGAAGACTGCCTCCTCCGTCGCCACTTGGAACCCTTGTTTTTATCGCTGGATGACTCAGTCGATGGTGACTCCATGGATGTTGTGTAAGTTCTATCCAGATGGCCTGTCCTAGCCCACCGTCCCCTATGCCTATGCTTAGGCATCTTTTCCATGCGACACAGGGGAGTAACCAACCCCATACCACAGCTAGCATCAGAGGTGCCTCTGGAGGATGTCATCGCCAATCCCCAATCTACATCAGAAGTAGCACCTGACTCACCAGAGCCATCCTCGTGCTCAATTTCACCAGTCTTAGCAGTCTCTGGAACCACAGCCACCTCACCTGAAAAAGACACAGAAACAGGAGCAGGATCAAAGGTATCAACAGCAGCAGACTCCGCAAGCTGAGCCGACGTAGTCGCCAAGGCACAACCCAGCGACCCTTCTACAGGGGCAGCAGTGGCAGGAAAGGGCCCTTGAAGACCCAGACCGGGCACCAAGATCTGCATAAACTGAGCCACCAGGGGGGCAACCCGTGTCCCTAGTTGCTGAAAATCTATCCCTGAACCCCCAGACGCAGGCACACTGACTGCAGGCGATACGGCTGAAGCCCCAGCCTGCCCCCCACGTAAGCAAGGGAGTCACAGCAGAAACCATGGCTGCCAAAAAGGAGAGAGGGCAGAAGAGTCGAAAGATGAGGACGCAGGGGACAACTGTACCGTGGACATGGAAACCGCTGAGGAGGCGATCGGAGGGGCTGCAGAAGACAGGGGGCCCCAGGCATTACCCCTGCCACCACTTCAGCATAGGTCACAGCTCTATTATTAGTAGGCCCCACCGACCCACCCCCCAGCAGCATCCGCAACGGGGACCCCCCAACCTGCCTTCAAGGCATAACAGTGGAGTCCCAGCCAGAACTCCCATGCCCATGCATGTCCCCCCTCAGAGCCCCACTATCCCTGTGCACTGGTAAGTGTAACTATAACCCCCTGCAGGTGACCCTGGATCCTCTAGCACAGTGATTCCCAACCTCAGTCCTCAAGACACACTAACAGTCTTGGTTTTGGTGATATCCATGCTAAAGCACAGATGGTTTAATCAAAGTAACTGAGGTACTAATTAAGTTGCTTGTGCTCAAGTATGGCTATCCTTAAAACCTGGACTGTTAGTGTGCCTTGAGGATCGTGGTTGGGAACCCCTGCTCTAGTGAGTCACCTGAGCCCAGTCAGGACTCGAACCTGGAGCCACCTGCCTGACTGCAGGAAGCGCGGGAAGGAGAAGGTGAATGCCCCAGAGTGCGGCGGTGGCTATATGACCTGCCAACCACCACACCACATGAACCCTTGCGTCGTGCCCCAGAGCTAGCACCGCTCCGGTTGCATCTAACAGCGAGGGGGCCTGACACCAACAGGCGCCTAACAACAGCGTGAGGCACGCTGGGAGAGTGAGCATGGCCGGAAGCCCGAGAGGGACTCCTCGGGGTCGGCAATATGGAGAGACCCAAGGCATCGATGCGCTAATGAGCAGGGACCACAGCACGCCTTTGGGGTGAGACATGGAAGCAGCAAGGTAAGAAGGGAGTAGGAGAGGGAGAAGGAGGCACAAATGGAATGAAATGTACAGGGAAACATGAGTAGGAAAAGAAAGGAAGGGAACAACTAAAGGAGAGCAAGAGAATGAAAGCAAAGGAGAGAATGAGTGAAACAAAGAAAAAAGCAGAGAAACAAGCAAAAGATATGCAGAGATGCAGAGCTAAAAACAGTACTTCCCTGCTCCAAACAAATCCAATAAGGCTGCCTAAAATGTCTTCCAAACAGCAATACTAAAATGGCTTCTTAACTCCACCCCCATACACTAAAGCTACACCCTTAACCCCACCTACAATCTCAGCTCACTACAAGTAACCCTTTCCTGGCAGTACAAGGTCACCCCCAGGTTCGGGTGTTTAATTTACCTCCGTGCATATTAAATGCACTATGTCTCCATTTTCTAAGATGTTGCTGTCTAGGATCTTATTGGAAGATGGAATCCAAAGTCCATATTAGTAGTTGTGAGGACATGAGATGTGTGGTACAAATGTATTTGCCGCATCTCAGTCCTCACAATGTTTACTTAACTTTTTAGCCCTGTGTCTTCCCCCATCCGTCTGCTAAGTGTATGTGTGGCTGTGTTGTCCAACCCAGGGGTGTGTAGGTGTGTGATTCGCTCCGTCCAGGGCGCTATGTGTTCCATCCAGGGGTGTGCAGGGGTGTGCTGTGCTCCCTCCAGGGGTGCCTGTGCTGTCCAAACCAGGGGTGTGAAGGAAAGTGTGTGCTTCTTCCAGGGGGCTGTGTTGCCAAACCAAGGGGTGTGAATGGGTGTGCTTTGCACTGTCCAGGGGACTGTGTTGTCCAATCCAGGGGTGTGCAGGTGTGTGCTGTGCTCCATCTAGGGGCTGTGTTGTCCATCCAGGGGGTTGCAGGAGTGCGCTGTGCTCCATCCAGGGGCTGTGTTGCCCATCCAGGGGTGTGCTGTCCTCAGGGGCAGATTGGGAAACTAAAGTGGCCCTGGAAAATTTTCAGAAAGTTTCCCCTGTCAGCTAAATGAAAGAGCAATCCTTGGATTGTTGCACCTGCCAAAGACGTGCTTCCAAAAAAGGGGGCATGGCCACATGAGAAGGAGCGTGTCATGTGAAATTCAGTGGCTGCTAGCCACTCCCCTTCTTTTTGTCACACTTGAGGCTTGCCAAGCTCTCCAGGAGCAGCTGGTCCTGTCCCCAGTCTCTATCTCCAGTGAATAGACACACTGCGCATGTGCACAGTATCTATTCAGTGGGTGGAAGGGGGCTTCTCAACCCCTCCCCACCGCAAGGGGAGCTCTGTCTCTCAACACAAGGATAGTCTCATCTTGCGATGTGAAGAGATCCTCTGTGGGCCACTCTGCTTGTTATGACAGATGTCAGTACACTGCCAATCATGCAAGTAACTACTTGCAGGGACGGGCCTAGACCAGGTAGAGTCGAAGGTGAAATGTTTAAAAAAAAAAATCTATACAATTTTTTGTGTGTACTAAATAAAAATACACCTTACCTTTTTGTGGTTTCTCTGCAATGGGGAACCTCAGAAGAAATTGATCCTTCCTGGACAGGCAGTGTCATTGTTCACTATTCATTCAGGAGATCACATGGTCCGGAAGCCACCTGAGTTCCTAGGAAAAAAGCCAAAATCATCATCATGCAATAGGGGTTCACCAGATAATACATAGTAACAGAAGTTTGGGGCAAGACAAAATGTGAGTTTCTCTGAACAATTTTATATTAATAAAATATATTAGCTAATTTGGTACCATTTGTATATACTGTATGGTTTCTAGAATTGGTGTTTGGAGGTCTGGGATGCGGTCATAATACCAACCGTGGGGATTCTGGTGGCCAGAATGCTGGCGTCAGAATCCTGACACCTGTCAGAATCTCGGTGCCAGCATCCTGAAGGTAAGTAGTGGGGTTGGGGGAGGGTTAGGCACAAAGGGGAGGGTTAGGTTTAGGGTGCGGGGAGGGGGAGGTTAGGTTTAGGCACTAGAGGGGGTTAGGTTTAGGCACCAGGAATGGAGGGAGAGTAGTAGGGAAAGGGTGGGGGGGTTAGGATTAGAGATGTGCACGGACCCCCCGCATTTTGGTTTTGGATCTGGATCTCCCCTGGTTTTGGATCTGGATTGGTTTCGCCAAGACCTCACCTCCGTGTTTTGTTTTCTTGTTTTGGTTTTGGTACTGGATCTGGATTTTTTCTTAAAAAATCAAAAAAACTGCTAAAATCACATAAAATGGACCTTTTTTTTTCCTACAGTATTAATAACCTCAATAGCATTTATTTCCACTCGTTTCCAGTCAATTTTGACAAGCTCACAAGGGGACCAGGAAGCGTGCGTTCCAAAAACAAATAACCAATTGACTTAAATAATGCTTTGCAAATCTTCTAAAGGCATTTCCCAACCTGTAGAGGGACATAAAAAAAGCATAGTTAGTTAGTGGCCTTCAAACTGCCGTTGTTCCCACTGTCCACTTAACCATATGAGATATATTGTGAACAAGCGGAACAGAGCAGCAAATGCAACATTTCAGACCTAAGGTTTAAGTATTACGTTGTGTCTTTCCTGAGCGCCATGACTGCTTGCTGGGAGTTGATTTTTTTCATCCCAGAGGGGACCAGGAAGCTTGCTTTCCAAAATTAAATAGACACTTTACTTAAATAATCCTTTGCAAACCTTCTGTTCTGTAACGGAATTTTACAATCTGTAAAGGGACATTAAAAAAAACAGAGTTAGTTAGTGGCCTTCGAATTGCCATTGTTCCCACTGTCCACTTCTTCTTAGATATGTGAATATTATGTCTAAGTCCAAAAATTGGGTGGACCACACATGCCTGATTGATCAACCATGGCGACTGAATTAGTGTCATAAGGAAGAGGAGGCTTTTTAACTGGGTGTCATGTTATGAGTTGGCCATATGGGATATGTTGCTGTTAAGAGATCAGGCTGGTTATCAGTGGACACATTAGTTGTTGTTATTCTGGGTTGCTATCGCCTGAAGGGTGTTTATTTTACCAACAGACAGAGACTACCTACCTATCAGCTCAGGCATAGACACTTCCTGAGGAATAGAACTCTTTTCTCTGGAGGGAAGCCAAATAGATGGGAGCCCCTGTACTTCCAACATCTGAAGCTCTTATCTCTCCACATCATCTATGATAGAAGAAAAAAAGATGGGGACATCTAGCGCCTATTTCTGTACCCTGCTTAAACTTTTTGGACAGGTAGTCCAGCATGGATGGTTTGAAAGAAGAAGGCCTAGCAACAGATGGGGATGGTCATTATCAAGACCTGGTCCCCCCAGTGGGTGTAGTCTGGGAGGTATTGGTTGGCATGCAGGCAGCGGAATAACAAAGGCCTCCATGTTGTCTGTGCTTACTATTCCGTATTTCTGTTTGCGATTCAGGTAGGAATAAAGTGGGCCACAGTGACAGAATCACTGGATGTCTTAGTGCATTCAGGCCAAATACGATCCATGAATCCCAGACAGATTCCGGACAGATAAATCCTTTGCTTGTAATAATCTTTTGCTATATATAATACCCACCTTTGCCAGGAATTACCAGACACTTTGAAGGCTGTAACTTTGAACTGCTTTATAGGAAAACATGTGAATGAAACCTTTCCACACTGCGGAACATGATGGAGAAATCCCTTGAAGTTCAGCACCTAGAGCATCTTTTTTCATGTTCTGTGAGGCCTCTCTTGACTGTGAAGAAAGATTCTCCACACTGTAGTCTTCCATTGTGACTTTTTAATGGTGATTTCAATGTTGTTCACTGGCTGAGATCCATCCCATCTGAGGGTTGTGTTTTCCCCATGCAAATGAGACAATTCACATTCTTTTGGCTGAATTATGCTTTAGTTTTTTTTACAAATATAGGGCCTGATTCAGACCCACTCGCGAGCGGCTGTCCGCTCGCAAGTGGGTCGATGTTCTGGACTGAGCATGCGCACGACGGAGGGAGCTCCATCGTGCGCATGCGCCAGACGCGACGAGCGAAGGAAAGTCCTTCGCTCGTTGTGTCTGATCAAAGGGGGCGTGCTGTCGATGTTGATTGACAGCACGCCCCCTTTGGTAGGCGTGCCGGGGGCGTGCCTCCCTGACAGGGGCGTTCCCACGGGAACGCCTCCCGTCAGAAGCCGGCCCACTGACATCACTAGTGATGTCAGTGGGAGTGATTTTGGCTCTGATAGAGCCAAAATCACTCCGGAGCTTGCGGTTGAAAACCTCAACCGCAGGCTCCGGCTCGCAGTTTCGATGGTCGCGATGGTCAAGACCATCGCGGCCATCAAACTGCACGCTCGTATAGCCTGTGGGTGGTCACCCACAGCTATACGAGCGTCCAGGAGGACGCTCCATTTTCATGGAGGCCGGCCCTCATTCAGAGCGTGCGCTCTGCTCAGAGCTTACGGCTCTGAATGAGGGCCATAGGCTTTAGTTTTTTAGAGCATAAAACTTTATAAGCTGTTAGGATAACATTTCTGCTATGTTTAAGATTAAAAAAAAAACTTTTTGTAACCCAATAACTTAAAAAAAAGTTTTCAATGCAATATTTGTGCAGCCCCTTGACAGACAGCAGCACAGCACCCCTGCACAGCTATGCTGATGACAGGTGTGGCTGACACGCATACAAAAAAAATGATTTATTATTTTGGGCAACAGCCCTCGACAGACAGGAGCACAGCACCCCTACACAGCTACACCAATGACAGTGACAGCCAGGTGTAAAATTGATAATAAATTAATATAAAAACAATTCATTGAATGCAGCCCCTGGCTGTTAAATTTATCATAAATTAATTTAAAAATAAATCATTGGTTCCTAAACCAACCATAACATTAATTTAAAATGTCAGGCAGCAATGCTCCAACCAACACATAATGGAAAGGAAAAAGGTGCAAGATGGAATAGTCCTTGGGCCCTCCCACCCACCCTTATGTTGACAAGGACTGCCAATTGTGGCTGAAATGATTGGTTTGTTTGGACCCCCGTAAAACAAGCTGCCATTGTGCTTTGGACATGGAAAAGAAAATAATCCCATACACAAACTGGCTTTACATTACAAGATGTCATCATCCTCGTCATCCCCATCAGTGTGTACATCCTCTTCTTCACACAATATTAATTCATCCCCGCTGGATTCCACCATAGGTGCCTCTGTCATTTTTTTATGTCATTGTTGGTCGAGGTCTTCCTCATGGAATTTGTAATTCATTTTAATGAACATCATCTTTTCCACATTTTGAGGAAGTAACCTCCTACGCCGATCACGGACAAGGTTGCCAGCTGCACTGAAAACTCTTTCAGAGTACACACTGGAGGGTGGGCAACTTAAGTAATGCAAAGCCAGTTTGTGTATGGGACTCCAAATTGCCTCTTTTTCCTGCCAGTACTGAAAGGAACTGTCTGACATGTGTATTAGGATGTTATCTCTGAAATAGTCCTCCACCATTCTGTGAATGGGGACCGTATCACACATAGTCACGGTAGAAGACATGTCACTAGTAGGCAGTTCTCTCACACCCGACCAGATGTCATTTTTTGGTGACTGATCTGCATGACCAGCAGGCATTCTGAAAGGAAAATTGAGTTTTTTCCTGGGAGCTGTTGAAACTGAAGGAGGAGATGAAGGCGTTTCACATGCGGCTGCAGCTGACAATTTTTTGACCAACAGCTCTTTTAGATTTCAGTCTGTTGTAAAAAAACTCACAAGATAGGACTTAAACCTAGGATCCAGAATGGTCTACAAAATATATTTTTCAGATTTCAATAGATTGACGACTCTCGGATCCTGGTGAAGTGAATCAAGGGCTTGATCCACCAGTCCAACATATCTTGTGCAATCGCTCCGTTTCAGTTCCTCCTTCAGTTTCTCCAGTTGTTTTTGCCAAATTCTGATAAGGGGAATGAGCTGACTCAAGCTGGCAGTGTCTGAACTAATTTCTCGTGTGGCAAGTTCAAAAGGTTTGAGAACCTTGCACAACATGGAAATTATTCTCCACTGCGCTTGAGTAAGGTGCATTCCCCATCCATGGCCTATGTCATAGGCCATTGTATAGCCCTGGATGGCCTTTTGCTGTTCCTGCATCCTGATGGCAGGGCAAATTTAACAGTACCTGTTGGTCATGCAATCTTCGACAAGCGTTTGCCGAATGTCCGGATATTTTGTCGGCCACGGAGAGCATCTCCTGCACACCCCTATAATTTTTTTAAAAATGTTGCACCACCAAATTAATTGTGTGAGCAAAACATAGGATATGTTGGAATTCGCCAACATGTAATATTCTCACAATATTGGTGGGATTGTCTTTTGCCCCGGTATGACAACAATGGGCTTTTGCTTTTTCAATCCATGGGCAACTGCTGTTGCCTTACTTACACAAAGGACATCCTCGGCATCAACATCCTCATCACCAACATCTTCATCATCAACATCCTCATCATCCTTAGCGCCTTCAACTACCAAAATATCCTTCTCCTCCTCAATGTGCAATTCCACAGAAGCATCCTCACTGACTACATCTGCAAGATGTTGACTGCCCTTCCCCACATTTACAGAGGGCAGACAAATGTTGGAACTTGGAGGATCCTCCGGTACACTAGTATTTAGGTCTGGCTCATACATGGCAACCGCGGACACACTTGCACTCTCCTCTGGGATTTGTGATTTCGATTTCTCAGATCACACAGTTGGTTTTTCCAGATCTGTCTTACTCATCTTAACAACTTTAAATTTTTTAATGGCACCACCGCCACTACTACTACAAGCAGAAGGGCTAGCAGAATCAGAACCAGCAGTCATCATAAATAAAGGCCAAGGACTTATCCATTCCTTGCAACTTCGTGTAGTGAATGGCATATTGCCAAATTTTTGTTTATCTAAAGGCAAATTTCCTTTCAATTTTTTTTCTTAACTTCAGTAAAAGTAGCTTTACCATATCGATGGTGTGACTTAAGCCCTGGGGCATGGGCCTTCATAGAAGTCGAGGAAGTTGACTGCTGGTATATAGTATTTGTGGGCTACATGCAAAAACAGACAGTATTTACCCCACATGTAAAAAAAATGTATGTTCACAGTTGAGAGAGATATCTCACTCTATTCCCAAGTTTGAATCAGGCCCTATGTCTGATTCTGTTAATCTGAAGCAGTTCACAGCTGTGATCTGCAGCACTACTGGGCCTTCTTGAAAAGCTCCAGGTCCCCTTATCTCAGACAGGACCCCCCTATGTTGAGCCCCCTAACCAGATCAGCTTTTTTTTTCCTTTTCAATCTGCTTCAGCATTTCACTCGCTCTATGCTCTCCTCCTTAGAGACACACAGCAGAAGGCAATGTGAGTAGCTGTGGAGCACAAGGGCACTTAAATGTCCCCCACGTGTGACATGGATGAACAGAGGCATAACCATATTTAATACCACGTACTGTAATTAAACCTAAGAATGTCAGAAAAGCACCACTTCCTTTACTAAATCATTAAGCCATTTCTCACTGTATAGGGTTACCTCCTATGCTATAATTGGTGGTATCCCCTGCTAGCAGTAAGACTGCCTATTTAACAAGCATCATAGCATTACTTGTGTGGTACCCTGGGTGTTGGTGTGGGCACAGATAAATTAGGTCTAGATGGTACCTAACAGTGGGGACAACAACTCTGGTGGATATCCCTTTCTCTCTCTTGCAACAACTCCAATGGCTTGTCCTTCTTAGGCTGTAGCAGAGAGGTTAGGCCCATAGACACAGTAAAATTATGTACTAATGTGACAACCTTGATAAGCAGAATTATCTGGCAAATTTATTAGAGGGGAGTATGAGGATACGTGTCCAGTGAAAGGGTATGCAGAAAATAATGACCAGCATACAAATGACAAATTTACTATGGCACAAATGAGATGGCTAAAATATGCATTAATTTCCTTATTGTAATGATGAGTAACAAACAAGCTACTTTCTCTCTGCAATTAAACACACTGCTAACTTTAGCTGCTGCAGCACCTCTTGGCTATTACTAAAAAGAAATTCTATTGTTCAATCATTTCAACATGTTATACTATAAATATGTTTAAAATGACAGCCGACACTCCAAATAGACAGTATACGGCCCAGGTGCAATTCCAGAAGCCCCATCAAAACCACAAAAAATGGCAGCACTCCATGGACTTGAATATAATATGAATATTTATAGGAAAATTCACATTGTGACCAGATGACCTCGCCTCACCTCACTTTTACCAGCTCCTACACTGGCAATAGGAAATGCCAATTTCGGGGTATGTGTGGTCATGTTACTCCAACACTTCCTGGATTGTGTCGGCTAACTTCCACTGGTCCTGACCATCGACCAGGGCTTTAGCTTGGAGACTCTCAGCTCAATCCATAATAGCCAGAGAACAGAACAGTGGGTGGCACTATTCTGTTGCTCACAGGAAACTAGTGTCTTGAAGCAAGTAGATGTTTTTTGTTTAGTCTTTAAAAAGACAATTACTCCACAGCTTACAGGTATTCTTCAGAAGTCAGTCCTCTATGAGAATCAGATGATATTTATTTTCAGAACATGCAGGCCCATTTTTTATCTGGTTCAACTACACAATACCACAGGGGGTAAGACAGCTATGGGTGCTCCTTACTGTCCCCTCTCAGTGCTGTGGGTATGAGGAGCTGGCTTTTCCTGTCCCCCAGCATGAGGCCAATCTACCCTGCAGTGCTAGGGTGCCAGGAGCTACTAGTGGACAGCACACATCCCTGCAGCCCAGGAATACATCCTGGCTGCAGAGGCATTTGGATAAAGTCCCCAGGTGCAGTGCACAGGGGGTAAACCTTTTGCTTTGTTGCAGCCGCTGGAAGAGATCCAGGACTGTGGCACACCACATCATTTAAAAATACATTTAAAAATGGCACCATGGCATGATGCCCCTTCATTGCCACAACCATTTTGGACATGTGGGACAGTGGGGAGAGCTCGCTCAAAACTGTGTCCCAGTCACAAACATATTTTGAAAAAGCAAAATATATTATCACACACAGACTATAAATACTCTAGAATGATCAGTCATTTACTTGCATACGAATACAGAGTTCTTTCATTGGAGTACTCTCTTGCTAGGTGGTCATTCACAATGGGCAAAGTTAGGTAACATTAGTATTAATATTGTTCATCCCTGATTCATAGTAAACAACAGCTTCAGCTCTCCGGTAATAATGTATATATAGCACAAAAATCTTCAGCACTCAACAACAGTTTTATCTCCAGAACTTAGCAATAAGTATATCTCTGTCTTTAGTGCACTCTCAACCAACCTGTAACAGTATATTTCTATAAATAGTAGAGATTAACGGTTTGGATCTACTCAGTTCTTATTGCCAAATGTATCTTATTGGCTATCCAAAACACGTGAGAGCCAGATAGCCAATAAGATGCTATTTTTCAGATCCAAACATAACTCTCTTCATCTCTAATAAATAGCTCACTCTCAGTAAATGAGTAGACTCAGTCTTTTGGCATAAGCAAAACTCAGTCGGCATATGTATCACACTCTCATCAATATATATCTGTGGCAGATACTGTACATCACTTTTAGATTGCAGCTCACTTACAACAGGGATGTCTCCCTTGTTCAGCCTCTATGGACATTGCTGGGGTCCTCAACAATGCAACACTGTCTGCCCAATATCTCTCTTACACTCTGCAGGAACTCTGCTATGGTCCTCTATGCTCTATTCAGTGGGTACTCAGTGGCCCTGACCATTGGCACCAGTGATGTAAGTTGCCCAATATTTCTCCTCAGACCAGCAGGGCACTTCACCCTGCCCTAGTGCATTGTTCCTCAGTATCTCTCAATCTCAGCTGTGCAACAACCAAGTCTTTTTTGCAGGCATGCCTCCTGTTCTCAACAGCTTCACCATGAGTCAGCCTCCAGCACTACAATGTCCATAGGTTTCTATGGAAGCCAGGGGTATCACATCACTCCCTGCCATGGATATACATGTCCTCACATTCTACAAAAGTCTTTCACAGTCCAGTAGAAGATGAATAGAAACTATGATATGGTTTCAATGCGACACACAAATATATACATTATGTTATAATATATACATTCGACTGCAAACAGGTAACTAGCCCTTAATGGTTATTGTAGACCTTCTCAGTACAATTTGGGAGTTCAATACACTCTATCTCCTGCTCATTAACATGTATATGTTCATCAGGTACAGGTTCATCACACAAGGATACTGATAGATGTTTATCACATAAGGAAACTCATACAGGACTTAAACATAAAGGGGTCTATGACCAGAATAAGGGAAACATTAGGTCAAGATTAGGGGTACTAGACCTCTTTGCAATAATCCTCTCAGCTACTGTCATAGGAGAGTTTCCCACTTGACTGGTACATTTCTTCATTTGATATCGATGTAATATATTGGTTCCTCTACCATTTTCACATTCAATCTTGTAATTGGCTATATCGGATCTTGCAATTTTTGTGACTGTAGAAGAAAGAAGAAAGAAGAATCATATATTTGCAAATGTATGCAACCAACACCTATTTCAACCACAAAAGGAAAGATAAGATTTGGTGTCCAGTGCACTTTCATGGGTCCACTGCGCCCTTATTTTGAATTCTGAATTATCAATAAAATATAACTTTTACTAAGTTTATTAAAATATGATACATAGATGTACTTGGCGAAATATAAAAATAAAGAGATTAGAAAGTGAAAAAAGTTATAAAGAAAGGTGATTAAAAACACCTCCCGGTACTGTCAGTCATTTGGATCTTTATAAATATTCCTTAATGTTAAGGACGCCGGCATAGAGGAGCCTTGATGCTGGCCCAGCGCTTAATCATATACAGTATTTGCAAATGTATGCAACCAATACCTCTGAATTTCTATTACCATGTAGGATTCAAGTATTTTTGCTAACATTACTGCAGTGTGCTGGAGGGAGTCTTCTTTTTTCTGTGGTTCGGTATAAACCCCGCCCTTTTCAAGCACCTGAGCAATATCATTAAGCTGATGTGAGAGACCACCATATTTTCTATTTGCAGTTCTGAGAGGCATGAAAGGAGCCAGCATTGGGAGGATGTGCTGGTCCGTATAGTGCCATTTGGAGGTTTTGGGGTACCTCCTAGGTGAGTCAGCTCTTAGCTTATACATGTGCTGTTATCAGAGCTGTAACTAGACTTTTTGGTGCCCTGTGCCAGAAAGAGCATTGGCGCCCCCCTCATTTTTCAAAGGGACATAATGCACCCAAAAAAGGGCCATGGATTCATGGGGAAGGGCCAGGGAAGAGATAGGAGAGGCCAGGAGATGCTAGGGATGAAATAAGAGGAAGCTACAAGCAAGAATGAAAAATAAACAGAAATTTGACAGGCCCAAAGAGCGCCCCATGACCTTTGGTGCCCTGTGCGATGGCACCGGCCGCCCTACCCTAGCTACGGCCCTGGCTGTTATCATGCAGTACATTAATTGTAGCTACTATTTTGTAGCAATAATTATTTTGTGGTGAGCGTTTGGGCGTGGGGTCCCCGGAGTGGGACATCACCACTTAATTCACATATATTTTTTCATCACCTTTCCATTTGTTTGTTTATTATTTATGTAATTTTAATTCTTTCTTATTATATTAACACTTATTGATTATCTTGACACATCTATACTTTACACTTCACTATCACCTTTCTTCCAATTTTCGTGTGATGCCCTGGGAGTGGTCCTAGTGCTTAATCATATATTTGCAAATGTATGCAACCAATTCCTCTGAATTTCTATTATCATGTAGGATTCAAGTATTTTTGCTAATATTACTGCAGTGTGCTGGAGGGAGTCTTCTTTTTTCTGTGGTTCAGTATAAACCCCGCCCTTTACAAGCACCTGAGCAATATCATTAAGCTGATGTGAGCGACCACCATACTTTCTATTTGCAATTTTTGTGACTATATAAGGTGTTGCTTCCCATTTACTATCCAGTTTTGTTGAACTGTGATTCTTCTTTATCCACACACAGGTTCCAATTTGCAAAGGTCCAGCTAAAGCATTGGCATTGTAGTTCTCTTTTTGCCTCTGATAAACTATCTCCATTCTGGTCTCTACAAAACTTTTATCTTCTTTCATTCTGCGGTATTCAGCCACCCAATCTGTATGTGGATTTACCACTCAAGACTCCATTTGGATTTATACCCGTGACCCTGGACTGCATTACCCCAGTCACTGGCAGCTACACAGAATATCCGGAGGATTTACATCAGCCCAATCATCTGCGGTCAACACTGCTAAGAACTGAACCAACCAGGGCCAGATTTAAGGCAGGACAGACGGGGCGGTCGTCCAGGGGCCCCCACACAGTAGGGGCCCCCACACTGCGGCAAACATTTCCCCATCTCTCTGCACCCTCCCTGGCTGGCTCCCAGCAGTATTGCAGTGTACTATATTATGTCCGTGATGCTGCTGAGCACGTCCGTTATCTAAGGGGTACAGAAGTCAGGTGCCTTCACTGATAGGGGGCCCACCGGCAGCCCGGCATTGATCGGGGAATGTGGATGGAAGCAGCTGCTAGATCCCCTTCCGTAGATTGACCCTGTGGACTGCTGAAGTTGAACTCTGCTCCCGGCAGCTGCTTGATGATGTTGCAATGATGCAGCCACCTGTCAGAGCAGACTCAGAGGAGCCAGCGGGAGGAAAGACAGTGACTCAGAAGATACAGTGACGGGTAAGTACACTGTACATCTGGTGCTGGAGCACAGCATAGCCTGGGATAGAGAGGACATTGGAAGAGAGTTGAGTGTCTTCAGTGGGGGGGGAATACATTTAAATACATATAGAGGGTGGTGTAGGGGTTTGTGTGTAGCACATTTAAGAAGATGGGAGGGGTGGGGGGGTATTTAACAAACACAGATTAGGGATGGTGTTTTTGGAGCACATTGCTTAACTTACAGATGGGGCAATGATGAGCAAAATTAAGAAAATAGAGGGGGCACAATACAGAACATATAGGGAGGCACATGCAGTATACACATCCTGGAGGCACAAGCACATACCACGTTTTGCCATTTTGTGTAGTGGAGGATGGAGCAGTGGGCTGGACAAAATAGGAAGACCAGAGCAAGAGAGGCTGCCTTAAAAGGTTCGCTGGTCATTGGTGGTTGGACTTGGGAGAGTAGTCAGTAAAAAGGAAAATTAAGCAGGACTACCATCTGTGACTGGAGAGTCCAGAGACAAGGGGCATAGTAGTGACAGCGACGCGGCGTAAATTTTATTGGTGAGGGCCCCCACAACTTAGTTGCCCTGGGGCCCCCACAAGCATTAATCCGGCCCTGATTCCTTCACTCTCTCACCATCTTCTTTCTTTTACTTATCCCTCATCCCGTTCTCCACCTCTGCCTCCCAAGGCTACCATCAATAAGTGTAACTTTGAAGCTATTGACATTATGGGCCTGATTCAGCAGCTGACGCAAATGCAATTTCAATCACTTACAGATCGCAGTTGCTAAAATATGCTGCCTGCCAATGCACAGCCAACATAAATACGCCCACTGCTGCCTTCTCATATCTGTCCAATGTCACTCTTCTGCGTAAACATCGGTACCGACGTACATCGGGCAGTCACGCAGCATTTACAACAAGTCTGATCAGTTGCAAACACTGCAAGTCTCCTCACATGCAGAGAGCTCTCATGCTGTGTATGCAGTCATAGTGGTTAATTAATGCACGTCCATGAAACGGCATTCAAACAGACAGACACGCCACCCCAAATGCTGACAGCCTGTCACTCACTTTGCTATGGATTCCTCTGTGCATCCGTAATCGCAATGCAATCACTGCACACGCTCAGTACGGCTTATATGCATGCGCAATGGCAAACAATCGCTCAATCTGTGTCCGTAATCGCCATTATGTATATGCTTCTGAATCAGGCTCCCTACACAACACATTGCTCTGCCCCATTGTCTCCTTCTCCTGTCCTGACCAAGCTGTTTCCCTATACAATTGCCCCCTTACTTCTGCTTTAGACTCTGTTGCTCCACTGGTCACTTCTCACCTTCACAGAGTGGAAGAATTTGCCCTCCAATGCAGACTTCCTCCATTTCAAAATGATACTCCGAACGCGTGCGGACGCTGCGTGCACACCCACGACCAATGGGATTGCATGATGCAAGCGTAGCATACGGCATGGCATACTGTGATGCATACAGCTGCTGCAAATCGCATGGCGCGATGCGTTCGCACGTTTGCAGCACAAGCGGCAAGGATGCAAGAGGACACATCTGTACAGTGCTGCCATTTCTCTCTCTCTAAACAGTCTTACAGTATGTCAAAACCCTTATGTCCTCCCAGTTCTCCAATGTCTCTTTGCCACTTTCAACTGCCTTCTCTGTCCCCCATCCTCGCCTCCCCTCCTCACTCTTTCCTCTTGACTTTGCCACCCACTTCACATCTAAAATGTAAATAATACATTAGAACATCACATCCCATCCACTTCTTTCCAAGCATGCCTCTCCTCATCCTTTCCATCCATTTTACCAACTGTGGCTTCCTTCTCCCCAGTATCTGGATATGAAGTCATGGCCCCAATCCAGTCCTCACCCCTTCCACCTCTCCCCTTGACCCTTTTCTTCTAGCTTCCTCCATTCCTTCTCTCCCATTGCCTGTTCTCATCTTGCCCATACTTTCAATCTTTACCTCTAATTTGGGACTGTCCCCTCTGCATTCAAGCCCTTTTCTCCACATTCTTACAAAACCCACCCTTGATCCTGACACTCTCTGTCTAATCACTGCCCTAACTCTCTCCTCCCTTTGCCTCCAAGCTCCTTAAGCAGATTGTCTAAAACCGCCCTTACCACCTTTCTTTCCTCCCACTCTTTTCTTGACCCATTTCAGTTTGGCTTCCATCATCTTCACTCCACAGAAACTGCCATCACTAATTCTTGTTGCCAAATTCAAGGGCCACTACTATCTGCACATTCTCCTTGACTTCTCTGCTACTTTTGACACCATAGACCACCCTCTTCTGTAAATCCTTCACTCCCTCTGTATATGCGATACTGCCCTCACCTAACTATCCTCCTATCTCTCTGACTGATCTTTCTCTGTCACCTCTCATGATTCCACTTTTCCCTCACACCACAAGTAGGTGTCCCCTAAGGTTCTGTTCTTGGACCTCTTCTATTCACCCTTTATACTTCCTCTTTAGGTAAGCTTATCAGCTCTTTTGGCCTCCAATGTCTATGCTGATAAAACTCTGATTTACCTCTTCTACCCAGGGCTGGATCATAGGGAGGGCAACAGGGGTGGTCGTCCCAGGGCCCCCATACGTAGGGCCCCCCACTCTGTCCCCGGCACCATCCCCAATATGAACTGTTTTGCTTTTTTTAAAATCTTTTAACGGAGCCGCAGCCCGCGATTAAGCCCCGCCCCCTGAATTTGGCTCCGCCCCTTTATCCTGCTGCTGACCTGCTGCCACTGACTGAAGTAAGCAGCAGTAATATTTATGTGTCTGTCTGTGTGTTTATATATTATATATAACTTTTACAAACATACACACATGCATATATATATTATATATATATATATATATATACACACCTGTATGTGTATATATATATATATATATATATATGTATATATTTTAACATATATATGTGTAAATATATATATATATATATGTAAACATACATATGCAGCTTTTGGTTTGGCATTAGCCAAAAAAGGTGCTATTGCTGGGTGCCTTCCTTTGATAAGTGTATAGACCACGTATTTCCTTTAAGCAGCATAGTGAGCACCCTGTAGAAAGAATAAAGCGGCACTCCTATGATGAAAAAAGGCAATATGTATTAAGAAGTCACATGATACACCAAGTATGTCGACGTTTCAAGGTCTCCTCTCTCTCTCTCTCTCTCTCTCTCTCTCTCTCTCTATATATACATACATAGACACACATCAGGCAGGCAGTCTGATGTATGTTTGTGTATGAGTGTCTATATATATATATATATATACTGTGTATATATATATATATATATTTACACACACTTTTAACGATAGGGGCCCCCATACGTTTGTTGCCCAGGGGCCCCCACAGTCCTTAATCCGGCCCTGGAACCAACTGTGTGATCCTGAACTGCTACATAGAATATCCGGAGGATGTACATCAGCCCAATCATCTGCGGTCAACACTGCTAAGGACTGAACCAACTGTGTGAACCTGAACTGGTAATATTTGCATCATTTATGGGTCCTATCATTCTAAAGGAGTTTGAATTACTATTATTGAGACTTACAGTTTCATGTGTGGATGCCCCACACGATCCATCTATTTCCCAATTGATTTATATTAATATTAGCATTTTCATGTCCATTTAGATGTTCATTGTCTAGTTGATGTTAATAAACACATGTAATTCTTTTTTAGAAGCCGTCCATTTTGATTACTCTAATTAGAGTTTAGTGATTTATGCAGCGCTGGTATTTCATTCTTTCTCCATTTTTAGTCTTCTTAGGGGCTGACAACCTCTTTACCAGCTGCTCTCAGACAGCGCTTTGGCTTTTTATATATATGTTTGTATATTTGCATTGCAGTATCTCATCAATGCATGTAGTAATTGCATTCTATCATTTATTTTCACAGTTTTACCAATTTCCTCTATTGTATAATTAAAACACCGTTCTTCGGATCATCACATCTGACTGCCATTATTGAAAAGTAGAGGTTATGCTCTATGTCTAGAATGTGTCAAGGAGACTTAGTGAAAGATATAATAGTGAAACAGGGCTGTCAGCAAGTGTGATGCATATATTCTGACTTCGTCAGCAAACATTGTCAGCAAATGGTATACATATATGCCGACTTACAGATCTGTTAACCACAGCTATCTGCATATAACAGTACAACAGTTCCTAAACAGTCTACTAACCATGGCAACTAAGCAATAGGCATACCGCCATTTGACAAAACAGAAACCCATACACTGTCAGTGCAGCCACCTGCTAAGGCAACACAACAGTCCCTGCACAGTCAAGCAGCTTTACAACAGTTCCAAGACCCTGACTTCTCAGACACCTGTTACACTGTCAGCACAGTTACCTGCATATAGCAATACAGCAGTCTCTACACAGTCAATTATCTACACCCATCACCATGTCACCGAAAACAACATCTTCATGATATGAAAAGAACCATGAAAGTACTCAGCTCAGAGCATGGATCCCCGGATTCACTACAACACAGAATATGTCTATCAAATTTCCAAAGTAGACAGCAACCCTCCACCAGTAGAAGGTATGCCACCATACTCCAATAACGAAACAAGCCAAACATGCTGTGCAACATCACCACAAGTCAGCAACAAACTGGAAATTTGTAAGCAAGAGAATTCTAGACACAGTGAACCCACGAGGGACAACTCTCTCCCACGCCAGGTATCTGAATCTACAAATTGCAACAAATCCATAGCCTCCTTCACACAAAACTGTTATGATACAGGCCGACTGGAACCAGACAACCCTAGCGGGTATGACTACACACCACTTACCCACCATGTTAATGAACCAATATCATCTCCTAGAGCAAATCAGGACACATTAGACTTTGATAAGTTTCTTGCTCAACGTAAGCTAGTGACAAACGGACTCTCAAAGTTCAATGATCGTCCTGAGAGCTGCAGAGCCTGGCAATCCTCTTTCCAAAATGCAATCAAAGGATTAGGCCTTTTATATAGTGAATAGATAATCCTGTTAATTAAATGGTTTAGGAATGAATCTGCCAAACATGCTAGAAGGATAAGAGTAATCAATATTATAGACCCTGAGAATGGCCTTAAAATGATCTGGGATAGACTTAATGAGTGTTATGGCTCACCAAACATAATAGAAAGTGCACTGTTCAAAAAAATGTATGATTTCCCTAGGTTAACTAACAAAGGCTATCAGACTTAAATGACTTACTAATGGAACTTCAAGTAGCCAAGTATGAGGGAGACTTACCAGGACTTGCCTTCCTGTACACAGCAGGAGACATTAACCCTATAGTGAAAAAGCTACCTTACAATCTGCAGGAACAATGTGTTAACCATGTGTTATGGCTCAGTGGTAGCCAAAAGGAATAGTCCTGCTCAGCCTTGAGGGCAGGAATATCTTGGCTGGATGCAGCCGGGTGGATGCCTGAAGGGCTGGAGGAGGTAGCTCCAAATGTGGCTTGAGAGCCACTAGTTTGGGGTGCAGCCTTTGGACCAGTAGCAGCCCCTGGGCTGGATGGGCCTGTGGGCCAGTAAGTGGTGATGCGGCCTTTGGGCCGGTAGCAGCCTTTGGGCTGGACGAGGCCTGTGGGCCTAATAGTTGAGATGTGGCCTTTGGGCCGGTAGCAGCCTCTGGGCTGGATGAGGCCTTTAGGCCTATAAGTTGAGATGTGGACTTTGGGCCAGTAGCAGCCTCTAGGCTGGATGAGACCTGTGGGCCTATAAATTGGGATGCGGCCTTTGGGCCAGTATACAGTCACTGAGTAGCTACCAGTGCCACCAGGATGACACTGGCGACGCAGAGATGCGACCAATGTCGCCGAGTTGACACTGGCTGTGATACGCTGGATTGCACACTGGAGACGCTAGTTAGCGACCAATGCCGTCAGGTTGACACTGGCCACGGGATGCTAACCTGTGCACTGAATGCAGGGAGACAGCTAGTGTCACCAAGTTGACACAAGCCGCCTGACAAGGATATTGCACTTCAGAGGGAGGAAGTGCACGGTGCCGCCTGGATGACACAAACAACACGAGGAGGTGGAATGCAGACTGTGCCGCCTAGATGGAGCAAGCAGCAACAGACAGACACAGCAAACTGACTCAGGAATTCGACTGACTAAACAGGAGACTGGAAAAAATGAAAGCACGAGCAACTCTATCACCAGCAAGGATTGCAGGGCTGGCTATAACAGAAACAGGGCATAATAAGAGCAAGTATCCCTAATGACAGATATTGAGCACATGGGCTTTGTTCAGACAAGAGAATCAATCAGTGTGCACAGAGAGGCAGTAATTATTCCAGAAGCTGAGCAGCAATCCAGACTGGAATTGCAAACAATATGGTGCTAACCACAGATCCTAAGGTGGAAGGCGTAGACTTCGGATAATACTTGTCCGGCATTCACCCCGCACAGCATTGGCAGTGTGGCAGCTTGTGACAGTCCCCCCCTTGACAAGGGGTTAAGGAACCCCTAGTGCCTGTCTGGTTCTCACAGAATCTTCTCTGCAAGGTGGGAGCATGCAGAGATATTTCTGGAACCCAAGAACGCTCCTCTGATCCATACCCTTTTCAGTGTAAAAGGAACTGAAGATGTCCATGAGAAAATCTAGAGTCCAGAAACTTCTCCACCACAAACTCTTGGTGCCCCTGAACGAGAACTGGTGGAGGTCTGACTGGACATCTAGAAGTGAACCTGGAGGAAAAGAACACTGGCTTGAGGAGCAAACAATGAAATGTGCTGTTGATTCTAAGGGTCTTCGGTAACTTCAGCCTGAAGGCTATGGGATTGATTTGGGCAATGATGCAAAATTGCTCAATGAACTTTGGCCCCAACTTCTGCGACCTCTGGCACAAATTGATGTTCCTGGAAAAAAGCCATACCAAATCACCGTCTCTGAAATTACAAGGTCGCCAACATTTGTCTGCCCATGCCTTGGATCACCCAGATACTTGAAGGAAGGCATGGTGTACCTTCTTCCAGACTGACCGTAGCCTTGCCACAGAAGATGAGACATGAGTTCCAGCAGTTGAAGACTTAAATGAATTACTCCTAGGATGTATTCCATAGGTGCAATAAACGGAGAGACGGAGGAAGCAGAATGACAGGAGTTGTATGCAAATTCCGCAAAGGGCAGAAGTGGAACCCAGTCGTCTTGACATTTGGAAAAGAAGCACGGAGGAACTGCTCCAACGAGTGATTGGCCTGCTCCGTCTGACCATTGGACTGTGGATGGTAGCCTGAGGACAGGCTGACATTGATACCCAGATCGACACAGAAGCATCTCCAAAACCGGGCAACAAACTGCGTACCACGATCTGAGATGAGGTCTACTGGAAGTCCATGGAGCCTGAAGACATGGTGAAGAAATCCAGGATGGCTTTCACCTTGCCAGGGTCCATAGAGAAACCTTGCGAAGAGATTATATATCCCAAAAATGACACCTCCCTCACATCAAATTCGCACTTCTCTAATTTGGTATATAAATTGTTGGCTAAGAGTCTTTGCAAGATCTGTCGAACATGCCCACGGTGCTCCTCCACAGACTTTGAATAGATGAGGATGTCATCTAAGTAGGCCACTGCAAAGACCCCCAGGAAATCCTTAGCACCTCATTGATGAAATCTTGGAAGATGGCTGGGGCACTGGAAAGGCCGAACGAGATATTCAAAATGTCCAGAATGAGTATTGAATGCCGTCTTCCACTCATCTAATTTGCTAATGCGAATGAGGTTGTATGCGCCCCTGAGGTCTTATTTAGAAAGATGGAAGCCTCTCGCAGTTGGTCGAAAAGGACGGAGATGAGCGGTAAGGGATACGCATTTTTGACTGTGATCTTATTCAGTCCACGGAAGTCAATGCATGGTCTTAGAGTTCCATCTTTTTTCTCAACAAAAAAAAATCCCGCTCCCTCCAGGGATTTCGATGAATGGATAAAGCCTTTATCCACGGCCTCCTGAATATAGTCCTGCATGGCCTTATCCTCTGGTATGGATAGGGCATACAATCGGCCTTTAGAAAGTCAGGCACCTGGCAACAGATCGATGGCGCAGTCGTAGGAACGGTGAGGAGTCAGGACATCTGCTTTTTTCTTAGAAAACACATTGGCAAGGTCCTGATACGGAGCCGGAATATATGGAGCTGTGGCAGCAACAGCCAGTAAGATAGGCTGAGACAGACATTGAGAGAAGCATGATGTACCCCATTCCAAAATTTCACTGGTCTGCCACTGGATCACAGGGTTATGCTTCTTCAACCAGGGTAACCCCAAGACCACCGGCGCCAAGGGACACTGCAGGAGCAGAAATGAAAGTTTTTCATGATGTAGAGCTCCCACCGACAGCTGCAAAAGGGGAGTCCAGGAAAGCACCGGAGCTTTAGAAAGACTGGTTCCATCTAGCCCAATCACTGACACAGGAGTGAATAATGACAGCAGAATCAGGCCCAGGGTTTGGAAGAATGACAAGTCCATAAAATTATCCGCCGCACCGCTGTCGATAAATGCTGGAACGGACACCTGTGTGCTGGATAGATGGATTACTGCTTGGATAATTACTGAATTTTCAGGGGAGACAGATGCAAGGCCTAGATGAATCTCCCCAAGTTCACCTAGACCTTGCCTTTTCCCGACTTCAAAGGGCAAAGTTGGGCCACATGACCTTTACTTCCACAGTAAAGACATAATCCCAATGACCTCCTCCTACATTTCTTCTCGAGAGGAAGGCAAAACTCTCCCAGCTGCATGGGTTCATCGGAGTAGGAGGAAGCTGTCCATAATGGAGAATGAGGGGCTTGAGACAGTAATTTTTTCTCCAATCTACGCTCCCGGAGCTGATGATCCACACGAATGACCAAGCTCATGAGGTCGTCCAGAGAACTTGGTGCAGGATACTGGACCAGGATATCCTAAATTTCATCAGATAGAACCCAACGGAACTGACTACACAAGGCTGGATTGTTCCAACATGAATCAATAGCCCACTTGTGGAACTCCATGCTGTAGTCTTCTGCAGTTCTACTCTACTGCTTCATGGATCTGAAACTTGCCTCTGCCAAGGTTGCCTTGTTGGGTTCATCGTAGAGTACCCTAAGAACCATGAAGAATGCATCCATGGTCAGCAGAGCTGGACTGGATGAAGGAAGCCTGAAAGCCCAAGTTTGAGGGGTCATCCTGAAGGAGAGAAATAATTATGCTAACTTGCTGGGTCTCAGAACCCGAGGATCTGGGCCGGAGCTTAAAGCAGAGATTGCAGCTTTCTTTAAAGTTCAAAAAATCTTTCCAGGTGCTGGAAAACCGGTCAGGCAGGTTCAATTTGGGTTCTAATATAGTGGAAGCAGTGGCACCACGAGTTTCCTCGACATGTAGTGACAGCTCCTGTGCCTTCTGAGTCAACAACTGGATTTGGCCAGCCAGGATCTGAGCTGGATTTTGTCCGGGGTCCATGATGGGACGTCAACCCCTGGGGGCATATAATTTTATGGCTGGTGATAATGTTATGGCTCAGTGGCAGCTAAAAGGAATAGTCCTGCTCAGCCTTGAGGACTATAATATCTTGGCTGGATGTGGCCGGGTGGATGCCTGAAGGGCTGGAAGAGCTAGCTCCAAATGTGGCTTGAGAGACAATAGTTTGAGGTGCAGCCTTTGGGCCATGAGCAGCCCCTGGGCTGGATGGGCCTGTGGGCCAGTAAGTGGTGATGCGGCCTTTGGGCCGGTAGCAGCCTTTGGGCTGCACGAGGCCTGTGGGCCTAATAGTTGAGATGCGGCCTTTGGGCCGGTAGCAGCCTCTGGGCTGGCTGAGGCCTTTGGGCCTATAAGTTGAGATGCGGTCTTTCGCCCAGTAGCAGCCCTTGGGCTGGATGAGACCTGTGGGCCTATAAGTTGAGATGCAGCCTTTGGGTTGGTATACAGTCACTGAGTAGCTACCAGCGCCGCCTGGATGACACTGGCGACGGTGCACTGAATTGCGCACTGAAGATGCAGAGATGCGACCAATGTTGCCGGGTTGACACTGGCCATGATGTGCTGGATTACACACTGGAGATGCTAGTTAGCGACCAATGTTGCCCGGTTGACACTGGCTGTGATGCACTGGGGACACTAGTTAGATGCGACCAATGTCACCGGATTGACACTGGCCATGGGACGCTAACCTGCGCACTGAATGCAGGGAGACAGCTAGTGTCACCAAGTTGACACAAGCCGCCCGACAAGGATATTGCACTTCAGATGGAGGAAGTGCACCATGCCGCCTGGATGACACAAACAGTACGAGGAGGTGGAATGCAGACTGTGCCACCTAGATGAAGCAAACGGCAACAGAAAGATACAGCAAACTGACTCAGGAACTCGACTGACTAAACAGGAGACTGGAAAAACTGGAAGCACGAGCAACTCTTCCAGCAAGGATTGCAGGGCTGGCTGGAATATAACAGAAAAAGGGCCCAACCAGAGCAAGTCTCCCTAATGACAGATATTGAGCACCTGGGCTGTGTTCAGACAAGAGAATCAATCAGTGTGCACCTGATAGTACATAGAGACAGGCAGTGATTAGTCCAGAAGCTGAGCAGCAATCCAGACACTGCAATTGCAAACAATATGTTGCTAACCACAGATCCTAAGGAGGAAGGAGGAGACTTCAGCGAGCGCTTGTCCGGCATTCACCCTGCACAGCATTGGCAGTGCAGCAGCTTGTGACACCATTGCTCCAAATATAAACAGCGGAACAAGGTGCCATTTCCACCATTTTCTGTTTTTATGGGTTTTATACACAAGCAAGCTAAGACCAGGAATGATCCCAGTTTTGCCTTTACCCTGAGAAGTGCAACCCCTATGTTATCTAACACCCACAAAAAGTCAGTTGCAGTTTACAAGACTAATGTGCACTATTCAGATTCCTCCCACAGGTCTACCTGCCCTACTCGCCAAGAGACCAAAGATAAAGATTCTGTCAAGCAG
Source organism: Taudactylus pleione (assembly GCA_031769625.1). Lineage (NCBI taxonomy): Eukaryota > Metazoa > Chordata > Amphibia > Anura > Myobatrachidae > Taudactylus > Taudactylus pleione. The sequence goes on from JAUIMM010001601.1 coordinate 1,898,809, forward strand.
TGTCCTCTGCATCACAAACCACATCCTCTCTTGAAATGCAGAGCCTTCAGAGAAAAGTCTCTGGTGAACCTCAAAGCATTCTTAAAATGGCATCTGCTATAAGTGTTGCTCTTTTACATCTCACCTTGCCAAGGACTGTAAGGTTAGTGTTAACTGCACAGAATGTCATAGCACAGATACTGTAACACAGATCACAACACAGCACTACAACCTGGGTGTCCCTCATGGACTTTACAACACAGTTATGATGACACCGAGCATGGCGGTAAGCACAATGTAGAACAAAGAGACACTACTGCAGTCACACCAGAGATAACTTAACAATGTACTGAAGTCAGAGTCTACCCCAATGGCCATCTAGACAAAGCTGTCAAACTTTATGCAATTCTAGATGACCAAAGTAACTATTCTCTAGCCAGAACAACCTTCTTTGGGATCTTTAATATCAAAGGCCCCAGCACTCCTTACTCCTTAAAGACTTGCACAGGGAGTTTTGAGACAACAGGAAGAAGAGCTACTGGCTATCAAGTCGATTCCCTAGATGGGAAGATATGCCTTTCCTTACCAACTATCACTGAATGCAATGAGATCCCAGATAATAGGTCTGAAATTGCTACACCAGACGCAGCTATACATCATGCACATTTGAAATCCATAGCACATCTGACACCAAAACTGGACCCAAAAACTTTATGGAAATTATCATCTACGGACTCAGACGTTCATCTTAGGAGGGTGAGCTAGAGTAGGTTCTGATGTTAGACAACTCATAGAAAAAGATTTCTATGTGGATGACTGTTTAAAATCTATGCCAACAGATGAGACAGCAATCAGAAAGAGAGCTCAGGAAATGCTCGCATGTTCTAATCTCAGGCTTCACAAAATAGCTACCACCAGCAAAAGAGTGATGGAAGCCTTCCCTTCTTAAGATCATACCAGTGACTTAAGGTTTTTGGATTCAGAAACTGATTATCTGCCGGCTCAATGTAGCCTTGGACTCTTATGGGACTTAAAATCTGACTCCTTTACCTTCCAAGTGAACAGTGAAGAAAGGCCTTTCACTAGCAGAGGTGTCCTGTTTGCTATAAATAGCTTGTATGACCCCATAGGGTCACTATCCAAGGTAAAGCTGTGCTCACAGACCTAACCTGTGAGTCATCTGACTGGGACGCCCCACTGCCCCCACAGAAAAGGGATTTGTGGGACGAGTGGAAAAATGATCTGTCCACCTTAACCAATATTTATGTTACACGTCCATATGCCCCTGTGCCTTCTACAGAAGTACAAACCCAGAGGCTATGTGAATTCTCTGATGCTTCAATCCAAGCAATGGCTGCTGTCGGATATCTTAAAACTGTGGACATTAAAGGACAATATCACATTGGATTTGTCATGGGAAAATCAAAATTAGCACCACATCCAGAGCACACCGTGCCCAGACTTGAACTTTGTTTTGCAGGATTAAGCTGTATTATTAGCTGAACTCATTTCATCCAAGTTGTCAATTGATCTCTCAGGAACAGAATTCTACAAAGACAGTAAAGTAGTGTTAGGCTGCAATGAGACCAGACGATTCCATGTTTATGTCAGCAATCAGGTGCTACGGATCAGGATATCAATCAATCCAAAACAATGGAATTATATAGCTACTGCTCACAATCCTGCAGACCACGCTGTAAGAGCTGCCTCAGCAGGTCTCCTTAAAGACATTTCATGGCTCAGAGGACCTGAGTTCCTGTACAAGGCACATTGGAACAATCCTGAAAGTGACACATTTGCGCTAGTAGACACAGATTCAGATGTCAAAATCTGCCCACAGTGACTACAATCCATACCATAATTTCATATTGTCAACTTGAGCCTCGCAGATTCCAAAGATTCTCAACTTGGAAATCACTTGTTAGAGCCTTTACCTGCCTAACCCACATAGCCCGCTCATTTAAATGCACCACATCTGTAAGAGTGAATGAATATAAAGGTTGGCAACACTGTCAAAATATTTACACAGCAGAAGAAACACAACAATCTAAGAACCTCCTTATTCGTGTTGTGCAGCACCAAACCTATGCAAGAGAGATTAATTGCATTAGCACTGGAAATCCTATTCCAAGAGACAGTGCCTTGAGAATATTAGACCCATTTCTCGATTAGAATGATTTATTGAGAGTAGGAGGTCGTCTTCAAGAAGCAAGCTTAGGATCAAATGAGAAAAATCCTTTAATCATTCCTGGAAGTCACCATGCTACTTCCTTAATTGTGCAATACTATCACAATGAATTCAACACCAAGGACTTATTCAAATGTCAATGGAGACAAGTTCAAAGCCTTGCAAACACCTTTTGGGACAAGTGGAAAGGAAAGTATATCTCTACCTTGCAGTAAAGGAGCAAGTGGCAAGTTGCTAAACCCAATTTTATATCTGGTGACATTGTACTCATCAGAGATTGGCAGTCACAATGTAATGAGTGGCCTTTAAGTCTTGTTACCAAAACATTCCCAAGTATGGATGGGAAGGTCCGTAAGGTCGAGGTCATAATCTGCAAACAAAGAGAGACTACGTTGTTTCTCAGAACAGTGTCTGAACTGTTCTTACTATTACCTTCTTAGAGTTTAAATTATGGTATCAGTGATACCAGACGGGGAGTGTCATGCCCTCAGCATATCTCATTTATGTTATCAAAGCCATCTAGTGGTCAGCACAGAAGTAGTGTAATTGTGAACCTCACATGCCATCTTAGCTTAGTTCTCAGGGTATTCTGGGTAATCACTGGAGGCAGCCATTTCATTTCTCACATGGTCAGCCAGACAACCACACATATGTGCTCCTCTAAGCCAGCATCCGGAGGTGAGGTTCTCATCCCTAAATTTGCCAATATAGATCTGCTGACAGGGAGTACGTATTCCAGCATAGTCTTGCAAATGAGACTCATTAATGTTTGTATACTGTGTTCATGTTTATGCATCCTGCATGTTTGTATGTTTGCATTGCAGTATCTCATCCGTGCATGTAGTAACTACATTCTATAATTTATTTTCACAGTTTTACCAATTTCCTCTATTGTATATTAAAAGCACCATTCTTCAGATCATCACATCTGACTGGGAAATTGAAAAGTATAGGTGGTTATGCTGTATATCTAGAATTTGTCAAGGAAACTTAGTGAAGGCATAACACTGACAATGAGAAGAAGAGGGGCTGTCTGTCCTGGATGTACATTTCACTTCAAGTTACAATTGACATAATCTTGGCACCACTTTTCTATATCTTCCCACATCCCAATCCAAAAGCATCTTCTCCAAATTATTGCTTCTGTTCTCTGACATCCAAAGTGTCCTGATCTGGCTGAAATGCTTGTAACATGATTGAAGCTGTCTGTTGTTCAATACAATCTGTACAATTCTTTTATGAGTTCTGGCATTCATAGTTTGTTGAATCAACAATCCATCCTGCATTCTAAAATGATCTCATTGTCACCACAATTTCACAAGGACAGCATTTGGTTCATGTCTCTGAGTCAAAGTTTTTCTATCAACCAGCATGGTCTTCTTATACTGAAGTGTTGGATCTTCACATTGAATTTGTTATCAATCATATTTTACTTCACTTCCTTCAGAATTACTCTCACTTGCTTCAGATGATGAAGTATCTAAAACCACAAGGGCACACCACAAGAATCAACCATGTTTATGGCTTCTACACCCTTTTTCCTTGTATCACATTAAATTTGACAATCGCTCCTACTTCAAGGTTCCAAAAATACTTTCTAGTATTATTATTCGGAATGGCACTGTTGTACACAAATACTGTATATCTTTCTAAGTGTCATTTCAGTTAATAAAGCCAGAGCCACATCACACATTAAACCATTCTAATTTGCCCGTTTCAGTATAACAAATCTTTCATGCCCTTGCAATAAACCATATCTTCTTTTGCAAGGTTCACCCTTCAGGACTCATTCATTATGGCTGCAATCTGCTTTTATGGGCTATTCTGTAGAATGTTCATCCCAAAAATAATTACGGGTACTTCTTTTGCACATACATTGGTAACATTACATCATTGATGAGATAGGTGGGCTTGGCCTATTTTAATGGCTGCTTACCATTTTCCTTGGAAGGGCACTTGTAGTCCATCACTTGGTAGTGGGTGAAACCAACTGGAAGGGGTGACAAAAATTCATAGAATGTACAGTACTTGTTCCTGATGCCAGGACTTCATGCTGCACTTCTGCATCCACCAGGACTTTGGTGGGGGGGGGGGGTTAGGGAGGATGTGCATGAGGCCGGGTGGTAGGGACTGACTGTTTCATTTATATTTGGCCCCACAATTTCTGTATGACCCAGGCATCTGACCCGGGTAATGAGCAGGGTTTAATACGGGAATGACCCGGGTAACCCTGCAGTGTGAACAGTTGACCCTTGTCAACTTACCTGGGTCTTTTTAACAGCTTGTGGAGATCCGACTCACCGGCGCTTGGAGATTAAGTCATCTCCGAACACCAGCAGAGGAGAAGCCCCAGCAATAACCCAGGTCCAGCCTATGGTGTAAACAGGTCTTAAGTCTTTGTGATATGGCTTAAAACCCATGTTCAGTGACCTGAGCTGTACCTAGGTTTTAGGTGTTTATTATGCATCCTGAGCTCGGTGCAAATGGAGTAGCATAATGTCCATTAAACTCTGTAACACTATCAATCAGTAGAGAATCATTTTCATATAGATTATAAATACTGGAAATATAGTGTGGTACCCCGCAAATAGGGGAACCAACTAGTGGGGCACCAGAATGTGGTTAACATGTTTAATACAAATGATTTTAACCTATGCCCAGTTATTTATGTGCTGGGCTGGTGTAAGGAGAATAGGTTGGAGGACTGACCCCTATTATGGGGGAGGACTTGGTTATGACCAGTAGAACGCCTGGTAACTTGTGGGAGGGAACACGAGGACAGGACATACCAAAGGAGATAACAGGGTGGAAACTGCCTTGTCTGGGCAATGGGGAGTGTGGAGAGATAGCGCACGAGTGGTGAAGGGCCGTTGAGGGGAGCTCGAGGAAGAGAGTCTGCCTTTAAAAAGGACAGAGGACGCGCGGCAAGTGCGCAGTTGATCAGGAGAGACAGAGGCAGTGAGATCCGAGCTGCATAGTGACTCACCTAGCAAAGTCAGGGACTGTCAGCCGGCAGTACAAAGGTGGGCAGAGACGGAGCGGCATCACACAGGTGTCCGACTGGCAGGAGCGAGCAGCCAGAAACAAACGGAAGTGCTGCAGGAAGGAGTTGCGGCTCAAGTGGGGGTCCTTTGAGTGACGGCTGCCGGGGAGAGCGGAGGCATGTCCGGAGGCGGGGTCAGCGAGAGATGCATCGGAGGTGGTTGGAAATCCTGTGACAGACGGAGACCGCAATTAGGGATTATCGCAGCGGGGGTAAGCAGCCAATCAGCATCCCTGCCATCTACAACCGTTTGCACCCTCATTTGCCCCAAATAGACAGTCAAGAAACCCTCCACTCGAGGAACTTGTAAGCCTTCCCCAAACACCAGCCTAATAGCAAATGTACCGAGCAGCTACGCCCTCCCACATCTCCGCTACCGTATATACCGCTAGTGGCAAGCACTGAGACTAAGCTGCGCTAGGGACAGCATCATAGCTTATACAAAGACCCAGCCTAATAGCAAGCCTACAGAGCCGGTATGCCCTCTATCTACTCTGTTACCTTAGCTACTTGTCTAATGGGGAAAGGCTAAAGAGACAGCTCGTGGGATTATTATCTCACTGCTCCATAGGGACAGCACAGCTCCATAATAAGGCAATCGCAGGAGAGAGCCCCAGCTCTATAGTAATCTTAAATAAACAAGCCAGCTGCCAGCGGGAAGATTTAACTAGGGCAGTCGGGAGAAACAAACTGTTACAAAGTAGCTAAGACTGCCAGCTTGCACAGCCAGTGAAAAGATAAGACAGAGACTGTAAAAGTGGCAAAGTAGTTAAGACTACAAGCCAGCACAGTAAGGGAAGTTAGTGGAGTTCAAGGGAAAAGAGACAGTAGACAAGCAGAACGAGTAAAGTCTATCTGTAGGAACTAATCGGTAATAAAACCACTAATTGGTCAAATTGCACCCTCATTGACTTCTGGGAGTGTAACTAGACACTTATTCTTCAACTGGAGATATATATATAGGAGTTAGTCACAACATTTGGCAGAATTAAAAAGGAGAGATCGATTTCACAACAGCAAGTACCTCTTAGCTAATTTAATTTACTGTAAGAGAAGTGACAGTATAAAAGTGAACTAGTACCTGGGCAACATTGTGTACACCAACGGGACTTATGTTGTAAAGGAGCTCATGAACTTGTAGTTTTCTGGCCAGAAACGTTTAACAAATAGGGTAATTTATCATATAAATTGACTGTGTAAGGTAATATTTAATGCCAGTACTGCATGGTTATGGTCATTTAAGTTAATTTGTTCTAGGAAAAGTACTGTGTGGTTTAATTTTAGGAACCAGCCGGAGGAGAGGATTCTTTGCCGATAACCAGGAGGCTGTGTTCCCGTATAATAAAATTTGAACTGTTGGTTAATTTTATTGTGTGTTGCAAAAAGAAGAGTTATCCTGATGGTAATTTAACTTGTAATTTATCCATTAGAGTGTAGGCATTGTGATTCAATTTCTTCTACTCTAATAAAATACTTACCTCTTGACCTCTCTGTACTGAATGAGAATCGAGAAACCCCATTCTTACGTCTAACCAAGCAAGTAGGGGTGTTACAATTTAGCATCACGAACAGGATACAGAGCCCAAAGTGAAGAGCGTAAGTGGAGGGTCATTGGAAAATTACAATGTCACAAGAGCAAAGAGCAATGGGGGATTCGGCGGGAGCAAGTGGAAGTGGTATACCGCAAATCAACCCCATAACCCTTCCCTATTACTTCGGGGCTCCCTGGTTGCCTACTTTTAGTGGAGACAAGTATGGAGGCGAACGGAGTAACCTAATGGAGTTTCGAAATAAAATAAGATCAATGTTTAGGTTATATCTGTTAAATGAACGTCAACAAGTGGAAATCCTTATCGGCCAGCTAAAAGGGGCGGCTTTATGGGAAGTGACATCATGGCCAGCCAAGGATAGACGTAATGCAGATCAGATCTTCCAGCGACTGGCCGCCACTTTTGAAACCCGGACAGTTTCAGAACTTAAAACGTTGTTCTATGGACGTAAACAGTTCCCGGGGGAGACGTTAAGAGATTACGCCCTAAGTCTACAAGAAACGCTTCGAGATATCCGAACTATTGGAAATGAAGAAGTGGGAGATACTGATGACGTACTCATAGCCCGATTCATCGAGGGCTCTAACGGAGAAGGCATAAAGACCCAATTAAAACTGTTAAGAATGCAAATGCCAGAGCACTCTTTTTTAGATTTCAAAGAAACAGCCATGAAAGTAGTGGGGTCTCAAAGTGGACCGGGATTAAACTTTCCAGAAATGCCGGAGTATCAGGGAAGCCAAAATATAACAAGAACAAGGTATGTGGGGGAAGGAAATGCGATGAACAGAAAAGATTCCGCCAAACCGAATGTTGCACCATCTGCCGACCCGTTTGAAATGTTACAGAACCAATTGAAAGAACAAACAGTAGGGATGGCTGAAATGCGCCAAGAGGTTCAGACTAAAGAGAAATAAATATTTTAATCCCCAAATGTTGAGAGGGAGGAGCGACCGGGAACAAAATTCAGATGATTGGTGGACTCCTCCTCCTAGGAGAACAGGCCGGCGAGCTACAGATCAATTTGATGCTCAAGGACATCCTATTTGCCGTCATTGCCAAAGGTCAGGTCATATTGAGAGAAATTGTCCACAGGAGGAAGATTTAAACTCCCAGGCCCTGAGGAGAGAGAGCGAACCTCGGGGGGAACAGTAATGGCAGTTCCAATCCTGGAAGAATGGTGGCCGCGCTATGTGGGAAAATGCCCCATGCTCACCATTGATATTAACGGAATTCAGACAATGGCTATGATCGACACTGGATCTCAAATTACGACAATACAATCTACATTATTTCAGCAACACTGGGCCGAAGATCAAATAGTCTTATCCCCGCCCACATGGCTACAATTAATAGCCAGTAACAGTTTAGGGATCAATTGCCTTGGATACTGGGAGGCAGATATTAAAATTGGGAAGAGTTCATTACCCCGCCAAGGATGCTTGATTACCCATACTGAAGACCCAAAGACAGCTCCTATTATTTTGGGCATGAACGTTCTGCAGAGGTGCCCGGAAGAATGGATCACGGCTCTAAGGAAAGAGTTGACCCATGCCATTATGACAGAACAGCGGATATTGAGGAAGACTATCAAAGAGCTTCAAGGACATCAACGTGTGGTGGATGCAGAAGGTGAGCTAGGGTGGAGCCGGATCACCGATGGCAAGCCCATAAAAGTGCCACCAAACCCTGTTTGACGATGAACAAGGGGGAAGTAGTGGACGCTCATGCCGCTGTTACAGTGGATCAAGGACGAGTGCCCATCAGAATGTTAAATCCACATAACCGAACAGTGAAACTATACCGACATCAGCCGGTGGCCAGACTGGTATGGACTACCTTTCAGGATGTCTATAGTCTAGGGATCAACACCCGAAAGGTCCCAGAAAAGTCAGAAGACACAGCGCCTGAGACATTGTCATGGTGGAAAGAGGTACATATCGGGGGAGAGGATACCTCACAAGCTTAAAGAGAAGTTGCTTTGAACGTAGTGAAGGAGAATGGTGAAGCCTTTAGTAAACATCCGGCAGACTTTGGAACCGTAACTAATATACAGCATCGAATTGTGACTGGTGAAGAGCCGCCCATCAAAGAGAGGCACCGTCCCCTGGCTTCAGCGCTGTACCAACCCATGCGACAGATGCTGGAGGAAATGAAAGCCGCAGGGGTGATCCGGGAGAGTCACAGCCCGTGGGCAGCGCCCATGGCGCTAGTCAAGAAAAAGAATGGTCAACTGAGACTTTGCGTTGACTACTGGAAACTAAATCACATCACCCACCGGGATGCTTATCCGTTACCCCGCATAGAGGAGTCCCTAGCGGCTCTGAAGTCCGCGCAGTATTTCTCCACCTTGGACCTAACCAGTGGATACTGGCAAATTCAGATGTCTCCCGAGGATCAGGAAAAGACTGCCTTCACAACCCCAATGGGCTTACACGAATTCAACCGGATGCCCTTTGGGTTGTGCAATGCTCCCGCTACCTTTCAGAGGGTTATAGAGCATTTCTTTGGACACTTCAATTTCGAGCTAGTACTTTTGTATCTCAATGACATTATCATTTACTCCTGAACCTGCGAAGAACATTTAACACATCTACAAGTAGTGTTCAAACGCCTTGCCAAATACGGACTTAAGCTCAACCCAGCGAAGTGTCACCTTCTGAAACCAGAGGTTAAATACCTGGGTCACATAGTGAGTTCCAAAGGGGTGACTTCTGATACCGACAAAATTCAAGTGATTCGAGAATGGCCAGTCCGGCGCACTATTAAGGATGTGAGGCGGTTTTTGGGATTCGTGGGATATTATCGCAGGGTCATAAGGAATTTTGCTAAAATAGCCTGTACTCTGCATTATCTCCTCAGGGGATTACCGAAGTCAGGAAGGAATATGACTACTGGAGTAGAGTGGATTGATCGTCAGCAAGAGGCCTTCGAAAAGTTAAGACAAGAACTGATGCAAGCCCCCAGCCTGGCCTATCCTGATTATGGTCGCCTGTTCTCCTTGTACACTGATGCTAGTAGGCAAGGGTTAGGTGCAGTGCTTGCACAAAAGCAGGATGGTGAGGATCGAGTTATTGCTTACGTCAGTCGAGGATTGAAAAAGACCGAAAGGAACGATTCCAACTACAGTGCCTTCAAACTCGAATTCTTAGCGTTGGTGTGGGCAGTAACTGAAAAATGTAAGGACTATTTGTTGATGACACCTTTCACAGCCTACACAGATTGCAATCCACCGACCCACTTGCAAACGGCCCAACTGGGAGCATTGGAGCAACGTGGTATGCCCGCCTGGCCAATTTCCAATTCACAATCACCTACCGGGCTGGAAGGAGCAATGGCAACGCGGATGCTTTGTCCCGACTACCCAACAAAGAGGAACCGGAGCGGGAAGACCAATGGGAAACAATTGAAGTTCCTGCATTCATCCGAGATGTTGTCCCAGAAAAAAAACGAGTCGTTTCTTCCTGCACTTATCTCAATTATGAGGCCATAGGTATGGGGCCTACCGGAGAGTGGCAAAGGTGGCAGGAAGAATCCCTTCTGCTTCAACAACTGAGGACTATGTTATGAATGGGTGGAAGCAGGAAAAAGCAAATGCTACCTGAAGAATTAAACAAACTTTGGAGACAGAGAGACAAACTGAGCATACAAGAAGGAATGATAATGAGACAGAGTATCAATCCAAAAACTAATTTGCCCCAGAGTCAAATTCTGATCCCAAAGGAAAGAGCAGAAGAGTTGCTACGAGCCTATCATGATCGTTCTGGCCATTTTGGCCATCAGCAAACCGAAGCTACTCTTAGACAACGTTTCTATTGGGTCGGTCTATGAACAGACGTCGAAAAGTGGTGCCGGAACTGCGTCAGGTGTAGTTTGAGGAAACCTTCATTGAGCACTCAGAAAGCCCCACTCTATCCCATTGGCAGTTCAGGTCCACTAGAATTAGTAACGTTGGATCATGTGAAATTAGAGAAAAGTCACACGGGATACGAATACGCACTTAACATCGTAGACCATTATACTAAATTTGCGGTGGTATTACCAGTAAAGAACTTGTCAGCAAAAACTACCGCTGAAGTATTCTGGAGAGCCTTCATATGTCCTTATGGTTATCCGATCAAAATATTAACCGACCAAGGACCAGCGTTTACTGCCAAACTTTTCCAAGAACTGTGTGCCCTGTATGGGTGTCAAAAACTTCAGATGACCGCCTACCACCCACAAGGGAATGGTCTTTGTGAACGTACCAACCAAACACTAAGACATATGCTTAGGGCGTTATCCGTACAAGAGCGACAGGAATGGCCTGTGATGGTAGCGGAATTAATTTATATTTACAACAATACCACACACAGCGCAACCGGATACACACCGTACTACTTGCTGTTTGGAAGAGCCGGACAGTTACCTGTGGATATTCGACTGCTAGTACCACTTACTGGAGGGCAAGAATCTGATCCAACAACTAATTGGGTGACAGAGCACCAAAAAAGATTGCAAACAATGCAAAAAATCGTGAAACTACATTTCGAAGTTACCCATAAGAGACAGAAAGATAATTACGATCTGACAGCTTGTGCCAAACCCTTAAACATAGGGGATTGAGTTCTGAAGAAAAATAACCAGAGACACAGTAAACTTGACCCTTGGTGGGAACCAACACCTTATGTTATCCTGGAATCGTCACAAACCGAGTTAGACATATACAAGATACAAAAAGAGGATGGGAATCGTACGATAGTGGTCCATAGAAACCAATTGAAACTGCACTCCAACCAAACCAAAACTGGTCAAGAAAGGGAGGAACATACTCGCAGAATGCCAGTGGAGCCCGATACTCAGAATTCCGAAGAACTTATGAACATATTGATGAGTACATATTGGCCAGTACTGTTATCCTCCAATCTAGGTGGAACAGTGACATTGGAAGAGGATGCCACAACCATCCCAAGAGAAACAGAAGAAGTAGAAGGTCAACTAAGACATTCCGAAAGAAGCACAAAAGGACTATTACCGCTTAGATATCGTGAATAAGAGTTAATTGTTGTAACTGTCATTGATTGATCAAATTATACAGTAGAATGTTATGAAGTAATGATAAGAGTTAATTGTTGCACCTAACATTGATTGATCAACCTATACAGTAGAATGTTATAAAGTAACGTTGGTTTAACTTGTTGAAATGGTGAAACGCGTGAGGGCACGCATGATTCAAGTAGGGAGGAATGTGGTACCCCACAAATAGGGGAACTAACTAGTGAGGCACCAGAATGTGGTTAACATGTTTAATACAAATGATTTTAACCTATGCCCAGTTATTTATGTGCTGGGCTGGTGTAAGGAGAATAGGTTGGAGGACTGACCCCTATTATGGGGAAGGACTTGGTTATGCCCAGTAGAACATCTGGTAACTTGTGGGGGGGAACACGAGGACAGGACATACCAAAGGAGATAACAGGGTGAAAACTGCCCTGTCTGGACAATGGGGAGTGTGGAGACATAGCATGCGAGCGGTGAAGGGCCATTGAGGGGAGCTCGAGGAAAAGAGTCTGCCTTTAAATAGGACAGAGTACGCGCGGCAAGTGCGCAGTTGATCAGGAGAGACAGAGGCAGTGAGATCCACGCTGCATAGTGACTCACCTGGCAAAATCGGGGAGTGTCAGCCAGCTGTACAAAGGCGGGCAGAGACAGAGCGGCATCACACAGGTGTCCGAGCGGCAGGAGGGAGCAGCCGGAAACAAACGGAAGTGCTGCAGGAAGGAGGTGCGGCTCCAGTGGGGGTCCTTTGAGTGACGGCTGCCGGGGAGAGCGGAGGCGTGTCCGGAGGCGGGGTCAGCGAGAGATCCATCGGAGGTGGTTGGAAATCCTGTGACAGACGGAGACCGCAATTAGGGATTATCGCAGCGGGGGTAAGCAGCCAATCAGCATCCCTGCCATCTACAACCGTTTGCACCCTCATTTGCCCCAAATAGACAGTCAAGAAACCCTCCACTCGTGGAACTTGTAAGCTTTCCCCAAACACCAGCCTAATAGCAAATGTACCGAGCAGTTACGCCCTCCCACATCTCCTCTACCGTATATACCGCTAGTGGCAAGCATTGAGACTAAGCTGCGCTAGGGACAGCATCGTAGCTTATACAAAGACCCAGCCTAATAGCAAGCCTACAGAGCCGGTATGCCCTCTATCTACTCTGTTACCTTAGCTACTTGTCAAATGGGGAAAGGCTAAAGAGACAATAATCGTGGGATTATTATCTCACTGCTCCATAGGGACAGCACAGCTCCATAATAAGGCGATCGCAGGAGAGAGCCCAGCTCTATAGTTATCTTAAATAAACAAGCCAGCTGCCAGCAGGAAGATTTAACTACCGTGTTTCCCCGATAATAAGACACTGTCTTATTTTGTTTTTTCGTTCAAAAAAACACCATAGGGCTTATTTTCGGGGTAGGTCTTATTTTAATTAACATTGACAGCAGTGCCCCTTATGCAGGCCTCCTTGTAGAAGTGCCCCATATGCAGGCCCCCACCTGCAGGCCCCCTTGTAGAAGTGCCTCTTATGCAGGCCCCCTCTAGCAGTGTCCCTTATGCAGCCTCCCTTGTACGGTAGCAGTGCCCTTATGCAGGCCCCCCCCGTAGCAGTGTCCCTCATGCAGCCTCCCTTGTACGGAAGCTGTGCCGCTTATGCAGGCCCCCCCATGTAGCAGTGTCCCTTATGCAGCCTCCCTTATTGCAGTGCAAGCCCCCCTGTAATTGATCCCCCACCCACCAGTACAGTACTTACCTGACTCGCCGCTGTCCGGGATGTCTCTGTCACTTGCGCGCTGACTGGATCTAACATGATCGAGCAGGCACGGCCGCACAGGATCCTCAGCGCGCGGGTGACGTCATGACGTCACCCACGCACTGCATGACTGGGAACGCTGGTCACTGCAGCGTTCCCAGCTCAAAATGAGATTTTGGTAGGTCTTATTTTCGGGGTAGGGCTTAATTTGGACCGGGTTACAAAAGTAAGGGGAGGGCTTATTTTCGGGGTAAGTCTTATTATCGGGGAAACACGGTAGGGCAGTCGGGAGAAACAAACTGTTACAAAGTAGCTAAGACTGTCAGCTTGCACAGCCAGTTAAAAGATAAGACAGAGACTGTAAAAGTGGCAAAGTAGTTAAGACTACAAGCCAGCACAGTAAGGGAAGTTAGTGGAGTTCAAGGGAAAAGAGACAGTAGACAAGCAGAACAAGTAAAGTCTATCTGTAGGAACTAATCGATAATAAAACCACTAATTGGTCAAATTGCACCCTCATTGACTTCTGGGAGTGTAACTAGACACTTATAGGGGTATTCAATATGGGTGCGATAACATCGTTTTTTGCGTTAATATCGCACTTTTTAACGTTTTTGCGTTAATATCACTTGTTTTAGTTTTACACCGTATTCAATTGCAAAGACTTATCGCAGTTTTGAAAAGTCTTTGATAAAAAACGGGGATAACTTTTCACCATTGAATAGGTGTCGAAAAAAAGTGCAGAATTGGGGTTTAGGGGTGCAGGCTTAAAAAAAATAGCCTGCACCACTGAGATTGACATTTAAAAAAGAACTGTGTCATAAAAAGTTGAAAAAAAATAGGGACACCCCAAAAAATGAATTTAAAATTGGGGTGCAAAAAAAAAAATGGGAAAAAATTGTTAAACAATAGGGAAATAGGTTCAGGGCTATTCTGCAAGTATGCGGCAGGTGTTTTCTAGAATAGATTTATAGCGGCAGGTGCACAAATGCAGAATTTTTTTAAAATTACTTTAGGGACACCAAAATATGCTAGTACCCATTTTTATGTACCCCAAATTTGATGGGACCACTTAAAAAAATGAAAAAAATAACCTAAGTGCTCTACTGCATCACTTCTTCAATGTCGGAAAAAAAAACCTGCTGCGGCTATTTAAATCCCCGACTTTCAATTAAAGGCTAAAACGGGGGTACCCATAGTGTTTCCCCATGTTTTTACAACTTTAGGGGGGGTCTTACAATTATTTTAAGGAAAAATTCGTAACTTTACGCAAATCCAACTTCGGGGTTTCCCGTTTTCGTTAATTTTATTTTGAATACGGGGATAAGCGGGAGCACGCACCATACCTTTACACAGAAAAAAACTCGGATATGAAACGTTAACTTCGCCAGGGAAGTTAACCTTTCATATTGAATACCCCTCGAATTCTTCAACTGGAGATATATAGGAGTTATATGCAAACCGAGGAATGAGACCGCACTAGTGGTTAAATTTGAGTGACACTTAAAGAGAGTCACCATAACGCAATAACACAAACCAACATAATAGAAATCAAAATAAGATTCTCAAAATATTTATAAGTTGGTGGTGCCTCCCAAAAAAATTTGTGCTAAACACATGTAAAAAACTCCTTTATTGCAAAAAGCAGAAAAAAGGGGAAAAAGACAAATATGTCTTTATGGGAGCACTCTTGTATAAGAATTAAATATGATGTATATAGAAATGAGGTGAAAATAAAACTTAACATTTATTGAAATATTATTTAAGCTGAATTCCCATCAAGGGTGAAGTTATGTACAGGTGTCAATCCAATGAGAGATCACCGTACTTATATGAATCAAAAGTTATCACTAAGCATATATAAATAAATTCCAATATCTCGCTATATATGAGAGTGACCTTGACATGAAGTGTACACATGTAGCAACGTTGTGTCATCGAAAACCCTGAGGGAAAAGACAATGATAAACATAAATTGAGAAACATATAATGTTATATATCTCCTGCAGGGATATGATATAGAGTGTACACCCGCGGCAAAATTATTCAAAGAGTAACCCTGAGGACAAAAGACAAAATTCTTATATATACATAATGTATGTCTCCTGCAGGGATAATTGCCTACTCCAGAGTCTCGAATTATACGACAATAATCAGCCTCCAATTGTATTCACCTACGGACAATGACTGGCAACATAATTGGCTGTTATATATAGAATTTCCCTTGTTGAAAAAGGAAGTTTAAGGATATACACATTAATTAAATATTATCAAACAATTAATCAGAGCCACAGTGAGGTAACAACAGATGAATAATAAATAATAAAACCTCTTGCTGAGCTCCGTTGTTATTGGACACGGTATAATTGTGATTATATTGGTGTATGTATCACATGTTAGATGAAAGAAGTTAGATCCAGGGGGATGAGAAAAGCGAGTGGCCAATTCTGCTTTCCCCTGTCTTGGGATCAAACAGGGGATGAGAGAGAGGGAGTCGCTTGCCCTGGAGGAAACAACAGTAGTGCTTCTGCTATCTGGGGAATCCGCCGCGTCTATCTCCTGTTACCGCTGGGCATTGCAGGAGAGGTCGCCGGCTTCCTCCCAGATGAGAGAGCACTGTGAGGGAAAGAAAAGAAGTTACCTTAGTTAAGGTTCGTGTGCAGTGGGGCTGCTGGAGTGGCGTGTAAAGTGATGCTGCTGGCGCAGTAGGACGCGCGTTTCGCCGGGAGGCTTGGTCACCTGATCGTTTTATTTTCACCTCATTTCTATATACATCATATTTAATTCTTATACAAGAGTGCTCCAATAAAGACATATTTGTCTTTTTCCCCTTTTTTCTGCTTTTTGCAATAAAGGAGTTTTTTACAGATATATAGGAGTTAGTAACAACATTTGGCAGAATTAAAAAGGAGAGATCGATTTCACAACAGCAAGTACCTCGTAGCTAATTTAATTTATTGTAAGAGAAGTGACAGTATAAAAGTGAACTAGTACCCGGGCAACATTGTGTACACCAACGGGACTTATGTTGTAAACGAGCTCATGAACTTGTAGTTTTCTGGCCAGCAACGTTTAACAAATAGGGTAATTTTTCGTATAAATTGACTGTGTAAGGTAATATTTAATGCCAGTACTGTATGGTTATGGTCGTTTAAGTTAATTTGTTCTAGGAAAAGTACTGTGTGGTTTAATTTTAGGAACCAGCCGGAGGAGAGGATTCTTTGCCGATAACCAGGACGCTGTGTTCCCGTATAATAAAATTTGAACTGTTGGTTAATTTTATTGTGTGTTGCAAAAAGAAGAGTTATCCTGATGGTAATTTAACTTGTAATTTATCCATTAGAGTGTAGGCATTGTGATTCAATTTCTTCTACCCTAATAAAATACTTACCTCTTGACCTCTCTGTACTGAATGAGAATCGAGAAACCCCATTCTTACGTCTAACCAAGCAAGTAGGGGTGTTACAATTGCATTAAAAGAAAGTTTGATTACAAACAGTGTAGCTCGTTGGTACTTGATGCAAACCCCACACCAGAGATGGGAAGCCCATTTCAGATGGATTTTAGGTGCAAATGCCAATACCGATGATGATAGCTTCGGCCTGAAAAACAGTGGCAGAGAGATGCATACTCTTGAAGCTGCAAGGATACTCATACGTATAGAAAGACAGGTACTTGCATTAGCATAATGTAGCAAACATTGCCATAACAGGGCTTTATGTCGTCCTGTGCTGGCCCCATTCCCTAAATACGTGACATCATGACGTCACACCTAGGGGGCAGGGCCGTCAGCTAAACCGCTGGGTCCGGTAAGTAAAGCATTGCCCGCAGCATCCTAAGAATGCTCCAGGCAGGTCCACAGGCTGCAGGGTACCTGCCTGGAGCATCCAAAGTGGCTATGCAGTAGTGCTAGTGGCTGCAGTGTGCCGTGCAGTGACGGTGACGCCCACAGGGCCTTGCAGCATTTGCACACCTCTATTTTCTGCCCTGGTAGCATATTTAGCAGTCACTGATATACGTATATATGGAAACTTTGCATCTGACTTAGAACCAGGCCCTAAGGGCCTGATTCAGAGCTTCACACTATGCTGCACGCAAACGATCAATGATTTTGTTCCTGCGCATGCATCTAGATTGTTACTGCACTGAGATGCATCACAGATTTAGACACAGGTTCTGGGGATTTCAATGCACTTGCATAAGAGGTAACGGGGGTGGCTAAACAGACATGGGCATTTTTGCACAGCAGCTGCATCCAAAGATGCACCTACTGTGCAAAAGCTTTCAATCAGGCCCTATGACCTTAATCAAGTGCCTATAAACTACACCTTTTTATATGTTTCACTTAACAAACTAGCACAGCACTAATTGTATCAGTTTTACATAACAAAGTAGCATAAAACAATATAATGCTATTTAAAATTAGCAATCCCTCGTAAATTTCTGACATTTTGACAATTGCTAAAAGACTGGCTTTTAATTCCCTTTTGAACATTCCTTCTACTTTATGTATGCTCAAGGAATGTAATATTAAGAGGCCTAGTGGTGCAGTATAGACATGTCCTCATACACCAAAACTCAATATGCTGACCGGCGCACGGAGCCTAGCGCGATTGTATCAAGCGGTGTAGCATAGCGACCTGTTGTTTAAATTTGTAGCTTATTCGAACAGCAGATGCAGCGAAACTCTACTCAATCAGTACCATGGACACCGGGCTAATGACTTCTTCAGATGACGTTATCCTATAGAAGCCTATGGGCTTTCAAGCAGCAAAGAGATGTGAGAGGGATCAATTGGTGTGCACTTCCTTCTGCACATGCGCAGAAGGACGCCTGTGGGACTTCTGGGTCATAGAACTGCAAAGGACAGCGTTCTTCTACATGCATACCGGCGTAATTAATGCCGGCATACATGCGAAGAGCTGTTAGATGCATTGTATGCAAACTGTGATGTGGCATGCATCCCGTCCCAAGTCCCTAATCTCCTCCATCTTATCTCTTCCGGGGTGGGGTGCAGTAAAGCAAGAAATGTGGTCAAACCCCCGAAAATGCAGTTTATGGGGGTTTGACTGCATTTCTCTTATGTACCAAGCCCTGAAATGCATTGATTGCATTGATTGGATAAAGAAACCTATGGGCTTTTATTCGCAAAGTCCTGGGAGAGGGAGCCCTCCAAGCACCCCCCGCAGTACGCACATCCTGCATGAATATAATGAAAATATACATACAGAAATGTGTTTATGTACCCATGTATCATATGGTTGCTAAGCAACCTAAAAGAGATATACACTCAGTATAAATATAGGCCCTACAGCCACATTTTACAGATATCAATAAGCATATATACAGTATATAGGTTCCCAATGTAGATAAGGACCACATAAACACTTCATGATTACAAAAACACATTACTATAGAAAACACTAATTAAAATAGTAAGGCACATGCACACTAAAGTTTGCGTTAGTATCTGACCTTAAACATATACAATAATAACTCAAAACAAAAAAAACAAAAAAAATATGTGTAGGTCTCTCTCTTACAGTAATTTACCAAAAATGCTAATTACGACATTTGTGAGCCAGCAGCCAACGAAAAAACATGAAAGGCAAAATATTAAAAAACAAAGTAAAAATTATATAACAATATTACAAAGGGTGTCCCAAAAGAATCAAAGAAGAATATAGTGTCACTACAGGAAACATTTAATTGGAATATGGACGTTCAATCCCAGCAGGAAAACTATTTGAAGCTTGTGTATCTATTTTGCCTCCTTTTGTAGGACAATTTCCCCTGTCTCAACTGTATAAAATGAGGGACATGGTCTACAATGGTATATTTCAGACTTGCCAAAGTGTGACCCAATTCTGCAAAATGTCTTGCTACAGGTTTATCTGAAGTTTCAGCTGTTAGTGCCGCTCTGATGGAAGATCTCTGGTTGGCAAAGTATTCTTTAAACGCACAGACTGTTTTACCAACATACGTTAGGCCACAGGGAAAACATTGGTTTAAAGGGGTGTGCATTACTAATCACCGTCCCTCTAACTTTCTCAGACTGGGAGCTCCCTGTGGGGCTGCCGCCTCTGCTATGTTTTACTTCTGATCACACCGATCTCTTCTTCTCTGCACCAGCTGTTCTGGACACCCACTCTCTCTGAGCACTGCTCTGCAACTTCAGGCAGAAGCTCAAGTCACTTCTCCTGGTGCTCCAAGTTGTCTCACTCTAGGGCTGGTGTTTCCCTTTCTTCCTCCCTGTGATCAGCTGCTTGGGGGAGGTGCCGTTCTGTAGCTGAAGCCGCCAGACCTAAGCCGCACCTCCTGAGCCTGCTGCAATGTCTGCAGTGAAGGAGTGCTTGCTGTGCATCACCCTTCTCAATCACAGGTACCTCAGACTCCTCACAGACACATCATACTTTCTCCTTACCTACTGAGGTACCGCTTTTATCCAGGTTTTTTCTGGACAAAAATGCAGCTCCTATCCTCCTCGACTCCACAGATGATACAATAATAAATATGCTCCAAGAATTCTGACAAATAGGGCAAATGGACAATTCTTCACCCAAAACTAAAAAATTATACAATGTTGACCTGAGTGAAAGGAATTTTAAAATGAAATCTGACTTTTATCCCATCAAGTCTAAAAGCAGTTATGTAGAAAGTTTCTACAAAGTCTCATTAGACAGCTTCAGGACAATGTGCAGTCAAAATGAAAAGAAAACATTTAAATACTGTATATAAATTGACCAAAGATACCTCAGTAATAAACAAAGAAGCCGATAAAGGTGGTGGACTTGTTATCCAGGATAGGTTGGATTATATTAAGGAGGCCCATAGACAGTTAGATGATGAAAAGTTCTATAGAAAACTACAAACTAACATTTCTACTGAGTACTCATTAGAGTTACTTAAATAGCTGAAGGAAGCACTTAGAGACGGGGTCATATCCAGGGAAAAGTTCTGCTCCCTCTTTCCTTCTTTTCCTATTATCTTTATATACTACCACCTCCCCAAAATTCACATGTCCCTCACCTCACATCCAGAAATGTCCCATAATATCTGATGTTAACTCTCTATTATCCAATCTGTCAGCCTATGTTGTCAGTTATCTTTAACCCCGTGTCTCTGTTGAGATCGCATATACGTGATATGACCCATTTTTTGCAATTAATTCAAGGCATTCAATGGAAAACAGCATATGCATTCCTGATATTTTATGTCCAAAGTCTACTATATATACTAACATTCCCCATACATTGGGTGTGCTGGCCTTATCAAAGATGGTGACCTCACAGAGAGACACATGAACTTCATTCTAGAATCGATTCTTTTAATTTTACAGCACAACACATTTTATTTTCAAATCATGGAGATGACGATTGGGACAGGTGTGCACCAAGTTACGCAAAACTTTATATATGGGTCAGGTCGAAGACCAGCCCATTTGGGGTAGTGGGCTTGGCGCTCACCTGGTCCTCTATGGCCATTACATTGCTGATCTATTTTTTATTTGGGACGGGATCTGCTCACTGCTCTGGTTTTTGTTGCTTTTCTCAACTCTAACACTTTTCATTTGGTTTTCACAACCACTTTTGATCAAAGCAGAATTAACTTTCTGGATGTGACCCTTGAAATAGTGAACAATCAGATTCAAACATCCAACTATATCAAGGAAGTGGGCAGCAATGTCTATCTGCATTCAATAGCACACATTATGCCCCATGGAAGCAAAACATTCTTAAAGGGCAATTGCTGTACTTGAGAATGAATTGTTACTCAAATGAGATCTTTCTAAAGCAAGCCAAATTCTTTTGAATCTAGGGGTTGCCTGAAACAGATACTAGATACAAGGGGTGAGCGGGTTCGGATATCTGAAATCCGAATCCCCCCGAGCCCCCCGAGCCCCCCCCCCGATCCGAGGCTGATCCGAGTCAGGCTCGGATCTGAAATCGAGGCAAAACGTCATCATCCCACCTTCCGGGTCTTGCGGGTTTTGGATCCTATATAAGGTACCCGCGTCAGCGCCATTTTCTCACTCGGCTGTGGACAGTGAAGAGGGAGGGTGGGAGTTAGGGCTGGCTGGGCTGTGTAGTGTAGTGTAGTGCAGTGTAGTGTTGTGCTGTGCTGTGCTGCGCTGTGCTGCTGTTGTCCATAGGGGCTGTGTCCACTCCTCCAAAGTCCATAGGGGCTGGCTGGACTGTGTTGTGCAGTCAGTTGTCCATAGGGGCTGTGTCCACTCCAAAGTCTTGTGCAGTGTCCCAGTCCTAAAGGGGTGCTGTAGTGTTGTCCAGGGGGTGCTCTGTCCATCAGGGGTGCTCGTCCCAAGTGCAAAAAAAATAAATATTTTTTCTGTGTTTGTGAATTGTGTGCACAGTAGCCGCACGTGCATCAACAAAGTAGTGCCAAGCGTGTGCCTGTGTCATAAGTAAAGGGCCATCTGGCTTGACCGTTAAAGGGGGTTGTAACCCCCAAAGTGCACTCCAAACAAAATAAAAAATATTTTCTGTGTTTGTGAATTGTGTGCACTGTGGCTGCATGTGCATCAACAAAGTAGTGCCAAGCATGCACCTGTGTCATAAGTAAAGGGCCGTCTGGCTTGACCATTAAAGGGTGCTGTAACCCCCAAAGTACACTCCAAACAAAGTAAAAAAATATTTTCTGTGTTTGTGAATTGTGTGCACTGTGGCTGCACGTGCATCAACAAAGGAGCAGCGCCAAGCGTGCGCCTGTGTCCATAAGTAAAGGGCCGGCTGGCTTGTCCGTTAAAGGGTGCTGTAACCCCCAAAGTACACTTCAAACAAAATAAAAAAATATTTTCTGTGTTTGTGAATTGTGTGCACTGTGGCTGCACGTGCATCAACAAAGGAGCAGCGCCAAGCGTGCGCCTGTGTCCCATAAGTAAAGGTCCGGTTGGCTCATTTCTTAAAGGGTGGTGTAACCCACAAAGTACACTAGTCTCCAGCAAAAATAAAAAATTATTTTCTGTGTTTGTGTGCGCCTTAGCCGCACGTATATATCAATATAACATAAATGGAGGACCAAACTTTCTCCGATAAAAATAAAATAGGGAAAGATCAAGAACCACTTCCTCCTAGTGCTGTTGCTGCTGCTGGGAGTTGTTCATCATCCCAGAGAGGAAGTAGGAACACCACTACTTTTACTAAACAAATGACCCTCCAACAGTCCTTAGCGAGAAGGATGAAATACGACAGCAGTCATCCTGAAGCAAAACGTATAACTGAGGCCTTAAGTGCTATGCTGGTGTTAGACGTGCATCCGGTATCCGCCATTAGTGCAGTGGGATTTAGACAATTGATGGAGGTAGTGTGTCCCCAGTTCCAAATCCCATCTAGATTCCACCTGCATCCTCAAAGCAGCAGCGACAAGCGTGCGTCTGTCTGTTAAAGGGTGGTGTAACCCTCAAAGTGCGCTCCACAAACAATAAAAAAAATCTTCTTTTTTTTCTGTCTTTGTGAATTGTGTGGGCTGTAGCCGCACCTGCATCCTCAAAGCAGCAGCGACAAGCGTGTGTCTGTCTGTTAAAGGGTGGTGTAACCTTTAAAGTGCGCTCCACAAACAATAAAAAAATTCTTCTTTTTTTTTCTGTCTTTGTGAATTGTGTGCACTGTAGCTGCACGTGCATCAACAAAGGAGCAGCGCCAAGCGTGTGCCTGTGTCCCATAAGTCTGTTAAAGGGTGGTGTAACCCCCAAAGTGCTCCAAAAAATAAAAAACTATTTTTTTTCTGTGTTTGTGACTTGTGTGCGATGTAGCCGCACGTGCATCAACACACTAGCAGCGCCAAGCGTGCGCCTGTGTCATAAGTCAAGGGCCGTTTGGACATCTGCTCCGGACTGAAGGACATGCCAACAATTTCTGACAAGTCTACTGTCACTGCATATGATACTGTCCTCAAAGCAGCAGCAACAAGCGTGCGTCTGTCTGTTAAAGGGTGGTGTAACAATCAAAGTGCGCTCCACAAACAATAAAAAAATACTTCTTTTTTTTCTGTCTTTGTGAAATGTGTGGGCTGTAGCCGCACCTGCATCCTCAAAGCAGCAGCGACAAGCGTGCGTCTGTCTTTTAAAGGGTGGTGTAACCCTCAAAGTGCGCTCCACAAACATTAAAAAAATTCTTCTTTTTTTCTCTGTCTTTGTGAAATGTGTGGGCTGTAGCCGCACCTGCATCCTCAAAGCAGCAGCGACAAGCATGCGTCTGTCTGTTAAAGGGTGGTGTAACCGTCAAAGTGCGCTCCACAAACAATAAGAAAATTCTTTTTTCTTCTGTCTTTGTGAATTGTGTGGGCTGTAGCCGCACCTGCATCCTCAAAGCAGCAGCGACAAGCGTGCGTCTGTCTGTTAAAGGGTGGTGTAACCCTCAAAGTGTGCTCCACAAACAATAAAAAAATTCCTATTTTTTTTTCTGTCTTTGTGAAATGTGTGGGCTGTAGCTGCACCTGCATCCTCAAAGCAGCAGTGACAAGTGTGTGTCTGTCTGTTAAAGGGTGGTGTAACCCTCAAAGTGCGCTCCACAAACAATAAAAAATTCTTCTTTTTTTTCTGTCTTTGTGAATTGCGTGGGCTATAGCCGCACCTGCATCCTCAAAGCAGCAGTGACAAGCATGTGCGTCTGTCTGTTAAAGGATTACATCGGTGACAGCATCCAAGTAGGCATGTCAGACAGTCCGTACATGTACTGGCAGGAAAAAGAGGCAATTTGGAGGCCCCTGTACAAACTGGCTCTATTTTATCTGAGTTGCCCCCCCTCCAGTGTGTACTCCGAAAGAGTGTTTAGTGCAGCCAGGAACCTTGTCAGCGAAAGGCGTAGGAGGTTGCTTCCACAAAATGTGGAGAAGATGATGTTCATAAAAATGAATGATCAACTCTTCCAGAGAGACCAGCCTCCATAACGTACAGAGGGACCTGTGGTGGTGGATTCCAGCGGGGACAAATTAATACTCTGTGAGGATGAGGATGTACACAACACTGAAGAGGGTGAGGAATCGGTGAATGAGGAGGATGAGGATGACATCTTGCCTCCATAGAGCCAGTTTGTGCAGGGACAGATTAATTGCCAGCTTGTTTTGTGGGGGCCCAAACGAACCAATCATTTCAGTCACAGTCGTGTGGCAGACTGTGGCGCTGAAATGATTGGGTTGTTAAAGTGTGCATGTCCTGTTTATACAACTTAATGGTGGGTGGGAGGGCCCAAGGACAATTCCATCTTGCACCTCTTTTTTCTTTGCATTATGTACTGTTTGGGGCCTAGTTTTTCAAACTGCCATCCTGTCTGCCACTGCAGTGTCACTCCTAGATGGACCACGTGTTTGTGCCGCCCACTAGTCATCCAGCTACCTCGGTGCAACCTTTTGGATATACAAAGCATGCTTCTCTTTCTCAGTGGTGTGGCATAGAGAAAAGATGTGGCAGTGAGCAATACCTGCACAGAAGGAACATGTCAGCTGTCAAGTGGCCATGCTTTATTGGAGAGATGCTGGGTCCTAGTAAGAGAAATGGCATTAAGAGTCAGCTGCACTGGTGGGATGACTATTGCAGCACACTGGGCAATAGCCCTGTCAGCCCGTCCCTTGAGCCACCCCTGGGTAGGACCCCAATTTTTTAAAGTGAGGAGCACCTGACACCCACATATTTTTTCATTCAGCGTAATTTCTGCTGCTGAAGAAAATAATTAAGACAAGAGCCACGTATGCCAGACACACCCACCAAAAGTAGGTAACATAAGGGCTTGTGATAAACTATTTACCACAACAATGTAAACAAATATAAACATTATTCTTGGTACTGTACCACTCTTAGAGGAAGATTCAATTAAGCACAGTGGTTGCCAGAATGTGTTGCAACAGTTTTGCTCATTAACTCACAGAAGCTGATTTCTGCTGGCAGCCTATGGAGGTGTGAACAGATATCAGCAACCGGAACTGGCTTACAGACAATGCTGATGGATATAAATAATGTTACCATAGGTTGTCTCCGAGTGGTATATTTTATTGGATAGAGAAAAGTCATAGGATGAACAAGTAGGGGGTGACAGCACATATAGATAGTGAGGAGAGTTCTAAAAAGAAAAAGTATGCATTGGGCTAAGCATTCTAATTAATTTGTCAACTTGACAAAGATATTGAGGCTGTAAGGTGATCTAAGGAATGGATACTCTAGAAATGATTTCTTTAAGACAAGAAAGCAGTCTTTCTAGTACAGATGTGTCCTCACTCGTGATGACTGCAGTCGCACCAAACAGCCGCTCTTAGCGCGCCTGGTCCCGTGAGACTCTACTAGTGCCAAGTGTCTTTTTTGCAGAAAATTAATCTAAGTTGCAATGTGATGCGACTAGAATGCATCAGAAGACTGTGCTGATTCATTCATAAAGTGCTATGATGCAATGGTTGCAGCTTTTTTCCACATCGATTTCCATTTTCAGTCTCAGGTGCACACAGATATACAAGTGTCACATATCAAATTGAAAATGGTGCGTCCTAGTCAAATTCCATTTCAACTTATAAGCATTTTCGGCAAAAAAAGATGCGCAACGGTAGCAGAGTTGCACAGGACATGGCGGCTCACTCATGCCAGTCATATTGCGCTACATGGCGTATTGAGGCTAGAGGAGAAAGGACACATCAGTAGCAATGAGGATAGTAATTTATGTGCATCTAGACAGGCCTAAGTAATCATACTTTACTATCAAGAAGATATATGTGTTACTCTGCTGCCAGGGTCACTTCATCTGAAGATTAATGATATTACACAGTCATCAAATAATTTTTTGGAACAAATGGGGCGCAAAACTAATACTTGCAGCTTCAGAATTTCTATCTTATCTTGCCCAAATATACAAGAAAAACACACATTTACAATAACAAATAGATAGTATTCATAAAGCGCTTGTATAAAAATAATAATATACTCAAAAGTTCTTTTTTAAGCTTGTCACTTTCTGGAGGTGTCTCCACTTCACACAATGCATGTACATGAAAGAAAGAGGGAGATAAAAAAACACATATGTGTAGACTTGTTTCCAAAAATTCACGGATCTTCTATAAAAAGTAACTGATTTTCCAGGGTGGGATGACGTACCACACTCACATATAATTATGGAGGTATAAATCTCATAAAGGTATCTTTTTTTCCGTGAACCAATTATTTCAGCTTATTAATGAATAGAGACAAGGTATTAAATAATAATAAAGAAAATCGACAACAAATAAATGTCGAATGGGCATTTATTACAGGTTTTAATTCAGAGTATAAAACTATGGAAAAAATTATTAAAAAAACACTGTGGGATCCTATTAAAGGACCCAGTTTTGAAGGATGTAATTCCATCTAATCCCACTTTTATTTATCGTAAAGCTCCAAATTTGAAGGATACCTTGGTAAGGAGCTCATTACCAATCATGAATCCAAATCCCATCCGTACGAAAGGGTTCCATAGATGTGGATTGTGTATAGCTTGTAAGACAATTCGATCATCTGATTCAAAGATCACGCAATTTACAGCAAAAGGGAAAGTGTACAATATAAATGAATTTATCACGTGTCATACGACTAATGTGGTATATTTAGTTGATTGAAGATGCGGTCTAGTATATGTGGGACGAACATCACGAGCTTTAAAAACTAGACTTGCTGAACATCTGCGTAACATTAGGAATGGCATGGAAACACACTCTCTATCCAGTCATTTTAAATGCTCGAGTACAGATGTAATAAGATTCATTGGAATTCAGAATATGAAATCCAGCTGGAAAGATAGAGACATAGAAGGAAATCTCGCTAGAGCTGAAATGAAATGGATCTTTAATCTAGACACCTTAACACAAGGGGGTTTAAATGCAGATTTTGAGTTGAAATGGTTCTTGCAGTAATCCGTCCATTTTGTTCGCACATTCCACATCATGAAGATGTCTTATTCCTGTTTTATTGTTTTAATGTTATTAAGTATATATTTACAACACTATTGCTATTTTAATTATGTATTAGAATAATATGCAATGACAATTCCGTTTTACGTTCCACGTATATGGAGCGCTATTCCGGAGGTGCTGGTGGGGCATATTTATGTTGGAATGCATATGCTTTATTATTTAATCCCGAAAGTGTAGTAATGCACTTTCATTTTATGATTATGCATTTATGTTTACGAAAGTTATACTTTATATTAAGTGTTGTCACAACTTTATGACGTATAATTATGCTTCCGATTTGTGTTCCACATGAATGGAGCATGATTCCGGATCTATCAGTGGGTGATATGCTAATGGTGGAACGCACAAGTTCTAATGTTGAATTTCCGGACATGTGACAACGTACTTCCGGTGGAGTGTGTGATTGGCCAAAACCTCCGCTACCTGTTTGCGTTCCATTAAGATGGAACGCAGACCCGGAAGTCCGTATACTTGATACATCGTGAAACATATTATATTGTGATGGGGGTTGGATTATTAACCTAGGATTGATGAAGGTCACCATATTAAGAAGGATTTGTGATGTTTTTGGTAATATACAACTGATTCAACTAACGATACATCCGGTTTGGATCAGGTGGCTGTAGATTAACCAGGGGATAAAAGGACAGCCAAGGTGGACCTCTCACTGGACCTTGAAAAAGATTTTATTCGAAACGCGTTGGTTGTGAGAGGTTTAGTGCATTACAAGGTGGAGGCTGAAGGTAGTGTAACACCACATTGCTATTAAGGTACTTTGAGTGCAGTTTTCTCTGGGGGACTATTCCGGACATTCCCCTTTGATTAGTGTATTCTTACATAAACACCTGTACCTAGATGTGGTGTTTTTCCTCCTCCACACTTGTGTGCATAAAATGTTTTTTATATGTTTTAAATTTGGATTGTATATGCTACATGTGTATTTAAATAAATACTGAAAATTATCGTTTGGCATATACTGGTTATACATTGAAGATTTCTGGATAAAAAGATACCTTGATGTGCTTCTTGCTGCATTTCTACAAGTGAGTTGGGTGCGTGTTACATCTTTTGGACAGAGATACCTTTATATACTTTGTTACCCCACTTTTGAAGTGAGTAGGGTACATTTATAACCCTGTCTATAGTTATATGTTGAAGCTCTGAAACAGAGCTGAAATAATTGGTTCACGGAAAAAAAGATACCTTTATGAGATTTATACCTCCATAATTATATGTGAGTGTGGTACGTCATCCCACCCTGGAAAATCAGTTACTTTTTATAGAAGCTCCGTGAATTTTTGGAAACAAGTCTACACATATGTTTTTTTTTATCTCCCTCTTTCTTTCATGTACATGCATTGTGTGAAGATGATACACCTCCAGAAAGTGACAAGCTTAAAAAAGAACTTTTAAGTATATTATTATCTTTATACAAGCGCTTTATGAATACTATCTATTTGTTATTGTAAATATTACACAGTCAGTTTAGGTAACTAAGTTGAAAGCTAAAAGTAAGGACACTGGTTGCAGCCACTTAGCCTGGATAGTAGGATTAAAATACTTATAAAGTTGGAATAGGTCTGAGATACTTTATCAGCATATAAGTTAAATGTCATTGGGGTTGATTCAGCAAGGAATGCACGGACGCAGACGCATGCACCCGTATGCTGCGAGAATATGCCAATCAATGCATGCGCATGGAGACCGCAGCATAAGTTGCAGATGCCCAACCCCATAATGAGCCGCCCATCTCACTTTACTCACAGCCTGATCAGCATGCAAGATAGCGTAAACATCAGTAACATCGAGAACCTTCGGACTCATTAGCATAATAGTGGTTGACCTGAGATTCCGCAGGATTTTGCCTTCTTCCTGTGTACAGCTTACAGTATGGCTGCGTATGCCGCCCCACTGCCTTAATTGTGCACGTCCGCCTGCGCTCGCCTGACCACCCCCGTCACCACCCACAAACAGCACTTCCTGTCAATCAATTTCAGAAGGGTCTGCGTACACACTTTATGTTGTCTGCGTACCATAACCCGATCGCACTGGCTAGCTCGCGCACGCGCATTGCGATGCATATGCATGCGCAGTGGGAAAACATCTGCCAAGTGCGTGCGTTCTCTCCTGTGCGTTCCTTGCTGAATCTGGCCCATAGTCACTTGTCCATGGCGCTGCGAAATGCGCATCCTTTGCAGTTCCCATTGGCGATGATGGGAACCTATACTTGCATCTGAGATAAACAATGGTGATTCTCAGCAATACCTGGCAACATACCATGACAGCACAAGTGACTTTATCTATTTTCTCTGCTCTACCTTACCCTGGCTCTCCTGGGCAGCTGTTCACTGCCTAGGGCACACAGCAGTATCTATTGAGCATAGTGGTTTAGGTTCAGCTTCTCCTATTTTCTCTCTATTCCACGCATTAAACATTCACACACTTTAGAGAATAGAGACGTCTCGTTCTCTTACTTGAATAACAAGTTTGTATACATCTGTAGCAATTATTAGGACACTGATACTATCAAAATGAGTCCTGTTATTATTATTTTTGGGGCTATACATTATTGCTACTTATACTGTAATTGCTTAATGAATTTGTAAATTAATTATATAAGCTATTACCCTGATTATGTTTGTTAAGATGTTGTCTGACTGTGCTGCTGAATAATTGACTGTTCATTGAAATCATTATATTAAATGTATGATACTGCTACCAAGAGTTTGATTTCATTTTTTGGAAACAGGTCATGTTCTGTGTGGTTCTGGTCAGCTAAGATCTTTCTGTTATATTCCTTACATTGACAGCATTGACAGCAACTCTTAAGAAACCCCGAGGGGATATGAGAGTAATTAATATTTTTGCCTCAGTTTTAGAGGTCATGAATGATACATTATGTGATTATAACTATTGTGTTCTTTCAAATCCATTTCCTCTACTTTGTTCTAAACAATTTCTTTTCTTTATATTCTGATTGTAAATAATGGTGTTAAGCAGAGAAAGCTTAATATTTAGGAAATAGTATATTGTACTGACACCCTATTACTTTTTTAGCATTTTCTGCTTTCTTATTGCTCATTCATTTTAATAGATCATAATTAAAAGTTATATTTTATCTACGTTAATTATCATATTTGTAAGAGTGACTCCAAAAAGGGGTTTTCCATTTCATTTTTTGCTTCTATTGCATAAAACACCCTTGGTATTTCAGGGTCACTAGCAAAAGAGAACAGGCAGTAGTTTGAAATAGGTCATCAGAAAAATAGTCACTACTACAATGTAGACTTGAGCCTACAGGATACCGTTGATAAGACTGTATATATGGGATGTATTTGAGATCCTGGTGGTCGTGATGTCGACACCGGAATCCTGACACAAGTCAGAATCCCAGTACCAGCATCTTCATGGTACGTACTGGGGTTAGGGGGAGGATTAGGGTTAGGCACTAGGGGAGGGTTAGGGTTAGGCTGCAGGGGGAAGGGTTAGGGTTAGGCTGTGGGGAAGAAGGTTTAGGTAGGGTACTTACCGGCAGTTATCAGTGTTCTAACCCTGTTGGGATACTGGAATCCTGATTGCCGGCATCCACTACCCAGCCTGAATATACACCCATCAGCCATAACATTAAAACCACTCACAATTAAAGTAAATAACATTGATTATCTTTTTACAATGGCACTTGTCATGGGGCAGCAAATGAACAGTCAGTTCTTAGAGTTGATTTGTTAAAGCCGGAAAAATGTAAGGATCTGAGTGACATTGACAATTGACAGTTTTTAAAGGCTAGACGACTGGGTCAGAGCATGTACCAAATGGCAGGTCTTGTGGGGTGTCCTTGGTATGCAATGGTTAGTACTAGGGGTGAGCGGGTTCGGATTTCTGAAATCCGAACCCCCCCGAGCCCCCCCGATCCGAGTCCGATCCGAGTCAGGCTCGACTTTTCCCGCCTGACTCGGATTCTGAAATCGAGGCAAAACGTCATCTTCCCGCCTTCCGAGTCTCGCGGGTTTTGGATCCTATATAAGGTACCCACGTCGGCGCCATTTTCTCACTCGGCTGTGGACAGTGAAGAGGGAGGGTGGGAGTTAGGGCTGTGTAGTGCAGTGTAGTGTAGTGCTGCTGTTGTCCACTACTTCAAAGTCCATAGGGGCTGGCTGTGTTGTGCTGTGCTGCTGTTGTTAATAGGGGCTGTGTCCACTACTTCAAAGTCCATAGGGGCTGGCTGGACTGTGTTGTGCAGTCAGTTCTCCATAGGGGCTGTGTCCACTCCAAAGTCCTGTGCAGTGTCCCAGTCCTAAAGAGGTGCTGTAGTGTTGTCCAGGGGGTGCTCTGTCCATCAGGGGTGCTCCCCCCAAGTGCTAAAAATATAATATATTTTCTGTGTTTGTGAATTGTGTGCGCAGTAGCCGCACGTGCATCAACAAAGTAGTGCCAAGCGTGCGCCTGTGTCATAAGTAAAGGGCCGGCTGGCTTGACCGTTAAAGGGTGCTGTAACCCCCGAAAGTACACTCCAGTCCAAACCAAAAAAAAATTATTTTCTGTGTTTGTGAATTGTGTGCGCAGTAGCCGCACGTGCATCAACAAAGTAGTGCCAAGCGTGCGCCTGTGTCATAAGTAAAGGGCCGGCTGGCTTGACCGTTAAGGGTGCTGTAACCCCCGAAAGTACACTCCAGTCCAAACCAAAAAAAAAATTATTTTCTGTGTTTGTGAATTGTGTGCGCAGTAGCCGCACGTGCATCAACAAAGTAGTGCCAAGCGTGCGCCTGTGTCATAAGTAAAGGGCCGGCTGGCTTGACCGTTAAGGGTGCTGTAACCCCCGAAAGTACACTCCAGTCCAAACCAAAAAAAAAATTATTTTCTGTGTTTGTGAATTGTGTGCGCAGTAGCCGCACGTGCATCAACACAGTAGTGCCAAGCGTGCGCCTGTGTCATAAGTAAAGGGCCGGCTGGCTTGACCGTTAAGGGTGCTGTAACCCCCGAAAGTACACTCCAGTCCAAACCAAAAAAAAAATTATTTTCTGTGTTTGTGAATTGTGTGCGCAGTAGCCGCACGTGCATCAACAAAGTAGTGCCAAGCGTGCGCCTGTGTCATAAGTAAAGGGCCGGCTGGCTTGACCGTTAAAGGGTGCTGTAACCCCCGAAAGTACACTCCAGTCCAAACCAAAAAAAAAATATTTTCTGTGTTTGTGAATTGTGTGCGCAGTAGCCGCACGTGCATCAACAAAGTAGTGCCAAGCGTGCGCCTGTGTCATAAGTAAAGGGCCGGCTGGCTTGACCGTTAAGGGTGCTGTAACCCCCGAAAGTACACTCCAGTCCAAACCAAAAAAAAAATTATTTTCTGTGTTTGTGAATTGTGTGCGCAGTAGCCGCACGTGCATCAACAAAGTAGTGCCAAGCGTGCGCCTGTGTCATAAGTAAAGGGCCGGCTAGCTTGACCGTTAAGGGTGCTGTAACCCCCGAAAGTACACTCCAGTCCAAACCAAAAAAAAATTATTTTCTGTGTTTGTGAATTGTGTGCGCAGTAGCCGCACGTGCATCAACAAAGTAGTGCCAAGCGTGCGCCTGTGTCATAAGTAAAGGGCCGGCTGGCTTGACCGTTAAGGGTGCTGTAACCCCCGAAAGTACACTCCAGTCCAAACCAAAAAAAAAATTATTTTCTGTGTTTGTGAATTGTGTGCGCAGTAGCCGCACGTGCATCAACAAAGTAGTGCCAAGCGTGCACCTGTGTCATAAGTAAAGGGCCGGCTGGCTTGACCGTTAAGGGTGCTGTAACCCCCGAAAGTACACTCCAGTCCAAACCAAAAAAAAAATTATTTTCTGTGTTTGTGAATTGTGTGCGCAGTAGCCGCACGTGCATCAACAAAGTAGTGCCAAGCGTGCGCCTGTGTCATAAGTAAAGGGCCGGCTGGCTTGACCGATAAAGGGTGCTGTAACCCCGAAAGTACACTCCAGTCCAAACCAAAAAAAAAATTATTTTCTGTGTTTGTGAATTGTGTGCGCAGTAGCCGCACGTGCATCAACAAAGTAGTGCCAAGCGTGCGCCTGTGTCATAAGTAAAGGGCCGGCTGGCTTGACCGTTAAAGGGTGCTGTAACCCCCGAAAGTACACTCCAGTCCAAACCAAAAAAAAATTATTTTCTGTGTTTGTGAATTGTGTGCGCAGTAGCCGCACGTGCATCAACAAAGTAGTGCCAAGCGTGCGCCTGTGTCATAAGTAAAGGGCCGGCTGGCTTGACCGTTAAGGGTGCTGTAACCCCCGAAAGTACACTCCAGTCCAAACCAAAAAAAAAATTATTTTCTGTGTTTGTGAATTGTGTGCGCAGTAGCCGCACGTGCATCAACAAAGTAGTGCCAAGCGTGCGCCTGTGTCATAAGTAAAGGGCCGGCTGGCTTGACCGTTAAAGTGTGCTGTAACCCCCAAAGTACACTCCAGTCCAAACCAAAAAAAAAATTATTTTCTGTGTTTGTGAATTGTGTGCGCAGTAGCCGCACGTGCATCAACAAAGTAGTGCCAAGCGTGCGCCTGTGTCATAAGTAAAGGGCTGGCTGGCTTGACCGTTAAAGGGTGCTGTAACCCCCGAAAGTACACTCCAGTCCAAACCAAAAAAAAATTATTTTCTGTGTTTGTGAATTGTGTGCGCAGTAGCCGCACGTGCATCAACAAAGTAGTGCCAAGCGTGCGCCTGTGTCATAAGTAAAGGGCCGGCTGGCTTGACCGTTAAGGGTGCTGTAACCCCCGAAAGTACACTCCCGTCCAAACCAAAAAAAAAATTATTTTCTGTGTTTGTGAATTGTGTGCGCAGTAGCCGCACGTGCATCAACAAAGTAGTGCCAAGCGTGCGCCTGTGTCATAAGTAAAGGGCCGGCTGGCTTGACCGTTAAAGGGTGCTGTAACCCCCGAAAGTACACTCCAGTCCAAACCAAAAAAAAAATATTTTCTGTGTTTGTGAATTGTGTGCGCAGTAGCCGCACGTGCATCAACAAAGTAGTGCCAAGCGTGTGCCTGTGTCATAAGTAAAGGGCCGGCTGGCTTGACCGTTAAAGGGTGCTGTAACCCACAAAGTACACTCCAGTCCAAACCCCCCAAAAAAATATTTTCTGTGTTTAGCCGCACGTATATATCAAATCGATATAACATAAATGGAGGACCAAACTTTCTCCGATAAAAATAAAATAGAGAAAGATCAAGAACCACTTCCTCCTAGTGCTGAAGCTGCTGCCACTAGTCATGACATAGACGATAACATGCCATCAACGTCGTCTGCCAAGGCCGATGCCCAATGTCATAGTAGAGGGCATATACAATCCCAAATGGCAAAGTTCAGGAAAATGACCTTGAAAAAGACATTTAAATCAGCTGAAGAGAAACGTAAACTTGCCAATATGCCATTTACGACACGGAGTGGCAAGGAACGGCTAAGGTCGATCCCTAGTATGTTCATGACTAGTGGTTCAGCTTCACATGACGATGGAAGCCCTCCTCCCACTAAAAAAATCAAAAGAGTTAAGCTGGCAAAAGCACAGCGAAGAACTGTGCTTTCTAAGAAGATATCACAAATCCCCAAGGAGAGTCCAAGTGTGGTGGTGGTTGCGATGCCTGACCTTCCCAGCACTGGACGGGAAGAGGTGGCTCTTTCCACCATTTGCACGCCCCCTGCAAGTGCTGAAAGGAGCACCCACAGTCCACTTGCTGATATGCAAATTGAAGATGTCACTGTTGAAGTACAACAGGATGAGGATACTGGTGTAGCTGGCGCTGAGGAGGAAGTTGGCGAGGAGGATTCTGATGGTGATGTGGTTTGTTTAAATCAGGCTCCGGGGGAGACAGTTGTTGTCCGTGGGATGAAAAAGCCCATCACGGTCATGCCTGGGCAGAAGACCAAACATTCCACCTCTTTGGTCTGGCAATATTTCTATCCAAATCCGGACAACAACTGTCTTGCCATATGTACCATATGTAAAGGTGAAATAAGTAGGGGTAGGGACGTCAACCACCTAGGAACATCCTCCCTTATACGGCACCTGCAGCGCGTTCATAAAAAGTTACTGTCAAGTTCAGAAACTTTGGCTAAGACCGTAAGCAGTCCAGGGACACCTAAATCCCGTTGTCCTGTTGTATCCAAGCGCCTGCAAACCACACCGTCAACTCCCTCCTCGTCAATTTCCTCCTTAGTTAGGATCGGAAGTAGTCCTGCAGGCCATGTCACTGGCATGACTGACTCTCCTATCCGGGATTCCTCCGGAGGATCCTGCATTGCTACGCCTACTGCTGCCGCTGCTGCTGTTGCTGCTGCTGGGAGTCGTTCATCATCCCAGAGAGGAAGTAGGAACACCACTACTTTTACTAAACAATTGACCCTCCAACAGTCCTTAGCGAGGAGGATGAAGTACGACAGCAGTCATCCTGAAGCAAAACGTATAACTGAGGCCTTGACTGCTATGTTGGTGTTAGACATGCGTCCGGTATCCGCCATTAGTGCAGTGGGATTTAGACAATTGATGGAGGTAGTGTGTCCCCGGTTCCAAATCCCGTCTAGATTCCACTTCACTAGGCAGGCGATACCGAGACTGTACAGAAACGTCAGAAAAAGTGTCCTCAGTGTCCTGAAAAATGCCGTTGTACACAATGTCCACTTAACCACGGACATGTGGACAAGTGGAACAGGGCAGACTAAGGACTATATGACTGTGACAGCCCACTGGGTAGATGTATCACCTTACGCAGCAACAGCAGCAGCGTCACCAGTAGCAGCATCTCAGAAATGCCAGCTCGTTACAAGGCAGGCTACGCTGTGTATCACCGGTTTCAGTAAGAGGCACACCGCCGACAACCTCTTAGAGAAACTGAGGGAAATCATCGCCCAGTGGCTTACCCCACTTAGACTCTCCTGGGGATTTGTGATATCTGACAACGCCACCAATATTGTGCGGGCATTACATCTGGGCAAATTCCAGCACGTCCCATGTTTTGCTCACACAATAAACTTGGTGGTGCAGAATTTTCTGAAAAGCGACAGGGGCGTGCAGGAGACGCTTTGGGTGGCCCGAAAAATTTCTGGCCAATTTCGCCATTCAGCGACTGCGTGCCGAAGACTGGAGCGCCAGCAAACACTCTTGAACCTGCCCCGCCATCACCTGAAGCAAGAGGTTGTGACGCGGTGGAACTCAACCCTCTATATGCTTCAGAGGATGGAGGAGCAGCAAAAGGCCATACAAGCCTATACATCCACCTATGACATAGGCAAAGGAGGGGGTATGCACCTGACTCAAGCGCAGTGGAGAATGATTTCCGTGTTGTGCAAGGTTCTCCAGCCCTTCGAACTTGCCACACGTGAAGTCAGTTCAGACACTGCCAGCTTGAGTCAGGTCATTCCCCTCATCAGGCTTTTGCAGAAGCAGCTGGAGAAAGTGAAGGAGGAGCTAAGACGGAGCGATTCCGCTCGGCATGTGGGACTTGTGGATGAAGCCCTTCATTCGCTTTGCCAGGATTCCAGGGTGGTCAATCTGTTGAAATCAGACCACTACGTTTTGGCCACCGTGCTCGATCCTAGGTTTAAAGCCTATGTGGTGTCTCTCTTTCCGGCCGACACAAGCCTGCAGAGGTGCAAAGACCTGCTGGTGAACACACTGTCAGCTGAAGCGGAACGTGACACGTCAACGGCTCCTTCTTCATTTTCTCCTGCAACTGGGGCTGCCAGGAAAAAACTTAGGTATCCTAAGCAACCCGCTGGCGGTGATGCAGGGCAGGCAGGACCAAGTTTGGACATCTGGTTCGGACTGAAGGACCTGGCAACAATTTCTGACATGTCTACTGTCACTGCATATGATACTGTCACCATTGACAGAATGGTGGAGGATTACATCGGTGACAGCATCCAAGTAGGCATGGCAGACAGTCCATACCTGTACTGGCAGGAAAAAGAGGCAATTTGGAGGCCCCTGTACAAACTGGCTCTATTTTACCTGAGTTGCCCCCCCTCCAGTGTGTACTCCGAAAGAGTGTTTAGTGCAGCCGGGAACCTTGTCAGCGAAAGGCGTAGGAGGTTGCTTCCACAGAATGTGGAGAAGATGATGTTCATCAAAATGAATTATCAGCTCTTCCAGGGAGACCAGCCTCCAGAAGGTACAGAGGGACCTGTGGTGGTGGATTCAAGTGGGGACGAGTTAATACTTTGTGAGGATGAGGATGTACACACTGAAGAGGGTGAGGAATCGGTGGATGAGGAGGATGAGGATGACATCTTGCCTCCATAGAGCCAGTTTGTGCAGGGACACATTAATTGCCAGCTTGTTTTGTGGGGGCCCAAACGAACCAATCATTTCAGCCACAGTTGTGTGGCAGACCCTGGCGCTGAAATGATTGGTTTGTTAAAGTGTGCATGTCCTGTTTATACAACATAAGGGTGGGTGGGAGGGCCCAAGGACAATTCCATCTTGCACCTCTTTTTTTTCTTTGCATTATGTACAGTTTGGGGCCTAGTTTTTCAAACTGCCATCCTGTCTGCCACTGCAGTTTCACGCCTAGATGGGTCACGTGTTTGTGCCGCCCACTCGTGTCGCTTAGCATAGTCATCCAGCTACCTCGGTGCAACGTTTTGGACATAAAAACACTATTGTGAGGTGTGAGGTGTTCAGAATAGACTGGAAATGAGTGGAAATTAAGGTTATTGAGGTTAATAATAGCATAGGAGCAGAAAAACCTACAAATTCTGTGATTTTAGCTGTTTTTATGCTTTTTAAAAAAAAAATACAGATCCAAAACACAAAACCCAGAACCCAAAACACGGAAGGGTGGTTTTGGCAAAACCAATCCAGATCCAAAACACGAAGAAAGATCCAGATCCAAAACCAAAACACAAAACACGAAAAGTGGCCGGTGCACACCCCTAGTTAGTACTAGGGGTGTGCACCGGCCACTTTTCGTGTTTTGTGTTTTGGTTTTGGATCTGGATCTTTCTTCGTGTTTTGGATCTGGATTGGTTTTGCCAAAACCACCCTTCGGTATTTTGGGTTCTGTGTTTTGTGTTTTGGATCTGTATTTTTTTTTTAAAAAGCATAAAAACAGCTAAAATCACAGAATGTGTTGATTTTTCTGCTCCTATGCTATTATTAACCTCAAAAACCTTAATTTCCACTTATTTCCAGTTTATTCTGAACACCTCACACCTCACAATAGTGGTTTTATGTCCAAAAGGTTGCTCTGAGGTAGCTGGATGACTATGCTAAGCGACACGAGTGGGCGGAACAAACACATGGCCCATCTAGGTGTGACACTGCAGAGGCATACACGATGGCAGTTTGAAAAACTAGGCCCCAAACAGTACATAATGCAAAGAAAAAAAAGAGGTGCAAGATGAAATTGTCCTTGGGCCCTCCCACCCAATCTTATTTTTTTAAACAGGACATGCACACTTTAACAAACCAATCATTTCAGCGCCAGGGTCTGCCACACGACTGTGGCTGAAATGATTGGTTCGTTTGGGCCCCCACAAAACAAGCTGGCAATTAATCTGGCCCTGCACAAACTGGCTCTACGGAGGCAAGATGTCGTCCTCATCCTCCTCATTCACCGATTCCTCACCCTCTTCAGTGTTGTGTACATCCTCATCCTCACAGAGTATTAATTCGTCCCCGCTGGAATCCACCCCCACAGGTCCCTCTGTACATTCTGGAGGCTGGTCTCCTTGGAAAAGTTGATAATTCATTTTTATGAACATCATCTTCTCCCCATTTTGTGGAAGCAACCTCCTACGCCTTTTGCTGACAAGGTTCCCGGCTGCACTAAACACTCTTTCGGAGTGCACACTGGAGGGGGGGCAACTCAGGTAAAATAGAGCCAGTTTGTACAGGGGCCTCCAAATTGCCTCTTTTTCCTGCCAGTACATGTACGGACTGTCTGACATGCCTACTTGGATGCTGTCACCGATGTAATCCTTTAACAGACAGACGCACGCTTGTCGCTGCTGCTTTGAGGATGCAGGTGCGGCTACAGCCCACACAATTCACAAAGACAGGAAAGAAAAGAAGAATTTTTTTATTGTTTGTGGAGCGCACTTTGAGGGTTACACCACCCTTTAATAGACAGATGCACGCTTGTCGCTGCTGCTTTAAGGATGCAGGTGCAGCTACAGCCCACACATTTCTCAAAGACAGAAAAAAAAGAAGAATTTTTTTATTGTTTGTGGAGCACACTTTGAGGGTTACACCACCCTTTAACAGACAGACGCATGCTTGTCGCTGCTGCTTTGAGGACAGTATCATATGCAGTGACAGTAGACTTGTCAGAAATTGTTGGCACGTCCTTCAGTCCGGACCAGATGTCCAAACCGGCCCATGACTTATGACACAGGCGCACGCTTGGCGCTGCTACTGTGTTGGTGCACGTGCGGCTACATCGCACACAAGTCACAAACATAAAAAAATAGTTTTTTATTTTTTGGAGCACTTTGAGGGTTATACCACCCTTTAACAGACAGACGCACGCTTGTCGCTGCTGCTTTGAGGATGCAAGTGCGGCTACAGCCCACACAATTCACAAAGACAGGAAAAAAAAGAAGAATTTTTTTATTGTTTGTGGAGTGCACTTTGACGGTTACACCACCCTTTAACAGACAGATGCACGCTTGTCGCTGCTGCATTAAGGATGCAGGTGCGGCTACAGCTTCAGGATGACTGCTGTCGTACCTCATCCTCCTTGCTAAGGACTGTTGGAGGGTCAATTGTTTAGTAAAAGTATTGATGTTCCTACTTCCTCTCTGGGATGATGAACAACTCCCAGCAGCAGCACCAGCACTAGGAGGAAGTGGTTCTTGATCTTTCCCTATTTTATTTTTATCGGAGAAAGTTTGGTCCTCCATTTATGTTATATTGATATATACGTGCGGCTAAGGCGCACACAAACAGAAAATATTTTTTTATTTTTGCTGGAGAGTAGTGCACTTTGTGGGTTACACCACCCTTTAAGAAATGAGCCAGCTGGCTCTTTACTTATGGGACACAGGCGCACGCTTGGCGCTGCTCCTTTGTTGATGCATGTGCGGCTACAGTGCACACAATTCACAAACACAGAAAATATTTATTTATTTTGTTTGGAGTGCCCTTTGGGGATTACAGCACCCTTTAGTGGTCAATCCAGCCGGCCCTTTATTTATGGGACACAGGCGCACGCTTGGCACTACTTTGTTGATGCACGTGCGGCTACCGCGCACACAATTCACAAACACAGAAAATATTTTTTTTATTTTGTTTGGAGTGTACTTTGGGGGTTATAGCACCCTTTAAAGGACAAGCCAGTCGGCCTTTTACTTATGACACATGGGCAAGCTTGGCACTACTTTGTTGATGCACGTGCGGCTACTGCGCACACAATTCACAAACACAGAAAATATTTTTTTATTTTGTTTGGAGTGTACTTTGGGGGTTACAGCACCCTTTAGCGGTCAATCCAGCTGGCCCTTTATTTATGGGACACAGGCGTACGCTTGGCACTACTTTGTTGATGCACGTGCAGGCACAGTGCACACAATTCACAAACACAGAAATTTTTTTTTAATTTTGTTTGGAGTGCCCTTTGGGGGTTACAGCACCCATTAGCGGTCAATCCAGCCGGCCCTTTATTTATGGGACACAGGCGCACGCTTGGCACTACTTTGTTGATGCATGTGCGGCTACTGCGCACACAATTCACAAACAGAAAAAAATATATTTTTTTATTTTGTTTGGAGTGCCCTTTGGGGGTTGCAGCACCCTTTAGCGGTCAATCCAGCCGGCCCTTTATTTATGGGACACAAGCCAGCTGGCCTTTTACTTATGGGACACAAGTGCACGCTTTGCGCTGCTCCTTTGTTGATTCACATGCAGCCACAGTGCACACAATTCACAAACACAGAAAAAATATTTTTTTTTAGCACTTGGGGGGAGCACCCCTGATGGACAGAGCACCCCCTGGACAACACTACAGCACCCCTTTAGGACTGGGACACTGCACAGGACTTTGGAGTGGACACAGCCCCTATGGACAACTGACTGCACAACACAGTCCAGCCAGCCCCTATGGACTTTGAAGTAGTGGACACAGCCCCTATGGACAACAGCAGCACAGCGCAACACAGCACAACACTACACTACACTGCACTACACTACACAACACTACACTACACTACACAGCCCAGCCAGCCCTAACTCCCACCCTCCCTCTTCACTGTCAACAGCCGAGTGAGAAAATGGCGCCGACGCGGGTACTTTATATAGGATCCAAAACCCTCGAGACCCGGAAGGCGGGATGATGACGTTTTGCCTCGATTTCAGATCCGAGTCAGGCGGGAAAAGTCGAGCCTGGCTCGGATCGGCCTCGGATCGGGGGGGCTCGGGGGGGTTCGGATTTCAGAAACCTGAACCATTTCACCCCTTGTTATTTCCTTCCAAAAGTGGTC
Source organism: Taudactylus pleione (assembly GCA_031769625.1). Lineage (NCBI taxonomy): Eukaryota > Metazoa > Chordata > Amphibia > Anura > Myobatrachidae > Taudactylus > Taudactylus pleione. The sequence continues at coordinate 1,940,717 of JAUIMM010001601.1, forward strand.
CAAGGAAGGCCAACTGGTAAACAGTTGACAGGGTCATCGGCTGATAAAGATTTTCATTGGTGAAATTGGGGTTACTAAAATTTATAGTATAAGCCTCCATACTTAGGGGTCTATGTACTAAGCTTAGTTAGGAGATAAAGTGAACGGTGATAAGGTACCAGCCAATCAGCTTCTAACTGCCATTTTTCAAACACAGCCTGTGACATGGCAGTTAGGAGCTGATTGGCTGGTACCTTACCTCCGTTCACTTTATCTCCTAACAAAGCTTAGTAAATAGACCCCTTAGTCAGCATCAACCTACAAGAAGAATGGAATTTGATCATTCTTTCCCGGCACAAATCTTTAGATCCCCATTGGGGTTAAATATGGGCCCATTAGTGGTGCACTAGGAAAGGCTCTTCTTTGATTTGTTTTGTGTACAGTGAAATTTATCCATTCCAACATTTCACTTGGGTAGAGAGAAATAGGGACAACCAGATTGAAAATCAACTATTTGTAACAGTTGCTTAACAGATCGATGTCTGAAAAAGGCAGAAATATAATAGCTTTTAATATTTCCCCAGTTTCTATATGCATAGAAACTTGGATCTTTATTATTCTCGTTCCCAAATTGTGTCACAGATTTTTTTGTCTTAGTGATAACTGTGCCAACTTTGTATCTGGTGTCTAAAAGGAACTTCCCCTATGTGTACGTGCCTGGAGGAATCAGCAGTACCACGGATATAGATGTGAAGCAAACCAAATTTATTCACACACAGCATAGAGAGCAGAAATGTAAACAGGCTGGGGATACGGGATAACACAAAGTCAATAATAATCTAGTCTCTGAGACAAAGTCTGATGCACTGGGTAATGCAGAATGCTTTAGTGAATGCAGGGTAACATGAATGAAAATAATGGCAATGTCCAGGAAAGCACTGGTGATTGCAGGTACACAGGAATCTTGGAACAAACAACAGAATGCCAGAGTCAACTGCACATGGGCAGGTCTCTGGTAACATGGCCCCGTGCCAAGGTCCTGGAGATTCCTCTACTACACATTTGCATATCTCTGGGAAAATGGCCACTTCACCATTTTCCTTGTAATTTGTGCTGCTCCTCAGGTGCTGACGCAGGACTCTGGAGAGGTATTAAACATGGGTGCAGGGTATGCAGGGTAGGGCCCCATGGACCCAGGGTGCACTGCACACCATGTCTCCATTATAGATATATCCACGGGTTGGTCAAAGGTTGCTCAGAGGTCATCAGATGAGGCTAAAGTTTTACCTCCAAGTCACAGGCAAACAGTGTAAATGTGCAACAACCTCAAATGACAGTAAAAAGAAAAGAAGCAATGGTATTACCAGAGGTAATGAGGAAAAGATAAGTAATACAAAATATTTGAAATATAAAAAGTTTAGTGGGTGGTAAACATTTGCCAAATGTGAACGTTTCAAATAAATCTGTTCTGTTACCAAAAGTCCTACAAAATGAAATTACATTAACTATTTTCAGAGACCGTTCACAAAATTGTATCAAAGGTGAGATGAAGAGGAAACGTAATGCAACTAGATAAACGTACACAAAAATTGCCTGCCTTACCCACTGAAGCTGAGAAGCACAACTTCCCCAATCATCTCACCAATGAAAAACATTATACTCTGAATGAAAGTGTAATCTATCATTGTTTATGTGAAACCGACAACACAGCATCAGACAGCATCTGCTTGTTATTCATCACCTGTTGTTCATCACCTACAACCTTACAAACAAGTTCCAAGAATGCTCCTAATTCAAGAAATAAAAAACAAACGTTATGGAAATAAATAGTCACTATTGTCAGATAAAGGTCATTGGCTGGAATACTTTTAGAGTGACATGGAAAATATGGCAAGAGTCCAGGGCATAGTATGTTCACTGGGTTAGTTGAGATTGGCATAATAATAATAATACTATTTATCATTTTCTCAGAATAGAACTCAAAGTGTTTTATATTTGCATTTAAAAAACACAAGATGCAAAATAAACGTAACAGGAAATGTTAGAGCGCTGAGCAGTTGAATTGTATTGTTTTAAAAAATTAAGGGACATTAATGAAATGCTTGTGTAAACAGGTAAGTCTTGAGTCTGTTTTTGAAAGTTACTAGAGTGGTGGCTTCTCAAACTGTTAATCAATCTAGGACTGAAGCTTCTCCTGATGACAATGGTAAGGTAAAAACTAAGTACTCAGCCATTATCACCATATTTCACAGTAAAGTTCCAAACTAGTCACAGTTATCGCCTCCAGCCATCATTGCTGGCCGATATATCGGCTGTTCAATTGTGCAAGTCGGCGGGTGTGTACCAGAAATATGTCTGTGAATGGAGTGAAAGGAGGCAGAATGCTGGGTTGATGGGGCAGGACCCTGGAGTGACATTGGGCAGGAGGCTGGAGAGACACACATGGAGCAGGAGGCTGGGGAGACAGGAAGTTGGAGTGATTGGGGCATGAGGCTGGAGTGACATGGGGCAGAAGGCTGGAGTGACAGGGGTCAGAAGGCTTGAAAGACAGGAGACAAAACTGGAGTGCCAGGGGGCTGGATCAGCAGAGAGCAGGGGCCTAGAATGACAATCCAGGAGGCTAGCATGACAGGGGCAGAAGACTACAGTGATGGGGCAGGAGAGTAAAGTAACAGAGGGCAAGAGGCTGGAGTGATGGGACAAAAAACTGGAGTGACAGGGGACAGGAGTGATGGGACAGGAGGCTGGTGTGACAGGGGGCAGGAGGCTGGAGTGACAGGAAGCAGGAGGTTGAAGTGATGGAGCAGGAGGCTGAAATGACAGGGAGCAGGAAGCTGGAGTGACAGGCGTCAGGAGGCTGGAAAGACAGGAGGCTGGAGTGACTGGGCAGGAGGGTGGAGTGACGAGGCATGAGGTTGGAGTGACAGGAAGAAGGAGGCGGGAGTGATGGGGCAAGAGGAAGGAGTTACAGGGGGCAGGAGGCTGAAAAGACCTGTAAAGTCAGGGAGTTGAAGTAATAGGGGGCAAAAGCCTGGAAAGACAGGAGGCTGGAGAGACACATGGGGCACCTGGAGAGACACAGTGGGCTAGAGACTGGAGAGACACAGTCGTCAGGAGGCGACAGAGGGCATTAGTCTGATTGAATCTCATTTGTATGATGACAACATTGGTTACATTACTACACAAACCGGTATCTTCCGGATCACGTGATCTCTTACATGAATAGTGATTACCGGCTGAAGATGCTGTCTGTTGAGAGAGGATCATTTTCTTCAGAGGTTCCCCATTGCAAAGAAACCACCATATAGGTAAGGTGTATCTTAATTAGAACACACAAAAAAATATATATACAGTATATAGTTGTCAGGTCTGGATTATTATTTTAACCCGGGGTGGATGCAGGAGAAGAAACAAGAACGGGTTTGTAGTATTGGAATGCAGCAGGTTTAATAGGAGTATTATTATTCATGAAGTGGTAATAAATATATAAACTGGCAGAATATAAACAAGTCCAAGTGAACTGAGGCTGAAAACAAATGTCTGGCAGGAAAACAAAGTCCAATTAATGAGGCTGGAAACAGGTGTCAGGCAGAACAAACAAAGTAGTATTAGTGAGGCTGGGAGCAGGTGTCAGACAGAAAAAACAAAAGTCCAATGGAGGTGTGACTGAGGAACAGAGGTCTGAGGTACTGGAGTGGGTTCTGAGTCCAGAGTGCTTTAGGGTACACAAACCGTTGGGTGAGTAACGGGGTATAGCATGGTAGATGCAAGTATCTAGGAACAGCCTGTGATGGAGACAGAGCAGGAAACGGAGCACTGCTGTGACTGCAATTATCACACCGAGCTAAGGGGCACAGAGAACTCTCACACAGCTTGTGCTGTGTATATGTTGCACTGTCAACTAGAGGACGTGCTGAACACCCTTAAGTACCATGGGAAAGTGCATGATAGGCTGCTGAGAGTAAACACAAGATGCTCCAACCTGATTGGCCCATTCAGGTCAGATGCCCAAAACCAAGATGTCGGCACCCAGCAATCCCCAAAGTGGCAGCGCTGCCAGTCTTACCTGTTACCACATGGCTTGTACCCTTCAGACTCCATGCGCACTTCGCGCCAACCTCCAGGCACCAGCAGCCCCACCGGTAGGACCATGCCAAAGCACCTATACAGGCAGAGACCGCGACTCATCAGGTACAATAACTCTGGTCATGACAATAGTTCAACTAGAAAGGCAACAAGACCTCTCATGTGTGTAATGTTCTTCATTTCATTCTACATTTAATTCCCACCAGGCCAGAGCAGGTATACCACTGCTCCCCCTCACGGCCGTAAGACATATAAGTCATACTGTATTAACATCAGATGTAGAGATGGCAGGGCTGGGGGAATCATGGTTAAACATTGAGGTGCATAGTGTGATCAGATTTCTGTGTCTAAAGGGCACATGAACAGCTAAAATCCATCAGCATCTTGTTGAAGTGTCATATCACAGAAACAGGTTTGGGTTTGATGCACTGCCTTTCATAACGGCAAGACAGACATTCAAGATGAGCAGCGTTCCGACCAGCCAAGCACTTCCACCACAGATGACAATTTGTGCCGCATTGGAGGTCTGATTCAGGAGGACAGATGCAGAATATATATTAGTTATTAGTTATATTGCTGACAAAATGAACATCTCAGTGGGTACTGTGCAAAACATTGTTGACGAGCAACTGGGGTACAGGAAAAAGTGTTCACGCTGGTACCGAAGTAACTCACAGAATTTCACAAAACCAATATGATGGGATTGTCTCTTGTGCACTTGACGTGGTACCAAGAGGGGAGAGTGCAGTTTCTACAGTGTATCGTTACAGGCGATGAAATGTGGGTGCATCATGTGACACTGGAGACGAAGCAAGCATCCATGACATGGAAACATGCATCGTACCCACCTTCAAAATTCAAAACAACTCCATCATTAAAGAAAGTCATGGTGACCATGTTTTGGGAGCACAAGGGCATGCTTGTTGATTTTCTCATCAAGGACTGTGAATGCTATTGTGACACATTGAGACGGTTGCGGAGAGTAATAAGTCAAAAACGACCAGGGTTGCTGCGAACAGGTGTCGTAATGCTGCATGATAATGCCAGGCCAGAGATGTGCGAGTCCGGATTACTGAAATCCAAACACACCTTGACACGGTTCCGAGTAGAACCATGTCAAGGTTCAGATTCATATTTGTGTTCTGGTTAGGGGTGTGCACCGCCCACTTTTTGTGTTTTGGTTTTGGATCTGGATCTTTCTTCGTGTTTTGGATCTGAATTGGTTTTGTCAAAACCACCCTTCTGTGTTCTGTGTTTTGTGTTTTGGATATTTTTTTTTTGGAAAAAAGCATAAAAACAGCTAAAATCACATAATTTGGGTCTTTTTTTGTTCCAGTGCTATTATTAACCTCAATAACATTAATTTCTATTCATTTCCAGTCTATTCTGAACACCTCACAATATTGTTTTTAGGCCAAAATGTTGCACCCAGGTAGCTGGATGACTATGCTAAGCAACACAAGTGGGTGGCACAAACACGTGGCCCATCTAGGAGTGGCACTGCAGTGGCAGACAGGATGGCAATTTGAAAAACTAGGCCCCAAAGAGTGCATAATGCAAAGAAAAAAAAGAGGTGCAAGATGGAATTGTCCTTGGAATTATGTTGTATAAACAAAACAGGACATGCACACTTTAACAAACCAATCATTTCAGTGCCAGGATCTGCCACATGACTGTGGCTGAAATGATTGGTTCATTTGGGCCCCCCCAAAACAAGCTGGCAATTAATCTGTCCCTGCATAAAGTGGGTCTACAGAGGCAAGATGTAATGACAGGTGTGCTGATGACAGTGACAGGTGTGGATAACATGCACACACAATTTTTTTTATTTATTTATTTTTCGGGCAGCAGCCTTGCCACAGAATAATCCTTGAGCATGGCTGCTGCTGCTGGGAGTTGATATTCTCATCCCACAAGGGGACCAGGAAGAGTGCTTTCCAAAAACAAGCAAACAATTGACTTACATAATCCTGTAAAAATTATTTATATCAGTTTACCCATACAGCAGACAGGGCATCCCCTGTAAAAATTATTTGTAAGAGTGTACCCCTACAGCAGACAGGGCACCCCCTGTAAAAATTATTTATATGAGTGTACTCCTACAGCAGACAGGGCAGCCCCTGTAAAAATTATTTATATGAGTGTACCCCTACAGCAGACAGGGGACAACATAGCACTACAGCCAGCCAGCCCTTATGGACAGGACAACAGCCAGCCCCTATATGGACAAGGACAACAGTAGCCAACCAGCCCTTATGTATTGTATATGAAATTATGAATATGACTATATGATTGGAAAACAGTAGTCAGCCAGCCAGCCCCTATGGTCAGCATCAGCAAAAGCTCCCTCCCTCCCTCTTCACAGTAGCCAGCCGTACTTTATTTCTTGTATTTTTTTTTATAACAGAGTCAGACTAGTCCGTCTAACACACTGAGCTCCCAGCTCCCTCCTAACTCACAGCTGGAATTAAAAATGGCGGCAATTGCGGTACCTTAGAAGTCAAAACCCGCGAGAATCCGACAGCAGGATGATGACGTTTTGCCTCGATTTCAGTTCCGAGCCAGGCGGGAAAACCCGAGCATGAATTGTTTCCTGGCTCGGATCATGGGGGGCTCAGGGGGGATTTTGGATTTCGGAAATCCGAACCCACTCACCCCTAGTTCTGGTTCGACTGTAGTCCTGGTTTGGATCAATTGCAAGTTTAGAACTCGGTTTTTAAACCCAAACTTGGGTTTTGAATTCAGACAATTTAGCTGTTTTTATTTAAAAAAAAAAATTATCAGAAACCAAAACACAGAGATGAATCCAGATCTAAAACCAACCTTCCAACCGAGCTGCTTGGTGCTACAGCCAGTCAATGAGGAGGTGGAATGGGAGGGCAGGAGACAGAGCAATCTGCAACGCTGCTGTCACTCAAAGTAACATGGGGCCAAGAGGCTCCGCCCCTCCATATTACACAAGGAGCAGCTGCTGAAAGAAGCCCAGTAAGTCATCCGTGTGTGTATAGCCTATGTTACTCAGTGGCTCTCAAGGAACATTTCAGTGAAAACCCATTCATAATCGGTTAAGTAGTTCTCGAGTTTATCGTGAACATGCATACGATCGATTATATATATATATATATAAATATATATATATATGGAGCTATTAGAACTGGAATAGAGCGCCCAATGTGCTTATGTACCTTATGTACCTTTATATATACACAAACGGTATTACATTGATTAATGAACTGTGTAAATAGTGCTGCAGTGCAAAAAATAATATATTAAGGGATACCTCCCAAACAATGAAGTACCCAAAATAAATATCAATCAAATTCATATAAATGTGCAACCGTGCATCAATTATTAAAGTGCAAAAATATGAAAGTGCAAATCAGACAATATTAAAAAAAATTAAAAATAATAGTTTTAATCAAAATCAGCAATAATATCCTTCCACATGAAGGATAAAATACATAAAAATCAAGAAAACAATTGTACGTCTGTATATATATATAAAAAAATACCATAAAAAATCAGAATAAATAGGGATTTAAAAAATAAATATAGCTTATCTGATAAAAAATGGCAAGTTCATGAATGGGTAGAGAACAGGAGCATCCAACGCGTTTCGTCCATATCCTGGACTTCTTCAAGGGATAGTAAGGCTCCTATGGGGTATCCAACATTTATACCCCCTAGGTAGTTTTCATCAAGTGTCTCTGAGCCAGCCAGTCTGCTTGCTTTCCCAGGTACGAGACCAAGATATATATATTTATTAGGGATGTGTGTTGGACCATTTTTGCTGGATTTGGATTTGGTTCTAATTCGTCGTCCTGCATTGGATTTGGATTTGCCAAACTGCAGTGACTGGCTTTGGATTTGGATTTTTTCCAAAAATTTACAAAAAAAGCTAAAATCACATAAATTGGGCTTTTTTTCTTCCTAGAGTATTATTAACCTCAATAACATTAATTTACAGTCAATTTAGACCACCTCACAGCTTATAATATTGTTTTCACCATTATTGGCCAAAGGTTGCAGTGAGCTGACTGGTTACTAAGCAACAGAGCAGCGTCACAGACCAGAGCACATCTATGAAACATTGCCACACAGCAATGGCAGAAATGAAAGGTGGGGTACAGCCAGCAGAGTCACAGTACTTGTTTACATAGTGGGCTATGGCCCAAGGAGTCATAGGGCCTGATTCAGAGCTGGACGCTCTTTCAGAGTGCTCACTCTGAATCAGTGCCCTCCTTCTCTTTTTTAGAGCGGCCTCCCGGACGCTCGCATAGCTGTGGGTGACCACCCACAGCTATAGCGAGTGGCCAAAAAGATGGTCGCGATGGTGAAGACCATCGCGACCATCGGGCTTGCGACGAGACTCTTGTGGTAGGGTTTCGTCTGCCGCAAGCCCTGGAGTGCTTTTGGCTCTATCAGAGCCAAAAGCACTTCCACTGACATCACTTGTGATGTCAGTGGGGCTGGCCCCAGATGGTAGGCGTTCCCATGGGAACGCCTCTGTCTGGGCAGCCACGCTCACCAAAGGGGGCGTGTTGTCACTCACCATCGACAGCATGCGCCCTTTGTAGCAAGACTCATAGTGACAGCTTGCCCGTCACTATACGGGTCTCGCGCATGCGCACGACGGAGCCGGGACCATCGTGTGCATGCGCACTGGCCTATCATCGACCCGCTTGCTCAGCGCTTGAGAGTGGGTCTGAACCAGGCCCATAGTACACCACACATAGGACCTCATTCAGAGGCGGTCGTTAGTTGCAAGCGGTCGTCCTGAATCAGGGCAGCTGCTTGCATCCAGAATGACCACCTCCTTGTCGATCGCTAAGCTGTGGGTTAACACTCACAGCTTAACGACTGACCAGGTTGATGGTCGCGATGGTTGATGGTCGCGACCATCGGGGCTTACGATCAGACCCTAAGATTGGGTTTGGGCACTCGTAAGCCCCAGGGAGCTTTCTGCTCTGATGGAGCAGGAAGCTCCCCACTGACATCACTGATGATGTCAGTGCGGTCGCCCACAAAACGGTAGGCGTTCGTTAAGGAACGCCTCCGTTTTGGAAACCATCCCCTCCGGCCCGCCTACCAAACGGGGCAAGCTGTTGATCAACATCGACAGCCGCCCCTTTGGTAGCAAACTCCTGCGATTGCACAGGACTAACCATAGAGTCGGTTACGAGTGCATCGGCGCTTGCGACCGACTCTGAATAAGGTCCATAGTGCCCCGGATGCACATTACACCATAAAGTAGTGTCTCTTATTTATGTTACGACACACAGTAGTGCCCCTTATACACAATGCCCACAGTAGTGCCTCTTTTACACAATGTCCACCTTAGTGACCCTTATACACAAAGCCCTCAGTAATAATGCCCCTTATACAATGCCCACAGTAGTAGTGCCCCTTATACAATGCCCACAGCAATAGTGTCCCTTACACAATGCCCCCAGCAGTAGTGTCCCTTACACAATGCCCTCAGTAGTAGTGCCCCCTATGCAGTGCCCTCAGTAGTATGCCCCCATTAGTAGTGCCCCCAGTAGTATGCCCCCAGTAGTAGTGTCCCTTTTAGTATGCCCCCAATAGTAGGGCCTCTAGTAGTATGCCCCCAGTAGTAGTGTCCCTAGTTGTATTCCCCCAATAGTAGTGCCCCCAGTAGTATGCCCCCAATAGTAGTGTTCCTAGTAGTATGCCCCCATTAGTAGTGCCCCTAGTAGTATGCCCCCAGTAGTAGTGTCCCTAGTAGTATGCCCCCAGTAGTATGCTCCCAGTAGTAGTGTCCCTAGTAGTATGCCCCCAGTAGGTGTGTCCCTAGTAGTATACACCCATTAGTAGTGCCCCCAGTAGTATGCCCCTAGTAGTATGCCCGCAGTAGTATGACCCAAGTAGAAGTGCACCTAGTAGTTGTGCCCTCATTAGTAGTGCCCCTAGTAGTATGCCCCCACTAGTAGTGCCCCCAGTAGTATGCCCCCACTAGTAGTGCCCAGAGTAGTATGACCCCAGTAGTAGTGCCCCTAGTATGCCCCCAGTAGTATGCCCCCAGTAGTAGTGCCCCTAGTAGTATGCCCCCATTAGAAGTGCCCCTAGTAGTTGTTCCCCTAGTAGTATGCTCCTATTAGTACTGCCCCCAGTAATATGCTTCCACTAGTAGTGCCCCCAGTAGTATGTCCCCACTAGTAGTGCCCCCAGTAGTATACCCCCAATAGTAGTGCTACTAGTATGCCCCCAATAATATGCCCCAGTAGTATACCACCATTACAAGTGCCCCTAGTAGTATGCCCCCATTAGAAGTGCCCCCAGTAGTTGTGTCCCCATTAGTTATGCCCCTAGTAGTATGCCCCCATTAGTAGTGCCCCCAGTAGTGCCGCCTTACACACAAAGAAAAAAAAACTTACCTGAATACCGCCCCTGCTGTGACCGCAGCCATCCGCTCCTCTCGGCACTATGGGAGAGACGTCATGATGTCCCTCCCATCACCCGCAGCGGGGGGAGCTGGACGGTGGAGCTCATGAGTGAGTTCCAGCCAGCTCCCTCCAGGGAAGCAGCAGCCAATGAGTGTCTGTCTGACTCTCATTGGCTGCTATAACAAACACATGGCTGCCGCTGGTGGCTGTGTGTTTGTTTCTGTGTAGGGCAGACCACTATCACTGCGTTCTGCCAGGATATGACAGTCGGGAAGCCGGCTGCCGGTATGTAGGCAGTCGGCTTCCCGATTGCATACCCAGACAGGGTAGCCCCTGGACAACATAGCACTACAGCCAGCCAGCCCCTATGGACAGGACAACAGCCAACCCCTATATGGACAATGACAACAGTAGCCAGCCCCTACAGATGTGACCTCTTGCATCTTTGCCGATCACACTACAAACGTGCACACGCATCATGCCATGCGAATAGCCATGGCTCCGTATGCTACACAATGCCATGCCGCACCTTGCGTTTCCACCACACACTCGTGGGTATGCTACTCGCGCCATGTGGTGCGATTTGCCACAAAATCGGCAAAGATGTAAGAGGACACATCTGTATGTATTGTATATGAAATTATGAATATGACAATATGATTGGAAAACAGTAGTCAGCCAGCCAGCCAGCCCCTATGGTCAGCATCAGCAAAAGCTCCCTCCCTCCCTCTTCACAGTAGCCAGCCATACTTTATTTATTGTATTTTTTTATAACAGAGTCAGACTAGTCCGTCTAACACACTGAGGGCCTGATTCAGACCTGCTGATTCAGACCTGCTTGCGAGAGCTGAGTGCTCGCAAGCGGGTCGATGTTGGCCCAGTGCGCATGTGCACGAGGGAGCTGGCTCCATCGTGCGCATGCACGAGACCCGCATAGCGATGGGCAAGCCGTCGCTATGGGTCTCGCAACAGGGGCGTGCTGTCGATGGTGAGTGGCAGCACGCCCCCTTTGGTGGGCGTGTCAGGGGCGTGGCTGCCCAGACGGAGGCGTTCCCATGGGAGCGCCTACCATCTGGGGCCGGCCCCACTGACATCACAAGTGATGGCAGTGGGAGTGCTTTTGGCTCTGATAGAGCCAAAAGCACTCCAGGGCTTGCGGCAACGAGACCCTACCACAAGGGTCTCGTCACAAGTCCGATTGTCGCGATGGTCTTGGCCATCGTGACCATCTTTTTGGCCGCTCGTTATAGCTGTGGGTGGTCACCCACAGCCATGCGAGCGGCCAGGAGGCTGCTCCAAAAAACAGAGGGCCGGCCCTGATTCAGAGCGAGCGCTCTGTCAGAGCGTCCGGCTCTGAATCAGGGCCTGAGCTCCCAGCTTCCTCCTAACTCACAGCCAGAATTAAAAATGGCGGCGATCGCGGTACCTTTATAGAATCCATAACCCGCAGCGGGATGATGACGTTTGCCTCGATTTCAGTTCCGAGCCAGGCGGGAAAACCCGAGCATGAATCGTTTCGGCTCGGGGGTGATTTTGGATTTCGGAAATCCGAACCTGCTCACCCCTAATTCTGGTTCGACTGTAGTCCCGGTTTGGATTAATTGCCAGTTTGGAACTCGGTTTTTAAAACCAAACTTGGGTTTTGGATTCAGACATTTTAGCTGTTTTTCTAAAAAAAAATTATCAGAAACCAAAACACAGAGATAAATCCAGATCTAAAACCAAAACACGTGGGTCCGCACATATCTCTACAATATATATATATTGTATCAATGAAACACATATAGAACAGACACATTATATTTATATATAAAACTAGCAATGTCTACCCGTCATTGTCAAGTGATTATTAATTTTATTCCATAACAAGAAGACAGCACCACAGATACTACCCGTGTGTCCGCTCCTCTGTGCACGGTCTGATGTTGCCAGCAAAGTTTCTCAGGTAAGTTTTGGAAACAGAATTTGCTCTGGAAATGCTGGGGAGATAGATTCCAGAGGCGGTGTGTGCCCAGTGTTCACCCCCCAACCAGCAGATGGGGAATCAGTAGCAGCGACTCCAGGGACTCATGCTCAGAGGGAGGGAAGGACATGGCACATGAATGGGGGCTGGGTGGATGCAGCCCCAGCAGCGGTCCATAAACATCCAGATGATAGAGGTGATAGAGGTTGATGGGGGGGGGGTAATAATCCTGCATGGCCAGCACTAGGAAACAGGCAGAAGAGACACAATAACAGCACTGATCTCTGGGCGGCCTCTACTCCGCCTCACTGGGCACAGACCCCTGGAGCCAGGCAGTGCAGACCTGCTGCACAAATTTCTCCCAGCACATGACGCAGCCATCACTATATAGGGTGCTTGATGGGGCACAGGCTCCGGGCCTCAGTGGAGACTCTCAACTGGAAGTGGCTGTGTGGGATCTTCCACTCACAGGACACAAATATCTTTTAGGCCTCCCTTGTTTCTCCACAACTGGTTACATTAACATGCGGTTTCACACTCCTCCAGAGCAATAGCTGCATCGCTGCTGTCACTCAAAGTAACATGGGGCCAAGAGGCTCCGCCCCTCTATATTACACAAGGTGCTGCTGCTGAAAGAAGCCCAGTAAGTCATCCGTGTATGTATAGCCTATGTTACTCAGTGGTTCTCAAGGAACATTTCAGTGAAAACCCATTCATAATCGGTTTAGTTTTTCTCGAGTTTATCGTGAACATGCATACGATCGATTATATATATATATATATATATATATATATATTAGGGATGTGCGCCGGACCGTTTTTGCCGGATTTGGTTCTAATTCGTCATCCTGCATTGGATTTGGATTTGCCAAACTGCAGTGACTGGCTTTGGATTTGGATTTTTTACAAAAATTTACAAAAAAAGCTAAAATCACATAAATTGGGCTTTTTTTCTTCCTAGAGTATTATTAACCTCAATAACATTAATTTCCAGTCACTTACAGTCAATTTAGACCACCTCACAGCTTATAAGATTATTTTCACCATTATTGGCCAAAGGTTGCAGTGAGCTGACTGGTTACTAAGCGACAGAGCAGCGTCACAGACCAGAATTTAAAGCACATCTATGAAACATTGCCACACAGCAGTGGCAGAAATGAAAGGTGCGGTACAGCCAGCAGAGTCACAATAATTGTTTACATAGTGGGCTATGGCCCAAGGAGTCACAGTGCACAATATTACTCACATTACACCACATATAGGACCTCATTCAGAGACGGTCGTTAGTTGCAAGTGGTCGCACTGAATCAGGGCAGCCACTTGCATCCTGAACGACCGCCTCCTTGTTGATCGCTAAGCTGTGGGTTAACACCCACAGCATAACGACCGACCAGGTTGATGGTAGCGATGGTGATCACCATCGCGACCATCGGGGCTTACGACCAGACCCTAAGATTGGGTCTTGGCACTCGTAAGCCCCAGGGAGCTTTCTGCTGTGATGGAGCAGGAAGTTCCCCACTGATATCACCGATGATGTCAGTGCGGCCGCCAACAAACGGTAGGCGTTCATTAAGGAACGCCTCCGTTTTGGAAACCATCCACCTCCCCGGCCCGCCTACCAAACGGGGCAAGCTGTCAATCAACATCGACAGCCACCCCTTTGTTAGCGAGCTCCGGAGCGATAGAGCTTCTCTGTCGCTCCGGGGCTTGCGCATGCGCAGTGCGGCTGCTGCTGTGTGTGCGCAGGACTAACCATCGAGCCGGTTATGAGCGCATCGGCACTTGCGACCGACTCCGAATAAGGTCCATAGTGCCCCTGATTCACATTACACCATAAAGTAGTGTCTCTTATTTATGTTATGACACACAGTAGTGCCCCTTTTACACAATGCCCACAGTAGTGCCCCTTTTACACAATGTCCACATTAGTGACCCTTATACACAAAGCTCACAGTAGTAATGCCCCTCATACAATGCCCACAGTAGTAGTGTCCCTTATACAATGCCCACAGCAGTAGTGTCCCTTACACAATGCCCCTAGCAGTGGTGTCCCTTACACAATGCCCTCAGTAGTAGTGCCCCCTATGCAGTGCCCTCAGTAGTATGCCCCCATTAGTAGTGCCCCTAGAAGTATGCCCCTAGTAGTAGGGCCTCTAGTAGTATGCCCCCAGTAGTAGTGTCCCTAGTAGTATTCCCACAATAGTAGTGCCCCTAGTAGTATGCCCCCAGTAGTATGCCCCCAGTAGTAGTGTCCCTAGTAGTATGCCCCTAGTAGTATGCCCCCAGTAGTAGTGTCCCTAGTAGTATGCCCCTAGTATGCCCCCAGTAGTAGTGCCCCTAGTAATATGCCCCCATTAGAAGTGCCCATAGTAGTTGTTCCCCTAATAGTATGCCCCTATTAGTACTGCCCCCAGTAGTATGCCTCCACTAGTAGTGCCCCAGTAGTCTGTCCCCACTAGTAGTGTCCCCAGTAGTATACCCCCAGTAGTAGTGCTAATAGTATGCACCCAGTAGTATGCCCCCATTACAAGTGCCCCTAGTAGTATGCCCCCATTAAAAGTGCCCCCAGTAGTTGTGTCCCCATTAGTTATGCCCCTAGTAGTATGCCCCCATTAGTAGTGCCCCCAGTAGTGCCGCCGTACACACAAAGAAAAAAAAACTTACCTGGATACTGCCCCTGCTGTGACCGCAGCCATCGCTTCTCTCGGCACTATGGGAGAGACGTCATGAGGTCCCTCCCATCACCCACAGCGGGGGGAGCTGGAAGGTGGAGCTCATGAGTGAGCTCCAGCCAGCTCCCTCCAGGGAAGCAGCAGCCAATGAGAGTCTGTCTGACTCTCATTGGCTGCTATAACAAACACATAGTTGCCGCTGGCGGCTGGGTGTTTGTTTCTGTGTAGGTCAGACCGCTATCACTGCGTTCTGCCCTACACTAGTGGGGCCCTGACGTAGGATCCTCTTGCGAGAATCCAACGTCAGGAGGCCACCATTCGGCCTCAAAATGGGGTCCGAGTCAGGCGGGGAACACCGGATCCGGTGGATTCGGATACCCGATATTCGGAGCGGTTCGGATACCACAGAATCCGAACCGCTCATCTCTAATATATATATATATGTATATATATATATATATATATATATACATATATATATATGTATACAGCAGAAAAATGTATGGCACTCCAGTAGCCGCAGAAAGAAAGATAGCCTCTGTCTTATATGGTAGGACTACCATTTAAGAGTCTATCTTTCTTTGTGCAGCTGCTGCTGAGACCTGGAGTGCCATACATTTTTCTGCTATATACATTTTTATTGGAGGAGCACCTGGGCAAGTTGGGCTTGTCTGATTTGAGTGCTGGTCTACCTATATCACCGATGATGTCAGTGCGGCCGCACATATATCTCAAGCTCAGGTCTTCCCACCATACTCGGATATGAAAATGAGGCAAAACTTCATAAATCCCACGTTGGATTCTCGCGGGTTTTGGAATGCATATAAGTCCCTCCCCGCGGTGATTGGTGCCATTTTCTTCACTCCGGCTGCGCTGTACTCTGCTGTGTGGCTTTGTTGTGGGCTGTGCTGAGTCTGGCCAGGGGCTGTGCTATCCAGGGACCACGCTGAGTCTATCCAGGGGCTGTGCTATCCATTCAAAGGCTGTCTGGCCATCCAGGGGCTGTGCTTTCCGTCCAGGGACTGTGCTTTGTTCGTCCAGGGGCTGTACATTGCTCTGCCCATACACTACTGTGGCTGTTCCTGTGCTCAATGCTGTGTCCATCCACTCCAGTGTTGCCGACGCACCTGTCCGGTGTCCATCCGATCCAGTACTGCCGACGCACTTGTCCAGTGTCCATCCACTCCAGTGCTGCTGATACACCTGTCCAGTGTCCAGTCACTCCAGTGCTGCCAATTCACCTGTCTGGTGTCCATCCTCTCCAGTGCTGCCGACGCACCTGTTTGGTGTCCATCTGCTCCAGTGCTACTGACGTACGTGTCCGGTGTCTATCTGCTCCAGAGTTAAAAATAAAAAAAAAATTACAAAAAAGTTTACAAAAAATTAAAAAAGTAAAAATAAGTTAAAAAATATTTGTTTTTTTGTGCTGTATCCCAGTGTATCCATATAAGTATTGTGATGCTGCAGGCTGTACCCAAATATATCCATACAAGTACTATGATGCTGCAGACCGTACCCCAATGTGTATACCTAACAGACAATTACTGTGATGCTGCAGGCCGTACCCCAGTGTATCCACATAAGTACTGTGACGCTGCAGGCCTTAACCCAGTTTATCATATTAGTACTTTTATGCTGCAGGCCGTACCCCGGTGTATCCATATAAGTACTGTGATGCTGCAGGCTGTACCCCATTTTATCCATGCAAGTACTTTGATGCTGCAGATTATT
This sequence comes from Taudactylus pleione, assembly GCA_031769625.1. Taxonomy (NCBI): domain Eukaryota; kingdom Metazoa; phylum Chordata; class Amphibia; order Anura; family Myobatrachidae; genus Taudactylus; species Taudactylus pleione. The sequence continues at coordinate 1,957,552 of JAUIMM010001601.1, forward strand.
TGAAAATGACAGATTTTGAAGAAACAATCTCTTCGCTATGGTAAACATATGCAAACTACCAAAGGCTGGCGCTACATTGGAGCCCATAGCACAGCCAAGGCATTGTATGTAATATTCCCCATTGAAATAAAAATAGTCAAGGTTTTTCCCAACAGTAGTAAAAAGAAAGATAATTCCGGATCCTTACAGTGATCATTTCCTTCCAGAAGTTGATTTATAGCTGCCAGTCTGGACCAGGGGTTAAAGTGGTTAGGAACAGGGCAGAACTGTGTTCCATCACTTCTATTTGGCGACGGAACCAGTTCCGCCTCATCCGGCCCACCTCAGCCCAATGCCTCAGAGAGGCTCCATTTGCTAGGTGCCCACTGAGATTTTGTTACTATCGGATGCCAGGCTCCTTACCTCAGTGCCAGCGGCAGCCATAGGCTGGAGTTTACTCCGGAGCACCGGCTTCCGGCTCCCGCAGTGTGGGCAATATGGGAGAGATGTCATGACATTTCTCCCATAGTTCCGAGGAGCAGCCTGTCGGACGGTCGCGAACACAGGAGCGGGGCATTGTGTGTATTGTTTTTTTGGTATTTTGTGTAAGGGGCACTACTACAGGGGCATTACTACTTGGGCAGGATTATTGGGGGGACACTACTATAGGGAGCATTACTATTGGGGGCACTACTACAGGGGGCATTACTACTGGGGGCATTACTACATGGGCATTACTACAGGGGAATTACTACTGTGGCACTAGTACTGGAGGCATTGCATAGGGGGCACTGCATAAGAGGCACCACTCCTAGGGGCACTGTGTAAGGGGTACTTCTACTTGGGGCACTGTATAAGGGGCACCACTAGAGTGGGTTCTGCAAAAGGGCACTACTACTGTGGGCACTGCATAAGGGGCACTACTCCTGGGGGCACTGTATAAGGGGCACCACTTCTGGGGGCACTGCATAAGGGGCACTACCACTGTGGGCACTGCATAAGGGGCACTACCACTGTGGGCATTGCATAAGGGGCACCACTTCTGGGGACACTGATTAAGGGGCACCCCTAATGGGGCACTGCATAAGGGGCACCGCTACTGTGGGTACTGTGGGCTCTGCATAAGGGGCACTGCCACTACTAGGGACCCTACCACAACTGGGGGCACTGTATAAGGGGCACCACTACTGGGGGCATTGCATAAGGGGCATGGGTTTCGGACTATAGATAGATAGACAGTAAAAAGGTTGACAATGTCTAGATAGACACCAGATGTTAGACAGTCAATAGGTCAACTCGGACAAAAGGTTGTCAGGAACAAAAGGTCAACATGTAAGAAGGGTGACAGGTATAAATGGTCTACGTGAAAATGGTCATCACTAAATTGGTCAACGCCTGATTTTTGTTTTTTAGGGTTAGGGTTAGGTTTAGGGTCAGTAACTTACCAGAGGGTTAGGCACTAGCAGGGATGGTTAGGGTCAGGCACCTACTTCAACACTTAGGCACCAGAAGGAGGGTTAGATTGATGATAAGGGCTAAAAAAATATTAATGTGTCAACCATTTTCATGTCGGCCCTTTTCATGTCGACCATTTGCACCAGTCAACCTTCTTACATGTCGACATTTAGTGTGTAGACCCTTTGTCCCAGTCGACCTATTGACTGTCTAACATCTGGTGTCTATCTAGACACTGTCAACCTTTTTAATGTCTATCTGTTTATCCATACCCAAGGGGCACCACTATAGTGGCCATTGCATAAGGGACACTACTGCCGTGTTCATTGTATAAGGGGCACTACTACTGTCGGCATTATGTGTATTAGGGGCACTACTACTGTGGGCATTGTGTACAATGGGCTCTACTGTGTGTCATAACATGAATAAGGGACACTAGTATGTGGTGTAATGTGAATCAGGGTCACTATGTGCTGTGTAATGTGAATAAGATTTTGCTACTGTGTGGCATCATTTGAATTGGGAATACTATTATGTGACCACGCCCCTTTATTTTGAGATCACAACCCCTTTCACTATCGCTTTATTGGAAAAAGCGTCGAGGGGGGTCAGTTCCACCACTTTTCTAGGACCACTTTAAGCACTGGTCCTGACATATGTGGAATATTGGATTATATAAACTGACAGTATCCACACAGCAGAATAAATACTTATCAGGTAAATTTTTTAAATCTTGTAATTTAATCAACAGATACATAGTACCCTTTAGGAATGTTAGTTCTGCTTCAACCACTGGCTGGAGATAGTAATCCAGATGTTTTGCAACTGTATGGTAGTGAAAATGGTACATCCTGGGGGACACATAAGATTCATGTACTTTAGAAAAAGTATATATTATTGGCATGATGGGATATTCAGTGTTGAGTGCTTTACACTTAGACAGATCAATGACAGATTTTTCACTGCTCCGGTTAGCATAGAAACAATTTCTTTCTTAAAACCCTCCATGGAGTCACCAGTTAACTTACAGTATACATTTGTGTAATTTTACTGTCTATAGATCTCTTTTTTATATGGCTTTATGTCCTGTAAAACAATAGCACCATTTTTATCGACTGGATGGATCACTATAGATTTAAAATCACTTAGATCTTTCAAAGCTTTAAATTGTTCTACGCTTAAAATGGCGTGAAAGTAATGTAAAGTCTTATAGGATTCAGTAACCGTTAATTCCAAATTCTGAGTATAGCACTTAGTTGATGAATTATGAGATTGAGGATCATATGTAGATCTTGGCTTAAATGGATGACCAATAGCTCTCTCCCCCTCAATAGCTGGATTGCTACAAATATATTCTTTCAATTTCAAATTACGATTGTGTCACCACATGTCAAATTACTAATTAAATTTATTAAATCTAGCAGTGGGTACGAAGGTTAAGATCATCAGTCAAGATCTTAGATGATAGGTTTAGTTTCATGTAGGACCTTTTGTCTCTCATTTTGCCTGCTCAGACGTGTGTATTTTCTCCCCCACCCGCATCCCTAAATGGGGCTTGTAAGTAGAAGGATTGTGAATTCTTCAGTGTCATTTTGAAAAGACCTATGGCCACTGGATAGGTCAGTTTCAAGTACCTCTGTTTCTCCTATGAATCATAGTGTAATTCTTTTTTGGGGGGACTCTACCTGTTGCCCAAGCATGTACTCATTGTTCCTGATAATCAAGTTCTACCATCTATAATTTGTTCTTTTTTAAACTTAATTATTTCTCTTCTATAGGACTCCATATTATTAGAGGATGTTTCCATCCAATTACCTAATGTATCACTCAACAGCAAAGATTAAGAGGATGTTTCTCATTTCGTTAAGTTCTTTAGTGCATTCTTCCACCACTGGGAGTATTAGATCCAGCAAACGTTTGTTGAGCATAGCCACCCAAAGGCGGCAAAAAGCAATGTTATTTCTTCCTAGAGTTGGAATATTTTTTATCTTAAAGCCTCTTGGAATTTTCCGTTCCATATAATAGTCAGAAAGTGTAATTCCGTGTAATTGATAGTCCATTTCTCTAGAGTGGTCTACTTCTTCCACCATTTCATGGCCTGCTGCTTCTTTTAAAGTGTCTTAAATAGTAGTACAGTATTTTCACCTTTGATTCAGGGAAGCTGAGCACTTCGCCAATAGGAAGAGTTATATTAGCGAAACTACTCACTTCACAAGTGGCTTGTGTGGATGATATTATGGCCAGCCAGAGCAAACCAATTATAGAAAAACAGGGTGGTGTAATACATAGATGGCTGAAAAGTCAGGGATCTCAGGGGAGGTGGGAACCGCATAAAAAAGGGGCTTCCCCTCTCCCGAACCCCATGCTTGGTCTGAAGCCTGGGGCTCTTCCCCGCACCCCTGGAGTGGTGGATACCCAGGTAATGAAGAATAGATGTAAACTATTGTATTATACAGTGGGACTACAGGTGCCAGCAAGCCTGCCCTTTGGCACTTTTGGAACTACAAGTGCCAGCAGGCGGCTGGCACCCGTACCCCCACTGTAAAATAAGTTGTTAAAAGAAGACATAACACACACCGTGAATAGTAAAGATTTATTACACACATCCATTTATTACACATACTTACCATCTACCCAATGTTTCTGTCCTCTTCTCCAATGTAGAATCCGTGTGGAATGGCCTGAAAAAAAGATCGTATACTCACCTCCATCCTGGCGCTGGTCTCCGTAGCATCCCCGTGTCTTTGCAAAACAATAAAACGACTTACCCAAAACCAATCTCAACATGTGTAAGTATATGCTGTTGCATATACTTACACTATGAGAACTGACAGATGATTGGAATCATCTGTTTTTTCACACGGCCTGCTGGCCAATCAGCAGCCGCTTTACATGTACAGCCGCTCATTGGCTGGGACCCACGTGGGACCAGCCAATGAGCGGCTGCTACATTTTCCCCACAGTTCTAACTAGAGATGAGTGGGCCCGGTTCTCAAAGAACTGACCCACCCGAACTTTGGGGATATGAGGGGTTCCGAGACACAGTTCGGATCTCCCTGCCATCCTCAGATCCATATTCAAGGCAAAACCTCGATATCCCGCTTGCCATTTTCAAAGTCTCATTGAATTCAATGGGCTTATCGCTGATATGCTGAGAGAACCTTCTGTCCCAGCTCTCAGCCAATCGCTTGCTCATGGGCACAAAGGAAGGAAGATGCTGTGCATCCCCTTGCACTAATACCACTGCCCCACCCCACTGCCGACACCCCCGCGTTGCCGACACCCCGCTGGAACCCTGAACTGAGGACACTGCCAACACCCTCACACTGCTGACACTGCAGACACTGCTGGCATTACCACACTGAGGACACCGCTGGCACCCACGCACTGAAGACCCCGCCGGCATCCCTGCACTACCGGCACCACTGCACTGAGGACACTACTGGCACCCCTGCACAGAGGGCACTGCTGGCAACCCCGCTGTGCTGACACCGCTGGCACCCTGCACTGAGGACACTGCTGTCCCACGTACTGAGGACACCGTCAGCACCCCAACACTGCCGGCATCCCCGCACTGAGGACACCACTGGCACCCCCGCATTGCCGACACCGCCGGCACCCCCACACTGACAACACTGCCAGCAACCCCACACTGCTGCTCTACGTACTGAGGGTACCATCACCACTCACTGCCGGCACCCCTGCACTGAGAACACTGTTGGCACTCCCGCTCTGCCGACAATGCTGCTACCCTGCACTGAGGACACTGCCGACCCACTTACTGAGGACACCGTCAGCACCCCACACTGCCGACACTCCCGCACTGAGGACACCGCCAGTACTTCCACACTGAGGACACCACCAGCACCCCAGTGTTGCCAACACCACCGGAACCATGCACTGAGGACACTGCCGGTACCCCTGCACTGCTTCCCCCATACTGAGGACACCATCAGCACCCTCACACTGCCGACATTGCCGACACTCCCACACTGAGGACACCACCAACACCCCCACACTGTTGACACCACCAGCACCCACGCACTGAGGATGCCACTGGCAATCTCACACTGAGGACACCGCATGCATCCCCGCACTGCCAACACCGCTGTCATAGTAAGCGCACTATTGGTGTATCCAACCCACACTGTATCCGACCTGCGCTGTAACCTGCACTGTGTCCAACCTGCACTGTATCCAACCCACATTGTATCCGACCTGTACTGTATAAAACCCACACTGTATCCCGCACTGTATCCAACCTGCACTGGACCCAACACTATATCTGACCTGCACTGTATCCAACCCACAATGTATCTGACCTGCACTATAAACTGCACTGTATCAGACACACACTGTAAGCGAACCACACTGTACCCCGCACTGTATCTGACCTGCACTGTATCCAACCCACACTGTATACCGCACTGTATCCAACCCACAATGTATCCAACCCACACTGTATCCCGCACTGCATCTGACCTACATGGTGTTCGACCTGCACTGTAAACTGCACTGTAACCGAATGACACTGTACCCCGCACTGTGGGCCTGATTCAGAGCCGCTCGTAAGTGGCCGCTTGTTCGCTCCGAGCGATGTTCGCACATCTGCGCATGCGTATGGGTCATAATGCGCATGCGCCAACCAGTCAGTGCGGTCGGAAATCATTTGTTCGCAAAATTGCGAGTGCCTGCTAATTTGAGTGACAGGATGAGGCATTTGTGGGTGGTAACAGGGGAAGGTGCTTGAAAACGGGGAGTGGAGATCCGAACGCAGGCGTGCCAAATGGTCAAAACGGGCGTTTTAAGGGTGTGCATAATTAACAAAGCAGCGTCATTGGCCACGTCACTTGGTTGTCTCTTAGCCTGAACTGTTCGCATGATTGCGGTAGGAAAATCCAACCACAAGCACTGGGAGCAGTTCAGATGCCTTTCGATGTACTTGATTAATCTAATAAATAGCGGAGATGACATATGATGCGAGCGGCCAGGGGGGGTCTTTGCAAAATAGCGAGCGCATATTTCGTTCGCTCGCTTAGACATAGAGGCGTCAACAGACCGCTAAGAGCGAGCGCTCAATTAAAATAGCCGGCCCCTTTTTCTGAACGAGCGAGCGCAAATAGCGTCCGGCTCTGAATCAGGCCCTCTATCCTACCTGCACTGCATCCCCGCACTGCCGACACTGCTGTCACAGTAAGTGCACTGTTGGTGTATCCAACCCACACTGTATACAACCTGCACTGTAACCTGCACTGTATCCAACCTGCACTGTATCCAACCCACACTGTGGGCCTGATTCAGTGCCGCTCATAAGCGGCCGCTCGTTCGCTCCGAGCGATGTTCGCACATCTGCGCATGCATATGGGTCGTAAATAGGGGTGAGCGGGTTCGGATTTCTGAAATCCGAACCCCCCCAAGCCCCCCCGATCCGAGGCCGATCCGAGTCAGGCTCGACTTTTCCCGCCTGACTCGGATCTGAAATCGAGGCAAAACGTCATCATCCCGCCTTCCGGGTCTCGCGGGTTTTGGATCCTATATAAGGTACTCGTGCCATTTTCTCACTCGGCTGTGGACAGTGAAGAGGGAGGGTGGGAGTTAGGGCTGGCTGGGCTGTGTAGTGTAGTGTAGTGTAGTGCAGAGTAGTGTTGTGCGGCGCTGTGCTGCTGTTGTCCATAGGGGCTGTGTCCACTACTTCAAAGTCCATAGGGGCTGGTTGTGTTGTGCTGTGCTGCTGTTGTTAATAGGGGCTGTGTCCACTACTTCAAAGTCCATAGGGGCTGGCTGGACTGTGTTGTGCAGTCAGTTGTCCATATGGGCTGTGTCCACTCCAAAGTCCTGTGCAGTGTCCCAGTCCTAAAGGGGTGCTGTAGTGTTGTCCAGGGGGTGCTCTGTCTGTCAGGGGTGCTCCCTCCAAGTGCTAAAAAAAATTATATTTTTTCTGTGTTTGTGAATTGTGTGTGCAGTAGCCGCACGTGCATCAACAAAGTAGTGCCAAGCGTGCGCCTGTGTCATAAGTAAATGGCCAGCTGGCTTGACCGTTAAAGGGTGCTGTAACCCCCAAAGTACACTCCAAACCAAATAAAAAAATATTTTCTGTGTTTGTGAATTGTGTGCGCAGTAGCCGCACGTGCATCAACAAAGTAGTGCCAAGCGTGCGCCTGTGTCATAAGTAAAGGGCCAGCTGGCTTGACCGTTAAAGGGTGGTGTAACCCCCAAAGTACACTCCAGTCCAAACCAAATAAAAAAATATTTTCTGTGTTTGTGAATTGTGTGCGCAGTAGCCGCACGTGCATCAACAAAGTAGTGCCAAGCGTGCGCCTGTGTCATAAGTAAAGGGCCGGCTGGCTTGACCGTTAAAGGGTGCTGTAACCCCCAAAGTACACTCCAAACCAAATAAAAAAATATTTTCTGTGTTTGTGAATTTTGTGCGCAGTAGTCGCACGTGCATCAACAAAGTAGTGCCAAGCGTGCGCCTGTGTCATAAGTAAAGGGCCAGCTGGCTTGACCGTTAAAGGGTGCTGTAACCCCCAAAGTACACTCCAAACCAAATAAAAAAATATTTTCTGTGTTTGTGAATTGTGTGCGCAGTATCCGCACGTGCATCAACAAAGTAGTGCCAAGCGTGCGCCTTTGTCATAAGTAAAGGGCCAGCTGGCTTGACCGTTAAAGGGTGCTGTAACCCCCAAAGTACACTCCAAACAAAATAAAAAATATTTTCTGTGTTTGTGAATTGTGTGCACTGTGGCTGCACGTGCATCAACAAAGGAGCAGCGCCAAGCGTACGCCTGTGTCCCATAAGTAAAGAGCCGGCTGGCTCATTTCTTTAAGGGTGGTGTAACCCACAAAGTGCACTACTCTCCAGCATGCACTGGGAGCAGTTCATACGCCTTTCGATGTACTTGATTAATCTAATAAATAGCGGAGATGACGTATGATGCAAACGGCCAGGGGGCGTCTTTGCAAAATAGCAAGCGCATATTTTGTTCACTCGCTCAGACATAGAGGCGTCAACAGACCGCAAAGAGAGAGCGCTCTATTAAAATATCCAGCCCCTTTTTCTGAACGAGCGAGCGCAAATAGCGTCCGGCTCTGAATCAGGCCCTGTATACGACCTGCACTGTATCCAACCCGCACTATGGGCCTGATTTAGAGCCGGACGCAAGTGGCCGTTCGTTCGTTCGGCGTACGAGTGAAAAAATTTAAATTCAAGTGCTCGCTCGTATGTTCGCTCGCAGCTAATCTTCCATCCCATAGTCTCCCAACCCCTCCTCTAGCTAGCGAACGTTCTACATAGCGACCGTCCGTCTCCTTTTTGGTTGCAGGGAACGCTCGCACAAGTCAAATCCGGAAGTGGGCCTGTCATTTTTCGATTGCCTGCTATTTCATTCTGCAAACATACTTGAATCGATTAATAGCAATCAGTATATTCATTAGCTTAATTGGTATTCACATCTTTGCAATTCTTTGCAATTTTTTCACTGTCAATAAACTTTATTATTGTTCGTGTGTGTCATTCCTTCCGCAGAATAGGTACGTTTGTACCAAGGGGATGGTTTTTCATCCCCTTGGTACAGGGGATGAAATTGTATTGTTTTGCGTTAGTTTATATGCAGATTTTTCATCTTTATTAATAATATTTAAATTAGCTTACGCATGTCACTGCATCAAGCCTATCATAACTCACATTATATTTGTGAGGGTGTAGGTCACATGACTCATACAATAACCAATACAATGCTTTCTGTTAATTTTCAAAGTACATTAGCCAATCAAATTTTTTCTGGGACCTTTATTAAAACTGTTTTGTGTTGAAAAGATCATTGCCATCATGAGAGCCGCAGCATTTACTCACAGAGAACTCCTGGTCCTCACAGATGTGATGGACCGGAGAATCACGGAGCATCCGGCCCCATCACTAACCTCCGCAAGCGGCACGCCTATGCGGAGGTGCGGCGCCGCCTGCATAACTTGGGCTACCGCCGCCATATCGGCCAGCTCGAAAGGCGCTGGTCAGATCTCCACCGCAGATCCCCACGCCTTTTGGGCAATTTGCGTCAGCAAATTAGCGAAAGTAAGAGTATTTTTTTAACATTTTAAATGTAAGCATACCTGCGTGTGCATGTTTTCCGTCTAGCCCTGTTTCTTTATTTAGGACATACCTGCATGTGCATGTTTTCCATCTAGCCCTGTTTCTTTATTTAGGACATACCTGCATGTGCATGTTTTCCGTCTAGCCCTGTTTCTTTATTTAGGACATACCTGCGTGTGCATGTTTTCCGTCTAGCCCTGTTTCTTTACCTGCATGTGCATGTTTTCCGTATTGCGCTTTTTTTAATTAAATTTTTTGGTTGTGTAAATTTTTTACAAAACCAAAAAAAAATTTATATTAAAAATTTTTAGCCATCATTTAGAGGCTGAGCTCAGACTACGAAGTCTACGACGTCAACGACGTCGGCCTCGTCCCCTATCCCCCACTCCCACCCAGACCTCCTCTCCCCAGCCTTCCCCAAATTCCCCCTCCACCCCAGACTGGCCAGACCGTGATGCCCCTCCCTCTCATAATATTCCCATCCCTCAAAATTCACCCTCCCCTCCACACCCCCTCTCTTTTCATCACCATCCCCTCCACCCACCCCTCTCTTTTCCTCCCCCTCCACACCAAGCCAAATCACCCCTCCTCCATCCGACCAGCACTGGCCCACCTCAGAGGAGGACGATGTCGGGGCTCCAAGACCAGTCATCATTATGACCAGTATGTTTCCCTTTTAAACTATGGTTGCTTTTGCATTTTTTTGTTTTTGGGTGATGTTGTCCTTTTACCTGTGCATTTCCAATTTGTTAAGTATTTCTAATGTTTTGGATATATATCTTTGCCAAACAATGTCTAGGATGTTTTCCCCTTACACATATCACACATGTCCAAACACTCATACTTGTGTCTTTCTTGTTTACGGTACCAACAAATGTAGTATTTTGGCGTACTTCTCTCTTTTTTTGTTGTATTTTTATGTCATTTTTTAAGTTTTTATTTATACAATCTTTGCGTTTGCCATTACTTTGATTTTTTTTAATTTGTTTCTCTTTTCTTAAAGTATAGTCTGATTTTTAAGTTGTTTGGTAACATATAAATTAAGGTGTCAGTTTAGTAATCCACACATTTTTTTAACCCACAGAGGACCAGAGGCAGATGCAAGAAATGCAGAATGACTTGCACAGGTTGAGGGGCCATGTTGTAGGCATGCTCGTGGTCCTGGATCACATGTTGGCGCTCCTGCGCCACTAATTTTTTTGTTTTTTCACCCTAAAAATTAAAAAAAAAAAAATATATATTTTGATTTATTAAAGTCTCATTCCTTGTCTGTAAATAATAGATTGTTTAACCTTACATAAGTCGACTATTGGAGCATGTTTTTTTAAGTAATGTAAATTAGATTGTAGAAAGCTCAAGTAAGTATGTAAGCTGGCACATTAAACATCTAACAATACCAATAGGTTTGTAGAATTACCAGCAATTTTGTTTTATTTTTTTTGGTTGGTAATGTAAATATTAAATCAAACCTGCTTAGACCTAGATTAGAAAACATACTGATTCACCATAATACCTTTGGTGTTTGTTTTTAGCCACAAAGCATGGTAAAATACTTTACAATTTAACACATTACAGGATTAGCCATTAAGCAAGTTTGCCTTTTTTGGACCAGGTTACACTGGTTTGTAATTTAACAAGGAAATGTTTTTTTAACGTTAACCAAAAATTTATTCCACACAAATAATAAACACAAAGTGAATTGTCACAATCAATTCACACAGTGAAAACACACTCAAAAATACAAACAACACCAAAAATAACAAAATCACAACAACAATCAAGAAATGTTAGAAGAAGTAGCATGCCAACATGAATCCTCAAATGAGGCGAAGAAATAATTGTTCCAGAAGTTATATCCAATGTGGCCACATGAAGTCAATTTTTAGGATCAGGTAGTAGGCATCGTTTTTTCAGTAAATTTTATGGAATAAAGGACAAACAAAAAAAACACAAATTAAAATTGGCCATTAAAATCTTACATGTCTACATTGTGTCAATTAACTAAATTTTTAACAATAATTACCTAAAAAATCTGGCCACCACATCATCGCGTATGGCCCCCCCACATACTGACCTCCGACCAACCTCGGGGGGGCCATCCTCAGGCAAGGCATCCTCTGGCTGCATTGGGACACCACTCCTTATGGCGATGTTGTGAAATATCCCACACAGGACCACATTTTTTGAAACCATAGCCGGCAAATACATGAGCTCGCCACCAGAGCGGTGGAGGCATCTGAATCGGCCTTTTAAAAGGCCGATACAGTGCTCCACTACCTGCCTGGTGGCTGTAAGTGCGGAATTATACTCACTTTGTGGCCCTGGTGTTGGAGCCAAATAAGGAGTGAGCAGCCAGGGCGTGCAAGGGTAACCACTGTCTCTTGTGAAAAAACAAAAACAAACATCAGGACCATTGTGTAACAAGCTTTGCATTGGTTGCAACAGAAGGTGTCAACTTACCCAGAAGCCACGCATCACCAGCTTGTAGGTTGTCTAATTTGTGCCAAATCCCTGATTGCCGGATGACGAAGGAATCATGTGCACTCCCGGGGAATTTGGCATTCAGGGATAGGATCTGGAGGGAGGCATCACATACCACCATTACATTCAGTGAATGAAAGTGTTTGCGGTTCCTAAAAATAGCCTCCAGCCTTGCTCGAGGCTGAAGTGGTATGTGAGTACCATCCACAATCCCTATGATGTGTGGGAAGCCAGCTATTTGGTAAAAATTGGCCTTCACCACACTAAGGGAACCCATATCCATTGGCATTGTAATAAAATGATGGAGGTGTTTAAAAATGGCCTCCATCACTGCCCTCAGGATCCTTGAAAAGGAGGATTGGGAGATTCCGGCAACTATTCCCACAGTGGTTTGAAAGGATCCTGAGGCACAGAAATGTAACACCGACATTAATTGCATAAGTGGTGGTATTGCTGTAGTGCTGTCAATTTGCCATTCAAGATCACTCTCTATTAATGAGAGAGTGTCTAGGATGATTTGCGGAGGAAGACGGTATCGTCTTAATACCTCATCATCTGGAATTCCAAAAAGGGTGACACGTGTTCTATATATCTGGGGCCTTGCACGCCTACGAGGCCTATGCCTGGGACGAAGTTGAGGTTGGTCGGGTTCTGGAACCATGGCCAATATAATACGACCAACATCAACCTGAAATGGTAAGCCAGGTAGTTATTGTTTTAGACAAATGTGTAAAGAAAAATATACTTATCTTTTCTAAGAAATCCAAAGATGCTTACAGGCCGGGGTCTTGTCATGAGTAGGACAACCTACATTTCAAAAGTAGAAAATATTTTTTTGCTTTTGTTTTGAAAACTTGGATTGTAAGCACATTTTTGGGGGGTAAAAAATAGAGAAGGGAGCACACATTAGTTCGGAAAATCGCACGCTACATTTAGTGGTAAAACATGATTTTACAATGAAAAAAACAAAACACATTAGTGCACTAAATAGTACGCATTTTTAACAATAAAATAAGGAGACATTAGTGCGCTAAATAGTACGCATTTTTTGCAGTTACATAAGGAGACATTAGTGCGCTAAATAATACGCATTTTTTACAGTTACATAAGGAGACATTAGTGTGCTAAATAGTACGCAATTTACACAGTTAAATAAGGAGACATTAGTGTGCTAAATAGTACACATTTTTTACAGTTACATAAGGAGACATTAGTGCGCTAAATAGTACACATTTTCTACAGTTACATAAGGAGACATTAGTGCGCTAAATAGTATGCATTTTTTACAGTTACATAAGGAGACATTAGTGCGCTAAATAGTACGCATTTTTTACAGTTACATAAGGAGACATTAGTGCCCTAAATAGTATGTTCATTTTAAATTAAAAATAACTCAAACATTATTTCGCGAAAGAGTACGCTATATTTAGTGGTATGACATGATTGGTCCAAGAAAAAAAACAAGATTACTTAGTGAAACATATGCGAAGACCAACACATCGAAATTGTAACTTCATGAAACTAAAAACACTTACCAAAAACAGACAAACATCCCAAAGTACAAAAACTTCAATGGGGCAATACCAAAATAACTGTAAAAAGAAAAAAAATTTAAATAAGTACTAACATTTGTAAACTATTTACTATTATTTTTTACGGTGGTTTTAAAAAGACTTACTCAAAACTCCAAAAAAAAAGCTAAACAATAAAAAAAAAGCGAACGGAAATTAAATAAGTAAGAAAACAAACAAAACGATCACAAGTGTAGAAATCCGCCTCAAACTCCAAATACCGCCAACAATCAACTCCTACGCCAAACCTCCAACATTCATAACCCGCCACCTCGACTCGAGTCACACCAAGCCATAAATAGTCTTTATTTTCCCGCTCAAATTAAGGACGGAAAATAGGAGCGCACAATCAATGATGTGGCCGAATAATGCTGATGCATGTATAAAAACGTCACTGAAAACCCCAATCGGTCTGCTGTAGTGAGACCTGAAAGTCAAAAATGGCTACAGAGCAGCAAAGCACTGGCCAAGAGGCGCCAGGTAAGTATTTGTCTTTTTGGGACTAAAGTATTATGTTTAACAATAATTTGGGTAACGTTTGACATAATAATTTTTACAATCTTTTTAAACAAAGGAGTGGAGGATGCCATGGAAGAGGCTGCTGGGCCTACTAGGCCAACTAAACAAAAAAAAAAGGCAGCCACAATTCACAAGAAAGGAGATGGAGGTTTTGGTGCAAATGTGCAATGACAACCTGCCACAGGCACCAAGGAATATGGGTGCAAGCCAGAAATGGAAAATGTGGGATGACATAGCCAGTGGTGTCAATAGGGTGGGTGATTGCGAACGTTCAACCCGGGAGGTCAAACGACGGTACGTAAAAACTACATTTTAGTAAAAAGTGTTTACAGGTCCAAATACTGCAGGAATAATGTCAACTTTTTACCCCACAGATGGAGCGACTTCAAATATCGGCTTAAGCAAAAACTGGCTGATAGGGCTAGGCATGCAGGGGGGACAGGTGGGGGTCCCACCCCTGTGTCACTGGAGCTCACAGATTTGGAGGAGCTGGCACAGGGTGTGTGCAGGATGAGGAGGTGTTTGGCGTGTCAAACATGGATACCAACATGCCAGACTTTGCGGCTCCTCATGTTGCCCCAGGTAAATGTTGTAATGTTAACAACTCTGGAATGTGTTTGGGACAATATCTAGATTATAATGTTACTCTTTTCTCTTTTTTCTCACAGAGACCCAGGCGGATGAGTCTGCTCCAGAGGGGAGCTTTGGCCGCAGAATTTCTGCTGGCTCTGCAGGGGAGGAAGCAGTAGATCCGGCTGTGGACCCTGTGGCAGACAGTCCAGGGCATTCCCCCTCACAGGCAGTGGGCCTCCTCACTGATCTCAATATTAAAACGGATCAGCAGACCGAGATTCTGCTGAGGATGGACGCCAATCTGCTATGGGTTGTGGACGCCCTGGGGCAAAGTGCTGCGGCCAACGTGACCATTGCTAAGGCCCTGGCTGAAAATACTGGGGCCAACGTGCGAATAGCAAATGCCCTGGAGCAGCTCATTCGCCAGCACATATTGGAGCCGGCCTCCCTTCCTGCCGGAACATCAGGACCCTCCACCTCTGGCACAACAACAGCCATCCCTCCAAATGTGCCTAGCCCTATGCCTAATCCAGAGGCCACAACATCTGCCTCTGGCCAGGCCAGCAGAAGGACATCCCGGACCCGTTCAGGCTCCCTCCCTACCTCGGCCAAACGGGCCAAAAGGCGATGACAGCACTGGCTAATTTTCCCACAATCCTTCTCTGTTTTTGCCCCATATTCCTTAATGCCCAAAACCTCCCTCTCATTTCTTGTGAATTTTTTATTAATTGTGTTTGTTTGTGGATTTCAAATGCCACTTATTTTGTTTGTGTGTTTTTAAATCATTTGTTATTTGTTTTTACGTTATCAAGTTTTTTTTATTTCCCCAAAATTTGTTTAGAAATAAACAAAAAAAATAAATAAATACTGTTGAAAATCTGCACAATTCTATTGTTAATTTATTCAAAAACTGGTTAAAAGGTAATCCCGCAAACAACATTACAAACAATACAACAGAAATCTAAACATTTTTTAGGGAAAAATAAACCAAGGGTTAAAAACAATTTATGAGTTTTAATTAACACTTAGCAAAAAACAAAAGGACGATTGTTTTCTTGTCCCCTAAAAAATGAAGAAAAACAACAAACCTGCGTACAATATTGTTGCCCGAAAAAAAAAAAAAAAACAATTTGGCAAAAACACGCAAATGTAAAATAAATTTGTAAGCTAATTGATTGTCTAACCCAGAAATTATCAGCTGAGTAGTTCACCTGCATACGGTTTTTTGCAACTAAAAAAAGGCTATTTACTAAACATTTTGCAATTCAAAACTGATTGTTTTTGAGGCCTCAATTGATAAATCGGGGAACCATCGATGAGCCACGGGAAGAACGAAGAGACCATCGTCATTGCGGTAGAGAATACCAGACCACAAGCTGAGCAAGCAGTTTGAATGGAAAGTGGATCAGACAGTGACGTAACACTTGTTCCTTTCACATTGGCCGTTCGCATCAGATAATTTATGTACGCCCAAAAAACGCCTCGACACGCCTGCATTTTCCCATCTCCACCCCCGTCACCGCCCCAAAACGGACAGTTCTGTCAATCACATTTGACATGTCACTTCCTGTTCGCTATTCGACGAACGACTGAAAAAATGATCGCAAACAACCGTACGCACATGCGCACTGTTACACCGACACATGCGTGGTTTAAAAACATCGGATGACTACGAGTGTACGACCGCTTACGAGCGGCTCTGAATAAGGGCCAATGTCCAACACTATATCCGACCTGCACTGTATCCAACCCACAATGTATCCCGCACTGTGGGCATGATTCAGCAAGGAATGCAAAGGAGAGAACGCATGCACCCATCCACTGCAAAGATATGCTAATCAATGCATACGCATGGAAACAGCAGCACAAGATGCAGACACCCAGCCCTATATTAAGCCGCCCATCTCCCTTTACTAATAGCCTGATCAGTATGCAAGATAGTGTAAACATCGGTAACATCAAGAAGATCGACCACATTTGCATAATAGAGGTTGACCAGACCTCACGCAGGTTTTTGCCAACTTCCTGTGTGCATTGAGTCTCATCACTGCACCCGTCGCCGCACTGGCTTAATTATGGACGCCCCTAAAATGGTGTCCCAATGCACAGGCATGCCTGAATTCACCAGACCTCTGTCACCACCCACAAATGGCACTTCCTGTCAAGCAATATTGGATGGGGTCTGCGTACACGCTGCGTGTAGTCTGCGTACGCTTACCCAATCGCATTGGCTAGTTCGCACATGAGCAGTGAGATGCATGCGCAGTACAAAAACATTGGCCAAGTGCGTGCTTTCTCTCCTTTGCCTTGCTTGCTGAATCAGGCCCTGTATCCGACCCACATTGTATCTGACCTGCACTATAAACTTCACTGTAACCGAATCACACTGTACCCCGCACTGTATCCCACCTGCACTGTATCTCGCAATATATCAGTCCTGCACTCTATCCCACACTGTATCCAACCTGCACTGTATCCAAATCATGCTTGCCAACTCTCCCTCATTGTCAGGGAGACTCCCTGAAATAGTTGCAATCTCCCTGTCTCCCTGAAGAGTCTAGCAATCTCCCTCATTTCATCCTTACCCCCATTATGAAGCTGTTATATTAACAAACAGAGATATATACATTCAAATGGGATCATTAGTGTAATTTCCTTGCATTGGTTATTATAAGGCACAATGATCCCTATGAATTTCTGAAAAGTATTAGTGTGTTTTCATTTCAGCAACAAACAGATCTTACTAACTGCTTTTGGGCTGGTTAGATTTGGATGTAAGTCAGTTTTAGGACACGCCTCTCAGATTTATCAGTACACGCCCACTGTAACACGCGCTCATAGGTGCTGCTTCCACAATCTCCTTGAAATGCTTTTTCAAAAGTAGGCAGGTATGATCCAAATCACACTGTATACTACACTGTATCCAACCCACACTGTATCCCGCACTATGGGTCTGATTCAGACCCGGTCGCGAGCGCTGTGTGCTCGCAACCGGGTCGAAGGTGGACCAGTTCGCATGTGCACGACGGAGCCGGCTCCGTCGTGCGCATGCGCAAGACCCGAATAGCGACGGGCACTCCGTCGCTCCAGGGCTCGCAACAAAGGGGGCGAGCTGTCGATGTTGAGTGACAGCTCGCCCCCTTTGGTGGGCGGGCCGGGGGGGTGGCTGCCCAAACGGAGGCGTTCCCATGAGAACGCATGTCGTTTGGGGGCGGCCCTACTGACATCACAACCTGCTATGCTGCCTAAACCTCTACACTCCCCCCTCCCCCCGCAGCTAACAGCTAAGACGCCCCCAGCTTACCTCATTTGGGATGGCATCTGTTTGTATTCCGCCATCAAGTGATGTCAGTGGAGAAATTCCGTCTCTGTTAGAGCCGAAAGCTCTCTGGGGCTTGCGGCAACAAGACCCTACCACAAGTGTCTCGTCGCAAGCCCGATGGTTGCGATGGTCTTGACCACTGCGACCATCATCATGGCCGCTCGCTGTAGCTGTGGGTGGTCACCCACAGCTATGCGAGCGGCCAGGAGGCCGTTCTAAAAAAAAAAAGCCTGGCCCTGATTCAGAGGGAGCGCTCTGTCAGAGCGAGCGCTCTATCAGAGCGACCGGCTCTGAATCATGGCCTATATCCGACCTGCACCGTATCCAACCCGCACTGTATCCAACATTATATCCATCTGACCTGCACTGTATTCGACCCACAATGTATCCCGCACTGTATCCGACCCACACGGTATCCGACCTGCATTATAAACTGCACTGTATCAGACACACACTGTAACCGAATCACACTGTACCCAGCACTTTGTCTGACCTGCACTGTATCCCGCACTATATTAGACTCGCACTGTGGGCCTGATTCAGAGCCGGACGCTATTTGCGGACAGTCGTTCCAAAAAAGGGGCCCGTTTATTTAAATTGAGCGCTTTGTTGACGCCTCTATGTCTGAGCGAGCGAACGAAAAATGCGCTCGCTATTTTGTAAAGACGTCCCTTTGCCGTTCGCATCACACGTCATCTCCGGTATTTATTAGATTAATCGGGTACATCAAAAGGCATCTGAACTGCTCGCAGTGTTTGTGGTAGGTTTTTCCTACCGCAATCACTGCGAGCAGTTCAGGCTAAAAGACAACCAAGTGACGTGGTCGATGACGCTCCTTTACTAATTATGCACTCCCATTAAATGCCCTTTTTACCGTTTGGCACGCCTGCATTCGGATCTCCACCCCCCCCCCCCCCCCCGTTTTCAAGCACCTTCCCCTGTTACCACCCACAAACGGTACATTCTGTCAATCAAATTAGCAGCCCCTCGCTGTTATGCGAGCACACGATTTCCGACCGCAATGACTGGTTTGCGCATGCGCATTACGACCCATACGCATGTGCAGTTGTGCGAACATCACTCATAGCGAACGAGCGGCCGTTTCCGAGCGGCTCTGAATCAGGCCCTGTGGCCCTGATTCAGAGCCGGACGATCTGACAGAGCGCTCGCTCTGAATCAGGGCGTCTTTTTTTTTTATGGAGGAGCCTCCTGGCCGCTCGCATTGCTGTGGGTGCCACCCACAGCTAATGCGAGCGGCCAGGATGATGGTCGTAATGGTCAAGACCATCACGATCATCGGGCTTGCGACGAGACCCTTGTGGTAGGGTCTCGTGGCAACAAGCCCCGGAGAGATTTCGGCTCAAACAGAGCTGAATGCTCTCCCACTGACATCACTTGTGATGTCAGTGGGGCCGCCCCCAGACGGTAGGCATTCTCATGGGAACGCCTCCATCTGGGCAGCCATCCCCCGGCCCGCCCACCAAAGGGGGCGTGCGTGCTGTCACTCAACATCGACAGCACGCCCCTTTGGTGCGAGACCCGGAGCGACGGAGCCGGCTCCATCTTGCGCATGTGCTCTGGAACACCATCGACCCAGTTGCGAGCGCTCAGCGCTTGCGACCGGGTCGGAATCAGGCCCAGTATTCCACACTGTATCCGACCTGCACTGTATCCAACCCACACTGTATACCGCACTGTGGGCCTTATTCAGCAAGGAACGCAATTGCTTTTACGCATGCAGTCGGTCGATTTTTGCGTACTGCTCAAGCATATGCATCGCAGTGCAAGGACTAGCCACTACGATCGGGACAACGATCGCAGAGGATACGCAGACCCATGGCAGAGTGATTGACAGGAAGTGCCGTTTGTGGGTGGTGATGGGGGGGTGGTGGTCCGGTGACTGCAGGCGTGCCAGTGCGTTTCAATGCCATTGCATGGGCATGCATAAATTATCCACTGCGATACCAGATGCCGCCTGAGGCCTCATAGTGTGCGCTAAAGTAAGCAATTCCTGACTAAGGTCTGGGCTTCAATAACTGCCCAATGTTACTCGATGTTACTGATTGTTTCTCTATGTTGGCCAAGTATACGGATGTGGAAGTGGGCGTCCTTATGTCAGGCTGCGATCGCAATGCAAATGCAAACTTTAGAATAGCAATCCGTAGTGAATCAGGCCCTGTATCCGGCCTGCACTGTATCCAACCCACACTGTATCCTGCACTATATCAGACCCACACTGTATCCAATCCACACTGTATCAGACCCGCACTGCATCCAACCCACACTGTTATCAGACCCACACTGTGGACCTCATTCAGAGTCGGTCGAAGTGGCCACACGGTCGTGTGCCACCGATGTTCGCTATACTGCGCATGCGTAAAGTTCGCAATGCGCGTGCGCAAACTAGCTGCTACGATCAGAAATTTCTCTCTCCTTGAACACAGCCAGGTCGGTAGTTTGAGTGACAGATGGAGGCGTTTGTGGGTGGTAACAGGGGAAGGTGCTTGAAAACGGGGGAGTGGAGATCCGAACGCAGGCGTGCCTCATTATGTGAACGGCGTTTTATGGGAGTGCATACGGATTATGGGAGTGCATAATTAACAAAGTAGCGTCATGGCACATGTGACATGGGTGGTTTTTACACTGACATGATCGTAGAGCTTAAGAGAGGGTATGGTCAACCTTAAGCTCTACGACCAGTGCCGATGGTTCCCGATGGTCTCGATTAATCCTTATATGCCCGGAGATGACATGCAAAACGTACGAGAAGGGGGCGTATTTTTTAGTTTTCCTGCCCTTGGTCGGCCAACTACCGATCCGAACTTAGGGACGCAACTTGCGAGGGAATCATTTGAATATCCGGCCCCTTTTTCCGTACGACCATGCGGCCGCTTCGACCGACTCTGAATGAGGTCCAGTATCCTGCACTATATCAGACCCACACTGTATCCAATCCACACTGTTTCCTGCACTATATCAGACCCGCACTATATCCAACCCACACTGTTTCCTGCACTATATCAGACCCACACTGTAGCCTGCACTATATCAGACCCACACTGTATCCTGCACTATATCAGTCCCACACTGTATCCTGCGCTATATCAGACCCGCACTGTATCCAACCCACACTGTTTCCTACACTATATCAGACCCGCACTATATCCAACCCACACTGTTTCCTGCACTATATCAGACCCGCACTATATCCAACCCACACTGTTTCCTGCACTATATCAGACCCACACTGTTTCCTGCACTATATCAGACCCACACTGTATCCTGCACTATATCAGACCCGCACTGTATCCGACCTGCACTGTATGCAACCAGGGCTGCCATCAGGGGGGGACTGCCGGGACTATAGTCCCGGGCCCGGACTCTTGGCAGAAAGGAGGGGGCCCATCAGCCTCTACCACCCACTACTACCTCCTTCTACTACACTGCCTCCTTAAGTGAAAGGTGCACTCTCTCCAACTGGCGCATCTGATTGATATACAGGGGTCAAACTGAATTGGAGGCCCGCCGCTCCTCCCGTCCACACACTTGTTCAATAAAGTTTATTTTTTGTTGGCGTGCATGATGTCACACCGCCCCACTGGAATAGAGAAGAGCCACGCCAGCCAGCCAATCAACCATCCCAGGAGAAAAGGCAGCCTCCTTCAATGACGTAAGTCTGCAGCTGCCAGCATGTCATGCAGATGCTGGGAGTGCAGACTGCCTGGCTAGTACTGGAGTCCCTCTCCAGTACTAGCCAGCAAGTCTGCACTCCCAGCATCCGCATGACATGCTGGCTGTGTAGAGGTAAGAGCATAGGATAGAGTGAGCTGGGCCCTCTGTTATACATACACAGCTAGGCGGCGGAAGGGTGGGTGGTAGGTTTGGGGACCCAGAGGGGGCCCGGCCTATTTTGTTAGTCCCGGGCCCCAAAATTTTAGATGACAGCCCTGTATGCAACCCACACTGTATACTGGAATGGGTATGTAATACTCCTGCCAAAATACCGACAGCGGCATCCCGATGGTCGGTATCCCAACATGGGTCTTGCAAGTCAAGTCTGCTAACCCTTTTCCCCCTAACCCTCCCTTCTTGTAGCCTAACACTAACTCTTCCCACCCTCGCACCCAAACCTTAACCGTTCCCGTTAGTGCCTAAACCTAAGTCTCCCCCCTTAATGTCTAATCCTAACCCTCCCCCCTTAGTGCCTAACTCTAACTGCCCAGTGGTTACTAACCCCCCCTAGGGGTGCCTAACCCTAACCTCCCCCCAAAAACACTAACCCTAAACCTGCTATGCTGCCTAAACCTCTACACTCCCCCCTCCCCCAGCAGCTAACAGCTAAGACGCCCCCAGCTTACCTCATTTGGGATGGCATCTGTTTGTATTCCGCCATCAGGATTAAGATAGGCGTAGATTATTCTTCCACCGTCTGGATGTAAACCTGCATCATCCTACCCGCCGGTAACTACATCACCTGAATACAGCACTGTATCCGGCCTGCACTGTATCCAACCAGCACTATATCAGACTCTCACTGTATACGGCCTGAACTGTATCCAACCTGCACTGTATCTGACCCGCACTGTATCCAACCTGTACTGTATTCAACCCGCACTGCATCTGACCCGCACTTTACCCTGCACTATCAGACCCGCAGTATTTCCGACCCGCACTATGGCCCCCATTTACTAACAAGTTTTATCACCAAAACGAGTGATACATTTCACTGTGTATGATAAATGGTACTCCAGCCAATCAACTCCCAACTGTCATTTTTCTAACAGTTTACAGTTAGGAGCTGATTGACTGGAGCCCCATTTATCATACACAGTGATAAATGTTAGTAAATGAGGCCCTATTTCTGACCTGCTCTGTATCTGACCTACTCTGTATCCGACGTGCACTGTACCCTGCACTATATCTGACCCACAGGTACACACTGTTTTTATGTTTGGGGAGATTTTGGGGAACTGCTCAACAAAAAGGCTGATTGATCAGGGCTTTACATGGGCACAGAGCATACTTGCCAACATCCTGACTGCTTCAAGTAGGTTTAGCAGGGGGCGGAGCTAGCAAAGAATGGCATGGCTGGGCACATGATAAGGCATTTAAGGGTAGGACTGGGGGTGTGGCCACATGATTGCCTCATTTTGGCCCTGCCCCCGCTACACAATGCTTATATTTTCGGCATTGTGAAGCAGGGGGCGGGATCAAGATGACGTGATTCGTGACGTCAGCCCCCCAATGCAAGAATTTGTGGCTGCTTTGCTGGAGGCTTGCCTACTTTTCCGTGGGGCCGGGAATGGCACCCGATTTTAGGGAGGCTCCTGGCCAAATCGGGAGAGTAGGCATGTATGGCACAGAATGCCAGTCATCAGTGGCCCAGCACCCCCAGGAGGGAAATGCAGATTGGGCACTGAGAATAGGCATGTGCTGGGGTCATTCATGTCTGCTGTTGCTATATACATATGGTTTAGGGTTTTTGTTTGCTGCTAGTAAACTACGAATACTTGCTTTGAGCAAGGATATTCTACGCACGATTTTTAGAAAAATTCTGTGTTGTTTTGTTTTCTATTGAACGTACTTGTGAGTGGGGATGAGCGGGTTCAGATCTCAGAGATCCGGACCCACCCGAACTTAGGGCATTCGAGTCAGATCCGAGTCGGCTCGGGTTTCCCCGCCTGACTCGGATCTCAATACAAGGCAAAACAGCCATTATCTCGCTGTCGGATTCTCGTGGGTTTTGGATTCTATTAAGGTCCCGCAGTTGCCGCCATTTTTCATTCCGGCTGTGGAGAGTGAAGATTAAGGGAGCTGTGCTGCACTGCTGTTGTGGCTGCTGTTGTGCATTGTGACTTGTGAGGTTGTGCTGGGAGCTGTGCTGCACTGCTGTTGTGCATAATTGAGGTGGTCCTGTCCATAGGGGTTTGCTGGCTGTTATCCATAGGAGCTGGCTGGCTGGCTGTTGCCCTGTCCATAGGGGCTGGCTGGCTGTAGTCCATAGGGTCTGGCTGGCTGTTTTGAGGTTTTCCTGTCCATAGGGGCTGGTTAGCTGTTGTCCATAGGGGCTGGCTGTTGGTCCATATTATTAATCCATATAGGGGCTGGCTGGCTGTTGTCCTGTCCATAGGGGCTTGCTGGCTGTAGTCCATATGGGCTGGCTGTTGTCCATAGGGGCTGGCTGTTCTGCTGTGTTGTCCAGGGGGTCCTCTGTCCATCAGGGATGGTCTTCTTCACCCCCAGTATAAAAAAAAATAAAAACAATTTTTTGGGGGGTAAATATACTAAGAATCAAGTCTGGGAGAGGTTGCTTTTATTTCAACTCGATTAGCTACTCCAAAACTCGGGTGATTTGAGACTTTAAAATTTACCAAGAAGTGAGTTTAGCTGAGAGTGAGATGTCCAAAGGTGAAGCAGAACGAGATTTCTCCCCCTTGTACAGGTTTTGCAGGAGATGACTCACCCGAGATTGCAGTGTCTTCTCTCTGCAAAACTCTCCTGAGCAAGCAGCCCTGCACATATCAGTGAGATATGTGAAGGCTGCTTGTGTTCTAGCCTGTAAAAAAATGGGTTAAAACTAAAAGTAAAAAAAAAAAATGACATAGGGCTTCCCCCCTAAAGCTTAACCAGCCCCGCACTTGCCAGCCTGTCCTGGTTTCTAAAATTATACACCAACACCAGGCTGCAGGGCAAGTCCTGGTTTTAAATATTGAGGAAAAAAATTGCGTAGGGTACCTTCTATATTTAAAACCAGCACCGGACCCAAAACAGCGGGCTGTAATGCCACAGCCCGGAGACCCTATTACCGGGTCTCCTGGGCCAAAGCATTATCAGCCCAAGCCAGTCAGGCCAAGCTCGGGATCTCAGAGGAGGTGGGGACACCTCAAGGAGGCTTGGACTGAAGGGGTGGCTCTTCATCACAGAAAGGTACCAAGAAGACTATTACTAGTAGTAGTAATTTAAAAAAACAATTGACTATTAAACAGTCCTTTGATAGAGGAAGTAAGTATAATAGCTGTCAGCCAGTTTCACAGCCGATCACTGACTACATGACGGCTGTGCTAGTATTAGATGGTGAAATAATAAAAAATAAGGATGATAGTGTGGAGGAAGTGCAAAAGGAGGATAAGGGGGAAATTTGTGTCCTATATGACGCTAATGTGGATGTTGATGATAAGAATGTGGTTTGCGTAAATAAGCCACCAGTGGCAGCAGTTCTTGCTAATGATAAAAAGAAAGCCAAAAAAGCAACGTCTTGGGTGTGGAATTATTTTAATCTAAATTCTGACAACAGTTGTGAAGACATCTATTCCATTTGTAAAGCCAAAGTTAGCAGAGGAAGGGACGTTAACCATTTAGGCACCTCCTCCCTATTATGTCATTTGCAGAGAGTTCATGCAATTTGTTTAACAAAATTATAATCATTTGTAAATAATTAACAAGCAGTCCAGTATCAGCTAACAGCAGTTTGCACCAGCACATGCAATCTCCACCACCAACACCCTCATCATCAACCTCCTCCTTAATAATTGAAGGTAGTCCTTCCAAAAACTGTTTTGTGGGGTCCAAACAAACCAAGGAGTTCAGCCACGAAAGTGTCGGTTCTAGTCACTAAAGTGCTTGGTTTGTTAAACTGTACATGTCCTTTTTAATATTCCACATAAGAGTGGGTGGGAGGGACAATTCCATCTTGCACCTCTTTCCTTTACATTTGGAACAATTTGGGGCATTGCAGACTTACATTATTATAGTTTATTAAACTGCCATCCTGTCTGCCACTGCTGTGTGGCAATGTTTCATAGATGTCCTATATGTTTTTAAACTGCAGCGCGTTTGTGCTGCTGCTCTGTTGCTTACTTTAGCCAGCCAGCTCGCTGCGACCTTTGACCTATATTGGTGAAGAATAGTGAAATCAATATTGTGAGCTGTGAGTTGGTTAAATATGCATTGAAATGTCTGAAAATGATTGTTATTAAGGTTAATAATACTGTAGGAACAAAAACAGGCCCAAATTATGTGGTTTTAGCTGTTTATATAAGTATTTTGAAAAAATACAGATCCAAAACCAAAAACTAGAGATGAGGGGTTCCAATCTCAGAGATCCAAACTCACCTGAATTTCGGGGATCCGGGGCGATCCGAGTGAAGCTCGGATCTCCCTGCCTGCCCCGGATCCCTCATCCGAGGCAAAATCTCATGACCCCGCTATCGGGTCGCGAGGTTTTGTATCGAGCGGGCTTAACGCTAATTGGCTGAGAGAGCCATATGTCATGGCTCTCAGCCAATCAGCGTTAAGCCCAGTGAAAATGCACAAAGAAGAAAAAGAAGATGGCGCCCACAATCCCCCGCAGCCTGACACTGGCGGTACCCCCCACTGCCGACACCGCCGGCACCCTCTGTCGAAACCGAATAATTGGGTAAGACAGAATCTGTTTGCCAATCAGGAAAACATGCACAACGCCATCTTGCGAATGGCAGCAAGACTCCATTTTAGAAAAGAAAGCTTACACAAGCGCCATTTTGTCAAAAATACATAGTACACAATCCACAGTGCAAAATTGATTAAAGTAGCAATTTTGCTACTCACAACGCAAAGTTGCTAAAAAGTAGCACGAACAGCTTTTTAGCAATCTTCCCCTAACACCTACCGACGGTGTTTAGCAGACATAAAATAACTTTGCAACACATTAAAATCACTACAGACTTATATTTGAGCAGTAGCAAAGTAGTTGTGTTTTCCCCTGCATTCACATTAACACATATGCGATGTAGCAAAAAATAGCAAATTAGTGGTGTTTTCCCTGCACTTCATGTTAAACATAGGCCAATGCAAAATAGCTATTTAGACACACAGCCAGCTTTTTAGTGACCTTTCCCAAACCCATACTGGCATGCTCACACACATACACAGAAGCCTTTCCAACTTAGTGCTGGTCGCTAAGTGCCCCACAGACCCTCAAACACACAACACAATTTAGTGTCATTTCTCCCCGCATACACATTTAAAAGCAATGGTCCCGCAGCACGAAAGGAATGATTATTACTTGGTTTAATTGCAATGTCAGCATATAAAGAAATGAATGTTTTCTGTAACTATGGCTTAGTAAATGACAATTGGACCGTGTTTGGTGCCGTACTGATCTACTCTGTTCCCACAGCGAACCGGTGGCACCGGTGAGAAGATTAGAACATGCGGCTATGAAATATGAATGTTAGAGAGAATATCTTCTTGAAATGTTGTATGCCATAGTTAGATTAGATTTATTATGGAGCAGGAAGGTGAACACAATCAGGCTGTTAGAGGCTGGGTTGAGTCTTTGCACTGACCTATGAATTGTACCGTAACGGAAGAAGCAAGAAGAGGAACCAATGAGAACCTGCCAATGTATTCTATTGTATTGCTTATCCCAGTACGGGTAAATATGTGAGTGCTCTGAAACAAGATGCCAGTCTGCGGTGTTCCTGTTATACTGTTCGATGAAGGTCTCATTATTTATGCCGGTATCTGGTCCCAGAGCGCACGCATATGTATTGACTGTACCTTATGACCTAATATTTGTACAATTTATTTTGCGCTCATTGTTAGATCATAGCGTGGTAACATCTGTACTTTTACCTGAATAATAATCTTTAGCGCGTTGGACCGCTATTCAACTGTCTTAGAGTTTTATTAATGGTATAATTAAACACAACGCTAATTAGCGACATCTTGTGGTTTTAGAAGGTATAGGCAGGTTTTGTCTTAGAGGTTCTAGGCAGGTGAATCTTAGAGGTTTATAGGCAGGAATGTACTAAAGGTTTATTTACAATTCAATAGTTGGGGGCTTGTAGGTTTATCACGTTATCTGATTCATGGTAACACTCGGTCAGTTCTCTCTCAGCAAAAGGGTGGAGGCGCCTTTTGAGAGACGCATTAGTCTTTCATTATCACGGTGTTGCTGAGAGCGTACTGCCGGTTATTGTGTAGAGGAAGCGCTGATCAGAATCCAGGGACAAGGAGAGAAAAGTCGTTTTCTCTCGTTGATAAAAGTTTAGAGGGAGTAGCATAATAGCATTAAGGTAATAACACGTGGGCCTGGTCACATCACTGTGTATGCGACTAGTCACACAATTGCGTACACATACTTCCGGTTGTGCTGCCACGTGTTTGAACAAAGCCATTTAGGTTTTCATTTTTTTTCTATTACCAATATCTGGGTTAATGTGTATTTTTCTGCGCAGGAAAAAAGTGTGTAACAGTGAATATCTGTTGAACAAAGTGAAGGGTATCGTATGATCCTTAAAGGCTAGGTGCAAGGGTTAGTCTAGCCGCTCGGTAAGCAGCTTTACCGTTCTATACACAGTAGCAGGTGTACATGTTGTCTTTGTTGTAGAGAGGTGCATGAGAGTAGCCGACATACAAACTCTCATAGGTGTGGAAGTTGCCTTACAAAATCTTAACCAGGTGTGGAAGTTGCCTTTTTCAAATCTTATCCAGGTGTGGAAGTTGCCTTACTAAATCTTATCCAGGTGTGTGGGCGCCGCCGACTTAAATCGTCCACAGGTAAGTGAAAGTGTCTTGATTGTCTTTCACTGGCTTAAATCTTTATTGAAAAGCATAGGAGTTGTCTCAGAATGGGAGCCACGCAAACAGTAGAGATGTTAGGCAATGATGTGCTGCTAATGGAGGCGCCGATCGGATCGGCCCATCGTATCATGCATACCAAGTACGGTACTTATGCAATAAGGTATTGTGATTTATTGTTTAATATGACGAGGAAGAGTGTTAGACCGTTTCCCAGAATTGGTAGTTTTGATAAAAATGTGTTAGACAATGTCCGGGATCACATCAGTTTGATGCGCTCCCGAGAGAAAAGGGTTAAATATTTTTTATGTTTAAAACTGTGACAGCACGAGGGGGAAATGTGGCTGAAGGAGGTACCCGCGACGCAAACAGGCATCGCGGGCACAGTCTCGGGCAATGCGCCGGTGACGCTAAATAGCGCCGTGGACGCATCGCTTGATAGCGCGCATGCACTGCAATGTAGCGTCGCAGAAGGTAGTACAGATGGTTCACGTGCACCACCGCCACCCTATGCAGATGGGGGTGTAGTGCAGTCAATATAAAAAAAAAACATAAAAATGTAACAAGCAACTTGTACCCTCTCTTAAGCAATTATAAAGAAAATGTTTATGATAGGGATGATGAGCCTATTATAATGTCTGCCATTTCCCATGCTGTGCAAATGATAGATGCTGCATCACCACAATCACGGG
Organism: Taudactylus pleione; assembly: GCA_031769625.1. Classification (NCBI taxonomy): domain Eukaryota; kingdom Metazoa; phylum Chordata; class Amphibia; order Anura; family Myobatrachidae; genus Taudactylus; species Taudactylus pleione. Next base: position 1,986,796 of record JAUIMM010001601.1, read on the forward strand.
TGGTGCCACCATCTCCATCGGTAACAGCAGGGAAGTGTTAACACACTCTGCACCCGTAGAGGAAGTTGTTAATACCAAACGTAGCAGCAGCAGATTAAACCCCCAGCCAGGTAACCAGGTCAAAGGTAGCAGCGCTACCGGTCTGCATCCCATTCGGACAATAACTGTTCCAAATGGAAATGCAGACGCAAACGGTATAGTGCCCACGAGGGAAGTAGTAATGCATTGTCCTTGGACAAGAGCAGAACTAAATTCCATCATAAATGATTTCCCCGATCCCAAAAAGGAATTAGCCAAATGTCAAAGATTTTTGAGAAATTTGGGTAGTTCACATGAACCCACTAATAAAGATTGGCTTGTGGTGTTAAGGGCCTGTCTGCCACGCAATACCGACGTGACAAAATTTATCACGGATTGTGTATTGGATGTTGAAGTCCCCTTAACAGATCAAGTAAACCAAGGTAACATTTCCCGCATTGTAACTCAATTGGGTATATATTTTCCAGTAGTAGTTAACTGGAACAAAATGAGACTGCAGAAGATTACTGCGATCGGGCTCTGCAGGCTATAACCCAGTACACTGGGATAGAGGATATTAAAGATAGCACTCACCACAGGGGGATGATAGTTATGGTACTTGTGGACGGTCTGAAAGAGACTTTAAAAACTCGGGTTCAGACCTCACAGCCTGGCTGGCGGGGACTTACAATAGATACCCTCATAGAAACCGCCATTGAACATGATAAGAACATCTCCAAAAAGAGAGAAGCCCAGAGCGAGAAACTAATGGCTGTCAGTATACAAGCTCTAGAGGGACTGATGGTAACATCACAGCCAACAGACACACTTGCACTTGCACACACACTCACTCTCACTAACCCCACTCAACAACAAACGCAACTCTATCCCACTAACCCGATGCAACCACAGGTCCCAGGCTATCCACCAACTTCTTATCCCCCACAATACCCTTACCCTCCCTATCCTTACCCATATCCACCACCTTTACCCTCTGCGCAAACCTCACAGCACCACATGTATCCACCAGAAACACGAACCTGTTTTAACTGTAAACAAACAGGACACTTAAGTAGAAACTGTACAGTAAAAGGAGTAGGGATCCCACATCAGGGAAGACCTAATTATCCCCATAAGGGATATGCACAGAGGCCAGCAAATGTTCAGCAGGCACCAGCTCCAATTGTAGCCGTAAATGCTTTATTGGAGAATGGTAGCAAACGCTAGGGGTCAGGTCATACCTGTAGTCTACAGATGGTCAGGTTAACGGGAAGTACTAGGGAAGAACCGGTCATGATGGTTGATGTAGTTGGTACTGAATATCCTTTTCTTGTAGACACAGGGGCGACCAAGTCGGTGATAAAATCTCCCGTTAACTTGCAGGTGACCAACGAGACAGTACCAACAATGGGTGTAACAGGTAAAGTGGAACGTTATCCTTTAACAAAGTCCACAGAGGTTACTATTGGGCCGTTGCATACCAGGCATTCTTTTCTCCTGGCTGCTGCGGCTCCTACTAACCTACTGGGTAGAGACTTGTTATGTAAGATGGCATGTGTTATATATTGCACCCCTGATGGTGTATTTTTAGATATCCCAGAGAAAATGGAATACGAGGTGCAGGATATGTTAGACACTCCTCAAAGGATAATGTATCACTCTACAGGTTTAAATGAAACTCCATCACAGGTAGATGAAATGTTGTCCCTAATCCCAGATTCCCTTTGGACTAAAGATGGACAGGACACTGGATTAATGGCAAACATAAGCCCTGTAATGGTAAATTTAAAAAGTGGAAGGCAAGCTCCAAAAATTCCCCAGTACCCACTAAAACAGGAGGTAGAATTAGTGGTGTTTCCAATAATTGAGCGATTATTGCAACAGGGAATTTTAGTTCATACAGCTAGTGTAGCCAATAGTCCCATCTTTCCAGTGAAGAAAAGTGGTGGGAGGGGTTATAGGCTGGTACAAGACCTTAGAGGTGTCAATAAGGTAGTAGAGAGCCAATTCCCCGTAGTGCCGAATCCAGCTGTCATTTTGATGCAAATCCCACCAAATGCAACCCATTTCACTGTTATTGACCTCTGTTCAGCTTTCTTCTCTGTGCCTCTCCATCATGACTGTCAGTATCTATTCGCATTTACATACAGAGGTTTACAATACACATGGATACGATTACCCCAAGGTTTCATAGACAGCCCCAGTATCTTCTCCCAGGCATTGCATGACTGTTTACAATCTTTTCAACCTGCCAATGGATCTGTTCTAATTCAATATGTGGATGATTTATTGCTATGTTCTGACTCGTTTATGTCATGTTTGAATGATACTAAACTTTTGTTACTTCATCTCTCACAAACAGGACACAAGGTGGCTAAGGACCAACTACAGCCATGCCAATCCAGAGTAAAATATTTGGGACACTGCCTAACCCAGGGGTTACGACACCTTACAACAGATAGAATCCAGGCCATACAAAACATGACACTGCCGCAGAATCAACAGCAAATTCGTACTTTCTTGGGAATGTGTGGATACTGTAGAATGTAGATACCAGGGTTTTCTATTTTGGCCTTACCTTTACAGGAATTAGTCACTTCCTCAAAGCCCGATCGTGTCATACACACAGAGGAATCAGAACAGGCTTTCCTTAATCTTAAGGATAGTCTGACAAGAGCTCCTGCATTGGGAATACCTGATTATGAAAAACCTTTTGATTTGTATTGTATGGAAGCTGATGGTTGTGCTGCAGGTGTCCTTACACAAAAACATGGGGATGCCAGTAGGCCCGTAGCATATTACAGTGCACAATTGGACACTGTGGCGAGATCACTCCCAACCTGTTTGAGAAGTGTAGCAGCAATGGCTCTATTGGTCAGCAAAAGTGAGGATGTGGTATTGGGCCATGATATGATTGTCTATACCCCACATGCTGTGTCTGCCCTGTTGAACTCTGCCCAAACCAGACACGTATCCTCAGCTAGATTCACCAAATGGGAACTAGCTCTAATAGCACCCTCAAGCATCACTATAAAGCGGTGTAATACATTAAATCCAGCAACGTACTTACCATATGTGCATAAGAATGCACAAAGGGTGGAGGATGAGTCTCTGGTAGAAAGTGAGTTTTGCAAAGGTATTGATACGCATGATTGTATGGATTATCTTAACCAGACCTTTACCGCTAGACCTGACATACGTGACATACCTTTAGAGAATGCAGATGTGACATTTTACATGGATGGGAGTTGCCATAGACAAACGGACACAGGTGAGTTATGTACAGGTTATGCTGTTTTAGATGACACAGACATCATAGAAGCTGAACCTCTTGGTCCTCCTCACTAAGCCCAAGTGGCGGAGTTAGTAGCACTGAGAAGAGCGTGTGAATTGGCAGCAGGCAAATCTGCTAACATTTACACTGACTCTAGGTATGCGTTCGGGGTGGTTCACGATTTCGGAGCTCTATGGTGTCTGAGAAATTTTATGACAGCAGCAGGCAAACCAGTCACACATTCCAGACACATAAAAGGATTATTAAAAGCAATTCAGTTGCCCAAAATCATAGCAGTAATAAAGTGTAAAGCCCACACATGTGAGGAAGACCCGGTATTATTGGGCAACAACAGGGCGGATGAAACTGCCAAGTGGGCAGCAGGTTTAAAAACAAATGTACCCATAGAACAAGTAATGGATTTACAAACAGTTGACATGCAGAAATTAATTGAGATGCAAAATTTGTGTTCTACCCAAGAGAAAGCAACCTGGAAGTCTAAGGGATGTGGGCAAGAGCCCTCTGGACTCTGGAGGGACGGACAAGGTAATCCGGTGGCACCTAAGGTGTATTACCCAAGCCTGGCAGAGGCAGCGCATGGACTGACTCACTTGGGAAAACAGGGTATGTGCAAGTTGGTGAGGGCATACTGGTGCGCACCAGGTTTTTCTTCACAAGCAGAGAAGATAGCAATGTCCTGTCTGACCTGCTTGAGAAAGAACATAGGGAAAGTGATCCCTACCGAACCGTCCCACATTCCACCAACTGATGGACCTTTCCAGGTGATACAAATTGATTTCATCCAATTACCACCCTGCAGGAACCTTAAGTATGTATTAGTGTGCACAGACGTATTTTCTAACTGGGTTGAGGCCTACCCAGCGGCCACTAATACTGCTGCGTTTACTGCCAAGAAAATAGTTCAGGAATTTGTATGCAGGTACGGTATTCCTAGAATCATCGAGAGTGATAGGTGTACCCATTTCACAGGTGATGTTTTTCAAAATATGTGTAAGCTGATGGGTATTAATAGTTGATTTGACACCCCCTACCGACCGCAAGCCAGTTCCAAAGTGAAGAGGATGAACAGGACTATTAAAAATAAACTAAGTAAAATCATGGCAGAGACTGGACTAGGATGACCACTCCTAGACCTCCTCTGAATCTGTCCCCATTTGAAATATTGTTCGGTAGACAACCTCATTTGATTATAAGTCCACAGGAAGATCTAAAGGGTAACAACGAGGTAACTGTGAAGTATCTTATATTAATGAGTAAGCAGTTAAAGCAACAGCAGCAGAAACTGAAATTGTTGTCTAATGATATGTCTGAAATGAACTGTCATAATGTTGAACCAGGAGAATATGTAATGATCAGAAATTTCTTGCATTCAGGGTGTTTGACTGATCGGTGGGAAGGTCCGTACCAGGTGCTGCTGATGAGTACTACATCTTTGAAGGTTGCCGAGAGAGATACCTGGGTCCATTCCACTCACTGCAAAAAGGTCAATCAACCAGTGGAGAAACAAGTCGGAGACAAAGCTGATAGCGTGGACCTGTCGATCGCGAGCTTGCTCCGGGAGGATTGAAAAGGTCGTAGTAAGATACCTGAACTGAGAGAAATTTACAGGTCTTGTTGTGACAATGGACGGGCCTGCTGTGTTCATTTTCATATTCTTTTTTAGAGTGTTCACCGTCCTGGTCAGTCCGGGGATATCCAGTGTCTGTGATGGGGGACCGATTGAGGAAACGGGAGCTGATGGCAGTGCTGATGGAGTGGAATCAGGAGGAGTGCAATGCCAATCAGGGGAGTGCCTTTCCAATCTTAGTACTGTTATTGTTAAAAGAGCTGTCATTCTGGATACTCGGGGAAGGTGTGGAGGGTTATCGCCTGAGGATTCATGTATTTGTGAGCTTTGTGGGTCCCTTGTTGATGAGAACTGTATCCAACGGTGCCAACCTAAATATAATCCGTACTGGGGTGAGTATCCTCTAGAGGATTATCATAGCATGGTAGGCAAAGTGTTAAATCAAACCGATTGCTGGGTGTGTTCACATGTGCCCCAGGGACAACATAACGTAGGGTTGGTGCCATTTTCACTGAATATCACGGAAATTTTAGAATTACAAAAAGGAAAAACATTGGATGGAAAATTCCTCTCATCCAAACCACCTCATTTCAAACTCTATCAATTCCAAGTAGATAGATCACTTTTGTGTTTAAACATAACCAACCCCAATAAACCCGGTAGTTGGGAAGTGATGGGGAATAATCAGACAATGACCTTCTCACAAAGAGCTGATAATGAGTCCATAAACCATGATCTATTGCGCTCCATTAAGTCTGGTGGGAAACATTTTAGGTATCGGTATACCTTAAGTTCCACCAAAGAAATTATTGGTAAGGTGCCAAATGGTTATTGTGCTAAAATAATACAGCCAGAAACTTGCATGTACCAGATGGAAGAACCAGAAATAGGATTGTTTGCAAGGGAAATGTGCTTAATGATAATGATGCATACCATTCCTTATGTTCTCCCTGATAATGTATATTTCATCTGTGGAAGAAAAGCGTATAAATGGCTCTCCCCAAGTTCCGAAGGTTTGTGTTACCTGGGAAGAGTAGTCCCAGAAGTTATGACCCTCACACATGTTGAAATGCTGGGTATACATAAAAACACACCGTCACCATATCTTCACACATAATATGAACACAGAGGCAAAAGAAATATGGTACCTGGTGATATACATAAAGCCACTCAGTTAATCAGTGAGACAACTGGCTTTCAAGTTCTGGTCTCATTGGACCCCACCAGGATTGCTCGGGGTACATTAAATTTTAGATATATCCAGTAACTTGCTAAATTAATAGATAATATCACCGAGATGTACGATGACACATTCAGGTATACATGGAGAAAATTGCAAGCGTACAAGAAAGAACTGGTGCAACACAGGCTAGTGTCGAATTATTTAACTGCTGTTACTGAAGGGTATTGCGTAACATTGGCCACCCAATTTGGTGTAAAATGTTGCACCTATATCACCAATGATACCAGCGACCCTAAGGAGGTGATAGACCGAAAGATGGATGAAATTCTGCAGCTAAAGTGGGAATTTCCCAAGAACCATAACTCTTCAGTGGCTGAAGTAGGGGAAAAGATAGAAGGATGGGAGTCATGGCTGAACCCAGTAAAATGGTTCTCAGGTCTAGGAGAATGGGTCCAGGAAGTGATCGCTAGCATAGGCAAATTCTTAATCCTTACACTGATTGTCATCATAATAATTGGCATATACGTCCGGTGTGTTCCTATTGTGTTGAAGTGTGGAAAATGTAAAAACAGAGTGAAACGAAAGAATTAAACTATGATGGTGGTCAGTAATGACAATATGTATACTGAGTACTGAGGTAAATATAGGACTGCATTACAACCCTGAACTAGGAAATACAATCGTTTGATGTATTATATTTAGACATGCATGGAATGTATTATTGAAATGTTATTCATAGAACACCTCAGATAATGTAAAGTCTCAATTCCCCTTCAAGACTCTCCTTATAGGATAGGTGTATTCCCACATCTTTCCCATGATCCCTTAAGGATCCGCGGTGTGCGTATAAGGACAGTTTTATGTCCCTCCCAGAGATGCATTATCTGAATGGTTCAAATGACCACACTGTGTCATACCATAATGCATTGAACGGCTTATTCAAATGCATGGCTAAACAGATTCAGAATAGGTTGTGATAGCGCTTGATTGGCTATCAAAGGGGGGACTGTTGAAACCAAATAATTGGGTAAGACAGAATGTTTGCCAATCAGGAAAACATGCACGATGCCATCTTGTGAATGGCAGCAAGACTGCATTTTAGAAAAGAAAGCTTACACAAGCGCCATTTTGTCAAACATACATAGTACATAATCCACAGTGCAAAATTGTTAAAAGTAGCAATTTTGCTACTCACAACGCAAAGTTGCTAAAAAGTAGCACGAACAGCTTTTTAGCAATCTTCCCCTAACACCTACCGACGGTGTTTAGCAGACATAAAATAACTTTGCAACACATTAAAATCACTACAGACTTATATTTGAGCAGTAGCAAAGTAGTGGTGTTTTCCCCTGCATTCACATTAACACATACGCAATGTAGCAAAAAGTAGCAAATTAGTGGTGTTTTCCCTGCACTTCATGTTAAACATAGGACAACGCAAAATAGCTATTTAGACACACAGCCAGCTTTTTAGTGACCTTTCCCAAACCCATACTGGCATGCTCACACACATACACAGAAGCCTTTCCAACTTAGTGCTGGTCGCTAAGTGCCCCACAGACCCTCAAACACACAACACAATTTAGTGTCATTTCTCCCCGCATACACATTTAAAAGCAATGGTCCCGCAGCGTGAAAGGAATGATTATTACTTGGTTTAATCGCAATGTCAGCATATAAAGAAATGAATGTTTTCTGTAACTATGGCTTAGTAAATGACAATTGGACCGTGTTTGGTGCCGTACTGATCTACTCTGTTCCCACAGTGTTCCGGTGGCACCGGTGAGAAGATTAGAACATGCGGCTATGAAATATGAATGTTAGAGAGAATATCTTCTTGAAATGTTGTATGCCATAGTTAGATTAGATTTATTATGGAGCAGGAAGGTGAACACAATCAGGCTGTTAGAGGCTGGGTTGAGTCTTTGCACTGACCTATGAATTGTACCGTAACGGAAGAAGCAAGAAGAGGAACCAATGAGAACCTGCCAACATATTCTATTGTATTGCTTATCCCAGTACGGGTATATATGTGAGTGCTCTGAAACAAGATGCCAGTCTGCAGTGTTCCTGTTATGCTGTTCGACGAAGGTCTCATTATTGATGCCGGTATCTGGTCCCAGAGCGCACGCGTATGTATTGACTGTACCTTATGACCTAATATTTGTACAATTTATTTTGCGCTCATTGTTAGATCATAGCGTGGTAACATCTGTACTTTTACCTGAATAATAATCTTTAGCGCGTTGGACCGCTATTCAACTGTCTTAGGGCCTGATTCAGAGCCGTTCGCTATTTGTGGTCGTTCGTTCAAAAACATGGGGTGGCTATTCAAATGATCCGTTTGCAAATTGCAGTCTGTTCCCACCTCTAAGTCTGAACGAGCGAGCAAAACATACGCTCGTTTTTTTGATAAAAACGCCCCCTGGCCGCACGCACCATACGTCATGTCCGCTATTTATTAGATTAATCGAGTACATCGTACAGCGTATGAACTGCTCGCTATTCTTGTGGTTGGTGTTTTCAACCGCTATTTTGCGAGCAGTTCTGAGTTAAAAAAAACCAAGTGACGTGGTCAATGACGCTGCTGTATTAATTATGCACTCCCTTAAAACGCCCGTTTTGACCTTTAAGCACGCCTGCGTTCGGATCTCCACTCCCCGTTTTCAAGCACCTTCCCCTGTTACCACCCACATACGCCTCATTCTGTCACTCAAAATAGCAGGCCCTCGCTATATTGCGTACCAACGATTTTCGGCCGCACTGACTGGTTCGCGCATGCGTACTAAAAACCGTATGCATGCGCAGATGTGCGAACATCGCTCGGAACGAGCGTACTGCCGCTAGCGAGTGGCTCTGAATGAGGGCCTTAGAGTTTTATTAATGGTATAATTAAACACAATGCTAATTAGCGACATCTTGTGGTTTTAGAAGGTATAGGCAGGTTTTGTCTTAGAGGTTCTAGGCAGGTGAATCTTAGAGGTTTATAGGCAGGAATGTACTAAAGGTTTATTTACAATTCAATACCCCACTGGAGCATCCCCCACTACCGACACCACTGCTGCCGACACTGCCGGCACCCCTGCACTGCTGCCCCAAGTACTGAGGACACCATCAGTGACACCCACACTGCCGATACTGCCGACACTCCCACACTGAGGACACCACCGCACCCCTGCACTGCCAACACTGTCAGCACACATGCACTGAGGACACCGCTGGCACCCCCACTCTGCCGACACTGCTGGCACCCTGCATTGAGAACACCCCTGCACTACCAACAGTCAGCAAACCTGCACTGAGGACACCGCCGACACCCCCACTCTGCTGACACCGCCGACACCCTGCATTGAGAACATCCATGCACTGCTGACATAGTCAGCAAACCTGCACTGAGGACTCCGCTGTCGAGCCCGCTCTGTTGACACCGCCGGTACCCTTCACTGAGAACACTGCCAGCAGCGCACCACTGCCATTCCATGTTCTGAAGACACTGCCAGCAACCCCCGCACTGCCGACACAGCCAGCAAACCTTCACTAAAGACACCACTGGCACTGCCGACATTGCCAGTACCCTTCACTGAGGACACTGCCAGCACCGCATCACTGTCATTCCATGTACTGAGGACACCGTCAGCAACCCCTTCACTGCCGACAGAGCCAGCAAACCTGCATTGAGGACACTGCTGACACCTCACTCTACTGACACCGCCAGTACCCTGCACTGAGGACACTGCCAGCACCGCAGCACTGCCATTCCATGTACTGAGGACACTGCCAGCAACCCAGCTCTGCCGACACTGCTGTCACAGTAAGTGCACTATTGGTGTATCCAACCCACACTGTTTAACACACTGTATCCATGTTGGAAATTAGAAGCTGAACTGCCACATGTTAGTGCAGCTCACTGTGTCACTTAGCTTAGTCAGCCAGCTAGCTGGATGCAACCTTTTGGCCTTAACTAGATGAAGCAAATAATAATGTGTGGTGGTCAAAATTCATTGGAAATTACTGGAAATAATTGCTATTGAGGTTAATTATACTGTTGGAACAAAAATAGGCCCATTTTATGTGAGTTTAGCTGTTTTTATGATTTTTTTTAAGAAAAAGCCAGATCCAAAACCAAAACACGAAAACAAAACACGGAGGTGAGGTTTTGGCAAAACCAATCCAGATCCAAAACCAGGGGGAATCCAGATCCAAAACCAAAACCAAAATACGAGGGTAGGCGCACATCTCTACCAAAAACAAATAACGAAACACCAAGTAAAAAAATCTTGAATGTAGTGAAGAATCAATATACTACTTGGATGTCAATATCCAGAGCTGCTGTTGTCATATAAGTACCAGTATTACAGCAAACCTACAGATATGAACAGATTTTTACACGGGAAGTCACCATCCAACTGCAATCAGAAAAAGGATTACTGTTTTCCCAATTTTTGAGAAGTAGGAGTATTACCAATGAGGATTTTGCTACACTACAGATAGATAATTTGTTGCTAACATTTATGGAAAGAGGCTATAATAAGGCTGAGCTGGGAGCTGCCAAATTGAAAGCTCTGTCTATTAAAAGGACTGATAATTTTAAAACCAAGATAAAATCTACACAAAATGAGCTTCCCTTTGTTAGCCAATTTTCTACAGCTAGCCCACTGGTCAAGAAAACTTCCAAAGAATTATGGCCCTTTGTGAGCTTTGATGCCAGCCTCCCTGCCGAAAGTCTGCTTTGAAAGAAGAACTGCACTAGTGTGGCAAATTGCATTCATTGCTTATTACCAAGAGGATGGAATGCTGTATTGAACAACTACAGAGCCACACATTATCAATATTTTCAGATACTTTAGGAATCTGAACTCTATTAACATCAAACTGTATTAACATAATGTAAAAGGGACAAGTAAAGAGGGTTTAGTGATGTTACAGTGAAGTCTTTCCTAACTCCAGTCCTCACGGAACCCTAACAGTTCATGTTTTCCACACATTTTAAAAGATCCACAGGTCGTACTAAATACTTTACTTGTGATTCACTGTGGAAACCGGAAAAACATGCACTGTTAAGCTGGCCACACACTAGACCAACTTACATCCAACCACCCAACAAGTTGACCACACATGTGCTAGCCTACAGTACCAACAATGGATTCTTTGGATACCTTTACCAGAAAATTTTGCAGAATATACTTAGGCCCATAAGCTACAATGGCTAACACGATCTTACAGGTGCATACACACGTAAAGATTTTCTGTCCAACCATCCAACTAGTTGATTGGTTGGAATGAAAATCTGATAAGGTATGAAAGCAAATGACAATCAGCAATTTGCTCCCAAATGCCGAAAATGGACAAAAACTGTTGTTTGAACAAATTGTTTGGATCAAACATTTAACAAACTTATCTAACGACCATTTTCATCTATTTTCTGGCATTTAGGAGCAAATTGCTGATCATCAGTTACTCCCATACATTACCAGATTTTCATTCCAACCAATCAACTAGTTGGATGGTTGGATGAAAGTTGGTCTAGTGTGTGGCCAGCTTTAGGGTTCCTTGAGGACTGGAGTTGAGAAACACTGCCCTAGTGTATGCATTACATTAATTCCATGACTTAGGGGTCTAGTTACTAAGCAGTGTTATGAGACAGAGTAAAAAGTGATAAGTCTGTGATAAGGTGCCAGCCAATCAGCTCCCAACTGTCATTTTTAAAACACAGCCTATGAGATGACAGTTGGGAGCTGATTGGCTGGCACCTTATCACAGACTTATCACTTTTCACTCTGTCTCATAATACTGCTTAGTAACTAGACCCCTTAGTTGCTTATTAGCATATAGTGTAGTATGTATATTGGACAGAGATGCATCTTGGGAGAGACTGCATCCTAGCCTAGTTTATAGATGTCATATGGGGATGCAGTCAGGAAGCCGATGGTCGAAATGCCGACCGCCGGCTCCCCGATTGTCAAATCCCGGCAGGGTACTAATGACAGCCGTCGAAATCCCATACCGAACGAAGGTAAGCCGGGCGGCGGGCGCGGACAGCCGCGGGGCAGAGGGTTAGGTTAGGGGCTCCCGGGAGGGACTTAGGGTTAGGCACCCCCCCACGCAGGAGACTTAGGTTTAGGCTGTGGGGATGGAGGAGGTTTGGTTTAGGCACTTAGGGGGGTTAGGGTTAGGCACAAGGGTGGGAGATTAGGGTTAGTTATACTTACTTTAATCCCTTGTCTGGTTTTTCACTTGTGTTGGTCTGCCGGTGTCGGAATTTGAACCATTCATACTGGTTCTGTCATATGACCTGTTACCTTCCGAGGTACCGAAAGAATGCATTTTCCAGAAGTGATATGAGAAATTTGGTCAGGTCCTGAAGGTACTGGAGCTCCCTGTCATAACATTGGAATCTCACTCTAGATATTCCTGCATTGAATGCCAGATGATGATGAACTTCTAAAAGGTCATTATGTGCACATCTGCCAGAGGTGTGCAACATGTTTTGCAACTTCTGTTGTTTAATCTTGTGTTAATTTAACTCCCCTTAGTCCCGAGACCCTTAAGCTGGGTACACACTAGATGATATTTTGAACAATTTGACCGATTATAACAGATCGGAATGACAAATCATTTAAATCGTCCAGTGTGAACGCACTATGGGCCCAATTCAGACCCGTTCGCTAGGATGAGTTCACTTGTAGCTGCCGATGGTTTGCATTATGCGCATGCATATGCATCACAGAACGCGTGCATGACCTAGTCCAGGCGATAAGGAAGCATTTGCTTGTTGCGCATAGACTGCTCACTAGACTGACAGCACAAGCTATTTGTGGGTGGTAACAGGGGTTGGGCAATGGAAACGGGGGAGTGGAGGTGTGAACGTAGGCATGCCTAATCGTCTCAATGCCGTTTAAGAGACATGCATAATTTACATTGAGCGTCATAGTTTTCACACTATGAAAACTGGTTTTCACACTGAAGCACTCGCAGTGCTGGTTTTCACACTTGGCGGGTTTTCACACTGAAGCACTCGCAGTGCTTGCGACATGGTATGGTCAACCACAAGCTCTGTGATCGCATGCGATGTTACTCAATGGTACAGATGGCTGCATACACTTCCTGGACATGACGTGCATTAGTGCGCGTCTTAAGACAGGCTGGTGGGCGTCTGCATACACAAAGTGATTGCACGCCAAGACATAGTGGGCGTGTTAATGCCTTGCCGTGCGATCGCCTGCATCTGCTGAATGTGCATACGCTGGGTGCGAGCGTACGCATCTAGCGAGCAGGTCTGAATTGAGGCCTATGTGCGCTCCAGCGGCTGCGTCTGTCACAACTTTAGGTCTGCCCTACATGTTGCTTAATCTGAGGATATCGTCATTTCCCTGAAATCATGCAGTGTGTACACTCTATCAATGACGAATGATATGTCGTTCCGACCTGGCAGATGTGGATGTCACCTCAGGCACTCCAAAGACACTTCCATGTGCTCCATTTTGTGGCTGGATCTTCACTTCTGAGGATGCAGCTATACCAGCATCAGCAACATCTTAAGAATTTTATCTGCAGTCCTTTCCCAATGTGGACTTCTCTGTTATGTGATGTCCATACCTGCACCTCTATTCTCCCATATGTACTGTTGCTGACCCCTATGTTACCTGTTGATGTCCATATGTATAATGCACAGTACAGACATCTGTTTAAATTTTGAAGAAATCTTTAAGATGGTCATCAGGTGTTTAGGAAGCAAACAACATATCGTTAATGATCTAATGACCAAACAACATACAATATATTGTTTGGTTGTTTGGAAGATTGCACAGTGTGTATGCGCTATATTGTTTGTCCAGGAGTTCAAGGGAAATCGGGAGAACCATTGCGTCATTTACTGATCGTCTAATGTGTACCCAGCTTTAGTTTGGCAAGACAGGAGCAATGCCAGAAATGTATGACACTGCTTAATTTGTACCAAATATACCCATCAACATTTCAAATCCTTTAATCAGTCAGTATATGCCCAACAAAGGAAAAGAGCACCCTCTTATATTAGCAGCAAGGCAAAGATAAAGAACTAAAACATACCTTGGGTATTGTTTAATCCCCACATCAAACTGCCACCTATTATTATATTTATATGGCGACACAAGGGGTGTGCAGCGTCTTACAAGGTACATAGACAGAAACAGTATGAACAAAGTCAGAGTACAGAACATTGCACAATATGGACATGGTTTATAAACATTACTGCATCACTAGTCACAATACCCGAGGGATCGGTGCCATTGTAGGCAGTGAGGAGGAGATAATGGTATACCGTAAGTGAGTTAAGACAAAACACACAAGGGAAGAAACCACTACACCATTGTAGTAATTACCCATGTAAGGGCTTTGCTTATTTTAAAGATCTCAAATTTGTCGAGATAACAAAATACATTAATTTGCAATTGTTGTATAACATGCAAAAAAAAATAAAATCTGATGTGATGTAATCTGGTAATTAAGGTTTTTCTTCTGTGAAAATGTGCAGCTGTTGCTCCTGATGAATTGGTGGGTTTCTAAATCCCTGCCAACTCTACACGGATCACTCATGTGAATTTAATTTGCGACTCACATACCCTTTTCTGTAGTGCCAGCAAGTTTCAGAGTGTATTTAGTTACTTTATGATTATTAAATTATATTTGGCAACATTCTGGTGTAACTTGGATAAGCTTAGCTGCTTACTTAATTTCAGATTAATTCAGTTGATACATTTCAGACTGTTTTAAAAATTTGGCTTGTTATAATGTGTATTTAGTTTGTAATCTATTTTGAAAATATTTATGTTTAGAAGTATTCAATGTGTTAAACTGAATATAATTTGATATTAGGTTAATAGTTTGTAATTATGTGTTATTTGTTAAAAAAAAATAAAGAATAAAGAATGTTTAATTTAAATCAGTTTATTGCTGCACAATGCAAATAAATAAATATTGTTATTATAATATTTATTTATTTATTTGCTAAACAGAATTGCTTGGTAGACTCTGCAACACGAGTCTTCCCACTCTTGTTATCAAATAAATAATTGAACATAAATAACTGATATTGGTTGGAAGTTTTTGTGTACCATGTGAAAGGGATTATATTGGACTGTGTGACACTGTTACATACTGTATTTCTGCAGTGGAAAACGTTATCTCCAATAGCTGCTGTGGTCCCCTATTTTCAATCTCAAAATCAGCCCCCATAGCTGCCGGTCTATCAAATTTACCAAGCTTAGGAATACGTTTGACCCGGGTAGTTAACGACATCTAAAGGTGCATACACACGTAAAGATTTTCTGTCCAACCATCCAACTAGTTGATTGGGTGGAATGAAAATCTGGTAACGTATGGGAGTAAAGGCCCCCATACATCAGCAATCTGAAAACCACAATTGAACAATTTGAAGATTTATTGCACGATCTTAGGATTTCCCAATCGAGCAATCTGTGCCCATACATCACAGATCTTTTTCAGTGATTTGCAGATCGATTGCAGAAAACACAGATCGGACAATCTTGAAAGGCCCATCATTTTACTGGTAACAGTCTGCAAATCTGCTGATCATGTCCATACACTAGCAATCTACAGCCCCAATCCATCTGTGAAATCCAACATGTTGGACAATCTGATTTAACAATTCCAATCACTTTTTGGTTGCAATCTGCGATCTGTGAAGCCCATACATTGTGTATAAATATCTGCAATCGATTGCAAATTGCACGATTGCTGCAATCCATCTCTGATGTATGGTGGCCTTAACTGATGATCAGCAATTTGCTCCTAAATGCCAGAAAACAGATGAAAAAGGTCGTCAGACAAGTTTGTTAAATGTTTGATCCAAACAATTTGTTCAAATAACAGTTTTTATCCATTTTCCGGCATTTGGGAGCAAATTGCTGATTGTCATTTGCTTTCATACCTTACCAGATTTTCATTCCAACCAATCAACTAGTTGGATGGTTGGACAGAAAATCTTTACATGTGTATGCACCTTTAAGATCGTGTTAGCCATTGTAGCTTATGGGCCTATGTATATTCTGCAAAATTTTCTGGTAAAGGTATCCAAAGAATCCGTTCTTGGTACTGTAGGCTAGCACATGTGTGGTCTCATAACCTCACATGCACAATAGCTCCATCTGATTACAATTCACAAAGCATAAGGTTTATGAATCACAGGATAAGGTGAGGTATTCCAGAAGGAGTAGACAGGATGTGGCTTTATTAGCCAATGAATGTTCAGGCTGTGTAGTAGCCTTGAGGGCTGAGGTATGGCTTTGAGAGCCAAGGCGCAGCTTGAGAGCCAAGGCACAGCTGTAGAGCCAATACATGCTCCGGAAGAGATGCGGCCTTCAGGGCCAAGGTGTGGCTTTTAGAGTCGAGGTGCGGTTTGGAAAGCCGATGGAAGTTCAGGCTGAGATGTGGCCTTGAGGGCCAAGGTGCGGCTACGAAAACTGGAGTGTGGCTGGAAAGCCGATAGATGCTCCGGCAGAGATGCGGCCTTGAGGGCAGAGGTGCAGTTTCGAGGTCTGAGGTGCGGCTTTGAAAGCCGAGGTGCTTCTGGAAAGCCAAGATGTTAAATGCTGAGGTGTGGCCTTAAAGGCTGAGATACGGCTTTGAGAGCCAAGGTGCGGCTTGGAGATTCGAGATGTTAAATGCTGAGGTGTGGCCTTGAAGGCCGAGGTTTGGCTTGAGAGCCGAGGTGCGGCTGGAGAACTGAGATGTTAAATGCTGAGATGTGGCCTTGAAGGCCGAGGTGTGGCACAGACGGACAGACACATGACTGGCAGGAACCGGAAGTACACATCAGACATGCTATAGCTGGCTAGCAGGCAATGAACCAGCAGGCTTAAGAAATGAATTGAACCAATGGACTAACAGGTCAGGTGATTAATGGTAATCCACAGGTGAGGAGAACACATCATCCAGCATCACATGCAGTAATCCGGCATCCCTGTCTCCTAGCAACAGAAGATGTCGTCCCAGTACAACATGTATGTTGCACAGGAGCAGAAGTCCAGGCATGTGACTGGTGACCTGGAGGAGGAGAGACAACCAGAGCACGGGTATGTACCAAGGCGTGCTGACGACTTGTGACACTGTGTGTGTAGAACAGAGGGGCAATTCAGACCCAGACGCTAAGCTGCGCTCTCTTGCTGTCAAAAGGGGTCAGGTATGCAAATCCCGTGATCGCACTGTCTGGTGTAAGGACGCCCACTTTTCTTTCTTAACACACGTCATCTCCAAGAAGTGTTTGATTAATCAGTGATGTGTACAATGACACTTCCATGCTAATTATGCACACCCATAAATCGCCGTTTTGAGGCCCAGACACCCCTGCATTTGCACCATCACTCCCTCGTTCACAAGCAACTTCCCCTGTTACCACCCACAAACATCACTCAAAGCAGCATCCAGTCTGTGTACTACGAGTGCACAATTCCCGAGCGCAGTGAGTGACTCGCGCATGCGCATATTGACGCATACGCATGCGCAGATGGGCGACTATCGGCCCAGAGTGCTCAATCTGTGCTCCAGACCAGTGAGCAGCTACCAACAAGAAGAGACAGTCAGCATAACATGAATATGTGCTTATAAATCTCAGAGCCTGATTCAGCAGAGGATGGAACTGCAAAGCCACACACAAGCAGTGGCGGATCCACGGGGGGCCATCAGGTTGATCACCCCTCCTAAATCACTCACACATGATCGCTCCCCCAGCAGTTGCAGCTGCAGTGGAGAGAGCAGGACGAGAGGGAGGGGTCACTAGCAGGGCAGCCGAAGCCACGATCCGGCTCTCGAGTCCCACAGGGTTGGAGTAGCCTCTGTCGAGATCCCCGGACTCTGCCTACCTCCTGCTCCTGGCCGCCAGTTTGTTTCTATAAAAACACACAGATGTGTGCGCTGCAGCCACCGCTGTTACAGGGTATGACAAGTCTGTCATAGCTGACTGCTAATATTGTGATTGGTGGAGGACGCTGCCCATTACCAATCATAGTGGTGGGAGGTCTACACACACTGATTGGTGGATAGCTCCTGCCATCCACCAATCGGATTGCAGGAAACTGACTGAAAGAATGCCAGGGACAGAATGAAGGACTGATTGCTGAATAATGTGGGTCGTCCCATAGATCTGTGGTCTGTTTAATAAGGGGCTGGGGGTGACAATTATAACATTAAAATACAAGAACTATTCAGGAAATTCATGTAGATGTGTGTGTATATAAATATATATATATATATATAAATATGTATTGTATACATGTACATATGTATATACACATGTATGTATAAACAGTATACCGTATGTACAGTATATATATTAATATGTGTGTGTATATATATATATATATATATATATGGATAGATAGATAGATAGATAGATAGATAGATAGATAGATAGATAGATAGATAGACAGATAGATAGAGCACTCTTGTCTATGGTTGCTGTGAGATGATGGCCAGCTTCCTGGATGTCTCAATTTGGGACACAAAACTTGTTAATGTATTTGAGGAATACTGGGCAAAGGGACCTTGTGAAACTAATAATTTGGGGAGGGGTATTAAAAAAATTAAATGGAAGCCCCTATAATTACTTGTGGAAGCCATATCGCAGCTGCAGACAGTTACGTCATTCACCCATGTTCTGGCTGAATTTTGCTGTGACATCAGAAAAGATGCAGCAGCAGCCTGTGGGCACATATTTAATTGATTGATGTGACTGTTGGTCTCAGCACATTCAATTGGAGAAGCCAAGACTTTAAGTGGAAGGAGAAATACGTAGAGAGGGGAGGTGTCAAGATTAATTCTTAATCCGCCCCCCCTAAACGAAAAGCCCCTGCACACAAGTGGCTTTGCAATTTTGTCCTGCTAAGATGCAAATGCAGCAGGAGGTGTCTGACACCTCCGTGCTGCGTCTGCGATCCCAGCGATGCAACCAAGGTCACAGCCTGGATCACCATGGTTGCTGAAGCTTTCCGCTGCCTGGTCAGGTCCTGTCAGCCTGCGAGGCTAGGAAGTCTGCATCCATTGACACAGCTCCTGGTCTTGCCACTTCCTGAAAACGGGGACACCATGTGTGACACCCATGAAACGGACACCCCTAGGACTGTGAGGGGTTAATACCACTTTGGGCAAGGAAGGAGTTAATACATGTCTCCCCAGCATGTGTGAAGCAAGGGGACAGCTGGTGCTGATTGGATGAGCCTGTCCTGTCTCTCAAGCGGTGGGTGTGGTCAGATGCCCGCGAAGAAGAGGGTGAAATATAGAGGGCGTGCCAGGAGCTGAGGAGAAGTGTGGCGTGCAGCACGAGGACAGCGGGCAGAGACCACCAAGCTGCAAAGCTCTAGTGGAGTGTGGAGCAGCCGAGCCGGGAGCGTGGACGCCGGGGACCCGCGGAAGATAGACCAGGTCAGGTGAGCCACAGCAGTGGGAAGTTGGGACGAAGAGCAGCACACCATTAAGGCGGCCAGCGCAGCAGCAAAAGCCGCTCGTGGAGGTACACAGCCACAGTGGCAACACGCAGTACAGGGTAATCACCCCCCCTGCCCGATACCACAGCAGCAGCCATCATAGGGTAACTTCAAAGCACCCTCATTTCAGTTATACTACTTATAAGAGAAGGCGCGGTCCTATTGTGATTTATAACTTTTTCTGCCAACCACAAGATGCCGCAGGCCAACAGCAACAATTGCTTTGAGTTGCCATGCTGCCAACCACAGGATGGCCACCGATTAACTGCAGTATAGACATACAGCTCCAGCAGTGGAAAAGTTACATAGCCTTGCACCAGAGGTAGCTACAGGAGTGGTGAGTGGAAGATTGATTGCACCACAGGCAGAGCTGCCCTGACACTCAGTAGTACTGGACTTTCTCATACCTTGTTGCAAATAGCAGAACCTCAGTGTTACTTTCACTTTCAGTATATAGGAGTTATCTGCTTCACTGACCAAGCTTACCACTATTTACCCTGTATGTTTTCCAGACCACACCAAGACTGTCCTATTTCACAGCACAGTGATTCTTTGATACTTGAAAGCTGGAATACACTACTTAAAGGAGATAATATAGCCCATCAAACTGGGATAGAACTGCGGGACACTTTACAGTAACAGTTGTCCAGGAATATTGAATAACCTTCTGATTGCCTGAGAATTGGATGTGCTTATAGAGACAAAAGTGGAATTAACATTCAGTGACTGAATTGCTGTACTGTGTACAGGACTTCCATATACACATTGGCGATTCTTCCCTCCCAGATTTAATACTAACAAACGTTACACTAAGTGGGACTAGTACCATGGTCAACTTAAACTGATCTATAAGAGCTCCACCAGCTGCAGCAGCGAAGACGGGTAGGAATACAGTGTTGTGTTTAAGGTCATCTGGACATTGAAATTGTTAGTTAGTTTAGTACTGTCATCATTGCTGAATCGTTTTCTTGTAGTGTGCAAACGTTTGAGATAAGAATGTATGCTCAATACTGAATTTAACTGTGAATAGTAACGTAAAAGTTGTCTTACATTGTATGGTCATACTGGCGAAGTATTATTACACCAATCCATATGGTGCCGTGCAAATGCCATTGTTTTTATGTGTAATCTCATTATTGATGTTTTTCCCACTGATGCACTACAAAGGCTGCCTCATTGAATGCGGAGTGTTATTTATGCAAGTGCCCTGCCGACTCTTTAATAAACCTGTGTTCACAAAATAAAAACCGCAAGCTGCCTCGTCACCCCTTCATGTGCTTCCATTACTCTCACCTCTCCGTAAGTCGAGTGAAGATTGAACCACAACACACAAGGTAAACTCTTTACTTACCACATAAAGTCAAGGTTACCACAACTGGCGTCACAAACAGGATTAACAGAGTCCAAAGTGAGAAGGTTGGAAGTATAGAAGAGCCATGTCGACCGATCCACCAGCCCAGGCAGTACCGCCTGCTGGCGCAGGAGCACCGATCAACCCACCTGTGGCACAGATCAATCCTATCACGCTCCCCTATTACTTCGGAGCCCTGTGGCTCCCCACGTATTCTGGTGAGGACCATGGCACAGAAGGAAGCACTCTCACCGAGTTTAAAAGGAAGATGACCTCTATGTTCCGTTTGTACCCGCTAAGTGATCAGCAGCAGGTCGAGATACTCATTGGGCAATTGAAGAATTCGGCACTCAGGGAAGTGACGTCCTGGCCCGCCAGAGAAAAACAGAACGTAGAACAAGTCCTTAAACGACTAGCGACCACTTTTGATGCCCGTACCTTATCCACCTTGAAAATGAGGTTATATGCATGTAAACAAAAACCTGGGGAGAGTCTGCGTGACTACGCCCTCACCCTGCAGGAGGCCTTGAGGGCAATCCAGGCTGTCGATCAGGAAGAAGTCAGGAACCCGGATGAGACCTTGGTCACCCAATTGATAGAGGGAGCTAACAGAGAAGGAACACGAGTTCAACTGCGACTACAGCGACTGCAACTTCCGACGCATACTTTCTTAGACTTTAAAGATGCGGCTATCAAAATGTTGGGCACGGTCGAAGAGCATAATACGGAATTCCCAGAATTACCAAGTCAGTCCTACTCGGCAGAAGCTGGCTTACGGAATGCATGTCAGGCACCCAAAGAAACCAACCCCGCCTCCCATGGGCTGCAGCTGCCATCCCCTGACCCAATACAACTGTTGAGGAAACAGATGGAAGAAATGACATTGGGAATGGCAGAGATACGTAGGGAGGTGCATAGCCTAGCTCAATCCCAACCGGCGGATTATGAAGAGCCACGGTGGTGGCCAAGAAGACAAAGGGCTGATGACTGGTGGGAACCACCCCGGGGACAAGGGATAAGATCAACAGATCGGTTTGATGCTCAAGGCCGTCCCATCTGCAGGCGGTGCCAGAAGGCAGGTCATGTGGAGAGACACTGCAGGCAAGAGGAGACGTTAAACTGCAACACCCCGAGGGTGGGGGTCAAGCCTCGGGGAGAACAGGAGGAGTAGACCCGAATCCTGAAGAGTGGTGGCCCCGGTATGTCGGGACGTGTCTGACAATCCCAATTGTCATAAAAGGCGTGGAAGTTTTGGCCATGTTAGACACAGGATCCCAAATCACCACCATACAGCTACCTGCTTTTCAACGCTATTGGAAGGAGGGGCAGTTGCTGATGCCACCTCCCTCATGGCTGCAACTAATTGCTAGTAACGGACTGGGGATCTCCTGCGTGGGGTACAGGGAGGCTAATATGCAGATCGGAGAAACCCTCCTTCCACTACAGGGATGTCTGATCACTGAGAGCAGTGAAGCTAAAGTAGCACCGGTGATTCTAGGAATGAACATCTTACAGCAATGTTCGGAGGAGCTATTGGCCACACTAAGGAGTGAATTGTCTCAGTTGGTCACCGGGGAGCGAAGAATCATACTGAAGACTATCAGGGTGCTTCAAGGTCATCAGAGGTTCGCCCATAGTGAGGGAGAGATTGGAAAGGTTAGACTAATGGATAGTAAACCCATCAAATTGCAACCCAATTCAGAGACCATCCTCTGGGGCAAGGCACGATGCGGACCAGCTGGCAGAAGCTATGAGGCCTTAATTGAACCCTGCTTAACGTCTGCTCGCCAGGAGGCGGTAGTAGCCAGTACCCTAGTCACTGTGGAGAATGGACGAGTCCCAGTGCGGATCTTAAATCCCCATAATTACGCAATCAAGTTGTATCGACGCCAGCCACTGGCCCGATTGTTGTGGACCTCATTTCAAGATGTCGTATATCCATCCTTACAAGCTAATCAGTGTCAAGTAACCACGGAGAGTAGTACAGCTGACGAGCAGGAAGATGAATGGTGGACAGAGATTCAGGTAGGGGATGGCAGCACACCGAGAGACCATAAGGCCGGAATCTTCCAGGTTGTGAAGAATAATGCTGAGACTTTCAGCCATAGCCCTACAGATCTGGGTATCGTGAAGGAGATACACCATCGTATCCTGACGTGATGCTCCACCCATAAAGGAGCAGCATCGCCCATTGGCACCAGCGCTATATCAGCCCGTACGGCAACTGTTGGAGGACATGAAGAGCAATGGCATCATCCGAGAGAGTCACAGCCCATGGGCAGCCCCATTGGTGTTAGTTCACAAAAAGGATGGCCAGCTAAGATTCTGTGTAGACTACAGGAAGATGAATGCTATCACACATAAGGATGCCTATCCTCTACCCCGAATTGAGGAGTCTCTGACGGCGCTTAAATCTGCCAAATATTTCTCAACCCTAGATTTGACCAGCGGCTACTGGCAGGTTCAGATGAAGGAAGAGGACAAGGAGAAGACTGCCTTCGTCACACCAATGGGGCTCTATGAATTCAACCGTATGCCATTTGGCTTATGCAATGCTCCCGCCACCTTCCAACGCGTGATGGAGCATTGTCTAGGCCATAGGAATTTTGATGTGGTTCTCCTATATTTGGATGACATTATCATCTTTTCAAAAACCTACTCTGACCATCTGCAACACTTACGGGAGGTTTTCCAACAGCTGACTAGATTCGGTCTGAAGCTGAAGCCATCCAAGTGCCACCTGCTCAAGCCCCGAGTTCAGTACTTAGGTCACATTGTAAGCCCTGAGGGTGTGACCCCGGACCCTGAAAAGGTGAAAGCGGTATTGGAATGGCCCATCCCGCTGTCAGTCAAAGATGTCCGACGGTTCCTTGGATTTGTAGGATATTATCGACGGTCTGTGAAGAACTTTGCCAAAGTCGCCGGCCCTCTATTAGAAATTCTACGAGGGATCCCTAAGGATAAGTATAACAAACGAATTCCCATAGAGTGGACGACTGAACGACAGACAGCCTTCGACCTGCTGAAGAAAGTCTTGACAGAGGCCCCTGTGCTGGCCTACCCAGATTACAACCACCCGTTCCGGCTGTACATGGATACCAGCAAGCAAGGGTTGGGAGCTGTACTTGTCCAAGTTCAGGAAAATCAAGAGCGTGTGATCGCTTACGCTAGTCGCAGTCTACGTCCCACTGAACGGAACGGCGCCAATTACAGCGCCTACAAACTCAAGTTTCTTGCCTTGGTGTGGGCAGTGACAGAAAAATTCAGAGACTATCTAGCGGCAACACCGTTTGTAGCTTATACGGACTGTAACCCACTGGCTCATCAAGCCACCACCCCTCTAGGAGCTTTGGAACAAAGGTGGTCCTCCAGACTGGCCAACTACCAGTTCAAAGTAGTATACAGAAGTGGGCGAAGTAACGCGAATGCCGATGCACTCTCCCGGCTACAGACGGGCGAAAGTGAATTGGAAGGAATAGACAGGTGGGAGCAGATTGAAACTCCCAACTTCAGTTTGAAAAGAAGAGCACCGGAACAGAATGCTATGGTTCCCATCCCTGCGAGAGTGCAGGAAGTTCAGGGCGTGGAGATGGAAGGAGATTGGACTGTCTGGCAGGACGCAAGCCCAACCTTAAAAAGGGTGAAACAGTTGCTGGCCTCCCGTCAGGGGTTGACCCGAATTCAGAGACAAGCTGCAACCCCGGACCTAATCCAATTGTGGCGGCAAAAGGACCATTTGACATTGCGAAGAGGCCTATTGCTACGAAAGAGCACAGATCCAAAGACACATCTGTTGATTGAGCAGTTGGTGGTGCCCCCTGCGAAAATCGATCTTATCCTACGGGCCTATCATGATCACTGGCCATTTCGGCTGTCAAAAGACCGAGGCGACCCTACGTCGAAGATTTTACTGGGGGAATATGCGTCAGGATGTGGAAGACTGGTGCAAATCTTGCGACATATGCACAGCACATAGACCGGCTCCATCAGAAGAGAAAGCACCGCTGCACCCAATTGTTACCCGACAACCAGTGGAACTCGTAACTATCGACCATGTGAAGCTAGAACCAAGTAGCAATGGATATCAATATGCTGTAACCATAATTGACCATTACACCAAGTTTGCCGTTGTACTGCCAGTTCGGGATCTCACGGCAAAGACGACAGCAGAAATCATCTGGCGAGCATTTGTACGACCCTACGGGTACCCTGCTAGTATTCTGACGGATCAGGGGCCTGCCTTTGAAGCCCTACTCTTCCAAGAACTATGCCAGTTGTACGGGTGTGTGAAATTACGCACTACAGCATACCATCCTCAGGGCAACGGGGCCTGCGAAAGGATGAACCAAACTGTGATAAATTTACTCCGAGCTGTACCCCTTCCACAAAGACGTGAGTGGCCCACTCTGCTAGCAGAACTGATCTTTGTCTACAACAACACTGTGCACAGCTCCACAGGATACACGCCATATTATCTGCTTTTTGGACGATCTGGGAAACTACCCGCTGACGTTCACTTAGGCCTGGCTTCGGATGATGCCACAGATTCTTGCTTCCAAGGGGATTGGGTCGTAGAACACCAGCGTAGATTACAGACTGCTCGAGCTCTTGTGGACCAATGTATGGATGCTATCCGTGATCGACAAAAGGATCGATACGATGCGACCGCACATGCCAGACCATTAACCGTAGGAGATGTCGTGCTAAGGCGAAATAATCGGCGGCACAGCAAATTGGATTCGCAATGGGAGCCTGATCCATATGTAGTTACCGGCATACCCAACGCTGAAATAGCCGTGTACCAGATTGATAAGGTAGAAGGTGGTCAACCGAAAGTTGTACATCGGGATCAACTCAAATTGTGCCATAACCATCACAGAGCTCCAGAATTACTACCTGATTCTCCACCATCACACCCAGCCCGAGATCAGTTGTCGATACTAAATGACCCATTGAGTCTTGTCCTGAGTATGTATTGGCCTGTCGTGGCCGGTTCCCCGACCCCAGAAATGAGGCATCCGCCTGTGGTTGAGGAAGTCATTGCAGACATCCCTGAAATTGGTGAAGTGAGACGCTCGACCAGGAGCACCCAAGGAATACTGCCCACACGTTACAGACAATAGAGAGGTCGGTAGAGGCACCTTTAGTACTGTTTATATTTTCCTGATTGCACTAATCTGTTTGACATTGATATGTTGTATTTATGTGTACATTTGTGCTAGTGTGATAGTTAATGGTTAGGCGTAGTCATGATCATGATCTATTCATCCTATGTTCATTGATGCCCAGGATTTGTGACTTACAGATGCCAATACTCTGTTATTTGGGAATTATCCTTTGTTCTGTTTCCCTTTATTATTGGACCAAGCATGAGGACACGCATCATTTCAGTATGGAGGGATGTGACACCTATGAAACGGACACCCCTAGGACCTGTGAGGGGTTAATACCACTTTGGGCAAGGAAGGAGTTAATACATGTCTCCCCAGCACGTGTGAAGCAAGGGGACAGCTGGTGCTGATTGGATGAGCCTGTCCTGTCTCTCAAGCGGTGGGTGTGGTCAGGTGCCCGTGAAGAAGAGGGTGAAATATAGAGGGCGTGCCAGGAGCTGAGGAGAAGTGTGGCGTGCAGCACGAGGACAGCGGGCAGAGACCACCAAGCTGCAAAGCTCTAGTGGAGTGTGGAGCAGCCGAGCCGGGAGCGTGGACGCCGGGGACGGAAGATAGACCAGGTCAGGTGAGCCACAGCAGTGGGAAGTTGGGACGAAGAGCAGCACACCATTAAGGCGGCCAGCGCAGCAGCAAGAGCCGCTCGTGGAGGTACACAGCCACAGTGGCAACACGCAGTACAGGGTAATCACCCCCCCTGCCCGATACCACAGCAGCAGCCATCATAGGGTAACTTCAAAGCACCCTCATTTCAGTTATACTACTTATAAGAGAAGGCGCGGTCCTATTGTGATTTATAACTTTTTCTGCCAACCACAAGATGGCCACAGGCCAACAGCAACAATTGCTTTGAGTTGCCATGCTGCCAACCACAAGATGGCCACCAATTAACTGCAGTATAGACATACAGCTCCAGCAGTGGAAAAGTTACATAGCCTTGCACCAGAGGTAGCTACAGGAGTGGTGAGTGGAAGATTGATTGCACCACAGGCTGAGCTGCCCTGACACTCAGTAGTACTGGACTTTCTCATACCTTGTTGCAAATAGCAGAACCTCAGTGTTACTTTCACTTTCAGTATATAGGAGTTATCTGCTTCACTGACCAAGCTTACCACTATTTACCCTGTATGTTTTCCTAGTCCACACCAAGACTGTCCTATTTCACAGCACAGTGATTCTTTGATACTGGAAAGCTGGAATACGCTACTTAAAGGAGATAATATAGCCCATCAAACTGGGATAGAACTGCGGGACACTTTACAGTAACAGTTGTCCAGGAATATTGAATAACCTTCTGATTGCCTGAGAATTGGATGTGCTTATAGAGAGAAAAGTGGAATTAACATTCAGTGACTGAATTGCTGTACTGTGTACAGGACTTCCATATACACATTGGCGATTCTTCCCTCCCAGATTTAATACTAACAAACGTTACACTAAGTGGGACTAGTACCATGGTCAACTTAAACTGATCTATAAGAGCTCCACCAGCTGCAGCAGCGAAGACGGGTAGGAATACAGTGTTGTGTTTAAGGTCATCTGGACATTGAAATTGTTAGTTAGTTTAGTACTGTCATCATTGCTGAATCGTTTTCTTGTAGTGTGCAACCGTTTGAGATAAGAATGTATGCTCAATACTGAATTTAACTGTGAATAGTAACGTAAAAGTTGTCTTACATTGTATGGTCATACTGGCGAAGTATTATTACACCAATCCGTATGGTGCCGTGCAAATGCCATTGTTTTTATGTGTAATCTCATTATTGATGTTTTTCCCACTGATGCAATACAAAGGCTGCCTCATTGAATGCGGAGTGTTATTTATGCAAGTGCCCTGCCGACTCTTTAATAAACCTGTGTTCACAAAATAAAAACCGCAAGCTGCCTCGTCACCCCTTCATGTGCTTCCATTACTCTCACCTCTCCGTAAGTCGAGTGAAGATTGAACCACAACACACAAGGTAAACTCTTTACTTACCACATAAAGTCAAGGTTACCACAACTGCACCTGTTTCTGGGACTGCAGGCCATCCCCGCACTGCCACGCAAACGCCTCTGCCTGTCAGTCAGGCAAAGGCATATAGAGGCCTGCATGTGATTTCAGAGACACATTCTGCACATGCGCAAAATGGGTCCTGCTGATGCACAGAGTCCTGATAATATCCCAAAAATACCTTTTCAAAACAGTGCCATGCATATTTTAATTCTAGTGTTCTTGTTATATATAACTCAAGTTGCGTACTCAATGAAAGACAATGGAGAATAAGCAAAATAACACATGCAGCAACATACATTGTGGCCAGGACCAACGCACAATATTTATTTTAAAAAATACATATTTTAAATCACAATACGAGCAATAAATATTAATTTTAATTTGATTAACTATAAGGGTTTTGTTTCCATAAGGGGCGATGCCGGCTACGTGTAATTTTTTCCTCACTCCTAATAAAGGTGGGGAGAAACATCAGCTATGTAGACGGTACTTTAATGGGAAAATATGTGCGCAGCCATACATCGAGGAACATCACTCCTAATCGAATTGACCACTTAATTTTTACAATCATATGAAATGATTCATACAAAAAAATATTATATCATTGTCATATAAATAACAAACACAATTATAATATTAATATTGTTACATTTTGTTTATATTACATAAACATACTACGCAGTGTTTTACAGGAAATCATTCACATGATTCTAAATTCTCTACCACACAAGCACATATGCCTATACAGTATGTGCATTTATTATGATCCAACCTAACTACCAGCACGTTCTTGGACTGGGAAGTTAACCAGAACACCCGGAGAAAAGTGATGCAAACATGTGACGAATATACAAACTAAATACAGATAGTACCCTGGTCATAGCTGAACCTATGGCCCCAGTGCTATGAGGCAGCTGTATTAACCACAATGTCTCAGTGCCACCTATATTTATGCCACTTATGGATACAAACAGTTGTATTTATGAACATTATATCATAAACAACAGGATTGTACAGTAAAATCCAAGCCAGTAAACAAATTACTTTTGTATGGTTTTAAAGCATAGAAATATGTCAAACTATAATTGGTCTCAGTTCGGCGTTCACGTTGCCTGGTGACCAGGGAGATTCCAGACTCTGCGACCGGAGGATATGGCGTGAAGGTAACAAACCGCGATGGCGACTTGTTACAATAGATAGATGTAGAAACCCCCCAGAGAGTGAGATACTGTAGATAAATATAAAGATAGATGTAGAAACCCCCAGAGAGTGAGATACTGTAGATAAATATAAAGATAGATGTAGAAACCCCCCAGAGAGAGTGACAGACATACAAAACCAAAACTTACTCACTTCCTCTGTAGGATCCAAGCTATTGATAATCCTTAGTGGGATCTCTGGAATGCCCCTGAGTCAGGTCTCTCCACCATGCTGCGTGCTCCCGCCTCTGAGTTGCATGTCATCCCTCTGTCATATCAGCTTTCAGTTTGTGGTCAGCACTGCAGGGCCAACTTCTGGCAGATGTGAGAGCAAAAATGGAGATGGAAGCATCTAGTGGCACCTGGCAGTACTGTACTCAGCAGTGACACTTATAGCAGCTCTCTATTCAGCGCCAGGCCGGCTCATAAGAGCCATCCTCTGGTCAGAGCTGTAGATAGAGTATCTGCCGACCAGTACTGATCATGGGGTGTTTCCAGGTACTCAGAAACCCCTCCTACATGCAATACTGTGGAGCAGTGGTTCTTAAACTCTGTCCCCATGACCGTCTGGGGTTAGGGACCCTGAAGCTTAACAAATAGATAACAAATGCAGAGTTGCATCTTGCATGTGAAAATTAGTGTAAAGCATAATGTAAACCTGAAATATAAAGCCTAAATAGTTCTATTTTTTGTAAATACAAAAAAACATAGTCAGGCACAAACTTAAAAAAAAAGTCAAATTGAAATAATGGACAAAATATATTTACTACTAATAACGGGATTACAAACCTCAAGAGGTTTAAAGATACAAAAATGGTTTCCACACTAATCACACTCTTATCAATAAATGTATTTAAGAGGTATACGGGGGATAATTACCGCTATATTATATGGGTTGTAATCTGTTCTACCCTTAAACGGAACCTTCCAATCTGTAGGTGTGCTACCAATACCCCTCTATGTATTCGTTACAAAAAAGCCAAAGAAGGAAAGAAAGGGGATTATTACTTGGTGCACTTATTCCCCATTGACAAACAAGTATATACTTCCATGTAATGATGAATCAAATAAAATATAACTTTTATTTTATTTTCTCTTAAAATTGTTAGCGAAATATTAAAATATTATTATGTGAACAATTAGTGCAAAGTGTTTTAAAATTTTTCCAATAAGGAAAATAATGTGCCCTCCTGTAACCAGCAGAGTATTCTTATTGTGAGTAATTCTATCTTTGATTAATTATTGAGAATTTCACTCTTGTTTAGGTAGATGAAAGGTTAATTATTACCTCTAAGTGAATGTAATGTATATTTTCTTATATTCAATATCCAATTTACCTCAAATATTGGTAATATATCTTTCTCGATCTTTGTTATTATGTCTTGGTTTGTGGCTGTTATTTTGTTGCCAATGTTGTAACACACACACATCTTTACTGATTTCAATACGATGTCCCTTGGTTCATTCCAGCACAAATAGAATACATATGAGCATAGTTTTAACATAACAGGATAGTTAAGGTAACATCTTTCTATATATATCCAATGTATTACTAGAAGTTGATTAGGATAATATTGCAGGCTGTATTCCATCCACTGTTATTTAAATATTTACCACTGCAATGCTGTAGTGCGTTCCTGCTACTATGCAGACAGACAAGAATATATGTTAGCCACTGCTATGCCGCAGTGTGTATTTAAGAATACTGGATATAATAATTGTGCCAATTACCCAATATTGTACCTGTTGGTTTATCTATGAGTGGACAGAGTTGTTAATCCTTACTAGTGTACTGCGTCCAGCCTGTTGAACGGTATAATAACCGAATCAATTTGGCTGATATACTACCCGTTAGTTTGTCTGCTCGTTTTGCGGACGGGCAGGGTTAATAATCACTGCTGTACTTCACTTTGCTGCCGGATAAACTGACTTTCAAAAGCCCGATGTAGGAGGTTATGCGGACAGGCAAAGCTAGTAATCACCTCTATACTTCAGTTTAACCGCTCTATGATACTAGACACGCGGACGGACAATGGTGTGACCACCGCTATATGCAATACATCCTTCCCAGTAATTAGTATGACAGCCGGATCAGCTAACCATGCGGATGGACAATAGTATGACCACCGCTATATGCAATACATCCTTCACAGAAATAAGTATGACAGCTGTATCAACAAACTTGGATTGTACCCGCTATAGAATATACGGGGAGATCCTCAGTTACCATATACATTCACATTTCACATTCCACATATCACATATCATATTTTTATCCTTTATTTAATCATGCTGGAGTACGGAGGGCACATATGCCGATGTACGTTTCGCTTACTGCTTTTTCAAGGTAAAAAAAAAAAACACTGCTTTTTTTGCCTTGAAAAAGCAGTTAAGCGAAACGTACGTCGGTATACATTCACTTAGAGGTAATAATTAACCTTTCATCTACCTAAACAAGAGTGAAATTCTCAATAATTAATCAAAGATAGAATTACTCACAATAAGAATACTCTGCTGGTTAAGGGAGGGCACATTATTTTCCTTATAGGAAAAATTTTAAAACACTGCACTAATTGTTCACATAATAATATTTTAATATTTTGCTAACAATTTTAAGAGTAAATAAAATAAAAGTTATATTTTATTTGATTCATCATTACATGGAAGTATATACTTGTTTGTCAATGGGGAATAAGTGCACCAAGTAATAATCTCCTTTCTTTCCTTTTTTGGCTTTTTTGTAAACCTCAAGAGGTAAACACCTAGGGAAAAAGAGAGCACTGCTGCACAAGTAGATGTTAGAGTGGCTGGCACACAAAATAAAAAAGAGGGAACCTATGATCAAACCACACTACAGTGGAGAACTTAAAGATGCTCAATATGATTTTAGGAAAACTGCCTACAACTTTGCAGGAGTGAATGATTCTCTCTCGATAGTGGTATGAAAGATTGTTCAATCCAGTGTATTCATACTTTTTACATTGTAGCTGCTATTTTATCAGGTTAGAGTAGGTATATTTGTCCTACAGTAGGTTTCTGACCTACATGTTTTAAAACTCCAGGAAGATACTTGTGTTTGTTCTGCTGAGAGCTTTTGGGCTTCAGTAAAAGTGGTAAAGGGTTCTTGGGGTTATACCCTGGGTCCAGGCAGGCCCATACCTCACACCCTACACCCATACTTTCTAATACTTACCTTTCCGATGTGCCATGTCAGCTGGAGAGGCACTACACAGTATGCCTGGAAAATGTACGCCCTGGCCTTTTTGTAGGGAAATCGCCAGGAAAATGACTGCCACGCCATTTACCCAGTGTCCTGTGCATGCGCAGTAGATTCTGGGCAGAGACTAGTGCCCAGAATCTACTGAACCTGTCAGTCCACTGCGGCCGGGTCTCTGGACGAGGAGTGAACACGGGCCCGCTCCTCTCTAAATATGACCCTGGTTATACCCCAGGAGATGGCACCTGTTCCCCTTACACTGTTACAACTACAGTATTATAATCTAATAGGTGGAAACATTTAAATTGTTTATTTTAATTGTTATTAATAAATGTTATTGGGTTTTTTTTGTATAGGGAAAGTCTGGAGCTAAATATACAGGCATTAGATATATTTTCAATGCTCACTTTGAAAATTAATTACAGTTTGTACACCTTAAAAAGTTGGCCACAGATTCCTCTGACTCATTACCCACTTGGCAATCTGCCTTTTACAAAGTTTTATTAATAGTCTTGCTCTTCAGATGTAATTTAGGGAATGGGTATGTAATGCTGGCTGTCTGGATGCCTCCTGTCGCAATACAAACAGCGGCATTCCCGATGGTTGGTATCCCAACAGGGATCGGGTAAGTATACTTACCCTCCCCCTTCTCCCCCTAACACTAACCCTCCCTTCTTGTAGCCTAACCCCCCACCCACTTCGCACCCTACTCCCCATTAGTGCCTAAACCTAAGTTTCTCCCCTTTGTGCCTAAATCTAACCCTCCCCCTTAGTGCCTAACCCTAACCCCCCCAGTGGTGCCTGACCCTAACCCTCCCCCCTAGGGGTGCCTAACCCTAACCTCCCCACCCCAAAACCTAATGCTAACCCCACTAATTTACCTAAACCTAACCCTCCCCCTCTGCGGATAACACTAAGGGTGCCACGGCTTACCTTTGTTCAGGCATGCGTCCTCCTGGATTCCGTCATTGGTATTATGATAGACATTGGTATTTCAATGCCTATCATAAGTCCCTTGTCGGGATGCCAGCGTCGAGATTGAGACCGGCAGCCGCAATAACTACATCCAGTAATTTTGTATATATTACCAAAGGATTATAATTACTATGGAGAATTCTACTATTATTATAATCATCCTTTATTTATATGGCACCACAAGGGTTCCTCAGCATCAGAAAGTACACAAGCAAATAAGTACACAAGAAAACTGCTATTAACAGTACAAAACAATGCAGGACAAGAACATGGTTTATAAACATTACTGCATTAGCAATAACAAAACTTAAATAAGCAGCAGGGCGTCAGCAACCAAGTGTTAGGTGCTATTGTGGGGAGTTAGCAGTAAATGATAGTTCAAGTAAGGGAAGGAGAAGCACATAAGGGAAGAGGGCGTTGGTAGTGGTAGATTACATTCTAATGAGGGGGGCAGATAGACAGAGACGGGTGACACAGATGGAGTAGACAGTGTGGAAGCAGCATGGAGCAGTGGGTTAGGATGAGAGCTGGAAGGCTTTTGTCACGATCCAGTGCAAGAATTCCTCTGTGGAGGACGGTGAGCCGAGGGGTTCAGGTGACTAGGGGAGTGACTAGACTAGGTCTCCTAGTTGCGACCAAACCCAGGTTTGGCTAGACCTGCCCAGAGGCGTGGAGTCTAACTCACTTTGTGGTTTTCTCCAGTGACCCCTCCAATTGGGATTTGGTTTTCAGCTGCACCAAGTGAGCAGGTCACGGCCCTCTGGACAGGTACCTGGGAATGGCTGAAGACCGGAAACTATAATGAATGCAATAGCACTGGAGGTGAATGGAATGAATGAACTCTGGAAATGGAACTGAATGCTATAACACAGGCATGGACTGGAAACAGTTAAATATACAGAAAAACACAGACATATACTGGGGATTGCAAAGAGCAGAGTGGACTCAGGGAATATATGGGAATGCTAGAAATGATTGGAGCTGATTACCAGAGACAAGACACTGAGCAAAGAACACTGACATATACTGGAGATTGCACAGACAAGAGCAGAGTGGACTCAGGGAATATATGGGAATGCTGGAAATGATTGGAGCTGATTACCAGAGACAAGACACTGAGCAAAGAACATAGACATATACTGGAGATTGCACAGACAAGAGCAGAGTGGACTCAGGGAATATATGGGAATGCTGGAAATGATTGGCAGAGACAAGACACAAAGAGAAGTCAGGCATACACTAGGAGAGTGCTAAATGCAAGTGCAGATTTGCACTGACGAGACACAGGGCAGATTGACACAGATATGTGCTGGGAGGTCCAGCTGTGAGCTAATTAATAACAGCAGGTAATCTTTATACCCAGGGGTAGCAGATTACTGGAGCACAGCATCAGCTGACTGAAAATCATGCTACCATAGGTTAGGAGTACTGTCACATGAGAGGAACTGTCATGGCAGCGCCCATGATGGGAACTCCGATCCCCAGCACACACAGCCGACCATGGAAGCTCACAAAAAGCACCTAAGGCAGAATACTCAGCCCCACATCCATCACTGCACCAGACGTCTGACCGCAAGGAAGTCAGGGGAAGCCGGCAAGTAGGTGAGAGAGGCCGATCCTAGGCTGAACCCTGACAGTACCCCCTCCTTCTAGGGTGGGCACCGAACACCCATAAAGGCTCAACTGGAACTCCTCAGAAAGACACAAAAAATATATTTGAAAAACACAGCAAACTCGAAAATCCGACTTGAAAACAAACAAAAAAAAATCTTGCTTGAAGATACAATAAGAACTGGAAAATTTAGAAGAACAAGTTTCACAATTCCAGATGGATTCTGAGACTAATAATTGGAAGAAATAGTCAACTTTGTCCAAGAAAGGTTGGTCACCAGGAAGTCATCGATTCTTCTTCTTTTTCCGAGACTTTTTCGAACCACTTGAAGAAGAAGAAGACTTAAGTTGCAAAGTGTCTTTCATGGGAACTACCGAAATTGTTTTTTCATCATACTCAGGATCATAGTCAGAATCTGTGTTGTAATTCATCATCCTTATGCCTCCTTGAGTCTTATTCTTTTGGACAGGTTGATTTTGTACTGGATCTTTTTGAGAAGGACTCAAAGAAATGCATCTGAGCTTAATAGCAGAGGGTGGTACCCCAGAACTTGAGACTTTGTTGAGATGAGTATCCTCGAGAGAACTGTAAGGATAAGTTGGACCAAATTCTTTAATGACTGCCGCAGTAAAGGCTACTAAATCTGACAGCATTGGATCCTTTGAATCATAAATAGGCTCAACCCAGTCCCAAGCTTTACCTCAGAAAGATGAAATTATAAATTTTACTACATTAGTAGGCTTGATTTCAGACCATGGAGAGGATTTCATAATAGCGATGAAATGATCCACCAAAGCATAATACTGCGTTATATCTCCATTAAAAAAAATGGACATAGAAACATCAGATGGATCCTGAGGTATACCTTTAAATGTAGTGGTAGCATCATCTTGTGAACCTCTTAACGGATTGGGCACTAAAACATTTGACTTTGATACAACACTAGAAGATTCTTCCTTGAGTAAAGAACCGGAGATCTTTCCTTGGGATACAGATTTTGAAATCCCTTTTTGAGATGTAAAACTTGAGACTTTCCCCTGGACTATGAGACTTGATACCCCCTGCCGGGGTACATAACTAGAAACCTCTTCTGGAGGTATGATGCTTAAACCCCCATCTTGGGGAATAACACTTGGAAACCCTTATTCTTGGGGTACAAGACTTGAGACCCCCTCCTGGGGTAAGACACTTGAACTCTTCTTCGGAAATGTAATACTCGAAATCCCCCCCTGGGGGATGGCACTAGGAATCCCATCCTGGGGTGAGACACTTGAAGTCCACTCCAGGGGAATAACACCACGAACCCCATCTTGGGACATTACACTGGGAACCCCGTCCTGGGGTAAAACACTTGAATTCCCCTCCTGGGGTATAACACTGGGAACCCCATCTTGGGATGAGGCACTTGAAATCCGCTCCTAGGGTATAACACTGGGAATCCCATCTTGAGGTATAACACTTGGAACCCCATCCTGGGGTGAGACACTTGAGGTCCCATCTTGGAGAATAACACTTGAAATTCCCCCTTGGGACACAACACTGGGAACCCCATCCTGGGGTGAGACACTTGAAGTCCCCTCCAGGGGAATAACACCACGAACCCCATCTTGGGGAATTACACTGGGAACATTGTCCTGGGGTAAGACTCTTGAATTCCCCTCCTGGGGTATAACACTGGGAACCCCATCTTGGGATGAGGCACTTGAAATCCCCTCCTTGGGTATAACACTGGGAATCCCATCTTGAGGTATAACACTTGGAACCCCATCCTGGGGAGAGACACTTGAGGTCCCATCTTGGAGAATAACACTTGAAATTCCCCCTTGGGGCACAACACTGGGAACCCCATCCTGGGGTGAGACACTTGAATTCCCCTCCTGGGTATGACACTGGAAACCCCATCCTGGGGTGGAATACTTGAAATCCCTTTCTGGGGAAGAATATTTAAGGCTCCCTCTTGGGGCATAACACTAGGAGCCCCCTCTTGGAGTATAGCATTAGAGGCCCCTCCTTGGGGTATGACACCTGAAACCCTCTCCTGGGGTATAGAGTCAGGAAACCCCTGTTGAGGTACTTGATTGAGGCCCCTTCCTGGGAAACAAGATTCGAAACCTTCTTTTGGGGTGAGAGACTCAAGGCCCCCTCCTGGAGTACAGAACTTGACACTCCCTGTTGGAGTATGGGACCTAAAACTCCCTTCTGGGGAAGCTGACTTGGCTTTTCCTTTCGGGGTACGCAATATGAAACCCCCTTTTGGGATGCAAGAACACAGACTTCCTCCTGGGGTGAGTGGCTCAGAACCCCCCTCTTGAGGTATGGAACTTGAGATCCTCTCTTGGGGTGCGAGACTTGAGACCCCCTGATGGGGTGTGAGACTTGAGACCCCCTGCTGGGGTGCGAGACTTGGGGCCCCCTCCAGGGGTGCGAGACTTGGGACCCCCTGCTGGGGTGCGAGACTTGGGACCCCATCCTGGGGTGCGAGACTTGGGACCCCCTGCTGGGGTGCGAGACTCGGGACCCCTCCTCGGGCTACTGACTGAAGTCCTGTATTGGGAAAAACAGAATCCGGACTGGGACCGATGGAAATGGAATCCGGGCTGTGACCAGTAGAAATGGAATGAGTAGTGTCCCTGACTTTAGAAGGTTGAAATATCCTCCCAATATTTCTTAGACGAGGGTTGAAGCATCTTGTAGCAGGGCCCCAATCGAAAACTTGAACTTTCTTTTGCTCAGTGGACATCACCTCCTTATCTGTAACTGAAGAAACGGGAATCACTGATGGATGATGGGGAGCACTGAAAGCGCAGACATTGGGAGTCACACACTTGTCACCACTTCTCAGTGGGCGCAGAGTACAGTCCTTAAGAAAGTGATCGTCATAACCGCAATATAAACAGAGATGCAGTTCCCGGCGTCGCTGACGTTCAACCTCAGTAAGTTTAGGGCACAGGAAACTTTGATGATTTACTTTAGTTTGTTTGGAAAAGCTGTTAGTCAAGTCAGGAGTAGCACTAGAAAGCTTGGGAATAACTTGAAAAATTTTGGGCGGAGATTTTGTAGTTGTTCTAGAAGCCAGTAGAAACTCTTGAAAGGTTCAGGGTCATGCATATCAGAACACTGGGGAACCAGAGGACACTTGAGAGGTTCACTAGCTTGCACAGAAAATTTTTCATCTGTAGGTGTAAATGAAACTTCAGAACAAAACTGTGGAGAATTCACTGGCAGAACTTGTGGTGTGTCTGGGGACAAAGCAGCTAGAACTGAATGAATAACCATCATTTGACTAGAGAGTTCTTGCAGCTGCTGTCTGACGGATTGTAAAGCTGTCTCCTGTGCAGTCACATGAAAGAGTAAATCCTGAAACCCTGCATCACCCTGGAACCCGGCGGCTTGCATATTGGGCTGTTCAAACTGTCACGATCCAGTGCAAGAATTCCTCTGTGGAGGACGGTGAGCCGAGGGGTTTGGGTGACTAGGGGAGTGACTAGACTAGGTCTCCTAGTTGCGGCCAAACCCAGGTTTGGCTAGACCTGCCCAGAGGCGCGGAGTCTAACTCACTTCGTGGTTTTCTCCAGTGACCCCTCCAATTGGGATTTGGTTTTCAGCTGCACCAAGTGAGCAGGTCACGGCCCTCTGGACAGGTTCCTGGGAATGGCAGAGGACCGGAAACTATAATGAATGCAATAGCACTGGAGGTGAATGGAATGAATGAACTCTGGAAATGGAACTGAATGCTATAACACAGGCATGGACTGTGCAGAAAAACACAGACATATACTGGGGATTGCAAAGGCAAGAGCAGAGTGGACTCAGGGAATATATGGGAATGCTGGAAATGATTGGAGCTGATTACCAGAGACAAGACACTGAGCAAAGAACACAGACGTATACTGGAGATTGCACAGACAAGAGCAGAGTGGACTCAGGGAATATATGGGAATGCTGGAAATGATTGGAGCTGATTACCAGAGACAAGACACTGAGCAAAGAACACAGACATATACTGGAGATTGCACAGACAAGAGCAGAGTGGACTCAGGGAATATATGGGAATGCTGGAAATGATTGGCAGAGACAAGACACAAAGAGAAGTCAGGCATACACTAGGAGAGTGCTAAATGCAAGTGCAGATTTGCACTGACGAGACACAGGGCAGATTGACACAGATATGTGCTGGGAGGTCCAGCTGTGAGCTAATTAATACCAGCAGGTAATCTGACACCTCAGTGACACAAGGAAGCTGCAATACTAGCAGCACATATACAAAGACACACAGACATAGAAAACAAAACAGTCTGGATACTGGGAGAGAACTACTCTCAGACTATAAGAGTATAGCTTGGAAGCTAATACTGGAAACTGGAGAACTGTGAACAGGCTGAAGTAACTTTCTGAAAGATTAGCACAGAGCAACGCTGGTATCACTGGAACAGAGAAGAAGTTGAACAGCAACTTCCTGGAGTTCAGGAGGCGGATTTATACCCAGGGGTAGCAGATTACTGGAGCACAGCATCAGCTGACTGAAATCATGCTACCATAGGTTAGGAGTACTGTCACTTGAGAGGAACTGTCATGACGGCGCTCATGATGCGAACTCCGATCCCCAGCACACACAGCCGACCATGGAAGCTTGCAAAAAGCACCTAAGGCAAAATACTCAGCCCCACTTCCATCACTGCACCAGACGTCTGACCGCAAGGAAGTCAGGGGAAGCCGGCAATGAGGTGAGAGAGGCTGATCCTAGGCTGAGCCCTGACAGCTTTGATGAAGAAGTGGGTCTTGAGAACCCGTTTGAAGATTAGTACAGAAGTGGAGAGCCTGACAGAGAAAGGGAGAGAATTCCAAAGGTAGGGAGCAACACAGTCAAAATCTTGGAGACGGGAGTAGGAGGAAGTAATCAGTTGGCAGCATCCATTTGTGGATTGAAGTGGGAGAGCAGGTGTGTGAAGGGAGATGAGGTCAGAGATGTTAAATGGGAGAGGATTGCTTGAGGGTTTTTTGAGTGAGTGTGAGAAGTTAGAAAAGGGTTCTGAAGGGAAAGGGGAGCCAGTGTAGGGCTTGTAGGAGAGGGAAGCCAGATGTAGAATGTTTGGAGAGGAGGATAAACCGAGCAGCAGCATTGAGTACAGATTGTAGTGGAGAGAGCAGGGCTGGATTAAGGCTATGGGGGGCCCGGGGCACATCAGACAGGAGGCCCTATTACAGAGATAGGCAGATGAATTATCTCTCTCTCACTCTCTCCCTATATAAAATATGTATTTTGAAACCATATAAAGTGTGTGTGTGGGTGTATGTTCTGCCGTATATGCTCCCAGATGGTATTACTATACCCCTCACCCCACATAGTGAGCCTGATTCCGAGGTGGGTGCAGCTATGGTTACCGACGGGGGGCGCATATTGGAATTGCAATGAGATCTATGCAATTTCAATAGGTGTGCCTGGGTGGGGACTTAAATGGCGATGGGCATGTTGGTGTCGGACGCAGTTTCACTGACACCGCCGCAGACATTCTGAGCAACCATAAGGATGCTCTAATGTCTGATGGTGCAGTTGATGTTCAATTAATGGTGCGTCTTCATGTGCGCATCGGCAGATTTGTTTTGTGGCCGGTGGGTGTCTCAATAAGATGCCTACCGACTGCGGCATTAGCATCAAGACGCTGTAGTGGCTGCGACTTTGTCGCAGCTGCAACTGCAGATCCATCCACCTCTGAATCAGGCCAAGTATTGCTACACCGCCACCCCATCACCCAGATGGCAATAATATACCACCCATAATATTACTGCACCCCCACCACCCAGAAGGCAGTAATATCCCCCCATAATATTACTGCACCACCACCCAGATGCCAGTAATATACCCCCCATAATATATCTGCACTCCCACCTCACCACCCAGATGGTAGTAATATACTCCCCATAATATTAATACACCCCCCATCCCATTAACAGTACCCCCACAGATATCATTAATGCACCCCATCCCCAGACTGTATTAACATACACCATACACCTTCTCATCCACTGTACTTACCTCAGCAGGAAGATCATGTGTCCTGGTTTCAGCAGACTGTCACTGCAGAGCTTCGGAGGAGGAGAGAGACAGTCTGCCCTACACAGACAGGGGACTCGAGGGAGAGAAGAGGACTGGGTGGTGGGTGGAGACTAGAGGAGGAGAAGGATAAACACAGGGTAGAGTGGGGAAAGGGGCAGGGCTTAACGGAGGCAAAGGGGCAGAGTCTGAGCCGGGAGGCCTCAGAGGAGAAAGAGGCTTGATTACTGCCGCGCACTCACAGCCCTGCAGTGTACACTGCATAGTTTACTGCATACAGGGCATAGAGTACTGCTCAACACAGAGCAGCAGCAGTGCTGGACCTGACCACAAAGTTTTCTACAGGTCCAGGAGGGCCCCTTGTGAGGGGGGCCCGGGGTTACTTGCCCCCTTTGCCCCCCCCCCCTTAATCCGGCTCTGGGAGAGAGGTGAGAGTCAGGGAGGCCAGATAGGATGAGATTACAGTACTCCAGTCTGGAGATGACTAGTGAGTGATGAGGGTCTTT
Source organism: Taudactylus pleione (assembly GCA_031769625.1). Lineage (NCBI taxonomy): Eukaryota > Metazoa > Chordata > Amphibia > Anura > Myobatrachidae > Taudactylus > Taudactylus pleione. Next base: position 2,028,413 of record JAUIMM010001601.1, read on the forward strand.
AGCATCCAGGGTGAGAAAGGGTCTGGTATTGGAAATATTTTTGCTGTTTAATACCTTGAGTTATAAAAGGAACATCTCTATTTTTAATTTAATTTGATTGTTTGGTTACTAATTCTCCCAAAAGAAGCCTAGGGGTTTCTATCCCTTGGGAGGGGTCCAATCAGATCCCTCCTAGCACACACACCCCCCCTGCGCATTGTGCGTCCTTCTGTTAATGCGCAGAAGTACGCCAGAGGGACTTCTGTGTCATTGAGGAAGTCCCTCAATCGCAAAGGACAGCTCTTACCGAGAGAGCTGTCCTTTGCAATCTTCGTCATGCATACCGATGTAATTAATGCCTGCATGCATGCGGAGAGTGGTGGTATGCTTAGCATCCCAAATGCGATGCATCATGCATCCAGCCCTATGGTGGAGATGTACTAAGCATTGAAGTGTGATAAAGTACTAACCAATCAGCTTCTAACTGTCATTTTTCAAACACAGCCTATAAAGTGACAGGAGCTGATTGGTTGGTATCACTCTTCACTTCATCTTAATACATATCCCTCTAATTGTGGCCATGTCAATGTATGTATGCTCTAAGCCATGGGTCTTCAATGGCCCACCGATGGTTAGTGTAGTGTGTACCACAGTGAGTGTGGTCTGCACTATACAGAAACAATCACACCGCAGGGTGGCCCGCGGAGCTGTTCCAAGTGGCCCGCACTACACAGAAACAAACATACTGCAGCAGCAGTGTGTTTGTTTTGACACCCAATGAGAGTCAGACAGACTCTCATTGGCTGCTGTGCCCACTGCAGGAGCCGGGCTGGAGCTCACTCATGAGCTCCTCCTTCTGGCTCCTGCAGTGGGTGATGAGAGAGACATCATGACATCTCGCCCATAGTGCAGAGCAGGCCAGGAGAATGCCAGATGGAGGAGTGGACAGCGGCAGGAGCGGGGATTCAGGTAAGTGTTGTTTTTGTGTCTCTGTCCTATATATGTAAGGGGCATGCCTAGGGGTGGGGGCAATGCATAGGGGGGACTACTACTGGGGGCACTGCATGGGGGAGACCACTACTGGGAAGGCAATATAAGGGGCACTACTGGGTTAACTGCATAGGGGGGACTACTACTGGGGTACTGCATGGGAGGACTACTACTTGGGACACTGCATAATGGTGACCACTACTGGGGCCACTGCATAGGATGACAACTACTGGAGGTACTGTATAGGGGGGACTACTACTGGGGGCATTATATAAGCACACTACTGGGGGCACACTGCATAGGGTGGACTACTACTGGGGGCACTATATAAGGAGCACTACTGGGGGGCACTGCATGGGGGGACTTCTACTGGGGGCACTGCAAATTGGGGGACCACTACTGGGTGCACTGTATAAGGGGCACTACTGGGGTCACTGCAGAGGGGGGTAGTTATGGGACATAATTGTTTGAGGATGGGGGCAACTATCTGACATAATTAATGGAGGAGGAGGGACAGTTTTGGGGCATAATTATAATTGTAGGAGGAGGGGGGTCATTCTGGGACCTAATTAAAATTGTAGGAGGGGGTAGTTATGGGACATAATTGTGTGAGGAGGGGGCAGAGTCTAAATATTGCAGTATAGCTTAGTGGCCCTCGAGCTTCAATGAATTTTTTTATGTGGCCCACACTGTCTTACAGGTTGAAGACCCCTGCTCTAAGCCTATGTTGATGCAGTCAAATTAACACAGAGAACTACAGTTTGGGGTTCCCCTGTCACAATTTAAAGCAAGCCCCAGCATGGGCACTATTCCTTCACTTTCAACCAATTGTACAAATTTCTCTCAAGGTGATGCTGTCCAAAATGCATCAGCTTGCTTTTAGCTTTTAATTTGTTCCTATAGATCGCTGTGCCAGAAGTAGAGAATTGTCCCTGGTTGTTGTCCGTCACACTTATAATCAGCTCTTATGAAGAGATTTGTGGATTAGAATTAACATTGCAAACACCAATGCCTGCCAAATAGCATTTTACTATCAAAAACTGCAAAAGTTTACAGAAGTCTACTTACAGAATGAAAATTAAAACCCATAGTACAAAGTACAAATAATATATATTTTTCTGACTATTACTATTACTATATTACCTAGTACTTAATACTTATCAGTAAAAATGCACAATAAGAGTATCCCTCTCCAGGATAACCTTATTTGGCTAGGTGGCCTAGAGAGTGTTTTTTTGTGTTTCTTTGTCATTATTAGATTTTTCTTTGCTACATTTTGGTAGATCGTCAGATGTGTGTTTAGCGATAAATTAATTAGATAAGCAATTTAGAGTAGAGAATGATGTGCGCCGACCCTAGTGTTTTGGTTTTTGTTTGGATCTGGATCTCCCCTGGTTTGGGATCTGAATCTGGTTTTGAAATTTTTTCCTTGGTGTTTTGTTTATCGGTTTTGGTTTTGGATCTGGATTTTTTCTTATCATCATTAAAACAGCTAAAATCACATAAAATGGGCCTGTTTTTGTTCCTACAGTATTATTAACCTCAATAACATTTATTTCCAGTAATTTCCAATCAATTTTGACCACCTCACAATATTATTTTTTTCATTTAGTTAAGGCCAAAAGGTTGCATCCAGCTAGCTGGCTGACTTAGTAAGTGACACAGTGGGCGGCACTAACATGTGGCCGTTCAGCTTTAAAGTTCCAACACAGATACAGTGTGTTAAACAGTGTGGGTTGGATACACCAATAGTGCACTTACTGTGACAGCAGTGTAGGCAGTGTGGGGTGCTGGCGGTGTCCTCAATGCGAGAGTGCCAGTGGTGTCCTCAATGCGTGAGTGTCGTCAGTGTTGGCAGGGTCACGGTCTTGGCAAAGTGGGGGCCTGGCAGTGTCCTGAGTGCATAGTGCCAGCAGTGTTGGCAGAGCGGGGGTGCCAGCGATAAGTCCTTAGTGCAGGAGTGCTAACAGTGTCGGCTGTGCAGGAATGACCTCGGTGTGGGACTACGGGCAGTGCGGGGTCACTGACGGAGTCCTCTATATGTGGGGCAGTAGTGCGGGGATGCTGGCAGTGTCCTTAGTGCAGGGTGTCGGTGATGTCGGCAAAGCAGGGGTACCAGCGGTGTCCTCAGCGTATGTGTGCTGACAGTGTCGGCAGTGCAGGGGTGCTGGTGGTGTCCTCAGTGTGGGAGTGCCAGCGGTGTCGGCAGTGCAGGGGTTGCTGACGGTGTCCTTAGTAAATGGCATGGCAGTGCTGTAGTGCTGGCAGTGTCCTCAGTAAAGGGTACGGGTGATGTTATCAGTGCAGGGGTGCCAGTGGTGTCTTTAGTGCAGGTTTACTGGCTGTGTTGGCAGTGCGGGGTTGCTGATGGTGTCCTCAGTACATGGAATAGCAGTGCTGCAGTGCTAGCAGTGTCCTCAGTGAAGGGTACCGGTGATGTCGGCAGTGCATGGGGTGCCAGCGGTGTCTTTAGTGCAGGTTTGCTGGCTGTGTTGGCAATGCAGGGGTTGCTGACGGTGTCCTCAGTGCGTGGAATGGCAGTGCTGTGGTGCTTGCAGCGTCCTCAGTGAAGGGTACTGGCGATGTCGGTAGTGCGGGGGTACCAGCAGTGTCCTCAGTGCAGGTTTGCTGACTGTGTCAGCAGTGCAGGGGTGTTCTTAAGGCAAGGTGCTGGTGATGTTGGCAGAGCGGGGGTGCCAGTGGTGTCCTCAGTGCATGTGTTCTGACAGTGTCAGCAGTGCAGGGGTGCTGGTGGTGTCCTCAGTGTGGGAGTGCCATAGGCGTCGGCAGTGTGGGGGTCGCTGACGGTGTCCTCAGTATGTGGGGCAGCAATGCAGGTGTGCCAGCAGTGTTGGAAATGGTGGTGTCGGCAGTGGGGGATGCTGCCAGTGAGGGTTCCGGCGGTGTCGGCAGTGGGGGGGTGCCGGCAGTGTCATTCAGCGGGGGATGGCGGGCGCCATCTTCTTTTGCTTCCTGTGTGCATATTAAATGTGCTTAATGCTGATTGGCTGAGAGCTGTGACAGATGGCTTTTTCAGCCAATCAGCTTTAAGCCCGCTCAATACAAAACTTCACGACCGATCCAAGCTTGGCTCGGATCGCCCCGGATCCCTGAAATTCAGGTGGATTCGGTTCTCTGAGAACCGAACCCGCTCATCCCTAATTTAGAGTAAGCGAATCTTGCACTGCTACACTATAGTGTAAAGCTGGATACACACTGGAACGAATGCCCTTGAATGGGGATTGGCCATACTCACTGGAAGGAGTTAATGAACGATGGAACAATCATTGTTCCATCCTTCATTAACTTACTACAAGTCGCTAGCGATATCGCTAGGTTTGTTGTGCAGCACATCAAACCTAGCAACCATTGGTAGAGACCACGGGACAACACGCAAGCTAACCTTTAGTAACCTTGTGGTTCTCACCATTGAAGTCAATGGTGGAAACCGTTCACTGGCTGAGAGAGGCAGAGGCTCACCTCTCTCAGCCAATGAACCCTCAGCCAGGGCATTTCTAGAGAAATGTTGCATCTGAGCCCGTCATTCGGGAAGTACCATCCTTAGGGAATGGTACAGTTCGTGGTTCGGGCTCCTCGTTTTTCTTTTTTAAGAAGATGCTGGATGCCTACTTGGAGGAGATGACCTGTCCAGGTATTGTAGAAGAGTATGTGTGAGTGTGTATGTGTGACATAAACTTATACTGTCACGGTGTGTATTGTCTTTATTTTAACATTTCTTTACAGATGAACTGCAGGTACCAGCGGGCCCTTAATGCCCCGCATGCTGGTACTTGTGGTTCTCCAAGTGCCAGCTTGCATGTGAGGCTTGCTGGGACCTGTAGTTCTACTGTTAAAGACAACATTATCACTTCTGTTTTTACACCACACTTTACATAATGAACCCGGCACCCACTGCCCCGGGGTGCCGAGGATAGCCCTGGGCTATAAGCCCAGGCCTGGGGTGCCCTGGAGAGGGAGACCCCTTTATTGGGGTGGTCCCCACGTCTCCAGGAATCCCCGGCCTGGGCTGACTAGCAGTCAGGTGTAATACTTTAGCTGGGGGACCTGGTGAAATGGATCCCCTGGCTGTGGCTGTGAGTCCAGTGCTGGTTATGGCAAACACAGGGGACACACAGGGGACCCCTACTAATTTTGTCCCTTGTATTTCCAAAACCAGGACCAGCTCACTTAGCCCAGTGCTGGTTGTGCAAAATACAGGGGATCCTTATGTATTTTGTCCCCTATATTTTCACAACCATGACTGGCTTTCAAAAGTCCGGGGCTTGTTGTGCTTTTTGCGTAATTTTTTTTAAAATGTAACACTTTACAAGCATTTTACACACAGATGCATGCATGGATCTCACTGATCTATGCATACATCTGTGTCAATCAGACCTGCTCATGCTAAAATTGAAAGCATGAAGCAGGTCTATTCATTTTGGGATTTGAAGTTTGATTTTGAGTGTGATTTGGTGTTTGATTTGTACATATGCATGTGAAATCGAACATCAAATTACTGTTCAAAATCTAACCAAATCGAATTTGATTTAGAAAAGGCTTCTAAAATCGAATTTTAGTAAATGTGGGATTTAATGAGGGATTTGTACATTCGATTTGATTTAATTTGAGGTGAGCTAAATCGAACATCAAATCGAATGTAAAATTGAACTTTGATAAATATATCCCTAACTGTTTAAACCAGATTATTGTTTTTTATATGGAACCAGCTCTGGCTGCTTTGGGGACTATTACCGCACATAAGGAAAGTAATTCATTCTGAAATCCAATTCCCCATAAAAATAAAAAAATCAACTAATCAATAAATAAATAAAAATAAATAAATAAATAAATAAACCAGCTAAAATACACTTCCTGCATATGAATAACCAGTACCAGTCTTATAGTCTTGGCTGGTAAAGCATGGCAGACCACTCTCATAATGAATATCCCCAGAGATCTTCATGACAACCCTTGGACACTGGGGGGGTAAATTTACTAAGAATCGAGTCTGGGTGAGTTTGCAAAACTCTGGAGAGAAATCTCCTTTGCTACAGGAAAATACTGGAGAGTTTGCAAACTCTCTTCAATTCACCATCGGCTAAACTCCAGAGCCTTTTCACTAGTGGAGATAATATTCGGGAATTTCTAAACTCTCATGAGATGGGACAACACTCCAGTAAAAACTCATGAAAAAAATTCACCTGCCTGTGATCTGCAAGTTTGGCAGAAACATACACAGATCTCTGTGATCCATGTATGTTTCTGCCTAGGTTAGGTTAAAAATGGGTTAAATAAAAAAACAAAGACATAGGGTCCCCCCCTAAAGCTTAACCAGAACAAAATGAGTAGGTTTCCATCATAATTTAGAAACCAACACCAGGCTGCAGGTCCAGTCCTGGTTTTAATCATAGGTGGAAAAAAAATGCGTAGGGGTCCCCCCTATAATTAAAACCAGCACCAGACCAAAAATGACCAGGCTGTAATGCCACAGCCCTATTACCAGGGCTCTCTGGCCAAAGCATTATCAGCCCAAGCAGCTCAGGCCAAGCTGGAGATCTCAGGGGAAGGGGGGACCCCCCAAAATAGGGGTCCCCCCTCTCCCGGACCCCAGGCTTGGTCTGAATCCCCAGAGCTCTTCTCCGCACCCCTGGGCTGTGGGTATGGGGGTAATAAAGTGAAGAATAGATGTATACTATTGTATTTTACAGTGGGAATACAGGTGCCAGCATGCCTGCCCTTTGTGGCCCGGCCATTTTGGGTCCGGTGCTGGTTTTAATAATAGGGGGGACACCTACACAATTTTTTTCCCCTGTAATTAAAACCAGGACTGGCCCTCCAGCCTGGCTTTGGTTTCTAAATAACAGTGGAACCCTACTCATTTTGTTCCCCATAATTTTAGGAACCAGGACTGGCTGTCAAGTCCGGTGCTAGTTAAGCTTTAGGGAGGGGACCCTATGTAATTTTTTTTTCTAACATTTAACCGTTTTTTTTACAGCACAGAACACAAGCAGCCTTCACAGCCTTCACATATCTCACTAATATGTGCAGGCTCCTTGCTCAGGAGAGTTAGGCAGAGAAAAGACACTGCAATCTCGGGTGAATAATCTCCTGCAAAATGTGCTATTCGGGGAAGATATTCATTCTGCTTCACCATCGGACATCTCACTCTCAGCTAAACTTACTTCTTGGTAAATTTGAGAGATTCAGTAGCCTCAAATCACCTGAGTTTTGGCGAAGCTAATCGAGTTAAAAAAAAAAAGCAAACTCATCCAGACTCGATTCTTAGTAAATTTACCCCTAGGTGTCAGGGAAAATAGTGTATAGTTCAAAATGTTTAGGCCTGCACAATCCATGCAACTCCACCAGGGCAAACCATCCCCATGAACAGCACTAGGGCTCTTATTGGCACCCTTTAAGAAGTTTGCATCAGTGTCCTGGTTCTACAAGCTCCAGCATGTCTGGGACTTGTAGTTACACAAGTACTTGATGATAATATTTTACAAGTACCAGGCATACACAAGCACATTTTAAAATCCTTTTATTCATATAAATGGATTCAAGTATTATTAAATTGCTAAATCCCTTTGGATTTAGCAATTATATAAAAAAAAAACACTTTTTTATTAAATTGCTAAATCCAAAGGAATTTTTTTCCTGAATAAATAAATTCATATGGAATCTTCATGCATGCCAAAACATTATACTATCCTTAGATAGAAAACATAATACTTTACTGTAGATTGTAGATACAATTGTCTTTACTTTGGACATGTCCATACGCCAGCATCTACAATCTATATTAAAGTATTATGTTATCTATCTAAGGATAGTATTATGTTATAGATATGTTGCATCTTTGCTCTGGAAGCAACTATATGTTAGCACCTACAATACAATGCCATAGGGTGGTTCTCTGTGTGACGCATAGGACATTTACATACATTCAAGTACGTGAACTGTTTCTATACCACACTTTTTATCTGGTGTCCAAGGGGTCTATTCATGATGTTAATTATCGGGGTCCAGGTGGATCCTGATAAAAACATTCCTACTCACGTCTGAAGCAATTAATCATTGCTCCTTTGCAGAGACAGCTGATCCAAAAATCAGCTGCCTCCCCGAACGCTTTCACTGCTCCTTTGGAGCAGTGAAACTTAGCACTTATTGAGTCTGACTCGGCAGTGTTAGTGCACCTGTGTGAACTAGAGTTCACGCAGGTGCACAAAGCCCCGGCGTCCAGCAGAAGGAGGGGTGGAGGACAGGGGTGGAGCACGGGACTCTTTCCCATAGTGAAGGAGCAGCTTTGGGAGCAAATGCCATCTGAAGATGGTGAATGTTCCCGCAGTCAAGCTCCAAAAATATTGTATTTTCGGAGCTTGATGAATTTAGGTCTCCATACTAGTGTATGGTGACAGGGGCCACATCGGATAAAAAAGGTAAGCAAGAGATATCTGTGATATTTTCTGCTTTAACTTTTTGATGAATGGCCCCAAAACTTAATTTCTATTAAAGCAGATGAAAATGTTTTTTTCCACCTGCTTTTGTAGAAATTAAATAATAATGAATAGACCCCCAAGTCTTAAATACTTGGTATAAAATATACATCAGAAAAAAAATTCACTCAGTAAATCGTTCCTTCTGGAATTTTTAATAACTCTGCATGATACATGGGGACATTACAACAAATTTATTCAGTCAAACGCAAGTAGTCAATCTTGTGTAAATCATGCTTGGCTACCCTCCTGCGTTCTGTGGGAGCCTCCCATTTTAAGGAGAGAGCACCTTAACGATACTGGATTTAAACCTCTATACACTGCTGCCTATACCTTCTAAATCCTGCCTATACCTTCTAGAATTGTCGCTATTTGCGTACGCAGTTAGACAGTAAATAAATGCCTTCAGACCTTGAAATGTGTTTCCAACGCACAAAGGTTATTATTCAACATAAAAACTGTAGGTTACACACTGTGATCTAAAGACAATTTAGCGCAAAGAAATCATACAGTACACTACAGTTATTAAATATGTACGCGCTCTGGGACCAGTTACTGGCATCAACAAGAAACCCCCCGTCAACAGCATCAGCAAGAAGACTCCAGATTGGGGTCTGAACGCACATATATACCCTAACAGGGATAAGCAATAAAATAGGCAAGTTTGGCATGATTCCATTGGTTCTCCGTCACGGTGCTTCTGTTACAGGACATTTAACAGGTCAATTCAAATGGAGACACAGGTCAGCCTCCAACAGCCTTTGTCTCCTTTTTCCATGCAAATCTAAGCTGCTAACATTACATAGTACATTTTAGTGTTTTAACACACTACAGTCCATAAGTTGCAAATGCATGTTGCGATCTTCTCACCGATGACACTGGAAAGCTGTTGAGACAGAGTAGATCAGTACAACACCAAACACAGTTTACTTATCATGTACTAAACCATAGATATCCAATAGTCTTTATTTCACAACATTAGTAATAAATGAATAAACCTTGAATATTACACTTTGAAGCTATGGAACCTTTTATGTGAGTGTGCAGTGTGTAAGTATTAGCGGTTTGGGAAAAGACGCTAGTTAGATTTATGTAGTGAGGACTTTTAACTTAGGGAAGATGCGTACGCATGAAGCTAATAAACAGCATTCGCATGCGGGGTATTATGCATTCGCTAATGTGCGTCGTGTTAACAGCACAACGGTGCGTATTTAATGTGTGTATGAGGTATGGTGAAATATGCGATCACATGATGCTAATAATAGCATCGCAGTATGCACTTAAGTGTGAGTTTCTCTAAAATGGCGCTGGGTGGCCATTCGCAAAATGTCGTCGTGCAGATCTCATTTTTAAAATGGTGCACCTATCCTATAAAGAAAGTCTTGAGGGGGAATAGGAACTGACATTATTTTAAGGTGTTCAAAAATAACATTTTAATAATTTAAGGTATTTCCTAGTTCAGGTTTGTAATGCAGTTCTACATTTACCTCAGTATTCATATTGTCATTACTAACCACCATCATAATTTTGTTCTTCCGTTTTACCTTATCTTTACATTTTCCACACTTCAACACAGTAAGAATACACCTGACACATATGCCAATTACTATGATGACAAACAGTATGAGGATCAGGAGTTTATCTATGCTTGCGATCATTTCCTGAACCAACTCTCCTAGACCTGAGAACCATTTCGCTGGGTTCAACCATGAAATCCATTCCTCTACCTGCTCCTCTACTTCAGCCACTGAAGCGTTATGGTTCTTCCGAAATTCCCATTTTAACTGCAGAATTTCATCCATATTGTGGTCTATTACCTCCTTAGGGTCGCTGCTATCATTTGTGACATAAGTGCAACACTTCACTCCAAATTGGGTGGCCAAAGTTATGCAGTACCCTCCAGTGACAGCTGTTAAGTAACTTAACACTAGTCTGTGTTGCACTAGTTCTTTCTTGTACACTTGCAATTCCCTACCTGTATACCTGAAGGTGTCATCATACATCTCGGTGATATTATCTATTAATTTAGCAAGGTCTTGGATATATCTAAAATTTAGTGTACCCGAGCGATCCTGGTGGGATCCAATGCACTAAAACTTGAAAGCCAGTTGTCTCACTAATTAACTGTGTGGCTTTATGCACATCACCAGGTATCATATTTCTTTTGCCTCTGTGTTCATACTGCTAGTGAAGATATGGTGGTGTGTTTTTATGAATACCAAGCATTTCAACATGTGTGAGGGTCATAACCTCTGGGATTACTCTTCCCATGTAACACAAACCTTCGGAACTCGGAGAGAGCCATTTATACCCTTTCCTTCCATATATAAAATATACATCATCAGGGAGAACATAAGGAATAGTATGCATCATTATCATTAAACACATTTCTCTCGCAAATAATCCTATCTCATGTTCTCCCATCTGGCGAATACATGTTTCTGATTGTATAACCTTTGCACAGTACCCTTCTGGTATTCTACCAACCATTTCTTTGGTGTTACTCAGTGTATGTTTATACCGGAAGTGCCTTCCACCTGACCTAATTTTGTGTAGTAGTTCATAATTCATAGGCTCATGGTCAGCTCTTTGTGAGAAGGTCATCATCTGATTATTTCCAGTCACCTCCCAACTTCCTGGGTCATTGGAGTTGGTGATGTTTAAACATAAAAGTGATTTATCTACTTGGTACTGGTGGAGATTAAAATGAGGTGGTTTGGTATTAAGAAATTTTCTGTCCAGTGTCTTCCCTTTTTGTAATTCTAGAATTTCAGAGACATTTAATGGGAATAGCACCATTCCTACATTATGCTGGCATGTGAGAGCACACCCAACAATTGGTTTGGTTCAATATTTTGCCCACCATGGTGTGATAATCCTCTAAAGGATACCCACCCAAATACTGATTATACTTAGGTTGACAACGCTGGATGCATCTCTCATCAATTACGGACCCACACAACTCACACATACAATAATCCTCATACGATAGACCTTCACACTGTCCCCGTGTGTCCAAAATAGCAGATCTCTTAACAATTACAGTACTAAGATTGGTCAGACACCCCCCTGATTGGCATAGCACTCCTCCTCTTGACTCCACTCCATCAGCACTGCCATCAGCTCCCAACTCCTCTATCGGTCCCCCATCACAGAAACCAGATATCCCCGAGCAAACCAGGATGATGGAAACTCTGGAAGAGAATATGAAAATTAACACAGCAGACCAGTCCATTGCTGCAGCAAGGAACTGCAAATTTCTTTAGCTCAGGTATCTCACTGCAACCTTTTAATCCTCCCGAAACAAGCTCGCAATCGACAGGTCCATGTTCTCAGCCTTGTCTCTGCCTTGTTTCTCCACCGGTTCATTGACGTTTTTGCAGTGAGTGGAATGGACCCAGGTATCTCTCTTGGCCACCTTCAAAGATTTGGTACTCGTCAGCAACACCTGATGTGGACCCTCCCAACGATCAGTCAAACAACCTGAACGTAAGAAATTTCTGATCATAACATATTCTCCAGGGTCAACATCATGACAGTTAGTTTCAGGCATATCATGTGACAACAATTTCAGTTTCTGCTGTTGCTGTTTTAACTGTTTACTCATTGATATATAATATACCTTACAATTACCTCATTGTTACCCTTCAAGTCTTCCTGTGGACTTATAATAAAATGAGGTTGTCTACCAAACAGTATTTCAAAATGGGACAGATTTAGAGGGGGTCTAGGAGTGGTCCTTATGCTATGTACCAATGGTAATGCTTCTGGCCATCCTAGTCCAGTCTCTGCCATGATTTTACTTAGTTTATTTTTAATAGTCCTGTTCATCCTCTTCACTTTGGCACTGGCTTGCGGTTGGTAGGGGGTGTCAAATCAACTATTAATACCCATCAGTTTACACATATTTTGAAAAACATCACCTGTGAAATGAGTACCCGTCACTCTCGATAATTTTAGGGATACCGTATCTGCATACAAACTCCTGTACAATTTTCTTGACAGTAAACACAGCAGTATTAGTCACCGCTGGGTATGCCTCAACCCAATTGGAAAACACGTCAGTGCACACTAATACATACTTAAGATTCCTGCAAGGTGGTAATTTGATGAAATGAATTTGTATTACCTGGAAAGGTCCGTCAGTCGGTGGAATGTGGGACGGTTCGGTAGGGATTATTTTCCCAATGTTTTTCCTCAAGCAGGTCAGACAGGACATTGCTCTCTTTTCTGCTTCAGAAGAGAAACCCGGTGTGCACCAGTATGCTCTCAGCAATTTGCACATACCTTGCTTTCCCAAGTGAGTCAGACCGTGCGCTGCCTCAGCCAAGCTGGGGTAATATGCCTTGGGAGTTCCTGGCTTACCTTGTCTGTCCCTCCAGAGACCAGAGGACTCTTGCCCACATCCTTTGGACTTCCAGAATGACGTTTCCAGGATAGAACACAAATTTGCATCTCAATTAATTTCAGCATATCAATTGTTTGAAAAGACATAATTTGTTCCAATTGTACATTCAGTTTTAACCCTGTTGCCCATTTTGCAGCTTCATCTGCTCTGTTGTTGCCCAGTGAGAACGGATCATCCTCACATGTATGGGCTTTACACTTAATTACTGCCACCATTTTGGGCAGTTGAATTGCTTTTAGTAATTGTTTTATATGTCTGGAATGTGCAACTGGTGTGCCTGCTGCTGTCATAAAATTTCTCAGATGTCATAGAGCTAAAAAATCGTGTACCACTCCGAACGCATACCTAGAGTCAGTGTAAATGTTAGCAGATTTGCATGTTGCCAATTCACACGCTCTTTTTAGTGCTACTAACTCCGCCACCTGGGCTGAGTGAGGAGGACCAAGGGGTTCAGCTTCTATGATGTCTGTGTCATTTACAACAGCATAACCTGTACATAATTCACCTGTGTCTGTTTGTCTATGACAACTCCCGTCCGTGTAAAATGTCACATCCACATTCTCTAAAGGTGTATCACGTATGTCAGGTCGTGCAGTAAAGGTCTGGTTCAGATATTCCATACAATCATGTGCATCACTATGTCCACTGAACTCACTTCCCGCCAGCAACCCGTCTCCCTCCACCCTTTGTGCATCATGTTGCACATATGGTAAATATGTTGCTGGATTTATCGTACTGCATCGCCTACCAGTGATGTTAGCAGGGGCTATTAGAGCTAGTTCCCACTAGGTAAATCTAGCTGAAGAGACGTGTCCGGTTTGGGCAGAGTTCAGCAGAGCAGATACAGCATGGGGAGAATAGACAATCATATCATGGCCTAGTACCACATCCTCACTCTTAGTGACCAATAGAGCGGTTGCTGCTACACTTCTTAAACATGATGGGAGTGATCTTGCCACAGTTTTTGTGTGAGGACACCTGCTGCGCAACCATCGGCTTCCGTACAATACAAATCAAAAGGTTTTTCATAATCAGGTATTCCCAATGCAGGTGCTTTTGTCAGACTATCCTTAAGATAAATGAAAGCCTGCTCTGATTCCTCTGTGTGTATGACATGGTCGGGCTTTGAGGAAGAGAGTAAGTCCTATAATGGCAAGGCCAAAATAGAAAAACCTGGGATCCACATTCTGCAGTATCCACACATTCCCACGAAGGTACGAATTTGCTTTTGGTTCTGCGGCAGTGTCATGTTCTGTATAGCCTGGATTCAATCAGTGGTTAGATGTCGTAACCCCTGGGTTAGGCAGTGTCCCAAGTATTTTACTCTGGATTGCAACGGCTGTAGTTTGTCCTTAGCAACCTTGTGTCCTGTTTGCGAGAGATGAAGCAACAAAAGTTTAGTATCATTTAAACATGACATAAACAAATCAGAACATAGCAATAAATCGTCTACATATTGTATTAGAACAGACCCATTGGCAGGTTAAAAAGATTGTAAACAGTCGTGCAAGGCCCTGAAAAGATACTGGGGCTGTCTATGAAACCTTGGGGAAATCGTGTCCATGTGTATTGTACACCCCTGTATGTGAAAGCAAATAGGTACTGACTGTCAGGTAAGAGGCACAGAGAAGAAAGCAGAACAGAGGTCAATGACAGTGAAATGGGTTGCATTTGGTGGGATCTGCATGAGAATGACAGCTGGATTTAGCACTATGGGAAATTGGCTCTCTACCACCTTATTAACACCTCTAATGTCTTGTACCAGCCTATAACCCCTCCCACCACTCTTCTTTACCGGAAATATGGGACTGTTGGCTACACTAGCTGTATGAACTAAAATTCCCTGTTGTAACAATTGCTAAATTATGGGATAAACCCCTAATTCTACCTCCTGTTTTAGTGGGTACTGGAGAATTTTTGGAGCTTGCCTACCGCCTTTTAAATTTACCATTACGGGGCTTACATTTGCCATTAATCCAGTATCCTGTCCATCCTTGGTCCAAAGTGAATCTGGAATTTGGAATAACATTTGATCTACCGGAGATGGATTTTCACTTAAACTGGTAGAGTGATACATTATCCTTTGGGGAGTGTCCAACATATTCCTCACCTTGTGCGCAACTCTCTCTGGGATATCTAAAAATACACCATCAGGGGTACAATATATGACACATCCCATCTTACATAACAAATCCCTTCCCAGTAGGTTAGTAGGAGCTGCTGCTGCCAGGAGGAAAGAATGCCTGGTATGCAATGGCCCAATAGTGACCTATGTGGATTTTTTTAAAGGATAATGTTGCACTTTACATGTTACACCCATTGCTGGTACTGTCTTGTTGGTTACCTGTAAATTAACGGGAGATTTTATCACTGACCTGGTCGCCCCTGTGTCTACAAGAAAAGGATATTTAGTACCAGCTACATCAACCATCATTACCGGTTCTTCCCTAGTACTTCCTGTTAACCTGACTATCTGTAGACTACAGGTATGACCTGACCCCTAGCGTTGGCTCCCACTCTCCAATAAAGCATTAACGGCCACAATTGGAGCTGGTGCATGTTGGACATTTGCTGGTCTCTGTGTATATCCTTTATGGGGATATCCAGGTACTCCCTGGTTAGGGGGTCCTACCCTCTTTGCCGTACAGTTCTTACCTAGATGTCCTGGCTGGTTGCAATTAAAACACTTTCGTGGGTGAGGTGGATGAAAGGATTGTTGTGTGGGTTGAGCAGGAGGGAAAGGTGGTGGGTAAGGATATTGAGGGAGAGGATATTGTGGGAGATATGGGGTTTGGGGATAGTATGGGAATTGTGGCTGTGTGTGATAAGTGGGGTAGGGCTGCGTTTGTGGTGGTGTAGGATTAGTGAGGACGTGTAACTGTGGAGGTGCAGGTGTGGAAGCAGGTGTGTCTGCTGGCTGTGATGTTACCATCATTCCTTCTAGAGCTTGAATACTGACAGCCATTAGTTTCTCGCTCTGGGTCTCTCTCTTTTTAGAGATGTTCTTGTCATGTTCAGTTGCGGATTCTATGAGGGTGTCTACTGTGACTCCCCTCCAGCCAGGCTGTGAAGTCTGAACCCGGGTCTTTAGGTTCTCTTTAAGATCATCCATGAGTACAGTGACAATCATTCCCCTGTGGTGAGTGCTATGTTCAATATCTTCTAACCCAATGTACTGTGTGATAGCCTGCAGAGCCCGGTCACAATAATCTTCTGCAGATTCACTCTCTTTTTGTTTTCTGGTTAAGATTTTGTTCCAGTTAACTACTACTGGAAAATATACACCCAATTGAGTTACAATGCGGGAAATGTTACCTTGATTAATTTCATCTGTTAAGGGAACATCTCCATCCAATACACAATCCGTGATAAATTTTGTCACATTGGTATTGCCTGGTAGACAGACCCTTAACACCACTCGCCAATCTTTGTTGGTTGGCTCGTGAGAACTACCCAAATTTCTCAAAAATCTTTGACATTTGGCTAATTCCTTTTTGGGATTGGGGAAATCATTCATTATGGAATTTAGCTCCGCTCTTGTCCAAGGACAATGCATTACTACTTCCCTTGTGGGCACAACTCCGTTCGCATCCGCATTCCCATTCGGAACAGTTATTGTCCAGATGAGATGCAGACCGGCCGCACTGCTACTTTTGACCTTTTTACCTGGCTGGGGGTTTAGGGCCTGATTCAGACCCACTCGCGAGTGGCTGTCCGCTCGCAAGTGGGTCGATGTTATGGACTGAGCATGCGCACGACGGAGGGAGCTCCGTCGTGCGCATGCGCCAGACGCGACGAGCGAAGGAAAGTCCTTCGCTCGTTGTGTCCGATCAAAGGGGGCGTGCTGTCAATGTTGATTGACAGCATGCCCCCTTTGGTGGGCGTGCCGGGGGCGTGCCTCCCTGACGGGGGCGTTCCCACGGGAACGCCTCCCGTCAGAAGCCGGCCCACTGACATCACTAGTGATGTCAGTGGGAGTGATTTTGGCTCTGATAGAGCCAAAATCACTCCGGAGCTTGCGGTTGAAAACCTCAACCGCAGGCTCCGGCTCGCAAATTCGATGGTCGCGATGGTCTCGACCATCGCGGCCATCACAATGCACGCTCGTATAGCCTGTGGGTGGTGACCCACAGCTATACGAGCGTCCAGGAGGACGCTCCATGAAAATGGAGCCCGGCCCTCATTCAGAGCGTGCGCTCTGCTCAGAGCGTACGCCTCTGAATGAGGGCCTTAGTCTGTTACTGCTACATATAGGATTAACAACTTCCTCTATGGGTGCAGTGGATGTTAACACTTCCTGTACTATCACTGATGAAGATGGCGGCACCACTTGTGCTTGCTGTGGTGGAGCATCTGGCATGTGTACAGCATGGGAAATGGCAGACATAACAATAACCTCATCATCCACATCATAAACATTTTCCTTATGGTTACTTAAGAGTGGGTACAAATTACTTGTTAAATTTTTATGGGTTTTTTCAACAACTGTATCTGCACCACCGTCATCATAGCGTGAACCACTGGCAATACCTTCCACAAAGCTACCTTGCTGCACATGTACGCTATTTTGCAGCTCGTACGCATTGCAATTTAGCGCTGCGGGTGTACTTTCTGGTAACGTGCTCGAGACGCTAGTTTGCATCTCTTGCACACCTTTAAGCCACGCATCCCCCTCATGCTGCCATAATTTTAAACATTCATTATATTTTACTTTTTTCACTCGAGAACGCACCAGACTGATGTGATCTCGGACATTGTTCAATACATCCTTATCAAAACTACCAATTCTGGGAAACGGCCTTACACTCTTTATCATCATCTTAAACAATATATCACAGTATCTAATTGCATAAGTACCATACTTAGTATGCAAAATACGACGAGCCGAACCTACCGGCGCCTCCATTAGCAGCACATCATTGTCTAACATCTCTACTGCTTGCGTGGCTCCCATCCTGGGACAAATCCTACGTTTTTCAATAAAGATTTAAACTGGTGTAAGACAGTCAAGATACTTTCACTTACCTGTGGACGTCTTGGAAAAAGGGTGTATCCACGAACCCTATGGAACATCTCTAGACGCTTACCTATGGAAGAAAAGCTGCTCCCATGCAGAAATCCCTTTTTAACTACCTTTCAACCGCTAGGGGGCAATATATACCCTTTGTTTTCCAGTTGATTTCGTCCACCCTCTCACCAGTTCACAATCACAGTTTAGCCCAAAACTATGCGGTTCAATTATAGTGCTCAAATAAGTCAAACCGATTACTGAATACTATAATCACACTGGGAGCCGAACCCTAACAAAAATAACAACCCATACACCTGCCTTGTGTAAAGTAAACGGTAAGCTGCTACCGAGTTACTAGGCCGTTCGTTACGCCTAGCACTTAAGGGTCCTACGATACCCTTAACATTTAAGTCCCATGTTACACCCTAAACAAATACGCACAGTTACACACTTTTTTTTTCCTGCGCAGAAAAATACACGTTAACCCAGCTATTGGCAACAATTGATAATATAATCTCAACAGCTTTGTTTAAAACATGTGGCAGCAAGACCAGAAATATAAATAAATATATACGCTATTGTGCGACTAGTCGCATACACAATAATGCGACTATTACACAACCGTATTATGACTCTTACACTTAGCTGCGTACTCAAAAATGCGACTCAGCTGCTTACGCAAAAATGCATCCCAGCCGTGTACGCAATAATGCGACACCCCCTTTTTTAACACACAAAATAAAACAGAAAAACAACCTATCGACGAAGGAAAACAAATTGTATCCTCCCCCGTCCCTGTATTCTCAATCAGTACTCCTAAAGTCATACTAACTGGTAGCGCACTCTCAGCAACAAATGGTAGTAACAGATTCCGATTGCACAATGCATTCTCCTGTCAGGCGCCTCCACCCTTTTGCTGAGAGTTCGACACCGAGTGTTACAGACCGGTTGCGTGATTAACACTGCGAGCCCCCAACTAATGATACTGGATTTAAACCTCTATACACTCCTGCCTATACCTTCTAAATCCTACCTATACCTTCTAGAATTGTCGCTATTTGCGTACGCAGTCATACAGTAAATAAATGCCTTCAGACCTTGAAATATGTTTCCAACGCACAAAGGTATTATTCAACATAAAAACAGTAGGTTACATGCTGTGATCTAAAGACAATTTAGCGCAAAGAAATCATACAGACACAAGGTGTAGTTATTAAATATGCACGCGCTCTGGGACCAGTTACCGGCATCAATAAGAAACCTCCATCAACAGCATCAGCAAGAAGACTCCAGATTGGGGTCTGAACGCACATATATACCCTTACAGGGCTAAGCAATACAATAGGCAAGTTTGGCATGATTCCATTGGTTCTCTGTCACAGTACTTCTGTTACAGGACATTTAACAGGTCGATTCAAATGGACACAGGTCAGCCTCCAACAGCCTTTTGTCTCCTTTTTCCTGCTGCATGCAAATCTAAGCTGATAACATTACATAGTACATTTTAGTGTTTTAACTCTCTACAGCCCATAAGTTGCGAACGCATGTTGTGATCTTCTCACCGATGACACCGGAAAGCTGTTGAGACAGAGTAGATCAGTACAACACCAAACACGATTTGCTTATCATGTACTAAACCTTAGACATCAAATAGTCTTTATTTCATAACATTAGTAATAAATGAATAAATCTTGAATATTACACTTTGAAGCTATGGAACCTTTTATGTGAGCATGCAGTGTGTAAGTATTAGCGGTTTGGAAAAAGACGCTAGTTAGATTTATGTAGTGAGGACTTTTAACTTAGGGAAGATGCTAATAAACAGCGTTCGCATGCGGGGTATTATGCATTCGCTAATGTGCATTGTGTTAACAGCGCAATGGTGTGTATTTAATGTGTGTATGAGGTATGGTGAAATATGCGATCACATGATGCTAATAATAGCATCACCGTATGTACTTAAGTGTGAGTTTCTCTAAAATTGCGCTGGGCAGCCATTCGCAAAATGGCGTCATGCAGATCTCATTTTTAAAAAGGTGTCTTGTCGCCATTCGCAAGATGGCGTCGTTCCATTCTAATTTTAAACTGATTCTGTCTCAGTCAATTATCCAGCTTCGACAACCTGCTACCTGCTTACCCCGGAAAGTAAAGAGAATCCCCCATTTTCCCCACTAATCAGTCAAAAATCCAGACTGTGCAAGTGCACATGCTCGACTCCGGATGTGAAGGGGCGGGGCCTTGGCTGGTCACCACGGGGTTGTAGGGGCCGCCTAGACAGTCTCAGTGTCTTCCCTAGAGTCCGATGCCAGTGACTGGCTTCACCCGAGAGGACTACCCCTTAGAAAGGGAAGGACAAGAGTGAACGATGTCACAGACACTGCTGTATTGCGCAAAGCCTCAGTAAGTGTCACCATAGGTGGGCTGGATGCAACCCACATATGAGATACTAGTGTAGCAGTATGTGTGGACACAAATGAGGGTCAGAGTTATCTGTAGGTGTTTGCCAGTGCCGTGCAGCAGCAGCGCAGCCTGTATGACCACGGTGCCCTTTCCTCTCTGGTGGCTCCTCTTCACAATGCAGCAGGACCCACTTCCTTCTCCATGGCAGCAATGAGTGCTGAGCACCAACATGACCCATGAGAAACTGATAAGTGACCCACTGGTGAGACTGCACACTGGCCAGGAAGTTATAGTTGGGGACTGTACATATGAGGGTAGGGGGACATTGGCCCTCATTCAGACCCGGACGCAAGTGACCGTTCGTACACTCGGCGTACGTAAAAAAATATTTAAATTCAAGCACACGCTCGTATTTTCACTCGCAGCCAAACATCCTCCCCAAACTCAGGCGACCCCTCCTCTAACTAACGAGCGTGCCAAATAGCGAGTGTACATCCCCGAAGTGGCTTGAAGGGAACGCACGCACTAGTACTACCCTGAAGTTGGACTGTCAGATTTCGATTAACTGCTCGTTTATTCTGCCTACCTCCCTCAATCGTAACATGCCAATCAATATATCAATTAGCTTAATTGTTTTTTTTTTTTTTTACACAATGCAATAAACTTTATTCTTGTCCGTGTTTGTGTTTACCCGCAGAATACGTACGGCTTAAACATTCGCTTTTCATTGTCAAAATACATGTTAGCCTCAATTAAATAATTGTTCTATTTGATTTTTAGGCCGCATATTTCCCGGAGTTCATTTCTTTATGTAAATTTGCTTACGCATGTCACTGCATCAAGCCTATCATAAGTCTCAACAGATTTCTGGCCCTGTCGAACACATGACTCATACACTAACCAATAGAATTGCTCCTGTTAATTTCCCAAATACATTAGCCAATCATAAAATTTGGGTACACTTTATCAAAAATTATTTTTATGAAAAACACCATTGCCATCATGAGGGCCTCCGCATTCACCAGGCGCGAGCTGCTGGTGCTTACGGAGGTGATGGATAGGTGGATCACCAGCCACCCTCCACCCATCACCAACCGCGAGAAGCGTTCCGCATATGCGGAGGTACTCGCCCGCCTGCGCTCCTTCGGCTCATGCCGCATATCGGGCAGCTGGAGCGCAGGTGGTCGGACCTGCAACGGCGGACGCCCCGCTTGCTGGCATGCTTTCGCATGCAGATCGCTGAAAGTAAGTTTTATGGATTGTGGTTTTCATGTTTGTCTTTGTGGCCCTAACTGCGTGTGCATGTTTTCCCTGTATTTCATATTTATTCATTCTCCTCATATCTGCATGGCCATGTTTTCCCTGTATTTCATATTTATTCATTCTCCTCATATCTGCATGGCCATGTTTTCCCTGTATTTCATATTTATTCATTCTCCTCATATCTGCATGGCCATGTTTTCCCTGTATTTCATATTTATTCATTCTCCTCATATCTGCATGGCCATGTTTTCCCTGTATTTCATATTTATTCATTCTCCTCATATCTGCATGGCCATGTTTTCCCTGTATTTCATATTTATTCATTCTCCTCATATCTGCATGGCCATGTTTTCCCTGTATTTCATATTTATTCATTCTCCTCATATCTGCATGGCCATGTTTTCCCTGTATTTCATATTTATTCATTCTCCTCATATCTGCATGGCCATGTTTTCCCTGTATTTCATATTTATTCATTCTCCTCATATCTGCATGGCCATGTTTTCCCTGTATTTCATATTTATTCATTCTCCTCATATCTGCATGGCCATGTTTTCCCTGTATTTCATATTTATTCATTCTCCTCATATCTGCATGGCCATGTTTTCCCTGTATTTCATATTTATTCATTCTCCTCATATCTGCATGGCCATGTTTTCCCTGTATTTCATATTTATTCATTCTCCTCATATCTGCATGGCCATGTTTTCCCTGTATTTCATATTTATTCATTCTCCTCATATCTGCATGGCCATGTTTTCCCTGTATTTCATATTTATTCATTCTCCTCATATCTGCATGGCCATGTTTTCTCTGTATTTCATATTTATTCATTCTCATATCTGCATGGCCATGTTTTCCCTTTATTTCATATTTATTCATTCTCATATCTGCATGGCCATGTTTTCCCTGTATTTCATATTTATTCATTCTCCTCATATCTGCATGGCCATGTTTTCCCTGTATTTCATATTTATTCATTCTCCTCATATCTGCATGGCCATGTTTTCCCTGTATTTCATATTTATTCATTCTCCTCATATCTGCATGGCCATGTTTTCCCTGTATTTCATATTTATTCATTCTCCTCATATCTGCATGGCCATGTTTTCCCTGTATTTCATATTTATTCATTCTCCTCATATCTGCATGGCCATGTTTTCCCTGTATTTCATATTTATTCATTCTCCTCATATCTGCATGGCCATGTTTTCCCTGTATTTCATATTTATTCATTCTCCTCATATCTGCATGGCCATGTTTTCCCTGTATTTCATATTTATTAATTCTCCCCATATTTGCATGGCCATGTTTTCCCTGTATTTCATATTTATTCATTCTCCTCATATCTGCATGGCCATGTTTTCCCTGTATTTCATATTTATTCATTCTCCTCATATCTGCTTTTTTGGGTTTTTTTTGGGGTGGATTTGATATTGTTTTTGGGCGCGGATTTGTGTTGAAACTAACCACAATTTGTTTCACATCTTTTAGGGGCCCAGCGAAGACTACGCCGTCAGCGTCCGGCCAGACGTCGATCACGGCCACTCTCCCCAACCCCCAGCCAACACTCCAACTCCAGTCCTTCCCCTATTCCCCACTCCTCCCCAGCCTTCCTAGACCCTCAGCCTGATTTTTCGGGCCTCCTTCCCCTCCGTCCGAATTCCCCCTCTCCTCCAACCACCCCTCTTAGAATGTCCCCCTCCCCGGAGTCGGTCATTACCCCGCCCCGATCTTTGGGGAATGGAGCCACCTCCGAGGAGGACGATGGAGGGCCTTCCGTAGCTGGCGTTGGGTCTTCCAGTATGTTTTTCTTTGCGGTTTTTTATCGACACAAACTGTTTGTATGTAATCATGGGTGGTTCCTTTTTTTGGGTTTTTTGGCTAAACTTTTGGGGATTTTGGCGATTGCCTTTACCTGTTACTGCTGTTTTCCACATACACATATCACACCTGTCGGAATTTGTACATAGGCCTTGTATTTTTGGCCTACCCCATTTTAGTTTGATGAGTTTTAATGCTGTTTTTTTTTGTTTTTGGTGGAGTTTGGTTTTGGCTTTTTTTTTTATGTGGTTTCACGATTGTTGTATTAATCCCCACACTTTTCTCACCCACAGAGGAACAGAGGCATCGGGCCGAATTATCCGCCTGTGTGGCCCAGATGCACAACAATATCATCGGGGTGCTGGTGGTCCTTGACCGTATGTCGGTCCTCCTTAGGGAGTAGTTTTTTGTTTTTGGCCCATTATGTAAATAAATTGTTATTTTTGAAGAAACGTTCTTTTTCTAAAGCACAGATTGTTTACCCTGACATAAGTAGACTGTTCCTGCAAGGATTTCCATTTTTTAACACTAAGAGTGTGTGTTGGATATTTATGTCAAACAGCCACAAGAAACACCTTACAGTAACAATCTGATTTCCCTTTTTCGGTGTAGTCACAATTAGATATTTCTACATTTTACAGGTTCCTAGTTGGTGTGCAAGCTGCTTAGGCCAATCTTACGAAGCAAAATGATTGTACAGGCTTCCTTTTGGTGTTGGTTTGGACCCTGAAAAAAAATTACATTTTAGCTCAACTGGTGTCAGTACTGGATTACCCCTTAGTCAAATGTAACGTGTGTGAACCTGGTTACACTTGCTGGTAACGTTCCAAAAAAGGTACAACATTTCACTCTCAAAACATTTATTATCAACATAACTGATAAATCAAAGTGGTCACTCACAAACAAAACACACAGTGATAATCTCAAATACAACACATACCAAAAAAACCACATCACAAAACAAAAAATCAAGAACTGGTTGACGAAGGACCATGCCAACATGATTCCACAAATAAGGCGTTGCAATAAGGGTTCCAGAATATATCCCCAAAATGTCCACATACAGGTTTTGTAAATGTAGCTGGAAGTAGTCATCGTTGGAGTGCCAAAGATTATGTGAAAAAACAGAAGATAGAGAAAAAAATTATCAAAAAATTAGATGTTCTCAAACAAACCCAACCACATTAGGTATCAACACTGTTTTGTTTCCAATAATTACCTAAAAAATCTGGCCACCACATCATCGCGTATGGCCCCCCCACATACTGACCTCCGACCAACCTCGGGGGGGCCATCCTCAGGTAAGGCATCCTCTGGCTGCATTGGGACACCACTCCTTATGGCGATGTTGTGAAATATCCCACACAGGACCACAATTTTCGAAAACCATATCCAGCAAATACATGAGTTCGCCACCAGAGCGGTGGAGGCATCTGAATCGGCCTTTTAAAAGGCCGATACAGCGCTCCACCACTTGCCTGGTGGCTGTAAGTGCGGAATTATACTCACTTTGTGGCCCTGGTGTGGGAGCCAAATAAGGAGTGAGCAGCCAGGGCGTGCAAGGGTAGCCACTGTCTCCTGTGAAAAAGAATAGTCAACATCAGGCTCACTCTGTTTGAAGCTTAACATTGTTATGTACTAAAGGTCTCCACTTACCCAGAAGCCACGCATCACCAGCTTGTAGGTTGGTTAATTTGTGCCATATCCCTGATTGCCGGATGACGAAGGAGTCATGAGCACTTCCTGGTAATTTTGCATTCAGGGACAGGATCTGGAGGGAGGCATCACATACCACCATTACATTGAGGGAGTGATAGTGTTTCCGGTTTCTAAATATTGTCTCCAGCCGTGCTGGAGGCTGAAGTGGTATGTGAGTACCATCCACAACCCCTATGATGTGTGGGAAGCCAGCTATTTGGTAAAAATTAGCCTTGGCCACACTAAGGGCACCCATATCCAAAGGCATTTGAATAAAATGATGGAGGTGCTTGAAAAGTGCCTCCATCACTGCCCTCAGGATCCGGGAAAAGGAGGATTGTGAGATGCCCGCCACTATTCCCACCGTTGTTTGGAACGATCCTGAGGCACAGAAATGTAACACCGCCATAAATTGCGTAAGTGGTGGAATTGCTGTTGGACTGTCAATTTGCCACTCAAGATCACTCTCTATTAATGAGAGAGTGTCTATGATGATTTTTGGAGGAAGACGGTATCATCTTAAAACCTCATCATCTGGCATTCCAAAAAGGGTGACACGTGTTCGAAATATCTGGGGCCTTGCACGCCTACGATGCCTACGCCTGGGATGAGATTGAGTTGGTCGGCTTCCGGGAGCAGGGCCAGAACAATCCGACCCATATCAACCTGAAATGGCAACATTGGAATGTCAGGCTTTTTACCCCACCCATCAAAAATAAATTGTACTTAGCTTGAAAATACCTTCCATTGATGCTTACATGCCGGGGTATTGTCATGATATGTTGTAACTGCAAATAATCACAACAAAAATATACATCATTTTATGCTGGCCATGTCATTTTCAAAAATAGCAAAACGACATTGCGCACACTACGTCAAATTGAGGCCAAATGTAAGCAACCAATTCTCCTGAAAAAACGCAAACAATTTTAAGGGATGAATAAACATTTCACAAAGTGCTAATTAGTTCGCAAATACAAGTCACAATAGTAAGTAGTAAAAATGCGCTAATTAGTTTGCAAATACAAGTCACAATAGTAAGTAGTAAAAATGCGCTAATTAGTTTGCAAATACAAGTCATAATAGTAAGTAGTAAAAATGCGCTAATTAGTTCGCAAATACAAGTCACAATAGTAAGAGGTAAAAATGCGCTAATTAGTTCGCAAATACAAGTCACAATAGTAAGTAGTAAAAATGCGCTAATTAGTTCGCAAATACAAGTCACAATAGTAAGTAGTAAAAATGCGCTAATTAGTTCGCAAATACAAGTCACAATAGTAAGTAGTAAAAATGCGCTAATTAGTCGCAAATACAAGTCACAATAGTAATTAGTAAAATTGTGCTAATTAGTTCGCAAATACAAGTCACAATAGTAAGTAGTAAAAATGCGCTAATTAGTTCGCAAATACAAGTCACAATAGTAAGTAGTAAAAATGCGCTAATTAGTTTGCAAATACAAGTCACAATAGTAAGTAGTAAAAATGCGCTAATTAGTTCGCAAATACAAGTCACAATAGTAAGTAGTAAAAATGCGCTAATTAGTTCGCAAATACAAGTCACAATAGTAAGTAGTAAAAATGCGCTAATTAGTTCGCAAATACAACTTACAACAACGCCGCGTAAATAAAAATTTAAAAAACACAGAGTTCGATTTTGCAGAAACAAACGTTACATGTGTAAGGCCAACCAAAGTTGCGTAAAGACAAACAAGAACATTTCCAAAGCAGTTTAACAAATGAACTTACCAAGATATAATATATAAGAATCCGGAACAAAATGTCTTTGGGGCAGAGCCAAAATAAAACCTAAGAGAGATGAAATGACGGGAAAAACTTATTAGAAAAATCAACACCAGAATGAGAGACAAATTGACCCAAAGTTATACTTCCCCAAACTTACCAAAACTGGAAACGAACAAAAAAATTAAAAGGGAAAAAAAACAAACGGAAATCAAAAAAAGAATAAATCCAAAAAAAAAACTTTGAAAAACACTATCTCCTACACCAGCCAACAATCAACTCCAACCAACGTAACCTCCAACATTCAATAAACGCCACCTCGATTCGAGACGCCCCAAGCTATAAATAGTGTTTCGTTTCCCGCACAAATTAAGGAGGGATCATAGGAACGCACAATCAATGATGCGGCCGCAAAATAAGGACGCATGTATAAATACGTCATGAGACAAAAACACAATTCTGGTGTATTTCTTGTTTGAAGCTCACACATGGCTACAGACCAGGGAAACAATGGACAACAGTCAGGCGGTAAGTATTTCATGCATTTTGACTCAATGATTAATTAGAAACATAATATTGTGCAAGTTGTGAAGTTGACAATTCTCGAAAATTACATACATAGGTGAGGAGGATGACATGGAAGAGGCTGCTGGGCCCAGTATTCCGGGCAAAGCTGCCAAAAAGAAAAGGCAGCCACAATTCACAAGAAAGGAGATGGAGGTTTTGATTCAGAAATGTGTGGACATCCTGCCACAGGCAGACAGGAATATGAGTGCTAGCCAGAAGTGGAGAATGTGGGAAGAGGTAGCCGTGGATGTCAATAGGGTGGGTGATTATGTCCGTCTAGCCCGGGATGTCAAACGGCGGTAAGTAAACACTTGACCACCCTAAAACCAAAAACCAAATCAAAAAAATAATAATGGTTCCAATTTCATCCCACAGATGGGCCAACTTCAAATATCGCCTGAAGCAAAAACTGGCGGACAGGGCTAGGCATGCAAGGGGGACAGGTGGGGGTCCCACCCCTGTGTCATTGGAGTTGACTGATTTAGAAGAGCTGGCACAGGGGTGTGTGCAGCCTGTGGAGGTGTTTGGCGTGTCCAACATGGATACGGACATGCCAGACTTTGCGGCTCCTCATGTTGTCCCAGGTAAATGTTGTGATGTCACCAACTCTGAAATGTTATTGTGCCAATATGTAGATTCTAATGTGAGTCTTTTCTCATTTTTCCAACAGAGACACAGGCGGATGAGTCTGCTCCAGAGGGGAGCCTTGGCCGCAGAATTTCTGCTGGCTCTGCAGGGGAGGAACCAGTACATCCGGCTGAGGACCCTGCAGAAGCCAGTCCAGGGCAATCCCCCTCGCAGGCAGTGTCCCTTCTCACAGAACTCAATTTTAAATCGGATTTCCATACGGAGATTCTGCAGAGGATGGACGCCAGTCTGGTACGGGTGGCTGAGGCCCTGGAGCAAAATGCTGCGGCCAACGTGACCTTTGGTCAGGCCCTGGCAGAAAATACCAGGGCCAACATCCGCATCGCCACTGCCCTGGAGCAAAGGGTAGAGGGTGAGGGAAGATGAGTATACGGGAAAAGGTAAGTGTGAGTAAGGGGGAAAGCAGAGGGGGTAAGGGTGCTGCCAGTAGCGGGAAATCTGGGTTTGTTTGATGCTGTAGAGATGAGGGTTTGTGTGGCAGAGTCAGTGCAGCCCGGGTGCTGCATGTGGGTTGCTGTCTCACTGCAGTGCTAACCCGGGTCAGTGTGAGGCATTACCTTATAGTAGGAGGATGAAATCCTCATCTGGCTGCAGAGAGATCATACGCAGTTACCAACCACGCACCGGGCAGGCAGATGTATCTTGTGCAGTAGGGGTGATGAGGAAACCATTGCTGGTGCCGAGTTTAGAATAAGTGAAGTGACGTCATGCCACTTGGAGGAGGCGCTGCCATGCCAGCACTTAAGACTATGCAGCACAGGGAAGGCTAGTACTAGTGAAACCTGAAACTTTCCACTGCGCTGTGGCTACCAAATATATGCTAGGTGTTTGAACTGTGGGTGGCCGTGGAGGATGGGGGAGCAGGGGCCCCTTGGTCAGATGGCAGCAGGCAGGCTGTAACAGGTAGAAAAAAAATACTGTCTAACAGCAGATCCCATGGGCCTATTTTTATGGGAGGGCATGGAGCTGTAGCTCTACCCGCCCCATTTTTAATCTGGCCCTGGGTGCAGGGGACAGCTAAGGCCTGGGACCTGGTGATTGATGTCAGCATCGGGGAGAAGGTCCTCTCCCTGCGGCCCCTCTGCCAGCTTAGGCCGCCCCTGAGCTGCTCCTCCTCCACCCTCCGCCCCCTCAGAGACTCACGGCAGCCATTTTCTGCAACAGCCTCAGGTCTCCAGGAATGCTGGGTCCAGTCTTCCTGTATACCTCTCCCAGGAGCCAGGCTATACAACATTATTTCCTACCAGTCACTGCAGTCTGTGTAGTTGAAATTAGGGCCCACTGCGGTTAACTTGTATGCTCTGCATTGTATGTGACTTGTGCTAGCATTGCAGTCTGTTAATTTTTCTCAAATGTCAACTTATACTTTTCCCTTTCTTTCATTATAATCCTAGAATACTGAGGTATAGGGGTTTCACTGTACCTCACATCTACCTGTATTTGTTAGGGCTGTCACATACTTTATATCTGAGTTGCGCACTACACTGTGCCCCCCTCTAAATTGAATAAACCATGTGAGAGCTGTAATATCCATTCTTCAAATAGAAGAGGTAGAACCCACTTCTGAGGCAAAAGAGCTACTCTTTAAGTGACAGAAGGTAGTTTTGCCAGAGTTTCCTCACTCGGATCAGCTATCTGATCTAATGAGCAAGGCATGGAATATGCCAAATAAAAGGTTTCAGCTGCCTAAACGCTTGATTTCTTTTTACCCTCTTCCAGCTACTGATTGCACTAAATGGGAAGTTCTCCCTGCAGTGGATTCCCACATGACACACCTGGTTAAGACTGCTACCTTACCTATCTGTACCCTGAAGAAGTAAAAATCTTTATTCCATCGGATGACCTTGCCCCTTCTAGTGGCTGACAATGCCTCTCCTAACTATCTTAAGGGCCCCTATAATGTTATTCCCCCAGGAGGCCCTCCTCTGCTCTGTCCATCTAGTTCCAGCGCAGAATTGCTCCTCTGCCAGATGCTCACACCTTCCTGCAGGGTGTTCTCAGTATACAACCTCCCTCCTGTGGCTCCGTGGGATTTGTCAGTGTTTCTCCATGCAGGAACAATGGCTCACTGCAAAGACTCTTTTTCTTCTGGCAATAGCATCTGTCCATAGGGTATCGGATTTAGGGGCGCTCTCCTGTCGCTCCCCATTTCTGATATTTCATGCAGAGAGGGCTGCTCTTCGAATTCACCCTGGCTTCCTTCCCAAGGTAGTTTCTCGTTTCCACCTTAATGAGGAAATCGTGGTTCCGGCCTTTCAATCACCAGACCTCTTGGCAGGTGAGGCCTCTTTGGATGTGGTCCATGCTCTGAAAATGTACGTGGACTGTACTAGTTCCATCAGGAAATCAGACTCCCTCTTTGTCCTATATGGATTCCACAAGAAGGGATGGCCAGCTAACAAACAGACTCTGGGCAGATGGCTTCACATGACTTACACTGGCCTTCCTGTGCCAGCTACGGTATCTGCTCATTCTACTCGCTCTGTGGGTCCCTCGTGGGCAGTCCACCATGGCATGTCTGCTGAACAACTATGCAAGGTGGCCACGTGGTCTTCTGTCCACACCTTTCTTAGGTTCTATGCCTTTAATACATTTGCCTCTCAGGATGCTTCCTTCGGGTGCTGGGTTCTCCTCTCAACTAGGGAGCATCCCCGCCCTTGAACAACTGCTTTGGGACAACCCCATTGTCTCCCTGTGGAGCCCTATGGACCCTGAAGAAGAAAAAGAGAGTTATGGTAAAACTTACCCTTGTTAATTTTCTTTCTTCGAAGTCCATAGGGTCCTCAGGGCACCCACCCTGATGCACCCACCTTCTATGGGTTTCTTTACTTGGGCACTGGTTTCCTTCTCTGTGTGAGAGTGTGATTCTTCAGTCTACTAGTCTTCCTTCTCTCCTATCCTGCTACTGCCATGGGCTTGTTAACAAAACTGAGTTGCCCTCAGTCTGTGGGTGGGGTATGGGGGGAAGGACCGGAGCACCCTGGGATAGATAAAAACTTTGCTGTTGGTGCCCAGTTCTCCAAGTACCACCTACACCCCATTGTCTCCCTGTGGACCCTATGGACTTCAAAGAAAGAAAGTTAACAACGGTAAGTTTTACCTTTTTTTTTACTTTTGATACTTATTAATTATGCGTACGACACTACAGCTCCTCCGCACTGTGGGCCTGATTCAGAGCCGCTCGCAAAAATCAGGGCGGCCACATGGTTTTTTTTGTTCTGCCTCCTGGCCGCTCTCTAAGCTGTGGGTGACCACCCACAGCTTTAGCGAGCGGCTAGATGATGGTCGCGACCATCGTGACCATCGCGCTTGCAACGAGACCCATGTGGTAGGGTCTCATCCGTCGCAAGCCCCAGTGAGCTTCCGGCTCTAATAGAGCCAGAAGCTCACCACTGACATCACTCGTGATGTCAGTGGGGCCGCCCCCAAACGCCTCCGTTTGGCCAGCCACCCCCTCCCCCGACATGCCTACCAAACAGGGCGAGCTGTTGATCAACATCAACAGCCACCCCTTTTGAATGCGAGCGCTGGAGCGAGTGATTTCTCGCTTGCTCTGGGGCTCGCGCACTGCCCGGCCATCGACCCACTTGCAAGCGTATAGTGCTTGCGAGCGGGTCTGAATCAGGCTCTGTGCTCCTTCTTCCACTTAAACTGCTATTTTCAAATCCCATTGCCACCATTGTTAATTAAAAATTCTTGGACCGTCTATTTGTGATAAAGAACATATAAGTTTTATTACAGAAATACCTCACTATTCTGCGCAGAGATTTGTGGGGTGATCACAACTGAGAAATCAATAAGAATTCTGGCAGTATACCATAAATCAACAGAATGGGTGTTAACATGTATATTACAATCGAGATATTTGATTGGTTGATGCATAGGGAAAGGGTTGTGACAATATACAATAATGCATGTAATGAGGTTGAGTTTCTTAGTGAATGAGTAATTAATATCAGATGATGAGTCTGTGAACTTTGACATCGTATGCCCTGGTCATCATGACATCTTAGATGAAATCTTCTCAGAAGGTTGGGGTTATCTCTTCAAGCAAACATGAAAATAGGCTCAAATGTATCTGGCCACAGTATGACATGCATCCAACTTCACATATCACGTAGTCTGGAAAAAAAAACTGTTTTATGACTTATTTTTCATTTATAAAGGATATTTTAACCCATATTCATCCGAATCACTGTAAAAGCTTCAAACACATATATTAGAATAAAACCTTAATAATTTCTTTATTTCAGGCAATACTTACTAAATTTTTATTTAACATCAACAATTCCACCGCTTGTTAATGCCAATTAACACCTAAAATACTTAAATCAAAATGGTGCTAAGTACACAATTACAAAGTTTTAAATATTTTCCTAAGTGAGATAGGAAAAGGAAATGAGGATATAGGGACATAGGGCCTGATTCAGAGCTGAACGCTCTGATCAGAGCGCTCGCTCTGAATCAGGGCCCTCCTACCTTTTTTTGGAGCGTCCTCATGGACGTTCGCATAGCTGTGGGTTACCACCCACAGCTATAGCGAGCGTCCATGATGATGGTCGCGATGGTCTTGACCATCGTGACCATCGGGCTTGCGACGGAGACCCTGCAGTAGGGTCTTCCTGCCACAAGCCCTGGAATGATTTTGGCTCTATGTGACACTCCCTGATCTGATGCTCACTGTGAACCTCTCTGCATTATATAGCAGTCACTGCGACACTCCCTGATCTGATGCTCACTGCGAACCTCTCTGCATTATATGGCAGTCACTGCGACACTCCCTGATCTGATGGTACCTGCAAACCTCTCTGCATTATATGGCAGTCACTGCG
Organism: Taudactylus pleione; assembly: GCA_031769625.1. NCBI lineage: Eukaryota > Metazoa > Chordata > Amphibia > Anura > Myobatrachidae > Taudactylus > Taudactylus pleione. The sequence goes on from JAUIMM010001601.1 coordinate 2,061,265, forward strand.
ACACTCCCTGATCTGATGGTCCCTGTGAACCTCTCTGCATTATATGGCAGTCACTGCGACACTCCCTGATCTGATGGTCCCTGCGAACCTCTCTGCATTATATGGCAGTCACTGCGACACTCCCTGATCTGATGGTCCCTGCGAACCTCTCTGCATTATATGGCAGTCACTGCGACACTCCCTGATCTGATGGTCCCTGCGAACCTCTCTGCATTATATGGCAGTCACTGCGACACTCCCTGATCTGATGGTCCCTGCAAACCTCTCTGCATTATATGGCAGTCACTGCGACACTCCCTGATCTGATGGTCCCAGCGAACCTCTCTGCATTATATGGCAGTCACTGCGACAATCCCTGATCTGATGGTCCCTGCGAACCTCTCTGCATTATATGGCAGTCACTGCGACACTCCCTGATCTGATGGTCCCTGCGAACCTCTCTGCATTATATGGCAGTCACTGCGACACTCCCTGATCTGATGGTCCCTGCGAACCTCTCTGCATTATATGGCAGTCACTGCGACACTCCCTGATCTGATGGTCCCTGCGAACCTCTCTGCATTATATGGCAGTCACTGCAACACTCCCTGATCTGATGGTCCCTGCGAACCTCTCTGCATTATATGGCAGTCACTGCGACACTCCCTGATCTGATGGTCCCTGCGAACCTCTCTGCATTATATTGCAGTCACTGCGACACTCCCTGATCTGATGGTCCCTGCGAACCTCTCTGCATTATAGGGCAGTCACTGCGACACTTCCTGATCTGATGGTCCCTGCGAACCTCTCTGCATTATATGGCAGTCACTGTGATGCTCCCTAATCTGGCTGTCACTGCAAACCTCTCTACATTATTTAAAGCACACCCACATTAGGCACACCTTACTTACAGAGGCTATTATCATGTGTCTTTTCTCCATTGCAATGCACTGGTGGAGAAATCGGGCCACTTACTTGTGTCTGCCCCCTAGGCCAAAAGTTGCCAGCCAGCCCCTGATCACTAGTGATGTCAGTGGGGCCGGCTTCAGACGGTAGGCGTTCCCATGGGAACGCCTCCATCTGACAGGCATGCCCCCGGCACGCCCACCAAAGGGGACGTGCTGTCAATCAACATTGACAGCACGCCCCCTCTGGTGCGAGACCTGGAGCGACAGCTTGGCTGTCGCAGTCCAGGTCTCGCGCATGCGCACAATAGAGCTCCCTCCGTCGTGCGCATGCGCAGTGGGGAACATCGACCGTACTGCCGCTCACGAGCGGGTCTGAATGACCCCCATAGTACATGCTCTGGTTTTGCATCTCACAGGACTATTGGTAATGGTGTGGAGCGCACCACCCCCACCAGAGAAAGTGAAAACCCGGAGATCTGCGACAGTAAAGAGTAGGGGTGAGCGGGTTCGGATTTCTGAAATCCGAACCCCCCCGTGCCCCCCCGATCCGAGTCCGATCCGAGTCAGGCTCGACTTTTCCCGCCTGACTCGGATTCTGAAATCGAGGCAAAACGTCATCTTCCCGCCTTCCGAGTCTCGCGGGTTTTGGATCCTATATAAGGTACCCGCGTTGGCGCCATTTTCTCACTCGGCTGTGGACAGTGAAGAGGGAGGGTGGGAGTTAGGGCTGGCTGGGCTGTGTAGTGTAGTGTAGTGTAGTGTAGTGCAGAGTAGTGTTGTGCTGTGCTGTGCTGTGCTGCGCTGTGCTGCTGTTGTCCACTACTTCAAAGTCCATAGGGGCTGGCTGTGTTGTGCTGTGCTGCTGTTGTTAATAGGGGCTGTGTCCACTACTTCAAAGTCCATAGGGGCTGGCTGGACTGTGTTGTGCAGTCAGTTGTCCATAGGGGCTGTGTCCACTCCAAAGTCCTGTGCAGTGTCCCAGTCCTAAAGGGGTGCTGTAGTGCTGTCCAGGGGGTGCTCTGTCCATCAGGGGTGCTCCCCCCAAGTGCTAAAAAAATAATATTTTTTTTGTGTTTGTGAATTGTGTGCGCAGTAGCCGCACATGCATCAACAAAGTAGTGCCAAGCGTGCGCCTGTGTCATAAGTAAAGGGCCGGCTGGCATGACCATTAAAGGGTGCTGTAACCCCCAAAGTACACTCCAGTCCAAACCAAAAAAAAAATTATTTTCTGTGTTTGTGAATTGTGTGTGCAGTAGCCGCACGTGCATCAACAAAGTAGTGCCAAGCGTGCGCCTGTGTCATAAGTAAAGGGCCGGCTGGCTTGACCGTTAAAGGGTGCTGTAACCACCAAAGTACACTCCAGTCCAAACCAAAATAAAAATTATTTTCTGTGTTTGTGAATTGTGTGCGCAGTAGCCGCACGTGCATCAACAAAGTAGTGCCAAGCGTGCGCCTGTGTCATAAGTAAAGGGCTGGCTGGCTTGACCGTTAAAGGGTGCTGTAACCCCCAAAGTACACTCCAGTCCAAACCAAAAAAAAAATTATTTTCTGTGTTTGTGAATTGTGTGCGCAGTAGCCGCACGTGCATCAACAAAGTAGTGCCAAGCGTGCGCCTGTGTCATAAGTAAAGGGCCGGCTGGCTTGACCGTTAAAGGGTGCTGTAACCCCCAAAGTACACTCCAGTCCAAACCAAAAAAAAAATTATTTTCTGTGTTTGTGAATTGTGTGCGCAGTAGCCGCATGTGCATCAACAAAGTAGTGCCAAGCGTGCGCCTGTGTCATAAGTAAAGGGCCGGCTGGCTTGACCGTTAAAGGGTGCTGTAACCCCCAAAGTACACTCCAGTCCAAACAAAAAAAAAATTATTTTCTGTGTTTGTGAATTGTGTGCACTGTGGCTGCACGTGCATCAACAAAGGGGCAGCGCCAAGCGTGCGCCTGTGTCCCATAAGTAAAGAGCCGGCTGGCTCATTTCTTAAAGGGTGGTGTAACCCACAAAGTGCACTATTCTCCAGCAAAAATAAAATAATATTTTCTGTGTTTGTGTGCGCTTTAGCCGCACGTATATTTCAATATAACATAAATGGAGGACCAAACTTTCTCCGATAAAAATAAAATAGGGAGAGATCAAGAACCACTTCCTCCTAGTGCTGTTGCTGCTGCTGGGAGTTGTTCATCATCCCAGAGAGGAAGTAGGAACATCACTACTTTTACTAAACAATTGACCCTCCAACAGTCCCTAGCGATGAGGATGAAGTACGACAGCAGTCATCCTGAAGCAAAACGTATAACTGAGGCCTTGACTGCTATGTTGGTGTTAGACGTGCGTCCGGTATCCGCCATTAGTGCAGTGGGATTTAGACAATTGCTGGAGGTAGTGTGTCCCCGGTTCCAAATCCCGTCTAGATTCCACCTGCATCCTCAAAGCAGCAGCGACAAGTGTGCATCTGTCTGTTAAAGGGTGGTGACACCCTCAAAGTGTGCTACACAAACAATAAAAATATTGTTCTTTTATTTTCTGTCTTTGTGAAATGTGTGGGCTGTAGCCGCACCTGCATCCTTAAAGCAGCAGCGACAAGCGTGCGTCTGTCTGTTAAAGGGTGGTGACACCCTCAAAGTGTGCTACACAAACAATAAAAATATTGTTCTTTTTTTTCTGTCTTTGTGAAATGTGTGGGCTGTAGCCGCACCTGCATCCTTAAAGCAGCAGCGACAAGCGTGCGTCTGTCTGTTAAAGGGTGGTGGCACCCTCAAAGTGTGCTACACAAACAATAAAAATATTGTTATTTTTTTTTCTGTCTTTGTGAATTGTGTAGGCTGTAGCCGCACTTGCATCCTCAAAGCAGCAGCGACAAGCGTGCGTCTGTCTGTTAAAGGGTGGTGACACCCTCAAAGTGTGCTACACAAACAATAAAAATATTGTTCTTTTTTTTCTGTCTTTGGGAATTGTGTGGGCTGTAGCCGTACTTCCATCCTCAAAGCAGCAGCGACAAGCGTGCGTCTGTCTGTTAAAGGGTGGTGACACCCTCAAAGTGTGCTACACAAACAATAAAAATATTGTTCTTTTTTTTTCTGTCTTTGTGAATTGTGTGGGCTGTAGCCGCACTTGCATCCTCAAGGCAGCAGCGACAAGCGTGCGTCTGTCTGTTAAAGGGTGGTGACACCCTCAAAGTGTGCCACACAAACAATAAAAATATTGTTCTTTTTTTTTCAGTCTTTGTGAATTGTGTGGGCTGTAGCCGCACTTGCATCCTCAAAGCAGCAGCGACAAGCGTGCGTCTGTCTGTTAAAGGGTGGTGTAACTCTCAAAGTGCTCCAAAAAATAAAAAACTATTTTTTTAATGTGTTTGTGACTTGTGTGCGATGTAGCCGCACTTACATCCTCAAAGCAGCAGCGACAAGCATGCGTCTGTCTGTTAAAGGGTGGTGACACCCTCAAAGTGTGCTACACAAACAATAAAAATATTCTTCTTCTTTTTTCTGTCTTTGTGAATTGTGTGGGCTGTAGCCGCACTTGCATCCTCAAAGCAGCAGCGACAAGCATGCGTCTGTCTGTTAAAGGATTACATCGGTGACAGCATCCAAGTAGGCATGTCAGACAGTCCGTACCTGTACTGGCAGAAAAAAGAAGCAATTTGGAGGTCCCTGTACAAACTGGCTCTATTTTACCTGAGTTGCCCCCCCTCCAGTGTGTACTCCGAAAGAGTGTTTAGTGCAGCCGGGAACCTTGTCAGCGAAAGGCGTAGGAGGTTGCTTCCACAAAATGTGGAGAAGATGATGTTCATAAAATGAATTATCAACTCTTCCAGGGAGACCAGCCTCCAGAACGTACAGAGGGACCTGTGGTTGTGGATTCCAGCGGGGACGAATTAATACTCTGTGAGGATGAGGATGTACACAACACTGAAGAGGGTGAGGAATCGGTGGATGAGGAGGATGAGGACGACATCTTGCCTTCGTAGAGCCAGTTTGTGCAGGGACAGATTAATTGCCAGCTTGTTTTGTGGGGGCCCAAACGAACCAATCATTTCAGCCACAGTCGTGTGGCAGACCCTGGCGCTGAAATGTTTGGTTTGTTAAAGTGTGCATGTCCTGTTTATACAACATAAGGGTGGGTGGGAGGGCCCAAGGACAATTCCATCTTGCACCTCTTTTTTTTCTTTGCATTATGTATAGTTTGGGGCCTAGTTTTTCAAGCTGCCATCCTGTCTGCCACTGCAGTGCCACTCCTAGATGGACCACGTGTTTGTGCCGCCCACTCGTATCTCTTAGCATAATCATCCAGCTACCTCGATGCAACCTTTTGGACATAAAAACCTTTTGGACATAAAAACACTATTGTGAGGTGTGAGGTGTTCAGAATAGACTGGAAATGAGTGGAAATTAAGGTCATTGAGGTTAATAATAGCATAGGAGCAGAAAAACCCACAAATTCTGTGATTTTAGCTGTTTTTATGCTTTTTTTCAAAAAAATACAGATCCAAAACACAAAACCCAGAACCCAAAACACAGAAGGGTGGTTTTGGCAAAACCAATCCAGATCCAAAACACGAAGAAAGATCCAGATCCAAAACCAAAACACAAAACACGAAAAGTGGCCGGTGCACACCCCTAGTAAAGAGATTCTTCAGTCCTTCATTGAGTTGAGACGCAAGCCTTGTTACCATATATATTTCAGCAGCTGGTTTGTGTGCATGCAAGTATTTAAGCAGAAAATATTGGGGGAAAAGTGACGTACATGCTGAGTCTATGTTGCGGGTACATACAGAACAGGCTTTGTGATCATAAGATAGGTTGTTGATGACCTTGGTGACCTTGGTGTTGGGGTACATATGTTCTAACTATCATAATGATTTCTTCTATTTACGTAAGAAACTATTGGAGCACTACAGTTTAATTCAATATTTACATATACAATAGGGAACTTCAGATAACAACTGGCACCTGTAATGATTATGTATTATTAGTATATGGGCAACATCACTTTTAAAACTCACTTCTAAAAACTCTCACTTTAGTAAATTTACCCCTAAAGCTGCATACACACACAACGATTTTGTTACCAACGATTTTATGAATGATTTTATGAACGATTTTCTGTCAGATTATCTGTCCGATTTTTTAAACTGTAATGAACGAATTTTTTTAACTACAAACTATTTTTGCATATTCCCTTAATGAAAATCGTTGAGTTGGTCAGTCTGACTGAACTACAAACTACAAACTACAAACGTGAACGCGCATGAACGATAATCTTTCATCGTTTGACTCAGAAAGTGAACGATTTTATTTATTGTTAAACTATATCGTTTAACGATAATCGTTCAAAAAATCGTTGTGTGTGTATGCAGCTTAAGAGTTGCAAAGGGAATGAGATGGGTAACAAGGATGGGGACTGACAGGTAAATGGGACGGTAAAAATATTTAGATTAGTTAAGAGGGAGGTATAAATCTGCTTTCATTGCCCCCATTTCCTCTTATATCTATCCTAATGTGTATATATTTATATTTTGTGATGTGATTCATTTGTTCAGTTAAAAGCCCTGCAAATATCAGGCATATAAAAAGACTATGTAACCATATTTTGGGGGTCAGTTCTGCTTTTTCTTGAGCAGACTCCTGTTAAACAAGCATTTCATTAATGGATCTTTAACATTTTTCCTTCATTATTTTATTTGCCACAACAATCTCTATTCTCAATGCTTTCTGATTCCTGTTTTTTTCAACCTGATTTTTTTTTTTTAAATTAATGTCAACATCAAAATTAACATAAAACCATACTTGCTGAGTGGCTGCCAGACGGAGGCGTGCCCATGGGAACGCCTACCTTCTGTGTCCGGCCCCACTGACATCACTAGTGATGTCAGTGGGAGTGATTTTGGCTCTGATAGAGCCAAAATCACTCCAGGGCTTGCAGTCACCGAGACCCTACCGCAGGGTCTCGTCGCAAGCCCGATGGTTGCGATGGTCTTGACCATCGCGACCATCATCATGGACGCTCGCATAAGCTGTGGGTGGTAACTGTGGTAACCCACAGCTATGCGAGCGTCCTGGAGGACGCTCCAAAAAAAAAAATGCCCTGCTTCAGAGCGGGCGCTCTGAATCAGGCCCACTGTTCATATGCAATACACAACTAAAATCCCCCATTTCACATTATGCCACACTGTAGCACCCCAGGTTCACATTATGCCACACTGTAGTATCCCTGAATCACAATACATCACATTGTAGTGCACCCAGCTCACATTATGCCACACTGTAGTATCCCCGAATCACAATATGTCACATTGTAGTGCACTCAGTTCACATTATGCCACACTGTAGTACCCCATGGTCATATTTTGTCACACTGTCATACCACTGAATCACAATATGTCACACTGTAGGGCCCATGGTTTACCTTTATGCCACACTATACCACACTGTAGTGCCCCTGAAACACATTATAACACACTGTAGTGCCTCTGAAACACATTATACCGCACTGTAGCCCCTGTGGAACACATTATACCACACTGTAGTGCCCCTGGAACACATTATACCGCACTGTAATGACCCTGGAACACATTATGTCACACTCTAGCACATGGCTTAAGTTGTAGCTTTTATCATTTATTATACTTTTACCACCTTATGCTTCCTGCTTAGTTTTTAGGTAATTATTTTACCAAAGTATTAAAGTAAGTCCATCTCCTGGACAGTTTAATTAAAATGTAACCCTTAATTGCAGTTACTCACATAGAATAATATGTTCTTCTGGGTGCACTGTAGCAGTAGTTCCACAGGTTAAATGTTGTCACAGGAAGTAATTTCTTGTAGTACTCACATACTTACTACTTTCAGCATACTCAATACTTCCAACTGGATTTCTCGTGCCTCTCCCTCCTGATAATCTTCAATACAGAAGACTCCTCTAAAGATATAACTTCACCCACGGCTCCTTACTAGCTTCCCTAACAGGCCAGGTATTAATTAATGCCACACAGCCACAGGGACTGTAGAACAGAGACCTGCTCTCCTATGTTGGGCCCCGGAGGTGCTTCAAGTTACCACATGGGAACACTATACTAGGGCTCCCATGTGTTGGCTTACTGAGTTATTTATTATCAATGCACCACACTCTGGCACTCAACTCCACCCCTCAACAATGGCACTGGTGCCTGAATATATAAAGGCCTATTTAATATGAAAATCTACAGTATGTGCAAGAGCACCCAGGTAGCAGGGCACATTGGGAGTGTGTGTGTGACATGATGTATTCCAGCCACACCACGCACACAGACTGATGCCCTCATCCACCCCAGTACCCAGGGTATGTGTCCTATTTGCCCACCCTATTTACCACTAGGGAGAGAAAAGAGGGAGAGAAAAGTGGAAGAGAGTGAAACAGAAGGGGATAGAGAAAAGAAAGAGATAGGGACAGACGAGAGACAGGAAAGCAAGGGGGAAAAGAGAGAGAGAGGGGCAAAGAGGGGCAATAGAGGGAGAGATAGAGAAAGAAATTGCAGGAAGAGGGGGAGAGAGAGAGACTGGGAAAGACTATTTTCTCTATATAATGATTTAGAACAAAAGTCTATTTATTTTAAAAAATACCAGAAAAAATATTTTCTTTCCAGTCTAAAACAATATTAAATTTACTTTGGTAAACATTTTTTTCCCCATGAAATCGATGAACCCCAAACTAAATGTGGCTAAAAGTGAAACTAGGCAGGGAGTTTACTCTCTCCCATGGTGGCACCTGGATAAACCACTAGTGATTACATCACTGGCATTGCTGCCTATTACAAATTACTTAATTTGGGAGAATGCTGGATTCCATCGTCTATGTGAGCCAGTCTGCCCACAGCTTACTAAAGTTCTTACATGCATTCAATGACGGCGATTAGGAACAGTAACCACACAGTTGGTACCAAATTTGGTTTTAATGGCGACAGCTGCCTGAGAACGGGACTATCATTGCCATTTAAAGCTATGATCTTTGCAGTTAAATGAGAAAACGATTTTCCTACACAAGAGACATATGTAACGTGGCCTCAATACTTAATTGATTTACGGGGCCAGAACCTTTTTAAAATAACCTTTTAAATATATGATTAGTTTAACAGGTAATTTAGTGCTAAATGACCTAGAAGCTTTTAGTATAAAACTCTGATTACTAACAGCAGCAAGTTAACAAGGCAAAGTGCACACATTAATAAAATGGTAGAAGTGGATTTATTTTGTGACAGTGAGTGAAATCCAGAGAGTAGGAGAGAGGTAGGGAAACAAATGTGGCATTGACAAAGAGAGAGACAGAAAATCAGTGACAGGGACAGAAACAGGAGAAGCGCAGCAGACGCTGACAGACATTCTGGGAGAGCAGAGCATGACAGGAAGCAGATTAAGACATTATGGCACACTCAGGCACAGAGAGGGAAAGGAAACACTACAAATGTTTCACTACTACTCAATATGTTTCCCTGGGCCAAGAAGCCCTCATTACTCTTTCATTAACAAGCTTTTTACAAAAATAGCAACTAATCAAAGTATTGATCCAAGTTTTGTAGCTGACCTACATCTATGTAACGGTACAAAAGTCTAAAGGGATCTTTCAGATGCTGAAATTATAATTTAGCAGATAAAGGGCAAATATGTATAAATCTCTTCTTTTATAAATCTGAATTAATTTAAATAGTAATGAAGCTAAACTACCAGAAGTTCCTAACTGCTGAGGTTAACGCAAGTCAGTTTTGCTGATGGATCTTGTGTGTGTTTTGCCTGTGCATGTTTTGGAGCCAAGCGCATGCAACTATAGCAATTGAGGGTCGTACACAACTCAATTGCATCTCCATTTGTGGCTGAAGTGCTGTAACTGGATGGTAATGGTGCGTTCCCATGTAGCCAAAGTTTAAAGAGGGCATGTAGAGTGCCTGTCGATTGAACTGTCAGCAGAGATGTATGTACATGCACATAGACATGCCTGTGTTTATCTAGATCTTTTGCATAGGGCTGGTGCACTGCAAATGTACACTGATAATGATGACGGCTGTGAACCAAGTATAAGGATGGATGAGTTACAGTCACATAGCTGCATACAACACTGTATATGGGCATACAGGAGAATAATCACATTTTTGTCTGTACATGCAATGCAGGTATAATTATGGCTGACACCAGCCCTTCTGTGTACATGAAATCAGGGCAGTGCACTTACATGTTTTTACATTATTTTTGGTTAATAGAGAATGCAACAGTCCTAGGAAATACTATAAGAAGCAAAATGATGAATGGGCAGATTTCATCCAATTAGAGTACATTTTAATTATTAATTGTGAGAGGACCATACTGGGTGAAGCTAGGTTTTCTGTTGCACAGCGCAAAGACTCAGTTTAGTGGTCCTCATGTTTGGTCTTAAAGAGCATAGAGTCAGGGCTGTAGAGAGCCTGGCAAAGTCTGGATAATGGCAAGGGGGTGTGGCCTAATGTAAGGAGACATGGCCATATTGCCTGTCAAACACATAAAACTATTATCTGCTGTGTTGCGTAGCGATGCTACATGCTCCACAGGGGGGCGCTAGGGGCAGATCCATGGGAAGGGGGCACGATCAGTGTGATAACTCTTCCCCCTCCTTTCTGGTACAGGCAGAGGAGACTGCTGTTGTGCTCAGTGGCAGCAGCATTCTCCCTGTACTCACTGCAGCTCAGCACACAGCAGTTTGTGCTGGGCACTGCTGCCACTGACAGGAGGGCCGAGCGGTGGACCCGGGCGCCCACCAGGCTCCTTTAGCCAGCCCAGTCTGGGAAATCAATACCCACTCCCCTTCCCTGTTGATGCCTCTGCATAGAGTTATACACAATATCGCAGTGACCACCATACAGTACAAAGAGCATTGTAGTGACTACCATACAGTACAGAGAGCGCCATATAATACAGAGAACATTAAGCTGACTGCCATTTAATACAGAGTGCATCAGTGAATGCTATATAATACAAACAGCATTAGTGATTGCCATGCAATAGAGAGAACATTAGTGATCATCATATAATGCAGAGAGCATCACTGACAGTCATATAATACAGATAGTATCAGTGACAGTCATATAATACAGAGAGCATGAGTGACTGCCATGTAACACAGGTAGCATCAGTGACAGCCATGTAATACAGAGAGCATCAGTGACTGCCATATAATGCACAGAACATCAGTGACTTCCATATAATACACAGAACATCAGTAACAGTCATATTATACAGAAAGCATCAGTGACTACTATATAATACAGAGAATATTTATAATCGCAGCATATTTTCTAAACTCACCAGCTGCTAAAGGGCATAACAGACAGGCATAACAGCCACATTTAGACATATTGTACTTTTAGAAAAATGGGCATATGGATGCACAAATGAAATAGAGATATAAACAGAGTGTAGCGGAAAGTATGAAAACATCAACAGAGAAAAGCCAGTACGGATGAAAGTTTCTTCAAAGCAAACTATTGATGGACAACGGCCATCCCTATCTAACTGTCGCACTCCACTTGCTTCACTTCTTGATGTTGGAAAAGAAAAGTACAATACACAACAAAGCCCAACAAATACAAATCTAATAAAAACAACTGTGAAACTGCACTGCCTACACACAGCCCATGTGTGAGTGAGAGAGTGTCACTGTGTTTGTGAGTGTGTATGTTCATGCAACTCACCCTTTTTGTGATAGAACGACTGTCCTCTTAGGGCCTGATTCAGCAAGGACTACAGTTGCTTATACGCACACAGTCGGGCGATTGTTGCATACTGCGCATGCGTATGTATCATAGTGCACGTGCGCGAACTATCCACTGAGATCAGGACAATGATTGCAGAGGATACACCGACCTATGGCAGAGTGATTGACAGGAAATGCCTTTTGTGGGTGGTGATGGGGGGTGGTGATGGGGGTTGTTCGGGCGAACCAGTGCATTTCAACAGAGTTGCAGGGGCGTGCATAAATTATCCACTGTGACACCATACATACCCTGAGGCCTCATAGCATGCGCTGCAGTAAGCAATTCCTGATTGAGGTCTGACCTGCCTTAACTGTGCGTATGTGTCTGATGTTACTTGATGTTACCGATTGTTTCGCTATGTTGTCAAAGTATACTGATGTGTGTACGGGGAAGTGGGCGTCCTAATATTAGGATGCTATATTAGCAATTACATTGTGTGCATATAAACAGAAGGGATGTAGTCTGCAAGCCGACGGTCTAAATGCCGACCGCCGGCTTTCAGACTACTTAATCCCGGTGAGGGTTGAATGACAGGAATCTAGATCTAGACGCCTGTCATTTTACCGACACCGGGAGACCGGCGCCTGGCATCCTGATCAAAGTGATGCCGGGCGCCGCAGCAGACTGCCGCAGTGGGGAGGGTTAGGTGTAGGGCTCCCAGGGGGGGACTTAGGATTAGGCACCGCCGGGGGGAGGTTAGGGTTAGGCACCCCCCTGGGGGACTTAGGTTTAGGCAGCAGGGAAGGGGGGGTTAGGTTTAGGCACTTAGAGGGGGGTTAGGGTTAGGCACAGGGGGTAAGGTTAGGGCTAGGTACCCTAAAGGAGGGTTAGGGTTAGGGGGTAGAATTAGATTAGTTTATACTTACCTTTAGGACGATAGGGATTTCCTCCTTTGTCGGGCACCGGCTGTCGGGCAGTAATACATATCACACCCAAGCAGGATAGCAATCTGTAGTGAATCAGGCCCTTAGTCCAGAAGTCCAAAGTCTTACTGCAGGCACTGGCACTGACTTCAGCACCCCCCACTGTGCTAAATATGCTAGATGCTATTGCACTACTTTTCAGCTCTCATAAACATTTAAAACCTGCAAACTGTCATGGGTGGCACTGATGTGCTCAGTCATATACACTGTGTGGCACTGATAGACCTGGATTGTTATGATTTGTTCTTTTACCATTTTAGTTCAATAGTTTATTTGGGATACAGTTAGTATCCCGGCGACCGCGATGCCATACCTGATATTACTGGCACTAGAATCCCGACTCCTCTTACAATACCGACGCTGGCATCCTGACCCCCGGGATGCCCAAGGTAAGTAGGGGGGTTGGGGGAGGGTTAGGGTTAGGTTTAGGGGTTAGGCACTATGGGGAGGGTTAGGGTACGGGGAGTGGGAGGTTAGGTTCAGGCACTAAGGAGGGAGGTTAGGATTAGGCACCAAAAAGGGAGTGTTAGGGTAGGGAGTGGGGGAGGGTTAGCATACTAAACAACAAGTGTAGGTATACTAGCCCTGTTGGGATGCCGGTGTCAGGATTCGCCTGACTCAGATCCGAAAATGAGGCAAAATGCATAATCCTCCCACTGTCGGATTCTCATGGGTTTTGGATTATATAAAGGTCCCCGCTATCGGCGCCATTTTCACTCCGGCTGTGGAGAGAGAAGCTAGCAGATGTGTAGTCAGTCACTGTCAGTGTGTGTGTCCAGTCAGGGACTTGGCCTGAGAGCTGCTGTCATGTTGTCCATAAAGGGGCTTAGGCTGCAGTATATAAAAGGGGGCTTCCTCCAGTGGGTGCTGCAGCTGCTGTGTCACTTGTCCTGTCAATTAACTGTGGCTGCTGCTGTGTTGTTGTCCTGTCCATCAGGCTAGGACTGCAGTCCATAAAGAGGTGCTGTGTTGTCCAGGGGGGTGCTCTGTCAATTAGGGGTCCTCTTCCCCAGTGTAAAAAAAATAAAAATACTTTTTTTTGTGGGTGTGTGCATTAGCAACTTAGCTGTGCTATTATTGTTTGATGACACTCCGGCTAGAACGCAGTTTATTATCCACGTGACACTATAAGTCATAGCGCAGTGTGTCATTCTTATTCATAAATAATTAATCTTGTGACACTGTGAATGGTAGCCCAGTCTAATATTCAACTTTTCACTTCTTTCCTCAATTGTGAATAAATGATTAGTCTACACCACAACAAAGTGCGAAATAACATGCATTATATATAAAACATAATGGCATCACTGTAAGTGGCAGCGCAGTGTGTTAATCTTATTCATAAATAATCTTGTGATGACATTGTAAGTGGTAGTGCAGTGTGTTATTCTTATTCATAAAAAATCTTGTGACACTGTAGGTCATTGATACCGCAGTGTAATATTTTAAATTGGTACAAGTTCAAGTGTGTGCTATAGCCCACTTCAAGTTGAGACTTTAGAGGAGAGCATGAACCACATACTAGTGCTGGAGCTGCTGCCAGTGCCACCAGTCATGATGATACTAGTCCATCTACATAATCTACTAAAGCCGATGCCTAAGGGCATACAGGGCTTAAGTCAGGGCATCTAAAATCAAGAATGAATCTTTTACAGTGGTAAAGGGAAAGTTAGCTGCAAAAAAACATAAAATTGGTAATATGCCAGTTTTACCACATGAAATTGCAAAGAAAGGGTAAGGCCTTGGCCTTTATTTATGACTTGCGGTTCTGCCTCTTAGGATGATGTAAGCACAAGTGAACATGCTGACATAGAAATAGAGGATTCTTTTGTGGAAGTGCACCAGAATAAGCAGGATATTTGTGTAGCTGATGCTAAAAAGGATGTTGATGATGAGGATGTTATGATGAGGATGTTGTTGATGAGGATGTTGTTTGTGTAAATTAGGCACCAGTGGATGAAACAGTGTTGCCCATGATAAGGAAAACCCATTGTCATGCCTGGGCACAAGACAAAAAAACTTGGTTTTGTTGACTCATCTGCATCACCAGTGGTTTTTTTGGGGAAATTTTAGTTTTTTCTTGGCAGATGCACTTGCTGGAGAAACTGAAGGAGAAGCCAACGCTGCATCACGTACCACTTGAGCTGACAATTTGCTTACCAACAGCTCTTTGCATCTCTTCAGATCTGTGTCCATTGGGAAGAAAGACACAACATCTTCATCCCTTCTGGGATGAAAATCAAATACTAGCAGCTGCAGGCATAAAGCTCAAGGATTCACAAGAAAGACAAAACGTAAGACTTAAACCTTAAATCTTGCGTTTGCTCTTTTCAGCTTATCCACATATCTGTTTTTAAGTGGACAGTGGGTACAATAGCATTTTGGAGGCCACTAATTAAGTTTTTTTTAATGTCCCTGTACAGGTTGGGAATTGCTTTTCTAGTGAAGTGGAATCTTTGCAAAGGATTGTTTAACAGTTAATTATTTTTTAAAAACACTACTAGTCACCTTCCTGGTCCCCTTCTGGGATAAAAATCCACTCCCAGCAGCAGGCATAGCACTCAAAGATTCTTCTGGGGCAAGAACTGATATGAATAAGTAAAATATTTTTTGTAAATGCCTCCACTCCTCCCTCATAAATTTACTTTGGAATAAAACAATGAAATTAAATTTACTACTAATCAAATTGTTCTTTCCCTGCATACAATTATATACATACTCCAACTCCCTCAGGCCTCTTGGATAATAAAAACATTTGTTTCCTGATGTGCCATGTTGGAAGTTGAACTGCCACTGCTGCTGCAATCTTTGACATGTGCTTGCTGAATGCTAAAAATGTCCAGAAATGTTCATGGGCACAGACAGCATTTCCTGCATGCCCCTTTAATTTAAAAAAAATATTCTGAACCACCAAGTTGATTTTGTGGGCAAAACATGGGACATATTATTCACCCATGCTCTCCCCTTCCTCCCTCATAAATTTGCTTCAGAATCAAAAAATGAAATGAAATTTACTAACAATCAACCCTTCCTATCCCTGTGTTCAAGTACTTACATACTCCAACTCCCTCAGGCCTCTTCATTAATGATAACATATGCTTCCTTATGTGCCACTGCTGCCGCTTAGCTTAGTCAGCCAGCTAGCTTGGTGCAAATTGTGGGCCTAAACAGGATGAAAACAATATTGTGAGCTGTGAGGTGGTCAAAATTGACTGGAAACGAGTGGAAATTAATGTTATTGAGGGTAATAATAGTGTAGGAACAAAAAAAAATTATGTGATTTTAGCTGATTTTATAAATTTTTGAAAACAAATACAGATCCAAAACCAAAACCAAAACACGCAAGGGGCGGTTTTGGCAAAACCAAATCCAGATCCAAAACACAAGATACAGATCCAAAACAAATACATGGGGTCAGCGCACATCCCTACTTGTGAGTGATACTATATGCCATCCTGAGATGGTGTATAGTTTCTGATACCCTGCACAAGCTGCCGATTACATGGCAGCTTGTGCAGCAGAAGGGATTTTTTCAGAACTTTCTCTGCACTGTTTACTTAACTTTGGCGTCTGGCTGTCACTGGTTCCCTCAGAGCACCAGGGAAGCTTGTGCTGCAGGCAGGGGTGCCAGGGGAGCTTATGCGGCAGTGTTGGCAGAGGGGGAGATGATTACTTTACAGGTGGATGGAGGAGAAGGAGCAGCAGTGGCCACAGAGGATACACAGACCAGCGGCGGCTGTGGGGAGTTAAAAGTTACAGAATGGGATTACACAGGTGGCCGTGGTCAGGATGACACAGACCAGTGGCTGCCATGGGGGAACCAGATGGCCACAGGGGTGTGTGCTGTGGCTGTGCACGGGGGGGCAGTAGTTACTGACACCAACGGCTAGGTAGGTGGGGGGTCAGGGGAGCTGGAATGAACACCTGCAGCAGCAGTGGGGGGAACATACAGCGGCAGCCATCAGGGATACACAGATCAGCAGTGGCTGCGGTGATGTGGAAGGACCAGGATGACAACAGTGGCCATGGGGGTACCAGGACTGACCCAGGCAGCCATGGGGAGTGTGTGTGGGGGCCATGGGGGGAGAGTTTCTTACAACGGCGGCCGGTGAGGGAGGCCAGGATGAACACCATCCGGTCATCGGCGGCTGGAGCGAACACCTGCGGCAGCAGTGGGGGGACATACAGTGGCAGAAAAGTATTACTTGTCAAAAAAACTGACTCCGCTAAAAGAGCAGTTTTTCAGAAGTGATACTTTAGGCAAGGAGGCATGATGAATGCCTCCTTTTAGTTTTTTAAACTCGCAGAGAGTCTAAAACATAATTATCACTAGTGATAATTATGTAATGATGAATAGGCCCCTAGATCATAATTAACAAATGTCTAAAGAATTAAATACATTTCATCGGACTCGGAAATGTGCAGTCCAGCTTGTTAGCCATTGCCCTCAGGTTGCTTGTTCTTTGCAAATATGTTACAGCTGCTGGTGTCCCCACCCCTTCCGACACCTATGACATGTGCCCTGCCTTTTCTTCCTCCTAGCTGCACCTATGGGATCATATACATGTTTAACTGTATGCTTCTACCTGTAATTATATCACATGGTATCATGATCAAAAAAGTAATGCCCCACTATTGAAGGGATTAGGGATGGTCATTGACCATTGAAAGTTAACAACCATTGATGGTTAGCTACTGATAGCCGATGGTTTTTTCTGTCGCTGGCAGAGATCCATTGGTTCTCTGCCATCGATGCCAGACTGGGTTTTTTCTTTCTTCAAGACAGCACAGAGTTTAGCCCTGCCTCCGGTGGCCTGCTAAGCCCCATCCTTGATGCTGATTGGCTCGTGGACCACTGTGCCTACCAGCAGTGGGGTCAGGTGGTGAGGGAAGTGATAGTTGGAAGTAGGAACTGGGCCTAATATATACCTACAGACTAGGAGGTCTTGTTTGGACAATGGACCTGATTCAGAGGTGGACGCAATGATTTTTTGCTACAATGCCCAGGTCTGGCAATCCTCAAAAAGTTGGGATCCCAAAATTAAAATGAGGTCTCCTCTCCCAAGGAACAACCAGCCTAGAAGAGCTCTTCCCTTCACCACTGGTGGTGGGTTTAAGATAGTACTAATAATGCTTTTCACAGTGGGATAACAGGTTCCAGCAAGCGTGCCCTGCGGCACTTGTAGAACCATAAATGCCAGCAGGCCACATGCACCAGTAGCTCCACAATGATGAAATTATAAAAAAAAGACAGAACGAGGACACCATAGATTTTAATACTTTATTAAACATTCTCAAAATGAAAAGACCTAATGTACCTTTCACAAAACAGCAGTATTAGCAGCACATTTCTTACAGCCAGTAATTACAGTGTCTCAACAGGACTGCTGCCTTCTCTCCAGTCAGGGAAAGACTAGCAACTGACAAACCTTTAACAAGCCTCTCACAGTTGATCTGACAATCAGGTTTTCAATTAGCTTTTGACCACCAGACAGAAACCATAATTCTGGGGCACATATAGCACCCATTTACAACTTCTCCTGTGCTTTTAATACAAATATATATATATATATATATATATATATATATAAATATATACATATATATATATTAGGGATGTGCGACGGACCATTTTTGCCGGATTTGGATTTGGTTCTAATTCATCGTCCGGCTTTGGATTCGGATTTGGATTTGCAAAACAGGTGACTGGCTTTGGATTTGGATTTGGATTTTTTTTTTACAAAAATTGACAAAAAAAGCTAAAATCACATAAACTGAGCTTTTTTTTTCTTCCTAGATTATTATTAACCTCAATAACATTAATTTCCAGTCATTTACAGTCAATTTAGACCACCTCACAGTTTAAATGATAGTTTTCACCATTATTGGCCAAAGGTTGCAGTGAGCTGGTTACTAAGCGACAGAGCTGCAGCACAGACACCACAGTTTAAAGCACATCTATGACACATTGCCACACAGCAGTGGCAGAAATGAAAGGCAGAGCAAGATGGAATGGTCCTAGGGCCCTCCTACCCACCCAATGGGGTATGGCCAGCAGAGTCACAGTACTTGTATACACAGGTGGCTACGGCCCAATGAGTCACAGTGCACAATCTTATTCACATTACACCATAAAGTAGTGTCTATTATTTATGTTACGACACACAGTAGTGCCCCTTTTACACAATGTCCACAGTAGTGCCCCTTTTACACAATGTCCACAGTAGTGCCCCTTTTACACAATGTCCACATTAGTGACCCTTATACACAAAGCCCACAGTAGTAATGCCCCTTATACAATGACCACAGCAATAGTGTCCCTTACACAATGCCCCCAGCAGTGGTGTCCTTTACACAATGCCCTCAGTAGTAATGCCCCCTATGCAGTGCCCCTCAGTAGTATGACCCCCCCGTAGTGCCCCTAGTTGTATGCCCCCAGTAGTATGCCCCCATTAGTAGTGCCCCTAGTAATATGCCCCCATTACAAGTGCCCCTAGTAGTATGCCCCCATTACAAGTGCCCCTAGTAGTATGCCCCCATTACAACTGCTCCCAGTAGTTGTGCCCCCATTAGTTATGCCCCTTGTAGTATGCCCCCATTAGAATAAGAGCCCCCAGTAGTTATGCCCCTTGTAGTGTTCCCCCATTAGAATAAGTTCCCCCAGTAGTTATGTCCCTTGTAGTATGCCCCCATTAAAATAAGTGCCCCCAGTATTTGTGCCCCTTGTAGTATGCCCTCATTAGAATAAGTGCCCCCAGTAGTTATGCCCCTTGTAGTGTGCCCCTTGTATTATGCCCCCAGTAGCACCGCCTTACACAGAAAAAAAAAACTTACCTGAATCCCCGCTCCTGCTTGTGACCGCAGCTGTCCGATCCTCTCTGCACTCGTGACGTCTCTCTCATCACCTGCAACGGGGGGAGCCGGAAGACGGAGCTCATGAGTGAGCTCCAACTGGCTCCCTCCGTGCAGCAGCCAATGAGAGTCTGCCTGACTCTCATTGGCTGCTCGAGTTTTCCAACCTGACTCAGATCCGAAAATTAGGCAAAATGTTATCATCCCACTGTCGGATTCTCTCGGGTTTTGGATTGTATAAAGGTCCCGGTGATCAGCGCTGCTCTGTCTGTGCACATGCTGCTGTGTTGTCCTGATGGGGGCTGGGGCTGCAGGCTGCTGTGGTGTTGTCCATAAAGGGGCTGGGGCTGCAGTATATAAAGGAGGGCTTCAGTAATCAGTACATAAAGAGGTGCTGCTGTGTCACTGTTGTCTTGTCAATCAAGGAGATGGGGCTGCAGTACATAAACGGCTGCTGCTGTGTTGTCCATAAAGGGGCTGGGCTGCAGTACATAAAAGGTGGCTTCAGTAATCAGTACATAAAGGGGTGCTGCTGTGTAACTGTTGTCTTGTCAATCAAGGGGCTGGGGCTGCAGTACATAAAGGGGGCTTCAGTAATCAGTAGGTGAACGAGTGCCAAGGGGCTAGGGCTGCAGTTCATAAAGGGGTGCTGAGTTGTCCAGGGGAGTGGGGTGCTCTTCACCAGTGTAAAAAAATAAAAGTTAAAATTAATAATAATTATCATTCCTCAAAAAATAACAAAAAGATGTTTGTTGTAGCTAGTAGCTATGTTATTATTGTTTGGTTACATTACCGGCCAGACTGCAGTTTATCATCCACGTATTTGTGACTCTACAGGTGGTCCATCCGCACTCTGCAGGGGTGCTTTGTTGTCCATAAAAGGGGTGATGTGTTGTTTATCAAGGGGCTGCTGCCTCATCCAGGGATGCTTGTCCACAGTGTAAAAAAAAATAAAAGTGAAATAAAATTATCATTCCTCAAAAAATAAAAAAAGATCTTTTTTGATTTTTTTGTGTGTGTTAGCAATTTAGCTGCGCTGTTATTGTTCGGTGACACTGCCGGCCAGACTGCAGTTTATCTTCCACGTATTTGTGACTCTGCAGGTGGTCCGTCCGCACTCCGCAGGTGTGCTTTGTTGTCCATAAAGGGATGCTGTGTTGCTCATTAAGGAGCTGCTGCCTCGTCCGGTGTAAAAAAATATTATTGTTCGGTGACACTGCCGGTCAGACCGCAGTGTAAGATTGTTGATATGGAGGACGATCAAATGTGAGGAGAGCAGGAACCACATACTAGTGCTGCAGCTTCTGCCGCATCTAACAAATACCAGCTCATTCAGAGACAGGCTACTCTGTGTATCACCAGTTTCACTAAGAGGCATACAACTGAGAACATCTTAGAAGAACTCAGGGAAATCATTGCAAAATGGCTAACCCTGCTTGGACTCTCCTCAGGATTTGTGATTTCTGGCAATGCCAGCAATATTGTGAGAGCAGTACATCTGGCCGAATTCAAACACATCCCTTGTTTTGCTCACACAATTTATTTGGCTGTGCAAAATTTTTTCAAAAATGATAGGGGCATGCAGGAAATGCTCTCAGTGGCCCAAAAAGTTTCAGGACATTTTCGACATTCAGCAACTGCATGTGAAAGATTGCAGCACCAGCAAGTACTGTTGAATTTGCCCTGCCATTAGCTAAGGCAAGAGGTAGTAACTAAGTGGAATTTTACCCTCTAAATGCTTCAGCGGATGGAGGAGCAGCAAAAGGCCATCCAAGGCTACACAACAGCCTATGATAAAAGGAAAGGAGCGCAGTGGAGAATAATTTCCGTGTTGTGCAAGGTTCTCAAACCCTTTGAACTTGCCACATGTGAAGTTAATTCAGACACTGCCAGCTTGAGCCAAATCATTCCCCTAATCAGACTTTTGCAAAAGCAGCTGGAGAAAATTAAGGAGGAGTTGAAATGGAGCGATTCCGCTAAGTATGTCGGACTTGTAGATCAAGCCCTTTATTCACTTAGCCAGGATCGAAGGGTTGTCAATCTCTTGAAATCAGATCACTATATTTTGTCGACCATACTTGATTCTAGGTTTAAGTCATACGTTGTATCTTTCTTTCCGACGGCCACAAATCTGAAGAGATGCAAAGAGCTGTTGGTGAAAAAATTGCCAGCTCAAGCGGCACGTGACACGGCAGCATCTCCTCCTTCAGTTTCTGCTGCAGCCAGAAAAAAACAAAATTTTCCTAAGAGACCTACTGCTGGTGATGCAGATCAATCAGCAAAACCTAATGACATCTGGTTGGGTCTGAAAGAACTGCCTACAATTAGTGACATGTCTACCATGACTTTGTCTGATATGGTCAAAGGGCCTGATTCAGAGCTGCATGCAAAAAGCGTGCACTCGCTCTGAATCAGGGCGGCCACTTTTTATAAAAAATCCGGCCTCCTGGCCGCTGGCATAGCTGTGGGTGACCACCCACAGCTTTTGCGAGCGGCCAGGTGATGGTCGCGATGGTTGCGACCATCGGGTCTGTAACGAGAGCCTTGTGGTAGGGTCTTGATCCCGCAAGCCCCACTGATGTCAGTGGGGCTGTCCCCAAACGGCAGGCATTCCTTCGGGAACGCCTCCATTTGGCCAGCCACCCCCCCCCTGCCCGCCTCCAAAATGGGGCGAGCTGTCGATCGACATCGACAGCCGATCCTTTTGGATGCGAGCACCAGAGCACAGGAGATAGAACAGCCCATTGGGAGACATTTGTCAATGTAATTCATTATTTATTTATTAACAGTTTCTTATATAGCGCAGTATATTCCGTTGCGCTTTACAACTGGAATCATTGATAGAACAAAACAGGGTAATAATAGACAGACATAGAGGTAAGAGAGCCCTGCTTGCTAGCTTACAATCTATAGGGAAATAGGCATTGATACACAAGGATAGGTGCTATATATTGCAATTTGGTCTGGCCAGAATGCAGAGTTTCTTGGTGGGCTGCATGATCCAGTCACACAGGAATGTCGGCAAAATGTCAGAAGTATGTGAAAGAAAGACAATATGTGAGGTTAAGTGTGGACTGTGAGAGGGGATGTAATAAGACATGGAAGCTATGAAGGTTATGTGGTCAGTTCTGGAATCTGATAAGCTTGTCTGAAGAGGTGAGTTTTCAGGGAACGCTTGAAGTATTGAAGACTAGAGGTAAGTCTTATTGTGTGTGGTAAGGCATTCCATAGAGTGGGTGCAGCCCGAAGAAAGTCCTGTAACTGTAAATGGGAGCAAGTAATGCGCGGGGGTGAGAGACGCAGATCTTGTGCTGAGCGGAGAGGTCGGGTTGGGAGATATTTTGAGATGAGTGAAGAGATGTATGTTGGTGTAATTTGGTTAATGGCTTTATGTGTAAGTAACAGTATTTTGTATTGAATACGGTAGAAAACCGGCAACCAATGGAGGGACTGACAGAGCGGGGCAGCAGACGATGAACGCTTGGCAAGGAAGATAAGCCTCGCAGCTGCATTCATAATGGATTGTAATGGCGATAGCCTGTTTTTGGGAAGACCAGTAAGGAGACTATTGCAATAATCAATGTGGGAAATAATGAGTGCATGGATTAGAGTTTTTGCAGTGTCTTGTGTGAGATATGGTCGAATTTTGTATATGTTTTTTAGATGTATGTAACATGATTTTGAGACAGATTGAATGTGGGGAACAAAGGACAGTTCAGAATCAAGGATGACACCAATGCAGCGAGCTTGTGGGGTGGGGTGGATTGTTGAGTTATCAACAGTGATAAAGAGATCAGATTGGTAACTGTTATTGGCCGGTGGAAATATAATTAATTCTGTTTTAGAAATATTATGTTTCAGGTAGCGAGATGACATCCAAGATGAAATGGCAGAAATACTTTCAGTGACATGGACCAATACAGATGGTGATAGATCTGGAGAGGATAGGTAGATTTGAGTATCATCTGCATACAGATGGTACTGAAATCCAAAAGAGCGGATTAGTTTGCCAAGAGAGGTGGTATAGATTGAGAATAGCAAAGGACCTAAGACAGAGCCTTGCGGTACTCCAACTGATAGAGGTATCGAAGAGGAGGCAGAATCAGAAAAACAAACAGAAAAAGAGCGATCAGATAGGTAGGAAAAGAACAAAGAAAGAGCTGTGTCCTTAAGACCTAGGGACTGTAGTGTTTGTATGAGAAGAGAGTGGTCAACAGTGTCAAAAGCAGCAGAGAGATCTAGAAGAATTAGAAGTGAGTAATGGCCTTTAACCTTGGCAGTGACCAAATCATTTACTACCTTAGTCAGTGCTGTCTCTGTGGAGTGCTGGGAACGGAAGCCAGACTGAAGTGGGTCCAATAAGTTGTGGGTGTTAAGAAAGTGTGTGAGGCGGGTGTAGACAAGTCTCTCCAGTAGCTTGGAGGGGCATGGGAGCTGGGAGATAGGACGGTAATTAGAGAGAGTGTTAGGGTCAGAATTTTGTTTTTTCAGAATGGGAGTAATCACTGCATACTTGAACAGTGATGGAAAGATGCCAGTAGAAAGAGAGAGATTACAGATTTTAGTTAGGGTTGGGATGAGCACAGGAGACAGAGCTTTACTAATTTGTGAGGGTATAGGATCTAGAGGAGAGGTAATAGAGTAGGAGGATCAGAAGAGTGTAGATACTTCATCTTCATTTTTGGGGTCAAATGAAGAGAATGTGCCAGAGGGTTCAGGTAGGGAATTGAGTAGGTCACTAGTTGATGAAGAGAATAACATTTCATTTTGGATATTATCAATCTTGTCCTTGAAATAGGAAGCAAGATCTTGTGCACAGATAGTAGCAGGTGGCTTGGGTGAGGGAGGGGTAAGAAGCAGTTTAAATGTATTAAAAAGTAGCTTGGGGTTAGAGGCTTGAGCAGAGATAAGAGATTGGAAATATATTTGCTTGGCAGTGTGTATTATTGCCCTTCCAGTTTAAAACTCATGTATTGAAAGGAATTGGGGTGAATGGGCAGCAACCTAAAGGCAGATTCAATATCCACCTTGGCCAGAAGTGCCCATTTGCCAAAGCTCGAGGGCTTGTTCAAATGACTGATACCTCACACTGCAATCCTCTGCATCAAAAGCATCGTTGACCAACCCACCTTCTGGGTAAGAAAGATGCTGGATTAAACTAAATTTTCCTTGCTCTTTCTTTGGAACCACCCCCAATGGTGAGATGCATAGCTTCTGTGTGGGCGGAGAGGAATAGGGTCCAGACATGCGGCCCAACTGTACTTCAGCAGTCACTTTACGCAAGGCTACGTCTGGATGCTCCCTCACGGACCGCAAGTTTCTCTTGGAAATCACATAGACTTCGCGAGTTAAAGGTAGGCAAAAACTGTTCCTAAACCCGTCGCTCAAAAAAGCCGCCTGCACCCTGAGAGGATAGCGGCCTGCACCAGCACTTCCCATACGGTAACAATCTTTGGCCGGATGACCGCTACCGCACTACATGCAGATGTGCCTATATCTACACCCTGCACCTCTGCAGCATTGGGCATTATTGAAAGCATAGCATTTTCCGCGACCGACCTCTGCTGGGGCGGAACGCCCTGGAAAAGGATGCTTCCTGGCCGTGTATATCTCCGTGTGCACTTTATTCTGCTGGGTGACTTCCAGCCAGACTTCAACATCTTTTAAGCCAAATTGGAATACATCCTGACCTTCCTGTTTTTTCCTAAAGGTTTCGTCATAGTGACGCCAGGCATTTCCTTTAGCCGAGTTACTTATGCCATGTACTAGTTGCATGTACTTCAATACATTCATGTATTCGCCCGGCCTGGTTTCTAAATAACATGCAGCAAAAACGTACATTCCAGTCAACCAATTTGTATATGACCGTCTAGCCTCCTCGGCCCCTGCCCCCGCTGACTTTGCCTGATCCAGCGCCTTTTTATCATCTGCAATAATGGCAAACATGTCTACAAAAGTGCCTCTTCTAATTCTCTGCCGTACTTTTGACCGCAGGCCCCTAAGAATAGCCATATTTGCGCAATGAACCATTGCCCCAGCTGTGTCTGGCACTTTAGAGGTGGAAACCACTTTAGCTCTCTTTGGGCTCCCCTTTTTCCATTTAAACTTCTGCGCCAAGTATTTCATAAATTTACGCGGCCTGCCTGCTGAGCTAGAAAAGCTATTGGAAGAATAGTCATGGAGGAAGCGCTGCGCTGTGGGATAACAGCATGCTCACCAGTTCCAGCAGAAGATGGTCCAGCCACTGCCGATTGTCTGGATAAGTCCTGTCCCTCGCTGCGCGGTGCGCCCACCATGGCTTGCATCGAGGACGACTCCATGCCGACTGGCACCGATTTGACTTGCATAGACGTGGAAATCACCAGAACAGGAATCTGAGGGCTCAAAACGACAGTGTGAGAAGGAGGTGGAGGTGGGTTGACCGCCGGTTGCGGGCCAGAAGGAGTGGGGGGGTTGGGACACCTGTGCCATGGGCGGCGGTGGTGGGGGGGGTGGAGGGTGCACTGGGCCAGGTGGCATAGGTGGGACCATATCAGGAAAACTCATGGGGTTGCGGGGGAACTGCTGGTAAGGCTGAAAAAATCCTGCAGCCCCCAGTGCTAGGGGGTCATGTGCGGGCAAACTGGTGTTTAAAACATAATGCAGGGGGGCCTGTGGCAACATCAAGGGAGTGGGGGCGTAAGGAGGAGCCATTACAGACAAGTTGTATTGCTGCCCAGTGGCAGTAAAATAAGGAGACCATCTGGTCTGTAGTAAAGGGCGGGGGTTTGGAGCCCCTGTGCGTGCGGGCTGTCTGGGTGCCCTGTAATGCGCAGGGTACTGTGACCCACTGTTGCTAAAAATGGGGGAGGAACTGAGCCCCCTTGCTCCTATTACATGGGTTGTGGGGGTCTGGGCTGCTGTGGGGGGTAGAAAGACGCTGGTGCGCTGCGCGGCCTGTAAGATGGCCGCCGGGCCTGGTGGGTGGGGCCAGCGGATGACAGCGTTGCAGCCGGGACCTGTGTAGTGGCCAGGCAGGAGGAGCTGGAGCTGCCGGCGGCAGCCCCAGCCAACTGTGCGGTAAGTGCTGAGGGTGCGGGTGACAGGGTGCTAGCGCTGGAACCTCCGACATGCGCACTAGATGCCCCAGGCACGGCATTGCGGTAGTTGGGGCCGTGGTTGAGAGAGGCCTGGCTGCCTCAACCAAGCGGCAGGGGGGGTGCTGATCGACAGGATGGGGCATAACTGGGCTGGAAACAACAGTGGAAGAGCGGGAATAATGAGAAGCAGTGGAATTGGGCAGCGGGAGGGGGGAATACTGGTGGACAAAATGTTAGGCAGAGAAATGCTGCTAGGAGAAAGGATAGGGAGGGAAAGAAACACTGGTATGAGAAGGGATAGGGAGGGAGAGAAATGCTGCTAGGAGAAAGGGTTAGGGAGGGAGAGAAACACTGGTATGAGAAGGGATAGGAAGGGAAAGAAATGCTGCTAGGAGAAGGGATAGGGAGGGAGAGAAATGCTGCTAGAAGAAAAGATAGGGAGGGAGAGAAACACTGGAAAGAAAAGGGGTAAGTGGGAAAACAGAGATAAAGAATAAACTTAAAGAAGAGAAAAGTATACAGGAAGGACTGTATTCAAATTATGTGGTACTTAGCCAGGCTTGAAATCAAACTGCCAAGAGGAAAATGGCTGCTCAAACTTGGCTTTTTATATGAAATGGGGGAGGCCTTGCCCACTGCTGTGCTATCATAGGGCCTGATTCAGACCCAGTCGCAAGCGCTGAGCGCTCACAACCTGGTCGATGGTGGCCCAGAGCACATGCATGTGACGGTCTCGCACCAAAGGGGGCGTGCTGTCGATGTTGAGTGACAGCATGCCCACTTTGGTGGGCGGGCCGGGGGAGTGTCTGCCCAGACGGAGGCATTCCCATGAGAATGCCTACCGTCTGGGGGCGGCCCCACTGACATCACAAGTGATGTCAGTGGGAACCTTTCGGCTCTGTTTGAGCCAAAAGCTCTCTGGTGCTTGCGACCCCGAGACCCTACCACAAGGATCTCGTCGCAAGCCCGATGGTCGCGATGGTCTTGACTAGGGATGTGCAGGCTCGATTCTACTCGGTTCCGTTCGGTTTTTTTTTACCGAATCTTATTGGCTATCCAAAACTCGTGACAGCTGAAACCCAATTAGATTCGGGAAAAAAAAACGAACGGAACCAAGTAGAACCGAGCCTGCACATCCCTAGTCTTGACCATCACAACCATCATCCTGGCCGCTCGCATTAGTTGTGGGTGGCAACCCACAGCAATGCGAGCGGCAAGGAGGCCGCTCAATAAAAAAAAATAAGACTCCCTGATTCAGAGTTAGCACTCTGTCAGAGCGTCCAGCTCTGAATCAGGGCCATAGGCCTTTATTTCTAACTGACAGATTCTAGCTATGCCCTCTAAACCCTTAACCCCCTAACTACAGAATTCAGCAAATCCCATAACAAAACAGGGATGCTTATTTTTCCTCAAACTTAATTTAAATATTCGGAATCTTTTAAGAAAACAAAAAACATAGGCGCCTGTAATGATAGATTCCAGCGACGACGAAGTAATATTGTGTGAAGAAGAGGGTGTACACACTGATGGGGATGATGATGACGATGACGACATCTGATCTTACCTATGTTGTAAAGCCAGTTTGTGTATGTAGAGATCATTGCCACCAATGTCCACTGCGCATTGGCAGCTTGTTTTGTGGGGGCCCAAACAATCCAATCATTTCAGCTACAAGTGGCAGTCCCTGTCGCTGAAGTGATTGGTTTGTTTAACTGTGAATGTCCTGTTTAATATATACAACATAAGAGTAGGTGGAGGGCCCAAGGACAATTCCATCTTGCACCTCTTTTGCCCAGCCAAAGAACTACAGTACAGGCTGCATTCTTCTGATGTAAACAGTAAGTTTTGGTCCCATTATCCCTAACAACCTTCCTGAGTACAAAGTAAACAGTATGATTGAGCACCACCTCCACAAGCAAGGCCACCTCATTTCTTTTAGATGTATAAAAATTAAAAAACCTCTTCCACATCCTACATTGATCTTCCCTCATAAATTTTCTTAAGAATCAAAACATCAAAATAAAAAAATAAATAACTAATCAATCCTTCCGTCCTTTCCATGTCTTCAGCCCATAAACATACTCCAGCACATAAACATACTACAAATCCCTTAGGTCTCGGACCTATTTTTTATTTTTGAAAACATTCTTGGTTTTTAAACTTCTTGGTGGTCGTATAGTTTATTAAGACAAAGACAACACAATGAGGGGCGCACCAAATACTAAATGTGTATATACAAACAGCAGCTCACCTATGGATAGGCTAATCCATGTGCTAGGCAGAGAAAACAAATGAACAGGGAGTGCTACTTTGTATAGCAATAATGAACCTGAATAGGTTGAAAATTAGATGATTTAATATCTTGATAGATTAAAATAAACACATAAATTAAAAAAAATTATCTAAAAGTATATAGACATAATATAGTACATTGACACTGGTAATGGACCAATTAATCAACAGTTGATAGAATAATATACATGCATGAATTATAGTAAATAATAATGATAAATGAATCTGATTATTGGTAATCAATCTAATAAGACATGTGCTTAATAGTCACAGTTCATCCCGGCCGGGAACAAAAAATAGTGTGAATAAAAAGGTATACCTCTTGCGTAACTTTGGCGATGATGAGTACTCAGAGATGTGATACCAATTCAGAACAAATGTTAGTAATTCAATTGAAAGCTGTGTCTCATATAGGGATGACCGTGATGATGGTGAACAGCTTAGCCCATAAGCATCAGATGTATGCTGTCTGCCAAGGTGAAAAAAGTCACAGCAATGGTCCTGTGTGGAACAGCAAGCCGCCTGATATAAAGGGTCTCCCGTGACATGTGTGCCATGTGTGCTGATGCCCAGCACTGTGGAGCGGTCTCCCACAGCACGTGCACCGGCCGTGCAGGTGCTCTGCGTGTAGCGGCACTCGGGCAGCTGTTCTGAGTGGCAGGAAGAGACGTGGTGTCTGGAATGTCCTGCCGCATCTGCCGGTCTCCTACACTTATGCAAAAACGTGGTTCTAGGTGGCAAAGGAGACCGTGATGTGCGGGTTGCAAGGAAAGTGGATCTGGCAATCTGACCGGTCCGATGATGAGAGTCATGTTCTAACGCGTTTCTCGGCTCCAAATACTGCCCTTTTCCTCAGAGGCAATGTGTCTCACCATGCCAGACTTGTCAGATATAGTGTTACTAATTAATTAATGAGTTCAATAGTAACAGGTGTTTAACTTAAATGCTGTGATTATCAATTAGTCAGCATTTATTGTTATTTAAACCCTTAAATCATTACATAATGTTCTATTTAGTACATATTGCTTTTACTTACAGTAATTAAAAATACATAGACAAATGAATAAGAAAAATAAATAAATAATTCTATATAATATATAATCTGTCTTAAATGTATCATATTAATCAATCTAATATTAGAATAATATTCTCGTTTAAATTCAAAATGGTGTCCAATTCATATGAACATAAAGATACACATAGATATATGTTTCTTGAACACATAAAAAATAAGTAATGAATTAATGAATACACATATAAATTAATTAAATAATACTAACCCATATAGAATCAATTCATATAAATATATATATATATATATATATATATATATATACACCAGTCAATCAGAAAGATACTAAAAAAATAGAAAAATTTATAAAAATTTAAAATGAATAAAAATAAATATAAATGAAATGAATGGACCCAATAGTAATATGAAAAAAATGATTAATAAAATCACTTTCATATATATGTGACCCATTCAAAACTTGAATGGGAACTGCAAATAAAGTGGCTTATAAATATTAAAAATGTAAAATGAATAATAATTACTAAACATCTATATAAAGTGATTGAATGATCAATTACTATAACTTACTATGGTGAATTAATATTATAGTGAATTTCCAATTATGTTAGACCCAAACAAATTCATAAAAGATGAAAGTAGAATTATATAATGGATATAATTGATGTGATTAAAACGACTTGTTGTCGTGTGATATGATACATAAATAGACAAGTGGAAGAGTGAAATAACCAAAGATGGATAAAGCAAGAATGAAAAAAAAATGTAAAAAAAGCAAGGATAAGAATGAAAAAACAGATGAAAGAACATGCGGTGCAGCAGTGACCCATCCAGACAGTGAGATATGTTTAGACTCAAAGGTCCCAGATGGGTCAGTGGTGCACCACACTGTAAGGTGATCCACTGGACTAGTCCTGGATCTGGTACTGCAAAAACCAAGGATAACATCTCACTGTTGTAACATGACACCCCCATAATTAACCACAGAGTTACTAAATGCCTTCTTTATCTCACCCACAGGGACCTGTGGTCTGAGAAGAATGGGCATTGGGATATATATTAACAATGGTTAAGTTCAACCATGTCATTGAGACCTTTAGGGGATAAAGTATCAAGTTTGAAGATCCAATATGCTTCACGTTTGCACAAAAGGCTGTATCTGTCCCCCCCTCTTGGCGTACAGTTAATCTTTTCTATAACTGTAGCAAAAATTTTGTAAATTTTGCTATTCTGACAATGATGAATATGTTGAGACAGGCTATATTGTTTATAACCTTTGATGATATTGCGTCTGTGTTCTAAGAATCTTAAATGAAAACTGAAAATAGTTCTTCCAACATATTGGATCCCACAATGACACTGAATAACATAGATGAAAAATTGTGATCTACAATTAAGAAAACTATTAATCTCAAATGTCTCATTAGTACTAAAGGATGTAATAGATGTACTAGTTTTGTACACATGTTTACATGTTAAACAATTGGAACTTCCACACCTAAAAAAACCTTTAGGTTTAGGTGGTAACCAATCGATAACTTTAGAGATAGGATCTGTGTGTGTGTGGATGGGAAAGAAACTCAGAGACAGTTTTTGTTTTAAAGTTTTAGCTTTTTTAAATAGTACTCGGCTGTGATGAGGAAAAAGTGGACCAATATATCTATCATGTTGTAATATTGACATATTCTTAGTAACAATTTTCTTTATTTCACTAGTAGCTGAATTAAATTGAGTAATAAACGAAAAAGATCGTTCAGATGGATCGCATATATCTAAAGTCATAGTCTCAACATTAGTAGTCTTATTTTGTTTTCTTGATGACTTATTGGATAACAGAGAGACTCTTTGAACCATTTTGACCTCATTTAGTGCTTGATCTAATAGATCTTTGGGGTAACCTTTATTTAGAAAAGCTTGGTACATATCCTGACTCTGCAATAAAAATGAATTATCTGTCGAACAGTTCCTCTTGAGTCAGAGGAATTGTCCTTTGGGGATATTATCCCTCCATGGTTTATAATGACTGCTATTATAATGCAGATAATTTTGACAGTCTACTTCTTTAATATATGCTGTTGATTCTAACTTCCCATCAACAACATTGACAGTAATATCTAAATAATTAATCATATTAAAATCAAAATTGTGGGTGAATTTTAATCCAAATGTATTGTGATTAAGGTGACAAACAAAAAGATCAAGTGTGGATAGATCCCCATCCCAAATAAGGAAAATGTCATCGATATATCGGCTATAGAGGACCAGGTTCACCCCGAAATCACCTGTCCACACATGGCGTTCCTCAACGGAGCCCATGTACAGATTGGCATAACTCGGGGCGAATCAGTCCCCATCGCCGTGCCATGCGTCTGAAGAAAGAATTGTGCATTAAAAAAAAATAATTGTGTTCTAAAATAAAACGAATCGAAGAAAGTAAAAAATTCCTTAGATTGGTATCAATTCAGAGCTGAGATAATGGTTGACGGCTAATAAGCCGAATTCATGGGGAAAGTTCGTATATAAAGATTCAACATCACAAGTCAATAAAATATATTAATCTTTTCATGTGATGGAATCTATAATCTGTAAAAACTGAGTCGTATCTCTGATATAAGAGGGAAGTGAACTGACATATAATTGTAAATGTGAATCTACAAAAGAAGAAAGATTAGCAGTAAGTGACCCTATTCCAGAAATGATTGGACGTCCTGGGGGGCATGTAAGTGATTTGTGCACCTTAGGTAAATGGTAATAAATCGGAATAATGGGGTAGTCTATTTGTAGAGATTTGTAAGTATCCTTGTTGACAGTACGAGAATCCAGTGCCATATCAAGAAGAGTAAAAAGTTAATCTTTGAATTTGCTTGTGGGATCTGTTGATAGTTTATGGTAGAACATAGGGTTGTCCTATTGTCTAAAAGCTTCCAATAAATAATCTTCTCGATTCTGAATCACCAAACCTCCCCCCTTGTCTGCTTGTTTAATAATGATGGTTTTATCTTCCATCAATTGATTGAGAGCAAGTCTTTCATTCTTAGACAAATTGTCACAAAATGGGCGATCAATGTTTGTACATAATTCATTGACATCTTTCATTGTAGTAGAATAAAAGCTTTCAATGAAAGGCCCCCTGTGTTGAAGTGGATAGAATTCAGACGATCTTTTAAATTTGGAGGAGCTTGGTTTGGTGATGTCAAAAATTGGAGTACTTAAGGCATCTGAATCGGTTGTATTGCCTTCTCTATATAATGATTCTAAGACATTTAGGACCTCATTCAGAGTCGGTCATTGCAGCCGCACGGTCGTACGACCAACAACCGCAACATCCGATCATACGGCAGGGTGATCGTAAACAAAGTGACGCCCATTCGTTAGCACTGCACCTCCTCTAGCTACCGACTGATCTGAATGAATGAATGAGTCAATCGTAGTCAGGCGCTGTCAGTCGCTGTATGCTAATTATGTTCTGATGTTTGTGGCTGTATGTGCTGTTTTGATGGTCACATGTCATGTTTACATGGACTATCGCTCAGCTTGTTATTAGCTTGTTGTCAATTATCTAATTAAGTGTTTAACTCTTGCTGTTCTTTAAAACGAGTTTTTTATCATGTGTCAATAAACTTTATTGTTCATTTCGTGGTTGTTTTCTCCGTTTTTTTTTTCACACAATTTGAAAAACAAAGTAAGGTTTATTAACTGTGAATGTACATTTGTTAATTGTGTTAACTTTATAAATGCATGGGCATTTTGCGTTAGGATCATTTGCACTCTTATGTTTGCAATTGCACACTGCGTGTTGTAGCCAGTCAAATGTGACCTTATTTTTCAGGACACATGATTAAAGGATTGGCCAATAGCGTTTTTTTTGAGGAAAGTGTAAATATTTTAGCCAATCATATTTTTTGTACCCCATGTATATTTCATGTTTTCTGTAAAATTGGCCATTGCCATCATGAGAGCCGCAGCCTTTACCAGGAGAGAGTTGCTTGTCCTGGTAAACATCCTGGAAAGGCGGATTACCCATGCTGTGCCACCCATTTCCAACCGCATAAAGCGGGTGGCCTATGCGGAGGTGAGGCGAGCCCTCCGATCAGCGGGGTACAGGCGCAATATTGCCCAATTAGAGAGGCGCTGGTCGGACTTGCGCCGATGGTCGCCTGCGCTCCTCATGAATTTGCGGGCACAAATACGCAGACGTAAGTATGCGTTTGTTTAAAAGTAATAATTAGTGGACTGTTAAAAATGTATGTTCCTTTGCCAATTATTTTAGTCAATGTTAAAAAACCCTCCTGTATGTTGTCCCTATTGTCCAGAATGTGTAAAGTGTACTTGTATTGTGTACCCGAAATTCTAAACTAATTTTTTGGGGGATTTTATGTTTACATTTTAGAAGCACAGCGGAGACAGAGAAGGGCACGCAGAATGCAAAGACATGCTGTTGGAAACCTGCAGCCCTCACCTGCATCTCCTCAACCCAGCCCTCACTCCCCACCACAATACTCCCCAGTAACCCTCCCTCCCTCTTCCAATCCTCCCCAAGTATTCCTCCCTCCCCTGCCCACTCATCCCAAATGTCTCAAATCTCCCCTCCCTTGGATCTTTCCTGCTCCATTTCGCCTTCAACCATTCCCCATTCTCCCGAATATTCTCCTTCACCGGAAGGATCTCCGCCCACATCTGTTGCTGTGTCCGACCACTCTGAGGGTATGTTTTTTTAAATATTTTTTTATTTTTGGGTGTTGTTGTTATCCATGTATTTGTACAAATTTATGACCTTTTTTTGGTTTAAAAATTTTCTGTATGGGGTTCCAAATCATTGCACAGTAATGCTGTTTTTTAGAATTACGACCTTAGGTTTTGTGGCTGGGCCTTTTTTTTATTGCGGACCACAAAAATATAGGTTTAGTGGTTTATTAAAAATGCTTTGTATTTTTAGGAGATAATGATTACATTC
The DNA here is from genome assembly GCA_031769625.1 of Taudactylus pleione. Lineage (NCBI taxonomy): Eukaryota > Metazoa > Chordata > Amphibia > Anura > Myobatrachidae > Taudactylus > Taudactylus pleione. The sequence continues at coordinate 2,096,027 of JAUIMM010001601.1, forward strand.
GGATTAGTATTTTACAATGTAAAAAAACATGTCACCAAACTTGGCAAGGTGCTAGGAACCAGACTACCCTTGTTGATGTTGTGTACACTGTTTAAAATGTACTAATGTACTTAGGCAAAGTGATGTTTTCCATAGCAAACAAACACATTGTATTTTAGGTTCATCCACAACATTCTAGAAGTGAATACGTGCATTGTGTTTTAAGGATATGGCCATCATGACTTAAGAATACACCTCCCATTATTTGTAACATCATCATAGTGGTTTTTGGCTTATGCCACATAGTTAGGGTTTCCAATTAGTTTACCAACATAAAAGTACAAACCTATTAATAATGTTGTGTGTCTGATACTTTCAAACACACCATAACATCATTGTGTTTAAACACTTTTTGGTACATTGAATAATGTGTAATGTTCAAATGTTTGTAATTTTAATGAAGTATTTAATCCTCAAAATGTTTATATTTTCCACAGATCTAACCCACATCCTGAGGGAAATTCAGGAGGAGCTCAGAGAGACCTCGAAAAATTTAATGCGGGTCTACTGCTGCCTCCAAAGAATAGTGGGGCATTTGGAGGTTGTTTAGTTTTTTGTTTTCATATTTTTTTCATTTTTCTGACACAAAAAAAAATTAAGTTTTTGTATTTCAAACATTTGTCCTCTATTTTTGCAACACTTTAAAGGGTGTAATTCTGCATGTAAAAAAATTTGTGAACAAAGGTGGGTGCCTTTCCACAGTGTACGAACTTAAAAAATGTATTAGTAAACCTTAAGAACATTTGCAGTAATGTTGTATATTATTTAATTATGGGTTGGCATACATTATCCACCTCAAAATGGCTTTCATTTTTTTAAAAACAAAAAACAACATTTGTATTTAATTGAAAACATTTATTAAATAACAAACATGTTGCCAATAGACTTTTACTGGTAAAAATAATTTCATAACAGATTCAAACATAACAAATGTCCTCATGGTTTGGGCAAATAAAACATCTGGCTTAGTCAAACATAAACAACTATAGTAAAAAACAAACAGATTTTTGAATGGGAAACATACAAATTACTAAAACAAAAGGCAAATTAACTAAACATGTTGGGGGATATCCGTGCAAAATGTGTTAGTTATCCAAAAACATACAGGGTATTGCAAATGGGTTCCATTTTTTTGCAGGTTTTGGAAAGTGTTGTGATTTGGTTGGTAGGAAAAGAAAACAAAAGAAAAAGGTACACATTAAAATACATTTGCAAAAAGTGTTTTTTTTTAAATAAAAATGTAAATATGCCTACCTAAAAAAACGTGAAACAACATCATCGCGTCTGCCCCCCCCCCCGACAGCATCACAACACCTTCCTCTGTGGAGCCATCCTCTGGCAAGGCCTCCTCTGGCTGCATGGGTACTCGACTCCTTATTGCAATGTTGTGTAAAATCCCACACAGGACCACAATGTGAGAAACCATATCCGGCGAGTACATGAGTGCACCACCAGAGTGATGGAGACACCAGAACTGGCCCTTTAAAAGGCCGATACAGCGCTCCACCACCTGCCTGGTGGCAGTAGACGCAGCATTATAGTGAGTTTGGGGCCCTGGTGTCAGAGTCAATTAAGGAGTCAGCAGCCAGGGCGTGCAAGGATATCCACTGTCACCTGATGGAAATGGGACATCAAAAGATACATACATTTACCATGAGAACCTGTTTACACTATTACTAGAAATACATACTGGATTTTTACTTACCAAGAATCCACGTGTCACCAGCTTGCAGTGTGCTTATTTTGGCCAAATCCCTGAATGCTGGATCACATATGATTCATGGCTGCAGCCTGGGAATTTGGCATTCAGGGAGAGGATCTGGAGGGAGGCATCACATAGCACCATTACATTTAGGGAATGGTAATGTTTTCGGTTCCTATATATTTGTTCCCTGCATGCAGGGGGCTGAAGTGCTATGTGAGTGCCATCCACTACCCCTATGATGTTTGGAAAGCCTGCAATTTCAAAAAACTTCTGCTTTACCACATCAAGGGCTTCCGTATCCAAAGGCATACTAATAAAATGTGCTAGATGATTGAAAAATGCATCTAGCACACGCCTCAGGATCCGTGAAAATGAGGGCTGGGAGAGGCCACCCACCAGCCCCACAGTGGTTTGGAAGGACCCTGAGGCATAGAAATGTAACACCGCCAACAACTGTGTAAGTGGTGAGATTGCTGTAGGAATGTTAATCTGATTTTCTAGATCATTCTTTATTATTGAAAGAGTGTCTAGGATAATATTTGGAGGCAGGCGATAAGTGGTTACAACCACATCATCAGGCATTCCAAAAAGGGTGACACGTGTTCTATATATCTTGGCCCTTGCACGCCTCCTATGCCTACACCCAGGAGGAGGCTGAGGAAGGTTGGTGGGGGTCAACATGGCCACTATTAGCTGTCCAACATCGCTCTGTAAAGTTAAATTTATATTTTAAATTGGTTCTACAGAGTGTTTTTTGAATATTTGTACAAAAATACTTAGCTTTATAATAATGGTGCATATTCTTACAGGGTCGGGCAGTGCCATCTTCAGAAATCACTACATGTGTATTTGTTGTACATTTTTAAAATTAGAGGGAATAAAAAAATTAATTAGATTTTTTGAGTACAAACCAATATTACTACTATTATTGTTAAAACCATGCTTAATTTTTAAAATTGCCAATATGAATTGTTGTTAAATGTACAAATTTACATTTACCAAATAGATCAATAAACAATATTAAAAGTAATATTTTTAATTATTTAAAAATAAAAATATAAATAAGTGTAGGTTTGAATAAATAGACACTTACCTGATTCAAGTCCAAAATGGACTGTTAAACACCTTTAATAAATGTAAAAATAAAAAAAAAATTAGTACCAAAAAATGTAAGTTTTTTAGGATTGTTGATCCAAAAAAAAATAAAAATGAAATGCAGTAGGTTGTCACATTTACTTGATTCTTCGAAAAACGTTGGATTTTTTAAGGAGACAAAAGCCCGGCCACCCAAACGGAAAAAGTAACCGGCTCAAGCACAACAATTAACGGGGTTTGTTAAATGTCAGGACCAATCACATTTGACAAACAAAAAACACCACCAAAAACAAAACACTAAAAATAAACAAAAACCCAAAATAAATTAACACAAAAACCACCACCACCAAAAAAAGTAAAAAAACAAAAAACCACCACCCAAAAGAAAGTAAACAAAAAACCCCACCCAAAATAAAGGAACACAAAAAACAACCACCAAAAAGAAAGGAACACAAAAATACCCCCACAAAAATAAAGGAAAACAAAAAACAAACACCAAAAATAAATGAAACAAAAAAAACCCAACCAAAAATAAAGGTCCACAAAAAACAACCACCAAAAAGAAAGGAACACAAAAAAAACACCCAAAAAAAAGAACTAAAAAAAAAAAAATCCCAAAACCAAAATAAAATTAAAAAAAAAAAAAAAAACTCACACAAGCACCTCTCAAACATCACACACAAGCACCTCTCAAACAACTCACACAAGCACCTCTCAAACAACACACACAAGCACCTCTCAAACAACTTCAAACAATTTAACTACTATCAAACACCTCCTGCACCACCAAACACTCCAACTACAACCCGCAAGTAAGGGAGCATTTGGCTTTGCCTTAAATAAAGAAACCAAACCCCAATTATTGAAACATGCAGGAAAGGTGTGCATTTGTAGTTAGGGAAATAAGGATGCACGGGTAACCAATCCAGGGATGCGCTCACATCTAGCACAACCCACGCAGTAATTACGGAATGCAGGAAAGGAGTGCATTTGTAGTTAGGGAAATAAGGATGCACAGGTAACCAATCCAGGGATGCGCTCACATCTAGCACAACCCACGCAGTAATTATGGAATGCAGGAAAGGTGTGCAATTATAGTTAGGGAAATAAGGATGCACGGGTAACCAATCCAGGGATGCGCTCACATCTAGCACAACCCACGCAGTAATTACGGAATGCAGGAAAGGTGTGCATTTGTAGTTAGGGAAATAAGGATGCACGGGTTACCAATCCAGGGATGCGATCACATCTATAAAAAAGTCTGCACAAGCAGTATTCTTCATGCTCTCTCACAGGTTAGCAGAATGTCTAGCGAGGAGCATGGTGAACAGAGGCCAACTGAGCCAGATAAGTGCAAATCACATTTTTTACACAACACAAGAACTGGTCATATTTCCCTTAAAAAATGTTAAAAATTTTTACTATTTTAAAAATTGTTGTAGGAGCTGGGAATCAAAGTCAACCAGTAGAGGAGCCAGTAGAGGAGGAGGAGGTGGGCCAAAGCAGGCCAAGGCCAAGAAACCCTCCATTTTCACGGATCGAGCTTGAGACATTGGTGACCATGACAATGGAGAACCTAGTCAATGCACCAAGAAATATGGGGGCTGGAGCCAAAGACAGGATTTGGGAGGAGATATCCAGGGCTGTTAATGCTGTGGGGACAACCTACAGAACCATGAAAGTCGTTAAAAAACGGTAAGAAAATGATATTGTGAGTGTACTGAAGTCCAAAGCTTGATCTTATTTAAATAAAGTAACACTTAAAATTTCCAAAATAACATTGACAGCTGGACGGATTTCAAGTACCAACTGAAGAGGAAGCTACGGAGTAGGGTGGACCATGCTGCGGGGACAGGTGGTGGTCCCATCCCTGAGGAGCTGGCCTTGACAAGGTTGGAGACGTTGGCTCAGGGATGTGTGACGGAAGAGGGGATAGTCGGCGTGTCCACTATGGACACTAACATGGCCGACTACAACACTCCACATGTGCAAGAAGGTAATTTTATTTTGTTAGACAAAAAGTATAAAGCTCAAATGTCTATGTTTTTTTTTTGGCAAAACAAATAACAATTTTTTTTTTATATTCCAGACTCAGAGGAGGTAGTGCCTGCTCCTGAGGTCAGGTCTGAGTCCAGCACATATGGAGACTCTGCAGGGGAGGATCCAAGTACTCCATCTGGGGACCCTGTGGAGTCTACTCCAGGACAACCATCAGACCGAGCAGTGCCTCTCCTCACCAGGTTGGTCTCCCAAACTCAGGAGAACAGATGTGTTCTTCTGAGGATGGAGACCACTCTGGTGAGGGTGGCGGTGGTCCTGAAGACCATTGCTGGGGCCCTAGATCGTTTGGCCAATACCCAGGAGAAGGCCAACCCACCTGCCATGATGGAGCAAGACTCCCTTCCTCCCAGGACCACCGACTCTGGCAGCCCAACAGCCACCCCCACAAGTATGGAGAGCCCTATGCCTAGGCCAGAGGAAATCCCATCTACCTCTGGCCAGGCCAGTGGGCGTGTTACATGCCAGTCGGCTGTCTGTAGCTTACCTCTTTCTCCAAGCTGGCCCAAACGACGCAAGTAGCCCTGTATATCTACTCCCTCACCTGTTGTCCAGTCCCCATATTTCTTGTCACCAATGTCTGAAGCTCTTTTTTTTTTTTTAAATGTTTTTTTTTTTTAATAAAAAAAATTATTTTAATTATATGCAAATGTTGCCGAAACAATTATTATTTACATTGTGATGAAAGGCAAATTTCAAAATAATAAAAAAATGTAATACCAAAAATGTCTATCTTTAACTATATCAATGTATACAAGGTTTAAAAAGTGTGGTATCTGAAAAGGCTGCTACGCAAAACACAATGCTAGATGTTTTAAAAACTGTTTTAGCAAAAAAAAATTTAAAAAGCACAAATAAACATTTGTGTTACGAATTCCTTAATGCACACACAAGTGAAATGAGTTACAAGGTAATTAGCAGTGTTAATAGTTACAATGCAGCAATCTTAGCTGCTTGGTTTATCTGGTTCCAAATCGAAACATCGCAGGTAACATCAAATTAACGATTGCACTGTTGTGGCTTACGGACGCTTCTTGCCTACCTTAGCCTGGACGATCAGCCTGTTCGTGGAGTGACGTTTTCATGCATCCGCAATTCTTGCTCGTACGAAGCAGGTAATTTATGCACTCCCCTAAAACGCCTGGAAATGCTGAAGAACGCCTCCATTTGCAGACCACCACCCCCGTATACTCCCACAAACGGTCTTTCCTGTCAATCAACTTTAGCAATCCACTTCCGTGTCGGAAGCCCTACGACCGACAGTATTTTTGATCGGTAGAGCTCGTACGCACATGCGCACTGCTAGCCGTGCGCAGGCGCAGAAAGAAACACATTGTATGCATACGACCGTGCGGCCGCAACGACCGACTCTGAATGAGGTCCTTAGAGCTTCCATTTCGTTTTTATCTAACACAATGGGACAACCTTCTATTCCTTCATGATTTAATTTTTTCATGCAAAAATACCGTTTCCTACTAAGTGTTCTAATATATTTATTGAGATCAACAAATAATGAAAAAATATTAGGTTTAGATGTGGGAGCAAATTTAAGACCTTTTGTTAGAAGGGTCTTTTCTGCTGAAGTGAGCACTTTAGTAGAAAGATTAAAAATATTGGTTTTAATGTTGGTTAGTTCCACCTCACGTTTTTTGTGTGTTTTGTTAATACCTCCTCTTCTCCCTCTGTGTCCTCGTCTCTTCCTCTTTTTGGAGTGTAACCATATCTGAGATGTGGTTTTGGAATGGTCGATTTGAGGGGAGATGAACGTCTTTTTCCTAAAAAAAGATGAGGGGGATTCTAATGTACGGCTATGTGTATCTTGTTTATCTCTGTCACATCTGGTGAAATGAGGTCCAACAGTTGTGCTAACTCTATCTCTTAGTACTTCAAATCTGTTGGGATGAGTGTACTGATGTTTTAACTCATTATGTTCATAATGACTGGTATTCTTAGACCTCTCATTGTTGGAAGTCTGATATCTATTAGAATGAGTGTATCTCTTATTTCTTGTGGATTGCTGGTCCTGAAGATCGGAATTCATCCTAAATTTTCTAAACTTTTTAGTTGATTCTTCCAATTTCTGAGAAGTAGTCTTATAATGGGTATGAGTTTTAAAATTCCTATTAAAGGTGCATATTTGAACTTTTTCATAATCTACTTTGTCTCTATATAGTTTTTTATCCTTGATTTGAGTAAGTGATTTTTCAAAATCCTCTAATTTAGTGTTGAGTCTTGCATCTCTAATTTCAAAATCTTTGTGTTTAGATAAGGATGCAAGAGATGTATGTATCTCTTCAATCTCTTTTTGTAATAAATTTACTTTTTCTTCTCTATGTTTGATAAGTAAACGAATAAGGGCTTTAGAACAATGGTCTAATGTAAGGTTCCATTCGGTTGTAAAAGTGGGATCATTTTTAAAAGAACAATTTTTGAAAATTCTAAGGCCCCTTGGAATCATGGCCCTCATTCAGAGCCACTCGCTAGCGGCAGTACGCTCGTTCCGAGCGATGTTCGCACATCTGCGCATGCGTACGGTTTTTAGTACGCATGCGCGAACCAGTCAGTGCGGCCGAAAATCATTTGTACGCAATATAGCGAGTGCCTGCTATTTTGAGTGACAGAATGAGGCGTATGTTGGTGGTAACAGGGGAAGGTGCTTGAAAACGGGGAGTGGAGATCCGTTCACAGGCATGCTTAAAGGTCAAAATGGGCGTTTTATGGGTGTGCATAATTAATATAGCAGCGTCAATGACCACGTCACTTGTTTTTTTTTTACTCAGAACTGCTCGCAAAATAGCGGTTGAAAAAACCAACCACAAGAATAGCGAGCAGTTCATATCCTGTTCGATGTACTCGATTAATCTAATAAATAGCGGACATGACGTATGGTGCGAGCGGCCAGGGGGCGTTTTTAAGAAATAAAAGAGCGTATGTTTTGCTCGCTCGTTCAGACTTAGAGGTGTGAACAGACTGCAATGTGCGAACGGATCATTTGCATAGCCACCCCTTGTTTTTGAACGAACGAACGCAAATAGCGAACGGCTCTGAATGAGGGCCCATATCTTTATCCAAATACTTACTTAAAGTAATTTTGTCCCACCAGTGTCTTGTTTCTAACATGGACAAATCTTCTAATTTATTAAACAGTTGATGCATATCTGGTTCTATTGATTCTACCTGCATCGTGCTAGTATATGGATCATTATTTAAATAATTCTGCCTACGTTCTAAATGCTCAGAGAGGCATTTTAGTGTAGCCATAATATAATCAATACAATTTTGAGTTTATAGATTTACCAAAACACTAATCAAAAATTATAAAATAAATATATGAAGGTAGGATTGATGCTGCCCCACAATAGCCAAAAATGGAAAACAAGACAAAGACAACACAATGAGGGGCGCACCAAATACTAAATGTGTATATACAAACAGCAGCTCACCTATGGATAGGCTAATCCATGTGCAAGGCAGAGAAAACAAAGGAACAGGGAGCGTTACTTTGTATAGCAATAATGAACCTGAATAAGTTGAAAATTAGATGATTTAATATCTTGATAGATTAAAATAAACACATAAATTAAAAAAAATTATCTAAAAATATATAGACATAATATAGTACATTGACACTGGTAATGGACCAATTAATCAACAGTTGATAGAATAATATACATGCATGAATTATAGTAAATAATAATGATAAATGAATCTGATTATTGGTAATCAATCTAATAAGACATGTGCTTAATAGTCACAGTTCATCCCGGCCGGGAAACAAAAATAGTGTGAATAAAAAGGTATACCTCTTGCGTAACTTTGGCGATGATGAGTACTCAGAGATGTGATACCAATTCAGAACAAATGTTAGTAATTCAATGGAAAGCTGTGTCTCATATAGGGAGGACCATGATGATGGTGAACAGCTTAGCCCATAAGCATCAGATGTATGCTGTCTGCCAAGGTGAAAAAAGTCACGGCAATGGTCCTGTGTGGAACAACAAGCCGCCTGGTATAAAGGGTCTCCCACGACATTGCCTCTGAGGAAACAGCCAGTATTTGGAGCCGAGAAACGCGTTAGGACAGAACTCTCATCATCGGACTGGTCTGATTGCCAGATCCACTTTCCTTGCAACCCGCACATCATGGTCTCCTTTGCCACCTAGAACCACATTTTTGCATAAGTGTAGGAGACCGGCAGATGCGGCAGGACATTCCAGACACCACGTCTATTCCTGCCATTCAGAACAGCTGCCCGACTACCACTACACACAGAGCACCTGCACGGCCGGTGCACGTGCTGTGGGAGACTGCTACACAGTGCTGGACATCAGCACACACAACACACATGTCGCGGGAGACCCTTTATACCAGGCGGCTTGCTGTGTCATGTTGGAAGCTGAACTGCCACATGTTAGTGCTGGCCACCTTTGATCTAAACTAGATGAAATCAATATTGTGAGTTGTGAGTGCTCAGAATTGACTGGAAATGTCTGGAAATAAATGTTATTGAGGTTAATTCTACTGTAGGAACAAAAACATGCCCAAATTATGTGATTTTAGCTATTTTTATGTTTTTTTTGAAAAAAATACAGATCCAAAACCAAAACCAAAACACGCAATGGCGGTTTTGCCAAAATCAAATCCAGATCCAAAACACGAAGTAGATACAGATCCAAAACCAAAACACGGGGGTCGGCGCAAATCCCTAATATATATATATATATATTATGATTGCAGCAGCTGTGGCAGTTCAACTTCCAACATGGCACATCAGGAAACAAATGGTCTTATTATTCAAGAGGCCTGAGAGATATTCAAGAGACATGAGGGAGTTGGAGTATGTATGTTTTTTATTCTAAAGCAAATGTATTGTTACTTATTTATTTATTAAATCATTCACATCAGTCCTTGCCCCAGAAGAATTCTTGAGCTCTATGCCTGCTGCTGCTACTGGGAGTGTATTTTCATCCCAGAAGGGGACCAGGAAGAATACTAGTAGTACTTTAAAAAACAATTGACTGTTAAACAGTCCTTTGTAAGGGAGAGCAAGTATGACAGCAGTCACCCAGTTGCACAGCAGATCACTGATGTCATAACATTTATGCTGGTATTAGATGTGTGTCCAATATCCACCATTAATGCAGTGAGTTTTAGACAGTTAATTGAGATCCTGTGTCCTGCTACTGTTAGGTTCTGGTTTTGTTGTGGACACGGGGTGGTGACAGGAGCAGACACAGAAGCAGATTTAAATGACAATGTGGAACTTTTAATGAGTGACTTAGTAGACATGGATATGGCAAAATAAATAGTCCAGGTATAGCATTGAAGTGCACTTGAGAACTGTAGTGAAGCAAATGGGAGAATGTCCAGATAGTGACAGGCAGGAACTGTCCAATATGCAGGTGTGGTGAGGCTAAAATGCATTGCAGGCTGAAGTGAGTCCAGCAAAGTGTAAGTGGAGGCAAGGTGCAGGGTGACAGCAGACTCAGGTACTCAGGCAGGGGGAAGGTAAATGGATGGTGCAGGGAAAGTCCAGCGGTTGGAGCAGGCAAGGTAAGCAGGCTAGGTAGCATTTCCAAGGAGGCAGGTAACGAGCTCAGGAACTCTCTCTCAGCTGCTGCTGAGAAACATGTTGCACTGGCAAGGAAAGGAAGCTCTGCACTCCCTTACATACCCAGTGCCACACTGTGACAGGCCAGAGAGAGCATGTGACACACCAGGATAAGGCAACTAGGTCACATGTCCTGAGGCAAGATTGCGGCACCCATGCCAGAACGGAACGGAAGCACCACCAGGCCTAACCAGACCAGAGTGACAGTATGCTCGCACAGGACTACGCACAGCCAATGCACCCCACCAGACACCAGCGCCACCGCCAGATGCCCCTCGCCACAGCATCCTCACAGGTATTATCCATCGTCCCCTATGCCGGGAAACCCTGGTCGTGACAGCTACCAAATTCCAGCTGGATTCCACTTTACTAGAAAAGCAATTCCCAACCTGGCAGAAGCCCCTTGATGAACAACACAGCACCCCTTTATGGACAACTCCTGCGGAGTGCGGACGGAACTCCTGCGGAGTGCGGACGGAGCTCCTGCAGAGTCACAAATACATGGATAAAAACTGCGGTCTGGCCAGCAGTGTCACCGAACAATAATAGCGTAGCTACTAGCTACAGTAGCACACACACAAAAAAAAAATCAAAACAGATATTTTTTTTTGTGGACTGATAATTTTATTTAACTTTTATATTTTTAACACTGGAAAAGAGCACCCCTGGATTGACAGAGCACCCCTGGATGACACAGTACCCCTTTATGTACTGCAGCCCTAGCTCCTTGATGGACAGGACAACACAGCAGCACCCCATTATGTACTGCAGCCCCCCTTTATGTACTGCAGCCCCAGCCCCTTTATGGACAACACAGCAGCACCCCTTTATGTACTGCAGCCCCCCTCTATGTACTGCATCCCCAGCCTGACAACACTGCACCCTTGAACAACAGTGTCATGACTCTAGGGAATTGGCCTCCTGTGATGGAGCAGGCTCTGCTGGCTGAGATGCTGGCAGCAGAAACTGAGAAGTTCTGAGGTATGTATTCCTCATACGATAGCACCAGGTTAGGAAAGTAGATCACAGGATATGTAGACAAAGGTAGACAGTAGTGAAGCAGGGAACTTGGTATGCGGTGGTCAGGGTAAAGCACAGGACTTTATTAGATATAACTTGGATAGAAGATGTGTAATAGGAAGATCAAGCCTCATATAGAGGAGCATCCGTTAGAATAATAGTTGAATCCAGAAGGACGAGGTAATGAGTTCTTGAGACTTGATAAAATCAGAAGACTTTGATTCAGATGCTTAATACAGGACTCAGAAGAAAACAGCAGGAATCCGTAGTCAGAGCTACCGAGCAAATCCTTAGCTAGACAGATGCAGGAGACCTTGTTCAAGTACTGAGTAACATTCTGTACTTTAATACTGAAGTCTTGATGCAGGAACTCTGGGTAAACTCTTGATAATATCCAGCTGGAATTCGTGAAACAATCCACGATATGAATGGCACACAGAGTCAACAATTCCTTATACTGTAAACCCATCTGTATTCAATCAAACGTTTTCAGGGTATCAGCCCCATCATTTGTCCTGATGACGGGGCTGAGACCCTGAAAATGTTTGATTGAATACAGATGGATCTATAAGGAATTGTTGCCTCCGAGTGCCATTAATTTCGTGGATTGCATTGAACCCGAGATTGTGCACCAGAGCAGGTTGTTTCTATTTTGGGGAGTGCCGGCAGACTGTGATATATTGATATATATATATATATATATATAATATAAATATTCAACGTGCAAGGGGGGCTCTCTGGGACTAGCAGTAATACAAGTAGTCACACTTCTGCAGTGTTTCAGTTTAATTGAAACCCGTCATCAGGCATAAAAAATACAAGTACAATCTTACCCTAAATAACCCTTCACCAATCACCCAAGTGGATTCACCATTTTGTGCACGCTGCCATCGCTGCGTCCCACGGCACCCGGCACACTTGGTCGCCAGCCGATGACATCATGGGAGGCCTGGCTCGCCCATAGCAACAGAAGGTGACTAAAACAACAAACTCCTCCAGCTGACAGGACCGCGGTTGTACAGAGACACCTAATCATGATGTCCTGCAGCTTGCAGCGCCAGAACAATCATGTTGACAGACCTGCAATTAACTCAAGGAGTGTTGGACAAAATTAAACACAGCCACATAAGACTTCTAAATACATGCAAAGAGAGGGAAAACAGGCATCAATAGGGAACATGCATCCATAGGATAAGATGCGAAAAAAGGAAAAACAGATGATCTGGTACAAATTACAATTTTTATGCATGTTAATCAGAAAAATAATAAATGTCATACCTCTAAGTATGTCCATCAATCATTCCCGTTGTAACAAGGATTATGTGTTTAATAGCAACTATAGCTCCATAAGAGCACAACATAGAGAACTCTATAAGAAAAAAAGAGACACTGTGTATGAGACTACATTAAATAAATGTCAACAATGTGCAATGAGTAATGCTTCCTGTCATCAAAACCAATATGTTAGTAACAATAATATATTGATTAATTAGCACCAGAACAACCCGTGCTCACCCGATTAGTAGCAGGCAAACAACTATTACAAGCAACAGGTCAACGAGAGAGTCTTGTTGAGGTCATTCGGGGTCACGGTGTTCAAAGTACGGATCCATTTGGATTCCAAGCGGAGGAGAGCTTTAGCTCTATCCCCCTCCTCTGGATGATGTGGGTACACTGTCAATAATTTTGTACTTGAGGGTGGCCAAGCCATGTCTCAGATCTTTAGTGTCTGGCTACCAGTTGATCCTATTCTTTGCCCTCTAGAGCTGCTCTGATGGCAGATCGATGGAACACCATTCGCTCTTTAAATTGTCTAGTGGTTTTACCCCGTATACTAACCCACATGGGCACTGAGTCATATATACAACGCACTTCGTGGTACATGTCAGAACCTGTTTATTTGATATCTCTTGCCAGAGTGCGGATGGGTTAAGGAATGTCTAACCTCCATATAATTACATGTAGTGCAATTGATGCACTTGTAGCACCCTGGTTTTCGGCTCATGAAGTGCTCACGGGAGGAAGCTTCCAGGCCTGAAATATCTGTTCTCACGACCCAGTCTTTGATTTTTTTGGGTTGTTTATAGCATGGCATTAGGTATGTATTAGAAAGTGCTGGAAGTATTGGATCTTCTGCAACAATGTGCCACAGTCCTATATATATGTGTGTGTGCCCTTTGTCAACCTTGCACATGGCTATAGCTATATTGTTTGCTCATAGTTGCCCATAATGTAAATATACTGCTCGGTATGCCTGAATAAACACTTTCGGTGTTTGGAATCTGATCTTTGAACGGAGTTTTCTCCTTGTGAACTATACTATTACTATATCCTGCTTCTCTATGCATTTTTTGAGTGCCCATCTCCTGTCTATAATTATATATATTGATGGGTTTATCTATAAAATTCAGATCTGCTGAGTGATTTATTGAGACAATAAAGAGTGTCCAGCAGGACTTAAATCATGCGCCTTGCTCATATCTATTACTTATTATTGTGCTGTTTTTCTATGGAACTGTGCATATAACTTATCAGTACGTAACCCTACATTCAACTAAATATTAGTTTGTGATTATTACTCCTTCCATCCATTCACTGGAAGCTTTATCTAAAACTACTGGACTATAGTGTGACAGAAACTGTCAACATATAAAGCAGATTCCTGGACGGGGGTGTAAAACATTACAGATTGATATTCCTGGCTAGTTGTAATTTACACCCCTATCTACTCATGTCCGCCTCCTCCCACGCTTTTTAATCTCTCAGGAAAGTAGAAACACTTTGTCAGTGAAGTAAGATAGGTTATAACTCCCACTGGCTATCCATCACTCTGTATTCCTAGGCTGAAACCTACATCTTATCACAGACACAAAACTGCGCTATCACTGCACCTCCAACATCCACCAGCAGTGATCAGTGCATCTATTCACTTGTCAAATACACATGTATAAAAATACAAATCTATTGCAGCCTAAGCCATCTGACAGTCTTCTACTTTCTCAAGGTATATTGACTACTGTAGTTGCAAGTATACATAACAATTTCATCTTAACAGGATGTAGTGAAAAGGTCTACAATGACAATGGCCCTCATTCAGAGCCGCTTGTAAGCAGCAGTACGCTCGTAGCATTCCGATGTTTGGAAACCACGCATGAGCCGGTGTTACACTGTGCATGTGCGTACGGCTGATTGCGAGCTTTTTTTAAGTTGTTCGTCGAATAGCGAACAGGAAGTGACATGTCAAATGTGATTGACAGAACAGGCCGTTTTTGGACGGTGACGGGGGTGGAGATGGGAAAACGCAGGCGTGGCGAGGCATTTTGTGGGCGTCCCTTAATTATCTCATGCGAACGGCAAATGTGATCGGAACAAGTCATACGTCACTGTCTGATCCACTTTCCATTCAAACTGCTTGCACAGCTTGTGGTCTGGTATACTCTACCACAATGTCGATGGTCTCATCCTCCTTCCCGTGCCTCTTCGATGTTTCTTCGATTTATCATTTCTGGCCAGAAAAGCAATCAACTTAGAATTGAAAACAAGCTTGTAATGTGTTTAGCAACTAGTTTTTTTTTAGTAGCACAAAACCGTACGCAGGTGAAGTACTCAGCTGCTAATTTCTGGATTAGACAATCAATTAGCGTACCAATTTTTCTATTTTTTTTTTGGGGGGGGGGTTGGTTTTGTGTTATTGCAACAATATTGTCATCATGTTTGTGTTTTAGCAACATTTTTAATGGTCCCGGAAATTTCTTATCCATTTTGTTTGGGCAAAGTGTTCCTTTAAACTCCTAAATGGTTTTTAACCCTTTGTAATCTGTTTTTTTTTGTTTTGTTTTTTTGTTTTTTTGGGGGCCGGGATTACCTAAAAACCATTTTGAGAATAATGTCACAATACAATGGAGCAGATTTTGAATTGTTTTTATTTTTTACACACATTTTTATATTTTCATGTGCATTTGCCAGTTTGCAGTTCTGGCTAACGTCAAAAATTGTGGCAAAAATTAAAAAAAAAACAATAGTGGCATTTTGCATAAATAAAATAACACACATTAAAAACAATTCACAAGAAAGGAGAGGGAAGTTTTGGCCCTTAAGGAATATGGGGCAAGCACAGAAGGATTGTGGGAAAAATAGCCAGTGCTGTCATCGCTTTTTGCCCCGTTTGGCTGGGGTAGGGTGGGAGCCTGACCGGGTCCGGGATGTCCTTTGGCTGGCCTCTCCAGAGGCAGATGTTGGGGCCTCTGGAGTAGGCAGAGGGCTAGGCACATTTGGAGGGATGGCTGTTGTTGTGCCAGAGGTGGAGGATCCTGATGTTCCGGCAGGAAGGGAGGGCGGCTCCACCATGTGCTGGCGAACGAGCTGCTCCAGGGCATTGGCAATTCGGATGTTGGCCCTGGTATTTTCCGCCAGGGCCTGACCAATGGTCACGTTGGCCGCAGCATTTTGCTCCATGGCCTCCGCCACCCGTAGCAGACTGGCGTCCATCCTCAGCAGAATCTCCGTGTGGTGATCTGATTTAAAATTGAGATCCGTGAGGAGGGCCACTGCCTGCGAGGGGGATTGCCCTGGACTGGCTTCTGCAGGGTCCCCAGCCAGATCTACTACTTCCTCCCCTGCAGAGCCAGCATAAATTCTGCGGCCAAGGCTCCCCTCTGGAGCAGACTCATCCGCCTGTGTCTCTGTGAGAAAAATGAGAAAAGAGTAACAATAGAATCTACATATTGTCACAAACACATTCCAGAGTTGGTAACAAAACAACATTTACCAGGGACAACATGAGGAGCCGCAAAGTCTGGCATGTCTGTATCCATGTTGGACACGCCAAACACCTCCTCATACTGCACACACCCCTGTGCCAGCTCTTCCAAGTCATTAAGCTCCAATGACACAGGGGTGGGACCCCCACCTGTCCCCCTTGCATGCCTAGCCCTCTCTGCCAGTTTTTTTCAGCCGATATTTATAATCGGTCCATCTGTGGGTGAAAAAGTTGCCAATATTCCTGCAGTATTTGGCCCTGTAACCACTTTTTTAAAAAATGTAGTTTTTACGTACCGGCGTTTGACATCCCGGGGTAGACGTTCAAACTCACCCACCCTATTGACAGCACTGGCTATCTCCGCCCACATTTTCCACTTCTGGCTTGCACCCATATTCCGATCTGCCTGTGGCAGGATGTCAACACACATTTGTACCAAAACCTCCATCTCCTTTCTTGTGAATTGTGGCTGCCTTTTTTTTTTGGATTCTTTTGTTGGCCTACTCGGCCCAGCAGCCTCTTCCATGGCATCCTCAACACCTTTTTTCAAAAACATTGTTTAAATTTAGATGTTCAACTTTCTCTAAATTCGGGTTCTAAATAAACATTTAAGCCAAAAGAGTCAAATACTTACCAGGCGCCTCTTGGCCATTGTTTTGCTGCTCTGTAGCCATTTTGAGCACAACAACTTGAACTACAGCAGACCGTTTTGGATTTTCCGTGACGTATTTATACATGCGTCCGTATTATTCGTCCGCTTCATTGATTGTGCGCTCCTATGATCCGTCCTTAATTTGAGCGGGAAAATAAAGTCTATTTATGGCTTTTGGCGACTCGAGGTGGCGTGTGATGATTGTTGGAGGTTTCATGTGTAGTAGTGGTTTGTTGACGGGATTAGTGGATTGAGGCGGGTTTTTGGAGTAGGAGTTGGTTCTTGTTTTTTTTTCCTTATTTTCTGTTTGCTTTTTTTTATTGCGGTTTATTTTCTTTGTCGGTTATTTTTTGAGTAAGTATCTTTTACAACTCCTTTAAAAAATATGGGATCTACAAACCAAATGTTCTTATTTTTTTTTTTTTTTTTTTTACAGTTATTTTGGCTAGGCCCCATTGAAGTTTTTGGACTGTGACTTATTAGTCAAATTTCTGTAAGTTTATCTTTTTTCCTGATTTTCAAAATTTGATGTGTTGGTCTTCGCATGTATCTTGTACATTACTGTTTTATTTCTAATTTTAACAATCATGTATTAACACTAAATATAGCGTAATGTTTAGCCAAATATATTTCCTTTGTTTATCCCTTAAAAATGGGAACTATTTAGCGCACTAATGTTTCCTTATTCCCCATGTAAAAATGGGAACTATTTAGCACACTAATGTTTCCTTATTCCCCATGTAAAAATGCAAACTATTTAACGCACTAATGTTTCCTTATTGCCCATGTAAAAATGCAAACTATTTAGCGCACTAATGTTTCCTTATTCCCCATGTAAAAATGCGAACTATTTAATGCACTAATGTTTCCTTATTCCCCATGTAAAAATGGGAACTATTTAACGCACTAATGTTTCCTTATTCCCCATGTAAAAATGCAAACTATTTAACGCACTAATGTTTCCTTATTGCCCAAGTAAAAATGCGAACTATTTAGCGCACTGTTTCCTTATTCCCCATGTAAAAATGCAAACTATTTAATGCACTAATGTTTCCTTATTCCCCATTTAAAATGCAAACTATTTAGCGCCCTAATGTTTCCTTATTCCCCATTTAAAATGCAAACTATTTAGCGCCCTAATGTTTCCTTATTCCCCATGTAAAAATGCAAACTATTTAACGCACTAATGTTTCCTTATTGCCCATGTAAAAATGCGAACTATTTAGCGCACTAATGTTTCCTTATTCCCCATGTAAAAATGCGAACTATTTAACGCACTAATGTTTCCTTATTCCCCATGTAAAATGCGAACTGTTTAGCGCACTAATGTTTCCTTATTCCCCATGTAAAAATGCGAACTATTTAATGCACTAATGTTTCCTTATTCCCCATGTAAAAAGGCGAACTATTTAACGCACTAATGTTTCCTTATTCCCCATGTAAAAATGTGAACTATTTAGTGCAATAATGTTTCCTTATTCCCCATGTAAAAATGCGAACTATTTAATGCACTAATGTTTCCTTATTCCCCATGTAAAAATGCATACTATTTAGCGCACTAATGTTTCCTTAATCCCCATGTAAAAATGCGAACTATTTAACGCACTAATGTTTCCTTATTCCCCATGTAAAAATGCGAACTATTTAGCGCACTAATGTTTCCTTATTCCCCATGTAAAAATGCGAACTATTTAACGCACTAATGTTTCCTTATTCCCCATGTAAAAAGGCGAACTATTTAACGCACTAATGTTTCCTTATTCCCCATGTAAAAATGCGAACTATTTAGTGCAATGTTTCCTTATTCCCCATGTAAAAATGCGAACTATTTAATGCACTAATGTTTCCTTATTCCCCATGTAAAAATGCATACTATTTAGCGCACTAATGTTTCCTTATTGCCCATGTAAAAATGCTAACTATTTAGCGCACTAATGTTTCCTTATTCCCCATGTAAAAATGCGAACTATTTAATGCACTAATGTTTTCTTATTCCCCATGTTAAAATGCAAACTATTTAGCGCACTAATATTTCCTTATTCCCCATGTAAAAATGCTAACTATTTAGCGCAAGAATGATTTTTATATTTAAAATTTGGGCATTCTTGTTTGTCCACTCAATGTAGGATGCATTTTCAAAATAATGTGTGCTCCCCCCTATCTTTGAACGCATTTTGCTAAATTTTAAAAATTCAAATCTGTCCCCCCAAAATTCTAAACCGAATTTCTAATTTTGAAATGTAGGTTGTTGCACTCATGACAATACCCCGGCATGTAAGCATCTTTGGATTTTGCGGCAAAGATAAGTATATTTTTGCAAGTTCATTTTCAAAACACATTAACTACCTGGCTTACCATTTCAGGTTGATGTTGGTCATCTTATTTTGGCCATGCTTCCGAAACCCGACCAACCTCAACCTCGTCCCAGGCGTAGGCATCATAGGCGTGCAAGGCCCCAGATATATAGAACATGTGTCACCCTTTTTGGAATGCCCGATGATGAGGTTTTAAGACGATACCGTCTTCCTCCACAAATCATCATAGACACTCTCTCATTAATAGAGAGTGATCTGGAGCGGCAAATTGACAGTCCTACAACAATACCACCACTTACGCAATTAATGGCAGTGTTACATTTCTGTGCCTCAGGATCCTTTCAAACCACGGTGGGAATAGTGGCCGGAATCTCCCAATCCTCCTTTTCAAGGATCCTGAGGGCAGTGATGGAGGCCCTTTTCAAGCACCTCCATCATTTTATTAAAATGCCATTGGATATGGGTTCCCTTAGTGTGGCGAAGGCCAATTTTTACCAAATAGCTGGCTTCCCACACATCATAGGGGTTGTGGATGGTACTCACATACCACTTCAGCCTCCAGCACGGCTGGAGGCAATTTTTAGGAACCACAAGCACTATCACTCACTGAATGTAATGGTGGTATGTGATGCCTCCCTCCAGATCCTGTCCCTGAATGCAAAATTACCCGGGAGTGCACATGACTCATTTGTCATCCGGCAATCAGGGATTTGGCATAAATTAGACAACCTACAAGCTGGTGATGCATGGCTTCTGGGTAAGTGGAGACCTTTAGTTGAAACCAATGCAAAGCTTGATACACAGTGATCCTGATTGTTGTATTTGTTTTTTCACAGGAGACAGTGGCTACCCTTGCATGCCCTGGCTGCTCACTCCTTATTTGGCTCCCACACCAGGGCCACAAAGTGAGTATAATTCCACACTTACAGCCACCAGGCAGGTGGTGGAGCACTATATCAGCCTTTTAAAAGGCCGATTCAGATGCCTCCACCGCTCTGGTGGCGAACTCATGTATTTGCCGGCTATGGTTTCTAAAATTGTGGTCCTGTGTGGGATCTTTCAAATCATCGCCATAAGGAGTGGTGTCCCATTGCAGCCAGAGGATGCCTTGCCTGAGGATGGCCCCCTGAGGTTGGTCGGAGGACATTATGTGGGGGGGCCATACGCGATGATGTGGTGGCCCGATTTTTCAGGTAATTATTGTCAAACATTTACTTAATTGACCCAATGTCGACATGTACCATTGTAATGTTCCTTTTTGAAATTATTAATTTTTTTTTTACTTTTCTTGTCTTCCTTTACACACCTCGACAAAACGATGCCTACTACCTGCTCCACTAAATTGTGTACATGTGGCCACATTGGATCTAACTTTGGAATCAATTATTTAATCACCTCATTTGTGGCTTTATGTTGTCCTGCTACTTATTTCATCAGTTCTTGATTGTTTTGGGTTTTTTTGCTTTTGGTGTTGGGTTTTTTGGGGATTGCCTTTTCACTGTGTGAATTGCTTGTCACAATTCACTTTCTGTATGTGTTTGGTGTGTATAAAATTTTTGTTTGACGTTAAAAAGACTGATTTTTACTAATTTCTAGTCACGTGTAACCTGGCACAAAAAAGGCCAACTTTCGTAATGCCTAATCCTGTAATGTGTGAAATGTTTACATGTTTTAACATGCTTTTTGGCTTAACAAAAACATCAAAGGTATTATGTTGAATCAGTAGGTTTCAAAAACTAGGCCTAAGCTGTTTTTTTTAAATAATTACATTACCCACCCAAAGAAAAACAAAAAAATTTTTGATTTTGTAATAACCTATTGGTATGGTGAGGTGTTTAATGTGGCAGCTTACATACTTCCTAGCGCTTTGTACAATATAATTTACCTTCCTTTAAAGAACATGATCAAATAGTGGACTTATGGAAGGTTAAACAATTTAATTGTTTCAGACAATGAATGAGACTCCTTAAAATACAACAAAATTTTAATTTCAAAACAATAATTTGCCCCAAAAAAACAAGGAAACAAAAAATGTATCGCCAAAGGGCTGCCGCCATGTGGTCAAGGACCACTAACATGGCAACCATGTGGCCACGCAAGGCGGCCAAACCATCCTGGATACAATGCATCTGCCTCTGGTTCCTCTGTTGGAAAAAACAAAGAGAAAAAAAAAAAAACAATAACTACCCAAGTATGAGTGTTTGGACATGTGTGATATGTATCATTGGTAAAAAACCAATACATTGTCTATCAAAATAAAAAGGTCAACAAGACAAAATATCTAATTTATAACAGGGAAACCTACCGGTCATCGGGAATTGGGGGTTTGTAGGCCCTACATCCTCCTCCTCCTCGGAGGTGGGACAGTGATGTAGTCTCCACGGAGGGGAGATCTGGGAGCTGGTTGATGGTGATGAAAAGCGCCGGGGGGGGAGGGGAGGGCGAAGAAAAGAGAAGGGGGGAGTGGAGTCGGAAATTTGTGGGGGGCTCCAAATTCCAGAGGGAGGGGCCTCAGGAAGTGGCCGGTCAGGGGTGGAGGGGGAATTGGGGGAAAGTTGGGGAGTGGCAGCTGTGCTCGGCGTAGGACTGAGGGGCCGAGCCCGGCGTCTGTGCCTGCGGCGATGGCAGATTCTGCGTTCAGCCCCTAAATGAGTAGAGAAAAATGTTTTATTTTATTTTTTGGGGTGGGGGGGTTGGGCCACAAATTAACAACTTCACAAATGTTCTAACATTTAAAAAAATGAAAACATGCACACGCAGGCCTGTCCAAAAAATAACAACAGGGCTAGACTGAAAAAAAGCACACGCAGGCCTGTCCAAAAAATAACAACAGGGCTAGACTGAAAACATGCACATGCAGGCCTGTCCAAAAAATAACAACAGGGCTAGACAGAAAACAGGCACACGCAGATAGGGCCGCAAAAAAAGAAAGGAAAAAAACCAAACAAATACTTACTTTCAGCTATCCGCTGTCTAAAACAGGCCAGCAAGTGTGGCGTGCGGCGGCGCAGATCCGACCACCTGCTTGAGCTGCCCGATCTGTCGGCGTGAGCCGAAGGAGTGCAGGCAGCAGCGAACCTCCGTATAGGCGGATCGCTTCTGGCGGTTGCTGATGGGGGGAGGCTGGCTGGTGATCCGACGGTCCATCACCTCCGTTAGGACCAAAAGCTCCCGCCTGGTAAACGCGGAGGCTCTCATGATGGCAATGGTTTTTTTTAAAAAAAACAGTTTTAATAAAGGCCAGATAAAAAATTTGATTGGCTAATGTAGTTGGTAAATTAACAGGAACCATTCTATTGGTTATTGTATGAGTCATGTGTCCTCCAGCCTAAAAAATATAATGTGAGTTATGATAGGCTTGATGCAGTGACATTCGTAAGGTAATTTAAATAAAGAAATGAAAAAACTAAAATATGCCTATCACAAACACAGGAAAACAATAGGATCATTGGTTCAAACATGTATTTTTTATAAAGTTAAACATTGTTGAAACCGTACCTATTCTGCGGGAAAAATGACACACGGACAAGATTAAAGTTTATTGAAAATGAAAAAAAAAACGGATTGCAAACATGTGAAGAGCAATTAAGCTAATTAATATATTGATTGGCATGAAACGATTAAAGTATGTATGCAGAATGAACGAGCAGGTAATCGAAATCTGACAGGCCCACTTCCGGTTTGGACTTGTGCGAGCGTTCTCTGCAACCAAATTTGGAGATGGGCGGTCGCAATTTTGGTCGCTCATTAGCTAGAGGAGGGGTTGGGAGACTTTGGGGGGAAGATTAGCTACGAGCGAACTTTCAAGCGAGCGCTGGAATTTACATTTTCTCGCTCGTTCGTTGAACGAGCGTACTGCCGCTTACGAGCGGCTCTGAATCAGGCCCAATGTTCACACATTCATAATGTTGACACGTCAATGCCGACAGTTATGTCGACATTGTTAAAATGTTCGACAGACATTCCAACACAGAGCACTGATGCATGTCATCTGCGGCCCAAAATGGCAAAATTGTACCATCCACGTGGGAGAGTGAAAACGGGGTGGACGGAACAGATGGCACCCTGCCCCTGGCACCTCTGGTACACCCCTACCAATGAATCTTCATGCACTTAAATAGCATAATTTAACATTTGATTTGTCAGGTGATTTTCTGTAAAAAGCTCAAAAAATGGGTTTAATTATGTGGGACATGTATTTTGTAGAGATGAGCAGGTCCGATTCTCCGAGAACCCGAACATTGCAATTCCGAGTAGGATCCAAGACCTACTGGGGCTGGCCCCAGACGGTAGGTGTTCCCATGGGAACGCCTCCGTCTGGGCAGCCATGCCCCAGGCCCGCCCACCAAAGGGGGCGTGCTGTCACTCAACATCGACAGCACACCCCCTTTGGTACGAGACCTGTAGCGACGGTTTGCCCGTCGCTATCTGGGTCTCACGCATGCGCACGACGGAGCCGGCTCCGTCGTGCACATGCGCACTGTGCCACCATTGACCCGCTTGCAAGCGCATAGTGCTTGCGAGCGGGTGTTAATCAGGCCCACTGTTCGCACTCGGCAGGGTTGTTTTGTTGTCAATAAAGAAGGGGTGCTGTCCGTGTTGTTCCTTAAAGTTCTGCTGCCTCATTCAGTGGTGCTCTTCCCCAGTGTAAAAAAAAAGAACAGTGAAATAAAATTAATATTATCAATCCACAAAAAATTAAAAAAAAGATATTTTTTTTGTCTGTGTGTGTTAGCAACTTAGCTGCGCTATTATTGTTTGGTGACACTGCCGGCCAGACCGCAGTTTATCTTCCACGTATTTGTGACTCTGCAAGTGGTCTGTCCACACTCAGCAGGGGTGCTTTGTTGTCCATAAAGAAGGGGTGCTGTCTGTGTTGTTCATCAATTGGCTGCTGCCTTGTCCAAGAGTGCTCTTCCCCAGTGTAAAAAAAATAAAAACTAAAAGTGCTTTTTTTTGTGGGTATGCATTTGAACCTAGCTGCGCTATTATTGTTTGGTGACACTGCCAGCCAGACCGCAGTTTATCATCCATGTACAGTATTTGGAACTCTGCACTGCAGATGGTCTGTCCGCACTTTGCAGGGGTGCTTTGTTGTCCATAAAGTAGGGGTGCTGTCTGTGTTGTTCATCAAGGGGCTGCTGCCTCGTTCAAGGGTGCTCTACCCCAGTGTAAAAAAATAAAAGTGAAATAAAATTAATATTATAAATCCACAAAAAATAAAAAAATAAATATAGTTTAATGTTGTGTGTGTGTGTTAGCACTGTAACTGCGCTATTATTGTTTGGTGATACTGCCAGCCAGACTGCAGTTTACCGTCCACGTATTTGTGACTCTGCAGGTGGCCAGAGAACTACAGGCTGCTTTCCTCTGATGTAAACAGCAAGTCTTGGTCGCATTATCCCTAACAACCTCCCTGAGTACAAAGTAAACATCTGTTCACAGTATGTTCTAGCAGCACCTCCACAAGCAAGGCCACCTCATTTATATTAGATGTAAAAAAATGAAAAAACCTCCTCCATATTAAAGATGTCTTTTAGGAACTGAAGAACTTGATCCTAGATTGATCTTCCCTCATAATTGTTTTTAAGAATCAAAACATAAAAATAAATTAAAAACTAATCAATCCTTCCATCCTTTCCCTGTCTTCAGTCTATTAACATATTCCAACTCCGTCGGACCTCTGACCTAGGAAAACATTCTTGGTTTTTAAACTTCCTAGGGGTCGTATAGTTTATTAATCTGCCATCCTGTCTACCACTGCAATGCCACTCTGTGCTATGTTGGAAGCTAAACTGCCACATGTTAGTGCCGCATACTGCTGTCTCTTAGTTTAGTCAACCAGCTAGCTGGATGCAACCTTTTGGCCTAAACCAGATTAAATCAATATTGTGAGCTGTGAGGTGGTCAAAATTGACTGGAAATGGCTGGAAATAAATGTTATTGAGGTTAATAATACTGTAGGAACAAAAACAGGTCCAAATTATGTGATTTTAGCTGTTTTTATGATTTTTTTAGAAAAAATACAGATCCAAAACCAAAACGCGTCATTCAGTGTCATTCCCAGCCATGCTTTGCAGAAATTTGTGGCAAATGATGCATGGGTAAATCCATTATGATGCTAAATATATAACGAGGGACTTGTCAATGTTGGCATGTATGGCCTAAACAGAGCAGGAATTTCAGAGACAAACTAAACAGTCTAACTAATGAAGGGGATGAGGCTAAAGGGGTAGTTAGTTGGACTTTGAAGTGATGTTTTTAATCTATATAAAATGTGTAATTATACTCTGACCAACAGTCTTGCAAAAGTAATTTCAGAAGATTGATCTTCTAGGAGTAGTTTTCAAAAAGTAGGTGTACAGCTACATACCATACCTCCCAACTTTTATGTTTGAAAATATGGATCATCACTGCCCCCCGCCTTGAGTAAAGAGGGAAGAGCCTTTGGAAACTAGTGACACAGCCACGCGGCACTCCAGTTCACGTCACTGTGGGGGCATTCCCATCTATTCATCCGCTGCTCTGCTATGCTCCCCCCAACTCCCGACACACACACACCGCGGGACAATGAGGCCACAGGTGGGGCAACGTTACAGTCAGCAACGGCTCCTACCCTCTTAGATGAAGGGTGCTGCCGCCGGCGAAAACTATTCCTCCGGCATCTCCTGGCTGGGTCCCAATGCCTGCGCAATCGATCTGACAATCAGGATCGGCGCATGCGCACTAGCGGCAGGGTGCCGCGCATGTGCATATATCAGCAGCTTACAAAAGCATCATCTGCAGCCCCAAGGAGCCGGGTAGGGCTGGCGGAAAAGCAGCTAATAGCAGCCCGGATTGGCAGTTCCAGGGGGCGGAGACACCTCCCCCTGGAGCTTCCTGTGGTTTATGTGACTGGCAGGTGGTGCTTCCAAAATCGATGGTGGCAATTCTGTAATTTGCAGATGATTGTGTAAAAATATCTGCAATGTATGGGGTTCACAGATTGCAGATTTCAACCAAAAAGCAATTGGAATTGGTAAATCAGGTTGTTCAACATGTTGGATTTCACAGATCGATTGGGGCTGTACTGTAGATTGCTAATGTATGGAGAAGATCAGCAGATTTGTAGACCGTTACTAGTAAAATGACGGGCCTTTCAAGATTGACAGATCTATGTTTGCTGAAAATCATCTGCAAATCACTGAAAAAGATCTGTAATATATGGGCGCAGATTGCTAGATTGGGAAATCCTAAAATCGGGCGACAAATCTTCAAATTGTTCAACTGTGGTTTTCAGATTGCTGATGTATGGGGATCTTAATGTACTAAATGATTAAACAATTTAAATTACATTTTTGCTTTCAATTTTTCTACCTATATTATTTTGCATATTTAAGCAGCTGCATATGATTTTGTGTTTACAAAAATAAAATAAAAAACCCCAGTGTACTGTAGGTCTGCATAAATTTTTTGACTTTAGCCCCATGTCCCTGAAGCAACAAGATGCTAATCAGGGCCAATTTATGCAATTCCTACAGGACTTGTCAACTCGCATGGATTCCATTCAAGTATCTCTGAGCAACCAAGCCACACCACAGTTGCTTGATCAAGTAAGGTCAAGCTCTTCGCCTTCAACATCCAGGCTCCACCTACCTACTATGGCTAAGTATGATGGAAATCCTAAAACTTGCCAAGGGTTTCTGAACTAATGCAGTATCCATTTTGAACTGCAACTTGGGAACTTCCCTATAACATCTCCGCTGTGGGAAAGATCTGACCCTATTCTATCAGACTATGACAGCTTCTTAGTTAGTTTCATAGGATCTTTGATGAACCAGGAAGAACAACATCTTCAGTCTATGACATATTATGCCTTCCTCAAGGTTCACATACTGTGGGGACAATATGTTGTACAGTTCTAGACTCATTTATTTATATATATAAAAGGCTAACGTGGCTCCTCACCTCTATGGGGGGAATTCAAGTGTGTTACACAACATTTCTACTTGCAGCAGCCCCAGCTGGCGAGCAGAAATGACTGAAAAGTGACATGTTTAAGCACTCAAATGGGACTTTTCGCTGGCGCAACAATGTCTGGTCATTTTGATTAGCTGCTAACTAGTGAAAACTATTTTGCCACTGTCAAGAAATACCCACCAGTCTAGATGACCTGATATCCGTTTGCAAGAGAGTGGATCTCCGTTCTTGCAAAAGAACCCAGGAAAAAGGTTGGGTACCCAAGGTTCATCCTAATCCACGCTTTCAGCCTCCATCTCCCAATTCAGCAGTACCGATGCAAGTAGACTGTTCTCATCTCATCCCTGAATGTGAAAGATGTTTCAAAGAAAAGCTGTGTCTTTATTGTGGTGGTCCTGGCCATATACTTGGGTCCTGTCCCAAAAGATCTGGAAATGCCCGCTCCTAACTTATGGTGGACATGTCAGTTTAGGATTGTCTACCCACTCTCCTTGCAAACATGACTGTCATAAATGTAACTTTTAAACTCCCTATCCAGTCTGAATATACCTGTCCTTGTCTCTGATGCAGCTGGGAACTTCATGATAGCATCATTGGCTAAGAAACCTCCACCTCCACTCAAGTCTATCTTACTGCGGTAGATGGTAGTCACATTCTTGGTGGTATCACTCAGCAGACTCTTCCAGTGAATCACCACATATTCAAATCTGAGTCCATCTCTTTCCTTGTCATACCAAAGGCCTCCAACCAACTCATCCTTGGATTCTCCTGGTTACAGCAGCATAATCCACATATTAATTGGACGAATCCTCAGGATCTGGCTTGTGGACCCTCTTGTACCAGGAAGTGCCTCTGATGGATCCTTCCTCCCTGCACCACCTCAGTCTCTGAAAATTCTGTCATTCCTAAGGATGTTTTCAGTAAACAAGCCGAAGAAACTCTTCCTCTACACCGAGATTGGTATTGCTTTATATATCTGTTATCAGGGAAGACTCCTCCCAGAGGAAGGGTATATCCTCTCATCTCAAAACTCAAAGTCTGAATATATAAAGGAGAATCTGGAAAGACGTTTTATCCGCCACTTCTACCTCTCCTCCAGGGCAGGGTCCTTCAGTTTTAAAAATAGACGCCCGTGCATGGATTATCATGGCTTGAATGATATTACAATCAAATATCGGTATCCACTTCCACTGATCTCAGAATTATTTGACAAAGGAGCAATCATCTTCACAAAATTACACCGCAGAGGTACATACAACCTCATCAGAATTCACAAGGGTGACAAGTGGAAGTCAGCCTTTAATCACTGAGACAGGCATTACAATTATCTGGTAATGCCCTTTGGTCTGTGCAATGCTCCTGCTGTTTCCAAAACTTTGTGAATTAAATCTTCTTGGATTTGCTATATTTCACTGTGGTCATGTATCTTGATGACATCTTCGACTTTTCCAGAGATGAATGTCATCACATACATGCAAGAAGACAAAACAACCTTTTCTGCAAGCTGGATATATGTGTGTTTGAGGTGAACTCCATTCCCATCGTTAGGTATATCATCTCTGGCTCTGGATTGCAAATGGATCAAGAGAAAGTTCAGCCTATTCTCATTTGGCCACAACCCACCACTCTAAAAGCAGTATGGTGGTTTAGTTTTCATCAATTACTACCGCAAATTCATACAGGGATATTCCATGGTTGCCTCTCCAATTTCAGCTCTCACAAAGAAGGGTTCCAATACAGCCAATTGGTCTGAAGATGTTCAGTTGGGCTTCCAGCAACTCAAACAAGCATTCATTTCAGCACCTATACTAAACCAACCAGATGTTGCACTCCCATGTTTTCTAGAGGTGGATGCTTCATCTGTCAGAGTGGAATCAGTTCTCTTTTCCAAAAAGCACCTTATGGCAAATTTCACACATGCAGTTTCTTCTTCTGGAATTTCCAACATGCTGAGACAAAATACTCTATCAGTGATAAAGAGGTGCTTGCAATTATATTAGCCCTGGAGAAACAGAGGCATCTATTGGAAGGTGCATGCTTCTCAGTCACTAGCTACAATATACAGACCACAAATATCTCCTATCCCAAGTTTACAACCTGGAGACAGGTTGTCTAGTTTACACATGTAATCTCCGCCTTTGGGTACCGTCAATTAAATTTGCACACTCAGTGTATAGGACCATTCAGTATCTCTCTGGTTATTAATTCCATATTTTATAAGCTGAGGAGAGAGCTTGGGTCAACGCTTCCAATATGAATGCACTACAATTGGTTTGTAAATTCCACCTTCGGCTCCCTTCAAAGTAGCAAGCCACTCCTAAAAGGGGGAGTACTGTCACACATAAGGGTACAGTTTGCCTTTACCTGGTCCAGCAGTGTCATCTTAATGACATCTGTGGGACCTGTAGTCACTTATCTATAAATGTGACTGATGTTCCACTTCCGGCATTTCCTGCAGTTTTGCATTAGGAGCAGTGCTCGAAGTGTGGCGGTATGCAACGGTATGGCATACCGCCACTTCCAGCACTAAACATTTGTATTTTTTTCTAAAAGTTTCAAGCTTGGGTGCGACGTACCGTTAAGAATTTGGCTGCCGGTACGTCGCACCATCACTCACTATGTAGCGGGATAAATTGTTGTCAGAACCCACACTGCGGCGCCGAGCAAGTACTTGCTCGGCGGCGTGACATCATCTCTGGCTCCGCTGCCTCCTGCTGTTCCTTCCAGCCTTCTTGGGCTTATGGGAGCGTGAGGGTGATGTCATGACGTCACATCACGCTCCCATGTCGGGCACAAAGCAGCCTGGGTCTGGGCGCATCTCTCCTGTCAGCATCAGCGTGTCAGCATCAGCTAGATACCCTTCACGGAGCGGCGCTCCTCGGCTCCTGCTTCCTCCATAAAGAAAAATAGTGAATGACAGTGGCAGAGGCAGGTTAATGATGTTGGGAGTGGGGCGGGGGTTTGTTACTGAAGCAGAGATTACTGGGCATGGGGTACGGGTTTTTAATCTTGCTGTGAGTAGTGCAGGTTGTTGGTTCTTGTTAATGGTGCTGGGAGGGAGTAGTGGGGGTGATGTTAGTGGTGCTGGGAGGGAGTAGTGGGGGTGATGTTAGTGGTGCTGGGTGTGATTAGTGGGGGTGGTGTTAGTGGTGCTGGGTGTGAGTAGTGGGGGTGGTGTTAGTGGTGCTGGGAGGGAGTAGTGGGGGTGGTGTTAGTGGTGTTGGGAGCGAGTAGTGGGGGTGGTGTTAGTGGTGCTGGGAGCGAGTAGTGAGGGTGGTGTTAGTGGTACTGGGTGTGAGTAGTGGGGGTGGTGTTAGTGATGCTGGGAGCGAGTAGTGAGGGTGGTGTTAGTGGTGCTGGGAGCGAGTAGTGAGGGTGGTGTTAGTGGTGCTGGGAGCGAGTAGTGGGGGTGGTGTTAGTGTTGTTGGGAGCGAGTAGTGGGGGTGGTGTTAGTGGTGCTGGGAGCGAGTAGTGGGGGTGGTGTTAGTGGTGCTGGGAGTGAATAGTGGGGGTGGTGTTAGTGGTGCTGGGAGCGAGTAGTCGGGGTGGTGTTAGTGGTTCTGGCAGCGAGTAGTGGGGGTGGTGTTAGAGGTGCTGGGTGTGAGTAATGGGGGTGGTGTTAGTGGTGTTGGGAGCGAGTAGTGTGGGTGGTGTTAGTGGTGCTGGGAGCGAGTAGTGGGGGTAGAGTTAGTGGTGCTGGCAGCGAGTAGTGGGGGTGGTGTTAGAGGTGCTGCATGTGAGTAGTGGGGGTGGTGTTAGTGGTACTGGGTGTGAGTAGTGGGGGGTGTTGTTAGTGGTGCTGGGTGTGAGTAGTGGGGGGTGGTGTTAGTGGTGCTGGGAGGGAGTAGTGGGTGTGTGTTAGTGGTGCTGGGTGTGAGTAGTGGGGGTGGCGTTAGTGGTGCTGGGAGGGAGTAGTGGGGGTGGTGTTAGTGGTGATGGGAGCGAGTAGTGGGGGTGGTGTTAGTGGTGCTGGGAGCGAGTAGTGGGGGTGGTGTTAGTGGTGCTGGGAGCGAATAGTGGGGGTGGTGTTCGTGGTGCTGGGAGCGAGTAGTGGGGGTGGTGTTAGTGGTGCTGGCAGCGAGTAGTGGGGGTGGTGTTAGAGGTGCTGGGTGTGAGTAATGGGGGTGGTGTTAGTGGTGCTGGGAGCGAGTAGTGTGGGTGGTGTTAGTGGTGCTGGGAGCGAGTAGTGGGGGTAGAGTTAGTGGTACTGGCAGCGAGTAGTGGGGGTGGTGTTAGAGGTACTGCGTGTGAGTAGTGGGGGTGGTGTTAGTGGTACTGGGTGTGAGTAGTGGGGGGTGTTGTTAGTGGTGCTGGGTGTGAGTAGTGGGGGGTGGTGTTAGTGGTGCTGGGAGGGAGTAGTGGGGGTGTGTTAGTGGTGCTGGGTGTGAGTAGTGGGGGTGGCGTTAGTGGTGCTGGGAGGGAGTAGTGGGGGTGGTGTTAGTGGTGATGGGAGCGAGTAGTGGGAGTGGTGTTAGTGGTGCTAGGAGCGAGTAGTGGGTGTGGTGTTAGTGGTGCTGGGAGCGAGTAGTGGGGGTGGTGTTAGTGGTGCTGGGAGCGAGTAGTGGGGGTAGAGTTAGTGGTGCTGGGAGCGAGTAGTGGGGGTGGTGTTATGGGTGCTGCGTGTGAGTAGTGGGGGTGGTATTAGTGGTACTGGGTGTGAGTAGTGGGGGGTGTTGTTAGTGGTGCTGGGTGTGAGTAGTGGGGGGTGGTATTAGTGGTGCTGGGAGGGAGTAGTGGGGGTGTTGTTAGTGGTTCTGGGTGTGAGTAGTGGGGGGTGGTGTTAGTGGTGCTGGGAGGGAGTAGTGGGGGTGGTGTTAGTGGTGCTGGGAGCGAGTAGTGGGGGTGGTGTTAGTGGTGCTGGGAGCGAGTAGTGGTATTAGTGGTGCTGGCAATAGTGTGTATGTGGGGTGTGGGGGGTGACCAGGAGGTGTCCCCAGGGATGTGCCTATGCTCCCTATAGTTAGGCTCTTTGCAAATCATTAGCCTGCAATATAATCAATATTATTTCCACGTGATAGGGAGAAGCCAGTCACCAGGAAGGGAAGAGAGTGCAGGAGACAGGAAAACAGAGCAAGGAATGCAGACAGGACTCCCCAGTCTCTCCCTCCTGGGCTGTGTGTGATTCTGGAGCCACACTGGACTTCTGGATCAAGCTGCTGGTCAGTCCCTTGCTTTCCATCCTCATTACGCTGCACTACAGACACTGACCTGCTGTTTAGACCAAACCCTCATGCAGAGAGGGGAGGTGGGCGCAGAGACTGCGCACAGGGGGCTGTACTCTCACATTTAAAATTTTGTATGTATTATTTTAGCTAGTATACCCTGCTCTTAGAGAGGCTGCACTTAATAGATATAGGCCCTGATTCAGAGCCGGATGCTCTTTCAGAGCGCTCGCTCTGAACCAGGGCGGCATTTTTTTTTTGAGCCGGCCTTCTGGCCGCTCACATAGCTGTTGGTGACCACCCACAGCTTTAGCGAGTGGCCAGGTGATGGTCGCGATGGTCCCAACCATCGCGGCTTGCGACTAGACCCTTGTGGTAGGGTCTCGTCTGCCGCAAGCCCCAGTGAGCTTCTGGCTCTAATGGAGCCAGAAGCTCACCACTGACATCACTTGTGATGTCAGTGGGGCCTCCCCCAAATGGCAGGCATTCCTTCGGGAACGCCCCTGTTTGGCAAGCCACCCCCCCCCGACCTGCCTTCAAAATGGGACGTGCTGTCAATCAATATCAACAGCCGCCCCGTCTTGTAGTGAGCCCAGGAGCAACGGAGCTGCCGTCGCTCACTGGGGCTCGTGCATGCGCACCCCGACGCCGGAGCAGTGGGGGACCATCGACCCGCTTGCGAGCACTGTGCGCTCGCGAGCGGGACTGAATCAGGCCCAAAGATCAATGATCTCTCTATAGTGACAGCTGCTGTAATTGTGTCCATCATGCGAATGATCTGGTGCCAGGTCGCCAGCTGATTACTGGCACACTGGCTGACATCCATGGATGGAGAAATAGCGGCACCACGCCACCGGCATTGCAAATCTGGCACTGTCTGCGAGCCTAATGGAACTTGCGGACCGGCAGCCAATCAGGAGCCGCAACAGCTTCTGATTGGCTTGCAGGCAGCATCTGATTTTAAATGACGGCGGCGCAGTGCAGCTGTCTCGGCATAGATGTCTGCCGTGTAGGGCACTAAATACACATGGAGATGAGTTTCCGCTCATCATGTAATTTCTCATCATGAGATTGAGGCTGCTAAAGGTACACATGGGGTAGGTAAGATGTACAGGGTATGCTTGCTAAAATAATACATACAACATTTTAAAGAGGGCTTTACTGTGGGGCACAATGTTATAAGGGGCATTACTATGTGGCATAATGTGTAAGGGACATTTATATACTGGGTGGCATAATGTGTACTACAAATTTTGTAAAGGACATTACTTTTAAAGGGCATTACTCTGTGTGTGGCATAATATGTATAAGGGGCATTGCTGTGTGGAATAATGTGTTATAAGGGACACTACTATTGTGTGGAATAATGCGTGTAAGGGGTACTACAGTATGGTACACTACACTAATGAAAAAGGTGTGTGTGTGTTACGGACACGCCCCCATTTAAGTGGTCACACACCCTTTTCTGGCGCATGCGCACACATAAGTGCTGTCTTGGATTTTCCATACCTCCACTTCAAAATTCCCACTTCGACCACTGATTATGAGCACTGCCATCTTGGACTGTATCACATGATTCATTCTGTCTAACCTGCATTCCAGAACTCCAGTCACATATCTCACCCAGCCTATGAGCAGAACACTGGCAGTGGCACTATGAATGGAGCAGGCAGCAAATGAATAATCCAACTGGGTACTGCAACTGGAACACTGGAGGCAAAATGAGACAAAGGAGCACAGAGAACTACTGTAGCACAGACTTCCAGCCACAGCAGCTCCAACATGCCAGAGACCCAGTGCTGCCTCTCAGGGACCTGCATGCACACCGCGCAAGTCGCCAGCAGCCTGCACCCCTGCCACATGGACCCTGCCAGAGCGACCGGGCAGGTAAGTCACGGACCCCCCGCAGACCTCCACAGCAGCCTGTGACAGTGTCAGACTGTCTACACATATAATAATTACCATAGAATTACTGATATAAAGTTTATAAGTATCATAGACTGATTATTTCACCTCAGAGACTATAACTGAACAGTAATAAGAAAGAATAATGTACAATTAATAAAAAAATGTCACATAAAAGGCAGAATTAAATGGAGGAAAAACAGAAATAATCACCTTTATCCAAATAAATTACTTTTGTGCCTTAAGGTAGCATATGAAGCAGTGGAAAGCCCCTGTTTGATCGGCCCTCATAAGACTCACACTGAGGGATATGGTTAATTCCCTCCTTTGTCCTTCACCACCCATGACCTTATCAGGTTCCTTCCGCATCTCACCATTAAATTTTTATTTAATATTTCCTGAAGGGAATAACTCGGTCACATGACCTCTTATCACTCTGATTCAGCATTTATTAGAATGGCGCTGAAATTAGATTTGAGTAAGTCCAAACAGAACCTGATTGACTGATGACATAAGGGACGTCTGTATTTTAGGTGGTTTCCAGATATTGGAATTGTTCCTACAGTACAATGGGTTTCTCTTTGACCCTCTTTCCTTGTGTGTGAAGGGTAACATTCTCATTTGAATTTTGACAGAATTTCTTTGAAGTCCAGTATACTTTTTTCAAAGATCTGTATTTTCATACTAATCCTGTGTATTCAGGTCTAACAAGACCCAGGATGTGAGCTTAATTGGCATTTACTCTTTTGGGAACAAAAGGACAGGGGATAGAAAACAGAATTTACCTGGATACACAGTGGTGTCTCCTCATTCTTTAGCTGCATACACACACAACGATTTTTTTAATGAACGATTTTAGTAAATGATTTTTTCCCTTGAAAAAATTAACTAAAATCGTTTACTAAAGTTGTTCATTTACTAAATGTCATGAACGATTTTTATGAACTACAAACGATTTTTGCATATTCCCTTAATGAAAATCGTTGAGTTGACAAGTCTGACTGAACTACAAACTACAAACGACAAACTACAAACGTGAACGCGCATGAACGATAATCGTTCTTCGTTTGACTCAGAAAGTGAACGATTTTTGCAAACGATTATCGTTAAACTATATCGTTTAACGATAATCATTAAAAAAATAGTTGTGTGTGTATGCAGCTTTTGATCAAATGTCAATCTGGTGTGAGCTTTAATTTTCCCCTGCTGGGTTTATATCTCTGGGCAAAATCCTAATGGAGCAGTCCTTGTTATAAATGATACTGTGAGGTTCATACTTGCACAACAGTACATAACTCAAACGATTATTTGCTATACAGTTTAAAGTGTGATACCAATAATTATTTTCCTTAATAAAATTTATGTTTTCATTTTGTGGTGTGTTCTTGACATTTGTGCTTTTTCAAAAGTATCTGTAAAACTAGTTTGTTTACTGTAAAATAATTATTTTACACTGCATTGTCTCCTTACTGGAGTAATAAACAAAATATGAATTAAGAACTGAACTAGTCACACACAAACTTTAAATGAAAAAAGTCCTGACTAGTGCTTTGGAATATCATAAGACCTACTACAGTACAACATTTGATTTTATAGCTATTTGATTTTACTTTTATTCAGAAACATTTGTTACCAATATCCACATTTGAAAAACAAAAATCACATAGGTAATTAGAGCTAGAAATGTATGCTATGTAGTCATAGTGTTCCCCGCAGTCTAGCTCTTGTGCCATGTGGCTTTCATGTATTGTAGGTATTAAAGGAATGCTGTGGTGATTATACAGTACATTATACACACATAACCATTAGCACTATATGCCCTCATCCTGCACAATCTGCTATGCCTAATTTATATGGAAAAAAGGATATGTGCTGGCCTTTCACACATAATCATGAATAGTATTCCAGATGTCAGTATTAATGATGCAGGTAGAAGAGTAATGACAATTGAAATGAGCAATTTAGAAGCCATATGACCCTCTTCCTGGCTTTATAGACAGGATGATAACTGATAAAAAGCCAATAAATAAGTGAGAGCTGGACACATTCCCAGTTACATGTACATTTTTCATTTAGCTACAGAACAAGTTCATCAGACTATCCCACAATACAGATTCTTATTACACCCTAGTAACTGACATGCGACCTATCAATCACTATACTAATGTTCTACATTTCTGAATCAATAACAATAATCTTTCACCATCCTTTTTAACTAGCAGCCTATGGAAACATGTTTAGTCTTTAGACAATAACATCTCTTATTATATCAATCGATGAATAGCAAGTAAACATCTGCCAATAAGTCATTCTCCATGGTTTGCAGAACATTGGAAAGAACAAAGATGATTTTTCAATTAAATTAAATAAAATTTAGATTCAGCACTAGGAAGTAGAGATGAGTGGGTTCGGTTCCCTGAGAACCGAACCTACCCGAACTACGGGAATCCGAGGCAGATCCGAGTCCGCTCGGGTTTTCCCGCCTGAGGCCCGTATTCAATTTGAGGCGAACAGCCGGAATCCGCGGAAAAGTTTTGCCGATGACGTCATTACGCCAGGCAGAAAAGTATCGCTGTAGTCAATTTGAAAGACTTTCCGCCTAGGCGGAAAGTCAGTGCAATGTAATAGGTGGAAAAGTTTTGCCTATGAATAGCAGGCGGACAAAAGTGCAGAATTGGGGTTTTGGGGTGCAACATTGCGGGAACCCCTGTGCAGCCTTCAGACAGTCCCCCAAAGGTAAACTGCATCAAAAAAAAAAAAAACACTTAAGGATACTCCAAAAAATCTCTTTGAATTTGGAGGCAAAAAAAAAAAATGTTGGGGGACAAAGATAAAAACTAGCGAACTTAACTCTGGGGGGTCCCCAAGTATGCCCCAGATGTTTTTCTCATTGCAGGGGCTTGCGGAAGGTGGATTTTTCACAATTTTTTCAACTTCACTTTCGCCACTTTAAAATATGCTGACCCCCATTTTCAAATACCCCAAATTTGCTGGGATAAGTTATTTTCTGCAAAAAAACCTCCTGAATACTATTCAGCACCACTTATACAAAAACGCTATTTAGCAGCTATTGAGCCCATTTAATAACACCAAATACCTTCAGCAAGCCAAATCAGGGGTAACCATAGCTAACCCCCATGTCAGAGCATCATTTGGGGGGTGTCAGACTGATTTCCCCAAACCTGACAGTACTCTCCACCTGTTCAAGTTTCGCCGAGTCCCGTTTCGCATACTTTCAAATTGAATACGGGGATACGCGGGCACGCGCGCGATACTTTTCCACCTACAAAACACGCGATGTAGGCGAAAAGTCCGGGTGGCGGAAAAGTATCGCAGGTCCGCTCAAATTGAATACGGCTCTTAGTCGGATCTGAAAACAAGGCAAAACATCATCATCCTGCTTGGATACCATAAAGGTCCCGCGATTTGCCGCCATTTTTCATTCCGGCTGTGCTGTTGTTATTTTTAATTGCATGCTGATGCTGTGCATATGGGCTGGCTACTGTTGTTCATAAGGGCTGGCTGGCTGTTGTCTATAGAGGGGCTGGCTGTTGTCGTGTCCATAGGGGCAGGCTGGCTGTCATTGTCCTGTCCATAGTGGCTGGCTGGCTGGCTGTCGTTGAACTGTCCATAGGGGCTGGCTGTTGTCCTGTCCATTGGGGTTTGCTGGCTGTAGTGCTGTGTTGTCCAGGAGGTGCACTATCCTTCAGGGGTGCTATTCACTCACCCCCAGTGTGAAACAATAAAAAAAATTAGTGTTAGCCATACTTGTCATCAGTGCAGGGGTGCACCCCCAGTGTTAAAAAAAAATATATATATATTTTTGTGTGTGGCGTGTTAGCCACACCTGTCATCGGCGTAGGTGCGCAGGGGTGCTGTGCTGCTGTCTGTCAAGGGGCTGCTGGCCCAAAAACAAAAAATAAAAAAAATTGTGTGTGTGTTAGCCACACCTGGCTGTCACTGTCATCGGCCTAGCTGCGCAGGGGTGCTGTGCTCCTTTCTGTCAAGGGGCTGCTGCCCAAAAAATAAATAAACAATTTTTTTTGTGTGCATGTTAGTCACACCTGTCATAGGCGTAGGTGCACAGGGGTGCTGTGCTCCTGTCTGTCAAAGGGCTGCTGCACAAAACATAAATAAACAATTTTTTTGTGTGCGTGTTAGCCACACCTGTCAGTGGCATAGGTGCGCAGGGGTGCTGTGCTGCTGTCTGTCAAGGGGCTGCTGCCTCTTTCAGAGATTCACCCCCAGTGTGAAAAAAACAATAATTTTTTTCTCTGTGCATGTTAGCCACACCATCAGTGAAAAAATTTAAAAATAAAAATGTATTTTAGTTTTTTAATTTTGATTAATATTTTTATTGCATTTTGTAAACAAAACTAGTAATAAAAAAATCTCTTTTTAAAAAAATAAACATGAATATTGCAATGAAAATGTTTTATTTTTAAGTTATTGGTTTACAAAGAGTTGTTTTTTTTTCATCTTAAACATAGCAGAAATATTATCCTAACAGCTTATAAAGTTATATGCTCTAAAAAAAACTAAAGCCTATATTTAGAAACCTATATTGAGTGGACATCCTAAATTCTAAAACTGTTCTATTCAAAAACATAAACAAAAGCAAATATTATAAGTCTAGTGTGTTATAGTGTGTTATTATAATGTTAGAATGTAGAAGGCCAAAAATGGGGTGGACCACACATGGCTGATTGATCAACCATTGTGACTGGATTAGTGTCATAAGGAAGAGGAGGCTGCAAACTGGGTGTCATGTTATGAGTTGGCCATATGGGGTATGTTGCTGTTAAGGGATCAGGCTGGTTGTAGACACATTATTATAGTTGTTGTTATTCTGGGTTGCTATCTCCTGAAGGGTGTTTACCAACAGACAGAGACTACCTATCAGCTCAGGCATAGACACTTCCTGAGGAACAGAGCTCTGTTCTCCGGAGGGAAGCCAAATACGTGGGAGCACCTGTTCCAACATCTGAAGCTCTTATCTCTCCACATCATCTATTTATTATAGATGAAAAAAAATGTCATCGGGGACATCTAGCTCATCTTTCTGTACCCTGCTCACCCTTTTTGGACAGGAAGTCCAGGATGGATGGTTTGGAAGAAGAAGGTCTAGCAACAGATGTGGATGGTCATTATCAAGACCTGGTCCCCCCAGTGAGTGTAGTCTGGGAGGTAATGGTTGGCATGCAGGCAGCGGATAACAAAAGCCTCCATGTTGTCTGTGCTCACTATTCGGTATTTCAGTTTGCGATTCAGGTAGGAATAAAGTTGGCTAAAGAATAGAATCACTGGATGTCTTAGTGCATTCAGGCCAGATATGATCCATGAATTCCCAGACAGATTCCGGATAGATGAATCCTTTGCTTGTGATAATCTTTGGTAATTCTTGGCAAAGGTGGGTGCTATAGCCAACACTTTGAAGGCTGTAACTTTGAACTGCTTTATAGAAAACATGTGAATGAAACCTATCCACACTGCAGAACATGATGGAGATATCCCTTGAAGTTCAGGACCTAGAGCATCTTTTATCATGTTCTCTGAGGCCTCCTCTGACTGTGAAGAAAGATTCTCCACACTAATCTTCCATTGTGACTTTTTAATGGTGATTTCAATGTTGTCCACTGGCTGAGATCCATCTCATCTGAGGGTTCGGTTTTCCCCATGCAAATGAGACAATTCACATCCAGAAGGTGACTCTCATTTTTAGCCACTGTGTCAGTCTCTCTTTTGGCAGAATTTGCACAATCTTGGTCTTGGGGCACCATGATGAATCAGACAGATCCTCCAGGGTAAACATCTGATCTGGTGTTGTATCTATTTCTATTAAACCTTTGTGTGTGAGTCTAGTCATCTGTCACTTGTGGTGGAGCACTTTTTCTGCTTCCTAAATGATCTCCAGACACAACGTAAAACTTAAACCTTAAACTGAAATGTTGCATTTAATGCTCTGGCCGCTAACTAACTCTATTCTTTTTAATGTCCCTGTACTTGTTGGGAAATTCCTTTACAGAACAGAAGGTTTGCAAAGGATTATTTAAGGCAATTGTTTATTCATTTTTGGAAAGCACACTTCCTATTCCTGGTCACCTTCTGGAATGAAAAAAATCCACTCCCAGCAAGCAGGCGTGGTGCTCAAGAAAGAATTCCCAAGAAAGACACAATGTAAGACTTAAACCTTAAATCTGAAATGTTGCATTTTATGCTCTGTTCTGCTTGTTCACATATCTGATATGGTTAAGTGGATAGTGGGAACAACGGCAGTTTGAAGGCCACTAACTAGCTCTGTTTTAATGTCCCTATACAGGTTGACCTAGCTGGTACACAGGTGTAGTCATTACTCATCAAAACATTTAGAAAGATCCATAGGTGGAGTTAATTATTATAGTTGTGATTCTGTGAGGAGACCTGGAAAACATGTACTGTTGGTAGCTGTCGAGGACCAGGGTTGGCTACCCATGCCTTAAATCATAGATCTTACACTTGTCCACATATCTGTGCTGGTTAAGTGGCACTTTGAGGCCACTAACTAACTATGTTTTTTTATGTCCCTGTACAGGTTGGGAAATGCCTTTATAGAAGGTTTGGAAAGGATTATTTAAGTCAATTGTTTATTTGTTTTTGGAAAGCACTCTTCCTGGTCCCCTTCTGGGATGAGAAAATCAACTCCCAGCACAAGCAGCAGCAGCCATGCATGAGGATTCTTCTGTGGCAAGGACTGATGTGAATGTATCACATTTTTTTTTGTAAATGTCTTCTCCCCTCTATTTCTCCTTCATAAATTTTCTTCAGAATCAAGAAACAAAATTAAATTTACTATAAATCAACCCTCCCTTTCCCTGCCCTGCCTTCAACTACATACATACTCCAACTCCCTCAGGCCTCTCTTGAATAATAAATTTGATTCCTGATGTGCCATGTTTGAAGTTGAACTGCCATGTGTTTGTGCTGCCCACTGCTGCAGTCAGCCAGCTATCTTGGTGCAAATTTTGGGCCTAAACTAGATGAAAAAATCAATATTGTGAGATGTGAGGTGGTCAAAATTGACTGGGAACCAGTGGAAATAAATGTTATTGAGGTTAATAATACTGTAGGAACAAAAAAATGGCCTAGTGCACCTGCGCACACAGGGGGGGGTTCCGAGTCCCTGGAAACCCCCCCTGTCCAACCCGGCGAGCAGCACCGCTTAACAATTGTTTATTTTTTTTTTAAGAAATACTGACACTGCCTGGGCTGGCTGTAGGGGGAGCTGCAGCATGCAAGCCCCTCCCAGCCAGTTCCCAGGCTGGGCATGTGACTTCAGTAGGGCCTCTCATGCCGCCCTGGACACTGTCAGTGGCGCGCTGTGGACTGCTCTGGGGCTGAGTGCAGCCGCAAGACGTAGGTGGCCGCCGGGTGCCACCCCGCCCGGGGGGGATAATGTTTAATTGTTTAAGCCTGTACTGCTGTGTCGGGGGAGCACCAGGGATCTTGCGGGCGGGTGGGGAGGCTGGGAGTGTCCGAGTAGTATTTTTTTTGAATGGTACCATTTTCTACTGCTCTGGGGGGGGATGAGGGGAGAGAGGAGAGGAGAGGTACGGGCGGTGGGGCAGCCAGGAGGGGTTCATGATATGTATTTACATTACAATCGACTGTTCCATGTATGCGGTGGGGGGATGAAGGGGGGAGGATAATATGTATTAGCTTATGCCAGGCTGTCTGCTATTCCCATTCCCCCATCCCCCTGGAATAACATATAGAAGACAGCTGGCATAATCTAATAAATATTATCCTCCCCCCAGCTGTCTGCTATTCCCAGGGGTGGGGGGATGGGAGGATATTTATTAGATTATGCCAGCTGTCTTTTATATGTTATTCCAGGGGGGTGGGGGAATGGGAATAGCAGACAGCCTGGCATAAGCTAATAAATATTATCCTTTCATCCCCCCACCCTTGGGAATAGCAGACAGCCTGGCATAAGCTAATAAATATTATCCTCCCATCCCCCGGGAATAATATACAGCAGACACCTGGCATAATCTAATAAATATTATCCTGGATAACATTTATTGGATTATGCCAGCTGACTGTTGTATGTTATTCCCGGGGGGTGGGGGAATGGGAGGATAATATTTATTGGATGATGCCAGCTGCTGTATGTTATTCCCGGGGGATGGGAGGATAATATTTATTAGATGATGCCAGCTGCTGTATGTTATTCCCGGGGGGAGGGAGGATAATATTTACTAGATGATGTCAGCTGCTGTATGTTATTCCCAAGGGGAGGGAGGATAATATTTATTAGATGATGCCAGCTGCTGTATGTTATTCCCGGGGGATGGGAGGATAATATTTATTAGATGATGCCAGCTGCTGTATGTTAGTCCCGGGGGATGGGAGGATAATATTTATTAGATGATGCCAGCTGCTGTATGTTATTCCCGGGGGGAGGGAGGATAATATTTACTAGATGATGTCAGCTGCTGTATGTTATTCCCAAGGGGAGGGAGGATAATATTTATTAGATGATGCCAGCTGCTGTATGTTATTCCCGGGGGATGGGAGGATAATATTTATTAGATGATGCCAGCTGCTGTGTTATTCCTGGGGGGAGGGAGGATAATATTCTTTAGATGATGCCAGCTGCTGTATGTTATTCCCGGGGAATGGGAGGATAATATTTATTAGATGATGCCAGCTGCTGTATGTTATTCCCGGGGAATGGGAGGATAATATTTATTAGATGATGCCAGCTGCTGTATGTTATTCCCGGGGATTGGGAGGATAATATTTATTAGATGATGCCAGCTGCTGTATGTTATTCCCGGGGGGGGGGGGAGGATAATATTTAATAATGATGCCAGATCACTGCTGTATGTATTTTGGCTCTGCATTCATGTTTTGTTAGGTGAGTGCTGCCGTGTGTGTATGTGTATCTGTCTAGTCTGTGTCAGTGTTGTGTAGTGTGCAGGCTGATTATTTTGATTGTCCAGTATCAATGCTGGGGGGTATCGTTACTTGTTTCAGACAATGATCAGACGATCATTGTCTGATCGTTCTACATGTGCTGGATCGAGCATCCAGCACATGCAGCAACCCCCCCAATACTGTTGATCGTGGGTCCCTATAGTAAACAGGTTAACATGGTCGATATCGACCATGTTGGCCTGCATGCATGGGCGATGGTAGATATCGTTATCGACCATTCGTGACCGCTCATCGACCATCACTTGAGGGGGCATTAAAGTGTACTATTTGAGTGATAATGATCTGATCGTTATAGTTTAAATCATACACTTTATCTGACCGTGTGTACGCGCC
The DNA here is from genome assembly GCA_031769625.1 of Taudactylus pleione. NCBI lineage: Eukaryota > Metazoa > Chordata > Amphibia > Anura > Myobatrachidae > Taudactylus > Taudactylus pleione. The sequence continues at coordinate 2,139,619 of JAUIMM010001601.1, forward strand.
ATTAGTATGTGGTAGGGATGTGTTTTGTTTTTATCCATGATAATACCATATAATTTATATTTATTTTTTTACATATTTTACTTTGATTATATCTTATAGAAAAGTCACAAGTTGTTTCCAACATAAGAACAATGTCAAAGTGGCCATGTAAACAAAAGGGTGCTATCCAGAAATATTTTAAAGCAGCTTCAAAAGCTACAGCGCTGCCATCAGTGATGACTTCCACTGCTTCTGAAAGCTGTTTGGTCGAGCACCCTGGCACGGTTCTTTTGGAGGGAAACTCTGAGCATGAGGCAGGAACATCCTCTGCTGAAATAACCACATCAATAATAAACTTAGACGAATGTTCAGGCCTTTCAGAAGGATGCTCAGATGAGACAGACACAGGGAATGCACCGAGCGTTCTACTTGTGGAACAGCTTAATCCGATTCTCAACCAGACATCAGCATTGCCCTATCTCATTCCCTGAGTGATGCAGAGAAGTTCAATGTTCTAGAGAATTTTTATAAACCCCAAAAAGATTTTTAATTTCCAAAGAAGCTGTTGTATGGAAAGCAACGCAAGTTCCAACATGACTATCTGCCACAATTCAAATGACTTTGTGTTTTCTGTACTCTTTTCTCTCTGCCAAGTGATGCAGCAGAAAACTTTGTGTCTGTGCCATATTCTAACTGGACAAAAATGGTTAGCGCATTAAATAAGCACCAAGTGAGTTTAACCCATATGAATGCTGTATCACTAGGCACAGAGTTTAAAAACACTTATAAGGGACTCCAGAAGCCAGTGGACCACTATCTAAATGCAGAAAGGGGTAGGAATTTTGAAGAAAATCGAGCAAAGCTTACACCAATAATTAGCACCATCATTCTGTGTGGGCGACAAAATATTGCTCTAAGAGGCCATAGAGACAGTGACGCAGGTGACTCTGCTAACAAAGGCAACTTCAAGGCTATATTAGATTACAGAAGTGAGGGAGACAGTGAGCTGAGAGAACATCTAAGTAAGTCAGCCAAAAATTCAAGAGACACTAGCTGGCAGGTTCAAAATGAAATCATAGCCATCTGTGGAAACATTCTGACTAGGATGATAGTTGCAGATGTGGATGAATTCTTTACCGTCATAGCTGATGAAACAGCTGACATCAGCAATAAAGAACAACTAGCTCTTGTCATTCGATTTGTCAGTAAAGAAGGTTTAATTAGAGAGGAGTTCCTAAGATTTATAGAATGCAGTGAGGGGGTCACTGGGCAAAATATTGCACAACAAATCCTCACAGGCATTAATATGGCCGGACTTTCTTTGAACAAACTTCGTGGTCAGGCATATGACGGTGCAGGGTCAATGGCAGGGAAGGTGAAAGGTACTGCTGCAATTATATCTCCAAAGGCGGTCTATACTCATTGCTTCTCCCATGTTTTAAACCTAGCCATCATGGCAGCTTCTAATATTCCCATGGTGAGGAATATGTTTGGTGCTGTGGATTGATTTAGTACACACTTTTTTTGATTCTCACCCAAAACGCCAACATCTCTTGAGGCTGCTATTTCTAGTGAGTTCCCAGAAGCTACAAGAAAAAGGCTGAAGTCTCTGTGCAGGACCCGTTGGATAGAATGGCATCATGCACTGGAGATCTTCCTTGACTTGTATCCTGCAATAGTGAAATGTTTTGTGGACATTTATAATCCACCATCAGAAAATCCAGCATCCTGGAGCAAAGATAGTGTGGTTGATGCCAAATCTCTGCACCTTACTTTGACTACTTTTGACCACATAATTACTTTAGTAGTAGTACAGCACTGTATGTCGTTTGTTAAAGGACTTACTATATTACTACAAGCTAAAGCAAATGACATTATGAAGGCCTGTTCTGCAGTTGAGGTTCTAAAAGTTACATTGGCAGGAATCAGACAGGATATTGAAAATGAGCATGCCATGCTCTTTAAGAAAGCCAGTGATCTAGGATTAATGCTAGGAGTTACACCTAGTCTCCCACGTACCTGTGGTCATCAAACCCATAGAAGCAATGTGCCAGCAAAAAATCCTGAAATCTATTACAGGCGTGTCATTACTGTCCCGTATCTTGACCATCTTATTACAGAGCTTGATGTTCGCTTCTCTGATCATCAGACAAAAGCCATGACAGCACTGACCATCATTCCATCTGTAATTGTTACAGACAGTGTAGATCAGAGCCAAATGATAACTAATTTCACTAATATGTATGAGGATGATCTTCCTTCTCCAAGAACATTCCATGCTGAGCTGATGCTATGGAAAAATCATTGGAAAGCTCAGGATACAGCCGTTTTTTTTAAATTCAACTCTTTATCATAACTGTTACAGTCAATAAGCCAGCATTAACTAACCTGTGCTGTATCACAGTCATTAACATATGTGTGGCAACAACACTACATACTAGCCAAATATTTTTATTTTTTTTAACTCCTTATAAAACTGATAGGCACTGTGGCAATAACTTCTCTGCACTGTATCAATAACAATTGTTATGTGTTTTTTATTTAAACTCTTTATTATACGACAGGCAATTAGGCTGCATAAACCAGGCTGTGCACTGAACTGTAGGCAATAATTGTACAAAACAGCATTATCACCAAATTGTATCAATCCCAATAGGTAGCCTGCTGTATGTTATATGGTGGGTCAGACACCAGATTGAACAGGCCAATACACACATGGCACAAGTACAGATTGTGGCCCCTGCTTCTTAGCAATCTGTACTTGCACCATGTGTGTAGAGACCTTGTCCAATTAGTGTCATCACCACCGTATAGCATACAGCCAGCACCTATTAGGAGTGATAAAATTTGGTGATAATACAGGCAAAAAGAAGAAAAAAAACTAAAAATTAAGGATAATGTGGCAAATCTTCCTCTGACTCCAGTAGGGCGTTATAAATGGTATGGCTTGTGCTTGGGCTGCTGGGTGGGGGAGTAATCTCCATCTGGGCTGGGGGGGGGCCTGACATAGTTGTTTGGGGCAGGCGAATAAAGCAGTGGGTCAGCAATATAAGTGGAGTCATGCAAATGTCTGTTGAGTGACCTACTTAAAAGGTCATAGGTGAGCCTTTGGAAATTTTTACTAGTTACCTCATTCATTTTTCTAATTTGACTGTTAATATGTGTAGTAAAATCATCGATATCATCAGGGGCTTTCTGAAGTATGCTTTCAGCTTTTTGGAGAAACAAGTCCTCCTGTTCTGTATGTTGCTGCTTTCTTGCCTGTTTTTCTTATTGGGATGGTACTGATGAAGATGATGGTCCTGGTAGAATGGGTGTGGCCACTAGGGTCAAATTATCCCCTTCCCTTTCCCTGAGCAAACTTTGGTCTGGCATGGAGGACATATCAGGCTCTTGGGTGGGAGTCTATATAGGAAAAAAAAAGAAAAACAATATTATAGTCATGTTATAACCCATTTTTTACTATTTTACCAGTCTCCTAATACCGTGGAGGAGTGGAAGAGCATTGCTGAAGAGTTTGAACAACTTTGGAATTTTCCTTACTGCGGAGGAGCCATCGATGGAAAACACATCCGCATCAACCCACCTGCCAACACCGGATCATATTACTACAACTACAAAGGCTTCATCAGCATCGTTCTCATGGCAGTGGTGAATGCCAACTACGAATTTTTGTTTGTGGATGTCGGCAAGAATGGCCATGCTTCAAATAGTGGGTCCTTCAAACAGACGGCTTTCTACCAGAGACTCACCAACAAAACCCTCAACTTGCCATCACTGGACGAGACAAAGCACGGCCTAAATTACGTTTTCGTCATGAAGCCATTTGCACAGAAGAGCCTCACCAGAGAGAAGAGGATCTACAATTATCGTCTATCACAAGCACGGAGCATTGTGCAAAATGCATTTGGAATACTCAGCAACCGGTTCCGCATTTGCCACACTACCATAAACCTAAACGTGGAGAAGATAGACTGGATCATGATGGCGTGCTGTGTGCTGCATAACTTTCTGCAAAGGAAAACTACACAGCGAGGACCAGTCACAGCTAAACCAGACCAGAAGATGTAGGACCTCCGGAGGACATTGCCCAGCTTGCATCTTTGTCTGCACCACCAATTTTTACAACATTGACAGCACGTGCCATAGAAGTGAGGGATGAGTATATGGCCTATTTCAACGGACCAGTTTCAGTGCCATGGCAGGAGGACTGTCTGTGAGATAAATGACTATATTGGACAATTGGGATTGAGCTACAAAAACAATAAAAGGTTTGGTTTAAGAACTGTGGCCCTGATTCAGAGCCGGATGCTTTGAGAGAGCGCTTGCTCTGAATCAGGGCCGTCCTTCCTAATTTTAGAGCAACCTCCTACCACCTGCCCGCCTCATTCCGGTAGGCGGTGGCTGGGTCATGCATTTATAGGTGGGTTGCACACATTGGTGGGTAGGTGGGTGGCACACATTGGTGGGCAGTGGGAGGTTGATGCATGACTCAGCCACAGCCCGCCTCATTCTGGCGGGTGGTGGCTGGGTCATGCATTTAAAGGTGGGTGGCACACATTGGTGGGCAGTGGGAGGTTGATGCTTGACCCAGCCACTGCCCACCTACCTCATACCAGCGGGAGGTGGCTGGGTCATGCACTTAAAGGTGGGTGGAACACATTGGGGGGCAGTGGGAGGTTGATGCATGACCCAGCCACTGCCTGCCCACCTCATTCCGGTGTGCGGTGGCTGGGTCATGCATTTATAGGTGGGTTGCACACATTGGTGGGTAGGTGGGTGGCACACATTGGTGGGCAGTGGGAGGTTGATGCATGACCCAGCCACCGCCTACCTGCCTCATACCAGCTGGCGGTGGCTGGGTCATGCATTTAAAGGTGGCACACATTGGAGGGCAGTGGGAGGTTGATGCATGACCCAGCCACTGCCTGCCCACCTCATTCCGGTGGGTGGTGGCTGGGTCATGCATTTATAGGTGGGTGGCACACATTGGTGGGTAGGTGGGTGGCACACATTGGTGAGTAGTGGGGCTGCATTTAATACAGTACCAATACTCACCAAAGTGCTGAAATCCAGACTTGTTGTGCAGGCTCCTGATCGTGCTTCCTTCTTGCAATCACGATGCTGCACAAGATGCTGGATCGGCGTGTGCAGGCTCCTGTCTGTCAAATTCCACGATGTATGATGAATTGTACGATTAATCGTGACTAAAAAAGTACTCACAATCGGCACCCATTGTGTCCCAGATTGGCAAATCTGCCCTACAGCATGGCAGATCTGAAGATGCGAGATACAACAAGCGGGGACGTGCATCGGCATCATGATCAAGAGTAGACACTCATGATTTGTCCAGTGTTATTCTCAATCATAACTAATTAATATTATCACACTAAGTGGTAGCGCAGAGTGTTATTCTTATTCATAAATAATTAATCTTGTGACACTAAGTGTTAGAGCAGTGTGTTATTCTTATTCATAAATAATATTGTGACACTAAGTGGTAGTGCAGTTTGTTATTCTTATTCATAGATAATTAATCTTGTGACACTAAGTGTTAGCACAGTGTGTTATTCTTATTCATAAATAATTAATCTTGTGACACTAAGTGGAAGTGCAGTGTGTTATTCTTATTCATAAAAAAATCTTGTGACACTGTAGGTGGCAGCACAGTGTGTTATTCTTTTCTTATTCATTAAAAAAAATTGTGACACTGTAGGTCATTGATACTGATGTGTAATATTTAAAATTGGTACAAATTGACGTGTGTCGTACCTCACTTCATTCATGTTTGTTGATATGGAGAACGATCAGTTGAGAGGAGTGCAGGAACCACATACTAGTGCTGGAGCTGCTGCCAGTGCTACCAGTAATGATGATACTAGTCCATCTACATCATCTAGTAAAACTGATGCCCAAAAGCATACAGGGCTTAAGTCAGGGCATCTAAAATCAAGAACCAATCTTTTACAGTGGTAAAGAAAAAAACATCAAAGGGAAAGTTAGCAGCAGAAATACATATAATTGACAATATGCCAGTTTTACCACATGAAGTGCCAAGAAAAGGCTAAATGCCTTGGCCTTTATTTATGACTGGTGGTTCTGCCTCTTATAATGATGTAAGCACAAGTGAACATGCTGACATAGAAATAGAGGATGCTTCTGTGTTTTTGTCCTTTCCATCAGACTAGGGCTACAGTCCATAAAAGGGTGCTGTGTTGTCCAGGGGGGGGTGCTCTGTCAATTAGGAGTGCTCTTCCCCAGTTAAAAAAAAGATTTTTTCATGTGTGTCCATTAGCAACTTAGCTACGCTATTATTGTATGGTGATACTGACGCAGCTTATCGTCCACGTATTTGTGACACTGCAGGTGGTCTTTTCGCACTCAGCAGGGTTGCTTTGTTGTCTAGAAAAAAGGTGTGCTCTCTGTGTTGTTCATCAAGGGCTGTTGCCTCATTCAGGGGTATTCTTCCCCAGTGTGAAAAAAATAAGTGTGTGTGCATTAGCAACTTGGCTGCGCTATTATTGTATGGTGACACTGCCGGCCAGACCCGCTCCATTCATGTTTGTTGATATGGAGAACGATCAGTTGAGACTTGAGAGGAGATCATGAACCACATACTAGTGCTGGAGCTGCTGCCAGTGCTACCAGTAATGATGATACTAGTCCATCCACATCATCTAGTAAAACTGATGCCCAAGGGCATACAGGGCTTAAGTCAGGGCAACTAAAATCAAGAACCAATCTTTTACAGTGGTAAAGAAAAAAACATCAAAGGGAAAGTTAGCAGCAGAAATACATATAATTGACAATATGCCAGTTTTACCACATGAAGTGCCAAGAAGAGGCTAATGCCTTGGCCTTTATTTATGACTGGTGGTTCTGCCTCTTATGATAATGTAAGCACAAGTGAACATGCTGACATAGAAATAGAGGATGCTTCTGTGGAAGTGCACCAGGATGAGCAGGATATCAGTGTAGCTGACGCTAATGAGGATGTTGATGATGAGGATGTTGATGATGAAGATGTTGATGATGAGGATGTTGTTTGTGTAAATTAGGCACAGTGGATGAAACAGTTGTTGCCCATGATAAGGAAAAGCCCATTGTCATGCCCGGGCACAAGACATAAAAACTTTGTTGTATTGACTCATCTGCATCACCAGTGTTTTTTTTGGGAAAGTTTAGTTTTTTCTTGGCAGATGCACTTGCTGGTGAAACTGAAGGAGAAGCCACTGTTGCATCATGTGCCACTTGAGCTGACAATTTGCTTACCAACAGTTCTTTGCATCTCTTCAGATCTGTGTCCGTTGGGAAAAAAGAAACAATATCTTCAACCCTTCTGGGATGAAAATCCATTCCCAGCAGCAGCAGGCATAGCGCTCAAGGATTCTCAAGAAAGATACAATGTAAGACTTAAACCTTAAATCGTAAATCTTGCATTTGCTCTGTTTGCCTTGTCCACAAATCTGTGGTTAATTGGATAGTGGGTACAATGGCATTTTGGAGGCCACTAATTAAGTTTTTTTTAATGTTCCTGTACAGGTTGGGAAATGCTTTTCTAGTGAAGTGGAATCTTTGCAATTGATTGTTTACCAGTCAATTGTTTTGGAAAGCACTATTAGTAGTCTTCCTGGTCCCCTTCTGGGATAAAAGTCCACTCACAGAAGCAGCAGCAGGCATAGTGCTCAAGGATTCTCAAGAAAGACATAATATAAGACTTAAACCTTAAATCTTAAAACTTGCATTTGCTCTGTTTGACTTGTCCACATATCTGTGGTAAGTGGACAGTGGGTACAATGGCAATTTGGAAGCCACAATTTTTTTTTTAATGTCCCTCTACAGGTTGGGTAATGCTTTTCTAATGAAGTGGAATTTTTGCAAATGATTGTTTAACAGTCAATTGTTTTTGAAAGCACTATTAGCAGTCTTCCTGGTCCCCTTCTTGCATGAAAATCCACTCCCAGCAGCATCAGGCATAACACCCAGGGATTCTTCTGGGGCAAGGACTGATGTGAATAAGTAAAATATTTTTTTGTACGTGCTTTCCCTCCTCTACACCCCTCCTCCCTCATAAATGTGCTTTGGAATAAAAAATGTAATTACATTTACTTCCAATCAACCCTTTCTGTCCCTGCCTTCAACTACATACATACTCCAACTCCCTCAGGCCTCTTGAATAATAAAAACAATTGTTTCCTGATGTGCCATGTTGGAAGTTGAACTGCCACATGTTTGTGCTGCCCACTGCTGCCACTTAGCTTAGTCAGCCAGCTACCTTGGTGCAAATGTTGGGCCTAAACCAGATGAAAACAATATTGTGAGCTGTGAAGGTGGTCAAAATTGACTGGAAACGAGTGGAAATTAATGTTATTGAGGTTAATAATACTGTATAAAAAAAAACAATTTTGTGATTTTAGCAGATTTTATACATTTTTGAAAAAAAAAATACAGATCCAAAACCAAAACACGGGGATCGGTGCACATCTCTAGTTTATACCATGTGATTTCTTTGTTAGGGAATGTTTCTAATTTATGGATGTCTTGTATAGTCTAAATAATTAGTTGGACAATAGATCTTGTCTTAATGGTATCTTGCCCTTGGAATCAATTGGGCTCTATTTAAGAGGGTCCCAGCATACACACATTGTTGGTCCTTCTGCTGCTTGGGTATATCCACAGCAGGAAAGTTGAGTCAAAGTAGTGCTAAAGCTTACAATCTGAGCTGCTGTGTTGGGCATCTGCTGCTATGGGGGAGCCAAAAAGCAACAATTGTGATCTGCAGAAGTCATGGTTGCATCACTACATTATAGAATGCTGGGGGCTGATGATATGGATGCCAAAACAATATTTTGGGAAATTCTTGTAATATTAAAAACTTGTTGGTATTTTTTCCCTGCTTAGGTGTATGAAATCTGTGGACTACACCCAGTACGCTGGCAACAATGCCGTGGCTTGGGGGCATTGCATGCGAGCTTGCAGCATGTGCAGTCCACCAACCATCGGACTTGTACACAAACCATTGGGTTTAAGTGCAAATTGGAATCAGGCCCATGGTACTCAGCTGATGCCTGCCAAAGAAAAACAGCCCTTGAGGAGAAGAATGATCTGTTTCGGGAACAATCACAGATGATTGCTTTAGTTTACAAATTAAAAATATGGGTATATGAGCGCTGGTATGGATTAGAATTGGTGGACCGCACAAATAAAAATATATGAATGTAATGAATAATCAGTAATCAATAGTAAAACAAAACAAACAAAAAAACAAAACAAAACAAAACAATTTTTTTTTTTTTTTAAATAAATAAATAAAAAATAATAATTAATAAAAAAACAAAGATGAAAATAGAAAGAAAAAACAGCAGAGGAGAGAAAAGGCATAAACAGTATTATGGAATTAATGTTTATAGTCTTTGTAGACTAGTTGGGGGTGTGCCAGATCTGCATGTACCCCACGAGGGGTCTGCTGTGCTATTGCCACCTAACTCACCCTAACTAGCTCGGCGTTGACTGCTGACTTCAGCTGCAGATTCCCATCTGAGCCGCGATCACATGTCCCGCTGGGCTGGCGCCGCTTGATGACAGAGGGCGTCGGGGGATGTTCAGTGGGCTTGTAGCGGCAGCGGCAGTTGTTCTTTTCCTGGGCACTCCTTCCAATCTCCAATGCGTTTCGGACCTTCCACAGGTCCTTTGTCAAGGATGAAGGGGGTGGGCCTTAGTATGGCTTTATTTATAGTGTGACTAATTAGTAAAAAGAGTTAAAACCCGAAAATCCGGTCCCGGAATTTGCAGGAGGGTTGGAGGCAAGCACATGTTCTTTTTTCTGTGCCTGACTCCATTTTGGTTTATGCCAGAATGGTGTAGATTGAGAAAAGTTAAAGAAAGATAAGCAATGATATGAAACTAACAAAATAAGAATAAATATAGATAAATAAAGATAATAACATTTAAAATAATAAATAATAAATAAAAATAAAATTAAAATAAAGTGAAATAAAATTATAATAATAATAATTGCTAGTGAATAATGAATCTAAAAATTATTATTTTGATTTTAAAATACTTATAAAAATGCTTTTAATTCTATATCAATGTTCAGTCCATACGGTTCCAATGTGTGGAGGTTATAGATCCATTCTGTTTCTTTTTTCTTTAATGTTTTGATCAGATCCTCACCTCGCCAGTTTTGTGTTACTCTTTCAATACCCATAAACTTCAATCCTCTTGGGTCCTTATTGTGGTTATTTAAAAAATGGGCTGATACACTGTGAGTAGTGAGGCCTTTCTTGATGTTGTATATATGTTCTGATATTCGTACTTTTATTTTTCTTTTTGTTTGGCCGATATATTGAATGCCACATGGGCACTCTAATAGGTATATCGCTCCTTCGGTCTCACATGAGATGGAATCCTTAACTGGATACTTTCGTCCTGTTTGGCTTGAATTGAATTCTGTTTTCTTGTTGGTGTCCTTAATCTGGTTCTTACAGCCAGTGCAACTTTTGCAAAAATGGAAGCCCTTTGAAGCTTTATTTATTTTCTCTTTGTTGTTCTGGGTCCCGTAGAAGCTTTTCGTTAGTTGTTGTTTGAGGTTTGATGCCTTCCTGTATATAATACATGGTTGTGCTGGCAGTATCTTCTTCACTTCCTCATCACTCAATATATTCCAGTGTTTCATAAGGATGTTTTCGATCTGTTTGTAATTGCTATTGAACTGTGTAATGAATGAGACTGGTCTTTCTTCTTCTTGTTTTGTGTTCTTGCATTGAATGAGTGTGCCTCTGTCTAATTTGCCAATTTTTTCAATTTCTTCTGATAGTCTTTTTTCTTTATAACCCTTCTTGATGAAATTTGACTTCATTTCTGTTGCCTGTACCCTAAAGGTGTCATCTTTGGTACAGTTCCTTCTTAGGCGGCGAAATTGGCCCCCTGGTATGTTGTTTTTCCATTTTGAATGATGGTTACTTTGAATAGGCAGAATGCTATTGCCACTGACATCTTTAACATGATTTCTGGTCATTATTCCACCGTCTTCTATAAATATTTCCAAATCCAGAAAAATAATCATTTGTTTGCTATAATTAGATGAGAATTCTAAATTTAGGTTGTTCTGATTCAGAGAAATAAGAAATTGCTTCAGGTCATCTTCTGTTCCATCCCAGATAAATAGCAAATCGTCAATATACCTGCGCCACAATTTGATGTTTATAATATACGGGTTATTCTGCCAGATATGAGTATCCTCCCACCATGCTACAAACAAGTTTGCGTAGCAAGGGGCAAAGGATGTGCCCATTGCAGTTCCTCTTGTTTGTAGAAAAAAGTCGCCATTGTGCCAAAAATAATTTTTCCTAAGGATGAAATCTATTGAATCCATTATGAAGTTTATCTGTTCGTTTGGAATTGTTGATTGAGATGATAGGTAATGTCTCGTTGCGTCACATCCTTTTTCGTGATAGATGACTGTATATAATGACTTTATATCACTTGAACATAAGAGGTAAGTCTCTTTCCAGACAAAGGTATCTAAAATTTGTAATACCTGCATCGTGTCTTTAAGGTAACTTTGTTGTTTAGATATAAGGGGTTGTAAGAAGAAGTCTACATATTTGGAGAGGTTTGCTGTGAGGGAACCAATCCCCGAGACTATCGGTCTTCCAGGTGGATTGGTCAATCGTTTATGTATTTTGGGGAGGTGGTAAAATGTGGGAATGCGTGGATGTTCTGTATGAATAAATTCATATTCTTTTTTTAGAAATTATACCCAGTTCTATTCCTTCATTTAGTTGTTCTTGCAAAATCTTTTTAAAATCTTGTGTAGGATCTTTATTCAATTTTTGATAAGTAGTGGCGTCGGAAGGGAGATTTTCTGCTTCCTTACTGTATTCCTCTACATCCATTATTACAACTCCTCCCCCTTTATCCACCGGTTTTATTATGATGGTTTTATCTTCTCTTAGTTCTTTTATACTTGCTTTTTCTTCTCTCGTGAAGTTATATAAATTATTCTTTTTTTCGGGGAGTTGTCTGATTTCTTCTTCTATTAGTCGTTGAAATGTTGTGATATGTGGTCCTTTGACATGTGTTGGGTAAAAAGTTGATGCCGCTCTAAAGTTGGTGTGTATATATTCTTTCGATGGTGGCATGCATACTCTTGTTACTGGATCTTTTGCAAAATATTTCTCATCTAATTATAGCAAACAAATGATTATTTTTCTGGATTTGGAAATATTTATAGAAGACGGTGGAATAATGACCAGAAATCATGTTAAAGATGTCAGTGGCAATAGCATTCTGCCTATTCAAAGTAACCATCATTCAAAATGGAAAAACAACATACCAGGGGGCCAATTTCGCCGCCTAAGAAGGAACTGTACCAAAGATGACACCTTTAGGGTACAGGCAACAGAAATGAAGTCAAATTTCATCAAGAAGGGTTATAAAGAAAAAAGACTATCAGAAGAAATTGAAAAAAATGGCAAATTAGACAGAGGCACCCTCATTCAATACAAGAACACAAAACAAGAAGAAGAAAGACCAGTCTCATTCATTACACAGTTCAATAGCAATTACAAACAGATCGAAAACATCCTTATGAAACACTGGAATATATTGAGGCTAGATGAGGAAGTGAAGAAGATACTGCCAGCACAACCATGTATTATATACAGGAAGGCGTCAAACCTCAAACAACAACTAACGAAAAGCTTCTACGGGACCCAGAACAACAAAGAGAAAATAAATAAAGCTTCAAAGGGCTTCCATTTTTGCAAAAGTTGCACTGTCTGTAAGAACCAGATTAAGGACACCAACAAGAAAACAGAATTCAATTCAAACCAAACAGGATGAAAGTATCCAGTTAAGGATTCCATCTCATGTGAGACCGAAGGAGCGATATACCTATTAGAGTGCCCATGTGGCATTCAATATATCGGCCAAACAAAAAGAAAAATAAAAGTACGAATATCAGAACATATATACAACATCAAGAAAGGCCTCACTACTCACAGTGTATCAGCCCATTTTTTAAATAACCACAATAAGGACCCAAGAGGATTGAAGTTTATGGGTATCGAAAGAGTAACACAAAACTGGCGAGGTGAGGATCTGATCAAAACATTAAAGAAAAAAGAAACAGAATGGATCTATAACCTCCACACATTGGAACCGTATGGACTGAACATTGATATAGAATTAAAAGCATTTTTATAAGTATTTTAAAATCAAAATAATAATTTTTAGATTCATTATTCACTAGCAATTATTATTATTATAATTTTATTTCACTTTATTTTAATTTTATTTTTATTTATTATTTATTATTTTAAATGTTATTATCTTTATTTATCTATATTTATTCTTATTTTGTTAGTTTCATATCATTGCTTATCTTTCTTTAACTTTTCTCAATCTACACCATTCTGGCATAAACCAAAATGGAGTCAGGCACAGAAAAAAGAACATGTGCTTGCCTCCAACCCTCCTGCAAATTCCGGGACCGGATTTTCGGGTTTTAACTCTTTTTACTAATTAGTCACACTATAAATAAAGCCATACTAAGGCCCACCCCCTTCATCCTTGACAAAGGACCCGTGGAAGGTCCGAAACGCGTTGGAGATTGGAAGGAGTGCCCAGGAAAAGAACAACTGCCGCTGCCGCTACAAGCCCACTGAACATCCCCCGACGCCCTCTGTCATCAAGCGGCGCCAGCCCAGCGGGACATGTGATCGCGGCTCAGATGGGAATCTGCAGCTGAAGTCAGCAGTCAACGCCGAGCTAGTCAGGGTGAGTTAGGTGGCAATAGCATAGCAGACCCCTCGTTGGGTACATGCAGATCTGGCACACCCCCAACTAGTCTACAAAGACTATAAACATTAATTCCATAATACTGTTTATGCCTTTTCTCTCCTTTGCTGTTTTTTCTTTCTATTTTCATCTTTGTTTTTTTATTAATTATTATTTTTTATTTATTTATTTAAAAAAAAAAAAATTGTTTTGTTTTGTTTTGTTTTTTTGTTTGTTTTGTTTTATTATTGATTACTGATTATTCATTACATTCATATATTTTTATTTCTGCGGTCCACCAATTCTAATCCATACCAGCGCTCATATACCCATATTTTTAATCTGACCACTATTTATTGAGCTGCGGAAATACAAGCATAACACACCATTTTTATTTTTTAGTTTACAAATTATTTAAGGTGAGTAAGCAATTAGTGTGTGATAAAAGAGGTAGAATAAGATGGCTGGAAGATGCAAGGATGGAGTAGCGGAAGAAAATCCAGTAAAAAATAATTATGAGAGTTTTGGCCTCTGGCAATCATCAAGATGTGCTATTGAGCATTCTACACTTTACCGCGTTTGATCCACCCACCCCCCTTTTGGGATATCCCTCCTGGGTTCCCCTGTCAGTCTCTTTTAATCTGCTATACTATTGTTGATGTTTTTGACCCCTAATATGGATTTCTTATGGTGTTATTTTTTTAATTCTTCTGATATGTAATAACTTTGTTTTCTTAGTTTAGACAGATTTTGTCTGTTACTTTCTGAAATGTCTCTTCTAATGTATATATTTTATTATCTGTTATACTTTTTGTATTTTATTATTTTTTATTATTAGAATTTTTATTATTATTATTATTATTATTATTATTATTATTAATATTACGATTTGTATTTTATAAAGGGAGTGTGGAGCGAGAGAGAGTGGAATATTATGTACAGGTTGTTATGTTAGATAGGAAGCTGATGTAGGAGATGGAATAATGACAAGTTCTAATCCATACAGAGTTTAAGAAGTGAAAAGACATGACAGAGGAAGAACTTGCAGTACAGTCAGGAACACAAAGTGCAATATCTGCCTAGCATAATACATACAGATGTTGAATAAAAGCAATACAAATATTCCCAACTAAATGGACACATCCAATAGTTGTCATGTTAGTGAACCCCAGGTTCATAAATAAATTAATAAATAAATATGTCACAAAATACAGTATATAATTAAACTTACATTGTGATTACAAGAGTAGTCAGAAACATATATGTTAGATATGATATGGAGGGACATTTTTTCCACAAGCATTATTCTGTTTATAAAGAATCCACATCATACATAAAAAATGTATATACTTATGAGGGTATGAAATATTTATTTATGTATTGGGAAATTATTTATTTACTTATAGAGGCACTAATTATTTATGATCGGGCAATAGTCTCAGTGCACTCCTTGTGCCCATGTGGATGCTGGTGCTTGTAGTTCTACAAATACCAGCATGGAACAACACTTGTGGTCTGACAGTGCATACCTGAACTTGTAGTGCCACTAGTGCTTGCTCTATATTTTGAAAGTATTACCTTGCTATCCAATGCACAAAGGTACCAGGATGGGTACAGTGCTACTTAGAATTGGGATGGTACCATCTAGGTGCGGAGGCCCAATCTTCTTCTTTTTTTTTTACTCAGAAGACTGAGCTTTATGCTAGGATCTACAATGTAAAGGGAGCCTCTACATATATGAATAGTTTCTGACAGCACACATAATTCTCATTAGACCCATATCAAAAAAGTTTTCCAGGTAGTTTTATGCAATTTTTCAAACCCCAGCTTAATACATTACATGGTTTGTATATTTGTCTTAAGTAAAAAAATCAAGATTGTGGATTCAGGGCCTGATTCAGCAAGCAACACAATGGAGAGAACACACGCACTTGGCCGATGTTTTTGTACTGCGCATACGTATGCATTGCACTGCGTGTGCGCGAACTAGCCAGTGCGATGGGGTAAGCGTACGCAGACTACACACAGCGTGCACGCAGACCCCTTCCAATATTGATTGACAGGTAGTGCCGTATGTGGGTGGTGACGGGGGGTAGTCAGGCGAACGCAGGCATGCCTGTACGTTGGGATGCCGTTTTAGGGGCGTCCATAACACTGTACAACAAATTAATACTTTTAATTTGTTTCCTTTCTAAAAATAGTCATACATCACTAATTTGAGGTCAAGAAAAACTAAAATGATTTCAGAATGTTTTTACTAGCTCCTATTATTTGAGCTACACTATACTGTATGTACATTAGTAATATAGTCATAGTGAAAAGCTATTTTAAAATAATCTGATATTTTCTTGATAGAAAATAAATAACAGTTGTTTTATTTCAAACAATCACAAATAAGAACAAAAAACAAAACAAACATACAGCATATGAAAGTACTATCTAATATAGTGGCCTATTCATGGGGGTGCTTTCTCTTTGCTTGTCGTGTGTACTCCTCTTCTGGGGCATCTCTTGTCACTGCCCAACAGTAGTGATTCAACTGCCCTGATATCTTTGTTCCATTGCTGAAATGTCTTGGTGGAATCGCTCACTATGCTTGTCACTCAGTGCACCACAGTTATCTTGTGTGAGTAATCCCGTGAATCGCATATATTTGAATAGGGGAGGGGACAAATAACTGATTCATTTAATTGGGTCATTAGGCCCCGCACCCTCTGCGCAGAACGCAGATTGCTGGTAAGATTCTCTCCATTCTGCCCACTTCACTAGGAATACCCCTACATCGTCATAAATGGGCTATATCTCGGAACTCAGAGCTAACTGAGAGTTATGTCATATTCATTCTTTGCATGCTGAAATCAATCAGAAGTAACTATTTTCACATCGGAAACATTTACATTGTTGTGCAGTGTAATTAAGCCAGTGTGGTGACGGACGCAGTGATGAGACTCCGTACACACAGGAAGTTGCCAAGATCCTGCGCGAAGGTCTGGGCAACCACTATTATGCAAATGTGGTCGATGGTTCTCGATGTTACTGATGTTTACGCTATCTTGCGTACTGATCAGGCTGTGAGTAAAGGGAGATGGGCGGCTTAATATAGGGCTGGGCGTCTGCATCTTCTGCTGCTGTCCCCGTGTGTCTGCATTAATTAGCATATTCTCGCAGCGGACGGGTGCGTGCGTTCTCTCCTCTGTGTTGCTTGCTGAATCAGGCCCTCAGACCACCTCCAAACCACACATAGAAACTACCTTTTAATAATTTTCCCACTTTAACTTTTTAGATAATACAGCCAGGGTAAATTTACTAAAACTCGATTTTAATCGATTTTGATCTATTTTAGATCAATCTAAATCGATGTTGTGTTTCAGGTGCTAAATTGCACATTGACCAGCAGACATGTTTTTTATATCGTCTTTTAAATGTTAGTAAATGTTCAATTTAACCCCTGAAACCCAACATCGATTTAGATTGATCAAAATTGATTGAAATCGACCTTTAGAAAATTTACCCCAACATGTCAATTTCTTTGCTTCTAAAATGTTTCTTTAGACCTATGTACAGTAATTAAATTAGTATATTTTTGAAAACATTGTCAACTCTAATTATACAATCAGCCACGTAATGCATACCCTCCAAAAGTACAGTTTTTCCTGCTTTAGTTGACTAAACTTGGCTCTACAATAAAATTAGGTAAATGCAGAGTAAAGATGGATGCTTCTTGTTTTATGGTGTTGGACCACCTGATTCTCTTTTTCTGCACATGGCAGAGATTAGCTGAGGAGACTCAGCAGAGACTTTAGAAAATCATTGTATGACAGGTCAAAGAGGACAGCATGTGCTTGGTTGTGAACCAGAGAACGCAGTGCACAATTAGCTTACTTTACATCTAATTATGTGCCACCGTTTGTCCAGCCACCCCCCCTGCCCACCTCCAAAATGGGGCGAGCTGTCAATCACAATCGACAGCCGCCCTGTTTTGGTGCGAGACCGGCAGCGACGGAGTGCCCGTCGCTGGCCGGGTCTCGCACATGCGTACGCCGGAGGCGGCGCATGCGCAGGGGGTAAACATCGACCCGCTTGCAAGCGCATAGTGCTTGCGAGTGGGTCTGAATCAGCCCCTTTGTTAGCAGGCTTTACCACGAGTATACCTAATTATTGGTCCATATCCTGTTATGGCCTTGAACAAATGCTTCTTTATGACCATATGTACAAAACAAACAAACAAACAAAAAATACTTTGGTATGTTATTTGTTGTTGTTTTTTATTAGGAATTAGCTTCTGTGCAAAACAGTTGTTTTGATCAGTTGTGATTTTAACATGTTTAGAAATATTCAGGGTAACCCTAGGGACTCATTAAGTGGAAATCACCTCATACATTGCTCCAAGCTGCTTGAAAAGCTGTCTTTTTTTTCTTATCAAACTGCTGACAACCAGAGAAATGTGTATCTGCTAAAAAGGGACAATCATTTATTCTGTTTTACCTGGTCATCGCTTTGACTTTTTTTACATATTCATCTATAATATTGCTTGAATATATTTTATAATACTATAATTCTTTATATTACATATATAATGCCTGCTTTAGTTAAAACCTTCATTATATATTATATTTTATTTATTTTATATTATATTTTATTTATTTAATGCCACAAGGATTCTGCAGCACTGTACACAGTACAAAGGTCTACATACACATTACCTAATTACAAAGGGATAAAGAGGGAGAGAGGGCCATGCTCACACAAGTTTGCATTCTAGAGGGGCTGTGGGTAGACACAATTGGGGAGCAGAATTGGGCATTGTAGAGGCTAGAGCGTTAGGAGGAGAGATGGTAGGCTTGGCTAAAGGGATGAATTTAAGGGTATGTTTGAAGGCAAGAAGGTTGGGTGAATGTCTGATGGATATTGGGAGGGCATTCCAGAAGATAGGAGCAGCAATGAAGAAATCCTGGAGTCAGGCGTGTTACTGTAGTATACCAAACGTAGAGTACAGAACTCAACTGGTTCCAGACAGGTAGAGGTCAGTGCTGTTAAAAAGAAAAAACTGCGCTGGATAAAAACAGCCACCAATTGACACAGTATAATAAATTATTGTAACAATAAAGATATTTTGCTGCACAGTAAAACAACTGACTAGTCACTGCAAAAATGTATCTGTGTTCATTCTAGAATATACATAGAATCAGCGCTGCTGATCATACAATGAACTAGCATACACAAATAATGGCACATAAACCATACATACAATATAAAATATGAACCATATAAATGGTAGTGAATAAAAGTCCAGCTGGATATATATAAATGAGGCAAATGAAATCCATAAGTATAGACCAGATAAGGAGAAACGGAGTATCATGTAAATGTCAATGGACTGCTTAATGCCCACATGTAACGTATAACAGTTACCTTCCTCTAAAGGCACACATCCACCAGCAGACCAAAACATGACTGCACGATTACGACATTGTAATCATGCAGTCGTTTGACAGTCTGGTGCTGTGCCTATACTAAACAAGCAGTCGTTCAGTGTAGGCACATCAATCATCCCCTAAATGCTCAACCTGATGTTATCGTCAGGTTGTTCAGCATGTTCAGCCAATAATTGATGTCGGAAAGACCAGCAGGTGCGTGCGTCGCTGGTCGTTTCCGACTTTAATGTGGCTGATTCATGCACGATTCATGAGCGATTGAACGATAACGATATCGTTATCGTTCAATTGGTCATAGAAATCAGCTAGTGGATGTGTGCCATTAGTTTCATAGCATAAGCAACAGCTGCTTTAATAAATTCCTTCCAACACCAAAAGACGTTCTTAGTGATCCTGTGTTGTTGTAACGCTCTGTGGCAGCTCTCTGTGTTGGATCCATCCCGGACCTCAAATGTCCTGCGGTTCACTCTCACCACTGGGTGTAGAATTGGGACCAAGTGCTGAAGCATTTAGCACTACTGCATGCACTGTGCCAGGATCAGCAGATACACTGCATCTTAGTGAATCACAAACCTCAATACAGGGTGCTTGGTGGAAAGGAAAGCCTCTTGAGCTCGGTCTGGACAACGTGAAGGTAAGCAAGGCAGCAACTAGTTTCATCCAACACTTTGGACTTTTTCAAGCTCAGAGGTCAGTGCTGTAGCAGGGATACACTGTGCTCTATGCCAACCCTGCCCCTGAGCACTTGACATCATGCTGCAGGGTGAAAGGTGGGAGTGTGGCACTGCAGCGGTGATACTAGCTGCAGGGTACCATTCCAAGCATCAAGCTAGCCATAGCAGGGGCCGTGGGGCAGCAATGGTGTCACGCTTAGGGCCCTACATTACTGATTAAGACACCCCTAGTTACAGCCCTGGTTGAGGTGTGTAGTAGTGGGTGGCCTTTAGAGCATAGAAAAATGGGAATATACTTTTTGGATCTCTTGTTTTGTTTCCAATCTGCTTGAGCCATAGATCCTGATAATACACACCCCAAGCAAAGAGGCCCTCGCAAACAAAGCACAGACAGTAGGCCATACCACTAACTTCCTAATTACTCCTTCATTAAGCAGCGTCTGACAACTTTCCTTTTCTGATGAGTAGAAGTTTATAATTAATTTTCTAAAATCTCTTCAACATATATGGTAAAAATATAATATAATTCTAATTTTTTCCAATAAATAGATGCCTCACATTATTAACCAGAACAGTGGTGCAAAGGTCTGGCTGCAAACAATATTTATATACCAATAACTTATTATGGTACCAATTTTGGGGTGGTGTACTTATCTTCATACAATCAGGGGCTGGCTGGCAACGTTTAGCCTGGGGGGCAAATGCATGCAGGCGGCCCTGGCAGAGGAGTAGCGTGTAGCCAGGGTGCCCGAAAGAACGTGCGTGCTACGGCGCCCCCCCCCCTCAAGTGTTCTAGGGAGGAGGCGGGTCCATATGGGATTAATGTAAGGTAAAAATAAAGATTAGGGGCAGCCCCCTGTCGTAGTGCCCATATGCAGTGCCACCCTGTGCCACAGGAGGACACCCTTATGCAGGCCTCGAGTAGTGCCCCCAGTAGTGATCCCCCCTATGCAGTGTCCCTTGTGCCCCCAGTAGTAAGCCCTTATATAGTGCCCCCAGTAGTGGTAACCCTTATGCAGTGCCCCTTAAATAGTGGCCCCAGTTGTAGTCTTCCCCCTATGCAGTACCCCTACTATTGCCCTTTATATAGAGCCCCCAGCAGTGGTCCCTCGATGCAGTTCCCCCAGTGGTAGTCCCCTCCTCCCTATGTAGTGCCCCTAGTAGTAGTCCCCTCACCCCTATGCAATGCCCCTAGTAGTAGTCCCCTCCCCTTGTAGTGCCTCTAGTAGTAGTCCCCCCCTTGTAGTGTCCCCCGTAGTAGTTCCCCCCCTTGTAGTGCCCCCAGTAGTAGTATTCCCCCCCTTGTAGTGCCCCCAGTAGTATTCCCCCCCTGTAGTGCTCCCAGTAGTCCCCCTCTTGTAGTGCCCCCAGTAGTATTCCCCCCTGTAGTGCTTCCAGTAGTCCCCCCCTTGTAGTGCTCCCAGGAGTCCCCCCCTTGTAGTGCCCCCAATAGTATTCCCCCCCTGTAGTGCTCCCAGTAGTCCCCCCTTGTAGTGCTCCCAGGAGTCCCCCCCTTGTAGTGCCCCCAGTAGTATTCCCCACCTGTAGTGCTCCCAGTAGTCCCCCCCTTGTAGTGCCCCCAGTAGTATTCCCCCCCTGTAGTGCTCCCAGTAGTCCCCCCTTGTAGTGCCCCCAAGAGTCCCCCCTTGTAGTGCCCCCAGTAGTATTGCCCCCCTGTAGTGCTCCCAGTAGTCCCCCCTTGTAGTGCTCCCAGGAGTCCCCCCCTTGTAGTGCCCCCAGTAGTCCCCCCCTGTAGTGCTCCCAGTAGTCCCCCCTTGTAGTGCTCCCAGTAGACCCCCCCTTGTAGTCCCAGTCCCCCCCCCACAGCAGAGACATACTTAAAAAAAAAAAAACCACTTACCTGACACCCGCTCCTGCTCCTGGTCCCGCCGCCGAGATCAGCTCCTCCGTCCGCCACTTTGCATTATGGGAATGATGCGTCATGGGAGTGACACGTCACTCCCATTACCCACTGCGGGAGCCGGAAGATGTCCGGTTCTGGCAGTGGGAGCAGCAGCCGATGAGAGTCTGTCTGACTCTCATCAGCTGCTAAAGCAAACACACAGCTGCCGGCTCCGGTGGCTGTGTGTTTGTGCTGTGTAGCGCTTACCGAACTATGTCCGGTCAGCGCTACACACGCGGTGCAGTCTGTGTCACAGTGACACAGTCTGCACCGCGGCCCGCGGCCCACATGACGCTGCGGCCCGGGGGGCACATGGCACCCTGCCCCCCGGCCCAGCCCGCCACTGCATACAATGACCCTTGTAATCTCCACTGGGACAAGCACAGTCAGCAGGCCACACATACACAATAGCACTGCCTGGGTCTAAACACAGAAGTAAAGTGATCAAAATTTAATTTAAAATGAAACTTATCTTATGGAAAATACATTTTGGCCCAGGAAATTACGTCATCGTTAATGAGAGTTTCAGTAGTTCCTGCTTGTTCCTGCTGAAAACTAGAACTGATCAGCAGCATGGTGTTCCGAAAATTCATGATAGCTATGCCTCCCCTGGCTCCTTCATGGGCTACTGTGACTGCATAAGGGCATATTCATGGGTTCGTTGGGGGCTGTCTCTCACTCTCTGGGCCTGATTCAGATATGGGAATAGAGGAAAGCGGCCCATACACGGTGCAATTTTTTACACGATGTGGACAATTTAGATCGATTGCAACTATCAATCGTCCACATCGTGTGTAGTTTTTGGCCATTTATGATTATGATGCGTGTCCCAGCCATCGTAGATCTGCATCGTATATCTTATGGGAAAACCATAAGATTACAACCTGTTGTGTACGATGTGACACACATCGTAGTAGTTTTTTGTGTATTTACGATCCGATGTACGATGTACGAGGTCTTGCAATATCCCTGGCCACTCCCCTTCTCCATTTTGAGATTGAGAGATGACTGAACGGAGAATGGCTAGCAGCATCGTGTGCATAGTGAGCCTTGGCAAGTGAGTTATGTACTATACAGGCTACCCTGTAACCACTGTGCCACCAATGTTTATTCCCCTGGCACACTATTGCTTATACCACTGTGCCACCAATGTTTAATTGTACCCTGGCACACCGTTGTTTATACCACTGTGCCACCAATGTTTATCCCCTGGCACACTGTTGTTTATACCACTATGCCACCAATGTTTATCCCCTGGCACACTGTTGTTTATACCACTGTGCCACCAATGTTTAATTGTACCCTGGCACACTGTTGTTTATACCACTGTGCTACCAATGTGTATTCCCTTGGCACACCATTG
The DNA here is from genome assembly GCA_031769625.1 of Taudactylus pleione. Lineage (NCBI taxonomy): Eukaryota > Metazoa > Chordata > Amphibia > Anura > Myobatrachidae > Taudactylus > Taudactylus pleione. The sequence continues at coordinate 2,162,758 of JAUIMM010001601.1, forward strand.
CTTATACCACTGTGCCACCAATGTTTAATTGTACCCTGGCACACCCTTGTTTATACCACTGTGCCACCAATGTTTAATTGTACCCTGGCACACCCTTGTTTATACCACTATGCCACCAATGTTTATCCCCTGGAACACTGTTGTTTATACCATTGTGCCACCAATGTTTAATTGTACCCTGGCACACCCTTGTTTATACCACTGTGCCACCAAGTTTTTATTGTACCCTGGCACACCCTTGTTTATACCACTGTGCCACCAATGTGTATTCCCTTGGCACACTATTGCTTATACCACTGTGCCACCAATGTTTAATTGTACCCTGGCACACCCTTGTTTATACCACTGTGCCACCAATGTTTATTCCACCACTGTGCCACCAATGTTTAATTGTACCCTGGCACACCCTTGTTTATACCACTGTGCCACCAATGTTTATTCCCCTGGCCCAATGTTGTTTATACCTCTGTGCCACCAATGTTTAATTGTACCCTGGCACACCCTTGTTTTTACCACTGTGCCACCAATGTTTTATTGTACCCTGGCACACACTTGTTTACATATTAAGGAGCATTTTTTAATTTGAATTTTTTAATTAATTTTAGAACTACTCAACTTTGTAAACTGTAAAACTGAAACCGTCATAACCATTTTCAAACAAACTGTGTTAAAGCAGAATTTTATACAGTTTTGAATGTCAAAGGCTATATGTTTACGCAGTTTATGTTTTTTATTTCACCAGAAATTACAAGCATTAGAGAACGGCAGTTCATCACGGGCTTCTTGGAGTTGTACAGGGCCTACGAGTGCCTATGGAAAATTAAGTCCAAGGATTATAGCAACAAGCATAAAAAGTCTGCTGCTATTGACAAAATGGTGACCTTCAGCCTCAGGTATCATGACAAGGCAACCCCCAAATGGGTCAAACTGAGGATCCAGAACTTGCAGACTGTTTAAGTGAGGGAGAGGAAGAAGGAAACTGACTACCGGGCATCTGGAGCGGGGGCAGATGATATCTATTCTAGTACGTTATTGTACTATAAACTTCTGGAGTTTCTCCATGAAGTGGAGCCGCAGCGTGAATCCAGAAGTCTTTTATTGGATGCGGTCCCCGAGGAGGAGTCTTCTGAGAACCTAGGGAGTGAACCACCATCCTCTCTGGATCTTGTAAGTTTATTTAATATTGTCTTTTATCGTATGTTGTCCTCCTGCCATGGTACTGCCCCCACTCCATAAAGTAGGACAGGTATTACTCCCTGACCTGTTTTGCCCATGCAGTTGGTAGTGTCTCCCTCACTGTGGGTGTTGTGACAGAGGGCATTTGGGAAACCTCGTGTGGTTGTTCCTGTTCATCCAAGTCCATAGCCGTTGGTTCAAGTTGGTATGTTTTTTTGGCCCACAACAGGTAAATGACCACAGAATCAATTTTGCCCACACGAAGGTTTATAGCCATATGGAATATCCGGAACCGACTACACATAATTCCAAAAGCATTTTCAACTATGCGCCAGGCCCTGGATAGGCGATAGTTGAAAACGCGTTTTTCTATGGTCAGTCCCCTTTGTCCATACGGCTTCATTAAATGCTCATGAAGAGCAAATGCCTTGTAGGCCACAAACACATACTGTAGTTCAGGCCGTGTTTCATATCCGCTGTTGTCGGCAATTTTAGATGGTTGGTGGTGAGTCGGTCATAAAATTCCTCAATCCTGAGGAAAGTGCTGATCTATATATTAAAGCACTGAAACATTGACGTTCATACTGCCAGACTTAGCGTGAGTTAATTTACCTGGAGTGCTGCACCATTTCTATTTCTGCATTGTCTTGATCTTATTGCACAACCAATTTCAACATATAAGAGAGGATGAACATAGAATATTAAAATGGAGAATAGGCACAACATTTTTTTTTGCTATAAAATGACCAGAAGTTAGAAATTGCATATCTTAATGGCTCATTCAAAGCAAGAGCGCAGTTTCCCTACACGTTTCATCCAATGGGACTTTTTCAATATATATATATAAAATGTGAAAGTTGTATGCCTCCAGCATCCACCAGGGTGCTTCCTATAATGGCAAAGTCCAACATCTCTGTTACTGTAAAAACATAGGGCACTTACCAATGTAGAACCAGGGCCGCAACTAGGAGTATGTGAGCGGTGCCGTCACACAGAGCGCAGCTCCCTGGGGCGGGCCGTCGCTGCTCCACGGCCTGCCCTACATAGTCTCGTCTCCTCCTCCCTGTCTTGTCCTTCTCTTCCTCCCTGAGCTGCCTCCTTAATCCCTCCCCCCCCCCCCAAAAAAAGGAAGTGGATGGACCTTGCTCTGAGTTCGACACTCTTTCTGGCACAGGGCACCAAAATGTGTAGGTATGGCTCTGTGTATACAAAGCTGTTTTTAATTATTACCACCCAGTGTATTTCTTAGCCATCAGAGGCAGCAGAACATATCTTCATATAACACACATGATGTTATTATGCACAATGGGGCAGATGTATTGAGATCTGGAAAATGATAAAGTGGAGAGTGATAAACGACCATCCACTCAGCTCCTAACTGTCATGTTACAGGCTGTGTTTGAAAAATGACAGGAGCTGAGTGACTGGTGGTTTATCACTCCCCAGAGCTTCATATATCTGCCCCAATGTTTACAAAGCATCACACAGATATTGTACACTAGCTAATCGAGTATAACAAAATATGCAAGGAATCAGGACTGGTAACTCTTCAGAATGTTTTTTAAAGACATATTGTTAGCATTTGCATACACCATTTTTAACTAAATGTAATTAATGTACAGTACTTCTAAAATATATACTCAGGCCCAAAACCATTGATTTGGTTGATTGCATATGTAATTTAGCAGTGTGAAATGGTATTGTATGTTTACTTATCTCTATTTTGTCTTACTGGAGAGCAAACATTTTAACGTTTTACAAACTGTCAATAAATCCATTGGCAGTTGACAACCATGTAAAGAAGAAAGCAATGTGATCATCTACCACTGCAGTAATATCTAATACTGGAAACAAGCATTAGGAAAATAGCAAGTCGTTGATGGGGGCATCATATATTACATTATCCAGAATTGCGTGTGTAGCTATATTTATATAGCTCCAGCAGTGATACTGTAGCATTAATGTAGAAATTCTTCTTAAAAATGTGTTTTCATATCAGGATGGAACATAGTGACAGAGTTATACCAGTATCAGGGCAGCGAGGAATCTCTTTACACTATAGTTTGACATCATGAGAGCAATAAAAGTGATTGTTTCCAGGGGCCAGAGAAATCTGTATTTGATGTCAGTTCTATGCCTCCATCCCTTGTATATAAAAGATGGCAATGACACTATATACTGAGATATGGTGTGATTCCCAACCTTTGCTTTACAAACCAAGGAGTATATAGAACGGTGAGTAATATGTATTCTTCGTACATTTATCTTACATAGGGTTGAAACTGCTACATCTAGGGCATAATTACTCAAAGGTAATATGGTTAATAGTTTTATGCTAATGTTAATTTTTTTCCTATTTTCTGTTTTCTTTGGACTAATATGGTGAGAGGAACATGTTGGGTGCTCCAAAATAATCCCTTTCTGCACAAAGTAATTTCACTATTGGTTATTCGTAATGCATCTGAGTATCAGTCTGTTTAAAGTTGTCGTGCAGAACAGTTTACGTAGTGTCTTCAAAGATACTTCTTATATCCTTATCAGCCTATGGTGGCCTGAGTGAAAATAAGGGGGTTTAAAGTAGTATATAGTGACTGTTAATAAACTAAGCAATTATTATCCACTATGGCAGGGGCGTATCTATAATGGGTGCAGGCTGTGCGAGGAACACAAGCCCCTGGGTCCAGGGGGGCCCCGCACCGCACACCCTGCACCCATAATATTACTTACCTCTCCGGAGTCCCACGTCGGCCGGGGGTCCGGCGCTGTTATAGACTCTGGCTGTTATAGACTCTGGCGGCCATTTTCCCATCCTTTGCGCATGCGCAGTACAGGAAAAATGGCCGCCATGGCCATTTTCCCGGTGACCTGTGCATACACTATACACGCTCTAGTGCCCAGAGTCTATAACTCCGGAGCTGGCCGCTCACAGCTCAGTGCGCTGCCGGCCGCCAGGCGGAGAGGAGGGGGCCCATGTCCTCTCTAGAAACGCCCCTGCACTATGGGACAATTATGGTGTTGGCGGTGCTCCCTAGAGTCAGATATAAAATATCTAGATTAAGTAGAGAAAAAAAAAGAAGACTGCAAGCGATCTCACACGACCCATTCTGCATACGCACAGAACAGGTCATGCTCACACACAGCCCCCCCCCCCCCCCACCACCACCACCACTTGTATGAAGTTAGGCCCAAAGTACAGTATCTTAATGCAACATACGATTATTCAATTATCTGTGATGTGGAGTCACGATGTGTTGCTGCGCATATCACCTATAATTACTGGAGCATTACAGAATTTCCTCTGCACATATATACAGTGCAAGGAATAAAACAGCGATGTTGGTGGTAATGAGATGCTGGAAAAATGATTGGAACGATGGCACCTTACGTCCATCTGATTGTTGCAGTTTAACATTGTTACAGTACATGCTGCAATATTAAAATTGGGATTACTTTAATACTAACAGAACTGTGATTATTTTTATTTTAAATATTGTTGTATTAAATAATAATACATATTATGTGGGATCCCAACAAAACAACAGCAAAAAAAAAGCGTAAAACAAGAATGTGATGCAGCAGTTTTTCTTTTTAATGTAAGAGGTATATGTTATTTTCACACTAGCCCCTTCTCCCCACATCTAGTGGAATCTTGGTCAGCCAATGCATAAGGACCTCTGCCCTTAAGGAAATACCACAGTTGACACTAGACCACTTTTCTAGGCTGACACTGACTGGTGTTCATCATAGCTGATTGGACAGGACTCAGAAGCCACACCATGTCCAATTAGCAACTCTGACAATAATTCAATGCTAAAAGTTGTAATCTTCAAATGATCAGCCTAAAATTTCCAGCTGCTTTGGCTATTGTCCCACTCTATTCAACATCATTCCCCCTTCTGGAGCTCTATTTACATTATAAGCTGCTAATCATCACAGTTTATTTTATATATATATATATATATATATATATATAAATCCAAGTAGCTGGCACTCCTATAACCACTCCATAAATGCCGCTGTGCACTGCTCAGTGCAATAGATAGCAACCAGCAGATAGCGGCACTCAAGCGGACTTGTAAATGAAGACACCACGCACAGGTAGGTCTTACCTCTGCGTGGTGTCTTCATTTACAAGTCCGCTTGAGTGCCCCTATACATATATATAATATTCCAAATGGAATGTACCTGTACTAAGGTGTGCTTTATTGACCCGAGTGCCACTGTCTCTGGAAGTATTTGTGGGGTGTCCTAACAGAGGATACCGGGGAATTTGTCCTGTACATACTTGGGGTGCCGCCCCATTTGATTATATATATATATATATATATATATATATATATATATACTCACTAACTCAAAAAAATGGATGGGCAGGATATACTGTACTGCAGTTTTATTGAAGTAGTTTGGTGCATATACCACTCTTTTTGAAAAAAAGCTAATAAAAGTTAGGATTTTACAAAAGCCTGCATTCTATTCATTTTAAAATGCTGGAAATGAAATGAAAATTAACTGTTGACCTGTCCACCGAAGCGGCCGTCAGGCCACTGATGTATTCTGACATAACAGCACCAGGCACTAATAAGTATCATGTCGGCTAAATGCGGCTACATTATGTCTACATTGTTGAAGAATTATTATGGTTACTCTTTAATACACAATTAATTTATATTGAATGGTGGTGTGCTGGTCTCTTTGCTTGGCTCATTTAATGCTAAATGCAGCTATATATAATGACTATGTGACTACAGCACCTAGGATACAGTATTACAGTGGAAGTAAGTGTGGTTTTTCCCTTTGTCCTAATAGATAGATAGATAGATAGATAGATAGATAGATAGATAGATAGATAGATAGATAGATAGATAGATAGATAGATAGATAGATAGATAGATAGATAGTCATTATTATTGTGTAAAGTTTGTGGTAATTATTGTACTAAAAAATTTTACCGTCACAATTAGTGCATCTCATATTTATTTTATCTCTTCCTATAATAGCTATGGACTCTGGTAAAGTGGTGCCAATATTGCTTCTTGCGTATGGCATCTGCATGTTGGCAGAGAAGACACATGGGAGCTTCCTTCATTTTTTCTCACACAGTGATGCTTGTAATATGCAGGTAATAAAGCCATAAAATACATAATGTAACAGTATCTCTGATTAATTTAGGGTATGATTGTATTTGATAAAAGTCAAGGAGTTACTAAATATTTCCTAGGAGTGTCTTTGGGGTGGCAGCATTTTGGGCTTAATAGTAAGTGCAAGATATAACTATGGGGTATTTTAACCTTTTTTATACAGGGCAGGTGGTGGCCTTGAGTTGATTATACATTTGACACCCACATGTCATGCATACACAGGTAATATATTGGTCTAAATATCTGTCTGTTTCCAAACATAGCACTGACTCTTACTGAAATAACCTAGGCTGAAATAATTCATTGGTAAGGCTTGTTTTGCACAATTAATTAATTAAGGCCAGTTTAATTCAGGAAAAGTCACTATTATGTTGAGGTGCAGATCCCCCAGGGTTAAGTCCCCCATACATCAGCAATCAGAAAACCACATTTGAACAATTTGAAAATTTGTTGCTAATTTTCATCAAATACAGATCTACCAATCTTCAAAGGCCCATCCTTTTACTAGTAACGGTCTGTAAATCTGCTAATCATCTCCATACACTAGCAATCTATAGCCCCAATTGATCTGTGAAATACAACATGATGGACAACCTGATTTACCAATTTCAATCACTTTTTGGTTGAAATCTGTGATCTGTGAACCCACATTGCAAAGTTTTTACACAATCATCCGCCAATTGCAGAATTACCTCAATAGATTGCTGATGTATGGGGGCCTTTAGTTTCAAGTCTTTGGCAAAGTATAGTTCAGATAAAAACTGATTAAAAGTGACCTCAGTCCCAAATATGATGACACTGTAGCTTTTTTTTAACTACTAAAGCCACTGCACTAAGCACTTATCAGCCAGGGAACTACCAAATGACCGATATGCTTTCTTTATGCATCAGTTTAATAGAAATTATTTAGTAATTTCCACTTTCGGTGTGGTGCAGTTTTCCTACATCAGATTGCCATGAAAGGCTAGCTAACATTAACATGCTTTAATGAACATAGGGAACACTGCATCCGCAGGCCTGGCCAAAACGTAAATCACAATCTACCTGTAGCTCGCTGAGCTCCCGCCGGTAGATTGAAACCAAGTTGCCTACAGCACCTGGGAACGCTGGCATCCAGAAAACGTACATTGACTTGACAGCGCATACTGTATGTGTTCAGTGATTTGTGTTCTGGAAAGAAGCAGATAATTAAAAAATGGCTACAATGCAATAAAAGTGTAACTGTAAAATAATTCTACCATATGATTTAATTCCATCTTAATGTTCAGCATACATGATTAAACTTGTGAGCTTAATATAGACCAGTATGTGGAATGAGAGCATAATATAAACTGTTTTCATTTGAAAACATATCCTCATACATACTACCTCTGACCAGTATAAAATTACTTCTCCTTGTAGATCAAAAATGACAAATTAAATGTGAAAAATGCTAAAATATGATACTAATGTTAAAATTAAGTTTTACCTTAGTTTTCAGGTACAGTAAAGCCGGGTACACACTATAAGATATATTGTGTGGCTCATATAGTGTGTACGCCCGATAGCACGTGCGTGGCAGTCGTTAATCGCATCGTCCCTTATGTCGTGCTGCACAGCAGATGGGATGATGCAATGAACGACGCCATGCTGCTAAATGCAGCACGTAACCGTATATCGTGCTGTCATACACCGGATCATGTAGTGGGTACGCGCAAGTGATATATTGTTACATCGCTGGGTACACACATCGTATATTTGTATCCAGCTTGACTGTCATTTCACATAAGTAACCAGCAGTCTAGACATTGCTATTCAACAGAACAAAAGTCTACAATGTAGAAATTATGAACCCTGGTGCATTTCATCCACCCTCTATATTCATCAGATCTTTTTAAAAGCACACGTACTGTCATTTGTCCAATTTTGCAGTTACTATTAATATTTTATTACTATATGCATAAAGGACACCTTGAACAAACCTCATACAAATGTATCATGGACAATAGGGTAACCTAGATTAAAGTATGTTAAAGCACAAATAGGACATGGAATATAGTATATGCTTATCTTTGGACAACATTCTAAGATTTAGTGCATTGTGCATGAAAAGGTTGTAAGCTGGTAATGTAATCTCACATGGTAGAATGTCCTAAACCTCTCAGGAATTTAAGTGGTAATGTTTACAAGTTCGATATATGATAAGTCTACAATTATGCTGTCAACTGTGTAATGTCGACCAGAGACTGCCGACACGGTAGTAATGTTATTTAAAGCATTTTAACCATGTCGGCATAATTTCTTTAAACAAGATTTTGTAGAATGCATAAAGCCCACGCCGTTAAAATGCTTTATGACATTACTACCATGTCGGCAGTCTCTTGTCGACATTACACTGTCAACAGTTTGACTGTCGACAGCATTAGTGTTGACTAACTACCTGTGAGTGTACTGTCAGCAGATCTTGCAGTATGTATAGGGACACAAAGAAGATTAAAGACATGGGGGCATGAACTGTAACTGAACCAAGAATCACTGATGGGGAAAAAAAGATTCATTTGTCTCATGTGTGGTAAGGGACGTGCCTGACTGAGCATGGACGCAGCTTGAATACTCCATACACCAATTCTATGCCCATGCATTTCATTTAACATCTTTGACTACAGACTATCTATTTGTCTAAGGAATCGATCATCGGACCGTAGTTTAGTCAATTTCACTGTCATTGTTTCCTGTATAACAAATATAATTATCTTAATTGTATTTTAGGCATTACTACTCCTCAGTATAGTCAATCTGAGTTTTCAGTGGTCATACTGAATTACTTGTTTTATTTTATTACATTTTCAACTTTTAGTCAGATCAAGATTGAAATTTTGGATTAATGTTGATAGTTGATAATTATAATTTGTGCTTTTTATCTATCAAACTGGAGAAGGGAGGACCATGCAAGAAGTTCCTGCAACAAAGATCAGAAGGTGGAGATTTACGAGGTGCAGGAGGACTGGAGGAGGACGGCATTATAAAAGTAAATTATACTTTCTTATTTTGCACCTACAGTATTTCCATCCACTATAATCAAAACAAATATTTAGCAAAAATAGTTTTTACTACCTGCTGGGTTTACCTGGCTCACTTGCTTCACGTTTTTGTAAGCAACACTCTAAGGGGTCAATTCAAGTAGCAAAATGGTCCTACAATTCATCTTCACCGCAAAATCACACCACAAATTTAATTTTCAATACAATTCCAAATTCACATTTTTTTGAGCAAGTGAAAAGGTAGGGAAAGTCTTCATTTTAAATGTAAGGACAGTGGGCCTGATTCAGACCCGCTCGCAAGCGCTTGAGGGCTCGCAAGCGGATTGATGGTGGCCTCTGCGCACGCGCAGCGGCCGCACTGCACGTGGAAAAGCCCCGGAGCGAGACAGAAATTCTCTCGCTCCGTGGCTCACTACAAAAGGGGTGGCTGTCGATATAGATCGACAGCTCACCCATTTTCTGTCTCGTCGCAAGCCCCGATGGTCAGGATGGTCTTGACAAAAAAAAATGCCCTGATTCAGAGTGAGCGCTCTTTCAGAGCGTCCGTTTCTGAATCAGGCCCAATGTACAAACACTGTGGCACACCCCTCCTAATGAATAATAACATACTTGGGGGAGTTTAATTAGTATAATTTTGTCAATAAAGATATGTAATTTTTTCGCTGATTTCCTCTAAAAATCAAAAAAATGGGTTAAATGATGTGGGACAGGTATGTTAAGGTCTTGTGCTGATGGGAAATGGATGGGAGCTAAAACAGTTTATAATCACTGAAGAATATCATTAAACACATTTAATTTGCTGGAAACTACTTGCTGCCTACCATTTTCCACCATTAATACCAAAAATTAAATCAACCATTTGACACTTTTAAGAACATCCAGTATTTTGCTTATTATTATCATTTAATTACATGGCGCCACAAGTGTTCCGCAGCGCCTTACAAAGTACATTAACAAATAAGTAACCAGTGACTTACAATACAATACAAAGCAGGACATGGACATGTATAATAAACATAGCTATATTAGTGACCTTTACACCCACATAAGCAGCCAAGTGTTGGTTGCCCTAGTGGGGAGTAAGAGATAAATTAAATTACAGAAGGGAGAAGCACAAGAGGGTAGAGGGCCCTGCTCGAAAGAGCTTACGTTCTTTAAGGGAGGGGCAGACGAACAGGAGTGACACAGATGGGGTAGGCGGGTAGGAAGGAAGATGTAGCAGCAAGTTAGGATGAGAGCTGGAAGGCTTTAATGAAGTAGAGGGGCTTAAGAGCTCGTTTGAAAGATTGTAGAGAGGTGCAGAGTCTGATGGGGAGAGGAAGGGAGTTCCAAAGGTGGGGAGCAGCGCGGGCAAACTCTTGGAGGCGGGAGTGGGAGGAAGTAATCAGTTGGTATGAAAGGTGGCATGCATTAAGTGAACGAAGAGGGCAGACAGAAGAGTGAAGGGAGAGGAGATCAGAGATGTAAATGGGAGAGGAATGGGTGAGGACTTTGTAAGTGAGTGTGAGAACCTTGAATTGGGTTCTGAAAGGGAAGGGGAGCCAGTGGAGGGCTTGTAAGAGAGGGGAGGCAGATGCAGATGTGCGTTTGGAGAGGAAGATGAGCTGAGAAGCAGCATTGAGATGGGGAGGCCAGATAGGAGGAGGTTACAGTAGTACAATCTGGAGATGACCAGTGAATGTATGAGGGTTTTGGTGGCATCCTGGGTGAGAAAGGGTCTGATCTTGGAAATATTCTTGAGATGGAAACGACAGGACTGCGAGAGGTTCTGAATATGTGGTTTGAAGGCGATGACTCCAAGACAACGCACTTTGGGACAAGATGAGATAATTATGGCATCTATTGATAAATAAATTGTGGGACATGATGTTATGTGGGAGGGTGGGAAGACGATCAGCTAAGTCTTAGACATATTAAGTTTGAGAAATTGCTGGCATATCCAGGAAGAGATAGCAGAGAGACAGTTAGAGATACGAGTCAGTAGAGAGGGGGATAGATCAGATGAGGAAAGGTAAATCTGAGTATCATCAGCATAGAGATGATAATGGAGGTCAAAAGAGCGGATGAGTTTACCTAGAGAGGACGTATAGAGAGAGAATAGGAGAGGTCCAAGAACAAACCTTGGGGAACACTACTGTAAGAGGCTGTGGTGGGGAGGAGTTGTCGTGAGAGGAAACAGAGCAGGAGTGGTCAGAGAGGTAAGAGGACAGCCAGGAGAGAGCAGTGTCATGTAGACCAAGCAAGTGGAGGATATGCAGCAGTAGAGGGTGGTCCACAGTGTCAAAAGCAGCAGAGAGGTCAAGGAGAATGAGCAGGGAGTAGTGGCCCTTGGATTTGGCAGCAAGGAGGTCAGTGCTGACTTTTGTGAGGGCAGTTTCAGTGGAGTGGATAGAATGGAAGCCAGACTGAAAAGGGTCAAGGAGGGAGTGGGAGGAAAGAAATGTGGTGAGGCAGTTGTAAACAATACATTCAAGGAGTTTGGAGGCAAAAGGGAGGAGAGAGATTGGTCAGTAGTTAGAGAGAATGTTAGGATCAAGATTAGGTTCTTTAAGAATGGGGGAGACAAGGGCATGCTTGAATGCAGAAGGAACAGTGCCAGAAGAGAGGGAGCAGGCAGAAGAAGAGAGGTAGCAGAGGAGGCAGGAGGGGATAGAGTCGAGGGGAGAGGTAGAAGAAGGGAGGACTGGATAAGGGCCTTAACTTCCTCTCCAGTCACAGGGGAGAAGGATGTCAGAGTCAGTAAAATGGATGGGGAGTGAAGATCCAGGAAAGGAGGAGGTGCAGAGCTGGGGGACTGGATGGATATGATGTCTTGACGTATGGAATCAATTTTAGATGTGAAATAGGTAGCAAAGTCAGTGGCAGAGAGCAAGAAGGGGGAGACGAGGAGGGGGTGGGCAGAGGGGGTGGGTTGAAGGTGGAAAAGAGACACTGGGGATTTGAGGACTGGGAGGAGATGAGATTCTTGAAATATGACTGTTTAGAGAGGGAAAGGGCAGCACTGTAGGATGACAGCATGAATTTGATATGGAGAAAATCTGCCTGAGAGCGTGATCTTCTCCACTTTTGTTCGGCGGTTCATGAACATTTTTGCAGGTATCTGGTGCATTTGGAATGCCAGGGTTGAGGTGTGGATTTGTGAGGGTGAGTAGTGATCGCCGGAGCAACAAAATCAAGAGCAGAAGTAAGGGAGGCATTGTGTAGGGAAGCAGCTTGTTCAGCGCAGGAGAAAGAGAGGATAGGGGAGAGAAGTGAGTCAAGTAGGGAAGAAAAGAAAGCAGTGTCGATAGCTTCAATGTTACGCTTAGTGATGGCGGTTAAAGAGGGGAAGGAGAGAGGGATAGGTTAAAAGAGAGAAAATGATGATCAGAGAAGGGGAATGGGGAATTGGAGTAGACAGAAATATCACAACGGTGAGTGAATACCAGATCAAGAAAATGCCCACTTGAATGGGAGGATGAGGAGGTCCATTGGGAGAGGCCAAATGAGGAAGTGAGGATGAGTAGTTTGGAGGCAGCGTATTCTGTGGGGATATCAATTGGAATATTGAAGTCACCTAGGATAATAGAGGGAAGGTCTGAGGAGAGAAAGTGAGTCAGCCAGGAAGCAAAGTTGTCAAGGAACTTGGAGGGAGGGTTGGGGGGAGGGTTGGTAGATGATAGCTACTCTGAGGTGTACTGGTTGGAAGAGGCGTATAGCATGAACTTCAAATGTGGAGAATGTAAGGGATTGTTCTTAGGGTATAAGTTGGTATGAGTTACCAGTGGATAGAAGGACCCCAACACCACCGCCATGGTGACCCCCAGGCCTGGGGGTGTGGGAGAAAGTGAGACCCCCATAGGAGAGAGCTGCAGGAGAAGTGGTGTCAGTGGGTAAAGTCCAGGTTTCAGTAATGGCAAGGAGATTCAGGGAGTTGGAGATGAAAAGGTCATGGGTGGGGGCCAGTTTGTTACAGACTGATCTGGCATTCCAGAGGGCACAGGCTAGATTGACAGAGTTGATAGGAGAAATTTGAATGAGATTGTCAGGGTTGCTATAGCGTGGAGGGGAGATTACTTTGGGAGACCGAGGTGAATAGATTGTAGGGATCATTCGGGCTCCTGTGCTAGGGGGGGACCTGCAGGAGGTGGGCAGGGATGGAAATTAAGGAGATGTGGATGGAGGTGGGGTAAAGTGACAGGGAGAGAAGTGAGGGAGGAGAGATTAGCAGTGGAGTAGTAGGATCCTTGGGGGTTATAAGATAAAGAAAATGGAGTAATGGGGAAGAGGGGGAGGAAGGCAGAGAGAGAAGGGGAGATAGGAGGAGGTGGAGGAGACCAGGGGAAAACGATAGAGGTGGAATCAGAGGGTAGAACAAAAGTTTAGTTAGGAACTGAGTGAAGGGAGTAGTTGAAGACAACATGGTGATGGTAAGGATGAAGTACAGAGGGGAATTCAATTAGAGGCGAAAAGCCATATTCGCCTGTTTTTTTGTGAAAATTTAGCCTAAAAAAAATTCGCCAAATTCAAATCCAGGACAATTTCGCCTAAGCGGAAACAATTCTCCAAAAAAGATTCTCCAATCAATAGCTGGTGAAAAGAAATGCAAAATCTTTATTTTGGGGTGCAAACGTGGGGAAACAACTCAGACCCCTTGGGACAGACCCCCAAAGGACAAATCTGCAAAAGAAACAGAAACAAAAACCTAAGAACACCCCAAAAAAGACATGTAACTTTTGGGGTGAAAATTTAAAATGTGGGGGGATAAACATAAAAAGTAGCGAAATAGACTTCTTGGGGGTCCCCAAGTATGGGTCAGGTGTTTTGGGGATTGCAGGTGCATGCAGCAGGTGGATTTTTCACGTTTTTTAAAAATTCACTTTAGAGACATAAAAATATGCTAGCACCCATTTTCAAGTACCCCATATTTGACAGGAGGACTACTTATTTTCACCAAAAAATACAGCTTTATGCCATTCTTCGCCACTTTTACAAAGACGCTAATAGCAAGCAATTTACACAACTTAAGTACGCAAAATAGTTTTAATAGGCTATTAGTACACATCTATATTGATTTCCTATGTGAGTATATCTTTTTCTGGGGTACAGACTGATTTCCCCAATTCTTTCAGTACTTTTCACCTGTTCCGCATTCACCTATTTCCGTTTTCGCCTGTTTTGCAATTGAATTAGGCGAAAAGCAGGGACGCACACGGAATAAATTTGCCTCTGAAACAGGCGAATGAAGCGAAAAGTTGGACAGGTGAAAACTTTGCCTCTAATTGAATATGGTATATGGCCCACAGTGTCAGCACAACAAAAATATATTATAGAGTTTAGAAAAAGTGGAGATTTGATGGGAGCAGAAATTGAATATTAGAGTAGACAGTGGTGGTAGTGATGTAAGACTAGGCAAAAGAGCCACGGTAAAAATACATTATTAGAGAGGTAAGCTGACATGAACAGTTGTCCTGATTCAGAGCCGGACTCCTGGCCGCTCGCATAGCTGTGGGTGACAACAGCGAGTGGCCAGGAAGATGGCCCTTGTGATAGGGCTTGTGATGAGACCCTTGTGGTAGGGTCTCATTGCCGCAAGCCCCAGAGAGCTTTCAGCTCTGACAGACCCGAAAGCTCTCCCACTGACATCACTTGTGATGTCAGTGGGGCCACCCCCAGACAGTAGGCGTTCTCATGGAAACACCTCCATCTGGGCAGCCACCCCCCGGCCCGCCCACCAAAGGGGGCGTGCTGTCACTCAACATCGACAGCACACCCCCTTTGGTGCGAGACCCGGAGCGATGGCTTGTCCGTCACTATCCGGGTCTCGCGCATGCGCACGACGGAGCCGGCGTCATCGTGCGCATGCGCTCTGGGCCACCATTGACCCGGTTGTGAGCGCTCGGTGCTTGCGACCGGGTCTGAATCAGGCCCAGAGTCCAGTGTTGGAAGTTCAGGCTATGCAGTCAGCAGGCTCATGTAGCAGTGAGAATGTGCATTCACCTTTGTTGATGTTATTTTCTTCAAATCTAGATCAGGTTGTTAGAAGTGTAGATAGGTTGTTTCCCTTCCTTTTCACTGTCTAATGCCAGTATTAATCTTAAATTGCACTTTTGATTTGTGCACTTCTGATACAGGGCACTTCCAGCCTACTAATGACCCATACATAGGAGACCTGCCATGTGAAGTTACTGATTGCTGACAAGCCCAGCGCCCTCCCACTAATATGGCTAGCAATACATTGAGTAAAACAAACAAACAGCACATACCACTAGGCTAATATCAGGCTCAATGAGCTAACTAACAAAGAAAAAAAAAAAAAAAAAAACATCAAACTAATATACTATGCAATGATATGCTAAATAACATTGCTTATCAGCAAAAGTCTGAGACTTGTAGTCCGTTACCTAAGTTTTCAAGCTGGCCAATATATATTCAGTATAGCAAAAGTCTGAGACTTGTAGTCCGTTACCTAAGTCAGGGCCGCCAACTAGGGGGGGGCTAAGGGTGCATGTGCACCGGGTGCCGGATCTGAGGGGGTGATGAGATGAAAGGCTCTCCAGACAAGGAAGCAGTGCAGTGTGCGCAGGACACAGACAGAGCGGCATGACGGCCACTTCCGTGCCCAGGATGATGAGCGCGCTGAGGGCTGTTGGTGGCTCTGCCTCAGCAGCACGAAGGTGATGTGCGGGATGTGAGCGGGTGATGTGGGGCCTCGAACGCACCGGCAGCAGCGGCATATCTAGAGTCTCTGCAGCCCCCGTGGTGGCTTGGGGGCGGCGCCGAATGAGGGCTGCGCCGGTCTCATTGAAGTGGAGAGTGCAGCACTATTGACTGCGCTGCCGCTGGAGTGACTGTCAGGCGGACCGCGGGATCCGATGAATCACCGGCCGTGGGTGATACAGGGCTGGATAGCGGCTGCTCCACTCCTGGCTGTGTGATCTGTTCAGCGAGAGCTTAGCTGCCATCAGGTGAGGACTGCGTGTGGCCTGCAGGGACAGGCAGGCGGTGCTGGGCTCAGTGAAAAGTCAGTGGGCTGCAGAGCTGGCACATGAAGGGAAAGAGAGGCGGCTGGTAGAGAAATATATGGGGTGGTAGGGATAAGACAGGAGAAGGGGGAGCAAGATGGCAAGAGGGCAGAAGAGAGGAGGGGAGAAAAAACTTCTGGGCACAAGCTAATGCCCACTGCCTTGGCAAGTGAAAGGTCCTCAAAACTAGATAGTAATATTTGCTAAAGAAGGTGCTTATAAGGTAGAAGACAATATGCTAAATTAGGGGTGAGCGGGTTTGGATTTCTGAAATCCGAACCCCCCCAAGCCCCCCCAATCCGAGTCAGATCCGAGTCAGGCTCGACTTTTTCCGCCTGACTCGGATCTGAAATCGAGGCAAAACGTCATCATCCTGCCTTCCGGGTCTCGCGGGTTTTGGATCCTATATAAGGTACCCGCGTCGGCGCCATTTTCTCACTCGGCTGTGGACAGTGAAGAGGGAGGGTGGGAGGTAGGGCTGGCTGGGCTGTGTAGTGTAGTGTAGTGTAGTGCAGAGTAGTGTTGTGCTGTGCTGTGCTGCGCTGTGCTGCTGTTGTCCACTACTTCAAAGTCCATAGGGGCTGGCTGTGTTCTGCTGTGCTGCTGTTGTTGATAGGGGCTGTGACCACTACTTCAAAGTCCATAGGGGCTGGCTGGACTGTGTTGTGCAGTCAGTTCTCCATAGGGGCTGTGTCCACTCCAAATTCCTGTGCAGTGTCCCAGTCCTAAAGGGGTGCTGTAGTGTTGTCCAGGGGGTGCTCTGTCCATCAGGGGTGCTCCCCCCAAGTGCTAAAAAAATAATATTTTTTCTGTGTTTGTGAATTGTGTGCGCAGTAGCCGCACGTGCATCAACAAAGTAGTGCCAAGCGTGCGCCTGTGTCATAAGTAAAGGGCCGGCTGGCTTGACCGTTAAAGGGTGCTGTAACCCCCAAAGTACACTCCAAACCAAATAACAAAATATTTTTTCTGTGTTTGTGAATTGTGTGCGCAGTAGCCGCACGTGCATCAACAAAGTAGTGCCAAGCGTGCGCCTGTGTCATAAGTAAAGGGCCGGCTGGCTTGACCGTTAAAGGTTGCTGTAACCCCCAAAGTACACTCCAGTCCAAACCAAAAAAAAATATATTTTCTGTGTTTGTGAATTGTGTGCGCAGTAGCCGCACGTGCATCAACAAAGTAGTGCCAAGCGTGCGCCTGTGTCATAAGTAAAGGAACAGCTGGCTTGACCGTTAAAGAGTGCTGTAACCCCCAAAGTACACTCCAAACCAAATAACAAAATATTTTTTCTGTGTTTGTGAATTGTGTGCGCAGTAGCCGCACGTGCATCAACAAAGTAGTGCCAAGCGTGCGCCTGTGTCATAAGTAAAGGGCCGGCTGGCTTGACCGTTAAAGGTTGCTGTAACCCCCAAAGTACACTCCAGTCCAAACCAAAAAAAAATATATTTTCTGTGTTTGTGAATTGTGTGCGCAGTAGCCGCACGTGCATCAACAAAGTAGTGCCAAGCGTGCGCCTGTGTCATAAGTAAAGGAACAGCTGGCTTGACCGTTAAAGAGTGCTGTAACCCCCAAAGTACACTCCAAACCAAATAACAAAATATTTTTTCTGTGTTTGTGAATTGTGTGCGCAGTAGCCGCACGTGCATCAACAAAGGAGCAGCGCCAAGTGTGCGCCTGTGTCCCATAAGTAAAGAGCCGGCTGGCTCATTTCTTAAAGGGTGGTGTAACCCACAAAGTGCACTACTCTCCAGCAAAAATAAAAAAATATTTTCTGTGTTTAGCCGCACATATATATCAAATCGATATAACATAAATGGAGGACCAAACTTTCTCCGATAAAAATAAAATAGAGAAAGATCAAGAACCACTTCCTCCTAGTGCTGAAGCTGCTGCCACTAGTCATGACATAGACGATAACATGCCATCAACGTCGTCTGCCAAGGCCGATGCCCAATGTCATAGTAGAGGGCACATACAATCCCAAATGACAAAGTTCAGGAAAATGACCTTGAAAAAAACATTTAAATCATCTGAAGATAAACGTAAACTTGCCAATATGCCATTTACGACATGGAGTGGCAAGGAACGGCTAAGGTCGATCCCTAGTATGTTCATGACTAGTGGTTCAGCTTCACATGACGATGGAAGCCCTCCTCCCACTAAAAAAATCAAAAGAGTTAAGCTGGCAAAAGCACAGCGAAGAATTGTGCTTTCTAAGAAGATATCACAAATCCCCAAGGAGAGTCCAAGTGTGGTGGTGGTTGTGATGCCTGACCTTCCCAGCACTGGACGGGAAGAGGTGGCTCTTTCCACCATTTGCACACCCCCTGCAAGTGCTGAAAGGAGCACCCACAGTCCACTTGCTGATATGCAAATTGAAGATGTCACTGTTGAAGTACAGGATGAGGATACTGGTGTAGCTGGCGCCGAGGAGGAAGTTGGCGAGGAGGATTCTGATGGTGATGTGGTTTGTTTAAATCAGGCTCCGGGGGAGACAGTTGTTGTCCGTGGGATGAAAAAGCCCATCACGGTCATGCCTGGGCAGAAGACCAAACATTCCACCTCTTTGGTCTGGCAATATTTCTATCCAAATCCGGACAACAACTGTCTTGCCATATGTACCATATGTAAAGGTGGAATAAGTAGGGGTAGGGACGTTAACCACCTAGGAACATCCTCCCTTATACGGCACCTGCAGCATGTTCATAATAAGTTACTGTCAAGTTCAGAAACTTTGGCTAAGACCGTAAGCAGTCCAGGGACACCTAAATCCCGTTGTCCTGTTGTATCCAAGCGCCTGCAAACCACACCGTCAACTCCCTCCTCGTCAATTTCCTCCTTAGTCATGATCGGAAGTAGTCCTGCAGGCCATGTCACTGGCATGACTGACTCTCCTATCCGGGATTCCTCCGGAGGATCCTGCATTGCTACGCCTCCTGCTGCCGCTGCTGCTGTTGCTGCTGCTGGGAGTCGTTCATCATCCCAGAGAGGAAGTAGGAACACCACTACTTTTACTAAACAATTGACCCTCCAACAGTCCTTAGCGAGGAGGATGAAGTACGACAGCAGTCATCCTGAAGCAAAACGTAAAACTGAGGCCTTGACTGCTATGTTGGTGTTAGACGTGCGTCCGGTATCCACCATTAGTGCAGTGGGATTTAGACAATTGATGGAGGTAGTGTGTCCCCGGTTCCAAATCCCGTCTAGATTCCACTTCACTAGGCAGGCGATACCGAGACTGTACAGAAACGTCAGAAAAAGTGTCCTCAGTGTCATAAAAAATGCCGTTGTACCCAATGTCCACTTAACCACGGACATGTGGACAAGTGGAACAGGGCAGACTAAGGACTATATGACTGTGACAGTCCACTGGGTAGATGTATCACCTTACGCAGCAACAGCAGCAGCTTCACCAGTAGCAGCATCTCAGAAACGCCAGCTCGTTCCAAGGCAGGCTACGCTGTGTATCACCGGTTTCAGTAAGAGACACACCGCCGACAACCTCTTAGAGAAACTGAGGGAAATCATCGCCCACTGGCTTACCCCACTTAGACTCTCCTGGGGATTTGTGATATCTGACAATGCCACCAATATTGTGCGGCATTACATCTGGGCAAATTCCAGCACGTCCCATGTTTTGCTCACACAATAAACTTGGTGGTGCAGAATTTTCTGAAAAGCGACAGGGGCGTGCAGGAGATGCTTTGGGTGGCCCGAAAAATTTCTGGCCACTTTCGCCATTCAGCGACTGCGTGCCGAAGACTGGAGCGCCAGCAAACACTCTTGAACCTGCCCCGCCATCACCTGAAGCAAGAGGTTGTGACGCGGTGGAACTCAACCCTCTATATGCTTCAGAGGATGGAGTAGCAGCAAAAGGCCATACAAGCCTATACATCCACCTATGACATAGGCAAAGGAGGGGGTATGCACCTGACTCAAGCGCAGTGGAGAATGATTTCCGTGTTGTGCAAGGTTCTCCAGCCCTTCGAACTTGCCACACGTGAAGTCAGTTCAGACACTTCCAGCTTGAGTCAGGTCATTCCCCTCATCAGGCTTTTGCAGAAGCAGCTGGAGAAAGTGAAGGAGGAGCTAATATGGAGCGATTCCGCTCGGCATGTGGGACTTGTGGATGAAGCCCTTCATTCGCTTTGCCAGGATTCCAGGGTGGTCAATCTGTTGAAATCAGACCACTACATTTTGGCCACCGTGCTCGATCCTAGGTTTAAAGCTTATGTGGTGTCTCTCTTTCCGGCCGACACAAGCCTGCAGAGGTGCAAAGACCTGCTGGTGAACACACTGTCAGCTGAAGCGGAACGTGACACGTCAACAGCTCCCTCTTCATTTTCTCCCGCAACTGGGGCTGCCAGGAAAAAACTTAGCTATCCTAAGCAACCCGCTGGCGGTGATGCAGGGCAGGCAGGACCAAGTTTGGACATCTGGTCCGGACTGAAGGACCTGGCAACAATTTCTGACATGTCTACTGTCACTGCATATGATACTGTCACCATTGACAGAATGGTGGAGGATTACATCGGTGACAGCATCCAAGTAGGCATGTCAGACAGTCCATACCTGTACTGGCAGGAAAAAGAGGCAATTTGGAGGCCCCTGTACAAACTGGCTCTATTTTACCTGAGTTGCCCCCCCTCCAGTGTGTACTCCGAAAGAGTGTTTAGTGCAGCCGGGAACCTTGTCAGCGAAAGGCGTAGGAGGTTGCTTCCACAGAATGTGGAGAAGATGATGTTCATCAAAATGAATTATCAGCTCTTCCAGGGAGACCAGCCTCCAGAACGTACAGAGGGACCTGTGGTGGTGGATTCCAGTGGGGACGAGTTAATACTCTGTAAGGATGAGGATGTACACACTGAAGAGGGTGAGGAATCGGTGGATGAGGAGGATGAGGATGACATCTTGCCTCCGTAGAGCCAGTTTGTGCAGGGACAGATTAATTGCCAGCTTGTTTTGTGGGGGCCCAAACGAACCAATCATTTCAGCCACAGTTGTGTGGCAGACCCTGGCGCTGAAATGATTGGTTTGTTAAAGTGTGCATGTCCTGTTTATACAATATAAGGGTGGGTGGGAGGGCCCAAGGACAATTCCATCTTGCACCTCTTTTTTTTCTTTGCATTATGTACAGTTTGGGGCCTAGTTTTTCAAACTGTCATCCTGTCTGCCACTGCAGTATCACGCCTAGATGGGTCACGTGTTTGTGCCGCCCACTCGTTTTGCTTAGCATAGTCATCCAGCTACCTCGGTGCAACCTTTTGGACATAAAAACACTATTGTGAGGTGTGAGGTGTTCAGAATAGACTGGAAATGAGTGGAAATTAAGGTTATTAAGGTTAATAATAGCATAGGAGCAGAAAAACCTACAAATTCTGTGATTTTAGCTGTTTTTATGCTTTTTTTCAAAAAAATACAGATCCAAAACACAAAACCCAGAACCCAAAACACGGAAGGGTGGTTTTGGCAAAACCAATCCAGATCCAAAACCAAAACACAAAACACGAAAAGTGGCCGGTGCACACCCCTATGCTAAATATATAACATTAGGCTGGTCTGTGTTCCCTATAGTTTTGTCCTACACAATATGATTAGCGTTCACCTTTGTAAATTGCAATAAGTCGTTCCATTCTCAATTTTTCATGCAACCACATGCATATCATACAGCTTAAAACTGCAGCTTCCTCAAACTTTAAATTTTCATGGTGGTTTCTTTATAGCTCTGGTCGATATCATATCATGTGTGAGTGTGCATTAAAACTTGCTCCCGAAGACATTTTAAACATCATCACCTGAGAGAGAGGGGAGGGGGTGGGCGGGCGCGCTCCAAATTACTGTCTTGCCCCGGGTGACAAAAGTCCTAGTTTCGGCCCTGCCTAAGTTCTCAGGCTGGCCAATATTCTCAGCTTATGGCTACTTACAGCCTTTTGTACTGTCCTCCTACATTGTTTGCCACTTTTTGGGGGTTCAGGATAATTTCCCCATTTTATTCTGTATTTCTCCCAGGTGTCTTTTTGTGGAAAAATTGTGTGACATCGCCATAAAGCCTATAAATGCCCATTTCTAATTCAATCTCACATTTCTCAGGTGCGCACATTGCCACAACGCCTGTGTGTTTTATGCTGCATATAAAACTTTGCAAACTCACCTCAACTCAAATTGACCCCCAAGATGGAAACAATCTTTACAACTCTAGCTTTACCTCAAAGCACTGAAATTCAGAGTATGCATGGCTCCCACGTTATTGCTGCTGAAAATCAGGAGACTCTGCTTTAAACAGTAAAGCATCAATCATGTTTAAATCATACTTGCCTACCCTCCCGGATTGAATAGGAGGCTACCAAAAATCAGGTGGCACCCATAGCCACCCAGAAATGTGGACCAGTCTCCCTTCAGGTTGGGGCCACACCAGTGAAGTGGGCAGCACAGACGGCTGATAAAATTCACATTGAATCGCATCATCATGGCTCTGCCCCGTGTGCCACAATGTCGGTTATCCCAGCATTGCATAACAGGGGCGGGGCAATGATGGTCACGACCTCAAATCAACCCACTTCCACCGAGCCCTGCTGCCCCAGTTCCACCCACCTCCACCAAGCCCCACCCCCCCCGTAGTGCCAACATGGCGAGTATGGTTTAAATGCTTTAACTAGCATTATAAGAGTGTCAGCATAAAGCATTCGGCATTTGACATATTCACTGCCAACATAGTGATTATTAGGGATGTGCGCCGACCCCCAGAGCCAGCCTTAGCCAAATTAGTGCCCTTGGCAAGATTTTGGGTGATGCCCCCCTCCCCATAGGATCCTGAAAAAGCATGTGGCCTTCCCCATTGTGCTGCGCTCCCAGAACCGTTCATCCAGCACAGATCCCAGCACAGCACACCTCACCCAGCACAGTACCCCTCTCCCAGCACAGCACCCATCACCCCTCTCCCAGCACAGCACCCATGACAACCAGTAGCTGGCATCCAGGTGCCCCATCCCCGGAAACCGCCACTGCCTGTTCACTGTTTGCTGCTGCCTAGCCCAATCGGAGCTGTCAGCTGAGCTCCGATCATGGATACTGCATAGTGACAGGAGCAGCTGCCATAGTCTCTGCCCAGCCAGCAGCAGGTTCCCCGGCCATGCCTGCCCCAAACCTCTGCCCATCTTAGGCGGGTTTGGGTGCCTCTAGGCATTCCAAAAGCCCTAGGCATTTGCTTAGTTTGTCTATGCCTAGGGCCGGCTCTGCCGACCTCCGTGTTTTGGTTTTGAATCTGGAGCTCCCCTGGTTTTGGATCTGGATTGGTTTTGCCAAAACCTCTCCTCCGTGTTTTGTTTTTGGGTTTTGATTTTGGATCTGGATTTTTTCATAAAAAAAAAAAAGCTAAAATCACGTAAAATGGGCCTTTTTTTGTTCCTACAGTATTAATAACCTCAATAACATTTATTTCCAGTCATTTCCAATCAATTTTATCCACCTCACAATATTATTTTTTTCATCTAGTTATGGTCAAAAGGTTGCATCCAGCTAGCTGGCTGACTAAGCTAAGTGACATAGTGGGCGGCACTAACATGTGGCAGTTCAGCTTTCAATTTCCAACATGGATACAGTGTGTAATACAGTGTGGGTTGGATACACCAATAGTGCACTTACTGTGACAGCAGTGTCGGCAGGGTTGGGTTGCTGCAGTGTCCTCAGTACATGGAATGGCAATGCTGCGGTGCTGGCAGTGTCCTCAGTGCAGGGTACTGGCGGTGTCAGTAGAGTGGAGGTGTCAGCAGTGTCCTCAATGCAGGTTTGCTGGCTGTGTCGGCAGTGCCAGTGGTGTCTTTAGTGCAGGTTTGCTGGCTGTGTCGGCAGTGCAAGTGGTGTCTATAGTGCAGGTTTGCTGGCTGTGTTGGCAGTGCGGGGGTCACTGACGGTGTTCTAAGTACATGGAATGGCAGTGCTGTGGTGCTGGCAGTGTCCTCAGTGATGGGTACCAGTGATGTCGGCAGTGCAGGGGTGCCAGCAGTGTTTTTAGTGCAGGTTTACTGGCTGTGTCAGCAGTGCAGGGGTTGCTGACGGTGTCCTCAGTACATGGAATGGCAGTGCTGCGGTGCTGGCAGTGTCCTCAGTGAAGGGTACCGGCGATGTCGTCAGTGCGGGGGTGCCAGCGGTGTCCTCAGTGCATGTTTGCTGACTGTGGCGGCAGTGCAGGGGTGTTCTCAATGTAGGGTGCCAGCGATGTCGGAAGAGCGGGAGTGCCAGCGGTGTCCTCAGTGCAGGTTTGCTAACAGTATCGGCAGTGCAGGGGTGCTAGTGGTGTCCTCAGTGTGAGAGTGCCAGCAGTGTTGGCAGTGTGGGGGTTGCTAACGGTGTCCGCAGTGCAGTGGTGCCGGCAGTGGTGGTGTCGGCAGCTGGGGATGCTGCCAGTGGGGGTGTCGGTGGTGTCAGCAGCGGGGGGTGCCAGCGGTATCAAGCAGCAGGGGATGGCGGGCGCCATCTTCTTTTGCTTCCTGTGGTCATATTAAATGGGCTTAATGCTGATTAGCTGAGAGCCGTGACAGATGGCTCTCTCAGCTAATCA
Source organism: Taudactylus pleione (assembly GCA_031769625.1). Taxonomy (NCBI): domain Eukaryota; kingdom Metazoa; phylum Chordata; class Amphibia; order Anura; family Myobatrachidae; genus Taudactylus; species Taudactylus pleione. The sequence continues at coordinate 2,187,650 of JAUIMM010001601.1, forward strand.
GTGTTAAGCCCACTCAATACAAAACCTCGTGACCCGACTGCGGGATCGCATGGATTTGCCTCGGGTGAGGGATCCGGGGCAGGCAGGGAGATCCGAGCTTGACTCGGATCGCCCTGGATCCCCAAAATTCGGGTGGGTTCGGTTCTCTGAGAACCGAACCCGCTCACCCCTAGTGATTATCAACAAAATTATTGCATACCTACTAATCTGTGTACAATCTCCCACCACAAATGTGAAAATTTCCTTTAATTAGGATTTATTCTGAAGAGGCTGATAAACCTACAGTAGATTGAAATAATTGATTGTCATGTCACATGAATGTCCTGGTTTTGCTTAAAAATTATAAAATTAGGCCTCCTTATATATTGACTACCCTAAGCAATATATAAGTAGGATTTATTTCATGCATAGTGTAATACAATGTTGCTTTCCCCATTTATCATCAGCTAAAGGCTCCCGTGGAGATCGAGCTCAGACTGGACACACAGCAGATGGAGAATTTTCAAAACATTGTTGAAGACATGTTTGGTGATGGTGAAACTCAAAAGCCTTAAAACAGAATGCATCTTTCCATTCTACATTTTGCTTGTTTGGTTACCTATATTTTCTTTCAAATAAATTTAACTGTCACATTCTATATGTTAAATAAATAAATAGGCTTCTATGAAATATGAATGTATGTATCAGTTATATTACAATATATATATATATATATATATATATATTAGGGGTGAGCGGGTTCGGATTTCTGAAATCCAAACCCCCCCGATCCGAGGCCGATCCGAGTCAGGCTCGACTTTGTCCGCCTGACTCGGATCTGATATCGAGGCAAAACGTCATCATCCCGCCTTCCGGGTCTCGCGGGTTTTGGATCCTATATAAGGTACCCGCGTCAGAGCCATTTTCTCACTCGGCTGTGGACAGTGAAGAGGGAGGGTGGGAGTTATGGCTGGCTGGGCTGTGTAGTGTAGTGCAGTGTAGTGTTGTGCTGTGCTGCTGTTGTCCATAGGGGCTGTGTCCACTCCTCCAAAGTCCATAGGGGCTGGCTGGACTGTGTTGTGCAGTCAGTTGTCCTAAGGGGTTGTGTCCACTCCAAAGTCCTGTGCAGTGTCCCAGTCCTAAAGGGGTGCTGTAGTGTTGTCCAGGGGGTGCTTTGTCCATCAGGGGTGCTCCCCCCAAGTGCAAAAAATATATATATTTTTTCTGTGTTTGTGAATTTTGTGCACAGTAGCTGCACGTGCATCAACAAAGTAGTGCCAAGCGTGCGCCTGTGTCGTAAGTAAAGGGCCGGCTGGCTTGACCGTTAAAGGGTGCTGTAACCCCCAAAGTGCACTCCAAACAAAATAAAAAATATTTTCTGTGTTTGTGAATTGTGTGCACTGTGGCTGCACGTGCATCAACAAAGGAGCAGCGCCAAGCGTGCGCCTGTGTCCCATTAGTAAAGGGCCAGCTGGCTTGTCCGTTAAAGGGTGCTGTAACCCCCAAAGAACACTACAAACAAAATAAAAAATATTTTCTGTGTTTGTGAATTGTGTGCACAGTAGCCGCACGTGCATCAACAAAGTAGTGCCAAGCGTGCGCCTGTGTCATAAGTAAAGGGCCATCTGGCTTGACTGTTAAAGGGTGCTGTAACCCCCAAAGTGCACTCCAAACAAAATAAAAAATATTTTCTGTTTGTGAATTGTGTGCACTGTGGCTGCACGTGCATCAACAAAGGAGCAGTGCCAAGCGTGCGCCTGTGTCCCATTAGTAAAGGGCCGGCTGGCTTGTCCGTTAAAGGGTGCTGTAACCCCCAAAGTACACTCCAAACAAAATAAAAAAATATTTTCTGTGTTTGTGAATTGTGTGCACTGTGGCTGCACGTGCATCAACAAAGGAGCAGCGCCAAGCGTGCGCCTGTGTCCCATTAGTAAAGGTCCGGCTGGCTTGTCCGTTAAAGGGTGCTGTAACCCCCAAAGTACACTCCAAACAAAATAAAAAAATATTTTCTGTGTTTGTGAATTGTGTGCACTGTGGCTGCACGTGCATCAACAAAGTAGCAGCGCCAAGCGTGCGCCTGTGTCCCATTAGTAAAGGGCCGGCTGGCTTGTCCGTTAAAGGGTGCTGTAACCCCCAAAGTACACTCCAAACAAAAAATATATATAGTTTCTGTGTTTGTGAATTGTGTGCACTGTAGCCGCACGTGCATCAACAAAGTAGTGCCAAGTGTGCGCCTGTGTCATAAGTAAAGGGCTGGCTGGATTGACCGTTAAAGGGTGCTATAACCCCCAAAGTACACTCCAAACAAAATAAAAATATATTTTCTGTGTTTGTGAATTGTGTGCACTGTGGCTGCACGTGCATCAACAAAGGAGCAGCGCCAAGCGTGCGCCTGTGTCCCATTAGTAAAGGGCCGGCTGTCTTGTCCGTTAAAGGGTGCTGTAACCCCCAAAGTACACTCCAAACAAAAAAAATATATATTTTCTGTGTTTGTGAATTGTGTGCACTGTGGCTGCACGTGCATCAACAAAGGAGCAGCGCCAAGCGTGCGCCTGTGTCCCATTAGTAAAGGGCCAGCTGGCTTGTCCATTAAAGGATGCTGTAACCCCCAAAGTACACTCCAAACAAAAAAAAAATATATTTTCTGTGTTTGTGAATTGTGTGCACTGTAGCCACACGTGCATCAACAAAGTAGTGCCAAGCGTGCGCCTGTGTCATAAGTAAAGGGCCGGCTGGCTTGACCATTAAAGGGTGCTGTAACCCCCAAAGTACACTCCAAACAAAATAAAAAAATATTTTCTGTGTTTGTGAATTGTGTGCACTGTGGCTGCACGTGCATCAAAAAAGGAGCAGCGCCAAGCGTGCGCCTGTGTCATAAGTAAAGGGCCGGCTGGCTTGACCATTAAAGGGTGCTGTAACCCCCAAAGTACACTCCAAACAAAATAAAAAAATATTTTCTGTGTTTGTGAATTGTGTGCACTGTGGCTGCACGTGCATCAAAAAAGGAGCAGCGCCAAGCGTGCGCCTGTGTCATAAGTAAAGGGCCGGCTGGCTTGACCGTTAAAGGGTGCTGTAACCCCCAAAGTACACTCCAAACAAAATAAAAAAATATTTTCTGTCTTTGTGAATTGTGTGCACTGTGGCTGCACGTGCATCAACAAAGGAGCAGCGCCAAGCGTGCGCCTGTGTCCCATAAGTAAAGAGCCAGCTGGCTCATTTCTTTAAGGGTGGTGTAACCCACAAAGTGCACTACTCTCCAGCAAATATAAAAAAATATTTTCTGTGTTTGTGAATTGTGTGCACTGTGGCTGCACGTGCATCAACAAAGGAGCAGCGCCAAGCGTGCGCCTGTGTCCCATTAGTAAAGGTCCGGCTGGCTTGTCCGTTAAAGGGTGCTGTAACCCCCAAAGTACACTCCAAACAAAATAAAAAAATATTTTCTGTGTTTGTGAATTGTGTGCACTGTGGCTGCACGTGCATCAACAAAGTAGCAGCGCCAAGCGTGCGCCTGTGTCCCATTAGTAAAGGGCCGGCTGGCTTGTCCGTTAAAGGGTGCTGTAACCCCCAAAGTACACTCCAAACAAAAAATATATATAGTTTCTGTGTTTGTGAATTGTGTGCACTGTAGCCGCACGTGCATCAACAAAGTAGTGCCAAGTGTGCGCCTGTGTCATAAGTAAAGGGCTGGCTGGATTGACCGTTAAAGGGTGCTATAACCCCCAAAGTACACTCCAAACAAAATAAAAATATATTTTCTGTGTTTGTGAATTGTGTGCACTGTGGCTGCACGTGCATCAACAAAGGAGCAGCGCCAAGCGTGCGCCTGTGTCCCATTAGTAAAGGGCCGGCTGGCTTGACCATTAAAGGGTGCTGTAACCCCCAAAGTACACTCCAAACAAAATAAAAAAATATTTTCTGTGTTTGTGAATTGTGTGCACTGTGGCTGCACGTGCATCAAAAAAGGAGCAGCGCCAAGCGTGCGCCTGTGTCATAAGTAAAGGGCCGGCTGGCTTGACCATTAAAGGGTGCTGTAACCCCCAAAGTACACTCCAAACAAAATAAAAAAATATTTTCTGTGTTTGTGAATTGTGTGCACTGTGGCTGCACGTGCATCAAAAAAGGAGCAGCGCCAAGCGTGCGCCTGTGTCATAAGTAAAGGGCCGGCTGGCTTGACCGTTAAAGGGTGCTGTAACCCCCAAAGTACACTCCAAACAAAATAAAAAAATATTTTCTGTCTTTGTGAATTGTGTGCACTGTGGCTGCACGTGCATCAACAAAGGAGCAGCGCCAAGCGTGCGCCTGTGTCCCATAAGTAAAGAGCCAGCTGGCTCATTTCTTTAAGGGTGGTGTAACCCACAAAGTGCACTACTCTCCAGCAAATATAAAAAAATATTTTCTGTGTGTGTGTGCGCCTTAGCCGCACTTATATATCAAATCAATATAACATAAATGGAGGACCAAACTTTCTCCGATAAAAATAAAAGGGAAAGATCAAGAACCACTTCCTCCTAGTGCTGAAGCTGCTGCCACTATTCATGACATAGACGATAACATGCCATCAACGTCGTCTGCCAAGGCCGATGCCCAATGTAATAGTAGAGGGCACATACAATCCCAAATGACAAAGTTCAGGAAAATGACCTTAAAAAAAACATTTAAATCATCTGAAGAGAAACGTAAACTTGCCAATATGCCATTTATGACATGGAGTGGCAAGGAACGGCTAAGGTCTTTCCCTATGTTCATGACTAGTGGTTCAGCTTCACATGACGATGGAAGCCCTCCTCCCACTAAAAAAATCAAACGAGTTAAGCTGGCAAAAGCACAGCGAAGAACTGTGCATTCTAAGAAGATATCACAAATCCCCAAGGAGAGTCCAAGTGTGGTGGCGGTTGCGATGCCTGACCTTCCCAGCACTGGACGGGAAGAGGTGGCTCTTTCCACCATTTGCATGCCCCCTGCAAGTGCTGAAAGGAGCACCCACAGTCCACTTGCTGATATGCAAATTGAAGATGTCACTGTTGAAGTACAACAGGATGAGGATACTGGTGTTACTGGCGCTGAGGAGGAAGTTGGCAAGGAGGATTCTGATGGTGATGTGGTTTGTTTAAATCAGGCTCCAGGGGAGACAGTTGTTGTCCGTGGGATGAAAAAGCCCATCACGGTCATGCCTGGGCAGAAGACCAAACATTCCACCTCTTTGGTCTGGCAATATTTCTATCCAAATCCGGACAACAACTGTCTTGCCATATGTACCATATGTAATGGTGAAATAAGTAGGGGTAGGGATGTTAACCACCTAGGAACATCCTCCCTTATACGGCACCTGCAGCGCGTTCCTAAAAAGTTACTGTCAAGTTCAGAAACTTTGGCTAAGACCGTAAGCAGTCCAGGGACGCCTACTGCTGCCGCTGCTGCTGTTACTGCTGCTGGGAGTCATTCATCATCCCAGAGAGGAAGTAGGAACACCACTACTTTTACTAAACAATTGACCCTTCAACAGTCCTTATCGAGGAGGATGAAGTACGACAGCAGTCATTCTGAAGCAAAACGTATAACTGAGGCCTTGACTGCTATGTTGGTGTTAGACGTGCATCCGGTATCCGCCATTAGTGCAGTGGGATTTAGACAATTGATGGAGGTAGTGTGTCCCCGGTTCCAAATCCTGTCTAGATTCCACTTCACTAGGCAGGCGATACCGAGACTGTACAGAAACGTCAGAAAAAGTGTCCTGAAAAATGTGGTTGTACCCAATGTCCACTTAAACACGGACATGTGGACAAGTGGAACAGGGCAGACTAAGGACTATATGACTGTGACAGCCCACTGGGTAGATGTATCACCTTACGCAACTACAACTGCAGCGTCACCAGTAGCAGCATCTCAGAAACGCCAGCTCGTTCCAAGGCAGGCTACGCTGTGTATCACTGGTTTCAGTAAGAGGCACACCGCCGATAACCTCTTAGAGAAACTGAGGGAAATCATCGCCCAGTGGCTTACCCCACTTAGACTCTGCTGGGGATTTGTGATATCTGACAATGCCACCAATATTGTGCGGGCATTACATCTGGGCAAATTCCTGCACGTCCCATGTTTTGCTCACACAATAAACTTGGTGGTGCAGAATTTTCTGAAAAGCGACAGGGGCGTGCAGGAGACGGTTTGGGTGGCCTGAAAAATTTCTGGCCACTTTCGCCTTTCAGCGACTGTGTGCCAAAGACTGAAGCGCCAGCAAACACTCTTGAACCTGCCCCACCATCACCTGAAGCAAGAGGTTGTGACGCGGTGGAACTCAACCCTCTATATGCTTCAGAGGATGGAGGAGCAGCAAAAGGCCATTCAAGCCTACACATCCATCTATGACATAGGCAAAGGAGGGGGTATGCACCTGACTCAAGCGCAGTGGAGAATGATTTCCGTGTTGTGCAAGGTTCTCCAACCCTTTGAACTTGCCACACGTGAAGTCAGTTCAGACACTGCCAGCTTGAGTCAGGTCATTCCCCTCATCAGGCTTTTGCAGAAGCAGCTGGAGATAGTGAAGGAGGAGCTAAGACGGAGCGATTCTTCTCGGCATGTGGGACTTGTGGATGAAGCCCTTCATTCACTTTGCCAGGATTCCAGGGTTGTCAATCTGTTGAAATCAGACCACTACATTTTGGCCACCGTGCTTGATCCTAGGTTTAAAGCATATGTGGTGTCTCTCTTTCCGGCCGACACAAGCCTGCAGAGGTGCAAAGACCTGCATGGTGAAAACACTGTCAGCTGAAGCGGAACATGACACATCAACAGCTCCTTCTTCATTTTCTCCCGCAACTGGGGCTGCCAGGAAAAAACTTAGGTATCCTAAGCAACCCGCTGGCGGTGATGCAGAGCAGGCAGGACCAAGTTTGGACATCTGGTCCAGACTGAAGGACCTGGCAACAATTTCTGACATGTCTACTGTCACTGCATATGATACTGTCACCATTGACAGAATGGTGGAGGATTACATCGGTGACAGCATCCAAGTAGGCATGTCAGACAGTCCGTACCTGTACTGGCAGGAAAAAGAGGCAATTTGGAGGCCCCTGTACAAACTGGCTCTATTTTACTTGAGTTGCCCCCCCTCCAGTGTGTACTCCGAAAGAGTGTTTAGTGCAGCCGGGAACCTTGTCAGCGAAAGGCGTAGGAGGCTGCTTCCACAATATGTGGAGAAGATGATGTTCATAAAAATGAATTACCAACTCTTCCAGGGAGACCAGCCTCCAGAACGTACAGAGGGACCTGTGGTGGTGGATTCCAGTGGGGACGAGTTAATAGTCTGTGAGGATGAGGATGTACACAACACTGAAGAGGGTGAGGAATTGGTGGATGAGGAGGATGAGGACGACATCTTGCCTGCGTAGAGCCAGTTTGTGCAGGGACAGATTAATTGCCATCTTGTTTTGTGGGGGCCCAAACGAACCAATCATTTCAGCCACAGTCGTGTGGCAGACCCTGGCGCTGAAATGATTGGTTTGTTAAAGTGTGCATGTCCTGTTTATACAACATAAGGGTGGGTGGGAGGGCCCAAGGACAATTCCATCTTGCAGCTCTTTTTTTTCTTTGCATTATGTACTGTTTGGGGCCTAGTTTTTCAAACTGCCATCCTGTCTGTCACTGCAGTGCCACTCCTAGATGGGCCACGCGTTTGTGCCGCCCACTCGTGTCGCTTAGCATAGCCTTTTGGACATAAAAACACTATTGTGAGGTGTGAGGTGTTCAGAATAGACTGGAAATGAGTGGAAATTAAGGTTATTGAGGTTAATAATAGCATAGGAGCAGAAAAACCAACACATTCTGTGATTTTAGCTGTTTTTATTCTTTCTTTTTTTTTAAATACAGATCCAAAACACAAAACCCAGAACCCAAAACACGGAAGGGTAGTTTTGGCAAAACCAATCCAGATCCAAAACATGAAGAAAGATCCAGATCCAAAACCAATATATATATATAAATCCGGCAGTCACGTAACCAAGTTGTACATCCAGCTGTGTGCCTTTGCAAGAACAATATACCAATGACCCACTGTGACTCACGTCCAGCAAGAAGCATGGCACTACAGGAATTTATCAGTCTTTATTCTGATATTTTATGGGTGTTCATGTTTATACATCTCCTCTGTTCTGATGATGGGGCCCTGCACAGACCGGAAATGTTGACACAGCTTTGCGAGGATTATGATGTATATCTATTTTTAAAGTAAACACTTTATCATCTTCATAAATTCCTGTAGTTCCGTGCTATTATAAGGGCACATTCGTGACCTTATATTAAAGCTAAATCGAAAAAAGTGGAAATCTCCATAGAGAATTCCGGAGGGGGGTCGTGATGTTTAAGAGGCTACACTTCAAAAGCTATTGGAGGTACTGAGCTGAAATTTGGCAAAGGCGGGTAGAACTGTCGCTCGGTGCTGCATGCCAAATTTCAGGGCAAAAACATAAAAAATAAGGATTTGGGAGTAATCTAAAGCTCCAACTGTCAGTTTTTCTGGCACTCTCAGTTAGGACCACTTTTCTGCTGTTCTCTATGGGGGATTTTTGAGAAGGCATAACTCGGGGTAAGAGGCAAATTTAGACTTGGGGTTTGTTTTATTAGATAGCTAGTTTTCCAGGGTAGGGCTTTTTGGGGTTCAGGTAATTGAGAAAGTTACAGTTTTTAAACTATTACCTCACAATTGCGCAATTATAGAGATAGGAAGATTAAATTCCCTGCGCAGCCTCAGTAGGAGCCTCCAAGAGGTGTACTCACTGTGGCTTCACTTGGGTGCACCAAGATGGCTGTCCTCTGCGGGCAGTAGCGGGGGCCAGGACCCGGGGGAAGGAAGCGCCAGTTAGCTGCGTCCAGAACACGGGGGAGGGGGGATAGCAGGTATCAGCTGCGGGGCCGGTAGTGGGCATTAGCGGCAGCAGTATGGGCGGCAGTAGTGCAGACGGCACTACCCGGGGGAGTTAGCAGCACACAGATACAAGCTCGGATCTGAAAGATCCATGATACCTGCATCTGTGTATAAATTAGGGGTGAGCGGGTTCGGATTTCTGAAATCCGAACCCCCCCGAGCCCCCCCGATCCGAGTCCGATCCGAGTCAGGCTCGACTTTTCCCGCCTGACTCGGATCTGACATCGAGGCAAAACGTCATCATCCCGCCTTCCGAGTCTCGCGGGTTTTGGATCCTATATAAGGTACCTGCGTCGGCGCCATTTTCTCACTCGGCTGTGGACAGTGAAGAGGGAGGGTGGGAGTTAGTGCTGTGTAGTGTAGTGTAGTGTAGTGCTGCTGTTGTCCACTACTTCAAAGTCCATAGGGGCTGGCTGTGTTGTGCTGTGCTGCTGTTGTTAATAGGGGCTGTGTCCACTACTTCAAAGTCCATAGGGGCTGGCTGGACTGTGTTGTGCAGTCAGTTCTCCATAGGGGCTGTGTCCACTCCAAAGTCCTGTGCAGTGTCCCAGTCCTAAAGGGGTGCTGTAGTGTTGTCCAGGGGGTGCTCTGTCCATCAGGGGTGCTCCCCCCAAGTGCTAAAAAAATAATATATTTTCTGTGTTTGTGAATTGTGTGCGCAGTAGCCGCACGTGCATCAACAAAGTAGTGCCAAGCGTGCGCCTGTGTCATAAGTAAAGGGCCGGCTGGCTTGACCGTTAAGGGTGCTGTAACCCCCGAAAGTACACTCCAGTCCAAACCAAAAAAAAAATTATTTTCTGTGTTTGTGAATTGTGTGCGCAGTAGCCGCACGTGCATCAACAAAGTAGTGCCAAGCGTGCGCCTGTGTCATAAGTAAAGGGCCGGCTGGCTTGACCGTTAAGGGTGCTGTAACCCCCGAAAGTACACTCCAGTCCAAACCAAAAAAAAAATTATTTTCTGTGTTTGTGAATTGTGTGCGCAGTAGCCGCACGTGCATCAACAAAGTAGTGCCAAGCGTGCGCCTGTGTCATAAGTAAAGGGCCGGCTGGCTTGACCGTTAAGGGTGCTGTAACCCCCGAAAGTACACTCCAGTCCAAACCTAAAAAAAAATTATTTTCTGTGTTTGTGAATTGTGTGCGCAGTAGCCGCACGTGCATCAACAAAGTAGTGCCAAGCGTGCGCCTGTGTCATAAGTAAAGGGCCGGCTGGCTTGACCGTTAAAGGGTGCTGTAACCCCCGAAAGTACACTCCAGTCCAAACCAAAAAAAAATTATTTTCTGTGTTTGTGAATTGTGTGCGCAGTAGCCGCACGTGCATCAACAAAGTAGTGCCAAGCGTGCGCCTGTGTCATAAGTAAAGGGCCGGCTGGCTTGACCGTTAAGGGTGCTGTAACCCCCGAAAGTACACTCCAGTCCAAACCTAAAAAAAAATTATTTTCTGTGTTTGTGAATTGTGTGCGCAGTAGCCACACGTGCATCAACAAAGTAGTGCCAAGAGTGCCCCTGTGTCATAAGTAAAGGGCCGGCTGGCTTGACCGTTAAAGGGTGCTGTAACCCCCGAAAGTACACTCCAGTCCAAACCAAAAAAAAATTATTTTCTGTGTTTGTGAATTGTGTGCGCAGTAGCCGCACGTGCATCAACAAAGTAGTGCCAAGCGTGCGCCTGTGTCATAAGTAAAGGGCCGGCTGGCTTGACCGTTAAAGGGTGCTGTAACCCCTGAAAGTACACTCCAGTCCAAACCAAAAAAAAATTATTTTCTGTGTCTGTGAATTGTGTGCGCAGTAGCCGCACGTGCATCAACAAAGTAGTGTCAAGCGTTCGCCTGTGTCATAAGTAAAGGGCCGGCTGGCTTGACCGTTAAGGGTGCTGTAACCCCCGAAAGTACACTCCAGTCCAAACCAAAAAAAAAATTATTTTCTGTGTTTGTGAATTGTGTGCGCAGTAGCCGCACGTGCATCAACAAAGTAGTGCCAAGCGTGCGCCTGTGTCATAAGTAAAGGGCCGGCTGGCTTGACCGTTAAAGGGTGCTGTAACCCCTGAAAGTACACTCCAGTCCAAACCAAAAAAAAATTATTTTCTGTGTCTGTGAATTGTGTGCGCAGTAGCCGCACGTGCATCAACAAAGTAGTGTCAAGCGTTCGCCTGTGTCATAAGTAAAGGGCCGGCTGGCTTGACCGTTAAGGGTGCTGTAACCCCCGAAAGTACACTCCAGTCCAAACCAAAAAAAAAATTATTTTCTGTGTTTGTGAATTGTGTGCGCAGTAGCCGCACGTGCATCAACAAAGTAGTGCCAAGCGTGCGCCTGTGTCATAAGTAAAGGGCCGGCTGGCTTGACCGTTAAGGGTGCTGTAACCCCCGAAAGTACACTCCAGTCCAAACCTAAAAAAAAATTATTTTCTGTGTTTGTGAATTGTGTGCGCAGTAGCCGCACGTGCATCAACAAAGTAGTGCCAAGCGTGCGCCTGTGTCATAAGTAAAGGGCCGGCTGGCTTGACCGTTAAAGGGTGCTGTAACCCCCGAAAGTACACTCCAGTCCAAACCAAAAAAAAATTATTTTCTGTGTTTGTGAATTGTGTGCGCAGTAGCCGCACGTGCATCAACAAAGTAGTGCCAAGCGTGCGCCTGTGTCATAAGTAAAGGGCCGGATGGCTTGACCGTTAAGGGTGCTGTAACCCTCGAAAGTACACTCCAGTCCAAACCTAAAAAAAAATTATTTTCTGTGTTTGTGAATTGTGTGCGCAGTAGCCGCACGTGCATCAACAAAGTAGTGCCAAGAGTGCGCCTGTGTCATAAGTAAAGGGCCGGCTGGCTTGACCGTTAAAGGGTGCTGTAACCCCCGAAAGTACACTCCAGTCCAAACCAAAAAAAAAATTATTTTCTGTGTTTGTGAATTGTGTGCGCAGTAGCCGCACGTGCATCAACAAAGTAGTGCCAAGCGTGCGCCTGTGTCATAAGTAAAGGGCCGGCTGGCTTGACCGTTAAAGGGTGCTGTAACCCCTGAAAGTACACTCCAGTCCAAACCAAAAAAAAATTATTTTCTGTGTTTGTGAATTGTGTGCGCAGTAGCCGCACGTGCATCAACAAAGTAGTGTCAAGCGTGCGCCTGTGTCATAAGTAAAGGGCCGGCTGGCTTGACCGTTAAGGGTGCTGTAACCCCCGAAAGTACACTCCAGTCCAAACCAAAAAAAAAATTATTTTCTGTGTTTGTGAATTGTGTGCGCAGTAGCCGCACGTGCATCAACAAAGTAGTGCCAAGAGTGCGCCTGTGTCATAAGTAAAGGGCCGGCTGGCTTGACCGTTAAAGGGTGCTGTAACCCACAAAGTACACTCCAGTCCGAACCAAAAAAAAATTTATTTTCTGTGTTTAGCCGCACGTATATATCAAATCGATATAACATAAATGGAGGACCAAACTTTCTCCGATAAAAATAAAATAGAGAAAGATCAAGAACCACTTCCTCCTAGTGCTGAAGCTGCTGCCACTAGTCATGACATAGACGATAACATGCCATCAACGTCGTCTGCCAAGGCCGATGCCCAATGTCATAGTAGAGGGCACATACAATCCCAAATGGCAAAGTTCAGGAAAATGACCTTGAAAAAGACATTTAAATCAGCTGAAGAGAAACGTAAACTTGCCAATATGCCATTTACGACACGGAGTGGCAAGGAACGGCTAAGGTCGATCCCTAGTATGTTCATGACTAGTGGTTCAGCTTCACATGACGATGGAAGCACTCCTCCCACTAAAAAAATCAAAAGAGTTAAGCTGGCAAAAGCACAGCGAAGAACTGTGCTTTCTAAGAAGATATCACAAATCCCCAAAGAGAGTCCAAGTGTGGTGGTGGTTGCGATGCCTGACCTTCCCAGCACTGGACGGGAAGAGGTGGCTCTTTCCACCATTTGCACGCCCCCTGCAAGTGCTGAAAGGAGCACCCACAGTCCACTTGCTGATATGCAAATTGAAGATGTCACTGTTGAAGTACAACAGGATGAGGATACTGGTGTAGCTGGCGCTGAGGAGGAAGTTGGCGAGGAGGATTCTGATGGTGATGTGGTTTGTTTAAATCAGGCTCCGGGGGAGACAGTTGTTGTCCGTGGGATGAAAAAGCCCATCACGGTCATGCCTGGGCAGAAGACCAAACATTCCACCTCTTTGGTCTGGCAATATTTCTATCCAAATCCGGACAACAACTGTCTTGCCATATGTACCATATGTAAAGGTGAAATAAGTAGGGGTAGGGACGTCAACCACCTAGGAACATCCTCCCTTATACGGCACCTGCAGCGCGTTCATAAAAAGTTACTGTCAAGTTCAGAAACTTTGGCTCAGACCGTAAGCAGTCCAGGGACACCTAAATCCCGTTGTCCTGTTGTATCCAAGCGCCTGCAAACCACACCGTCAACTCCCTCCTCGTCAATTTCCTCCTTAGTCAGGATCGGAAGTAGTCCTGCAGGCCATATCACTGGCATGACTGACTCTCCTATCCGGGATTCCTCCGGAGGATCCTGCATTGCTACGCCTACTGCTGCCGCTGCTGCTGTTGCTGCTGCTGCTGGGAGTCGTTCATCATCCCAGAGAGGAAGTAGGAACACCACTACTTTTACTAAACAATTGACCCTCCAACAGTCCTTAGCGAGGAGGATGAAGTACGACAGCAGTCATCCTGAAGCAAAACGTATAACTGAGGCCTTGACTGCTATGTTGGTGTTAGACGTGCGTCCGGTATCCGCCATTAGTGCAGTGGGATTTAGACAATTGATGGAGGTAGTGTGTCCCCGGTTCCAAATCCCGTCTAGATTCCACTTCACTAGGCAGGCGATACCGAGACTGTACAGAAACGTCAGAAAAAGTGTCCTCAGTGTCCTGAAAAATGCCGTTGTACACAATGTCCACTTAACCACGGACATGTGGACAAGTGGAACAGGGCAGACTAAGGACTATATGACTGTGACAGCCCACTGGGTAGATGTATCACCTTACGCAGCAACAGCAGCAGCGTCACCAGTAGCAGCATCTCAGAAACGCCAGCTCGTTACAAGGCAGGCTACGCTGTGTATCACCGGTTTCAGTAAGAGGCACACCGCCGACAACCTCTTAGAGAAACTGAGGGAAATCATCGCCCAGTGGCTTACCCCACTTAGACTCTCCTGGGGATTTGTGATATCTGACAACGCCACCAATATTGTGCGGGCATTACATCTGGGCAAATTCCAGCACGTCCCATGTTTTGCTCACACAATAAACTTGGTGGTGCAGAATTTTCTGAAAAGCGACAGGGGCGTGCAGGAGACGCTTTGGGTGGCCCGAAAAATTTCTGGCCACTTTCGCCATTCAGCGACTGCGTGCCGAAGACTGGAGCGCCAGCAAACACTCTTGAACCTGCCCCGCCATCACCTGAAGCAAGAGGTTGTGACGCGGTGGAACTCAACCCTCTATATGCTTCAGAGGATGGAGGAGCAGCAAAAGGCCATACAAGCCTATACATCCACCTATGACATAGGCAAAGGAGGGGGTATGCACCTGACTCAAGCGCAGTGGAGAATGATTTCCGTGTTGTGCAAGGTTCTTCAGCCCTTCGAACTTGCCACACGTGAAGTCAGTTCAGACACTGCCAGCTTGAGTCAGGTCATTCCCCTCATCAGGCTTTTGCAGAAGCAGCTGGAGAAAGTGAAGGAGGAGCTAAGACGGAGCGATTCCGCTCGGCATGTGGGACTTGTGGATGAAGCCCTTCATTCGCTTTGCCAGGATTCCAGGGTGGTCAATCTGTTGAAATCAGACCACTACATTTTGGCCACCGTGCTCGATCCTAGGTTTAAAGCCTATGTGGTGTCTCTCTTTCCGGCCGACACAAGCCTGCAGAGGTGCAAAGACCTGCTGGTGAACACACTGTCAGCTGAAGCGGAACGTGACACGTCAACGGCTCCTTCTTCATTTTCTCCCGCAACTGGGGCTGCCAGGAAAAAACTTAGGTATCCTAAGCAACCCGCTGGCGGTGATGCAGGGCAGGCAGGACCAAGTTTGGACATCTGGTCCGGACTGAAGGACCTGGCAACAATTTCTGACATGTCTACTGTCACTGCATATGATACTGTCACCATTGACAGAATGGTGGAGGATTACATCGGTGACAGCATCCAAGTAGGCATGTCAGACAGTCCATACCTGTACTGGCAGGAAAAAGAGGCAATTTGGAGGCCCCTGTACAAACTGGCTCTATTTTACCTGAGTTGCCCCCCCTCCAGTGTGTACTCCGAAAGAGTGTTTAGTGCAGCCGGGAACCTTGTCAGCGAAAGGCGTAGGAGGTTGCTTCCACAGAATGTGGAGAAGATGATGTTCATCAAAATGAATTATCAGCTCTTCCAGGGAGACCAGCCTCCAGAAGGTACAGAGGGACCTGTGGTGGTGGATTCAAGTGGGGACGAGTTAATACTTTGTGAGGATGAGGATGTACACACTGAAGAGGGTGAGGAATCGGTGGATGAGGAGGATGAGGATGACATCTTGCCTCCGTAGAGCCAGTTTGTGCAGGGACACATTAATTGCCAGCTTGTTTTGTGGGGGCCCAAACGAACCAATCATTTCAGCCACAGTTGTGTGGCAGACCCTGGCGCTGAAATGATTGATTTGTTAAAGTGTGCATGTCCTGTTTATACAACATAAGGGTGGGTGGGAGGGCCCAAGGACAATTCCATCTTGCACCTCTTTTTTTCTTTGCATTATGTACAGTTTGGGGCCTAGTTTTTCTAACTGCCATCCTGCCTGCCACTGCAGTGTCACTCCTAGATGGGTCACGTGTTTGTGCCGCCCACTCGTGTCGCTTAGCATAGTCATCCAGCTACCTCGGTGCAACCTTTTGGACATAAAAACACTATTGTGAGGTGTGAGGTGTTCAGAATAGACTGGAAATGAGTGGAAATTAAGGTTATTGAGGTTAATAATAGCATAGGAGCAGAAAAACCTACAAATTCTGTGATTTTAGCTGTTTTTATGCTTTTTTTCAAAAAAATACAGATCCAAAACACAAAACCCAGAACCCAAAACACGGAAGGGTGGTTTTGGCAAAACCAATCCAGATCCAAAACACGAAGAAAGATCCAGATCCAAAACCAAAACACAAAACACGAAAAGTGGCCGGTGCACACCCCTAGTATAAATAAACAAACACAGAAGCATGGACAGGATCAGTGATGCCCGTCTGTGCTTGTGTTTAAAAAAAAATCCCTGCGTATAAAAAAAAGTCCTGGCTGATATTAGGGGGGTCCCCAGCTCCCCAGATATCCCCGGCCTGGGCTGACTAGCGGTCAGGGATGATACTTTGGCTAGGGGGCCCAGTGAAAGGGCTCCCCTGACTGTGGCATCACCCCCTGCTAGAAAGGGTCCTGTGCTGGTTCTGGTAAATACAGGTAGCCCTATGCATTTTTTCCCCCTATATTTCCAGAACCAGGACCGGATCAGAGCCCAGTTCTGGTTGTGCTGAATACGGGGGACCCCTACATCATTTGTCCCTCATATTTTGGCAACCAGGACTGGTTCTGAAAAGCCTGGTGCTGGTTGTGCTTCATATGGGGACCCCTATGTTGTTTGTCCCCTGTATTTAGCACACCCAGTACTGGCTGGTTGTTGTTTTTTTTGGGGGGGGGGGCACGCCATTTTTTTTTTTTACGCAGGTTTTCTTTTTTTTTTTAAACACAAGCACAGATGGGTCTCACTGATTCTGTCTGTGCTTCTGTGTTTGTTTATTTATACCGAGCCTACATTTGTCTGCTGCTACCTCCCCTGGATCCTGCCACCCACACTACTGTTGTTCGCACTACCGTTCCTGGGTTCCGGCCGCAGCTAACACCTGCTACCCCCCTCCCCCGGGTCCCGACCACAGCTAACAGCAACTTTCTTCCCCTGAGCCAACCGCCGCTACCGCCCACACTGGCCAGCCATCTTGGTATATCCAAGTGAAGCCACAGTGAGTACACCTGCTAGAGGCTCCTACTGAGGCTGCGCAATAAGTTGAAACTTCCTATTTACACAAAGGTGGATTCGTGAGGTAATAGTTTAAAAACTGTAACTTTCTAAATTACTTAAACTCCAAAAGCACCTACTCTGGAACAAGAGCTACAGTACCTAATAAAACAAACCCCAAGCCTAAATTCACCCCCTACCCTGAGTTATGCCTTCCCAAAAATTCCCCATAGAGAACATCAGAAAAGTGGACCTAAGTGAGTGTCAGAAAAAACTGACAGTTGGAACTTTAGATTACTCCCAAATCCTAATTTGTAATGTTTTTGCCCTAAAATTTGGCATGCAGCACAGAGCTACAGTTCTACCCACCGGTGCCAAATTTCAGCTTGGCACCTTCAATAGCTTTTGAGGTGTAGCCCCTTAAACATCATTCCCCCCCTGAGGTGTTCTTTATGGGAGCATTCCAATTTTTTTGAGGGGACCCTTACATCATTTGTCCTCTGATTAGTCTGGTGTGGTTGTTCTTAATACGGGTGACCCCTGCATCATTTGTCCCCTGTATTTAGCACAACAACCAGCACTGGAGCTCCAAAGTCTGATGCTGGTTGTGTTGTGGGGGCACGTCATTTTTTTTCTTATATTACACATTCATTTTTTAATAGATGCATGGATGGATCTCACTGATACATCCATGCATCTGTGTCTTATTAATTTAATTTTCTTAGGTGCATGCCCAGCATCAGTGAGTCCCTCTGTTGACCGCTGATGCTTCTGTGCATGGCCATGTTGCTACCACTGCCCCACACACCTGTAGCCTGCCACTGCAGCTGTCTCTCCCTCTGCACCTCCAAAACACCTCCTGTGTGCTGTTTGCTCCTCCACCTGTGCTAGTGTACCTATTTGTTGTCCTTCTGACCTACAGGAGGCCCGGTTTGCTCATCAAAACCCTGATGGTTAATAAATTATAAAAAAAGCAATGAAATTTCAAAGACAAAAAACCTTACGGTTTCACTTGTCCCATTAAGCCTTCTTAGACATGATCTGAAATTTCACAAATCCTACTGAATTTGTGCCACTCAAACTAAAAAGAGCAATAAAATCCAATCATTAAGGCTGACGAATTAATGGACGTGTTCCTTCCACAATACAGATATGGTACGCCATCACACCCTGTGGTTAACTGCAGATTCAGCACTCTCACAGAGAGAGATTGCTGTCACTGCAAAATGGTGGAGCTGCTAATTCACAGAATTGTGTGCTCATTGGAATCGACACATGCAGTCTATGCAACTGAGGTCTGAGCAGAAGATAGAGCTGCACATATGGGATAACAGTGGTGTGGATGGGGGAAGTGACAGAGCGGTGTGGATGGGGACACATAGACATGGAGAGGGGAGTTAGATTAAGCAGCACTGACATGAAGGAGCCAAAGTGATGCAGATGCATGGAAAACAGTGGTGCAGATGCAGGAGAGACACAGTGGCATGGTTTGGGAGAACAGAGCTATATAGATGGGGGTACACAGTGGCATGGATGCGGGAAGACAAAACAGCACAGTTGGGTAAAAGCAGATTGGTACGGATGAGGGAATACAGACTAGCACAATGGGAGAATACACATCAGTAGAGATTGGGAAAGACAGATTGGTGCAGATAGGGGGAAGACAGATTGCCACTGTTGGGGGGGGCAGAGTGGTGCAGATGGAGGAAGATAGAGTGGCACAGATGAGAGGAAGACAAAGTGGTGTTACTAGGGGGGAAGGTGGTGGTGCAGATGGAAGGAAACAGAGTGGCACGGATGCAGAAAGACAGGGCGGCGCAGATGGGGAAAGACAGATTGGTGCAGATGGGGGAATAAAGAACTAGCACCGTTAGGAGACCACACAGCTGTAGGGATCGGGGAAGTTATAGCAGCATGGAGACATAGATAGTGTACATGCATAGACAAAGTATGATAGTTTTAGAAATTAGGTAACTGAATGTGTATTCTGAATGAAAGATGTGGAGTGAAATCGCGCTTGAAAAGTTTTGGAGCAGCTCTATGAAATAATGATTTTAAAGATGCAATTAAAGCGCTATTATTGTCAGTGGCACTTAGGATGTGAACCTATAATTATTAGTAAATAATAAATAAAATAAAAAAAAATGAAAAAAAATTATAAAATATATATATATATATATATATATATAAAAATGAAAAGTAAGATGAAAAAATAAAAAGGAATAAAACAGAAGAGGGTTAGAAGTAAGGAAGAAGAGAAGATATAAAAATTAACATGATAGTGGTTTATAGCTCTTTTGAGATAAATTAGTGGAGACCATGTGTTCAATTCCGGTGTATATAAATTAAACACCGTAGATGTTCAGATGCTAACTTTCCCTACCTCTATCTTCGAGTGAAAGCCGCAACTTAGTCCCGTTTGCTGGGTCCCGGCTGAGGTGTTCTCCGCGCTGATTTTTCCTATCAGCGTTGCTCTACAGCGTGACTGGCCTGGCTGGCCGATGGTGATGACATCACTTTTGTGGACCATGGCCAGGTGGTTTGGTGTGCGGGCAATGCTGCTGGATGTAATCTTAATCTTACCGGTCTCCACTGTCAGCCTCCACCGCGTTTCGTGCGGTGATCGCACTTTATCAAGGATGGCTTGAGTCCATAAAATGCTCCTTTCTATAAGAGAAAAACTTTATTGTTTCCATAAAAAAAATGGAAGTTCAAAACTGGAAGTGCATTTAAAATAGTGGTAACAGCATGTAAAAAGGGCCATTTTTAATTCTATATATAAAGGCCATTTATATAAGAAAAAATATGGTTAAAGGGTTGAGAAGAATTTAAAGTCGAAAATTGGTGAGATAAGACTAGAAAAATATACTAGAAAAATAATAGAAGGGTTAATAAAAAATATAAAAGTAAATATAAACGAAAATAAAAATAGAATAAGAAAAAATAAAAATTAATTAATTATGGATGAAAAATAGGTACATACTATGTGCCACCTTAAGAAGTATAGACATGTTTATGGCTTTATCTATTGGTGGATTTATTTACAAAAATGGATTGAGTTCAAAGTTGATGTTGAGTCCAGAAGGTTGTGGGGTCTTCATTCTAAAAATCCATTCTGATTCTTTCATTTTTAAATTCCTTACTGTGTCCCCACCTCTCCAGATTTGTTCCACCTTCTGTATTGCTAGGAACATGAGTCCTTTTGGATTTTTTTTTCTTTTAGTGCTCTTATAACATCTTTGTATTCTGAATGAGATGGATGTATGGAGTGAGAAGTGTAGAAGCCGAATGGTTGGCTAAGACAGAATCTGTTAAAATCAAAATCTGCACAATGCCATTTTGTGAATGGCTACTCAGCGCCATTTTGCGAATCCTACACAGTATAAGGCGCTATGTTATTATTTAGCATTGTGCATTTCCTACGCAATAGAACACTGTTAAAAGTCCTTACAAAAACAATACATACATTTATTAATACATATATATCAGTGATGACAGACAAACTCTTGTAGACATGTCTGTGACAAATAATTAAGAATACACAAAGATACTGTGAGTGTTTGCTCCGCATATAGATACAGTATGTCTGTGACAATTGAAGTATAACACAGCCACTGATATGCTCAGAGAGAGTGGATTTAGAAACAATTGTCAGACTTTTAGCTATCGTTAGAAATTGTAGGCCTTGTGTCCCATACTGATGTGGTTAAGAGGGACGGAAAATTGTATTCTGAATAAACATAGCAAAGCCTTTTGTTAAAATTATCAGACTGTTTTCCAAAGCTTGCTCAACCTGTGGACAGGACAAATTCTATTGTCTGTCATTATTTTAGTTCAGACAGAAGTAATATTACTGTTTGGAGTTATGTATCTATATATATATATATTAATATATTGGTGTATATATATATATATATATATACACTTAAACGATCACATGGGTATCCACAATGCATGCATACATATATATACAGTTGCTATTATAAATATAAACACACAGCGCATGTTTTGTGCTGTAACACAAACCCTGCACACAGCACACCTTTTACACAAATGTAGACACACAACGCATCCTTACATATAACTATAAATATACACGCACTCATAAAAGGTTCCTGCACATTATGGTTTATATTAAAGTTATTAATTATGATGTAAAATGTATGTATTTGATATTAATGGTAGACAACATGATAGACATGGCATGTTTTGTACTAAACTGACACACTGTTTATTTCCAGATATCTGAACCTATCAGCGAGGGAGTCGCATCTTGCGTTTGATGGTTATGGAATATTGGAAATTATTGATTAGAATGTATAGACTGTAATGTAGTGTCTCTATCTAGTTTAAATCAATTAAAGGAAGACAATGTAATCTGGAGAATTGGGACATACCCCTAGTGAACTGTCCTATGAACTACAGCGTACTACAAAGATCAAGAGCAAGAACCAATGGAATTCTGTTTGTCTGTCTACATTGTTATTATCATGATCTGTTAGAGTATATAGCCTATGTCCCAGTCCCAGTTAGTAGCCATTCTCTTGGATGACCACAGGCTTCTGGATTGATGACTAACTGGGACCGATGCGTATGTATCGACTGTACCTTGTTTATGTATAATCTTTTGCGCTAATTGTATTTAGATCACAACATTTAACTAAATGCTTTTTATGTGAATAATAACTTTTTGTGCTTTGGAACCACACTCAAAGTCTGGAAAGCAATATTTTCTTGTGTGACTTATGACACTAAATAGCGACATTTAGGGTGTATAGATTATTAAGTATTCATAGTTGGGGGCTCGCAGTGAGGTCACGCTACCTAATTACATGGTAGCATACGGTTATCGATCTCACTCCAAAGGGTGGACAGCGCCATATGCAGGAAAGGACGCACTGTGTCTGAAAACCTGCTACCACTTGATGTTGAGAGACCAATATCCGTTATTGTGTGAGTTCAAGGAGTGCTGATTAGAATCAAGGGACTTGGAAGGAAAAGTTTGTTTTCTTTCATTGTTAAAGTCTGTGTTAGGGAGTAAGTCGCACAAAAGCGTACGCATTTTTCCTGTATTGCTGCCACGTGTTCAATCAGTCATTGTATTCATAGCATGATTGCTTGTTAAACCCTCTGTATTATACTGCTATATTTAGGGAGAAGGTTTTATTTTTTTTCTGCACAGAAAAGGTGTATGTAATTGAAACATGTGATTGTAAAGTGGAGGCTACTGTCTGGTTAAGCCTAAGTGTAAGTGGAGGCTACTGTCTGTTAAGCCTAATTGAAACTCAGTAGGTGCCCGACAGGGCTGTACAAACTACTGGGCCAGTGTATAAAGCAGGTACATTGTGATTATTGAGAAACTAAGGGGTTTCTTGGTCTGGCACCCATTAATCGCAAAGTCCATTGATCAGTTAGGTTCTTTGGGCAAATTGATCGAACCACATAGTTATATAAACTGTGATTGTGAAGTGGGTTATTGTGGGAGTGAAACTGCTGGCAAGGTTAGGAGTTATTGGAACTCCTAGATGCTACCAGCTGGGAGTAAACTCAAAGTAGGAAGCGAGTGGTGAAGCTTGAAGTTAAATTCACCACAAGTAAAATAATTCGCTAGGTGGTTATTTTACTCCTCGTTTATGCACACGGACCCTATCGCTTAACGGGAAAATGGTGCATAGTGGGAAGAAGCGAGCGGCTGAAGCTTTTTTGAATTCGCCGCAGGTAGAATAATTTACAATAGGTGGTTACTCTGCTCCTTGTTGTGCAAGCCGACTGTAATGCCAGGCATGCCGACTGTGCATAATGGGAGGAGTGCGTGAACATAGCTCTCTGAAAATCGTTCACCAATCGAAATTCTCTAGAAAATGCTAAGCGTTTTCTCAGATGGGTGCAAGGCAATCTCTAGTAATGGTCGATGATGTGCTGCTGGTGGAAGGGCCGCATGGGTCGGCCAGGTATATTATGTTTAACAAGTAACTTGTACCCTCTCCTAAGTAACTATAAGGAACATGTTTATGATGCAGATGATGAACCTGTTGTAATGTCAGCTCTCTCCCATGTTGTCGAAATGTTAGATGTACCATCACAGCAAGCACAGGTAGCTGCCCCGCTAGTACCAGAAATGGAGGTAGCCCCACCAGTGCAGGAAGTATTAACACCCACTTTAACAGTAGCGGAGGTTGTTAATACCATACGTAGTAGTAGTAGGATGAACCCTCAACCAGGTAATCAGGCCAAAGGTAGGATTGTGGCAGTCATCCATCCCATCCGGACAATTTCTGTTCCCAATGGGAATCTGGACGCACATGGTGTAGTGACCACCAGGAATATAGCGATGCATTGTCCATGGACATGAGCAGAACTACATTCCATAATGACAGATTTCCCTGACCCTAGGAAAGAACTAGCAAAGTGCCAGAGATTTGTAAAGGATTTAGGTAATGCTCATGAGTCAACCAACAAAGATTGGCGAGTGGTATTACGGGCATGTCTTCCACACAATACCAACGTGAAAAAGTTTATCACGGCCTGTGT
The DNA here is from genome assembly GCA_031769625.1 of Taudactylus pleione. Classification (NCBI taxonomy): domain Eukaryota; kingdom Metazoa; phylum Chordata; class Amphibia; order Anura; family Myobatrachidae; genus Taudactylus; species Taudactylus pleione. Next base: position 2,211,037 of record JAUIMM010001601.1, read on the forward strand.
GTTGGATGGAGATAGTCCCATAACTGATGAAGGTAATCAGGACAACATAGCCCGCATTGTCACCCAGTTGACCGTATATTTCCCAGTAGTAGTTAACTGGAGTAAGATTTTTACAATTAAGCAGAAAGAGAATGAGTCTGCAGCAGATTATTTCACCAGAGCACTGCAGACTATTACCCAATACACATGTATAGAGGATATAAAAGATCACACACACCACAGGGAAATGAAAATCACAGTGCTTATGGATGGTCTTAAAGACACTCTAAAGGCCAGGATTCAGATCTCACTTCCTGGTTGGAGGGGAGTTATGGTAGACACACTCAGGGAATCTGCAATTGAACATAATAAAAACATCTTTAGGAAGAGAGAAAAGCAGAGCGAGAAACTAACGGCTGTTAGTATTCAAGCTCTGTAAGGAAAGCAAATAACACCGCGCAGCACTCTTATCACACAAAGCCACAATACACTCATCCCACACAACCTCCAAACCCTTTTTCCCATACACAACCACAATCTTTTCACACTCCCCAACCCACACAACAACAACCTTTCAATACACATCAACCACGAAGGTGTTATAGATGTAACAAGGAGGGGCACATAAGTAGGTTTTGTAAAGCTAGACAGTGGGAAACCCAAACCAGGGAACACCAAGATACCCACAGAAGGGACACACACCACCATCAGGACAATTCCACCCATCACCTGCTCACATTGTAGCAGTGAATGCTTTGCTGGAAGAAGATAGTCAGCTCTAGGGGACAGGTCACACCTGTAGTCTACAGCCAGTCAGGTTAACTGGGAGTACTAGGGAAGAACCTGTAATGACGGTTGATGAAGCTGGTACTAAACATTCTCTTCTTGTAGACACAGGGGCGACCAGATCAGTGATAAAATCTCCATCTAATTTACAGTTGACCAGCAAAACAGTACCAGCAATGGGTGTAATGGGTAAAGTGCAACATTATCCTAACTAAATTTGCAGAGATTACTATCGGTCCATTGTATACCAGACTTTCCTTTCTTCTGGCAGCGGACCCTACTAACCTACTGGGAAGGGATTTGTTATGGTAAATGGGTTGTGTCATTTATTGTACCCCTGATGGTAAATTTTTAGATATCCCAGAGAGAGTTGCGCACGAGGTGAGGGATATATTGGACACTCCCCAAAGGTTAATGTTTCACTCTACTGTTTCAGATAAAAATCCATCTCAGGTAGAGCAGATGTTATCTCAAATAACAGGTTCACTTTGGACCAAAGATGGACAGGACACTGGATTGATGGCAAACGTAGCTCCCGTAATGGTAAATCTAAAAAGTGGTAGGCAAACTACAAAAATTCCCCAGTACCTGTTAAAACCAAAAATAGAGATAAGGGTTTATCCCATAATTGAGCGGTTATTGCAAAAGGGAATTTTAGTCCGTACAGCAAGTGTAGCCAATAGTCCCATTTTTCCAGTGAAGAAGGCTGGGGGGAGGGGCTAAAGGTTAGTACAGGACCTTAGAGGGGTTAATAAGGTAGTTGAGAGCCAATTTCCCATAGTGCCAAATGCAGCTGTCATTCTCATGCAGACCACATCAACTGCAGCCCATTTTACTGTCATTGACCTCTGTTCTGCCTTCTTCTCTGTCCCTCTCCATCCTGACTGTCAGTACCTATTTGCATTTACATACAGGGGATTACAATGCACATGGACACGATTATCCCAGGGCTTCATAGACAGCCCCAGTATCTTCTCCCAGGCCTTACACGACTGTTTACAATCTTTTCAACCTGTCAATGGATCTGTTCTAATTCAATATGTAGATGATTTATTGTTGTGTTCTGATTCATTTATGTCATGTTTAAATGATACTAAACTACTGTTGCTTCATCTCTCACAGACAGGACACAAGGTTGCTAAGGACAAATTACAGCCATGCCAGACCAGGGTCAAATACTTGGAACACTGCCAAACCCAGGGGTTATGACATCTGACTAATGACAGGATACAGGCCATACAGACCATGACACTGCTGCAGAACCAACAGCACATCCGTACCTTCTTGGGCATGTGTGGATACTGCAGATCATGGATCCCAGGTTTTTCTATTTTGACTTTACCATTGCAGGACTAAGTTTCTTCCTCAAAACCCGAACATGTCACACACACTGAGGAAACAGAGCAGGCTTTCCTTAACCTTAAGGATAGTCTAACAAGAGCACCTGCATTGGGAATACCTGATTATGAAAAAACTTTTGATTTGTATTGTACGGAAGCACAATTGGACACTGTGGCAAGATCACTCCCAATGTGTTTAAGAAGTGTAGCAGCAACTGCTCTATTGGTCAGTAAGAGTGAGGATGCAGTATTAGGCCAATCTATGATTGTTCTTACACCCCATGCTGTATCTGCTTTGCCGGTGACACCCAAGGCATACTACTCAAGTTTGGCAGTGCATGGTCTGACTCACCTGGGAAAGCAGGGTATGTGCAAGTTGGTCAGGGCGTACTGGTGTGAACCAGGTTTCTCTTCCCAAGCCGGAAAGAGGGCAATGTCCTGTTTGACATGCTTGAGGAAGAATGTAGGAAAAACAATACCAACCGAGCCACCCCACATTCCTCTGACAGACGGACCCTTTCAGGTAATACAAATTGATTTCATCCATTACCACCCTGCAGGAACCTCAAGTATGTATTAGTTTGTACAGATGTATTTTCTAACTGGGTAGAGGCATACCCAGCTGCCACTAATACTGCTGCATTCACTGCTTAAAAGATTGTACAGGAGTTTGTATGCAGATACAGTATCCCTAGAATTACTGAAAGTGATAGGGGTACTCATATCATAGGTGATGTCTTCCAGAACATGTGTAAGTTGATGTGTAGTAAGATCATGGCAGAAACTGGACTGGGATGGCCAGAAGCATTACCACTAGTCCTTCATAGCATCAGGACTACTCCTAGACCCCCTCTTAATATGTCCCCCTTTGAGATACTGTTGGGTAGACCACCTCATTTGATTATAAGTCCGCAGGAACAATTGAAGAGCAACAATGAGGTTACTGTAAGGTATCTTATAACAATGAGTAAGCAGTTGAATCAGCAGCAGCAGAAACTGAAATTGTCACCTGACAGGCCAGAGACAAACTGTCATGATGTTGAACCTGGAGAATTTGTTATGATCAGAGATTTCTTACGTTCAGGTTGCCTGACAGATCGGTGGGAAGGTCCGTATCAAGGGCCTGATTCAGAGCTGGATGCTATTTGCGAACAGTCATTCAGAAAAAGGGGCCGGCTATTTAAATTGAGCGCTCGCTCTTTACGGTCTGTTGACGCCTCTATGTCTGAGCGAGCGAACGAAACATGCGCTCGCTATTTTGTAAAGACGCCCCCTGGCCGTTCGCACCATACGTCATCTCCGCTATTTATTAGATTAATCAAGTATATCGAAAGGCGTCTGAACTGCTCGCAGTGCTTGTGGTAGGTTTTACTTCCCGCAATCACTGCGAGCAGTTCAGGCTAAAAGACAACCAAGTGACGTGGTCGCTGACGCTGCTTTGTTAATTATGCACACCCATTAAACGCCCGTTTTGACCATTTGGCATGCCTGCGTTCGGATCTCCACTCCCCGTTTTCAAGCACCTTCCCCTGTTACCACCCACAAACACCTCATTCTGTCACTCAAATTAGCAGGCCCTCACTGTTGTGTGAGCGCACGATTTCCGACCGCAATGACTGGCTGGTGCATGCGCATTATGACCCATACGCATGCGCAGATGTGCAAACATTGCTCAGAGCGAACGAGCGGCCGCTTACGAGTGGCTCTGAATCAGGCCCTAAGTGTTGCTGAAGGTGGCAGAGAGAGATACCTGGGTCCATTCCACTCACTGCAGAAAGGTCAACCAACCGGTGGAGATACAAAGGCGGAGTCGAGGCAGATAACATAGACCTGTCAATCGCGAGCTTGTTCCGAGAGAGTTAAAGACTGCCGTGAGATAAATTGAGCTAGGGAAATTTGCAGCCCACTGTTCCAGCAATGGAGTGGAGGGCTGGGTTTGTGTTCTTACTTTTTTCCACAGTTCTCATGATTCTTGTTTGGTTCGGGAGGTCCTGTTTCTGTAATGGTGGGCAGATGATGGAGAGAGAGGTCGATGGTGATATTGATGGAGTGGAGTCAGGAAAAGAAATGTTAAACCAATCGGGGGAGTATCTGACCAAACCCAGTACAGTAATTGCTAAGAGATCTGTTATTTTGGAAACTCGGAGACAGTGTGAAGTTCTATCGTCTGAGGACTATTGTATTTGTGAGTTTTGTGGGCCCCTAGTCAATGAGAGATGCATCCAGCGGTGTCAGCCTAAGTATAACCCATATTGGGGTGGGTATCCTTTAGAGGATTATCATACCATGGTGGGCAAAGTTTTAAACCAAACTGACTGTTGGGTGTGCTCTCACGTGCCTCAGGGACAGCATAATGTAGGGTTAGTGCCATTGAATGTCTCTGAGGTTTAAAAATTGCAAAAAGGGGAGGCACTGGATGGAAAATTTCTTATGTCCAAACCACCCTATTTTAAATTCCACCAGTACCAAGTAGATAGATCACTTTTATGTTAGAACATCACCAACTCCAACAAACCAGGAATTTGGGAAGTGACTGGGAATAACCAGACGATGACCTTCTCACTAAGGACCTCATTCAGAGTCGGTCGCACGGTCGAACGGGAAAAGGGGCCAGATATTCAAATGATTCCCTCGCAAGTTGCGTCCCTAAGTTCGAATTGGTAGCTGGCCGACCAAGGGGCGGAAGCGGCCGGAATTCCAAAAAATACGCCCCCTTCTTGTACGCATTGTACGTCATCTCCGGGCATATAAGGATTAATCGAGACCATCGGGAACCATCGAAACTGGTCGTAGAGCTTAAGGTTGACCATACCCTCTCTTAAGCTCTACGATCATGTCAGTGTAAAAATTTCCCATGTCACATGTGCCATGACGCTACTTTGTTAATTATGCACTCCCATAAACCGTATGCACTCCCATAAAACACCGTTCGCATAATTAGGCACGCCTGCGTTTGGATCTCCTCTCCCCCGTTTTCAAGCACCTTCCCCTGTTACCACCCACAAACGCCTCGTTCTGTCACTCAAACTGCTAACCTGGCTGTTTTCAAGGAGAGAGAAATTTCTGCTCGTAGCGGCAAGTTTGCGCACGCGCATTGTGAACTTTACGCATGCGCAGTATAGCGAACATCGGTGGCGTACGACCGTGCGGCCGCAACGACCGACTCTGAATGAGGTCCTAAGAGCCTATAATGAACCTATTTATTTTGAACTTTTACGCTCCATTAGACTAGGTGGGAGACACTTCCGGTATAAATATACACTTAGTTCCACCAAGGAAATGATTGGTAGGGTACCAGAAGGGTACTGTGCCAGGATTATACAACCAGAAACATGTGTTAGTCAAATGGGAAAATCTGAAATAGGATTATTTGTTAGAGAATTATGTTCGACTATAATGATATATTCTATTCCTTATGTACTCCCAGATGATGTGTATTTTATATGTGGAAGAAAAGCGTATAAGTGGCTTTCTCTGAGTTCCGAAGATTTATGTTATTTTGGAAGGGTACTCCCAGAGGTTATGACCCTTACACATGGTGAAATGCTTGGTATACATAAAAACACACCATCTCCATATCTTCATACACATTATGAACACTGGTGACCCCGAGGAGGCAATAGACCGGAAGATGGATGAAATTCTGCAGCTGAAATGGGAATTTCGAAAGAACCGTAATGCTTCACTGGTTGAAGTAGAGGAAAATGTAGAAGAGTGGTTCACCTGGTTGAACCCTGTGAAATGGTTCTCCGGTCTAGGAGAGTGGGTCCAGGAACTGGTTGCTACTGTGGGTAAACTCCTGATTCTTATACTGATTGTCATCATAGTAATTGGCTTATGTGTCAGGTGTGTTCCTAATGTTTTGAAGTGCAGAAAATGTACCAGGGCGAAAAGAGAAACCGAGATGATGGTGATGAGCAATGATATTATGGATAACAAGGTCAAGGAGGAACAGTATTACAATCCTGAATTAGAGTGTACAATATGATGATATAGGCCCTCATTCAGAGCCGCTCGCTATTTGCGGTCGTTCGTTCTAAAACAAGGGGTGGCTATTCAAATGAACCGTTCGCTAATTGCGGTCTGTTCACGCCTCTAAGTCTGAACGAGCGAGCAAAACTTGCGGTTGTAATTTTGAAAAACACGCCCCCTTGCCGCTCGCACCATACGTCATGTCCGCTATTTATTAGATTAATCGAGTACATCGAACAGCATATGAACTGCTCGCTATTCTTGTGGCAGTTTTTTTCAACCGCTATTTTGCGAGCAGTTCTGAGTAAAAAAAAACCAAGTGACGTGGTCAATGACGCTGCTGTATTAATTATACACTCCCTTAAAATGCCCATTTTGACCTTTAAGCACGCCTGCGTTCGAATTCCACACCCCCGTTTTCAAGCACCTTCCCCTGTTACCACCCACATACGCCTCTTTCTGTCACTCAAAATAGCAGGCATTCGCTATATAGCGAACAAACGATTTTCGGCCGCACTGACTGGTTCGCGCATGCGTATTAAAATCCGTACGTATGCGCAGATGTGCGAACATCGGTCAGAATGAACGAGCGGCCGCTTACGAGCGGCTCTGAATCAGGGCCATAATCTGGATTCCTTTGGTCATGCAGAGATGTATTGTTGATGTTATTTTTAAAACATCCTAAATAATGCAGTCCCAATCCCCATTCAAGACTTCCCTTATAGATTAGGTGCATCACCACATCTTTCCCATGATCCCTTATAGATACGTGGTGTGCATATAAGAGCAGTTTTATGTCCCTTCCAGAGGCGCATTATTTAATAGTTCAAATGACCACACTGTGTCATACCATACATAACATTAAACAGTATATTATCATGCATGGCTAAACAGATTCAGGACAGGTTTTGATAGTGCTTTATTTGCTATCAAAGGGTGGACTGTCGAAGCCGGATGGTTGGCTAAGACAGAATCTGTTAAAATCAAAATCTGCACAAGGCCATTTTGTGAATGGCTACTCAGCGCCATTTTGCGAATCCTACACAGTATACGGTGCTATGTTATTATTTAGCATTGTTCATTTCCTATGCAATAGAACACTGTTAAAAGTCCTTACAAAAACAATATATACATTTATTAATACACATATATCAGTGATGACAGACAAAGTCTTGTAGACATGTCTGTGACAAATAATAAAGAATACACAAAGATACTGTGAGTGTTTGCTCCGCATATAGATACAGTATGTCTGTGACAATTGAAGTATAACACAGACACTGATATGCTCAGAGAGAATGGACTAAGAAACAATTGTCAGACATTTAGCTATCGTTAGAAATCGTAGGCCTTGTGTCCCATGCTGATGTGGTTAAGAGGGACTGACAATTGTATTCTGAATAAACATAGGAAAGCCTTTTGTTAAAATTATCAGACTGTTTTCCAAAGCTTGCTCAACCTGTGAACAGGACAAACTCCATTGTCTGTCATAATTTTAGGTCAGACAGAAGTAATATTACTGTTTGTAGTTATATATATATATATATATATTTATACAGATCCAGGAAGGCGGCACTCAGAGACTTGAAATGTAGAAAAACTCCAGTTTTGTTGATCGACGTTTCAGAGGACGTACCTCCTTTCTCAAGACACTGACATAGACAAACATAAAACACAAACACATTTAAATACCTGACCAACATCTTTGAAACACCAATCAATGATTGAGGACACCGCGCGTGCTTCCGGCTAACGGGGCAGACACTCACGGGACAAAGTCATGTGTATCCCCGCTCATCGCCACAAGCCACGTCAGGCGGCGCAACCAATAGACGGAACTGTTGTCAGATGCAGCCATGGCAACCAACAATACTCCGGAAATCAGAATATGCAACATAACAGAGAACAATTAAAAACAATAACAACAATAACAACAATCATAGCATAGATGACACAGTGTCATGGTAAATTGTAACAAAACACATAGGGGAGACAATCTCACCCAATGTGATCAAAACTCCCCCACAGGAATCTATTCAAAAAGTAACATAGCGGGGATCACGTAGTTGAAGGGGGGACAAGATGTCATATGATAGTCCCTCCCCAATGCAAAAATACCCGGAACACAATACAGAAATTAGACCATTATGAAAAACATTATATATATGAAGTGGACTATGCCACTATATACAATGTCCTAGGGGGATAAGCAATATTAGACATAAAGAGAATATCACCAAAACACAACATCAACTGGTATAGATAAATTTATAAATTTAAATATAGTTATAAGAAACAACTTAGTCCGAGTGATTCATTAAGTCCCCTAGGAACAATCGTGTCCAACAAAAAAATCCATCTGGATTCTAATTGCAATAATCATTTGGATCTATTACCACCCCGTAACGACTGAGGGACATGATCTATAATCCGATACCGGATTGTAGCAACTCCATGTCTTGCTTGGGCAAAATGATGAGCCACAGGCTGATCGCTGCAGCCGATGGTAATTGCTGCCCTAATAGCCGAACGATGTTGTGCCATGCGCTCTTTTAACTGCCTCTCTGTCTTGCCCACATAGTGTAACCCACCTGAGCAAGACAGGAGGTAGACAACAAATCTGGAACTACAAGTTAAAGTATGATAAATCTTGAATCTTTTCCCAGAATAAGGATGTAGAAAACTGTCACCTGTGACCATATAGCGACAAGTCAGACACCCAGTACATTTGAAACAACCATGTTTACGTTGTAAAAAGAGAGTGGGAGACACCTTAGAAAATCCAGTAATACCTGTTTTAACCACTTGCCTGGCATGGTCGTATCAGATACGACCATACCAGACTGGGCTTTCCCTGACATGGTCGTATGTGATACGACCAGTCAGGAAAGCTCTGTGGGCGGCTGCTGGAAAATAATTTTCTAGCAGCCGCCAATCACAGAGGGACCTCCTGGTGCCTCTGCACATTGTCCTTCCCCGTGGGCCGGCCGATCACTGCTAGCAGTGATCGGACAGCCCAACGAAGGCGCACCCACCCCCGACAGCAGCCCGGCAGCTGCTGACAGGGCAGAGAAGGCAGCGCTGATAGCGCTGTCCTTCTCTCCCTCCTCCAGAGCTAGCAGCAGCCCAGCGGCTGCTGACAGGGCAGAGAAGGCAGCGCTGATAGCGCTGTCCTCTCCCACCTCCGGAGAGAAGCAGCCCTGCGGCTGCTGACAGGGCAAAGAAGGCAGCGCTGATAGTGCTGTCCTTCTCTCCCTCCCCATCCGGACAGCAGCCGCCGACAGGGCAGAGAAGGCAGCGCTATCAGCGCTGTCCTTCTCTCTCCCTCCAATCCCACTAGCAGCAGCCCGGCGGCTGCAAACTAGACAGAGCAGCCGCCGGGCAAACAGAAGGTAGCGCTATCAGCGCTGACCTTCTCTCTGCCCCCACCCCACCATCCTGCCAGTGGCTGCAAATAGTAGAGGGAGCAGCCGCTGGCCAAAGAGCCAACCCCTCCTCTCCCTTCTCCATGTTTGCAAGCCCCGCCCCACATATAAACGCAAAGCCCTAGATGTATGTGTATGTATATTATATATATTATTTATATATATATATATATATATATATATATATATACACACATACTGTATATATATATATATATATATATATATATATATATACACACATACTGTGTATGTATGTATATATATATATATATATATATATATATATATGTACACACGCTGTGTATGTGTGTATATATATATATATATATATATACACACACACTATATATATGTGTGTGTGTGTGTGTATACATGCAAAAAACAGCAGCACTCACAGGACTTGTAAAGAAGACTCCAGACTCCCAAGGTCAAGTTCAACGTTTCAGTCAAATGACTTTTATCAAGAACCATAGAACAATGAAAAGGTACATACCTATATACCAGCATACATCCCATAGTGACAAAACGTGTAGCCTGCCCAGCGACTCCCGCTGGATGAAATGACGTCATCAGAGCGGGACCCGCCTCCTCATAATGATGCGGCCACAAGATGCGTTGTTGCCATAGTGATGCTCCATAGCAACGGAGCTCACTACGTGCAGGCGTCAGGCCGATCATGTGACCAACCCCTCAGCTAACCAGTATGGTCCGTTTACTGTGTGTCTGATGGGGGTGGTGATGGAGGATGTAGCGCATGCAGTAAACGGTAACTAAGTGTAACGATGTAAACAGCGCTGCGGACAAAAACAGCACAATTAGGTGCAATGAAATGAAAACACAATACATGCTACCCTATGTGTTGAAACGGGTTCCTGGGCAGGCTATTATCATGTGTGAAAAACTAAGTGATGTTAACATGACGATAGGTGCTCATGAACAATAGCTGTGACAAAAAAATATATACATATACACCAAAGTAAAAAGGTGAACATAGTACCTGCAATGAAGCAGCAATAAACCTGTACATATACATACATGAAGCTAAAAAACAGTTATACAAAAATGATATACATAGAACTGAAAAACCAGTTGTGCCAAAATAATGAGCGCTAGAAACACCAGGTAAGGATGAAAAAGAAATCTAAAGTCCATGTCCTGTGCTGACTAAGCACATGGAAAATAATGTACTAACTAGGTAGATCTAGGTGGGCTTTGCATATGCACACCATGTGGCATAATTTGTCAAGATGCAATAAAACCAAAGAACATATAGAAGGGACCGCTGAAACCATGAGTATATCAAATGGACACCATGTCAATATGCATGAAATGTAAAATATGGATGTCCCAATGTCAAGATATTGCTACTATGCCCCATATGACCTGAAAAAGAGCAATAGTAAGACAAAATATGTCAAGTCTTTCGAAAAAGAATGAATGTCCATGCCACACCAGTATCAACCTGTGAAAAGAATGTATAATTAGTACCTCCAAAAAAAAATTTTGGTAAAGGAATCTGTGTTCCATAGGAATTAAGGAATGAAATCAGAAAAAAGAAAAGAGAAAAAAATAAAGCAAAGAGACAGGAAATAAACGATGGATGGAACAGATGAGACGCGACTAAGGATCTCAGTATGTTACAGCACCAGGTATTCCATGGGGGTCTCCCACCCAAGTACTAACCTGGCCTACACTGCTTAGCTTCAAAGATCTAATGGTATAAGGCGTATCCAGTGTAGTATGACTGTAACAAAAATGTATACAATCCAGATTGTTAAGTCCTTGATCACTCTGAACATACCATCTGAGATAATAAGAAAATGAAAGAACAAAATGGTGAAAAAAGATAAATAAACTAAGAAAAGAATGAAGAAATGGACAAAAAAGGACAAAACAGATTGTGAAACCATCCAAGAAAGATGGCGGATCTGTGTTGGGCCATTCTGGTTTTGGCTGTGCATAGTTTTTCCGATATAGACCAGACTACAAGGACATCGGATCATATATATATAATGTATTTGGAAGAGCATGTTAACACATGATTTATTGATATGCGTTTCCCTGAGTGAGGATGTGCGACATCAGGACCTGTCTCCAAAAAACCACAGGTGGTACAACCTGTGCACCGGTAACATCCAGGTTTTTTGGCCAGAAAATGCAGTTCACTTTTGTGCGGACCATAATTGACGTCATTATGGACTAGCCAATCTTTAAGGTTCCTACCACGTTTGTATCCAAGCATGATTCTGGAATTCCTCAATGGTTTGATAGAGTCGTCAGTGTTGATAATGGGCAAAGACGTTTTGAAGTAGAATTAATGAATTTACTGGCAATATTGTGTTGATTAATAAATAACATGGTATTCGTATTTTTTGATGTGGAGACATTTGGTGCAATAGTCTGTATGTTGCGTTCGATGGCTCTCTGTTTGGCTAAATGAAAATCCTTATGTTTGTATCCACGTTGTATGAATTTTACAAACATGTTGTCAATTTCTTTATCTGCAAGCTGTGGATCACTTGTGATTCTGAGTGCTCTTAGGAACTGTGAATATGGAAGACTCCTCTTGAGTGAAGTAGGGTGATGGCTTTGTGCGTGCAACAAAGTATTGCTATCCGTTGGTTTGTGATAGACGGATGTACTGAATTGGGAGCCCGACCAATAAATGTTAATATCCAAGTAGTGCACATTACTGGAGCTTTGTTCAAACGTAAACGTGATGTGGTTATGCATGGAATTTATATGAGTCATTGCATTGATAAAATCTTTTCAGTTCCTGACCATAGGACCATGATGTCATTGATGTAACAGATGTAAAACACCAATGACTTATTGAATTCAGGGTTATTCAAAAAAAGTTCTTTTTGCACAGAAAACATGTATACATTGGCCAAAGATGGAGCTACATGCGAGCCCATAGCGCAGCCTTTCTTCTGCAAGAAAAATTTGTTATCAAATAAAAAATAATTGTTGTTCAAAGTCTGTTTCAAAAGACATATGTAGAAATCAATGTTTGGTCCATAATAATCCTGATGTGACTTCAAAAAAAAATTCCATGCAATCACATCCATCTTGTTGTGGAATACTTGTGTATAACGAATTTACGTCTATGGTACATAAAAGTAAATCCTGTGGAAGATCGGTTAAATTGTGAAGTTTTTCCAATAACGAATTTGAATCTTTTAAAAAAGTGGGTTCCTTAGCAATTAACGGTTGTACATAGAAATCTAAAAATTGTGATATCTTACTGTACAGGCTGTCCCTGGCCGAGATGATGGGCCGACCAGGGGGGGGCAGATAAGGACTTATGTATTTTTGGTAATGTGTAAAGTAAAGGAGTAATGGGTTTATCCACTGTAAGAAATTGCATAGTGTCTTTAGTTATAACTCCATCCAAAAATGCTTGTGTAAGGCAATCATCTAGTTCTTTTTTGAATTTCAACACTGGATCCAAACCCAAAGGTGAATACGTCCGTGTGTCACCTAATTGGCGATAAATTTCATTAATGTACTGTTGTTTGTCTTGAATAACAATAGCTTCCCCTTTATCTGCCGACCAAATAATGATAGAATCATCATTACTCAGAGAGGTAAGAGCTTTGTATTCGTCTTTGGTAAGATTATGCTGTATGGAGGACCTGCCTTTGAATTGTGTGGATACCTCATAATCCAACAATCTAACAAAGCTTTTGATAGAAGCATTGTTAGAAGGAGGATCAAAAGAGGATGTGGTTCTGAAAGGAGTAGTGTCAGTGGATGGTAGAGTGACATCTGAATTACTAAAAAATTCTTTGAGTTTAAGACTTCTATTCAATCTCCACAGGTCCTTTTTCCAATTGAAGCTATTGAATGAACAAGTGGGAATAAAGGTCAAACCTTTCTGTAATAATTTTGATTCTGCCATGTTAAGTGTCTTACTAGATAGATTAACCACTATGTTGTTTTCTTGTACACTTTTTTGCCTCGACCCCTGTTTCCCCCGTCTGCGCGTGTTGCTACCCCTAAAGGGGGACGCTGTGTGACTGTAAGGGAAGTAGAAGGAAAGTCCTGGTCACTTTGTGATGAATTCGCACCACTAGATTCTTTGGTGTCTAAAAAGCATCTGGGAGTTCTAAAGCGGGTTCTTTGGGGCCTAGGATTTAATGTTCTACCAGTGGCCCAGGAGTAAACTCTCTGTTCCTGATAATCTATGGTCACGTTGGCCAGTTTATCCTTTTTATATTTAATAAAATTTTTCTTGTAATCCTCCACCTGAGTGCTTAATTTTTTAAGCCAATTGTTGGAACTGTCTGTTGAAAGACAGGCCTTATGTGTGATCTCAAAATTTTTTATTTTATCACGAATGTTACTGAGTTCCCTACTAGATTCTTCTATGACCAATAACATTAGATCAAGAGAACATTTATTAAGGACAGCAACCCATCTTCTGCAAAAGTCTACATTGTTTCTCCCTATAGTCGGGATATTTTTTATCCTAAATCCTCTCGGAATTTTACGCTCCTTGTGGTAGTCAGAAAGAGTAACTCCGTGTAAATAATAATCTAACTCCTTTTTTTTTAAGTTTGAGTAGTTGAACATATAATTCATCTGCAGAGGAAGCACCTGCAGTGTCCAAAAAAAGTGTCTTTGAAGTAGAGATTCTCTGCTTCAGACTCACTGAAACTTAATATCTCACCTATAGGTAGTTGTATGTTGAGAAAACCACTCCCATCCGTTGGAGTTGTAGTAACCCCTTTGTTGATTTGAGACATAACCAATTTAATGTAGAGTCAAATAGATATTATGAATAGACAATAAATGAATCTGAATGAAAAAGTCAATACATTAATAGTGGTGTAGAGGTAGTTGCTGAAAACTAATTGTAACCATATGCAAAGTCAATTCCGGGTGTTCCAAAGAAATAATCAATAGGTTTATAAAGCAGCTTACAAAGAAGGTGAATTAAAGTCCATAGAACTAACCTAAACCAAGAAAAAATGTGAAGAAAAAAAATTAAGATAACTAAAAAAATTATATACACGATGTTCTGATTGATAAGTTGAGTAAATGAGAAGAAGGGGTGCCATGCAATCCAAATGAATGAAAAAAATCATAAGAGATTTGGAAAAATATATTGAAATAAAGCCAGCACTCCACAGGTTAAATGACATACAGATGCCTGGGTGCCCTCTGATGGTCAAAAGAGGCCAAAATGCTTGATAGTCCCATTACTTTTGGCCCCTTAAAAAGTGGGAGGCACATATAGAAACCATTGTAATTCCTACACCGTTCACCTGATTTGGATGTAATTACCCTCAAATTAAATCTGAAATCTGCAGTTAAAGCACATTTTGTTTGTTTCATTTCAAAACCATTGTGGTGGTGAATAGAGGCCAAAATATGAAAATTCTGTCAATGTCCCAATATTTATGCACCTGACAGTATATATATTGTGATAGGATCACTGGTAAAGTGGTCTGTGGCAGGTACATTTGTCCCAGATTCCTGTCTTTTGTGTTTTAAACCCCCAGGAGAAAGTCTGCAGTGTAGCAGGCTTGAGTTTCGGCTTTTTGAAAAGCCGGTTTGGGACCTGGGGGTTGTGGGTGAGAGGAGAGGGAGGGCTCCACCCACGGCCACTCCAGGTTTTGGTTCTCGCAGCCTGGTAACAGTCTTGTTAGTTTTCCACCTGAGAGTGGCCAATATAAGCCTAGTGTGTTTAGGGCTGAGTGTCTCACCTGGGAGAGCAGGCAGGGAGTTTGCTCAGAGACACTAGAAAAATCTATTTGTGAGTTCTGTGCTGTGCTTTGTTGCTGGCGAGGGCATTAGGCCCTGCCAGGTTCTGTTAGTGAGGGAACTACCTGTGAAGTTAGTGCCCCTACAGGGCTAGGATTTATATTTATGTTTTCTTTATATTTCTGTCATTGTACAATAAAGACTGTCGCCGACCAGCTTGTACTTGCATCCAGACTGGTGTGCTGCTTCCCTGCTGCTGTGTGTGTGTGTAAGGAAGGAGTCCTCTACCCAGGAGAGGGACCCCCTAACCTAACTGTGTCACAATATGGTGGAGAATGCGGGCAACCACACACACTGAAGTTGCAGCGAGAGGATAACTTTCCGTTTAAAAATTAAAGGGACAGATACCCAATTTGTGAGTGTGGAAATAACACTGTGTCCTTGGAGTCCCATAGAGGAGGCGTCAGCCAATGCTCAGAGAGGCAAGGTTCAGCTTCCAACCTACACCCCAGGACAAAATGGAGGACATTATTAAGGCCTTGCTTCAAGCTACAGCAGCTCAGCAGGAGACAAACAAACTTCAGCAAGAGACTAACAGACTCCAACAGGTCGCCATTGAGAAAACCCGCCAGGCCTTAGCTGAAAACAGCCAGGCCATAAGAGAGGTGGTACAGCACCTGGTCGCCCGGCCCAGAGATGTTAATACTGGTCCTCTAACCACCACTCACTCCGTACGAGCCAGTCACTTCCTCCAAAAGATGACTTCGGGCGATGATGTGGAGGCCTATCTCGCCGCATTTGAAAGAACGGCCGAGAGGGAGAGTTGGCCCAAGGAGCAGTGGGCAAGTCTGGTGGCACCTTTTTTGTCTGGGGAGCCACAAAAAGTATATTTCGACTTATGCCTGGCTGATGCCAAGGACTATAAAAAACTAAAACAGGAGATCCTAACTCGCTTGGGAGTCACCACCTTTATTCGTGCCCAACGGGTCCACCGCTGGGAGTTCCATAAGGACAAGCCTCCACGTTCACAGATGCATGACCTCGTCCATCTGTCCTCAAAATGGCTACAGCCCGAGACGCTGACGGGACCACAGATCGTGGAAAGGGTCGTGATGGACCGGTACTTGCGATCATTACCTGTGACTCTGCGCAAGTGGGTGAGCCATGCAGACCCTAAGTCCGCGGACCAGTTGGTCGAGCTGGTGGAGAGGTACGTGGCGGCTGAGGAGCTGATGAGTATGCCCCACCGAGCCCCGATGGCGCACCGGCGATCTCCCACAGACACTGGTAAGACTGTTCCAGGGGAGAAGGGTGCTGGGCGGTGGAATGTACCTAAGACTGAGGGTGTAGAACCTGGAGACAGGCCTGCCAGGCCGGGAATGTTCTTGCCCCGTAAACGACTAGACATTAATATGACTCAGTGTTTCCGATGTGGTGGCTTCGGCCATATTGCTGCTAATTGTGCACTTACAACTGAACCTATGCAATGTGATACTGCTCATGTCTACCGCAGGGGGTCTTTCTTTGCACAGATAGCCTGTACGGCTGACCGGCAGGCTGTGACTGATAAGCACATGTGTGTACTCACTGTAGATGGCAACCGAGTAGAGGCACTGTTAGACTCTGGTAGCTTGGTGACACTTATAAAAGCTGAGCTGGTGAACCCCTTGCGGCGTGAGGGGAAAACTGTTGGTGTGACCTGTATACATGGGGATACTCGATATTATGTTACGGCCGAGGTGAACATCGAGACACCGTGTGGTTCTGCTATAGTTTCTGTAGGTTTGGTACATGGTCTGATGTACAATGCAATATTGGGGAGAGACTTTGCTCACTTCTGGAAGTTGTGGGAAAGCCGTTCTTTTCCAGAGGTGAACAACCCCGATCCATTTGAGAAGGTTGTCGATGTAGTGGAGGAGGGAGTTTCTTCTGAGTCAGAGTTATTCCCTTTTTCTACTATGATTGGCGAACTAGAGAATGCGGAGCATGACGGTGGCCCGCCAACTGATGTGCCTCCCATTGAGGTGGGAAGTGTTGTTGGGCCAGGTGATCATCTGCCTGATTTAGAGGTCAGAAGAGAGGTCTTTGCCGTGGAGCAGTTGAATGACCCTACTTTGGTAAAAACCAGGGAGAATGTAAAAGTAGTTGATGGTAAACCCAGAGACCCTGATAGTCCTTTGTCCTATCCCCACATGGCAATGTGGCAGGATTTGTTATATCAGGTGACTAAGAAGGGGGAAGATGTTGTGGAACAACTAATAGTTCCCAAAGCCTACAAAAGAACAGTGTTGGATCTGGCCCATGGTCATATAATGGCAGGCCATCTAGGGGTAGAGAAAACCACTGAGCAAATAATGCAGAGGTTTTTCTGGCCCGGGCTTCATAAAGAGGTATCTGACTTTTGCGCATCCTGCCCTGAGTGTCAGTATCATGCTCCCAGGCCACATTTTAAGGGTCCACTAGTTCCATTGCCTATCATAGAGGTGCCATTTGAAAGAATAGCGATGGATTTGGTTGGACCCTTAATGAAATCTGCCAGGGGACACCAGTATATTCTGGTCATAATGGATTACGCTATCAGGTACCCGGAAGCAATCCAGTTGCACAATACGTCAAGCAAGACCATTGCCAGAGAGCTAGTTCATGTCTTTAGCAGGCTGGGTATACCTAAGGAGATACTAACTGACCAGGGTACACCGTTTATGTCCAAAGTCATGAAAGAGTTATGCCGCCTGTTCAAAATCGAACAGTTAAGAACTTCGGTTTATCACCCCCAAACCGATGGGCTGGTCGAGAGGTTTAACAAGACATTAAAACACATGCTTAGGAAAGTGGTCTACAAGGATGGTAGGGATTGGAACTACTTATTGCCGTATTTATTGTTGGGCATAAGAGAAGTTCCCCAGTCCTCCACCGGGTTTTCACCCTTCGACTTGTTGTATGGGAGACACCCAAGGGGGTTACTAGACATTGCCAAAGAGACATGGGAGGGGCAGTCTAGTCCTTACAAAACGGTGATTGAGTATGTTTCTCAAATGCAGGAGAGAATTGCTGCGGTAGTGCCGATAGTGAGAGAGCACCTGGAACAGGCTCAACAGGCACAGCAGAGGGTATACAACCGCAATGCACGGTTACGCAGCTTCGCTCCTGGGCACAGAGTGTTAGTATTGGTTCCCACTGTGGAAAATAAACTTTTGGCTAAATGGCAAGGGCCCTTTGAAATCTTAGAAAGAGTAGGGCAGGTCAATTACAAAGTTTACCAGCCGGGGAAAAGAAAGCCGGAACAGATATACCATATAAATCTGTTAAAGCCCTGGAAAGATAGAACGGTACTGTCGGCCATCCAAGACCCTCCAGTAAGTCCAGGGCCCTTAGTTCCTGAAGTGACAGTGGCAAAAACCCTGTCGGCAATTCAACAACAAGAGGTCAAGGAGTTTCTGATTAGAAATAGGGTGCTCTTCTCTGACGTACCTGGGAAAACCTCGGTCATTAAACATGACATCATCACTGACCCAGGGGTTAAAGTTAATCTAAAGCCCTATAGGTTACCAGAAGCACAAAGAGAATCGGTGTCGAAAGAAATTAAAAATATGCTAGAGTTAGGGGTTATTGAAGAATCACATAGTGAATGGTCAAGTCCCATTGTGTTGATTCCAAAGCCCGACGGGAGTGTGCGTTTCTGCAATGACTTCCGAAAGTTGAACAGTGTTTCAAAATTCGATGCCTACCCGATGCCAAGAGTGGATGAACTGATTGAGAGACTAGGGACGGCAAGGTATTTAACCACTCTTGACCTAACCAAAGGGTATTGGCAAGTACCGTTAACCGAGAGCGCCAAACAAAAGACAGCTTTTTCAGCGCCAGAGGGCTTGTTTCAGTACAAGATGTTGCCCTTCGGGCTACATGGGGCACCTGCTACCTTCCAAAGAATGATGGACAGGATTCTAAGGCCCCATAGACGGTATGCGGCTGCTTATCTGGATGACGTGGTCGTTCATAGTCCTGATTGGCAGTCTCACTTACCCAGGGTACAAGCAGTGTTGGACTCCATCTATAAGGCAGGTTTGACAGCCAACCCAAAAAAGTGTTGTCTAGGCATGGAGGAAGTAAAATATCTGGGATACACCATTGGCAGAGGCCTGATAAAGCCTCAGCTCAATAAAGTTGATGCCATACAAAACTGGCCACGGCCTCTGAATAAGAAGCAGGTGAGAGCCTTCTTGGGAATTACGGGGTACTACAGGAGGTTTATACCCAACTTTGCCACCATGGCAGGCCCACTGACTGACCTGACCAAAGGCAAACAAAAAGTCATGGTAGAATGGAGTCCTGAGGCAGAGAAAGCTTTTCAGGAGTTGAAAGTAGTGTTGTGTTCCCAACCAGTCCTGATGACTCCTAATTTTGAAAGGGAATTCATAGTACAAACCGATGCATCAGAAGTAGGTATAGGAGCGGTCCTGTCCCAGAACAAGGAGGGTGAGGAACACCCTATTTTCTATCTTAGCAGAAAGTTGAATGTACATGAGAGAAACTATGCCACAGTGGAGAAGGCGGCATTGGCCATAAAGTGGGCGTTAGAGGCTCTCAGGTACTACTTGGTCGGAAGAAAGTTCAAATTGATCACTGACCATGCCCCTCTGAAGTGGATGTCTGAAAATAAGGACAGTAATGCGAGAATTACAAGATGGTTCTTGGCGTTACAAACTTTTAAATTTTCAGTGGAACACAGGCCAGGAAGCCAGCTGGCCAATGCTGACGCGTTGTCACACGTTCATTGTTTGGGGGCTTCAGTTGTTCCGCCCCACAGGTCAAAACAAAGGGGGGGGATATGTGATAGGATCACTGGTAAAGTGGTCTGTGGCAGGTACATTTGACCCAGATTCCTGTCTTTTGTGTTTTAAACCCCCAGGAGAAAGTCTGCAGTGTAGCAGGCTTGAGTTTCGGCTTTTTGAAAAGCCGGTTTGGGACCTGGGGGTTGTGGGTGAGAGGAGAGGGAGGGCTCCACCCACGGCCACTCCAGGTTTTGGTTCTCGCAGCCTGGTAACAGTCTTGTTAGTTTTCCACCTGAGAGTGGCCAATATAAGCCTAGTGTGTTTAGGGCTGAGTGTCTCACCTGGGAGAGCAGGCAGGGAGTTTGCTCAGAGACACTTGAAAAACCTATTTGTGAGTACTGTGCTGTGCTTTGTTGCTGGCGAGGGCATTAGGCCCTGCCAGGTTCTGGTAGTGAGGGAACTACCTGTGAAGTTAGTGCCCCGACAGGGCTAGGATTTATATTTGTTTTCTTTATATTTCTGTCATTGTACAATAAAGACTGGCACCGACCAGCTTGTACTTGCATCCAGACTGGTGTGCTGCTTCCCTGCTGCTATGTGTGTGTGTAAGGAAGGAGTCCTCTACCCAGGAGAGGGACCCCCTAACCTAACTGTGTCACAATATATATATATATATATATGGTTTGTAAAGAGTGTATAGACCGGTGCACAGGTTAAAGTCTTTATAAATGTGTTGCACTGCTTGTGCTATAGGTGTGTTTCAAAACAAAGTACAGTCCATATGATGTTGGCACATAAGACACTTTTAGTCCCTCTGGTGGAGGTGGCAGCAGTCTTCCCAGGTTCCTGAGCGGCGATCAGGATAGATAAGATCTGAAAGTGGAATTGGGAAAAAGCATGCGCCTAATAGTGTAGTATTTAAAAACAGTGATGTACGTGCTCAAAATAAAATGTGCGTACCAAATAATAAATCTTTAAAGCTTATCTGTGATGTCTTTACTGGGGTTCCATATGGTGGGGTATGTATGGTCCTCCAACAAATCAGGAAAACCTTAATAGGAAAGGCTCAACCAGAGCCTGATAGAACACAAATATAGTGTAGTATTTTTGTTTAAATATAGCACATATAATTAAATATATATTGCGTACCAGAAGGATACTTGGACATCTGCATGTAATACTCTGATATTCCTCTAGGATCCCATGGACAACCTCATGGTCTGCGCACTGGTGGATAAGGTTTAGCCTAACTTAACAATGCTTTCCATGTAGGTTTGGATGAAACACCTTTTCAAAATGTGGATGCCAGCTTTGATGAGAACCATCTAAAATGATGTCTGATGACCTGCAGCCTGATCTGCTTCCCACTATCTGTTGTCAAATTGTTACCAGATACCTTTATTAGGTATTCATAGAAGGATGTTGGATCCCAGTGGGATTGTTGTGGTGAACGAATGGGAAGATTGTGGGCACTGAGTGGGATGTGTGTGCCATATAACTGCTCAGACCTCAGTTGCATAAACTGCATGTGTGTATTCCAATGAGCACTCAATTCTGTGAATTAGCAGCTCCACCATTTTGTGAGTGACAGCAATCTCATTCTGTGAGAGTGCTGAATCTGCAGTTAACCACAGGGTGTGATAGCATACAATATCTGTATTGCGCAAGGAACATGTCCATTAAGGCGTCAGCCTTAATGATCGGAATTTCATTGCTTTTTTTAGTTTGAGTGGCACAAATTCAGTAGGTTTTGTGAAATTTCAGACCATGTCTAAGAAGCCTTAATGGGACATGTGAAACCGTAAGGTTTTTTGTATATGATATATATATATATATATATATATATAACAAGTAGTCCTGTACTCTCAATCATAAGGTAACAACATCGGGGTGCTTAGAAGGACACCAAGGTCCCAAATAATAGACGTGGATTTCCTGGAAGGAAGGATGCACTCGCCGTTTAATGTAACATCTCAAACTCAATTCATCACAAGGCTTCATCAGAAGAATATGATCATGGTCATCAGGATCCTGATGCAGGGTTGAAATAAACCCGAAATGTTGATGCAAATGGATATGCTTTAAGTTGTGTGTGTTCATCCGCTGAGTGCCGCTGCCTGGATTTGACTATATATATATATAGTGAGCGGGTTCGGTTTTACTCGGATTTACTCGGTTCTTATCGCCACTTTACCGCAATTTCGGATTTATTATATTGGCTATCCAAAACACATGATAGGCGATAGCCAGTAAAATGCCGTTTAAAGATCCGAGTAAAACCGAACCCGCTCACCCCTAAAATTTATATATATAAATATATATATATATATATTATATATCACCAATATGTTATGTCATGCTTTTACAAAGAGTGTCTATTCATGTATGCATTCTTTTGTAGTATATAATAAAAATCAACTGATGATCTGTATCTTTGAAGATACAGATATTTGAAGATCTGTTTTAAAGTGCACAGGATTATTCTGAAGAGACCGATTTTGTTTCCATGACAATAGAAATGCCTTGCTCTCATTTCAAATGTATAGGAGGTAAACAAATAAATGGTTTTCTTGGAGAAAATGAAAGTTGTTTTTACAAGTAAGGGAATGTAAGCATTACCGTCTGTCCAATATCATAAAATAAATATATTCTAGCTATAGTTCATCTCCATTTTCATATCCCTTACTCACTATGTTGCTGGTCAGGCTGTTCTTGTTTTTAGTGTTGTTATAATAAATGTACATATGGCCAGGGCCGCCATCAGAAATTGTGGGGCCCGGGACTGATAAAATAGCCCTGGGCCCCCTTCCTGCACTACTACTAATGGAGCATACACACGGTCAGATTTGTCAGATCTGTCAGATGAACGATTTGAATGATTTTACCAAAGATTTGAACGATTTTTGACTGCATTAAAATGAATAGAATCGTCCAAGTCTGACTGCAAACACATCAGATGTCAGATATATCGTTATCTGACCATCGGGAACGCGCATCGTTCAAATCGTTCATCTGACAGATTTTCCTTCAGATATGAACGATTTTTTAAATCGTTATCATTCAGATCTGAAGAAAAATCTGACCGTGTGTATGCACCATTAGTCTTGTGAGCCATGACCTTATCTTCTTGAAGAATGCTCCTTCCTTCTGGGTTTTTTTCCTCCAGGTCTGGCTGGCGCTGCTCCTTGTGTGCTCCGCGGCTCCTCCTCAATCCAGCGGCGTGTCAAAGGAAAAAAATAAATTGTATTGAACAAGGGCAGGGGCAAACGCAGGATTTTCAGCCGGGGGGGGTTCTAATATAATTAAATATATATATATATATATATATATATACACACATACACACATATACATTTATACACACATACATTTATATATAAATACATACAGTCAGGAGCATAAATATTGGGACATTGACAGAATTTTCATATTTTGGCCTCTATTCACCACCACAATGGCTTTGAAATGAAACAAACAAGATGTTCTTTAACTGCAGACTTTCAGATTTAATTTGAGGGTAATTACATCCAAATCAGGTGAACGGTGTAAGAATTACAACGGTTTCTATATGTGCCTCCCACTTTTTAAGGGGCCAAAAGTAATGGGAAAAACTAAACAAGCACCGGAGTTATAAACTCTGGCCACTAGAGTGTGCCCAGAGTCTATAATGTATGCACAGGTCACCGGGAAAATGGCCGCTGCGGCCATTTTCCAGTCATTTTACAGCGCCAGACCCCCGCGCCGATGTGGGACTCTGGAGAGGTAAGTAATATTATGGGTGCAGGGTGTGCAGTGCGGTGCCCCCCTGGACCCAGGGGCCTGTGTTCCCCACATACCCTGCACCCATTATATATACGCCCCTGGTCAAGCGCTAAAACTAAATCTCAAGATTTTAACATTTGCATTTTGTTTCAGATCCTGTTTGTGTGTAAAACTTAGCCCTGACAGTTCCCACGTGGACGAGTCAGCCCACGTGGGAACTGTCAGGAGCTGGAGCCAATCAGTGGCCACTCTACAGTTAGCAGCTGCTGATTGGCTGGCGGCTCCTGACAGTTATCACTGAAGAGTCAGGAGCCGGTTAGCGGTGTGTGTGGTCACACACATACACTGCTAATGGAAAGTATATGGATTGGTTTGTTATTTTGCAAAGACACCCTGGATACTATGGAGACCAGCGTGAGGATGGAGGTGAGTATACGATCTTTTTTGCAAATCATTCCACACGGATATCTACTTGGAGAAGCAGACAGACCAGCTGGTACATCTAAGTATGTGTGATTGATGTATGTGTGTAATAAACTTCTACTGTCTAAAGTGTGTGTTATGTCTTTATTTAACTATTTATTTTACAGTGGAGGTAAAGGTACCGGACGCCTGCTGACACTTGTAGTTCGACGAGTGCCAAAAGGTAGGCATGCTGGCATCTTAGTTCCACTGTAAAATACAATAGTTTTATTTATATTTACCAATTTATTACCCTTGTACCCACAGTCCAGGAGTGTGGGGAAGATCCCCAGGCTTCAGACCAGGTCTGGGGTTTTGGGAGAGGGGAATCCCTTTTTTGCAGGGTCCCCACCTCCCCTGAGTTCCCAAATTTTGACAGGAGAGTTGTCCATTTTCAGGAGAGTTTAGAAACTCTCTGCTTGGTAAATTCCCGAATCCTATCTTCACTAGTGAAAAGGTGCTCGAGTTTAGCTGATGGTGAATTGAAGAGAGTTTGCTAACTCTCCAGAATTTTCCTGTAGCAAAGGAGATCTTGAAAAAGCTGCCAGTTTGGCAGTGAAACGCGTTGGTAAAGCACCCCACTTCAGGCACCCCCATTTTTATCTGCACCTTATTGCGATTGGAACAATCCTTTGGAACCCAGTGCTTATTGGAATCATTTACTGAGTATTCAACATCTTCAGTTGATTTAAGGTTCAACAGACTGATTTGGTGCGGCTGAGAATATTTCCATCCCAAGCCCACGACCATCTCAAAGACGCTTTGTACTACCCCACAACTGCAGCGTTTGAAGAAATATTCTTCCTATTACAGAAAGTCCTGTACGGCTCCACTTATAGGACCACTATTTATACAGGACATACTGGAATCACTTCAAGCCAGTAAAGTTGTCATTTCCAATTGGAACTGTCTGTGCATTAATAAACCTATTCAGTATCATGAACTGTGACGGTGCCTGAACGGGTTGTATGCTTATATATGAGCTTTTTAATTTTTTGACATGCATGTCTATTTTTTGAATTAATAAGTGCCATTTATATTTGTCTATTATTTTTTGTAAGAATTTTATTTGCTTTTATTTTTATATTTAATGTGATAATTTACAAAGAATAAATCAGTGGAATATATATAGCGCTGCAATTTTTTATTTGTATTGTTCATTGAAGAGACTGACTATCTCTTATTCAGCAGCAGCTTGGAGAAACAACCTTTGTCAGCGCCGTGTTTTTTAGTATTTTTGGCCATCACGATTAGTAAGTGTGTATAGCTTACCAATTGGCCGTTCTGACTGCCAATCTGTTGTCACAACCCTGGCTAGTTTTTTACCTTTTGCCTTGAGACTTACCTCTGCCAGCTGCTCCATGGATCTGTGGGGGTCATTCAGACCCGCTCGCGAGCAAAGGACGCTCACAAGCGGGTCGATGTTGGGCGAATGCGCATGACGGAGGGAGTGCACGACGGAGGGAGCTCCGACGTGCGCATGCGCGAGACCCGGCGAGCGACGAGGAATACGTTGCTCGGGGTCTCGCACCAAAGGGGGCGTGCTGTCGATGTTGATTGACAGCACACCCCCTTTGGTGGGCGTGCCGGGGGTGTGGCTGCCAGACGGAGGCATTCCCATGGGAACGCCTACCGTCTGAAGCCGGCCCCACTGACATCAGTAATGATGTCAGTGGGAGTGATTTTGGCTCTGATAGAGCCAAAATCACTCCTGGGCTTGCGGCAGCGAGACCCTACTGCAGGGTCTCGTCGCAAGCCTGATGGTCACGATGGTCTTGACCATCGCGACCATCTTTTTGGCCGCTCGCATATGCTGTGGGTGGTCACCCACAGCTATGCAAGCGGCCAGGAGGCCGCTCCATTTTCAGGTAGGAGGGCACTGATTCAGAGCGAGCGCTCTGGTCAGAGCGTTCGGCTCTGAATCAGGCCCTGTGTGTGCAATTTGCCTGGAGGATCTTCTCTGATCATGCTGGTTGCAACACTTCTCTGTATGCATTCCCTTCCACACTGATTGTTCACCTGGGCTTTCCTCTGTCTGTGAGCATTGCTAGTCTTGATTGGAATCGCAGGTGTGGTTCTGATTCTCAGTGCTGTAGAGATGAATACTCCCTCTGCATGTTGTGCCTTCCACCACTCAGAATGCTACTGTCAGACCACCTGTCCATATCCACCAATTGCTGCCAGATCCAGGGTATATATATTCTCCCCTGATGGCATTCTGGGCATGAACATCTCGTTACTTCCTGTGGTGTATGGTTCATGCTGCTACTGTGTACTAGTGTATCTCGGGCTCTTGCTACTGCAATTCCTGGCAATCCAGAAAACCTGCTATTGCAATACCTGGCTTTCCTGAAAACCTGCTACAGCAATACCTGGCAATCCAGAAATCCTACCAGTTCCCAGCCCAGTGCATTATGTCCATTGTTGTTGCATGACTTATGATCCTAAATTCCCTTCCTAGCACAGTCCACGATACTCCAGTCCGGAGTGATATTCCAAGTCCATTCCATGATACTCCAGTTTGGAGTGATATTCCAAGTCCATTCCATGATACTCTAGTCCGGAGTGATATTCCAAGTCAGTTCACACTATTCCAGTCCGATGTCAAGTTCCAAACTCACCAGTTCATGTCTCATTACTCCAGTCCAGAGTCAACTTCCAAGTTCATCAGTTCAATCCACATTATTCCAGTCCAGAGTCAAGTTCCAAGTTCTTCAGTTCAATCCACGTTATTCCAGTCCAGAGTCAAGTTCCAAGTTCATCAGTTCAATCCACGTTATTCCAGTCCAGAGTCAAGTTCCAACTTCGCCAGTTCAACTCAGCAAGTCTTCCTGTCTGTCCCGGTCCGGTTTCTCTAAGTCTTCTACTAGTTCCACTCCAACATTACAAGTTTCCTGTTCTTGTCATTTATCACCAAAGGCAGTTCTCACTGCTATACAATTCATTCGCAAATAGAGCTATTTACCTCAACCATGGTTCCAGTCAAGCCAGTCTAAACTGAATTCACTTCAACACCTGAGTCAGTTAATTCTCAAGCACCATTCGTTACATCTGTCTACTGACTAGGGGTGTGCAGCGGCCACTTTTCGTATTTTTGTGTTTTGGATTTAAATCTGGATCTTTCTTTGTGTTTTGGATCTGGATTGGTTTTGCCAAAACCACCTTTCCGTGTTTTGGATTTGTATTTTTTTTCAAAAAAGCATAAAAACAGCTAAAAATCACAGAATTTGTGGATTTTTCTGCTCCTATGTTATTATTAACCTCAATAACATTAATTTCCACTCATTTCCAGTCTATTCTGAACACCTCACAATATTGTTTTTAGTCCAAAAGGTTGCACCGAGGTAGCTGGATGACTATGCTAAGCGACACGAGTGGGCGGCACAAACATGTGGCCCATCTAGGAGTGACACTGTGGTGGCAGACAGGATGGCAGTTTGAAAAACTAGGCCTCATACAGTACATAATACGAAGAAAAAAAAGAGGTGCAAGACGGAATTGTCCTTGGGCCCTCCCACCCACCATTATGTTGTATAAAAAGAACATGCACACTTGAACAAACCAATCATTTCAGCGCCAGGGTCTGCCACACGACTGTGGCTGAAATGATTGGTTCATTTGGGCCCCCACAAAACAAGCTGGCAATTAATCTGTCCCTGCACAAACTGGCTCTACGGAGGCAAGATGTCGTCCTCATCCTCCTCATCCACCGATTCCTCACCCTCTTCAGTGTTGTGTACATCCTCATCCTCACAGAGTATTAATTCGTTCTGGAGGCTGGTCTCCCTGGAAGAGTTGATCATTAATTTTTATGAACATCATCTTCTCCACATTTTGTGGAAGCAAACTCCTACGCCTTTCGCTGACAAGGTTCCCGGCTGCACTAAACACTCCTTCGGAGTACACACTGGAGGGGGGGCAACTCAGGTAAAATAGAGCCAGTTTGTACAGGGGCCTCCAATTTGCCTTTTTCCTGCCAGTACAGGTACGGACTGTCTGACATGCCTACTTGGATGCTATCACCGATGTAATCCTCCACCATTCTGTCAATGGTGACAGTATCATATGCAGTGACAGTAGACATGTCAGAAATTGTTGCCAGGTCCTTCAGTCTGGAACAGATGTCCAAACTTGGTCCTGTCTGCCCTGCATCACTGCCAGCGGGTTGCTTCGGATACTTAAGTTTTTCCTGACAGCCCCAGTTGCGGGACAAAATGAAGAAGGAGCTGTTGACGTGTCACGTTCCGCTTCAGCTGACAGTGTTATCACCAGCAGGTCTTTGCACCTCTGCAGGCTTGTGGCGGCTGGAAAGAGACACCACATAGGCTTTAAACGTAGGATCGAGCACGGTGGCCAAAATGTAGTGGTCTCATTTCAACAGATTGACCACCATGGAATCCAGGCAAAGCGAATGAAGAGCTTCATCCACAAGTCCCACATACCGAGCGAAATCGCTCCGTCTTAGCTCCTCCTTCACTTTCTCCAGTTGCTTCTGCAAAAGCCTGATGAGGGGAATGACCTGACTCAAGCTGGCAGTGTCTGAACTGACTTCATGTGTGGCAAGTTCGAAGGGCTGGAGAATCTTGCACAACACGGAAATCATTCTCCACTGCACTTGAGTCAGGTGCATACCTCCTCCTTTGCCTATGTCATAGGTGGATGTATAGGCTTGAATGCCCTTTTGCTGCTCCTCCATCCTTTGAAGCATATAGAGGGTTGAGTTCCACCTCATCACAACCTCTTGCTTCAGGTGATGGTGGGGCAGGTTCAAGAGTGTTTACTGGCGCTCCAGTCTTCGGCATGCAGTCGCTGAGTGGCGAAAGTGGGCAGAAATTTTTCGGGCCACCCAAAGCGTCTCCTGCACACCCCTGTTGTTTTTCAAAAAATTCTGCACCACCAAATTTATTGTGTGAGCAAAACATGGGACGTGCTGGAATTTGCCCAGATGTAATGCCTGCACAATATTGGTGGCGTTGTCAGATATCACAAATCCCCAGTAAAGTCTAAGTGGGATAAGCCACTGGGCGATGATTTCCCTCAGTTTCTCTAAGAGGTTGTCGGAGGTGTGCCTCTTACTGAAACTGGTGATATACAGTGTAGCCTGCCTTGCTACGAGCTGGCATTTCTGAGATGCTGCTACTGGTGACGCTGCTGTTGTTGCTGTGTAAGGTGATACATCTACCCAGTGGGCTGTTACAGTCATATAGTCCTTATGGTCTAATAATGGAGAAACATGTTAAGATTGTGGACTTAATATTGGCTGCTTGACATTTTTTTGGACACTGAGGACACTTTTTCTGACGTTTCTGTACAGTCTCGGTATCGCCTGCCTAGTGAAGTGGAATCTAGATGGGATTTGGAACCGGGGACACACTACCTCCATCAATTGTCTAAATTCCACTGCACTAATGGCGGATACTGGATGCACGTCTTACACCAACATAGCATCAAGGCCTGTTATCAATTTTGCTTCTGGATGACTGCTGTCGTACTACATCCTCCTCGCTAAGGACTGTTGGAGGGTCAATTGTTTAGTAAAAGTAGTGGTGTTCCTACTTCCTCTCTGGGATGATGAACGACTCCCAGCAGCAACGGCAGCAGTAGGCGTAGCAATGCAGGATCCTCCAGAGGAATCCCGGATAGGAGTCAGCCATGCCAGTGACATGGCCTGTAGGACTACTTCCGATCATAAGGAGGAAACAGGACAAAGGGATTTAGGTGTCCATGGACTGCTTAAGGTCTTAGCCAAAGTTTCTGAACTTGACAGTAACTTTTTATGAACGCGCTGCAGGTGACGTATAAGGGAGGATGTTCCTAGGTGGTTAACATCACTACCCCTACTTATTTCACCTTTACATATGGTACATATGGCAAGACAGTTGTTGTCCAGATTTGGATAGAAATATTGCCAGACCAAAGAGGTGGAATGTTTGGTCTTCTGCCCAGGCATGACCATGATGTGCTTTTTCATCCCACGGACAACAACTGTCTCCCCCGGAGCCTGATTTAAACAAACCACATCACCATCAGAATCCTCCTCGCCAACATTATCCTCAGCGCCGCTACACCAGTATCCTCATCCTGTTGTACTTCAACAGTGACATCTTCAATTTGCATCTGCAATCAGCAAGTGAACTGTGGGTGCTCCTTCCAGCATTTGCAGAGGGCGTGCAAATGGTGGAAAGCGCCACCTCTTCCCGTCCAGTGCTGGGAAGGTCAGGCATCACAGCCGCCACCACACTTGGACTCTCCTTGGGGATTTGTGATATCTTCTTAGAACGCACAGTTCTTTGCTGTGCTAATGCCAGCTTAACTCATTTCATTTTTGTAGCAGGAGGAGGAAGGCTTCCATCATCATGTGAAAGTGAACCACTAGTCATGAACTTAGGGAAAGACCTTAGCCGTTCCTTGCCACTCCGTGTCGTAAATGGCATATTGGCAAGTTTACGTTTCTCCTCAGATGATTTAAATGTTTTTTTTAAGGTCATTTTCCTGAACTTTGTCATTTGGGATTTTATATGCCCTCTACTATGACATTGGGCATCAACCTTGGCAGACGACGTTGATGGCATTTTATCATCTATGTCATGACTAGTGGCAGCAGCTTCAGCACTAGGAGGAAGTGGTGCTTGATCTTTCCCTATTTTATTTTTATTGGACAAAGTTTTGTCCTTCATTTATGTTATATAAGTGTGGCTAAGGCGCACACAAACACAGAAAAGAAGAATTTTTTAAGTTTTTTTGTTGTGCACTTTGGGGGTTACACCACCCTTTAACAGATGAGCCAGCCGGCCCTTTACTTATGACACAGACGCTGCTCCTTTGTTGATGCGCGTGCGGCTACTGCGCAGACATTTCACACACAAATATAGAAAAAAAAAGAAATGTTTCTTTTTTGTGGAGCGCACTTTGGGGGTTACACCGCCCTTTAACAGACTTATGACACAGGCGCACGCTTGGCACTGCTCCTTTTTTTGATGCACGTGCAGCTACAGCGCACACAGGGCCTGATTCAGAGACGGACGCTCTGAATGATCGTCCGCTCTGAATCAGGGCTTTTTTTTTTTTTTTGTTCGGCCTCCTGGCCGCTCGCATAGCTGTGGGTGACCACCCACAGCTATTGTGAGCGGCCAGGTTGATGGTCAAGACCATCGCGACCATCGGGCTTGCGATGAGACCCTAGTGGTAGGGTTTCGTGGCCGCAAGCCCCAGAGAGCTTCTGGTTCTAATAGAGCCAGAAGCTCTCCCACTGACATCACTGGTGATGTCAGTGGGGCTGCTCCCAAATGGCAGGCGTTCCTTCGGGAACGCCTCCATTTGGCCAGTCACCCCCACTGCCCGCCTACCAAATGAGGCGAGCTGTCAATCACCATTGACTGCTCGCCCCCTTTGGTGCGAGACCCGGAGCGACGGAGCACCCATTGCTAGCCGGGTCTCACGCATGCGCACAATGGAGGCGGTTCTGTTATGCGCATGCCCAGTGGGCAAACATTGACCCAGTTGCGAGCGCTCAGCGCTTGTGACCGGGTCTCAATCAGGCCCACAGTTCACAAAAGTGCACTTTGGGGGTTACACCACCCTTTAACAGACTTATGACACAGGCGCATGCTTGGCGACGCTCCTTTGTTGATGCACGTGCGGCTACTGTGCATACATTTCACAAACACAGAAATAAATGTTTTTTTTGCACTTGGGGGGAGCACCACTGAAGGACAGATCACCCCCTGGACAACACTACAACACCCCTTTAGGACTACAGCCTTTATGGGAAACTGCACAACACAGCCCAGCCAGCTCCTATAGACTTTTGGACAACAGCAGCACAGCATAACACAACACAGCCCAGCCAGCCCTAACTCCCACCCTCCCTCTTCACTGTCCACAGTCGGAATGGGAAATGGCGCCGACGTGGGGACCTTTTATAGAATCCAAAACCTGCGAGATCCGGAAGGCGGGATGATGACATTTTGCCTCGATTTCAGTTCTGAGTCAGGCGGGAAAACCCGAGTCAGACTCGGATCGGGGGGCTCGGATTTCAGAAATCCGAACCCGCTCATCCCTACTACTGACCGATCCGTTGTCTAAATGTGTTCCCAGCATTAGATACAATTAAGTACCCTATGTGCTTTGCAGCACAGGCGTATTTAACACATTTTAGTAGGGTTTGTATTCAGGGAAATCTAAAGAGGCACAGTCTGCATCGCACACACAGAATTCCACACAGTAGCCCCCCAGTTCTTATTATGCCACACAGTAGTGACCTAAGTTTACATTATGCCACACAATAGTGTCCCTAGTTCATATCACATAGTAAGTCACTGTATGATACAGCTCTTCACAAGTTACTTATGAACCCTTTCATACAGCTCCAATTTACATGACTCCCTCCTTCTTCTAAAAAATACCAACCCACTCAGGGGTTAGATATATTGTAGGGGACTCAAAAACAAATTCTTATCGTGCCTTCAATATATGATATAGGGCTCCATTCATTATCACTTAATTTCTACAAAAGCAGGTGAAAATGAACATTTTTTATCTGCGTTTGTAGAAATTAAGTTTTCAAGTCATTCATCAAAAAAGCAATGCAAGAGATATCACAGATATCTTCAGCTTACCTTTCGCTCCCAAAATGGACACTAGTATGAGGACAGGAATTCATCAAGCTCTGAAATACTTTCAGAGTATGACTTGCGAGAGTATTCACCATCTTCAGATGGCAAATGCTCCCGCAACCCGCTCCTTCTCTGTGGGAAAGAGTCCTGGGTTGCGACTCCTTCCACCGGAAGCCGGGGTTTTTGTACACCTGCGTGAACTGTAGGTCATGCACTACTTTCACTGCTCCGAAAGCAGCAGTGAATCTAAATATTCATTGCTCTGAAAAGAGCAATGAAATGAATGAGGAGACAGCTGATTTTTGGATCCGCTGTCTCAGCGCCGGAGCAATGGTGAATCGCCGCAAGTTCAAATGTTAATTATCGGGGTCGGGGTTAATTATCGGATAATTAACATAGTGAATACAGCCCATAATGAATTTTACACAGCAAATGACATGACTACCAGAAATGTTAAATATCAAGGCTGGGCAGCTCCCAATAATTAACATTCTGTCTTGCCGCGAATGCTGGAGAAATTCATCATTGCTCCAGCGTGGATACAGAAGATCAGCTGTCCTTGCAAATGAAAATTAGCACTGCCGAGCCGAGCTGTGGTGGAGGGATCTGAATGCGGGAACAAACAGCATCTGAAGATGGCGAGTAAACCCACAGTAATGCTCCAAATATATTGTATTTTCAGAGCTTGATGAACTTAGGGCCCCATACTAGTGTATGGGGACTGCGTGGCAGATCGGGACTGAAAGGTAATTAGGAAATATCAGTGATATCTCCTGCATTACCTTTATAATGAATAGCCCTAATACTTAATTTATTGTTATATGTTAATTTTCACCTGCTTTGTATAAATTAAGTGATGATGAATAGCCCCTATACCACTAGTAAAAGCTTGGCAGAATTCATGAGCCACCGCAAAAAGACAGGAAAATGTGTATTACTGACATCGAAATACTATTATTTTTTCATGCTAAGTAAAGCAACCACATTTATAAAAATTACTGTAAAATAAATTGCACTTGGAAGACAACTAACATATATAAATCTAAACAAATTCAACAATGGTGTTAGCAACACTGAAGGTAGTAAAAATAAATATCTGATCCAGTCAATAATATAATGCATTATATGAATAGAGCCAGAGCAGAACAGAATAGAAATATGCCCATGCGGTTTTACCCACATTGTATATGGTACCAGCTGCAAGGCAGTATTAATGCCATACATGTATACAAAACAGAAAGACTTTCACTATTGGAGCTAACAATAATATACTGCAAATCTGTGTGTATCTAGCAAACAAAAGCATGGGGATTAAGTTCATATTTTACCAAAACATTGAAACTTGCAGCCCATTGTTAAGGATCCCGTCTCTGCAAGCCCTACACTAGCATATATGCCCAACACACCAATATATTGCAGTAAAATGCACTCACCTCTCAGGTATGGGATGTAGTTATGAGACCGGCGGCCACATGGTCGCCGGTCTCAATCCCGACAGCGTAATCCCGGCAAGGGATTTAACACAAGCGTCAAAATACCGACGCCTATATTAATCCCGATGTCGGAATGCAGAGGAAGCCGGACCGATCGTCCTCTCTGCTAGGTAAGTATACACTTAGTCCGGGGATGGGGGGGTTAGGTTTAGGGACACCCGGGGGGACTTAGGGTTAGGCACCCCCCCGGGAAAGGTTAGGGTTAAGCTAGGGGAAGGGGTGGATAGGGTTAGGCACTAGGGGGAGGTTAGGGTGAGGCACCCCCCGGGAGGGTTAGGTTTAGGGTGTGGGGAGGGGGGGTTAGGTTTAGGCACCCATGTGGGGAGGTTAGGGTTAGGCACTAGGGGAGGGAGGTTAGGGTTAGGCACCCCTAAGGGAGGGTTAGGGGAGGAGAGGGGAGGGTTAGCATACTTACCACCGGCCGTCGGGATCTTCACCTATTGGCCTGTCACCGTCGGAATTTGAACCATTTCAATCCCATTCCCTCAGGAACAGAGGGTAACATCTTGACAAGGGCTGGCTTGTGAGGCACACCCAGCTCAGCCTTTTATAGACTTGATTGGAAACAGCCATTATAGCATGAGGCAACATTTTGAAACAAAACAGAAAAACAATATGCCAAACTCGGTTTTACCCCCATTTTACATATATATATATATATATATATATATATATATATATATATATATATATATATTAATAACAGCCCCCGGTCAGGAATGAAATATACTTGCAGGACAGGTTGCTCACATCAATAATTTTAAAGTGTTATTATTCTTTAAAGTGTTATGATTTTTAATTACCACTATGTTAATGTAATTTAATGGGCAGCACAGACGGTGTAATGGTTAGTGTTACTGTTTCTCTGTAGTAAGGTTGTGGGTTTGATTCCCACCATGGCCCTACCTGTGTGGAGTTTGTATGTTCTCCCTGTGCTTGCATGGGTTTCCTCAGGGTACTCCGGTTTCCTCACACACTCCAAAAATATTCTGTCAGGCTAATTGGATCCAACAAAAATTAACCCTAGCGTGTAGATGGGGTAGGGAACATAGATTATAAGTGCCACTGGGGTTTAGAATTTGTAGGGATGATTACCAAAGAGCCTAGTCTTGAGGGCGGCGATGTTAGTCTTAAAGTGCATACACACACAATGATTTTTTTTAACTATATCATTTATCGTTCAATCGTTGAAAAAATCGCGTGCGTTCACGTTTGTAGTTCAGTCAGACTGACCAACTCAATGATTTTCAGTAAGGGAATATGCAAAAATCATTTGTAGTTCAAAAAAATCGTTCATTACATTTAGTAAATGAACGATTTTCGTTAATTTTTCCCTTGAAAAAATGAACGAAAATCGTTTACTAAAATCGTTCATTTACTAAATCGTTGTGTGTGTATGCACCTTAAGAGTAGTGTGGCAGTCTTTGGGCTGAGTAGCAGCCTTGAGGGCTGGAAACCGTGGCTAGATGCGGCCTTTGGGTCGAGATGAGGCCTTTGAGTTGAGATGCAGCCTTTGGGATGAGTAGCAGCCTTGACTGGCTGGTAAACTTGGCTTGATGTGGCCTTTGGGCAATGGAGCAGCCTTTGCGTGGTGTAGCAGAATTGAGGGCTGGTAACCTTGTCCAATAGACCTGGCAAGGTGTCGCTGAGGTGCGCTAAGTGCCGCCGGGTTGACACTAGCGGCAGTACACAAGATTGCGTACATAGGACGCTGAGGTGCGCTAAGTGCCGCCGGGATGACACTAGCGGTAGTACAAACAATTGCGTACAATGGTGTGCAACCTTTGACACAAGGTTGCACACCAATGACACAAGCCGCTGGATGCTGGGTTGCGCACTCTGGACACTGAGTGCGGACTGTGTGGATGACACAAACGGCAGACAGCCGAGGGTGGTTCCAGTGGTGCCAAAATGGACAGAGGGCGCCATCCAGAGTTACAGGATTCATGGGGCACTGCACAGTATGACAACCGCCTGTTAGTTTTATCTCGGTTTGTTTGCTCTATATCCTAAATAAGTTACAGATCTAAGATCCATTTCTACATTTC
Organism: Taudactylus pleione; assembly: GCA_031769625.1. Lineage (NCBI taxonomy): Eukaryota > Metazoa > Chordata > Amphibia > Anura > Myobatrachidae > Taudactylus > Taudactylus pleione. The sequence continues at coordinate 2,247,406 of JAUIMM010001601.1, forward strand.
ATGCTCCCTCAAGCTGCCCAGATTGTCTCCCCTCCGGCCCTCCCTTCTCTGTGATCATCTTGTCACCTCCGCTTTCCTGTCAGATTGATTACATTCACTTCTCACCTCTTTTATTCCCTCCCCTCTATCCTGTGATCGGCTCTTTACCCCTGTCCACTCCTTTCTTATTGGCTTCTGTCATCACCCCTCTCTGATCAACTTTGTCCCTCCCCTCTCCTTTCTTATTGGCTTCTTTCACCACCCCTCTCCTCTCCTTTTCTTATTGGCTTCTGTGACACCCCTCTCCTCTCCTCTTTTTATTGGCTTCTGTCACCACCCCTCTCTGATTGAGTTTGCTTCTCCTCTCCTTTTCTTATTGGCTTCTGTCACTGGTCCTCCCTGATTGGCCTTACCTCTATCCTCTCCTTTTCTTATTGGCTTCTGTCACTGGCCCAGATTGGCTTTGCCCTTCCCCTCTCCTATTGTATTTGCCTCTGACACCTCCCCTCTCTTATCAGCACTTTCCTCTTCCCACTCCTCTTTGATCCCCTCCCTCCTTCTCTCATCATTCATTAATTAATTAATTCATTGTGCTTCAATGGACTTAATAGTTACACATCTGAGGTAAAATCCTAAACTTCAATTATAAGGCATGAGTTTAAAAAGAGTCACTGCTTTGCTATTTAAAGTAATGAGATATTCCCAGGCATGACCACACAGTGTTATTTGATAGGTTGTTTAAACAATATTAGGAGCCCTGAAGCAATTATAATGGTGGTAGACAGGACATGATTAGTAGTACTCACATTAATATAGGTGGAATGTAAATTTGCAAAGTGGGAGCATAGCTAAGAAGGGAGCTTCCTATAGGTGTTTCCACTCCAGTTATAGTTGCTCGGGGACGTAAATGCAGTAATTAGCTGTGCACCCTGTGGAATTTCACTCTTGCACATGTATTCTGTCAGTGTAAGTTAAATGATCAGAAAATATAATACTATCTCCTCTATTGACTAATAACAATGATTCAACGGAGATAAATGTCAGATCCTAGGTCCTATACATAAATAAAGCAGTGCCAAAGGAGCTACTCCTTAATGTCAGATCACTGAAGAATTCTATTCCCCCAATGGGGTCTCCATACCCCAGCGTGATACGGTCACTGTTTGCTACAGCCTGGCTATACCCTACTGGCACAGTTCAGTACAGGGTGGTGGGGTGCTATGACATGCACTTTCTCCAGGCATCATGGCTCCACACTACTCCTCTGACGGCAGGTGGTAATGCAGACCTTGCCGCCTAGATTACACAAGCGGCTGGAACAATAAAACTGACTGGATACTGGGAACTCAACTGAATACAGGAGACTATGCCAGAATTGAAACACGTGGAATGCTATCACCGGCATGGAATGAAGGGCTGGCTGGAATTTAACAGATACAGAGCCCAATCAGAGCAAGCCTCCCTAATGACAGACTAGTGTGCACCTGGGCTGTACACAGACAGGCAGTAATTAGTGCAGTGATTGCCGCGATCCCGCAATGCTGCAACCCGGCATCGCAGGATCGCAGAAATCTAACATGTTGGATTTACCCGATTTGACGATTGCGATCAACAAATGATCGTGATTGTCTAATCGGGGGCATTTAACATGTAAAAATTCAGCGATCCTGTGACTGATCGCTGAACTTTGATGGTGGGTGGTCAGCATTTCCACCCGGTAATGCCGGCATTTCCCATCGCATTGATTCATGACAATCCGTCGCAGATGTATGGGCAGCTTAAGACTGGGAATGGCAAACAATATGATCTGCTAACCGCAGATCCTAACAGGACTGATGTGAATGGCCAAATATTCTCTGTAAAGCGCTGCGGAACATGCGTTGTGCTATATAAATAACTGGTAATAAAATAAATATATGGCAGTGGTATAGTGTTCTTGTATAGTCTTTTTTGTTTTGTTTTTATATACACACACACTTCCTCTGGGGCTTTGCAGTGTAAATGGGAGCTTGCCTGTGCGTTGATTGACTAGGTGACTGTGTGATGTGTGACAGCCAATCAGAGCTCATTAGATACTGCTGAGGAGTTCTTTGATGATCAGGGAACTCCTCTGCTGCTTAGTAATTTGTGGTAACTTCCTGGGATGCTCCAACTTTGGAGACAGCATCTGACATTAGGTTGTTTCAGGGCACACCCTTTGAAGAGTAATGTACAGGTTTTCAAATGTAATCTTTATGAATGCTTTGTGTAAATCTGCATACGCACGTAAAGGTTTTCTGTCCAACCATCCAACTAGTTGATTGGTTGGAATGAAAATCTGGTAAGGTATGAAAGCAAATGACAATCAGCAATTTGCTCCCAAATGCCGGAAAATGGACAAAAACTGTTGTTTGAACAAATCGTTTAGATCAAACATTTAACAAACTTGTCTGAACGACCATTTTCATCTGTTTTCTGGCATTTAATAGCAAACTGCTGATCATCAGTTACTCCCATACGTTATCAGATTTTCATTCCAGCCAATCTACTAGTTGGATGGTTGGACCGAAAATCTTTACGTGTGTACCCAGCTTTACAAATCATCAACAAAAATAACAATGGTAATAACAATCATTAACTTTTACCTCAGCCAAAAAGGTAAAAATTACCTTGCCTGTTTTGCAGCAAACAGATAATTTTTTAAAGCTTTCTCCCTCTTTAGCATTACAGAGCTAGAACAATCCATTTTAAAAACATTTAGTAGACAATTTACTTTTCTATTGATAACAAAAGCTATTATAGTTCAGCTGTTTTTTTTTTTTTAAATAGTTGCGATACATAGTGCAAGGTGATTTCTTGAAGAAGAAACAATACACATAATCTAGCCATTTTTGTATACCTGGAACATATTAAAATACTGTTAATTATTCTGATTCTACGGGGGAGATTCAATTAGTCGTTAGTCTCCTTCAGAACCGTTAAAGCTAATATAACACAGGTTATCCAGGGAAAAAACCTTGCTCATTCAGAGATGCAAGCAAAAACAACTTGCCGTATTCAATGTGAGTTTTAGGAATCTTTGTTATTACTACCAGTTTGGCGAGGCTCTAACGTGCAGTCTAACACCCTGATCTTCACTGCAGGAACCCCTGTAATGAAATTCAGGCTTTACGGCAGGAACCCGACAAGTTGCAGCCCCCTGGATGATGTAATAGGGTCCGAGTTATTTTGCGAGTTTGTGCTTACCAATTCTTGCTGCGTGTGTGTTGTGAGTTTGTTCTAAAACTCCTAGCATGTAACAGCCTTCGACTAATACCCTTTTCCACCAAAATTCCGGGTCTGATCCGGAGCTGGCACAGGGTTCCTATGCGGATCAGACCCAGAATTTAGCCGGCGCCGACTCGGGATATTCCCGAGTCGCCGCCGCTCACACCGCAGTCGGGGCTGCATAGACCCGGCTTTTCCGGTGTGAAAGTGGACGCTAGGAGATGACGTCATCTGCAAGCGCCACTGAAGCCGGACCAATCGGCCAGCTTGCGGCGCACTGCAGGTCATCAAGACCCGGAGTGCGCCGTACACAGCAGGGTTTCACGGGCTACGCCGACTCGCCATTCCAACCCTCGCCCCTTTTACACCAAGGAGCTGCCCGGGTTAACCCTGCAATAACCCGGGTTTTAGGTGGCTACGTAACTCGCATGCGACAAGTGGTTTTTCTGCTGTTGGAAGGCACCAAACTCTCTCAATTCAAAATGCAAGTTTCATTATATGTGTTGTGTTGTCTTTGAAATAAATGTAGGCATTGGTCTGGAATACTTAAATTTGACCTCAATGGTCCTATATAAATATCACTTCAGAAATTTTTTCTCTGAGTTGTGATATTGTTTTCTGAGTGTGTTGTCATTGTGCCCTTGTTTGACTTGGTTCTTATATTTATTTTGCAACACTTTTTTGTCTTTGTCTAATATCTGTTGTGTTGTCCTTTGTTATTTGTGAGTGTGAACTGTGTAAGTGGTGTGTGCTAGAAAGTGTTAGTACTGTCTTTATGGGGCCTCCTGAGTTAGTGGAGGAGGGTGGAGAGGAGGAGGTAGAGGAAGAGCCTGCAGTGTGTACCCCTGGCCAGACCAGAACAGGGCACAATTTGCGTTTTTCCTGAGGAAAACTGCACTAGTACACACAATTGTGCCAGTGCATGAGAGGCTGCTATTTCCTGATGCACATCACACAGGGGCATATTTATAATGGGTGCACCGATACTTTTTTTTTCATACTTACTTCTCCGATGTCCCACTGAGTAGCGCTGCTGAAAACGCTTGGAAAATGGCCACCATGGCCATTTTCAAGGCGTTTTGCACATTCGCAGTAGGAAATCAGTGGGTAAATGGGTGCAATGCCATTTTCCAGATGAACGGCGTATGCGCAGTAGACTCCGGCCACACTTTAGTGCCCAGAGTCCACTGCTGCTGTCAGTTTGCTGACAGCAGCTGGGGAGAGAGGAGGGGGCTTCAGACGGGGAGTGAACACGGGCCCCCTCCTCTTTTAATGCGCCTCTGACATCACACATCCCTTTATGGCAAGTGATATGTGATGCAGTGAATGCAGTTAGTTCCTGCAACCGCTGTGTGGAGAACTGTAAAAAGTGCTTGTTAGACGTGAAGAGGGTCCTCAAAACCAAACTGGCCGAGGAGCTTCATGAAGCCCGGAAAACAGGAGGTGGCCCAGCAGTTCAGCCTAAAAAACTGCACTACATCCGGATCTGAGAGGGAGTCCAGGCCTATCAGCAATCTATAGGTTTGTTTGCCCTGTACCCTAATGTTGCACTGTATCTGGTGATGTTCCTGCGCCCGCCTCCTGTGCTGCTGCTCAACAGTGAGGAGAATAGACATGTACATCTCATAGGAGTTCCGAAAAAATTGCCATTGCTACACCCACACAGGTAAAGTGGAGGTAGGTTTATATGGGGTTTGATTAGTCTAAATGGCCATCTTGTTTGCTAATAGGCCTCAGATGCTGATTTACATTAAACTCGCACATTGAACTCGCCATCCTGGAATTAGTCTATTCCTTTGCAAGTTTGTTTCTGCTAGTTTTGTGCAAGTTTATGACTCGCAACCTATTACATCCGGAGAGTTGTATGTGTAACATGGAAAACATCTGGACAATGTGTGCGTGAAGGTTGATGCGAGTTTAGTCTCACACGTGTCTTGCATAAAACTATCTGTTTGCTTAAACCTCCTGACATAGCAAAGAAATTCTAGATGGCCAAAAATGTTTTTGTTATTTTGTTATTGTATTGTTCCCCTAACCACCACTATGAAATACTTTGCGGTTCTTGCTTTGATATAAGGGCCTGATTCAGACCCGGTCGCAAGTGCTGAGCGCTCGCAACCGGGTCGATGGTGGCCCAGAGCGCATGCCCACGATGGAGCCGGCTCCGTTGTGCGCATGCACGAGACCTGGATTGCGACGGGCAAGCCGTTGCTCCGGGTCTCGCACCAAAGGGGGCGTGCTGTCGATGTTGAGTGACAGCACGCCCCCTTTGGTGGGTGGGCCGGGGGGGTGGCTGCCCAGATGGAGGCGTTCCCATGAGAACGCCTACCATTTGGGGGCGGCCCCACTGACATCACAAGTGATGTCAGTGGGAGAGCTTTCAGCTGTTTGAGCCGAAAGCTCTCTGGGGCTTGTGGCCACGAGACCCTACCACAGGGTCTCATCGCAAGCCCAATGGTCCTGGCCGCTCGCATTAGCTGTGGGTGGCAACCCACAGCAATGCGAGTGGCAAGAAGGCCACTCCATAAAAAAAAAAAAAAAAACCCTGATTCAGAGCGAGCACTCATTCAGAGCGTCCGGCTCTGAATCTGGGCCTAAATCCTCCTATCCAACACAGCTAAAATCAGAATTCTATATACAGGTTTTGTCAATAAAATTTGCACTTATTTATTTATTTTCAATGAAAAGCATAAAACATGTAGCAATGCTATGGGAGACAAACAAGGCATACCATTTTAAAAACTAGACAACCTACCACATCATTTGAGGGACCACTGTTTTTATATGAATAGACTAGGGGAGATCTGGGCATTATAACGTTCTGTAGTGTAGGGTTATTGTCTAATGATCCCTAGGCAGTAACTGCTAATGGGGCACATAATTTGAATGTAGTGATCTCCTCTCTTCTATATGAGGGACCGTGTCACCTACTGTAGTATGTGGGTGCCAAAATACCACCCTCCCACCTCCTGGTACCTCAAGATTTGTTTCTGTATGTAGGAATGAGCTTCATTACACTCAGTGGCATCATTAGGCACTGGCATAATTATAACATCATTGTTCTAGCTCCTCCTCCGACTCCCACCAGCTATAACTACCAGTAGTGAACAGGTAAGTATGATTATTTCTCATGTCATATCTTGTAGTGCTCAGTATGACTGGGTCTCATCCTCAGTACTTGTTGAGGACTTGCTTATACTTAGCATTCAAGAGGTTAGTAAGCCTGCTCTTTCTTCAGCTCTTTAAAGGTCAATGTTATTAGATTTACAGTTCTTTGCTAATTATATCTGAAAGTATTTTGGGGTTAATTTACTTTCTATAGTAGTTTGTTTTTCAATATCTATTTCTGTCTGATTTCTCTTTTATATACTTTGTTACATTCTTTATAATAAAGTAATGACTTCTCTCTCCCTATAGTTTCTACTATCAAGATAAATGCTATATTTTTTTATCATCTTCTCTACTGTGCTACATACATGCCGATTTCAGAAAGTTCCTCTTTTTGAGGCTGCCCCTACCTCCACTCGGGAAACAGTCGGGAAGCCGATGGATGGAATCCTGACCGCCGGCTTCCCAACTGTATAATCCCGGCAAGGGTTAAATGACAGGCGCCGAAATCCCGACGCCTGTCATTTTCCCTATGCCGGGAGACCGACACCCGGCTTACCGATCAAAGGTAAGCTGGGTGATGGGCGCAGACAGCCGCTGGAGGGTTAGGTTTAGGGTTCCTGGGGGGACTTAGGGTTAGGCACCCACCGGGAGGTTAGGTTTAGGCTTGGGGAAGGGGGGGTTAGGGTTGGGCACCCCCCCGTGGGGGTTAGGTTTAGGCACTTAGAGGGGGGATTAGGGTTAGGCAAACCTAAGGGAGGGTTAGGGTGTAGAATAAGTTAGTGAATACTTACCTTGGGACGATCTGGATTTTCATCCTTGTCGGGCCGGCAGTAAATCATACTGAATCCCTCCACTCATGTAATCTAAAAAGTATGGAGACCAGCGTGTTGCAGAATTACCCACCTTTTCAGGGAGTTGGCAGCCTCACTCCAAATATGTAAGTCTCCCGGCAGTTCCATGAGAGTGGGCAAATATGCTTTGCTATTTTGCCATATTGGTTTATTTTTAAGATTACCGTAGGCTTAAGATATATACCTGCAACACTACTTCTTCAAAGTAGTTTTAAAAGGGACCCATTTGGCTTCTGTGTTTTTCTACCAGCATTAATGTCTGTCAGCTGTTTGTAGCAGCCTTACAGACTATTGTCACAAACCATTACTCTAAATACGTTACCAAAAGCAATATTGATGAGTGCTTCACCTATAGAAATTATCATTCCCAAGGAATTTAATAAGTTTACTGGTACTTAGGTGTCTCCAGGTAGCGATCATTTATCAGACAGTGGTCCAGATGTACTTAAGGGGAAAATGCAGTAAGAACCCTGAAAATTATGTTTTCTGGGGTTTTACCGCCTTCCCCATATGTACAAAGCACTGGAATCAGTCACCTTGAATTCTCAACTTTCCACTCACACCTCCCTTGGCTTTGTCCCAATGGGTGACACCATGTTCAGGTGCCGTTACCCGATAGAAGAGTATGGGTTTCTTTTCGGGATGCCTGTCCTGATCCCTCCCATCACCCCCCACAGCCTTCTGCACATGCCCACAGGAAAGCCAGAGGGACTTTTGGGTGTTAAACCCGGAAGAACCTCTAGCCGGGAGAATGGCAAACGACAGCTCTTAAACGGAGATCTGTCCTTTGCGATATTCTAGGTAAATACCGCAGTAATCATCTGCAGTATGTACCTGGAGAGGCAGAATGTACCACATCGCGTATGTGATGCTTAGTACATCCTGCCCAGTGAGTTACACGATATGGAACTAATAGGATAATGAACTGTGTTGTGGGTACTACTTCAGGGTATTGTGGAAGCAAAGACAGGTGGTGCACCAATGGAGTTCAACAGACATTGCTGTTTGTTGATATGCAGGAGATATCAAAGCCATAACATAAACCCACACAGTGTTGTTGTCCAGCCACACAGTTTATTTTTGGTTTGATATATTACTGCACATATACATTCATCATATCAACATTCATAACGTCTACATGAGAATGGTGATATGGTCATTATATACACATAGAACCTTTCTACATGTTCAGAATATCGACATTGATGAAATGTTGACATGGTCAGAATGTCAACACTGTATTTTGTAGGGCAAGTCTATCCCTAACCCCTAAACCTAACCTCAACTCCAACAATGTCAATATGTAATACTAGTTTGGATACCCTGTGTTGCCCAGGTTGAAGACTGGACCCAGAAGTACACCTGCAGCCTTTATTTTTTTTTTACATTGTACCATTGTTGTAACGGAGGCCATTGCTGCCCCATCTAAGCCCAGAATCGGCAGCAGATTGTCAACCACTGACAGTCTGCTGCTGGACTGCATGCAGGAACGCAGATCCATACTGCACATGCGCAGTATGGGTTATGAGCATGCGCAGATTCCCAATAATCAGGAATCTGTATGATTCCTCTCACTGAGTCTGCAGCTGAATCATCCCCTGAAATCAATAAGCAGACCAACATTGAAGACCATGTGTAGCAGGGCTGCCATGAGGGAAGAATGCCAGGACTGGAGTCCCATTCCTGGACAGTAGTGGGCCTGCCCACAGTGGTGCTGTGTGGCTGCGATCAATCTCCTCTGTTGTTTGTAATCTCCATATTCTAAAATTTGCCAGGAGCAAAGATTGTGGATTAATTATGCTGTCTGCCACAGTCTGAATGGATCGAGTGCTGAGCTGCACATGATCCTGCCAGGCATGCTGCTAAGACCCCCGGGGCAGCTGCTGTAAAATGAGACAGTGGGCAAAATTTACTAAGAGGCGGGTTCTAAACCCCAGCGGTTTAGTGGAGGTTTGACGGCAGGTTCTAAACCGCGGGGTTTTGGTGGCAGTTTTGCAGCGGTTTCTAAATGACAGCCTGTTCTAGTCTATTCTAAAATGTGTTTTGACGGCGGTTTTGGCCTTTGTAAATCTGTGGATAGCAAAACCGCCACCAAACCGCCGGGGTTTAGAACCCGCCACTTAGTAAATTTTGCCCAGTGAGTGAAATGCTAATAATGCACACTGTGTAATGTCAAAATGTATCATGCAAACACAGAGCACTGACTAACTCTGTATTTTATGTAGGCGGCTGTTGTAAATGTGATATAACACAGCACTTTGGAAGAGATAAGAGTGTGACAGTTTGTGTATAAAGCCAGCACCAGAACCTGTGTAATTTAACAGTGTTCTGGTTTTATGGGATTGTGTGACAGTGCGTAGCCCTGTTAAACCAAGACAAACCAAGAAGTTCAAACCAAGACAAAAACCTAATCCTGGTCAAACTACACCACCACGCCACATTTGGTAGACCTGCAGTAGGTACAAAACTCTGGCATAAAGGACAAACACACACACACACTTTCTCACTTATTATATAGATGTCAACATTTTCCAAGGGCTCAATCCAATTAAGTGCGAATGGCGAGTAGCAAGTTTGTTTCTTGAAACTTGCACACTTCACAGCGAAGCGCGTTGCCGAGAATTCTCCAATCCAATTTAAAAAAAATGCCTATTCGCCTTACTCGCAGCAGAGGGGTGTGAAATGACTGCCAAATGAGATTTGCAAGAAATGCATGATAATGTGGAGAGACCATCCTGGACCCACCAAAATGGATAATTTCGTTAGCAGGACCATATAGAAGGTTGTTTGTGGCGATTAGGAAGGTACTGTAGGTTTTTAAATGGTGTCAAATGGCTGAATTGTATTTTATTTTTTAAATGCAAGAAAATTATTTAAAAAAAAAACTTTTTTAGTTTAATCTCAAACGAAAAAAGTTGATTTTGGGGTAATTTGAGGGAAAAAAAATGTTTACCCCAAAAAATGACATATAATTATTGGACTAATTAAGCTAATTGGAAACTTCCAAATGCCTAATTAGTCATTAGGCGGTTGTCCAAGGGGTTCAGCACGGTATACCCACATTTTAACCTTACAATAAAGACTTTCCTTTCCATCTCTCACTCTCAGGGAGGTGTGAGTGGAAAGTTGAGAATTCAAGGTGACTGATTCAGTGCGAGTTGCTAATTGGATTGTAAAAAGGATTCGCTATGCGAATTCGAAGTGAAAATAGCAACTCACATCTCACATCTAATAGGATTGACCCCCAAGTGTTGACACACTTCATCATAACTGTCGACATTCTAGTATCAACATTATGAACAATCAATGTTGACACACTTACTGCATATTGTTCAGCGGTAGCGTTCCCGCTAGGCTGTTTTAGCGGGGCGCGGCGCCCTGCCCTCCTTCTGGAGGGCAAAAAGCACCCTGCCCTCCAGGAGGAGGGCAAAAAGCGTCCTGCCCTCACAGCCTGCGGGTCACCGCCGGAGAATAGACGCCGGGCGCATGCGCCCGGCATCTATTCTCCCTTTCGGCAGCTCTTGGGGGCTGCCCGGCATGTCCATAAGCGCCGGGCACGGGGACGCGTCTTATAGACATGCCCCATTTTCATGACCACGCCTTCAACGCGTGCACAAGGTTACCCTCTCTAGCTCCGGCGCCCTGCCTGCCGCCAGAGCTAGAGTGAACACTACAGCGGTATAGAGTAATAACTTGGTGAGTTTTCAACAGAAGCTAGTTGGAAAAGTGGCAATAGAAAAAGCACAATGGCAAATAAAAACAAAACAAAAACATAACATAATTGTGGAAATTTGGCAGAGAGAAAATTCAAAAATGATTGGTTTGATAAAATAGCAAAAGTAACATGAGTTTATATTGATTTACTGCAATACATGAAGTGTGGTCTGTCTGAGCGGCAGATAATGCAAAGTAGAGGTCAGTAGCATATATCAGTCCAGGCGAAAAAAGGCAAAGTCCAGGTCAAAGGCAATAGGTCAGCCCAAAACAGCAATAAAGCAAAGTCAGGGTCACAGGTGGGTGTTCAAAAACAGGCAGTAAGGTCAGATTAGCAAAAGTAGCACAAAAATGCTATTTAAGGCAGCTCGTATGTCATAATTTTTTACTAAATGTCCCATTACCTATGTGATATATATATACTATCTCTATTATCTTATATATAAAATTAATTGGTCAGTTTGTTTAATTGTTTGTCTGTCTGTCTGTTGTGCATTCGGATACCCCTGCACTGGCTGGGATAAAACCACGTCTAGTTGGATCCTCACCGGGTTTTAGGGGGGTTAGGGTCCCGGTCGGCTGGTGTATACAGGGCAGAACTTTGACCCGGGGATCCTGTTCTGAGCCTTCCACTGGATGGATGTGGATGAAAACTTTATAAAGTGGTAACATTGGATCACAAAAGACATCCTAGGGGATTGAGGTCCTGGTCGAACCTCCTGTTGGTGTATGTTGGGAAGAACTTTGACCCTGGGACGCTGGGCAGAACTTTGACCCGAGGAGCCTATTCTGGGCCTTCCACTGGATGGATGTTGATGAAAACTTCACAGAGGGGTGGCAAATGGTCTGGGATGTCTAATGGAGTGGTTGGGGTCCTGGTCAGACCTCACGGCAGAGTGTGCTGGGCAGAACTTTGACCCAGGAAGCCTGTTCTGGGCCTGACACTGGATGGAATTGTACGACATATAATTTAGATGAAAACTGTGTGTAACATTGGATCACAAATGACATACTAGGGGTTAGAAGTCCCGGTTGGACCTTCCGTTGGAGTACGCTGGGCAGAACCTGGAAGGTCTGTTCTGAGCCTTCTAATTGATGGATTTTGACAAAAACATCACAGAGTGGTAACATTGGATCCTAGAAGATATACTAGGTGGTTGAGGTCCTGGTCGGACCTCCTGTTGGTGTACGCTGGGCAGAACTTTGACCCAGGGACGCTGGGCAGAACACTGACCCGGGGAGCCTATTCTGGGCCTTCCACTGGATGGATTTGGATGAAAACTTCACAGTGGGGAGGCAGTTGGTCTGGGATGCCTAACTCATTAACTTGAAGATTAGGTCCCAGTCGGACCTCCCATTGGTGTACTCAGGACAGAACTTTGATCCTGGGAGCCTGTTCTGGGCCAAGCAGAGGGGTGGCAGTTGGTCTGGGATGCCTGCCAGTTGGTCTGGGATGCCTATCTTAATAACTTGAAAATTAGGTCCCGGTCGGAATTCCTGTTGGTGTTTGCTGTGCAGACTCGGAGAGCCTGTTCTGAGACTTCCTGTCACAGTTGGTGCTAGTGAATTACCTGTATCAGGTGATGAACTGGAATCACTGGAGGCCGGCTGGACTTGAACCATGGGTAACATGAATAACTTTTTTAATGTAAGAAGTGGGTAGCAGTGAGAACTGCCTTTGGTGATGAGTGGCTGGAACTGGAAACTTGAGACGTTGGAATGAGATCAGAAGGAACTTGGAGGGACCGGACTGGGACCGGCAGGTAGGCTGACTGAGCTGGTTGGGGTACCAGCAGATGAGCTTGCAGACAGATGGTAGCGTGGAAGCTACTTGTTGTGGCTTGGGAAGCCGTGGGTAGACGCTAGTAGCTGGGTAGCTATGCGGAGCGGCTGGATAGCCGTGGGTAGACGCTGGTAACTGGGTGGCTACGTGGAGCGGCTGGATAGCCGTGGGTAGACGCTGGTAGCTGGGTGGCTACGTGGAGCGGCTGGATAGCCGTGGGTAGACGCTGGTAGCTGGGTGGCTACGTGGAGCGGCTGGATAGCCGTGGGTAGATGCTGGTAGCTGGGTGGCTACGTGGAGCGGTTGGATAGCCGTGGGTAGATGCTGGTAGCTGGGTGGCTAGGTGGAGTGACTGGATAGCCGTGGGTAGACACTGGTAGCTGGGTGGCTACGTGGAGAGGCAGGATAGCCGTGTGGAGAAGCTGGCAGCGTGGAAGCTACTTGGAGCGGCCTGGGAGCCGTAGGTGAGAGATGGTAGCGTGGAAGCTACTTGGTGCGGCCTGGGAGCCGTGTGGAGAAGCTGGCAGCGTGGAAGCTACTTGGAGCGGCCTGGGAGCCGTAGGTGAGAGATGGTAGCGTGGAAGCTACTTGGTGAGGCCTGGGAGCCGTGTGGAGAAGCTGGCAGCGTGGAAGCTACTTGGAGCGGCCTGGGAGCCGTAGGTAAGAGATGGTAGCATGGAAGCTACTTGGTGCGGCCTGGGAGCCGTGTGGAGAAGTTGGCAGCGTGGAAGCTACTTGGAGCGGCCTGGGAGCCGTAGGTGAGATGGTAGTGTGGAAGCTACTTGGAGCGGCCTGGGAGCCGTAGGTGAGAGATGGTAGCGTGAATAGCTGAACGCAGCAGGCTTACGAATAACACTGGTCTAGGAACCAGCAGGAGCCTGGGACATACTGGTACACAGAGGTACAGCTATAGCACAAGTAGTACACCACAGGACGTAATGAGATGTTCAAGCACTGAGTGCTATTAGAGGAGGATCTATATACCTAGAGTCTGGCAGCGATTGGTGGATACAGACAGGTGGTCTGGCAGTGGCATTCAGAGTGGAGAAAGGCACAACATGCAGAGGGAGTAATCATCTCTGCAGCCCTTGAGAATCAGGACCACACCTGTGATTCCAATTAAGACTAGCAATGTTCACAGATTAATCAGTGTGAGGAGGAGAGCAGTCTGCACACACAGGGTTGTCACAGCCAGCATGATTCAGCCAGAGCAGATCTCCCAGGGGAATTACAACCACAGATCCATGGAGCAGCTGGCAGAGGTAAGTCTCAAAAGGTAAAAACTAGCCAGGATTGTGACAGTACCCCCCTCTTCATGGGTGGACTCTGAACACCCAAACAAATACACAGAACACAAAAAATTAGACACCCTGGAAACTGAAGAACTTTCTTCCAAACATGACATTACAGGAGCTTCAAACATAGGGACACCATCTCTCTTGAAACATCTCTTTAGACGTCTTCTAAATTCTTACATTTATTGGGATACCAAGAGTGGAAATTCTTCAAGGGGATGATTCAAGACCTTCGTCGATTCTTCTTTCTGCTGCAAGAACGTTTTGTGCCAGCCAACGGACATGGGACCTCTGGTAACTCCCGTGGATGACTGGAAAGGACAGGGTCAAATGACAGATGGATTTCAGGGAATGGAGAATTATCATATGCAGGATCGAGTTCAGACTCCGAGTCAGTATCTAAAGGTAAAATGGAAGGTTTAGTAGGACTTGACCAATGATAGGACTCCTGGGAGGAACTAAGCGAAATATAACCATTTTTGATGGTTTCCTGGGAGGTACTGCAGTATGAAGAGGACAAGGAGGTGGACGCACATCTCATGTTCAGGGACGCCGATTCTATAGCACCACTCTCCTTGGATGCTTCGAATTCAGCACGTTGGCCCTTGAAAACTTGACCTTGTTCGAATTTCAGGGAAGTGGAGGACTCAGCAGGGGATGATTCCTTAGTAGAACCAACAGACTGCTTGGACTGATTTTCAGAACAGAGATTTTCACTAGAATTTCGTTTGACAGGTTTAGGAGCAAACTCTTTAATAACAGCTTCACTGAAAGTTTTTATACTTAGAAGCTCAGGATCTTTTGACTCGATGGAAGGGTTGGCCCAGTCCAATGCCTTACCTCTAAAGGAAGCGAAAAGGTATTTAGTAAAGTTGGTAGGAGTGATACCACAAGCTGGATCTGCTTCCATGATTGCAGCATAATGCTTCAGTAATGCAAAGTATTTCGATAAGTCCCCATCAAAGTATATGCATTCTAGAGTATCCGATGAAGTTTGTGTGTTCGAGGATTGTGAAGTTGATAGCTGTTCGGTACTTGGACTAACTAAAGGAACTGGAAGGAGTTCTGAGGAGCCAGAGACAGCAGCTTCAACAATCGAGGCTGAGAAAAGACTACAGGAACTGTCATCCTCTGGAACGATATTTTCAGGAGATGCTGAACAGGAGCCATGATCAGGATTAGTAGTACAAGACACTTTTCCCAGGGAACTGGAACCTGGAACCCACTCCTGGGGCATGAGACTTGAGACCACCTCCTGGGGTGCGATTCTTGAGACCCCCTCCTGGGGTGTGAGAATTGAGACCCCCCTCCTGGGGTGCGTGACTTGAGACCTCCTCCTGGGGTGCGAGACTTGAAACCCCCTCCTGGGGTGTGAGACTTGAGATCCCCTCCTGGGGCATAATTCTTGAAACCCTCTCCTGGGGTGAGAGACTTAAGGTCCCCTCCTGGAGTACAGAACTTGACACTCCCTGATGGAGTATGGGACCCAAAATCCCCTTCTGCGGAAGCGGACTCGACTTTTCCTTTTGGGGTATGGAACATGAACCCCCCTTTTGGGATGCGAGGACAGAGACTTCCTCCTGGGGTGAGTGACTCAAAATCCCTTCTTGGGTTACAAGACTTGAGGACCCTCCTGGGGTGGAGACTCTGGAGACCCCTCCTGGGGTTGCCAACTGGAGTCCCCTACCAGAGCAGGCAGAATCCGGGCTGGGACCGGAAAAGGCAGAATCCGGGTTGGGACCGGAACAGGCAGAATCTGGGACTGGACCGGAACAGGCAGGATCCAGGCTGGGACCGGAACAGGCAGAATCCGGGCTGGGACTGGAACAGGCAGAATCCGGGACGGGACCAGAACAGGCATTGAGACGTTGACAAATTGTTATACTGCTGGAATTGCAAAGGGGACAGTCTTTGATAAAGTGGTCAGAAGCTCCACAATAGCAACAGAGATGTAAATCTTTATGCCGCTGGCGTTCAGCCACAGAGAGCTTGGAGCGCGGGTAACTTCGATGTCTCACTTTACTTGGCATGGAAGAATCTTTGGTTCTTAGAGATTCCAAGACAGAGTTCTTAGTTGAGACAGAGGTAGCTCTAAGAAATTCAGGAATGATGTGAAAGATTTTGCTGAGTAGAGCCTGTAGCTGTTCCAGCAGTTGATGGAAAGTAGTTAGGGGTTCTGGCAAGATTTGGGTATCATCTAGCCGGTTAGTCAGAATTTGCAGAAGCTGTAGTACTTGATGCTGTACTGCCTCCTGTGAATCCAAACGAGTGATTAGGTTACGGAAAGCACCTGATCCAGGATTAGGTGCTTGATCCGCCACCATCGTTAGGCTTGAACATACTGTCACAGTTGGTGCTAGTGAATTACCTGTATCAGGTGATGAACTGGAATCACTGGAGGCCGGCTGGACTGGAACCATGGGTAACATGTATAGCTCTTTTAATGTAAGAAGTGGGTAGCAGTGAGAACAGCCTTTGGTGATGAGTGACTGGAACTGGAAACGAGACGATGGAACGAGACCAGAAGGAACTTGGAGGGACCGGACTGGGACCGGCAGGTAGGCTGACTGAGCTGGTCGGGGTACCAGCAGATGAGCTTGCAGATGGATGGTAGCGTGGAAGCTACTTGTTGTGGCTTGGGAAGCCGTGGGTAGACGCTGGTAGCTGGGCAGCCACCCAGCGGCTGGATAGCCGTGGGTAGATGCTGGTAGCTGGGTGTAACGTGGAGCAGCTGGATAGCAGTGGGTAGACGCTGGTAGCTGGGTGGCTACGTGGAGCGGCTGGATAGCCGTGGTTAGACGCTGGTAACTGGGTGGCTACGTGGAGCGGCTGGATAGCCGTGGGTAGACGCTGGTAGATGGGTGGCTACGTGGAGCGGCTGGATAGCCGTGGGTAGACGCTGGTAGCTGGGTGGCTACGTGGAGAGGCAGGATAGCCGTGTGGAGAAGCTGGCAGCATGGAAGCTACATGGAGCGGCCTGGGAGCCATAGGTGAGAGATGGTAGCGTGGAAGCTACTTGGTGTGGCCTGGGAGCCGTGTGGAGAAGCTGGCAGCGTGGAAGCTACTTGGAGCGGCCTGGGAGCCGTAGGTGAGAGATGGTAGTGTGGAAGCTACTTGGTGAGGCCTGGGAGCCGTGTGGAGAAGCTGGCAGCATGGAAGCAACTTGGAGCGGCCTGGGAGCCGTAGGTAAGAGATGAGAGCGTGGAAGCTACTTGGTGCGGCCTGGGAGCCGTGTGGAGAAGCTGGCAGCGTGGAAGCTACTTGGAGCAGCCTGGGAGCCGTAGGTGAGAGATGGTAGCGTGGAAGCTACTTGGAGCGGCCTGGGAGCCGTAGGTGAGAGATGGTAGCGTGAATAGCTGAACGCAGCCGGCTTACGAATAACACTGGTCTAGGAACCAGCAGGAGCCTGGACATACTGGTACACAGAGGTACAGCTATATCACAAGTAGTACACCACAGGACGTAACAAGATGTTCAAGCACAGGGCCTGATTCAGAGCCGGACGCTATTTGCGCTCGCTCGTTCAAAAAAAGGGGCCGGATATTTAAATAGAGCGCTCACTCTTTGCGGTCTGTTGACGCCTCTATGTCTGAACGAGCGAACGAAACATGCGCTCGCTATTTTTAAAAAAATGCCCCCTGGCCGCTCGACTCCTAAGTCATCTCCGCTATTTATTTGATTAATCGAGTACATCGAAAGGCGTCTGAACTGCTCGCAGTGCTTGTGGTTGGATTTTCCTACCACAATCATGCGAGCAGTTCAGGCTAAAAGACAACCAAGTGACGTGGTCGATGACGCTGCTTTGTTAATTATGCACACCCTTAAAACGCCCGTTTTGACCGTTAGGCACGCCTGCGTTCGGATCTCCACTCCCCGTTTTCAAGCACCTTCCCCTGTTACCACCCACAAACGCCTCATTCTGTCACTCAAATTAGCAGGCATTCGCTATTTTGCGAGCACACAATTTCCGACCGCAATGACTGGTTCGCGCATGCGTATTACAACCCATACGCATGCGCAGTTGTGCAAACATCGCTCGGAGCGAACGAGCGGCCGCTTACGAGCGGCTCTAAATCAGGCCTACTGAGTGCTATTAGAGGAGGATCTATATACCTAGAGTCTGGCAGCAATTGGTGGATACAGACAGGTGGTCTGGCAGTGGCATTCAGAGTGGAGCAAGGCACAACATGCAGAGGGAGTAATCATCTCTGCAGCCCTTGAGAATCAGGACCACACCTGTGATTCCAATTAAGACTAGCAATGCTCACAGATTAATCAGTGTGAGGAGGAGAGCAGTCTGCACACACAGGGTTGTCACAGCCAGCATGATTCAGCCAGAGCAGATCTCCCAGGGGAATTACAACCACAGATCCATGGAGCAGCTGGCAGAGGTAACTCTCAAAAGGTAAAAACTAGCCAGGATTGTGACACTTCCACTGGGTGGATTTGGATGAAAACTTCACAGAGGGGTGGCAATTGGTCTGAGATGCCTAACTTAATAACTTGAAGATTTAAACCCAGGCAACACCGGGTACTTCAGCAAGTTAGATATAAATTAGTAAAGTATCTCCCCTTCTAGTTTATTTTTATACCACTAGGACAAGGTAGTTGTCTTTAGAATTGATACAAATCTGCTACCTCTGGCACAGTCAGTAGTTTCAGCATCCCAATTTATACATGGGTAATTAAAATCCCCTATTATGAGGATTGGCAATTGCATTTTGTATATGCATTAGTAATTGAATTTCATTACAATGTTATGCTTGGTGACTTATAAGAAATTCTAATCAGCACTTTATGAGCGTATGTGTTGCCATGTACATCTACACATACTGCTTCCACATTGTAACTTTCTTGGGTGATACAATATCTTCCCACAGGAAAATTTTAAACAAGATGTTACAAATAGACAAGCCCCTTATATATCTTTCCTAAGCATGTCATCACCTTCCATATTCACTGTTTATCATGAGTCTCACCCAACCACTATTATATAATATTATATTATTAGTTAATGTTCCTCTATTTTTGTGGCAAATTTATTGTGGTGTATCAAATAAGGACTTACCTCTTTTCCCTTTACCTCTTCCTAATACCCAGCTGCAAACTGCTCTCTGTGTTGTCTATTAACCTTAATGTTTATCATTTATATCCAGAATACACTAAGACAATCCCTTACATCCTGAACAACAGTATAGAACATAATGTACACTGGGTGCTGTTAACCTGCATGGAAGACATACTGTTAATTATAATATAGAGAGTTAACAGGAAAATATCTCAGCATGGCTAAAAGCAAAAAAGATCATTATATTTGTCCTGAGATTAATCCTGTTTAGAGTATTAAAGTTGTCTTATATCCTATTTCAAATAAATAATTTCTTTATATCACATTATGGTGTTCATTACCATACCCAGCCACCTACAGTTGATGCTCTTCTCCAAAATCTGGCAATGATAGACTCTGTGGCATAAGGAAGAATTACGAATAGCAAGTACGCATGGTAGACTTTTAAACATTGAAGGATAAATTAAGATGTAATAGAAAATATATATATATATATATATATATATATATATATACAGTCAGGTCCATAAATGTTGGGACATTGACATAATTTTCATATTTTGGCCTCTATTCACCACCACAATGGCTTTGAAATGAAACAAACAAGATGTGATTTAACTGCAGACTTTCAGATTTAATTTGAGGGTAATTACATCCAAATCAGGTGAACGGTGTAGGAATTACAATGGTTTCTATATGTGCCTCCCACTTTTTAAGGGGCCAAAAGTAATGGGACAAACTAAACAATCCTAAATCTAATATTCACTTTTTAATACTTTGTTGCAAATCCTTTGCAGGCAATTACAGCCTGAAGTCTGGAACGCATAGACATCACCAGACGCTGGGTTTCATCCCTTGTGATGCTCTGCCAGGCCTCTACTGCAAATGTCTTCAGGTCCTGCTTGTTCTTGGGGCATTTTCCCTTCAGTTTTGTCTTCATCAAGTGAAATGCATGCTCAATCGGATTCAGGTCAGGGGATTGACTTGGCCATTGCATAACATTCCACTTTTTAGCCTTAAAAAACGCTTTGGTTGTTTTTGCAGTATGCTTCGGGTCATTGTCCATCTGCACTGTGAAGCGCCGTCCAAAGAGTTCTGAAGTATTTGACTGAATATGAGCATATAATATTGCCCGAAACACTTCAGAATTCATTCTGCTGCTTTTGTCAGCAGTCACATCATCAATAAATACAAGGGAACCAGTTCCATTGGCAGCCATACATGCCCACACCATGACACTACCACCACCATGCTTCACTGATGAGGTGGTATGTTTTGGATCATGAGCAGTTCCTTTCCTTCTCTTCTCTTCCCATCACTCTGGTACAAGTTGATCTTTGTCTCATCTGTCCTTAGGATGTTGTTCCAGAACTGTAATGGCTTTTTTAGATGTTGTTTGGCAAACTCTAATCTGGTCTTCCTGTTTTTGTGGCTCACCAATGGTTTGCATCTTGTGGTGAACCCTCTATATTCACTCTTCTGAACTCTTCTCTTCATTGTTGACTTTGACACATATACATCTACCTCCTGGAGAGTGTTCTTGATTTGGCCAACTATTTTGAAGGGGTTTTTCTTCACCAGAGAAATAATTTTTTTGTCATCCACCACAGTTGTTTTCCATGGTCTTCCGGGTCTTTTGGTGTTGCTGTGCTCTCCGGTGCGTTCTTTCTTTTTAAGAATGTTCCAAACAGTTGATTTGGCCACACCTAATGTTTTTGCAATCTCTCTGATGGGTTTGTTTTGATTTTTAAGCCTAATGATGGCTTGCTTCACTGATAGTGACAGCTCTTTGGATCTCATATTGAGAGTCGACAGCAACTGATTCCAAATGCAAATGTCACACCTAGAATCAACTCCAGACCTTTTACCTGCTTAATTGATAATGAAATAATGAGGGAATAGCCACACCTGTCCATGAAATAGCTTTTGAGTTGATAGTCCCATTACTTTTGGCCCTTTAAACAGTGGGAGGCACATATTGAAACTGTTGTAATTCCTACACCGTTCACCTGATTTGGATGTAATTACCCTCAAATTAAATCTGAAAGTCTGCAGTTAAAGCACATCTTGTTTGTTTCATTTCAAAACCATTGTGGTGGTGAATAGAGGCCAAAATCTGAAAATTATGTCAATGTCCCAATATTTATGGACCTGACTGTATATATCCGGACTAAAGTGATCAGGATTACACATACACACTCTTCTTTGACTCCTCTATCCTACACGGGCATAGGGCATCATACATTGATGTTGTGATAACAAAAATTACCTTGTCCAGCTCCACCTCATAAAACCGCAGACGCAACTGAGGTGAAAGACGCACTCACGAAATCAGCGTCTAACTCAGAATCATCCCCTATGTTTTCAGTATGCGCCAGACTTCACCTTCTGCTGCCTTTGGTGCACAGCTCACCAATGGCTAAGAGCCACCTGAAATGGCTGGATCCAAATGCCAAATAAGCAAAACGTAAGCCTCAGAGCAAGCAGGTCTAAATTCTTGTACAGTAGTTTAAGGAGCAATCTGCTTGAAATACATGCTTACACCTAACTATCCATTAGCCCCTATCTGTGCAAGATATGACTATCAATAGCTGAGTTATTTAGGTACAAATGACCTGATTCAGACCCGCTCGCTAAGGCGTGATCGCTCACTCTGAGCGATTTTTGCCCATCTGCGCATGCGTATAATTCGCTCAAGCCATTCGTTGCGATCTGATTTTGGTAGCTCTTAAGCCACTATCAGGTCGCTGCTTTGAGTGACAGATAGTGCCGTTTGTGGGTGGTAATAGGGGAAGGTGCCTGTAAACGGGGGAGTGGATGTGCGAACACAGGCGTGTCTGGCAGCCAAGACGCCGTTTAAATGGCGTGCATAATTAGCAAAGTAGCGTCATTGTACAAGTCACCTGCATGTATTTCAGCCAGCACTGATCGCTGTGCTTGCGGCAGGCTAAGGCAACCCCAAGGGCTGCGAGCAGCTCCAGTGGCTCACGATGGTCCCGATTAATCCTACATTTCCCGGAGATGTGTGTTACGAGTGGCAAGGGGGCGTCTTCAGACATGTGAGCGCACTTTGCCGTAGCTCGCTAACACACAGTGGGCGTCCTTACGCGACATAGTGCGAGCGCTTAATTTAAATATGCAGCCCCTTTTTGCCAACGAGCGATCGCATCTTGCGAGCGGGTCTGAATGAGCTCCAATGTATTTCTGACAATGAGGATAATTCAGATGTGGACGGTAATTACACAGCCGTCTTTGTATACAGCGCTTGTTCGATATTATGCAAATGCTGCAGGAGGCATCTTGTGTAAATAGACACCTCCTGACGGCTTCTGTGATCTGCTGCTGCATCTGCTACTCAGTATGGCCGCTGTAGTATCTGTGTTAGTGCTCATTCATACAGACAAACATGGAGATCAGGAGCTGTAGTCAACATTCTTTCAACACCTTTACTGAACTGAGAACAAACATAAAGCAACACATTTTTCAGCGGCTGTAAAGCAACACTGGAAAATAACACAGTGGTGAGACATGGTACTGCAGGCAATAAACAATGAATCTGGCAGAGCCAGATTCCAATATATAACAATTACCTCCCCATGTAGATAAATTCCTCTCCCCTCTCTGCCTACGAGTCCAGTCTTTGTGGTGCGTGTCTTACTCGAGGAGGGTAACGGGACCTGTGAACTTGGAGCATGAGAGCTTACGGTGTCTGCAGACTCAATCGGATCGGTGTCCATGCCGACAGCATCATGGGGTTGAAACAATTGCGCTACCCCAGACAAGTCATGCGCACAATCCTCTGTATCTACTGGTGCAGGCATTGACACCAAACTTTCTGTAGCAGATTTTTCTTCATCCAGCGCAGGTAATCCGTTATGCTCCCATAGTTGATCCAGGTGTCTGTGCCACAGTACACCGGGCTCAATTTCCACTATGTATGACATTGGCTCTCTACATTGTTTAACCTTTGATCAAATCCAGTCAAGACCTGAGGTTCCTAACCAGGAACAACATAGCTGGGGTTTGGTTGGTTGTGGCATGAACAGCATTCCTGTATGCAAACAAGAAATTGGAAAGCTTGTGCTGTAATGTTCCCTTGTATGTGCACATGGCACAGCAAGCTTGCTTTAAAGTTTGTGTGAAACGTTCAGCCAATCCATTTGAAGTCGAGTGATACGGGGTGGAGCTAATGTGCCGAATTCCATTTTTCTTTATGAAGGTCCGAAACTCTTTTGCGGTAAACTGAAGCCCGTTATCACTGACCGACTGCTTCGCTACTTCTGTTCTGGCAAAAAGACTCCTCAACAACTTCCACCATGTGTGCAGCTGTAGTAGAAGTGACTGCAAAAACTTCAAGCCATTTGAAACAGGCATCCACCACCACCAGAAACTTGGACCCCAGAAATGGTCCTGCAAAGTCCACGTGAATCCGCTTCCACGGGGTGGATGGCCACTCCCAAGGGCACTGGTGCGGGCATATTTTGGACAGATTGGCACCCGGAACACTCTCTGGCCACATCCTCCAATTGTCGACAAACCCTCTGACGAAACCGCCAATTTATGTAGCGGAAAAACACGTTAGTGTCCTTATTTGTCAAAGTGGTTATATGCTCCACGGGTTGGAAGCCCTGAGAATAGCACTCTGGAATTGACTCTGGGCTTTTGAGTCACTACAGATGCCAGCGGCTAGAAGTATTCAAGCCTATCTGTGGGAATATTTCCTAACTGTGCCTCTACATAAATGAACAAAGTGATGTATGTTCCCATAAACCGGCCAGCAGAAAGACAAGCTATTACAATCCGGGAACAAATGACCGCTGCAATGTTTATATGCAGGGAGTGAGCTACACCAATTAGTTGGAGTTTTTAGACATCGACTCACATTTCAACACATTTGTTTGCAGACTTTGTGCTTTAAAGAGACTGTCTGTTCCTTTGACTTTACCAGCAGCTACAAAGCCACATGGAAAATAACATAAGGCAGACAGAACTAAACGGCATTAGGCGTCAGATTAATACCTATATGAATTAAGTCAACACAGGAGACTTCATAAGTGATCCACCTGTTCCAGCGCTAGTAAGCTCCGACCTACTCTATATAAATTTGTCGGGATCAAGTCAGGATGCCGGACCTCAGGATACCGACTCCGGAATCCCGATGAGCGTCAGAATGCCGACGCCAGCATTCCGAAGGGATCAAGATACCGACGTCGGCATTACAACCGCCATCATCCCAAAGGTAAGTATGCAGGTTACAGGTAGGGTTAGGTCGGGGATGGGGGGGGTAAGGTTTAGGGACCTGCCAGGGTGGGTAAGGCACCGACCGGGGAGGGTTATGCTACGGGGAGGGGAGGTTAGGCACCACTGGAGGAGGTTAGGATTAGGCACTGCCCGGGGAGGGTTAGGTTTAGGGTGCGGGAAGGGGGGTTAGGTTTAGGCACCACCGGGGGAGGTTAGGGTTAGGAACCAACGGGGGAGGGTTAGGGTTAAGGGGGGAGGGATAGCCTACTTACCGGCCCATCAGGATCTTCAACATTCGGATGCCACTGTCGGTCTTCTGACTGCCAGCATCCCGTCTGCCGGTAACTCAAACTGATTCCAAATTGGTCTACTAATAGATCCGTGATTATAACATCTGTTACAAAGTCGGAATTATGATCTTTTATGTTTGTATTTACTGGTCTACATTTGGAACACCTACTGCAGAGGTGATCCCTTTTATTCAGATTGTGTACTAATGATTTAGGTATACTGTATCCTTACCAGTTTGATACATTTTGGGTGCTACTGTGTGTTTTATATAGTTTTTTTTTACATTTTATTACATTTTATAAATTTCATATGTTAAGCGCTCCTTGTTTGGACAATTACTTTACACGCTTTACATAGATTTTTGTAATAATTAGATCTTGTTGTAGATAAGTAATTGCAGACTGTTCTAGGTGTAGCATTGTGTTCAAGTGGGATGAACAGAACCACTATTAGGAGCAGCTCATATGAAATAGATGCTGACATTGTGAAAAATATAATATATGGTAACACATACTGTATATCTATTAATATCCAAATATTTCTCTTTCGGACAGTAATAAACATTACTCTTGCCCAATATTGTTTTGTTTTATTAGGGTAAAGGCTGTTTCCTTTTTATTTCTTTTACATTAGCTGCGAGTATTTGCAGGAAAAATTACGCCTTTTTGAAAAAAAAAAATTGGTTAGGGCGGGAATCGGAATCGCGCATACCCGTATTAATACAAAAATTGTTGCGATAGCTGCGGTAATTTTATCGCAAAACATCGCGCACCTAATCGGATGTGCCCCATGAAAAGAATTGAAAACCGTTTTTGCTGCACAGGCTGAGGTTACTGATTCCTAAACACGTACTGTATGTACACCCTGTTCTAATTGTGTTCACAGACACGTCTGCTGACACCTATTTTTTTACTAAAATGAAAAGTGTCATTAGATTAGACATCCCCTCCCACTTTTCGAGCCTTTCGAACTGTACTGTACGTAGTACAGCGGCGGCCCGAGAGCAACTGCCGTATTGCTCTGTGTAGAGAGCGCTCGATTACTCCCAACTCTTCATACAGCTACCGTACTGCTCTGTGTACCATGTCCACATTACCATCCACTTTCCTGTACAAAAATGGCCGCTGCAGGCTTCGCTCGTGTACATTTCTACAATCATTCCTCTACCAAAATGGCGCAGCGGACGCGGCGGCGCAGAACAAGTGACGTCATGCTAGCATACGGGACAATGTCGGACGACAGGCTGAGGCGTGAGCTGTTATCTCTCGGTTTCAGGCCCGGGCCGATCACCGACAGCACACGCGGCGTCCTGGAAAAGAAACTTGAGAAGTTGCGCAGAGAAGCTGCGGGGCGCCGAGACTCTGCAGGGAGCGGGGAGAGGCGCAACGGCGCCGGCTGGGGGAGCACTTACCAGGGACGCCGCGGTGACAGCCGAGTGTTAGAAGATGAAGTCGACGAGGAGGATGAGGAGCCGGAGCAGCGCCGCTGGGAGACGTACAGATCTCACCTATTACCCGGCCTACATAGGCCGCACCGGCCGGCGGAGGAGCGGGTATCCCGGGGCAGGGAGGCACGGCCGCTGGAGAACAGCTGGGGCGCAGGGAGCAGAGCGGAGGATGTCCTGTACCCCCGGAGAGATGTCACCACCCCGGCTTCCTACACGGAGCAAAGCGGGTTGTGGCGGAGGGACAGGGGCACCGGGGCTGCGGACTATAACGGGAGCTCCGGGCTGGGCTGGAGGCCGGGAAGCACAGGCGGCAGCAGCAGCCCGCACACATGGGCAGGGAGCCAGGAGCCGGGGAGACCCCTCTACAGCTGGGACAGGTCGGACACTACGGACAGCCTTCCTCGTAGGGGGGTGCCTGTCCTGAGGCGGGAGAGGGCCGCTCAGCACAAGCCCCACTGGGCCAGGAGCACCGAGTACTATCTGGCCGGCCTGCTGCGGTTGCTGTGCGCGGTGCTGTTCACGGTCTTCCTCGGCATCCTGGCTGTGAAGAGCGGGATCCTGAGCAGCCAGCCGGACAGTGACTGTGAGTATAGTGCACACACTGGGCCATGTCCTGCACCCGTCACTGATGCTGCTTATAGTTGCTTGTAAATGATTATAGGGTACTTGCAGAGAGAACCCAAGTGTCCTACACTCATTATTATGTGTCATGGTAACGTCTAAATCCCCTTCACGGAGAGGGCCCTGACGTCATCAGCCAGCATCATTCCCTACCATCCAAGTCATAGAGGGGAAATATAACCTTGTGGCGAGCCACCGAGCCCGAAGCTTGGGGAGCGGACAACTTTCTTCTTTAGGTGGGGACAACTTTTGGTACTTGAAGTACCATTTAAAACATTCATTGGGTTCTCGCTGCAATGAGTCCGTAAATTACACAAGTACCGATTGAAAGTGATCTGTCTGTATATTCTACCAACAAAACTGAAGGATACCTATTCTTGTTCAGATACATTTTGTTTTGACAACCAGTGTCTCAGAAGATAAAGGTTTCAATAACTTAAAGGGCCTCTAAATGTAATACAAATGACCGTATACTAATTACATGTACATACATATGCAGGGACTGGGGGGCAGACAAATGGAAGTGGCCCAGCTTTTCTCCCAGCGCATTGCAATAAGCACAGACACCTGATGATAACCTCTGTAGGCATGGTATGTATAAGGTGGGAGTGCTTTAAATAGTCCATTAAATGTTGAAAATTGTCAAAGAGCTATAAACAAATACAAGTACCAGCCAAATCTGATAAAACAGAGACCATTCTAGTGACCCCTACAAAATGCACACAGCACTCTAGTGATGGATGTACAATGCAGGAACCATTCTAGTGACCAATATGCAATACAGGGACCATTCTTGTGACCAATCTACAATACAGGGACCATTCTAGTTACTGATATGCAATATAGGGGACTTTCTAATGACTGGTATAAAATATAGGGACCATTTTCGTAACAGGTATATAATACTGGGACTATTCTAGTGACTGCTATAAAATGCAGGGACCATTCTGGTAATCAAAGGAGTTTGCGAAAGTCACCCAACTCCGACAGCCAGCAAGAAATGTAGTTAATTTCCAATCAATGACTGGATCCCACTCAGCTTAGCAGGTAGTGTGTGGAGTAGATTGGATACAGAGGTTCAGGCAGGGGTGTAGCTAGATATGCAGATGGTGTAATGCGCTACTCAGGAGTGGTGGTAAAGTAGGGGGTGTGTTTCTTGTTAGGTTTCTGCTGCAGGCACAAGACACCATTGTGTTCCCCATTCACACCAATATGAAATGTACATTAAACATGGGCGTTGTCTATGAATGGCGCAACATTAGGGGTGAAGCTAGGCTTTCCCTCCCTGTAGATAGTAGTCATCCTTGGCTAGCTTTGAAACAGCTGTCAACATTAAGATTGAAAAGTGTTAGGATGAGGGAACACAACATTCTTAGTCCCATTACATTAAGATGTCAGTGCCTGCTGCATTTCTTCTGGGGTACCTACACTTATAAATAGAGCTTGCTTACTCTACTGTCTCAAGACTCAATGGCTAAGAATTGTTGTCTGTACTACACAACCTCAACCCCAGAGAGCATTGTAGTGACCACCATATAATTCAGTGAGCATTAGTGACCACCAGATAGCATAGCAGGGAATGCATATAATGCAGAGCGCATAGCAGGGACTGCGTATAAATCAGAGCAGCAGGGATTACCATATAATGCAGAGAGCATCACAGGGACGGCATATAAATCTTTATTCATGGCTGTGTTCTTAGGCAAATTTGTGAGTGAGCCCACTCCCTTGGCTGAGAAGCAACCCCAAACATGAATGGTCTCAGGATGCTTTACTGCTGGCATGAAACAGGACTGACCTCACCTTTTCTTCTCCGGACAAGCGGTTTTCCAGATGCTCCAAACAATCTAAAGGAGATTCATCATGGAAAATAACTTTATCCCAGTCCTCAGCAGTCCAATCCCTGTACCTTTAGCAGAATATCAGTCTATCCCTGATCCTTATCTTGGAAAGAAGTGGATTCTTTGATGTCCTTTTTGACGCCAGGCCATCCTCCAATAGTCTTCGCCTCTCTGTGCCTGCTGCCATTCCTGAGCAAGCTCTTCACTGCTGGTGCCTCGATCCCGCAGCTGAATTAACTTTGGGAGACTGTCCTGGCGTTTGTTGGATGTTCTTGGGTGCCCTGAAGCCTTCCTCACAACTATTGATCCTCTCCTTGAAGTTCTTGATAATCCGATAAATGGTTGATTTAGGTGCAATCTTACAAGCAGCAATAACCTTGCCTGTGAAGCCCTTTTTGTGCAAAGCAATGATGACCGCATGTTTCCTTGCAGGTAACCATGGTTAACAGAGGAAGAACAATGATTTCAAGCTCCACCCTCCTTTTTAAAGCTTCCAGTCTGCTGACCTAGTCAACCTGTGTTAACGAGAGAATCACTGACATGTCAGCTGGCCCTTATGCGGCAGTGCTGGAATGCAGTGGAAATGTTGTTTTTGGGATTAAGTTCATTGTCATGGGAAAGAGGGACATTGCAATTCATCTGATGGGTTGGGTATGAAATAATTGACGACAAGGAAGCCGTCTAACTAAATCCCGATGCCACAAGCCCGAACGCTGAAAATCCCGACTGGGATTTAGGCCCCCGATCCCCTCCCCCCAGTGACTCTTAATCTAACCCTCACAGTGTGGTGCTAAACCTAAGTCCCCCGGGGATCTCTAAACCTAAAAACCAAGGCTAAGTGCTACCACTCCCCGCAACTGTATTTAGACCCCGGGATTTAGTCGGATGGCCTGCCGGCCGTCTGCATTTTGACTGTATCCCCATCTGATCACTCTTCATGACGTTCTGGAATATATGCAAATTGCCATCTTAAAAACTGAAGCAGCATCCTTTGTGAAAACCAATACTTGCGTCATTCTCAACTTTTGGCCACGGTTGTAGGTAAACATATCTGTATAGCATATATAATTTCTACTTCGGGTTCCATAGGTAGTATTCACTCTAGATCTGGTGGCAGGCAGGGCGCAGTAGCCAGAGAGTGCACCTTTGGCTCCTGAAAAGGGGGCGTGTCTATAAAACGTGTCCCCCTCTTCATCACTCTTGGGGGCGTGCCCGGCACTTACGGACACGCCGGGCAGCCCCCAAGCGCTGCAGAGAGGGAGAATAGATCGTCCGGCATCTATTCTCCGGCGGTGACCGGGTCACCGCACATTTCTCCATCCGCGGGACACTGCGACCCGCGGGTGAAGACGGCACCCGCAGGCTGTGAGGGCAGGGCACTTTTTGCCCTCCAGAAGGACAGGGTGCCGCGCCCCACTAAAACAGCCTAGCGGGAACTTTACATAGGAGGTCCACAGGTAACCTTGGGGGTATAGGTGATGCAGGGTCATCTGGGCACCACGCAGTTAAATTCTTCTCCCAGGATGCACCAGGGCCTTCCCCTATACCCCGCCCCCAGGCCGGCAGCTCTTCAGTTTCGTTAGGTGCCCGGCCAGTGTCTGTCACTGAACACACAGTGGGGCTGTTTGGTGCAAACACCCCTGAAGTTCTTCATTATATGCAGTGGGTCAGACAGTCCAGTGAAAGTTCGCACTACTGCGTCTTCACCCCGCCGGTGCTGGGTCGCCGGTACTGATCCGTGCTTCGCAGCGGGCCTCTGAGGTTTTAGCTGGCAGAGATCTCGGAGGTTCCCTAGACTGCGGCTGGATAACGGGGACGCAGGTAAGTGACATGCGCCGTGGTGGTGCGTGCCGATGCGCAGTCTTTTTCCTCCAGGGCTGGGGACTCCCTGAGGTTGACAGTAAGTGTGGCCAGGCACTGAGTCCTGCGTCCACACTTAAGCTGCCTGGGACAGCGGGCTGGAGTTTGCAGTTATACTCCAGCATCCTGGGCGTTAAACGCTAGCCAGGGGAGGTTGCTTTCTCTCTGTCTTACAGGCTGCTCCTCCCCACTGTACAGAAAGTCTTTCCATTGTGGTCTGCCTAAAACTGTGACAGCTTCCTCCTCCCGGCTCCTCCACCAACGAGTGCTTCTCGTGTTGCAGATCTCGGGGCAGTGTGGAGCACAGCTCCCCCTACATACCTCTCCTCCTGCAGGTGGTTAGTGTATGTAGCACTTTTGTCCTATTAGATGCATAAAAAAGGTCTTTATAGTTGACCAGTAAGTGCCATTTAAATGCAGCTATTATGTATTCTGCATTTGCATGTGACTGTATGCTAGCACTGTCTGTCTGAAATTTCTCCTTTCAACTGTCAGTGATTTTTCTGCTATCCCTGTACTTTGTCCTATCTTGAGCTATAAGCACTGGTGTTGTGTGGTTAATCACAAGGGTGCGGCCCTTTTTAAACCACAGCTATTGAGTGGTAATCCTCTTCACTATGTCTGGTAGTGAGAGTGATATATTGATTCGACTTCCTAATAGACTGCTTTGCAGGAAATGTACAGCCGTTTTAAAGGAAGGAGACATAGTTTCTAAAACAAATTATGTTTGTGGTGTTATGCCCCTCCAGCTTTGTCTGCGGCTTCTGAAGCACAGCAGCCGCAGCCAGAGAATTATGAGGGACTAACAACTACTAGACTTCTTTGCAGGAGACAGAATCTCTGAGGAGGTATGTCTGCGTTGTTATGCATCCCCGGTTTTGTCTGCGGCTTCTGACGCACAGCAGCGGCAGCCAGGAAACTATGTTTCAGGGGGACAGACAACTAATAAACTGCATTGCAAGAAATGTGCAGCAGTTTTCAGAGGTTAGGTCTCCTATTCTTAACAGTTATGTATGCAGTGTTATACCCCTCCAGCTTCCTCTGCGACTCTTGCCGCAAAACAGCCGCTGCCAGGCGACTATGTTTCAGGGGTACTGACAAAGATGGCAGAACGTCTTTTGCCAGCCTACGTCTTGCCGCAGATATATGTACCCACACAGGTACTACACCCACAGTGGATTAATACAGTTCCTGCGACATTACAAGGTACGACCGAGGTGCGGCAGGTTAAAGCACCTAGCACTAGACCTAGAAAAAAAGGGTCAGGTGGCCCTCAAAGGCCAATCTATATGAGGTTATAACATCAGATGAGTGTCTACTCCCTGATGAGTCCGACATTGAGTCCCCTCCTCAGGAATTTTAGGTCAAGTTTAAATACTACTGGGCTAATATAAGCTGTTAAATCAGTCCTGATTAGTGAGGAGGATGAGCCAACCACACCAAAATCTAGACATGCATATTTTATGGAAGAAAAGACAGTTGAACATGTATTCCCGTTGTCTTCTCAACTAGTGAATCACTTAGAGAATGCGTGGAAGACGCCAGGGAAGCGTTATCAGCCTCAGAGGTATCTGGCCTCAACTTACCCTTTTGCTGACAATTATTTCTCCAAATGGGAAACCACCGGTTGTGGATTCGCATATTACATGCTTAGTAAAGAGCGCTTCTCTTTCGATGCCTTCCATGTTGTCTCTAAAGGATCCTACAGATAAGAATAGAGAGCTGCCTTAAATCTGCCTATTTTCTTTCGGGGCTGCGTGCAGACCAGCTATGGCTATTTGCTGGGTGGCTCGAGCCATGGAGGTTTGGGCTAACGGTCTGGTAGAATCCTTAGCCTCTAATGCTACCAGGGAACAGCTGGATTTAGTGGGGAATCTTCGAGATTCGACAAAATATATAAATAAGGCAGCCTTAGACATTGGTATGCTACATGACAGGGTTTCTACAGCAGCCATAGCAGCTCGACGATCCCTGTGGCTCCGTTCTTGTACAACGGTTGCTGAACCCGTACAGGGATGGAAGGGTTTACCTTATGATGGGAAGCTCTTGTTTGGCTCTGAGTTAGACAAAATTGTCAGTAACTTGGCTACAGCCAGAACAGCTTGTTTGCCTTCAGCTCCAACCACTTCGGGGACTTGAACTCCGTCTATTTGAAACTTTCGGACAGAGCCAGGCCTCAGATCTTTCCCAGGCCATCTAATACCAGAAGGGCGGCAGGGCCTGGTAGGCAGTCTTGGAGTACCAGGCAACCGGCTCCCAAGCTTGATGACAAGCCCTCTGCCTTACGGGTCGGGCCTCATTCTGGGGGGCCCAGGGTGGGAGGCCGACCTTTAAAGTTCACCCAGTGCTACCATGCATGCCTGGGTGAGAGGTAGTCTCTCTGGGGAGTGCCCTTTCTTTCCATAAAGATGGTTTCCTCATCATTCTTTGTACAAAGACTTAAGAAGCTGATACTTCACGGAGGGTCTGTGAAGTCCGACAACGGTACAACAGTGGCTTATTTAGCTAGTAACCCAAAGCCGAGTAGCAATGACAGAGGTGTCTTGCACTCTGACATAGGAACATCCACCAGGAAATTGGGGTGGAGTTCATACTAGGAGGCTGAATGGTTAGACAGATTCTTCAGCTATCAGAACATACGTTCAGGTGAATAGCCTCTTCACCTGGAAGTGTTTCAGCTCCTAGTGGACAGGAGGGGGCTGCCAGAGGTGGACCTCTTGTGTCCAGGATCACTAAGGCTCTCCATTTGAACCACAGGATTAGTGGATTTCAAAGGGTTTATTGACCGCAGGGACAGGGCAGTGTTGTAAACTTGCCCTGGGTTCCTTTCTAAGGTAGTCTTTAATTTTTCACTTTAATGCAGAAATTATTGTGATCACTTGTTTGTTTTAGGACGTACCCCCAGGATTCATGGGGATCTTATCAGTTCTCTCTCTGAAATTCAGACTCCTTGTTTATTCTTTCTTAGTTTGCCCAAGAGAGAATGGGTAGTTAAGCTACATTTAAGCCATACAGCTTGGTAGTATGGCCACGTGGTTTGTTATTCAGACCACTAGTTTTTCGCTCAGGATGCTCCCCCTCACATGGCGGATTCTCCTTTATGTACAGGAGCGTCCCCCCACCCCTGTGGATAACTGCTTTGGGAAATCCCCAAGGTTACCTGTGGACCTCCTATGGAACCCGAAGTAGAAAATAAGAGATGCTAAGATCTTAACCTCGTTATCTTTATTTCTACGAGGTCCATAGGGTCCACAGGGCACCCGCCCTGATGCACCTGTGCTTCACATGGGCTTCGCTGTGGTCACCGATTTTCCGTCTCCTTCTGTGTGAGAATGTAATTCTTGAGTGTTGCAGACTTCCTTCCCTCTTTCTCCTCCTATGGCTTGTTACGTAACTGAGGAGCTCCCGGCCTGGGGGTGGGGTATAGGGGTAGGCCCCAGTGCATCCTGGGAGAAGAGTTTAACTGCGTGGTCCCCAGATGACTCTGCATCATCTATACCCCCAAGGTTACCTGTGGACCCCGTAGAAATATAGAAATAGACATAACGAGGGTAAGTTCTTACCATAGCTCTTATTTTATTGTTTTTGCAGACTTTCAATTTTAATCTGCCAAGTATGTGCAATTTTGTTGGGTCAATTTCACCTGGGTTGTATAAGGGGGGAAAAAAAATCATATTACAACAGTAATTGCTAGGTATTTGAATAACTGTAGCTATGTGTTTTGGATTTCTTCATGTGTCACCCAATCTAATTTGTGCTTTCTTCCAATCTTCTGACTAGATAAAGGAGATTATCGCTGTTTTTAGTTAGTTGGAGGTGTAAATGCTTTAGCCAATATTCTGTAATATTCACATTACATTGCTGGCTGACACTTAGTTGCTAGTAGTGGAGGCTCCAGAGAATTGGTACTAGCGCAGTAAAAAATGTAAATAGGGGAGCCACATCAACTGCCCCTCCAAATGCTGCCCCACCGCTATCCGGGACTCTCTGGCAGCTGGTGTGGCTACCCTATTTGAACTTTGGACTGCGCTGCAGCCCCACCTCTGGAGCTGCTACTGGTTGCCAGGGATATCTGTCTGGCCTCATGCACGCTCCTCTTTTGTACATTAGGGTGAATTAATTTCAGCGTAATGTGGCACCATAATGTTCAGCTGCACTTAATACAATAGTCAAACATTGATCATGTTTCTGTGAAACTTTTTATAGGGAGTGAAAAAAAATTAGTAATGTTATTGATTGCAAAGTGCTGACTGGCCCTTTGTGGCCGTCACCCTTGAATTCCTGCCTATAGACTGCTGATTATTTTCTTAAGCTGGCTACACACTTATAGATATATCGTTCATTCCATTGACTAACAGTATATCGCAAGTGTATTGGCAGGTGTGTACACCTGAGGTGTCTGTGAATGGGATCTGGTCAAAATACCAACAGTCGGGATGCCGGCGCTTAGAATGCTGGTCCCGGAATCCCAGCACCTGTCAGAATTCCAACGCAGGCATCCCGACTGTAAGTACAGGGTTAGGCACTGAGGGTGGAGGCTAAGGTTTAGGGTGCAGAGAGGGGGAGGGTTAGGTTTAGGCACTTAGGGGGGAGGTTGGGTCTAGGCCCCGGAGAGGGACAAATGATATTGTTCTGACATATCAGGTCGGCTCTGCAGCACAGCCAATGCCGGTAAATCTTGCAGATATATCGGTACACCTGGTGTACGGATGACCCACCAACCGCGTGTACACTGGCTGCAGGGACCGCTGACAGACATCACACCTGGGTGTGCAATTTTAAATGCCTGTCCAGTCGTGAGGTCAGGCCAGAAATATCAAGCAGCTGATTGGTTAAGTATATGTGTAGCTTATAAATCAGCTGCTTGAATGGCATATCTTTCTCGCAACATATCTGTAATTTAAGTGTGTACCCAGCATCAATAACAGTCCCAGTACAGTTAACTTCAATACCAATCAGAATGTTCATGAAAATATGATGAGTTGTATTGGAAAGACCTATTCATACCAGCCTAGCTGTACTATTTTCCATGACTCCAGGGTTAGATATTTAGAATAAGATTTATTAGGGAGCGTGTTGTCAAAACTGCTCCCATAACTTCAGTTCCCAGCCCTGCACCTCAGTGGCGTGATGCAACCCACCCCCTTTACCTAACCTGAGCAAATTACTGCGACCCCCTCATTTATCTAGCAGAAAGTGGGTTAGGGCAAAGTGGTGTTTCAGAGATTTTTTTTCTTCTTAACCTCAATAGTGCTGGTTAGTCAGGTCTAGCAGATGTCTACTTGCGTCTAAGTGAAGATTCCAATAGTTTTAAGTTGGACCCATAATACAGTATTAATAGATGGTAAAGCAAGCTAAAAAGACACTTAAATATTTTCAATTAGAAACCCCATACAAGAACAGTATGTACATCTTTTCTTTCTTTACTATTGTTGTTTTTTGTTTGTTTGCTGAAAACTTGGTATCACAGACCATATAGAAATACTTAAAGAAGTAGACCACATTTTATATCGCTCACATTTTACATCACTAGTTACATGGAAAATGTATACTGCATTTTTAAAGAGAGAAAATGATTGTTTACATTTTTGGAGTTTATTTGATTACTAGCCAGTAATTTGAAAACCTCAGTCATCCTATAGGTATTACAATTACTGACTGTTGCCCACAAATCCAGTTACAGAAATAGATCTACCAATTTATTTTATTTTTAAATATAATCTGCTGTCAAAGGTTAGCACAAAAAGGAATACACAAATGGGTTATGTCAACAGTAGATGAGATGTATGTGAGACGATATGGCTTCAGAGTTTGATTTTGTGTAGAATAGCAGCATCTGCTTGCCATTAAAGCTGACTACATATATACAAAATATCCTAATTGTATATTTAAACACCTTACGTTGTAAAACGCATTTCCTATTAAAACATGAGAAGCACGTATTCTGTTTATCATAGAAAAGCACTGTTTCAAGTGGCAGGTAGGGCTGTTTCTATTTTGATTTCCACATCCGGTGGAAGACCCTAATGCCTGGTCCGTAGACTTTGCACTGATTGTCATACATATTTGAATATCTGCAGAGGAACACATATATTATTTATATTCTATATTACCAGTCCTCCCCTCACTGCTGTGAGGCAGTAATGCTAGCCTTTATTCCAGATGTGCAGCCCATAAAACTAACTTTCAGGTATTGGGGTTTATCCTATTAAAAAACACAGCACTTGCATGGAAGATTAATATCTTCAGTAGTATATAATAAAACATGTCTACCGACTTGTATTAATATCTCCAAATTTATAGAACCGATCATTTAGTTGTTCAGCACAAAGTTGAATCCTTTGTCACGCAATTTCTGTGTCCATCCGAAGACCACACATGCACGATGATTGAAATCTGGGTGGATTTAATCCTTTCTTTGTAATCTTTAGTATTCTGGATTCAATACCTGCATCGAATTTTGGGTCATTTGGGTTTGTTTACGAGATGTTTTCTACTACAGTATTTACTATACTTCAGCTTTTAATGTGCATACACCATACATGGATGATATGTGAGATTCCTTGATCGGTGTATACACTGATGAGCCAAAACATTATGAGCACCTGCCTAATATGCTGTTGCTCCTCCGTGTGCTGCCAATACAGCTTTGACCTGCTGAGGTATGGGCTCTACAAGACCTCCGAAGGTGTCTTGGGATATCTGGGCAGCACCTTTAAACTCTAAATCATGTTCCTCAAATATTCTTGAACAATAAGCACAGTGCGGCAGGACACATTATCCTGCTGTAACAGGCCACTTTCACCTGAGAATACCAATTACCAAGAAAGGATTTACCTGGTCCGCAACAATGTTAAAGTAGGCAGTACGCATTAAATTAATGTCCAAATGAATTACCAAACCCTGGGTTCTGCAGGAGAACATTGCCCAAAGCATCTTACTCCTTCCACTGACTTGTTTTTTGCCCACAATGCATCCTCGTGCCATCTCGTCCCTAGGTAAATGAGACATACGAACCCAGCTGTCCACATGCTGCAACAGAAAACTGGATTCCTTGGACCAGGAGACCTACCATTGAGGGCGATTCAATTAGGTGCACTGTTAGTGCCGGGACGGAGTTCCCAGAGCTATTGAATTCAGCGTGCTAGATCGACTAAAGGATTTCTTCTCACACCCTCCTGAGGGTGCGAGCAGAAATCCGAGTTTAGTGCCGGCCGTGGCCTGGTTTGCCAGCTAAGTGCGGCACTAGCAGCCTCACTTCCTGCACTTTAGTCGCAGAATGCCAGTTCTTGCAACTACAGACCCAGATTAAGTTGCGAGAACCGTCATTCTCCAACTTAAGTTGTAATAGACGGACTAAACAGCGCGCTGAATTAAATAGCTCCAAAACCAACTTCCCGGTGCTATTCACCCTGCACTTAAGTGAATTGCCTCCATTGATTCAAGTTCCAGTTCATTCACTCACATGCCCATTGTAGGCGCTTTCGACTGTGCAGTCCCATACACAGGGTTTGATTAACTGTATGTTGTGACGCATTGCTTCTGTCACCATCCTAAAAATGTTCAACAATTTGTGCCACAATAGCCCTTCTGTTAGTTTGTACCAGACGGGATAGCCTTTAATGACTGCTCACATTGGTGAGTCTTGAATGCAGTTTCTAATGTCAGCTTATGATCAATTGTTTCATATGGAAGTGGTCATAATGTTTTGGCTCATGGGTGTAACTGCCTACAGTGCAGAATGAGAAGGTAATGGCAAGTTCCTGTGACTGATGAACGGTGGGTGCACAAAGGTGCCTATGCGTCACTAATCAAAAGGTTACGTCACATTGATTTTAAAAGTTGCTTATTTCCAGCCAAATAATGGTCCTGTAGTAATGTGACTTTAGTGGAAATGTTGCAAGTTCTGCTGTAATGATGTCAGAATAAAATGAGTCCATTATTATGTTACTTATCTCATTTTTGGGGGAGAATTCAATTATCTGTGCGGGGATATAGCTCCACGGTTGGGTGCCCGGAGCCATTCAATTAACTGCATAGTGCCTGCCACTTAAGTCGGGTGATTCAGTTTACCAAAACAAATGCCTGGAGCTTAGGTGCGGTACACTGCATTATCCGACTTAAGTTTCGGGCACGATGCTGTTACTGCACGCAATAAATACATGACTTGCGCCAAAGCACTAGTTAGCACGGATTTCTGCTCACACCTCAGACAGGTTGAAGCAGAAATCCACTAGTCACAGGTTTACAACGCGGGTAATTGAATAGCTCCAGGCACTTAACCCGGAAGCTACATCCCAGCGCAGAGAATTGAGTTCACCCCTATTAGGCGATCTGGTTCTGGTAAATATGTGGTGATTAAAGGAGTAGAGATAGACGTTAAAAGTACTGATATATCTATTTTATTGCTAACCTTTTGACCATAAGAGCTTGTGTTCTCTGGTGAATACCATGTAGGCTTTAGAGCACAAATATTGTTTGAAATGAGCTTAAGATCAGGAACAAATGATTACTATATAGGGAAGAATCCATGCAGAGAACTTATGAAGAACATGTATAGAAATTAAAATGCCAGCAAAGTTCATGCTCCATCCTAGTTTTCTAGCAGGGGCTTACATTTTGTTGTATAGTAAAGAAAATATATTTTTGTTTTGTGAACATTATACAGGGATAACCAGGCCAAATTGAATACTAATTTCCATTAATTCTTTGTAATTAATATTCGCTTAGATTAAAAAAAAAAAAGTTAATCTATTGTGTTTTGGATATTGAGATGATCTTTCCTCCTTATTTTACTGCTTACATAGCATCTCCAATTCTGAAGTTGAATGTTTGTTTACTAAACATGATCAGTGCAGCCGCATTAAATGGTTCAGTACTA
The DNA here is from genome assembly GCA_031769625.1 of Taudactylus pleione. Lineage (NCBI taxonomy): Eukaryota > Metazoa > Chordata > Amphibia > Anura > Myobatrachidae > Taudactylus > Taudactylus pleione. The sequence continues at coordinate 2,286,635 of JAUIMM010001601.1, forward strand.
CTCTAGTGTTCATTCTTGCACCCTGCACCTGTAAAAACCCATACAGTTCCTCTTTCCTGTCTGGGGTGTCACTCTATACTCTGGGTCTTCTAGCACACAAACTGCTGTATTTCAGCAGTTTGTTGCATCAGCTGAGTGCCAGAAGCACCAGAGCAGAGTGACACTCCAGGCAGGATAGAGGAACTGCACGGATAGTGACAGGTGCCGGATGCTAGAATGAAAACTACTAATATTTTCAGGTCTTTTAAATAATGCTGAAGGCATATTAGCAGGAAGTACCAGACACAAAGGGAATAGCACTGCTTTATAGTCATTATTTCAATAAAGCTGTGTTAATTATTTTAAATTACAAATATGCTTTTACTTGGTTCATACAAACATGTCAGCTTGAAGTATTAGTGCAGTATGTTGGCAGTAAGGATCTCTTGCTCAGCACCTCTTTTCTGCTCTCGTTTTTACTTTAGTGTGATGTAAAGTAATCGGATACATCCTGCTTGGCTGATATTATATATAAAAAAAATCATTGCTACAATCCATGAGTAGTTGTCTAGCAGTAGCCATTATTCATTATATATTTTGTTTTTCAGTGAAATTACTTCCCTCTGACTGTGAAGGCAGAAACGATTCGGTAAGATTATATATTTTGCTTCATATTGACTTTTTTTTTTATGGCAGGTATGTAATCTTTATCTATCAGCACAGATGTGAAAATTACTGCCTGTCCAACTCTAAACACTATAACAATGATGTATTCACATTCCTCTGTATATTACGTTTTTTTTTAATATTTATACTGTTTGCAAGTGTACTGTGTGTTTGTTATGTAAATAGAATTAGGATGTTGCCACCTATTTCTACAAAGACTTTAGTATCAAAGCTGAATTTGTCTGGAGCCATTTCTTACAAATGTTGCACTGTTTGTTTTGCCATATGATTCTGAATGTTTACTTTAAAAATTTTAGAACAGTCCACTGTATAATTGAGTCATGCCGTTATGTATATGTTCCCATAATTTTCCTGAGCACATCTATATATTTTCTTATTTACTGCAGTTTTGTAAAGCCAAGGAGAAGCAAATCATCCTCCAAATCTTGTCAGAATTGTATGAGTTTCTGTCCATAGAGGCTGGTAAGTTATTTTGTTTAATACTCTAGTGTTACAATACATACATAATCTACCAGAGTTAATGTATTTCTGAGCATTTCCTCTGCAGGTGCTCGTCATACAGTGTGTTAGTAGGTTCCATGTATTTGTCTATCTGCATTTTGGATTGGAAACTGTATGAATAATAACTGTTCTATGCAAAATAAAAGAAGATGTCACTACTGTTGATCTGCATCTTCAAAGGCCATATTGTCTTATTGAATTGCAGTTAATGTAAATCAGGATTAGTAGCTATACTGCATATCACTACAGTTAATAAAATACACCCATACTAAGGGTTGGCTAGGAAGCCGCCTGCATATGCTGATTACTTAATAGGCAGAAACCTTTGCCCTCCCTACATGATAGTGCTTTCTCACTGGTACTCTATAGGCAGTTACTGAGCCAGTTCCTGGGCTGGGTACAAAAATAAGAATTCTCACATTGAATTTACCTTTTTTAATTTTAAAGGTTGCTTAGGGGTAAGCCTCTGTTATGTTCAGCATCAAAACAGATGAAGGTCATTTAAGCTTGACCATCTTTTTATTTCTTACATTTAAGGGTAAGGTCACTTTTTTTTTTTTTTTTTTTTTTTTTTTAACTGCTAAATATTATCCTGCATTGTCAACTTAAATTCTTATGTTAGGCAGATTTGAGTGTGGAAATCCTTCTGGTCTGAGCAGTAAATGTGTCCCAATCAACAGCGCAAGAAAACATGTGATGGTAAGTACCAGCCAAAACTGTTTGTGGGATTATAAATGACTGGGATTGTGCGACTTACGTTTTCTTTGTGTTCTTTATAGAATGTCAGTGGCCATGCATCTGAGAAATTTGATGCTGCACTAGACTGGATGCTGAACAGTGATAGCCATCTTGGTATATGGTGAGTGATTCAAATATTTAGAAAATGATGCATGGCGACAATCTCCCCTTACTTATGACAATATACGTACAGTGAGCCTACCAAGCACATAGAGCACATTTGATGGACAATTCTTTGTGCACAAAAAAAAAATCTGCCATGCAGTGTCCTCTTTATTCCGAGCTGCTTTTAACCTAAAAGAAAAAGCGTGTATATAAGTTTATTTTAAAATAAACTGACACACCCTAACCTAAATTGAACTTCATAATGGGAGGAAACCCTCTAGTCCTGAAGTAGTTGAATGGTATTGATTTGTGCTTTTCCTATGGTAAGGGCAAAAGGTGAGGATGCCGAAGAGACTGTCACTAAAAGGGCCGATGTCTTCTGTGTTGAATCATCGCGACCACGTCTAGGAATTACTTGCCGAATGAAGAATGCACTCTACACCGCAATGTCTAACCTCTTTTTGGCTGTTCTTGGTAGGGGTGTTTTCATTTTATTAACAAATATAATGTAATATTAGTTCTCTTAGAATTAAAGTCTTCCCTTTGTGTGTTAAACAAGCCTTTTAGCTGGTTAAAGGTTGAGGGGTAAGTAGCTAATCTTTATTCAGGCCCATTGTCTCTGACTACTCATTGGTCTGTGGTAGATTGAAGTGTGCGAGGTCAGGCTTATTTCCTTCTGCAAACAACTGGCGCAAGTAGTGAATAGCTGCCACAGTACAGATGCAGTGGATTTCCACAAACCACAGAAATAATCGAGTAATAAAGGTGCATATAACACTTGCGGCGATACTACATGAAAATTCTTGTGATGTTTAATTCCCGTTGATCTCTACAAAGGGATGACAATATATACAGTTCAATGGTGTCAGTCAATTGTTGTTCACACAGTCACTGTTTCCAGCTGTTCATCAATATGACCCCAAAAGTGAAAAACAAAATGCAAATAGTGCAGTATGTCCACAATAGATTTAATTAAAATCGCAAGCAAAAGGCCTTTATTCTTGGCCTTAAATACAATATATTAGACCGAATAAAGACAATATCCATAAATGGCTGAAATAAATCTGTACCGTATTCAGAACCTTACTAGGTGCTTTAAAAGTGAGTCTGAAAAAATGGGAGGTTCTGGAATCTCCTTTCCCTCTCCCTTCAAAGCAAGGTGCTGCTGGGCTAAACCATGGTACAGGTTGTCAAGTATGTGCATGTAGGTCCATAAAGTTTTATGGACAACCAAGTTCCTCACCGCCCCAATGGGAGGACAGATCCGGAGGTGCTGCGGAAAGACCCCGGCCACAATAAGTTACTGAACAACTGCGTCTCGCTCTCGCATCAAGTTGCCGGCCATGTGTATGGCAAGTTTAAAGTGTGTATTGCTGAGCTTAGACCCCTCACCTGCTGTCCTTTCATTCGCTAGTATCACAACTATCGCAGCGACTCCTGACCTGCACATTATGCATTACAGACTCTTGTCACATTGCTCACCTTCTCTTCAATGTCTGGAGCTGTCTGCAAATTATACTACTTAGAAAAGTAATCACCCTGTTCAGTATCCAACATTACAGCTCTAGTGAGGAATATATCTATCTATAATGGGAACCTTGGTATGATGCACAACATGAGACTGAACCTATTAGCATGTTTGCATTAACACATGCTCCATAACATTTTTTGTTCTGCTTTAATTACTGACTGAGGGCTCCCTCTCCCCCCTCAACCCCCAGCTCTACCTGCCCCCAGTACTGCCAAAGCTGCCATCTGCCCCACCCCCAGCACTGTCCCAACTGCTGCCTGCTCATAGCCCCCTCTCTGGGACTGATTCAGAGATGTATGTTCATCAACCAATGAATGTAGATCTCCAATTGTTAGGGGTCTGCACAGAACGGGTCTTTCAATCTCGCTCGCAGTCACCCCCAAGCCACAGCATGATTGACATGCTGCAGTGTTTGGGGTGCGTGCCTGGTCACCGTTCCCGGAAATGGGGGAGTGACTACCCAGTCTTCTTGGAGGGAATAGGCCAGGGCCTGCGTCGATGTCCCTCCAAGAATTATCTGTCCTAAAAATATTACATGAATGTACTTTTCCGTAATTTATAGTATGCGTAGGGCATGTAGGTTTGTCTGATGGCATATGGGCAGTTTTAAAAGCATAAATTGTGATGGGACCCAGAAACTGTGGAGTAGGACCCACAGTTTTTGTTTTTTTTTGTTTTTTCACTCTGCATGATCACTGTTAATATATATATATATATATATATATATATATATATATATATATATATATATATATATATAATCCCTATTTTAATATATGTAAATTATAAATATCTAAATCTACTGTGACATTTTATGGAGGATATTTGAAAGATGCCATGTTATTGTACCCTTCAGTGAAATTTAATTTATGCAGATTTGCGATATATCTGTGGCTGCTGGAAACCTGGAGTCTTCAGGATAATGAAAACAGTATGTTAATACATGAGCTACACATCCTCTATGGCTGCTAAAAAAAACTGGAGATGTCAGGACAGTATAAACAACCCTGATGAAGTCAAAATATTGACTAAATGCTTTGGGTATTTTAAACGCTCCCAGGGACCTTTTTGTATCAATTGTTTTTGGACATTTCGGTTCTTTTTGACCAACAAAGGACCACCCCTAGGGAAGCTACTAATCTATATATTGTGTATATTCTTTTACTGTGTAAATATTGTATAGCATTTAATAACTATACGGTGCTTGCTGCCAGATCAGGTGGATTGATCGTCGCATCTCATGGAAGGTGTAGTTACATCTTGTCTACACTCCAGGCCCTTACAGAGGTCCAGGTAATCAGTATCTAACCCCACCCACCTACTTCTCGGCACCCCTAGTGCCCATGCGACACCAGCTCTCTACTTCTCTAGTGATCTCTTATTTAATGTGAAATAATCTATTCACTTAGCAAGTGCAGGGTACTATTCTTTACACTCATTGCTGTGACTTTATAGTTTTAACTTTCTCATATACTGAGATGTTGGGACTGATTTGAGATTTGTAATTATTACTGCAATTTAATTTTATGTTTAATGTATTGTTACTTTTCCCTGCCAGGTATTTTCTTTCTTTGGGTAGTGTTGGTCCTCCTGAGATATCATTGGCACAGGTTGGAGGAAGAAGAAAAGCAAATGTTTGATATGGTTGAGAAAATCATTGGTATGTAAGAGCTTTAGTGACCTCTTATAGTATGACTGTGAGATAGGATGGAAGGAATGAAACTGAACGTTATCTTTTTAGGAAAGATGACTGGGTAGAGGGGTGTTAATATTGATCTTTTTACTTTTCATCTTTTAGATGCAGTAAAATGTCATTACAAAGATTGGACCCTTAGAATAGAGCAGAATGCATATGTTGGTATATTGCACGTGAGAGATACATTGATAATGCCTCAGGACAGGTAAGAAGCAATCTGTAGTAATCTGCCTACTTACGAGTGCCTCAGCACACCATGGACCTCATTCAGAGGCGGTCGTTAGATGCAAGCGGTCGCTCTGAATGAGGACGGCCGTTTGCATCTTGTAGTGCTGCCTCTTGGTCGATCGCCCTAGCGACCGACCAGGGTGATGGTCGCGATGGTCAAGACCATCGGGGCTTGCGACGAGACCCTAAGGTTGGGTCTTGGCACTTGCAAACCCCAGGGAGCTTCCTGCTCTGATCGAGCAGGAAGCTCCCCACTGACATCACTGCTGTCGTCAGTGGGGCCGCCCCCAAACGGCAAGCGTTCCTTCGGGAACGCCTCCGTTTGGCCGGCCACGCCCCAAGCCCGCCTCCCAAAAGGGGCGAGCTGTCACTCACCATCAACAGCTCGCCCCCTTTGGTGCGAGACCGCTAGCGACGGAGCGCCCGTTGCTAGCCGGGTCTCGTGAATGCGCAAGTCGGAGTCGCCTCCAACACGCGCATGCCCAGTGGGGGAACATCGACCCGATTGCGAGCGCTCAGCGCTTGTGACCGGGTCTGAATGACCCCCCCCCCCCCATGTGTGATATATGCTTGGCTATGGCAACTCTAGTCTTCCCTGCACAGGCATTGCTTGTACTGAAAGATACATGTATAGCAGCAAGCTACTCCCTCTTCTGTGCACCTGACAAGTACTACTTTACTGACATTCGTGTAGATCACAGTATTTCTGCTGAACATGTTTTCTTCACATACTAAGACGTGGTAGACAATCTGTGGCACTCCAGCTGCTGCGGAACATACAAGCATGCCCTGTTTGGTCATGCAGAACTGGCAGGGCATGCTTGAATGTATACCATAGCAGCTGGAGTGCCACTGGTTCCCTACCGATGTACTAAGATGTGGATATATTGCAATGTTGAAAGTCCCCATACAACACACTGTTATCTCTTATATGATAGGGAAATTTTGTGAACAGGAATGTGTAAATATATAGTTCTATGTACACACACTGAATAAAAATGATGTTTTATATGGTATGCAGTCGGGATGCTGACGGTCTAAATGCCGGCTGTCGGCATCCAACCTGTCTAATTCCGGCAAGGGTCTAATGACAGTGATTCCCAAACACTATCCTCAAACACTTTAACAGTCCACGATATACATGCTTAAGCACAGGTGACTTAATTAGTACCTCAGTCAGTTTGTTTACACCTTCTGTGCACAAGCATGGATATCCTTAGAACCTAGACTGTAAGGGTGCCTTGAGGACAGACTTGGGGAAGCCCTGCCATGTTCCCTTTATGTCCTTCCAAATCCATCCTGTCAGTATTATTGTATGAAAACTCAATCACATGTTGTGACATAGTGTATGTAAAAGAGGTTGACTTTCTAGAGACATTGATAAATGCTTTGGCCTTGGCATGGGAAGGAGTAGTGGAGAAGTACATGTAAAAATAATCCATACTGCATGAGTAAACAGGGAGTGGGGGAACATTGACCTTGGGGGTATCCCAAAACTGTTTTGCAAGTTTCACCCTTCTTGCACATATAGTTTGCTGTCAGACAGCGTTCAAAGAAATTGTGTTTTTCACATGCATTGTAAAAATGCTTAGTCGAAAATAGAGCAACGTGTTAACTTTAAACATTTTTAGTTGAATTGAACAAAACGCCCACCAAAACTTTCCGTATGCTTACGGGGCAGATTGTATGTCAATATGTCAAGAATAAGTGATTGTTGTGAGGATGTCGAAGATGAATGTCCTGGAAGGCCTTAGACATCAAAAACTAATTAAAATGTGGAAAAAATTGAGAACATTGATCGTTAACTTACAATTCGAATGATAGAAAAAATGGTAAACATCGACAAAGAAACTGTTATGGCAAAACTTGTCTAACATCTTCATCTAGATGACAAAAGTTTATGCGAAGATAGTTCCAAGGCTTCTCACGGCCGAGCAGAAAGAAAATTTGTGCAAACATTTTGGAACAAATTCAAGCCGATTCACATTTTTTAGATACTTATTACCTGTAATGAAACCTGTATCTTCCAGTAAAATCCTGAGACAAAACGCCAGTCCATAAACTGGAAAACACTATCATCACTAAGAATTCACCATCAGGACAGGGCAGCAGCCCACACAGCTCTCTGTGATGCAGTTTTTGGAGCTGTTGAGACTGATAATGAGCTACAGTGTGGCTTTGACCAACGGAAAATAAGAATGCTGCGGTGTGTGCATGCAGTAGGGGAGTACTGTACATAGAAGGGAAACTGAGTTAAAATTGACGCTATAATTTAGGTTTAATTATAGTAAGTACGTCTCATTATTTAATAGCCACACCTCATCATTTCATTTCTAGACATAATAGATCTGTTTATCAGGCTGAAAGAACACTTTGGAAAAGAAAGACTATCTAGTTCTTATTGTAGCTAGCTAAAAGGTTGCTTTTAGGGTAACTATTGGAGATTGCAAAGAATGGAGAACAATATATACATATGTGCTTAGATTGAGGAGAAGATGGGGACAGTAAAGGAGACAACATTTATTAAAGTCGTGAAAGGGGGGTAACACAATGGGTAGTATTGTACAACTAAAGATGGAGTGAGATGAGGATATTTAGCATTTCACCTAAACAAGTATCACTGCTGAATTATGTCTTCGGTCGCTATTAACAGCAGTCCCCGATGACTAGAAAAGAGAGAGTTTGTAGTCCTACTTCATCAAATTAGAACTGGTCACTACAGACCAACGAGTCTGATGTAATTAGAGGGGGATTTAATGGGAAAACTGCATAAAGAAAGAATTTTGTTCTCAAATCCAGTAATTTAGAAGTTGTTAACCACCATGGATTTCTGGGAGAGATTTAAAAGAAATGGGAGAGGGAAACCGTAGGCGGGGCTACACTGGCTCCAGGCGCTCACAGGAGGGAACAATCCTCCTTACAGCCATACAGGGCTGGCTGAGGATAGAAGAAAGGCTGCATCTGTCAGGCAGCCAGAGAGGGAGGCAGCCCCCCCCACCCCCACCCCCAAGACACAGCTCTTCCTGTGCCTGTACTAGACTGACACAGTAGCTGATTATATAATGGATATAAAAATGGGAACTGCTGTATTAAAACCACATAAGAGGAAGTATTTGTAATCAAAAGAGAAGCAAAAAAGTCATGCACTGTTTATTCCATAGTCTATACTATGAAGAAAAGTACCAAACATCATTTTTAGGCAATAATAAATAAATTCACTAATCTGAATTAAATCACAAATCCTACCTCCTGGATCATTTGGTATCTTTTTACTTCTTGATCCCAATTTGTAGGCAGCAGCATATACTTAGCTCTGTTTGTTGCTGCAATGGAGTCATTTTCTAATTTGAGCAATCTATAATATGTGTTAAGGGGCCTATCCATTACCCGACTTTGAGAACAATCCGACCAAAACCAGCAGTTTTGGTTGCATTGTTCACAAAGTCGGGTAATGGATAGCCGGCAAGGACCAGCGATGCTCGTGTGCGCTGGGTCCTTGCCGTCCCCGACGGCCTACGGAACATGCTGGTCAATCTGACGACACTCGTCAGGTTCCCCATGTTCCAAAACAGGAGGTCGGGCTCTGCACTGAATGATGTTCAGCGAACGCCGTTCAGTGCGGGCACCGCACCTCGGCGACTTTCAGGTCTGCTAATGGATAGGCCTTTTTAGATCTGTAGCACAGTCAAACCGAATTTGGGGACCTATTCATTATTAAGCCCCATTGGCTCCCTGTCAATTAAGTATCCAACTTGCATGCCCTTACATTCCCACTTTTGCCGCTAGTTCGTAACCATGAAAGTTTACACTGACAGCATAAGTGCACGTGTGACCTTCAAGCATGAGCACAGAGCATGCTGAGGAGGCAGAGGGATCTCAATGGGTCCCTCTTCGCACTCAGGACCCTTACTAATAGGAGCATGGCTGCGGGGGGCTATTGCCATCTGTTGGCAGTGTTCGTACACTCAATCCAGCCTGGAAAACCTTCACTTTTTGGAGCTTGATGAATTTTAACAGTTCATATTGGACTCCCAATGATGAATGGGTCCGGTACTTAACACATGTGGAAATTACGGTTTCTACTTATGTTACGGGCCTGTTCACCTTTTAAAGAGCCACTTAGTCATGTATCTTTCCTCCCTTATCTAGTGTCCTAACTGACCTTTTCATCATATGTTAAAAGCTTATCAATGATACAAACTGGAGTGGATCTGTGTATTTGTGCCATCTGCAATTAAATATATTATCATAGAAATGTTATCCAGTCAGGTGTCGCATTACATTTTCAGCAGTGTATTCAATATGAAAGACCCAAATAGCACATTAGCATTTCAGCACTATAAATGGAAGAATGACAATTTTTATGTAAAGATAAAACCAAATAATTTTTTTTAGTTTATGATTTTTATTTCAATTTTATGCTATGTATGCACGGCATACTATCGCTGTATAGTGTAATGTGCATAAAAGCTGCACAAACCTAGTGTAAGATTCTAAGTAAAGAATATTAATACATCTTAGTAAATCTAGTCAGACAAAGAAGGGGCTGGAAATTTGTGTAGCTCATGTCAGCAACAGCCAAACTGTCCCAAGTTGTTATAATAAAAATCAGGCTGGATGGTGAGGGTAAATTCACCTGCATATTCATTATTGTTGTCCGATAAAATCCCCTGTTGAGTTACCCAGTGTTTGCTGACTCATAAGAATCCTCCTGATCAAAAAAACCCCACAGTAAATACATATGAAAGCATAATGTGGTATAAGTATGTTGAATGAGCGATAAACAATGTTGTCAGACATATTCATGTCATGAATACTGAAATCTAAAATTATACATCTCAACAAAAAGAGACTAGCTACATTTATATTAAATTAATGTACAGTGGTTACATTATCAATGGGGCATATTCAATTACAGGCAATATTAAAAAAACAAAACCACGGCACAGTTTTTTCCTGCAGCAGCAGGGTTTCTCCTTTTAAAAATAAAGAAGAAAAAAATCAGGCACGGTATGCAGCTTTTTTTTCCCTCACTGCTTCAGAGCAAGTAAAATGTTTGATTAAAATCGTTTTCTTCTTCAGGGTCCATAAGGATCCAGAGGGATACCATGGGGTAATGTGGTTGGAGAGATCCAGGCACCAAATAGTTAAAGTTTCAGCTCCCAGGATGCCTCGAGACCTCCCCCATATATGCCACAGGCCTTCAGTTATTCAATTGGTGTGACAGGATTCAGACGCACCTTTGTAACAGGGGACTGCTCAGGCAGTCCTAAATTTTTTTTTTAAATATATTTTTATTTAATTTTTGGGGTTTTCAGTACTGCGCGCCTGAATTAAGACTCATGTACTGCGACTCCGTCTACCTCTGCCGGGCCGCAACACCAGTAACAGAGCTGGTGATTTCGGCGGGTCACGGTTGAGCTTGCTAGCAGCGAGGCTGGCAACCAGATGCATGAAGAGGTCAGGTAAAGCGATACCTCGCTTACGGGGAATCGTTCGCATCAGTCCTTGCTTCCAGAGACGCACCAGAAGCCACTGCAGTCAGGAGCATCTGCGTCCTCACTAGACCGCCGGGTCCTTATAGTCTGATGCCGGGGATCGGCAGCAGATGCTTCTGCTGCCACGGGCCAGCGTACTCGGCCGGTTGATGCAGCTTAGGGGGAGGTAGGCGCTACCCCGGCAGCTACTCCCCGACCCAGACGAAGATCCATCAAAGGTTTTTCTTGTCTGGGTCGCTCAGTCTACCCTCCTCGTGTATATGAGATGCTAGCAGTCCACTATCTGTGCGCTGCTGTAGCTGTTGTTGGTTTCAGAAGGGTTTGCGTCAGTCTCCCTGTATAACTCTTCCTTGGATCAGGTATATAGTGCTCTATATCCTACCATTCCTCGTGTTTGGGTATTATAACGAAAGATATACTATATGATCGGCGCAACACTCCAATGCAGCACTCAACCCTCAGATAGAAACACCAATTCCACAGATATATATATATATATATTACAATGAGAGAGTCAGAAATTTGCGCTTAGGAGTTGTTCCTCATAGATACTCTTCAAACAAGATCGTCTTTTTCTCACGATGTTGTCCAAAAATTTGTGTATATAGAATAAAACAAAAAATGAATCCAAATCAATGGGGGTCAGTTATTTTTTCAATGTAGAATGGAAAAAAAGCCAGAAATTTCTATGATAGAAATAGTCTTTTATAATCACCAATGAATCCCTCAGAGTGTGATTGAAGAGAAATGACAGCACCCTTATGTGTGTTTACAAAGGCAGATATAAGTTTGCTTACTTGTATGCTTACATCAGTAAGACTTAGTGGAAGCACATAAAGGTTTCTTGGTCCTCCCTGTGAACTCTTCCTTCTCATACATGAGCATGCAGGTGAGAACAGAAACAACGCAATGTGTGTATCAAATGATAAAAAATGTATTAAAAAGGATAAAACGATATAGGAAAACAGATGATCTTGTTTGAAGAGTATCTATGAGGAACAACTAAGCACACATTTCTGTCTTGTGTGTGTGTGTGTGTGTGTGTGTGTGTGTGTACATATATATGTGTGTGTGTGTATATATGTGTGTGTGTGTGTGTGTGTGTGTGTGTATATATATATATATATATATACTGTGAAATTAGTGTTTCTCTCCTACAACATTACCAATTTCAGGCACTTCCCTTTGGCCCATCAACTGCCCCCGTTACTTACCAAGATAATGGCAGTCATGACGGCCTATCTCAGGTGTCAGGGAATCTGAATACTATCATATCTGGACAATCTTCTGATATTGGCACAAACTCCAGTTGTTTTACAACACCTGCCTACAAAAGCACGGCTGGATCATCAATTGGAAGAAATTCTATCTTTCTCCAAAACAGCAGATGGTACATCTGGGAGCACGTCTGGATTCTCAAGTACAAAGGGTGTTTCTACCAGAGGACAAGATTGCCGCCCTATCATTGCGAGTACGATGCTTAGGGCACAAAAGCCTGCCTCTGCCCGCATCTATTACAGGTTTGACCTTTTTTTATGGTACGTGGTGTTCCCACAGTAAATGATCCTAAGGTGTTTAGGGTTTCCCAGGTACTGGCTTTTTTCCAGGCAGGTTTAGACCTTTGTCTCCTCCTGAGCACTTTGACAATGCAGAAACCTGCACTCTCTGTCTGGTTCCAGAGAGAGATTGCTTCATTACCAGATGTCAGAATTTTTTTTTCAGCGAGTTCTGTGAGTTTAGCCTCCTTTTATCCCACCGGTAGCAGCGTGGGTTCTGTCTTTTGGTTCTTAAGGGGCTACAAGCTCCCCCATTTGAACCTTTGGACTCTGTAGACTTGAAATGGTTGACAGCGAAGACCCTTTCTCCTCGCTATCTTTTCTGCATGCAGAGTATCTGATTTGGCAGAGCTCTGTTGCCGATTCCCATTTTTTATTTTTCACCAGGACAGAGCTGTTCTTCGTACAAGGGAGGATTAACTTCCTAAGGTAGTGTCCTGTTTTCATGTAAATGAAGAAATTGTAGTTCCACCTTATCAGGCTCCAGACCTCTGTAGGTGAAGCTTCCCTGGATGTATTTCTTGCTCTCCGTATATACTGTATGTGGAGCGTACAAACTGTCAGAAAATCAGATGCTCTTTTTGTATTATATGGTTTTCACAAACAAGGATGGCCAGCTAACAAGCAGACCCTGGCTCAATGGTTACGTATGCCTATCTCTCAGGTGTACACACAGACTGATCTCCCTTTCCCAAACATTGTGACAGCACATTCTACTCTGTAGGGCCATCGTGGGCATTAAGTCGTGGCGTCTCTGCTGAACAATTGTGCAAGGCAGCCATGTGGTCTGTCAAAACTATTCTTATGTTCTATGCCTTTACATTTGCCTCTCGGGATGCTTTTTTTGGGGGGCGATGCGTTCTTCTTTCTGCTCAGGAGCACTCCCCACCCTTATGGGATGTCCTAAAGCAGTTTCCCTGGTATCCCTGTGGATCCTTATGGACCATGAAGAAGAAGAAAATAAGAGTTATGGTAGACTTGCCATTGATTAACTTTTTCTTCGAGGTCCACAGAGTTCCCACCCTGACAGACCTGGCTACATTGGATATTTTTTCTTTCGGTCACGCATTCCCTCATCTTGTGTGAGAGTACTTCTGGTGTACGATTGTTCTTCCTTCTCCTCTTTCCTTCTTCTGGCCTGAGGCGGGGTATATATGGGGGAGGACCCGAGGTATCCTGGGAGCTGAAAGCTTGAACTGTTTTGTGCCTGAATCTCTCCAACCACATTACTCCATGGTATCCCTGTGGACCTCGAAGAAAGAGTTATCAATGGTAAGTCTACCATTACTCTTATTTTTAAGGAAAAATTGTCAGGACTTGCTTTAGAACCACGGGTCACCCCCTCTAACGACTAATTAGGCAATTGGAAGTTTGCAATTGGACAAATAATTAGATCACAGAACAGCACAGGTGTGTGGCATGCATGTTGCCCAGGCACTACCCTGCTGCTGCTAGCTGCTCTGAGGGATTTATCTGCTGCCTGGCTGTGTAAGGAAGAAGCATGAGCCCATCCCTGGTAAGAGTATACTTGGTTTTGCAGAATTGAGCCAGTAACGGCCAGCTGCCAGGGGGGCTGGAGCCAGAGACACACACTACTTGGCGTTCACACTTGCACAGGGGGGGGTCTAAATGGGCAGATGAAAACGAGGAGCAGCAGCAGCCAGAGTCAGGGGAGGAGTCCAATCGAGATCCTGCTCCGGGAAACCACCAGCCCCTGCAGTTAGAGTTCAGAATGAGGAAGGAAGGTGCCTCCCAGTAGGATGAGGTCTTTCCAAGCAGCATGGGCACAATGTCTCGCTCTGAGGCAGAGCTTAGGCATCACATAGGCATTTCTTTGATCACTGGCAACACTTCTTTTTTTTTTTTTTTCCTCCCCCAAGGTGTTTTTTATGACCAATTTTTTGTTTCAATTGAATACTAGAAGTATCGGGAGCACACACACATCCGCAGGAATTAAAAATTAGTTGCGATGCCCATGGTAAAAATTTGGAATTTTAATATACAGAGAACCATAGATGATGATTTTTTGAATTTTTTGAAGCAAATTTTTAAATAGATAACTAAACAAAGACTATAAAATGGGAGCAATCGTCTCCTTCAAAAGGACTTCAACGGGAGGAATAAAAAGGACTGTGTGATGGTAATAGAAGAAATTACTTGAGAAACCAGAGTATCATTGTGGCCGTTTGGCTGTTTAAACTTCATATTATGCATCCAGAAGGTCGCAATGAGAGGCAACCACAGAAAACGATTGGCACCAGTTAGGTAAATGTAATATGTTTTATGACTAAAGCTGGGTACACACTGAGCAATGGGGGCCGACATCGGATCCTGGGTACACACCAGAATGAGGTAATGAACGATACCTCGTTCCATCCTTCATTACCTGCAACGGGGCTGCATGCGAAATCGCCCGGTTGGATGTGCAGCACTGCCGACCAGACTATAGCGGAAGCGTACATATTGGCTGAGCGATGCGGCCGATTTGTCGTTCATAATATATGATAGAACATGTCTGATTGTGGACGTTAGATGGAGGAAGAAAAAGCTTAAGGCCCTCCATACATCTGCTGGCGGATTGCACGATCCTGCTTTTGGATCGGAAACGCTGACCGTTGGCCATCGATGTTTTGCCTTCTGTCACAGGATTGGCGTAATACACCATGTTAGATTTCACTTATGTGCCAATCAGATTTTGATAGTGATCGGCAAATCTGTGAATACCAACATGTTGGATTTCATCGATCCTGCAAAGCCGAGTTGCAGGATCGCAACATCATGGCAATCAGTTGCAGATGTATGGGGGCCTTTAGACCAAATGCTACAGTATTTGATTGTGCTATAAATCTAACCAAGCACTTGGAATTCTGTATTGCCACACTGTAGACTATACAGTATTAAGAATTGAGCTGGCCACTCACTTCTGTTGGGATTTCGTACTAATACAAGATGGAGAACTAAGGATGCAAGGGGATTCAGGAGGTCCATTTAAAAAATAAAAAATGTAATTTAAGATCTGGGCATTTATATTTTACTGTGTATACACTTTGTTTTGGGACTTAATATTTATATAGTATGGACTATGTAATATATAGTGCTTGAGATTTTTGGTTTCTCTTTATTACTAACACAATGTTTCTCTAGCTTTTTATTCAGCTATTTCAGTTTTGAGATTGTTTGTTTGTTTTTTGTTACTAGTTAAATGGTTTTCTTGCTATACAAGCCCTTTCTAGCTGAATCTTGACATAATTTATTTTATATATGTATATTTAGATATTGTTGCTTATTTTCCTTTTTAATTATAGAATTTCTCATTTAACACTATATGCTGAAGCTTTTCTTTATTATTGATTTATCTATTGTCTTACTGTTTAGTGTAACGTGGTTATTTGGCCGTAAGTCTTTATTACATTGCAGTGGCTTTGAATATATGACAGAGGGCAGGTAAACAGAAGGCAGTCAGAAACCCCAAATATGATTCCTAACATAAATGTTATGTTTTCCTATACACAATTTGTGGGGCCTTTACAGTACAGATTTTCTTAAGCAAATATCTTGTTACACATTGACACATTTGTTTTAATTTCACATGTGCAGGAAACGCTTAAAGAAAGTCTGGGATCGTGCTGTGCAGTTTATTGAAGATAATGAGTCCCGTCTCCGCACAGAGTCGCAGCGTGTAGCTGGAGCAGATTTGAGGGTGTGGCGCTGGACCCATACACAGTGAATACCCCAGAGAGAGGATGACATTTTTGTCCTCTACCATAAGGGAATAATATGTCTGGCAGTGATGTTCTGCAACAGTGGTCAATTCATTGCTTTTTGTAGGAGCTAACTGACAGAAGTGAGACTGATAGTACATAGCTATAGCAGGGTAAATATTGCTACATTGAACAATGCATTTGTGGTATGTGCATATATGATCTGTTTGTGTTGTAATAATGCATAACTACAGAATACTGGTGGGTAAAATATGAACCTGCAGAGTCTTTACAGGGAATAAAATAAAGTGACACATAGAATTTATATTTTTTAAATCTTTTGTATTCTGTTAAATATTTTCATGAATGTTCTGTTTCATTGATGGTGTGTGTAATAATTCACTCCTTCTGCTTGACCACTATTGTCAGTAGCTTTGTTTACTGTAACTGTTTGTCCTTTTTGACATTCTTTACACTTTCCAAGTTTCTCTGTATATCATTGGATAATGACTGCATAAAAGCTTATTATACCCCAACTCTTTTAACATGACCCGGTGCTATTCTTTCAGTGCAGTTGCTTTACATGAAGGGGGGGGTGTTGGTTCATGAGATGTTGTAATTTGCTCTTGCAAGGGCTCCTGGGAGATCTATACACTTGCTGTCTCCTCGCATGACTGCTCCCATTCTAGACAGTGGTTATTCCTACACAGCAGAGATGTTTATAAGCGGCAGTAGAGGCAGAAAATTAGATTATTAGAGAATAACACAACACCTGCACTACTAGAAGTAACCTTTGCACTGCCATCACTTCATTTTTATGCATGTAAAATAGCTACATAGTTTTAATGTGTGACACAATACACTACACAGAATAATACAGTATTGAAATATCATTACAGTGGCGTATAACGCTGAATACATTTATTATGCAACGTCAAATTTTAAAGCAATGATATTGGGGAATAGATTGAATCTTTCTTACGGTGTGAGGAACGTCATTACACACAATCACTTTAGCAAGGAAGTAATACTATATGTATTTATATATAGAAAAGAGAAGGGCATCTATTAACATCTAAATTCCCTTTGAGCACCAAGATGCTTTTTCCTTTTTCCTAGCATATATATCTGTGTAAAAATAATACACATATTAGGCCAGTATAAATGTAGGGCGATGCAGTTTACCAATGCACTAATTATAAATGTTTTCCTATTTATATCACTAATGTGTACCTAACAAAACTGGAAATGGACATGTTATGCTGCATAAAAAACAGCTAAGTATCTACACAACAAAGTTAGTGTTGTATAAAAGCAGAGCCTTGCGTACGTCTCTGCTCGGTCCATTTCCCTCCATGATGCATCCTCCAGGCAAATATCTTCTAAAGGCAGAATCGCTGAACCACAGCAAATGTGCTTTTCTGAGTATTTATGAGGTTTAGAGAGGGGACAGAATCTCCGATTACACATGGCAGCTATTGTTACTACCGATAAGCATCATTGCAGTGCTCATTATGGTTATACCTTTAATCAATATTCAAAGTATTGTACTAATCTAGGGAAAAGTTTGGTCATTATTCATTTTCATAATGGTCATTCATTATTTTCATACAGTGTGGAGTACTTAGTGGCCATGTGCAAAAACTCTGCACCATGGCAGGTTGTTTACTGTACAATTATTAAGCAATAGCAGAGTGCGAGACATAGATGTTACATGTACATTAAATGACCTTTGTCTGAGCCCAAATATAGTGAGTAACATATATAAAATTGAGAGATTCATCTTGCAGAATGAGTCAACGTTGTAACTAAACTCGGTCTTACCCCTTAGTGTTATTGTAGTACCTCAATACATCAGACATTCACATTTAGTTCTCAAAAATTTAAACCTGTCACAATTTGCGTGAGGCAAAAAAACTGGTGTCACAGGTGCTCACTTGAATGGGGGCTCTTTCTAATGGCAGCAAGAAAATCCCTTATTCTTCTAGGACAATTTTGTAAAAAGGGGCGTGTGTGAACATATGCAGAAGGTCTGCGCCTGAAGCTCACTTAATGTATATGTTGAGACACTAATTTGTGTAACAAATGAATTGAGGACAAAACAAACTTAATGTAACATCCCCTTTATTGAGTCACAATGCTTATATGCAAAAACTTTTGAATGCTCTGCATAAATGCTTGGGGGGGGGGGGAACAAATGTGCGTGCCCCGGGTTTGCTGGAAAAAAATCTATATGTATATATACACTTGCTAATGTAACTAGGCCCAAGCTAGCCTGGTGGTGCTGGATAAATATATAAAAAAATATATATATATATATATATGTACTTAGTAACTAGGGAGACCGGCTGGGTAGCGAGTCATCCCTTGGGTTCAAGGAGTGAATCAGTCAAAAGTCTGCACTTCCTTATAAGTGCAAAGTCTTTTGTGAGGCCTCACCTGCTGTAGTCTTCAGTCTTCTTTCTTCTGTCTTCTTCCTGGTGGTCCGGATCGTATTCCGGTGAGCGCACGCCTGCCGCTCACCAGCTTGGTCCCTGCAGTCTCCTCCGGATCTCTGCTCCACAGCCAGAACAGTGCTATCGCGAGACAGAAAAGCCGGAAGGGAACGGGGCTCCGGAGGTGTCTGTGCGCTCTATTCACCTCGTGAGGGAGGAGACTTGTTGTCGTTCTGGTGTCTTGTTAATACTCACTGGAGTGTTTGTGGATCTCCTACGCGTGTTGGCTGTGCGGCCTTCCTTAGGGAGCTGAGTGTGCGTCTTCTTGCTGTGGGCGGTATTCATCATCCTGTGATGTCACAGGGGTATGTGTTACTAATTTGCACGGTCTCCATTCAAATCATTAAATACATCTGTTGGCTAATGGGCTTCTGCGGTTTGTTAGGTAGATTTGATAGGGTTTTAGTGTTAATGCTGTAGATGAATCCTCATGGGAAGCATTATTGGATACTAATGTTTGTTTGATAAATGATAAGAAGTCGAATAGATTATTAGGAATGTGCTCTTTAGATTGTTAAAGAGCTTATTTTTCAGACGAGATTGGTTTCTGATTTTGGGAACAATTCTATTCTTTTTGGATACATGCTTATTTAATTCAAGGGAATAATAAAGAAAAATATATGGAATAAAATAAAATATATTTACATGAAGGAGTGCAATTATCTTAAAATTCTGATAATAAAATTACCAGTATAGGGTATATACAAAAATATTTTGTGGTTCTTAAATTCCTGGGCCAGGTAAGAGGGTGTTAACTGCTAATGGGTATTATCTTACGTGGGTTGGTGAATAAAGGGTCCAAGGAGAATGCTAATCACATGATTAAATACATTTTGTATCTTTCTTCACATACTCTTCACTGTGATAACTGCTTTTACCTCATTTTCAAGGTTTAATCTATGTGGTGCTAATGTTTTTAGAGTCACCATCCATTTAAGTTCTTCCTAATTTATTTTTTTATTATAATCACCTCCTCTCCAATTATTTTTAACTAAACTAATGATTGGCTGCCTTTGCATAAATGCATGTGGCTGTGACAAAAGCTGCAGCCGTGTCTGTGTCCAACTAAGAATCAGACCGTTCCATATCAGCCCTTCTCAAGGAGAATGTTACGTTACTGTGACCACACAGCTAAAAGGGAAATGTAAGGATCAAGCACAAATGCATTATTATAAAAGAAAAAGCTTGTAACATACATATAGGTACAGTGGCTTATAAAATGCATTAACTTCCTAAAATGTCAACATACTTGTCTATATTACAAAGAACACATACAGATTGTACAGTATTTTTATTACAAACCTGCACTAAAAAAAAATAAAACTCATAGTTCATTATTTATGTGCAGATTTGTTTTTTATATAACTGAGCAATGGTGTGTGCATATGTATTCAACCCCAGTTCTGTGAAAATTATGGGTAACATCTCCACTTCTAAACACCCACACTTTAGTAAATTTACCCCCTGATCTCAATCCAATTGAGAGTCTGTGCCACTAAAAATTGCAGTCCACAAGCATAATCCAACCGACCTGGGGCAGATCTGCAAGGAACAGTGTGCATACCTGGTAGAAACTTTAAGCTGTTATTGCAGCAAAAGGTGGTTCTAGTCTGCAGAAGCATTTTCAGTGTTTATGTAAGGAAAAAATGCAGACAATGAATTCTGAATTTGAACATTTTCTTTAAGGCTGAATACATATTAGAACGACGGGCATTCTTGCTGATAGCAGGGACTAATTCCCTTCACCCCGGACCATCCAAGTTTCCCTATGCACACTATACCTTGTTCCGTCCTTCATTAAACTGCACAGCCCTGCATACAATATCGTCAGGTTGGCCGTGCAGCATGGCCAACCAGAAGATTTCGTATGCAACCCATGGGAGCGCGCAATTGTGAGTACACACTAAATCATCTTTACGATATTTTGTTCCAATATGACAAATTGTGAAGATCTTGTTCGTGTGTACCCGACCTAAGAACCTACTGGTTTACAATAAAAATACTCTGGAACAGTCTGTATAATTGTAATTTGTAATATAGGCAATTCTACCTAGTACAGTGGCCAGGTGTGGTATTCAAAAACCGGGGATAAGTTTTCACCACTGAATAGGTGACGAAAGAAAAGTGCAGAATTGGGATTTTGGGGTGCAGACAAAAAAAAACCCAGTACCCCTTGGAATGTCCCCTAAAAGTAATGTGTTAAAAAAAATTTTTAAAAGTTCAACAGGGCACCCCAAAAAGAGTGGTTTAGTTTTGGGGGCAAAAAAAAGTAGGACGACCTAGCGAAATAGACTATGGGGGGGTCCCCAAGTATGTAGCTGGTGTTTTTTTTCAGAATGCGCTTGATTGCGGCAGGTGGTTTTTTAATGATTGTTTTTAAAAAAAATCACTTTAGGGACTTAAAAATATGCTTGCACCCATTTTCATGTACCCCAAATTTGATGGGACTAGTTCTTTTTTTTAAAATAATGAAGCTAAATGCTATTCTTCACCACTTCTTTAAAGACTCATTAAAGCACCTGTCGTGGCCGTTTAAAAACCCCAAATACCTTTTGCAGGCCAATTCGGGGGTACCTATAGTGATCCCCCATGTCTGACCATCCTTTGGGGGGTGACAGTCTGATTTCCCGAAAAGTGACAGGACTTTTTGATACTTTCCTTTACACCGGGTCCCGTTTTCGCAGATTCCTAATTGGATACGTGGGCACGCGCCTGATACTTTATCCCCAGTAAAACCTGCAATGACGGCGAAAAGTCCGACGTCAGACTTTTCGCCTCTAATTGAATATGGCCCAATGTCTAGATAGACACCAGATGTTGGACAGTCAATAGTTAGACAAGGACAAAAGTCTGACACACTAACGTTCGACATGTGAGAAGATCGACAGGGTCAAAAGTTCGACATGAAAATGGTTGACACTTTTTTTTATTTTTTTTAGCCCTAATCTTCACCCTAATCCTCCCCTTGGTGCCTAGCCCTCACTCCTGGTGCCTAACCCTAAAAACAGGGTTAGGCACCAGGAGGGAGGGTTATATCTGACTTATGATGGATATTTATTTTATAATGAAAATTGTGTAAAATAATGTTTTAAAGTAAAAAGTGATGCACTTACCATGTGGTAGTAGCAGTGCCATCTCCAGTGCACTGAGGGGCCTATTTATGAATTATTAGTTGTAAGTTTTTTTTGGGAGTATTCCACAAATAATAAGTATCCCCCTAATGTATCTACGGGGGATCGGAGAGATCTCCTGCAATCACCTGGTTTCGTTCACAAAAGTAGCCCCCACGGAAACCTATGGGAGCTGCTGTCTTGGCGAATTTACCAAGCACCTGAAAGCAAAGCATTCCATGGTTTAGCCCTGGAAGCTAATGCAATCTAAAGATGGCCTACATGCTATTTATCACAAAAGTACTGTAGGATCCCTTCCCAGCACTCACAGCTCAAGCATGTGTGATCAGTAGACAGCACATATGCAGTAGTATGGTGGACCCTGGTAAGTAAAAATAAAGTAATCATTAATGCAATCACTTTACTTTTACACATCGCAGTAGCGAGCTCCTATAGTAGTCCCTGTCCCTGCATGTGTACAATAGTACATCCCAGTGGCACTTAATTTCTTACTGTGGCCAATAGCGATGATAAGAAATTATTATAATTATCGGGTCTAGGACCCAGTGGCGGCTCCGGAGATTGGGCTGCAGCGCAGTCCAAAATTCAAATAGAGTAGCCACACCAACTGCCACCCCAATTGCTACCAAACATCACCGACCGGGACTTGCTGGCAGTTGGTGTGGCTCTCCTATTTGAATTTTGGATTGCGCTGCAGCACCACCTGGAGCCACCAATGCTAGGACCTGATAATTAGTAAATGCAACTATGCCCTTAAGAAACATACCGTATATACTCGAGTATAAGCCGAGTTTTTCAGCACATTTTTTGTGCTGAAAAAGCACCCCATCGGCTTATACTCGAGTCATGCCCGCATGGTACGCTGCTGAGTAGCGTACCATGCGGGCCGCGGTGCAGACTGTGTCACTGACACAGCCTGCACCGTGTGTGTAGCGCTGACCGGACGGAGTTCGGTCAGCACTACACACTGCTAAACACACAGCCGCCAGAGCCGGCAGCTATGTGTTTAGTGTAATCAGCAGCCGCTGAGAGTCTGTCAGACTCTCAGCGGCTACTGCTGCTCCCACTGCGGGAGCCATCTTCCGGCTCCCGCAGTGGGTAATGGGAGAGACGTCGTCATGACGACGTCTCTCCCATTATGCAAAGCGGCGGAGGAGCCTGTAGCAGCGTCGGGACCAGGAGCGGGGTTACAGGTAAGTGGTTTTTGTTTACATTTCTTTCTACTGGGGGGGCTACTACCGGGGGGTACTACCAGGGGGGGATATCGCTACTGGGGGCACTACCAGAGGGGGGGGATTAATAATGGGGGAACTACCAGGGGGGGGGATGTTGCTACTGGGGGCACTACCAGGGGGGGATATTGCTACTGGGGGCACTACCAGGGGGGGATATTGCTACTGGGGGCACTACCAGGGGGGGATATTGCTACTGGGGGCACTACCAGGGGGGGATGTTGCTACTGGGGGCACTACCAGGGGGGATGTTGCTACTGGGGGCACTACCAGGGGGGGGATTAATACTGGGGGCACTACCAGGGGGGGATATTGCTACTGGGGGCACTACCAGGGGTGGATATTACTACTGGGGGCACTACCAGGGGGGGATATTACTACTGGGGGCACTACCAGGGGGGGATTACTACTGGGGACAGTACCAGAGGGGGGATTACTACCAGTAGCTGCTGCATTTCCCACCCTAGGCTTATACTCGAGTCAATAAGTTTTCCCAGTTTTTTGTGGTAAAATTAGGTACCTCGGCTTATATTCGGGTCGACTTATACTCGAGTATATACGGTACATACATAAAACATAAATTTGTAGTTGGCATCTTCTACATTTGTTCTCCTGTGTTTCTAAAGTTCCTTACAGGCTTCTAATATTGTTAGTATGTACACATAGGAGACCAGATGGACCCATGGATTAACATTGTATGCAGAGCCGAAAGTAGTCGCCCCCCTATGCAGTGTCCCTTATACAGTGCCTCCAGTAGTGGTCCCCACTATGCTGTGCCTCCAGTAGTCCCCCTATGCAGTGCCCCTTATACAGTGCCTTCAGTAGTGGTCCCTACTATGTTGCGCCCCCAGTAGTGGTTCCCCTATGCAGTGTACCTTATACAGTGCCCCCAGTAGTGGTCCCCCCTATGGAGTGCCCCTTATAAAGTACCCCCAGTAATGCCTCTAATACAGTGCCCTCAGTAGTGGTCCCCTCCTATGCAGTGCCCCCACTATGAGAGAGACATGCCATCTCTCCCATCACCCACTGCAGGATCCAGAAGGCGGAGCTCATGAGTGAGCTCCAGCCCGGCAGTGGGCGCAACAACCAATGAGAGTCTGTCATTGGCTGCTAAAACAAACACACAGCTGACGGGTAGTATGAGTGTACTACTCGGTGCCGGTGTGTTTGTCGTGTAGTGCGGACCGCACTTATTTTTTTCTGGACCAAGCGGTGCCCTCCAGTGGCCGGCACTCTAGGCAGCTGCCTAAAGTAGCACCAGCCCTGCCTGTGCGAGAAAGCGCATTGGCGGAAATA
This sequence comes from Taudactylus pleione, assembly GCA_031769625.1. NCBI lineage: Eukaryota > Metazoa > Chordata > Amphibia > Anura > Myobatrachidae > Taudactylus > Taudactylus pleione. The sequence goes on from JAUIMM010001601.1 coordinate 2,311,009, forward strand.
GGACAGTTCCTCAGTAGCCACTGGAAACTGATATTCTGGTGCTAATTGGGTAGAAGCTATATTATAATTATGTTATATTAAATTAGACTTTGCTGCTAGTTCATACAGCCATTTACTCCTCTAGCATACAAAAATTGCATAAGAAAAAAACCCTCTAGTGAACTGCGCAATTGTCAATTTATATAGACAAACATATAGTATTAATATGTTGGATTGATACAAAAGGCTTCCTTTTTTAAAAAGTATAAATGTATTCACAGTGTTCTAGTTAAAACATATAACAGTTGAAATTGTCTACAATGCTTATTCAAAATGCTGTATTGTTTAAATACAGTGCATCCGGAAAGTATTCACAGCGCTTCACTTTTTCCACATTTTGTTATGTTACAGCCTTGTTCCAAAATGGAATAAATGTATTTTCTCCTCAAAATTCTACACACAATACCTCATAACGATAACGTGTAAAAAGTTTTTTTTAGAGATTTTTGCAAATTTGATTAAAAAAAAACAACTAAGAAATCACATGTCCATAAGTATTCAGAACCTTTGTTCAATACTTTGTTTTTGCACCTTTGGCAGCAAATACAGCCTCAAGTCTTTTTGAATATGATGCCACAAGCTTGGCACACCTATCTTTGGGCAGTTTCGCCCATTGCTCTTTGCAGCAACTCTCAAGCTCCTTTCCTTTCCCTTCTTACCCCTTATTTTCTTAAAAAACTCTCAAGCTCCATCAGGTTGGATGGGAAGCGTTGGTGCACAGGCATTTTCAGATCTCTCCAGAGATGTTCAATCGGATTCGAGTATGGACTCTGGCTGGGTCACTCAAGGACATTCACAGAGTTGTCCTGAAGCCACTCCTTTGATATCTTGGCTGTGTGCTTAGGGTGGTTGTCCCGCTGAAAGATGAACCGTCGCCCCAGTCTGAGGTCAAGAACGCTCTGGAGCAGGTTTTCATCCAGATGTCTCTGTACATTGCTGCATTCATCTTTCTCTCTATCCTGACTAATCTCCCAGTTCCTGCCACTGAAAAACATCCCCACGGCATGATGCTGCTACCACCATGCTGCACTGTAGGGATGGTATTGGCCTGGTGATGAGCGGTGCCTAGTCTCCTCCAAACATAATGTCTGGCATTCATGCCAAAGAGTTCAATCTTTGTCTCATCAGACCAGAGAATTTTGTTAGGTGCATTTTGGCAAACTCCAGTCGGGCTGCCATGTACTTTTTACTAAAAAGTGACTTCTGTCTGGCCACTCTACCATACAGGCCTGATTGGTGGATTGCTGCAGAGATGGTTGTCCTTCTGGAAGGTTCTCTCTCCACAGAAGAATGCTGTAGCTCTGGCAGAGTGACCATCTTGTTCTTGGTCACTTCCCTGACTAGGGCCCTTCTCCACCGATCGCTCAGTTTAGATGGCCAGTCAACTCTAGGAAGAGTCCTGGTGGTTCCGAACTTCTTCCATTTACGGATGATGGAGGCCACTGTGCTCATTGGGACCTTCAAAGGACCAGATATTTTTCTGTACCCTTCCCCAGATTTGTGCCTCGAGACAATCCTGTCTCGGAGGTCTACAGACAATTCCTTGGACTTCATGCTTGATTTGTGCTCTGACAGGCACTGTCAAGTGTGGGACCTCATGTAGACAGCTGTATGCCTTTCAAAATCATGTCCAATGAACTGAATTTACCATAGGTAGACTCCAATTAAGCTGTAGGAACATCTCAAGGATGATCAGTGGAAACAGGATGCACCTGAGCTCAATTTTGAGCTTCATAGCAAAGGCTGTGAATACTTATGTACATGTGATTGCTTAGTTTTTTTTTTTTATTAAATTTGCAAAAATCTCAAAAAAATGTTTTTACACGTGGTCATTATGGGGTATTGTGAGTAGAATTTTGAGGACAAAAATGAATTTATTCCATTTTGGAATAAGGCTGTAACATAACAAAATGTGGAAAAAGTGACGAGCTGTGAATATTTTCCGGATGCACTGTATCTTGGAAAGCTCAACATCTAACCAATATCATCTAGATAGTATAAATACAAAGGCCCTCATTCAGAGCCGTACGCTCTGAGCAGAGCGCACGCTCTGAATGAGGGCCGCCCTCCATAATTATGGAGCGTCCTCCTGGACGCTCGTATAGCTGTGGGTCACCACCCACAGCCTATACGAGCGTGCAGTTTGATGGCCGCGATGGTCTTGACCATCGCGACCATCGCCACTGCGAACCGGAGCCTGCGGTTGAGTTTTTCAACTGCAAGGCCCGGAGTGATTTTGGCTCTATCAGAGCCAAAATCACTCCCACTGACATCACTAGTGATGTCAGTGGGCCGGCTTCTGACGGTAGGCGTTCCCTTGGGAACGCCCCCGTCAGGGAGGCACGCCCCCGGCACGCCCACCAAAGGGGGCGTGCTGTCAATCAACATCGACAGCATGCCCCCTTTGATCAGACAAAACGAGCGAAGGAAAGTCCTTCGCTCGTCGCGTCTGGCGCATGCGCATGACGGAGCTCCCGCCGTTGTGCGCATGCGCAGTGCACAACATCGACCCACTTGCGAGCGGACAGCCGCTTGCGAGTGGGTCTGAATCAGGCCCAAAGTTGTTACTTCTTTGCTCACCAACTGGTTGTTGCAATTTGATTGGTATACAATGTATCCGTAATGGTCTTTTAAAACTGCTTGGGTGGTTAAGATATTAGCTATTTAAGCTCACTGGCTAGATCTTTCCAATAGCACAGAGTTCCCAGCAGCTATCTGCTATCTTGGAATACTGGCAAGTATGCTGTTTTCCTTGTGTGCCTCTATGTGAGGTGCCTGCAGTGCCTCTCACCTGTCTGCTTGTAGTCGGCAGTTACGGGGAGTGTGGCACACTATAATAATTAGATGTCCACTACTCACAATGCTTGTTTCCCTTCCGTCTCGGATCACCGCAAATGGGAAGAGTGCACCATGTCTGTGTCAGCTAGTGTCTCTGACCCTTGCTCTGGCTGCTGTGTGTCTGGCTTGTCCCCTCACCTCTGAGCACTGAGGGAAACTCATATATGGTGGTGTGCTGTTCCTCAAGTTTACCCTGGTTGGATAACTTTTGGCATTTTTGCTATATATATATATATATATATATATATATATATATATATTACACACAGTTTACACATATATAGATATATAGATATACAGTATATACAAACATCAGTGTCCAGTAATATATGAAACTGGTTCAAAAAATATAATAAAAATATTTTGTCAAAGCCTGCATACATTTTATGGAGGCACTGTCTGAGACTCAGGTTGAACTTAAAGGGAAGGACACCCTGATCAGTGATCAGCAGCAGCAGCCAGCAGGACACAAAACCTCAATCATCAGCCAACAACACAGGAAGAAGAAGACTGACGTGACCTCGGTGTCAGGACAAGATCATTCACTCAGACGGCCCACCTTCACAGAGCGGAGGTCGGGATTGGCTACTTTCCGGTGGGGGCTGCGCTTGCGTCACTTGAGTGCCGCCTGCATGCAAACATTGCTAGTATCTTGATAAAGGTACCAGGGTGAGTTATCATCTGTGTATTATTATAATACTAATTATAATAATACTATTATATGGAAATTGAATAAACCCTGTTGAATGAAATAATAGAGACACATGTTCACAAAGGTGTGTGATGCTGGGTACACACTGGAGCGATGTCGTTTCAATTTGGCCAAATCAGAAACACAAATTGTGCATAGAGTGCAGTTGTATGCACGATATGTGCGCTCTCTACCGCAGTCTCAAGCAGCATCATCAGGTTTGGGGGCCAATTCATATAGATTCCAGTGTGGAAAGTGTTATATTTTACTATATATCGCATCATATTGATGCAATATACAGTAGTTCAAAGCAGTAATTCATGAATACTCATCTTTCCAACTACCGCCTCCTCCCTGCCCGCCCAGCATTACACCGGGACTTCACTTCTCATAGGCAGGGCAGTATTGGTAGGGGGCTCTTTTTGAAGCTCTGCCCCTGGCCCCGGAGCCCCTACGTTGGGTTCAAAAGGGATCCCTGAGAGCTGCAGATGCTGCACAGAATATGGGCTAGGGGCAGCGAACAGCCGGGTCACTTTACAATAGCTGCTGCGGCCGGTGGGTGTAGATGCCAAGTTAGGTGGCACTGTGGCAGTTGGCGCATGGGTCAGTCTGGACGGAGGTGACCCGGCATACGCCAGGTCACTTTACTATAACTGCGGCGGGTGTAGGGGCATAGCGAGGAGGCACTGATGCAGTGGGTGCATGGGTCAGTCTAAACGGAGTTGACCTGGCATGGGCATATGCGTTGGGCTCCTCTGATTGGCTGCTCGCACAGAAAGGGGCTGAGAGACCTGGGAGAAGGCAGGGAGACAGCAGTCTTCACTGCTCTTCTCCCGTCACAAGAATCCATTCACCATCCTGAGATTTAGCAGTAATCATGATATTAGCTTGAATATTTTTGACCAATATTGACCCAATTATTAGCAATTTTTTCTTACCTTTCCATGCTATGCAGCAAAAATCCTTTCAGGGACAGCATTAATCCAAAACTACTGTCCTCCTATTTCTTATATTGCGCATACTTCAACTTCAGGTAGGGCATGCATATCCTGATGCCCCATATGCTTGTGTATGTATGTGTGTATAACATATTATTATTATTATTATCATCCTTTATTTAATGGTGCCACAAGTGTCGTGCAGCGCCTTACATAGTACATAAACAAATAAGTGAACAAGAAACCAGTGACTTGCAATACTATACAATGCAGGACAAGGTTTGTATACATTGCTGCATTAGTGATCATAACACTGAAATACACAACAGGGCGTAAGTGTTAGGTGTCCTAGTGGGTAAGGAAGGCGTAAATAAAAGTATAAATAGAGAGAAGCACAAGAAGGTAGAGGGCCCTGCTCATGAGAGCTTACATTCTAATGGGGAGGGGCAGACAAACAGATGTGACACAGATGGGTTAGACACAGAGGAAGGAGAATGTAGCAGCATATTTGTATGTAGCAGTGATACTACCTCATCAGTTTTGTAAAACAGGCACAGCTATATATTTTAAGCATGTGCTCAAACCACTTAGTGATACAACTGGACCAGTCCGGAGCAGGTATGCCTTCTACATGCTGGAAGAAGGTCTCCATTGCAACATCCAGTGACTCAAAACGAATACCACAAATCTTATTCTTGATTTATGGGACCATGAAGAAGTCGCAGGAGGCCAGTTCTGGACTGTATGGTGGATGACCAAGCTCCTGGATGGATTTATGGGCCAGAAAATCCACCATTGAACTGGACTTGTGGGCAGGTGCATTGTTGTACTGGAGCAGGGGACTATGAATGCGAGTTCTTGGTTGGTGCCTGGAAATGTGGTTGGCGTACCAGTCCCCAGTGAAGGTGCACTGCTGCATGAGTGGTACGGTAGCTACATGACCCGTCATGGCCACAAAAAAAGCCACCATCTGCTTGGCCATGCTGTGCTCACATTGGAACTTCTGTGGTGCTGCATCTCCAACTAACCCTGGACCGACTGTTGTTTAGTCTCGGGGTTGAAACTGTAGATCCAGGATTCATCTCCACTGATGATGTCCCAGAGTTTGAGCAACCTCCATCAAAGCTGGCCAGCATAATGCGGCACCAAGTCGCACAAGCTTCCTTCTCAGTCAGCTGATGGGGCACCAAGTGTGCAGAAACCTTGCCCAGGCCAAGCTTTTCGTGGAGTATGGAGTGGCTGGATCCAGATGAGATGCCTATCTCCTTCTCTAAATGGGCCATAGTTGCCCTGACATCCACCTCAACTATGGCACCCACGACAGCAACGTTATCATTGGTGATGGCAGACACAGGTCAGCTGCAGCAGTCCTCAGTTTCCAGGGACCATCTCGCTGCAACAGTCCTCGTCTTCCAGGGACCATCTCCCATGCCGAAATTCTGAAAACCACTCAAACACAGTGGTTGGGGACAGTGCTTCCTCCCCAAAAGCTGTTTCAGTCGGTCTAAACCAGGGGTGTTAAACATCTCCTGTTTTTGCAGACCACTTTTGTAGTTGTAGAAGATTATGGCTCTCCGGTGGCCTTTGTTGAGCTCCATAACGAGTTTGTGTTGCTGTGCAGTGCTGTTTATATACGATTCTGTGTTCTGAAATTTCACAAGAACTTTAGTCAGAGATTATAGTTCACAATCAGACAGTCAGATTGTGTCTACTGTAGCTATGCACTAGACATCCGCAAAGTTACTGCACACCGCTAGTATATAAAAACAAGAGAGGAGAGGTAAATTACAGGATCACATACAACTATGCTGAATGAAAGGAGGAAAGTGGAGGGAGTTTCTGCTACCTGCAGGGACTGATGGGAAAAGATCCATCTGTCCCTTCAGTTTTCAAGAGAAATAAGGATTTTCAACATGAAACACCACATTTAGATGGTGTTAAAGAAGGTAAACTTTTAGGAAATTTCCTAAAGTTTTTCTGCTTGCTGCATAGCAGAAAACAGTAACTGCTGAAGAGAGCAATAGGCCCCAAAGTGTGTCTTCATTGCACAAAGTAAATTGCTTTGAAAACAGTGGTTTGTGCTGATTACTGCCAAAAAGCTGTCAGTGTGGGTAAAGATGTCATAGGAATGCATCATGTTATGGGGCCTATTCATCATTGGGGACCAGAAGTCCCCCGATGTCTAAGAATCCAACTTGTTGCAAGTTGCTGCGGTGGATACTTAAGTACCAGAGCAATTCAGCATTGCTTCGAAAAGCAGCTGACCCCACGATCCCTAATGATACCTACAGATGCCTGGCCACAGGTAACTCAATGCAGATGAGGTAGAGGGCGTTACACCGGCATTAAACCGAAGTAAAACAGAAAGAGAACATTTCATCATCCAAAACTAAACTACAATCGACACTGCATATGGACACCTATGGAGCATCAAGTATGAGTTCACTACCTCTTCACAACAAATACCTGCTGCCTGCATAACCAGGACATACAACACTGAACTCCTTGTTTGATCATTGTAAAGAATTACCACAACACTTTTTGCGCTGCCTCTTTTTTCACAAAAAACTATTTTCATATCTGTGCCAATGCCAATTTACCTCTTTAACCTTGCATATACTGTCTAATTTACCATTGCTTTTTTGCCTAGCCTCACAACTTCGAACTACTAATACAGTGTTATCTATTACTAATTTTGTAAACCCATTAGATATTCACATATATTCCCCTTAATTCAAAAATAACTTTTGTCATCGAGCATACACATTCACCAACAGTGTTCTTTCACCAGCTTTTTTGCTAAATCTTTAGCACTGTCGTTCTCATACAGACACTATTCCTACTTCCATTTTTCCTCCCGCTTCTTACCTTATCCACACCATGACCATGTTTTCCTTCAAATTCTCCCTTTACTCAGTGCCTACCTAATCCTTTATTCTGCCCCCAGTTCCCACCTCTATCCTCCCCCCTAGTCTCCTCCACCTCTTAACAGCAATGTTTATAAACTGTTCTTATCCTGTATTGTTTTGGGCTGTAAGTCGCTGTTTTCATGTTTGCTCATTTGTTTATATACTTTGTAAGGCGCTGCGGAATCCTTGTGGTGCCATATAAATAAAGGATAATAATACTAATAATAATAATAATACGCTCAAAACCCTCTTCGCAAACCAGGACCTACTTCCTATAGGAAGGAGCATGATTCTGGGGACCAATGCCATGTAAAGTTATTGTTAGCAAACTCCAAAAACTTTTAGTATACTGAGGAGGCGATACAAATGTTTTCCCGGCGGCTTATTTTTTTTAAGACGTCTGATGGAGCAATTCAATTGTTGCTCCATCAGCATTTCTGCTCGTACCCTCAGGAGGGTGTGAGCAGAAATGTGTGAGAAAGCCTTAACCCGAACTTTAGACGGGTTTAGCCATTTTACACGGCTAAACCTGGGGCGAAGAGGGCGATAATTAATGAGCGCCCAGAATAATTGAATTGCGACACTTGGTGCTCATTAATTATCACGGCTTAAAAAACATTGCTGAATATTAGGCAGACCTATCGTGCCGCTAATAATGAATGGGCCTGTTATGCAAAAACTAGCGTTTTCGCTTGTGTAATGGGCCCATTAGTGATAATAAATAGGCCTCTATTACACAATATCACACATTTCAAACAGTTACACCAGCATAAGGATAGTAGCCTGACTTCACAAAGCAGGGAGAAACATCTTTCGATTTTTTTACTTTTCCTTACTTTGGATTCAGAAATGACCATAAGTGTGTCCGAAAATGCAGGTTAGATGGACCTGTTGCCATATTGATACTGTATGTCTATATTTTGGACCAAAAATATATATTATTACCCAAGTGACTATGGGGCCTGATTCAGACCCGCTCGCAAGCAGGTCGATGGTTCCCCACTGCGCATGCGCCGCCTCCGGCATGTGCATGCGTGATACCCGTTCAGTGACGGCAGCTCCGTCGCTACGGGTCTCGCTACAAGACGGGGTGGCTGTCGATGATGAGTGACAGCTCGCCCCGTTTTGTAGGCAGAGAGGGGGGGTGGCTGCACAAATGCAGGCATTCCCTTAGGAACGCCTGGCATTTGTGGGCGGCCCTACTGACATCACTTGTGATGTCAGTAGTGGACTTCCTGCTTTATTAGACCTGGAAGTCCACTCGGGCTTGCGGGAGCCGAGACCATACCACAGGGTCTCGTCGCAAGCCCGATGGTCGCGATAATCGCGAAGGACTCTAGGCCGCTCGCACAAGCTGTGGGTGGTCACCCACAGCTTTGCGAGTGGCCTGTAGAAGAGAAAAAAAAAGCCCATCAGACCTGCGAGCTGTCTCCGGCAGCGAGCGGGTCTGAGTCAGGCCCTATGTCTTTTCGGAGTTTGGCCTCGTTAGTTTACGCCATCCTCAGATGGTATAAACTGCTTGATGCCTATGGAGGCATTTTCGCAGGAGAGGCATCTTACAATCCCTTTCTTGCACCCTCTGTCTGGCTCCGGAAACTAACACTGTGCGCATGCGCAGAGTATGATCCCTTGGAGGAAGCAAATGTGAAAGACTTCTCCAATATGCAGGGGATGTAACTCACATGGACAGCGGTTATTGCACCCGCTGTCCCTGCAAGTTATCTTTAGTACATAGAAGGGGAATTTTTATTTAAAATGAAAAAGTTCATGGGGCGTGGCTTGGAGCGGCATGGCATAGGGAGAAACCTGCTTGCTCTCCTGATGAATATCCTGAAGATATGCTAAAGGAGCTGTGCCCCAGGATTTCCACTTATCTGCCCACTGAGTGAAGGTCTTCTACCCCATCTGCACCTGCAATGGGGACCTCTCCTGCGCTGCTTGAGGTGCTGCGGACTCTGACTTCCGGGTCTGGCAGTGGCTGTGTACTGGGCACTCTGGCACTGGGTTCTTCCTGGAGGTGTCACCTCTACCTCTTCTTTGCTGTGGTGGACCTGCACTTCGCTCTCTCTCCTCACTAGGCTCCGGTGTTTGTGTCTGCGGGTGTACACTGACGGCGGCCATCTTGGATCCAGTGGTGCAAGACAAGTGTTGCTGCTGCCTGGAGGGTGAGAGGTTCTCTGTGCCCTGCCCTCTATCTACCTCCTTGTTATCTCACCTCCCTGCTGTTTGGTCTCCCTGTTGATCTGCCAATTGTGCCAGTGCAGCTCTATTATACTCTGGTGTTGTTTGACTAGGACTTGTAGTTCATCTGGGAATATTTCTCACCTGAGGTTCGGCTTTACTGTCTGCATACATTGCATTGCCGCTGTGTTCCGGAGTGTCCGTCTTCAACTCCTGCAGCTCCTGCCTGTATTAATATCTCATCCTCTGGTTTGCTTTTACTATGGGAAAATCTGGTGTCTGGAACTGTTTCTAAACTGGAGCGTTTTGCGCGCAACTCTACTCCGTCTCCACCAGTGGACCCCCCTCCTGTTATTCCACCGCCTTCTCCTCCCACTGCTATGTCTGACTCTGCAAATGACCCTTATTTTCAACATATCCTGCAAGCGAATGTGGAGTCTGAAAAAAGAGTTATTGACAATATAGTCGAAGTGCAGATTGATGTTTCATTGATTTGTCATGACCTTCAGGGAGCGAGTGGGGGAGGCAGAACCTCGTATTTCTGCCGTGGAAGACCTTATGACGCCTATGCCTGGGCAGATCACGGCTGTTTCTGCTGAAGTGGCATCACCATTCAAAACTCTCTGACCTGGAGGGCCACCTTCGGATAAATTATTTGCACATTGTGGGTCTCCTGGAATGGACTGAAGGATTAATTCCTGAGGTGTTTCTTGAGGAATGGCTGGTAAAGCTCTTTGACAAGGATGCCTTTTCCCCGAACCCACCGCGTGCCTGCTACACCCCCTCCTCCTGGTGTTCCACCAAGGACATTTATTGCCCGTGTGCTTCATTATAGGGACCGTGATGTTGTGCTACGATTGATTTGTCTTCATGGTCAAGTTGGACAATCGGATTTCGCTGTGGATCTACAAAAAAGTTGTTCTAAATGTCTTCCAGTTAAACGCAAGCTTCTTGACCTGCAGCTACAGTATTCCATGCTTTTTCCTTCATGTCTTCGTGTGGTGGCGGATATCATTACTCATTTCTTCAATACCCCAGCTGAAGCTGGGGCTTGGTTGGCTGGACATCCACGGCCTCACCTTTGATATCCAGCTCTGGTCTTATTTGATTATTCCTGCTTCCAGTCTAGGAATACCTTGGTACATTCTGTGTGATTGTGTGACATTTCCTATTTGTGTGCATTCATTATGGTTCATTATTGTTTCTCTTTTTTTCCTGTTTTTTGGTGGGAGTGCAGTTGGGGGGAATTGATTACTATCTTTCTATTTGGGGTTGCAGCTCCGTAATGAAGCAAGTATAGAGGGCCTTGCTAGTAATAGCTTAGTTTATTTGTCTATTTGTTTTTTTGTGTACTACTGGTGTTTCTAGGTGGTGTGATAATGTTGTGGCTTGTTCTGCTACTATCGCACTATCGGGGTCGGCTAGGAGTTTTTATTTCATCTGATGTAGTTTAGAATAGTGTTTCTTTTACTACTTTTTTGGGATTAGGTATATCTTAGGTTTTGTAGGGTATGCAGGGTGGGATGTGGGTATGGGTTGGTTTGTTATTTTTCTTATACTGTTAATGTTTGTTTTATATTTTTGTGTGTTGCTACTTTATGCATAATGTTGATATTGCGGATTTTATGCCAGTTTATGTATATCCTTATTTTTTTTCTGTTTCCCTATTTCTCTTTATCCTCTTTTATCGCCTGTGACTTATCTTTATGGGATAATTCTGTGGGCCTCCGTTTGCTCACCGGGAATGTTCATGGTCTTAGTGATATGGTCAGAAAGCCTTGGTTTTGTTTCAGGTCAAGAAACTGAATGTTGTCTTTAGGAGACTCATCTCTTTGGTAGCCATATATGTTAGCTTTGAAAAAGCCTTGGGTGGGATGGATGTACCATTCTACTTTCTCTCATAATTCTAGAGGTGTCTCTATCCTGGTTCACAAGCGTCTTAACTTTAGTCTTGAGTCAGTCCAATTGATCCAATGGGTAGATATGTTTTCCTTAGAACATTTATTACCTTTCTGTTTGTGCATATACTTGCAGTCTATATCCCCAGCCATATTCTAATGAGGTCTTAATTAAGGCTGCAGCCTTTATAGCACTTTCTCCCTCTACCCTTGTTATTTGTTTAGGTTATTTTAATGTAATTGTAATGTATCCATCATTGGACCTTTGGAGAGAGATAATTTCTTCTGTACCCTCTCCCCATCTCCTTTTTCTAAACTAATTGCTGAATTAGGTTGGTTAGATGTTTGGCGTGACTCTATTTTATCTTCCTTTATCTGGGGGGATAAGAAACCTCGGATTGCTCTCCGTACCCTATGTAGATCCAAATCTGTAGGTGGTATGGCTCTTTCTAATTTGAGACTGTATTATATGGCATCATAAGTGTCTCATCTGGTGACCTGGCTGACAGCTGGTAGTGACACCATTCTGGCAGGTTTTCTTGGTGAGCAGATGGGGTCCCCTTTAACTCCCTTACAGGTTTACTTTATGTGAAAATGCCAGGCAGAACTCCCCCTTACTCAGGCAGGCTCTATTGGTTTGGTGTATTGCTAAGGATGAGGGTATGGACCCTGATGTCCCACTATGGTTTAATGGTGGTCTTTCTGAGCTGGGTTTGCTTGGCTTGGATTTATCATGGTATCAAAACACTTGCTCATTTGTTTCACAATGGTGTTCTCCATTATTTTGACCATTTGCGCATGGAACTTGGACATCCTCGTATGGCCTTCTATAAATAGCTCCAGCTCCGTCATGCCCTGCGCACCCAGTTTGGAACTGATCCTATTTCATTATCCCCTTCTCCTCTTAAACTTGCACTCCTTCAATTAGCTTCTCATAAGACGTTTGCCTATCTTTACATTGATGTAAGTTGCCGGATGCCCTTCTTCCCCTTAGGAATAAATGGGAACTAAATTTGGTCTCTCTTCAGGATGAGCAATGGACTCAGTTGGTATACTCTATAAAGGTACACTTCCCCTTGTGTTTCCAACAAATCCATTATTTCATTCTGCACAGGTCTTACCGTTCTCCTATTTCTTTTGCTCATATTGATGTTAATGTTCCAACTAACTGTCACAAATGTCATGCACTTTATTGCGATTTTTGGCATTTATTATAGGATTGCCCTAGGTTTATTGATTTTTGGACATTAGTGTGGTCAGATATTCATTTCACTCTCCCATCATTACTCCCACCAGAAGATCAACTTTGTCTATTTGCACTAGATTTTGAAGAAATGTTTAATATTACTATTTACCATTACTATTTAGGTTTATCTACTTTGGCTAAAGCGAGTATTGCCCATTCCTGATGTGCTCCTGACCCTCCAGACATACACAATTGGTGGGCGCTGGTTAACGTTACAAATGACCATGAACAATATGTTTATATTAGTTGTAAGGCCCTTCCTAAATTTCATAAGTTATGGGATAGATGGGCCCTTTCTCCACTGGGTCTTTGCAGACCTGTTTGGGATCCTACAATGTAATATTCTATCTTTCTTTCTTTCTTGTACAAGTGTTTCTCTAATATGTTTTTTTTTCTAATTCATTACTTTGTTTGTCTCCCTTTGCCTCCATGTGCGAGATCCTTATTAGTTCTGTGTTTTAGGCTTGGCTTGTTATTACTGGTTTCCAATTTGACCGTGTATTTTATTATCTGATGTTGTGTTCTCTGATGGCAAATCTCAATTGTCTTTTATTTGTATTTGTTTTTTGATTTCTTTATACTAAGTAGAAAAAGTTTTCAATAAAAATTTATATATATGGACTGTTAATAATCGCTGCAATGGCGCAACAAATCCTTTACTCCCTTGGTCTATGTTACACTGCCCTCTCCTGCTGTCCTCCTACCTATCTGACCATTCCTTCTCTGTCTCCTCTCATGACTCATCTTACCTCCCACTTCCACTAACAGTAGGCTTTCCCCAAGGTTCTATTATTGGACCTCTCCTATTCTCCCTGTACATCCTCTTTAGGTGAACTCGTCAACTCTTTTGACCTCCAATATCATCTCTGTGCTGATGATACTCAGATCTACCTTTCCTCCACTGACCTCTCCCCTTCTCTCCTCAATCACAATTCCAACTGTCTCTCTGCTATCTCTTCCTAGATATCCCAGTGCTTTCTTAAACTCAACATATCTAAGACTGAGCTGATCATCTTCCCACCTTCCCGCATAACCTCACTTCCCTCAATTTCATTATCAGTTGATGGCACAATTATTTCCTTTAGCCCCAAAGTGCGCTGTCTTGGAGTTATCCTAGACTCCTCCCTCTCCTTCAAACCTCACATTCATCACCTCTTGCAGTCCTACCGTTTCCATTTCAAAAATATTTCTAGAATTAGACCCTTTCTCACCTTTGATGCTACTAAAACCCTCATCCACTCACTTGTCATCTCCAGATTGGACTACTGTAACCTCCTCCTATCTGGCCTACCAGACTCTGACCTCTCTCCACTCCAATCTGTCCTCAATGCTGCTGCTCGGATCATATTCCTCTCTAAACATTCTACATCTGCCTTCCCTCTCCTTCAAGCCCTACACTGGCCCCTGTTCCTCTTCAGAACCCAATTCAAGGTTCTTACTCTCACCTACAAAGCCCTCATCCAATCATCTCCCATTTACATCTCCGACCTCATCTCCCTTCACACTCCTGCCCATCCACTTAGCTCAACAAATGCATGCTGTCTCTCCTGCCAACTGATTACTTCCCCCACCTCCAAGATTTTGCCCGTGCTGCTCCCTTCCTTTGGAACTCTCTCCCTCTCCCCATCAGACTCTCCACCTCTCTGTAAATCTTCAAACGGGCTCTCAAGACCCACTACTTCATAAAAGCCTATCAGCTCTCATCCTAACCCACTACTAATGCTCTTTCCTCTCTGTCTACCCCATCTGTGTCACGTTTGTCTGCCCCTCCCCTTTAGATTGTAAGCTCTCAAAAGCAGGGCCCTTTGCCTTCATGTGCTTCTCCTTATACTTTCTTCTACTCCTTACTCCCCACAAGGGCATCTAACTCTTGATTGCTGACTCTCTGCTGCTGCTTAATTTGAGTGTTATAATCACTAATGTAGCATATCCTTGTCCTGTATTGTACTGTGAGTCACTAGTTTCTTGTTCAGTTATGTTTATGTACTTTGTAAGGCGCTAGGGAACACTTGTGGTGCCATATAAATTAAGGATAATAATAATAATAATAATAATAGTTGGCCACTTAATCAGGGCTACTGTACATAGACAAAACAAAAGGCGGGGTAACATCCCAAAGAGGAAGAAATACAAAACATATATTTTCTTTGTTACAACGGAATGAGATTTAAATGTCGGCAGCTGTTTAGCTGCTGGTTCAAATCCCGACAGCGGCTGCCCGACAGGATGAAAATCCCAACAAAGGCAGGTAAGTATGCATCTTTATCTGCGCAATGCAATGCAACTATGACGCTCTAGGAGACAGTGCTGATTAATTTGATATGTAACACTTGTATATCTTTGTGCTAGCAAAGTCTAACGGGACCAGGCGAGAGGGGCTGTTTGGCATGACTGCAACAAAGAAGAGTGAGGACACATCTGTAGCAGGGAATACTTGTAGTAGACAGCTGGGTAGTGTTTCCTGACTGCATTCAGGTTGAAGGAACAAATCTATCATGTGTCAATCTGCTGTACCATTAGAATTTGTACAATATTGGGGCCTATTCTATTGGCCCCCCATAAGTATCCAATTCACAAAGTTGCGGCAGTGTATACCTAACTACCGAAGCAATTTAGTATAGTTTTGGTGCGTGGAAAGCAGCTGTCCCGGCAATCCCTAACAATGTTACCAAGGTAAACCCCACGGTTAATTGAATCTTCCCATAGATTGATATTGTACTACTAGAGGCCTATTTATCGAAATGTGAATGCTATTAATTTTATGTTGGTGTTGGTTGAGTGGAAATAAGTATTAAATGTGAATGCAATTCATTTGCAGTAAGGGCTACTTGGGGAGAAATAAGCCTATGTATTAAATGCAGATGCTATTAATTTATTTCTCGGTTGGTGAAACAAGGCTGTTTATTATATGTAATTATTTTAATTTGGGCTGGTATGGAAGAATAAGGACTAATACTGAATGGAATGCTATTCATTTAATGTTATCTTGTTGGGAGGCCTAATCATTAAATGTAGTGCTATTGATGGATTTGTGAACTGTGGGCCTGATTCAGAGCCGGACGCTATTTGCGCTCGCTCGTTCAGAAAAAGGGGCCGGCTATTTAAATTGAGCGCTCGCTCTTTGCGGTCTGTTGACGCCTCTATGTCTGAGCGAGCGAACGAAACATGCGCTCGCTATTTTGTAAAGACGCCCCCTGGCCGCTCGCATCATACGTCATCTCCACTATTTATTAGATCAATCGAGTACATCGAAAGGCGTCTGAACTGCTCGCAGTGCTTGTGGTTGGATTTTCCTACCGCAATCATGCGAACAGTTCAGGCTAAGAAACAACCAAGTGACGTGGCCGATGATGCTGCTTTGTTAATTATGCACACCCTTAAAACGCCCGTTTTGACCGTTTGGCACGCCTGCGTTCGGATCTCCACTCCCCGTTTTCAAGCACCTTCCCCTGTTACCACCCACAAGCGCCTCATCCTGTCACTCAAATTAGCAGGCACTCGTAATTTTGCGAACACACGTTTTCCGACCGCACTGACTGGTTGGCGCATGCGCATTACGACTCATATGCATGCGCAGATGTGCGAACATCGCACGGAGCGAACGAGCGGCCGCTTACGAGCGGCTCTGAATCAGGCCCTGTGATTGTACTACGCTACTTCACAGGTATCACCATGCTCCCCAAGAAAAAGGGGACTGGAAATGGAACCTAATATGGACTCCACTTATTCTAATGATTTGGGTATATTACAAGGGAATCGGTATGAAATACTGCCAGCCGCATGGTCCGATTCCCGGCAGCGGCAGCCCGACACTGGAAGAGATCTCGGCAGCGGCAGCCTGACAGCGCTGGAAATTCCGATCGTCTTAAGGTAAGTAATGACTAAACTAACCTAACCCCCCCTAACCCTAACCCTCCTTAGGGGTACCTAACCCTAAACTCCCCCCCAAGTGCCTAACCCTAATCCCCCCTGTAAGTGCCTTTCCCTAACCCCCCCTTCCCCGCTGCCTAAACCTAAGTCCCCCGGGGGGGTGCCTAACCCTAAGTCCCCCCAGGGGGTGCCTAACCCTAACCCTTCCTCCCCCTAGCCTAACCCTCCCAGGGGGGGTGCCCTAAGTCCCCCCCGCGGCTGTCCGCTCGCGGCGCCCAGCATCCCTTCAATCGGGATACCAGGCGCCGGTCTCCCGGCGTCGGTGAAATGAGCAGCGTCTACATCTAGACACCGGGCATTTCACCCTCGCCGGGATATGACAGTCGGGAAGCCGGCTGTCGGTATAATGTCAGCCGGCTTCCCAATTGCATCCCATTACAAGAATTATAGCAAAATGAGCAATGTGAGTTGAATACAAACTTGCCGACTCTCCCAAAATGTCCAGGAGAGTATTAAAAATGGTAAAGCTCTCATGGACTCCGGGCGAGGGAATTACCTTTTCGGAACCTGCCCACTTCCCCAGAGGATGATGAAGCAATTCTTGGATGCAAATTTTGGTATTGTAAAGCAGGGGCTGTGCCATGGTGACACGATTCATGCACCTCCCACCAGGACCTCCTCAAGCCCTGGGATCTCTTGCACGGCGCTAGATAAATGTGGGACAGTAAGGTTAGATAGTGAGGCCCCCCACCTTGCTTTTCCTCTTCAGAAGTTAGTAGTAGTCAAGTCATGTTCTATTGAGCCTAGTATTTGCAAAGATCAGTGAGAATTATATTTTCCCTCACCCTTAGCACCTGTTTATCTTTCTATCTAACCTTTCTGAACCTGGAACCTTTTGCTCACAATAGAGTTTATGAATCACAATTGCACTTGAGTACAAAATAGCAGGAAAGGGTTCATTGTTTGTTATGAATTATTAAACATCTGCATTTTGGAGGCCATTTGTTAAATGTTTACATTTCCCTCAACATGGTAAATCTGTGTTTGCTTTCTGCTACTGTTCCTCCTCATATGGAAAGAACAAAGTGGAAATAAAATTTAAATATTTTAAATTGTTTTCTAAATAGATGTGACAGATATACAATATGAAAAAGCATTTGGATAAAAAATTTCCTGCATTCTCCGTCCCCATTAGTGCTTCTGCCAAACATGTGTCATAATACAGTATCTTCCTAGTAACCCTCACGCCTTAGTTATGTTCTCATTTTTTAAGGTAATATCTAACAGTATGGGCCAAATGTAAAAGGGTGTCAGTTCTAGTAACAGTACAAACTCGCACCTTCTCGCATTTTTTGAAGATGCGAGTTGGTGCTGGGACTCCTAAATGTAATAGCCTGCGAACTTTTCAGCTCGAGGCTACTACACTATGCAAATATTTGCGAATATTTCCCTATGTAAACTTACACCTTTTAATGCGACTAGCATTAAACGGTGCCAGCTATACAGAAGCCATTACAGATCAGTGAGATCCATGAAGGCTTCTGTCTGTGTGTTTTAAAAAAATTACGTGCACCCCAACCCCAGAAGCATAACAGCCCCGGGCTCTGTACAGCCTGTCCTGGTTCTAAAAATACAGGGGCCAAAATGGTAGGTGGGCCCCTGTATATTAAGTATAAGCACAGGGCTTTGCTGAGCCAGTCCTGGTTGTGGAAAAATTGTACAAAACGAGTAGGGGTCCCCTGTAATTTCCATAACCAGCACCAGACTCTTTCTAGCGGGGGGTAATGCCATAGCCAGGGAAACCTTTCACCGGTTTCCCCGGCCAAAGCATTACCCCTGACTGCTAGTCAGCCCAGGCCGGGGATCCCTGGTGAGGTGGGGACCCCCCTAAAAAGGGGTCCCCCTCTCCAGGGCACCCCAGGCCTAGGCTTATATCCCGAAGCTATCCCCGGCACCCCGGGCCGTTGGATGCCAGGTTGATAGTGTAGTATTGTGTAAAAATTAGAAGTAAAAATATTGTCTTTAGCTGTGGTACTACACGTCGCAAGCCTTCCCCACATGCTGGTACTTGGAGAACCACAAGTACCAGCATGCGGGGCATTACGGGCCCACTGGTACTTATAGTTCCCAGCCAAAGAAATACTTAAAAAAAACACAACACATACTGTGTCAGTAAAAGTTTATTGGGGTAGATGTATGAAGCCCAGAAACAGTATCAGCGCACGTTAAGTGCGCTGATACCGTTTCTCCCCGATGTATGATCGGGGGTCTGGGCGGTAAATGACAGGGGCGCTATGCGCCCCTGTCATTATCGGCGCTGCTATCTACAAGATAGCAGCGCCGACAGCCTGGGCTATGTATGAACGGTCAGATCGTCTGACCGTTCGGCCGGCTGTAGCTGTCGTTATCGACAGCTACAGTCAGGCGCTAGCCTATCCCCACAGCAGGGACAGCGCTGTCCCTGCTGTGGCAGCTACCGGCTCCAGGGCTGCACGCGGGGATCTCGCGATACTTGCGAGATCCCGCGCATGCTCATTGGAGCCGGCCGGGCCTGACACACATCGCATCAGCACTAGGCTGATGCGATGTGGTCTGTAGCGGGTAGCGCCAGAGGGGGGAGTTAACGCTCCCCCTCTCCGGCCGGTGAGATGTTCACACATCTCACCGGTAGTGCTTCCTGCTTCGCCTCGGTAAAGAGGCGAAGCAGGAAGCGTTATAGCGGCACTTAACGTGCCACTATAATACATCTACCCCATTATAACATACATGCACACTCATACTAACTGACACACATACTCACCTAGTATCCCTGATGACATCATATCCTCTTGTCCAGTAGGATTCCATAGGGGTACCTATAATAAAAAATCCATACTCACCTTTCCTATGCGATGTTCCTGTCCTCTTTGGTCCCTGTAGGTATCCATGGGGTTAAAAAAAACGCAAACATCCGAAACCATGCCAGACAGGAGGAAAGGTATTTGGCCTTATGTCTTTCTGTTTAGAAACAGGTTAATCATACTCACATGCAGAGACATTTTTGTGTGTTTAGTTGTAAATATTTATGTACCTTTATATTGCTACATACTGACAGATACAACTCCATCTATACACATACAGTATGAATATTTCTACAGAGACATGTAAACAGTTGAACAACTTATGTATAAACATAAATTATATATAGAAGTACAGTGTAATAAATAAAGGTATGTACTGTAGCAGGATTTCTAACCATAATCCACAACGCCTCTAGATGAGGATTATATATTACTGATAGGTGAGTAACCTGATTTTTGTGGAAATTAATGAAAGAGAGAGAGGGGGGGAGGAAATGCGCCACTTACCGCCGGACATCGCATTAGTGCTGATCGCATGTGCACTAACATATGCGATCAGTACAGCAAAGGACAGCTCTTTCGATAATAGCCGTCCTATGCGATCTCTGCTGCACTGTGGACTTCCGGGTTTATGACCCGGGAGTCCATCTGCGCATGCGCAGAGTTACGCAGCGGCCGCGGGGAATGCTGGAAGGGATCCGATCGGATCCCTCATAGCAGCGCAATGTGGTAGAAGCCCATAGGCTTCTATAGGGTAACGTCAGCAAAAGCTGGCATTACCCTCCGCATAGGACCCTGGCGGCCAGGAGAATAATGCATACGGAAAATGCGGTAAACAGGGTTTGTACCGCATTTTCCGTTTAGTGCATCCCAGTCACAGAGAGAGAGAGAGAATGTCTGCCTAGGTTGTTGGAGCAGAAAGCGAATCCCTATCTGTAAGAAATAGATGAGTTTACAGAGCAATGAGCAGTTTGGGGTGAAGTGACACAATACTGTCTACCACTGTGGAATGTGTAATGAAAATAAAGTGCCTTCACGTACATGTAATCTTCAGCTTGTCACACTATCTGCGGGATTTATCCCCAGCGGGGGTATATTAAGTGGGAGGAATTATGGCTGCACTGGGGACATCTGACAGCTGATACAAGGGAGTAGAGAAAGCCAGCAAATTCTGGGAGGCATTTTTGTAAATGTGAATGCTCCTAATGCTGTAGAAGCCTCCCAGAACAGAGTTTTAGCAGTAATAATAATTAGTTACAAATGAAATACAGTGGCATATATATATAATAAAGAAGAAGAAGCAACAAGCAGAGCCACAAACTTTGAACAGGATGTAAAGACATTCAGCTGAGGTAGCCTGTGACTCGCCGGTTCCTTGTTTATGATGTGATCTCAGAATGATAGGAGCTGTAGTTGGAGAGCTGCAGATAATAATAATATACAACTGCTTCAACATTTTGTGCCTCATTTCTAAGGGGTCTATCTATAATTCTTAATAAAGTGTCCCTGTAAACTACCACTTCTTATTGCTGCATATCACAATGATAACAAATAGTTATTTATCGCTATTTATCAAAATTCTCTTTGATAGGATCCCATTACATCCAAGAGAATATAGTACAGTGGTAGCGGTCTTCAGGCCATGTATGTGCCATTATAGGCACAAATAAAATTGAAAATAGAACCTATAGGGTGCAATGTTTTACAACATCTAAAGATGCCAAGCAGAGCCATAACTAGACTTTTTGGTGCCCTGTGCCAGAAAGAGCATTGGCGCCCCCCTCATTTTTCAAAGGGACATACTGCACCCAAAAAAGGGCCATGGCTTAATGGGGAAGGGCCAGGGAAGAGATAGGAGAGGCCAGGAGATGCTGGGGATGAAATAAGAGGAAGCTACAAGCAAGAATGATAATAAACAGAAATTTGACAGGCCCAAACAGCGCCCCCTGACCTGTGGTGCCCTGTGCGATGGCACCGGCCGCACTACCCTAGCTACGGCCCTGATGCCAAGCTCAGACTGCTTTTGCAACTGAAAACAGTGGGGCTGTCACAGATAACTCTGATAATTGAGATGGTATCCCCATAATAATGGCCCCAATATAAATAACACAGCAATCCTCAGAATGCTGCAGGGTTCTGAGGATTGACTGCAAAAGTGGACAAACCCAGATGTAATAAAAAAAACTACAAATACCTCACTACCATCCTGCCCTGCTGTCCTGTCATGCTCTCCTGTTGTTCAATTTTTGTTGGTCCCTGACTTCTATGCTGACTTCCTCAACTCAAGTCCAACACTACCTGACACTGAGCCTGAGTACCCCTTTATTAGTATTCTTTCTGTTAATATACCCCTGCAATGCTGGGAGATAGTCATATTTTTACTTTATTGTATAGGTGTTAAATTAGATCATTTCATGTATGCTGTACCGTGCCTTGGTTGTTATATATTGGATTTACTTCATGTAAAAGACTGTAACCCATTGTCATGGAGTGTAATGATATTCCCTACTTGGTCTGAACTGCTTCTAAAAGGGAGGTGCGAGGCAAGGACTCTCCCTCTGGACATTATGGGGGAGCCCTGTCTGAACTGGAGTTAATGACCAACTGTCTTTGTGGAACAAAAGTACAGCATGTGACCCAGAGGGAGGTTATAAAAGGAGCTGCCCCCCTGACAGTTGGGCAATCCTGAGGCAGTGATGAAGAAGACTGGACCTGCGTTGGGACCCTTACCTGACAGGAAGAGACTGAAGGAAGCAGTGATATTGCTGACAGGCTTCTCACACTATCAGATCTGGTACTACAGGAGAGGTCTGTAAATGAGAGCAACAGCACCAAACATCACTACCTCACTCTGCAGCAGTCAGCGTTAATAGAACATTTAGTTTTCACTACAAGAGACTTAGCAATTTATTTCAGCATTATATTTATCAATGCCACAGTATCATTAGCCCTCATTAAGGAACATAAAGGATAGGGGCGGTCCCCTGATCATAATAGAGGATTGGAGACAGCTTTTGCCCTCACTCTCACTGACCCCCTACTTTAATCAGCTAATAACTCTCTCCTAGCAGCTCGTCCCATATAGTAACTGCCAACAGGCTGCCCGATTGGCAACACTTACTGTTGGCATAAAAAGAGCAGTCAATTTGGACTCCAAGTCGGCATTAATGATATTGCAGTTGGAACAAAAATATTTAAATTATAACTCAAAGTTAGTGAGACTGCATACTACAAAAGTATTGCCTCAGGTACAAAAGAGATAGACTAAATACTAGGGGCAATTAGCAACTTTGTTTCAGCACAGATCAGGAGTAAACCATGCTAACTGAATAGGACACATTTGTGAGGAGAAATAGGAGAGCACATCAGGGAAAACAGCAGGATTTGAGAAACTTATTCCAATACTGTTATTTACCAAGCCAAATACTGTGCACCACCTTTAAATAATTCACTGGCCTGCAACTAATAAACTGTTGTGAATTGGAAAGATATACTGTACTTCGTTGCAATGTTTATGTAGGACATATGTTGAGAGTTACAGCATCTTTTGTAAAGAGTGGTGATCTTTACCGCATGTTTTATTAATCCGTTTAGTTTCACAGACGTACAGCCCGGAAGCGAGATTATTCCAGTACAATAAAACTTCCTCTTATTGTCTGTATAGTACATGTATGTAACTGTGTCATCTTCACTCCACTGAAGCTATGTGTATTCAGAAAAGTATCAGTATTTCTGTTTCAAATATGCACTGTCATTGAAGTTGTTGTGAATAAATCATCACGTATAAGTACCAATTTGATTGATACATTGTAAGAAGAACGAGAAACTGCATACTTCATTGTAAGGTAACTCCTGGAAATATTGTCCTTGAGTGTGGCTGAGAGAATTGTTAAACTACCAGAAGCTTCGTAATACTCCACAGGTTAGGGGTATCACACACATCTCCGATGTTTTGAGGACTGCGCATGCACAGCAGGTGTACTCGCAGTGTGTCACTGTCGCAGCCTGATTGACAGGCTGCAGCATTTGGGAGGTGGAGCGGAGGTGTTCCCTGGTAGCGTTACCAGCAATGGGGGCGCTCCGCCCCCGTTTTCTGGGAGGGACGAGGCCAGGGTCTGCATGGGTGACCCGGCCAGGCTGCGGGAAGCTATAGCTCCTGAAGCCTGGCCAATGGAACATCGACAACAATCGCGACCGATGGTTGCGATTGTTTTGATGGTCACCAGTGGTTACCCCAGGCTGCGACCTGGATTGCAGAGCTGGGATTTCGCAAATGCAGCAAGGAGGTGTTTGACACCTCCTTCTGCATTTGCATTTTAAAAGTACGGAATTGCACAGCCGCTTGCGTGCGGCTAGGCAATTCCATCCATCTCTGCATCAGGCCCTCTGTACACTGTCAGATCATCAGTTTTAACCTGGGCATATAAACAGTAAACTGTATATGCTACATGCCTTTAAATTATTATCCTTGTAAAGTATTACTGGTTATCAAATAAGACATGAAAATATATTGAGTCTGAAGTTATTTATGATTTTTAATCAATATATCTAAATGTTTTTTTCAAGGTGCAGTTGAACAAGACAATATGATACTTGCCTAGTTGGCCAGTTGTATGATAGTGATGTGGCTTTACCTCTCATGATGTGGGATGCATAGGTCTGGCGGTATTTCAGATCGATCCCGGCAGTAGGAGCAGGTGCCTTGGAGCAGCAGAAAGTAAGACGTGTCCCCCCTCTGGGAAAGGTGAGATCAGTGCAAAGCACTGGGGAAGTAGAATAAATAGGCTTAAATCCTTCTACTCCAGAGTATTAGTACTAATTTTCCAAGTGGGGTTGTCCATTGGATAATTTGCTCCTTGTTTCATGAAAAGTTGTTTAAAATGAGCTATTCCTTTACATATGACTTAACATAGCTCCTGTCTTTACACCTTTCAACAAACCAGGAATGTTGCTAGTGTATCCTAAAACTGGACATGTTAATTCATTGTGACAGATGCACCATAACACTGTAATGTTGTGCTGTCTCTACACTCTGCTTTTCTTTCCACTGTAGCAGCTGCTTTTATTGCAGTTCTAAAGCTGTCTGTTTTTTATTGCTCAATGAGACTTTCACAATATATTTTCCACTTTCCTCAAGTCCAACTGACAATTGAAGGTGGATGTCGTAAAACATTTCCAAAAACTATTACTTTGCACTCCTATCCCTGATGGGTATTTATTAAAGGGAGTGGTGCTGGGTTTTACCGGACACCATTTAATTTCTAAACGGCTATTGACAAGATTTCTTAGATGCTGTTCATATACCTTTTTAATACATACTACAGTTCATTTATTTTGCGTCAGGATATCTTACAGAGTGTGCTAACCTCTATAGAGTGACAGAATGCTGCATACCAATTTATGGAATCTGGACAGGGGCTTGGTCACGTCATGGGGATCGGTCTTCAAATCCCGACGCCGGAAAACCGGCAGCAGTGAAGATCCCGATGGGATTGAGATAAGTAACACTAACCCTATCCTCCCCCTAACCCTAACCCTCCCTTAGGGGTGCCTAACCCTAACCTCCCCCCCTAGTTCCTAACCATAAACCCCCCGTAAGTGCCTAAACCTAACCCCCCCGTTCCCGCAGCCTAAACCTAACCGTCCCGGGGGGGTGCCTAACCCTAACCTTCCCCCGGGGGTGCCTAACCCTAACCCCCCCTTCCCCTAGCCTGTCCCTAACCCTCCCAGGTGGGGTGCCTAGCCCTAAGTTTTCTCCCGGCAGCCCTTAACCCAACACCCCCTCACCCCCCGCGGCTGTCCATGTCCGCCGCCCAGCTTATCTTCGTTCGCCATGCCGGGCGTCGGGCTCCCGGCGTAGGGATAATGATAGGCGTTGGGATTTCAACGCCTATCATTAGTCCCCTGTCGGGATTGCACAGTCGGGAAGTCGGCATGTCGGCCATCGGCTTCCTGACTGCATCCACTACTACCCTCTATGGCAGGTAAGCTGTGAAATGAGAGTTTAGGACCTGATTCAGACCCATTCGCAAGCTGCGATCGCTCGCTCCAGGCGTATGGAAATTCGGCTAAGTGACGTCAAGGCTGACGCTCGCAGGGTAAATCATAAGCACTCCCACTTTGTTTTGGCGAATGATCATTTTTTGTTTGTAGATGCCCACCAGCCTGTACATCATCTCCAGGAAGTGGAGGAAACCGTTGGTACATCGATCACCATCGGATGCGATCGCAGCACTTGAGGTTGACTATACCCTGCCGCAAGCACTGCGAGCCCTTTAGTGTATATTTCTAGCAAGCGACGTGTCCTATGACGCTGGCTGTTAATAAAGCACGCCTCTGAAACGGCGTTTAAACACTCAGACATGCCTGTGTCGGCAAATCCACTCCCCCGTTACTACTGCCCTGTCCCTGTTACCACCCATAAACTGCCTCTCCTGTCACTCATTCCTCTGAGCTGTATTTGCAGGGCGAGCAAGCGTATCCCGATCGCTCGTACTAGTTTGCGCATGTGCACTGCAAACTATACGTATGCGCACATTTGCAAACATTGCCAGCAACGACCGATCACTTGCTAGCGAGCAGGTCTGAATCAGGTACTTAGTGATAGGCAGTAGGAGGGCATAGCATTAGACTGTGAGCATGGTTGACGTTCAGCTGCAGGATGAGTCAAGGCTAGTGTTTGGACTCTGGTAGGGATATTTTGGTTAAACACTGGATTATGTCACAGATAGTCATTTAATGTTGGGGTAGACTGTTGGGAAGATGCTGTTAAGGGTAGGCTGTGGAGGACTATAGAGGTTACATACACTGTAGGGTAGCTGTAGGTTGTAGTTAAGGAGAATAGGGTCAGTTAAAATAAATGGTGAAGGACAATTATGATTACCAACAGCTGACTGTGGGCCTGATTCAGAGCCAGACGCTCGCTCTGAATCAGGGCCGGGCATTTTTTTTTTCAGAACGGCCTCCTGGCCGCTCACATAGCTGTGGGTGACCACCCACAGCTATAGTGAGTGGCCATGATGATGGTCATGATGGTCAAGACCATTACGACCATCGGGCTTGCGATGAGACCCTTGTGGTAGGGTCTCGTTGCCGCAAGCCCCAGAGAGCTTTCGGCTCTAACAGATGTCAGTGGGACGGCCCCAGATGGTAGGCGTTTCCATGGGAACGCCTCCGTCTGGGCAGCCATGCCCCCGGTCCGCCCAATAAAGGGGGCGTGCTGTCACTCAACATCGACAGCACGCCCCCTTTGGTACGAGACCTGGAGTGACGGAGTGCCCGTCGCTATCCAGGTCTCGCGCATGCGCACTGGCCTACCATCGACCCGGTTGTGAGCGTACAGTGCTTGCGACCGGGTCTGAATCAGGCCCAGTGTTACGATTTCTACGATGGCCTGTTCTGGTCTCTGTCCTCTTCTGTCTCTCTTAGTTCCAGCAGTATCACGCCACCAGTAGCTGCATAGAAATGCATTTTAGTGTACTGTACTTTGTAGTGGTACAGTATGGTTGGAATCAGGATTAACAGTTAAAGGTGAAGACATGCACACTACCTATTCATTGCAGAGACATAAAGACAACTGATGGAAACAAAGGGACCAATTTTGAGTCTGACAGATCTCGTTACACGGACGTAAATAGCGAGTTATAGCATACAGGGCCTGATTCAGCAAGGTACGCAAAGGAGAGAACACACGCACTTGGCCGATGTTTTTGCACTGCGCATGCGTGAACTAGCCAGTGCGATCGGGTTATGGTACGCAGACTACACGCAGTGTGTCTGCAGACCCCTCTGATATTGATTGACAGGAAGTGTCGCTTGTGGGTGGTGATGTGGGTGGTCAGGCGAACGCAGGCATTATAACGGCTTTATAGGGGCGTGCATAATTAAGGCAGTGGGGTGGCATACGCAGCCATACCGTAAGCTTTACACAGGAAGCGGCCAAAATCCTGCGGGGTCAGGTCAACCACTATTGTGCGTATAGGTCCGATGGTTCTCGATGTTACCGCTGTTTACGCTATCTTGCGTACTGATCAGTCTGTGAGTAAAGGGAGATGGATGGCTTAATATGGGGCTGGATGTCTGCATGTTGTGCTGCGGTCTCCATACGTATGCATTGATTATCATATTCTCACAGCAGATGGGTGCGTACGTCTGCTAGCGTGCGTTCCTTGCTGAATCAGGCCCACAGTGCACGTGTGGATGTAAATTTACATATATTTCCATATTTTCATCCTATTATTAGTTGGATGGATCTTTACTGGATCGGTCTTTGTGTGAAATATGGGCTTTTCGGGGCAGGAGCTGGGCAGCAACAATGCAATTGCACAGAATTGTTCTGTCTTAGGGCCTGATTCAGAGCCGCTCGTAAGCGGCCGCTCGTTCGTTCCGAGCGATGTTTGCACAACTGCGCATGCGTACGGATCGTAATACGCATGCGTGAACCAGTCAGTGCGGCCGCAAATCGTTTGTTCGCTAAATAGCGAATGCCTGCTATTTTGAGTGACAGGAGGAGGCGTATGTGGGTGGTAACAGGGGAAGGTGCTTGAAAACGGGGCGTGGAGATCAGAACGCAGGTGTGCTTAAAGGTCAAAACGGGCGTTTTATGGGTGTGCATAATTAATACAGCAGCATCATTGACCACGTCACTGGGTTATTTTATAGTCAGAACTGCTCGCAAGATTGTGGTAGGAAAAACCAACCACAAGAATAGCGAGCAGTTCATACGCTGGTCGATGTACTCGATTAATCTAATAAATACGGACATGACGTAGGATGCGAGCGGCCAGGGGGCGTAGTTTTAAAAAAAACGACCGCATGTTTTGTACGCTCGTTCAGACCTAGAGGCGTGAACAGACCGCAAAGAGCGAACGGTTCATTTGAATAGCCACCCCTTTTTTCTGAACGAGCGAGCACAAATAGCATCCGGCTCTGAATCAGGCCCTTATTGTAGTGTCATGGGAGTGTCACAGCATGTAGCTAGAGTTCTGTGTTATTCTGAGTTGTGCATATGGAGAAGGGAATCCTGTGTCAGGTGGCTCTCTTGCACATAGCATGGGGCTGGTGCAATTGCTGATAATAATGATGACTAGAGATTAGTGGGTCCGGTTCTCAGAGAACCGGACCCACACAACTTCACAATTCGGGCCGGGATCCGAGTCAGGCGGGAAAACCCGAGCAAAAACGGTTGTCGGATTCTTGCTGTCAGATTCTTGCGGGTTTTGGATTGTATATAAGTCCATCCCCGCGGTGATCAGCGCCATTTGCTTGCTGAGTCCTGGGCTGTCAGGTCTGTGCTTTGTCTGTGTTGATCAATACAGGGGTGTGCTGTGCTGGGCTGTGTTGTCCAATACAGGGGTGCTGTGTTGGGCTGCATTGTCCAATATAGGGGTGTGCAGGGGTGTGCTGTGCTGGGCTTTGTTGTCCAATCCAGGCATGGTGTGCTGTGCTAGGCTTTGTCCAGGGGCCTGTGTTGCCCATAAAGTGGTTTACTTTGCTGTGCTGTGTTGTCAATCCAGGCAGGGTGTGCTGTGCTCTGCCCAAGGCCTGTGTTATTTTTATATATCATTGGTTTGCTAATCCAGGGGTGTGCTGTGCTGTCCATCAAGGGGTGTACTGTCCAGGGTTGGGCTGTCCATCTAGTGTGCTGTCAAAAAGAATAACTGAAAGTAAAAAAAAAAAAAAGTTTTAAATATATTTTTGTGCTGTACCCCACACTGTATGTAGTACACCCCCCCCCTCCCTGTGTATTCAAAACACTGTGACGCTGCTGGCCATATTGTGAGTGATGCTGTTGGTTCATCATACTGCAGTGTATAATTCGTAAAGTATTATGAGTGACTCTGTTGGTCAGTAATACCGCAGTGTAATATTATTTATACAATTATTGTGACACTGTTGGTTAGTAATACCACAGTGTAATATATTCATAAAAAATGTTGTGATCCTGTGAGTGGAAACGTAGTGTAATATTCAACACGTATTGTTACACTAAGTGGTAGCGCAGTGTATTCATAAAAAATATTGTGACACTGTAAGTGGTAGCACAGTGTTTTATTCATAAAAAATATTGTGACACTGTAAGCGGAAATGCAGTGTAATATTCATTAAAAATATTGTGACACTAAGTGCAAGCACAGTGTTTTATTCATAAAAAATATTGTGACACTGTAAGTGGAAACGCAGTGTTTTATTCATAAAAAATATTGTGACATTGTAACTGGAAACGCAGTGTAATATTCAACATGTATTGTGACACTGTAAGTGGTAGCGTAGTTTATTCATAAAAAATATTGTCACACTGTAAGTGGTAGCACAGTGTATTATTCATAAAAATATTGTGACACTGTAGGTCATTAATACCGCAGTTAAATATTTAAAATTGGTACAAACTGACATGTGTGCTGTACCACACTTCGTTCGTGTTTGTTGATATGGAGAACAATCAGTTGTGAGGACAGAGAAACCACATACTAGTGCTGGAGCTGCTGCCAGTGCCACCAGTCATGACGATACTAGTCCGTCTATGTCATCTACTAAAGCCGATGCCCAAGGGCATACAGGGCTTAAGTCAGGGCATCTAAAATCAAAGAAGCAATTCGTCAGGATGCGGCCTGGGATCGGCCGCTACTCACCTTCGTGCCGGCGTCCTTGGGCTTAGGTGTTCAGTCGCTGGGAGTGGAAGTGAGTGGTGACTGAGTATTCTCCCTGGGGCCTGCTACGTCTTTTGTGTGTGCATCCTGGTTTCCGGGGTGCCGGGCATGGGCGCAGCCATGTTGGTCCATATCACCTGACTAGTCTCTCCCAATGGTAGTCCTGTGGTCACTCAGCTGATCCTCTGATCCAATGACCAATTACACAGGGGTATTTAAGTCTGACTCCAGGAACAGAAAACTGCTGTTCAACTTTGCTGTTCCAGCGACTGTGTTTCTCACCAGTGTGGCTCTGTGCTATTTCCTTCAGAGTGTTGCTTCAGCCTACTCACAGTTCTCCAGTATTTCCTGCATTAGCTTCCATGCTAATTTTCCATCTGAGACTTGAGCTCTCTCTCAGTTTTCCAGTCTTTTATGTTACTTTTCCTGTGTATTTTGTAGTGTGCTTCTCAACCTCTATTGCAGATTCTCTGTGAAACTGAGGTGTCAGGTTTCCTGCTAATTACTACTTAGCTTTCAGCTGGACCTCTACCAAATCCCAGTACATGCCTGTGTTCACATTTCTCTGAGTTCCTCTGTGGAAATCTACACCAGGATCTCTACATTCTCAAGTTAATTTTCAGTGTTCAAGTATTCCGTTCATTTCCAGTGTTCAAGTATTCAGTTCATTTCCAGTGTTCAAATATTCTGTTCATCACCAGTGTTCAAGTATTGCATTCATCATCAGTGTTCAAGCATTCTCAAGTTCATCTCCAGTGTTCAAGTAATCCGTTCTTCACCAGTGTTAAAGTATTTAGTTCATCACCAGTGTTCAAGTATTCCATTCTTCACCAGTTTTCAAGTGTTCTGTTCATCACTAGTGTTCATCATCAGTATTCAAGTATTTAGTTCATCACCAGTGTTCAAGTATTCCATTATTCACCAGTGTTCAAGTATTTAGTTAATCACCAGTGTTCAAGTATTCCATTCTTCACATGTGTTCAAGTATTTAGTTCATTTCCAGTGTTGAAGTATTCTGTTTTTCACCAGTGTTCAAGTATTTAGTTCAACTCCTGTTTTCAAGTATTATCTCAACTCCTGTGTTCAAGTATTATATCAACTCCTATGTTCAAAGTATTATCTAAACTCCCGTGTTCAAGTAGTCACTTCATCTCTTGTGTTAAGATACTCATGCTAATATAGTCCCGGTCTTTCTGCTACTCCCAGGTACCTGTCCAGAGGGCCGCGACCTGCCTACTTGGTGTAACGAAACCCAAATTCCAATTAGAGGGGTCACTGGTGAAGACCACCAAGTGGCTTAGACTCCACGTCTCTGGGCAGGTCTAGCCAAACCTGGGTTTGGCCACAATAGGGAGACCTAGTCATTGGCACCCACTTAGTTGTTCCCTAGCCACCCTAACCCCCTGGCTTTTATCTTCACCTGAGGATTTCCCATACAGATCATGACACAATCATTTACAATGGTAAATAAAAAGCATCAAAGGGATAGCTAGCTGCAGAAAGACATAAAATTGGCAATTGGCCTTTCACCACATGAACTGGCAAGGAAAGGCTAATATTTATGACTGGTGGTTCTGCCTCTTATGATGATGTAAGCACAAGTGAACATGCTGACATAGAAATTGAGGATGCTTCTGTGGAAGTGCACCAGGATGAGGAGATTATTTGTGTAGCTGACTCTAACAAGGATGTTGATGATGTGGATGTTGATGATGAGGATGTTATTTGTGTAATCAGACACCAGTGGAAAAAACAGTTATTGCCCATTGTCATTCCTGGGCATAAGACAAAAAAAATCCACTTTGTGGAACTATTTCTACCCAAATCCAGACAACAATTGTCAAGCCATCTGTACCCTTTTTAAATCCAGAGTAAGTAGAAGTAGGGACCTTAACCATCTAGGAACCTCCTCCATGTTACCTCATCTGCAGCGCATCCATCAAAATTTTTTTTGCAAAATTCAAGAAACTTTGGCTAAGAAAATAACAACAAGCAGTCCAGCATCAGCAAACTCCCTTCTCTATGCTAGATCCAGGCATCTGCCATCTTCACCACCAACACCTTCATCAACAATATCCTCAAACATGAAGCGATTGGTTTGTTTGGGCCCTCACAAAGAGTAAAAGTACCCTGACAAGGACCCTGCACAGTATATGCAGCCGATCGGTCAGCGCTACACTTACCGGAGTAGGCGGTAATGCCCCCTTCTGTGCGATTTAATGATGTCATGCATATGACTTGCTTAGTGGACGGGTCCGGCACAGGACACAACCATGCCCTGTAATGGCTAAGTGTTCCTGGAACTGAACTAAGATGGTATTCCAGTACATCCTCACAGCAACCCGTTTCTTGCTGTAATAACAGTCCTTTGCACCACCTTGTTATTACCTATTGTATTTCCCACTAGTTAAGTAGTCTTATTACTGATGTGGGATAGGGATATAGGGCCCATCATAGTTACATGTATTGCATCTCGATCTTCACCTGCACTCAGACTTAGCCGCATCTATGCAGCAACACCGCTCCTATTCATCAGCATGTGAAAGTATCCATCATCATTATCAGCATGAATTTCCACCAGCCCTATCCTTGGTTCAAGAGAGCCATCTGAAATCAGACAGATTTCTGCATGTGCACATCTCTAAATAACCCACCATTCTTCAAACCACATACTCATCCTCAAGTGGAGATGAAACTGATATGCATACTGGTGGATGAGGATCACTCTGCACTGCCTCATATCCATAAAGCAGCAAAGCCAGTGGTCTCTAGCATCTTCTGTGTATCAGCAGGATGTCTGACCTCCGACATGCACCACTGCGCATGCGTGCCCTGATGGTGAGTCTTTCCTCATCAGCATTCCAACATACCCTGGTTAAATAACCCTGAAACCTGGTTAAACTGTATCATATGTGAACTAACCACCACCAGCATCTTTGCTGCAACGATCCCGTTGCGCAATACGTCAACCAAGACCATTGCCAGAGAGCTAGTTCATGTCTTTAGCAGGCTGGGTATACCCAAGGAGATACTAACTGACCAGGGTACACTGTTTATGTCAAAAGTCATGAAAGAGTTATGCCGTCTGTTCAAAATTGAACAGTTAAGAACTTCGGTTTATCACCCCCAAACCGATGGGCTGGTCGAGAGGTTTAACAAGACGCTAAAACACATGCTTAGGAAAGTGGTCGACAAGGATGGTAGGGATTGGGATTACTTATTACCGTATTTATTTTTGGCCATAAGAGAGGTTCCCCAGTCCTCCACCGGGTTTTCACCCTTCAACTTGTTGTATGGGAGACACCCAAGGGGGTTACTAGACATTGCCAAAGAGACATGGGAGGGGCAGTCTAGTCCTTACAAAATGGTGATTGAGTATGTTTCTCAAATGCAGGAGAGAATTGCTGCGGTAGTGCCGATAGTGAGAGAGCACCTGGAACAGGCTCAACAGGCACAGCAGAGGGTATACCACCGCAATGCCCGATTACGCAGCTTTGCTCCTGGGGACAGAGTGTTAGTGTTGGTTCCCACTGTGAAAATAAACTTTTGGCTAAATGGCAAGGGCCCTTTGAAATCTTAGAAAGAGTGGGGCAGGTCAATTACAAAGTTTACCAGCCGGGGAAAAGAAAGCCGGAACAGATATACCATATAAATCTGTTAAAGCCCTGGAAAGATAGAACGGTACTGTCGGCCGTCCGAGCCCCTCCAGTAAATCCAGGGCCCTTAGTTCCCGAAGTGACAGTGGCAAAAACCCTGTCGGCAATTCAACAACAAGAGGTCAAGGAGTTTCTGATCAGAAATAGGGTGCTGTTCTCTGACGTACCTGGGAAAACCTCGGTCATTAAACATGACATAATCACTGACCCAGGGGTTAAAGTTAATCTAAAGCCCTATAGGTTACCAGAAGCACAAAGAGAATCGGTGTCAAAAGAAATTAAAAATATGCTAGAGTTAGGGGTTATTGAAGAATCACATAGTGAATGGTCAAGTCCCATTGTGTTGATTCCAAAGCCCGATGGGAGTGTGCGTTTCTGCAATGACTTCCGAAAGTTGAACAGTGTTTCAAAATTCGATGCCTACCCGATGCCAAGAGTGGATGAACTGATTGAGAGACTAGGGATGGCAAGGTATTTAACCACTCTTGACCTAACCAAAGGGTATTGGCAAGTACCATTAACCGAGAGCGCCAAACAAAAGACAGCTTTTTCAGCGCCAGAGGGCTTGTTTCAGTACAAGATGTTGCCCTTCGGGCTACATGGGGCACCTGCTACCTTCCAAAGAATGATGGACAGGATTCTAAGGCCCCATAGACGGTATGTGGCTGCTTATCTGGATGACGTGGTCGTTCATAGTCCTGATTGGCAGTCTCACTTACCCAGGGTACAAGCAGTGTTGGACTCCATCTATAAGGCAGGTTTGACAACCCAAAAAAGTGTTGTCTAGGCATGGAGGAAGTAAAATATCTGGGATACACCATTGGCAGAGGCCTGATAAAGCCTCAGCTCAATAAGGTTGATGCCATACAAAACTGGCCACGGCCTCTGAATAAGAAGCAGGTGAGAGCCTTCTTGGGAATTACGGGGTACTACAGGAGGTTTATACCCAACTTTGCCACCATGGCAGTCCCACTGACTGACCTGACCAAAGGCAAACAAAAAGTCATGGTAGAATGGAGTCCTGAGGCAGAGAAAGCTTTTCAGGAGTTGAAAGTAGCATTGTGTTCCCAACCAGTCCTGATGACTCCTAATTTTGAAAGGGAATTCATAGTACAAACCGATGCATCAGAAGTAGGTATAGGAGCGGTCCTGTCCCAGAACAAGGAGGGTGAGGAACACCCTATTTTCTATCTAAGTAGAAAGTTGAATGTACATGAGAGAAACTATGCCACAGTGGAGAAGGAGGCGTTGGCCATAAAGTGGGCATTAGAGGCTTTCAGGTACTACTTGGTTGGAAGAAAGTTCAAATTGATCACTGATCATGCCCCTTTGAAGTGGATGTCTGAAAATAAGGACAGTAATGCGAGAATTACGAGATGGTTCTTGGCGTTACAAACTTTTAAATTTTCAGTGGAACACAGGCCAGGAAGCCAGCTGGCCAATGCAGACGCGTTGTCACGCGTTCATTGTTTGGGGGCTTCAGTTGTTCCGCCCCACTGGTCGAAACAAAGGGGGGGGATATGTGATAGGATCACTGGTAAAGTGGTCTGTGGCAGGTACATTTGTCCCAGATTCCTGTCTTATGTGTTTTAAAACCCCCAGGAGAAAGTCTGCAGTGTAGCAGGCTTGAGTCTCGGCTTTTTGAAAAGCAGGTTTGGGACCTGGGGGTTGTGGGTGAGAGGAGAGGGAGGGCTCCACCCATGGCCACTCCAGGTTTTGGTTCTCACAGCCTGGTAACAGCCTTGTTAGGGTTTCCACCTGAGAGTGGCCAATATAAGCCTAGTGTGTTGAGGGCTGATTGTCTCACCTGGGAGAGCAGTTAGTGCCCAGACAGGGCTAGGATTTATGTTTATGTTTTCTTTATGTTACTTCTGACATTGTACAATAAAGACTGGTGCCAACCAGCTTGTACTCGAATCCAGTCTGGCGTACTGTTTCCCAGCTGCTGTGTGTGTAAGGAAGGAGTCTTCTACCCAGGAGAGGGACCCCCTAACCTGACTGTGTCACAATATATATATATCCTGAGGGCCCAGTGTACTCTCTGTGGTTATATACATGTATTTACATCATACTATCTATCAAGTTATGAACCCCTGTGTCCTTCTCTGGTCACTCTGCCAATAGGTCTCATACCCAGGCTCACTACGCTATATTCTGCTATTAGGTTATGGGTCTAGTATACTGTTCTGCTACCAGTTTATGAGTTCTGCCTAGCGCAAGTGGGATCTGAACCAAGACCATCACAGTGCACGATTCCTGCAGTGACACTGAATAAGAGGATCTCAAGGAATGCTGACAGGATCTTCTTTACCTGTATGAAAAATGTACAGTGATTAGCATGAGTTTTGAGAAGCTGACGGTGCACAAAAGTTTGCCATGGAGATGCAGTTAAAGCGGGAAAAGCTATGGATGGTTTTATTAGCAATTTTGGTGATAATCCAAGCTCAGAAGAAGTACAGTAGGTAGAGCTATGAGGACAATAGGTCTAGCTTTGCAATCACGCATAAATTCCATTATCCATGGTAAAGCGACCGCACATGATATGTGAGAGACTTTGCAGATGACTTAAATAAAGGGCTAATGAGAAGAATTAACTTGAGGTGCAAATTATATGCAACAAAGTTGAGTGCATGTAAGAACATGGCCAAACATATAAACATGTTATCCATCTCTAAGCAATTGACTTCAGTGGGCGTCATAGTAGATGACGAGGAGGTTGCAATGATGATTCTGCAAAACTTTACTCAAGAGTATGACTTCTTGGTACCAGCATTACAAAAAACTCAGCTTTCTCAGGTGCTGATACATATATATATATATATATATATATATATATATATATATATATATATATAGGCTTGCCATGTAATTCCTTTAATTTGGTACACATGTGAATTACACAGGTTCTGTGGCTAATTGAAACCAGGTGAAATGTAGAATTCAATATATATATATATTAGAAAGAAAACTTACTATAATGCAGAGGGATTAAGCATAAGATTCAATGTATCAATAAATCTATCAATAAATAAATAGCTGCTAGTGGAACCTCACTATAAAATCCAGAAGTACAGAACAAAAAAATGGAACTGCACTAATATACCAATTAGCCTCAAACACAAGAGCGATCGCGGGGTGGGGCTTAGTGCCGGGGGCGGAGCTTAGCACCGGAGGGGGGGTAGCTGCGGCGAATGGTCGGCACATGCGCGGGCACTTAATCACTGTATTTTTTGCGAAAATACCGTAATAAGGCTCCGAAGGGGATTAGCAGGGACAGAGCTTTATCGCAAGCTCTGTCCCTGCAAGGGATTTGTAGTAAATCCCTGTGATATTGCCTGAATTCGCAATGCGAATTCACTTGGTAATATCACACTACAATCTGCATTACCAATGCCAATGCGGATTGTAGTAAATAGAGCCCTATGTCTTGGCGTGTGATCACTTATTGTATGCAGACGACCACCAGCCATGCATGAGACGCCCACTTGCGCACGTCATCTCCTGGAAGTGCTTGAAAACATTGGTAAATTGAGCACCAGCGGATGCGATCGCAGCACTTGAGGTTGACTATACCCAGCCGCAAGTACTGCGATCACTTCAACGTGAAATCCCACCAAGTGATGTGTACTATGATGCTGCCTTTTAATTAAGCACACCTCTGATATGGTGTTGTAACACTCAGGCACGCCTGCGATCGCACCTCCACTCCCCCAATTCCTGTGGACTGCCCCTGCCACCACCGACAAACGGCTTCTCCTGTCACTCATTCTTCTAGGCTGTCTACGCACAACGAGCAAACGCATTCTGATTTTTCGCAGTGGTTTGCGCATGCACATTGCAATGCATATGCATGCGCAGATTGCAGCTGTCAGCTACGAGCGTTCGCATCCTAGCAAGCGGGTCTGAATCAGCTCCATAGTTCAGGTGCTAATGGATTCCCCGAGGCTATCTAATTAGCCCCGAAGTCAGCCTGACGCCGGCACTTATCGGGGCTCTTTTTTCGGGACCTGATGTGTCCCGAAAAATAATCCAAGATAAGTTCCATTTTTTCACCTTAAAAAAGGCGAAAACACATAGGTCTGCGAGCTTATCATGGACCCTATGTGTTTTTGTGAGATATATACTATATTTTCATTTGAAATAATAGGATAGGGTGAAAAAAACATTGTTGAAAAACGGGGCTAATCGGCGAAAAATCCCCATTTTTTGCCGATCGCGGGGATCAAATAATGTTCGGGGCTAATTGGATACCGCTCCAAAACTAGTAGTAGCATGGCAGAAATTACTTCAATCAGGGTACATATATATAATATATAGAAAATCCTAAACATTTGATAACATAAAATATAAACGTATGCAATTACTAAGTGAAAAACAAGAGAATTGACAATCAGGCGACTAGTTTGCTAGATGTGTAGATTCACACACAGTAAAATGTACAGTAGATAGGTTAATGGTTTACAAATATAGTTATACCTCAAACCATATAGAGGGGCGTGTTTCACGCTAATTAATAAATATAATAAACCAATAAATAGCAAAGTGCTTAGTGCAAAATATGATATATCTGATTACATCTAGATAAAAAAAAAAAAAAAAATTTTTGTTGAACTCATATAGACAACAAAGTGCTAGTGCAAAAATATAGTGAATCTGAAACAAAGTGCTAGTGCCAAGTATAATAAAAATTATGACAATTTATTGAAAAACAGTGAACATAAAAATATATAAATAAATATGACCATAAAAACAACGACTGGCAGTAAATAGATAAAAACAAAGTAGAGGAAAGTTGATATTTTTAAGCAGCTTATCTGATTGAAGGAGAGAGGTAGTTCTCCACAGTGCATGAGGCAGCCAACAGTCCCAACGCGTTTCGTCACTATGACTTCATCAAGGGGATATTGCTTCAGTGTGGTGGTCCTGTATTTATACCACACTGAGTTCAAATGAGAGTCAGGTGTTCACCCTACTTCCTTTGTCTTAGGGAGACCTCAAAACCAAGCGATTTCATAATTCAGCAAGCCATCATTTAAAATAGTTTGTGTTACAGGGTTTCCCATAAAGAAATGTTAGTTATAAATAGTCAAACGGCGATCTTTTAAGTTCAACTTCCGCCCTTTGTGAACTGGCCTCTGCCCTTAATTGGAGCGTCACATCCGTTCCCGGCAGCTGTGTTAAACCATAGCGCGCGATCAAGCACTTCCGTTTTCTTCCTCGTGTTCCGAACTGGGCACGTCACTTCCGCCCGCCGTGTGTTGACGTGTTCGGAGGTGAGCCGTGTCACTTCTACCAACCCTTCTGTCGTTTCGCTCCAGGACGCGGCACATCACTTCCGTCCTTACTTAATAGATGTGTTGAGCTCTTCCGCCCCATTGTTTTCTCCGGACTTAATGCTTCCGCCCTTCTTGTCTATAGAATTAGTATGTTTTTTGCCCAAGTATGAATAATGAGTAGGTGGTGTCTTCCATATTATCTGAAACTAAAATAATAAAGGATAAGCATTCCATTTAAGGAGGGTAATCTGTTTTGATGCTGGATATATAGGTTAGATCATTAAATGATTAGTCTAAGTATAACATTCTCCTTAGGCATAGATATATATTAGAATAATAATATATTAATAGTTTGATCTAAAAACACTATGAATATGTACTGAATTGTTTTATGTATATCATTATATTGGATATTGTTTAGATATTTATTCCAAAAAGGAATTTCTTTAAAAGTTCAACCAAGAGGAGCAGAAATTCAGGGATATAATAAGTTGTGAAATGTTCTTAAGGTATGGGGATCATTCTTTCACTCTTTTCCTTGAAGAAGAGGTTCCAAAGACTCTGAAAATTTCTTGGATTTTCATATTGATCCGACTCAGACAAACGACCTCTTTTCATCCAGTTAGATAGTTACAATCGGTTTTAAGATGTACTTGAAGTATGGGGATCATTCTTTTACTCTTTTTCTTGAAGGGGAGGTTCCAAAGACTCTAAGGATTTCTTGGATAATCATATAAGTCAAACCCAAGATCCACCTCTTTCCATTCAATTGGGTAGTTAGAATTGTAAAGTTCTGATATCATTAATCACTCCTTGGCCTTAAGGCTTGCAATTGTGAATATGCTATAATTCCCTTTTTAGGCATTATCATTCTCTAGCCTGGTTATATTCCAAACCGCCGGCTGAATTTGCAGCACCAGGTATTCTCAATGGGTTACCTTCCTTGGTACTAACCTGGCCCAATCATGCTTTGCTTCCAAGATCGGACGAGATTGGGCTCACACATGATGGTATGGCAGCAAATACATATTTCGATGGTCCATAATGCCAGATATTCTACCAAACCTGGACTTCCCTCAGAAGATGAACCTTCAGGGTACTACTCAGGCCCCTCCATAACCTGGGGGTATATTGGTAGATAGGAATGGAGCATATCACAAGAAAGGAGCAATTTCGTAGTATTCATTGAAGCCTTTAGGTGCCAGTGTGTCCAGTTCAAACAGCCAGAACATCTCTCTTCTTGATAGCAGATTGCCCAAATCCCCACCTCTTTCTCCCAGAGTAACGTGTTCTATTGCCTTGAAGGTGATATCTTCGGGATCCGAATTATGTTTTATTGAGAAGTGTTTGGAGACTGCATGACCTTCAACTCTGTTTCTAATGTTCCTAATGTGCTCCTGAATTCTGATTTTTAGTGGTCTCTTGGTTTTTCCTATGTACTTGAGTCCACATGTGCACTCTAACAGGTATATCACTGATGTGGAGTTACAGTTCATAAAATTCTTTATAGTGTATTCCTTAGATCCGTCCGAATTCGTGAATGTTTTTCTCTTGGGGTGAAGAAATTTGCAAATATTGCAATGTCCGCATTTATAGCTTCCATTGCACTTCAAAGTGTTCATAGTTGGTCTTTCATTTCCTTTATCCCTCAGCATACTCGGTGCCAGTAAATCTTTTAAGTTCCTTGATTTTCTATATATAATCTGTGGTTTTGTCGGTAGGATCTTTTGGAGTAAAGGATCCATCAGAAGGATATTCCAGTTTTTGTTAAGAGATTTTTTAATATGATTCTCGTGTCCATTATATGTTGTAATAAATGGTACCATTTCTTCTTTTTGTGGTTTCTCCGTCTTATATTGTAGTAGATTATTTCTCTGTAGGTTTTTCGTTTTCTGCATAGCTGTATTGATGATTGCTTCCGGATACTCTTTTTCTCTAAACCTGGTTGCATAAATATCAAGTTGTTCATTACAGACGTTAGCATTGCTGCAATTACGTTTAATTCTGTAGAACTGGGAGTATGGTATGTTGTTCTTCCATTTGTCCAGATGACAGCTTTTGTAATGCAGGTAGCTGTTCGCATCTACTCCTTTTATAAAAATTTTTGTGCAAATTTGGTCACCTTCTGATGTTAAAATCAAATCCAAAAACTCAATACTTCTGTTGTTAAAATTTGATGTAAATTTAAGATTCATATTGTTATTTGAAATAAAAATGAAAAAATCGTTAAAAGATTCTTCCGATCCTTCCCAAATAATTAAAATATCATCAATATATCTCTTATAAAAAATGATATTGTCTTTAAAAGGGTTATTACTGTAAACATAATTCTTTTCCCAACATCCCATGAACAAATTCGCAAAGCTGGGAGCAAAAGTTGTACCCATTGCGGTTCCACAGATTTGACGATAAAATTGATTTAAAAATTTAAAATAATTATGAGTAAGTATAAAAGACATAAGATCACATAAAAACTCTTTGTGTGGAACTTCAATTTCTTCATCCAACTCTAAAAAAATTCTTGATGCGTTGATACCTTTTTCATGCTCAATACATGTATATAATGATTGTACATCAATAGTTATCCAGTTATAAGTTGATCTCCATGTTATATTTTCGGTTTGCTGTAATACACTCGTAGTATCCTTTAGATAAGATTCTAGTTTGATAACATATTTTTGTAAAAAGATGTCAACATATTTGGAGAGGTTGGATGTGAGGGAGTCAATACCTGCTATTATAGGCCTCCCTGGAGGTTCTGTAAGTGACTTATGTATTTTTGGTAAAAAATAGAAAATCGGGGTTGTGGGGTTTGATTTCATTAAGAATTGAAATTCTTCTTTGGTTAAAATATTCCTCTGTAGACCAAAGAGTAGAATGATTCTAAGTTCTTCTGTATATTCTTCAACTGGATCTTTGGTCAATTTTTCATAAGAAATTTGGTCATCCAGTAATCTATGTGCTTCTTTTAAGTAGTAAGCATAATCCATGATAACCAAACCCCCCCCTTTATCAGCTGGTTTTAGAACTATCTCACGGTTTTCTTTTAAGTTTTTTAGTGCCTCCTTTTCTCTATTACTTAGATTTTGTTTCTTTATTGGTGCATAGTTTGTCTGATTATTGCAAAGGTCCTTCTTTACCATTTCATAGAAAACATTTATGTGAGTCCCTTTTGATTCCAGTGGGTAATATGTTGATTTACCTCTAAGACCGGATTTTGAATTAGGGGCAATATAGTTCTTTAGAGGTGCTGATTCTTTTCTCAGGAAATGTCGTTTGAGTGTGAGATTTCTCACAAACTTGTTTAAATCAATAAAAGTGTCAAATTTGTTCATGCTTCTTGTCGGGGCAAAGTTCAAGCCTTTGCTTAATAACGTTATTTCAGATTTAGTGAGTGTATGCTGGGATAAATTAAATATGCCTTTTGATTTCGGATCTATTAAAAATTCCTCCTTTTTTGGTTTCTTCCTCCTGCCACCCCGTTTTCCTCTTCTTCTCTGTACCTTCGCTTCAGGGGGGAGGCTGTTTTGGTGGTTTCTCTGAACATTGGATATTTGTTGCTTAAATGATCTTGTGCTGGTGATAAAAAAAGCT
Organism: Taudactylus pleione; assembly: GCA_031769625.1. Classification (NCBI taxonomy): domain Eukaryota; kingdom Metazoa; phylum Chordata; class Amphibia; order Anura; family Myobatrachidae; genus Taudactylus; species Taudactylus pleione. Next base: position 2,353,634 of record JAUIMM010001601.1, read on the forward strand.
CATTATCACTGTTTGAGTCCAGATGTTGTAATGTGGAAAACCTATTTCTAGGTTTAAGTCCTATTGGGCCAGTATAAGTAGTGGGGTCTCTGTTACTCTGTAGCTAAACCTTCTTGTGGGTGCTACTTTCCAGCTAGGTCCTTCTCCAGACTCATATCTGGTGTTGGTTCTCTCTTTTTTCTGGAATCTCGTCCAATTCTTAACTTTATTCAACTCGTAGTCCTTCTTATCTCTAATAAACTTCTTTTCTTTGCTCTTCATGACTGATTCTTCTACTCTCTCCACCTTTCTAAGTAGTACTTTTTCATTTTCTTTGAATTCCTCTTTTTCTTTGTGTTCTTCCATCTGGGGTTCCATTCTAATGATTTCCTTCTCTAAATTTGAGAGTACTGCCTTTTTTTCCTCAATTATTAGTTTTATAAGCTCTAATGAGCATTTGTGTAAAATGTCATCCCATTTTTTTAAAAAATCTGAATTATCCAGTCCAAACGTTGAATTCTTAATAAGTCTTAGACCTCTTGGGATTCTGTTAACAGATAAATAGTGTTCCAGTCCCCTAATGTCCCACCATGCCTTTACTTCTTTTGTGAGCATTTTTTCCATTTCCCAGAACATATTATCCATGTTCTGTGTGGGGACATTTTCACATATTGGGGTGTTTTCATTGAACACTCTTTGGCATAGGTCACTCCTTTTATTCACACAATCTTTATTTCTAAACATATTAAACAAGTATAGGCAGCTATTCCCCCAATCAACACCAAAAAGAAAGAAGTATCAAGCAATAGATGGGTACAGCGCCACTACCTGTGTGACTTACTGAGTGAAACAAATAAATATTCAAATGTATAGCAACTTAGCCTATTATTTTTTTCGGCGTCCGCTCTGAGACAATACTGTAATACTAGTGTGAGTATTTTTAAAAAGTGAAAAACAAGAGAATTGACAATCAGGCGACTAGTTTGCTAGATGTGTAGATTCACACACAGTAAAATGTACAGTAGATAGGTTAATGGTTTACAAATATAGTTATACCTCAAACCATATAGAGGGGCGTGTTTCACGCTAATTAATAAATATAATAAACCAATAAATAGCAAAGTGCTTAGTGCAAAATATGATATATCTGATTACATCTAGATAAAAAAAAAAAAATAATTTTTGTTGAACTCATATAGACAACAAAGTGCTAGTGCAAAAATATAGTGAATCTGAAACAAAGTGCTAGTGCCAAGTATAATAAAAATTATGACAATTTATTGAAAAACAGTGCACATAAAAATATATAAATAAATATGACCATAAAAACAACGACTGGCAGTAAATAGATAAAAACAAAGTAGAGGAAAGTTGATATTTTTAAGCAGCTTATCTGATTGAAGGAGAGAGGTAGTTCTCCACAGTGCATGAGGCAGCCAACAGTCCCAACGCGTTTCGTCACTATGACTTCATCAAGGGGATATTGCTTCAGTGTGGTGGTCCTGTATTTATACCACACTGAGTTCAAATGAGAGTCAGGTGTTCACCCTACTTCCTTTGTCTTAGGGAGACCTCAAAACCAAGCGATTTCATAATTCAGCAAGCCATCATTTAAAATAGTTTGTGTAACAGGGTTTCCCATAAAGAAATGTTAGTTATAAATAGTCAAACGGCGATCTTTTAAGTTCAACTTCCGCCCTTTGTGAACTGGCCTCTGCCCTTAATTGGAGCGTCACATCCGTTCCCGGCAGCTGTGTTAAACCATAGCGCGCGATCAAGCACTTCCGTTTTCTTCCTCGTGTTCCGAACTGGGCACGTCACTTCCGCCCGCCGTGTGTTGACGTGTTCGGAGGTGAGCCGTGTCACTTCTACCAACCCTTCTGTCGTTTCGCTCCAGGACGCGGCACATCACTTCCGTCCTTACTTAATAGATGTGTTGAGCTCTTCCGCCCCATTGTTTTCTCCGGACTTAATGCTTCCGCCCTTCTTGTCTATAGAATTAGTATGTTTTTTGCCCAAGTATGAATAATGAGTAGGTGGTGTCTTCCATATTATCTGAAACTAAAATAATAAAGGATAAGCATTCCATTTAAGGAGGGTAATCTGTTTTGATGCTGGATATATAGGTTAGATCATTAAATGATTAGTCTAAGTATAACATTCTCCTTAGGCATAGATATATATTAGAATAATAATATATTAATAGTTTGATCTAAAAACACTATGAATATGTACTGAATTGTTTTATGTATATCATTATATTGGATATTGTTTAGATATTTATTCCAAAAAGGAATTTCTTTAAAAGTTCAACCAAGAGGAGCAGAAATTCAGGGATATAATAAGTTGTGAAATGTTCTTAAGGTATGGGGATCATTCTTTCACTCTTTTCCTTGAAGAAGAGGTTCCAAAGACTCTGAAAATTTCTTGGATTTTCATATTGATCCGACTCAGACAAACGACCTCTTTTCATCCAGTTAGATAGTTACAATCGGTTTTAAGATGTACTTGAAGTATGGGGATCATTCTTTTACTCTTTTTCTTGAAGGGGAGGTTCCAAAGACTCTAAGGATTTCTTGGATAATCATATAAGTCAAACCCAAGATCCACCTCTTTCCATTCAATTGGGTAGTTAGAATTGTAAAGTTCTGATATCATTAATCACTCCTTGGCCTTAAGGCTTGCAATTGTGAATATGCTATAATTCCCTTTTTAGGCATTATCATTCTCTAGCCTGGTTATATTCCAAACCGCCGGCTGAATTTGCAGCACCAGGTATTCTCAATGGGTTACCTTCCTTGGTACTAACCTGGCCCAATCATGCTTTGCTTCCAAGATCGGACGAGATTGGGCTCACACATGATGGTATGGCAGCAAATACATATTTCGATGGTCCATAATGCCAGATATTCTACCAAACCTGGACTTCCCTCAGAAGATGAACCTTCAGGGTACTACTCAGGCCCCTCCATAACCTGGGGGTATATTGGTAGATAGGAATGGAGCATATCACAAGAAAGGAGCAATTTCGTAGTATTCATTGAAGCCTTTAGGTGCCAGTGTGTCCAGTTCAAACAGCCAGAACATCTCTCTTCTTGATAGCAGATTGCCCAAATCCCCACCTCTTTCTCCCAGAGTAACGTGTTCTATTGCCTTGAAGGTGATATCTTCGGGATCCGAATTATGTTTTATTGAGAAGTGTTTGGAGACTGCATGTCCTTCAACTCTGTTTCTAATGTTCCTAATGTGCTCCTGAATTCTGATTTTTAGTGGTCTCTTGGTTTTTCCTATGTACTTGAGTCCACATGTGCACTCTAACAGGTATATCACTGATGTGGAGTTACAGTTCATAAAATTCTTTATAGTGTATTCCTTAGATCCGTCTGAATTCGTGAATGTTTTTCTCTTGGGGTGAAGAAATTTGCAAATATTGCAATGTCCGCATTTATAGCTTCCATTGCACTTCAAAGTGTTCATAGTTGGTCTTTCATTTCCTTTATCCCTCAGCATACTCGGTGCCAGTAAATCTTTTAAGTTCCTTGATTTTCTATATATAATCTGTGGTTTTGTCGGTAGGATCTTTTGGAGTAAAGGATCCATCAGAAGGATATTCCAGTTTTTGTTAAGAGATTTTTTAATATGATTCTCGTGTCCATTATATGTTGTAATAAATGGTACCATTTCTTCTTTTTGTGGTTTCTCCGTCTTATATTGTAGTAGATTATTTCTCTGTAGGTTTTTCGTTTTCTGCATAGCTGTATTGATGATTGCTTCCGGATACTCTTTTTCTCTAAACCTGGTTGCATAAATATCAAGTTGTTCATTACAGACGTTAGCATTGCTGCAATTACGTTTAATTCTGTAGAACTGGGAGTATGGTATGTTGTTCTTCCATTTGTCCAGATGACAGCTTTTGTAATGCAGGTAGCTGTTCGCATCTACTCCTTTTATAAAATTTTTTGTGCAAATTTGGTCACCTTCTGATGTTAAAATCAAATCCAAAAACTCAATACTTCTGTTGTTAAAATTTGATGTAAATTTAAGATTCATATTGTTATTTGAAATAAAAATGAAAAAATCGTTAAAAGATTCTTCCGATCCTTCCCAAATAATTAAAATATCATCAATATATCTCTTATAAAAAATGATATTGTCTTTAAAAGGGTTATTACTGTAAACATAATTCTTTTCCCAACATCCCATGAACAAATTCGCAAAGCTGGGAGCAAAAGTTGTACCCATTGCGGTTCCACAGATTTGACGATAAAATTGATTTAAAAATTTTAAATAATTATGAGTAAGTATAAAAGACATAAGATCACATAAAAACTCTTTGTGTGGAACTTCAATTTCTTCATCCAACTCTAAAAAAATTCTTGATGCGTTGATACCTTTTTCATGCTCAATACATGTATATAATGATTGTACATCAATAGTTATCCAGTTATAAGTTGATCTCCATGTTATATTTTCGGTTTGCTGTAATACACTCGTAGTATCCTTTAGATAAGATTCTAGTTTGATAACATATTTTTGTAAAAAGATGTCAACATATTTGGAGAGGTTGGATGTGAGGGAGTCAATACCTGCTATTATAGGCCTCCCTGGAGGTTCTGTAAGTGACTTATGTATTTTTGGTAAAAAATAGAAAATCGGGGTTGTGGGGTTTGATTTCATTAAGAATTGAAATTCTTCTTTGGTTAAAATATTCCTCTGTAGACCAAAGAGTAGAATGATTCTAAGTTCTTCTGTATATTCTTCAACTGGATCTTTGGTCAATTTTTCATAAGAAATTTGGTCATCCAGTAATCTATGTGCTTCTTTTAAGTAGTAAGCATAATCCATGATAACCAAACCCCCCCCTTTATCAGCTGGTTTTAGAACTATCTCACGGTTTTCTTTTAAGTTTTTTAGTGCCTCCTTTTCTCTATTACTTAGATTTTGTTTCTTTATTGGTGCATAGTTTGTCTGATTATTGCAAAGGTCCTTCTTTACCATTTCATAGAAAACATTTATGTGAGTCCCTTTTGATTCCAGTGGGTAATATGTTGATTTACCTCTAAGACCGGATTTTGAATTAGGGGCATGTGATGTGTACTATGATGCTGCCTTTTAATTAAGCACACCTCTGATATGGTGTTGTAACACTCAGGCACGCCTGCGATCGCACCTCCACTCCCCCAATTCCTGTGGACTGCCCCTGCCACCACCGACAAACGGCTTCTCCTGTCACTCATTCTTCTAGGCTGTCTACGCACAACGAGCAAACGCATTCTGATTTTTCGCAGTGGTTTGCGCATGCACATTGCAATGCATATGCATGCGCAGATTGCAGCTGTCAGCTACGAGCGTTCGCATCCTAGCAAGCGGGTCTGAATCAGCTCCATAGTTCAGGTGCTAATGGATTCCCCGAGGCTATCTAATTAGCCCCGAAGTCAGCCTGACGCCGGCACTTATCGGGGCTCTTTTTTCGGGACCTGATGTGTCCCAAAAAATAATCCAAGATAAGTTCCATTTTTTCACCTTAAAAAAGGCGAAAACACATAGGTCTGCGAGCTTATCATGGACCCTATGTGTTTTCGTGAGATATATACTATATTTTCATTTGAAACAATAGGATAGGGTGAAAAAAACATTGTTGAAAAACGGGGCTAATCGGCGAAAAATCCCCATTTTTTGCCGATCGCGGGGATCAAATAATGTTCGGGGCTAATTGGATACCGCTCCAAAACTAGTAGTAGCATGGCAGAAATTACTTCAATCAGGGTACATATATATAATATATAGAAAATCCTAAACATTTGATAACATAAAATATAAACGTATGCAATTACTAAATAAAATTACCATATAGGTCTATAATGCTCACATACTGTATATCATGCAATAAATATCACATGTATGCATGTCATCAAACACAAAAATAAATAGGCTGCACTACATTACATCCATATAGATGAGTATAGTATACTTCCCAGCTTGTAGGTCCAAATGATGATGTCCTACAGTAATAGTATTCATTTTTTTAGACACATATACACTGGGGAGTCCAGTTTACCAGTGAAAGTCCAGCACATAAAATAGGATGATCCCTCTTGGTAAGTAATAGGTATCCACAGATCAATGAATGAGACCTGTGTATACCTACAGATGCCCCCTCTGTCCATAGCAAATGCCCCCATCTGTTCCATAGCAAATGCCCCCATCTGTTCCATAGCAAATGCTGAATATTTAGAAAATTGTTCTTTGTAGTATGGGGCAGCTGTAGTTTATTGCACTTAGTATGTATATCAGTGTATAGCAGTGGCTGCTACTGTGCAAAACTTTTGGAGGTGTCAGTGTATGATTGCAGCTGACAATGCGCAGTCTTACTGGGAAACAGATGACCATCAATGTTGTTGTAAATTCCAAGCATGCAAGCAGTCAGACTGTCTGCCGTGTATACAGACCATATGAATGTTTGCCAATGAAAAGTTCTGTGTACACAAAGTTTTAGGCAGAAGTTCAGTAGTGACAAGCGGAGCTTCTCTAGCGCGTTTCCCACCTAATATGAGAGCTATATCAAAAAGTAGTGTCCCCAACATACTGAAGTCCTTATATATAGGCTTGCCATATCATCCCTTTTATTCAGGGCACATGTCAATTACACAAATTCTGTGGCTGATTAAAACCAGGTGAAATGGAGACTTGAAGTCAGATAGCCACAAAATCTGTGTAATTCATGTGTCCTGAATTAAAGGGATGATATGGCAAGCCTACTTTTATACCATCTATTTAAAATGCACAATCAGTTTGTAATACAGAGACCTCTCTCTTAAACAGAGCCCACCAATATAGACATTCCACAAAAGACACACTTTTGCTGTGTGTGACTCCCGACCCACTGGGCATGCGCAGTGCTATGATCTTCCATACGCCATGGCATAGCGCCACATGGCGTATGGAGCGGCTCCACTGGGCATGTGCCAGAGATCCCATTGCTACTCCTCGGAGCTGACAGCCACCACAGCGCTGACGTGCCGACATTGCTGCAAGTTTGCCGTTTTAAAATGCAAAATCAGTTTGTAATGCCTCACTTTTAAACAGCCCACTACTAGTTTCACTATAGTGTCTATGGAGCTCATTCAGACCCGCTCGCTAGATGCGTACACTCGCTGGCAAAAAGGGGCCAGATATTTAAATTAAATGCTTCTTTCACTGCATGGTGTAAGGACGCCCTCTATGTCTTAGCGAGCTACGGCACTGAGCGCTCGCAAGTGTATTAAGATGCCCCCTTTTGATTTATTGGTAACATCGAGAGTCATCGGAGCTGCTCGCAGCCCTTGAGGTAGCCTTACCCCGCCACAAGCACTGCGATCAGTGCTGGCTGAAATACATGCAGGTGACATGTACAATGACGCAACTTTGCTAGTTATGCATGCCCTTTAAACGGCTTTTTGTTGGCCTGACACGCCTGCGTTCGCAACACCCCCGTTTACAAGCACCTTCCCCTGTTACCACCCAGAAACAGCACTATCTGTCACTCAAAGTAGCGACCGGATCTGAATCAGGTCCTAAGTCTGGGACAGCACCAACAGTGCCCAAAAAATTATCCTTTTATCACGGTACACCAAAGTCCAGCCATCACGTAACGTTCCATGGTGCGACACAGAGGCCTGAATGGCGCGCTATGAGTAACAAACTATCTGGGCCCATCTGTAGCTCATTCAGGGGTTTATTCATCATTACATAATTATCACTTGTGATAATTCTGTTCTAAACTCACTGAGAGTTTAAAAAACTGTTTGGAGGCATTCATCATTGCTCAGTAACAAAAGTATCACTGCTCTTTTTGCAGAGTCAGCTTTTCGAAAAGTGATACTTTTCCCCCCTACAGCTGCCATGTCACCTGCCACAGTTGGAGCCTCCACCCCGCAGCTGCCGACACACATCTGTGCCCCCCCCCGCTAACCCCGCTGCCCTCTGTATTATCTCTCTTCCCCCTGCATCCTTTCCCCGGTGTTCGCGGTGTGCATTCTGACCCCTCTCTCCCCCCATCCATCCATTCCCCAGTGTGCACTCTGTCCCCTCTCTCTCTTCCCCATTCGTTCCCGAGTGTGCACTCTGGGCCTGATTCAGACCCGGTCGCGAGCACTGAGCGCTCGCAACCAGGTCGATCGTGGCCCAGAGTGCATGCGCACAATGACGGAGCCGGCTCTGTCGTGCGCATGCGCGAGACACGGATAGCGACGGGCAAGCCGTCACTCCGGGTCTCGTACCAAATGGGGCGTGCTGTCAATGTTGAGTGACAGCACGCCCCCTTTAGTGGGTGGGCCGGGGGAGTGGCTGCCCAAACAGAGGCGTTCCCATGTGAACGCCTCCGTCTGGGGCCGGCCCCACTGACATCATGAGTGATGTGAGTGGGAGAGCTTTCGGCTCTGTTTGAGCCGAAAGCTCTCTGGGGCTTGCGGCAATGAGACCCTACCACAAGGGTCTCGTCGCAAGCCCGATGGTCATGATGGTCTCGACCATCGCGACCATCTTCCTGGCCACTCGCTATAGCTGTGGGTGGTCACCCACAGCTATGTGAGCGGCCAGGAGGCCGTTCAAAAAAAAATAGCCCGGCCCTGATTCAGAGCGAGCGCTCTGCCAGAGCGAGCGGCTCTGAATCAGGCCTTCTGTCCCCTCTCTCTCTTCCCCATCCGTTCGCAAGTGTGCGCTCTGGGGGCAATTTGGACCCGGTCGCAAGCGGGTGTTCGCTTGCTAGCCGCCGATGTTTAAGTATTGCGCATGCGTATACTTAAACACTTATTCACTTATTCAGTGCGTGTGTGCAAACCTATCACAGCGATTGGGAAGCGATCGCTCGTAGCACACCAAAGGCCCGGAAGCTTGAGTGACATTAGATGCCGTTAAGGGGAGTTGACAGGGGAGTGGTTCTGTGAGCACAGGCGTGTGAGAACGTCTGAACGCCGTTTCATGGATGTCCATAATTAACATGCATCATCAGCATTGACATCACAGGGCTGGATTAAAGTCAGCAGCACTCGCAGTGCTTGCGGTAGCCTCAGGTCTACCTTAGCAGTGCGAAAGGGTTCGATGGTGCACGATGGTACCGATGTTCACCTTATGTTGCGGCATGTCACTGTTTGCTCATAGAGGGAAGTGGGTGGACTTTAGTAGCGGATGGGCGTCTGCATGTTTGTACAGCGATTGCCTCTGCAATTGCATATTTGCATACACATGCTACATCACATACCGAGCGATCGCTTGTTAGCAAGCGGGTCTGAATCACCCCCTCTGTTCCCGCTTCCCCCCATCCATTTCACGGTGTGCACTGTGTCCACTCTCTCTCCCCCCTGTACTTTCCCTGTTGTGTGCACTGTGTCCCCCTCCGCTGTCTCTCACTGTCGCTTGCATATCAGCACAAAATGGTATGAGGGATAGTTAAAAGAATTTGAGCTATGCTGAATGATGCAGGTCTTGACACAAGAATTTGGGCTAAAGCAGTGCAAACAACTGTGTTTACCTTAAAAATCGATCACCTACAGTGGCAGTCAAAGACAAGAAACCATTGAAGGCATGGACTGGCAAAAGTCCGAACATCAATCATTTATGTGTATTTGGAAGTAGAGCTTATGCTAACGGGACTAATTCAGAGATGTACGTAAATTCAATATTTACATACATCTCTGATGTCTGCAGATCTGTGCATGTGCAGGAGCCACACTGTGCATACAGATCTGTTTCTGCGATGTTGCTCTCAGTGGGCCTGATTCAGACCCTGCCAGAAAGGGCTGGACAAGCCAAATTTTCCTGATCCTAAAACAGGATGGCTCAGTGTGTCCAGTGTTAAATGTAAAGGCTCTAAATTGTGTTGAAGCTGAATAATTGGCTAAGACAAGTTCAGGTTAAAATTTAATTGCAGCGACGCCATCTTGCGACTTGCCGCAAGACGCCATCTTGAAAATGAGATCGCAAGACGCCATTTTGCGAATGGCAGCCTAAGCGCCATTTTAGACAAACTCACATTTTAGTAAATGTGGCGATAATACTAATAGCACCATGCATTTGCATCTTTCACCATTTCTCATACACACATTAATACACACAATTGCACTGTTAACTAGTCGCATATTAGCGAATGCATAGGACCAAGTTAACTAGCGTCCTTATTTCAAACCCTGAATACCCACACATTACATATTCACACATAAGGTTCAATAAGCTCTAAAGTATATGATTTAAGTTGGTTCAGTTAGTTTAAATGCTGAGAAATAAAGATATTTGATAACTAAGGTATTATACATGCTAAACAAGTCATGTTTGGAGTTGTACTGATGCGTATCCTTTTTACAGTATTCTGGTGTTATCAGTGGGGAGATCGCATCATGCATTCCCGAGTTATGGATCGCAGAGCCTACAAGCAACAAAATGTATATTTTAGAAACAACTGTTAGGATGCTACGAGAGGTGTGAAGAGGAAGACCCCCAGCTGTTACAGGCAGGGAGAGTCTGTTTGAACCAGCCTGTTAAATGTGCTGTAACAGATGCTTCACCCCTGAGAACCAATGATATCAGCAACAGACTTCCCTATTGTCCTGTATATTCTGGGGGGGGTATAAATATGAGTCTTCGTGCTGAATGCTGAATGACGAGAGGTCTCTTGCTGATGCCTATCTCTGGGTCCGGAAGCGCCTGCGTATGTATACTGTACTTGGGTCTGTATAATTTCCTTTTGCACCTAAATTGTGTCTTGATCAATTGCGTGTAACTGTCTGAACTTTTACCTGAATATCACTTGTACTTTGGAACCACAGATTCCACGTCTAAGTCTTTATTTATGGTGTGACTGCGTACGCAAATTAGCATCATCCTTAGAAGGTTTAGGCAGGACATTAGAAGGTATAGGAAGGTGTGTATAGAGGTTCTGATCCAGTATCGTTAGTTTGGGGCTCGTAATGAAGTCACTTACCTGCTCACACGGTACATACGGTCATCGATATTTCAGCAAAGGGTGGAGTGGCCACATGCGGGGTTTGCCTGCAACCGCTTTGTGCTGAAAGATCACTATCCATCTCCATGTGAATCAAGGGAGCTGACTAGAATCCAGGGACAAGAGAGGAAAAAGTTTGTTTTCCTCTGTTGATAGAACCTTACGTTTAAAGGGGTGTCGCAGTACTGAGTAGGCGGCTAATCACAGGTTTGCGCAGAGCAAAGATGCACTTTTGCGTACGCAGTTAAAAAAGCCATTATACGGTTGTGTGGTAGTCGCATTATTGTGTATGCGACTGGCCGCACAATAGCGTATACGTACTTCCGGTTGTGCTGCCACGTGTTTGAACAAAGCCATTGAGGTTTTCATTTCTTTCTATTACCAATATCTGGGTTAACGTGTATTTTTCTGCGCAGGAAAAAAGTGTGTAACAGTGAATACTTGTTGAACAATGTTAAGGGTATCGTATGATCCTAAAGGGCTAGGTGCAAGGGTTAGCCTAGCCGCTCGGTAAGCAGCTTTACCATTCTATACACAGTAGCAGGTGTACATGTTGTCTTTGTTGTAGAGAGGTGCGTGAGAGTAGCCGACTTATAAACTCTCATAGGTGTGGAAGTTGCCTTACTAAATCTTATCTGGGTGTGGAAGTTGCCTTTTTCAAATCTTTATCCAGGTGTGGAAGTTGCCTTACTAAATCTTATCCAGGTGTGTGGGCGCCGCCGACTTAAATCGTCCGCAGGTAAGTGAAAGTGTCTTGATTGTCTTTCTGATTTAAATCTTTATTGAAAAGCGTAGGAGTTGTCTCAGAATGGGAGCCACGCAAACAGTAGAGATGTTAGGCAATGATGTGCTGATCGGATCGGCCCGTCGTATCATGCATACCAAGTACGGTACTTATGCAATAAGGTATTGTGATTTATGGTTTAATATGACGAGATCATATTGGACCGTTTCCCAGAATTGGTAGTTTTGATAAAAATGTTTTAGACAATGTCCGGGATCACATCAGTTTGATGCGCTCCCGAGAGAAAAAGGTTAAATATTTTGAATGTTTAAAACTGTGGCAGCATGAAGGGGATGCGTGGCTAACTAGCTAAAACGCAAATTAGCGTCACGAGAACATTGTCAGAAAATACATCCGCGACGTTGAATTGCAATGCGGGCGAGCCGCAAAATGGTGCGCAATTGCGGCAAGGTAGCGTCATGGAGAGTATTGCCAGCAGTTCACGCTCACCTCCCCCACCTTATGTGGATGGAGGTGCAAGTACAGTAACCAAAAATACCCATAAAAATGTAACAAGCAACTTGTACCCTCTCTTAAGCAATTATGAAGAAAATGTTCATGATGCGGATGATGAGCCTATTGTAATGTCTGCCATTTCCCATGCTGTGCAGATGATAGATGCTGCATCACCACAATCACGAGTGGTGCCGCCATCTCCATCGGTAACAGCAAGGGAAGTGTTAATGCCCTCTGCACCCGTAGAGGAAGATGTTCATACCATACGCAGCAGCAGCAGACTAAACCCCCAGCCAGGTAACCAGGTCAAAGGTAGCAGCGCTACCGGTCTGCATCCCATTCGGCCAATAACTGTTCCAAATGGAAATGCAGACGCAAATGGTATAGTGCCCACGAGGGAAGTAGTTGTCCTTGGACAAGAGCAGAACTAAATTCCATCATAAATGATTTCCCCGATCCCAAAAAGGAATTAGCCAAATGTCAAAGATTTTTGAGAAATTTGGGTAGTTCACATGAGTCCACTAATAAAGACTGGCGTGTGGTGTTAAGGGCCTGTCTGCCACGCAATACCGACGTGACAAAATTTATCACGGATTGTGTATTGGATGGTGACGTTCCCCTAACAGACCAAGTAAACCAAGGTAACATTTGTAACTCAATTGGGTATATATTTTCCAGTAGTAGTTAACTGGAACAAAATTGTCACCATTAAACAAAAAGAGAGTGAGACTGCAGAAGATTACTGCGATCGGGCTCTGCAGGCTATCACCCAGTACACTGGGATAGAAGATATTAAAGATAGCACTCATCACAGGGGAATGATAGTCATGGTACTTGTGGACGGTCTGAAAGAGAATTTAAAGACTCGGGTTCAGACCTCACAGCCTGGCTGGCGGGGACTTACAATAGATACCCTCATAGAAACCGCTATTGAACATGATAAAAACATCTCCAAAAAGAGAGAAGCCCAGAGCGAAAAACTAATGGCTGTCAGTATACAAGCTCTGGAGGGAATGACGGTAACACCACAGCCCACAGACACACTTGCACTTGCACACACACTCACTTCTGAACAAGTATGTGCTCTCACTAACCCCATACAACAACAACAAACACAACTCTATCCCACTAGCCCGATGCAACCACAGGTCCCAGGCTATCCACCAACCTCTTATCCCCCACAATACCCTTACCCTCCCTATCCTTACCCATATCCACCACCTTTACCCTCTGCGCAAACCTCACAACACCACATGTCTTCACCCGAAACACAAACCTGTTTTAACTGTAAACAAACAGGACACTTAAGTAGAAACTGTACAGTAAAAGGAGTAGGGATCCCACATCAGGGAAGACCTAGATATCCCCATAAGGGATATGCACAGAGGCCAGCAAATGTTCAGCAGGCACCAGCTCCAATTGTAGCCGTAAATGCTTTATTGGGGAATGGTAGCAAACGCTAGGGGTCAGGTCATACCTGTAGTCTACAGATGGTCAGGTTAGCGGGAAGTACTAGGGAAGAACCGGTCATGATGGTTGATGTAGCTGGTACTGAATATCCTTTTCTTGTAGACACAGGGGCGACCAGATCGGTGATAAAATCTCCTGTTAATTTGCAGGTGACCAACGACACAGTACCAACAATGGGTGTAACAGGTAAAGTGGAACATTATCCTTTACCAAAGTCCACAGAGGTTACTATTGGGCCGTTGCATACCAGGCATTCTTTTCTCCTGGCTGCTGCGGCTCCTACTAACCTACTGGGCAGAGACTTGTTATGTAAGATGGGATGTGTTATATATTGCACCCCTGATGGTGTATTTTTAGATATCCCAGAGAGAATGGTATACGAGGTGCGGGATATGTTAGACACTCCTCAAAGGATAATGTATCACTCTACAGTTTTTAATGAAACTCCATCACAGGTAGATGAAATGTTGTCGCTAATTCCAGATTCCCTTTGGACTAAAGATGGACAGGACACTGGATTAATGGCACACGTAAGCCCTGTAATGGTAAATTTAAAAAGCGGAAGGCAAGCTCCAAAAATTCCCCAGTACCCACTAAAATAGGAGGTAGAATTAGGGGTTTTTCCAATAATTGAACGATTATTGCAACAGGGAATTTTAGTTCATACAGCTAGTGTAGCCAACAGTCCCATCTTTCCAGTGAAGAAGAGTGGTGGGAGGGGTTATAGGCTGGTACAAGACCTTAGAGGTGTCAATAAGGTAGTAGAGAGCCAATTCCCCGTAGTGCCGAATACAGCTGTCATTTTGATGCAAATCCCACCAAATGCAACCCATTTCACTGTCATTGACTTCTGTTCAGCTTTCTTCTCTGTGCCTCTCCATCCTGACTGTCAGTATCTATTCGCATTTACATACAGAGGTTTACAATACACATGGACACGATTACCCCAAGGTTTCATAGACAGCCCTAGTATCTTCTCCCAGGCATTGCACGACTGTTTACAATCTTTTCAACCTGCCAATGGATCTGTTCTAAGTCAATATGTGGACGATTTATTGCTATGTTCTGACTCGTTTATGTCATGTTTGAATGATACTAAACTTTTGTTACTTCATCTCTCACAAACAGGACACAAGGTGGCTAAGGACAAACTACAGCCATGCCAATCCATAGTAAAATATTTGGGACACTGCCTAACCCAGGGGTTACGACACCTCACAACAGATAGAATCCAGGCCATACAAAACATGACACTGCCGCAGAATCAACAGCAAATTCGTACCTTCTTGGGAATGTGTGGATACTGTAGAATGTGGATACCAGGTTTTTCTATTTTGGCCTTACCTTTACAGGAATTAGTCTCTCCCTCAAAACTCGATCGTGTCATACACACAGAGGAATCAGAACAGGCTTTCCTTAATCTTAAGGATAGTCTGACAAGAGCTCCTGCATTGGGAATACCTGATTATGAAAAACCATTTGATTTGTATTGTACGGAAGCCGATGGTTGTGCTGCAGGTGTCCTTACACAAAAACATGGTGATGCCAGTAGGCCCGTAGCATACTACAGTGCCCAATTGGACACGGTAGCAAGATCACTCCCCACCTGTTTGAAAAGTGTAGCAGCTACCGCTTTATTGGTGAGTAAAAGTGAGGACGTAGTATTGGGCCATGATATGATTGTCTACACTCCCCATGCTGTATCTGCTCTGTTGAACTCAGCTCAAACCAGACACGTCTCCTTGGCTAGGTTCACCAAATGGGGACTCTAGCTCTTATCGCTCCTGCAAATATTACTGTTAAACGTTGCAGTACGCTGAATCCAGAAACATACCTACCTTATGTACAACATGATGTACAAAGGGTGGAAGGAGAGGAGTTGCTGGCGGGAGGTGAGTTCGGCAGACAATGATACGCACGATTGTATGATATCTGAATCAGACCTTTACTGCTAGACCTGACATACATGACACACCTTTAGAGAATGTGGATGTAACTTTTTATACGGATGGGAGTTGTCATAGACAAACAGACACAGGTGAATTATGTACAGGTTATGCTGTTGTAAATGACACAGTGTGCAAAGACGTATTTTCTAACTGGGTTGAGGCTTACCCAGTGGCCACTAATACTGCTGCGTTTACTGCTAAGAAAATAGTTCAGGAATTTGTATGCAGGTACAGTATCCCTAAAATCATCGAGAGTGACAGGGGAACCCATTTCACAGGTGATGTTTTTCAAAATATGTGTAAGCTGATGGGTATTAATAGCCGACTTCACACCCCCTACTGACCGCAAGCCAGTGCCAAGGTAGAGAGGATGAACGGGACTATTAAAAATAAGCTAAGTAAAATCATGGCAGAGACTGGACTAGGATGGCCAGAAAGTTTACCTTTGGTCCTACATAGCATAAGGACCACTCCTAGACCTCCTCTGAATCTGTCCCCATTTGAAATATTGTTCGGTAGACAACCTCATTTGATTATAAGTCCACAGGAAGATCTAAAGGGTAACAACGAGGTAACTGCGAAGTATCTTATATCAGTGAGTAAGCAGTTAAAGCAACAGCAGCAGAAACTGAAATTGTTGTCTAATGATATGCCTGAAACGAACTGTCATGATGTTGAACCAGGAGAATATGTAATGATCAGAAATTACTTGCGTTCAGGTTGTTTGACCGATCGGTGGGAAGGTCCGTACCAGGTGCTGCTGACGAGTACTACATCTTTGAAGGTGGCCGAGAGAGATACCTGGGTCCATTCCACTCACTGCAAAAAGATCAATCAACCGGTGGAGAAACAAGTCGGAGACAAAGCTGATAGCGTGGATCTGTCGCTCGCGAGCTTGTTCTGGGAGGATTGAAAAAGTCGTAGTAAGATACCTGAACTGAGAGAAATTTGCAGGTCTTGTTGTGACAATGGACGGGCCTGCTGTGTTCATTTTCAGATTCTCTTTTAGAGTGTTCACCATCCTGGTCAGTCTGGGGATATCCATTGTCTGTGATGGGGGACCGATTGAGGAAACAGGAGCTGATGGCAGTGCTGATGGAGTGGAATCAGGAGGAGTGCAATGCCAATCAGGGGAGTGTCTTTCCAATCTTAGTACTGTTATTGTTAAAACAGCTGTCATTCCGGATACTCGGGGAAGGTGTGGAGGGTTATCATCTGAAGATTCCTGTATTTTTGAGCTTTGTGGGTCCCTAGTTGATGAGAATTGTATCCAACGGTGCCAACCTAAAAATAATCCGTACTGGGGTGGGTATCCTCTAGAGGATTATCATAGCATGGTAGGCAAAGTGTTAAATCAAACTGATTGCTGGGTGTGTTCACATGTGCCCCAGGGACAGCATAACGTAGGGTTGGTGCCATTTCCGCTGAATATCACGGAAATTTTAGAATTACAAAAAGGGAAAACATTGGATGGAAAATTCCTCTCATCCAAACCACCTCATTTCAAACTCTATCAATTCCAAGTAGATAGATCACTTTTGTGTTTAAACATAACCATCCCCAATAAACCCGGGAGTTGGGAAGTGACGGGGAATAATCAGATGATAACCTTCTCACAAAAAGCTGATAATGAGTCCATAAACCATGATCTATTGTGCTCCATTAAGTCTGGTGGGAAACATTTTAGGTATCGATATACATTGAGTTCCACCAAAGAAATTATTGGTAAGGTGGCAAATGGTTATTGTGCTAAAATAATACAGCCATAAACTTGCATGTACCAGAAAAAGGATTGTTTGCAAGGGAAATGTGCTTAATGATAATGATGCATACCATTCCTTATGTTCTCCCTGATAATGTATATTTCACCTGTGGAAGAAAAGCGTATAAATGGCTCTCCCCGAGTTCCGAAGGTTTGTGTTACCTGGGAAGAATAGTCCCAGAAGTTATGACCCTCACACATGTTGAAATGCTGGGTATACATAAAAACACACCGTCACCATATCTTCACACACAATATGAACACAGAGGCAAAAGAAATATGGTACCTGGTGATATACATAAAGCCACTCAGTTAATCAGTGAGACAACTGGCTTTCAAGTTCTGGTCGCATTAGACCCCACCAGGATCGCTCGGGGTACATTAAATTTTAGATATATCCAGGAACTTGCTAAATTAATAGATAATATCACCGAGATGTACGATTACACATTCAGGTATACAGGGAGAGAATTGCAAGCATACAAGAAAGAACTGGTGCAACACAGGCTAGTGTTGAATTATTTAACTGCTGTTACTGGAGGGTATTGCGTAACATTGGCCACCCAATTTGGAGTAAAATGTTGCACCTATGTCACCAATGATACCAGCGACCCTAAGGAGGTGATAGACCAGAAGATGGATGAGATTCTGCCGCTAAAGTGGGAATTTCGCAAGAACCATAACGCTTCAGTGGCTGAAGTAGGGGAACAGATAGAAGGATGGGTGTCATGGCTGAACCCAGTAAAATGATTCTCAGGTCTAGGGGAATGGGTCCAGGAAGTGATCACCAGCATAGGCACATTCTTAATCCTTATACTGATTGTCATCATAATAATTGGCATATGCATCTGGTGTGTTCCTATTGTGTTGAAGTGTGGAAAATTTAAAATCAGAGTGAAACGAAAGAATGAAACTATGATGGTGGTCAGTAATGATAATATATATACCGAGGTAAATATAGAACTGCATTACAACCCTGAACTAGGAAATACAATCGTTTGATGTATTATATTTAGACATGCATAGAATGTATTATTGAAATGTTATTCATAGAACACCTCAGATGATGTAAAGTCTCAAATTCCCCTTCAAGACTGCTATTATAAGACTGGTGCATTCCCACACCTTTCGCATGATCTCCCAAGATCCGCGGTGTGCGTATAATAGTAGTTTTATGTCGCCACCCAGAGACACATTATTGATGGATAAAGAACCACCTTGTGCCATCCCATAATAACACCAAATAATATGTAAATGTAAGCCTAAATTAAATTCTAATAGCAGATTGTGATAGCATGTTGTTTGCTATCAAAGGGTGGACTGTCGAAGCTGAATAATTGGCTAAGACAAGTTCAGGTTAAAATTTAGTCGTGGCGACGCCATCTTGCGACTGGCTGCAAGACGCCATCTTGAAAATGAGATCGCAAGACGCCATTTTGCGAATGGCCGCCTAAGCGCCATTTTAGACAAACTCACATTTTAGTAAATGTGGCGATAATACTAATAGCACCATGCGTTTGCATCTTTCACCATTTCTCATACACACATTAATACACACAATTGTGCTGTTAACTAGTCGCATATTAGCGAATGCATAGGACTTTGTTTGAAACCGCTGTTTTATTAGCTTTATGCGCACGCATCTGCCCCAAGTTAACTAGCGTCCTTATTTCAAACCCTGAATACCCACACATTACATATTCACACATAAGGTTCAATAAGCTCTAAAGTATATGATTTAAGTTGGTTCAGTTAGTTTAAATGCTGAGAAATAAAGATATTTGATAACTAAGGTATTATACATGCTAAACAAGTCATGTTTGGAGTTGTACTGATGCGTATCCTTTTTACAGTATTCTGGTGTTATCGGTGGGGAGATCGCATCATGCATTCCCGAGTTATGGATCGCAGAGCCTACAAGCAACAAAATGTATATTTTAGAAACAACTGTTAGGATGCTACGAGAGGTGTGAAGAGGAAGACCCCCAGCTGTTACAGGCAGGGAGAGTCTGTTTGAACCAGCCTGTTAAATGTGCTGTAACAGATGCTTCACCCCTGAGAACCAACAGACTTCCCTATTGTACTGTATATTCTGGGGGGGTATAAATATGAGTGCATGAATGCTGGTTCTGAGTCTTCATGCTGAATGCTGAATGACAAGAGGTCTCTTGCTGATGCCTATCTCTGGGTCCGGAAGCGCCTGCGTATGTATACTTTACTTGGGTCTGTATAATTTCCTTTTGCACCTAAATTGTGTCTTGATCAATTGCGTGTAACTGTCTGAACTTTTACCTGAATATCACTTGTGCTTTGGAACCACAGATTCCACGTCTAAGTCTTTATTTATGGTGTGACTGCGTACGCAAATTAGCATCATCCTTAGAAGGTATAGGCAGGACATTAGAAGGTATAGGAAGGTGTGTATAGAGGTTCTGATCCAGTATCGTTAGTTGTTATCTGAAATACAAAAAGTTCTGTATCGAAGCATTACATTACCTTCCTTTTCTTCTTACCAGAGATTGTTACTGCATAAATTTAGATCTCAAGGATGCTTTCCACTCTGTACCCATTCACCTAAACCATATATGCCTGTTTTGGTTCAGGTGGAGAGATCAGCTATACCAGTGGACGGTGATGATGTTTGGCTTAGCAAACGCCCCATTTTCCTTTACCACAAAGTAATGAAGGTGGCCATATCCCACCTTCGTCAGCAAGGCATACTTTGCATGGTCTATTTAAACTATATCCTTTAAGTAAGCTCCAACATAAATACTCTGATAGTAAACCCTAATTCTACCAGAGCTACAAAGCTATGTTCTGGTGTGCTCTCAAATACCAAAAGTCAATTCTTACCTGATCCACTCAGATTCAGTTTCTAGGATGTCTCCTGGATACCCATTCCTTTTCCCTCAGCATTCCTCTGGACCAGGCATATCAAATTCAAAATACCAACTGGGCCGAATATTCAAAGTCTAAGGGGTAAATTTACTAAGAACAGAGTTTGGTCGAGATTGCAATCTCGCCTGTTTTTAGACATGTTTTCCATCTCGCAAAATTACTAAAGGCAAACTCGGGAAGGTTATTGTGTTGAGTTTGGTTCTCTCACCTGTTTTCTCACCCGAGATGTAAATCTCGCCTTACCTCGCTTTCCGCAAACATCGGTACTTTTTAACATGTCAGAAATACAATCCGCAAATTTACCAAGAATCGAGATTAGAATCTCGGGTGAGATTCCTGCAAACTCGCCAGAAAATTGAAGTTTTAAACACTCACCTCCTGATCAGCAGATTTTGCAGAGAGATGCAGATTTTTTATTTTTTTTTAAATGACGTGAGGTCCCCCCAAAAAACTCTAACCAGCCCCAGACTTGGCAGCCTGTCCTGGTCCCTAAAATTACAGGGTACAAAATGATATGTGCAGGCTGCTAGCTCTGGCGAGATTTCCAGTGAGAGAAAACACTGCAATCTCGGGTGAGAAATCTCATCTTCACTTGTAACTTGGGAGAGAAATCTCGATTTGCTTCACCATCGGAAAACTGACTTTCACCTAAACTCTCTTCTTAGTAAATTCACAGAACCAATAAAAAAAAACACACCCGAGTTTAGGCGATGCAAATCGAGATTTAAAAACAAAAAACTCGATGAAACTCGATTCTTAGTAAATTTTCTCCTAAGAGTGTGTGGGCCGCAACAAAAAAAAAGTCTTTAATGCAATTTTGAAAGGTTTATTATTAATAAAAACTAATGCAGTGCCCCCTGTAGTAGTGTCCCTTATGCAATTCCCCCCTGTATTAGAGCCCCTTTTGCAATGCCCCCTGAATTTGTGCCAGTTATGTAATGCCCCTTATGCCGTGCCCTAATAGTGCCCATTATGCAGTGCCCTAGTAATGCCCCTTATGTTATGCCCCTTATGCAGAGCCCCCAGTAATGCCCCTTATGTTGTGGCCCCAGTAATGCCCCTTATGTTGTGCCCCCAGTAATGCCCATTATGCAGAGCCCCCAGTAATGCCCCTTATGCAGAGCCCCCAGTAATGTCCTTAATAGTGCCCCTTATGCAGAGCCCCCAGTAATGCCCCTTATGTAGAGCCCCCAGTAATGTCCTTAGTAGTGCCCCTTATGCAGAGCCCCCAGTAATGCCCCTTATGTTCTGCCCCCAGTAATGCCCCTTATGTTGTGCCCCCAGTAATGCCCCTTATGCAGAGCACCTAGTAATGCCCCTTATGCTGTGCCCCCTCCCAGTATAGAAAAGGCCCCACTCACCTGTCTGTGCAGTACTCTCCTTTCTTCACGATGGCCGCTGGGCACCGCTCCAGTCAACGCCATCCCGCGTAGACGCTGCCGCTGACTGGATCTAATTAGATCCAGAGCGGCAGGCGCAGGCTCCACTCATCGCGGGCAACGCGGGTGAAGTAATGATTTCACCTGCGCGCTGCCTCACTGGGAACGCTGGCCTCTGAAGTGATCAGAGGCTTCTGATTGCTTCAGAAATCAGCATTGCCAGCTTGTGGATCGTAGCTGAGCTTCGATCGTGGCAGGGGTGTGGGTCGCATATTATATATATGTGGGCCCACACTCTCGGGCCGCATAAAATGTTTGTTTGTTGACATGCCTGCTGTAGACAAATGGAAAGGTGTGAAGAATGCCCTTTTTCTCTTTTTACACAGGTAGACAATATCCCTCTGGGACCTGGCTGCAGTGCCAGGAAAGATATTTTCATGTGTCTCCCCAGAGATTCCTAATAGCACTAATTCACATTAATTGTAACTGGTTAGACATATATATAATTTGGCATATCATGTAGCTCAAGACATACGGAGCTGGACAACTTTACCTATCCAAGTACCCTCATTCTGCCTCCCCCAGTCCTCTCCATTACATCAGACACTTCTCTTCAGGTTTGGGGAGCTGATTCTTCATACTCAACAATCAGAGGAGAATGGTCTCCAGCAGAATCACTCCTGCACATCAATGTCCTAGAACTGAAAACAGTGAAACTGGCTCTTCAGTTCTTGGTTCTCCCATCAATGCTCTAGTTCTTCTTTGTCAGAACAGAACCACAGCAGTTTCCTATATCAACAGAATTGGTGGTACCCACTTCTTATCACTGTGCAAGGTGGTGTTATTAATAAGGCATTGGGGCATACAGAGTAAAATTATAATTTCAGCCGTCCTTGTTCCTATTCTTCAACTAGGCCTAGATTTCTTGGCCAACAAACTTGAATTAGGGATGGCATCAGCCACCATCAGATCTTAAGAGTCACTACTCAATCTTATGATTCCAGGCTTCACAGATAATAGAATTTACCTACGCTTGCTAAGGGGTATTCTTCTATCTAGACCAAATCTTCCTAGCTATTCCAAAACTTGAGAAATTGATTAGTTCTTGTCACACCAAGCTGCTTTGGATGATATCCAGCTTTTAGAAGCTCACCTCCTTATTGGCTCTAGCCTTTGCAGCTTGGTGACTTGAACTTACTTTAATATATATGAACCCTGGCTTACTGCACAAGGTTTTCACATAATCCTTAATGGCTCCACAAAACCTTTATTGGATAATTCCATTGTGAATTCAATATCATCAGAGATGACTCAGATTATAATCTTTGTATAGTATTTTGTCTTTGTATGTACCTGTCTCCTGTGGTGGTTCTGAAGCTTGGGCTCAGAACCACCACTGCCTGTTTCTCATTAGATTTTAGTCAGTTGTTCATTACCTGCAGAAAACCATTCAGATCTGTAAGGCCCTCTACTATCTGAGGTTGGATTGTAACAGCTACAGTATGAGAGGAACGGAAAATGACACAACCCATTTGAAAGGTCATTCCCTTCAGGAACTGTGGCTAGTAAGGCTGCCTTAAAGGGCTTGCATCTACAGACCATTATGCATTCAGCCTGTTGGTCATCTGCCAGAATGTTTGCCAAATTCTATTGGAGGTTCCTCTGCACAACCACCAAGTATGTGAAAATCTGCCCATCTGCTGCCCACCGGCAAAGCTCCAGAGGAACAAACTAGTTTGCAGGAATCTATGATTTACAAACTTTGGGCCTCATTCAGACCCACTTGCAAGCGGCTGTCCGCTCGCAAGTGGGTCGATGGTGCACATGCGCCAGACGCGACGAGCAAAGGACTTTCCTTCGCTCGTTGTGTCTGATCAAAGGGGGCATGCTGTCGATGTAGATTGACAGCATGCCCCCTTTGGTGGGCATGCCGGGGGCGTGCCTGCCAGACGGAGGCGTTCCCAAGGGAACGCCTACCATCAGAAGCCGGCCCCACTGACATCACTAGTGATGTCAGTGGGAGTGATTTTGGCTCTGATAGAGCCAAAATCACTCCAGGGCTTGTGGTTGAAAACCCCGACCACAGGCTTCTGGTCGCACTGGCGATGGTCACGGTGGTCAAGACCCACAGCTATACGAGCGTCCAGGAGGACGCTCCATTTTTATGGAGGATGACCCTCATTCAGAGCGAGTGCTCTGCTCAGAGCGTCCGGCTCTGAATGAGGGCCTTTATTTGTTTTAAAGAATAGGATTGCCACCTAGCAACAGCTCCCATCCCTACCCACCCTATTGCTATTGCTGTTGTCTTTGCTTTGGAACTTTGGTTATAGCACATCTTTGTTATTGTAAAACGATGAACGATTATCGTTCATGCACGTTCACGTTTGTCGATTGTAGTTTGTACTTCAGTCAGACTGGCCACTGAACGATTTTCAATAGAAGTTGCAACATTTTTCCATCAACACACAGAAAATCGTTTATTAAGTAAAGTAAACCAACTACTTTGTAAAACGATTTTCGTTCACTTTTCAAGGGACAAAGTGAATGAAAATCGTTCAACGAAAATCGTTCATTGCTTACATCATTGTGTGTGTACACCCTTTAAGAATTGACTCATATCCATTCTTCAAAGTACTGCCTTGATACAGAATGGATTTATGTTACAACTTTATACTGTTGAACAGTATAAAGTTCAACATCTAAGAGCTTGGTTTATACCATCTAGATTCATCTACGCATATTCACAGTTTATTTTAATAGCGTTTGTATTTTGTATTATTGGCGACTGTGTCTTCTTCATCAATGAAAATATAAATTTTCGTCAACCTTTGGATACCTTTTATTTGCCATACACACTGCATGATCTAGTGTACAATGGCTCATTGGTCGTTACATGCTGTATAACAGCACCACGTCTTTCATTGCATCGTGCTATCTGCTGTGCAGCAGATAGGACAATGCGGTGAATGACTGTCGTTAAAGACGGACTATACGATGTGTACGATATATATCGTTCAAACCTCTGTTGGAACAATATATCATATAATGGGTACCCAGCTTTAGTGTTGGCAGGGAAGTACTTTTACTGTTCCTGCCGGTAGCTATACCCACCTGCTGTTGCTAGGTGGCAACCCTATTCCTTAGAATAAATAATGTTCGTAGATCATAGATTCCTGCAGGTGACAGTTTCTTTACATACCATCCTACACAGAGGCTCCACTGAGCAGTTTATGGCTAGTTGTTATTATAGCAGGGATTCTCTGCACTTGTGATCTACCTGTTATAGTGGAAACAAGTCCATGCTGTTTAATATTGTAACTGGTTGAGGATTAGGGTAGCTGACTGGTTGAGGATCGAGAGCTAGAGCGGGCTTGGCCAAACACAGGGATGTGGACATGCCCAATTGCATTGGCCTTGCTCCAGCCTCGCCCAAGCCCCCCAGAGAAGCCAACATAATCAGTACCCAACCAACACCTCTATCGCCCCCCCTATTGAGGATTTAGGAAAAGGCATGTTGCTGGTTTATTGATTTATATATTTATTTTGCACAGCACACTGTGTGGGTTGTGAATGGGATCCCAGCAGTCAGGATGCTGGCGGTCAGAATACTGAACAATGGCACCCCGACAGTCAGAGTCCTGACAGGGTTAGGTAAGTATCCTAAACCCTAACTGCCTCCCCAACCCATGTTTCCTGCAGCCAAACCCTAACCCTACCCTCCCGCACCTATCCCTAACCCTCACCATAGTGCCTAACCCTAAACTTAACCCTAATACTATTCGTGAAATCTAGCGGTCAGGATTCTAGAGCCAGGATTCCGACTGCTGTCGGGATGCCAGCGGCGGTACTCTGACCGCCGGGATGCTAACTAAATCCACACTGCGCATGGGACCTGATCTGTCTCAGTCAAAGGGGTCAATCCAATTAGGTGATGTTATGTTCTGGGTTATTTGTGGACCCGGGGTGGTAGCCGGAGCGATCACAGAAGCAGATTTGAAAATAAAACTAGGATTTTTAATAAGTGCTTGAGTAGACATATAATGTGGCAGTAAATAAAAGTCCAGGAATATATAAATGTGCACAAGAGTTCTGTGGTGGGAGCAAAAGGGTTAATGTCCAAGTAGAAACAATTAGAGCTGTCCAGGTGTGCAGGTAGTGAAACTGAAAATAATCAAGCCAGGTTTGCAGGTAGTGAACTGAAAATAATCAAGCCAGGTTTGCAGGTAGTGAACTGAAGCGCAGGACGTCAGCAGGCTCAGGCACTCAGGTATGGGCAAGGGTGATGGAGGAAGCAGGGTAGTCCAGTGGGAGCTAGGAGCTGACAGGCAGACTGGCAGACAGCGAATTCACAGGAACAGGAAAGCACAGAGAACTCCCTCTCAGCTAGGCTGAGATACACGTTGCACTAGCAAAGAAGGAAGGCACTGACCCTTCCTAAATACCCCATGCCATGCTGTTACTGGCCGGAGGGAACATGTGATTCACCAGGACTGGCTAGCCGCATCACATGGCCAGAAGGCAAGATGGCGGCGCCCATGCCAAATGGAACGGAGACGCTGCCAGGCCTCACCAGCGCAGAGTGACAACAGGGTCGCACAACAACGCGCGCAGCCAAAGCCCCCCGCCAGGCACCAGCTCCGCCACCAGACAGCCCGTGCCACAACGATCTCACAGGTAACACCCGCCTAGCGCCATGCTGAAATACCCTGGCCGTGACAGTACCCCCCCCTTTGGGGTGGCCTCAGGACACTCACCAGGCTTCTCCTGATGGGCTGAATGGAATCTCCTGATGAGCGTGGAGCGTGGACATCACGAGCATCGGTCCAGCAATGTTCCTCTGGACCGTAACCTTTCCAGTCCAACAAATACTGAAGATGACCTCTGCGCAGACGAGAGTCCAAGATCTGGGCGACTTCAAACTCAACTCCTCTCTCCGTCTGGACTCGAGGAGAAGCAGGTAGAGCATTATGGAACTTATTCAGGACTAGGGGCTTTAATAAGGAAACATGGAAGGAATTGGGAATTTTTAGGTATGGGGGTAACTGTAAACGGTAGGCCACTGGATTAATGACTTCTGTTATGGTGAAGGGACCGATGAAGCGGGGTGTGAATTTCATAGACGGAACTCTTAGACGAAGGTTCCGAGTAGACAACCAGACCTGGTTTCCTACTTGCATGCGTGGAACTATTCTATGCTTTCTATCGGCCTGGGTTTTATAGCGAGAGGATGCCTTCAACAAATCAGACCGTACTTGAGTCCAGATGGCAGCAAAATTCCGCACCGTGTCCTCCACGGTCGGAACATCGAAAACAGGCAGGCTTCGAAATTCGGGAACACGAGGATGAAGGCCATATACAACCTGAAATGGCATTTGGTTAGTTGACGAGTGGTAGGAAGCATTATGTGCAAACTCAGCCCACGGCAGCAAGGCAGCCCAATTGTCCTAGGAAGATTACATAAAAATTCTTAAGAAAGTCTCTAGATCTTGATTAACTATCTCGGTGGAGCCGTTGCTTTGCGGATGGTAGGGCGTGGAAAAGTTTAACTTCACTTGAAGAACAGAACACAAAGCCCTCCAGAATTTTGCAGTAAATTGCACACCACGGTCAGAGACAATTTCAGCAGGAAGGCCATGTAGACGAAATATGTGTTGGACAAACAACTGTGCCAGGTCAGGGGCAGAAGGTAACTTCTGCAACGATATATAGTGGACCATCTTAGAAAATCGGTCTATTACAACCCAGATAGTGTTGAAACCTTGAGAGACTGGCAGGTCTGTGACGAAATCCATGGAGAGATGCGTCCATGGACGTGATGGAGTAGGTAATGGAAGCAATTCCCCAGGTGGAGCTTGTCATGATGATTTATGCTGGGCACAGGAGGAGCAGGAAGAGATGAACTCCATTATATCTGCCTTCATAGAAGGCCACCAATAGTGTCTTTTCAGGAACTCCAAGGTCTTCCGAGTGCCTGAGTGCCCTGCGAAGCGAGAGGAATGTGCCCAAGTGAGAAGCTGCTTCCTTAATTCCGGGGCCACAAATGATTTTCCCGTAGGAGGCTGAACTTGTAATGCGGCGAAAACTCTTGATTCCAAGACAGGGGTATTGCTTTGATTTTCAGATTGATCATCACAGAGGAGAGATCTTGATAGGGCATCAGCCTTCTGATTAAGTGCTCCAGACCGGAAGGTCAGGGTGAACTGAAATCTGGCAAAGAATATTGCCCAGCGGGCCAAACGAGGACTCACACATTGGAGGTTTTTGAGAAATAGGAGATTTCTATGGTCCGTAAATACAGTAAATGGAAACTTGGCGCCTTCTAGCAAATATCTCCATTCCTTCAACGCCAACTTTACAGCTAGTAGTTCTTGCTCACCTATGGCGTAGTTCCTTTCGGCAGGTGAGAATTTTTTAGAAAAGAACCCACACGGATGGACTCGGTTGTCCTCATAACGTTGAGACAAGACTGCTCCCACAGCTTCAGATGATGCGTCCACTTCCAACAAAAAAGGCCTGTCCAGATCTGGTTGTCAAAGAACTGGTGCTGAGATAAAGGTCTGTTTTAGAAGATGAAAGGCAGACTCTGCCTCAGGTTACCATTGGGCAGGATTAGCACCTTTGCGGGTCAAGGCTGTAATGGGAGCCAGCAGTGTAGAAAATCCATTAATGAAGCGTCTATAATAATTGGCGAAGCCCAACAATCTCTGGATGGCCTTCAGTGTCTGAGGTCGGGTCCAATCCAGAATTGCTTGTACCTTCTTGGGGTCCATTTCTAAACTGGAGCCAGATATTACATAGCCGAGAAAAGGTACACTGGGCACTCCAAAGACGCACTTCTCCAGTTTGCAGTAAAGGTGGTTTTCTCTCAAACGGGTCAGAACTTCTTTAACATGTTCTTGATGTTTAGCCACAGAGGGTGAAAAAATCAGTATGTCATCCAGATAGACAACAACCGAAACATATAACAGATCCCGGAAAATCTCATTAACGAAACTTTGAAAGACAGCAGGGGCGTTACACAATCCAAAAGGCATTACTAAATACTCGAAATGTCCATCTCTGGTATTAAAAGCGGTCTTCCATTCATCGCCAGCTCGGATACGAATGAGGTTGTAAGCCCCTCTCAGATCTAATTTAGAAAAAATTACAGAGCCCTTGACCCTATCAAACAACTCAGTAATCAGGGGAAGAGGGTATCGATTCTTTACAGTAATGTCATTAAGGCCTCGATAATCGATACATGGTCTTAGACCACCGTCCTTCTTGCCAATGAAGAAAAACCCAGCTCCAGCAGGTGAAGTAGAGGGGCGAATGAACCCCTTTGCCAGGTTGTCCCGGATGTACTCGGTCATGGCTTGAGTCTCAGGCAAGGACAGCGGATAGGCACGACCACGAGGTGGTATCTTATTAGGTATCAATTCAATTGGACAGTCCCATTCCCTATGAGGGGGTAAGATATTTGCTTGTTGCTCAGAGAACACGTCGGCGAACATCTGATATTCCTTGGGAATGGCAGAAGAAACTAATGGAACTTTCTTCCTCACAGGTCGAATTTTTGGAAGACAGGATTTCTGACAGTCCATACCCCATGACAGAATCTGCATAGAACTCCAATCAATCCTGGGATTATGTTGACGTAACCAGGGTAGACCAAGAACCACTTCTTGAGAGGCCTCTGATATCACCAGGAATTTTAAGGACTCAGAATGAAGTGCTCCAATTCGGACCAATACTGGTTGAGTCTCTTTGATGACTATCCCGTTAGTTAGAGGGCGTCCGTCTATAGAGGTCAGAGAGATGGCATGGT
This sequence comes from Taudactylus pleione, assembly GCA_031769625.1. NCBI lineage: Eukaryota > Metazoa > Chordata > Amphibia > Anura > Myobatrachidae > Taudactylus > Taudactylus pleione. The sequence goes on from JAUIMM010001601.1 coordinate 2,383,093, forward strand.
TGAGAGACAAACAAGGAATCTGAAATTTATCTATGAAACTAGACGTTATGAAATTTCCGGCTGCTCCCGAGTCAAGTAGAGCAGTAGCAAAGACAGGTTTGGGTTTAAGATCAAAGGCTAGGGTAATCGTGAAATCTTTAATTTTTGGAGACGGGTTCATAACTCCTAACTTGATGTCTCCAGGATCAGTTAGGATTTGGCATTTCCCGGTTTATGGGGGCAGGAGATCAGCAGGTGACCGGACTCTCCGCAGTACAGACAGAGGTTCTTTTGCATTCTTCTCTGACGTTCTTCTTTGGAGAGGTGTGTATGATTCACCTGCATAGGCTCCACTTCAGTAGGAGAAGGAATGGGTCGGGTAGAAATGGAGGGAGTAAATTACCTTTGCCAGTCAGTTCTGTTCTTTTCAGCCTGACGTTCCCTTAAGCGTAGGTCAACTTTGATACACAACTAAATCATGTCGTTCAGATTAGTAGGAAGCTCTCGAGTGACTAGATCATCCTTTAGTCGGTCTGACAACCCATGCCAGAAGGCCGAGGTGAGGGCTTCCTCATTCCATTTGAGCTTTGATGCTAAAATTTTAAATTGCACGGCATATTGACTGACAGGACGGACCCCTTGTCTCAGTGTCAAGATGTTTGATGATGCTGATACAGTACGCCCAGGTTGATCAAAAATCCTCCTGAAGGATGACACAAAGCCTGCGTAATTATCCAGCAGCGGATCTGAGCGCTCCCAGAGTGGGGAAGCCCATTCCAAGGCCTGGCCGGATAACAGAGAGACTATAAAAGCCACTTTAGTTCTTGCAGTTAGAAAGTTGTCAGGCTGCAGGGTAAAATGTATGTCACACTGATTTAGGAATCCTCGGCAGAGTTTAGGATTGCCGTCAAATTTACTTGGTAAAGGAAGACGTAAGCGGGGAGATGATCTGCCTCCTGTAATCCCAGACACTGATGCGGATGTAGATGCTGGTACTTCTGCAAACTATCCTGTCACTTGGACATCTCTTGCAGAAATTGAGCCATCTGATGCTGCATGTTTTCCAGATTTTCTAAACGACCAGAAATGCACCTGAACAAATCCACTCCTGACTCCTGAACCGTGGCCGGCTCCATGGGGCCAGTGCAAACTGTTATGTTCTGGGTTGTTTGTGGACCCGAGGTGGTAGCATGAGCGATCACAGAAGCAGATTTGAAAATAAAACTAGGATTTTTAATAAGTGCTTGAGTAGACATATAATGTGGCAGTAAATAAAAGTCCAGGAATATATAAATGTGCACAAGAGTTCTGTGGTGGGAGCAAAAGGTTTAATGTCCAAGTAGAAACAATTAGAGCTGTCCAGGTGTGCAGGTAGTGAAACTGAAAATAATCAAGCCAGGTTTGCAGGTAGTGAACTGAAAATAATCAAGCCAGGTTTGCAGGTAGTGAACTGAAGCGCAGAATGTCAGCAGGCTCAGGCACTCAGGTATGGGCAAGGGTGATGGAGGAAGCGGGGTAGTCCAGTGGGAGCTAGGAGCTGACAGGCAGACTGGCAGACAGCGAATTCACAGGAACAGGAAAGCACAGAACCCTGCACAACACGGAAATTATTCTCCACGGCGCTTGAGTAAGGTGCATTACCCCTCCACGGCCTATGTCATAGTCCGCTGTATAGGCCTGGGTGGCCTTTTGCTGAAGCATATAGAGGGTAGAATTCCACCGAGTTACTACCTCTTGCTTCAGCTGATGGAAGCGCAAATTTAACTGTACCTGCTGGTCATGCATTCTTCAACAAGCTGTCGCCAAATGTCTAAAATGTCCGGATATTTCCTGCACGCCCCTGTGACTTTTTAGAAATTGTTGCACCACCAAATGAATTGCGTGAGCAAAACATGGGACAAGTTGGTATTCGCCCACATGTAATGCTCTCACAATATTGGTGGCATTGTCTGAAATCACAAATCCCGAGGAGAGTCCAAGTGGGGTAAGCCATTTAGCAATGATTTTCCTGAGTTTTTCTAAGAGGTTCTCAGCGGTATGCCTCTTAGTGAAACCAGTTATACAAAGAGTAGCCTGCCTCTGTATCAGCTCTTTTGGGAGATGTTGCTGCTGCTGTTGCTGTTATAGGCAATACACCTACCCAGTCAGCTGTCACAGTCATGTAATCTTTAGTTTACCCTGTCCCACTTGTCCACATATCAGTGGTCAAGTGGACAGTGGGTACAACGGCATTTCTGAGGACATTAATAAGGTTTTTTTTAATGTCCTTGTACAGATTTGGAATTGCTCTTCTAGCAAAGTGGAATCTAGAAGGGATCTGGTAGCGAGGACACAGGATACGCTACAAGTACTCTTACTCCTGGTTCCTTTCTGGGATGAAGATCCACTGACAGCAACAGCAGCAGCAGCAGCAACAGGCGTAGTCATCAAGGATCCTTCTGAGGAATCATGGATAGGAGAGGAGTCAATCATTTTTGGAATACCAACATACAGCAGGACTACTCCCGATGACAAATGAGGATGTTGATGATGCAGGTGTTGGTTTTTGAGATCGAAGGCGCTTGGATCTCACAGAGAGGGAGCAGGTAGGTGACACTGGACTTGTTGTTACGTTTTGAGTTTTGTAACTTGGCAACGTACACTTTGATATTTGATGAATGCGCTCCAAGTGATGTAACAAGGAGGAGGTTCCTAGGTGGTTTAGGTCCCTCCCTCTACTCACTCTTGCATGGCAATGGGCACATATGGCTTGACAACTGTTGTCCGGATCAGGATGGAAATAATTCCACACGTGAGAAGTAGATTTTTTGTCTTTTGTCCCAGCATGACAACAATGGACTTTGGCTTTTTCAAACCATAGGCAACAGCTGTTACCTTACTTACACAAAGGACAATCTCGGTAGCAACATCCTCATCACCAACACCAACATCTTCATCATCAACATCCTCATCATCCTTAGCGCCTTCATCCACCAAAATATCCTCCTTCATGTGCAATTCCACAGAAGCATCCTCAATGACTACGTGTGCAAGATGTTGACTGCCCTTCCCCACATTTACAGAGGGCACACAATTTTTGGAACTTGGAGGATCCCCCAGTACACTAGTATTTTGGTCGGGCTCACACATGGCAACTGCGGACACACTTGCACTCTCCACGGGGATTTGTGATTTCGATTTCTCAGGGCACACAGTTGGTTTTTCCGGAGCTGTCTTAACAACTTTCACATTTTTAATTGGACCACTACTACTACAAGCACAAGGGCTATCAGAATCAGCAGTCTTCTTCATAAAGTAAGAAGGCCAAGGCCTTATCCTTTCCTTGCCACTTCGTATAGTGAATGGCATATTGCAAATTTTTTGTTTATCTCAAGTTAAATATCCTTTCAATTTTTTTTTCTTAATTTCAGTAAAACCTGCTTTACCATGTCGATGGCGTGACTTAAGCCCTGGGGCATGGGCCTTCCTAGAGGTCGAGGAAGTTGACGGCCTTGCACTGCTGCCGGCAGTTACAACATGTGGCTCTTGGCCTTGCTCTCCTGTCATGTGCAGCCCTCCATATTTTTTCTGCAGTCTAGAAGCAGTGTCACAATCACCAATAGTGTAGCCAAGGTGCAGTTACAAAATTAAATTAACACACGTGTAGTCGTGCGCACACACAAAAATATTAGAAAAAATGACAAATGATGATTTATATTTTTTGTCAGTTCCAGAAGAACTTGGCCCCAGAGTAACGATTGATCACGACTGGAGTCTGTCAGCACAAGGTTGCAACTTGAGTTGCTGGCTGGAACTTGTTCACTAATGGGGTTAAGCCGAAAACCCACCCACACAAACAAGAAAAAAATATGACACTTTAATTGTATTTTTTATTAAGAACGATTGGAGTCTGTCAGCACAAGGTTGCAACTTGCATTACTTTCTGGATCTTGTCCACTACTACGGTTAAGCCGAAAACCCACCCACACAAACAAGAAAAAAATATGACACTTTAATAGTTTTTTTTTTATTGAACACGACTGTAGTCACTGTATCTTGTGCGCTAATGTGTTTAAGCCTAACACCCACACACACACACAGAAGAAAAAAATATATAAGACAGTGACACTTGTATTGTTTTTGTTTGGATTGAACACGACTGTACTGTAGTCGCTGGATCTTCTTGTGCGCTAATGTGGTTAAGCCTAACACCCACGCACACACAGAATAAAAAAATATATAAGACAGTGACACTTGTATTGTTTTTTTTTTTAAGAACGACTGGAGTCAGGCAGCACAAGGTTGCAAGTGCAACGTGCGTTGCTGGCTGGCTCTTGTGCGCTACTGTGGTTTAGCCTAACATGCATGCACACACAGAAAAATATAAAAACTTAAAAAACACTTTTTTTGGGGGGGGGAGTCCAGACCTTGGGCCCAGAGATGGACACAGCACAAGCCCAGTACACAGCAGACAGCCCAGATGGATCACCAGACAGCACCGTGACCAGAGACCAGATTGGATCAGTACAGACAGCACAGTGATAGTGATTAGTGACGGCACTGTGACCAGAGACCAGAATGGATCAGCAGACAGCACAATGACAGTGACAGCACGTGACCAGAGACCAGAATGGATCAGCAGTCACCAGCCCAGGACACAGCAGATAGCACCAATACCTCTCCCAGCCCTACACTACCCACCCTCCCTGTTCACTTTACACAGCCAGAGTGGAAATGGCATCTGTCGCATGGTCCCTTATATAGTACATTGCTCATAGAGACGAAAGCTCGTGAACCGCAAGATTTCCGTCTCTATGGTTTTGCCTCGTTTTTGAGAACCGAGTAAGGCGGGAACCTCCGAGCCTGCTTGGATTCGACTCGGTTATGCTAAATTCGGGTGGCCTCGGTTCTCTGAGAACCGAACCCACTCATCTCTAGTAAAAACCAATCCAGAACCAAAACCAGGTGAGATCCAGATCCAAAACCAAAACAAGGGGGTCAGTGCACATCTCTAATAAGAATACCTTCACCCAAATCTAACTAACTCTTCCCTCTGCCTGTACATATTTTGGTCCTTTACAAATGCTGCCTTACTCCACAAACCTATGAATCTTGGTAGAAAACTAGGCACTGTGTGTATACAACTATATTTGTCCTGCAGAGTTGCCGTTTTTATAATAAAAGGTATGGGCGGTGCTAGAGGTTACCCTATAACTGCAGCCCAAAGAGAAAACAGGGTTTCCCACACCCTTAAGGGTAGATAGATGTAAAAAGAAGGATTCTCTGGCGCTGGAAGAGGGTAAGATACAAATATTTTACTTTAAATAAATCATGTCTATGACACAATAAGGCGATTAGACCTTCCCCTACTCACCCATATAGGGAGAGCTAATGTGTAGATTGGGAGAGGTCAAAGTAATTATCACAGCTATTATACAATTGTGTAACACATTGGAACCATTACTAAAGGATTTCATTCAATAATAGAGGATAGCCCTTTAGGTTCAAATAACATTTATTATAAATTTATAAGTGACATTAAAAGTATAAATCAAATTCTGTCATAGACAAATGTAATATTAAAACATATACAACGTTTTTGCTTTTTACAGACAGTAAATTGATAATATATAAGAAATTAATATTTATAAAAGACAGCATCAGTCAAATAACATCAGGCATAAAATCAAAATAATCCCCCAAAATAAAGCCTAAAATAAATAAAATAGCCTCTGGGCGCTTCCTCAAACTCTATGCAGTGAATATTTGTAACTGACCTCCCCTGTGTTGGCATAGCGCTTCTAAGATTTTCTTTTACATTACTTTGTCATTCCTAAATAAAATATAAGACTTCATTATTGTATGTTTGTGTTTCATTGCAGAGTAACAGAGAAGACTGTGACATCAGTGGTCCGAGGATGGGTGTACAGGGCATGGAGATTGAAGCTTCTATACATTTACTGCAGCTAAACCATCAAGTTGGAGGTCACACAAGTATGCTAGCTTATGACACAGTCTGCAAGCCACTGGTATCCCAAGAACAAATGTTCTATGAATCACTACCAAGAGAGATGAGAAACTTTACCCCAAAATATAAAGAAACAAATCTAAAAACAATTTTTAGAAAATATGGCGCATATACGCATTGTAAATTAACTAAAAAAATAAAACCAACATATGTAATTATCTCGAAATAAATAAATATAAATAAATATATATAAATATAAAAAATATACACGGTGTGAGCGACCTATGTAAATTTAAAAAAAGCAAGTTTAATAAACAAATGTTATACCAATCACAAATATATGATTTATAAAGAAGTATTGTAAAATGGGTATTTTAAAACACCAGAGATATGGACCAATCCATCTTTTGCAAAAGTAATGTAAAAGTCAGTGGAAGCTCCAAATATAATTACCAGGTGCCTGCTCAGTTCTATAGGGTGCAGTAGTTTAAATTCAGCAGGGTTGGAATAGCCTGCAGCTTGGGCAGTCCCTTAGCTGTAAGGTGCAGTATACTGCCTTTGAAAAGCTGTCCATGACAGGGAAACGCGTCAGATTGATAACCAGAGATTTGCTCTTGATTGGACCTCATACTATTCACCATCTTGAGACTGAGACTTTGTTGCACTTTAAACCGGAGGAATGCAAGCCAAGCCTTGCTGGAACCTTATCATTTGGGAGCACCTTACAGCTAAGGGATTGCACAAGCTGCAAGCTATTCCAAACCTGCTGGATTTAAACCACTGTACCCTATAGGACTGAGCAGGCACCTAGTAATTATATTTGGAGCCTCCACTGACTGACTCTTACATCAATTTTGCAAAAGATGGATTAGTCCATATCTCTGGTGTTTTAAAATACCCATTTTACAATACTTTTTTCATATATATGTGATTGGTATAACATTTGTATTATATTTATTAAACTTGCTTTTTTATTTGTTTATTTTGAGATAATTACATATGTTGGTTTTATTTTTTTAGTTAATTTACAATGCGTATATGCGCCATATTTTGTAAAAATTGTTTTTAGATTTGTTAATTTTGGCATCTTTCCTGGGAGACTACCCAGAGTTTATGGCAGCACTTTCATTACATGCGTGTAAAAAGTTTTTTTGAGATTTTTGCAAATTTAATTAAAAAAAGCAACTAAGAAATCACATGTACTTTTATGCATTTTCAAGTCCAATATATACTGTCTATATAGCAAAGGCATGCTCTACAGCACTTTACAATTGAGAGGAGGACAACGTAGGTGATAGGAACATGTAATTCATGAATACTAGATAGGCAGAAATAGATACACAAATTTGTTGCCAGGAATAAAAGTGGACATTTTATGTGAGCAGAAATGAGGCAGAGGGAAATGTGACACAGATAAGAGAGGGGGGAGGGGAGAGTGACTAAAGCAGGCAGAACTCCTCACTGGCCCCAGGAAATCTTGTCCAGATGCCAGCACTATGCGTCTTCTACACTAAATATCCAAAGACACATATTCAGTCTGAATAGGGACTTATTACAAGGGTTGATATAGAACAGCAGCAGGAGGTACTATGTGTGTGTGAAATTCAGAAAGGACTGATCTTTCAGAGTATTAATAAGCACTCATATAGGGACTGTAAATGCATAATTCAGTTTTGTGAGCACGCCAGTGCTCGAAGTGGGAATTTAGAATTGGGGGTATGGAAATTTGAATAACCTCCCCCTTCCCCAAAGTTTTAGGAATTTTGATAATGTATTTAATATTAGTTGCACTATGTAGCAGGACATGTTGATCAAAGTTTGCTCACCTCTTATGTCTTCCATGTGTCCCTCCTGCTTTCTGTTATATATATTTCCTTTGTCTCTCACTCTCCTCATGTGTCCATATCTTCATCCTAGGTAATCCTCTTACTCCCTATATACTCTCCTTTGTGTCTGATCATCTGTGTCTCTATCCTTTACTTACCCCCTACACCTCTCACTTGCTGCTACCCTTTCAGCCCCTGTGTTATGCATGAGGGTTGGTTTGGGTAGGAACAGGTGTGGGAGGCTGAAGGGGAGATCAGAGATGCGTGAAGGAACTTGGGTGGCTTGAGCCAAGATTTCCTCATGTAATGATGTGAGGGGATAGAGATATAGCAGTGGATGATGGGCCCGAAGGCGAGGACAGAAATAGAAAGTCTTTATTAAACATCAGGTTGGGATGAGAACTGAAGGTGATAATACTGAATGAATGAGCAGAATCGGATTGTGACCGATGATGCTGGATTGAGAGCTGGATGGGTTTGAGACCGATGCTGAAGAGTTGAAGAACTTAATTGATATGAGTTTGATATTAATGAATTGATTAACTTGATCGGTTGGGACCAATGTTGATGAATTGAAGAACTTGTTTGATAAGAGTGTGATGTTGATGAATTGATGAACTTGATCGGTTGGGACCGATGTTGATGAATTGAGAAACTTAATTCATATGAGACCGATTGTTGATGAATTGATGAACTTGATCGGTTGGAACCAATGTTGAAGAATTGAGGAACTCAATTGTTAAGAGTGCGATGTTGATGAATTGATGAACTTGATCGGTTGGGACCGATGTTGATGAATTGAGGAACTTAATTGATAAGAGTCCGATGTTGAAAGCATCTGATGAGAACGATGGTTGGAGGTATCGACTTGAACCGATGGTGGCGTAAAAACAAGTCTCAGCAGTAAAAACCAGACTGGTGTGCAAGATGGTATAGGAGATTTGTTTACCAGATCAAGGAACTGGATATAACGGACTGGGACAGTTCATATACAGAGTACCTGGGAGCTCAGCATTGAGCTGTAATGTCATCAAGATACGACGTTGTTCTGGCAACAGAGGCCAGTCAGGAAATTACATTTATACGGGAGGATCCCCAGGGATTGGATGCTGCAATCAGCTGTCTGGGAGCAGCACTCTGAGTGGTGGAGGAGAGTCAGGCAACATGGCTGTGTCCATACTGTTGTTCTGGAGTGAACTCTGGCATGCAGTTTGTATACCATCATGCTGGGTAGACACGCTGTGAGCAAGTGACTGCGGAGAGCCATCCTCATGCTCATTGACAGGACACTGAGCAGACGGGACAGGAGTACACCTCAGCACCAGCCGGGAGTGATGTGCAGCATGAGTGGACCTCTGTGCTATCCGAGAGTGATGCACAGTGCAAGCGAACCTCAGCGCTAGCCTGGACAGGCACCAGAGAGGTAAATAAGTGGTTTTAAGTGTCCGGAGTATGACACCCTGCTTCCATCTCACCCCCTGCACCTCTTACCCCCCACACTTCTCACTGTTCGCTTCGCTCACTCACACCCTTCCCCTCTGATTCCCTCTCTCTCACCCCCTGCACCACCAACAGCTTCTCTCTTTCACCACCTGCCCCTCTCTCTAACTGATTCGATACCCTCTCTCACACCCTACCACTCTCTGATTTCTTCTGTCACCCCCTGTCCCTCTCATACTGATTCCCTCTATCTCCCCCTCCCCTCTCTCTATCTGTGCTGGGGCAGAGCTGTGAGCATCAGGTCCCTCCTGCACTGCAGTCTGAAGTCAGCACCGGCTGCCAGACAATCCTGGCTCGCGGACCAACTGCCAATCAAAAGAAGTGGCGGCTTTTTGAATCTGGTGGAACACATTTCCAGAAAATGCCGCTGCTGTTCCAGCGCTGGGATCCCATACCTGATCCCAGTGCTGGCACATTCTCTACTGCGCCAAACATGAAGTGGCGGTATAGCCACACTTCGAGCACTGGAGCACGTTATATAAAATCATTAAAGATTTGCAGCCAGGTTATGTATATGGCCATATCAGGAGTTATAGAACATGTTCTTGGAGAAATGACTTATTTTTATTTTTGTTTATTCATATTATCTAAGTAGTAAGTGAGTGAGAATAAACTACCAAACACAAGACTCATATGAAACAAGTGGAGGAACATAGAGGTAATATGTGGAGCTATTTCATGATAAATCTGACAGAGGAAAGAAGTGGCAAAGTGAATAAGAAGACGGTATAAAAAGATACTCACAGATGGTTAAACATCTGCTCTGCATTTAGCCTCCCTCTAAGGCAGAGCTTACTCAGTATAACCCCTTTGCTTACAGTTATGATAAAATAAATGGAGCTTATAGGAAATCACAGAAGGGTTCTACATAAATGAGATACCTGATTTCACAGCCCTATAGCAAGCATGATGTGTTACTTATACTGACAATAATAAGCTCTGTTGCTGAGATCCAAATATTTGGAGGTTAACTTAAACTGACAAGAAAACACAAATTGGCTTTGTAATATATACTAATTATTATTGTCATATTCTTTATATAGTTCCCCTATGCTTTGCAGTGCTGTACAATCAGGGAGACAAATAGAACATACCATAGTAAGTTAACAATAGGAGAATAGAGGTTTCCCTATTCTTACTTTAGCGCAGGGCTCTCTTTAATCATTTTATTCATTTAATTTGGGGCATTTTATAATTATACCAGAGTCTCTTACCAGCATTTAACAAATGACATTTGTCTCCAGTGTCTAATTAGTGTGAATGCATGCAAATTGTATGAGAGGATAAGTTTACAGTAACGTACATATAAAATGCACATAGATGCAGAACAAGCAAGAATAATATGGTACAAAGCACGTGCAGATGAGGCAGTGGCCATAGGTGACAATAACAATTATCACTAGGAATATGGCAGAGGGGAGAGATGAGAACAGTAATCACAGGAGATGAAAGAAGAGCACATGACAGGAATACACTACATGTGAGAACTATCCAGCACAGTGATGTTCAGGCACCAGACTAGGAAGAGGTAAAGGAGCTGATTTAGAGTTGGGAACAAAGCAAAACAAATGTGAAACTTTACACCTTGGTAAAATGATGTTGCACTGCTGGTTAGCCAGATTTAAAATGTGCAGAAAGAGTGGATCGGAATGATGTATCATGTGGATCGTATAGTGTGTACGCCCGATAGCACATGCATGGCAGTCGTTCATCACATCATCCCATATGTTGTGCTGCACAGCAGATGGGACGATGCAATGAATGACGCCATGCTGCTAAATGCAGCATGTACCCATATATTTCGCTGTCGTACCCCGGATCGTGTAGTGGGTACGGCCGGCGCAGTATATTGTTCCAATGCGTCGTGCCCTTGGCTGGGTACACATTGTATAGTGTTAACCAGGCTTTAAAGTTGGGAGGGGCGTGTCCTAGCTCAAATCAAAATTTCAGTGTGGATCCCCCCCTGTGCTGCAGGGGGGATCCACACTGAATCGCGTCATCATGGCTCCGCCCCCTGCTTCATATTGCCATTAAACGATGATGCGAGCGCACGCCCATACCCCATGCCCTGCCCCCTTTTGCCACGACAGGCCCCCCCCGTTGTGAAAGACCGACAGCTCCCTCCCGGAAGGAGGGAGCTAAAAGTCGGTAAGTATAGTTTGTCCAGGTACAAAGTTGCTTTGTTACCAAATCAGCCCTAAAGTGAGACTCAACAGGAGACTACAGTAGGCCATACTAACTGGATTAGTATGGTAAAGCATCATGTTTAAACTTTAAAGTTCTAATGCTGACAGGGTTAGAATGCTTTCAATCACATTTTTATACCATACTTATGTCAGTTTTGAATGAAGGGGTTCGTTAGTTTACATTTACCACAGTTTTATCATAGGCCAATCAAGCAGGAACAATTAATCCAGGAAGGATTATCATTATATTATACTTTAATCCTGTGTTCCTATAATAAGATAAATTGAGGCAGAATAAAGAATGTATATTGTCAGTTTGCGCTGCTTCTATATTAATATTCAAGATATTCTGATAAGACCTACAGAAGGAAACAATCATCACTATGTACAACCCTTAACATCAGATATATTATTTTATTAATTGTGCTGTACTATTATTATGGGAGAGTGATAGATATATTGTAAAAAGCTCAATATGAGCATCTTTCAGGCCACTGTAATTAGTTACAAAACTAAGTTGCTGACATTCAGCAGGCACAAGGGAAATAAATTGGCTGCCCCACCAATGGCATCTAACAGGCACAACTCTGTAATGCGCTGCGGAATATGTGTGCGCTATATAAATAACTGGTAATAAATAAATAAATAAATAAATAAATAATAAACTAGTCTTTTCCTGCTACCAGTAAGAAACATTATACTGTGAAGCATACTTGCCGACATTCAGCTCCCTCCTTCCGGGAGGGGGCTGAATTGTCAGCTTACAGCGGGGGGCCTCTTCACAATGCCTGAGTAAACGGCGTTGTAATGCAGGGAGCGGGGCCACGATGACGCGATTGTGTTTACAATGTGTCAGTAGGGGCAGAGCCATAACTAGACTTTCTGGTGCCCTGTGCCAGAAAGAGCATTGGCGCCTCCCCCCCTATTTTTCAAATAGGGACATGAAGCACCCGAAAAAGGCATGGCCTCATGGGGAGAGGCCAGAGAAGTGATAGGGGAGGCCAGGAGATGCTGGTGATAAAATAAGAGGAAGCATATTTGCGACATTCAGCTCCCTCCTTCCGGTAGGGAGCTGAATGTCTGCTTACAGTGGGGTGTGTGGCTGGGCAATGATGAAGATTAGGGGCAGGGTGCGGGGCGTGACCATGCGATTGCATCATCATGGCCCCACCCCCTCTTCACAATGCCGAAATTAATGGCATTGTGAAGCAGGGGGCGGGGCCACGATGATGCGATTCAGCGCGAATCGAGTCACCGGCTCCCCGCTGCGGGTGTTTCTATCTTCACTCTGGGGAGGGATTGGGAGGGTCGACAGCTGCCGGGAGGCTTGCCTGCCTTTCCGGGGGGCTGGGAGCGGCACCCGATATTCGGGCGGCTCCCGGCCACTTCTGGAGGGTAGGCAAGCCTGAGGAAGCTACTAGTGAGAATGATAATAAACAGAAAATTGACAGGCCCAAACAGCGCCCCTTGTCCTGCGGTTCCCATAATTCTGAAAATAATTTGCTTTAGAAATGTTGTTTTTCAGGTTTGTTGAGCCTTCATCATTTGGGGAATTAATTGGTGGATTGCACAGAACTGTACTTCGTTGTTATTCATTTTCAAATAAAGCTGTACTGTCTTTATAAACAGATGTAGAGCCTGATACAGAGATGGATGTGGATGCTAATTTTACCGCTGCTGTCGTCTGTGTACGCTGTGGCGGTGTGAAATTATACATAAATCGCAGGTGCCTATATTTGTATGAGACGCCCACTGGAGCCTATCCTGAATATTAAGAGTCAGCATAGAAATAACCAGCATTGGTCGCAGATTCCTCGCTAATCGGCCTTCTGAGAAACCCGATGGTCGCACAGAATGGCCACGTGTACTGAGACGCCAAAGCAATTTTTATCGAGTACGGGATCACAAGTGCAGGCTTTGAATGGTTTAGACACGTCTGTGTTTTGCCGTTACCTCTCCCAAATGCTGCCTGACTGTCAAGCACTGCGGGTAAATAGTTACTGCGGTAATGTACCCTGACGTATGTGCAGTTTAATGAAAATCGCTCAGCTGTGTAAATATCGGCACTGTTTCCTTCTCCGAATCATATCCATAGATTCCAACAAAGAGTACATTAGTTGCATTTTGGTTCATGCCATATGAGACGTGGCAGAGTGAGGATGGCCATGGTAATATTTATCTTGTACTGCTCATTGGGAGGCCAAACACTGTCAAACCACAGGTTCTTCATAATCACAAACCAGTGGTGTAACTAGGGTTTTTGGGGCCCAGGGCAAATTTAGAAAGACCCCCCCCCCACCCCCCCAGTAAAAAAATCTATAAAAGTACTATATACATTTTATATAGATAAATAAATTATTAACCCCTACATTGGTCAAGGTTTTCCTCTACTCTCCCCAGAAGGCAAGAACTTGAAGCAAGGGTGGCCCACACTGTTTATTAATTTCTTCATGCAAAGAACACAGGTAAAGAGCATCAATAATAAACAAGATGCATTCTGTGTAAAATAAGTTACATAGATGCAAATTATCCTACCTATAATGCATTATGATTTTAACAACTGATGCCATTGTTGCACTCTACCAAATCACTCACTCACTCACTGACATCACATTCCTGTAACAATGTTTAGAGCAAAAACAGTCCATAGGGAGCAAATCTAATCCTCCACTATAAGGGGTAAATTTACTAAGAATCAATATAAGTCGAGATGACCATCTCGGGTGATTTGTCCCATCTTGGGTGAGATGTCTCGATCGATTTAGTTAAAATCGGAAGAGATAGCCAGCTTGACTTAAATCACCATTGGGGCAGCTCGGAGGTACTTATCACCTAAAAGTTACATCTCTCAAATTTACCAAGAATCGGGATAACAAGCTAGGGTGAGATAGGAGCAAACACTCTTGCAAAATCATTTTTCAATCTCTCAACCTCCTGAGGCGAAATGGGCAGAAACATACACAAATCATAGTGTTAATGGTAAAAAAAAAAATGATGTAGGGTCCCCCCCAAAAGACTAACCAGGCCCTGACTTGTCAGCCTGTCCTGGTACCTAAAATTACAGGGAACAAAACGAGTAGGGTTCCACCGTAATTTAGGTACCCGCACCAGGCTGCAGAGCCAGTCCTGGTTTTAAATATATGGGGAAAAAATTTGTGTAGGGTCCCCCTATATTTAAAACCAGTACCAGACCCAAAACGATCGGGGTGTAATGCCACAGCCCAGAGACCCTGTTACCGGGTATCCAGGGCCAAATCATTATCACCCCAAGCCGCTCAGACCAAGCCGGGGATCTCAGGGGAGGTGGGGACCCCTGAAAAAGGGGTCTCCCCTCTCCCAAAACCCCAGGCTTGGTCTGAGGGCCGGGGCTCTTCCCCGCACCCCTGGGTTGTGGGTACGGGGGTAATATTGTGTAAAATCAAAAAAAACTATTGTATTTTACAGTAGAACTACAGGTGCCAGCATGCCTGCCCTTTGGCACTTGTGGCACTACAAGTGCCAGCAGGCAGCCAGCACCCGTACCCCCACTGTAAGATAAATAGTTAAATAATGACATGACACACACATCGTATTTAGTAAACACACACATACCTCAATCACATATCACACATACTTACCTTCTGCCAGATGTTTCTGTCCTCTTCTCCAAGTAGAAATCTGTGTGTATGGCCCTGCAACAAAGATCCTATACTCACCTGATCGTCGCGTTGTTCTCCGTAGGATCCCGGGGGGTCTTGGCAAAACAATAACACGCTTACTCGAAACTAAGCGGACTAGTATTGGTATGTGTCTTGTCACACATACCAATACTACGTGAATGCCAGCTGACGGGACGTCACAGGGTTTCCCACGTCCCTACAGCCAATCAGAGGCAGCTTCACATATAGCGGCCTCTGATTGGCTGGCGGGACGTGGGAAACCCTGTGACTTCCGACAGCTGTCTAGTATTGGTATGTGTGACAAGACACATACCAATACTAGTCCGTTTGGTTTCGGGTAAGCGTGTTATTGTTTTGCCAAGACCTCCCGGGATCCAACAGAGACCAGCGCGAGGATCAGGTGAGTATAGGATCTTTTTCTCAGGTACTCCCATTGGAATCTATGGGGACAGAAACATCTGGTAGAAGGTAAGTATGTGTGATTGAGGTATGTATGTACTAAACTTTTATTAAATACGGTGTGTGTGTCATGTCTTTTTCTACTTCAGGGTCCATAGGGTATCCACAGGATACCTTGGGGTATAGGTGATGACGTCAGGCATCGGGCACCCCGCCCCCGAGCCAAGGCATCTTAGTTTAGTTTGGTGCCCGACCGGAGTCGGATGCACCTGTTAGAGGGGGGCTATGAAGAGCCCCTGAAGTTTCTTCAATGCAGCTGCGGCTGCACATCTGGAAGTACAGCATGGACTGTCAGTCCTGACGTCCATGCTGTCTTCCCTACACCCCCGCCGGTACCAGAACGCCGGTACTGATCCGGGGATGCTGGTAGGCATCTGGGGTCACAGCTAGCGGTGACCCCAGATGTTTAGGACCATGGCCGGAATCAAGGGGGACAAAGGTAAGCAGCGGGGTCCCGCGGTGGGTCCCCGCTGACACATGGTCCAAAGTCCCAAGGCAGGGGGCTCCCTGGGGACTGGCTGCAGCGTGGAGCAAGGTCCTAACCTGCGCTTCCACTACCCCCCTGGGACAGCAGGACCGCGGCAGAGCGGTAGCGCTGCCGTGTCCCGGGGGTTAAATGCATGCCAGGGGAGCACGCCTTCCCTGTCTCACAGCCGGCGCCTCCCCCGCTGCACACAGCCCTCTCTGCACTGCGCTGACTGGCCCTGTGCCTCCCCCAGGCCGGCCTCCTCTCTGCTCCTCGGTGGCCATCTTTGGAGAAAGCATGGTGATCGCTGCTGGACACTGGTGAACGGTGGCATCGCGGTCTGGGTCCCCCTGCATACCTCTCCTCCATTGGATTAAGGTCTGTGTATGCAGCGCTGTGTCCTACCAGGCTCTGAGTCTGCGTAGTTGAGGATCAGTGCTGATAGTGCAGGAATTGATTTCTTTGCATTGTATGTGACCTATGCTAGCGTCTGCTGCCTGTACTTTATTTTCTATCTGTCAGCATTTAACTGTCCCTGTTCTTTCTGCTAAAGCCCTTGTGGTGCGGTGCTTGCAGGGTGGTCTCACACTATACTAACGAGTATCAGTGAGAGGGGTCACATACTTACCATTATGTCTGAAAGTGACTTTCCTCTCCAGCTTTTATGTACTGCATGCAAGGTACCTATAGCGGAGGGGGACGGTAGTGCGGAGGGACTATGTCGGCAGTGTTATTCGTTGACGCGGCTGATTACGGTCACGGCTCCGGTACAGGAGCCGCCCTGGGCTTGTTTCGCCAAAGCGCTTACAACCCTCGTGGGCCACTTAGCTCCGCAGCCTGCCTTCACTCAGATGGGATTGTCCCAGCAGTCAGTGGTGTCGTCACCCATGCAGGGTTTCCGAGACAATTAATGGTACCCCACGGTCTCCCTATTTCCCCTCCTCAGGTCTCTCATGAGCCTGCGTGGGTTAATTCGTTAACAAGCTCTGTACAGCAGTTGTCAGATGTGTTGCAGGGGGAGTCTGTGATGCGGCCTCACAAGCGGCCGGTGGCGTCTCAGTCTGCTCCTTATGAGGAAGACGACGGGACGTCCGATGATGGGGAGATTCTGGATCTTTCTGACCAGGAACCTGCCCGTCCTAAAGAGTCGGGCGCTAAGTCTAAGGTGTATATACCTGGCCTTATACGTGCAGTCCGTACTGCTTTAGTTATTGAGGATGACGAGCCTCCGGTATCCAAGTCCAAATACGCCTTTTTCAAGGATGTTAAAGGAGATACCACAGTGTTTCCTCTTTCGGGACAATTAGTTGACCACCTAGAGGAAGCGTGGAAACAGCCAGGCAAACGATATCAGCCTCAAAGGCGTTTAGCAGTGGCGTATCCGTTTGCAGACAATTATTTTGCCAAGTGGGAATCACCTCCACAGGTGGATTCTCATGTGACACGCCTTGTCCGTAGTGCCACATTGCCCATGCCATCCATGTCCTCCCTTAAGGATGCTACAGACCGCAAGGTGGAGATCTGCCTGAAGTCCATCTATTCCCTTGCGGGGGGGCAGCGCAGCCAGCTATGGCCATTTGCCGGGTTGCCAGAGCTATGGAGCGCTGGGCTGATACGTTGGAGACATCCCTCGATCCCGACTGTTCGGCGGAGCAGACGGAGTTGATCGGCAATCTCCGGGATTCGGCCACTTATATCAACGAAGCAGCCTTAGATATTAGTACCCTGGCATCTCGAATTTCTTCGGCAGCGGTTGCTGCTCGTCGCACCTTGTGGTTTGCGATCCTGGAAGGCGGACGCTGATTCCAAAAAGGGTTTGGAGGCGTTACCTTTTAACGGAGAGGTTCTCTTCGGTCCGGACCTGGACAAGATTATAGCCACGCTGGCGGCAGCTAAATCAGCATGTCTCCCGTTGGCTGCTGTTCCTTCTGGTTCAGGTACATCGTCCTTTCGGGCTTATAGGGCCCAGGGTAGGCCTAAAGCACAGTCCTTTCCCCGACAGGCTGGCCCCAAGAAATCGGCCAAGCCCCGGAAGCAGGCCTGGAGTACCAGACATCCAGCCCCTAAGCCAGATGACAAGCCTGCAGCCTGACAGTCCGGGCCTCCCTTTGGGGGATCCCAAAGTGGGAGGCCACCTGCTGCAGTTCGCCCGGTGTTGGTCGGTCACCACGACAGACACTTGGGTTCTTGAGGTGGTCTCACACGGTATGCCCTCTCCTTCCGGCACAGACCCCCGGCTCGATTCTACACCATGGGTTTACCATCAGACCGGAACAAAGCCACGGAGCTGCGGAAGGTCTTGCACACTATGCTCCAGGCTGGAGTTATAGTGCCGGTTCCATTCTCCCAGAGGGGCCAGGGTTTCTATTCCAATCTCTTTTTGGTGCAGAAACCCAATGGGTCCTTTCGTCCGATTCTCAACCTCAAAGCTCTCAACAAGTCTTTGCGGGTGCCGAAGTTTCAGATGGAGACCCTTCGGTCCATCATTCTGGCGCTGGAACCTGGGGACTACATGGTGTCATTGGACATACAGGATGCTTATCTGCATGTCCCTATTCTTTTGCGCCATCAGCAGTTCCTCAGGTTTGCAATCCGCAGCGACCACTTTCAGTTCCAGGCGTTACCTTTTGGCCTGGCGACAGCACCACGTGTTTTCACCAAGGTGATGGCGGTCATGGCGGCTTCCCTGCGCCTGCAGGGAGTCCGCATGTTGCCGTACTTGGACGACCTTCTCTTAGTGGCAGGATCTCCGGAGCTCCTTCTGCGCCACTTGGACCTGACCATTGCGCTACTGCAACGGCACGGCTGGTTAATAAACTGACAGAAGTCCACCCTGGTCCCGTCTCAGCGGATTCTGCACCTCAGAGCCTTATTGGACTCGGGACAACAAAGGATCTTTGTGACGGGGGAAAAGATCTCTGCCTTACAGTCGAGGGTGCGCAGTTGTCTGCAGAGCCGCCGGGTGTCCCTATACTCGGCGATGAGGTTACTGGGCTCCATGGTGTCGGTATTCGACATGGTGGAATATGCCCAGTTTCAATCCAGACCTCTGCAGCACCTGATCCTGTCCAAGTGGAATGGACTGCCTCAGTCTCTAAAATCCCAGATGATAGTGCTCACTCCGGAGGTTCGCCTGTCCCTTGCCTGGTGGTTGCAGATGACCCATCTCAACAAGGGTCGTCCATTCTGGGTGGCGAATTGGGTCCTGTTGACAACGGACGCCTGTCTTCGGGGCTGGGGAGCAGTTTCGGGTCCACACTTGTTCCAGGGCAGGTGGACTCCAATAAACATCTTGGAACTCCGAGCGGTTTTCAATGCTCTCCAGCAGGCACATTGGGTTCTCCAAGGTCACCCAGTGCAGGTCCAGTCGGACAACGCTACCACCGTGGCCTACATAAACCGGCAAGGAGGAACCCGAAGTCGGGCGGCTCTCGTAGAGGTGTCTCGGATCCTGGTATGGGTGGAGCGCAATCTTCCGGCCATATCAGCTGTCTTCATCCCGGGAGTGCTAAACTGGGAGGCGGACTTTCTCAGTCGCCAGGACGTTCATCCGGGGGAATGGTCCCTGCACCCGGATGTTTTTCAACTGCTGGTGGACAGGTGGGGTCTTCCAGAGATCGACCTCATGGCGTCCCGGCACAACAATAAGTTGCCGGTGTACGGGTCTCACACAAGAGACGAAGAGGCATCTCTGGTGGATGCTCTGTCCGTCCGGTGGACGTTCCGGTTTGCTTATCTCTTTCCTCCGGTTTCCCTTCTTCCACGGGTAATCCGGAAATTCAAACAGGAAGGAGGGACGCTCCTGTTGATAGCTCCCGCATGGCCCAGATGGCACTGGTTCACAGACCTTCAGGGTCTGTCCGTGGACAGTCCTCTGTGGTTGCCGCTATGACTGGACCTTCTGTCACAGGGTCCTTGTCTTCACCCGGACCTGACTCGGCTGTCTTTGACGGCGTGGCTGTTGAGACGGCCATGTTAAGGTCCAGGGGGTTTTCCAGCTCTAGTGCGTACCATGCTCAGAGCTCAGAAACCGTCTTCCGCGAGAATATACCATCGCGTGTGGCATACGTTTTTCCAGTGGTGTCGGCCGAGAGGTTATGCACTGCAGGAGTTTCGTCTGTCTCGGGTTCTCGCCTTCCTGCAAGCGGGACTAGACCATGGGCTTCGCCTTGCTTCTTTGAAGGTGCAGGTTTCGGCCCTGTCTGTCTGGTTCCATCGTAGGATTGCTACAATCCCGGATGTGCGCACCTTTATGCAAGGTGTTCTGCGCATTCAGCCACCCTTTGTTCCACCTGTGGCGCCTTGGGATTTGGCTGTGGTCCTGAGGGCTCTCCAGGGACCGCCGTTTGAACCACTGGGCTCAGTGGATCTTAAATGGCTAACAGCTAAGACTGTTTTCCTTCTGGCCATAGCTTCGGCCAGACGTGGTTCTGATTTAGGGGCTCTTTCTTGTAGACCCCCTTTCTTGATTTTTCATGGGAACAGGGCAGTGCTACGCACTCGTGCTGAATTTCTTCCCAAAGTTGTTTCCCAGTTTCATGTTAACGAGGAAATAGTTGTTCCGGCATTTAACTCACCTGGCCTTTCAGTGGGTGAGGCCACTTTGGATGTTGTGCGGGCCTTAAGGACTTATGTTGACCGCACTTCTTTGTTTAGGAAGTCGGACCCCTTGTTTGTCCTCTATGGCTTCCGTAAAAAGGGTTGGCCTGCTTCAAAGCAAACTTTGGCAGCCTGGATCCGTATGGCTATTTCTGAAGCTTATCTTCATGAAGGTCTGCCGGTTCTTCCTTCTGTGAAGGCTCATTCCACTAGGTCTGTGGGTCCTTCGTGGGCAGCTCGACGTGGTGCCTCTGCAGTCCAGATCTGCAAGGCTGCTACGTGGTCCTCTGTCCATACCTTCGTGAGGTATTACAGGTTTGACACCTTCGCCTCTCAGGATGCTTCCTTCGGGCGGCGGATTCTCCTTTCAGCACAGGAGCATCCCCGCCCTTAAAGGATACTGCTTTGGGACATCCCCAAGGTATCCTGTGGATACCCTATGGACCCTGAAGTAGAAAATATGAGATATGGTAAGAACTTACCTTTGTTATCTCTATTTCTACGAAGTCCATAGGGTTCCACGGGACTCCCGCACTGTCGCACCTGTGCTGCAGATAGGCTTTACTCTGGTCACCGGTTTTTCCGTCTCCCTCTGGTGAAAATGTGATTCTTGTGTGTGTCCAGAACTTTCTTCTCTCTCTTCCTTCTCCTCCTCCGGCCTATGGCTTGGTACCTAACTGAGATGCCTTGGCTCGGGGGAGGGTATAGGAGGGGGACCCTAGTGCATCCTGGGAGGCTGAAACTTAACTCTATGGTGCCCGATTCCTGACGTCATCACCTATACCCCAAGGTATCCTGTGGAACCCTATGGACTTCGTAGAAATAGAGATAACAAAGGTAAGCTCTTACCATATCTCATATTATTTAACTATTTATTGTACAGTGGGGGTACGGGTGCTGGCCGCCTGCTGGCACTTGTAGTTGCACAAGTGCCAAAGGGCATGCATGCTGGCACCTGTAGTTCCACTGTAAAATACAATAGTTTCTTTCAATTTAACACTTTATTACCCCCATACCCATAGCCCAGGGGTGCGGGAAAGAGCCCCGGGCTTCAGACCAAACCTGGGGTTTTGGGAGAGGGGGGACCTCTCTTTTCGAGGGTCCCCACCTCCCCTGAGATCCCCAGCTTGGCCTTACCGGCTTGGGGTGATAATGCTTTGGCCCTGGAGACCCGGTAATAGGGTCTCTGGGCTGTGGCATTACACCCCGGTCAGTTTGGTCCTGTGCTGGTCTTAAATATACAGTAGGGGGACCCCTACGCAATTTTTTCCCCCCTATATTTAAAACCAGTACTGGCCCTGCAGCCTGGTGCTGGTACCTAAATTATGGTGGAACCCTACTCATTTTGTTCCCTGTAATTTTAGGTACCAGGACAGGCTGACAAATCTGGGGCTGGTTAGTCTTTTGAGGGTGGGGGACCCTATGTCATTTTTTTTAAAGAATCCAACCCATCTTTTACAGGTCTAACACACAAGTAGCTTACACTTATCTCACTGATATGTGCAGGCTGCTAGCTCGGGAGAGATTTGCATAGAGAAAACACTGCAATCTTGGGACCATTTCAAATCTTGGTAAATTTACCCCTTACAGTGAGGATAAAAGTCATGTGAAATCCCCAACTACTGAAGTGAAGACAGCCCAAAAGGAACATGTCCAATCCCCCACATTAGGTGAATTTAAATACAGTAAAATTACACTGGTAGTAGTTTAATTCAAACACCTGTAGAAATAGGGAACCATTTTTTTTTTTTTAAATTCCAACATATATTTCTTTTATAACACTTACTATATTGCAAACCACTTTTAGCAATTTCTTTATGCAAACAACACATGTAAAGGGTGCAAACATTGCATCAATGAGTAACAAAATGCATTCTGTGTAAAATAATTTGCATATGTAGAAATTATGCTATCTATAATCCATTATGCTTTTAATAACTGATGCCTTTGTTGTTGTACTCATTTCTCATTTACATTCTGATCTTTAGGGCCGTATTCAATTAGGCTGCGTAAACGGGTTATGGCCGATGATGTCATTTTCACTTATCCCCATATTCAATTTCAAAGACTTTTCACAGGTGCTCTGAGAGGCTAGGAGAGAGCAGCATATTAATAACCACCTGTACAGCAGCGGTGGCTGACAGCATTGGCCCAGCCATGGCACCCAGGGCAGGTGCCCTGCTTGACCCCCCTAGATACGCCACTGTCACCAACACCTTGTCACTGGCATAAACCTCTCCACCAATGCTTTTACCAAATATTACATTGCATTGTCAGTTGACAACTGCTCAGTTTGGACCACATACAGAATAATAGCATTCATAAATCATGAGCTGTATAATGTTTGTCTTCGACTCAAATGAAGATTTTGAAAAAAAAGACAATGAATGCATGCTAGTAATGTTATGGAAGATCTATGCTCATTTTAATAGATAATATTGTTAAAAAATACTTTTACCATGTTATGGAATGGTAACTCATACCTCCCAATTATGTTTCTGAACATTTTTTGTCTCTAGACTGCGATTTTCTCCTCATTGATTTTTTACATCTACCACTTTGATTTCCTTGTGGTCAAAAGACAGTAAGGGGGGCCAATTTCATTTGGCTTAATCCTAACATTTCTGGCCTTCAAGTGGGGGATGCTGATTATAAACTAGTCCTGTTTGTGGACGATTTATTGGCCGTCCTGTCTAACCCGGTTGTTTCAATTCCCAACCTGATGGCTGAGTTCCAGAAATTTGTCCGCCTTTCCAATTTTAAGATTAATTTCTCTAAGTCTGTAGCAGTGAATGTGTCAGCTTTACCTCATTCTCAAACAGTCCTGTCCCTTCTCCTGTCATCCTGTCAGTCTCAAATACCTTGGTGTTACACTGCACACTGATCTCTCCCGCCGCTTTGACAAATAATTTGAAATGTCTACTCCATACACTTTGCTCTGAACTGGGGCACCAAATGGCTTTCGTGGCTCGGAAGGGTTAGTGTGGTTAAAATGAACATTCTCCCCAGGGTTTTATATCTCCTTCAGACCTTGCCAATACATATCCCTAAGGCTTGGTTTCATGACCAATGTCGTGAGGGACTTCATGTGGGGGAATAAGAGACCATTGTTTCATAATGCTATCCTCTTTAGATGCAGACACATGGGGGGACTTCAACAACAACACTTGTCAGTTTACTATGATGCTATAATACTAGGTAGGATAATGGAATGGTCCCAGATAACTGATATTAAGCAGTGGGTTTACTTAGAGAAGGAATCTTTGCTCATACATATCGCGCAGTACCCCTGGAGGTCCAATGTCCCTGTTATTTCCCATCCTTCCATTGGCCCCACTTTGGCCCATTGGAATAGATTGAGGAAATTATCCTGCAAGTCCTCTAAACTTTCCCCCCTGACCCCTTTGCTTAATAATCCTGATTTTCCCCCAGGAGTCAATAGCTCTGCTTTTACTATATGGGTGCAGTGAGGTGTGCGGGGAGTTGGCCAGCTGGTGGAGGGGGGGAGTGTGTGTTCCTTCTCTGCTTTGCAGGCTATATGAAACCTTCCCCCTTCTAAGATTTGGAGGTATTTACAATTTAAACATTTTGTACAGAGTGGGAAATTCCACACGGCTTACATCAGACCCCTGACCCCTTTTGAGAACATGTGTCTGGTACCTAGACGTCTGGCATACTTTCTCTCGAAGGGGTATGAACTCCTGATTGAAAATATGTATCCTGCTTTCCCTAAATTTGCTAAAGATTGAATATGTGACCTACAGCTTGACTTGGCGGATGATGAGTGGTCCAAGATCTTTTAGAACACGTTTGCAAGTTCTGAAGACCTTCTTAAAATGTTATACTACTTTATGTACACTTTCCCTTCTGAAATTTTTCTTCATATTCTCCATCAGGCTTACATCTCCCCTCATAAGGGATTTTTAATAGTTATATTGGACAGTCCTGCATGCCCTAAATGCCAACAGTCCCCAGCTGATTGCCACGACTGTCTCTGGGCTTGCCCGCTAATTAAACATTTCTGTTTGTCTACACAGATATTTGCATCTAACCTGATTCCTCTCTGATACCCGAATGGGCAGTTTTTGGTAATTTGCCTTCTGGTGTTTTGTAGAGTGTCAAGAATTTATTATTGGCTGTTTCATTGACTGTCCGTAAAAGTATTCTTCAGCTGTGGATTCAACATGCTCTCCCATCACTTAATATACTGTATTTAAAGAATTACTTTTCTTTTAACTCCTCATTGATTGTTTGGAGTCATCTCTCCAGAGGGAGATCCGTACAAAGAATTTTTCTGATATATGGGAGACTTTCATAGGCTCACTCCCTCCACTAAGTAGCTTCTAAGACAATGCTTCTGTAATACCGTGTAGTTTAAGACCCACGTATATCTATAGGACCCATCAATTTCTATTCAAATTTCTACTTGTTTTGGACTGTTTTCATGTACACTTGGTGTGGGAAAGAGGAAGGTGCTCTCTGATTCATACTCTTTCATGCACTCTCTTTCATTCGGTATTTAGCACCCTTGCTCCATTTCTACAATACATAGTGTTGTTCGTTTTCATGGTCTTGGAACCTTCACTGACTAAATCTGCCTCTGTTTCTACCTGTGAAGTGACTTATATGTTTATAGTTGTGCTTCACCCTGTTTTTTTATGTCTCCTTTGCCAATATGTCCATGTCTTGTTATCCCATATTTTTTTCTCTTGCTTGATTACTTCACTGATTGCTTGATATATGTTTACTGTTCTTCAATAAAATGGTGGCTGACGGAGTTTCAGCAAAACATATGTCTGGTTGACAAGTGTACTATATATACCTCTGTACTTACAGTATCCCTCTTCAGATCTACAATATACTACACTGGTCCATTTACTGACCAAACCAGAAGACAGCAGACAATGTGCTAGTAATGTCTGCTGCTGAAATGAAGCTGACAATACAGAACCTGAACTCATAAGCTGCTGCTGGAATCATCAGCAGAAAGTGCTGGAGTTCAAGATGCCTTACCTACTTCTATGTGGGCATTGCTAATAGTACCTGGTGGACAGGGGCCGATCCAGACCTTTCTTTTAAGATATCCCATCTTAAAAGAAAGGGTTCAACCCTTCGTTAAAATCTATTGTTGTAAAAATCAGATGCCAGATCTCTGTGGAAAACCAAACTAAATTATTTACTCTTCTATAGACCCTTGGTGGTAAATTTACTAAAAGTTGATTTTGAGTCCATTTAAAATCAACCAAAATAGAACCAACATCCCCACAAATTTGACCACAGTGTCTCTATTCAAAATATACTGCATCATTTATTAACAGTAGATGTTGGGTTCCATTCTGGTTTCGGTAAAGTTCTTAATTATTCTATTCACTAAAAATTATACACTGCATTCCTTTTAGCCAAAACATGTCATATGCACTGTATTACCCACATCCCAGTGCTAATTTGTATATTCATGATTTTTTTTAAATCATTGCTATGCCTTTAAAGTTTAAATGCCTTCTTTATACAGCCCCATCATATTGAGTTTTCAGACAATTCTACATGATTTAAAATCAAATAGAACTGTTTCTGATGGTTCTATTGAAAATGTCTATTTTGGGTCGATTTTCAAATCGACTGTTAGTAAATAAGTTTTTTCTACTGATGGCTTTGGGGAAGTACTGATGGTCTATTTGAAGTTCTATTTGTGTATGAACTCGAATTTCTGGGGATTATGAGGGGATTTTCAGTAGAGATGTGTGGTTTGGTTTCACTTGGATTTACTCGGATATGTTCGGATCTCAAAAAACGCCGTCATATTGGCTATCCGGTTTTATTACATGTGTAATGTCATGTGTTTTAGATAGCCAATAAGAGAAATCCTAACTAATCCGAACTTGTAATAAAACCGAACACTCACATCTCTAATTTTGAGTCAGTTTTGCCCATAGGATATACCTGATTGTCAAAATCACCAATAGAATGGACATGAATATCGACTCTTAGTAAATTTACCCCGTGCTGTCTGTTGGTGCAATGTATAGCACGGGGTCAATCCAATTAGGGGCGATGTTCTTGCCAAGCGAATAATTGCGGCTGTGAGCAAAAATTTGCAAGTCCGGCATTTCTATGCTGTTCCAACGGCAATTTGACCCTTTTACTCCTAATTGGATTGAGTAGTATGATTGGTGGATAGTTGTAACCATTTGCCAATCACAGTGTGCAAACCTCCCTCTACTCCGAGTGGTGACTGGCCGGTACCACCCACAAATTAGTATGAAACTGGCAGTGTCTGGTGATTAAGAAGCAGGCAGAGGATGTTGTCAGACTGCTTAGATTGTGTTTAAAATATCCCAGCAAGCAACATTAACCTTTAGCTTTTAAGTAAACTTCCTAACTATCTTTTGCTGTGCTGGCTGCTGCTACGTCAGATATTATATAGTAAATGAATGATAGAAAGTGGGATGGGTGTAATGCAACTGATATCCATGTTACAAAAATGTTACTTGCATGCAAAATGGAAATAATACAACTTCCCCTCGATTCTCAAGGTGATGAAGTGATGAAATTTAGCCATATACTAGTGAACAGGATTTTGGGGCTTCATACTCCAATATTGCACATGAAATGTATAGGTACAGTTGCCCGTAGCAAAGTAGCTTTGGTGATTGATGATACGGTGTCATGTTATGTGACAAATCTATCTAGACATGCTCAGCGGAATTGTGGGAGAACTTAGTTGATGTGAAACATCTGCTCAAAGTACTTATTGTAAATCATTTTTCCAGTGGTAAAGTCAGTTAAAATATTAAGGTTAATGGGAAAAAATATTCTTTGACGTTGCCATGTGTTCAGTAAGATGGGTAATGTGCCAGTGTCGGTCCTTAGCTGGTAATTTAATGAGACTGGAAAGACAGTGCCAGGTTTTCATGTCTGGGTTTGGCTGAGACATTCTTTGTTAGTGAAAGCTCAGAAACTGGAGACCAGGCTAAGTTCACTTACTGACGTCACAAGTTCTACAGTTGTCAAATAAAACAGACTAATAAATTCCTGTTGATCATATATCTGATGACAGCGGATTAACATGCTGCATAAGTCCCTAGAATTGATTCATTTTATTCAGAAAGACACAAATCCAATATAAATTAAACATACAATAAATACATTTCATAATTGTTATGTTTTGGTTATCCTATTTTTGCAAGTGTATTTATTTTACTATCGAACCGCACAGTGGGGGTCCGAGACACCTGGATCATGGGGCATTCTTTTATCTTCTGGGCAGAGATATGTAAGGGAGAATGGTTTAGTGCAGACTGCAGAGAGACGTGGGGTCGAATTAGGTGTTTGGGAAGGAGAGGAACAGGGGCGGGCTGGTGCCATCTACCCCCCGGGCCGGTACTATATCAGTCTTGGAGGGACGCCAGCTGCTTGCAGCTGAACGCTGCATGAATGCCTGGTGGCTGGAGACAATCTGTTGCAGCCTTCCAAGGCCCCACCCACTGAAACACCAGTGATACCACCCTCCCGACCGCCCATCCACCCGAAATGGGCCAGGGCTAGCTAGTGAAGCCTTCCACTCCACACATTATATAACGGCGCAGTGGAGTGCAAGGCTTCACTAGCAAGCCCCATAATGTATTGGTGCCTCCGTGTGATGTCACATAGGTGACGCCCCCACCAACACATCATCAACAACACAACCAAGATTTGCAGGAGCTCAGCATCGGCTCCGTGGAGGCTGCTCGACTCAAGTGTCAGTCCTGCTGATTGGGGTGTTGTTTCCTGGTGGCTGCTGCTACTGATATTTAAGCACTTGCATAAATATATATATATGGGTTTGTATATATATATATATATATATATATGTACAGTACATACACACACACGTGTATAGATATGATATATATCTATGTAATTCAACCACCTGGTCACCACTGACACCCCAAACCCCCCCTCCCTTGTTCTGCTCCACCTTTTGTGTGGAAGGTCCCACTCCCTCTTTGCTGTCCTCCTCCACCCCCCACCTCCTTCCCCGTCACGGCCAAGTCCCGACCTCTACCCCATCACGGTTCCGTCCCAGCAGCCCCTTCCCCCCACCAATCACATACTAACCCCGGCTGCCAGTCTTTCTCTCCTTAGACTATCCTGTCTTCCTCGCAGTAGCAACCATTGGGGGTCGCATATTGAGGAGACGTGACATTATATATATATATAGATATATATAATGTGTGTGTATATATATATATATATATTTACAGACATATACATAGTCTATTATATATATATTAATTCAAAGAAATTAGTCCTTGTCAAGTGTTGTTCGTAAAAAGGTTATGTCTGCTCCACTGTAATTTTCTGCCACTCTTACTTTTTGGGAGAAAACCTGGGGCCAGTCACTTGGGCTTTCCCCCCAGCCTGAAAGTTGGCAGCCAGCCTCTGGAGAGGAATGAAGTGGGAACAGCTAGACTCAGAAATCGCTAGGGCAGGTAGGCAATACGGATATCCAAAGAGGACAGTATTACATTTGGGGGGGGAAACGATTTAGGCAGAACAAGTTTCTGGAGCCAGGTCAGGGCAATTAAAATAGACCTAAGCAAGGTACACTCATGTTGGCTGGACACACTCCTGGTTTGGTCAAACATAGGAGCTCATTCAGACCCTCTCGTTGCTGCCAATAGTATGCAGTGTGTATGCATTGTGCATATGCATCACAGTGCGTGTGCGCATACCTTAGAGAAAGTTCACAATGCGTTCGCTCGCTGCGCATAGACAGCCCAGCAGAGTCAGTGACATGAGAAGCCATTTGTAGGTGGTAACGGGCTGGCCATTAAAAACGGGGGAGTAGAGGTGCAAACGCAGGCGTGCCTGAGCATCTCAACGGCATTGTAGAGGTGTGCATAATTATAAGACAGCATCATATTACACGTCACCTGGCTTGTTTTTACACTGAAGTGCTTGCAGCAGGGTATGGTCAACCTCAAGCGCTGCAATAGCATCCGATGTACCGATGGTTGCATACACTTCCTGGTCATGACCAGTGGCGGATCTAGACTTTACTTTTAGAGGGGGTGGTTTCTGTGACTGGACCCCCTTGCCCCCCCCAATAATATACCCCACAGAGCAGGCTCCCCCTAGCTCCACATGTGCACCAGATCCGCCTCCTGACCCCCAATGATATGCCAATGACTTACGGCACTCTGCAAAAAAAAGTGACAGACAGGAAAAGACGAGTCTGCAACGCTTCAATTATCCAACCACACTGTCTGCCAGCTCAGCCCACATTCAGGCCAGTGTGCTCTTTAGCATCACTCCTCACTGCGCATGTCAGATATCTGCCACCTTGGCAATGACAAACGCAGGATTTTTAGTGGGAGGTTTCTAATATATATATAAAAGAGGGGGACAAGGACAAGTGCCTGATAGTGTGGTAATTTTGATCCCCTTTAGAACTGTTCACCAAATCAGCTCCACCTCTTCACAAGTGGTGCTTCCACAACAGATATAGGATTCCACAACAGATATAGGATACCTGTCACACACCACTTTTTGTCCTGTAACTCAGCAGCTGCAAACCTCCCACAGGGCCCTGCTGAATCCAAGCACTACCTGTCCACCTTCTCCCACTCACACTCTGCAGACTTGCTGCTGACACGAGAGGTGAGTATTAATAAGGAGGAAAAGAGTATATAGATGTGATACGATACTCCCAGTCCTGGGAGTATCACTGATGGTTGCATTGGAGGTGAAAAATGCCTTGGAAATATAATGCATGTGTGCTATTGATATATGTTGCAGTTTATTTATCTAGGTATTCCCCTGTATCTGATGCTGTATTAAACTGATAGTGTTATAGGAAATAGAGGTTAAGGAATAGTTTATCTTTAGTCTTCCGAAGAAATTAAAAGGAAAATTGATAACCATATTTGTTGGAACAACACTACTATGGTGGAGAACTTGGTACAACCTGCCCTTGTTGGACTAATGGGCACGAGACTTGGACAGTGAAACTTTCAACACAGCGCAGGGGTAACTGTCCCTGTAATGGTCAGCAGTGCCCAGAGAGAGTGACCAGGAGAGCGGCGTGAGCGGGGGGCGGGAAAAGAGCCCGCACGCGACGGGAGTTAATAAAGAGTGGGGCCCGCTGGGACAGTGGTGTGTAGTCTGAGGTAAGCAGGCAGCGGGAAGAGATCGCTGCACTTACCGGAGTATTGAATTGAAGTATTGAAGAGAGCGGGACTCACCTGAAGCTGTGGAGCGGATCCGCGGGTGTCCGGGAGAGGTCTGCAGGGACTGGAGCTGCCTAGTGACCTAGAGGCATTGCCGGAGGAGGTCTCATCAGCCGGACGCCGCCTCCAAGCCTGCCCTGTGGAGTGACTGACAGCCGGGGAGCTGAGTGGCTGATGCAGGGGCGTGCATAGAAGGTAGTGGCTCCAGCGGTGGAACCACCCCGCTTCCTTCCCCCTTTACAGTGACTGACAGCCGGGGTCTGGTCCAGAGAGGAGTGCGCTGTCCAGCTTGCTGCAGCAGAGAAATTAAACGGAGAAAAGGTCTGTTCAGTTCCTTCCTATTGCATCTCCACATCAATTTAGGCAGGCAGGCTGTATTACCACATATTTATCCCTCTAATTGGCACAAGTCAGATTCAGTCAAAGACAGTTATCCAGTGTCCTAGCTAAGAACTTTGAGGTAACTAAAGGGACATTACAGTCAGCTTCACCGAGCCCCTTGCAGTCAGGGAAAAGAAAAGGAACATTTGGGGTTACAGAGACAGCATCAGTAACCGTCCAGGTCAGTCAGCATCAGGGACAAGGGACAACAATTCTTGTTTTAAGGAGATAACAGGCCTGGGCTTGCTACATACAAGCACCAGCACAAGTACCAGCTTATGACATAGAGCTACTTATTTACTATCTGTCAGGAAGCAAGGGAAACCCTAGCAAAGTAGCAGTTCAGTCAAAGATCAGCCGTGCACCGACGCAAGTCGTCTGGCCGGACCTAAGGGATATTGGGAGAGCCTCAGGCTGTTTATCGCATGCAATAAAACCAAGGGAACACTGACTGGGTTAATGACTAGCGATTTCAGTTGTCACTAATATTGAGAATTGTCTTTTTCTTGTGTGGTTTATATGCGTATTAACCCCTTTTGTTTCTAGTTTGAAGAAAGAAGTGTTCCGGGTTAATAAAATCCCTATTGGAACAGAGTGTGGTTAATGTGACTTAACTTGTGTAATTCACCGTAATATACCCTGTTAATATGCCATTTCTTGATTAAATTGTTCGTAGTGAGGTTATTAAACTGTGAATAAATCCACACTATTCTTCACACATAAGTCCGTAGCAAAGTGTCTGAATTTCCCTGTACATCAACCGGAGCAGACGGGAGAGTATTACAGTTGGTAAATTTGGAAGAGAAAACACCTCACTCTTAGTTCCGTACACCCCCAGCTGTGTGTTACAACTATATATATATATATATATATATATATATATATATGCATGAACACTGATCATACAAACACAACATTCAGTACAACCCACATAGCATTCACAACGCATACGCACACAGCATACTTACTTACAAACACACACACCAACCATACTTACACACATACCTGTGGGCTCTGCAGCTTGGACTTCCTCCTAGGTGCCAGGCTGCTGCGCGGCCGTGATCCGCCTTCTCCCACGCATGCTGAAAATGTTCCCGTTGATAGGACACTTCAGCACAGGCGCGCTGCTTGGACCCTGCCAGTAAAGCTGTCAGCGCTTCCGCGTCAGGTGGTATGACGTGGAAGCGCTGACAGTTTAAAAGGCATTGGCCGGGCAGCTCTGATTATGGTGATGGGTGGCCTGTGGAGAGACGGAGACAAGACTTTCTCCGTCTTCAGGAGAAAAAAATTGGTGAGGGGGGGTTTGTTCTGCGTGCGCTCAGCATCCGTAAAGGAGGACATGGGGGCCAGCCGCAGAAGAGACTATTCAGCGGCTGGCCCCCATGTCCGCGGAGAGTCTCACCCTCACTGGTGCTGCGCCGCGGGTAAGCCCTGCTGACAGGCATCAGCACCAGCTAAGCTGGCTGAAACTACTGCAAGTGGATGGGGATTTTAGGAAACGGGGCTGTGTTTACGGGGGGCGATTGCCCTCATCGCCCCCCCCCTGGATCCGCCACTGGTCATGACGTGCACAAGTGGGCATCTTAAAACAGGCTGGTGGGTGTCTGCATACACTATGTGATCGCTCTCTAAGAAATACTGGGCTAGCTAATGCATTGCTGTGCGATAGCACTGCCTACGCAATTTGCATACACATTGTGTGAGCGATCGTATCTAGCGAGCGGCTCTGAATCAGGCCCATCATTTCTAGAAGGCAGTGGCAGGCAGCAGCAGGGCCAGTTATGCACAGGGCAGGGCAGAAGGTGAATAGGATAATAGCCAAATTCATAACCAACTTAGGAGGTAGGGTGACAAGGCACCCCCCGGTAATTAAATCCAGTGTCTGTCCTACTGCCCAGCCTTGTTTTTTCAACACCCCCCACTGCGCCCCTAGTCATTAAATCCAGTCTGTCCAGCCCCAGTGTGTCAGCCTCATTCTCTCCCCCAGCCCCCGCGTATGTTCCAGCCCCAGCAGGTCAGCCTCATTCTCCCCCCAGCCCCAGCATATCAGCCTCATTCTCCCCCCCAGTGTGTCAGACTCAATCTACCCCCCAGCGTGTCAGCCTCATTCCCCACCCCAGCCCCTGCATGTCAGCCTCAGTCTCCCCCCCCAGTGCCAGCATGTCAGCCTCATTCTTCCCCCCCAGCCCCAGCATGTCAGCCTCATTTTCCCCCCCAGCTTGTCAGACTCATTCTACCCCCCAGCGTGTCAGCCTCATTCTCCCACCCCAGCCCCAGCGTGTCAGACTCATTATCCTGCCCCAGCATATCAGACTCATTCTCCTCCCAGCCCCAGCATGTCAGACTCATCCTCCCCCCAGCACCAGAGTGTCAGACTCATTCTCCCCCCCAGCATGTCAGCCTCATTCCCCCCAGCCCCTGCATGTCAGCTTCAGTCTCCCCCCCAGTGCCATCATGTCAGCCTCATTCTCCCCCCAGCCCCAGCATGTCAGCCTCATTCTCCCCCCCAGTGTGTCAGACTCAATCTACCCCCCAGCATGTCAGCCTCATTCCCCACCCCAGCCCCTGCATGTCAGCCTCAGTCTCCCCCCCAGTGCCAGCATGTCAGCCTCATTCTTCCCCCCCAGCCACAGCGTGTCAGCCTCATTTTCCCCCCCAGCTCGTCAGACTCATTCTACCCCCAGCGTGTCAGCCTCATTCTCCCACCCCAGCCCCAGCGTGTCAGACTCATTATCCTGCCCCAGCATATCAGACTCATTCCCCTCCCAGCCCCAGCATGTCAGCCTCATTCTCCCCCCCCCAGTGTGTCAGACTCATTCTCCCCCCCAGCGTGTCAGCCTCATTCCCCCCAGCCCCTGCATGTCAGCTTCAGTCTCCCCCCCCAGTGCCATCATGTCAGCCTCATTCTCCCCCCAGCCCCAGCATGTCAGCCTCATTCTCCCCCCCCAGTGTGTCAGACTCAATCTACCCCCCAGCGTGTCAGCCTCATTCCCACCCCAGCCCCTGCATGTCAGCCTCAGTCTCCCCCCTAGTGGCAGCATGTCAGCCTCATTCTCCCCCCCCAGCCCCAGCATGTCAGACTCATTATCCTGCCCCAGCATATCAGACTCATTCCCCTCCCAGCCCCAGCATGTCAGACTCATCCTCCCCCCAGCACCAGCGTGTCAGACTCATTCTCCCCCCCAGTGTGTCAGCCTCATTCCCCCCAGCCCCTGCATGTCAGCTTCAGTCTCCCCCCCAGTGCCATCATGTCAGCCTCATTCTCCCTCCCCCAGCCCCAGCGTGTCAGCCTCATTCTCCCCCCAGCTCATCAGACTCATTCTCCCCCACAGCGTGTCAGCTTCATTCTCCCCCCAGCATGTCAGCCTCATTCTCCCCCCCAGCCCCAGCCTCATTCTCCCCCCACCCCCAGCCCCAGCATGTCAAACTCATTCTTCACCCCAGCATGTCAGCCTCATTTTCCGCCCCAGCATGTCAGCCTCATTCTCCCCCAAAGCTCCAGCCTCATTCTCCCCCCTCCAGCCCCAGCATGTCAAACTCATTCTCCACCCCAGTGTATCAGTCAGCCTCATTCCCCCTCCCAGCTCCAGCATGTCAAACTCATTCTCCACCCCAGCCCCAGCATGCCAGCCTCATTCTCCCCCTCAGCCCCAGCATGTCAGCCTCATTCTCCCCCCCAGTGTGTCAGACTCAATCTACCCCCCAGTGTGTCAGCCTCATTCCCCACCCCAGCCCTTGCGTGTCAGCCTCAGTCTCCCCCCCCCAGTGGCAGCATGTCAGCCTCATTCTCCTCCCACCACCAGCCACAGCATGTCAGATTCATTCCCCCCCAGCCCCAGCATGTCAGTCTCATTCTGCCCCCCAGCCCCAGCATGTCAGTCTCATTCTCCCCCCCCCCAGCCCCAGTGTGTCAAACTCATTCTCCACCCCAGCCCCAGCAGGTCACTCATTCTCCCCCACAACCCATCAGCCTCATTCCCCCCCAGCCCCAGCATGTCTGCCTCATTCTCCCTCTCAGCGTGTGTCTCAGCTTTGTGCCCGCCACTCCCCCTCCAATACCACCGCAGTCGCCGCCACTTACTTACCTTGTTTCCTTGGCTGCTTCTTCATTGCAGCTCATCTCGATCCGTGGCTCCTGTTGATCCTCTCCCTCCAGCAGCCCGGCCCCTTGTTATGACACGGCATGCATGACATCACGTGCACTGTGTCATAACAAGGGGCCAGGTCATGTTGGAGCCGGAGTGGCAGAAGCGGGCCCGCTCCTGCTCCAACCATTTACTTAATGGGGACCGGGTCGGCGAGCAGTGGCGCTGTCGGATACAGGCGGCCATGGGCACCACAGCAAGCACTGGCTGCATCGCCGCTAGTTCCGCCCCCTACCACCGACACAGTGCACATCATACACCCCCCGATACCCATACAGTGATCAACATACACCCCCTATACCTACAAACTCAGTGCCCAGCATATAGCCCCCATACCCATACAGTACCACCATGCACCTCCCCCCCACACCCATAGTACCAGACACACACATATAACAGTACAGTAATACTTTACTATTCTATACCTGTAGCACAGCCAAACAGCATCTGTCATAGCCCTGTGTCGAGCAGCAGCAGAGTGTAGGGATAACTAGAAGAGAGGGTAATTATTGCCCTCACTGCAGAAGGGTGGCGGCCATGCTGCTGAAGCTCTATAATTCCGGTTGGTAATGTCTAAATCCCCTTCATGGAGAGGACCCTGACGTCATCAGTTACTGTCCAACATCATTCCCTACCATCCAAGTGGGGATAGAGGGGGAATACAACTTGTGGCGAGTGTAGCAAGGCACCAAGCCCAAAGCGTGGCGAGCGCAGCGAGCCCGCGAGGGGACAACTTTCTTCTTTAGGTGGCATAATGAGCATGGAACTGCATTTCCGCCCTCACTCACGTCACTTCCAGGTCCCTAGCATGAAGGGGAAATAGGCTCAACCAGTTCCCGGAATAACTTTCTTTCATATGCTCTCCCCCTGTTGGCCGCCGGCATCAACTGCAGCTAGAGAAGGTGCTCTACTGCAGGTTATTCCCGACAACAGAGGAATGCAGGGTTTTAATTCATTTTCCGGGGCATAGGGAGACTGTGCCTTGATCCGGGAGTCTCCCGCAGGAATCGGGAGGGTAGGCAGGTATGCAGAAGAAATGAGAGGTGTCAAAAGCAGCAGAGAGATCCAGTTGATGAGCATTCAGAAGTGCAGTGCAAGTGCAGGATTTCTAGAGGAGGGTTCACAAATGAAGGGGTTCCGTGATAATCCCATGCAGAGTGTGCAGCACTTACCACGCTTTAGCCTGACTTCAATTCTACCTCATTCCACAGCACTTTACAGAAAGTATTTGGTCATTCATATCAGTCCCTGCCTCATTGGAGTTTACAGTCTATGGATCTGATTCAGCAGTTCTGCGCATGGTCCTGAAAAATCACCCGCAGGCCCCCGTATGCCATTGCCTGATTTACAGGACCCAGCCAGGCTGCGGTAAACGTCAGCTACCAAATCCTGACCAAAGGGGGAAACCATTGCGACCGCTGCGCTGGGATCGCACCTCCTGCTGCATTTGCATTTTTGCTGGACAGAATTGCAAAGCCACTTGTGCGCGGCTTTGCAAGTCCGTCATCTGCTGAATCAGGCCCTATATTACCTACCACATGTACACATACACACTAGGGTCAATTTTTGTTGGGAGCCAATTAACTTACCAGTATATTTTTGGATTGTGGGACCAAACGAGTACCTAGATCAGGGAGTACCTGCAAAATAGGGAGAACATACAAACCCCACTCCAGTGTTGTCAGACTGTAATAATAACCATTACATGATCTGTGCTGCCCACAATGTAATCTAATGCTGCCATCCACTGTTTACTATATATGGTTCAAGCTTCATGCTGTACTGCATTGCAGTAGAGTATCACAGCGCCTGACACAAAAATCTGAAGGTAATTCAGTAGTTAAGGGCCATTATCACTTTCAAGTTTGCATTGAAGAGCCCAGATTTTTCCAGGAAAACAATAATATTTTTAAAAGGAGAGGCTTGTCTTTCAATGGACTGGGCTAGATCACATTCAAAAGTAATAAAAAAGTGATTAATTAACCTCAGTCAGAATATGTCCCTTAGATACCATTACGTAACTTTAACATTAGCCAAAGTCCTAAATCTGTTCTTACTCCAACATGTCAATTTAGGCCTAAAACTGGCACAAACTCTAATCAAAGCCTAAATCCTACCTACACTGTATAATAGAGCTCTTTTCTCACCTTTGTATATTCTAAACATGTACAGTCAGGTGCATAAATATTGGGACTTTGACAGAATTTTCATATTTTGGCCTCTATTCACCACCACAATGGCGTTGAAATGAAACAAACAAGATGTGCTAACTGCAGACTTTCAGATTTAATTTGAGGGTAATTACATCCAAATCAGGTGAACGGTGTAGGAATTACAACGGTTTCTATATGTGCCTCCCACTTTTTAAGGGGCCAAAAGTAATGGGACTATCAACTCAAAAGCTATTTCATGGACAGCTGTGGGCTAGTCCCTCATTATTTCATTATCAATTAAGCAGGTAAAAGGTCTGGAGCTGATTCTATGTGTGACATTTGCATTTGGAATCAATTGCTGTCGACTCTCAATATGAGATCCAAAGAGCTGTCACTATCAGTGAAGCAAGCCATCATTAGGCTGAAAAATCAAAACAAACCCATCAGAGAGATTGCAAAAACATTAGGTGTGACCAAATCAACTGTTTGGAACATTCTTAAAAAGAAAGAACACACCGGAGAGCTCAGCAACACATAAAGACCTGGAAGACCACGGAAAACAACTGTGGTGGTTGACAGAAGAATTATTTCCCTGGTGGAAAAAACCCCTTCACAACAGTTGGCCAAATCAAGAACACTCTCCAGGAGGTAGGTGTATATGTGTCAAAGTCAAAAATCAAGAGAAGACTTCACAAGAGTGAATATAGAGGGTTCACCACAAGATGTAAACCATTGGTGAGCCTCAAAAACAGGAAGACCAGATTAGAGTTTGCCAAACAGCATCTAAAAAAGCCATTACAGTTCTGGAACAACACCCTATGGACAGATGAGACAAAGATCAACTTGTACCAGAGTGATGGGAAGAGAAGAGTATGGAGAAGGAAAGGAACTGCTCATGATCCAAAACCTACCACCTCATCAGTGAAGCATGGTGGTGGTAGTGTCATGGCGTGGGCATGTATGGCTGCCAATGGAATTGGTTCCCTTGTATTTATTGATGATGTGATTGCTGACAAAAGCAGCAGAATGAATTCTGAAGTGTTTCAGGCAATATTATATGCTTATATTCAGTGAAATGCTTCAGAACTCATTGGACGGCGCTTCACAGTGCAGATGGACAATGACCCGAAGCATACTGCAAAAGCAACCAAAGAGTTTTTTAAGGCTAAAAAGTGGAATGTTATGCAATGGCCAAGTCAATCCCCTGACCTGAATTCGATTGAGCATGCATTTCACTTGATGAAGACAAAACTGAAGGGAAAATGCCCTAAGAACAAGTAGGAAGTGAAGACATTTCCAGTAGAGGCCTGGCAGAGCATCACCAGGGATGAAACCCAGCGTCTGGTGATGTCTATGCGTTCCAGACTTCAGGCTGTAATTGCCTGCAAAGGATTTGCAACAAAGTATTAAAAAGTGAAAGTTAGATTTAGGATTGTTTAGTTTGTCCCATTACTTTTGGCCCCTTAAAAAGTGGGAGGCACATATAGAAACCATTGTAATTCCTACACCGTTCACCTGATTTGGATGTAATTGCCCTCAAATTAAATCTGAAAGTCTGCAGTTAAAGCACATCTTGTTTGTTTCATTTCAAAGCCATTGTGGTGGTGAATAGAGGCCAAAATATGAAAATTCTGTCAATGTCCCTGACTGTACATGCTCATGAACATATTCCATACTTGCCGACATTCAGCTCACTACTTCCGGGAGGGAGCTGAATGCCTGCATTCTGTGGGGGGCGTGGTCGGGCTATGATGCCATTTTGGGGGCAGAGCCAGGGCCTGACCCCACGTTTGCGCCATCGTGGCGCCGCCCCCTCTTCACAATGCTGGAAAAAAGACATTGTGAGCAGGGGGCGGAGCCACGATGACGGGATTCAGTGTGAATCACATCATCAGCCCCCCTGCGGGGGTTTTTAGTAGTAGTCCGGGAGGGTAGGTGACAGTCGGGAGGCTTGCCTGCCTTTCCGGAGGGTCGGGAGCAGCACCCAATATTCGAGAGGGTAGGCAAGCCTGACATATTCATGAACGTGTTCTGCTATATATGTACATGTTCTGCTATATATGTAAATGTTTATATTTCTTGGTATATATTAGGGGTGTGCACCAGCCACTTTTCGTGTTTTGTGTTTTGGTTTTGGATCTGAATCTTTCTTCGTGTTTTGGATCTGGATTGGTTTTGCCAAAACCAGCCTTCCGTGTTTTGGGTTCTGGGTTTTGTGTTTTGGATCTGTATTTTTTTGAAAAAAAGCATAAAAACAGCTAAAATCACAGAATTTGTGGGTTTTTCTGCTCCTATTATTAACCTTAATAACCATAATTTCCACTCATTTCCAGTCTATTCTGAACACCACACACCTCACAATAGTGTTTTTATGTCCAAAAGGTTGCACCGAGGTAGCTGTATGACTATGCTAAGCGACACGAGTGGGCGGCACAAACACGTGTCCCATCTAGGAGTGGCACTGCAGTGGCAGACAGGATGGCAGTTTGAAAAACTAGGCCCCAAACAGTACATATTGCAAAGAAAAAAAAGAGGTGCAAGATGGAATTGTCCTTGGGCCCTCCCACCCACCCTTATGTTGTATAAACAGGACATGCACACTTTAACAAGCCAATCATTTCAGCGCCAGGGTCTGCCACACGACTGTGGCTGAAATGATTGGTTTGTTTGGGCCCCCACAAAACAAGCTGGCAATTAATCTGTCCCTGCACAAACTGGGCTCTACGGAGGCAAGATGTCATCCTCATCCTCCTCATCCACCGATTCCTCACCCTCTTCAGTGTTTTGTACATCCTCATCCTCACAGAGTATTAATTCGTCCCCACTGGAATCCCCCACCACAGGTCCCTCTGTAAGTTCTGGAGGCTGGTCTCCCTGGAAGAGTTGATAATTAATTTTTATGAACATCATCTTCTCCACATTTTGTGGAAGCAACCTCCGACGCCTTTCGCTGACAAGGTTCCCGGCTGCACTAAACACTTTTTCGGAGTACACACTGGAGGGGGGCAACTCAGGTAAAATAGAGCCAGTTTGTACAGGGGCCTCCAAATTGCCTCTTTTTCCTGCCAGTACAAGTTCGGAATGTCTGACATGCCTACTTGGATGCTGTCACCGATGTAATCCTCCACCATTCTGTCAATGGTGACAGTATCATATGCAGTGACAGTAGACATATCAGAAATTGTTGCCAGGTCCTTCAGTCCGGACCAGATGTCCAAACTTGGTCCTGCCTGCCTGCATCACCACCAGCAGGTTGCTTAGGATACCAAAGTTTTTTCCTGGCAGCCCCAGTTGCGGGAGAAAATGAAGAAGGAGCTGTTGACGTGTCACATTCCGCTTCAGCTGACAGTGTTTTCACCAGCAGGTATTTGCACCTCTGCAGGCTTGTTTCTGAACTTGATGTTAACTTTTTATGAACATGCTGCTGGTGACTTATAAGGGAGGATGTTCCTAGGTGTTTAAAGTCCCTACCCCTACTTATTTCACCTTTACACATGGTACATATGGCAAGACAGTTGTTGTCCGGATTTGGATAGAAATATTGCCAGACCAAAGAGGTGGAATGTTTGGTCTTCTGCCCAGGCATGACCGTGATGGGCTTTTTCATCCCACGGACAACAACTGTCTCCCCCGGAGCCTGATTTAAACAAACCACATCACCATCAGAATCCTTCTCGCCAACTTCCTCTTCAGCGCCAGCTACACCAGTATCCTCATCCTGTTGTATTTCAACAGTGATAACTTCAATTTGCATATCAGCAAGTGTACTGTGGGTGCTCCTTTCAGCACTTGCAGGGGGCGTGCAAACAGTGGAAAGAGCCACCTCTTCCCCTCCAGTGCTGGGAAGGTCAGGCATCGCAACCGCCACCACACTTGGACTCTCCTTGGGGATTTGTGATATCTTCTTAGAACGCACAGTTCTTTGCTGTGCTTTTGCCAGCTTAACTTGTTTGATTTTTTTAGTGGGAGGAGGGCTTCCATCATCATGTGAAGCTGAACCACTAGTCATGAACATAGGGAAAGACCTTAGGCGTTCCTTGCCACTCCGTGTCGTAAATGGCATATTGGCAGGTTTACGTTTCTCCTCAGATGATTTAAATGTTTTTTTAAGGTCATTTTCCTGAACTTTGTCATTTGGGATTGTATTGCCCTCTACTATGACATTGGGCATTGGCCTTGGCAGACAATGTTGATGGCATGTTATCATCTATGTCATGACTAGTGGCAGCAGCTTCAGCACTAGGAGGAAGTGGTTCTTGATCTTTGCCTATTTTATTTTTATCGGAGAAAGTTTGGTCCTCCATTTATGTTATATTGATATATACGTGCGGCTAAGGCACACACAAACACAGAAAATAATTTTTATTTCTGTTGGAAACTAGTGCACTTTGTGGGTTACACCACCCTTTAAGAAATGAGCCAGCCGGCTCTTTACTTATGGGACACAGGCACATGCTTGGCGCTGCTCCTTTGTTGATGCACGTGCAGCTACAGTGCACACAATTCACAAAGACAGAAAAAAAGGAAGATTTTTATGTTTTTGTGGAGTGCACTTTGGGGGTTACACCACCCTTTAACAGACTGAGGCATGCTTGGCGCTGCAGCTTTGAGGATGCACGTACAGTGCACACAATTCACAAACACAGAAGAAAATGTATTTTTTTTTGTTGGAGTGCACTTTGGGGGCTTACACCACACTTTAAGAGATGAGCCAGCCGGCCCTTTATTTATGGGACACGGGCGTATGCTTGGCGCTGCTCCTTTGTTGATGCACGTGCACCCACAGTGCACACAATTCACAAACACAGAAAATATTTTTTTATTTTGTTTGGAGTGCACTTTGGGGGTTACACCACCCTTTAACAGACAGACGCACACTTGTCGCTGCTGCTTTGAGGATGCAGGTGCGGCTACAGCCCACACAATTCATAAAGACAGAAAAAAAGGAAGATTTTTATGTTTTTGTGGAGTGCACTTTGGGGGTTACACCACCCTTTAACAGACAAACTCATACTTGGCACTGCTGCTTTGAGGATGCAGGTGCAGCTACTGTGCATACATTTCACACACAACCACAGAAAAAAAGAAGATTATTTTATTTTTGTTGGAGCGCACTTTGGGGGTTAACAGACAGACGCACGCTTGTCGCTGCTGCTTTGAGGATGCAGGTGCGGCTACTGCGCATACATTTCACATGCAAACACAGAAAAAAAGATTATTTTAGTTTTGTTGGAGCGCACTTTGGGGGTCACTCCACCCTTTAACAGACAGATGCGTGCTTGTCGCTGCTGCTTGAAGATGCAGGTGTGGCTACAGTCCACACAAT
Source organism: Taudactylus pleione (assembly GCA_031769625.1). Taxonomy (NCBI): domain Eukaryota; kingdom Metazoa; phylum Chordata; class Amphibia; order Anura; family Myobatrachidae; genus Taudactylus; species Taudactylus pleione. Next base: position 2,425,930 of record JAUIMM010001601.1, read on the forward strand.
TCACAAAGACAGAAAAAAAAGAAGAATTTTTAATTTTTTGTGGAGCGCACTTTGGGGGTTACACCACCCTTTAACAAACAGACGGACGCTTGTCGCTGCTGCTTTGAGGATGCAGGTGCGGCTACTGCGCATACATTTCACACACAAACACAAAAAAAAATATTATTTTATTTTTGTTGGAGCTCACTTTGGGTGTTACACCGGACAGATGCACGCTTGTCGCTGCTGCTTTGAGGATGCATGTACAGTGCACACAATTCACAAACACAGAAGAAAATGTTTTATTTTTGTTGGAGTGCACTTTGGGGGTTACACCGCCCTTTAAAAGACAGATACATGCTTGGCGCTGCTGCTTTGAGGATGCATGTACAGTGCAGACAATTCACAAACACAGAAGAAAATTATTTTTTTTAGTTGGAGTGCACTTTGGGAGCTTACACCACCCTTTAAGAGATGAGCCAGCCGGCCCTTTACTTATGGGACACAGGCGCACACTTGGCGCTGCTCCTTTGCTGATGCACGTGCAGCCACAGTGCACACAATGCACAAACACAGAAAATAATTTTTTATTTTGTTTCGAGTGCACTTTTGGAGTTACACCACCCTTTAACAGACTAGCCAGCTGGCCCTTTACTTACGACACTGGCGCACGCTTGGCGCTGCTTTGTTGATGCACATGCGGCCACAGTGCACACAATTCACAAACACAGAAAATTATTTTTTATTTTGTTTGGAGTGAACTTTGGGGGTTACAGCACCCTTTAACGGACAAGCCAGCCGGCCCTTTACTTATGGGACACAGGCGCACGCTTGGCGCTGCTCCTTTGTTGATACACGTGCAGCCACAGTTCACACAATTCACAAACACAGAAAATAATTTGTTATTTTGTTTGGAGTGCACTTTGGGGGTTACAGCACCCTTTAACGGTCAAGCCAGCCGGCCCTTTACTTATGACACAGGCGCATGCTTGGCGTTTCTTTGTTGATGCATGTGCGACTACTGCGCACACAATTCACAAACACAGAAAAAAAATATTTTTTTTGGAGTGCACTTTGGGGGAGCACCCCTGATGCACAGATCACCCCCTGGACAACACTACAGCACCCCTCTAGGACTACAGCCTTTATGGGACACTGCATAACACAGTCAAGCCAGCCCCTATAGAGTTTGGAGTGGACACAGCCCCTATGGACAACTGACTGCACAACACAGCCCAGCCAGCCCCTATGACAGCAGCACAACACAGCCCAGCCAGCCCCTATGGACAACAGCAGCACAACACAGCCCAGTCAGCCCCTATGGACTGAGTGGACACAGCCCCTATGGACAACAGCAGCACAACACAGCCAGCCAGCCCTAGCTCCAACCCTCCCTCTTCACTGTAGACAGCCGGAGTGAGAAATGGCACCGACACGGGGACCTTTTATAGATTTCCAAAACCCGCGAGATCCGGAAGGCGGGATGATGACGTTTTGCCTCGATTTCAGATCCGAGTCAGGCGGGAAAAGTCGAACCTGACTCGGATACGACTCGGATCGGGGGGGCTCGGGGGGGTTTGGATTTCAGAAATCCGAACCCGCTCATCCCTAGTCTATATACACAGGTTATGTCTCCGATATCCAAAATTCTTGGGACCAGGGGTATTTTGTATAACGGAATATTCCGTATTTTGGAATATTTGCATATCATAATGAAATATCTTGGGAATGGAACTCAAATATACACACAGAATGCATTTATGTGTTATATACACCTTATACACAGCCTGCAAGTAATTTTATACAATATTTTAAATAATTACAGTTTACAGAGGACTACATAGCATTTTATACTCAATAAAAGTTTATGTTTTGTTTTTAATTTTAGAATTTTTTTTCAACTTTCTCACACACAAACTGCAATACAGACTGGAATAAAGAGAACATGATGCAATTTCCTACTCATCCACTGCACTGACAGCTTTCTGCAGCCTTTTACTGTCATCTATGGAGTAAGGCCAATTTGTTTCTGGAACCAGGCCCTGATTTGGAGAAAGGCCACAAAGTCGCATGTCTAGGGTAGCACATAGTCAAGGATGGCACATAGCATTCTTTACATTTTATGAAAAAGAGCACATAGCTGCCCGAAACGTTGATGTACATTGTATAGATGTTTTAAATAAACGCTGTGGTGTTTGAATTTAATCCAGGAGTGCCGTTTTCACTACTCTAATATTTTTTTATCTTGGCACTCTAGACTAAAGTTGGTCTTTGGCGTGCCCATTTCTCCTACCAGTATATGTGTGTGTGTATATATATATATATATACTGTATACAGCATACAAAAGGCGGCACTCGTAATCAAACAGCTTGACACTGGCAGTCATTTGCAATCAACGTTTTGAGAGTTTAATATCTCGTCATCAGGATATTACAAACAGGATAAAAAACACTGACCTTATAAACCTTTTCCCCACGTGACATCATCATACCATGCAGAAAGGCACTAGTTTCAATCATCCTCACAGTCCGTGGCGGGTTGGGCCTGGGGGCAGGGTGCCATGTGCCCCCCGGGCCGCAGCGTCATGCGGGCCGTGGGCCGGTGCAGTCTGTGTCACTGTGACACAGACTGCACCGCGTGTGTAGCGCTGACCGGACGGAGTTCGGTCAGCGCTACACTGACAAACTCACAGCCGCCGGCTCCGGCAGCTGTGTGTTTGTTGTAAGCAGCAGCCAATGAGAGTCTGTCAGGCTCTCATTAGCTGCTGCTGCGCACACTGCGGGAGCCACTCCATCTTCCGGCTCCCGCAGTGGGCAATGGGAGAGACGTCATGATGTCATATGACATCTCTCCCATAATGCAGAGCTGCCCGGCCCGGGAGGACAGACGGAGGAGGAGATGGCGGCGGCGGGAGCGGGGATTCAGGTAAGTGGGTTTTTTTATTTTGTTTTTTATATTATGTGTGTCTACTGGGGGGGTCTGGCACTACTGGGGGCACTACAAAGGGGGGGACTACTACTACTGGGGGCATTACAAGGGGGGTGGGGGACTACTACTACTGGGGGCACTACAAGGGGGAGGGGACTACTACTACTACTTGGGGCACTATAAGGGGACTACTACTACTACTACTGGGGGCACTACAAGGGGGGTGGGGGACTACTACTACTGGGGACTACTATTACTGGGGACACTACAAGGGGGGTGGGGGACTACTACTACTGGGGGCACTACAAGGGGGAGGGGACTACTACAACTGGGGACTACTACTACTGGGGGCACTATAAGGGGACTACTACTACTACTACTACTACTACTACTACTACTGAGGGCACTGCAAGGGGGTGGGGGACTACTACTACAGGGGACTACTACTACTGGGGACACTACAAGGGGGAGGACTATTACTACTGGGGACACTACAAGGGGGGGACTACTACTGGGGGCACTACAGTGGGGGGACTACTACTACTGGGGCACTACAAGGGGGGACTACTACTAACGTGGGCACTACAAAGGGGAGTGTTACGTTCTGGGTTATTTGTGGACCCGGGGTGGTAGCAGGAGCGATCACAGAAGCAGATTTGTAAATAAAACTAGGATTTTTAATAAGTGCTCGAGTGGACATATAATGTGGCAGTAAATAAAAGTCCAGGAAAATATAAATGTGCACAAGAGTTCTGTGGTGGGAGCAAAAGGGTTAATGTCCAGGTAGAAACAATTAGAGCAGTCCAGGTGTGCAGGTAGTGAAACTGAAAATAAACAAGCCAGGTTTGCAGATAGTGAACTGAAGTGCAGGATGTCAGCAGGCTCAGGCACTCAGGTATGGGCAAGGGTGATGGAGGTAGCGGGGTAGTCCAGTGAGAACTAGGAGCTGACAGGCAGACTGGCAGACAGCAGATTCACAGGAACATGAAAGCACAGAGAACTCCCTCTCAGCTAGGCTGAGATACACGTTGCACTGGCATAGAAGGAAGGCACTGACCCTTCCTAAATACCCCATGCCGTGCTGTTACTGGCCGGAGGGAACATGTGACTCACCAGGATTCGCCAGCCGCATCACATGGCCAGAAGGCAAGATGGCAGCGCCCATGCCAAACGGAATGGAGACGCCGCCAGGCCTTACCAGCGCAGAGTGACAACAGACCCGCACAACAACGCGTGCAGCCAAAGCCCCCCGCCAGACACCAGCTACGCCACCAGACAGTCCACGCCACAATGACCTCACAGGTAACACTCGCCTAGCGCCATGCTGAAATACCCTGGCCGTGACAGTACCCCCCCTTTTGGGGTGGCCTCAGGACACTCACCAGGCTTCTCCGGATGGGCAGAATGGAATCTCCTGATGAGCGTGGGAGCGTGGACATCATGAGCATCGGTCCAGCAACGTTCCTCTGGACCGTAACCTTTCCAGTCCAGCAAATACTGTAGATGACCTCTGCGTAGACGAGAGTCCAAGATCTGGGCGACCTCAAACTCAACTCCTCTCTCCGTCTGGACTCGAGGAGAAGCAGGTAGAGCACTATGGAATTTATTCAGGACCAGGGGCTTCAATAAGGAAATATGGAAGGAATTAGGGATTTTTAGGTATGGGGGTAACTGTAGACGATAGGCCACTGGATTAATGACTTCTGTTATGGAGAAGGGACCGATGAAGCATGGTGCAAATTTCATAGAAGGAACCCTCAGACGAAGATTCCGGGTGGATAACCAGACCTGGCTTCCAACTTGCATGCGTGGAACTATTCTACGCTTCTTATCGGCCTGGGTCTTATAGCGAGAGGATGCCTTCAACAAATCAGACCGTACTTGAGTCCAGATGGCAGCAAAATTCCGCACCGTGTCCTCCACGGCCGGAACATCGAAAACAGGCAGGCTTCAGAATTCGGGAACACGAGGATGAAGGCCATATACAACCTGAAATGGCGTTTGGTTAGTTGACGAGTGGTAGGAAGCATTATGTGCAAACTCAGCCCACGGCAGCAAGGCAGCCCAATTATCCTGGGAAGATGACATAAAAATTCTTAAGAAAGTCTCTAGATCTTGATTAACTCTCTCGGTGGAGCCGTTGCTTTGCGGATGGTAGGCTGTGGAAAAGTTTAACTTCACTTGAAGAACAGAACACAAAGCCCTCCAGAATTTTGCAGTAAACTGCACACCACGGTCAGAGACAATTTCAGCAGGAAGGCCGTGTAGACGAAATATGTGTTGGACAAACAACTGTGCCAGGTCAGGGGCAGAAGGTAACTTCTTCAACGGTATATAGTGGACCATCTTAGAAAATCGGTCTATTACAACCCAGATAGTGTTGAAACCTTGAGAGACTGGCAGGTCTGTGACGAAATCCATGGAGAGATGCGTCCATGGACGTGATGGAGTAGGTAATGGAAGCAATTCCCCAGCTGGAGCTTGTCGTGATGATTTATGCTGGGCACAGGAGGAGCAGGAAGAGATAAACTCCATTATGTCTGCCTTCATAGAAGGGCACCAATAGTGTCTTTTCAGGAACTCCAAGGTCTTCCGAGTGCCTGAGTGCCCTGCGAAGCGAGAGGAATGTGCCCAAGTGAGAAGCTGCTTCCTTAATTCCGGGGCCACAAATGATTTTCCCGTAGGAGGCTGAAGTTGTAATGTGGCGAAAACTCTTGATTCCAAGACAGGGGTATTGCTTTGATTTTCAGATTGATCATCACAGAGGAGAGATCTCGATAGGGCATCAGCCTTCTGATTAAGTGCTCCAGACCGAAAGGTCAGGGTGAACTGAAACCTGGCAAAGAATATTGCCCAGCGGGCCAAACGAGGACTCACACATTGGAGGTTTTTGAGAAATAGGAGATTTCTATGGTCCGTAAATACAGTAAATGGAAACTTGGCGCCTTCTAGCAAATATCTCCATTCTTTCAACGCCAACTTTACAGCTAGTAGTTCTTGCTCACCTATGGCGTAGTTCCTTTCGGCAGGAGAGAATTTTTTAGAAAAGAACCCACACGGATGGACTCGGTTGTCCTCATAACGTTGAGACAAGACTGCTCCCACAGCTTCAGATGATGCATCTACTTCCAACAAAAAAGGCCTGTCCAGATCTGGTTGTCGAAGGACTGGTGCTGAGATGAAGGCCTGTTTTAGAAGATGAAAGGCAGACTCTGCCTCAGGTGACCATTGGGCAGGATTAGCACCTTTGCGGGTCAAGGCTGTAATGGGAGCCAGCAGTGTAGAAAATCCCTTAATGAAGCGTCTATAATAATTGGCGAAGCCCAACAATCTCTGGATGGCCTTCAGTGTCTGAGGTCGGGTCCAATCCAGAATTGCTTGTACCTTCTTGGGGTCCATTTCTAAACTGGAGCCAGATATTACATAGCCGAGAAAAGGTACACTGGGCACTCCAAAGACGCACTTCTCCAGATTGCAGTAAAGGTGGTTTTCTCTCAAACGGGTCAGGACCTCCTTAACATGTTCTTGATGTTTAGCCACAGAGGGTGAAAAAATCAGTATGTGATCCAGATAGACAACAACCGAAACATATAACAGATCCCGGAAAATCTCATTAACGAAACTTTGAAAGACAGCAGGGGCGTTACATAATCCAAAAGGCATTACTAAATACTCGAAATGTCCATCTCTGGTATTAAAAGCGGTCTTCCATTCATCGCCAGCTCGGATACGAATGAGGTTGTAAGCCCCTCTTAGATCTAATTTAGAAAAAATGACAGAGCCCTTGACCCTATCAAACAACTCAGTAATCAGGGGAATAGGGTATCGATTTTTTACAGTAATGTCATTAAGGCCTCGATAATCGATACATGGTCTTAGACCACCGTCCTTCTTGCCAACGAAGAAAAACCCAGTTCCGGCAGGTGAAGTAGAGGGGCGGATGAACCCCTTTGCCAGGTTGTCCCGGATGTTCTCGATCATGGCTTGAGTCTCAGGCAAGGACAGCGGATAGGTACAACCACGAGGTGGCATCTTATCAGGTATCAATTCAATTGGACAGTCCCATTCCCTATGAGGGGGTAAGATATTTGCTTGTTGTTCAGAAAAAATGTCGGCAAACATCTGATATTCCTTGGGAATGGCAGAAGAAACTAATAAAACTGTCTTTCTCACAGGTCGAATTTTTGGAAGACAGGATTTCTGACAGTCCATACCCCATGACAGAATCTGCATAGAACTCCAATCAATCCTGGGATTATGTTTACGTAACCAGGGTAGACCAAGAACAATTTCATGAGAGGCCTCTGATATCACCAGGAATTTTAAGGACTCAGAATGAAGTGCCCCAATTCGGACCAATACAGGTTGAGTCTCTTTGGTGACTATCCCGTTAGTCAGAGGGCGTCTGTCTATCGAGGTCAGAGAGATAGCATGGTTGAGAGTCAAACAAGGTATCTGAAATTTATCAATGAAACTAGACGTTATGAAATTTCCGGCTGCTCCTGAGTTGATTAGAGCAGAAGCAAAGACAGGTTTGGGTTTAAGATCCAAGGCTAGGGTAATCGTGAAATCTTTAATTTTTGGAGACGGGTTCATAACTCCTAACTTGATGTCTCCAGGATCAGTTAGGATTTGGCATTTCCCGGTTTACGGGGACAGGAGATCAGCAGGTGACCAGACTCTCCGCAGTACAGACAGAGGTTCTTTTGCATTCTTCTCTGACGTTCTTCTTTGGAGAGGTGTGTATGATTCACCTGCATAGGCTCCTCTTCAGTGGGAGAAGGAATGGGACGGGTAGAAATGGAGGGGGTAAATTACCTTTGCCGGTCAGTTCTGTTTTTTTCAGCCTGACGTTCCCTGAAGCGTAGGTCAACTTTGATACACAATGAAATCATGTCGTTCAGATTAGTAGGAAGCTCTCGAGTGACTAGATCATCCTTTAGTCGGTCTGACAACCCATGCCAGAAGGCCGAGGTGAGGGCTTCCTCATTCCATTTGAGCTCTGATGCTAAAATTTTAAATTGCACGGCATATTGACTGACAGGACGGGCCCCTTGCCTCAGTGTCATGATGTTTGATGATGCTGATACAGTACGCCCAGGTTCATCGAAAATCCTCCTGAAGGATGACACAAAGCCTGCGTAATTATCCAGCAGTGGATCTGAGCACTCCCAGAGTGGGGAAGCCCATTCCAAGGCCTGGCCGGATAACAGAGAGACTATATAAGCCACTTTAGTTCTCGCAGTTGGAAAGTTGTCAGGCTGCAGGGTAAAATGTATGCCACACTGATTTAGGAATCCTCGGCAGAGTTTAGGATTGCCGTCAAATTTATTTGGTAAAGGAAGACGTAAGCGGGGAGATGATCTGCCTCCTGTATTCCCAGATGCTGATGCGGATGTAGTTGCTGGTACTTCAGGGGTAGAAAAGGAAGTTTGCAAACTATCCTGTCGCTTGGACATCTCTTGCAGAAATTTAGCCATCTGATGCTGCATGTTTTCCAGATTTTCTAATCGACCAGAAATGCACCTGAACAAATCCACTCCTGACTCCTGATCCGTGGCCGGCTCCATGGGGCCAGTGCAAACTGTTACGTTCTGGGTTATTTGTGGACCCGGGGTGGTAGCAGGAGCGATCACAGAAGCAGATTTGTAAAGAAAACTAGGATTTTTAATAAGTGCTCGAGTGGACATATAATGTGGCAGTAAATAAAAGTCCAGGAAAATATAAATGTGCACAAGAGTTCTGTGGTGGGAGCAAAAGGGTTAATGTCCAGGTAGAAACAATTAGAGCAGTCCAGGTGTGCAGGTAGTGAAACTGAAAATAAACAAGCCAGGTTTGCAGATAGTGAGCTGAAGGATGTCAGCAGGCTCAGGCACTCAGGTATGGGCAAGGGTGATGGAGGTAGCGGGGTAGTCCAGAGGGAACTAGGAGCTGACAGGCAGACTGGCAGACAGCGGATTCACAGGAACAGGAAAGCACAGAGAACTCCCTCTCAGCTAGGCTGAGATACACGTTGCACTGGCAAAGAAGGAAGGCACTGACCCTTCCTAAATACCCCATGCCGTGCTGTTACTGGCCGGAGGGAACATGTGACTCACCAGGATTGGCCAGCCGCATCACATGGCCAGAAGGCAAGATGGCAGCGCCCATGCCAAACGGAATGGAGACGCCGCCAGGCCTTACCAGCGCAGAGTGACAACAGGCCCGCACAACAACGCGTGCAGCCAAAGCCCCCCGCCAGACACCAGCTCCGCCACCAGACAGCCCGCGCCACAATGACCTCACAGGTAACACTCGCCTAGCGCCATGCTGAAATACCCTGGCCGTGACAGGGAGGACTACTACTACTGGGGGCACTGCAAAGGGGGGGACTACTACTACTGGGGGCACTACAAATGGGGGGACTACTACTACTTGGGGGCACTACAAGGGGGGGACTACTACTGGGGGCACTACTGGAGGCCTGCATAAGGGTGTTCTCTCCTGTGGCACATGGGGGCCCTGCATTTGGGAACTGCGACAGGGGGCTGCCCTAATCTTTATTTTTACCTTACATTAATCCCATATGGACCTGCCTCCTCCCTGGAACACTTGAGGGGGGGGCGCCGTAGGACGCATATTCTTCGGACACCCTGGCTACACGCTACTCCTCTGCCAGGGCCGCCTGCATGCATTTGCCCCCCAGGCTAAAAGTTGCCAGCCAGCCCCTGCTCACAGTGGTAAAAATTTTTTATCAGGCACAGGGTTACCTGTCTCATCTGTTATATACAGACCCTACAACATGACCCTTTCCATCCGGTACAAAATGCTCTGCTCCTGGACTTCCTTCTTAATTGATGATTGCAGACACCTGTGGTGAAACCCCTGTCTCATCTATTAACTAGTTCAACACAGGTGTCTGCAATCATTAATTAAGAAGGAAGTCCAGGAGCAGAGCATTTTGTACCGGATGGAAGGGGTCATGTTGGAGGGTAGGTATATAATGTACCTAATAACATGTCCTTGTGGACATGTTAAGTTACGTGGGGAAGACATAGAGAACTCTCCGTGAAAGGATGACTATGCATCGATCTTCGATCAAACAGGATATTGAAAAGGCATGAGCGACCAACCTGTTGCTCTACATTTTCAAACCTTATTGCTTTCAGATATGTTATTATAGATCACATACCAAAATCTATACGCCGGGGTGATTGCTCTCAGAAATTATTAAGATGTGAAGCACAATGGATATTTCGTTTGGGGACATTGGCCCTCATTCAGAGGTGGTTGCTAGATGCAAGTGGTCGCACTGAATCAGGGCGGCCGCTTGCATCCTGAACGGCTGCCTCCTTGTCGATCGTTAAGCTGTGGGTTACCACCCACAGCTTAACGATCGACCAGGTTGAAGGTCGCGATGGTGATCACCATCGCGACCATCGGGGCTTACGACCAGACCCTAAGGTTGGGTCTGGGCACTCGTAAGCCCCAGGGAGCTTCCTGCTCTGAAAGAGCAGGAAGCTGCCCACTGACATCACTGCTGATGTCAGTGCGGCCGCCCATAAAACGGCAAGTGTTCCTTAAGGAACGCCTCCATTTTGCAAACCACCCCCCCGGCCCGCCTACCAAATTGGGCGAGCTGTCGATCAACATCGACAGCCACCCCTTTGGTAACGAGCTCGGGAGCGACAGAGCTTCTCCGGGGCTCGCACACGCGCAGTGCGGCCGCTGCGCGTGCGCAGGCCTAACCATCGAGTCGGTTACTAGCGCATCGGCGCTCGCGACCGACTCTGAATAAGGTCCATTGTCCCCAAATGGGTTAAATGAGATTGCGGGTCTACATTGTTTTGTATGATCTAGCTTGAAGATTACTTTGTATGCATTGATGCTTTATGCCTTTACATATATTCTATAATACTTCCCATAAATGGTATGGTTTATGTGATTTATTTTCAGGTCATTTGTGAAGGAAAGCAATTGAGTGATAGCTGCTCAATGTTATGCTTAAGGTTTCCGTGATATGCAAGAGATGTTTGATAAAATATAACTGTGTCACTGTATACTTCAGATATTATGTTTCAATGTTGTTTGTAATATTGACACTCTGTATATTTTTTTTGCATTGATTATGTATTGCAACATTGTATCTGCACTTATTATTGTCAGCTGTGCCGACAGTAACGGTATGATGACGTAATTTGTGGGCATCGTCATCTGGACCTGGAGGCCGGCGTTTATAAAAGAGAAAAGGTTTATAAAGTCAGTGTTTTTTATCCTGTTTCTATCCTGATGACGAGATATTAATCTCTCGAAAAATTGATTGAAAATTACTGCCAGTGTCAAGCTGTTTGATTCTGAGTGCCACCTCATGTATGCTGTATGTTGGATCCTTTGCGGGGATACTTAGGAGGGCACCGGTGATACTATTTTTGCAAGAGTTGGGAGTACAGCCTCTACGTTGAATGAATATATATATATATATATATATATATATATGTATATAGTATATATATATATATATATATATATATATATATACTAGGGGTGTGCACCAGCCACTTTTCGTGTTTTGTGTTTTGGTTTTGGATCTGGATCTTTCTTCGTGTTTTGGATCTGGATTGGTTTTGCCAAAACCAGCCTTCCGTGTTTTGGGTTCTGGGTTTTGTGTTTTGGATCTGTATTTTTTTTTAAAAAAGCATAGAAACAGCTAAAATCACAGAATTTGTAGGTTTTTCTGCTCCTATGCTATTATTAACCTCAAAAACCTTAATTTCCACTCATTTCCAGTCTATTCTGAACACCTCACACCTCACAATAGTGTTTTTATGTCCAAAAGGTTGCACCGAGGTAGCTGGATGACTATGCTAAGCGACACGAGTGGGCGGCACAAACACATGACCCATCTAGGCGTGAAACTGCAGTGGCAGACAGGATGGCAGTTTGAAAAACTAGGCCCCAAACTGTACATAATGCAAAGAAAAAAAAGAGGTGCAAGATGGAATTGTCCTTGGGCCCTCCCACCCTCCCTTATGTTGTATAAACAGGACATGCACACTTTAACAAACCAATCATTTCAGCGCCAGGGTCTGCCACACAACTGTGGCTGAAATGATTGGTTCGTTTGGGCCCCCACAAAACAAGCTGGCAATTAATCTGTCCCTGCACAAACTGGCTCTACGGAGGCAAGATGTCATCCTCATCCTCCTCATCCACCGATTCCTCACCCTCTTCAGTGTTGTGTACATCCTCATCCTCACAGAGTATTAATTCGTCCCCGATAGAATCCACCACCACAGCTCCCTCTGTACGTTCTGGAGGCTGGTCTCCCTGGAAGAGTTGATAATTCAATTTATGAACATCATCTTCTCCACATTTTGTGGAAGCAACCTCCTACGCCTTTCGCTGACAAGGTTCCCGGCTGCACTAAACACTCTTTCGGAGTACACACTGGAGGGGGGGCAACTCAGGTAAAATAGAGCCAGTTTGTACAGGGACCTCCAAATTGCTTCTTTTTCCTGCCAGTACAGGTACGGACTGTCTGACATGCCTACTTGGATGCTGTCACCGATGTAATCCTTTAACAGACAGATGCACGCTTGTCGCTGCTGCTTTGAGGATGCAAGTGCGGCTACAGCCCACACAATTCACAAAGACAGAAAAAAAAAAGAATATTTTTATTGTTTGTGTAGCGCACTTTAAGTGTTACACCACCCTTTAACAGACAGACGCACGCTTGTCGCTGCTGCTTTGAGGATGCAAGTGCGGCTACAGCCCACACAATTCACAAAGACAGAAAAAAGAAGAAGAATATTTTTATTGTTTGTGTAGCACACTTTGAGGGTGTCACCACCCTTTAACAGACAGACGCACGCTTGTCAGTGCTGCTTTAAGGATGCAGGTGCGGCTACAGCCCACACATTTCACAAAGACCGAAAAAAAAAGAACAATATTTTAATTGTTTGTGTAGCACACTTTGAGGGTGTCACCACCCTTTAACAGACAGACGCACACTTGTCACTGCTGCTTTAAGGATGCAGGTGTGGCTACAACCCACACAATTCACAAAGACAGAAAAAAGAAGAAGAATATTTTTATTGATTGTGTAGCACACTTTGAGGGTGTCACCACCCTTTAACAGACAGACGCACGCTTGTCGCTGCTGCTTTGAGGATGCAAGTGCGGCTACATCGCACACAAGTCACAAACACATTAAAAAAATAGTTTTTTATTTTTTGGAGCACTTTGAGAGTTACACCACCCTTTAACAGACAGACGCACGCTTGTCGCTGCTGCTTTGAGGATGCAAGTGCGGCTACAGCCCACACAATTCACAAAGACAGAAAAGAAAAGAACAATATTTTTATTGTTTGTGTAGCACACTTTGAGGGTGTCACCACCCTTTAACAGACAGACGCACGCTTGCCGCTGCTGCTTTAAGGATGCAGGTGCGGCTACAGCCCACACATTTCACAAAGACAGAAAAAAAAAGAACAATATTTTAATTGTTTGTGTAGCACACTTTGAGGGTGTCACCACCCTTTAACAGACAGACGCACGCTTGTCGCTGCTGCTTTAAGGATGCCGGTGTGGCTACAGCCCACACATTTCACAAAGACCAAATAAAAAAGAACAATATTTTTATTGTTTGTGTAGCACACTTTGAGGGTGTCACCACCCTTTAACACACAGACGCACGCTTGTCGCAGCTGCTTTGAGGATGCAGGTGGAATCTATTTGGAACCAGGGACACACTACCTCCATCAATTGTCTAAATCCCACTGCACTAATGGCGGATACCGGACGCATGTCTAACACCAACATAGCAGTCAAGGCCTCAGTTATACGTTTTGCTTCAGGATGACTGCTGTCGTACTTCATCCTCATCGCTAGGGACTGTTGGAGGGTCAATTGTTTAGTAAAAGTAGTGATGTTCCTACTTCCTCTCTGGGATGATGAAAAACTCCCAGCAGCAGCAATAGCACTAGGAGGAAGTGGATCTTGATCTTTCCCTATTTTATTTTTATCGGAGAAAGTTTGGTCCTCCATTTATGTTATATTGATATATACGTGCGGCTAAAGCGCACACAAACACAGAAAATATTTTTTTATTTTTGCTGGAGAGTAGTGCACTTTGTGGGTTACACCACCCTTTAAGAAATGAGCCAGCCGGCTCTTTACTTATGGGACACAGGCGCACACTTGGCGCTGCTCCTTTGTTGATGCACGTGCAGCCACAGTGCACACAAGTCACAAACACAGCAAATAAATATTTTTTGGGTTTGGAGTGTACTTTGGGGGTTACAGCACCCTTTAATGGTCAAGCCACCCGGCCCTTTACTTATGACACAGGCGCACGCTTGGCACTACTTTGTTGATGCACGTGCGGCTACTGCGCACACAATTCACAAACACAGAAAATAATATTTTTTTTGGTTTGGACTGGAGTGTACTCTGGGGGTTACAGCACCCTTTAACGGTCAAGCCAGCCGGCCCTTTACTTATGACACAGGCGCACGCTTGGCACTACTTTGTTGATGCACGTGCGGCTACTGCGCACACAATTCACAAACACAGAAAATAATTTTTTTTTTGGTTTGGACTGGAGTGTACTTTGGGGGTAACAGCACCCTTTAACGGTCAAGCCAGCCGGCCCTTTACTTATGACACAGGCGCACGCTTGGCACTACTTTGTTGATGCACGTGCGGCTACTGCGCACACAATTCACAAACACAGAAAATATTTTTTTTTTTCTTTTGGACTGGAGTGTACTTTGGGGGTTACAGCACCCTTTAACGGTCAAGCCAGCCGGCCCTTTACTTATGACACAGGCGCACGTTTGGCACTACTTTGTTGATGCACGTGCGGCTACTGTGCACACAATTCACAAACACAGAAAATAATTTTTTTTTTGGTTTGTAGTGTACTTTGGGGGTTACAGCACCCTTTAACGGTCAAGCCAGCTGGCCCTTTACTTATGACACAGGCGCATGCTTGGCACTACTTTGTTGATGCACGTACGGCTACTGCGCACACAATTCACAAACACAGAAAAAATATTATTTTTTTAGCACTTGGGGGGAGCACCCCTGATGGACAGAGCACCCCCTGGACAACACTACAGCACCCCTTTAGGACTGGGACACTGCACAGGACTTTGGAGTGGACACAGCCCCTATGGAGAACTGACTGCACAACACAGTCCAGCCAGCCCCTATGGACTTTGAAGTAGTGGACACAGCCCCTATTAACAACAGCAGTACAGCACATCACAGCCAGCCCCTATGGACTTTGAAGTAGTGGACAACAGCAGCACAGCGCAGCACAGCACAGCACAACACTACTCTGCACTACACTGCACTACACTACACAGCCCAGCCAGCCCTAACTCCCACCCTCCCTCTTCACTGTCCACAGCCGAGTGAGAAAATGGTGCTGACGCGGGTACATTATATAGGATCCAAAACCCGCGAGACTCGGAAGGCGGGATGATGACGTTTTGCCTCAATTTCAGATCCGAGTCAGGCGGGAAAAGTCAAGCCTGACTCGGATCGGTCTCGGATCGGGGAGGTCGGGGGGGTTCGGATTTCAGAAATCCGAACCCGCTCACCCCTAATATATACACAGTGGTCGAAGTGGGGTGTGGAAAATCCAAGGTTGTACTTATGTGAATGCCGAAGGTGCACATGCACAGTAAAAGGAGGTGTGGCCACTTGAATAGGGGGCGTATGCTTACGACACGCTCCTTTTTCATCAGTGTAGTGTACCACACTGTAGTACCTCTTATACACATTATGTCACACAATAGTAGTGCCCCCTATATGATGCCCACAGTAGTAGTGCCCCTTATATAATGTACACAGTAGTAGTGCCCCCTATGCAATGCCCATGGTAGTAGTGTCCCCTATACATTGCCCACAGTAGTAGTGCCCTTTATACATTGCCCACAGTAGTAGTGTCCCTTGTAGTGCCCCCTATACATTGCATATGGTAGTGCCCCCTATACATTGCCCACAGTAGTAGTGCCCTTTATACATTGCCCACAGTAGTAGTGTCCCTTGTAGTGCCCCCTATACATTGCATATGGTAGTGCCCCCTATACATTGCCCACAGTAGTAGTAGTACCCTTTATACATTGCCCATAGTAGTAGTGTCCCTTGTAGTAGTGTCTCCTATACATTGCCCACAATAGTAGTACTGCCTCTATACATTGCCCACAGTAGTAGTGCCCCTTGTAGTAGTGCCCCTATACATTGCCCACAATAGTGGTAGTGCCTCTTTTACTGGTGCCCCTATACATTGCCCACAAAGAAAGTGCCCTCTATATATTGCCCACACTAGTAGTGCCCCTTGTAATAGTGCCCTCTATACATTGCCCACAGTAGTAGTGCCACTGGTAGTAGTGCCCCCTATTCATTGCCCACAAGAGTAATAGTGCCCTCAATACATTGGCCACAATTACAGTGCCCTTTGTTGTAGTACCCACAATAGTAGAAGTAGTAGTAGTGCCCCTTGTAGTAGTGCCCCTTGTAGCAGTGCCCACAGTATTAGTAGTGCCCCTTGTAGTAGTAGTGCCCATAGTAGTAGTAGTAGTAGTAGTGGTGCCCATTACACACACATAAAGACACACAGATAGACACACAAAAGCATACTTACCTGAAGTCCCACTCCTGCACCCGCCACTGTCTGACAACTACTTGCTCTGCACTGTGGGAGAGGGAGTGACGTCATGACGTCTCTCCCAACACCCACTGTGGGATCCGGGAGGCGGAGCTCAGGAGTGTGCTCCATCCTCCGGCTGCAGGGAGGGAGCTGCCGGGTGCCCACTGGTAACACAATCTCAGTGGGTGCCCTGCATATGGAGAAAGCAGCACCATTGCCTTCTCCATATGCCTCTCGGCGGCAAACGGCTCAGTGCTGGAAGTGCCGGCATACCAAACTGTTGTATACTGGCACACTTTGAGCACTATATATATATATATATATATATATATATATATATATAACATGCCTCACTATACTTTCTTAGAGGTTTCCCTTTGTTGCTCCTCATGAAACTCCTGTTCCTTAAATGATTGTTTACATTTGTTGTCTCACTTTATGATATTCTTTCAGCACCATGTACCTATATCTAGCAACATAAGTCTCTGTGGCTGTATGATAGTCTGGTTGACATTAGCTTAAGTAGTCCCATGAAACACAATGTCTCATGATAGTATGCGTTTCCGGCTAGGGTACCATAAGCAGTAACCTTTGCAAATCTGTATGCAGGTGAGAAACAGAACGAAGAGCTTTCTGTTCTTCTATGAATTGCACTCGTCATACAAAAGTATGGTGATGAGATGCAGGCATGGTGCGGGCGTGTCGCTGGAGAAGTAATACACTTCTCCATGGTAACTTGCTCCATGAATTGCACAATGCAGAGAAGAGCCTTGATTTCAGCTAAATGGGGCTCTTCTCTGCTTCATGAATAGACCCCTAATTCTCTCTCTAAAGTTTTGTACATCTCCACCTTAATCAGTAATCAGACATATATTTTGACAGCTAGCAAAAAGACCATGGAGTAAGTTTAATAAGTATTGGTTTTGTTTATGTGGGTGATTTTTCTGACAGTTTTGCCATAGTACATATACATACAACCATTTACTAAAAGCAAAACCAAAGGAAAACCAACCAAATGACCGACTTTAAAATATCGGACCAACTATTGATTATTTTGAGATGTCTCTAACCTGAATTGCCCACATTCTGGTGGAATCAGCTCCCTCCAAGGGAGGCTGGAGTGAAACCAGGCCCTGATTCAGAGCCGGACGCTCTGACAGAACGCTCGCTCTGAATCAGGGTCGTCCTTCTTTATTTTTAGAGCGGCCTCCTGGCCGCTTGTATAGCTGTGGGTGACCGCCCACATCTATAGCGAGCGGCCAGGAAGATGGTCGCGATGGTCAAGACAATCGCGACCATCGGCCTTGTGGTAGGGTCTCGTTGCCGCAAGCCCTGGAGTGCTTTCGGCTCTATCGGAACCGAGAGCACTCCCACTGGGGTCGGCCCCAGACGGTAGGCGTTCCCATGGGAATGCCTCTGTCTGGGCAGCCACGCCCCCGGCATGCCCACCAAAGGGGGCGTGCTGTCACTCAACAACTACAGCACGCCCCCTTTGTAGCGAGACCCGGAGCGACGGCTTGCCCGTCATTATCCTGGTCTCGCGCATGCGCACGACGAAGCCGCCTCCATCTTGCGCATGTGCACTGGGCCAACATCGACCCGCTTGCGAGCGCTCAGCCCTCGCAAGTGGGTCTGAATCAGGCCCTCTGTGCGTTCTGCATTAGCAGTGGAGGTGTGGAATTCTAGGTTTTCACATTTACACAGACCCAGTTGGAATAATCACTGGAGCACAGGAAGGGTATAAAACTCCTACACACCTGATGCTTCTTGTTCCTGATGCTGGATAAACTGGCCAGGCGATAGCTGGGGGTGGTGGTTAGCATTAGGGTGCCAGGACCTGGAGGGTCCACAGACATTAGACATTTACTTTTATGTTGTTTGCTTATTTGTTATGTGCCTGTGTGTGTCCAGGCCTAACATCATGTATGCTATGGTGCATTGTCTGCTACCATTAAAAAGACACTGCTTTACCAAGTACCTGCCTATCTGGAGTCCTCATTTCAATACCCAATGTTACAATAGATAAGTATACAAACCGCAGATTTACTAATGCTGGCCATACACGCTACAATTATCGGGACGATCCGCTCGATATCGGCGGATCGCCGCGATAATTGTAGCATGTGGGGGGGCGACCGAGGGTTAAATATTGCTCGGTCGGGCATGCTGGATTGTCCAGCATGCCGGTCCGATGCGATATTTAGCGGGTAAACTGTTGGCCGCATCGGGCAGTGTATGCCCAGCGCAGCCGACAGACAGACATTTCCTGTGTTCCTTCCTACGGAAGGAACAGGGAAATGTCTCCGCCCCCGGTGGCGGAGCGCAGATGTCGGGCTATACACTGTGAGATTTCTCTCACAGTGTATGCCGGCGACTTCTGCGGCTGGCATGCTGCCAGATAAAATGTCTGTCAGTCTGAAAGACATTTTATCTGGTAGTGTTTGCCCAGCATAAGCAAAGCAAATACTGATCGGCCAACCCGCCTCGATAATAGAATACCAACTTACAGGTGTGTTTTAGTTCTAAAACACATTCTTTTGGGCAAAGCACTTACTAACAACTATTTTACATATAAGTATACCTTTCCTTTGTGTTTTGTCTTTGCAAAACTAAAAATACAGTAATGTTAACACATAGGATAGATACTTGATGGATATCTACACCAGCAATTTAAAATAAATAAAAAATACAATTGAAACATTTGTCAAAATAGACTTTACTCTGCTTGTTGAAATATATTGTGTAAAAGATTGCACAAAACCGGTATACCAAATTTAAAGGTATATTTATCATCACTTAACTTATACAAAAGCAGATGAAAATTAAAATTTTCACCTACTTTTGTATAAGTTAAGGATCTGGGCTATTCATTATAAAGGTAACGTAGGAAATATAACTGTTATCTCCCGCTTACCTCTCAGTCCCGATTTGTCCCGCTGTCCCCATGCAATAGTAAATTCATCAAACTCAAAAAAAACAATATATTCGGAACTTGACTGTGGGAATAATCGCCATCTTCAGATGGTGTTTGTTCCCTTACCTTGCTCCTTCCCTATGGGAAAGAGTCCCGGGTTGCGAAGAGGGATCCTTTTGGATTCTTCCGCCCCTAGCCGGCTCCTTCCTCCAGATGCCAGGGCTTTGTGCACCTGTGTGAACCCCAGGCTCACTAGCAGTGAAACGGTGAAAGGATTTGCTGATCTTCAAATCAGCTATCTTCACGTTGGAGCAATGATGAATGGGGGCTGTCCAGTCCTCGATAATTAACATAATGATATTGTTTGTTGTGTTAAAAAAAATTCACAGAACCAATAAATAGACAAATAAACATTTTAATGGCAAGTAATAGTATGCTGAAATGTAAAGCTAATGTCAGATAATAATTGGACCTTATCAATTCCTTTTTTAAAGTGAGGCTGGGGATGGGTCCAGATGGGTTGTGCGAGCGTGTTCTCTCTGCTCCATTCCTCTCCAAGACACACACAAACACTGAAATAGAAAACTTACACTAACACTATGCTCCTCATAAACACACCAAAGGCACACACATATAAACACTGTCAAGACGGAAAATAAAAATGACACCAGATAAAAAAATAAGACAAACTTTAAACTCAGACAAGACTACAAAGTAGTGATGGGATGGCTTTCAGAAATCGTAGTAACCCTCACCAAACTTCTCTTACAAATCACCTCTCACCAGTTAGGTTTGAGGGTTCTCGTGTTCCCAGAGATGAAGCTAGAGCTGATTCAGTACTGGGGTTAGTGTGCAGGAAGCTGGGAAGACAGATGTGGGTACAGGTCAACACTTCGGGGACCACATCCCCTTTCTCAAGACAACATAAGTGATACAATGCAAAGTCAGTGTTTAAATAAATAAACCACTGAACAGGTGTGCCAGGTTCCGTCCGCCATCAGACTCGCTCATCTCCAACCGGAAGTGCTAATTGCGTCAACCGGAAGTTGCATCACATCATCCAGCAACAGGAACCATGGCAACCTGTGTTACAAAAAATAGAGACACACAATTAGTAATTTATGTGGTTGAGTGGTTTATTTATTTAAACACTGATTTTGCACTGTATCACTTATATTGTCCCCGAAACGTTGACCTGTATGTCACATTAAATTTACCCCGGAGAGGGTAATTTTTCACCATATTCCCAAGTCTCTGAGTGCCACCTCTTTTGACTGTGGATTATCTGTGGGGGAGCAATACCCCCTAGGTGTGCACCGGAGCCTGTTTAACGACATGGACTGGTGAGTGCCGGGTTTTTCTGGATATATATATTAGGGGTGAGCGGGTTTGGATTTCTGAAATCCGAACCCCCCCGAGCCCCCCCGATCCAAGTTGTATCCGAGTCAGGCTCGACATTTCCCGTCTGACTCGGATCTGAAATCGAGGCAAAACGTTATCATCCCGACTTCTGGATCTCGCGGGTTTTGGATCTATAAAAGGTACCTGCGTCGGCGCCATTTTCTCACTCGGCTGTGGACAATGAAGAGGGAGGGTGGGAGTTAGGGTGGCTGTGTAGTGTAGTGTAGTGTAGTGCTGTGCTGCGCTGTGCTGCTGTTGTCCATAGGGGCTGTGTCCACTCCTCCAAAGTCCATAGGGGCTGGCTGTGTTGTGCTGTGCTGCTGTTGTCCATAGGGGCTGTGTCCACTACTCCAAAGTCCGTAGGGGCTGGCTGGGCTGTGTTGTGCAGTTTGTTGTCCATAGGGGCTGGCTGGGCTGTGTTGTGCAGTCAGTTGTCCATAGGGGCTGTGTCCACTCCAAAGTCTATAGGGGCTGGCTGGGCTGTGTTGTGCAGTGTCCCAGTCCTAAAGGGGTGCTGTAGTGTTGTCCAGGGGGTGATCTGTCAATCAGTGGTGCTCCCCCCAAGTGCAAAAAAAATATATATTTTATTCTGTTTGTGAATTGTGTACGCAATAGCTGCACGTGCATCAACAAAGTAGCGCCAAGTGTGCACTCCAAAAAACATATATTTTTTTCTGTGTTTGTGAATTGTGTGCGCAGTAGCCGCACGTAGCCGCACGTGCATCAATAAAGTACCGCCAAGCGTGCGCCTGTGTCATAAGTAAAGGGCCAGCTGGCTCGTCCATTAAAGGGTGCTGTAACCCCCAAAGTGCACTCCAAAAAAAAATTTTTTTTTTCTGTGTTTGTGAATTGTGTGCACTGTATGTGCATCCTCAAAGCAGCAGCGCCAAGCGTGTGTCAGTCTGTTAAAGGGTGGTGTAACCCCCAAAGTGCACTCCAACAAAAATAAAACATTTTCTTCTGTGTTTGTGAATTGTCTGCACTGTACGTGCATCCTCAAAGCAGCAGCGCCAAGCTTGCATCTGTCCATTAAAGGGTGGTGTAACCCCCAAAGTGCACTCCAACAAAAATAAAACATTTTCTTCTGTGTTTGTGAATTGTGTGCACTGTACGTGCATCCTCAAAGCAGCAGCCCCAAGTGTGCGTCTGTCCGTTAAAGGGTGGTGTAACCCCCAAAGTGCACTCCAACAAAAATAAAACATTTTCTTCTGTGTTTGTGAATTGTGTGCACTGTGCGTACATCCTCAAAGCAGCAGTGCCAAGCATGCATCTGTCCATTAAAGGGTGGTCTAACCCCCAAAGTGCGCACCACAAAAAATAAAAAATTCTTCTTTTTTTCTGTCTTTGTGAATTGTGTGCACTGTAGCTGCACATGCATCAACAAAGGAGCAGCGCCAAGCCTGTCACTGTGTCCCATAAGTAAAGAGCCGGCTGGCTCATTTCTTAAAGGGTGGTGTAACCCACAAAGTGCACTTTTCAGATTAAAATAAAATAGGGAAAGATCAAGAACCACTTCCTCCTAGTGCTGAAGGTGCTGCCACTAGTCATGACATAGACGATAACATGCCATCAATGTCGTCTGCCAAGGCCAATGCCCAATGTCATAGTAGAGGGCATAAGCAATCCCAAATGACAAAGTTCAGGAAAATGACCTTAAAAAAAACATTTAAATCATCTGAGCAGAAACGTAAACTTGCCAATATGCCATTTACGACACGTGGCAAGGAACGGCTAAGGTCTTTACCTATGTTCATGACTAGTGGTTCTGCTTCACATGACGATAGAAGCCCTCCTCCCACTACAAAAATTAATTTAAGTTAAGCTGACAAAAGCACAGCGAAGAACTGTGCGTTCTAAGAAGATATCACAAATCCCCAAGGAGAGTCCAAGCATGGTGACGGTTGCGATGCCTGACCTTCCCAGCACTGGACGAGAAGAGGTGGCTCTTTCCACCATTTGCAAGTGCTGAAAGGAGCACCCACAGTCCACTTGCTGATATGCAAATTGAAGATGTCACTGTTGAAGTACAACAGGATGAGGATACTGGTGTAGCTGGCGCTGAGGAGCAAATTGGTGAGGAGGATTCTGAAGGTGATGTGGTTTGTTTAAATCAGGCTCCAGGGGAGACAGTTGTTGTCCGTGGGATGAAGAAGCCCACCACAGGTCATGGCTGGGCAGAAGACCAAACATTCCACCTCTTTGGTCTGGCAATATTTCTATTCAAATCCGGACAACAACTGTCTTTCCATATGTAACATATGTAAAGGTGAAATAAGTAGGGGTAGGGACGTTAACCACCTAGGAACATCCTCCCTTATACGTCACCTGCTGTGCGTTCATAAAAAGTTACTGTCAAGTTCAGAAACTTTTGCTAAGACCGTAAGCAGTCCAGGGACACCTAAATCCCTTTGTCCTGTTGTATCCAAGCGCCTGCAAACCACACCGTCAACTCCCTCCTCGTCAATTTCCTCCTTAGTCAGGATCGGAAGTAGTCCTGCAGGCCATGTCACTGGCATGATTGACTCTCCTATCTGGGATTCCTCCGGAGGATCCTGCATCGCTACCCCTACTGCTGCCACTTCTGCTGTTGCTCCTGGGAGTCGTTCATCATCCTAGAGAGGAAGTAGGAACGTGGTGTTCCTACTTCCTCTTACTAAACAATTGACCCTACAACAGTCCTTAGCGAGGAGGATGAAGTACGACAGTAGTCATCCTGAAGCAAAACAGATAACTGAGGCCTTGACAGCTATGTTGGTGTTAGACGTGCATCCGGTATCTGCCATTAGTGCAGTGGGATTTAGACAATTGATGGAGGTAGTGTGTCCCCGGTTCCAAATCCCTTCTAGATTCCACTTCATTAGGCAGCGATACCAAGACTGTACAGAAACATCAGAAAAAGTGTCCTCAGTGTCCTGAAAAATGCGGTTGTACCCAATGTCCACTTAACCACGGACATGTGGACAAGTGGAACAGGGCAGACTAAGGACTATATGACTGTGACAACCCACTGGGTAGATGTATCACCTTACACAGCAACAACAGCAGCGTCACCAGTAGCAGCATTTCAGAAACGCCAGCTCGTTCCAAGGCAGGCTACGCTGTGTATCACCGGTTTCAGTAAGAGGCACATCGCCGACAACCTCTTAGAGAAACTGAGGGAAATCATCGCCCAGTGGGTTACCCCACTTAGACTCTCCTGGGGATTTGTGATATCTGACAACGCCACCAATATTGTGCGGGCATTACATCTGGGCAAATTCCAGCACGTCCCATGCTTTGCTCACACAATAAATTTGGTGGTGCAGAATTTTCTGAAAAGTGACAGGGGCATGCAGGAGACGCTTTGGGTGGCCCGAAAAATTTCTGGCCACTTTTGCCATTCAGCGACTGCGCGCCGAAGACTGGAGTGCCAGCAAACACTCTTGAACCTGCCCCACCATCACCTGAAGCAAGAGGTTGTGACGTGGTGGAACTCAACCCTCTATATGCTTCAGAGGATGGAGGAGCAGCAAAAGGCCATTCAAGCCTATACATCCACCTATGACATAGGCAAAGGAGGGGTATGTACCTGACTCAAGCACAGTGGAGAATGATTTCCGTGTTGTGCAATGTTCTCCAGCCCTTCAAACTTGCCACACGTGAAGTCAGTTCAGACACTGCCAGCTTGAGTCAGGTCATTCCCCTCATCAGGCTTTTGCAGAGGCAGCTGGAGAAAGTGAAGGAGGAGCTAAGACAGAGCGATTCCGCTCGGTATGTGGGACTTGTGGATGAAGCCCTTCTTTCGCTTTGCCAGGATTCCAGGGTGGTCAATCTGTTGAAATCAGACCACTACATTTTGGCCACCGTGCTTGATCCTAGGTTTAAAGCCTATGTGGTGTCTCTCTTTCTGGCCGACACAAGCCTGCAGAGGTGCAAAGACCTGCTGGTGAAATCAGTGTCAGCTGAAGCGGAACGTGACATGTCAACAGCTCCTTCTTCATTTTCTCCCGCAACTGGGGCTGCCAGGAAACAACTTAGGTATCCTAAGCAACCCGCTGGCCGCGATGCAGGGCAGGCAGGACTAAGTTTGGACATCTGGTCCGGACTGAAGGACCTGGCAACAATTTCTGACATGTCTACTGTCACTGCATATGATACTGTCACCATTGACAGAATAGTGGAGGATTACATCGGTGACAGCATCCAAGTAGGCATGTCAGACAGTCCGTACCTGTACTGGCAGGAAAAAGAGGCAATTTGGAGGCCCCTGTACAAACTGGCTCTATTTTACCTGAGCTGCCCCCCCTCCAGTGTGTACTCCGAAAGAGTGTTTAGTGCAGCCGGGAACCTTGTCAGCGAAAGGCGTCGGAGGTTGCTTCCACAAAATGTGGAGAAGGTGATGTTCATAAAATTGAATTATCAACTCTTCCAGGGAGACCAGCCTCCAGAACGTACAGAGGGAGCTGTGGTGGTGGATTCCATCGGGGACGAATTAATACTCTGTGAGGATGAGGATGTACACAACACTGGAGGGTGAGGAATCGGTGGATGAGGAGGATGAGGACGACATCTTGCCTCCGTAGAGCCAGTTTGTGCAGGGACAAATTAATGATTGGTTTGTTAAAGTTTGCATGTCCTGTTTATACAACATAAGGGTGGGTGGGAGGGCCCAAGGACAATTCCATCTTGCACCTCTTTTTTTCTTTGCATTATGTACTGTTTGGGGCCTAGTTTTTCAAACTGCCATCCTGTCTGTCACTGCAGTATCACTCCTAGATGGGCCACGTGTTTGTGCCGCCCACTCGTGTCACTTAGCATGGTCATCCAGCTACCTCCGTGCAACCTTTTGGACATAAAAACACTATTGTAAGGTGTTCAGTGTTCAGAATAGACTGGAAATAAGTGGAAGTTAAGGTTATTGAGGTTCATAATAGCATAGGAGCAGAAAAAACCCCAAATTCTGTGATTTTAGCTGTTTTTATGCTTTTTAAAAAAAAATACAGATCCAAAACACAAAACCCAGAACCCAAAACACGGAAGGGTGGTTTTGGCAAAATCAATCCAGTTCCAAAACACGAAGAAAGATCCAGATCCAAAACCAAAACACAAAACACGAAAAGTGGCTGGTGCACACCCGTAATATATATATATATATATATATATATATATATATACACATACATATAAATCACTCCTGGTGCTTTTCTAGTACTAGGCATTTGTAGGTCCCTGCTCGTGCATCTATGACACTTGTGGATTGCATTTATTATAAAAATTATGTTTCCAAGCATTCTCAGGCAGATACATGTTGCTCTGGCTGGGCCTTTTTCAGGGTATCACCACTTAATTCACATATATATATTTTTTCATCACCTTTCTATTTGTTTATTTATTATTTATGTAATTTGAATTCTTTGTTATTATATTAACACTTATTGATTATCTTTACACGTCTATACTTTACACTTCACTATCACCTTTTTTCCCTTTTTTGTGTGAGCGACCACTATAATTTTTTTGCAGTTCTGAGAGGCATGAAGGGAGCCAGCATAGGGAGGATGTGCTGGTCCATATAGTGCCATTTGGAGGTTTCTGGGGTACCTCCTAGGTGAGTCAGTTCTCGGCTTATATATTTATATATGTGCTTTTATTATGCAGCACATTAATTTGTAGTTATATGACCCAGAGTGGGTGTTACTATTAGGTAGCATTAATTATTTTGGGGTGAACATTTGGGCGTGGGGCCCCAGGAGTTGCTCTGGCTGGGCCTTTTTCAGGGCATCACCACTTCACATAGGTACTTTTTCATCACCATTCTATTTGTTTGTTTATTATTTATGTAATTTTAATTCTTTCTTGTTATATTAGCACTTATTGATTATCTTTACACATCTATACTTTACACTTCACTATGACCTTTTTTCCCTTTTTCGTGCGATGCCATGGGGATGGTCCTTGGCTGGATTCTTTTGGGGTGCCCTGCGCCTCAGACGTGAACCCCTTAATGTTAGGGATGCTGGTATAGAGGAGCCTTGACGCTGGCCCGGCACTTAATCATATATTTGCAAATGTATGCAATTAATACCTCTGAATTTCTATTATCGTGTAGGGTTCAAGTATTTTTTGCTGATATTGTTGCAGTGTGCTGGAGGGAAAACCTTTTTCTTCTGTGGTTCAGAGTAAACCCCACCCTCTACAAGCACTTGTGCAATATCATTAAGCTGATGTGAGCAACCACTATATATTTTTTTTTTATATCCTGTGCATGACAGATAGAATCATGCCACTTAAAGGAACATCATGCATTTAGTTTACTGTATTTAGTAAAAACAGGTAAACTTGTAATTTTTCGGCATTTTGTGCCGTGTCTCTCAATATTGGGACCGCCATAGTTATATAAAAATACCTACTGAAAAATGCAATAAAGACCTTTCCTGGCAAGGAAAAAACTGGTATCCAGTGTGTGAATAGATAAGACTATCTGTTGTATCGGTTTTACCTGGGTAGACCTTAGATACAGTATTTACTGTTTCCATTTCCATCTCACAACTCCAGTAACACATTAATCCAAATCCTCTAGAGTAATGCATCACTGCTATAGTAAGACATTACCCTCTCTCACCTGTGTACTAACAGACTCCACTCTCTCACCTCTGTAGCAACACATTTCCCTCCCTCTCCTGTGTGGAAATACAATTCCTCACTAACTGTAGTAAATTGCTCCCCTCCCTTACCTCTGTAGTAACACATTACCCCCTCTCACCCTGTAGTAACACATTCCCCTCCCTCACCTCTGTAGTAACACATTACTCCTGCTCATGTATGTAGTAACACATTCCCTTCCCTCATCAGTGTTGTAACACATTCCCTTCCCTCTCCCCATAGTAACACATTTGACATTCCCTTCCCTCACCAGTGTAGTAACACATTCCCCTCCCTCACCTGTGTAGTAACACATTCTTCTCCCTCACCTCTATAGTAACATATTCCCCTCCCTCACCTGTGTAGCTACACATTCCCTCCCTCACTATTCAAATAGGGGAGCCACACCAACTGCCAGAGATGTTTGGCAGCACTTGGGGTGACAGTTGGCGATTGAATATTCAACTGTGCTGCAGCCATAATGAGTCAGTCAGTCAGGACATTGCACAGGGAGAGGAAACAATTTAGCCATTTTCACCCCTTTAGGATTCAAATTTGGATAAATCCTTTCTTAGTTGGTACCTATGTCATGGAAGGAATATACTTCCCGATTTTCATGTTTCTAGGTCCAAGGAATTGGGCTGGGTGTTGATGAATCAGTGGGGGGAATTCAATTCAGTGCGATGTTGAATAGCCACGGGAGGGAGCTCCCGAAGCTATTCAATACACCGCGCTGTTTGGGCGGGCAAAGGATCTCTTCTCGCCCCCCCTGTGGATGCGAGGAGAAATCCGAAAAAAGTGCTTAGCGCGGCGCTAACAGCCATGCACCCGGCACTTTAGTCAGAGAATGCCCATTCTCACTCCTTAACACCCTTGTTAAGTCACGAGAACCGGTATTCTCTGACATAACAGTGCACTGCATTGAATAGCTATTCAATTTGTGTTGAATTGAATTCCCCCCAGTGAGTCAGTCAGTCAGACAAGATATTTGATTTTATATATATATAGATATCTCCTAAAAAGCTGTAGAAATATGTTTTATACCTTTTTTTAAATAGACCTACTCCATATAATGAGAATTCCTAAGTACTGCCACAAAATGTCTCACAACATATTACTCACAGATCTGTACCGAGTAACAGCCCATGTTTCTGGCAAAAAAAGGTGAAAATAAAGAAAAAAGGCTTTAGCCTTTAACCCCGTCAGACCTTGAATAAAATACACTTATTTGGGGTCATTTTATAAAAGGAACTATGAGAATATTTAGGGTAAAAAGTATTTATTAGATTTTTTGGCTTGTAGTAGATAAAAACTCAATATGACATTAAGGGCCTGATTCAGAGCCGGACGCTCTGACCAGAGCGCTCGCTCTGAATCAGGGCCCTCCTCCATTAAAATGGAGCGTCCTCCTGGACGCTCGTATAGCTGTGGGTCACCACCTACAGCATATACGAGCGTCCAAAAAGATGGTCGCTATGGTCTTGACCATTGCGACCATCGGACTTGCGAGAGCTACCCTGCAGTAGGGTCTCCCAGCCACAAGCCCTGGAGTGATTTTGGCTCTATCAGAGCCAAAATCACTCCCACTGATATCACTAGTGATGTCAGTGGGGCAGGCTTCAGACGGTAGGCGTTCCCATGGGAACGCCTCCGTCTGGCAGGCACACCCCCAGCACGCCCACCAAAGGGGGCGTGCTGTCAGTCACCATCGACAGCACGCCCCCTTTGGTGCGAGACCTGGAGCAACAGCTTGGCTGTCGTAGTCCAGGTCTCGCGCATGCGCACGACGGAGCTCCCTCCGTCGTGCGCATGCGCAGTTGGGAACATCGACCCACTTGCGAGCTTCCTCCCGCTTGCGAGCGGGTCTGAATGACCCCCTAAATCCCCTGCATTCTGCAGGATCACAGGTGTATACACTGTATATGACTTATGTCCACAGAATATATCACATCTTTTAAAATGGTCAGATTGTTTATTAGGTACATCTGCCATGCTGCTGTGTGGTGACATGATTTCAAACTATAGTACTAGGGCAAATGTTTTTTCTCCTGCCACCACATCTTCCAAGTCTTGAACATACTCACACCTTTTCCCATAAGCTTTTATAAAATAGTTTGTGTCTCAT
Organism: Taudactylus pleione; assembly: GCA_031769625.1. Lineage (NCBI taxonomy): Eukaryota > Metazoa > Chordata > Amphibia > Anura > Myobatrachidae > Taudactylus > Taudactylus pleione. The sequence continues at coordinate 2,455,538 of JAUIMM010001601.1, forward strand.
GCTACAAGATGACAACTAAATTGGATGTACAATTTTTACATCACGTATTGCGGGGTATTGTACAGTGTACCTTATTACATTCCTCATTAGCTGCTGGTACAGATTGTCCTAGAGTCTCAGATGTGTGTTATGCTATCATCAGCTGATTTTAGATGAGACAGAATGTTAGTGTCCAGGATCCTATTACTGCTCTCACATCCCACATGGGACCTGCTTGTGGAAACATCTAGTATTTAGTTCATCTAGCACAAGCGTGTTCACTCAGCATACAGTAGATTGAAAATATCTGCTTCACTGTCTCTCAATAGCAGCATATTGGTTAAAGGATACTGGGCTTCCTACCTGCGATATTTCCCATATATCCTGTGCTTTCTCGTTGTTACAAATGTGCCCTGAGGACTCTATGTTTTTAGAAGAGAATTTGCACTCATTAAATATGGACTCTTGGGGCTCGTTCACACCTATACGCTGTTAATGTGCTTTTCAGCCACTAATGCCTGAAAACCACATTAAAAATAGGATGAATGGTTTCTTATGGGTTCATTTACACCAGTGTATTCTAAAAATTTAATATATGCATTTAAAATGTTAGAATGCAGCATTACCTATTTCTATTACATCAACGCACACTATCAGCACAATATTCTGTATTTGTAAAAGCGTTATGCACGTATAACGAATAGGAAATTGTTCAAAAAATATTCCACAAAAAGGATTTTCTTATTTTGTGACCTGTTCTGCGATCACTATTTCTTTTATTTAGTTATTATCGACAGAAAATGAGCCTTAAGGTGCATACACACACAACAGTTTTTTGAACGATTGTCGTTAAACGATATTGTTTAACGATAATCGTTTGAAAAAAATCGTTCACTTTCTGAGTCAAAAGATGAACGATTATTGTTCATGCACGTTCACATTTGTAGTTTGTAGTTCAGTCAGACTTGTCAACTTTCATTAAGTTAATATGCAAAAATCGTTTGTAGTTCATAAAAATCGTTCATTACATTTAAATGAACATAGTAAATGAACAACTTTAGTAAACGATTTTAGTAAATTTTTTTCAAGGTAGAAAATCGCTTACTAAAATCATTCATTAACTAAATAGTTGTGTGTGTATGCAGCTTTACTATTAGGTAGAATTTTATAAATAATCAGCACATGTCACAAAACATGCATCATATAATCCAGGTTACCTTTTGGACCTCATTTTCCTGCCCCTCCTTCTTACTTGCTTTAGTCTCTTTTGGTGTTGTTTTATAGATGGGGTTCAGTATATTCCTTGACCACCTCCCAAATACTAAAGATCTATGTCTTAAGCTGCATACACACACAACGATTTTTTTAATGATTATCGTTAAACGATATCGTTTAACGATAATTGATGGCAAAAATCGTTCACTTTCTGAGTCAAACGATGAACAATTATCGTTCATGCGCGTTCACGTTTGTAGTTTGTCGTTTGTAGTTTGTCGTTCAGTCAGACTTGTCAACTCAACGATTTTCATTAAGGGAATATGCAAAAATCGTTTGTAGTTCATAAAAATCGTTCATGACATTTAGTAAATGAACAACTGTAGTAAACGATTTTAGTAAAAAGGGAAAAAATCGTTTACTCAAATCGTTCATTAAAAAAATCGTTGTGTGTGTATGCAGCTTTATGGTTTTTTATAAAACCATAACAGCTTATGAAAGATCACTGGTTACATATTAGGAACTTATAGAAAGTTGTAGCAAGTAACTGGGTGGCACAGTGGTTAGCATTAATGTCTCAAAGCACTGGCACCATGGGTTTAATTCTGACCAGGGCCTTATCTGTGTGGAGTTTGTGTGTTCACTCTGTGTTTACTTGGGTTTACTCCATGTGCTTTACTTTCTACCCGCACTTCAAAGTCATACTGTTGAGTCAGTTGGCTTCTGACTAAATTAACCTTAGTAGTGCATGTCTGTGTGTTAAGGAATGCTCCCATCCCCTTCAGTTACAGCCTGTGCTGCTTAGCGTGCAGGGACCTGAATGTTTATGTCCGTCCCAATGTAAAGTATTATAGGGCTCCTGTGCCCCTTGCCTGTGATTTCCATGGAAACAATCACTAATGTGATGAATTAGCACCTTTGTATTTCTAATGTGCCCAAATAGTGCACCCGTATTATAATGTGCCCAAATATTATGACGTTATAAATAGGGATGTGCAGGCTCGGATAGGTTCGAGTTTGCACGTGGAGTTCGGATTTTTCCCTCCAAAAAAACGGAACTCAGAACGAGGCAAAACGTCATCTTACATGGACGAACATCATCATTCCTGGACAAAAGACCAGGAATGATGATGTTCGTCCATGTAAGATGACGTTTTGCCTCGTTCTGAGTTCCGTTTTTTTGGAGGGAAAAATCCGAACTCCACGTGCAAACTCGAACCTATCCGAGCCTGCACATCCCTAGTTATAAATAGTTACATAAAGAACTGTAATAGGTGGAGAAAAATAGTGGTCCACAAAATATTTCTAAAGTGTTTTTTTTATTAAGGACTTCAAAGTCACCGTTGCTATGTAATGCAAAGATCTATTTTTGTTATTTACAGGGATTATATTAGTGTCACTGAAGAGCGACAGTCGGGGTCATTTGAATTTGATTTTCAGTCCTAGCCCTAATGCCTGCTCTACAACATTTGATACTTCTATGGCAATGTGGCATAAGGTCAAACAGCAGATGAGTGTTGGAGCAGTGCACCAGAAAGCAGAGTCACATGAAGTCAGCTGTTGTGGAGAGGTGAGACATACAGTATTTCCTCTGTTTCCTGTATTTTATTACACACACACGCATACGCACGCACACTCCAAACACTTACGTAATTTCCCATACCACCTCATGATGAAAGCAAAGACATTCCCCAATAACCACATAATAATAGGATGTAGTGATATTGCGGTGGACGGGATGCCGGCCATCGATATACCAATGCCGGAATCCTGCCGCCCGGCATAATGCCGACGGCGATATCCTGAATGAGATCGGAACCATCGGAATCCCGAACCTACTTGGCCAGGTAAGTAGGTGCTTGTCCCCGGAGAAGGGGAGGTTAGGTTTAGCCACCCCGGGGGGAAGTTAGGGTTAGGCACCCCCCGGCAGTGTTAGGATTAGGCTGCGAGGAGGGGCGGATAGGGTTAGGCACCCCTACCCCCGGAGACTTAGGTTTAGGGTTTGGGGAAGGGGTTAAGGTTAGGTACCACAGGGGGGAGGTTAGGCTAGGCACCCCCCCCAGGGAGGCTAGGGTTAGGCACCACAAAAGGACGGTTAGGGTGGGGACAGTGGAAGAATAATGTACTTACCTTCCCTCGTTGGGATTTTCACTCATCGGGCTTCCGCGGTCGGGATTTGAACCGGCTTTCAGATCCCTCCTCACTGTGTTCTGGCTGCTTTGGCTCCCAGCTCACCCCTGTCCCTCCTCCCTGCTCTACTGTACTCACTGCCGCGTGAGAGCAGTCTTCATGTCAGTGGTGGTTGCCAGCGCTCTGGACAGTCCCAATACTTTTCTCCTGCTGCTCCGGACTCCCAAGAATCATCCGCAGCCTGTCTTAAGATTGAAGATGAGATGCACTTAGCCTTGGAGAATGATAAAGCGGATGGAGATAAAGTACCAACCAATACGCTCCTAAGTGTCATTTTTCAAACACAAAGAGAAGAGAATAAAAGCCTGATGGTGCTTGGAAGGAACCTCAATTCGTATAGATAAATATAATATCTTCCACAGGATGATAATAATATTTCTATAAAAATAAATTGCTAATACATAAATAAGTGAATACAACCATTCATCAATTTTGCTTTCGTAAATACTAACCAGCTCCAGTTAAAGAATGGTTGCAAACCAATACACATAAAAAAAGAAAATAAAAATAATATAACATGCATGAGTGAATTGTGAATGTGTTGGGTTCGGAAGTGTTGAAGCACTCACCCAATGTGTGACATGCCCCTCTGAAGAAATCTCTAGCAGGGGGAAGAAACGCGTCAGGTCAGGTATTGAAGTTACTTCAATACCTGACTTTGTCTTCAGCTGTTTTGTTTGTCCATTACAATCACCAACCAGGATTGAAAACACGGACCCCTGTACCTGTGTCTGCCACCTACTATTTACAGCTCACAAACTCATAGATCAGCGCCATCAGCCATGTAAGCCACCGTTCGCTGCACATCACTCAAACCGGAATATACACAGCATTGTGTGAGTGCTTCAGCCACCCGACAGGGGGACACGGATTGCTGGGATCTTAAGCTACTAAATGTTGGTGCATTGGCAGCTGATTGTGGCATTTACTTCTTTTTATCTGCTGCCCAATTACTATACAGCAAAATAAAGGTTATGCTGTTCACATGTACTGTGGAAATTATTTATGAACAGAGGATCCTGTGAGCTGGCATTTTTGATTGGCACATTTGTTTCTTATAATAACAGATAATGCACTAAACTTTGAAGATTATGTTGGTAATGTGTGGTGTTATAGGGCACCTGAGGACATACCTTTCAATTCAACGAGGATCTATAAGTTGGTGCACTTTAGAAACGTTGTTGGACACACATATATCATATTTGAGAGAGATCAAAAGTTTGCATTAGCTGGATGCAGCTAATTGCTTGATGTATTTGTCCCTCAGAAGATTTCATATAATTATGGATTTATGAACATTCAGTTTGTGCTGCTATATGACAAGGCTTTGTGCTTTTACATATAGGGACATTTTGTTACTCTTTTCAACCAGCTGATACAATTTGATACATTGTGAAATTTACAATTATTTGTTACTTCTGTGTAAAAGGTTTCCCATTTTTAAGATTTGAAATAGAATACATTTATTTGTATGTATATTTTTTATGTATTTTTGTGGCACCTTCACAATTCATTCATATATTTGACATACTTTTAGAACGGTGAAACACAGCCTGTAAAGTGACAGTTAGGAGCTGATTGGTTGGTACTTTATCACTCCCCAAGGCTTAGTGCATCTTCCCAGGCTGTGAACAGTCTACGAAGACCAGAGCAGCAGGAGAAAAGTCTCTCACTTCCGAAAAGTTGACTCCGCAGAAAGAGCAGCTATTCGGAAGTGATCGTTTAGGTAATGATGCATGATGATTGCCTCCAAAAGGTTTTTTGAACTCGCAGTGAGTTTAAAACATAATTATCATTAGTGATAATTATGTAATGATGACTAGGCTCCTATATGTGAATGCTTCATAAATGAGTGATTATGTTCATGCCTCTCATCTAACACCCTGTCCTCCATTTGTTTACATTTTGAAAATCAATGGTTAGTAAAGATCCATTAATAAATATAGACAATTCCAAGAAAAAAAATCAGCATGACACTATTTAATGCCTTAGTCTCATACCTATTAAACTATATGGTAAATTCAGCTATTCCCATGAACCAATAACTGCGTCCACTTTAAAAATGTAAATGCTATTTAATTTTTTTTGTTCCATTAGTCATACCCATTGACGTCTCATCAGAGATACTTAGGTAAGCTTGTAACATAAATCCATGCCTAATTAACTGATTCAGTGTTTCTTTCTGCCATCATATATAGTATTTTTATAATCTCACATAACATTGTGCCCAGGGCCATAACTAGAATGGTGCGACATGTGCCATGGCACAGAGCACTGCCGGGCAGGGGGCGTTGTTGGGGTCTGTCAATTTTCTATTTATAATCATTCTTACTTCTAGCTTCCTCTCATTTTATCCCCGACATCTCCTGGCTGCCCCTATCTCTTCCCTGGCTGACACCCCCTCCATCTGGCCATCCCCCCAAGCACCTTCAGTCACATCCTCTTTTATTTAACACACACATTTCATCAATGCAGCCATTAGATTCACACTGTATTTGGAAGTGACACCTGAATAACAGTGGTACAACATAGAAACATAGAATTTGACGGCAGATAAGAACTACTTGGCCCATCTAGTCTGCCCCATTTTTAAACATATTGTTACCTTAACCCTTATTGATCCTTACTTCTTCTGAAGGATATCCTTATGTCTATCCCATGCATGTTTAAATTGCTCTACTGTCTTAGGCTCTACCACCTCTGATGGGAGGCTATTCCCCTCCACTACCCTTTCTGTGAAGTAATATTTCCTCAAATTTCCCCTGAACCTACCACCCTCCAGTTTCAGAACATGTCCTCTTGTTCTAATACTTCTCTTTCTTTGAAGAATGTCTCCTTCCTTTACCTTATTAAAACCCATTATATATTTGAACTTTTCTATCATGTCCCCCCTTTCCCTTCTCTGCTCTAAACTATACATATTAAGCTATTTTAGTCTTTCCTGGTATGTTTTGTGGTGTAGCCCTTGCACCATTTTAGTTGCCCTTCTTTGTACAGTCTCTAATGTATTAATATCCTTCTGGAGATATGGCCTCCAGAACTGAACACCGTATTCGAGATGAGGACGTACCAATGACCTATACAGTGGTATTATCACTTCTTTCTTTCTGCAACTGATTCCTCTCCCTATGCACCCAACCATCTGACTTGCCTTCCTCATTGCTTTGTTACAATGTTTGCTTGCCTCTAAGTCACCTAAAATAGTGACTCCTAGATCCCTTTCCTCTTCAGTACTTTCCAGTATAGTGCCATTAATACTATATTTAGCATTTGGACCCAAGTGCATGATCTTGCATATTTTGGCATTAAACTGTAGTTGCCACGTTCTTGACCATTTCTCTAGTCTACCTAGATCATCAATCATTTGTTTTACCCCTCCTGCTGTGTCTACCCTGTTGCATACCTTTGTGTCATCTGCAAAAAGGCATAGTTTCCCTTCAATACCATTTGCAATGTCACAAATAAAGATATTAAAAAGCACTGGTCCGAGTACAGATCCCTGAGGGACTCCACTGGTAACCTTTCCCTCTTGAGACTGCACTACATTTACTACAACTATCTGTTTCCTATCCTGCAGCCATGATCTTATCCATTCAACTATCTTTGTATCCAATCCCATGCTTTCCAGTTTATTTAACAGTCAGCAATGTGGAACAGTGTCAAAAGCCTTACTAAAGTCTAGATAAGGTATATCTATGGCCCCTCCTTTATCTATTTCCTTAGTCACCCAGTCAAAAAAGTAAATAAGACTTGTTTGACATGATCTCACCCCAGTAAATCCATGCTGTTTGGGATCCTGTAAATTCCTGGATTGAGATAATCTGCGACTCTTTCTTTTAAGAGTGTTTCCATCAATTTCCCTACTACTGATGTAAGGCTCACTGGTCGGTAGTTGCTTGCTTCTTCCTTGCTTCCACTTTTGTGCAGTGGGACAATGTTTGCTCTTTTCCAGTCCTCTGGAATTACTCCAGTAGCTAGTGACTGGTTGAATAATTCTGTTAATGGTGTTACCAGCACCCCTTTAAGCTGTTTTAGTATCCTTGGATGTACTGGTATCCCATCTGGCCCCATTGATTTATCCACTTTCAGTTTTGAGAGTTCTGTTAGGATCTTCTCCTCTGTAAATGTCTTTGTTCCTACCTAATTTTTCTGATTACACCTGCAACTTAACTGTGGCCCCTTGCCCTCTCTTTCAGTAGTGAATACTGAACAAAAATAATTATTAAGATGATCAGCTATTACAATGTCTCCCTCAACAAGACTCCCTCTTTCTGTCTTTAGTCTTTTTATTGCACCTTTTGTTTTTCTCCTTTCGCTTATACTGTATACTTAAAAAAGTTTTGCCCCTTTTACCCACTGACTGTGCCATTTTCTCCTCAGCTTTTGCCTTTGCACATCTGATTACTTTCTTGGCCTCCTTCTGTTTTACAAGATACACCTCTGTGTCCTCATTATCTTGCGTCTGCTTGTATTTCCAAAAAAAAAGGCAATCTTTTTTGCTTTCACAATACTTGCTTCCTCTTTCCCAAACCACACTGGCTTCCTTTTCCTTGTGGTTTTCCTAACACTATTGATACAAAGGTCTGTTGCCTTTAATATTGTACTTTTTAAATGTTCCCACCTCTACTGCTCTTATTTCAAGTTCCTCCACTCTGCCAAAGTCAGTATCTGACTTTATTCTGAACCATACTGCTTGATGATCACTGGATCCCAGGTTTTCACCCACTTTTACATCAGATATTCTGTCTCCATTTGTAAGTATTAAGTCTAATATTGCATCTTTCTGAGTGGGCTCCCTCACCAATTGCTGGAGGGAGGTTCCCTGCAATGAATTCAGGATGTCCCTACTTCTAGTGGAACTTGCCACAGACACCTCCCAGTTTACATCAGTTAGATTAAAATCTCCCATGATTATAACCCCTCCTTTTAATGCCAATTTAGTGATGTCCTGCAATATTTATTGTCCTGGTCCTCTTCCTGACCTGGTGGTCTGTAGATCACCCCAATACGAAGAATCACTTTCTCCCCTGTTTCTATAGTCACCCAAAGGGACTCATTTTTATATTAAATACTATGTAGTAACATAGTATTTATGCTTTCCTTGACATACATTGCTACTCCTCCTCCTATTCTTCCCATTCTGTCCTTCCTAAATAAATTATATCCCGATACAGCTATGTCCCAGTCATGATTTTCATTGCACCATGACTCTGTAATAGCCACTATATCCAGATCATCCCTTGTCATTATTGCAATTAGTTCGGGGATTTTATTTCCTAAGCTCCTAGCATTTGCACACATTGGTTTTAGACTGTTATTTGTTTGCTTATTTCTCCTGTTCCTAGGTATGTTCATCTCTCTGCCTATGTTTATTTGATTTTGTCCTGAATTATCTTCTGTTGCTGTGGATATGCTTCCTGTTCCATTTGCCAGCAGAAATAATACCTCTGGGTTGGGGGAGCAGATTTCTCTTTTCTTGTTTGGTTCACTGTTCCCCTCTTCTAGTTTAAATAGTTCTTGGTGAAGCTTTTAAACTATTCACTCAGTATTCTAGTTCCTTTTGAAGATGGGTGCAGGCCATCTTATTTGTATAAGCTTCTACCTTGCCAGATGGCGTGGCTATGCGTCAATCCAAATCCCTCCTCATAACACCACTTCTGTAGCCAAACATTGAGGTTTCTAATGCAATGATTTCTATCTCCCCCTCTGTGTACTGGCAATACTTCTGAAAAGTTACAGTGGTTGCCACCTGCTTTAGAGCAGCCCCTAACTTCCTGAATTCATCTTTTACTGCCATGACTTCAGCATTGGCAAGGTCATTTGTCCCTAGGAGGACAATGACATCCACCTCTCCATCTTTTCTTGCTGCCTTCACAATTCTCAGCATGCGCTCTTTATCCCTTGGAGCTGTGGCTCCAGGTAAACACCTTACTTGTCTCTCTACTTCAGCAGTGTTTCCCAGATGTACTCCTCTAATAATGGAATCTCCCAAGAGAAGTGTAGTCCTTTTTGAAGATGTAATTTTCCTGTTCCTATTCCTTTTTCTATAGTCAGTGGAAGACCCCATATCTTCCTGTTCTGTAATGCCTATATTAGCTGTACCTTCCAGCCCTGCAAGAGCAGCATATGAGTTTTGCAGTGTCACAGCTTGTGGGAGGTGTCTGTATCCCTCTGGAAATCTCTGCCTTTCAGAGCCCACAGTAGTCCAGGTAGTATGTCTTCGGGGGGGCTCTCTGAGACAGTGGTGGCCTCAATGACACAGACCACCTACATATCTCAGCATGCAGTTTTGCTATCTCCTCCTGCAGCAGAGAAAATTGCTTACAGATTGTACAGCAGGTGAGTCTCCAGAAATCTTCCTGCAAAACAAATGCATTACATTCCCTGCACTGCACTAGGCCATACATTTTCTCAGATGTAAGTGGTTTCGGAAATGTGTTACTGTTTGTGTGTAATAACTCACCTGTTTCTGTATTCTAACTCACCTGCTTCTGATTCAAACTCACAATTCACTTAAGTATTCAAGCTTAACTTAGTCTGCAAGCTTCTCTCAATGAGCAAACGGGGTTGGTACCCCTTCATCATAGTATGGGAAAAATCAGATATGTCATGGCCCTTCCCCATGAGGCCATACCCTTTTTTGGGTGCATGTCAATGCTCTTTCAGGTCCAGGGCACAAAAAAGCTAGTTACGGCTCTGATTGTGCCCCTGTTTTTTAAAACGAAACAATTTAAGACATATGTGATCATATGACTAATGCTGGCCATACACGCTACAATTATCGAGGCTATCCGCCTGATATTGACGGATCGGCCCGATAATTGTAGCGTGTGTGCGGGCGACCGAGGGTTAAATATTGCTCGGTCGGGCATGCAGGATTGTCCAGCATGCCCGTCCGATGCGATATTTACCCGGTAACTGTCGGCCGCATCGGGCAGTGTATGCCTAGCGCGGCCGACAGACAGACATTTCCTGTGTTCCTTCCTACGGAAGGAACAGGGAAATGTCTCCTCCCCCGGGGGCGGAGAGCGGATGTCGGGCTATACACTGTGAGATTTCTCTTACAGTGTATGCCGGCGACATCTGCGGCTGGCAGCCGGCCAGATAAAATGTCTGTCGGTCTGACAGACATTTTATCTGGCTGTGTATGCCCAGCATAAGAATGAGCAGTCACAACAATATTATGATGTAGAAACAAGCTAGGTGCTCCACAGAAGCTTATTTTGTGGAAATACTTCCTAGAGCAGACACAGATTAATCAGTGCTTCAGATAATTTAATGCATTCATATGTTTCTATGAGGAGATACACAAAATATTCACTGTGTGCCCTACGAAGAATGTTGAGAACCACTGGTGTAGTTTGTGCAATTAATTCTGACATTCTTAGTCATCAATTGCTGGTTTCAGACAGATCTGAAGTGGGTGACTCTTGCTACAAAGAGTCTGACTCATGAAATACATAAACATTAAACTGATTCACTGGGAGTAGACTTAAATACATACTGTGAACTTCTAAGTTTATACCAAAAGCAGTTTTACTAATTGACATGGTGGGCGACCATCTCAAACAACCTGTCAGTAGGCAGAGCCTTTTACAAGGGCATTGTCATTGGAAAGAAATCATGCTATTCCTGTTTCTGGGCCTGATTCAGCATGCACTGCTGATCGCAGATTCCTGATTATCGGGAATCTGTGCTGTCAATTCTGTATTTAAGCTATGGCTATAAATACAATGAGCTCAGGGACCCTCGTTGCTTTTGTTTGCTGCAGCACAATGCTGTGTACACAGGAGAGAGAGATCCAAGAACACGACTGTCTTGTGTAGTGTGAAATCAATCTCTGGTTTAATGGCGGCAAAGCACATACATTTATAGTTTGTGAAGTACACATCTGTTTTCTATTACATTTAGAAAAAACCACAGGGCTGGGTAAAGATTTGGAATCACATACCTTACCATATATGTACATATGCTTTTCTGTGAATATATGACTGAGTCTGCACATGGAATTAACTCTTTCCTGCACTATGCATTTACTTACAATGAATATGTGGCATACTTGAAAAGACTTTTAGGATACAAAATTAATTGTATACTTCCACAGTGCGTGTGCAGAATCTGCGACTGTGCAGAATGGGTCCTGCGTAGTCACACGCAGACCCTGGAATGCCTCTGCCTGAATGACAGGCAGAGGCATTTAAGGGGTGGGGCAGGTTTTTCTGGCGTTCCTGGAAATGGGGTCGTGTCTGCCACATTTTCTAGGAGTGGCCAGCCAGGATCTGCATTGATCAATGCAGTGTCCTGGGCTCGCAAGCAGGCCAGTCTGAGTTAGCTCAGGCTTACTCAGCTAGCTGGAAGACTGGCGCCATCCACCATCGCGACCATCGACCACCGATGGTCGTGATGGTGATCCCAGCTTGCGACCTCCATCACAGTGCTGGGATTGCAAATGCAGCAGGGGGTGTCATACACCTCCTGCTGCATTTGCATAATAACAAGGATCGCAATTGCAAAGCTGCCTGCATGCAGCTTTGCAATTGCTATCCTTGCTGAATCAGGCCCTCTGTTGGCTCATTGATGCTAGACTATCTTGGCTTGCAGGAGACAATGATAATTATGCAACCCACATGCTCATGAGCCAGATTTATTCTGGTCAGTCAGTAGTACAGGTGTTACTGTGGAGCCAGCAAGAGTGCCAGAACATAATAGCAAACTCACCATCATTTTCATAAACAATTTCAGGGTTTTAATATGGATAACATGCTCATTATGGTGCTGATTCAGAGTTTCACACAAGCTGGCACATATTGGGATATGTACTAAGCCTTGTAGAGTGATAAAGTCGAGAGAGATAAAGTGCCAACCAATCAGCTCCTGCCACTTTACAGGCTGTGCTTGAAAAATGACAGTTCGGAGCTGATTGGTTAGTACTTTATCTCTCCAATTTATCACTCTCCAAGGCTTAGTACATCTCCCCCATAGTGTACACAGAACTAAATACAGATATTCCCTTGCATGCGAATTGTGCGTGTCTATGCAACCTCACTGTTCCCCATCCATTTGCATCCTTTCATAGACGTCATTATTATTGGTTCATACACCCATCTGAAATTAGATCAATTTCTGTGTATTAACAGCTCAGCAGAGCCCGCAATTCCATCTACACCCCCTCGACACACTCTCACTAACCTTAGGCCTACGTGCAAATGCCTCATTGCCACCCAGTTATGACCAAGTGAATATGTAACTGTAAGACTCTGAATCACCCGTAGATGTGTGTGCTCGGCTAGGCTGTATGTGCAGGGAGAAAACATGCCAGACCTGTCCGCAAAATGGGCTTGCATGCAACCAGGCCTTATAATTCCTCTTATATTGTATATAATTCTATCTATTCTTATTATTCTTGTTGCAAGTTTATTCTTCAGAGAAGAGACTCATGTAAAATGCAATTTTTCTTATTTATAACCAAGTTCAGGGAATGTTATGATGTGCCAGGCTGGATATCTTTGTATCTCTAGACACATACAGACGTGCCCCTCTACTTTCTGCACCCCTGTTACAGAAAACATTATCTACGTTCTCCAGGAACTTCATTGAGCAAAATGTTTTCAGTTAAAGTCACATAATTGATTTTCTCATTCTGTCAGGTAATTTATCTTGCTGATTAAGGAAAAAAGTCTAAAATATGGAATCTATTCCACCCCTAGATACAGTCACAATGTGCCAAGTGTTTACATTTGGCCTTGATGATGTTTGCTGTAAGACACAAATGTCCACCTACGCAGTACCACACATAGAGCAAGTATGTCTACCTGTAAATAAATCACTAAGAACAAAGGTAGGAAAAGACGTATGAGCAAAATGTCATCAGTGTCGGACATGGGGCGTGAAGGACCTACTGGAGAAATGCCTTTGGGGGGCCCTGCTGCAGGCAAGACACTTGAGGAGTTGTAGCTAGCCTCCAGATTGGTGGAAGGAAAGAAGATATAATTGCCCCAGTCAGCTTATTTCCTTCTGGCACAGGGGCATGGTTATCATTTGAGGCAGTGCTAGACTACTCTCTAACCTTTTCCCATCCAGTTAAAATACATGGGCATTGCTGTTTGCATTACTGATAAGTGCACACAACTTGCCCTTCATGAGAAGACGACATACCTCCCAACTGTCCTTGCAGTGCGGACAAAGGGGGAGATGTACTAAGCCTTGGAGAGAGATAAAGTACCAACCAATCAGCTCCTGTCATTTTTCAAACACAGCCTGTACAATGGCAGTTAGGAGCTGATTGGTTGATCTGAGCAGGAGAGTCACCAGAATCATGTTTACCCCACCTGATTCAGGACGATTTGCAGATGTCCTGCTCTTTTTTTGCAATATTCACTCTCTGCTGTTGCTTGACTGGATGCTGGAGTGTTGGGGCTGTGTTTGAAAAAAGTATTAGTTAAATTAAATTTTAAAAGGCTAGCAATAAATAAAACTTCTAGACCTCCCATCCCAAACCACCCCAATGTTGTTCGGGCATTACACTGTCAAGTTGGAAGGTCTGTAAAGCATATTGTACATGCAAAATGAAACACACTACATTGTTTGAACAGTTTTACATGGGATAATATTCTTTCCTTTGATAAAAATGCTTTTTGAACCCTGGGAATAAGAGTAATACAATCGGTGTATAGCTAACCTAAAGATGTTGGGAGCAGTAGATGAAGAGTACCTGGTGTGCTTCAGGGGACTTAAAGGGACAATTGTTGGGGAAGATACAGGCAGCTGTGTGTAACTGATCACCAAGATCTATGCTGGTCACCTGAGGCATACTACCAGATATTATAATGTTACAGAGGACAGAAGGACAGTGACAGAAAGAATTCATTAAAAGTAAGTTGAACCCAACCTAGTTACAATCCTATTAAAATCCCCTGCAAAGCTACACTAGAACTAAAATGTTTTGACGAAGTGGTCTGGCTAATAAGATGTAGTATAGTCTGTTATACCCTATAGCTAGTGGTGTGTACTGAGGAAAGACACTGACAACGTACATAGATACATTTGTCATAAATACATACAGCATTGTGTAACACCTTGCAATATTAAAATAGGCACCAATAAGCATGTAAGTATATTAATAGTTGTGTATAATTTATAAATATGTTTAGTGTGCTACTGTAATGTAATGTATATGCAGGGGTTTAACAGTGGGATCATTTATTCAGAGGACTGTGGACTATTGCAGTATCCCTGGCACTGAAGGGGTGCCGTTGACAGTTTGTAAAGGCACAGTTGGAGCTGGCGGTTGAGCAGTTCTCCCAGAGTGGGGGACAGCTGCTTACCTGAGCAGAGGAGGCTGTGCCTGGTGTTGGAGAGCTGGAAACCAGGAATTAATTGAAGGAGGGACGCTGAGGTGACCGCAGTTAGATATTAGGGGGAGGATCAAGAGAGAGTGCTGCCTATAACTGAGATTTGAGAAGGCGAAACATGTGAGTCAGCCAACCAGAGGGTCTGAGGCCCAGCCCCTAGGAAGAGTCTAGTCAGCGGTGCTGTGTCTGTGGAAGAGAAATAAGGAGACAGAGATAAGTCTAAAATCAGTCCAATAGTGCATTAGCTTAAAGACTACATGCAAAGTAAAGTTCTACTACATTATTTCAGGCCATCAATACTTCAGAATATTATAGTAAGCGCTATTGGATAACACCACAGATACGTATATATAGAGAAATTAGTTATACTAACATCCAGCACCAGCTCAGCATTATAAGTCTGGCCCTCAGACACCATAGACTCCTGCCTATTATATTTATATTCATACACAATTGCTATCAATGCACCGAAGATTATAAGAGCTAACTCTACAGAGTGTTGCATATCACTACTAAAGCCCATTGGATGAGAAGCGACTAATTTTAGGAATTCCCTATAATCCTGGACTTCAGAACTTAAATGCATATTAATCTACTAGCATGTGCACCAACGAGCATGGCCAGTCACATTGACTAATAAGGGGAGTTTAGGAACAGAATATGAGAGGGCTAATCTCTTTAAAGCTTTAAAGAAAATGGGTTATTATCAGTATGTCATTTGTATAGAGAGATATTATGAACTAATGCTCAGCTTAATTGACAAATGTGTAAATGTTATTCCAAAAATGTTATGATTACTGCATTGTTCATTAACTGAATTCATATTCAGCAGAACAGAGAGACGCAGTAAAATAAACTATGTAACTAATTTGTGTGTAATTCTGAGTATAAACATAGATGTTATAGTGAAGTGAATAATTGCTACTGTATATTTATAATTGTCATTGGTAGGTTACCAGTCTGAAATTAAGGTATAACATGACACAAAACCAATACTTACCATTCAGGGGTGTTCCCAAGTCCACTCCAGGTATAGCGTAAGAAAATCCAAGACTTGGGTGGAGGCACTAAAGGGAAAGAAATATAGAGAGGTCTATTGTAACAAATAAAAGAAAGAGGATACCTGTTACAATTGTAAAACCAATCACAATCAATTCTCAATTGCTGCTTTTAACAGCTGTTCCAAGTCATCTTACAGAGTTGAAAATTGGTTCCATTCTGAAGATTCATGCCAGATCAGCAGCCCTGGACAGTCTCTAGGTGATCAAACTTACAACCCATGGGGGCTTCGCTGTCATCGACAACATCTGTCTTGTATGTTCTCTGAGTGCAACCAAAACAAGCTATACAGTATCCTTTTGTCGGTGTGTTAAAAGGTTGGAGGTCCAGAATGGAGGTATAGAAAACATTCAGCATCATATCGTAGTCTGATTATGGAGAGCACTGAAGGAAATTACATCTCACATACCATATGATTCATTTGTTGCTAAAATCAGTTGTATTGCCTACGAAAATCCAGAACCTCTAACATTAACCCTTCCACTCTAAACGATGGCCTGCTCCCGAATTTCCCATTTAATTTACAATTGCAATTTCCAAGGTTGAATTATTGTTTTTAAAAATATTCCCCTTTTCAATTAATTCAACATATGTAACTGCATTAGTAAATGAAATGTAAAGTTTGGGAACAGAGGATTTTGTGCCACGTGGAAGGGGGTGTATTAGATAGTCTGCAGCGCAGAAGATAAATAGAGCAGGGATACATTTAGTATGTAAGGTAGTGTCATGCATTAGCTAAAGGGAAAGGGTCAAATGGAACATCATCATAGAATGCTGGATATGGTTTAGCCCCTGACAGTATTCCTATTCCTTAACTGCACAATGACACTTCTCTTTATCTGCAAGATGGATGCACTTCTCAGTATGTTAGTATTTAGGATACAATAAAACTGATTTATGACCATACTCGTGAGTCACTCTGCTGTCTGAGGTGGTAACTGACTTCTCATCCATTTCATGGACTACCTTAATCAAATATTTGTGTATGAGTAATATGCACTATAATAGATAAACAAAGTCACTTACATCAATTTATTCCATTCAATTTAATATATTTATAATGTGCAGTAGGGGGTAAATTGTAAATGATACAATTAATATACATCAGTCCAGAAGCACAACTAAAATCATATTTCATTTTTTTGGAATGGTGTGGTACATATTGCAGCCTATTACAAATAAAAAAAAAACTAATTATAAAGTGATATTATGAATATTGTGTCAAAGGGTAGTTGTGTTCAGTATGTCATTCATTGCAACATACAGTACAATGAATGTGCAATTTATAATAATTTTATTAATGCATGCTGTGTTCATGCTTATTGGCTTCTCAATCGAACATTTTGTGGAATTGTAGCATAAATTGATATGCTGTTTGTCATACTACGGAATACTGCAATTGCATGCATACATGCAGGAAAATGTGCATGTGACTGCATTGGAAAATGCAGAATACATGATGCATAGAGCTTTGCCATTTATTGAACATAATTTCAAACCAGGTTTTCAAATATTTGAAATCTGAAAATAAAGCAGAGAAGTCAGCTGAAAGGGACTGCTGCAGGTCCCGCTCTTGGTGTCATGCAGTATGCAGGAGTTAACTGGCAGGTGAAGCAGTACACAGACAGGGAGGTGGGTTTGTCTGGGTAAGAATTGGGTGGGGAGGAGGTGAGCGGCACATGCTGAACATGCGTAGCAGTAGACAGATATTTATAAGCAATTGTCACACTCACCTTTTCTGGTATAGACAATTTGGGAAGCAGCCCTGCCCAACCCACATTGGATAAGATAGAAATGTGGAAGGAGGTGGAATATTAGAAACTCTCAAATCATACATTTATTCCATTGCGTATGTGTGTAGTTAGATAGATAGATAGATAGATAGATAGATAGATAGATAGATAGATAGATAGATAGATAGACAGTATGTAATATGTGAGTCTTGGGGTGAACCCTGGGATTGGCTTAGTGGCAGTCCTAGAGTTTGGTGTATTATACCATGGTTTGGGTTATTATACTATGGTTTGTGGTATTATACCATGGTTTGGGTTGTAATACCATGGTTTGGGTTATTATACTATGGTTTGGGTTATTATACCATGGTTTGGGTTATAATACCATGGTTTGGGTTATTATACTATGGTTTGGAGTATTATACCATGGTTTGGGTTATAATACCATGGTTTGGGTTATAAAACCATGGTTTGGGTTATTATACCATGGTTTGGCTTACTATACCATGGTTTGGCTTACTATACTATAGTTTATGGTATTATAACATGGTTTGGGTTATTATACCATGGTTTGGTTTATCGCTAAGTAAGGAAGCTTTATGTAGCAGTTGATGGACACTGTTAATGTGAGCTTACAATTGTGATCTAGCTGGCAAAGTGATGGGAAGTGGGTTGCTATGGCATGCCCCTCCCTTTAAATAGTTAAAATCAGAGATTTTAAATAAAAAATAAAAGTCTGTCTATTAATGTTTTGCAGGACTAAGAAGTAGAAAATAACTCTGTCAAGGTCATGGAAGAGCTAAATATTTTTGAGGAGACCTGGTCAGTGGCAGTGACTCACATATCCATTCCTGTCCAGATTGTATTACATATATATTTTTGCAGGGATGGTGGTATTTTGGATGGTAAGAGATGGTTCGGTAAGAAGTGTAAGAGAAGTTAAGAAAACAATTATTCAGGAACACAAATATATTTCAGGTATAAGAATGTCAAGCATAAGCTAAGTAAAGTAATATGTTGATTTTGATCAGAATAGGGATTAGTTTCCCACACAACCCAGGCATTATCTGAGTTGGTAATGATAGTAATTTTTACTTTATTTTTGTCTTTCTCATTTGTAGATCTAAATCTGTTTGACAATTTCACTAAGGCTATACATCCACACAATATTTTCCTATTTTATACAGCATTTGGAACAAATTAAATAAACTTAATTATTTTTCATCCTTCTTCACACTTTCATGTGGCCAATACATTTGAGAAAAACATGCGTGTAGACATAGCCTAAAGGACAAAACGTTTTGTCTCCCTAAAGTATATCCTGGGTATGAAATATACTGTTTGACGCAGTAGCAGCTGAGAGTAGGCATTACTCTGTATAGAAAGGATTTACAAAACTTCCCAAATACTCTAAGCTTTGTCCCTGCTACAGTTCCCTGAAATCAGGGGGTGTTGCTAGGTCCTGGCACCAGAGATCCAAGCCCCTATGCTCCAGCACAGTGTCTCTTGTATTTTTAATTAATAAAATGTCAAACTATGGGGGCATTTCAAATGATCATGATGTTGAATAGTCCCGAGAAGGAAGTCCCGGAGCTAGTAAAAAATTTCTTCTCGCACCGTCCTTAATTGAATCGCGCCCTATGGGTGAGATATATCTAAGCTTACAGTACAGTCTATAAAATGATACTTGAAAGCTCTATGGTTCCTATGGGCAATTCTCCACTAGCCCACTTCTCCACTCATTAGGAGTTTTTCAACAGATCCTCTTATTTTTCAATTTATCATTTATGTATATTAAATTATTTTAAGTGCTTAAGCCGGGCCCTTTGTGTAATCCCAAACCATTTTACCATTGCAAATGAATTAATTCAATAGTGTCACTTGACCCCAGGGCCGTTAGTGTAGTACAATCACTGCCATGGCACAGGGCACCGCAGGGCAGGGGCGCTGTTTGGACCTGTCAATTTTCCTGTTTATTATCATACTCACTTGTAGCTTCCTCTCCTTTTATCCCCAGCATCTCCTGGCCTCCCCTCTCTCTTCCCTGGCCCGTCCCCCCTGTCCTTATTTAAAATGCTCTCTCATGCACAGGGCACCAAAAGTCTAGTTACGGCTCTGCTTGACCCTGATAGGGGTTGTCTATTTTTAACAGCTTTTCATCTAATATTGCCACAATTATAGATTCCATGACTGTTTCTAACCTCCATTTCAAATTGAAGAAGCTTTCTTCTCATTGCAGCACAGCATGAAGTATATAACTAATGAAGTTCTCTAGATATGCATAAGCAAGCCAAGTTCATGTCTCACACTGGTTTCAAATATTCAAACATTTCCAATACAACAGATACAGGTGCCATATGTTACAAACCTTACATTTAAGCTGCCCACACACATAGCGATATTTACCCGATCTGGCCGATTCCGACACATTGGAATGTCAGATCCTGTAAAATATGGCCAAATCATGAGTCCCCACTCACGATCACGATGTGATGCGCGTCCCCGCTGGTCACACATCGCATAGTCAGATCTGCCGTCCAGTAGGGAAGATCTGACAATCTAGGATACGATGCACTGTAAAAAGTCTGGATGCAGGAAAGATCGTATGAATATTGGATACCAAATCGTGTGTAGAGCTGCAGGGGAGAGTTTCAAGGGAAATCGTACACATCAGCTGATCGTGAGCACATCGCTATGTCTGTGGGCACCTTAACTGTACAGAATGTAGGGCTGGAGCTTCTACTGATGCTTTTAGTCAATGTATAAGTTTGGAACTGACGAACCACAATTGAATGTTTTGGGGGGCGTACTGTATTTTATTAGAAGGGATTGTTTAAAAGTGCCAACCCCTTCAGTAATGTCTGCATGTGCATGGCAGAAGACACTATAGATAGGTGAGTTTGCTTGTTGGAATGGGCCAAGACAATATATAGTCCTCACTAGGGAGCAAAAATTAAATACTTTAATACATTCAGAGTTAATTATATTAGGCGGTAACCTAGTATATCTGTCTGAATTAGATTATAATTCTAATTATCCACATGTCTGACATAATACATAAATCATAGTTGGCTGACTAGGCACACTGGTAACATTTTAGAAAGGAGCATTTAACAATCATAATCTGTAATTCCATATGTCTTGCAGCCTAATAATATATAGATAGGATATTTATTTTTCTAGTGCAAATAAAACGCCTGCAAAAATTCAAACCTTTGGCTCAATTGCCTGTGAACAGAGTATCTGAATTTCCATTAACAGGGGATTTGAAATGCACTGGTTTTTTTTTTATTCTGAACGATGGGGAAAAGCAGTGAAGCATCCTGTAATTAGACTGTGAATTATGTATTTCCGTACTGTCAGCATAAGGCAGCTGTACACGGCCAGAGAATTTCTAGTGGGCGTCTTTCGTTTTTATTCTCAGGACCTTATTGTCTGGCAGCTGAATGTGTTTGGGTAACGATGTATTCAGAATATATGTACATATTTCCATTTTACTGGGTGGCTGGTGAAAATTCCTCTGCAAGTGCTTAATGTTGACAACAAAGAACAGCAGAAACAAAAAAATGTTCATGCCTTACTAATACCGTGTATAATGTTCTACATTACAAGGATGTCAGTGTTGGATGAATTAGAATTTGCCATTTCAGATTTTAAGGAGAAATGTTTTTCATTTATTAGAATTGTGTTGATGCATATGAGCATACCACAATATATAATACTGAGCCCTATTTCATCCATGAAAATATATTAGTTTTAATTACATTTAAATAAGTACTTTCTTCTCCATTCATTTTACTGTGCAATGCTCCAATCTTCTGATATATTAACACAATCAATAGGAACGCAGCTGTGCACATCATTAAATAAACTACAAATCTATATAAAGTCAATTAGATCTAAGTTATTTGGTATGTGTGTGTAATTTCGCTTTTAAAGAACTAATACTGAAAAAAATATATATTTTTGGTGGGTTGTAGCACTGTATTTTTTATTTTTAGCCTTCCTTACTGAAAGATAAAAAAATGTCACAACAGCTCTGTTTACTCACAATTGTATAACTTACTTCTTTGAAGATGACATATTTGTTTGGATAGCTGTTTTACATTCCATGTCACTGAATCAACTGAATCAGATCAATAAATGAACTGATCTTTTAGCTGAAATATATAAAGTGTAAAAAATGTGCAGGTGAAGTGCAAATGCCATTGTTTGTGATGTTGTGCACACTTACACAATTTGCACAGGTAGTCACAGGGGTTATATTATCACAATAGCAGTGTCTGAATGAAATAATATTTTGCTTCAACTGATGAAAGGAGCTGCACAGAACAGTGGGCCTGATTCAGAGCCGGACGCTATTTGCGCTCGCTCGGTCAGAAAAAGGGGCCGGCTCTTTGCGGTCTGTTGACGCCGCTATGTCTGAGCGAGCGAACTAAGCATGCGCTCGCTATTTTGTAAAGACGCCCCCTGGCCGCTCGCATCCTACATCATCTCTGCTATTTATTTGATTAATCGAGTACAACGAAAGGCGTCTGAACTGCTCGCAGTGTTTGTGGTTGGATATTCCTACCGCAATCATGCGAACAGTTCAGGCTAAGAAACAACCAAGTGACGTGGTCGATGACGCTGCTTTGTTAATTATGCACACCCTTAAAACGCCTGTTTTGACCGTTTGGCACGCCTGCGTTCGGATCTCCACTCCCCGTTTTCAAGCACCTTCCCCTGTTACCACCCACAAACGCCTCATCCTGTCACTCAAATTAGCAGGCACTCGCAATTTTGCGAACACACGTTTTCCGACCGCACTGACTGGTTGGCGCATGTGCATTACGACCCATACGCATGCGCAGATGTGCGAACATCGCTTGGAGCGAACGAGCGGCCGCTTACGAGCGGCTCTGAATCAGGCCCCGTGTGTTCTTTAATTAATGTTGGCTAACCATAGTATTACCAACGTAAAAACATAATTTTACTTTTTGATAACACTACACTATGGTGTTTATTCATAAAGATTGTTCAATTCGTAGTGGTAAATATCAGATGGCTTCGCACTATATCGTATTGAAAAAATTCAAAAGTTAAGCAGTCATTCATGAACACACACCCATCCTGCAATATGATACAAAACACCTTGTCTTCTGCAAAGTGGAGATTGCAGCAAGGTGTGATTTGCATAAATTATAGTAAGGGCTGGCTCCA
Source organism: Taudactylus pleione (assembly GCA_031769625.1). Classification (NCBI taxonomy): domain Eukaryota; kingdom Metazoa; phylum Chordata; class Amphibia; order Anura; family Myobatrachidae; genus Taudactylus; species Taudactylus pleione. The sequence continues at coordinate 2,478,267 of JAUIMM010001601.1, forward strand.
GGGGTCTGAGCACCCTGTGCCAACCCGGTACATAGCGCCCTGTAATCGCGCGTGGCCAAACTTGGGGGAGTGGCCTCATTTCCATAGGTCACGCCCCCCACGCCTCCAAATAACGTCAGGCTGGGGGTAAAGCCCAGCCCTCCGTCACTGGCTTGGCTCCCCCCAACCCTCTGCCGTCAGTGAATGGATGCCGCGCGCCCATTCACACTCCGGGGGTCCGGCGCCGCCGCACAGCTGGGCAGTGGGGGTCCCCAACCTCCCAATTTGACCATCCGCTGGCCAGCGGGACAGTACTGAAATCGGGATATTGCGGAGGAGTGCGCCCTCTATGGGTGGTGCCCCTGTGCAACCACACTGGTCGAACACCCCAAAAGCCGGCCCAGATTATAGTGACATCCACTCACCCCTAAAGTTGGACATTCACTATACAATTTTCTGTCAGATATCTGTCCAATCTGGCTGGTTGGAATGAAAATCTGGTTGGAATGAAAAACACTGGAAAATAGCCAAAAATGGTTGTTCCGACAAATTGCTTAAAACACACAAATTTAACCAATTAGAACAATTTTTTTTGTCCTTCTTTCATTGTTTAAAACCATATGATCGACTGTTATTTGCTCCTATACAGTACCAGGTTTTCATTCCAACCAGCCAGATAGGACAGATATCTGACAGAAAATTGTATAGTGGATGCCCAGCTTTACTCTGCAGTTCCAGGGAGATCCATCTGGGCTACAGACAAAATACCAGTGAGCTTGGGTTGTGTGCCTTCCAAGCAGACAAGGGTCCCAAATGAGGAGGCTGTTGCACAGCTGGGACACAGTCACACAGAGCCGGATTAAGGTCTGTGGGGGCCCCTGGGCAACAAACATGTAGGGACCCCTATTTAATATGGACGAAATGGGGGTTTGCGCAATGGGGACCGTGTCGCTCGTAAGTGGTACATTGACAAACAGCGATAAGCTAAGCTTAGCTCTGTTTGTTTAATATTGAAAGGCGGACATAACCCCTTCAGTGAGATCTAACGGGGTGATGTCTCATTGTGATTCACATTACACCACAAAGTAGTGTCCCTTATTCATGTTATGACACACAGCAGCCCCTATTACACAATGCCCACAGTAGTGCCACTTATACACAATGCCCACAGTAGTAGTGCCCCAATACACATAATACCCACAGTAGTAGTGCCTCTTATACAATGCCAACAGCAATAGTGCCCCTTATGCAATGCCCCCAGTAGTGGTGCCCCTTATGCAGTGCCATCAGTAGTGGTAGTGCCCCTTTTGCAGTGCCCCCAGTAGTGGTGCCCCTTATGCAGTGCCCCAAGTAGTGGTGAACCTTATTCAGTGCCTCGAGTAGTGGCAGTGCCCACAGTGGTAGTGCAGAGCACACAGTAGTGGTGCCCTTTATGCAGTGCCCCCAGTAAGCATGCCTCCAGTAGTAGTGCCTCCAGTAGTAATGCCCCGTTATAGTGCCCCCTGTGGTAGTGCCCCCAATAATAATGCCCCAGTAGTGATGCCCCATGTTGTAATGCCCCCTGTAGTAATGCCCCCAGTAGTAATGCCCCCAGTATTAGTGTCCCCAATAGTAATGCTCCCTGTAGTAGTTACCCAGCAGTAATTCCCCAGCAGTAATGCCCACAGAAGTAGTGCCCCAAGAAGTAGTGCCCCAGTAGTAGTGTCCCTGTAGTAGTGTCCCCAGTAGTAATACCCCCTGTAGTAATGCCCCCTGTCGAAGTGCCCCTGTAGAAGTGCCCCCTCTAGCAGTGCCCCCTGTAGTGAAGCCGCTTACATGAAAAAAAAAACCAAACACTCTGGGTTTGGGTTTTTTGAAGAAAAAAAACGCTTACATGAAAAAAAAACCCAAACACCCAAAGCTCTGCTCCCATGTCCGCGTCTGTCTGGTTGGCCACTCCACGAAATGATGGGAGAGACATCATGACGTCTCTCTCATAGTGCACTGCACACTGCAGGAGCCGGAAGCCGGAACTCAGGTGTGAGCTCCAGCCTCTGGCTGCCACTGGTGCTGCGTAAAGGTATATTACCCCTTCAGTTTCTGTACCTGGAAGTGACATGGGGTGAGGGTGGAAGTACGGTTCCCTGTCCATACAGTCCACCAAAAAAGAAAGTTGGCCCCTCGCAGGCTCGCTTCGCTTGCGTTGCTTCGGGAATGGTGGCTCGCTGCACTCGCCCACTGGTAACAAAATCTCAACAGGTGCCTGGCAAATGGAGCCTCCCTGCAGAGCTTGGGTTAGGTGGGCCAGAGGAGGCGGAACTGGTTCCTTCTCCCGTTACGGCACACTTTAACCCCTGGTGGGTGTGGGGGCCCCAGGACGACTGCCCCTGTCGCCCCCCGTTAAACCGGCCCTGCAGTCACACCAGACTGAGATTGGAGCATTTACCTTCCCCTCCTCCCTGAACAGGCAGCACAGGAAGTCCTGGGGGATACATCACCGGATACACTTACAAGCAGTCGGATTTGGGGGGGTCTTAGCTGCAGCTGGCCCTCCAGCCTAGAGCGCCCCACCCTTAAATGGTCACAGTGCCCTCCAGGGGTCAGGGCAGACGTAGCCTGGTTGTCATGAATTGGGGTATTAGCATCCCTTTTAGACTCAGACATGAATGCCTTCCTGTGATTAACTGATGCACCTGTGTGTACACCGGGATACATATACTATACCAACAGCGGGGATACCGGCGGTCACAATGCCAACGCTGAAATTCTGACACATCAGAATACTGGAGGCAGCATCCCTACTGCCGGAATCCCGAAGGTAAGCAGCGGAGTTGGGGGGAGGGTTAGGGGTTAGGGTTAGACATTTGCGGGAGGGTTAGGGTAAGGCTCTATAGGGGGAGGTTAGGTTTAGGCACTGAGGAGGTAGGGTTATGGTAGGGTTAGGGGTTAGGTTAGGAATACAGTACTTACCTTGAGCTGTCGGGATGCTAACCTGATGATGATGCCAGCATCGGGATTCTAAATGCCGGGTTCCCGAATTCTGGCATCCGGTACCCAATCCATGTTCACCTGGTCAGCTAGTCCAAAAGCTAGTGACCACCTCCTATTTAAACCAGTTCCTGTGTGCAATCCATTGCCTGAACAATGTGTTCAAGGCTCCAGGCTTACTTTGTATCCTGTGTTGTATCCTGTGTTGTATCCTCTGTGACTTCGCTGCTACTTCATGGGTTCTGGCTATTCACCATCTACGCTGAGCAGGGCTGGCTCGAGGCATGTTTGACCAGTGCGGTCGAACAGGGGCGCCACCCCATAGATGGCGCACCCCTCTCAAAATCCTGAATTCAGCAGGACAGTATTGTCCGCTGTTCCACTCATGGGCCAAAGTGTCCTGTGGATGGTCTGGTCGGGAGGTTGGGCACACCCACCGCTGTAGCTGTGCAGTGGTGCCGGACCTCGGAGTAGCTGAGTGGATGCTGCTCACATGCGTGCGGCATCCATTCAGTGCAGTGAGAGGGTGGGGGAAGCCCAGCTAGTGACAGAGTGCTGGGCTGTCCCCAGCCTAATGTTACATGGGAGGCATACCATGCGGGCACGCCCAAATAACATAAATAACACACAAGGCCAAAGATTGTAGCGAATGATACCTGTCCTGCACTGGGCGCGGCTAGCCCTGGAAACGGCCCAGACGCAGACTTGCTATCTATCTGCCGCTGTGTTTCCATTACTTGTCAGCATTTACATACCCATAAGTTATATCAAGCCACCTCATTTTCTATGTAATCAGTCAGACCCAAGGTACCCGAGCCATATCAACAAAATAATTAGACCATGACACTGAGAATATATAACACAGAGGGGGCTCAGTGTAACTCTACCCCCATTGCAGTGCATCACATTGGTCTGATCTGACTCAGTGCCCTCTCAGCACAAAGGAGCTGGTGTCTACTGCCAGCCTTCACCCACCTTCACTTATGGTTCACCTCTGATCAGGGGTGTATCTAGGGGTCTGAGCTCCCCTGGCAAAGTAATGGACTGGTGCCCCCCTCGCCCCATATTTTCTGAATAATTACATTCTGCCTTCCCAGCCATCCCCCTTCTTTCTCCCAAGCCATCCCCCTTCTGTGTCCCCAGCCATCCCTCTTTTGTGCCCCCAGCCATTCCCCCTTCTGTGTCCCCAGCCATCCCTCTTCTGTGTCCCCAGCCATTCCCCATTCTGTGTCCCCAGCCATCTCTCTTCTGTGTCCCCAGCCACATATTCCTTTGTCATTCCTCCCCTGTAACCCATCCTCCCTCTATGACATCTCACGTCTCCCCCAACCTGCCCCATAACATATTTGTCTATCCCTGTAGTAACACAGCCCCCCTCCTCTATAGTAACATATTTCTCTATTCCTGTAGTAACACAGCCCCCCCTCTCTATGGTAACATGTTTCTCTATCCCTGTAGTGTACAAGTGATTATATTTAGGCTAAATATAATCACTTGTACATCACATACTAAAACAAATCATCAAATCCCTATAAATTACAAGCTTCATGACTTACCTTCTTGAAGAAAGCTCCATCTTCCGGATCGGCTAGCCAGCACTGCTCCTCATGCGCTACAGCTTCTCTCCCATGCGGCGCGGCAGGTGTGACGTCACGCACGCTGACATACTTTATTGCACAAGGGGACTGAAAGGGACAAGCGGAAGCTGACACTGACTACCTGCAATCAAACAGGTAGTCAGCGTGGCATGCAGGTTGGAGCGGGCCCCCTCTTCACCCAAGGAGGGCATAGTGCGGGTGGCTGGGGCGGGCCCCTCTTCACCCGAGGAGGGCATAGTGCGGGTGGCTTGAGCAGGCCCCTCTTCACCCGAGGAGGGCATAGTGCGTGCGGCAGGAGCGGGCCCCCTCTTCACGCATCGAAGAAGTAGCGCAGGCAGTAGCAGCGGGCTCCCTCCAGTCATATTGTAGCGCAGGCGGCAGACAGTAGGAGCGGACTCCCACTTTACTCATGGAGGGACTGGGAGTAACACCAGCGGTAGGAGCGGGCTCCCTCTTCACTTAAGCAGGCAGTAGCAGCCTAGCAGGAGTGTAATCACAGCCTGATTGTACACCTTGGCCGCGGGTGGCACCGCCGGATGGCGCCCCTCCTCGGCTGGTGCGCCTGGCGAGTGCCATCCTAGCCAATGGGTAGATACGCCCCTGCTTCTGATTAACCCTTCATCCACCTTCACTCCTGGGCCAGGTGTCACTGAGGAAGCAGAGAGGCCAGGATGAGGCTGCTTTACTCCCCACAGGAGGCTTATTACGCCATCCACAGGTAGCACATTTTTTGTAGAGAAGCAAAATGGAAAGCTGTGCTTCTCTGAATCACTTTTCCCATACTAGTGTATAAGGAAGCGATATCTACACTAATCAGGGCACCGCTGGGTAAATCTTACATTTTTCCACAGTAACACCTTCTCTGAATGAGATTACGTACTGAAAAGCCCTGTTATCACAATGGGCTTTTCACTACTGTATGAATAGATCCTTATGTACAGTACTTCAAGTGGTCGAGATTGAGAATATTAGACCTTATTTACATTAGAAGTAGAGATGTGCGACGACCCTCGTGTTTTGGTTTTGGTTTTGGACCTGGATCTCCCCTGGTTTTGGATCTGGATTGGTTTTGCCAAAACTTCACCTCCGTGTTTTGTTTTCGTGTTTTGGTTTTGGTTTTGGATCTGGATTTTTTCTTAAAAAAAAAAAAACAGCTAAAATCACATAAAATGGGCCTTTTTTTGTTCCTACAGTATTAATAACCTCAATAACATTTATTTCCACTCGTTTCCAGTGAATTTTGACCACCTCACAGCTCACAAGGGGACCAGGAAGCGTGCTTTCCAAAAATAAATAATAAAAGTAAATAAACAATTGACTTAAATAATGCTTTGCATTTCCCAACCTGTAGAGGAACATAAAAAACATAGGCCCTCATTCAGACCCACTCGCAAGCGGGCGCACGTACGTTAGGCGTACGTACAAAAATATTTAAATTCAATGGCTCGCTCGTATTTTCGTTCGCATCTACAATTCCTCCCTAAACTCTGACGACCCCTCCTCTAACTAACGAGCGTACGAAATAGCGAGCGTACATCCCCGAAATGGCTTGAAAGGAACGCACGCACAAGTATAAACAGGAAGTGGCCTTGTCAGATGTCGATTACCTGCTCCTTTATTCTGCCTACCTCCATCAATCGTATCATGCCAATCAATGTATCAATTAGCTTAATTGTTTGTTTTTTTTCAACACAATGCAAGAAACTTTACTCTTGTCCGTGTTTGTGTTTACCCGCAGAATACGTACGGATGAAACATTCGCTTTTATTGTTCAAAAAACATGTGAACCACAATTAAACAATTGTTCTATTGCTGTGGATCCCCGCATATTTCCCTGGGTTCATTTCTTTATTTAAATTTGCTTACGCATGTCACTGCATCAAGCCTATCATAACTCTCCAGAGATTTCTGGCCCTGTCGAACACATGACTCATACACTAACCAATAAAATTGCTCCTGTTAATTTCCAAAATACATTAGCCAATCAGAAAATTTTTACACACTTTATCAAAAATGATTTTTAAGAAAAACACCATTGCCATCATGAGAGCCTCCGCATTCACCAGGCGCGAGCTGCTGGTGCTTACGGAGGTCATGGATCGCCGGATCACCAGCCAACCTCAACCCATCACCAACCGGCAGAAGCGCTCCGCGTATGCGGAGGCACGGTCCCGCCTGCGGTCCTTCGGCTCACGCCGCAACATCGGGCAGCTGGAGCGCAGGTGGTCCGACCTGCAACGGCGAACGCCCCGCTTGCTGGCATGCTTTCGCATGCAGATCCTGGAAAGTAAGTGTTATGTATTGTGGTTTTAATGTTTGTGTTTGTGGGGCAAACTGCGTGTGCATGTTTTCCTGTCTGTCCTATTTATTATTTGTACTCATATCTGCGTGTGCATGTTTTCCTGTCTGTCCTATTTATTATTTGTACTCATATCTGCGTGTGCATGTTTTCCTGTCTGTCTTATTTATTATTTGTACTCATATCTGCGTGTGCATGTTTTCCTGTCTGTCCTATGTATTATTTGTACTCATATCTGCGTGTGCATGTTTTCCTGTCTGTCCTATTTATTATTTGTACTCATATCTGCGTGTGCATGTTTTCCTGTCTGTCCTATTTATTATTTGTACTCATATCTGCGTGTGCATGTTTTCCTGTCTGTCCTATTTATTATTTGTACTCATATCTGCGTGTGCATGTTTTCCCTCTATTTCTGATTTATTCATTCTACTCCTATTTGGCTTATTTTTTGGGTTGTTTTTTTTTTTTAGTTTTGGTCCCCGGATTTGTCCATAAACTAACCGCAATTTCTTTGACATATTTTAGGGGGACAGCCAAGACTCCGCCGTCACCGTCCGTCCAGACGGCGTTCCCGGCCACTATCCCCAACCCCCAGCCAACACTCCACCCCAAATCTTTCCCCTATTCCCCACTCCTCCCCATCCTTCCCAGACCCTCTCCCGGAAATGTCGGGCCTCCTTCCCCTCCGTCCCACTTCCCCCTCTCCTCCACCCACCCCTCTTCCAATTACCCCCTCCCCGGAGTCCATCATAACTCCTCCCCATTCTTTGAGGAATGACGGATCCTCCGAGGAGGATCATGGAGGCATTTCCGGAGCTCCCGTTTTGGCTCCCGGTATGTTTTTATTTTGTTTTTTTTTAAAGCACAAACTGTTTGTATGTAATCATGTGTCGTGCCTTTCTTCGTGTTTTTGTGGCTTGACTTTTGGTGATTTTGCAGTTTGCCTTTACCTCTTCCTGGTGATTTCAACATACACATATCACAACTGTGGGAATTTGTACATAGGCCTTGTATTTTTGGCAGCACCCCCTTTTTTTTTTTTTTTTAGGTTTAGGAGTGATTTCGTTGTGTTTTTGTTTTTTTAATGTGGATTCCCTATTGTTGTATTAACCCACACACTTTTCTCACCCACAGAGGAACAGAGGCGTCGGCAAGAGGTGGCGGATTGTGTTGGCCAGATGCGCCAACATGTAATTGGCATTCTGGTGGCCCTCGACCGGCTGTCTGGCCTCCTTCGCCAGTAGTTTTTTTATTTTTGTTAACGTTTCAAAATAAATTTATTCAGACAAATATACGTTCTGGCTCATTTTTTAAATCCAAAACCAAGATAGTTTAGCATGACATAAGTAGACTGTTCCTGCAAGGATTTCCCTTTTTTAAAAGTTAGATTGTGTTTTGTCTTTGTATGTCAAACAGACACAAGAAACACATAACAGTAACAATGTCATTTCCCTTTTTGGGTGTAGTGTCAATTACATATTTCTACATTTTACAGGTTCCTAGTTGGTGCGCAAGCTGCTTAGGCCAATCTTACAAATCCCAAGGTTGGGCCAGGCTTCCTTTTGGTGTGGGTTGGGAAGCTGAAAACATATTTCAGTTTAGCTCAACTGGCGTCAGTACTGGATTACCCCTTAGTCAAATGTAACTTGTGTTAACCTGGTTACACTTGCTGTTAACGTCCCAAAAAAGGAAGACCATTTCACTCTCCAAACATTTATTCACAACATAACAGAGAAAACAAAGTGGTCACTCCCAAAAAAAGAACACAGTGATAAATTCAAATACAACACATACCAAGAAATAATTAAATAAAAACAAAAAATCAAGAACTGGTTGACGAAGGACCATGCCAACATGATTCCACAAACATGGCGTTGCAATATGGGTTCCAGAATATATGCCCAAAAGGACCAGATCCAGGTTTGGTAAGGGTAGCAGGAAGTAGTGAGCGTTGGAGTGCCAAAGATTATGTGAACAAACAGAAGATGGTGAGAAAAAAAACACAAAATTAGATGTTCGCAAACAAACACAAACACATTAGGTATAAACACTGTAGTTTTGTTACAACTTACCTAAAAAATCTGGCCACCACATCATCGCGTATGGCCCCCCCACATACTGACCTCCGACCAACCTCGGGGGGGCCATCCTCAGGTAAGGCATCCTCTGGCTGCATTGGGACACCACTCCTTATGGCAATGTTGTGAAATATCCCACACAGGACCACAATTTTAGACACCATATCCGGCACATACATGAGCTCGCCACCAGAGCGGTGGAGGCATCTGAATCGGCCTTTTAAAAGGCCGATACAGCGCTCCACCACTTGCCTGGTGGCTGTAAGTGCGGAATTATACGCACTTTGTGGCCCTGGTGTGGGAGCCAAATAAGGAGTGAGCAGCCAGGACATGCAAGGGTATCCACTGTCTCCTGTGAAAAAAAATAGACAACATCAGGAACACTGTGTATCAAGCTTAACATTGTTATGTACTAAAGGTCTCCACTTACCCAGAAGCCACGCATCACCAGCTTGTAGGTTGGTTAATTTCTGCCATATCCCTGATTGCCGGATGACGAAGGAGTCATGAGCACTTCCTGGTAATTTAGCATTCAGGGACAGGATCTGGAGGGAGGCATCACATACCACCATTACATTCAGGGAGTGATAGTGTTTCCTGTTTCTAAATATTGCCTCCAGCCGTGCTGGAGGCTGAAGTGGTATGTGAGTACCATCCACAACCCCTATGATGTGTGGGAAGCCAGCTATTTGGTAAAAATTGGCCTTGGCCACACTAAGGGCACCCATATCCAAAGGCATTTTAATAAAATGATGGAGGTGCTTGAAAAGTGCCTCCATCACTGCCCTCAGGATCCGGGAAAAGGAGGATTGGGAGATGCCCGCCACTATTCCCACCGTTGTTTGAAACGATCCTGAGGCACAGAAATGTAACACCGCCATAAATTGCGTCAGTGGTGGTATTGCTGTTGGACTGTCAATTTGCCGCTCAAGATCACTTTCTATTAATGAGAGAGTGTCTATGATGATTTTGGGAGGTAGACGGTAGCATCTTAAAACCTCATCATCGGGCATTCCAAAAAGGGTGACACGTGTTCGAAATATCTGGGGCCTTGCATGCCTACGATGCCTACGCCTGGGACGAGTTTGAGGTTGGTCGTCTTCCGGGAGCAGGGCCAGAACAATTCGCCCCAGATCTACCTGAAATTCAAAGTTTACTATGTAAGGCTTTTGAGCCACCCCAAAAGTAACATAAAACAACTTAGCTTTATGATACCATCCATAGCTGCTTACATGCCGGGGTATTGTCATGATACGTATAAACTGTAAAAAAGCCAAAAATGAGACATCAAAAATTTAGAGGGTGATTTTATGTTTGTCAAATTGGTGCAAGCCAACACATAAAATAGGCGAAACACACATTTGGCCATCGATGAAAACGACATTGCACACCGTACGTCAAATAGGGGTCAAATGGACCCCAAAAATGGAAAAGGGAAAAGCAAAACTGGTTTACATGATGAATAAGCCTCGAAAAATGCGTTAATTAGTTCGCAAATGCAAGTCACTACACCAACAGTCAAAAATGCGTTAATTAGTTCGCAAATGCAAGTCACTACACCAACAGTCAAAAATGCGTTAATTAGTTCGCAAATGCAAGAAAAATAATGGACTTACCAAAATCGAATATAAGATTTCCAACAAAAAGGTCTTTGGGTCCGAAAGCCAAAACAAACTAAAATAGATGAAATTAGTGTAAAAAAAAATATATAAAACAAAAAACCAGAAGTAGACACCAATTGGCCACAAATTAGACTGCACAAAACTTACCAAATCAGGAAACGATGGCAAAAAATAAACCAAAAAAATGCGAACGGAAAACCAAAACAACTGTAGCAAAACAAAAAAAATACAAACACCGCCAAATCCTCCAACCGCAAACAACCAAATCCAACCAACTTAACCGCCAACAATCCAACAACGCAACCTCGACTCCACACACACCAAGCCATAAATAGTGTTTATTTTCCCGCACAAATTAAGGATGAATCATAGGGACGCACAATCAATGATGCGGCCGCAAACTAAGGACGCATGTATAAATACGTCACGAAATCACATTTAATTTCTGGTTGATTTCATTCTGGAAGCAGAGACATGGCTTCAGACCAGGGAAACAATGGCCAAAATTCCGGCGGTAAGGCCTTCATGCATTTTGTCTCAATGATTCTTTTAAAACATAATATTGTGCAAGTTGTGAAGTGGCTAAATCTGCATATTTACCCAAATAGGTGAGGAGGATGACATGGAAGAGACTGCTGGCCCCAGTCAACCCGCCAAAGCTGCCAAAAAAAAAAGGCAGCCACATTTCACAAGCAAGGAGATGGAGGTTTTGATCCAGAAGTGCGTTGACATCCTGCCCCAGGCAGCCAGGAATATGAGCCAAAGCCAGAAGTGGAGAATGTGGGAGGAGGTCGCCGTTGCTGTCAATAGGGTGGGTGATTATGTCCGTCTAGCCCGGGATGTCAAACGGCGGTAAGTAAACACTTTCCCATCCTATAAACAAACCCCATTGTAAAAAAAAGGATAATGGTTCCAATTTCATTCCACAGATGGGCAGACTTCAAATATCGTCTCAAGCAAAAACTTGCCGACAGGGCTAGGCATGCAAGGGGGACAGGTGGGGGTCCCACCCCTGTGTCATTGGAGTTGACAGACTTAGAAGAGCTGGCACAGGGGTGTGTGCAGGCTGTGGAGGTGTTTGGCGTGTCCAACATGGATACAGACATGCCAGACTTTGCGGCTCCTCATGTTGGCCAAGGTAAGTCTTGTGATGTCACCAACTCTGAAATGCTATTGTGCCAATATGTAGATTCTAATGTGAGTCTTTTCGCATTTTTCCTAACAGAGACAGAGGCGGATGAGTCTGCTCCAGAGGGGAGCCTTGGCCGCAGAATTTCTGCTGGCTCTGCAGGGGAGGAACCAGTACATCCGGCTGAGGACCCTGCAGAAGCCAGTCCAGGGCGTGCCCCCTCGCAGGCAGTGGGCCTCCTCACAGAACTCAATTTTAAATCGGATTTCCATACGGAGATTCTGCAGAGGATGGACGCCAGTCTGATACGGGTGGCTGAGGCCCTGGAGCAAAATGCTGCGGCCAACGTGACCATTGCTCAGGCCCTGGCGGAAAATACCAGGGCCAACATCCGCATCGCCAATGCCCTGGAGCAGCTCGTTCGCCAGCACATGGTGGAGCCGACCTCCCTTCCTGCCGGAACATCCGGATCCTCCACCTCTGGCACAACATTAGCCAATCCTCCAAATGTGCCTAGCCCTGTGCCTAGTCCAGAGGCCACAACATCTGCCTCTGGACAGGCCAGCCCGATGGCATCCCGGACCCGGTCTGGCGCCCACCCTCACCCAGCCAAACGGGCGAGAAAACGGTGACAGCAATGGCGACTTTTCCCACACTCCTTCTGTGCTTGGCTCATATTCCTTTCTGGTCAAAACTTCCCTCTCCTTTCTTGTGAAATTTTTTTAAATTTGGTATTTACGTTTATGTTACCAGTTATGGCTTTTTTTTTCTTTTTAACAAATATCTTTGCCACAAAAAAAAGGCAACAAAATATTAGGCCAATTTGTTTGTGTTTAAACAATAAATTTAAAACAAAAAACTGACATTGTATTGTGACATTATTGTACAAATGGGTTACATTTAATCCTGGCCCTAAAGGCAAAAACTGACCCTCTTAAAAAAAAAAAAAAAAAGGCCTCTTTAAGGAACGTTTAAAAAATCACATAGCGATGCAAATTCCACAGTAAACCAAAAAAAAGGGGAGCTAATTAAAACATGATGACATTATTGTTACAATAGGCCATAACCAACAAATTGTGGCCAAAATAAAACACCAAAAATGTACGCTAATTGATTGTGTAATCATGACATTAGCAGCTCTGATTTCCACCTGCGTACGCTTTTGTGCTATCCCAATAAACTGCTTTCCAAACACATACCAAGCCGGTTTTCAATCCAACACTAATTACTTTACTGACCAGCCGCGATTAATCGCAGCACCATCGTTGAGTCCCGGGACGGAGGAGAAGGCCATCGCCAATGTGGTCGAGTAATCCAGACCCTAAGCTGTGCAAGCATTTTGAAGGGAAAGCGGATGTTCCAGTGACGTATGAGACGGTCCGAACACATTTGACGTTCGCATCTGCTAATGTATGTACGCCCCAAAAACGCCTCGCCACGCCTGCGTTTTTTCATCTCCACCCCCGTCAACACCCAAAAACGCCCTGTTCTGTCAATCACATTTGACATGTCACTTCCTGTACGCTATTTTAGGAACGAGAGAAAAAAAACTCGCAATCTGCCGTACGCACATACGCAGTGTAACACCGACGCATGCGCGATTAGTCAACATCGGAACGCAACGAGCGTACTGTTGTTAACGTGCGGCTCTGAATGAGGGCCATAGTTAGTTAGTGGCCTTCAAACTGCCGTTGTTCCCACTGTCCTCTTAACCATATGAGATATATTGTGAACAAGCGATACAGAGCAGCAAATGCAACATTTCAGACCTAAGGTTTAAGTATTACGTTTTGTCTTTCTTGAGCGCCATGCCTGCTTGCTGGGAGTTGATTTTTTCATCCCAGAAGGGGACCAGGAAGCATGCTTTCCAAAAATAAATAGACAATCGACTTAAATAATCTTTTGCAAACCTTCTGTTCTGTAATGGAATTTTCCGACCAGAGTTCGTTAGTGGCCTTCAAATTGCCATTGTTCCCACTGTCCACTTCTTCTTAGATATGTGAATGTTAGAATGTGGAAGGCCAAAAATTGGGTGGACCACACATGGCTGATTGATCAATCATTGGCGGCTGAATTAGTGTCATAAGGAAGAGGAGGCTTTTAACTGGGTGTCATGTTATGAGTTGGCCATATGGGGTATGTTGCTGTTAAAGGATCAAGCTGGTTATCAGTGGACACATTATATTATAGTTGTTGTTATTCTGGGTTGCCATCTCCTGAAGGGTGTTTACCAACAGACAGAGACTACCTAACTATCAGCTCTGGCATAGACACTTCCTGAGGAACAGAGCTCTTTTCTCTTGAGGGAAGCCAAATAGGTGGGAGCCCCTATACTTCCAACATCTGAAGCTCTTATCTCTCCACATCATCTATGATAGAAGAAAAAAAATGTCATTGGGGACATCTAGCTCCTCTTTCTGTACCCTGCTCACCCTTTTTGGACAGGAAGTCCAGCATGGATGGTTTGGAAGAAGAAGGCCTAGCAACAGATGGGGATGGTCATTATCAAGACCTGTTCCCCCCAGTGGGTGTAGTCTGGGAGGTATTGGTTGGCACGCAGGCAGCAGAATAACAAAGGCCTCCATGTTGTCTGTGCTTACTATTCCGTATTTCAGCGATTCAGGTAGGAATAAACTTGGCTACAGAACACAGTGACAGAATAACTGGATGTCTTTGTACCTTCAGGTCACATACGATCCATGAATTTCCAGACAGATTCCGGTCAGATGAATCCTTTGCTTGTAATAATCTTTGGTAATTCCTGGCAAAGGTGGGTGTTATAGCCAGACACTTTGAAGGCTGTAACTTTGAACTGCTTTATAGAAAACATGTGAATGAAACCTTTCCACACTGCAGAACATGATGGAGAAATCCCTTGAAGTTCAGCACCTAGAGCATCTTTTTTCATGTTCTCTAAGACCTCTCCTGACTGTGAAGAAAGATTCTCCACACTGTAGTCTTCCATTGTGACTTTTTAATGGTGATTTCAATGTTGTCCACTGGCTGAGATCCATCTCATCTGAGGGTTGTGTTTTCCCCATGCAAATGAGACAATTCACATCCAGAAGGTGACTCTTATGTTTAGCCGTGGTGTCAGTCTTTATTTTGGCAGAATTAGGCTTTAGTTTTTTACAAATATAGGCTTTAGTTTTTTAGAGCATATAACTTTATAAGCTGTTAGGATAACATTTCTGCTATGTTTAAGATTTAAAAAAAAACTTTTTGTAACCCAATAACTTTAAAAAAAAGGTTTTCATTGCAATATTTATGCAGCCCCTTGACAGACAGGAGCACAGCACCCCTGTGCAGCTACGCTGAGGACAGTGACAGCCAGGTGTAGAATTGATCATAAATTAATTAAAAAACAATTCATTGGGTGCAGCCCCTGGCTGTTAAATTGATCATAAATTAATTTTAAAAAAGTTCATTGGGTGCAGCCCCTGGCTGTTAAATTGATCATAAATTAATTTAAAAACAATTAATTGGTTCCTAAAACAACCATAATAATTATTTAAAATGTCAGGCAGCAATGCCTCAACCAGCACATAATGGAAAGGAAAAAGGTGCAAGATGGAATAGTCCTTGGGCCCTCCCACCCTTATGTTGTATATGAAAAAGGACAGTTTAACAAACCAATCATTTCAGTGACAAGGACTGCCAATTGTGGCTGAAATTATTGTTTTGTTTGGACCCCCCATAAAACAAGCTGATCCCATACACAAACTGGCTTTACATTACAAGTTGTCCTTGTCCTCCTCATTCCCATCAGTGTGTACATCCTCTCCTTCACACAATATTAATTCGCCCCCGCTGGAATCCACCATAGGTGCCTCTGTCATTTTTTGATGTAATTGTTGATAGAGGTCTTCCTCGTGGAATTTGTAATAAATTTTAATGAACATCATCTTTTCCACATTTTGAGGAAGTAACCTCCTATGCCGATCACTGACAAGGTTGCCAGCTGAACTGAAAACTGTTTCGGAGTACACACTGGAGGGTGGGCAACTTAAGTAATGCAAAGCCAGTTTGTGTATGGGACTCCAAATTGCCTGCCAGTACTGAAAGGGACTGTCTGACATGTCTATTAGGATGTTATCTCTGAAATAGTCCTCCAGCATTCTGTGAATGGAAACCGTATCACACTTAGTCACGGTAGAAGACATGTCACTAGTAGGCAGTTCTCTCAGGCCCGACCAGATGTAATTTTTTGTTGAACGATCTGCATGACCAGCAGCATTTTGTAAGGAAAATTGAGTTTTTCCCTGGCAGCTGTTGAAACTGAAGGAGGAGATGAAGGCGTTTCACATGCGGCTGCAGCTGACAATTTTTTGACCAACAGCTCTTTGCATAGTTTTAGATTTTGGTCTGCTGGAAAAAAACTCACAAGGTAGGACTTAAACCTAGGATCCAGAATGGTGGCCAAAACATATTTTTCAGATTTCAATAGATTGACGACTCTTGGATCCTGGTGAAGTGAATCAAGGGCTTGATCCACCAGTCTGACATACTTTGCGCAATCTCTCCATTTCAGCAGTTTCTCCAGCTGTTTTTGCAAAAGTCTGATGAGGGGAATGACGTGACTCAAGCTGGCAGTGTCTGAAATAACTTCACAAGTGGCAAGTTCAAAGGGCTTGAGAACCTTTCACAACACGGACATTATTCTCCACTGCGCTTGAGTTAGGTGCATTCCCCCTCCATGACCTATGTCATAGTCCATTGTATAGGCCTGGATGGCCTTTTGCTGTTCCTCCATCCGCTGAAGAATATAGAGGGTAGAATTCCACCGAGTTACTACCTCTTGCTTCAGCTGATGGAAGGGCAGATTTAACAGTACAAGCGGTCCCCGAATGTCCAGATATTTTGCGTGGCACAGAGAGCATCTCCTGCACGACCGTGTCACTTTTTAAAAAACGTTGCACCACCAAATTAATTGAGCAAAACATGAGACGTGTTGGAATTCACCCACATGTAATGCTCTAACAATATTGGTGGCATTGTCCGAAATCACAAATCCCGAGGAGAGTCCAAGTGGGGTAAGCCATTTAACAGTGATTTCCCTGAGTTTTTCTAAGAGGTTCTCAGCGGTATGCCTCTTAGTGAAACCAGTTATTCAAAGAGTAGCCTGCCTCTGTATCAGCTGTCTTTTGGGAGCTGTTGCTGCTGCTGTTGCTGTTGTAGGCAATACACCTACCCAGTGGGCTGTCACAATCATGTAATCCTTGGTTTGCCCTGTCCCACTTGTCCACATATCAGTGGTCAAGTGGACAGTGGGTACAATGGCATTTCTGGGGATATTAATAAGGTTTTTTTTAATGTCCTTGTACAGACTTGGAATTGCTGTTTTAGTGAAGTGGAATCTAGAAGGGATGTGCTAGTGGGGACACAGGACCTTAATTAACTGTTGAAAATCCACTGCAGTAATGGTGGATATTGGATGTACATCTAATACCAGCATAGCTGTTATGGCATCAGTAATCTGCTGTGCAAATGGGTGATTGCTGTCATACTTGTTTGCCCTTGCAAACGATTGTTTGACAGTTAATTGTTTTTTGGAGGATATGGTACAAGTTGTCCCTGGTCCCTGGTCCCCTTCTGAGGATGAAGATCCACTGACAGCTATAGCAGCAGCAGCAACAGGCATAGCCATCAAGGATCCTTCTGAGGAATCACGGATAGGAGAGAAGTCAATCATGCTTCAAATACCAACATTGGATGCAGCAGGACTACTTTCGATGATGAATGAGGATGTTGATGATGCAGGTGTTGGTGTTGGAGATCGAAGGCGCTTGGATCTCACAGAGAGGGTGCAGGTAGGTGACACTGGACTTGATACGTTTTGAGTTTTGGACCTTGGCGACATACACTTAGATATATGATGAATGCGCGCCAAGTGACGTAACAAGGAGGAGGTTCCTAGTTGGTTTAGGTCCCTCCCTCTACTCACTCTTGCATGGCAATGGGCACATATGGCTTGACAACTGTTTTCCAGATCAGGATGGAAATAATTCCACATGTGAGAAGTAGATTTTTTGGTCTTTTGTCCAGGCATGACAACAATGGGCTTTGGCTTTTTCAAACCATGGGCAACAGCTGCTGCCTTACTTACACAAAGGACATCCTCGGCATCAACATCCTCATCATCAACATCTTCATCATCAACATCCTCATCATCCTTTGCACCTTCAACTACCAAAATATCCTCCTCCTCCTCTATGTGCAATTCAACAGAAGCATCCTCACTGACTACGTCTGCAAGATGTTGACTGCCCTCCCCACATTTACAGAGTGCACACAAATGTTGGAACTTGGAGGATTCTCCAGTACACTAGTATTTAGGTCGGGCTCACACATGGCAACCGCGGACACACTTGCACTTTCCTCGGGGATTTGTGATTTCGATTTCTCAGGGCACACAATTGTTTTTTCTGGAGCTGTCTTAACAACTTTCACATTTTTAATTGGACCACCACCACTACTACTACAAGCAGAAGGGCTATCAGAATCAGCAGTCTTCATAAAGAAAGAGGGCCAAGCCCTTATGCTTTCCTTGCCACTTTGTGTAGTGAATGGCATATTGCCAATGTTTTGTTTATCTAAAGGCAAATATCCTTTCAGTTTTTCTTTCTTAACTGCAGTAAAACTTGCTTGACCATATCGATGGCATGACTTAAGCCCTGGGGCATGGGCCTTCCTAGAGGATGAGGAAGTTGATGGCCTTGCACTGCTGGCGGAAGCTACAATATGTGGTTCTTGGCCTTGCTCTCCTGTCATGTGACAGCCCTCCATATTTTCTGCAGTTTTGAAGCAGTGTCACAATCACCAATAGAGTAGCCAAGGTGCGGTTAAAACATTCACACACGTGCAGTCGTGCATGCACACAAAATATTAGAAAAAAAGACAATTGATGATTTATATTTTTTGTCAGCTCCAGAAGAACTTGGGCCCAGAGCACCAATTGATACCAACTGGAGTTGGACAGCACAAGGTTGCAACGTGCATTGCTGGCTGGCTCTTGTGCACTACTGCAGTTAAGCCTAACACCCACAAGCACACAAAGAAGAAAAAAATATAAGATACTTTTATTGGGTCTTTTTTGGAGCACGACAGTAGTTGGGCAGCACAAGGTTGTTGCAACGTGTATAGCTGGCTTGCTCTTGTGCGCTGCTGCGGTTAAGCCTAACACCCATGAGCACACACAGAAGAAAAAAATATAAGACACTTTTATTGGTTTTTTTTTGGAGCACAGCAGTAGTTGGGCAGCACAAGGTTGTTGCAACTTGCGTTACTGGCTGGATATCGTGCGCTACTGTGGTTAAGCCTAACACCCACGAGCACACACAGAAGAAAAATATATAAGACACTTTTATAGTTTGTTTTTTTAGCACGACAGTAGTCGGGCAGCACAAGGTTGTTGCAACTTGCATTGCTGGCTGGCTCTTGTGCTCTACAACGGTTAAGCCTAACACCCACGAGCACACACAGAACTTTTTGGGAGTCCAGAACTTGGGCCCAGAAATGGACACAGCACAAGCCCAGGACACAGCAGACAGCCCAGATGGATCAGCAGACAGCACAGTGACAGTGACAGCACTGTGACCAGAGACCAGAATGGATCAGCAGACAGCACAGTGACAGTGGCAGCACTGTGACCAGAATGGATCAAGAGATAGCACAGTGACAGTGACCAGCCCAGGACACAGCAAATAGCACCAGCACCTCTCCCAGCCCTACACTACCCACAGCCTGAGTGGAAATGGCATCCGTCGCGTGGTCCCTTATATACTACATTGATCATAGAGACGAAAGCTCGTGAACCATGAGATTTCTGACTCTATGGTTTTGCCTCGGTTTTGAGATCCGAGTAAGGCGGGAACCTCTGAGCCTGCTTGGATCCAACTCGGATATGCAAAATTTGGGTGGGTTCGGTTCTCTGGGAACTGAACCCGCTCATCTCTAATTAGAAGCAAAGTATATAAGAGGCCTCACTAAAACCAAGGTTGCCAAGAGAGGGAGGTGGGTAAAATGTAGGGATGAGCGGGTTCAGTTCCCTGAGAACCGAACCCGCCCGAACTATAGGGATCCGAGGCAGATCCTAGTTGGCTCAGATTTTCCTGCCTGACTCTGATCTGAAAACGAGACAAAACATCATGATCCCGCTGTCGAATTCTTGCGGGTTTTGGATTTTATAAAGGTCCCGTGATCGCCACCATTTTTTCATTCCGGCTGTGAAGAGTGAAGAGGGAGGAGGGAGGGAGCTGGGAGCTGTGATCTGTGCTGTTGTTGCACACTGACGCTGTGCATAGGGGCTGGCTATTGTCCATATACGGGCTGGCTACTGTCCATATAGGGCAGTGGTTCCCAAACTTTTTTGACTCACGGTGCCAAAAGTTTCTTATCGAGAAATTCAGCAACAACTAAATTAAGTAAATAGTGCTTATATGTCACCCTTAGTTTCAGTTATGTAGTGGTTGACAGGGCTGTACTTCTTGTTGTTCACATATTTTTTGATAGGCAAAACCAGTGCTATTGGCTGCCAATCACACTGACTAAAAATCATTTTATTTGGTACTGGACCACCAACCCTAAGGCACTCCAGGGTGCCATGGCACCCAGTTTGGGAACCACTGATATAGGTGCTGGCTGTTGTCATGTCCATAAGGGCTGGCTTTTGTCCTGTTCATAAGGGCTGGCTGGCTGTTGTCTATAGAGGGGCTGGCTGGCTGTTGTCTTGTCCATAGGAGCTGGCTGGCTGTTGTCCTGTTCATAGGGGCTGGCCTTTGTCCTATCCATAGGGGATGGCTGGCTGTAGTGCTGTGTTGTCCAGGGGGTGTTCTGTTCTTCAGGGGTGCTCTTCACCCACCCCCAGTTTGAAAAAAAAAAATGTGTGTTAGTGTTAGCCACACTTGTCATCAGCGCAGGGGTGCTGTGCTGCTGTCCGTTAAGGGGTTGCTGTCTCTTTCAAGGGTTCACCCCAGTGTTAAAAAAATAAAATAAACAATTTTTTTTGTGTGCATGTTAGCCACACCTGTCATCAGCATAGGTGCGAAGGGGTGCTGTGCTGCTGTCTGTCAAGGGGCTGCTGGCCCAAAAAAAAAAATTCTTGTATGCGTGTTAGCTACACTTGTCATCGGGGTAGGTGCACAGGAGTGCTGTACTGCTGTCTGTCAAGGGGCTGCTGCCTCTTTCAGGAATTCTTGCCAGTGTTCCAAAAAAAGGATGGTTGTGT
The DNA here is from genome assembly GCA_031769625.1 of Taudactylus pleione. Lineage (NCBI taxonomy): Eukaryota > Metazoa > Chordata > Amphibia > Anura > Myobatrachidae > Taudactylus > Taudactylus pleione. The sequence goes on from JAUIMM010001601.1 coordinate 2,499,165, forward strand.
GCGTAGTGAGTATGGAGTACAGTCACATGACTGGAGAGCAGGATCCACATAGCAGTGTTGTAGCTGCTGGCAGCAGTCATGATGACGATGCAAGGCCATCAACGTCATCTATGAAGGCCAATGTACCAGGGCTTAAGTCAGGCCAAAATGGTAGGCTAAAAAAATCAACTTTTACCCTGTTAAAGCAAAAAAACAATTAAAGCTAAGTCAGCTTTAGAGAAACATAAAATTGGCAATATGCCATTCACTACACAAAGTGGCAAGGAAAGGATAAGTGTGAGGTTATGGTTATGTTGTGGGCCCGGGGTGGTGACAGGAGCAGACACAGAAGCAGATTTAAAACAAAACGTGGAATTTTTAATGAGTAGTTTGGCTGACATAACAATGGGAGAAAATAAAGTGCAGGGATGGCACTAAAGTGCAACTGGGAACAGAGGTGAAGCAATGAGTAAAAGTCCAGGTAGTGGCAGATAGGAGCATTCCAGTGATCTGGGTCTTGTGAAGCTGCAATGAATTGCAGGTTGAAATGATTTGCAGGTAGAAGAGGTGAATTGCAGGCTTAGATGAATTGCAGGCTGAGGTGAATGCAGGCTGAGGTGAATTGTCCAGAGGAAATGTGAGAGGAGGCAGGGTGCAGGGTACAGCTGACACAGGTACTTCAGGCAAGGGGAAGGTAATGGAGGTTGCAGGGTAGTCCAGCGGGGTTGGAGCAGACAAGCAGGCAGGCAGGTAGCCTATCACAGGAAAACAGGTGGTGAGCACAGGGAACTCTCTCTCAGCTAAGCTGAGAAACATGTTGCACTGGCAATAAAGTGAGGCTCTGAACCTCCCTAAATACCAAGTGCTGTGCCGTTACTGGCCAGAGAGAGCATGTGACAAACCAGGATTGGGCGATTAGGTCACATGACCGGAGGCAAGATGGCGGCGCCCATGCCGGAGTGGAACAGAAGCACCACCAGGCCTCACCAGCCCAAAGTGACAACATGCCTGCACAGAATCACGCACAGCCAATGCCCCTCACCAAACACCAGCGCCACCGCCAGACGCCCCCCGCCATAGTGACCTCACAGGTAATACCCATCAACCACCATGCCGAGAAACTCTGGTCGTGACAATAATGCATTGGCCTGTATTTATGATGACTGATGGTTCTAATAATTTAAGCCCCTCTGCTTGTAGGAGAGGTACAAAAAAAAAATTTAAATTGTTAAGACGAGTAAGACACCGGCACCAACTGTGTGCTCTGAAAAATCACAAATCCCCGAGGAGAGTCCAAGTATGTCCGCTGTTGCCATGTGTGAACCTGACCTTTTTAGTAACACTGTACATGAAGCGGATCCTCCTTCCACCATTTGTGTGCCTTCTGACATAGAAATTGAGGATGCTTCTGTGGAATTACACGAGGAGGATGAGGAGGATATTTATCTAGTTGGCGATAACAACAAGGATGATGAGGATGTTGATGATGATGAGGATGTTGATGGCGAGGATGTTTGTGTAAAAACTGTAAATCAGGCTACAGTTGTTGTTGCCCATGGTGGGAAAAATCCCATTGTTGCCATGCCTGGGCAAAGGACCAAAAAATCCACTTCTCATATGTGGAATTATTTGTACCCAAATCCAGACAGCTTTTGCCAAGCTATTTGTGACCGTTGCCAAGTAACAGTTAGTAGAGGTAAGGACCTTAACCATCTTGGAACCTGCTCCCTGTTACGTATGGATTCTAATAATCCTCTATACCTTAAATGTCGCTGTTTAGCGTTGCACACAATAATAATTGCAGACCAACCCAATTGTGTTTCCAAAGCACAAATAGTTATATTATTCAACAAAAAGAAATAATACACGCTTTGATCTAGACACTGAGCATAAATACAATTATAATACAAGGTTACAGCCAAATACATATGCTTGCACCCCGGTACCAGGTCCCAGCCGATCAATCCAGATGTCTGTGGTCATCAAACAGGTGAGGACTACTGGCCTAGCTTATTGCGCAAACATATAGGACCTCATTCAGACCCAGTCGCAAGCCCTGCATGCTCGCAACCGAGTCGATGTTTTGGTCCTGCGCACGTGCAGCGGCCGCACTGCGCGTGCACAAGAACTGAGCGAGAGGGAACCTCTCGCACTCCGGAGCTCACTACAAAAGGGCCGGCTGTCGATGTTGATCAACAGCTCGGCTCGTTTTGTAGGAGGGGCGGGGGGGTGCTACACAAACGGAGGCGTTCCTAATGGAACGCTTGCCGTTTTGTGGGTGGCCGCACTGACATCAGCAGTGATGTCAGTATTGAGTTTCCTGCTCGATCAGAGCAGGAAGCTCCCTGGGGCTTGCGGTTGCCGAGACCCAACCTTAGGGTCTCGTCGCAAGCCCTGATGGTCGCTATGGTCTTCACCATCATGACCATCACCCTGGTCGGTCACTAAGCTGTGGGTGGTAACCCACAGCTTAGCTAACGACCAGAAGGCTGCACTAAAAAAAAGAAGCGGCCGCCCTCATTCAGAGAGAGCGATTGCTTCTTGCGACTGACTCTGAATGAGGGCCATATTCTCTTACAAGATGTATCAACACAATGGGGACAGACAAACACTGTTTCATTGGCTCTTGTTCCAGCTTGATCTTCTCATTGGACAATCCATATGATGCCATTAGGGGCATGGCTTGGTCTTGGAGTTGTTTCTTTGTGTAATCTTTCCTCTGCATAACTAATCTAAACTAGCCATTTTATTGCATATAACATTTCCAAATAAAACCATAATCTCTCAACGATCCATATTTCGGGAACACACGATGTGGCTTCCTCATTGTCAGAACCGGAAACCTGCAAAGAAAAAGATTGGATTTATAAACATAAATAACTAATTCAATGGTTTTACCTCTACCTATTCACAGTCTAAATTCCAGTTCCTTTAGGCTAAACTAGTACTGAACAAAGAGGCTTACAATTGCAAATGACTTGCAGGTTCTTGACAGTAACCCTTAATTTCACATTTACATAACTTCTTTTAAGCATGCTGGTTTCTGTGTATATTTCAATTATTTGTTACAGGCATACTAGTTTCAGTATGTGGAGTCTTCACAATACATATGCAAACACCCACAAACATACACACCAGACCTGTCTCCCACACTCTGACCAAATTCTGTACTGCTAAAAAAATATATATTTGTGCGTATACGAATTGTGCTGACGCCGCGTAGCGTCCAAGCAATTCGTCATCAGACCATAGATGACCAAATCGTCAGATAATAATTGCAAGCGATCATATCCGGTTATTTGGTTTGCCAACCGATTATTTGCATTGCCATGAGGTAAGGCCTCATGGCAATGCAGCCATGAAGGTATAAAGAGGTCTATTGTACCAAGTGGGAGTGTGTTATTACAGATATGATATATACAAACAGGGTTAGTACAAGATGCCTTTTGAATAACCAGGAATTACCATTTCTTCAACAATAGAGCCAGTTTTTTTCCGTGAGCTCCAATCCTGTAAAAACACTCATTTTTGGAAGGAAACTATTATCTTGTATAACCATAAAAAATTGAACATACATAAGTTTATAATGAGTACTATGAGAATTCAAGGCTGGAGTGATATTCTTATTGAGACAGGCACCTTATATTTTAAGTTAACATTCTATCTATTGTAATTTAGAATCCCAATCTTTGTTAATACTAGACCACAGTAAATCTCCTATAAACACAACAAAAGAATCTACTTGTCTACACATCTTAAGAAGTTTCAAGGGAAAAAAGACTGTTGTTATTAGCATATAGTAACCACTCTACATTGAACTCCGAATCCCAATATTTACTGAAAACAAAAAATATTTAACTTTCCTGAAATGCACATGGATTAATACATGAAACCACCTAAGTATCTTAAAATGTTAGTAATTCTCTTTTATAACAATGATAAATTATTTTGCTTAAACCATTACTTTTTACATTAATCTCACCAATTTTCAGTCATGGCTGAATTTATCGTGGATTCATTTTCTTCCTTAGAAACATTTACCTTACAGTGCCTTAATACAAGGGAAAATATATATATATATATTACTTGTTACATTTTTATTTTTTTTTATATTGGCTGTACCTTTGCCTGCGCTAATGCCCATAACTTCGGCAACGCTACTTTGTCGTGTATACATGCTACGCCGCCATGTATTCCCCTCATGCTGCCATAACTTTAAACAGTCATTATACTTTATCTTTTTCTTTCGAGAGTGCACCATACAGATGCTATCTTGGACATTGTTCAATACCTCCTTATCAAAGCTGCCAATTCTGGGAAACGGTTTCTCACTTTTCCTCACCATTTTAAACCATACATCACAGTACCTAGTTGCATAAGCACCGTACCTAGTATGCATAATATGCCGTGCTGACCCAAGCAGCGCTTCCAATAGCAGCATATCATCTAACATCTCTACCGTTTGCTTGGCTCCCATCCTGGGAAAATAATGCCAACCTTTTCAATAGAGATTTAGACCGGTGAAAGAACGTCAAGGCTACTTTCACTTACCTGTGGACGATATTAACAGGATGTGCCCACACACCTATGGAAGAATAACCAGGCTGCTTCCACGCACCTAATCCCTTTTTGGCTACCTTTCACTGCTAGCATGTAGGCATTCCAATAACACCTACCCTTTTCAGTGATTTCATCCACCCTCTGCTCACTTCACAATCACAATTTGCCACAACTGTGCGGTTCAATTACAATGCCCAATAACCCTAACTGATCACTGAATGCTGTAATCACACTGAGAGCCAATACCTACAACAAAACAACAACTACACCTGCTTATGTGTACAGACTGCGGTATCTACTACTGAGCCAATAGGCCGGCACCAGGTGCCTAGCACTTCAGGGTCCTACGATACCCTTAACTAGGGAACATGTTACGCCTACCAACAAATGTTCACTGTTACACACCCTTTTCCTGCGCAGAAAAATAAACATTCTCCCAGATTATGGCAACACTGACTAAGATATTTACAACAATGCTATCACTCTATCAATATCACAATGCAATCTCAACGGCTTTGTTTAAAACATGTGGCAGCAATACAGGAAATACGTATACGCTATTGTGCAACTAGTCGCATACACAATAAGACGACTGTTACACAAAACGTATTATTACCCTTAGGCTATTGTGCGACTTCCCCTTTTTAACCTGAAATTTTATCGTCGGAAGAAAACAAACTTTTTCCTCCCTTGTCCCTGGATTCTAATCAGCGCTCCTTGAACTCACACAATATATTGATAGCGGTCTCTCAGCAACCAAGTGGTAGCAGGTTTTCGAAGGCAAAGCGTTCTTTCCTGCTTATGGCGCCTTTCCACCCTTTTGGTGAGAGATCGCTAACCGTGTGTCTATCGTGTAAGTAGTAGCATGATTAACTCCCATTTATGGATTGTAATAATCCTCTATACCTTAAATGTCGCTGTTTAGCGTTGCACACAATAATAATTGCAGACCAGCCCAATTGTGTTTCCAAAGCACAAATAGTTATATAATTCAACAAAAAGAAATAATAAACACTTTGATCTAGACACTGAGCATAAATACAGTTATAATACAAGGTTACAGCCAAATACATACGCTTGCGCCCCGGTACCAGGTCCCAGCCGATCAATCCAGATGTCTGTGGTCATCAAACAGGTGAGGACTACTGGCCTAGCTTATTGCGCAAACATATATTCTCTTACAAGATGTATCAACACAATGGGGACAGACAAACACTGTTTCATTGGCTCTTGTTCCAGCTTGATCTTCTCATTGGAGAATCCATATGATGTCATTAGGGGCATGGCTTGGTCTTGGAGTTGTTTCTTTGTGTAATCTTCCCTCTGCATAACTAATCTAAACTAGCCATTTTATTGCATACAACATTTCCAAATAAAACCATAATCTCTCTACGATCCATATTTCGGGAACACACGATGTGGCTTCCTCGTTGTCAGAACCGGAAACCTGCAAAGAAACAGAGCATCAGTTGGATACTAAACATGGTGTGCTTACATTGTTCTATACCTTAGATATCAAATACATGCATTTCATATTATAACTTATATCTCTAACATAAACCATATTGTGCAGGAACCTTTTTTAAGTGTAAATATGTGTATATGATTGTGATCACTAATGTGTGTCTGTATTTAAACAAAGGAAATGTTTGTGAAGGTGTATATACCTAACTAAGGTCACATGCATCCAGGGGCGTAGGGAGGGTGGTTCTGATGAAGCGCGAGCTCCAGCGCCGATGGTGTCTAGAGGCGCCGCGCGCTGTGCCTGTGGCTGGCTGAAGTCTCTAAGCAGCTGACATAATCGCGCTGGTGCTGCACCGCGGCCACATGCACTTGAAAGATTAGGGAGGGGCACATGGGGCGAGTACCTCCAGGGCCCACTCTCACTGGAGCTGCAGTGCGGGAATATTTTTGCTCATCTCCAGGCTCCGCCACCCTGCGCTGCTGCCGGCGGTGGAGGCTGGAGAGTGACTGGCAGAATTGGTCCCCTCCCCGTCCCCGGCCAGTGCAGTGGCTGACACCTGACCTTACTTTGCTCCTTGCTTCCTCCTCCGGCGGTCGGGTGAGGTGACGAACTGCATCTGCTCTACAGAAACATAGGGGCGGGACATCATGATGTCACATGCCCGAGACAACAAGGAGCGAGACTCTCATTTTGGCAGACAGCTACAGTAGGAGGATAGAACTGAGCTGAAGGCGGCCCACCCCAGGCAGCAAAGGTAATTGAGAAAAGGGGCATAATTAAATATATTTTATAATGGCTGGGGGGTGAGGGGGATCATTAATTCTATAACAGCTGGTTGGTGAGGGGGGATAATTATATAATGGCTGGGGAGCAAGGGGGATCACTAATTATATAATGGCTGGGGGTGAGGGGGGATTATTAATTATATAATGGCTGGAGGGTGAGGGGGGATCATTAATTATATAATGGCTGGGGGTGAGGGAATCATTAATTATATAATGACTGGGGGGTGAGGGGATCATTAATTATATAATGACTGGGGGGTGAGGGGTATCATTAATTATATACTGGCTGGGGGGTGAGGGGCGATCATTAATTATATAATGGATGGGGAGTGAGTGGGGGATCACTAATTCTATAATGGCTGGGGGTGAGGGGGGATTATTAATTATATAATGGCTGGAGGGTGAGGGGGGATCATTAATTATATAATGGCTGGGGGTGAGGGGATAATTAATTATATAATGGCTGGGGGGGTGAGGGGGATCATTAATTATATAATGGCTGGAGGGTGAGGGGGGATCATTAATTATATAATGGCTGGGGGTGAGGGGGATCATTAATTATATAATGGTTGGGGGTGAGGGGGGATAATTAAATATATATGGGCTAGAGGTGAGGGGTTCATTAATTATATAATGGTTGTGGGTGAGGGGGGATCATTCATTCTATAATGGCTGGGGGTGAGAGGGGATCATTAATTATATAATGGCTGGGGGTGAGGGGGGATTATTAATTATTAGGGGTGAGCGGGTTCGGATTTCTGAAATCCGAGCCCCCCCGATCCGAGGCCGATCCGAGTCAGGCTCGACTTTTCCCGCCTGACTAGGATCTGAAATCGAGGCAAAATGTCATCATCCCGCCTTCCGGGTCTCGCGGGTTTTGGATCCTAGCTAAGGTACCCGCGTCGACGCCATTTTCTCACTCGGCTGTGGACAGTGAAGAGGGAGGGTGGGAGTAAGGGCTGGCTGGGATGTGTAGTGTAGTGTAGTGTAGTGTAGTGTAGTGCAGTGTAGTGTTGTGCTGTGCTGCACTGTGCTGCGCTGTGCTGCTGTTGTCCATAGGGGCTGTGTCCACTCCTTCAAAGTCCATAGGGGCTGGTTGGATTGTGTTGTGCAGTCAGTTGTCCATAGGGGCTGTGTCCACTCCAAAGTCCTTTGCAGTGTCCCAGTCCTAAAGGGGTGCTGTAGTGTTGTCCAGGGGGTGCTCTGTCCTTCAGGGGTGCTCCCCCCAAGTGCAAAAAAATATATATTTTTTCTGTGTTTGTGAATTGTATGCACTGTGGCTGCACGTGCATCAACAAAGGAAAAGCGCCAAGCGTGCGCCTGTGTCCCATTAGTAAAGGGCCGGCTGGCTTGACCGTTAAAGGGTGCTGTAACCCCCAAAGTACACTCCAAACAAAATAAAAAAATATTTTCTGTGTTTGTGAATCATGTACGCAGCAGCCGCACGTGCATGAACAAAGTAGTGCCAAACGTGCACCTGTGTCCCATAAGTAAAGGGCCGGCTGGCTTGACCGTTAAAGGGTGCTGTAACCCCCAAAGTACACTCCAAACAAAATAAAAAAATATTTTCTGTGTTTGTGAATTGTGTGCACTGTGGCTGCACGTGCATCAACAAAGGAGCAGTGCCAAGCGTGTGCCTGTGTCCCATAAGTAAAGGGCCGCTGGCCTGTCCGTTAAAGGGTGCTGTAACCCCCAAAGTACACTCCAAACAAAATAAAAAAATATTTTCTGTGTTTGTGAATTGTGTGCACTGTGGCTGCACGTGCATCAACAAAGGAGAAGCGCCAAGCGTGTGCCTGTGTCCCATAAGTAAAGAGCCAGCTGGCTTGTCCGTTAAAGGGTGCTGTAACCCCCAAAGTACACTCCAAACAAAATAAAAAAATATTTTCTGTTTGTGAATTGTGTGCGCAGTAGCCGCATGTGCATCAACAAAGTAGTGCCAAGCGTGCGCCTGTGTCATAAGTAAAGGGTCGGCTGGCTTGACCATTAAAGGGTGCTGTAACCCCCAAAGTACACTCCAAACAAAATGAAAAAATATTTTCTGTGTTTGTGAATTGTGTGCACTGTGGCTGCACGTGGATCAACAAAGGGGCAGCGCCAAGCTTGCGCCTGTGTCCCATAAGTAAAGGGCCGGCTGGCTCATTTCTTAAAGCGTGGTGTAACCCACAAAGTGCACTAGTCTCCAACAAAAATAAAAAATTATTTTCTGTGTTTGTGTGCGCCTTAGCCGCACGTATTTATCAATATAACTTAAATGGAGGACCAAACTTTCTCCGATAAAAATAAAATAGGGAAAGATCAAGAACCACTTCCTCCTAGTGCTGAAACTGCTGCCACTAGTCATGACATAGACGATAACATGCCATCAACGTCGTCTGCCAAGGCCGATGCCCAATGTCATAGTAGAGGGCACATACAATCCCAAATGACAAAGTTCAGGAAAATGACCTTAAAAAAACATTTAAATCATCTGAAGAGAAACGTAAACTTGCCAATATGCCATTTATGACACGGAGTGGCAAGGAACGGCTAAGGTCTTTCCCTATGTTCATGACTAGTGGTTCAGCTTCACATGACGATGGAAGCCCTGCTCCCGCTAAAAAAATCAAACGAGTTAAGCTTGCAAAAGCACAGCGAAGAACTGTGCGTTCTAAGAAGATATCACAAATCCCCAAGGAGAGTCCAAGTGTGGTGGCGGTTGCGATGCCTGACCTTCCCAGCACTGGATGGGAAGAGGTGGCTCTTTCCACCATTTGCATGCCCCCTGCAAGTGCTGAAAGGAGCACCCACAGTCCACTTGCTGATATGCAAATTGAAGATGTCACTGTTGAAGTACAACAGGATGAGGATACTGGTGTAGCTGGCGCTGAGGAGGAAGTTGGCGAGGAGGATTCTGATGGTGATGTGGTTTGTTTAAATCAGGCTCCGGGGGAGACAGTTGTTGTCCGTGGGATGAAAAAGCCCATCACGGTCATGCTTGGGCAGAAGACCAAACATTCCACCTCTTTGGTCTGGCAATATTTCTATCCAAATCCGGACAACAACTGTCTTGCCATATGTACCATATGTAAAGGTGAAATAAGTAGGGGTAGGGATATTAACCACCTAGGAACATCCTCCCTTATATGGCACCTGCAGCGCGTTCATGAAAAGTTAACGTCAAGTTCAGAAACTTTGGCTAAGACCATAAGCAGTCCAGGGACAAATAAAACCCGTTGTCCTGTTGTATCGAAGTGCCTGCAAACCACACCGTCAACTCCCACCTCGTCAATTTCCTCCTTAGTCAGGATCGGAAGTAGTCCTGCAGGCCATGTCTCTGGCATGACTGACTCTCCTATCCGGGATTCCCCCGGAGGATCCTGCATTGCTACGCCTACTGATGCCGCTGCTGCTGTTGCTGCTGCTAGGAGTCATTCATCATCCCAGAGAGGAAGCAGGAACACCACTACTTTTACTAAACAATTGACCCTCCAACAGTCCTTAGCGAGGAGGATGAAGTACGACAGCAGTCATCCTGAAGAAAAATGGATAACTGAGGCCTTGACTGCTATGTTGGTGTTAGACGTGCGTCCGGTATCCGCCATTAGTGCAGTGGGATTTAGACAATTGATGGAGTTAGTGTGTCCCCGGTTCCAAATCCCATCTAGATTCCACTTCACTAGGCAGGCGATACCGAGACTGTACTGAAACATCAGAAAAAGTGTCCTCAGTGTCCTGAAAAATGCGGTTGTACCCAATGTCCACTTAACCACAGACATGTGGACAAGTGGAACAGGGCAGACTAAGGACTATATGACTGTGACTGCCCACTGGGTAGATGTATCACCTTACGCAGCAACAACAGCAGCGTCACCAGTAGCAGCATCTCAGAAATGCCAGCTCATTCCAAGGCAGGCTATGCTGTGTATCACCGGTTTCAGTAAGAGGAACACCGCCAACAATCTCTTAGAGAAACTGAGGGAAATCATCACCCAGTGGCTTACCCCACTTAGACTCTCCTGGGGATTTGTGATATCTGACAACGCCACCAATATTGTGCGGGCTTTACATCTGGGCAAATTCCAGCACATCCCATGTTTTGCTCACACAATAAACTTTGTGGTGCAGAATTTTCTGAAAAGCGACAGGGGCGTGCAGGAGACGCTTTGGGTGGCCCGAAAAATTTCTGGCCACTTTCGCCATTCAGCGACTGCGTGCCGAAGACTGGAGCACCAGCAAACACTCTTGAACCTGCCCCACCATCACCTGAAGCAAGAGGTTGTGATGCAGTGGAACTCAACCCTCTATATGCTTCAGAGGATGGAGGAGCAGCAAAAGGCCATTCAAGCCTATACATCCACCTATGACATAGGGAAAGGAGGGGGTATGCACCTGACTCAAGCGCAGTGGAGAATGATTTCCGTGTTGTGCAAGGTTCTCCAACCCTTCGAACTTGCCACATGTGAAGTCAGTTCAGACACTGCCAGCTTGAGTCAGGTCATTCCCCTCATCAGGCTTTTGCAGAAGCAGCTGGAGAAAGTGAAGGAGGAGCTAAGACGGAGCGATTCCACTTGGCATGTGGGACTTGTGGATGAAGCCCTTCATTCACTTTGCCAGGATTCCAGGGTGGTCAATCTGTTGAAATCAGACCACTACATTTTGGCCACCGTGCTCGATCCAAGGTTTAAAGCCTAAGTGGTGTCTCTCTTTCCGGCCGACACAAGTCTGCAGAGGTGCAAAGACCTGCTGGTGAAAACACTGTCAGTTGAAGTGGAACGTGACAAGTCAACAGCTCCTTCTTCATTTTCTCCCGCAACTGGGGCGGCCAGGAATAAACTTAGGTATCCTAAGCAACCCGCTGGTGGAGATGCAGGGCAGTCAGGACCAAGTTTGGACATCTGGTCCGGACTGAAGGACCTGGCAACAATTTCTGACATGTCTACTGTCACTGCATATGATACTGTCACCATTGACAGAATGGTGGAGGATTACATCGGTGACAGCATCCAAGTAGACATGTCAGACAGTCCATACCTGTACTGGCAGGAAAAAGAGGCAATTTGGAGGCCCCTGTACAAACTGGCTCTATTTTACCTGAGTTGCCCCCCCTCCAGTGTGTACTCCGAAAGAGTGTTTAGTGCAGCCGGGAACCTTGTCAGCGAAAGGCGTAGGAGGCTGCTTCCACAAAATGTGGAGAAGATGATGTTCATAAAAATTAATTACCAACTCTTTCAGGGAGACCAGCCTCCAGAACGTACAGAGGGACCTGTGGTGGTGGATTCCAGTGGGGACGTGTTAATAGTCTGTGAGGATGAGGATGTACACAACACTGAAGAGGGTGAGGAATCGGTGGATGAGGAGGATGAGGACGACATCTTGCCTCCGTAGAGCCAGTTTGTGCAGGGACAGATTAATTGCCAGCTTGTTTTGTGGGGGCCCAAACGAACCAATCATTTCAGCCACAGTCATGTGGCAGACCCTGGCACTGAAATGATTGGTTTGTTAAAGTGTGCATGTCCTGTTTATACAACATAAGGGTGGGTGGGAGGGCCCAAGGACAATTCCATCTTGCACCTCTTTTTTTCTTTGTTTGGGGCCTAGTTTTTCAAACTGCCATCCTGTCTGCCACTGCAGTGCCACTCCTAGATGGGCCACGTGTTTGTGCCGCCCACTCGTGTCGCTTACCATAGCCTTTTGGACATAAAAACACTATTGTGAGGTGTGAGGTGTTCAGAATAGACTGGAAATGAGTGGAAATTAAAGTTATTGAGGTTAATAATAGCATAGGAGCAGAAAAATCAACACATTCTGTGATTTTAGCTGGTTTTATTCTTTTTTTTTTTAAAATACAGATCCAAAACACAAAACCCAGAACCCAAAACACTGAAGTGTGGTTTTGGCAAAACCAGTCCAGATCCAAAACACGAAGAAAGATCCAGATCCAAAACCAAAACACAAAACACGAAAAGTGGCCGGTGCACACCCCTATTAATTATATAATGGCTGGAGGGTGAGGGGATCATTATATATAATAGCTGGGGGTGAGGGGGGATCATTAAATATGTAAGGGATGGGGGTTAGGGGATGGATCATTTATTATATCAAGGCTGGGGGTGAGTGGGGAACATAAAATTTATAATATCTGGTTGGTGAGGGGGATCATTAAATATGTAAGGGCTGGAGGTGAGGGGGATCATTAAATAGGCAAGGGCTGGGGGTGAGGCGATGGATAATTTCTTAGACATTGGAGTGAGAAGACCATTAAATATATAAGAGGTGAGGAGGATCTAAAGAATATATTTTATAGGAGTGGAAGTGATGAGTTGTTGGGTGGGAAGTGGAAAGAGACCAAATCATAATATATATATATATATATATATATATATATATATATATGGATGAAGTCAGGCAGGGACATTTACTACACATTAGAATGGTTTATGTGTGGGTGTATAATATATATATATATATATATATAATTAGTTAAGAGCCTCAGAGAGTTGTGGGGGGAGGAGGTGTATACACAGTGGGCACAGACAGGATTTTTAGAAATCTAGACTATGTATATGGGAGCCAGCTTTAAGGGCGCTTCCGTCAGAGGAGCCAAAACGTGCCCCCCCAATAAATGAAAAGAGCGAGGTGCATTCTGGCAGCGTGGCGCCTGTCTGTTGCACAGTGTTGCCCTTTATATTTACAAATATAATTTTTAGGGCCCTGCGTGAGGGGGAATCGGTATGAAATACCGGGTGCCGCATGGCCGGGAGTTCAATTCCCGGCAGCGGGAGCCCGACAAATCAGCAGAGCCCAGCAGCGGAAGACCGACAGTGCTGGAAATCCTGATCATCCTAAAGGTATGTTCTATACTAAACTAACCCCCTAACCCTAACCCTCCTTTAGGGTGCCTAACCCTAACCTCCCCCCCAAGTGCCTAAACCTAATCCCCCCTCTAAGTGCCTAACCCTAACCCCCCCTTCCCCGCTCCCTAAACCTAAGTCCCAAGGGGGGTGCCTAACCCTAAGTCTGGCAGCCGGCTTCCCGACTGCATACCACGTGAGGGAGGTGAGGTGAGGGTGAGGGAGGGGAAGTCAGTGGCTGAGGAGTTTTATAGTGCATGGTGCTGGCCTGCTGCAATCAGGAGGCTGTAGGGGACACGGGACATGAATCAAGGGTCTGGTTGAACCTTTGTTGTATGATTAGGACATTAATTATATTCCTACCCAAACAGGCATCTTCCGGACTGTGTGATCTCCTACATGCATGAATAGTGGATACAGACTGAAGATTGTCTGCCCAAGGAGAATCAATTTCTTTAGAGGTTTCCAATTGCAGAGACACTGCCATATACTGTAAGGTAAGGTGTATTTTTATTGAGTACACACAAAACTGGATTTTATTAGTGGAATTATTTTAGTGGGTATTTGAGCCCTCCATGCCCCAGTTTGATACTGCCCCTAATGCTTACTTTTACTTCCCTTTACTTTAACCCCATTTGGACCCGCTTCCTTCCTGGAACACTTGCAGGGGCGCCATTGCACGCACGTGCACCGGGCGCTCTGGCTACACGCTACACCTCTGCATGTGTCCATGGGTACTTAAATAAGTATATATACAATTATCAATGTGTGTATATTAATGATTATATGTTAATATGTGTCTATGGGCATGTTTCGTTTGCTCGCTCAGACATAGAAGCGTCAACAGACCGCAAAGAGCGAGCGCTCAATTTAAATTGCCGGCCCCTTTTTCTGAACGAGCAAGCGCAAATAGCGTCCGGCTCTGAATCAGGCCCTATGTTTGTGCGTTTATGTAATTCCGTGTATTTTGTGATGAATTAATATTTTATCCATTTCTGACATTTTTTAACACTACAGTGCAAGTGTTTACAAAAAGCAAAGTTCACTTCCAAGCATGGGGGAAGAGAGAGCCACATCTGCTTAAAGGTGCCACATTCTAATTAACTAATTAAATGGTTTTACCTCTACCTATTCACAGTCTAAATTCCAGTTCCTTTAGACTAAACTAGTATTGAACAAAGAGGCTTGCAATTGCAAATGACTTGCAGGTTCTTGACAATAACCCATATTTTCACATTTACATAACTTCTTTTGAGCATGCTAGTTTCTGTGTATATTTCAATTATTTGTTACAGGCATACTAGTTTCAGTATGCGGAGTCTTCTCAATACATATGCAAACACCCACAAACACACACCAGACCTGTCTCCCACACTCTGACCAAATTCTGTAGTGATAAAAAAATTATATATTTGTGCGCATACGAATTGTGCTGATGCTGGGTAGCGTCCAAGCAATTCGTAATCAGGCCATAGATGACTAAATCGTCAGATAATAATTGCAAGCGATCATATCCGATTATTTTGTTTCGACATACGTCACTTGCAGCGCATTCATCAAATCAGAAAGTGTATTGAAACTTTGGGGACAAGAAAAACAAACAACAATCAGTACAGTGTCACCAAGCTGCTCCCTTCTATCTGGATCCAAATGCCTGCAATATCCACCACCAACACCTGCATCATCATCAACATCCTCATTCGTGATCGGAAGTAGTCCTGCATCCAGTATCATAAGGACTGACTCATCTCCTATCCGTTGTTCCTCAGAAGATTCCTTGAGTGTTACGCCTTCTGCTGCTGTTGCTATAAGTGGATCTTCATCCCAGAAGGGGACCAGGAAAAAGACTAGTTTTAGAAGTTCAGGAAGTTCAACCAAACAATTGACTATCACACAGTCCTTTTCATTGGCGAACAAGTATGACAGCAAACACCCAGCTGCACAGTGGATTACTGATGCCATAACAGCTATGCTGGTATTAGATGTGCATCCAGTTTCTTCCATTAATGTAGTGGGTTTTACCCAGTTAATGGAGGTCCTGTGTCCCTGCTACAAGGTGCCTTCTAGATTCCACTTCTCTAGAATAGCAATTCCAAATCTGTACAAGGGGATTAAAAATAAACATATTAATGTCCTCCAAGTTGCCATTGTGCCCACAGTCCACTTAACCACAGATATGTGGACAAGTGGGACAGTGCAAACTAAACATTACATGACTGTGACAGCCCACTGGGTAGGTGTATTGCCTCCAACAGTGCAAACAGCAGCAGCTAACAAATGCCGGCTCATTCAGAAGCAGGCTACTCTGTGTATCCCCGGTTTCAGTAAGAGGCATACCGCTGAGAACCTCTTAGAGAAACTCAAGGAAATCATTGCAAAATGGCTTACCCCACTTGGACTCTCCTCGGTATTTGTCATTTCTGACAATGCCAGCAATATTGTGCGAGCATTACATGTGGGCGAATTTGATCACATCCCATGTTTTGCTCACACAATTAGTCTGGTGGTGCAACATATTTAAAAAAATGACAGGGGCATGCAGGAGATGCTCTCTGTGTCCCGAAAGACTTCTGGGTATTTTTGACATTCAGCAACTGCTTGTCGAAGATTGCAGCACCAGCAAGAACTGTTGAATTTGCCCTGCCATCAGCTGAAGCAAAAGGTAGTAACTCGGTGGAATTCTACCCTCTATATGCTTCAGCGGATGGAGGAGCAGAAAAAGGCCATCCAAGGCTAAACTATGGCCTATGATGTAGGGAGAGGAGTGGGAATGCACCTTAGTCAAGCGCAGTGGAGAATAATTTCCATGTTGTGCAAGTTTCTCAAACCCTTTGAACTTGCCACACATGAAGTTAGTTCAGACACTAATTAGACTTTTGCAAAAAGCAGCTGGAGAAACTGAAGGAGGAGCTGAAATGGAGTGATTCCACTAAGAATGTGGGACTTGTAGATCAAGCCCATCATTCGCTTTGACAGGACTCAAGGGTCGTCAATCTCTTGAAATCAGATCACTTTATTTTGGCGACCATACTTGATCCTAGGTTTAAGTCATACCTTGTGTCTTTCTTTCCAATGGACATAAATCTGAAAAGAGGCAAAGAGCTGGTGGTGAAAAAATTGTCAGCTCAAGCGGAACGTGACACGGCAGCATCTCCTCCATCAGTCTACAGCTGCCAGGAAAAACTACAGTTTCCTAAGAGACCCACTCCTGGTGTTGATGCAGATCAGTCAGCAAAATCTAATGACATCTGGTTGGGTCTGAAAGAACTGCCTACAATGAGTGACATGTCTACCGTGACTTTGTGTGATACAGTCACCATTCAGAGAATGGTGGATGATATTTTAGGGATAGCATCCAAATAGGCATGTCAGACAGTCCATTTCGCTACTGGCAGGAAAACGAGACAATTTGGAGTCCCTTACACAAACTGGCTTTGCTGTACTTAATTTGCCCACCCTTCAGTGTGTACTCTGAAAGAGTTTTCAGCACAGCCGGGAACCTTGTCAGTGATCATCATAGGAGGTTACTTCCCCAAAATGTGGAAAAGATGATGTTCATCAAAATGAATTACAAATTCCATGAGGAAGACCTTTACCAGCACTTAAGTCCAAAAAAGACATTAGCGTCTGACTCTGTAATGGTGGATTCCAGCGGGGATGAATTCATATTGTGTGAAGAAAGAGGAGGATGCACACACTGATGGGGATGGGGATGGGGATGACGATAACGACATCTAATGTATTTTAAAGCCAGTTTGTGTATGGGATCATTGCCACCATTGTTCACTGAGCATTGGCAGCTTGTTTTGTGGGGGGTCCAAACAAACCAATCATTTCAGCCTCAAGTGGCAGTCCTTGTCGCTGATGTGATTGGTTTGTTAAACTGTGAATGTCTGATTTCATATATACACAACATAAGGGTGGGTTGGAGGGCCTAAGGACAATTCCATCTTGCACCTCTTTCCTTTCCATTTTGTGCTGGTTGGGGCGTTGCTGCCTGACATTTTAGTTATGGTTTATGAATGTCCAGAAATTGTTATGGACAACAGACAGCATCTCCTGCACACCCCTTTCATTTGTGGTTTGTTGTGTCAACCCGATGGCACTTTCATTGCTGCTTGTTGTGTCAACCCGATGGCACAAGTCGCACAACAGTGACATTCAGCCAAGGGTTCTCAACCCTTAAGGCTGCTACACGGCCTAAAGGCCACATCCTGCTTCACGGCCCAGAGGCCAACTGTCATCACTCATCACCAGCCCTCAAGGTTGTAATGGCTGCAACTTGCCAAGAGTTACAGGCCTCAAGGTTTTTGCAGGACTAATCATAGCTCTGCATTCCACTACTACTCAGCCCGGAGGCTGCATCAACAATTAACTATCAATTCTTCAGCCAGTGGCTGCACCAATTATTAAGTATCAACTCTTCTTACTTCAGCCAGTGGCTTAAATGTACTGTCATATGCATACACATACTGTATATCAAGAAACGGGTAACCTGCTCATCAAACAGATCATTCCATAGTGGTGCTTTTTTTGATACATGATTGTCAAAATTTTGTGTTGGATCCAAGGCTGATTTCATTGCAGAAGTAATGTTAATTTCTTTACTTTACCACAAAGCACTTTAAACTAAAGATGAGCGGGTTCGGATTTACTCGGTTCTTTTCGCGTCTTTACTGCATGTTCGGATTAGTTCGGATTTATTTTATTGGCTATCCAAAACACATGATAGCCGATAGCCAATAAAATGCCGTTTTGAGATCCGAGTAAATCCGAGTAAAACCGAGTAAATCCGAACCCGCTCATCTCTACTTTAAACTAGGGGTGAGCGGGTTTGGATTTCTGAAATCCAAACCCCCCTGAGCCCCCCTGATCCGAGGCCGATCCGAGTCAGGCTCGACTTTTCCCGCCTGACTCGGATCTGAAATTGAGGCAAAACGTCATCATCCCGCCTTCCGGGTCTCGCGGGTTTTGGATCCTATATAAGGTACCCGCGGTGGCGCCATTTTCTCACTCGGCTGTGGACAGTGAAGAGGGAGGGTGGGAGTTAGGGCTGGCTGGGCTGTGTAGTGTATTGCAGAGTAGTGTTGTGCTGTGCTGCGCTGTGCTGCTGTTGTCCATAGGGGCTGTGTCCATTACTTCAAAGTCCATAGGGGCTGGCTGTGTTGTGCTGTGCTGCTGTTGTTAATAGGGGCTGTGTCCACTCCTTCAAAGTCCATAGGGGCTGGCTGGACTGTGTTGTGCAGTCAGTTGTCCATAGGGGCTGTGTCCACTCCAAAGTCCTGTGCAGTGTCCCAGTCCTAAAGGGGTGCTGTAGTGTTGTCCAGGGGGTGCTCTGTCCATCAGGGGTGCTCCCCCAAGTGCTAAAAAAAAAAATATTTTTTCTGTGTTTGTGAATTGTGTGCGCAGTAGCCGCACGTGCATCAACAAAGTAGTGCCAAGCGTGCGCCGTGTCATAAGTAAAGGGCCGGCTGGCTTGACCATTAAAGGGTGCTGTAACCCCCAAAGTACACTCCAAACCAAATAAAAAAATATTTTCTGTGTTTGTGAATTGTGTGCGCAGTAGCCGCACGTGCATCAACAATGTAGTGCCAAGCGTGCGCCTGTGTCATAAGTAAAGGGCCGGCTGGCTTGACCGTTAAAGGGTGCTGTAACCCCCAAAGTACACTCCAGTCCAAACCAAATAAAAAAATATTTTCTGTGTTTGTGAATTGTGTGCGCAGTAGCCGCACATGCATCAACAAAGTAGTGCCAAGCGTGCGCCTGTGTCATAAGTAAAGGGCCGGCTGGCTTGACCGTTAAAGGGTGCTGTAACCCCCAAAGTACACTCCAAACCAAATAAAAAAATATTTTCTGTGTTTGTGAATTGTGTGCGCAGTAGCCGCACGTGCATCAACAAAGTAGTGCCAAGCGTGCGCCTGTGTCATAAGTAAAGGGCCGGCTGGCTTGACCGTTAAAGGGTGCTGTAACCCCCAGAGTACACTCCAAACCAAATAAAAAAATATTTTCTGTGTTTGTGAATTGTGTGCGCAGTAGCCGCACATGCATCAACAAAGTAGTGCCAAGCGTGCGCCTGTGTCATAAGTAAAGGGCCGGCTGGCTTGACCATTAAAGGGTGCTGTAACCCCCAAAGTACACTCCAAACCAAATAAAAAAATATTTTCTGTGATTGTGAATTGTGTGCGCAGTAGCCGCACGTGCATCAACAAAGTAGTGCCAAGCGTGCGCCTGTGTCATAAGTAAAGGGCCGGCTGGCTTGACCGTTAAAGGGTGCTGTAACCCCCAAAGTACACTCCAGTCCAAACCAAATAAAAAAATATTTTCTGTGCTTGTGAATTGTGTGCGCAGTAGCCGCACGTGCATCAACAAAGTAGTGCCAAGCGTGCGGCTGTGTCATAAGTAAAGGGCCAGCTGGATTGACCATTAAAGGGTGCTGTAACCCCCAAAGTACACTCCAAACAAAATAAAAAAATATTTTCTGTGTTTGTGAATTGTGTGCGCAGTAGCCGCACGTGCATCAACAAAGTAGTGCCAAGCGTGCGCCTGTGTCCCATAAATAAAGGGCCAGCTGGATTGACCGCTAAAGGGTGCTGTAACCCCCAAAGGGCACTTCAAACACAATAAAAAAAAAATTCTGTGTTTGTGAATTGTGTGCACTGTGGCTGCACGTGCATCAACGAAGGAGCAGCGCCAAGCGTGCGCCTGTGTCCCATAAGTAAAGGGCCGGCTGGCTCATTTCTTAAAGGGTGGTGTAACCCACAAAGTGCACTAGTCTCCAACAAAAATAAAAAATTATTTTCTGTGTTTGTGTGCGCCTTAGCCACACGTATATATCAATATAACATAAATGGAGGACCAAACTTTCTCCGGAAAAAATAAAATAGGGAAAGATCAAGAACCACTTCCTCCTAGTGCTGAAGCTGCTGCCACTAGTCATGACATAGACGATAACATGCCATCAACGTCATCTGCCAAAGCCGATGCCCAATGTCATAGTAGAGGGCACATACAATCCCAAATTACAAAGTTCAGGAAAATGACCTTGAATAAAACATTTAAATCATCTGAAGAGAAATGTAAACTTGCCAAAATGCCATTTACGACACGGAGTGGCAAGGAACTGGCTAAGGTCTTTCCCTATGTTCATGACTAGTAGTTCAGCTTCACATGATGATGGAAGCCCTCCTCCCGCTAAAAAAAATCAAACGAGTTAAGCTGGCAAAAGCACAGCGAAGAACTGTGCGTTCTAAGAAGATATCACAAATCCCCAAGGAGAGTCCAAGTGTGGTGGCGGTTGCGATGCCTGACCTTCCCAGCAGTGGACGGGAAGAGGTGGCTCTTTCCACCATTTGCACGCCCCCTGCAAGTGCTGAAAGGAGCACCCACAGTACACTTGCTGATATGCAAATTGAAGATGTCACTGTTGAAGTACAACAGGATGAGGATACTGGTGTAGCTGGCGCTGAGGAGGAAGTTGGCGAGGAGGATTCTGATGGTGATGTGGTTTGTATAAATCAGGCTCCGGGGGAGACAGTTGTTGTCCGTGGGATGAAAAAGCCCATCACAGTCATGCCTCGGCAGAAGACCAAACATTCCACCTCTTTGGTCTGGCAATATTTCTATCCAAATCCGGACAACAACTGTCTTGCCATATGTACCATATGTAAAGGTGAAATAAGTAGGGGTAGGGACGTTAACCACCTGGGAACATCCTCCCTTATACGGCACCTGCAGCGCGTTCATAAAAGGTTACTGTCAAGTTCAGAAACTTTGGCTAAGACCGTAAGCAGTCCAGGGACACCTAAATCCCTTTTTCCTGTTTTATCCAAGGAATCTGTGGATGAGGAGGATGAGGACGACATCTTGCCTTCGTAGAGCCAGTTTGTGCAGGGACACATTAATTGCCAGCTTGTTTTGTGGGGCCCAAACGAACCAATCATTTCAGCCACAGTCATGTGGCAGACCCTGGCGCTGAAATGATTGGTTTGTTAAAGTGTGCATGTCCTATTTATACAACCATAAGGGTGGGTGGGAGGGCCCAAGGACAATTCCATCTTGCACCTCTTTTTTTCTTTGCAGTATGTACTGTTTGGGGCCTAGTTTTTCAAACTGCCATCCTGTCTGCCACTGCAGTGTCACTCCTAGATGGGCCACGTGTTTGTGCCGCCCACTCGTGTCGCTTAGCATAGTCATCCAACTACCTTGGTGCAACCTTTTGGCCATAAAAACAATATTGTGAGGTGTTCAGAATAGACTGGAAATGAGTGGAAATGAAGGTTATTGAGGTTAATAATTGAATAGGAGCATAAAAACCCACAAATTCTGTGATTTTAGCTGTTTTTATGCTTTTTTTCAAAAAAATACAGATCCAAAACACAAAACCCAGAACCCAAAACACGGAAGGGTAGTTTTGGCAAAACCAATCCAGATCCAAAACACGAAGAAAGATCCAGATCCAAAACCAAAACACAAAACACGAAAAGTGGCCGGTGCACACCCCTACTTTAAACACTACATGATTTGTGCAAATCTTCTTACTTCAGCCAGGGGCAGCATCATTTATCAATTCTCAGCCAGGGGCTGCACCAATTAATTTATCAATTCTTCAGCCAGGGGCTGCACCAATTATCAATTCTTCAGCCAGGGGCTGCACCAATTAATTTATCAATTCTTCAGCCAGGGGCTGCACCAATTAATTTATCAATTCTTCAGCCAGGGGCTGCACCAGTTACCAATTCTTCAGCCAGGGGCTGCACCAACTCTCAATTCTCCAGCCAGGGGCTGCATCAACTATCAATTCTTTAGCCAGGGGCTGCACCAATTAATTTATCAATTCTTCAGCCAGCCAGGGGCTGCACCAATTATCAATTCTTCAGCCAGTCAGGGGCTGCATCAATTATCAATTCAGCCAGGGGCTGCACCAATTATCAATTCTTCAGCCAGGGGCTGCATCAATTATCAATTTTTCAGCCAGCCAGGGGCTGCACCAATTATCAATTCTTCAGCCAGCCTGGGACTGCACCAATTATCGATTCAGCCAGTGGCTGCACCAATTATCAATTCAGCAAGGGGCTGCACCAATTATCAAGTATCAACTCTTCTTACTTCAGCCAGTGTCTGTGTCAACTATCAACTCTTCAGCCAGTGGCTGCACCAATTATCAATTCTTCAGCCAGCCAGGGGCTGCACCAATTATCACTTCTTCAGCCAGTCAGGGACTGCACCAATTATCAATTCAGCCAAGGGCTGCACCAATTATCAATTCTTCAGCCAGCCAGGGACTGCACCAATTATAAATTCAGCCAGGGGCTGCACCAATTATCAATTCAGCCAGAGGCTGCACCAATTATCAAGTATCAACTCTTCTTACTTCAGCCAGTGTCTGCGCTAACTATCAACTCTTCAGCCAGTGGCTGCACCAATTATCAATTCTTCAGCCAGGGGCTGCACCAATTATCAATTCTGCCAAGGGCTGCACCAATTATGAATTCTTCAGCCAGCCAGGGACTGCACCAATTATCAATTCAGCCAGGGGCTGCACAAATTATCAATTCAGCCAGAGGCTGCACCAATTATCAAGTATCAACTCTTTTTACTTCTGCCAGTGTCTGCGCCAACTATCAACTCTTCAGCCAGTGGCTGCACCAATTATCAATTCTTCAGCCAGGGGCTGCACCTATTATCAATTCAGCCAAGGGCTGCACCAATTATCAATTCTTCAGCCAGCCAGGGACTGCACCAATTATCAATTCAGCCAGGGGCTGCACCAATGATCAATTCAGCCAGAGGCTGCACCAATTATCAAGTATCAACTGTTCTTACTTCAGCCAGTGTCTGCACCAACTATCAATTCTTCAGCCAGGGGCTGCACCAATTATCAATTCTTCAGCCAGGGGCTGCACCAATTATCAATTCTTCAGCCAGCCAGGGGCTGCATCAATTATCAATTCAGCCAGGGGCTGCACCAATTATCAATTCTTCAGCCAGCCAGGGGCTGCACCAATTATCAATTCAGCCAAGGGCTGCACCAATTATGAATTCTTCAGCCAGCCAGCGACTGCACCAATTATCAATTCAGCCAGGGGCTGCACAAATTATCAATTCAGCCAGAGGCTGCACCAATTATCAAGTATCAACTCTTCTTACTTCTGCCAGTGTCTGCTCCAACTATCAACTCTTCAGCCAGTGGCTGCACCAATTATCAATTCTTCAGCCAGGGGCTGCACCTATTATCAATTCTTCAGCCAGCCAGGGGCTGCATCAATTATCAATTCAGCCAGGGGATGCACCAATTATCAATTCTTCAGCCAGGGGCTGCACCATTTATCAATTCTTCAGCCAGCCAGGGGCTGCACCAATTATCAATTTTTCAGCCAGCCAAGGGCTGCACCAATTATCAATTCTTCAGCCAGCCAGGGGCTGCATCAATTATCAATTCTTCAGCCAAGGGCTGCACCAATTATCAATTCTTCAGCCAGCCAGGGGTTGCACCAATTATCAATTCTTCAGCCAGCCAGGGGCTGTGTCAATTATCAATTCAGCCAGGGACTGCACCAATTATCAATTCTTCAGCCAACCAGGGGATGCACCAATTATCAATTCAGCCAGGGGCTGCACCAATTATCAATTCAGCCAGTGGCTGCAAAAATTATCAAGTATCAACTCTTCTTACTTCAGCCAGTGTCTGCGCCAACTATCAATACTTCAGCCAGTGGCTGCACCAATTATCAAGTATCAACTCTTCTTACTTCTGCCAGTGGCTGCGCCATCTATCAACTATCAATTCTTCAATCCTCAAGGGGTACCCCAACCATCATCTTTGCACAGTCCTCAACTCTATTGATCAATCAGTTTTGAGCCAGCTAGCTGGATGCAACCTCTTAGCACTTAAACTAGATAAAAAAAATCAATATTGTGCGCTGTGAGGTGGTCAAAATTGACTGGAAACAAGTGGAAAATCAATGTTATTAAGATTAATAATACTGTAGGAACAAAAAAGGCCCATTTTATGTGATTTTATCTGTTTTTATGATTTTTTAAGACAAAATCCAGATCCAACACCAAAACCGAAAAACAAAACACGGAGGTGAGGTCTTGGCAAAACCAATCCAGATCCAGATCCAAAACTAAAACCAAACCCAAAACACGAGGGTCAGTGCACATCTCTAGTAAAATGCACCCGGGCCCTGACTGTACTGAAGCACCAGTGAGAACCTGGACATGCCAGTGAGGCCACTCACTCAATTTGCTTTGGCCGCGTCCCCTCCAGCAACACAATGTCTACACATTCACAATTGGGTGCAGTCACATCTTTCATATGTACCCCCTCTAGTTTTTCTTTCACCTCTGACTAAAACTTCTAAAAAGGAAAAGTGCAGCTTTTATTTTTTTAATTCATTGTAGAATATGATAGCTAGAATCTCTTGGTTGCTATGGGTAACATCTCCACTTTGCATACTTAGAAGTTTTAGTATATCTATCTACCCCTAGAGTTAGTTGCAATTTACTTTAAAAAAATGCACTTAAATTGTGTTTGAAAAAAAAGAAATTTGACATAGTATGCAGAGCTACACACAGTGGCAGAACTTTCAACATAGCGCCTGGAGGCATGGTCTCCAGTTGCCACCCCCTAGCAATCCCCTTCACTCCCCCCAGTGACCCCCTGTCACCTTATACCTGGAGCTTTGAGGTGAGGTTAGGGGGCAGCATATAGACTGAAATTTCAGCCTATATAATGTAATGGACACTATCATAATTAAGTTCTGTATAAATTTATGTAATATATAATTTATAAGAAGGGGTTTGAGATGTTAATGTTATTTCTGATTTAAGACAGCTTGTGGTGAAAGCAAAAGGTACATTTATTTAAAGGGTCCAGCCATAATATTGCACGCACAGACATGGACCATGTACAATGAGATATCAGGAAGATATTCAGATTCAGCATCAGTCTACAATACATTTTATGCACTCCAATAAAAATAATTAATGAAAAGGGTGTACAAAATTACATTGAAATACATCATATTACAGATACATGATTGGTGGAGACATTATCATGGGGAGTGACAAGGATGAGATAGTATAATGAGGGGCGTTCTGGGGAGTCGGCAAATCTTGAAAGTCCATGGAAAATGACAGTGTTACGTGCAAATAATTGCAGAGTATTCATTTTAGGGGGTATAAAGTAGTTCATTATAATTTATAAGAGTCTCTAGTCAACAAGTTCTTTGTCCATCTTGATTTCGGGTGTATGATCATCTAATCTTTATTAGAGGTCCATAATGAGTCTTGTATCAGGATGAGTTTCTATTTTCTCTCCATTACTCATAGCCATCTGCCAACGTGCCCAGACAAATCCATATTTTGATATTAAATAAAAGTATTTAATCTTATATGCTTAACCCTTGTGAGGACTTGTGGTCACTACAATAATCAGCTAAAGAGAGTTTAATTTATTCACATAAATGCACAATCAATGAAGCAATAGAGAAGTATTTTAAAATAACTTTAACAAGATCAGAGCGTGGGGTCCCCTGGGCTGGTTTGGCTGGGCTGCTTTGGGGCATCATTGTAAGTGAACTAAACTAACAATTTAACTATCACTTCTTACCAATCTAACACTTACAGATGGGTGCAACTAGTTTTTTGCTCCATTTGCCATGTAGCGCGCCATGCATCTCACTCCGCATGGTATGCCTTGAGTAGTGCCATTCAGTATTAATCATAACAGAATGTACCGTGGCACAGGAAAAAGTCATAACATGTAATACAACTTTTTGTCCACCAGGTGTCACTTTTCCTAATATACCCCCTTTTTCAACACTTATTAACTACTCGCACACATCTATACTTTACACTTCACTGTCACCCTTTTTCCATTTTTCGTGTGATGCCCTGGGGGGTCCTGGGCTGGATTTTTTTTTCGGTGCACTGCGCCCCGGATGTGAACCCCTTAGTGTTAGGGACTGCTAGTGACAGAGAAGACGTTGCCTAGCAGCTTCCCATGTATTTGCAAATGCATGCAACTAATATCTCTGAATTTCTATTACCATATAGTCTTCATATATTGTTGCAGGTATAATTCAGTGTGTATGACCCCTCCCTTTCATGCACCTGAAAAGTACTGCCAGATTGATTGAGCAGCTTCCATTTTTTGTTTGTAGATCACATTAGTTGTGTTACAGGTGATAAAATCCTTGATCTTAGACACTGTATCTTTAATTTTTATTTCAGTCTATTTAGACAGAGTGTTTGTAATTGGTCTGCATCCAAGGGACACCCCACACCTGTGAAACCCTTCTGAACAGATAGGGTTTCTTGTGGACTGTGGGATTGCACTCCTCACCAGATGATCTTTGAGATTCTTGGCTTTTCGATAAATGAACCTTGGTTTGGAGGAGATAACTTCTTTCAGAACGGGATCCTTGCATACAGATGCCAATGTTTTGGGACAATGTGTTCAAGCTGCTTGTGCTGAGAGTCAAATTTCATAATAAAAGCCCACTTAGTTCCTTTGTTTTCTTCTTCCTTTTGGTGGTCTTGATTTTGCTATTTCAGAAAGCTACCTTTCTCCTTTGTCAAGGTTTCTTCCATGATGGTAGTAAGTTGGGCAGTATTATAGCGCTTATCAACAAAATAATTATTCATTGATGTCATTTGTTTTTCACGTATTGCATATTCAGTACAGTTCTTTCTGATCCTAAGAAGTTGGCTTTTTGGGATCCCCTTTAACCAATTGTGATGATGTTTGCTGTTGGTGGGAATGTACGTATTGATTACTAGGTATATCTAAAACCAAACATTGCTAGAAGTATTTTCTGATGTTTGCAGTTATCTACTGATTACTAGGTATATCTAAAACCAAACATTGCTAGAAGTATTTTCTGATGTTTGCAGTTATCTACTGATTACTAGGTATATCTAAAACCAAACATTGCTGGAAGTATTTTCTGATGTTTGCAGTTATCTACTGATTACTAGGTATATCTAAAACCAAACATTGCTGGAAGTATTTTCTGACGTTTGCAGTTATCTACTGATTACTAGTATATCTATGTAAATTCCATCACTGCTGCAGTATGTCTCTGTCTAAACTATCTGCACAGTGTATTGCTAACTAGACCAAGTTCCTCTTAACTTTGTGGTATTCATTGTTTGTTTTTGTTAGGAATTTTATTACTTGCCATTTTAGTGGGTGAGTTTTGGGGGTTGATTGCAATCATTGCATACACATGTTAGCATTCACTATTTAACTTTCATTGAGAGGCTGCAGGCCGCAGGCTGCTGCTGCATAATATTAATAAGTGCATAATTATACAAGTGCACTGTATCCACATTTTGGCGTTATACCGGTGTTAAACCGAAGTCTAACAGAAGGAGACCACTCTAACCTCAACCCATCCAAAAAACCTGACCATCTGGACAAAGTATAAACAAGATATGTAAATTCACAATCTCTTCTCTACAAGCAACTGCTGTCTGCTCAACCTGGACATTTCTCACTGGACTCACTCTATGAACTTAACACTTAACTTGCTAATATTTGGGCTGGCTCTCTGATTTCTCAAATATTTTACAGCATAATGTACTGTATCTGTGCCAATTTCAGTTTATCTCTACCTTAATTATTTGCCAAGCCTGTCATCTGTCTTCTAACACAGTTTACTTTAATAATCCATTTCTTCCCCACTATATCTCCATTTTTCCTTCCCTCAATTATTACCTTTTATCAATACACAAGAAACTGTTAATAATAATACACATACACCTTCTTCCACTGTACTTTTACTTGATTCTCTGCAAATTTCCTGCACTTTCTCTCACATATATATTCTGTTCCTACATCTAGATTTCCTCCCCAAACTCTACCCAGCCACACCATGACCACGTTTTCAACCAATTCCTCCTCCACTCAGCGTATACCCGATCCACTGCTTTGCCCCCTTCTTCCACCTTTATCATTTCCCCCTTACCTCCTCCACCTCCTCCTTCCTTTATCTCCCCTCCTCTGTCTGCCTTCCTCCCTCTCCTCTCCCATTGCTCCACATTTGTTCTCTTCTACCTCACCTGGGTCCTACTACCCCACCACTAATCCTTCCTCCAAGACTCCTCTCCACGCCATGCCACCCCACCTCCACCCACATCTCATTAAACTCCCTCCCTGCCCACCACCTCCAGGTTCCCTTCCCAACACTGGTGCCCGCACAATCTCTCCACTACATTCATCTCGGTCACCCAAATTAATCTCACCTTCTCGTCACAGCAACCCTGATAATCTCATTCACAACTCTCCCATAAACACTGTCCCTCTATCTTGTGCCCTCTGGAATGCCAGATCAGTCTGTAATAAATTGGTTCCCACCCATGACCTTTTCATTTCCAAAAACTTGCATCTCCTAGCCATTACTGTAACCTGGATTTCACCCTCAGACACCACTTCCCCTGCAGCTCTCTCTTCTGGGGGCCTCACCTTTTCTCAGACCCCTCACCCTGGGGGTCGCCATGGTGGTGGTGTGGGGGTCCTTCTATCCCCAGGTTACTCCTACCAACACCTACCCTCTGAACCATCCCTTACATTCTCTACATTTGAGGTTCATGCTATACGCCTCTTCCAACCAGTACACCTGCGAGTAGCTGTCATTTACCATCCCCCTGGCCCTCCCTCTAAGTTCCTTGACAACTTTGCTTCCTGGCTCCCTCACTTTCTCTCCTCTGACCTCCCCTCCATTATCCTTGGTGACTTCAATATTCCAATTGATATCCCCACAGAATCCTCTGCCTCCAAACTCCTTACCCTCACATCTTCATTTGGTCTCTCACAATGGACCTCCTCACATGTGAGTGGGCATTCACTTGATTTAGTCTTCACTCACCGCTGTAATATTTCTAATTATTCCAACTCCCCATTCCCCCTCTCTGATCATCACCTTCTTTCTTTTAACCTATCTCTCTCTCCCTCCTCTCCTCTACCACCAAAGGCCACCATCACTAAACATAACATTGAGGCTATCAATGCCATTTCTTTATCTTCCCTGCTTGACTCGCTTCTCTCCCCTATCCTCTCTCTCTCCTGCCCTGAACAAGCTGCTTCCCTATACAATGCCTCCCTTACTTCTGCTCTGGATTCTGTTGCACCGGCAATCACTACTCACCCTTGCAGATCCACACTGCAACCCTGGCATTCCAAATGCACCAGATATCTGCAAAGGTGTTCAAGAATTGCCGAGCAATGAAGAAGATCATGCTCTAAGGCAGATTTTCTCCACTTCAAATTTATGCTCTCATCCTACAGTGTTGCCCTTTCCCTATCTAAACAGTCCTATTTCAAGAACCTCATTTCCTCCCAGTCCTCAAATCCCCAGCGTCTCTTCACCACCTTCAACTCCCTCCTCTGTCCACCCCCTTCCCGTCTCCCCTCCTCACTCACTGCCATTGACTTTGCTACCTACTTTACATCCAAAATTGATTCCATACATCAGGACATCACTTCCCACCAGTCCCCCTGCTCTACACCTCCTTCTTTCCCTGATCACCCATCTTCATCCATTTCACCGACTCTGACAGCCTTCTCCCCTGTATCTGGAGAGGAAGTCATGGCTCTCATCCAGTCCTCCCCCCTTTCTACCGCCCCCCTTGACCCTATCCCTTCACATCTCCTCCGCTACCTCTCTCCTTGTGCCTGTTCCCATCTTGCCCACCTCCTCAATCTCTCCCTCTCATCTGGCACTGTCCCTTCTGCATTCAAACATGCGATAGTCTCCCCCATTCTTAAAAAACCTACCTTTGATCCCAACACTCTCTCCAACTACCGTCCCATCTCTCTCCTCCCTTTTGCCTCCAAGCTCCTTGAGCGTGTTGTTTACAAATGCCTTACCACCTTTCTTTCCTCCCACTCCGTCCTTGATCCTTTTCAGTCTGGCTTCCGTTCTCTCCACTCCACTGAAACTGCCCTCACAAAAGTCAGCAATGACCTCCTTGCTGCCAAATCCAAGGGCCACTACTCTCTGCTTATTCTCCTTGACCTCTCTGCTGCATTTGACACTGTTGACCACCGTCTCTTGCTGCAAATCCTTCACTCCCTTGGTTTACGTGACACTGCTCTCTCCTCGCTGTCATCCTACCTCTCAGACCAGTCCTTCTCTGTCTCTTCTCATGACTCCTTTTCCCCACCACAGCCTCTTACAGTAGGTGTTCCCCAAATTTCTGTTCTTGGACCTCTACTATTCTCCCTCTATACATCCTCTCTAGGTTAACTCATCAGCTCTTTTGACCTCCATTATCACCTATGCTGATGATACTCAGATCTACCTTTCCTCCCCTGACCTCTCCCCCTCTCTCCACACTCATATCTCCAACTGTCTCTCTGCTATTTCTTCCTGTATGTCCCAGCGATTTCTTAAACTTAATATGTCTAAGACTGAGCTGATCATTTTTCCACCCTCCAACATAACCTCACTTCCCACTATTTCTTTAACAATTGATGGCATAACTATCTCTTCTAGCCCCAAAGTGCGCTGTCTTGGAGTTATCCTGGACTCCTCCCTCTCCTACAAACCACATATCCAGAGCCTCACACAGTCCTGTCGCTTCCATCCTAAAATTATTTCCAAGATTAGACCCTTTCTCACCCAGGATGCCACCAAAACCCTCATACACTCACTGGTCATATCCAGATTGGACTTCTGTAACCTTCTCCTATCTGGCCTCCCCAACTCCCATCTCTCTCCTCTCCAGTCTGTCCTCAATGCTGCTGCTCAACTCATCTTCCTCTCCAAATGCCAAGATCATCTGTTCACACCAGGTGATCTCTCCAAATTCCATAGAATGTCTCCAGTGTCCTTCAAATATGAGGGATTGTTCTTTATGATGGGTTTTAGTAAAGAGTCTACTACAGCTGATAAATTAGATGTCAGGCTGTTCGTACCAGCGATGATCGGTCTTCCCGGGGGGTTAAATGGATCCCTGTGGACCTTCAGGAGTACATATATAGATGGAACCATAATATCATAATATCATCAATAACCATATACTCAAACTCATCTTTTGAGATTCCTCCCATGTCCAAATGTGTATTCAAGAACTTCATAAAACTGTTCTTTATTCGTGAGGTAGGGTCTGTTTTTTTTCTGATAAGTGACTTGGTCAGCCAGTTATTGGTATACATCTTTTTTAGAATCCTCCTTATTAAGGATGGCTATATACTTCCATTTTTTGGGGGGTGGAAAATGTGGATGGTCTGAAGAGTCTCTGCAACTGTATAACAAGCAGAAGATGCATAGATGAACATCCCCGAAAGAGGATAAAGACATTAGTCCTGAGCGCTTAGCAATGCGCACAGCAACTTTCAGTTTATGGGTAGCCAGAGCCGGTAGTGATTAGATTGGCACTGCTATTTAAGGCCAAAAAAGCAATAGCCTCCATGCCTTGATAAAGAGACAGGCAGTCCCGAAACGCATTGTCAGGAGAGGAGGCACCAGACCAGGCTGCCATAACAAGTACAAAGGACTTCTGAGGATGGAGATGAGAATTCCAGACTAAATCATCTTCCTTTTGTTTTTAAAGTTCTGTATTTTACTGTCTTATCAATGTATAAAATTCTGCATATTTACCATGACCTTTGGATTTTTTTTTTCCGGTGTAATATGGCTATATAATAGAGACAGGAGATATGATATAGAATTGTTATAAATTTCATCGTCAATAACATTGTTTTATGAATTTGAACATAATTGTTTTTGCATAAACCTGAACGTTCTGTATATCCATCCACCATTGAAGGGTAGCACCTAAGGTTAAATCTTTTTTTCAAAATTGTCTATAGAGAGGTGTGTGTATACCTTATTAAACACAGGTTGCTATCCCAATTTTAAGCAGCACTTTCAAGCTTCCTATATACATAGATACTATAGTACAGCATTTTTCTCATGGAATCAGAGCTGTAGAAGAATGTCTAATAAAGTTTTAAATCATTACATTAAGTGTGTGAGTCCTGTACTTTATTATAAAAATATTTCACAGGCAGGCACAGCTTTTAATGAGGTGGGATAAATATTAACTAATGCTCCCCAACCATCATTTGCTTCTATTCAATGCCGCCGAACTCAATACATTGTCCATAACTTCATACAACCTGGCATTTCTATGCTACTTTATGCCATTGTACTGCTTATGTACTGTGTACTCAAGAAAGTGGTGTTCGGTGCTCCATACAGTACACCACATAGCGCCCTGTTAGTTGCGCTATGCTCCGGTGTATGGAGTATCATAGTACTGTGCATGCCCAGTGGAGCCGTTTGGGAGTGACACAGTGCATCAGCGTTAGGCTGATGCACTGTGTGCTGTATACTGTGGCTTTTGACATGGCTGGCATGTGCGGGCTAGAGGTTTGGATGAGTGCCTTGCAGAGTGGGAGTCCCAGGTTTGAGACCTGGTAAAAAAATTTTTTTTAAATCTTCACTACAGGACTTGGTGGTGTGTGAGTTCTGTCATTTATACAGGTATCTGTGTTGACCAAAAAGACGCACTCCCAGCACTGCATAAAGACTGAGCAATTGAAGTACAGTATTCTTATCCAAGTCTACTCAAATCAATACATTGTCCACAACTTCATAATACCTGGCATTTCTATGCTACTTTATGCCACTGTACTGCTGATGCACTGTGTGCTCAAGAAAGTGGTGTGCAGTGCTGCATACAGTACACCACATAGCGCTGTGCTAGTCATGCTATGCTGTGGCATATGGAGTCTCATAGTACTGTGCATGCCCAGTGGAGCTGGCCAGGAGTGACACACAGTGCTTCAGCACTAGGCTGATGCACTGTGTGCTATACATGACAGATGCAGCTTTCGACACGGCTGGCATGTGCGGGCTAGAGATTTGGGTGAGCACCTTGCAGATTGGGCGTCCTGGGTTTGAGACCTGGTAAGGGACAATTTTATTTATTTTTTAAATCTTCACTTCAAAGAAATCACCTGGTGGTGTATATATAGAAATAGTGGAACTTTGGCGCCGTGGCCGGGAAAGTATATTGTAGGTTATGCAAGGTCTGCTCTGTCCCTTCAATAGGCCGTCTGGCTATTCTCAGCCGTGTGTGCTGAGAATTAGAAAAAGAGAGAGGGGACAAGCGCCTGATAGGGTGGTATTGTCAGATAATACAATGAACAATTTTTTAGAAGTAAGTGGGTACCCATACCATAAGTACACTTGTATATTAAGCATAACAATAAATCCATCTTTAGACAGGGATCCCTCACGTTCCGCCTTTCTAATTGATCTCTTCCCCTGACTCCAGTATGCCACCAATTTGGATATCCTTAAAAGTGAACTACAGTCACTAGTATCCAATAATTAATATTTTTATTTCATGGTGAATAATTTTTAAAACAATTTTACAATAAAAGTATATATATACTACAGTATACAGTATTGAGGGCACTACTGTACATACTGTACAGTAGCTCCACAATGCTTTCACTAGTGGACCCAGTGAAAGGGTTCCCCTGGATGTGGCATTACTCCCCCGCTAGAATGAGCTTGGTGCTGGTTATGGATAATACAGGGAACCCCTACACTTTTGTCTCTTGTATATCCAAAACCAAGACCAGCTCTGAAAAGCCCGGGGCTGGTTTTGCTTTAAGGAAGAGGGGGGCGGGTAAAGGGCAGGCATGTGTATATTTATTTTATACTTACACTTGTACACTATACATTTCTTTCATCACAGATGCATGGACAGATCTCACTGATCCGTCTATGCATCTGTGTCTTATTGACTTTTTGTTATCATACTGTAGCTGCTTGCCACATGGAGCGCACTGATCCACGCATGCATCTGTGATTAGTTTTTGTTAGCAATTCTTGAAGCATGGATCTCCCTGATATGTGCTGCAAGCATCTTCTGCTATTGCGCACGATCTAATAATATGAAAATCATTAGATTGTGCACAATAGATCTTACTGTATGTATGTCACGTACTGACTTA
This sequence comes from Taudactylus pleione, assembly GCA_031769625.1. NCBI lineage: Eukaryota > Metazoa > Chordata > Amphibia > Anura > Myobatrachidae > Taudactylus > Taudactylus pleione. The sequence goes on from JAUIMM010001601.1 coordinate 2,533,770, forward strand.
CAGCAGTGGCGGGCTGGGCCGGGGGGCAGGGTGCCATGTGCCCCCCGGGCCGCAGCATCATGCGGGCCGCGGGCCGGTGCAGTCTGTGTCACTGTGACACAGACTGCACCGCGTGTGTAGCGCTGACCGGACGGAGTCCGGTCAGCGCTACACAGCACAAACACACAGCCGCTGGAGCCGGCAGCTGTGTGTTTGCTGTAATCAGCAGCCGCTGAGAGTCTGTCAGACTCTCAGCGGCTGCCGCTGCTCCCACTGCGGGAGCCATCTTCCGGCTCCCGCAGTGGGTAATGGGAGAGCCGTCGTCATGACGACGTCTCTCCCATAATGCAAAGCGGCCAGAGGAGCCGATGGAAGCGTCGGGACCAGGAGCGGGAGTTTCAGGTAAGTGTTTTTTTTTTTTTTTTTTATTAAGTCTCTCTCTACTAGGGGGGGGGGTTACTATGGGGGCACTACCAAGGGGGGGATTACTATGGGGGCACTACCAAGGGGGGGGTTACTATGGGGGCACTACCAAGGGGGGATTACTATGGGGGCACTACCAAGGGGGGGATTACTATGGGGGCACTACCAAGGGGGGGATTACTATGGGGGCACTACCAAGGGGGGGATTACTAAGGGGGCACTACCAAGGGGTGGGTTACTATGGGGGCACTACCAAGGGGTGGGTTACTATGGGGGCACTACCAAGGGGGGGGATTACTATGGGGGCACTACCAAGAGGGGGATTACTATGGGGGCACTACCAAGGGGGGGATTACTATGGGGGCACTACCAGGGGGCGATTACTATGGGGGCACTACCAAGGGGGTGATTACTATGGGGGCACTACCAGGGGGGGATTACTATGGGGGCACTACCAGGGGGGGATTACTACTGGGGGCACTACCAGGGGGGTGGATTACTATGAGGGCACTACCAAGGGGAGGATTACTATGGGGGCACTACCAAGGGGGGGATTACTATGGGGGCACTACCAAGGGGGTGATTACTATGGGGGCACTACCAGGGGGGGATTACTATGGGGGCACTACCAGGGGGGATTACTACTGGGGGCACTACCAGGGGGGTGGATTACTATGGGGGCACTACAAGGGGGGACTACTACTACTGGGGGCACTACAAGGGGGGGACTACTACTACTGGGGGAACTACAAGGGGGGACTACTACTACTACTGGGGGCACTACAAGGGGAGGGGACTACTACTAGGGGCACTGCATAGGGGGGAGGGGACTACTACTATTGGCACTACATAGGGGGAGGGGACTACCACTGGGGACACTGCGAGGGACCACTGCTGGGGGCTCTATATAAAGGGCAATACTGGGAGTACTGCATAGGGGGGAGACTACACCTGGGGCCACTATTTAAGGGACATTGCATAAGGGTTACCACTATTGGGGGCACTGCATGGGGGGGTGGACTGCTACTGGGGGCACTGCATAGGGGGTACCACTATTGGGGGCACTATATAAAGGGCCTAATACTGGGGGCACAAGGGGCACTGAACAGGGGGGACCACTACTGGGGGCACAAGGGGCACTGCATAGGGGGGATCACTACTGGGGGCACTACTGGAGGCCTGCATAAGGGTGTTATCTCCTGTGGCACACGGGGGCACTGCATATGGGCACTACAACAGGGGGCTGCCCCATATCTTTATTTTTACCTTACATTAATCCCATATGGACCCACCTCCTCCCTGAAACACTCGAGGGGGGGCGGCGCCGTAGCACGCACTTTCTTCGGGCACCGTGGCTACACGCTACTCCTCTGCCAGGGGCGCCTGCATGCATTTGCCCCCCAGGCTAAAAGTTGCCAGCCAGCCCATGACTTACAGTGTAGTAAGATTAATTCCTGTTCAGTACTGTTGGGTACTGTGTCAAACTCAATACATTATTCACAACAACCCCAACTGTTCAGTACTGTACCTTGCAATGACAGATGCACGTGGTGGGTCTCAAACGCACTTAAATACTGAAATAATTACACACAAATACCAATTTTTTTAATTAATGACACTATTTTTACTTAAGGTACAACGTAATGTACTGTATGCATACTGTATGAAGTTAATCACACCTTTTTAATACATGCTTTTAGAAAAGATAGAAAACAAAAAAAAGCATATTATGGACTGCAGAATTCCATTCTAAGCATTGCCTCTATAATTGGATTTGACTCTCACAGCCTTGGATTACTATGGAGATTTGCTTCCCTTCATCCAGAGAAATATTCACTCAGAAACCTTTGTTTGTGTTGCCTGCAGAGCGGCCAGTGGGGAGCTGGTCTTGGAGACACAGAGCACGTCATTACTCACCTGCCCATATTGCGGTGCCCAGTGGAGAGTGAGGACCGGACTGAGGGCCTGATTCAGAGCCGGACGGTCTTTCAGAGCGCTCGCTCTGAATCAGTGTCCTCCTTCTCTTTTTTAGAGCGGCCTCCTGGCCGCTCACATAGCTGTGGGTGACCACCCACAGCTATAGCAAGCGGCCAAAAAGATGGTCACGATGGTCAAGACCATCGTGACCATCGGGCTTGCGATGAGACCCTTGTGGTAGGGTCTCATCTGCCGCAAGCCCTGGAGTGCTTTTGGCTGTATCAGAGCCAAAAGCACTCCCACTGACATCACTTGTCATGGGAACGCCTCCGTCTGGCTAGCCACGCCACTGGCATGCCCACCAAAGGGGGCGTGCTGTCACTCACCATCGACAGCATGCCCCCTTTGTAGCGAGACCCATAGTGACGGCTTGCCCGTCACTAACCAGGTCTCACGCATGCGCACGACGGAGCCGGGTCCGTCATGCGCATGCGCACTGGCCCAACATCGACCCGCTTGCGAACGCTCAGCGCTCGCGAGCGGGTCTGAATCAGGCCCTGAGTACATCGTGCTTGGTGGGAGGTGAGAACCGGACAGAGTGGAGAGTGAGAACCAGACTGAGTGCACCATGCTTGGTGGGAGGTGAGAGCCAGACCAAATGCATATTGTGCACAGTACTGCTATACTCACTTCTTAATACTCCTCACTATTAGGACTAGCTGGGAACTGTTTATATAGTGTTGCTAAAACAAGGAGATCTGCTAACCTGTCAGGTGGCTCCAAGTTCTGCGGCTGTGCCACTTACTAGAGATCACATTTACTTATTCTTGCAGAGACATTTCACATCGGTGTCTGGATTGGTGAATATAACATCTTTCATCATTTAATAGAGATATACATTATCCAAGTGCTATTTGGGAGCTATCATGAACTTTTAAGATCTATTCACATACCATTGATAAAATTCATATGGTGCAATGTATTGAGGCAATTGTTGTAGTATATATGCATAAATGTGTGTTTTCTATATGATATTGAATTTATTTTATTTTTGAACTGCATTTCAGTGTTATATGTAATAAATTGACAATATCAGCTTCTGGGAATCCTGAGTGTTTATACTGACGCATTGTTTCTTTTTCTAGAAGCTTGAGGAGTTAACGTGTGGAAGAGAAAAAGTTCTATTCATTATATTAATTATCGGGGGCCGGGTGACCCTGATAATTATACAACTCGTTGCAAGTAGCAGCGGTGGATAAAAAATCACTGTAGCAATTCTAGATTGCTCTGGTGCAAAGACAGCATATGTGAAAATCAGCTGTCCCCATGATCCCCTACACTGCTACATATGAAGCATTCATGTATGTGCACAATGCCTTGACATCAGGCAGAAGGAGCAATCTGAAAGGATCACGCTACGCAACCCGAGACTTGGGAACTGTGGTATGATGCGTGGGAACAAATGCCATCTGAAGATGAATTCACATTTTCACTTACTTTTGTAAAAATTAAGGATCGGGGCTATTCATTATAAAGGTAATGCAGAAGATATCATTGATATCTCCTGCTTACCCTTCAGCCCTGATCTGTCCCCCAGTCCCCATACACTAGTATGAGAACCTAAATTCATCAAGCTCTGAAAATATAATATTTTCGGAGCTTGACTCCAGAAGCATTTGCTATCTTTAGACGGCATTTGCTTCCGCTACTCCTTTCATTCCCTATGGGAAGAAGTCCCGGGTTGCAAAGAAGAATCTTTTTGGACCTGTCTGTCTACTTCCGCTGGACACTGGGTCTTTCTGCAACTGTGTGCTGTGTGAAGCCCAGTTCACGCAGATGCATTAGCACTGCCATGTCAGACTAGGCAGTGCTAACTTTCACTGCTACACAAGTAACATTGAAGGTGATCACGGAGACAGCTGATTTTCAGATCAGGTGTCTCCGCACTGGAGCAATGTTGAATTGCTCTATTGAATATGTATCCACTGCTGCTACTCGCCCGGCACCCAATAATTAACATGATAAATGGACCCCTTAGCATCAGACTGCAACAAGCAGAGGAATTTCCCTTTTTCTCAAAGTTTTCTCATAGTCTATTACGTTTAAAAAATGTTGTTCACATTCCTTATTCTTCACAGAAGATCTTTCTCTGTTTCACACTCCATAAGTCTCAATTGTAACTATTACATCCGTCTCTTTCTTTTAACACAGTTGTCTGATGAGGCACTTTTTCCTGTATGCTCTATACATCATGATGTCCCTTTATACACTCTCTTAATGTTTCAATTTCTTGCTAAACTACGATTAAGTTTTTTGTTATAAAACAAATATTTTTCTTGCTCTCACTGTTTCTTCCAGACTCCCTTAGATTATTTTTTTTCTATTCTTTGTCCCTTTACTTCTGTCTTCAATATACTGCTGCTTTAATGTACAGCATCTTTTTTAACATTTGTTTTTTCTACTACAAAAGTATTTTGCACTGACCACATCTCCTTTTATACTTGTTTTCTTTCTGTACATTATTATTACATTTTATTTATAGGGCGCCACAAGTGGTCCGCAGCGCCGTACATACAGTTAAGCATACACAGAACATTACATTACAAAACAGTAACCAAAATATAAACAGAACACAAGTAACAATTAGCAACACAATTCTCCATACACAGAACAGCTCTGAAGGTGAAGGCTGTCAAAGAAGTGCTAGAGAAGAAGGCTGTCAGACATTGGGGAGGAGGACCCTGCTCCTAGGAGCTTACACTCTAGGGGAGAGTGACAGTTGACAGACAGATGACATGAGGCGTGAGTGTGTAGAGGGGGACCTGAGTGCAGGAAGTAAGCAAGGTAGAGATGGCTGAGGCAGGAGGGACAGAGACCTGGTAACATGTTATGTGGTGAAAGGGTATGCTTTGATGAACAGGTGGGTTTTCAGTGCACGTTTGAATCTCTGCAAGGTCGAGGAGAGCCTGATCGAGCAAGGGAGCACATTTCAGTGGAGGGGTGCTGCACGGGCAAAATCTTGGATACATGCATGAGATAAAGTAACCAGGGTGGAGGAGAGGTAACAGTCATTGGCAAACCGGAGTGAGCGGGAAGCAGTATGTAGGTTGGAGATGTAGGGAGCAGTAGAGTTAGAGAGGGCCTTGTATGTGAAGGTGAGGAGTTTGAAGAGGATTCTGTAGGGGAATGGGAGCCAGTGCAGGTTTTGGCAGAGGGGAGCAGCAGAAGTGGAATGGCAGGAATGTAAGTCTAGCTGTAGCATTGAGAACAGACTGAAGGGGGGCAAGATGGCAATGTGGGAGGCCAGTAAGGAGAAGGTTGCAGTAGTCAAGCTGAGAAATGATTAGTGAATGAATAATCAGTTTGGTAGCATTCTGGGAGAGGAAAGGCCTAATGCGAGCGATGTTGCGTAGCTGGAACCGACAGGATTGAGCGAGAGATTGAATGTGGAGGGGGGGTGAAGGAGAAAGTAGAGTTAAGGGTGATACCCAAAAAGCGAAGTTGGGTGACAGGGGAGATGATGGTGTTGTCAACAGTGATAGCGAGATTGGCTGGAGTGGAGACTCTATTACGGGGAAAATGATGAGTTCAGTTTTGTCGTTGAGCTTCAGAGAGTGCTCAGACATCCATACATTAGGGGTATATTTACTAAAGGACAAAATCGATTAAAATCAACCTAAATATACCCTTTAGAGCCCAGTGCTGAGTTGAATGCATATCGACTGTAGAGGTTCCCACTTTGCATGCACAGACATAAATATGTATGTTTGGCCAAATGTAGAGATGTATGTATCCTTGTGATCCCTCTGCCCTTACGTACATATGGTTCGCTACTCGTCATCATCCTCAGTGGGGACTTGCACAAGCCAACTCTTGGTGCAAAAGATACGCATAGAAAGAAGTGTATTTATGCTTCTATCCAACTCTACAAGGTCTGCAGTTGTGTCACTGAACTTTTCCTATATTACAATATCTCATTACAACACAGTTACATCTCGTCAGTCATAAGCAGAGATGCACTTAAAATGCGTACAGCTCCGTAGTCACTTGTCCTTGGGTACACTTGGTTCCAGAGCATGAGCAGTGCAAAAACAAGAAAGCTACACTCCACAACCAGGAGTACAATAAACTCAGCGGACCAACATCGACCAAACATCAGTCGCATCAACGGCATATGCCGTAGCCTATGGTCTACTCTAGCTACTCTCCTCTAATCCTACTAAACATGGCCTCTAAAGCTGTGGGTTTGCCCAACTGCATAAATTTCGGCACTGCATCCACTGTATTGCATCACACTGCATTGTAGCGGGATCTAGTCATAAGGTTGACAATCACAATGTCAGCATTCTTAGGGGTCTATTCATCATTACTTAATTTATACAAAAGCAGGTGAAAAAAAGCTATTTTTACCTAATTTTCAGTAATTTAAGTGTCAGTCCCATTAATCATTCATGTAACACAGGAGATATCACAGATATCTCCTAGTTACAATTGTGCCTCGATAATTTCCACAATCCCCATAAATATTAAATTCATCAATTTCCAACAGTGTTTTTTTTCTGAACTTGACTGAGACACTGTACGCCACCCTGAGACGACGTACAGCTCCCAATAATCTTCACGGGCTGCTGTTTACATGACAGCCTGTGAAGATTTACAAGGCAGCCACAGCAGAGAGATCTATTAAGATCCTTCCCTGCTATGTCTGCGCCGCAGAGCCCTGGAGCTGAGAGCCGGGGCACTGCAGACTGTTGAGAGCTCTGGGGCACCAACACAATAGACTAGTGAGAGGGAGCGGGGAGAGTGTGGGGGGTTGCACTTGGGTCACCTGCGATGCTGCGCTGGGGGGGCATGCGGTTTGGTTTGGACACCCGCGGTGGTTGCAGGGGGGGTGTAGGGAGGCCGGCTTGGATGCCCACTGTGGCGGGGGTGGGGTGCTAGCGGGTCACCATCCGTTCTCCTCCAGCTGTGTGCACTTTATATACCTCCTCTTCAGCACTTCTCCTCCGGCTTGTGCGCTAGTGACTGCTCCCTTCGCCCCCTTCTCCTCCGTCTGTGTTTGGACACCAGTGGGGGGAAGAGGGGTGCTGGTTTGGAATGGGGTGGCCACGAGTGGGGAGAAGGGGGTGCTAGTGGGCCCTTTTCCGGCTGTGCTCGCTAGTTCTCCTCATGCTGCAAGTGCCGCACACAGTGTATAAACAAGTGTGGGTATATTATTTAGAAATAGACCTCTGCATTTGATAATATATATAGAGAGAGGAGCGGCATGAAATGATTCATACACTTCACAAATTGGCTATAAACACTTTTAATAACTAATAAAATAAATTATAGTACATTGACCGGTCAAATAAAATCACAATAACAACCTATAATACAGACACAAATATATAGAGAAAGCAACGTTGCAATTTTATATTAATAAAAACATTTAGCTTAAATAGCAGCACTATATTTAAATAGGAGTGGTTCAAGGAGGTGGATCATAAACCATTCAAAAAGATTTTTCAAAGTCCAAAGAGTGTAAGAAACAAAAAAAAGGGGGGAAAGTTTCAAAACATCCACATCTGCAGTAGTTGTGATAATAAGCAATATGCAAGTGTATCCAAGTGACAGCTCACAGTCACACTTTTACTTAAGATTATAACAAGCTCCATAGAACTACACACCAGCACTTGAATGTTACCGAAACCCTGCAGAGTCCCCCGCAACGAATCCACGGTGGGGCTATGTAGCTAAGAGGGAGTGGCGCGGGGGGGGGGGGAGAGACACAGCCTCCTTAGGAGAGATATAGTGTAAGGCGGCTTAGTTTGCATGGGTATAATTCCTTCCAGCCGTATCTCAATCCCAGTCTCAACCCCTGCGCCGCAAATGTCCAGATAATGTACTTCTCACGTCTCTCAAGTCTTCCAAGTACTGTAGGTAGGTGTTAGAAGTATCCAAAGTGGGTCCAATGTTGTCCTCTAACCGGTTTCGCTCCACACTATGGGGGCTTTATTAAGTAAAAGTGTGACTGTGAGCTGTCACTTGGATACACTTGCATATTGCTTATTATTACAACTACTGCAGATGTGGATGTTTTGAAACTTGCCCCCCCTTTTTTGTTTCTTACATTCTTTGGACTTTGAAAAATCTTTTTTGAATGGTTTATGATCCACCTCCTTGAACCAATCCTATTTAAATATAGCGCTGCTATTTAAGCTAAATGTTTTTATTAATATAAACTATATATATAAAATATATAAATATATAAAATTGCAACGTTGCTTTCTCTATATATTTGTTTCTGTATTATAGGATGTTATTGTGATTTTATTTGACCGGTCAGTGTATGATAACTTATTTTATAGCCAATTTGTGAAGTGTATGAATCATTTCATGCCGCTCCTCCCCCTCTCTCTCTCAATATATATATATATATGGTAAGCAGAAAGACAGCAGCACTCCGGTACTTTGTAATCCAAAGGTAAAAGGTCTTTCTGCTTACCATATCACTATATTTGCAGAGGGCACCCGGGCGATATCTATCATCTATGGATGTGAGTGCCAGTTCCACTTGTGGACTTGTATATATATATATATATATATATATATATATATTATCAAGCGCAGAGGTCTATTGATTAAATTTGTGTCATACCTATTTCTAAGGTTATTTTATGTGGAAACACAAGCACATTTTTTCCTCTTGCTGCTGGTCTGACAGTTTAATTGATATTAGTATTATTAAATTTACATTTTAGCACTGGACTTCCTTTTTTCTTTTAACTTTGTGTATATTATTTGACTTAATTTTATTAATGTAGCCAATTGCTCCTGCACAATGTATTGTTAGGTAACTCCACTACGGACAAACTTTCAGTTCACCATGCAGCTCTGGCCGCACACTGACGTTCGGGTGCTGAGCATGCGCAGCATGAAGAATCTTCCTGTGAAAAAGGAAAAGAGACAGCGCTGCACGGGAAAATTCTATAATTTCTGAAAAGCTGTCTGCAAAATGTTTTCAGGAGTGATAATATTATGACAGGAGGAAGATGAATTGCCAGTTTATTATGAAAATGATCGTGGAGAATTTATAACTAAAGTTTCACATGACACATTTTTATCATAATGAATACCCCTTAATATTAATGTAACCCTAGTTAAGGGTTAAAGTAATCACAGTATTAATAAAAATACATATTCTGATGTAATCTTTGCACATGGATTGACAAATATTATATATGACATAAATACATATTTGTATGTACAATTTATGAGGTAAAAAGTATGTGTCATGTATTTACATCAAAGTTTATATGGTACCTCTTCCTTTGGTGAGGATGTGCCTCAGTGTATGGTATTGGTGGGAGTTATTTGGTTCTCGTCATGGAAAGAGTGTCAGGTTTGAGAGACATATATAAGAGTTGTCAGCAGCATCTGACAGTTGGACTGGTGATCCCTCCCTCCAGCTGCTCACCCCCTCCCCCCTCCCCCATGTCCTGCTTGGCAGCAGAGCTTTGTAGAGGCTGCCGGGAACAAGGGGTGGAGCCGGTGAGGGAGCCTGTCACAGCAGGATCTGTGAAGATGATGGGAGCTGGCACTTACCATGCTGGAAAGGCAGCCAGCTGGTGGGCCATACAGGCTAAGGGAGGCATAGCAACAGCCAGAGGCTGGCCTTCTGTCCAACAAGCAGAAGGGGCTGGGAAATCTGCATAACACCAGCACCTGACCAGATGTAGTTGCCAGACAGCAGTAATAGTTAACAGAGATAAGTGGCATAACAAGGGTATTTGGAGCCCAGGGCAAATGAAAAAATGGAGCCCCCCCTCTCTATGTGTGCGGCCAAAGGTGTGTGAATCCAAAAAATGGGCATGGTCACAAGGGGCGTGGTTACTTAAAAATGCGGCTTGTCAACATGATCCCTTTCTCATCACACTGAACATTCCTTTCCATTCCATATGCACCTTAATGCAGTGCCCCTTATACAATCCCCCCCTACGCAAAGTCCCCAGTAGTGGTCCCTCTTATGCAGGTCCACAGTAGTGCCCCTTATACAGTGCCCCCAGTAGTGGTTCCCTTATGCAGGCCCCTAGTAGTGCCCCTTATACAGTGCCCCCAGTAGTGGTCCCCCTTATGCAGGCCCCCAGTAGTGCCCCTTATACAGTGCCCCCAGTAGTGGTCCCCCTTATGCAGTGCCCCAGGTAGTGGTCCCCCCTATGCAGTGCCCCCAGTAGGGTCCCTTATACTGTACCCCCAGTAGTGGCCCCCCTTATGCAGGCCCCCAGTAGTGGTCCCCCCTATCCAGTGTCCCTTGTAGTGGTCCTCCCTATTCAGTGCCCCCAGTAGTGGTCCCCCCAGAGCAGTGGCCCTTGTGCCCCCTGTATTAAGCTCCTTATATAGTGCACCCAGTAGTAGACCCCCCTTTTCAGTGCCCCAGTAGAGGTTGACCCTATGCAGTGCCCCTTATATAGTGCTCCTTGTGGAAGTCCCCCCATGCAGTGCCTCCAGTAGGGGTCCCCATTATGTAGTGGCCTTTATATTGTGCCCCCAGTAGTAGTCCCCCCCTATGCAGTGCCCTTTATATAGTGCCCCCAGAAGTAGCCCCCCTATGCAGTGCAACCAGTAGTGGTCCCCTGATGCAGTGCCCCCAAAAGTGGTCCCCCCACTATAAGTCTCCCCCAGTGGTGTCCCCAGTAGAGGTCCCCCCAGTAGTAGTCCCCACACAGTGGTGCCCCCAGAAGAGGTCCCCCACAATGGTGCCCACAGTAGAGGTCTGCCCCAGTGGTGCCCCCAGTAGAGGTCCCCCCCAGTGGTGCCCCCTGTAGAGGTCCCCCCCAATAGTGCCCCCAGTAGAGTTCCCCCCCAGTAGTGCCCCCAGTAGTAGTCCACCCCACCCCTGATGCAGTGACCCCAGTAGTAGCCCCCCCAGTGGTGCCCCCAGTTATAGTCCACCCTCCCCCCCAGCAAATACACACCGTAAATAAAACACACAGTAAATAAATGAAGAAAAATACACTTACCTGAATCCACACTCCAGCTCTGGCTACTGCTCCCGCCATCATCCGCACCTCTGTCCATCCGGACTGGCGCGCTCTGCATAATGGGAGAAACGTCATGTTCTCTGATGCAGTCGCATCTTGCTGGACAATGGTACTCCTGGCGGTTCTCTTAGGCCAGTTGCTGAGAGACAGAGATGCCACGCTGTCAGCTCATGATTCCTCCCATTAGGCTGCATGTCATCCTTGCTGTAACGGGATTGGTGCTTCTTCCTTTTTCTGCCCTGCTGATGCATTGCTCAGAAGCCAGTGATAGTGTTCCATGCATTTCTGGTTCTGGTGTTAGCATCCTGTCTGTTGAGTGTCAAGAACCTCAGCCTGCCTGTCTCCAGAGTCTCCTGCTGCTTGTGTCGTTCCAGTGGCACAGGCCATTATCCAGCATTTCCTGCACACGCTACCAAGTGTACTGCCGCTCGTGTCATCTCGGCGGCACATTTCACACTCCAGCATTATCAGCCATTTGTGTCATTCCGGTGGCACAAGTCGCACTACAGCATTATCTGCCGCTTGTGTCATTCCATGGCACAAGTCACACTCTAGCATCATCTGCCGCTTGTGTCATTTACATCACAGGCCGCACTCCAGCGTCATCAGTCCCTTCTGTCATTACGGTGGCACAAGTCGCACCCCAGCATCATCTGCCGCTTGTGCCAACTCGGCGGCACAGGCCACATTTTAGTGCCACCTGCCACTTGTGTCATCCCGGTGACAAAGGCCACACTCCAGCATCATCCGTTCGCTTGTGTCATTCTGGTGGCTCTAGTCGCACTTCTGCATCTTTGTTGACGCAATTCTGTGTCATCGTCTACCAGCCCTCAAGGCTGCTACACAGCCAGTGGCTGTATCATCTACCAGCCGCAAGGCTGCTACTCAGCCCAGTGGTCGCATCTACTACCAGCCCTCAAGGCTGCTACACAGTCAGTGGCTGCATCATCTACCAGCCCTCAAGGCTGCTACACGGCCCAGTGGCCGCATTCTCAACCAGTCTTCTAGGCTGCTTCACGGCCCAGCGACTGCATCTCCTACCAGCCCTCAAGGCTGCTACATGGCCAGTGGCTGCATCATCTACCAGCTCTCAAGGTTGCTACACAGCCAGTGGCTGCAGTGTCTACAAGCCCTCAAGGCTGCTACACGGCCCAGTGGCCACATCCTCTACCAGTCTTCAAGGCTGTTTCATGGCCCAGCGGCTGCATCTCCTACCAACCCTTAAGGCTGCTACATGGCCCAGCGGCTACATTCTCTACCAGCCCTCAAGGTTGTTACCCGCCCAACGCCCACATCTTCCACCAGCCTTCTAGGCTGCTACTCGGCTAAAGCCACATCAAGCCAAGCTCTTTCAGCCCTCTAGGCTGTGGCGGGACATTATCCTCAAGTGGTACCCCAACCATCTCCTTTGCATAACATTCAGCTCTATTGCTATTCTGTGGTGATTCCACGTAGGATTCATGACAGTTACAAAATTAAAAATGTGATTTGTCCAATCTTTTTTTAATATATGTATTCAGTGACTTAATTTACCTCTACTTTGAATGACACATTTGACCTCTATGGGAAATGAACAGTGCAGACTTTGGAGCCCATGACATGACATCTACTAGACTTTGTCTAGCAAGAGGCTGCAACTCCTTGAGCATATTTTAGAAAAAAGAGTAAATTATGGATAGAGGTACCTCAATAACTTAGTCCAGCAACAGCCTTGAGGTCTGAAAAACTTGTCTAGCTGCGGCCATGTAGCAGCCTTGAGGACTGATTATTCTTGGCTGGTAGTGGCCTGTAAGCCATAGGTAATGATGCTGCCTTTGGGCCATGAAGCAGCCTTGAGGGCTGGTAGCTCTTGGCTAGAAGTGGCCTGTGGGCCAAAGAACAAAATGTGGCTTTGGGCCATGAAGCTGCCTTGCAGGCAGGTAGTCGCTGAGATGTGGCTTATGCTGCCGGGTTGACACAAGCGGTGGTACACAGGATTGTGTACTTTTTGGCGCTGGAGTGCAGCCTGTGCCACCGGGTTGACACAAGCAGTGGTACACAGGATGGTGTACTTTGGATGCTGGAGTGTGGCCTGTGCCGCCGGGTTGACACAAGCTGTGGTACACAAGATTGCATACTTTGAACGCTGGTGTGCGGCCTGTGCTGCCGGGTTGACACAAGTGGTGGTACACAAGATTGCGTACTTTGGGCCTGATTCAGATTTGGGAATAGAGAGAAGAAATAGCACTTAACTGTGTACCTGGACAAACCATGTTGCAATGCAAGGGATGTAAATACATACATTTTATTTTGCATGTAGGATAAATACTGGCTGCTTTTGCATGTAGCCCACAAATACTGCACAGCTTTATTATTACTCTACAATTTAGATGTCAGTTTGGACACCTCCATCCCAAATCTAAATCTCTCTGCACATTTTAAGTCTGCCCCACCTGCAGTGCAACATGGTTTCACCAAGATGATCAGTTGAGAGAGATATCTCTCTCTATTCCCAACTATGAATCAGGCCCTTTGGATGCTGGAGTGTGACCTGTGCTACTGGGTTGACACAAGCTGAAGTACACAGGATTGTGTACTCTGGACGCTGAATCACGCACTCTGGGCACAGGAGTGCGATCCGTGTCGCTGGATGACACGAATGGCAGGAAGTTGGTATGCGGAACGTTCCACCTGGATGACACAAATGGCAGGTAGTATGTATGCGGACCGTGCCACCTGGATGACACAAACGACAGGATAATCAAAGCTGATGGGAGGGCTGGGTACTTGACTGAACAAACAGTAGACTGTTGACGAGGGGTGAAGAACCCCCAGAACCTGGTTTGTCAGGAAAGTTCTCGAAAAATCTCTTCTTAAGAACAGGAGCATGCAAAGATCTTTCTGGAATCCAGGAGCACTACTCCAGTCTATACCCCTTCCACTGGACCATGAATTGAAGGCAACCTCGAGAGTTTCTGGAGTCAAGGATTTTTCCACAACGGATTCCTGCAACCTTGAACAAGCACCAGTGGAGGCCTGACTGAACAATGGAAAGTATTGTTGATCCTGAGAGTCCATGGTAGTTTCAGTCAAATGCCACAAGATTAACTTGATAAATAATTCTGAATGGACCGATGAACTTGGGACCCAACCTCTGTTATCTCTGGCGTAGGTTAATGTTTTTGGAGGATAGCCAAACCAAGTCTCCCACTTGGAAACTACAGAGTCTACATTGTTTTGCAGCCCAGACCTTAGAACGACCAGATGCTTGGAGAAGAGAATGGTGCACTTTCTTCCAGACTAATCATAACCTGGAAACAGATGAGGAAAATGGAGTTGTAGTTGATGTTGCTTCAAAAGAATTACTTCTATGATGAGTCCCGAAATTTCAGAGGAAAGGAGACACGGAAGAAGCAGAATGGCAGGAGTTGTTCTTTGCAAATTCAGCAAGTGGTAAAAGAGTAACCCAGTTGTTTTGACACTTGGAGATGAAGCAATGAAGGTACTCTTCCAGGGACTGATTGGCCTGCTCCATCTGTCCATTAGACTGTGGATGGTATCCAGAAGACAGACTGACATTGATACCCAAATCTGCACAAAAACCGAGCAACAAATTGGGTACCACAATCCGAGACAATTTCTGATGCAAAGCCATGGTGTCTAAACACATGTTGGATAAAGAGTACAGATAACTCCTTAGCTGAAGGCAATTTGCTAAGAGTAACAAAATGTACCATCTTCGAAAATCGATCCACAATGGTCCAGATGACCAGACAGCGAGAAGATTATTGAAGATCTACCATGAAATCCATAGCGATATGGGTCCAAGGTTTCGAAGGAGTGGGTAGAGGACACCAGAGGCCAAACAGAGAAGTTTGAAGAGTCTTGTTCTTAGAACAGGTGACACATGCCGCTACAAATTCCCAAACATCCTGAGACATGGGCTGCCACCAAACAGAACAGGACAGAAGTTCAAGAGTCCTGGTGACCCCTGGATGACCAGCAGCTTTAGTCAAGTGGAAGTCGTTCAGGATTGCCTTGCATGACTTCTCAGGAACAAACAGTACTCCTGGAGGCTTTTCAGGAGGGGCTTCAGATTGACTATGCCTAAGGGAATTAGCCAAAGTTCTAGTTAAGGCAAGAAGAATCCGGGGGATCGGAATGATGGTTTCCCCTTAAGACTAGGAGACTGAGCAATGGGAAAGCTACATGACAGGGCATCTGCCTTAAAATTCTTTGAACCAGGTCAGAAAGAAATAACAAAATTGAAGTGGGTAATAACCTGTTTATTACCCACTTCAATTTTGTTATTTCTTTCTGACCCGGTCCCAACGTGCTTGCCTTGCATTCAGCCTCTTGGCAGACTCAATATAGGCCAGATTCTTGTGGTCAATCAGAACAGAAACCACATTGTTAGCCCCCTCTTACCAGTGTCTCCAGTCCTCAAATGCCCATTTAATGGGCAAAAGCTCTTGGTTGCCAACGTCATAATTCTTCTGCGCAGAATCAAACTTCTGAGAAAAGAAAGTGCATGGATGCAGCTTGCCATCCTTACTATCCCTCTGGGAAAGGATAGCGCCAACTCCAATTGTGGAAGTGTCCACCTCAACCACAAATGGGAGGTACAAATTGGGATGTTGAAGAACAGGAGCAAATGCAAATGTAGTATTGAAATGCTTGAAGGTTTGAATGGCATTGGAGGACCAATTAGCTGCATCCACCCCCGTCTTCATCAGTTCCATGATAGGCGAGACAATAGCAGAGAAGGACTTAATAAAGCGGCAATAATAATTCACAAACCCAAGAAAATGCTGGACGGCCTTCAGTGAAGTGGGTTGCTCCTAGTCCAACACAGCCTTCGCCTTGTTAGGATCCATGGAGAACCCATGGGAAGAAATAATGTAACCCAGGAAGGAGACCTCTTCCACCTCGAATTCACATTTTGCCAGCTTGGCATAAAAACTATTTAACAGAAGTCTCTGTAACAAGAGTCTTACATGTTGTCGGTGCTGCTCCATAGACTTGGAAAATATGAGAATATCATCCAGGTAGACTTCTGCAAAAATTCCAAGAATGTCCCTTAAGACCTCATTGATGAAGTCTTGGAAGATGGCTGGGGCGTTAGAGAGACCAAATGCATGACAAGATACTCAAATGCCTGTGTGTTGAAAGCCGTCTTCCATTCATCTCCTTCTCTGATGCAGATGAGATTATAAGCACCCCGAAGATTGATCTTTGAAAAATTGAGGCCTTTCTTAGCTGATCGAAGAGAACCAAGATGAGTGGCAGAAGGTATGCGTTCTTAACGGTGATCTTATTCAGCCCTCGGAAATCGATGCTTGGTCAGAGTAATCCATCTTTTTTCTCAACTGAAAAGAAACCTGCTCCCACTGGGTATTTAGATGGACATATAAATCCCTTTTCCAGAGCTTCCTGGATATATTCCTGCATGGCTTTACTCTCAGGGACAGATAGGTTCGTATAACCTGCTTTTAGGAAGTCTGGTACCGGGTAGAAGATCAATATCGCAGTTGAAGGGTCGATGAGGCAGCAAGATGTCAGCATTTTTGTTAGAGAAAACTTCGGCCAAATCCCCATGTGGAGTGGGAATTGACAATGACTGCAGCAATATGGAAAGGACAGGAAAGACAACAGGAAAAACAGGAAGATCCATACTGGAGGATTTCACCAGTTTGCCACTGGATCACTGGTTTAAGTCTCTTCAGCCAAGGCAGTCCCAGTACCACCAGAGCTAGTGGACAACAAAGCAGAAGAAATGATAATTCTTCGAGATGCAAAGCTTCGATTGTCACTTGTAATGGCGGAGTCTGGAAGGCTATCGGAATCTTGGAAAAGTTTCTACCATCCAAACCCATGACTGAGATGGGACTAGATAAGGGCTCAGGAATGAGTCCCAAAGTTTCAAAAAATGTCTGGTTCATGAAGTTGTCCGCTGCTCCACTATCCACAAAAGTGGAGATGAACACTTGAGCATCTGACGACTTGATGACTGCGGGGACAAGGACAGAATTTTGAGGAGAGATGGGCGCAAGGCCTAGATGTAACTCTACTTACACCTAGACTTTGGCTTTTCCTGACTTCACAGGACAAAGTCAGGCAATATGTCCTTTACCACCGCAGTAAAGACAAAGACCCAGCGAGCATCTCCTGCGCTTCTCCTCAGTCAGAAGGCAGAAAGCCCGCAATTGCATGGGCTCCTCTGATTCTGTAGGTGGCATTCGAATAGGCAAATGTGGAGCCAGAGACAGCAGGTTCATCTCCACCCTGCGTTCCCGGAGCCGAAGGTCGATACGAAGGGTCAGACTCATTAAGTCATCCATCCAGGCTTGCAACAGAAGGATGTTGAACCAGGATTTCCTTTATTTGGTCACATAGACCCCATCTAAATTGACTCCGGAGAACTGAGTCATTCCATCTAGAATCTATGGCCTATTTATGGAACTCCGTACAATAATCTTCAGCAGCCATGTTTTCCTGCTTTAGAGACCAAAGGCTAGCCTCAGCCAGAGCTGTTTTGTCCAGGTCATCATAAAGCAGACCTAACACTGTGAAGAACGAATCCATGGTCTGTAGCGCAGCTGAGGTGGAAGGAAGGATGAAAGCCAAGGTTTGGGGGTCTCCCTGCAAGAGGGAAATCACTATCCCGACTCGTTGGACTTCCGATGTGGGTCTGAGCTTAAAATAGAGCTTACAGCTCTCTCTAAAATTAAGTAAGTTCCCAGAAAACCAGTCGGGCATATTCAATTTTGGTTCCTGAACAGTTGAGGGCGTAGATCGAGTTTCCTCGACTTGGAGAGACAGTACTTGCACCTTCTGGGTAAGCACCTGAATCTGGGCTGTCAGAATCTGTGCAGGGTTCTGCCCAGGGTCCATGATGAAAGGAGGAGTGCCTCTTTCACAAACAGGGAAAACTTTCTCGTATAATGTCCGGTGATAATGTTAAGGATAGAGGCACCTCAATAACTTAGTCCAGCAACAGGCTTGAAGGCTGGATAACTTGGCTCGCTGCAGCCGTGTAGCAGCCTTGAGGGCTGATTATTCTTGAGTGGTAGTGGCCTGTGAGCCATAGGTAATGATACAGCCTTTGGGCCGTGAAGCAGACTTGAGGGCTGGTAGCTCTTGGTTAGAAGCAGCCTGTGGGCCGAAGAACAAGATGAGGCTTTTGGGCCGTGAAGCTGCCTTGCAGGCAGGTAGTCGCTGAGATGTGGCTTATGCCACCAGTTTGACACAAGCAGTGTACTTTGGGTGCTGGAGTGCGGCCTGTGCCGCCGGGTTGAAACAAGTGGTGGTACGCAGGATGGTGTACTTTGTAAGCTTTGTAAGCTGGAGTGTGGTCTGTGCCACCAGATTGAACACAAGCGGTGGTACACAAGATTGTATACTTTGGATGCTGAAGTGCAGCCTGTGCCGCCGTGTTGACACAAGTGGCAGTACACAGGATTGTGTACTCTGGACGCTGGATAGCGCACTCTGGACACAGGAGTGCGATCCATGCCACCTGGATGACACGAAAAGTATGTATGCAGACCGTGCCACCTGGATGACACAATCAACAGGATAATCAAAGCTGATGGGAGGGCTGGGTACTCGACTGAACAAACAGGAGACTATGCCAGAACCGGAAACACAAAACAACGCTATCACCAGCATCGGAACAGCCTTTGTACCCACAGGAAATAGTCATAGGATCCAATCCAGATCAAACCAGGGATGATTGACAACTGAAGTTGGGAGGAGTTCAGTGAATGATCTCCCAGCATTTGCCTCGCCCTGCGTTCACAGAGTGGCGGCTTGTTACAGATACTCTGACTGTTTGAAAGTATTATTAGGAGCCACCTGTATGAGCATGACCTGTGGGCCTTAAATGTAACCCCTGACCTCACCTATGAAATCTGGCCAAAGAGGTCTGCATTTACCAGAATGGTCATGTCAAGTGGCATTAGTCCAGCTCTGATCAACCTGCTAGCCCATCGCAAATAATGAGGGTGGCTCTACTAATTGCCTCAAGTAGGATATACTTAAAAGCTACTAGAGACTCTATTGTGCAGAAAACACCTACAACACCCTGTCTCCCATCCAGAGCACTGCAGGGCTCACACTGCTTAGCTTTCCAGGTATGGCAGAATCAATCTTTCTGTACAGAACATAAAAGGACCAGCAGCACCAGTTATTTGAAAACTGAATTTGCCTTAACATTTGGTTCATTGTGTTGCTTTTAGACCTTACACCCCCATGTGAACATAAAGAAGCGTCAACTTCAAGGAAAATAGTGCGGGTGCATCTGGGAGTCCTGTTTAACTCCTTAAACCTCATTTATCATTTTTTACTAGGGTTGCTCTGGAGCAGGGGTGGGAAATAACTGGCAACTTAGCCGCTGCTGAACCACACACCCGGTCACAGCCTTACCAAAACTGAAGCAGGGCATGCTGGGATGCAAGATCCCACAGAAACTGGAGGGCAGCCTACAGCTCCTGTACAGGCTAGCTGGGCAAACTTGTACACCTCATACTTCTGACTGAGGTATATAATTTGGTGGGAGGTTCTAGTGCAGTGCTGGCCATCTATATGTCGCTATACTTGCCTCTCTGAGGACCTAGTCACCTCTTCTGATTCACAGTCCACTTAAGAAGGACATGGTTGACATACATAATCAGGAGAGTTTAGTAGTGGAATATTGGATTGGGACCCCTTTTGTCTCAAACGGGTGTCCTGCGAGCTTTGGGCATAAGTACTGTGCCAGCAGTGGTGTAACTATAAATTTTCCTCCCCCCTGCCGAAAACATTTCTGGCACCCACCCACCCCCATGTAATTTTGGTAAAACTAATACAGGGACGTTTCTAGGCAATTTGGCTCCCAGTGCGAACAGTTAAAACTGCGTCCCCATAGACAGTTTACATTATTTGTAATTTTTCCCCCTTATAGTAATGCTCCTTACACAATATGCCACACACCATAATGCCTATTACACATTCTGCCGCACACAGGATTGCCCATTACACAATATGCCAAACACCATAATGCACATTACACATTATGCCGCACACAGTAATGCCCATTACACATTATGCCACACACCTTAATGGCCATAACACATTATGCCACACACCATAATGGCCATTATACATTATGCCACACACCGTAATGCCCATTACACATTATGCCACACACCGTAATGCCGAATTACACAATATGCCACACATCGGGGCTGCTACATTTCTGACTAAACAGGCAACCCTAAATAGTCTCTGGCAGGAGAGGTGTCTTTTGGCAGTGATTTGTACCTCAGACTCTGAGGTAGAAAAAAAAAAAAATTATTGCACTTAACAGAAAAATATATTTTTTCATCATAAACCAGGAAGAGGCCACTTTATTTCTATCTCTTGAACAGAGGAGAGAGGTTACTTTTGGCAGTGACTTTACCTCAGAATCTTAGGTAGAAAAGCAAACAAACGTTACACTGGCCTAATTTTTTAAATAACAGTGTAAAAGATAAATAATCACTGCCAGCAACTGTTTAGTGGCTCTCCTATCACAATATGGCAAGACAAGGAGGGACAGCTGTAAGTATTCTGTCAGAGAAAGACCCAGCTTCCTCCCATGTCTGCACTGTAAAAAAATCTACCTGAGGGTGAGCTCAAGCAGTCAGTCACATGACCATTAGGTCAGAGAACAGATGCTTGGCCCGCCCTCCTGTTTAGGGACAAGCTAAGTAAGTGAAATGTTTTCACTTTACCTTGTTCCAGTCGTATTCAGGAGGCTTGCTCATCCACCCATCCAGTGGGGTCCCTCCCCAAAGTGTCACCTGGTGCGGGGAGGGATGCTGTGCGTGTAGCATTGCAAAAAAGGGGGCATGGCCACACAGGAAAAGGGCATGGCCACGTAGGAAGGGGGCATGGCCTTGCGACTCGAACCCCTGGGGGTGCAGGAGGCACCTGCATGGAGTGCTGGCCGGCTCCCTTAGTGTCAGGAGCTGAGTGTTGCACTTAATGCTACAGTGCAGCACCCGGCTCCTGTCAGTGAGGGGGAGTCTACACCTTGGTGTCACCCCTCGGTGGATGATACCTGGGTGCAGACTGCACCCCCTTCGTGACGCCACTGCACCCACCAGCTGTTGCTAGGTGGCTATCCTCCCAACAAACAAATATAATTTGAAAAGACCAAAAATATATACACTGTGTCAGATCTGCAGTGCTGAGATCTTAATGTCCAAAAATTTATATAAACAAAGTAACTCTTAAATAAATGGAATTGGAATAAAACATTCCCCCCAAAAAAATGGGGATAGTGACAACAGTTGTATTTAAATCCTAGCAATATGTAGACAGATTCTGGAGAAAAACTTCAGGATAATGATGTTGAAAAAAGGCAATCTTTAATAAAACAAACTAAAAATGCAGTCTTCTTAAAAATGCTTCTCTTGTATCCCAAATGAGATTCTTATATGAAAGGAAAGAGCTTACCGGACCTGTGGAGACCGGTCACACATGGCACAATAAAGATCATCAAAATGGTATGAGTGCTTGCTCCAGTTGAAACCCTATAACACCCGGTGGTAATCGGGATGGTAATTTCTTCTGGATGATGGATACCCAGTTTGGTCAGCAGCTCTCACCCGGGACCTCCTCGTCTCTGCCAGCACTCCCAATGACGCTCACACGGCTCTCACCCGCGGCTGATGTCAGTGGAGCTCCTGCTCTATATGCAATAGTAACGGTCGTCTAAGCTCCAGCTCTCACCCAACAGCTGCCACCTGTCGGTTCCACTCCTCCTTCCACTTTATCTCCTCTCAGTGAGCATTCATGTGGTATAAAAGTTTTCTATATATGGCCAACGTTCAAGCCAGCTGTATGCCGACGCTTTTCCACCCTCCATGGGTCTTTGTCAAGGCATAGCTGACTTGAAACTGCCTCCTCCTATTTATGTTCCCTATTTACAAATATAATTTATTACAGTTTTGTTAATTTTAGAAGCAAAATATTTCAACAAAGCACAGAGTTTAACAAAACGATAAGAGGCTATTCATATTCATGTAAATTCTACGAACATACATTTCATCGAGGAAAGTAATTTATTCTGGAAAGAGACACTACTAGTTATATTCCGGAGAATAACCATACAAAGAGTCAGGAATATTAAGTTTATGTCAAGCCTAAGGATATTTGTATAACACCCTAGTTATAACAGGAACATTATACTTCTGGCTCAGAGTGCAAATAACTAGGGGTCAAGAGGGACCTGGACTCATAATTACAAATGAGTACCCTCCTATTAAAGGATACACTGCAGAATCTACGTAGTTTTAATATTTGGATCCACATACATACATATATATATGGAATGGCACTGAATTAGAATTTTTGGAATTCTTGGACCAATTGAAAGTGAATCAATACAATTTAAGGTTCACTCAGAAATTTAGCAATGTGGAGATTGAGTATTTGGACCTGGTGATTGGTAGTGATACCAATGGGATTGTGAGTCGGAATTACATTAAGGTGGTTGACACCAATAGTTATGTCCATTTTAATAGTAGACATTTAACTAAATGGAAAACCAACATACCATATTCGCAATTCTGTCGAATACGCAGGAATTGCAGTTCTGATAATATGTATAAAATCCAAGTGAAATTATTTTCGGAAAGATTCCCGTGAGAGAAAATATCCAGAGGAGACAATACAGAAAGCTATTGTTAGAGTGAATAATTTGGAAAGAAACACTTTTTTGCAATATAAACCAAAGGTCCCAAGTGATAATAAAATTGTCTTTGTGACCCAATACAATAATAAAGAAAAAGAAATTAAAAATATTATTAATAAGCATTGGGAAATACTCAAAACTGACACTGTATTGAATGGATTCCTTACCCGAGAAACCGACTATTGCCTTTAGAAAGGCAAGAAATATCAAAGACCAATTGGCACCTAGCACTTTAAAATCAATTGAAACCGTGAATAAACAATGGATCCAGAAAAGCAAAGTTTTTTTTAAATGTAACAGCTGCAATATATGCAAATTTGTTGATAATAAAAAAATAATATATTTTAAAATGTTAATAATACAGCATCATATAAAATTGATTGCTTAATGAATTGCACTACAGCATGGGTAGTATATGTTTTAGAATGTCCATGCAAGCGCAAATATGTGGGAAAAACAAAAAGGAACTTGAAATTACGCATACAAGAGCACATTAGAGGTATTAAAAACAGATTTGACAATCACTCTGTACCCAAGCATTTCTCTAAATATCACAATGCGGATCCATCAGGGCTAAGGTTTAAAGCCATTGAGTTGGTACAATTAGGGGAGAGTGGTGGTGATAGGGAGAAAAAACTATCACAAAAAGAAATTACTGGATATTTACTCTTAACACCATGGCACCATACGGAATGAACGAGAGTTATGAAATCACACCATTCTTATAAACTATTAAACGTTATTTATCTTCCTACCTCCTTTAGGTCTAGTATGAGACTATTTGAAGTTATATGATATATATTATGTATACATGAAGCATACATATGAACATGCATGTATATAGATGTTTTTTAAAAATTTTATTTATCTAGTGATTGGATGTTTACAGTAAGCAGATTGATTATTTGTACTTATTATAAATTGTGGTTCTTCTAGAGGTATTTATTTATTTATTAATGGAGTTATTAACCATTTATTAATTTTAAAAGTACTTTTAAAATATTTTAAATTCCCTTGGAAGTATTTTAGATTGATAATTGTAATATGAATTTTACTATAGTTGTGAATAATGATGCTTATTATGCATCTAATTTTGTTCTAAGAGTGATGTGATGTCTGTTAAATGTAGCACCGGACACTTTAACTCATATACCTCCCAATGATATAGTTATCCCCTTAGTAGAAACTCCAAAAAATGGCGCCTGTCAGTCTATGGATATAGACTATGCCAAAATGGCCGTGGGTGTTTGTCCTCTGGTAACGAGAGGAAACGCCAGCCATTAGACCGGCACACTGTAAGCGGGCGGCGGTCAGAGAGGAGGTGATCCTCCTCCCTGCTGAGAGACACGTCAGAGCCCTCAGGAAGAACACTCGTAAGGTCTGGGTGTTCCCGCACATGCACGGCATGAGTCAAAATTGCGCCCGCGGCCGGAAATCCGGCTTTAGCCCGATATGGGCATGCATAATTATTGGGAAAGGTATATAAGGTGGAAAGGTATCTCATTAGGTGTTATGCTCCTGACGAATTCCTACCAAAGTGGTATAAGAGACGAAACGCGTTGAGGAAGCGGGGACCTCTGTTAGCTGACGCTGTGATCATTTCAGATAAGCCTATATTGCGCTTTTTAAATGTAATTATGCAATTTTTTGTGTGTGTCCACCATATGTTTAATTAAAATTGTCATTGATAATACACTATGAGAGTGTTTTCTTCTCCTATATACACACTAATGACTGTGGAGTAAGAACTGGACTGTTTAAAATCCAAGAGGGAGATACAGAGATCCTGTGGATCATTTATTACGTGCTCGCATGCTGACACATTACGGTACGCATATTTAAGTGTTAATGGTGCGTGCTTAACTGATAAACATCACACTATGAGGCACTTATTTTTCACTTTTTGTTTTACATATATATATATATACATATATATATATTATTATGATGTAGTATTAAGTGTGTGTATTACGAGGTAACTGTATGTGATAAGTTATGTAATGCAAAAAGATAAATTATTGTTCTTATATGCATGAATATATTGCCTATATAAATTGAGGTAAAACTATACTGGATGTTGTCTACTTACTGGGAGGAGTGGTGAGAGTCATTGGAGTCCACACAAATCCAGGAAGGACAGGATGTGAGCAGGAATAGTAGTATAAGTTATACATTGTGTTATCTATACCACATGACTTAATTGCTATTAGCATTTGGGTTTTCCCAAGTAGGCCCATACTGACCACAAATACTTGGGTGGAGGCACTAATAGAAAAAAGTACACCACTTAACTGCTTACAGGGGCGGATTGGGGCGCCAGGACACTGGGCCTGTCCCCAATGGGCCAAACCCTAAAAGGGGCCAGCAGCCACACCCCACTCACACACACTGGCTGCTGCAACTCTGGTTCAGCAGGTCTACAGTTTCTGCACAGTGCACAAGCGCAGAAGTTTACTAAAAGTTAAAAAAAATGCAGATGGGGGAGCTGCTACGCATGCCCAGCCCCCCAGCTCCTCCCACAAGCCTTTGCATAGCCTGTTAGTCACCACTGACAGCTCCAGCTCTTCCGCAGCCCGGCCCCATCTCCAGGACAATCTCCGTGCAACAACAGTCAGCCTGCACGGTGACACTGGATTGGCCACAGACAAGCAGCGCCACGGGAAGCCAAACAAAGGGGTAGCAGGTAAGTATTGGAGGCGGCTGCAGGGGGGAGGTAAGAGCTGATGACACAGGGCTGGGGTAGGGGGTTTGGAGCTGATGACACAGTGCTGGGGTATGATGCTGAGACACACAAGGGCTGGGCAAATGAGGCTGAGACTGACAACCTGGGGCTGACTGACACTCTGGGACTGAGAGACACATTGGGGCTGGAGAATGAGACTAAGAGACATTCTAGGGCTGAGACACATGCTGGGGAATGGGGCTGAGAGACACACACTGGGTCTGGGGGAATGGGGCTGAGAGATGCACACTGGGTCTGGGGGAATGGGGCTGAGAGATGCACACTGGGTCTGGGGGAATGGGGCTGAGACACACACTGGGTCTGAGGGAACAGGGCTCAGAGACACACACACTGGATCTGGAGTAATGAGGCTGAGACACACTGGGGCTGAGGGAGTGAGGCTGAGACCCACTGGGATTGAGACTGGAAAGATGCAGGGGGTCCTGGTGATGGAGAGATGCAGGGGGTACTGGGGATGGAGAGATGCAGGGAGTTCTGGGATGAAGAGATGCAGGGGGTCCTGGAGAGAGACATAGGGGGTCTTGGAGAGAGACATAAGGGGGTCCTGGAGAGAGGCAGGAGGGCCTGGAGATAAAAAGACACAGGGAGCCTGGAGAACCACAGGGGGGCCTGGGGATGGAGATGTAGGGGGGTCTGGAGTAACACAGGGTGGCCTAGAGAGACACAAAAATTGTTTCACATTTCGCCCTGCACAAAAGCTTCTGTTACTATATATTATCTGGTTATGATGATGACATTGGTTATATTTCTATGTAAACAGGCATCTTCCAGACAATGTGATCTCCTACATGAATAGTGAATACTGGCTGAAGACGCTGTCCAGTGAGGCTCAAATCTTCAAAAGTTCCACCATATAGGTAAGAAAACACTTTCAAACTGACTGGCCTGTACCCAGCGCCGGCCAGATCATTAAGCATGGTACGTGGATGTGTAGGGCGCCAGGGACTCTGAACATTGCAGACTCGAGTATAAACCCCCCCCCTCGCCTTACCTCCAGCTCGATGTGAAGTAAGGTGAGAGGGAAGGCAGATGGAGGTACACATAAAATGTACAGCTTCCCAGCTGTAATCAGGTCTGTCCGTCCCTGCCTGTACCTATTGTTTAGGGATGGGGGCCCCCAAAAAGAGTGTATCATTCACCAGGATTTATGTTGCCGGCCTTGCTCCACTCAGTGGTTCGCAAAAGTCCCTCCAAGGCCCTAAGAGGAGAGTGTATCCTGCCCTCTTCCACAGACCCCGCCCCGTCAGCAGACTCGCCCCCATTAGGGCTGCTTCCAGAAATTACCCGGGCTGGTTTTCCATCCCAATCCACCCCTGACTGCTCTTATCAGATAAACAAATACCTACAGCAAAGCATCATATGAATAATTGTTTGTAAGCCAAAACAGTGTCAAAAATACACATTAAAACAATCTAAAAATCAGTTGATAAACGATTACCAAATAGCTAATTCAGAAAGTGACAATTAGGGATAAATTTACTAAAGTGAGAGTTTGTAGAAGTGGAGATGTTGTCTATAGCAACCAATCAGATTCTAGCTATTATCTTATAGAAATTGCTAGTTAACTGTTAAGTAGAATCTGATTGGTTGCTATGAGCAACATCTTCACCTCTAAAAACTCTTACTTTAGAAAATTTACCCCTAAGACACAGTTAGGCTAAGAGACTTTCCAGGTGCCTTGTGGTTAAACATGATTAATGGTTGTCCGCAGTAACTGCAAACATATAATTATGTCACCTTGAAAAAACTGCCAATCTGGCAGGGAAACGCGTTGGTGTGACACTCCATTACAGGCACCTGCACCTTATTTTTTGCAGTACTGTAGATACTTTGACCACTGCGGTTGGAACTACCAGAGTGTGGAGACTGTTACTGGTCCTTGAACTAAGAGCTTAGTTTACCAGCCTGGGACCTGTGGAATCTCAAATAAGGGACCATCATTGGATCATCCAGGAGTACCCATTGAGAATAACGCCACCAGTGATCGCTCTGAGACGTGCACATCCATGCGGTACTTGATTGTTGTTCATATTGGCTCCAGCACCACAGAATAACTACTCCTCATGTATGGGTCTTTGATAGTTATTAGACCATCATCATTACAATTTTACACTAGAGAATACGACGAGCTGGTAATACCTTACAATTCTCACACTGAAGTTCTTACTGCACATTGAACTTTGGTGCTTAACAGAGTGTGCCTTTAAGGGTGTTTTTCTAATTCAAGAGCTTATATTTAGACATGCATGTCAGTTATTGAATATCATCTGTGCTTTCATTCATCGATATACATTGTTTGTGAGCTACAATGGTTTTTAAATGTATTTTGTCTTAAATTATATATTGTCAATTTTAATTGGAGCGCTGCTTTAATTGTTTTAAATTGTCATATAATTATATCAGCAAATGAATGAATAATATGGGGGATAATGATGAATGTGTAAATAAAATCCCCTTAAGTTACAGCAGAGCGATCTGTGTACGCGGTTGCAATTGTTATCAATGCTGAATCAGGCCCAGAGTTCAGCAGCTGTGTGGTCCGTCAGTGCAAGACCGTGCTGTATAAATTAGCTGCGCTGGCTGGGCAATTCAGACCCGGAGATCCAAAAAGGCAGTCCGGTAAAGCAGAGTTGTAGGCTGAGGTGTCCTCACTTTTAACTTCTATTGAGTGAATCCCTACATCAATCCAGTGTCCTACAAACCGCAGTTGCCATCATACCTAAAGATTCCACATTATTTCCACTCCTTTCTTTCCTGAAGCCTCTCCTCATCAACAGATTCTTCAATGCCAAGCCGCATCTCTTCTAATACTGACTGACCAAGGTGATGAATATGAGGTAAAAGAAAGTTTGTACTCTTGAATACAACACTATCAAATACAGTACCTTATTGTAAAGGATATGGGCCCTCATTCAGAGCCGTACGCTCTGAGCAGAGCGCACGCTCTGAATGAGGGCCGGGCTCCATGAAAATGGAGCGTCCTCCTGGACGCTCGTATATCTGTGGGTCACCACCCACAGGATATACGAGCGTGCATTGTGATGGCCGCGATGGTCGTGACCATCGCGACCATCGAAATTGCGAGCCGGAGCCTGCGGTTGAGGTTTTCAACCGCAAGCTCCGGAGTGATTTTGGCTCTATCAGAGCCAAAATCACTCCCACTGACATCACTAGTGATGTCAGTGGGCCGGCTTTTGAAGGGGGGCGTTCCCATGGGAACGCCCCCGTCAGGGAGGCACGCCCCCGGCACGCCCACCAAAGGGGGCGTGCTGTCAATCAACATTGACAGCACGCCCCCTTTGATCGGACACAACGAGCGAAGGACTTTCCTTCACTCGTCGTGTCTGGCGCATGCGCACGACGGAGCTCCCTCCGTCGTGCGCATGCTCAGTCCATAACATCGACCCACTTGTGAGCGGACAGCCGCTCGCGAGTGGGTCTGAATCAGGCCCATGGTCCTGAAGTGAGGTCCCAGATCAATGCATCTGACGTTCACGCAACAGCATTGGCAGAAGAATTTAATGCTATGTTCCTGACTAAGGACCTGATTCAGACAGAATTGCAGAGCCGCACACTAGCGGTTGTGCAATTCCATCCATCTCAAATGCAAATGCAGCAGGAGGTGTCTGTAGGAAACAGACACCTCCTTGGTGCATCTGTGATCCCATCACGGCCAATTGCGACATGCCCCTGTTTTCTTCCATACACACACTTACTTACCTTGCATCAGCTGGGTCATTGGGGAAGAGGCGGAGCCAATATGATGCAACTCCATTAGAATTGCATCATTTGGCTCCATCTTTTCCTGATTGACCCGCGAATCGCTGCATTTTGCCCCAATGGGTGGGGATTAATGACATGGTGGCCGGTCCCATCCCTATCTGCAACCTTTAGCTGTGTGTGATGTATGTGTGACATATATGTGTGGCATATACATGTGTGCATATACATATATATATATGCAAGTGTGTGTATATATATATATATATATATAAATGTATATATATATATGTTACAGTGTGTGTGTATATATATATACACGCACCCAAACACACTAAAGTGTGTGTGTATATATGTACATATATAATAATATACAATAATATACAATATATATATATATATTAGTGATGTGCGCCAGCCCCCATGTTTTGGTTTTGGATCTGGAATAACTTTCATGTTTTGATTCTGTATTTTTTATTTTTCTTAAATTGACTAAATTTTGACCACCTCCCAGCTCATAATATTGTTTTCATCCAGTTTAGGCCAAAAAATTGCACCAAGCTAGCTGGATGACTAAGCTAAACGGCAGCAGTGGGCGGCACAAACACATGGCAGTTCAACTTCCAATATGGCACATCAGAAAACAAATCTTTTTATTAATCAATTGGTCTGGGGAGATGGAGTTTGTATGTAGTTGAAGGCAGAGAAAGCAAGGGTTGATTCATAGTAAATTTCATTCAATTTTTTGATTCCAAAGCAAATTTATGAGGGAGGAGGGGAGAGCATTGGTGAACCACATGTCCTAAGTTTCGCCAACTTGGTGGTTTAGTATATTTTTTTTAAATTAAAAGGGCATGCAGGAGATGCTGTCTGTGGCCATAAACATTTCTGGACATTTTCAGCATTCAGCAACCACATGACAAAAAGTTTTCAGCGGGTGTGGCAATTCAACTTCCAACATGGCACATCAGGAAAGAAATGTTTTTATTAATCAAGAGGCCTGAGAGAGTTGGAGTATGTATGTAGTTGAAGGCAGGGAAAGGAAGTGTTGATTTATGAGGGAGGAGAGGAGACATTTACAACAAATATTTTTCTAATTTATATCAGTCCTTGCCCCGGTTGAGCTCTTTGGTGGTTCCTAATTTAAAAAAATAATAATTAAAGGGGCATGCAGGAGATGCTGTCTGTGGCCATAAAAATTTCTGGACATTTTTGGCATTCATCAACCACATGTAGAAGTTTTCAGCAGCTGTGGCAGTTCAACTTCCAACATGGCACATCTAGGAAACAAGAGTGGCAGTAACTTTTCATTAACGAAGAACTAGATCAGTGGTCCGAGAGAGGTAGAGTTTGTATGTAGTGGAAGGCAGGAAAAGGAAGGGTTGATTCGTAGTAAATTTAATCTAAGTTTTGGACTCTGAAGCAAATTTATGAGGGAGGAGGAGTGGCATTTACAAAACATATTTTACTCATTCACATCAGTCCATGCCCCATTTCAGCTCTTTGGTGGTTCTGAATTTTTAAAAATAAAAATGAAAGGGGCATGTAGGAGATGCTGTCTGTGGCCATAAAAATTTCTGGCCATTTTTGGCATTCATCAAACACATATAGAAGATTTCAGTGGCTGTGGAAGTTCAATTACCAACATGGCACATCTAGAAAAGAGAATGGCACTGCAGTGGCAGTTTAATAAAATATACAATAATGTTTGTCATCTACACAAAAATCAGTTTAATAAAATATACAATAATGTTTGTCATCTACACAAAAAGACAGTCAGCAATGTACCCCAAACAGCGCATAATGCAAAGAAAAGAGGTGCAAGATGGAATTGTCCTTTGGCCCTCCCACCAACGGGAGTTTTGCCAGTGTTGCACCTGCCCATTTCGATTCTTGAACGGGTGGAAGAACTATTAATGTGGCAGCACATAAAACAGAAGCTCTGAACTGGAAGGGGGTAGAGGGATTATTAAAGTCTGGTAGTAAACATCTGTCATCATTGTACTTCATCTCCAGATACCATCACAAAATAGCCTATCCATTTGGTTCTTGAGTTGCATCTGACTAAACATGGCTGTTATGTTCAAGGAAAGCCAAGCCCACCAGGTTGGTATCTACAAATCAAAGTTCAAAAAGGCATGAGTATTTGCAAGTATACCTATTTGTGACTTTAGTTTAAATACAGTATGAAACAAAAAAAATTAAGCGTCAGATCAGCAGCACAAAAGCACGGCAGATTAAAAAAATATAGAATATCTATGAAACATTTGCCACACAGCGATGGCAGACAGGATGGCAGTTTAATAAACTATAAAATTAAAAATGTCAGTCAGCAATGCACCAAACAGCGCATAATGCAAAGAAAAGAGGTGCAAGATGGAATTGTGCTTGGGCCCGCCAACCCACCTTTCTGTTGTATATATTAAACAGGACATGCACAGTTTAACAAACCAATCACTTTCCAGGAAACCGAACCGGCTCATCTCTTATATATATTATGAAACCCCCTTGTAAAAATCCTGAGTTTGCCCCTGGTGTCACCCATGAGTAGACCACTCATTTCACCACCACTATTCTGCTACGACTCATTGCCCAGTCTACGGGTCCTGACTTGGATCTGAAAACCCCAAACATGACATGACATAAAATATAACTTTGAAACCTGAAATGTGGGGCCTCCATTTCATAGAGGAAATTACACGGTTAAGCACGGGCTTTGCTTCTAAGGGAAGAAGCTCTAAAAAACATAGGTGCACAAACTCTTATTGCACTGAATATACACATGCTCATCCCCATTGCAATGGGTTTCAACTGCATTTCATATGTAACTCTAAATATAGCTGCATTTTTTGGTACATGAGCAATGCAGCATAGTGCCTTTTTTACATAGCACAAATGGACTTAGATTCATCTCTACATGATGCATACAGTATACAAAAGAAGGCAGTTTGGATCATTTGTGGATTTTTATTAGTTGCTCAAGTACACAATTCTATTGATAATCTTTCTCCACTTTATGCTCATATTAAAATCACCTGTTTACTACTTAGCATTACATTGAATTTTAGCAAGACTTGCATAGCTACATTGTACATCTACGTGATGTTTAGCTATTTAGCATCTATATGTTTGTGTGACTTTTTTATGTATGCTGTGCATTATACAGAATAATATTTGGCAAAATGTTCTAAAAAGTAAAACTCAGGGCTGGTTTTAACAAAGCCCTATGCATTCACCAAAGGTACTTATTACAGTAATATCACAGACCATTAATTATTAAAGAACAAAAAAAGAGCTGCCTTTAAAGCATTGCGGATATAATGATGCTGATATGCTGCTGGGATGCCTGTGGAAAAGTAAAATAGAAATGATGGACAGAGGTGACAGAGAATTCGTGATTT
The DNA here is from genome assembly GCA_031769625.1 of Taudactylus pleione. Classification (NCBI taxonomy): domain Eukaryota; kingdom Metazoa; phylum Chordata; class Amphibia; order Anura; family Myobatrachidae; genus Taudactylus; species Taudactylus pleione. The sequence continues at coordinate 2,566,677 of JAUIMM010001601.1, forward strand.
CTGGGGAAACAAGGGGAATGCATGGGGTAAAGGAAAAACCTGAAAAAGGAGGAAAGAGAACCGGGCAGGAAAAGAGATGTTTGAGCATACTGTAGAGGTAGCATAGAGAACCAGCGGGGGAGAGGGTAGCAATATGCTGCCTACATCGTCAACATCCATGGGTTTTTAGGAGCGTTGAGATTAGAAAGCTCCCGTAGGCAGGGTGGGGAGCAATTCCTGTGCCATGCGGGTATAAGATGATGTGGGTCAGAAGATGATGATAAATAGGTGAATAGAGAAGCTATAATGCTGAAGGAAGCATGTTGGTAGGAGGAAAATAAGGAGAGGAGGATGATGACAGGGCCAATGGAAGTAGCAATAGTAATTCTCCCTCCAGTAGGTTAATGGATATTGCAGTGGGTCCTGCACTTGCAAAGACCGGCCCAAGTGAAATTGTATTCACCACATGAAACAATTCTATGACCACCTGTAACACAATACAGTACTAGCACCATATTTGTTTTCACTTTTGATTGTGTTGCACTAAAACTATAGTATTTTACAAATGGCTTATGGGGCTGGAACAAAACTATATTACTAGCCATTAAACAGAAAACAGGATACACGAATGGGAAAGAAAGTTTGTTTTATATGTATAGTAAAATCAATTGCTTCCATGACAGATGAGAGACTGCTCCTGATTGGCTACCTGTCTAGTAAGTATTGAGGCTTGGACACTAACTAATTTCCTGTGAGGAGCTCCCTTTAGTGTGGGTTGGGTACGGGATCCCGGCAGTCGGGATGCCGCAGTCAGAATACTGACAACAATAAATAGGGGAACATATTAATTACATATCTAAAAAGGGGAACATATTCATTATTTATTTACAATACTAATGCTTTTTAGTTTTTATTAATAAGGGGTACATATCATATTTTTATATCTATTATAATAAGTGGCCACAGTTTAACTTTACTTACATTAAAAAACCACAACAAAAACCACAACAATTTTTTTTTTAATAACCAAGGGGCAATACAGTTTTACCTATCAGTCTTAGCTAATTTACTTCTGATACAGGGATTTTAAACCACATTGCCAGCTATTTGGGTTTTCATTACCAACCAAATCTCTGGATAGATAATACTGCAGCTTTGTGGTGAAAACCTGCTTGGTATGTGACATTTATTAAATCAAAACAATTGTGTTTTAAAAAATGTCCCCCTATGTGTACTGCATGTTTCATTTACTGGAAAGTGCTACATCACCTTAACCAATGATCTCCACATAAGTAGACTTACAAACTAACAGTACTGGTACTATGAATGTCAAAATCTATTTGCACAGTTTGTTAAAAAGACTTGAGGAAAGAGTTAAAACTACAGCTTCCAAACCCTTACTGCTTTTTATCCATCAACCTCAGTCATCCATCAACCCTTCAACTCTGGCTTACAGGAGTTGCCCAGAATAAACGGGTCTGCAGAGTGGATGTTGATCCTTTACAGCTGCCTTTAATTGAAAATGCTGTCCCTAAAGGCTGAGCCGATAAATTTGCTTCACTGGAAGGTTTTTTGGAAGGCGGCTGAGGTTTTTTTATCGATCGGCTGTGCCAAGGCCCTGTCTGTTTCTACTCGTTTACTTTGTAGGATATCGATCCCGTTTTCACTGTGAGCCCTATGTCTGAGTTATAAACAGTATTTTTTTTTCTTAGGAAGGATGTTGCATTTTGGTTAGCATAGGGAAATTATATATATATATTATGGTTATTAAATATTATAGATATTATATACTAAAACATTTGCTTACTATAAAATTATTTGAAAAATGATTACTGCTCTAAAGTAAATTACTGTGTAAGAAATACATTTTTAAGCCAACTGTGAACTATAGACACTCACAAAAAGTTACTGTATGATGTATTTACTACTCATATTGAAACTTATTAGAAAGTACAATTATTCCAGCGAGTGCATAATGCTTGAGTTCTTTCAACATTTAATAATCAAAAATATCTAAAATTTTAGAACTTTAGATAGAATTAAAAAAAGTTATATTAGGTTATATAGCAGTTCTGGTTTGATTTCCCTTGAATTCCTGAAGTCTCCCGGTCAAATGATTTTGTGCCCACACACGGAACGATTGTACAAACGACCAAACAATATAGATGGGTTGTAAACGACTGCAGATGGTAAACGGTATATACTTTGTAGCAAACAACCTCACGATGCTGGAATTTAAATAATGGGAGGAAAAGTGAAAACATATCGTCCATCATCCATCACGTCATTCATCATGCACACACACGGAACGATGTGTGCCAAATCATGAAAGATAGGTCGATATCTTTCTGCAGGTTCCATTGATCAGTGACGATGATGTACGATGAGGGGGACCGCATCAGCATCGTGATCATCTCCACACACGGCACTTTTTACACGATTGGTCAGTCAAATCGAGCGAAAACGGACAAATTGTGTAAAAAAAAATTGCACCATGCATGGGGGCATTAAGCTCAAAATTTTAAAGAGAGATGCTTTTAATAGTAAAACATTGGGTAATAAACCCCACACCCCGAGGAACCATTATTTCGTCTTCTCAATGATGTACAAAAACCCTGCTGGGAATAAATGAGCGCTCATTGAATATAGTGGCACCTGAAAAGGAAATGGTTAGTAAATAATTTGTTTATACTGTAGCTCCTTTTGGAGGATATGTGATGGAATCCGGTCTATAGGAACACTAATGCCCGTGATGAATGCTATCCCTATATTACCCTAACTCACCCTTCTTTGTTTCTCCGGTAACATTGGTAGGTTGAATTTCCAATGTGGATGGTATCTGGTCGGGGAAACTGATCCGGGCTGTAGTAGGAGCAGGTGCACTAGAGTCTGGCCTCCACGTGTCTTGCTGGCACTTAGCCTGAACCGACCATGAATGATGATATACGCACTTTAAGGATGGCCGTTTGTTCCACTAGGGCTTCCTTTTATACTACTAAAACTTTATTAAGCAATGCTAAAAGACCGGAAATGCCGGGAAGAAATTAATCTAAAAAAGCGGTATCCATGTGCTCAAACATTATACCTATATTGTGAAAGTTTAATAAGGTTTTATACAAGTGGAAACAATTTTAAGATAGGTGCCACTTTAAATAAAATTGGTGAAATGTATATTTGATAAATATATGTAAAAAATATATAAAAAATAATGAAAAGTATTGTTTTAAAATTGATATTATAAAAAGGCATTAAGTTCAATATCTATGGTAAGTCCACAGGGTTGCAGTGTTTTTAATTCGAAAATCCACTTTGTTTCAACTTTCTTTAAGGTATTCACAATGTTTCCACCTCTCCAATTCCGATGTATTTTTTTAATTACCATAAATCGCAGACCTGCAAGGTTTCTGTTATGGATTTCTAAAAAAATATTGGAATTCATAACAGAAACCATAACAGACCTTCCAGTCTTCAGTAGTCCACTGGAGGTGCTTCATGGACCAAGCAAGCTTCTTTTTTATTGCTGCTAAACTTACTTGCACCCTGAAAAAGGCCTTACTTTATAACTCTGAGAGTAACATTATATTTCAGTTTTTGCATTCCTAAACCTTTTTTTTAACCTATAGCATTTTACCACTTACCTTTGTGCCATTTAATTTAATCTACTACATGAATTGTTTAACTGTCAACAAACACTGGATAAATGAGGGTGTTCTAAAACCTTTGACCAGAAGTGTTTGTATGAGAAAGAGGCATAACTATAATGCACCAGTACCAAGAGCAACATTTTAAACTCCTTCCCTACTTCCCCAGCTCAATGCACTAGACCAGTGGTTCCCAAACTGCATGCTATGGCACCCTGGGGTGCCTTGGGACACATACATGGGTGCCATGAGTTGTTGGTCCAGAGCCAAATTAAATTATTTATGGTAAATGTGATTGGCAACCACCAGCTCTAGTTTTACCTATCATAGAATATGTGGAAAAACAGAGAACAACCCTGTCCACTACCACACAACTGAACATGACATGGATGACATGTCAGCCAAATTTACTTACAGTAATTTAATAATACTTGTACGTTCCTCAATAAGAAATTTTTTTGGACTAGAGGTGCCATGAAAAAAATGTTGATACTCTAGGGTGCCATGAGTCAAGAAAGTTTTGGACCACTCCACTAGACACTCGTAAGCTTCACGTCTTAAAATGCAGAGCCATATGTAGATCCAAAATGTTTCTAAATCACATCTGCTGCCAAATCTAATATGTAAAGCCATACCAGGTGCTCAGTATAATATGCAGAGCCATATCTGGTGATAAGTATAATATACAGAGTAATATCTGGATTCAAATCCTATGCAAATTCACATCTGCTGCCGACTATAATATGCAGAACCAAATCCAGTGCCAAGTTTAATATAACTATATCTGGCGCAAATTCTTATATGAAGAGCCATATCTGCTGCTCAGTATAATATGCAAACCATATCTACATCCTAATATGCAGTCTGATATGATGCCAATATGCAGTCTGATATGATGCCAAAGACTAATATGCACAGCTTACCTGGTCAAAAATCTAATATACAGAGCCATATCTAGGCCCTCATATACAAGTATATTAGGTGATTATTGCTTTTTTCTCCAGGTTCTCTTCCACAGCAGCTATCAGTCCGTTGATTGATACAGCTTCTTCTAGACCTGCATTGAAATCCGGTAGCTAACAGAAATTCAGTGCAGAACAGGAGCCTCCTATTGCAATAATAGTATTGGCTATAAGTTACTCGGAAGAGAGCAAGGGAGGAGACAGTTATAAAGAGATTGATTGGCAGGAATTATTTAAAAAAAAAAACACTTGGAGACCCAGTGCAATTGCTAAATACAGTATGGAAGTCAAAAAAGCAGCAACACAGTGTAATAAGTATATAATGAGGGTCATAGACCAAAAGGATAGAAAACACTTAGAAATGACTTTTGCATCTAGAAAGCATGGGAAGTGCTCCTAAAGGTTTCAGTGGGTTGTAAAAACAAGTCAGACCTGGTGAAAGTATTGTGCCAATTTATGTTTCATTTAATCATTACCATGCAGCTTGTGACAACACTTCGTTACATGCTCCCAGCACTGCAATCCTCTTTCACCTCTGAGGTGGAGGTTAGCTCAGTGTTTGTATTAATTTACTACACATATTGTGCTTCTCTGCACCACATAGACAAATCGCTATTTAGTGCCACAAAATTGAGTATAAAAATAGACATGCCTACTTGCAGGATGCCCAGCTCTCTGGCAGAAACTACAATTTCTGAGACAAAACTATCTACAGAAAAAATACCAGAACCTTTAAAGCTAACAGGAATGAAAACATACTTTTTGGCAATAGAATTTTAATGTGTGAGCATGATGACTTCAAAGCAATGTTCCCTCTCAGGTCTCTGCAATGGGGAGACAAATGTTTTCACTAAGTGTACTGTGCAAAATGGAAATGGAGTTTATGTGTGTTCTCTAATACATTGTCCATTCTCAGCACCTCTCACCAGCAATGACCAGTATGTCATACTGTACCTAACATATCATTCCTGCCAAATGACCAGAACATAACAAAAGGCAGCTTTCACCATACATTATGCAGCCTAATGTCCTCCAAGAAAGACAGACACGCAGGCATGTAAAGCATACCTGCCAACCCTCCCTCATTGTCAGGGAGACTCCCTGAAATAGCAGCAATCTCCCTGTCTCCCTGAAGAGTCTACCAATCTCCCTCATTTCACCGTACCCCCATTATGATACTGTTCTCTAAAAGAAAAAAACAGACATATACATTCAAATGGGATCATTAGTATAATTTCCCTGCATTGGTTATAAGGCACAATGATCCCTATGGCTATACATGCATTTTCTGAGAAGTATCAGTATATTTTCATCAACAAGTAGATCTTACTAACTGCTGTGGAGCTCATTTACATGTGGATGTAAATCAATTTTATGACACGCCTCTCAGATATAGCAGTATACGCCCATATCTGAGAGCGCTCGTAGGTGTTGCTTTCACAATCTCCCTGAAGTGCTTTTTCAAAAGTAGGCAAGTATGATGTAAAGTCAAGTATAGCAAATCGTGCATATGTGTACGACCCCTAAGTGAATAGATATGTGAATGCGTGCATCCTCTCTATTCCAGAATGTAAATAGGCATTTCAAGGATAATTACACTTTCAATTCCAGTGGTCTTTAGAAAACAAGTATATGTACATGTTTGATAATACAATAACATGGTACATGTTGTTGAAATAGTATGCAGTTAGATTACTGGTGGCCAGGATGCTGTCCATCAGAATCCCGACAATAGAAGCCCGATCCAGGACTAAAGAACTAAAGATAGGTTTCGAAATCCCGACGCCTATCTTTAGCCCCACGATGAACTCCCGACAGCAGGCATCCCGATCGAAGGTAAGCAAGGACAGGTTAGTATTAGCCACGGGGGGGGTTAGGTTTAGGCGCCCCCCAGGGGGGACTTTGGGTTAGGCACCCCCTGGGAGTGTTAGGGTTAGGCTGTGGGGAGGGGGGTTAGGGTTAGACACCACTGGGGGCAAGTTAGGGTTAGGCACCCCCTCCACTGGAAGGGTAAGGTTTAGGGTGTGCGGGGAGGGGGGTTAGGTTTAGGCACCCCCCCAGAAGGGACATAGGGTTAAGCACCACCCTGCAATTTTAGGGTTAGGCATCACCAAGGGAGGCTTAGGGGTTGGGGGGGGGCAGGGGAGGGATAAGGTACTTACCAGCCCCAGTAGGGATTGTGAATGATCGGGCTTTCAGAGTCGGTATAAGAACCATCGGCTATTCAGACGTCGGTATTTCATACCGATTCCGTTGAAATATGGAGTGTTCTACCGGGCAGCCTCCATGTTGTTCCTTTAGGGAAGTATCTTTACTTCTTCCAAGATGGCTGCCATTTGACCATCTGTTCATGCGTGGCTCCATCCTGTCACTGTATGAGAGTGCAAGAACTGTAGTGAGTGACCTGACCGTCTGGTGATCTGTATGCTCCACTCAAGCTCCGCACCATACAGGACTATGGGGTCTATTCATGGAGCAGAGAAAAGTCCTGTTTTGCAGAAAACAGGGCTCTTCTCTGCTTGGTGCAATTCACAAAGCGGTTTACCGTGGAGGTATATATTACTTCTCCAGTGGTACCCATTGATCCGTGGAAATTGCATCACTATACAGTACTTTAGTATGATGAGTGCAATTCATTAAAGGACAGAAAGCTCTGCTTTCCGCTTCTCCTTTGTGTTCAGATTTGCTATCTCAGGATGTTCCAGTCTGTTGCACGCAGTGCCCGGTTCCCGAGGCTGGCTCCGCCCTCTTGATGTCCCATCAGCCACTGCAGCCTTGTCTTACCTCAGCCGCCGGTGCATGCACAGGAAGGACCTGCATTTGCCTCCCGGCAGCTCATCCTGGACCGCAGCCAAAGACAGGATCACCGGACCCTGGACAACGCTTGAAGACAGTTTTCTTTATGAATAGACCCCTCTGATTGTATATAACTGTAAGTATAGCTGTATACTACAGAATAAACCAAAGTTCTAGTTAAGTCCTGAGTTGTTTAGTGCAAACAGTGGATCCACTGGTGTATACTATTTACTCTGCTTATTACCGTCAAATAGTACACACATATCAACAGGTTATCGGCCCAGGCACCCAAGAGATGTGTATCTACAGTAGATGCCATAGACACGTGTCAGTGCAGAAGAGTGTTCAGTTCAGATTGTTTTCAGCACAGACTGTCATTACTGCTGACTTTAAATACTGCAGTGCACTTCCTGGTCACATGACACATCCAAGGTGTCCATCAGTGCTTAAGGCATGCCCCCATACTCAGAGGCATGCCTCTACAACCATTCTTCTTATTTAGCTTACTGCCCGTGGTGTGGCCCTGCCCCCAACTCTGCAAGCAGTGTCTGACTATACAGAAGTGCGGCTGAGCTGTTGCTGCCTCATCTCTTGTATCCCTGTAGTACCAGGGAGCTTCACAAAGCTGGTGACTGTTAACTATAAATATGATTACAATAAACAAAGATGTTTATAACTTATAAACATCTTCGATAATCAAATAATTTTTATATCAAATCTCATCTATGGTAGACAGCACTGCAGGCAGCATATGATTGGGGTCTGATGAGAAGAATTGGTTTGAGTGAATGTGCAAGTATGAGTGATTACATTGACAAAATGATGTCCATATCAGAACAGTCAACATCTGTAGGAATAGCAGATGAGGAGATGGGATACAGTCAATATCCCGGCACATGGGATGCCGGAACTTAGAATACTGGTGCCGGAATCCCAACACCTATCAGAAACCAGGCGGCGGCATCCCGAACGCCAGCATCCTGAAGTTAAGCAGCGGGATTAGGGGGAGGGTTAGGCACCAGGGGAGGGTTAGGGCTAGGCACTAAGGGGGGAGGGTTAGGTTTAGGTACCGGGGTGAGGGAGAGGGGGAGGGCTAGGATACTAACCCTGTCGAGATGCCGGCATTGGGATTCTGACCGCTGGGATCCCGAGTGCCGGCATCCCATATCCAACCCAATGAGATCGCTAAAGAAGACATCGCTCACCGGATGTTAATGACCTAAATTCCTCATTCACATCATTGTAATTAACTGACAAAGCCAATTCTTCTTCAGTGTATAACAACAGGACAAGGCGCTATTAGCACATTGTACTTTTTAGTTTGTTTTTACATGTCCAAGTTTTGAAAATACCCTTTCACATGAACAGCTAGTAACTGGTATCAAAGAAAAGTATTGAATTGTTTTATAAAAGGCCAGGGACATGGAAGACCGACGTGTTTCCTTTAGCCAAGCAAGCCACTCTCTTGTTGTGTTTGTAGTGCTAACGTTAGAAAAACATGTATCATTGCCCTGAAGCAACTTCACTTCTGCTTCCAATTCATCTGTGGACATTTACAATTATTGGCAATGATTTTAAGCTTGTCCCTGCCAATGTTTAAACTTAACAAATTTCCCATTGCAGTTAATGAAACACAAGTTTCTTGTTTAAATCACTGGTCAATGCCGGCTATAATAGAGTCAAGGAATGGATAAAAGGAAGTTATTCTCTCCTGATACTGGGATTCAATAGTGTTATCAATACGAGTGGATATTTTTCTTTTCGTGATGGACGGTATTGATATATCTTTCTCTAAACACTTTCTTGGTAAATCGAATGAATATGTCCTGGGTCACTTCTCATTACCCATAATGAGTTACACAGGCTTTTCTCTCCTGCCATTGCTGTAAGTAAGCTGAGTTATGGGTCTTGAAGAGCCCTACTCAATTTTACCACCATTTGAAGAGTTTGTGAAGTCCTAAGATGAATTCAAATGACTTCAGTTCACAGATAAAACCTCTGGCTTTTATTTTCATTTCTGGGAGTTGAGTAGCTTCAATGATCTAATCTAAGGGGCCTATGTATCAAAGCTGTGAGAGAGATAAAATTGTGAGAGATAAAGTACTAACCAATCAGCTTCCAATTTACATTTTGCAGACTGTGCTTTAAAAATGAAAGGAGCTGATTGGTTGGTGATTTGTTACAATTTTATCTCTCTCACAGCTTTAATACATTGGGCCTCATTCAGAGGCGGTCGTAGGATGCAAGCGGTCGTTCTGAAACAGGGCGGCCGCTTACATCCTGAACGGCTTCCTCCATGTCGGTCATTAGGCTGTGGGTTAACACCCACAGCTCTAATGACCGCTAAGGGTGATGGTCGCGATGGTCAAGACCATCCCAACCATCGGGGTAACGACGAGACCCTAAGGCAGGGTCTCGTCAACCTTAAGCCCCAGGGAGCTTCCTGCTCTGTTTGAGCAGGAAGCTCCCCACTGACATCACTGATGATGTCAGTGGAGCCGCCCCCAAACGGCAAGCATTCCGACAAGAATGCCTCCGTTTGGCCGGGCACGCCCCCGGCCCACCCAGCTGTCACTCAACATCGACGGTTCTCCCCATCAGCTACGAGACCCCTAACGACGGATCACCCGTCGTTAGCCGGGTCTCGCGCATGCGAACTGAAGCAACATCGACCCGGTTGCGAGCTCGTAGAGCTAACGACCGGGTCTGAATAAGCTCCATAGGCCCCTAAATCTTGTAAAATGACAGAGTAGTTCTGTTGTATTGTAGCCACAGCTTCTGCTCTTAAAGCCCATCATGTGTTTGATAGTGATTTCAAAGACTTCAACTGGGATCCTACATGTTTGGCAATTTTCTCCATTATTGCATGTCAAAAAGAAATGACCATCACGAGGTTATATAGAGTCTGAATAATGCAGAAAAAAATAAAAAATACTTCTGATCTGTCTACTTGAAGTGCATGCATCTACAAGGGTGAGACACAGACAATGGGGTAGATGTATGAAGCAGTGAGAAGAGTGGAGAAGTTTGACAGTGGAGAAGTTGCCCACGGTAACCAGTCAGCTTTGAGGTTGCATTTATCAAGTACATTCTATAAAATAATAGGTAGGAGCTGATTGGTTGCCATGGGAAACTTCTCCACAGGTACACTTCTCCACTCTTTTTAAAGCTTCATGTCCCAATGTGCATAGCAGTGCACATAATTATATCACTGTTCTTTCTTTACACTTCATCTGAATGCCTGCTGTCCATCCAGACATAGTAGATGCGTCATCAAAACAGACAGCTAATACTGAAGACCAGTCGACTTTAAGATTACCAAGGATGTCATGCAATTAGTTAAAATAGACTGAGCTTCAACTATGAAAAGTCTCTGAACAAACATAAAATTTCAACTGGACTATGTTTCTCAATATGAAAATACTGCACAACAATGGACATCTGTTCATGGTATCCACAGTCAGTGGTGTCCTCTGCAATTATTGAGAGCACTTTTCTATTTAGTGAGGACACAATGTTTTGTAGCGTAACATTGTGTATGGCCACAATTAAATCATTTTGGATGCGATTACTCAGATATGTAGCATTTCAAGGAGATTGTTTTGCCATCACTGGATCATATTTTTTCAGCATATTTAGAAGATTAATAAATAAACTTCTTTCAGGCATTTTTCATTGTGACCCCTGAATGGTCTGCCACCTTTTGCCAAACACAGAACTACGTCAATCAGTCGCTCCATTACACTTGGCACAGTAGTTTTTCCTGTTTAGACAGGTAAGCCTGCTTGCCTTCATTTCACAGTACATTAATAGGTTTCCCTTCATTAAAACATTACCATGATGCATGGCTGATTACATGAGAGTGAGACAGTTGATGGTTTTGAAAACATTCAGTAACCTTATGCCAGTTTCTGAATTCTTTAACAATAAAGGCTAAATCCATGTGGCCTTTGCTAGCTGCATCATTAGAGGGGAATAAACAGCAGTAAAAGCAAAAAGCTGCTTCTCTTGATGGGCTGTATACTAACCATTTATAGTTTTCATACCAATCAGAATGGTAACTTCTTAGTTTAGATCCTATTATATTTCTAAGATATATGCTCATTCTGGGCTGAAAAAGCACTCTAGATATTCGAAGTTGGTGTTTTGGGATACGTTCAGCATCCCAACGGTCGAAATGCCGACACTTATATTACCGGCACCAGAATCCCAACACTGTGCAGAATCCCGGCACCGGCATCCCAACTGCCGGGATACCGAAGGCATGTAGCGGGGTTGGGGGGAGGGTTAGGTTTAGGGGTTAGGCACTAGGGGGAGGGTTAGGAACTAAGGGACGAGGGTTAGGTTTAGGGTGTGGGGAGGGGGAGGTTAGGTTTAGGCACTAGGGGACAGAGGTTAGGGACAGGCACCAGGGAGGGTTAGGGTAGGGAGATGGGGAAGGTTTGTATACCGACCAACAAGTATTGGTATGCTAACCCTGTCGGGAAGCTGGCATCAGGATTCTGACCACCAGGATCCCCAGCGCCGATATCCTGTATCCAACCCTGCGTTCTGATCTGTTTTTGGAATATCACAGACTGGGTCATCACAAGGAATATTTGAAGGCTTTGAATATGAATTACATGGACTTAAACTAAGAGACAAAAATGTTTGTTGTAGGTCAGAACTACATGCACTATAACTGGTGGTGTCAGCATTATCTTTCTATAAGTTTGTAACTGAGGATTCTGAGGTGATTGGGGTTACTGTTATTAGAATTCACTATGTCTGTTTCTTTTCTTAACAATGAACTGATCCATTTTTCCAAATTACTAAAAGGCAGATATATCAAAGAGCACTGTTACTATAGAAATATAAAGTCAGTATTTGTGCCTTTTTTTCTTGTTTTGTTTCACTTATGCTAAAAGTATGCTTTGATTTGGCAACTGCTAAGGTGGCCTTCAGCATAAAAGAAACAAATAAATAAGAGAATAGGTAGTTTGCTAATTTAAATAAGTGCTTTTTAAAAATGAAGAATGTGGGATTCCAAATAACTGTGCTGTGGTGCTTTCAGAAGTCTAGATCATTTGTGGTGCTCAGCAGTGGAACGCTAGGATTCCTTTAAGATCCTGTTCTTTGTACTCCTGCAATTAAATTCCAACATCAATAAGGAGCAGCATTGCATAAAATAAGAGCTGCATTACATATTCTTATATTTTCTATTTTAATGATTGATCTAGACATCAGACCCTCCAACATGACCGGTTCCACTTGGTCCAGGATTTCCCACTAATTTATGATTGCAGTCACCTGTGTAAAACTAGTTAACAGATAAGAGTAGGGTTTAAACACAGGTGACTGCAATCATAAATTAGTGGGAAGTCCAGGACCAGAGCATTTTGTACCTGATAGAAGGGGTCATGTTGGAGGGTATGAGACACTTGTGGTGCACATAAAATAATGTAGTAACATTGCATAGTGGCAGTGCGTTGCTGAATGGTTGTGACTTCAGACACAGAACTACACTGCCTGACAAGGGAACTGAGCACACATACTGAGAATAGTCATCCTCACTGGATTGAGTACATCTGAGGAATATCAATTCAAACCCATTGCCTCAGGAAAGCATGAAATACTCATTGTTAATTAAGCATATCCAAAAAGAGTAACTTAATTAGACCAGATAATGAATTTAAATATCTATTGGGAATATCTGTTTGGATATTAAACACCCCTGAAGAAGTCGATATTTGATGAAACACATTGGTGGATAATGCGAAAGTGGCCGAAAGAGGGCTAACTTGCTATTAAAAAACTCATACTCCTGAACAGGAGGGACATCAAGATTTTAACATCTATCCCAAATAGGCAACTCTGCATGTGCTATGTAAGATTTTTAACCTTTTTAATATTTTATAATAAACAATTAAAATCAAGTATACAGAAACTGATGATTGCATTTTTGGGTGGACTCTGGTGTGAGGGTCTCATTGTTGAAACAATAAGAAGAACTTTGGGCTTGATTCAGACCCGGACGCAAGTGGCCATTCACTCGTTCGGCGTACGAGCGTAAAAATGTCAAATCAAGCGCTCGCTCGTATGTTCGCTCCCAGCTAATCTTCCGCCCCATAGTCTCCCAACCCCTCCTCTAGCTAGCGAACATTGTAAATAGCGACCGTTCGTCTCCTCTTTGGTTGCAGGGAACGCTCGCACAAGTCAATTCCGCAAGTGGCCCTGTCAGTTTTCGATTGCCTGCTATTTCATTCAGGAAACATACTTGAATCGATTAATGGCAATCACTATATTAATTACCTTAATTGGTATTCACATGTTTGCAATCCTTTTTTTTTTTTAATGTCAATAAAGTTTATTATTGTTAGTGTGTGTCATTGATTCCGCAGAATACGTACTGTTGGACCAAGGGGATGGTTGTTCAAAATTAAAAGTTTGTTTGAATGAAACTATTGTTTTGCTTTTTTTTATATGCAGATTTTTCTTCTTTTTTATTAATATTTAAATTAGCTTACGCATGTCACTGCATCAAGCCTATCATATCTCACATTATATTTTTGAGGGTGTAAGTCACATGACTCATACAATAACCAATAGAATGCTTTCTGTTAATTTACAAAGTACATTAGCCAATCAAATTTTTTCTAGGACCTTTATTAAAACTGTTTGGTGTAAAAAAAAATCATTGCCATCATGAGAGCCGCAGCTTTTTGTCGCAGAGAACTCCTGGTCCTCACTGATGTGATGGACCGGAGATTAACCAACTCCATGGGCCCCATCACTAACCTCCGCAAGAGGCTTGCCTACACGGAGGTGCGGCGCCGCCTGCGTAGGATCGGCTTCCGCCGAAATATCGGACAATTGGAAAGGAGGTGGTCCGATCTCCGGCGCCGATCCCCACGCCTGTTGGACAATTTGCGGCAGCAAATCCTAGAAAGGGTTTTTTTATATAAAATTTAAAATGTAAGCATACCTGCGTGTGCATGTTTCCCGTATAGCCCTGTTTCTTTATTTTGGACATACCTGCATGTGCATGTTTCCCGTATAGCCCTGTTTCTTTATTTTGGACATACCTGCGTGTGCATGTTTCCCGTATAGCCCTGGTTTTTTTTGTGTGTGTAAATTTTGTAATAAAAATATTAAATATGTAATAATAAAAATTTTTCTACATCATTTAGGGGCTGAGCGCAGACTACGACGTCTCCAACGTCACCGACGTCGAGCTCATCCCCTCTCCCTCACTCCCACCCAAACATCCTCTCCCCACTCTTCCCCAAATTCCCCCTCCACCCCAGACCTGGCAGACCGTGAGGGCCCTCCCTCTCCTCACATTCCCATCCCTCCAACTTCACCCTCCCCTCCACCCCCCCCCCCCTCTCTTTTCCTCACCCTCCCAACCTGGTCCAAAAAAGGCTGATTCCTTACCCTCAACGTCATCAGCAATCAGCCTTTTTTGGACCAGGTTACACTTGCTTGTAATTTACCCAGGAAATGTTTGTTTAACGGTAAAAAAAAGTTTAATGCACACAAAATAAAAACACTAAGTGATTTGTCACAATCAATTAACACAATGAAAACACACAAAAAATTCCAAAACACACCCAAAACAACAAAAGTAAAACAACAATCAGGAACTGTTTGAAGAAGTAGCATGCCAACATGATTCCACAAATGAGGCGAAGAAATCATTGTTCCCGAAGTTATATCCAATGTGTCCACATGAAGTAATTTTTTGAGATCAGGTAGTAGGCATAATTTTTTATGGTAATTTTATGGAATAAAAGAAAATAAATAAAAAAAACAAAATTAAAATTGTACATTAAAAGCTTACATGTCTACATTGTGTCAATTAACTTCATTTTGGAAAATAATTACCTAAAAAATCTGGCCACAATGTCATCGCGTATTACCCCCCCACATACTGACCTCCGACCAACCTCAGGGGGGCCATCCTCAGGCAAGGCATCCTCTGGCTGCATTGGGACACCACTCCTTATGGCGATGTTGTGAAATATCCCACACAGGACCACAATTTTCGAAACCATAGCCGGCAAATACATGAGCTCGCCACCAGAGCGGTGGAGGCATCTGAATCGGCATTTTAAAAGGCCGATACAGCACTCCACCACCTGCCTGGTGTCTGTAAGTGCGGAATTATACTCACTTTGTGGCCCTGGTGTGGGAACCAAATAAGGAGTGAGCAGCCAGGGCGTGCAAGGGTAACCACTGTCTCCTGTGAAAATATAAAAACAAACATCAGAACCATTGTGTAACAAGCTTTGCATTGGTTTCAACAGAAGGTTTCAACTTACCCAGAAGCCACGCAACACCAGCTTGTAGGTTGTTTAATTTGTGCCAAATCCCTGATTGCCGGATGACAAAGGAATCATGTGCACTGCCGGGGAATTTGGCATTCAGGGACAGGATCTGGAGAGAGGCATCACATACCACCATTACATTCAGTGAATGAAAGTGCTTGCAGTTCCTAAAAATAGCCTCCAGCCTTGCTGGAGGCTGAAGTGGTATGTGAGTGCCATCCACAACCCCTATGATGTGTGGGAAGCCAGCTATTTGGTAAAAATTGGACTTCGCCACAGTAAGGGTACCCATATCCAATGGCATTTTAATAAAATGATGGAGGTGTTTAAAAAGGGCTTCCATCACTGCCCTCAGGATCTTTGAAAAGGAGGATTGGGATATTCCCGCAACTATTCCCACAGTGGTTTGAAAGGATCCTGAGGCCGACATTAATTGAGTAAGTGGTGGTATTGCTGTAGGACTTTCAATTTGCCATTCAAGATCACTCTCTATTAATGAGAGAGTGTCTATGATGATTTGTGGTGGCAGACAGTATCGCCTTAATTCCTCATCATCTGGCATTCCAAAAAGGGTGACACGTGTTCTATATATCTGGGGCCTTGCATGCCTACAAGGCCTATGCCTGGGACGAAGTTGAGGTTGGTCGGGTTCTGGAACCATGGCCAATATAATACGACCAACATCAACCTGAAATGGTAAGCCAGGTAGTTATTGTTTTAGACAAATGTGTAATGAAAAATATACTTGTCTTTTCTAAGAAATTCAAAGATGATTACAGGCCTGGGCCGTGTCATGTGCAGAACAACCTACATTTCAAAAATAGAAAATTTGTTTAAGATTAATTATAAAAAATAGAATTGGAAACAAATTATTTTTGTGAAAAAATAGAGAAGGGAGCACACATTAGTGCAGAAAATAGTACGCTACTTTTACAGTTAAAACAAGACACATTAGTTCGCAAAATAGTACGCTACTTTTACAGTTAAATAAGGACACATTAGTTCGCAGAATAGTACGCTACTTTTACAGTTAAATCAAGACACATTAGTTCGCAAAATAGTACGCTACTTTTACAGTTAAATAAAGACACATTAGTTCGCAAAATAGTACGCTACTTTTACAGTTAAATCAAGACACATTAGTTCGCAAAATAGTACGCTACTTTTACAGTTAAATCAAGACACATTAGTTCGCAAAATAGTACGCTACTTTTACAGTTAAATCAAGACACATTAGTTCGCAAAAAAGTAGGTTACTTTTACAGTTAAATAAGGACACATTAGTTCGCAAAATAGTACCCTACATTTAGTGGTAAGACATGATTATTTCCAGAAAAAAAAAAACATTACTTAGCGAAACATATGCTAAGACCAACACATCGAATTTGTAAATTCATGAAACCAAAAACACTTACCAAAAACAGACAAATATCCCAAAGTTCAAAAACATCACTGGGGCAATGCCAAAATAACTGTAAAAAAAAAAAAAATTGTCAACTATTTACAATTATTTTTTACGGTGGTTTTTTAAAATACTTACTCAAAAAATCCAATAAAAATAGCCAAGCAATAAAAAAAAAGCCAACAGAAAAGAAAGAAGTTAGAAAAAAAACAAAAATCTCGCACAAATTCCTCCTTCTACTCAAGCCAACAATCCACTCCAATGCAAAACCTCCAACAATCAAAACATGCCACATCGACTCGAGTCACACCAAGCCATAAATAGTCTTTATTTTCCCGCTCAAATTAAGGACGGACAATAGGAGCGCACAATCAATGATGCGGCCGAATAATGCTGACGCATGTATAAAAACATCACTGAAAAGCCAAATCGGTCTGCTGTAGTGAGACCTGAAAGTCCAAAATGACTACAGAGCAGCAAAGCACTGGCCAAGAGGCAAATGCCCTGGAGCAGCTCGTTCGCCAGCACATGTTGGAGCCGGCCTCCCTTCCTGACGGAACATCAGGACCCTCCACCTCTGGCACAACAACAGCCATCCCTCCAAATGTGCCTAGCCCTATGCCTAGTCCAGAGGCCACAACATCTGCCTCTGGCCAGGCCAGCAGAAGGACATCCCGGACCCGTTCAGGCTCCCTCCCTACCCCAGCCAAACGGGCCAAAAGGCGATGACAGCACTGGCTAATTTGCCCACAATCCTTCTCAGTGTTTGCCCCATATTCCTTAATGCCCAAAACCTCCCTCTCCTTTCTTGTGAATTTTTTAAAAATTGTGTTTGTTTGTGGATTTCAAATGCCAGTTATTTTGGTTGTGTGTTTCTAAAATCATTTGTTATTTTTTTTTACGTTATCAAGTTTTTATCATTTCCAAAAAATTAAAATAAATAAATAAATACTGTTTAAAATCTGCACAATTCTATTGTTAATTTATTCAAAAACGGGTTAAAAGGTAATCCCACAAACAAAATTACAAACAATCCAACGGAAATCTAAACATTATTTTTGAATTAAAAAACCAAGGGTTAAAAACAATTTATGAGTTTTAATTAACACTTAGCAAAAAACAAAAGGACGATTGTTTTCTTGGCCCCTAAAAAATTAAGAAAAACAACAAACATGCGTACAATATTGTTGCCCTAAAAAAAGAAGAAACCAAATGTGGCAAAAACACGCAAATTGAAATTAAATTTGTAAGCTAATTGATTGTCTAACCCAGAAATTAGCAGCTGAGTAGTTCACCTGCGTACGGTTTTTTGCTACTAAAAAAAGGCTATTTGCTAAACACCTTACAAGCATTTTTGCAATTCAAAACTGATTGTTTTGGAGGCCTCAATTGATAAATCGAAAAACCATCAATGAGCCTCGGAAAGAACGAAGAGACCATCGTCATTGCAGTAGAGAATACCAGACCACAAGCTAAGCGAGCAGTTTTAATGGAAAGTGGATCAGACAGTAACGTAACACTTGTTCCGTTCACATTGGCCATTCGCATCAGATAATTTGTGTACGCCCAAAAAACGCCTCGACACGCCTGCGTTTTCCCATCTCCACCCCCGTCACCGCCCCAAAACAGACAGTTCTGTCAATCACATCTGACATGTCACTTCCTATTCGCTATTCGACGAACGACTGATAAAATGATCGCAATCAGCCGTACGCACATGCGCACTGTTACACCGACGCATGCGTGGTTTAACAACATCGGATGACTACGAGCGTACGGCTGCTTACGAGCGGCTCTGAATGAGGGCCTTTATCCACTCTATTAAAGTTTCAGAAAATAAGAACTGAAACACACACATTACTATGATAAAATGATAAGATGCAGTCCTGCACAATCTGATAGCAAGCTGCTCAAGTCAAATGAGAAAATGACAAATGTAGAAATGAAATGTGACTAAGTAACAAACCATATGGGACCATTAAAATCAATAAAAATCAGCTTAAAACACTGTCATAATTAGAAAAAAAATATTGCATATATTATGATAAAATATCAAAATGGACATAAGTCCTACACAGATGCAGTAATGTTTAAGCTCTTTTTGGACATGGTGGTATAGTGTATGCCAGTAAATATACAGTGACTGTGTGATTGCATGAAGTCCAAAGAATTGTCTGTAGACCTCCGAGATAGGATTGTCTTGAGGCACAAATCTGGAGAAGGGTACAGAAAAATATCCCAATGAGCACAGTGGCCTCCATCATCCAGAAATGGAAGAAGTTCAAAACCACCAGGACTCTTCCTAGAGTTGTCCGGCTGTCTAAACTGAGCGATCGGGGGAGAAGGGGCCTAGTCAGGGAGGTGACCAAGAACCTGATGGTCACTCTGTCAGAGCTACAGCATTCCTCTGTGGAGGGAGGAGAACCTTCCAGAAGGACAACCATCTCTGCAGCAATCCACAAATTAGGCCTGTATGGTAGAGTGGTCAGAAGGAAGCCACTCCTTAGTAAAAAGCACATGGCAGCCCATCTGGAGTTTGCCAAAATGCACCTGAAGGACTCTCAGACCATGAGAAACAATATTCTTTGGTCTGATGAGACAAAGATTGAACTCTTTGGTGTGAATGCCAGGCGTTATGTTTGGAGGAAACCAGGCACCGCTCATCACCAGGCCAATACCATCCCTACAGTGAGCATTGTGGAGGCAGCATCATGCTGTGGGGATGTTTTTCAGCGGCAGGAACTGGGGGACTAGTCAGGATAGAGGGAAAGATGAATGCAGCAATGTACAGAGACGTCCTGGATGAAAACCTGCTCCAGAGCGCTCTTGAATCCAATTGAACATCTCTGGAGAGATCTGAAAATGGCTGTGCACGACGCTTCCCATCCAACCTGATGGAGCTTGAGAGGTGCTGCAAACAGGAATGGGTGAAACTGCCCAAAGTTAGGTGTGCCAAGCTTGTGGCATTATATTCAAAAAGACTTGAGGCTGT
The DNA here is from genome assembly GCA_031769625.1 of Taudactylus pleione. Taxonomy (NCBI): domain Eukaryota; kingdom Metazoa; phylum Chordata; class Amphibia; order Anura; family Myobatrachidae; genus Taudactylus; species Taudactylus pleione. The sequence continues at coordinate 2,586,758 of JAUIMM010001601.1, forward strand.
ATGTGCTGCCAAAGGTGCATCAACAAAGTATTGAGCAAAGGCTGTGAATACTTATGTACATGTGATTTCTTAGATTTTTTTTTTATAAAATTAGCAAAAATCGCAAAAAAACTTTTTACACATTGTCATTATGGGGTATTGTGTGTAGAATTTTGAGGACGAAAATTAATAAGGCTATAACATAACAATATGTGGAAAAAGTGAAGCGCTGTGAATACTTTCCGGATGCACTTGTATAAGAGGTTATGGTAAGTAAAACAGGATAATTTTTACACCTATTTTTGAATTAATGAAGTTACAGACACAATCAATTCTTACTGTAGGTAGCACAGGAGATATGACTGATGTCTTCTACTTACCTTGCAGTCCTGTGGGGAGATGCACTAAGCCTTGGAAGTGATAAAGTGGAGAATAATAAAGCACCAACCAATCAGCTCCTGTCAGTTTGCAGGTGGTGTTTGAAAAATGACAGGAGCTGATTGGTTGGTACTTTATCACTTTCCAACACTTAGTGCATCCCCTCCATCCCCATCCGCCGATGTGGCTCACCAACCCCATACATTAGTATGGGGACCCAAGTTAATCTAAGTTTTAATTGCAAGAACTGACACCATCCTCAGATGGCATTAGATCCCAGCGATCTGCTTTTTCCTATATAAAGTAGGTTTGGGTGTTGAAAAGGGATAACTTCAGAACCCTCCACCACCCCCCACTCTCCTTCAGCTCTGTGCAACCTATGGCAGTTCACATGCGTGAACTTAGTCAAATCCGGCAGTGTAAACTTTCCATACTACCAAATAGCAGGGAAAGTGTTAATGATAGGACATGCTTTTTAGAAGCAGCTGTCCCTGCACTGGACCAATATTGAATTGCTTGTATAGTTGAGTATATGACACTGCACTTTGCTGTGAGTTGTATACTTCATTAATGGGCATACAGATGGGGCTTTAGGATGAAAAGGCCCCTAAATGTTGTACAAAATTGCTAAAAGTTCCAGGTTACTTTCATCTTAGGAGTTTTTATGTCAGCAGCCTCAACTCAGAGTCACCGTCTCAGGCTATGCAAATAACCCAAACACATATTACATGCTATATATACAAATTTATTAACACTCTTCCTACAACATGCTGAATGTGGGTCACCACAGTACATTCATTACTATTGATAATAGCATTTATAAGGAATACCCTGTAAGATTCCCCACATTACATTGCACACAGTACAGCCAAAGCCTGTGATGGTCAATCTAATACACTTCAAGGGCACATTCCACTCAAACTCAGTAATAAGTACACTATTACACACGCATTGCTTCTGATGCTCTGCTTTCTTCTTTCTCCTCATTTCAGCATATCTAATTGCCCCCCTCCAAAAAAAATAAAAAAATGTTTGCTAAAGTACAAGAAACAGCATCAGTATTTTAACCCAAATCTTAACCCATACCCTAACTCACCCCTACTGCAGCCTAACCCATCCATCCCGCAGCCTAACCCTAACACTTCCCTCCCACAGCCTAACCCTAACACTCCCCTCCCACAGCTTAACTTTAACCCTCCCCCAAGTGCCTAAACCTAAACCTAATCCAACCCTAATACTTACCATTGGAATCTGTCGGGATTGTTACCATCAAGATGCCGCTGTCGGTGTTGTGACCACCTGCATTTTGACGGTCGGAATCCTAACTATATCCCCAGAGAATAATAATAGACACTGAGAATTGCACTGTACACAATTAGAGGAATTGGGAAAGATGGACAATACTGAAAAAAACAGTGTCATTTCTATTCACAAACATGTCTGGGTAGCTGAGACTTGCCTTCATCTCCTAAACCTTATCACATCCACTAAGAAGTGATGCCACTACCAGCAGGTGTCAAGTTGTTCAGTAATCAAGAGCTCTGTGGCAGGGGACAGGTTTCTATCCCTGCACAGGCATAAATAAAATTATGGGTACATGCAGCTAGAGTGAATATTGCTTCAAAGTATAATTAAACGCTCTTAGCTCGAGGGAATTTAATTATACAGAGATCGCTTAGGGCTTCAAGAAATTATATTGATATTTATGCTAGAAGTCATTAATGGTCCAGGAAGTTCTATTTAAGAAGTGTGGCTGTTCTATATTTTTTCATAACGGCTCAAATTACATTAATGACTGACTTAATGAGAGTATAATTCTCAGGAAAAAAATAAGTGATTCAAATATTCCTCTAGGTCATTAACTGCGGCAAATTGCTGAGGGTTATTTACTAAAATAGTTGAAAGGTGAGATTCTGCCCTAAGATTGCAGCATCCATTCTGACATTTGCTTTCATTACTAGTAACATCCCAAAGACGGAAATGTCTAATAGCACACAAGTGCATAAAAGGTGTACAAGCAGTCAGTACAGCATAAAATAACTTGCAGTAAGTATGAGGACAAAGGACACAAAAGCTGTTTAGAAAGAGCTAAATATACACGCTACAATGCATGTATGTGTTTGCAAACGCACATAATTGAACATTCTGTGGCCTACATTGCAGTTTGTAGGATTGGTTCATGGGTTGGGGATACTCATAATGGAAACAATAAAATGTGACTTCAAAGGCCATCCTGCTATAACTTTAAGAGTACCGTCTTCATTAAAGGAAATTTCCACTTTAACCTAACATCAAACATCATATATAACAAATATGATACAGTTGGCGCTATAGAGATTATATTGAATATAATGCACTCTCTCTTCATTCCCTCGAAAAATGCTTTGGTTAGACTCCACCAGTCACTAGCAAGATTTCATGAGCCACTTTGAATGTTTTCATTATGTCAGTGTATGGGGGAAATGTAATAGGTTGCTAATTTACAGGTACTTATAGCTCAATTCCAACAAGTCAGCAACTTAGACTGGATACGCATTTAGCGACCTGCCAATGCGACTCCCGATGGTGCCAATGAACGATATATTGGGTGGTTTGGTACATACTGCACAATCATGCCTGATATATCGTTCACTGGCACCTTTGACTGGCTGCGTCAGCAGCTGGGAGTTTTTAGAAGTGGAGATGTTGCCCATATCAACCAATCAGATTCTAGCTATTATCTTCTAGAAGGTGCTAGTTAAATGTTAAGTAGAATCTGATAATTGCTATGGGCAACATCTCCACTTCTAAAAACTTTCACTTTAGTAAATATACCCCTTAGTATCAAATGACCAGGGACGGTTGTAGGTGCAGGCTAACAGGGCCGTCGCGCGGAGCGCCAGCCTCAAGCGGGTGCCGCTGAGTCCCCCCCCATCAGTGAGCTAGAGGGACCTGCGGTTGCCGCTTCTTGCCCGCAGGCGCCACAGCTCTCACCCGCGGATGCCGCTCCCCACCTGCTGGAGCCACAGCCATCTTACTGCCTGACAGCCTGCTGCCTGAGCCCACTGCGGTGGTTCACCACCACTTCCCTTACCTCCCCTCCCACAGTGCAGAACCCCCGTGGCATTCTGGGACTCCCAGAATGCTATGCGCCGTAAACGTCACTGAGCGCAGGGGAGAGAGTACCGCCGGGACGGACCATAAACAGAAGCGCGGGCAGCAGCAGAGCTTGGCGTTGGGTGTGACGTGTCTGACTCCTGAGTCCTCACACCATGGTCACCAGCTCACTACCAGCCAGATTCATCTATCAGCCTTGTCCCGGCCCCAGCAGCAGGTGGTGGTGGTAAGTACATCGCGCGGCCGCGACAACGTCACTGAGCCGCAAGTGAGAGGCAGGGAACCCACTAGGACACGAAGAGCAGCAACAGCATGGCGGTGGTGACTCCGGTGAGTGTCAGTTGATGTAGGGGCATGGCAGCACCCGTAGTACTGCAGGATACTCCCACAGCCTCCTCTTACTCATCAGCTCCCTCCAGTCCCTGCTTGTTCAACAGCCCCCAGGCTGTGATTACTGCTGCAGCCCCTGGGGCCCTGCCTGTGCCTGATTCTGATCTCTGGCCCTGCCTGTGCCTGACTCTGATCTCTGGCCCCTGCTGTCAGACTGTGTGCAAAAAGGTATTGTATGGGGCATTACTCTGTGAAACATTATGTGTGGGGCATTACTCTGCATGGCATATTGTGTAAGGGGCATTACTCTGTGATACATTATGTATGGGGCATTACTCTGCATGGCATATTGTGTAAGGGGCATTACTCTGTGATACATTATGTATGGGGCATTACTCTGCATGGCATATTGTGTAAGGGGCATTACTCTGTGATACATTATGTATGGGGCATTACTCTGCATGGCATATTGTGTAAGGGGCATTACTCTGTGATACATTATGTAAGGGGCATTACTCTGCATGGCATATTGTGTAAGGGGCATTACTCTGTGTGGCATATTGTGTACAGGGCATTACTCTGGCATATGGCATATTATGTAAGGGGCATTACCCTGTGTGGCATAGTGTGTTATAAAGGGCACTACTATGGAATTGGTATGAAATCCCGGCAGTTGGGATGCCTGCTGTCAATATACTACCAGCAGCATCCTGATGCTCAGGATGCTGACAAGGGTCAGGTAAGTATGGTAACCGTCCCCTATTGTGCCCCTAACCCTAACTCTCTGTTGTTGCATCCTAACACTAACCTTCCCCACACCTTGGTGCCTAAACCTAACCCACCCCCTTAGTGTCTAACCCCCCCTGTGGTCCCTAACCCACCCGAGGAGTACTACTGTGTGGAATATCTTGAATGTGCTCTGTGTGGCATGACATACAAATGCTGGCGGTACCATATTCACAAACTGTGCTGCTGTTCCCAAACACTACCAGTCTCCTTAAATGCCGGTGGTGCTGCGCCTGATGCCATCGCGCATGGCAGTGCATCCGCCTTCTGCTGGGCGTGTTCACTAAAGAGATGAACAGGGGGCGTGTCACTAAGTATTTTTTTTTTTTTGGGGGGGGGGGCACCAATGGGAACTCTTGCCCTGAGCTCCACAAGGTCTAGAACTGGCACTGCAAATGACATATCTCTATGAAAGTGGAATCATGTATATACTATCATTATAGTATTCAATGGGTACCCAGGAAATAAAAAGCAAAAACATTTTCTTATTGCATCAAATGGAACAAAAAGACAAAAATAAATAAATGTAGCAAATGCAATAATTAACGCCTAAGCATTCAATAAACAAGTCCTTCAATTAGTAAACACCAAAAAGGAATCGTAAAGAATGAAAACATTTTCATAGAGACCAGTTTGTTAAAAGTGTAATATCAGTCCTCCATTGTCAGTATATGACTAAGCACCAATAAAAAGTGTAAAGGTACCCATACACGGTCCGATGCACCGTGTAGGGCGACTGCCGATCCATCGGCAGACGGATCGTGCTGTTACTGCTGGCAACCGTGCGGTCCCCGCAGACCGCACGACATGCCGGCTCCTCCCTCCTTCATCTGAATGGGATCGTACATCGCATCCCAGTTCTGATGAACATGCAGGAAGATCTGGGGATGCGATCTACGATCCCGCGGGAGCGCGCAGCACAATATCATACCCATACACCATATATATATATATATATATATATATATATATATAGACAGGCGGCACTCGATGAGACTTCACAGCAATCAAAAAAAACTCAGCAATACATCTGATACAATAAACGAAGAAAAGCACATAACAGTGCATACGAACACAAGCATATAATGTAGTTTAAATGCAGATCATGTACAAAAAACTACAGATATGTATAAATCAGAGAAAGCAAGAAAAGGAGTTAATTTCATTAAGACCCATGGGTTGAAGGGTTTGAAGATCATGAATCCATTTAGATTCATGTTGAAGGAGAATGCGTCCCCTATCACCTCCCTTAATACTGGGAGGAATCCAGTCAATCATTTTGCAACGCAATGTTGCCAGACCATGTTTGACGTCACAAAAATGTTTAGCCACCGGTTGGTCTACCGGTTTGCCATCGATGGCTGCCCTAATGCTGGAACGGTGAAGCGCCATTCATTCTTTAAGCTGTCTTTCCTATATATAGGAGACAACAAGGGCACCTAATATAGTAAATAACAAACCGGCTAGTACAAGTGAGGGGGTATTTAATATACATTTTCCTGCCGGATCGAGGATGCACAAAAGTGTCACCAGTCTCCAAATGACTGCAGGTAACGCAACCTGTACATTTATAATTTCCTGCTTTCCTGGTAAGAAACCGATAGCTATAAACAGGAAATCTATTTACAGCTTTCCGATCAAGATGTATACCAACCACTTGCTGGAGATCCCACCTTAATCTTTAAAAAGGAATTGGACAACATTCTGTTGGATGCACTTTCTAACAACTATATTTCAAAGAAAACATATGACAGCCTCAGACAGGATTGGCCTAAAGTACCCATTTATACACTATTCCTAAATTGCACAAAAATGCTATTAAACCCCCTGGCAGACCAATTATTTCTGCCAGGGACTCGTTATATTACATTGTGTCGCAATTTTTGGACTTTATACTACAAGCGGTGGTACAGTCCCAAGCTTCCATACTAAGAGATACCACTTCTTTCATTATTAAATTACAACAACTTTCCCCTCTGACCTCCAAACACTTGATGTGCACAATCAATGTAATAAGTCTGTACACCTCTATACCTCATTCTAGAGGCCTGGAGGCCATCAGACGTATACTTACCAATAATGCAACATATGCCGGTCCAGACATCAATTTTTTCCTTACACTTTTGGAATTAACTTTGTCCAGGAATTATTTTCTTTTTGACAACAAATTCTTTATACAGAAATCAGGTTACGCAATGGGTCCCTGTGTGACGCCAAGTTTCGCCAACCTATTTATGTGTGAGGTTGAACGGGATCTGTTCTTTAATTCATCTGCTACAAGAGGACATATCACAACGTATCTACGCTACATAGAAGATATATTCGTACTGTGGTCTGGCTCTAAGGAGGACTTTAACAGCATGATGCAAGACATTAATTCTTCAGATCCATCGACCAAATTCACATTTGATTGTGACTACAAATCTGTAAATTTTTTGGATGTGGCTGTGAGCATCAATGAGAATTTGGATATCAGCACTTCGATCTACTTTAAAAACACTGTTGAAGCTGAATAATTGGCTGAGACAAGTTCAGTTTAAAATTTAATCGCGGCGACGCCATCTTGCGAATGGCCGCAAGACTCCATTTTGGAAATGGGATCGCAAGACACCATTTTTGTGGTCAGCGTCAATTCAAGTTATAACTCAGGAGCTAAGAACAGATGGCAATGTTTTTGTTAACCTACCAAGGGCAACTGGAAAAACAAGCTTTCTGAGTAAAAGTAAATAAGAAGAGACAATGGGTATTTTTACATACAAATTGGGAATCCCTGGATGCAGATAAAGTATAGTTGTGGCAATTGTAATATAATATCTACACAATTGCATTTGTCTGAATCCTAGACAGGATGGCCCCAGATTCCACAGCTTGAGGTGGTAATACATTTGCACTTCACACAAGAGTCTGTGAGAACAAAAGAGGTTTTGTTTTCCTTTGAACACACAACAGGTGGGGGCCTGCTGACAGAGGGCATGTAGAACTACAACCCTCAGCCATCCACACTGCTGGATGTTCACTTCGTGTATGAGAAATTATGCACTTAAATCTCACCCATTAATAACTAGCGTCCTTATATCAAACCCCGAATACTCACACACTACATATTCGCACACAAGGTTCCATTAGCATCAAACTGTATGATTCAAGTTGGTTAAGTTAGTTTAAATGCTAAGAAATAGAGGTTTTTGATATCTAAGGTATTATACATGATAAGCAAGGTGTGTTTGGTTTCGTTCTGATGCGTACGCTTTTTACAGAATCCCGGTGTTATCGGTGGAGAGATCGCATCATGCAAACTCAAGTTACGGATCGCAGAACTTACAAGCAACAAAATGTTTAGTTGATGGAATGTTACAGGAGGCGTTACCAGAAAGACTCCGGCTGTTAGAGGCAGGGAAAGTCTATTTGAAACAACCTGTTAAATGTGTCGTTACATATGCTTCTCCTCTGGGAATCAATGAGATCAGCAGGAAGTTCCCCCTTTGTCCTGTTTCAGTCTGGGGGGGAATAAATACATGTGTCCGAACACTGGTTTGGGAGTTCATGCTGAATTTTGGGTGAACTGAGGATATCTAGTCAGAAGTCTATCTCTGGGTCCAGAGGCGCAGCGTATGTATAACCGTACTTGGGTCTGTATTATTTCCTTTTACGCCTAACTTGTGTATGTATAGATTGCGTGTAACTGACTGTACTTTTACCTGAATAATACTTGTGCGTTGGAAACACAGATTCCACTCCTGTCTTTATTTGCGGTTAAACTGCGTACGCAATTAGCGTTCTGTTTAGAGGTTTTAGGCAGGGTTTTGTCTTAGAGGTTCTAGGCAGGTGAATCTTAGAGGTTTATAGGAAGGAATATATTAAAAGGTTTATTGACAAATTCAACAGTGGGGGCTCATCGGTTTATCACACTATCTGATACACGATAACACTTGGTCAGTCCTCTCTCAGCAAAAGGGTGGAGGCGCCTTTTGGGAGACGCATTAGTCTTTCATTACCACAGTGTTGCTGAGAGCGTACTGCCGGTTATTGTGTAGAGGAAGCACTGATTAGAATCCAGGGACAACAGAGGAAAAAAAAAAAGTTTGTTTTTCCTCTGTTGATAGAACCTTGTGTTTAGAGGGGTGCTGCAGTATTTGCATACGCAGCTAAAATGCATTTTTGCGTACGCAGTTAAAAAAAAAAAGTAATTATATGCTTGTGTGGTAGTCGCATAATTGTGTATGCGGACGATCGCACAATAGCATATACGCACTTCCGGTTCTGCTGCCACGTGTTTGAACAAAGCCATTGAGGTTTACATTTTTTTCTATCTACCAATATCTGGGTTAAATGTTTATTTTCTGCGTAGAGAAAAAGTGTGTAACAGTGTGTGTATTGTTGGTAGGGGTAATTTATTCCCTAAAGTTAAGGGTACCATATGATCCTTAAGGGCTAGGTGCAAGGGTTAGCCTAGTCGCTTGGTAAGCTGATTTACCGTTCTAAACACAGTAGCAGGTGTACATGTTGTCTTTGTTGTATAGAGGTGCATGAGAGTGGCCGACATACAAACTCTCATAGGTTTGGAAGTTACCTTACTAAAGCTTATGCGGGTCTGGAAGTTGCCTGTTTCAAAACTTATCTAGGTGTGGAAGTGGCCTTACGAAATCTTATCCAGGTGTGTGGGCGCCGCCGACTTAAATCGTTCACAGGTAAGTGAAAGTATCTTGATTGTCTTTCACCAGTTTACATTTTTATTGAAAAGCGTAGGAGTTGTCTCAAAATGGGAGCCACGCAAACGCACACTAAGTACGGTACTTATGCAATAAGGTATTGTGATATATGGTTTAATATGATGAGAAAGAGTGTTAGACCGTTTCCCAGAATTGGTAGTTTTGACAAAAATGTGTTAGATAATGTCCAGGATCACATCAGTATGGTGCGATCCCGAGAGAAAAAGATTAAGTATTTTGAATGTTTAAAAATATGGCAGCATGAAGGGGATGCTTGGCTTAAAAATGTGCAAACGACGCAAACTAGCGTTGCGAACGCATTGCCAGAAAATACATCCGCGACGCTGAGTTGCAATATGGGCGAGCCGCAAATTGGCGCGCACGGGCGGCAAAGTAGCGTCGCGGAGAGTATTACCAGCAGTTCACGCTCACCTCCCCCACCTTATGTGGATGGAGGTGCAAGTACAGTTACCAAAAATACCAATAAAAATGTATCAAGTAATTTGTACCCCCTCTTAAGTAACCATAAAGAAAATGTTTATGATGTAGAAGATGAGCCTATTGTAATGTCTGCTATTTCCCATGCTGTACAAATGATAGATGCTGCATCACCACAATCGGGTGGTGCCGCCATCTCCATCGGTAACAGCAAGGGAAATGTTAATACACTCGGCACCCATTGAGGAAGTTGTTAATACCATACGTAGCAGCAGCAGATTAAACCCCCAGCCAGGTAACCAGGTCAGAGGTAGCAATGCTGCCGGTCTGCATCCCATTCGGACAATAACTGTTCTGAATGGAAATGCAGATGCAAACAGTGTAGTGCCCACAAGGGAAGTAGTAATGCATTGTCCATGGACAAGAGCAGAACTGAATTCCATCATAATTGATTTCCCCAATCCCAAAAAGGAACTAGCCAAATGTCAAAGATTTTTGAGAAATTTGGGTAGTTCTCATGAGCCCACTAATAAAGATTGGCGTGTGGTGTTATGGGCCTGCCTGCCACACAATACCGACGTGACAAAATTTATCACGGACTGTGTATTGGATGGCGACGTTCCCTTAACAGACCAAGTAAACCAAGGTAACATTTCCCGCATTGTGACTCAATTGGGTGTATATTTTCCAGTAGTAGTTAACTGGAACAAAATCTTCACAATCAAACAAAAAGAGAGTGAAACTGCAGAAGAATATTGCGACAGGGCTCTGCAGGCTATCACCCAGTACACTGGGATAGAAGAGATTAAAGATAGCATTCACCACAGGGGAATGATAGTCACGATATTAATGGATGGGTTAAAAGAGAATTTAAAAACTCGGGTTCAGACCTCACAGCCTGGCTGGCGGGGCCTTACAATAGATAACCTCATAGAGTCTGCCATAGAACATGACAAAAACATCTCAAAAAATAGGGAGACCCAGAGCGAAAAATTAATGGATGTCAGTATACAAGCTCTGGAGAGAATGACGTTAACATTACAGCCAACAGACACGCTTGTACTTGCACACACACTCATGCCAGAACAAGTTGCTCTCACTAACCCCACTCAACAACAAACACTACTCTATCCCACTAGCCGAATGCAACCACAGGTCCCAGGATATCCACCCACTTCTTTTCCCCCACAATACCCTTACCCTCCCTATCCTTACCCATATCCACCACCTTTGCCCTCTGCTCAAACTTCACAACAACACATGCTTTCACCTGAATCACGTACATGTTTTAATTGCAAACAAACAGGACACTTAAGTACAAACAGCACAGTAAAAAGAGTATGGACCCCACACCAAGTGAAACCTGGATATCCCCATAAGGGATATGCACAGAGATCAGCAAATATTCAGCAAGCACCAGCTCCAATTGTAGCCGTAAATGCTTTATTGGAGAATGGTAGCCAACGCTAGGGGTCAGGTCATACCTGTAGTCTACAGATAGTCAGGTTAACGGGAAGTACTAGGGAAGAACCGGTCTTGATGGTTGATGTAGCTGGTACTGAATATCCTTTTCTTGTAGACACAGGGGCGACCAAGTCAGTGATGAAATCTCCCGTTAATTTACAGGTGACCAACGAGACAATACCAACAATGGGTGTGACAGGTAAAGTGGAACATTATCCTTTAACCAGACCCGCAGAAGTTAGTATTGGGCCGTTGCATACCAGACATTCTTTTCTTCTGGCTGCCGCGGCTCCTACTAACCTGCTGGGCAGAGACTTGTTATGTAAAATGGGATGTGTCATATATTGCACCCCTGATGGTGTATATTTAGATATCCCAGAGAGAATGGTATACGAGGTGCGGGATATGTTAGACACCCCACAAAGGATAATGTACCACTCTACAGTTTTAAAAGAAAATCCATCACAAGTAGATGAAATGTTGTCCCAAATTCCTGATTCCCTTTGGACAAAAGATGGACAGGACACTGGATTAATGGCAGACGTAAGCCCGGTAATGATACACTTAAAAAGCGGTAGGCAAGCTCCAAAAATTCCCCAGTACCCACTAAAACAGGAAGTAGAACTAGGGGTGTTTCCAATAATCGAGCGATTATTGCAACAGGGAATTTTAGTTCGTACAGCTAGTGTAGCCAACAGTCCCATCTTTCCAGTGAAGAAGAGTGGTGGGAGGGGTTATAGGCTGGTGCAAGACCTTAGAGGTGTTAATAAGGTAGTAGAGAGCCAATTCCCTGTAGTGCCGAATCCAGCTGTCATCCTGATGCAGATCCCACCAAATGCAACCCATTTCACTGTCATTGACCTCTGTTCTGCTTTCTTCTCTGTGCCTCTCCACCCTGACTGTCAGTACCTATTCGCATTTACATACAGAGGTGTGCAATATACATGGACACGATTTCCCCAAGGTTTCATAGACAGCCCCAGTATTTTCTCCCAGGCATTGCATGACTGTTTACAAGCTTTTCAACCTGCCAATGGATAATTCAATATGTGGATGATTTATTGCTCTGTTCTGACTCATTTAAGTCATGTGTGAATGATACTAAACTTTTGTTACTTCATCTCTCGCAAACAGGACACAAAGTGGCCAAAGACAAGTTACAGCCGTGCCAGCCCAGAGTAAAATATTTGGGACATTGCCTAAGCCAGGGGTTACGACATCTCACAAATGATAGAATCCAGGCCATACAAAACATGACACTGCCGCAGAATCAACAGCAAATTCGTACCTTCTTGGGAATGTGTGGATATTGCCGAATGTGGATCCCAGGTTTTTCTATTTTGGCCTTGCCTTTACAGGAACTAGTCTCTTCCTCAAAGCCCGATCGCGTCACACACACTGAGGAATCAGAACAGACTTTTCTTAATCTTAAGGATAGCCTGACAAAAGCTCCTGCATTGGGAATACCCGATTATGAAAAACCTTTTGATTTATATTGTACGGAAGCCGATGGTTGTGCTGCAGGTGTCCTTACACAAAAACATGGTGATGCCAGTAGGCCCGTAGCATACTACAGTGCCCAATTGGACACGGTAGCAAGATCACTCCCCACCTGTTTGAGAAGTGTAGCAGCTACCACTTTATTGGTGAGTAAAAGTGAGGACGTAGTATTGGGCCATGATATGATTGTCTACACTCCCCATGCTGTATCTGCTCTGTTGAACTCAGCTCAAACCAAACACGTCTCCTCGGCTAGGTTCACCAAATGGGAACTAGCCCTAATCGCTCCTGCAAATATTACAGTTAAATGTTGCAGTACGCTGAATCCAGCAACATACCTGCCATATGTACAACATGATGTACAAAGAGTGGAAGGAGAGGAGTTGCTGGCGGGAGGTGAGTTCAGCAGACATGATGACACCCACGATTGTATGACATATCTGAATCAGACCTTTACTGCTAGACCTGACATACATGACACACCTTTAGAGAATGTGGATGTGACTTTCTATATGGATGGGAGTTGTCATAGTGGCAAGGTAGAGAGGATGAACGGGACTATTAAAAATAAGCTAAGTAAAATCATGGCGGAGACTGGACTAGGATGGCCAGAAGCTTTACCTTTGGTCCTACATAGTATAAGGACCACTCCTAGATTTCCTCTGAATCTGTCCCCATTTGAGATATTGTTTGGTAGACAACCTCATTTGATTATAAGTCCACAGGAAGATCTAAAGGGTAACAACGAGGTAACTGTGAAGTATCTTATATCAATGAGTAAGCAGTTAAAGCAACAGCAGCAGAAACTGAAATTGTTGTCCCATGATATGCCTGAAATGAACTGCCATGATGTTGAACCAGGAGAATATGTAATGATCCAAAATTTCTTACGTTCAGGTTGTTTGACTGATCGGTGGGAAGGTCCGTACCAGGTGCTGCTGACTAGTACTACATCTTTGAAGGTGGCCGAGAGAGATACCTGGGTCCATTCCACTCACTGTAAAAAGGTCAATCAACCGGTGGAGAAACAGGTCGGAGACAAAGCTGATAGTGTGGATCTGTCACTCGCGAGCTTGTTCCGGGAGGATTGAAAAGGTTGTAGTGAGATACCTGAACTGAGAGAAATTTGCAGGTCTTGTTGTGACAATGGACGGGCCTGCTGTGTTCATTTTCATATTCTCTTTTAGAGTGTTCACCATCCTGGTCAGTTCGGGAATACCCAGTGTCTGTGATGGGGGACCTATTGAGGAAACAGGAGCTGATGGCAGTGCTGATGGAGTGGAGAAAGGAGGAGTGCAATGCCAATCAAGGGAGTGTCTGACCAATCTTAGTACTGTTATTGTTAAGAGAGCTGTCATTCCGGATACTCGGGGAAGGTGTGAAGGGTTATCGTCTGAAGATTCCTGTATTTGTGAGTTTTGTGGGTCCCTAATTGATGAGAACTGTGTTCAACGGTGCCAACCTAAATATAACCCATACTGGGGAGGGTATCCTTTAGAGGATTTTCACAGCATGGTAGGCAAAGTGTTAAATCAAACCGATTGCTGGGTGTGTTCACATGTGCCACAAGGACAGCATAATGTAGTGTTGGTGCCATTTCCGCTGAATATCATGGAAATTTTAGAATTACAAAAGGGGAAAACATTGGATGGAAAATTCCTCTCATCCAAACCGCCTCATTTCAAACTCTATCAATTTCAAGTAGATAAATCACTTTTGTGTTTAAACATAACCAACCCCAATAAACCCGGATGTTGGGAAGTGACGGGGAATAATCAGACGATGACCTTCTCACAAAGAGCTGATAATGAGTCCATAAACTATGATCTGCTACACTCAATTAAATCAAGTGGGAAATATTTTAGGTACCGGTATACATTGAGTTCCACCAAAGAAATGATTGGTAAAGTACAAGATGGTTATTGTGCTAAAATAATACAACCAGAAACTTGCATATACCAGATGGAAGAGCCTGAGATAGGATTGTTTGCAAGAGAAATGTGTTTAATGATAATGATGCATACAATTCCTTATATTCTCCCTGATAATGTATATTTTATATGTGGAAGAAAAGCGTATAAATGGCTCTCCCCGAGTTCCGAAGGTTTGTGTTATCTGGGAAGAGTTGTCCCAGAAGTTATGACCCTCACACATGTTGAAATGTTGGGAATACATAAAAACACACCGTCACCATATCTTCACACACAATGTGAACACAGAGGCAAGAGAAATATGATACCTGGTGATATGCATAAAGCTGCTCAGTTAATCAGTGAGACAACTGGCTTCCAAGTTTTAGTCGCCCTGGATCCCACCAGAATTGCTAGGGGTACATTAAATTTTAGATATATCCAGGAACTTGCTAAATTAATAGATAATATCACCGAGATGTACGATGACACATTCAGGTACACAGGGAGAGAATTGCAAGCGTACAAGAAAGAACTAGTGCAACACAGGCTAGTGTTGAATTATTTAACTGCTGTTACTGGAGGGTATTGCGTAACGTTAGCCACCCAATTTGGAGTAAAGTGTTGCACTTATGTCACCAATGATACCAGCGACCCTAAGGAGGTGATAGACCAGAAGATGGATGAGATTCTGCAGCTAAAGTGGGCATTTCATAAGAACCATAACGCATCAGTGGCTGAAGCAGGGGAAAAGATAGAAGGATGGGTGTCATGGCTGAACCCAGTGAAATGGTTCTCGGGTCTAGGAGAGTGGGTCCAGGAAGTGGTCGCCAGCGTAGTCAAATTCTTGATCCTTATACTGATTGTCATCATAGTAATTGGCATATGCATCCGGGGTGTTCCTATTGTGTTGAAGTGTGGAAAATGTGAAAACAGAGTGAAACGAAGGGATGAAACTATGATGGTGGTCAGAAATGATAATATGTATACCGAGGTAGATACAGAACTGCACTACAACCCTGAGCTAGGAAGTACCATCATTTAAATGTATAATATTTAGACATGCATAGAAGATATTATTGAAATGTTATTTATAGAACACCCAGACAATGTAAAGTCTCAAATTCCCCTTCAAAACTACTGTTATAAGACTGGTGCATCCCCACATCTGTCACATGATCTCCCAAGATCTGCGGTGTGCATATAATAGTAGTTTTATGCCCCCACCTAGAGACACATTGTTGATGGATTAAGAACCACCTTGTGCCATCCCATGATAACACTAAATAATATGTTAATGTAAGCCCAAAATAAATTTTTATAGCAGATTGTGATAGCATGTTGTTTGCTATCAAAGGGTGGACTGTCGAAGCTGAATAATTGGCTGAGACAAGTTCAGTTTAAAATTTAATCGCGGCGACGCCATCTTGCGAATGGCCGCAAGACTCCATTTTGGAAATGGGATCGCAAGATACCATTTTTGTGGTCAGCGTCAATTCAAGTTATAACTCAGGAGCTAAGAACAGATGGCAATGTTTTTGTTAACCTACCAAGGGCAACTGGAAAAACAAGCTTTCTGAGTAAAAGTAAATAAGAAGAGACAATGGGTATTTTTACATACAAATTGGGAATCCCTGGATGCAGATAAAGTATAGTTGTGGCAATTGTAATATAATATCTCCACAATTGGATTTGTCTGAATCCTAGACAGGATGGCCCCAGATTCCACAGCTTGAGGTGGTAATACATTTGCACTTCACACAAGAGTCTGTGAGAACAAAAGAGGTTTTGTTTTCCTTTGAACACACAACAGGTGGGGGCCTGCTGACAGAGGGCATGTAGAACTACAACCCTCAGCCATCCACACTGCTGGATGTTCACTTCGTGTATGAGAAATTATGCACTTAAATCTCACCCATTAATAACTAGCATCCTTATATCAAACCCCGAATACTCACACACTACATATTCGCACACAAGGTTCCATTAGCATCAAACTGTATGATTCAAGTTGGTTAAGTTAGTTTAAATGCTAAGAAATAGAGGTTTTTGATATCTAAGGTATTATACATGATAAGCAAGGTGTGTTTGGTTTCGTTCTGATGCGTCCCCTTTTTACAGAATCCCGGTGTTATTGGTGGAGAGATCGCATCATGCAAACTCAAGTTACGGATTGCAGAACTTACAAGCAACAAAATGTTTAGTTGATGGAATGTTACAGGAGGCGTTACCAGAAAGACTCCGGCTGTTAGAGGCAGGGAAAGTCTATTTGAAACAACCTGTTAAATGTGTCGTTACATATGCTTCTCCTCTGGGAACCAATGAGATCAGCAGGAAGTTCCCCCTTTGTCCTGTTTCAGTCTGGGGGGGAATAAATACATGTGTCCGAACACTGGTTTGGGAGTTCATTCTGAATTTTGGGTGAACTGAGGATATCTAGTCAGAAGTCTATCTCTGGGTCCAGAGGCGCAGCGTATGTATAACCGTACTTGGGTCTGTATTATTTCCTTTTACGCCTAACTTGTGTATGTATAGATTGCGTGTAACTGACTGTACTTTTACCTGAATAATACTTGTGCGTTGGAAACACAGATTCCACTCCTGTCTTTATTTGCGGTTAAACTGCGTACGCAATTAGCATTCTGTTTAGAGGTTTTAGGCAGGGTTTTGTCTTAGAGGTTCTAGGCAGGTGAATCTTAGAGGTTTATAGGAAGGAATATATTAAAAGGTTTATTGACAAATTCAACAACACTGATAGAAATACTTTTCTACAGGTGGACAGCTTTCATCCTCCAGCCCTTAAAAAAGGCCTACCGTACTCCAGTTTTTGAGAATTGCACGAATCTGCAGTGACCCCGTGGATGCTCGCCTACAGATTGATAACATGATTGTAAAATTCCTTGGCAAAGGTTACAATCCAAGATTACTCAAGGAGGCTAAAGAAAAAGCCTTACAAATATCTAGAGTGGCAGCCCTTAATCCTATTAAACCTGCATCAAAAGATAAAAAGCTCTTGTGGATACAAGAGTTTTCATACTCTTCACGTGAAATTATACAGATGGCCAGACGGTTGTGGCCGATTGTGTCTGGGGACCAGTCTCTGAAGATGTTAAAGGATTCCAATATCATTCCAGCCTACAAGAGGGGTCTTAATATTAGGGATTTAGTTGTGCACAATGATGTTTCACAACACAAACAACAAGCCCCCGTACATTTTCTTACCAAGAAAGCAGGAAATTATAAATGTACAGGTTGCGTTACCTGCAGTCATTTGGAGACTGGTGACACTTTTGTGCATCCTCAATCCGGCAGAAAAATGTATATAAAATACCCCCTCACTTGTACCTGCCGGTTTGTTATTTACTATATTAGGTGCCCTTGTGGTCTCCTATATATAGGAAAGACAGCTTAAAGAACGAATGGCGCTTCACCGTTCCAGCATTAGGGCAGCCATCGATGGCAAACCAGTAGACCAACCGGTGGCTAAACATTTTCGTGACTTCAAACATGGTCTGACAACATTGTGTTGCAAAATGATTGACTGGATTCCTCCCAGTATTAAGGGAGGTGATAGGGGACGCATTCTCCTTCAACATGATCTTCAAACCCATGATCTTCAAATCCTTCAACCCATGGGTCTTAATGAAATTAACTCCTTTTCTTGCTTTCTCTGATTTATACATCTCTGTAGTTTTTTGTACATGATCTGCAATAAACTACATCATATGCATGTGCTCGTATGCACTGTTATGTGCTTTTCTTGGTTTATTGTATCAGATGTATCCAGTTTTTATATTGTAATTATGTTTCTAAGGTGATGGTGAACACTTTAGTGTACCCGCCCCCGGGGATGACGATGACGCCGGCGCACTGACGCTCTCTATGACGTCATCAGACCCCCATCGGGACGGAGACACGTGGTGAAGGAACACAGGGTGAAATCTATTTAAGATATGTTTTGCAGTTATTTTATTTATGTCTTGATAAAAGTGGAAACACTGAAACATTGACTAAAAAGCAAAGTATTGCTGAGTTTTTTTTGATTGCTGTGAAGTCTCATCGAGTGCCGCCTGTCCTGTGGTCTATACATTATCATTTGGGAAGGCACCAGAGCGTTTGTTTTGCATTCAGGAGGAGTGCTGGATTTGGTGGATATTATATACACACATATATATATATATATATATATATATATACCAACCCAGATTTTTAAATATATATATATCTATATATCTATATATATATATATATATCCCTATATGTATTTATACATATATTTGTTTTTAATTTTACTAAAATATATATACAGTATATATGTACACATTAAAAATTACATATATACGCAAACATGGAATCAGATAGTTCTACTTTATTAAGATGTTACTTATAGAATATTTGACCTTTTAATAAAAACACCACACATTTTTTAGGGAAAAAATGTATTTCTTTATTTTTAATTCACAAAAAATTAAAGGCCATTTTGGATGCGTCGAATGGCCTCCAAAATCTGTTGGACACATGTGGCTATTGTGGCCACCCCCCTCCTTAGAAGCTCCCAAAGTGGCTCCTCTTGTTCAACTGAAATGTAAAGGGAAAGAAAAAATATTTAATAAGTATTTGTCAAAAAAGCCAAACAGTTTGACATAAAAACCACGGACGATAGCCATGTATCCCCATAGTGTGTATCCCTTCGCCAGATAGTACTGCACAGTGTTTCACATTGGCTACTGAGGTTAATTCTGCTTTCACATTGCTTTCTTTTCTGGTTCCTAAATTAGATATACATTGCATAATGGCATCTGTGACATATGTACCTTCATGTCCTTGGTCCGGCACTTCTTGGGTGGAAGCAGCCCAATTAGAGCTTCCCGAGGAGTGGGTGGGGGAGGCAGGTTGAGGGATGGGTGAGGATGAGAGGGTGGGGGAAGTAGGCTCAGGGATGGGTGAGGAGGAGAGGGTGGGGGAGGCATCTTCAGGGATGGGTGAGGAGGAGAGGGTGGGGGAGGCAGGTTGAGGGATGGGTGAGGAGGAGTGGGTGGGGGAGGCAGGTTCAGGGATGGGTGAGGAGGAGTGGGTGGGGGAGGCATCTTCAGTGGTGGGTGGGGATGATGGTTGGGGGGAGGCCTCTTCAGGGGTGGGTGGTGTTTGGGCTTGGCGAGCCCTTTCTCTTCTTTGACGTAATCCTAAGAGTTTAAAAAAATAAAAGCTTTTCATTTTTGCAATGTCAAACAAACATCATATCCAGATTTCCCTGGTTTAGCAGAGCAAATGCATGAGCACAGATTTTTTTTTAAGCCAAAAAAAAAAACCAGAGAATTACATACAGACACCTGTGTCACCCATGTGACAAAAATCCAGAGACACTGCGATAACTGTAGCCTGACACTGAAATTGTCAGCCATCTTCTACATTTAAACACGTATTTCAGAAACCATGTTATTTTACAAAAAAACCAACACACACACACACACAAACTCACACACACCAACACACACACCTAATGACTACAAAAGTTGTGCTAATTTTTCAAACACAGTATTGAAATTAGGAATTCAAACTTGTTAGCAGCCATTTTGTAAAAAATATTAAAATGTCTGCAGACCTTAAAATGAAGCTAACAAACAGGCCATCATAAACAGTATATATACCATAAACACATACACACACAGAAAGGCATACACAACACAAAGCATATACCACGCAATGCATATACAACGAATTACTTACTTTGGCGGTTATCCGCCCGCAATTGATCCAGGAGGGCCAGGATCTGCCTCCGGAGATCCGACCATCTCCTCTCCAGCTGCACAACAGTACGGCGGAAGCCCATGCGCCGGAGCCTCCTCCTCACCTCCGCATACACCCGCATTTTTATGCGATTGCGCACATGCCCACAGGCCCACAGGCCCCAGGCGCCGGTTCATAACGTCTGTCAGGTCGCGCAGCTCCCATCTACTAAAATTGGAGGATCTCATGATGGCAATGACAAATATTACAGTCTGTAAACTTTATATCAACTAGGGTGCAGTCTGATTGGTTGGCCATTCAAAAATGGAGGAGAAACACAGGACATTTGTTGATTTAATACATCTATAACAACACAACAGCTATCATGCATCATGTGACTCACCTCATTCCACAGCTAGGATATGCCTATGTGGCCAGTAGGACACTCCAAACACTACGCAGCTCCTTGTGAAAGTCTTTGGAATTGTGAGGGGCGCTTTTAAAGGGTGTGTTGGACGCTTGTGCATTGCATCACTCAAAGCAGTGACCTAATAGTGGCTTACGAGCAACCAAAATCAGATGGCAATGAATGGCTTGCTCATGCGCACTGCGAATTATATGCATGCGCAGATGGGCGAAAATCGCTCAGAGCAATCGATCGCGCCTTAGCGAGCGGGTCTGAATCAGGTCCTTACTCTGGCAGTAGGCTTGCTATATAGTATTAAGGGTGCCTGTTTAATGCGAGTAGTGGTGAGGAATACACAGACCTGTTCCAGATGCTACAGTTCAGATGCAATCTCCTTTTTCTCCTCAGAAGCTGCGATTAGGTCTCTCTTTGTTGCCTTGAATCAGTCAAATTAGCTGGGCACTAACAGCTTCTTCTCCAGCTCCGCCTTGATGGCTGTCACACATTGGGAAAGAGAGCCTGGAGCTGTCTCTTCAGAGACCCCTGAACCGCCTCCTCTTACTAAGGGCACTGCCTCTGATTCAACCCCTCAGTACTGCTGCCTGCTGGAAAGCGGCTATCACACACAGACACCACTGAATGTCACCTTCAGCAGCGCAGCCAGCTCTCCTCAGCGATCACCTCAGAACTCCCCTATGGGTCAGAGAGAACTGATATATATAGCTTCTGGATAGGTGACAGGGGGCGCGATGCGGTACATCCCACCTCTTTTTGGGTACATACAGTTAATTATGCCAGTATGTACTTAGAAATGCAATTAAAATAGTAAAGGACAGCTCTCCCGATAAGAGCTGTTCTTTGCGATAGCCTCAGATAACACCCAGAAGTCCCTCTGTGCATGTGCAGAAGGATGCTTGCATCGCGGGGGAGCTGGGAGGAATATGAATGGATCCCTCTCAGGGGGTGTCCTGAAAAGAAGCCCATAGACTTCTATTGGGTAATGACATCTAAAGATGGCATTATACATCGGGACGAAGCAATGCATTCCGATGCTTAATACATTTGAGAAATGCGGTAAAACCAATGAAAACAGCATTTTCTCGTGGGGATTCCTGCATACAGCATGAGTAGGTTTAAATTCTTTTTCAGCCCAACTGTTAACGGCATCAGCTGCAGCATTTCAGGGGAGAAGGGGGGCAAACCCTGCAGAGTATCTCTCAGCGCCGTCCACAATGCAGCTCACACACAACAGTTTGCCCAAAACAGAGGCAGTATATACACAGAGGAACCACAAGAGTTCCTTCACAGTCTGAGTGTGATACCACTGTTAATATACTGTAAATGTATATGACCCTTTGGTGGGATATCACACAAAGAGCATGGGGTCCCCTCAATTGTTCCTTCAACCAGAGCCGGCCCTAGGCATAGGCATTACTGGCATTTGCAATGCCTTAGGGGCATCCTGCCGCTCGGCAGCAGAGCCTGCAGCCATCAGTACTAATGAGTCACACTGAGTCATGATTACAGTACTCTCTCTGTGCTGCCAAAGGCTGTACAGAGGAAGGAGGAGGGGGAGGAGCTACTTACCCTCACTGTATATGATCAGAATGTCACTAGACTGCCTGAGACAGCCCCTCCCCCTGAGTCCCCGCCCCCTACTCTCCGTCTATTCTACATGCACTCTCCTTTCTCTGCTGAGACTCTGCCCCCTAACACCGGGTCCCCACCACTTTCCAGTCTAGCCCTCTCTGTCACTGTGTCACAGCCTCTCCTCTCCTTTCATCATGTGGCATGGAGCCCAGCCCCAGCAGGGACCACACATCCTCCTCCAGGACAGGTAAGTGCCAGTTTAGGGGTGGTATCGGTGGGCAGGTGTGTATTGTTTTCTTATTTCTTGGGGGAGGGAGGTTGGAGTGTGTTTTAATGTCTGTGGTGGGGTGTATTAATGTAGTAGTGTGTGTGTCGGAGGGGTTTATTTGTGTAATGTGTGTGTGGGGGGGGGTGTATTAATGTAGTAGTGTGGGGGGTGTATTAATGTAGTAGTGTGGGGGGTGTATTAATGTAATGTAGTGTGTGTGTGGGGAGGGTGTATTAATGTAGTAGTGTGGGGGGTGTATTAATGTAATGTAGTGTGTGTGTTTGTGTGGTGTGGTGTATTAATGTAGTGTGTGTGTGTGGGGGGTGTATTAATGTAGTAATGTGGGGGAGTGTATTAATGTAGTGTGTGTGTGTATGTGTGGGGGGGTGTATTAATGTAGTGTGTGTGTGGGCGGGTGTATTAATGTAGAGTGGGGGGGGTGTATTAATGTAGTAATGTGGGGACTGTATTAATGTAGTGTGTGTGTATGTGTGGAGGGGTGTACTAATGGAGTGTGTGTGTGGGGTGGGGTGTTTTAATGAAGTGTGTGTGTGTGGGGGGTGCATTAATGTAGTGTGTGTGTGGGAGGGTGTATTAATGTAGTGTGTGTGTGGGGGGGTGTATTAATATAGTAATGTGGGGGGGTGTATTAATGTAGTGTGTGTGGAGGGGTGTATTAATGTAGTGTGTGTGTGTGTTTGTGTGTTTGTGTGTATTAATGTAGTGTGTGTGTGTGTGTGTGTGGGGGGGTGTATTAATGTAGTGTGTGTGTGTGTGTGTGTGGGGGGGTGTATTAATGTAGTGTGTGTGTGTGGGGGGGTGTATTAATGTAGTGTGTGTGTGTGGGGGGGTGTATTAATGTAATGTAGTGTGTGTGTTTGTGTGGGGTGGTGTATTAATGTAGTGTGTGTGTGTGGGGGGGTGTAATAATGTAGTGTGTGTGTGTGTGGGGGGGTGTATTAATGTAGTGTGTGTGTGGGGGGTGTATTAATGTAGTAATGTGGGGGGTGTATTAATGTAGTGTGTGTGTGTATGTGTGGGGGGGAGTATTAATGTAGTGTAGGTGTGGGGGGTGTATTACTGTAGTGTGTGTGTGTGTGGGGGGGTGAATTAATGTAGAGTGGGGGGGTATTAATGTAGTAATGTTGGGGGTGTATTAATGTAGTGTGTGTGTATGTGTGGGGCGGTGTATTAATGTAGTGTGTGTGTGGGGTGGGGTGTTTTAATGAAGTCTGTGTGTGGGGGGGGTGTATTAATGTAGTGTGTGTGCGGGGGGTGTATTAATGTAGTGTGTGTGTGGGGGGGTGTATTAATGTAGTAATGTGGGGGGGTGTATTAATGTAGTGTGTGTGTGGGGGGGTGTATTAATGTAGCGTGTGTGTGTGTGTGTGTGTTTGTGTGGGGGGTGTATTAATGTAGTGTGTGTGTCTGTGGGGTGTATTAATGTAGTGTGTGTGTGTGTGGGGGGTGTATTAATGTAGTGTGTGGGTGAGGGGGGGTGTATTAATGTAGTGTGTGTATGGGGGTGTATTAATGTAGTGTGTGTGTGGGGGGGGTGTATTAATGTAGTGTGTGTGGGGGGGTATTAATGTAGTGTGTGTGGGGGGGTGTATTAATGTAGTGTGTGTGTGGGGGGGTGTACTAATGTAGTGTGTGTGTGGGGGGGGGTGTATTAATGTAGTGTGTGTGTGGGGGGTGTATTAATGTAGTGTGTGTGGGGGGGTATATTAATGTAGTGTGTGTTTGTGTGGGGGGTGTATTAATGTAGTGTGTGTGTGTTTGTGGGGGGGTGTATTAATGTAGTGTGTGTGTGTGGGGGGGTGTATTAA
Organism: Taudactylus pleione; assembly: GCA_031769625.1. Taxonomy (NCBI): domain Eukaryota; kingdom Metazoa; phylum Chordata; class Amphibia; order Anura; family Myobatrachidae; genus Taudactylus; species Taudactylus pleione. The sequence continues at coordinate 2,611,168 of JAUIMM010001601.1, forward strand.
TGTAGTGTGTGTGGGGGGGTGTATTAATGTAGTGTGTGTGTGGGACGGTGTATTAATGAAGTGTGTGTGGGGGGGTGTATTAATGTAGTGTGTGTGTGTGCGGGGGTGTATTAATATAGTGTGTGTGAGGGGGGGGTGTATTAATGTAGTGTGTGTGTGTGGGGGGGTGTATTAATTTAGTGTGTATGTGTGTGGAGGGGGTGTATTAATGTAGAGTGGGGGGGTATTAATGTAGTAATGTGGGAGGTGTATTAATGTAGTGTGTGTGTATGTGTGGGGGGGTGTATTAAAATAGTGTGTGTGTGGGGTGGGGTGTTTTAATGAAGTGTGTGTGTTTGGGGGGGTGTATTAATGTAGTAATGTGGGGGGGTGTATTAATGTAGTGTGTGTGTGGGGGGGTGTATTAATGTAGTGTGTGTTTGTGTGGGGGGTGTATTAATGTAGTGTGTGTGTGTGTGGGGTGTATTAATGTAGTGTGTGTGTGTGTGTGTGTGGGGGGGTGTATTAATGTAGTGTGTGGGTGAGGGGGAGTGTATTAATGTAGCGTGTGTGTCTGTATGGGAGTGTATTAATGTAGTGTGTGTGTGGGGGGGTGTATTAATGTAGTGTTTGTGGGGGGGGTGTATTAATGTAGTGTGTGTGTGGGGGGTGTACTAATGTAGTGTGTGTGTGGGGGGGGTGTATTAATGTAGTGTGTGTGTGGGGGGGGTATTAATGTAGTAATGTGGGGGGTGTATTAATGTAGTGTGTGTGGGGGGGGGTATATTATTGTAGTGTGTGTGTGTGTGTGTTTGTGTGGGGGGTGTATTAATGTAGTGTGTGTGTGTTTGTGGGGGGGTGTATTAATGTATTGTGTGTGTGTGTGGGGGGGGTGTATTAATGTAGTGTGTGTGGGGGGTGTATTAATGTAGTGTGTGTGTGGGAGGGTGTATTAATGTAGTGTGTGTGTGGGGGTGTTTTAATGTAGTGTGTGTGTGTGAGGGGGTGTATTAATATAGTGTGTGTGTGGGGGGGGTGTATTAATGTAGTGTGTGTGTGTGGGGGGGGTGTATTAATTTAGTGTGTATGTGTGTGGAGGGGGTGTATTAATGTAGTCTGTGTGTGTGTGGGAGGGGTGTATTAATGTAGTGTTTGTGGGGGGGTATTAATGTAGTGTATGTGTGTGTGGGGGCATGTATTAATGTAGTTTGTGTGTGTTGGGTGTATTAATGTAATGTAGTGTGTGTGTGTGTGTGTGTGGGGAGGGTGTATTAATGTAGTGTGTGTGTGGGGGGGTGTATTAATATAGTAGTGTGGGGGGTGTATTAATGTAGTGTGTGTGTGTGTGGGGGGGTGCATTAATGTAGTGTGTGTGGGGGGGTGTATTAATGTAGTGTGTGTGGGGGGGGTGTATTAATGTAGTGTATGTGTGTGTGTGTGTTTGTGTATATTAATGTAGTGTGTGTGTGTGTGGGGGGGGTGCATTAATGTAGTGTGTGTGTGTGTGGGGGTGTATTAATGTAGTGTGTCTGTGTGGGGGGGTGTATTAATGTAATGTAGTGTGTGTTTGTGTGGGGTGGTGTATTAATGTAGTGTCTGTGTGTGGGGGGGTGTAATAATGTTGTGTGTGTGTGTGTGGGGGGGTGTATTAATGTAGAGTGTGTGTGTGGGGGGTGTGTTAATGTAGTAATGTGGGGGGTGTATTAATGTAGTGTGTGTGTGTGTGTGGGGGGGGTGTATTAATGTAGTGTGTGTGTGGGGTGGGGTGTTTTAATGAAGTGTGTGTGTGGGGGGGTGTATTAATGTAGTGTGTGTGTGGGGGGGTGTATTAATGTAGTGTGTGTGTGTGGGGAGGTGTATTAATGTAGTAATGTGGGGGGTGTATTAATGTAGTGTGTGTGTGGGGGGGTGTATTAATGTAGTGTGTGCGTGTGTGTGTGTGTGTTTGTGGGGGGGGTGTATTAATGTAGTGTGTGTGTGTGTGTGGGGGGGTGTATTAATGTAGTGTGTGTGTGTGTGTGGGGGGGGGTGTATTAATGTAGTGTGTGGGTGTGGGGGGTGTATTAATGTAGTGTGTGTGTGTGTATGGGGATGTATTAATGTAGTGTGTGTGTGGGGGGGTGTATTAATATAGTGTGTGTGGGGGGTGTATTAATGTAGTGTGTGTGTGGGGGGGTGTATTAATGTAGTGTGTGTGGGGGGGGGTGTATTAATGTAGTGTGTGTGGGGGGCTGTATTAATGTAGTGTGTGTGTGGGGGGGGGTATTAATGTTGTAATGTGGGGGGTGTATTAATGTAGTGTGTGTGTGGGGGGGTATATTAATGTAGTGTGTGTTTGTGTGGGGGTGTATTAATGTAGTGTGTGTGTGTTTGTGGGGGGTGTATTAATGTAGTGTGTGTGTGTGGGGGTGTGTGTGTTAATGTTGTAATGTGGGGGGTGTATTAATGTAGTGTGTGTGTGGGGGGGTGTATTAATGTAGTGTGTGTGTGGGGGGGGGTGTATTAATTTAGTGTGTATGTGTGTGGAGGGTGTGTATTAATGTAGTGTGTGTGTGTGGGGGGGGGGTGTATTAATGTAGTGTTTGTGGGGGGGTATTAATGTAGTGTATGTGTGTGTGGGGGCATGTATTAATGTAGTGTGTTTGTGTTGGGTGTATTAATGTAATGTAGTGTGTGTGTGTGTGTGTGTGTGTGTCTGTGTGTGTGTGTGTGGGGGGGTGCATTAATGTAGTGTGTTTGTGGGGGGTGTATTAATGTAGTGTGTGTGGGGGGGTGTATTAATGTAGTGTGTGTGTGGGGGGGTGTATTAATGTACTGTGTGTGTGGGGGAGTATATTATTGTAGTAGTGTGGGGGGTGTATTAATGTAGTGTGTGTGCGTGTGGGGGTGTATTAATTTAGTGTGTGTGTGTGTGTGGGGGGGTGTATTAATGTGTGTGTGTGGGGGGGTGTATTAATGTAGTGTGTGTGTGGGGGGGGTGTATTAATGTAGTGTGTGTGGGGGGGTGTATTTATGTAGTGTGTGTGTGGGGGTGTACTAATATAGTGTGTGTGTGTGGGGGGGTGTATTATTGTAGTTTGTGTGGGGGGGTGTATTAATGTTGTGTGTGTGTGGGGGGGGTGTTTTAATGTAGTGTGTGTGTGTTTGGGGGGTGTATTAATGTAGTGTGTGTGTGGGGGGGTATATTGTAGTAGTCTGTGTGTGTGGGGGGGTGTATTAATGTAGTGTGTGTGGGGGGTGTAATAATGTAGTGTGTGTGTGTGTGTGGGGGGGTGTATTAATGTAGTGTGTGTGTGTGTGTGGGGGTGTATTAATGTAGTGTGTGTGGGGGGGTGTATTAATGTAGTGTGTGTGTGGTGGGGTGTATTAATGTAGTGTGTGTATGGGGGGGTGTATTAATGTAGTGTGTGTGTGTATTAATGTAGTGTGTTTGGGGGGTGTATTAATGTAGTGTGTGTGTGTGGGGGCGGTGTATTAATGTAGTATGTGTGTGGGGGGGTGTATTAATGTATTTTGTTTGGGGGGGGTGTATTAATGTAGTGTGTGTGTGGGGGTGTATTAATGTAGTGTGTGTGTGTGGGGGTGTATTAATGTAGTGTGTGTGTAGCTGCGGTGTATTAAGGTAGTGATTGTGTGTGTGGGGGGTGTATTAATGTAGTGTGTGTGTGTGGGGGGGTGGATTAATGTAGTGTTTGTGTGGGGGGTGTATTGTAGTGTGTGTGTGTGTGTGGGAGGGGTGTATTAATGTAGTTTGTGTGGGGGGGTGTATTAAAGTAGTGTGTGTGTGGGGGGTGTATTAATGAAGAGTGTGGGGGTGTATTATTGTAGTAATGTGTGGGGGTGTATTAATGTAG